>OY728125.1:650574435-655501080 GCA_963277665.1 Viscum album
AAACATGAGAAAATTATAATAATTAGTAATAAATTGTAAAAGAAATATTTTAAATACTATTACTTATTAAAAATTAATCACAATTCTAAAAAATCAATTATAATTAATAAATAATTAGTATTACTTAATAAAAAATTGTATTAATTAGTAAACTTTATAATATATTTGTAATAGTTTCTAAATATTTGGTAATACCTTGTAAAAAATACTAGAAACTATTAAAGATTGCCAATTTTTTATCCAAATTGTTTTTCCTTAATATAAATACACTGCTTCTATGTTTTTACGAATGTAAGAGGTTGGTACATAATTTGGGTCTCAGTTATCAGAAGATCCTTGTCTGTTCAAATGACTTCATCTTATGTTATTATAATTATTAATCATTAGTTAATTTTCTAAATTTTGGAGAATTTGTATTTAATATGGCACAATAGGTAGTGTCCAGATTTCCTATGATATATTTGATGTATTTTCCAATTACACCCTGTTTAATTTTTTTTATATCTTGAAACATAAATACATTGATGACATGGAATAAATAAAATGTTTACATGACTAAGATATTAATATTCCTTGTTATGGTGATTCATGAAAAAACATTGATTAGATGCATCCTTCTTTTTATGGGAAAATAGTGCCACTACATTTGATATCATTGGAGATCAAAAATACTACACTAAATGTTGAATTAATATGGACAATCGGTGAATTATTGTTATATGGTATAATATCTGGATGGATTACACATAGTATAAAATCATTTATGTAATTCATGGGTGAGAAAAAAAGAATTTATGCTTATAAATGTGGGAAAGAATAGTAAATTTGACTATCGTTGTAGATTGCATCCTATAGATCAGCATTTTTGAAGGAAAGGAATTAATATTAAAAAGGGTATAATAGAAAGTGATGAACCTACAACAGTAATCTTAGATATTTAAGTAAATTATATCATCATTTAATTACATAATCTTACTTTTGGGCTAACTATAAATGAATAAAAAATAAATGGTCTTGGGAGAGATAATAATTGTATAAAATAGAGTGTTTCTTAGAACCTTCCATATTTGTGTGTTTTTTTGGTTCCTCACATGTTAGTTGTAATTCATATACACAAATATTAGTTTTTTTTAACATGTATTATATCATTATAGAAAAACCCCGTAAGAATAAAATTAATGTAACGGAACAGTAAGATCTTTCCCAAATTTGTAGACGTCTATAACATCAATTATATTAAGATAACGGATTTTGCATTTTTAGGAATCCAAAAGCATCATACAAACTTTATATTCAAATTAATTTATTATTTTATTAATGTATTATATATTTAAGGTTACCATAAGTTAATACTTCTAATTTTTCTAGATGTGTTAGAAATGACCATTTTACCTGGATTAAAATTAATGAATTCCATGATATATTGGAATGATTATTATATTTCGGTCTAAGAGTGATGTTAAACTCTTTAAATTGGAAAAAGTTGACCAAAATATATCCATTATTTTAATATATTAGTGTGGAATAATCATGTTATGATGCATTAACTACATTGAATTAAGTTATTATTTTAATTTATTGTATAATGGATAAAATATTCATGGTGGCCTTATTGACTTAAGAGATCCTTTATAATTGAATGTTCTGTATGAATACAATTATATAGGTCTAGTATAATTATGATGGATTTACCTATTTCATATATTTATGAAAAAATTAAAGAATAATATATATAACAAAGCATTAGTTGAAGGGTCAATTGTTGAAGCATACTTCTAGGAAAGAATTTGAATTTTTACTCTTGTTTTTTTTAAATTGGAAAATAATTCAAAAATATTACATGGGTTGCAATGAGGAAAATTTTAATGATGTCACATACTATAAATTATTATTTTTTAATCATCCTAAGATAGGTTTTAGGGGCTATCATGAGCATAGATTTTTTATGATGAACTATACATATATCATAAATAATTTATGCTGCATTTGAAAGAAATGATAGGATTTTTAAATAACACATGACTTTTTATTCTTTTTTTGAAAACATTATAATAGATAAATTTATTGAAATTAGTTTTTTAGACTTTATGCTGACCTTATCAAATAAAATATTATACAAATTCTCCATCTTATCCTGAAGAACATCATCAATATAATATCTAATATTGGTTTCAAAGAAATATAAGATAAGTTGTTTTTAATGAAAAATTAAATGAATTTTTCAATGTAGTCATTTATTAATAATTTATATTGTTTGCAGTCATCAGAACATGAAATTAAAAAAATGAAATTAATTTATATGAGCTCACAACCCATCCATCAAACTTAGTAAAATCTTATAATGGGTTTGTGTTAAAAAAAATTGATTCCATACATGGATATATGTAGAATCAAAGTAATCAATGAATTATAATATTTTTTTAAAAAAAGTTTCTAATTATAGAAAAAATTGATGTTGACTTTTATAGTATTTTAGATGAAATAATTTTGTTATGTTATCTAGTACCAAATTATGTAATGATTTTTAAATTCATTTGGTTTGGTACTAATCAATTGTTTATATTCCATCCACTACATAGAGTCGTTGACATTAAATATAACTCTCTTATTTCATAAAATAAATGATTTCTATTCGAAAAACAAATACATCATGTTTACTATGAAAATTACTATGATTTTCATAGATAATAGAATTACTAGTGAAGTGTAATAAAAATAAAATCTCATGATAATCATTTTTTGTAAAATGAAAATTGTAATGTTAATGTTCAACATATTTTAATTTTTTTTTAAAACATATCCAAATATATCTATTACCAGATTATAAATAAATATAGATGATGAAACCCCAATTTAAGGGATGATGATATTGATAATATAGATCTTGTAGTAAAGGATGATGAAACTAAATGTTTTATGGAATTTGACATTGTCAAAGATAAAGATGAAGACATTTTATTTGATGAAGATGATGAGGAAGATGATGAATTATGTATTATATTTAGGTATTTATTAGTTCTTTATATTTTATATTTTCATTAAGAAATATATATAGGTAAAATTTTATGTTTCAAATCGCTGGGCTTGGTGATATATTTTGTTCAATCCTTGATACCAGTAATTAATAGTATTTTATATTTTGATATTTTTTTTATTAATTATTTATAGGTAAGAGTATTATATTCAGTTTGGTTTCTTAAAATTTGGTATCAATATTAACAAATATTCATAGGATATATTACTATATTATAGTATATATATATATATATGTAATTATTATATTATGGTATTTATTAGTTTATTATATTTGATATATGCACTAAAAAGTATTTACATGTTAGATTATTGTATTATAGTATTTATTATTATTTTTATATATGATATATATATTAACAATGTTTTACAGTTAAAGTTTTTTTTTCAGAAGGATAGAGATGATCTCGATAATCTATTTCATTCTCTCACTGATTTCAAACTTCCTAATGACTGGGGAAATTAATTTGATCAACTAGATGTGGCACCCATTAAGAAATGGGGAAGCCTTGATAAATTGATGAATTTATACCCTGTTCTAGAGAGTGTTCTATATTTTGATTTTTATCCTTGTTAGTTAAAAAATATTCCATTATTTATTGTATTTATATTATATTAAGTTTTTTATTAATTTTGATAATAATATTGTTATTATTTTTTTATTTTAAATTTTCTTACATTTATCTATCTATTATGCTAGTATGATTCTAAGAAAAATAATCTATACCATGGTTGTTATTGTATTAGATTACCATTTTCATTCATATACATATATTCTACGACTACATTTATTTTTTTAAGTAATATATTTTATTTTATATTAAATTAATTTTTAAAATGTTGTTTTATAATATTCTTAATTAATTTACTGTATTTTGTTGATGATATCCTTAGTGCTCCTATCGATGAAGAATAGGAGATTCATATACGTGAATTTTTTCATCAGTTTTTACATTATATATCAATGTGAGAAATTGATAGAGATGATGTTACTTTTTTCAACTAGACTTGCTTCTCTAATCAATTTTAATATAGTTATACTCAGGTATGGGAGGAATTGTGCTCCTACTAGATAAAAGAAAATTTTATGAGGATGAAATCATATGGAAGTTATAATCAAGGGGGTAAGGAGGTCATGCATTTGGTCTGAAGTCATATCCTTTCTATATATCAATAAAATATTGTAAATTATTTTATTTAAGAATTTATATTAAATTTAAATTTAAAATAAACTATACTACACTAGCTACCACTGACCCCTTTATTATGGAGCTTTATGTTTTCCAAAATATATATCCATACCCCCATACATCAAAACATGTTAGAAATAGACAGTTCCATATTTTTGTTAGTTTTTTTAAAAAAATTAAACATAATAAATTTATTTTTATTCAAATTTTTAATTATATTTCATGGAAATGAACCATACTATGGATTCTCATTTGAGAGGGATTTAATTAGATAGAAAAGTAGATGCCACTACAAGTCAGGTTTTGATTATGGTTCTTGGATATATATGACTATTCGTGGTGTTGATAAAGGTTAGGTGACTAGTAATGGTTAACAATTTTCACATACTAGTTATTATGATACATATTCAATTTCATATATCACCTCTAAGAGAGCTCATAGAGTTCTTTCATTACCATATGCTCCACATTATAATGATATTTTGACATCTTATGAAGAGATGTAACAATAGATTTATATAGAGAGGGGTGTGTATTATGAGCAACATCATCATAGAGATGTGAAAATTTTTAGTATATGTGATGGCTTGTGTGTGGTGTTGTTATGGGGTTTCCTACCCCTAGACCTTCTAGTGTGTAACACCCCAACATATTAAAGGTTTCAAAAACTAAATGATATGACTCATTTCAACAAGGAGAAAATCTATATTTCTGAGCCTACTTGGTTAGAACACCATAGTTAATCATGCTTTTCCTATAATAGCGATTTGGATGGGTGACATTCTAGAAGTTTTTTAGGCTATGCATGAGTGAGGGAAAAAATAATGAAAAGAAAATGTGTTGGCCTATGAGGACTATTTCTAGTCTGATGACCCATTTTGGATAGCAGGATAAGACCCGATGACCATTTTAAGGCAGCGTGACAGTGTTGGTAGAAGTGCCAAGTTTTTACAATGGAAGTAGATGAAAAACTATGTCTCAAGTGTGATTTAATAGCCTCGATTGATATTTGGGGTCCAGAACAATGATATTGTTCTCTAAAGTGGTGAATTTAACACCCCATAATGTTAAGGCAGGGTGTATGTGCTATCAGCAGGGCTAAGTTGTGACATTGGTATAAGTGAAAAATGTTATCTATTATTGTGATGTCACATCTTTGGATAGGATTTGGGGTTCCTAATAAGGATATTTTTCTCAAAATGGTGGTGAATGTATTACCCCATGATGTTAAAGGGTTAAAAAAATATTTTTATATGACTCATGTTGAAAAGGTGACCTTTTTTTGGGAACCTAACAAATTTGAACTCCACAATTAAGCATGCATGGCATAATGTAGTCACCAAGATGGATGATCTTCAGAGATGTTTCCTAGGGTGTGTGCGAGTGAGATAAAAACAAATTGGAAATAATATGGGTTATCTTTTGGGAACTATCATTAGTCTAATGACACGTTATGGAATATGGGTGGGCCTTAGGAAGGGGTCCACATGTTAGTGGGGAAAATGGTGGTACCTAGAGGACTAGAACCTGATGACCATGTTATGTGGGGGGTGCCTATGTAAGTAAAGATTAGTTTTCACATAGTTATCCTCCTAAACCTAATGATAGTTGATCAATTTTTTATGGATGTTATATATTTTTGGATTTTGAACAATTTATATGTGAATTTATTCAATAATATTATTCTTGTTTATATTATTTTTATTTTTTTATGTTTCTTAGACATTATAATTTAGTTTTTTTTTGTTTTAATGAAATTATAAATGGAGATGAATTATAATATCAATTATAATTTATTTTATAAATATTTTATCAGTTTTATTTAAGATGGATCCAGATCCCATCACAATTATTTTTTTAAAGAAACTTAGCGATATTATTTTAAATAGATACAATATCTGTATAAAGTAATTATTATTTTCGATGGCCTCTTGTAAAAAAGATCATCACTATTTTCTATGATAGTACATTATCAGATATTTTCAACTTCCATTGATCATTAGTGATGGTAATCTATTTCTAATGTTCTTTCTAAAAATATTCAGACCCAAATATTGTTTTATATGCTAAAATTAATCAATTTTTTCTTTTATCTCATCCAATTTGACCTTGAAATCTTATTTTTTAACATCATTAATCAGAATTATACACTTAATCACTATTAAATAACACTTATTTTAATTAATAACCTATATATTATTATTGAATTATGATAGATTCATATTAAAATCATTTATTCATATGAAAAATGATCAGATAAATATAGTTAATCTGTTCATAAATTTTACACAGAGGGAAATAAAAATATAGAAAAAATATCTGAAAATGTAAAATTAGTTTTATTCAAGTATTCCTTATTTATAGGATTTAGATTAAATCTATAATATCAACATATAAAATAGTATTATTAATGACCCATGAGGAGCTGAAAAATTTTATCAACAAAGGATAGTGGGAAGTGATATTTATTATTGTATATTTTAGTTTTTAAAATTCAATACAAACACTCTAAAAAATGATTATCCATGCAGTGATGAATTTTTTATTTTTAATATATATAATAGTGATCCAACCCTTATTGGAAATTCATTATAATTGGCTCACCCAATAAATTTTGGAGTTATTGTATATGGTGTACCCATTTAGTGTCTTGATTATATCATTTTTGGAAACCACTTTCATGAGTGGTATCAATATTGCTTTAGTCAATAGTAATGATTTATAAAAACTTAAATAGAACCTTATATGCTTAAATAACAGGTATTATTCCTTATATTTTATCTATACACCTTCTAATCATTTTTTCCCTAGTATAATTTTTTTAATAATATTAATTTTCATTCTTTATTTAAATCATCTATATTGTCTCAAGATAATACCTGATCAAGGCCTTCACTGGACCATTAATATGAATTCACATTTTTTAGAGGTTAGTGATGAGTGTGGTGGTCCTTGAATAGTAATACAGGACTATACCCTCAATTATAACTCATAAATATTATTCCAAATCCTATAAAAAGTCATAGCTCACCCATATGTTGAGTGTAAATAAAACATATATATATATATATAACTGATATCCAATAGGAAAAATCATAGTCTATTATACAAAATAATATCACGCTATATATGTTTTCAAAATATAACACATTTCAGTGAAAAAATTAAAACACATAAAAATTATTATAATCAACAAATTGGTTGGATCCTTTTATATTAAATATACTATATGATAACTGTAATAATTATAGTGAACTTTTGACTAAATAATAATATAATATCCTACTAAATCATCAACCAATAATATTATACTTCTCTTATGATGTTCATTGAGAAGAAATATGATAATTGTACTTAAAAAGAAAGGATGAAGGTCTAACTATGTATATCAAAACCCATTTTAAATATAAATGTAAGAGGATAGGTGAATAAACCAAAGGTATTCATATACATTCCTAAATCCACCATGTGAAAATGCCTGCATGGATCCATGCACACATTTCTTTATGTGAAAAACATCCCATCAGGAAAAAATACATTCATGAAAATTTAATTCCATTCTTAGATTCCATCAGGGAGAATTATACAGATGTTACCCAAGAATAATCCTAGACATAAAACATTGAATAGGTCCCATATGTATATAATCAATGACTAATATATGCTTATATTAAAAATATTCATTTCCTCATAGTCCATCTCATCTCATCGGACATGATAAAGAAGAGGTCTCACCATATACATGAAGATTCCATCATGAGAGTCCTGAGAGTCCTACCTAACCCACTTGTTATCTCACCACTCATAAAGTAGTCATATCTAAATTGTCCTATGAAATAATTATGGTGTCATTTACTTTAAAATTCAATAATGAAATAGGGTAGAACATTTAATATTAATAGTAAAATAATAGTAATATTGATAAGAGAAGTGAAGTGGTCCAAATGAAACATATATTTTCAAAAAAAATAATATAATAATAAAACAAAAATGAAAACATGTAATGAGTTCTAACCAAATGAAATATTTATCCCATCACCCACACCCTACCCCATCTTAACTCGTATGTCCTTAATAGAGCTACATTCCAGATTATCCATAGAGCACCATCAACTCAGTCCCATATATCACAAGTCATCAAAAAGGATGAATCCACCTACATGATTTTAATAAATATTAGTTACTCACTAATATTTATAATTTCCTATTAATGTTATAATCAGTAATTTTTACATATAAATGTTTGTACCATTGTTTGAATAGTGAAGGATTCAATACCTTTGTATCATATGCATATAACCACTTCTTGGATTCCTTTTTTAATATCTTTCTTAGAGCCATTTTTATTAACACTCCATGTCCAAATACTGATGGGGATGAAAATTACTAGTCCAGTTATAAAATATATGTGGGAAAACTAATTAGTTTTCTTGAATAGAAATAGATGTAATTACACTATATGATCTTATATCAGAACCTAATTTAATAATATACATCACCATTTATAAGAACACATCCAAATCAAGTGGTTCAACTCACAATATCACATCCTTATAGGATATGATCCTCATAATATTGATTCATTTTAAAAATTTATTAAACCAATGAGGAGGAAAATCACTTTCCATCTATTTATTATCACAATGGTGGGATTCCACGCTCTCTTAATCAATGACTCAAAGGAAACAACCCACTATTTTTTACAATGTTTGGAGTTGTGTAATGTTTTGAGAAGAATATATCATTGAGGGAGAATGTCCCAAAATATGATAAAATGTTGAGTGGTGAAATTTAATAAGTTCATATATATTGTGGTAATCATTTAAATAAGATAAAGTAGATAAATTTCCAGTATATATAATGGTTTTGATTTATTTTTAAAAATAATAAATCATGTTCAAAATCAACTGATGTTTTGTGATTCATTTAAGGGGAAGGTCATTCAAAATTTCTAGAGGGTTTTAGGTTGATTAGAATCAAATTTTAAATTAATTAAAATTATTTATAGTAATTTTATAATATATGAATGGGAATTTTTAAAATAGTTAAATGTTTCACGTAAACCTTTTCTATTATATGTATGATGTGTTTCTCTTTGTATAATAATTTTTAGGATTACATGTGGTCTTTATTTACATAAGATCTTTTTTCATTATATCAAATGAATTTATGATAATTTGTTTGATATTTATTATTCATCTGATATATCATTGTGATTTATTTTTAGGGACCTTAAGGTATTGTTGTAATACATATAATAATGGGACATTATAAATTTTTAAATATCAATTTCACTTTTATTTTCCAGATTATTTATAGAATTTAAATAATATTTTGGTAATTTATTTGGATGATATTGATGGTTTATATTTCATTTAAACCCTTTCAAAGGATCATCAATATAATGTATGAACTTTTTGGTGTTACATTCTTCCAAGAAATAATATAAAAATTTAATAATGTGAGTCATGTATTTATTTAAAAAAATAGATGATGTAGTGTTTCTATTCTCAAATAATAACTATTATGTTATTCTATTTACCAATAATTGAAGTGGGTGATTATCTATAATGAAGGAGGTAGAATTTACAAAATATAATAAAGTATTATCCTATGATTGAAGATGGAATTACTAGTGCAATTAGTACCCTTTTTTATATATGATTATTACATGATATTTTAATGTGTTATAATTAAAGGAAAGTTATATTAATGATAATTTTCATATATTGAATTAAATATAACTTTTTATTCATATAATTTGGTTTAAATAATTATAACAATTTTTATTATATGTTGAAGATCAAAGAAAGTGTGAATTTTTTTAAATATTATCCACATGATATTATGAGTAAATATTTATAAAATAATAATAATAAAGTGTGTTTGAATGTGTGAATTCATCTTAAAAATTATTATCTTGAATATTTTGAATAATAATATCACAAATAAATGTGATGTTCAATGAAAATAGGGATATATATAGGGAGAGAAGAGAGATGGAATAAGATTCCACTACGATATATTTGAAAGAAATTATTTCATTATGAATATGTAGATAATGTTGTTTGTGTGAAATGATGTGTATGAAAATTGATGGGTGTTCTTACAACTATACAACAATAAAATAATAAGAACATAGCACACTCAACAACATGGTAACATTTTATTCATGGAATATATATGTGTTGATAGTAATATTTACTATCATTGTAAATTATGGAATTTTATTTGACTTGGGAAACATGAAAGTATAGTTGGAAGATGTGAAAACATGAGTTTCAAGGATATACCTTACTCAATTATACTTGTAGGTTGATATTAGTTTTTTGTGTGAGCATAGGTAGATCCACATCCTACTAAGGACTATAATTTTCAATGTGATATTTTAGCTATGTAAATAACTATACTCATTTTGATGGTGTCTTTTGAATGCAATTTAATAGTTAAATGTCAATCATCATAATAGGTGAAAATGATTTGAAAAAAAGGAATAAAAAAAATAAGATCCCTAATTCGACCCCCCTTGCAGTGGTATTTGAAGGATTCTACATAAGGTTAAATAATTGGTATCCAAGAGATGTTACTTTTGTTTGTTATTTGCCATTAGAATATTGTAGTTCAAATTCACTCTATTTATAAAGAGTTTTTTCATAATTCTTATTATATATGATGTTTAATTTAAATTCAATTAATAGAAGTAGTATATAAATATTTCATGAGAAATTTTATTTCGTGTCGAAGGATATAATTATTTTTTATATTTTTTATATTTTTTATATTGTATTGGAAGCCAAAAATAATGGGTTTACCTCAAACATAGAATGAGAAACCATAAAAATGATAATTTTGATAAAGAGAATGATGGTAATGTTGTAAATGTTATTTTTTCTTCACATTAAAAAATTTAATTTTTGAAAGTAAAAGGAATCAAAACCCCAAAAGGTATTTGGGAACTCTTTATTATATTTAAGATGTAAATTTCAAATTAAATTTTGTAAAGATTTTAGATTCGAATCATCAATTATTGTATGATGATATTTGTGTGAATTTCTGCGATGCTATTAATTGTTTATTTTTAAGGGTAATTATGTTGTGATTATGATCGAATGCTATAGTGATAAGTTATAATATTTTAATGTTCTATTGAAGAACTTTCATAAGTTATATGGAATGTTTTCCACAAAAATTTTACTTGGATGAAAAATATTTATTTGACACCCCTATACAAAACCAACATAGAATTTTTATATCTTATAAGCTTTGAAATCATAATTTGTTTTAAAAAAGGGGAAAGGATAATAAAGATATTTCATTTAAATCCCAAAAACCAATAAAGTTATAGGAGGTGGTAATTCTTTAAGAAGAATATTAATGTTAAAATTATAAAGAATATATAGATGGTAAATATGATACAGTTATATTCCATTTCTCTAGAAAAATTAGATGCTAGATTGGATTATACAAGGTAAACGTTCCCTTAAAATTCTTCAGGTGTGGATCTATTGGTTAATTTGATGAAAACTTCCAAAGATCAAAACCTAAATATTAATATGATTTTTAAGAAGAAAATACAAGAATATTTTCTTGTTAGAATGAAAATAAATTAAAGATTTAATCAAAAGGGATGGATATGAATTCCTCTAAATTTCAAGGGAGAAATTTCTAATCTAATGAATCTAATGGAGGTGAATATGAAATGAAATTTGAGACTACCAGTATTGAATTTGGTGAAACAATGTTAATTTCCATATTGAATTATAAGAATGTTAAAGGTGATTAAAGCAGTTCGAAATGTAAATAAGAAGATACCAAGACATATTTTAAACATATGAAAAAATAAATGGTGGTTTATTAAATATCTCATTATCAAACAAATGTTATTCAGAGTTTTAATTAATGTTTCCAATCTATAAACTAAAAAGATTATATTATTGTAAAATCCAAATAAAATTTTTATGTATATTAAATGATTAAATAAAATTCATGATGACGATATTAATCTTAATATCAATATGGAATAAATATAGAATGAGAAATCTAATGGATTTGAATTTATTCAAAAAACTTCTCAAAATAAAAGAATTTATGGAAAATTATAGATCTAAATTTAAGAATCGTATTTCATGAATTATAGAATATTTATTGAATTTGTAGAATAAATAGGATAATATAAATACTATTAGGGGAATGAATTATGTCTAAAATTATTTGTGAATTGTCTAAAAGGAAGGAATATATTCTATAGGTGAAGTTAGTGTCTAAATAAGGTAACAGTTAGAAATATAGAAATTATAGTAACACTAAATTCAAGTCAAAAACTACAATGGCTTGTGAATATATGAGGCCTTAGAAGAATCTATATATAAAGAAAAAAATCGGTTTTCAAATTATTTTTATTCAATAAAATGATCCAAAAAGTGTTACTTGTATTTTTAAGGAAGTTTAGTACTGTATTCGGGACAACATACTACTTAAAAATGAATACATAGTTTATTTGGATTTTTCTAGTGCGATAGAATATTTAGGCATATGAATAAGATTTATTTTTTCAATTACCAATAACATAAACTTCTTATAAGGCCTTTGAGTCATGTATTGAGTGCGATTCAGTACCTTCAAAGGAGAAATGATCAAAATTATATTTAAAATCCATGGTCGATATATAATAATAGGATTGGAGATATTGAATGAGTTTGGGTAAGATTGGAAAACAACCTTTAACAAGAAAATGAATTTATATTCCTTGTACTAGATAATAAAATTATATTTTTTTAGGTACAAAATGGGCCTAGATACCCTAAGAGGGGGATGAATCAGGGTATGAATATTATTTTGAAAATTCTACCTGACCCATCAGATCTTGGACATTTTATTATAAGGATCACTAATTATACTCATTAATTTCAATTTTGATTGTGTCCTAGCCAATTTTATCTGATGGTAATTCATTAAAAGCAAAGCAATAAGTCAAACAAAATGATACATAGATTTTTACTTAGTCCACCCTCACTAGGCTACATCCCAGGATCATACAATAGTGATGTTCTAAATGTTCCAAATACACTAAGGCTCACAACCAAATTAAAGTGATAATGAAATATCTTTTATACCTAGGATCATTTCCATTATGAGGTTTGGGGTCTTCTCTCTACATTCAAAAGTGTCACACCCTATGTCTCTTCCTCTCGTTCACTACTAAGGGGAAGGATCACCTTCGTCCACTTCTTTCACTCATTTCTCTTGGAAGGGATTAACTCAAAGTTTATAAATGTTTAGGCCCCATTATTTTCATGAAATCAAACATCCTCAACAATATATAGATGTTATGTTGAATATCATTTTTCACTAGTAGAGGAAATAATTTTTTCTGTGTACTATTAGGTTAAAAGATATTGATTTTTGTGAACTTATATAATGCTTTTTTTAGCTTTATTGAGTCCTTAGTGACCTCCTAACATCCTCTGCATACTTCGTATCTATTATGCTTCACGAATCACCTCTCTATGTTCTACATCCTCTTCCATGAACCATCCTCTTTCACAGACCACTTTTCCTATGCTTATACACAACACTTATCTGTACTATCTCAGCTTCTGTGTATCATCTTTACTTCTACGTACCACATGAAGAGTTCCTTATTTCATGAAACACTTCTTCCATTGCAGGATTTAGTTCCACAAAAGATCCCTTCATGGAATTGCTTTTGTGAATTGCTTCAGCCTTCACATAATTGCTTCCCTGCAAACCACTTCAGTTTACAGAATGCTCCCTCGTGAACCAATTCAGACTTGGAATAATTTCTTCCTAGAGAAAAGTTGTTCTATAATGAAATTTTTTCTTAGTAAAGATGATATTATCACTCCTTATGTAGGAAAATAGATCCAAAAAATACTTGAATCCATGATTACCCAAATATTCAATGTGGTAAAACCTTCACTATATACCACTTCTCTTACGAATCGTTCTTCCCTATGCAGTCTGAAAACTATCACTCTTACTACATGTTGATAAAAATCACCATAAAGTTTTCAAAAATGATGCACTTCGTGGATTCTAAAATCACCTCCTCATTTCCGTGAATGATAATCCATCCCATGTACCACAAGCCATCTACATCCTGCATGACTTCACCGTGACCTATTTTTTCCCCAAAAACTGTTTTCACACACACTCTACATCTAACGCTTCACTGTTATCATCATTTTTTGATCCATTTCAACATTCCATGAACCTCCATTCATGATACAAACACTATCCTTCATGTTCTGCATACTACTCAAGCCTATATAGAAATCATCCAATGCCAAAAACCAACTTCTGATTTTTGAGGCCAAATTTTTTTTAAACACTAGGAAAATTGATTCACCGTAAAAACCTTCTTCAGTAACACAAACTAGATTCATTAGTGGTCATATTTCATTGTCACCAAACACAATAACATCCAAAACATATTGAAAATACTCATTGTGGGATTTTTGTCAAATAGTTTCCCCTTGGTTTGTTGAAAATGTTTTCATAATTTTATATTTCATTAACGATTCATCAATATTCTTCTGGAATTTGTTGCTTTTGATTAAGATAACAACCAATCATTTAATCAACACATAATCTAATCCCACATGATCCATCATAGGCATGAGAAACAAGATTATAATGAAAATTTCATCATTCTATCAAATCATTCCATTCCAAAACCACTATTCTACATTCATCATGAACCTTCATTCTCGTGATATATATCCTTTGATTGATCACTCCATCAGTCTTCCAATTTAATAATCCTATACATAAATACTTCTGTTAATAGATTCAACTCAACCTGTCACACTTCTCCACCTAGAAACTTCTCCCCATGTATTGACAAAGGCATTTTATCCCTGATACAACCACAATTTCTCACCCTTTTTCAACAAACCCAAAGTTCATTCCTTTGCGGTCTGAAACTGGGTAAATAACATAGATTAGCACATTAGATAAAACATAACAGACCTCAGGGAGAGGGGTGTCCCACATCCACAATTTTAACCTGCGTAGAGTCGACTGAACTCCCAGAGCTAGTCGATACCTCTCAAACACTTATTTGGGTGGGGCCTTTGAAAAAATGAATGAAACTTATTGTTCTATAGACACATACTCCAACATAAAAATCCATTGATTCACCTTATTCGTGATAAAATAATAGATTATTTAAATTTTCTTTGTACTTGATTGATGGACTTGATTTTTTTAATTGTTTATATCACTTGAATTAACGCAATGAAGTCTGATTGGAGACTTAACTTCAAATCCCATATCCTCAAGATGTTGATACATCCAAAATAGTCATGTGCATGCTTGAGTGGACACAATATATTCATCTACTATGGTGCCCAATGAAATGAAAACTTGTTTTATGATTATCCAAGAAATAAAAAATCCACTAAGATTAGAAGCACTTCCTAACATTGATTTCCTATCATATGTTGAACCATCATAATCTGTATCTGTATATCCCAATATCTCTAGATGAGATTTATCATTATATTTCAAATTGAAATCTACAGTTCCCTTGATATACCTAAGTATTATTTTTTATTTCAATCATGTTGATTTCATTGAGATTTCTTTTGATATCGTACAAATTAGTATGGGGTAAAAGCTATATCAGGTCTTATCATTGTTATGTATAGCAGACTACTAATTATTTTCCAATATTCTGTAAAATTAAGTAAATTTCCTTCACCATCCCATGACAGTTTCATTCAAGTAGACACCAGAGTCTTTATCTCATTGGAATTACCTAATCAAAACCTTTGCGAAACTTCTTTGGTGTATTTTGATTGAGAAATTAATGTTCCACTATTTACTTTTGTTACTTGTAAAATGAGTAAAAATGTCATTTCACCAATCATTGACATTAAAAACACATTTTTTCATGAATTTAGAAAACAATCTACATTTCACATCATCTGATCCTCTAACTATTATTTAATCAACATAAACCTGCCCCATCATATATTTATCTCTATAATTTCTCTTTCAAAATTGATTTTTTCATGAATACCAAGATCTTGGTGACTAATTCATTCCATGCAATTCCTTCTTTACTGGAAAAACATTGCTCTCATATTTATGATTAAGAAAACCAATTGGTTGATCAATGCAAACTTCTTCCTCTAGAACCCTATTTTGAAATTAATACCTGACATCCATTTTAAAAACATTGAACTCTTTCCTCACTATAATGGACAAGAATAATCTTATTGTATCTAGCCATGGAATAGTTGAAAATATCATATACTTCTCAATTTAGTCAAGATCTTCATTCATAGACTGAACCTAGTTCTCATCGTCAGCTACCAATTTCAACTCCACTATTTGGTTATCATGTAGATATAGATTTTAATATTTCATGATCCTCAATGTTATCTTCATCTATATCATCATTTTACACTTCTACTCACAATGAGTTTCATAACTTCTTGTTGATGCCATAAAGATATGGTTCAATGCCTATTTCTCTCAATTACTAACATATATTTTATGAATCCATAAATCATTGACTCTTTTTAAGGAATTATTCTTGATTAAATCTTTATCTCTTTTTATTGGATTGAATTAAATGAAATTATAGAGCACATTTCATCACAATTTTTCATCTTTTGATTCCACTTACCCTTGGATCGTATCTCTCCCTGAGCTTGAAACACTTGAACATCAGTTGATAAAATTTATACACATATAGAGATAGGATTATATGGAATCCTCAAGAAGATGGTTTTTATTGATCCTGATGGATTAACCCATTGATAATTCTTGCAAACCACTGTACTCTTTTTTCGCTTGTTCCAACTGTTCAGAAAACCTCTACTGTTCTAGCCATATTACTAAACATTCTTTACCCAAATTCTATACCTTATTTAGATATTTGTTTTATATTGGTTTGGCCTTTTCTAAATTTGGGGTTTATATCGACAAGTATAGATTTTATTCTTTTAGGTTCCACTCAAAAGCCATTTTTCATGATTCTTTCTCTGAGCAGTAATCTATCCACTGGTCTTCCTCTCATGTTTTTTTCTCTACTAGGGGGCTATTCACCATTATTTCACTTATAACCTTGTAAAACATTTGATATAGTGAAGAAAATATTTATTTATTTTTATTTTATTAGTTATTAGAGTCTCCATACTATTTATTACTACTGGTGGGTTCTTCACTAGATGTACATTCTTCTTACTCACAACAAGAGTAGCTCCTCTATTTTTCTTCCGGGTTTGTTTAAATTCCATCCCAGAGTGTTGTAGTGAGTGTATCTAAGGAGGTGATTGACAGTAATTTTACTGAGATCCTAGCGCTTCTCTTGATCCTACAATCCTATTTTTCAAATTATCATTTTGTCTTTCAATATAGGATTTCTCTTTATCTCCCCTTGGAGTTGGGGATTTCCTTCCTTGATCTCTTCTTTCTATAATGTCTTCGAAAATTCCTATGACCAGAACATATAAAACATCTTCCATTAAAGTCAAAATTCAATCCACTACTTTTGTGTTGAGATGTTGATATAGATAGAATCCCTCTAATATAGAGCACTCAAACATAATGACACAAACTCATAGTGTATCCCCTTCCTCCATAGTAATAGAACATTAAAAAAACTTTCTTTTGGGATACATTTCTTACATATTTTTCCAAAATAATATTCTTATTCATATATTTAGAAAGAATTATATCTTATAGAATAAAATTTATTCCATACCATCTAAAAAAATTTATATATGACCATCACTTCCATAGAAATAGATCATTATGTCACTACTTCTTGGAAATTACCTTTTAGGTCTGTCTCCAACACCTAATGAATTTTTCTTACCCCTCAAACTTTTCACATCATTATTTCTATAATTAAAAGGAGGGGGGTCATAATATCAAATACTATAGTTTCCCAAACTATATGGCCTTCGAGATGAGAAAATATATTCTTGTTTCTCTTCAGAAATATAATATTTGTTTCTTATTTCATCATCACCTACAGAAGTATAATCCAATGGTAAGTACACAACATCTTCATTTTAGGAATTCCTTTGGAGTTGGATTTCTCTACTTATTTATTCACTAATTCCATATGATATATCAATTGATGAATCATCATATACCTTAATACAAGTTGAGCATTAAGTTAATACTTGATATTATTCCCTCTACTTAGCTCATCATTCAAATAACATCTGTGCTTATCCACCATGCCAATTTTCCCCTGTATTTTAAATTTTTCTTTAGAAACATAATCAAAAAAAATAAATTCACTTATTGTAGACTTACTTTCTTCTGAAATATTTCATATATTTATGTAGCAATATCATTATTTCTGGATTTCATATTCTAAGTTTCACCTAACTTTTTATTCTCTTCATTTTCATCATCTTTGGTTTCTCAATATTTATTGACATTTTATCAAATTCAAAACATGGAAATCATTATCCTTTCTCAGATCTGTAGCCACATCAATAATACTTTGATTAAAATCTCTTAGCCTGTTGGCATCAATTTTTATTGATTTGATCCAGATATCTTTATATTTAATTTCTTCCTCCAATTTATGATCCAATTTCTTTGAATCATGTACATCTTCCACTTTTGGCCTTCCTGGAGATTCTTCATCAATAGTAGTTACAAAATTACTTGGAATGTATAGTTATTCACTCATTACTACAAAATAATTTAATGAGTCTATAATTTTTATCCAATTCTTTGAAAAGTTTCTTCAATAAACTGTTCGATCCCTTAAACTGAATCACAATGTTTCCAAAAACACTTCCTTTCTAAGGTATACAGCCAGACTTCCTACTATTCGTGGTAGTTCTTACCTTTTCCATGGAGCACTAACATAAGATAATACTATATATTTTATAACATCCCAAGTAAGTAATGAATAATAGATATTTTTATCTATTTCTATTAATGATTAAGATAGTGTTTTAGAGGCTTAAAATAAAAATAAATACAATCTTAAGCATGGAATACACTAATATTCTTAAAAGATTGTTTTACTGCCTTTTGATGGAAAACCCTTTTTAAATCAAACTTTTGACAATTTTATAATCTATATTTGTCAAAATAAACATATTTATTATGATTGGGACATTGAAATTTTCATTGGATAAATTTTTGGTATTTTTCTAACAATGTTCATTTTTTAATGAATAGTGAAAAATACTGCATTTTACATCAAAACAGCTTTCTCATTTAATTTAATTATATGGTTAGATTATATTTTCAATTGGTATTAAAGTGTAATCTGAATATAGTTTTACCGTTTAATACAATGGTGGTCATTAGGATTAATTTCACTTTGAAATTGGTCATAAACTAATGCCAAACTTTTCATAGATATTGTTTCAAAAAACCCGCTATTTGTTTTGACAACGGGAATTATTTTTAAATCAATTATTGCAATTTATGTGTTTGGAATTTGGTAAAATGGATTACATATTTGGAATAATAAGGTCCAAATTATTTAATTAAGACTCTTTTGTTTTTGGACATTTTGAATAGTAATGACAGTAATTATCTTTAATTATCTTGATTAATGAGTAATCAGGTAGTTAAAGATAATAAAATGATATCATAATAATAACAAAACACCACAACATGTGTCCTAAGGATACTGGTTATCGCATGGACGACCATGGGATGCCTTGTGTCAAACATGGGGGCCCTAAGGAGTCACTTTTGTTAGAAAGTGACTTTTTATCTTTTTATTTTTAAAGAATGTTAAATGTGACATAGAATGTATCACCTAAGTAAAGTATTTTTAATTTTGTCTACAGAAATGATATTTTTTACTATAAACATTCATTATAAAGGTCAAACGATTTCCTACATCATGATATTTTTTTATAATTTTTATACATTAAATGTATTAAATTATTTATGACATCATGATGATGCAGCGATTACCTCATTAATAAAGGATTTAAAGAAAATGGAAAGATAATGTAAATTCTAAGACCTAACATGTCCAAAACCTTTTGGATGGGTGGATTTAAAACCCGTATCACCTTACCCTCTAATTATATCAATGTGGGACCTTTTGAATACGAAAATAATTTTCAAATAAAGTAACATTTCTTTACTTTCTAAGAGTGCCCCTCCTCTCCTCTTATAAAAGGCCCCCACCTCTACCTCCTTACCCACACTCCCAAAGCCTTTGGCTCGGCCAACCCCTGCTCATTTTGTCTCTCCACTTCCCTATATTACTCCTTGAAGCCTCAATTTGGGTAGAAGCCTTCCCAAAGAAGCCTTTGAGCTCAAACCAAATGGAGTTACCCGATTTTAAGGTAATGTCTTCACTTGAGTCCTTTTGTGTTATTTTGCTTCTCCAAGCCCCTAAACTCCTTTTATTCATTTATTTTGTAAAAACTCCAGTATATTCAATATAATATGATGTTTTTATAAGAAGGATTAGAGCTAAACTTACACACACCTGCATCTAATGGTTAAAGAACATATTGTTTCTGTGGTTGTGGAATTTCTGCCTCCCGAAACGATGATTGTTCAACATTCTTTTAACACCTTAAAAGGTGGCCATTAAGATTACACTATAATTATATTTGATATATTATATGTTTATGTTTTCCTAAAGCTTCTGTATTTTTCATTTTGTTCATACCTTTATGGTTCCCATTATGGGTAAACGCGATATCTTCATTTAAGGAGGTGTGGACTACCACCCCCTCGAAGTGATTTGATTCATTAAATAACATAGGTGGGATATATAAAGGATGGAGTTATGATATTATATATGATATTAAACTGGAATTATAATATAACTTTATATCATTATGATTCCATTCCCTAAAATACGAAATAGTAATGAAAGTAGCGTTCATGCGTACGTACGGCTTACCGTCTCCATGAACGGTGCATTTCATTTCTTAACTCTAAATGATTATGTAATATTATAAATGCATGCATGTACTAGATATATATGACATATATGACATATACATCATGAATACCATTCTGGATATAATCGATACATGAACAACTTGTAATTATAAAGGGCTTATTTTTTACTCAAGTACCAATGATCGTTAAAACGACCGTTATTAACATAAATAATTACATAGTGTTCATGACATGGCAATAAGTGATATAAAAGGAATAATGAACTTGAAAAAGGGTTCTTAAACAAGTAGAAATTAACTCGGGTTTATTATTCAGGAGATTAAAGAACGACCGAGTCAAGTCGGACCTGAGGTATGGGACATCGTCTCAATCTCCTTTCATTGAGGCATATTTTGTTTTATACACAACCATCTTTTATACGATGTATAAACCCCTTTGAATTTTAAATTTATTCAAGAGGAATTTGTTTATATGAAGCGTTTACTAAACGAAAAAAGGGAATGTTTTTGTCGTACGAAAGCGGCGACAACCACTTCTCCGCCGCCGTGACCGTTATTTGAGTTTCGGCTTCCTCTACAAGCCATACATTTTTTAAAGAAAAATAAATACCATGTTTTACTTTTCTTTTATTTTGGTATTGAAAATGGTTTTCATAATTTTATTATATCAATGTGTTGTATTGATATCTAGTGATTGAAAGGTGGAAATTTTATGGTTCCTTTATGCGTGTTTTATGTGATACGATTATGTTGAGGTTCTTGGGCATTATTATGAAGACGGGTGGTTCTGTGATAAAATAAGGGCGGGTGAGCCCAATATAGCTCTCCAATGCATTGGGTAACGTGAAGGAGTGAAACGTTAAGGTTTCTCCGAAGAGATTTAGGGAATATAATGTGATGGGTATTCCAAACGTAACCAAGAGGGTTACTCCCTACATAAGAATGTTATGAATGCCTCAAGTTACCTTTATGTCTTATGATTTCTATGATTTATTCATGATTTGATGAGGTATGTTAAAGTGCTTATGTTTTATGGGTAAAGTATGATTTCATTCTTATGTATATATGTACCCATGTTTCCTTTCCATATTTTTATATCCCTTACTGAGCTTTTTATGCTCATCCCATGTTTTTTGAAATGTTTTTCACAGGTCAAGGGAAAGGTACATGATATGATGATAGTGTCAAGGAAGTTTCAAGAAAGAATCCATGTGTAATTTTAAATATGTTTCCATTGATGGGAAAGAAGAATACTATCTTTATGTAACCACTTTGTTTATATGTGGAATGTAATGCATGTTTTATGATCTAATTCTCTAAAACTCTAAACTCAAAACGATCCTCAATGTGTAATCTTGTAATAACTCAAGATTAAGTAAGGTTTAAGACTGGGGCCTTATAGTTGGTATCAGAGGTCGGTTTAGATAACTTTAGGAGTTAGAATTATATTAAATTATTATCCAAAAATATTTTTTTTATGGTCAAATTGAAATGATATAGCATTTGAAGATTACCATGTTGCTTCATCTAAGACATGTTTGTTCAGAATGGTTTTCCACAGAGGAAACAGGGAAGAAGTGTTAGGAAGGAATACAGAAGGAAATAACCTTCTGAATCAGCATCCTGAGATGGTCAGAATTGGAACTGAACAGTTTGTTGCAGTAATGGCGTAGTTGACTCAAGCGATAAATGGCAGTGGTATCCATGCACGAGACCAACCATATCAACCGCAGAGGAACATGTCAGTGGTTGAACATTTCATGAGGCAACATCCCCTGTCATTTAGAGGGTCATCTGACCCTGTGCTAGATGAAGGGTGGATTAAATCACTGGTTAAGGTTTTCAATGTCATGGGGTGTTCAGAAAATCAGAAGGTTAGTCTTTCTATTTACCGTTTGGAGGGTGAAGCAGATCAGTGGTGGTTGATGGTTAAAAATATTAGGGACACTGATGAGATTGATGCTCTCGACTGGGATTAATTCATAGGTATGTTTCTTGAAAAGTATTTTCCTAAGGCTGTTCGACTTAGGATGGAAAAACAATTCTTGGAATTGAGGCAAGAGGAAGACTCAGTGGCTACCTATGAAGAAAGGTTCACTCAATTGGCAAGGTATGCTCCAAATTTTATCCGAGACCTTGATAGTAAAATCAATCGTTTTTACTCAAGATTAAAGCCAAAATATCGATGGTCATTAGCTTCTCGTGAGTTTAAAATTTATGAAAAGCTTGTTCGATGTGCTGAGAAGGTGGAAATGGAGTTTGCCGATGATCAAGTATTCTATAACAACCAACAGAAGAAGAGACCGAGGTGGCAGAAGAAATGTAAGAATTCTTCAAAAAAGTCTGATTGTAAGAAAACTAAGTTTCTAGTTTGTGATAAATGTGGCAAAAGGCATGCTGGGGAATGTCTTCTGAATTCTGGAAAGTGCTACCGATGTGGTAAGATGGGACATAAGGCTCGTGATTTCACTGAAAAATATTAGGGTGATTGTAATACCAAATTTGATTTACAGTTAGTGAAATGTTATAAGTGCAATGAGATGGGTCACTATGCAAACGAGCGTCCGACAAAGAGCTTGAGTGATGGGAAGCAGTTAGACTACAAGACGAAAGGGGTGGTGAAATCTTTTGCAACTACTTCAGCAGATGTCGGGCCATCAAATGAAGTTGTATCAGGTACTTTGTTTGTTTTTTCAGATTATGCCAGTGTGTTGTTTGATTCTGGGTCTACCAATTCATTCATCTCTGAAACCTTTTCTAGTAAAATGGGAATACCATCTCAAGAAATGACTCTTGAGCTTTTGGTAAAAACACCTGGGGGAAATGTTGAGGCAAAAAGAATTTATAAGAATCTTCCTATCATTATCTATGGAAAGAACCTACTTGCAAAGCTTATTGTTCTACCTCTAGTAGAGTTTGATGTTATCCTGGGTATAGATTGGCTCTCTATTTACTATGCTAAGATTGACTGTAGAGCTAAAGAAGTTTCTTTTCAGAATGACTTTCAGTTTGTCTACAAGAATGAACCCTTACTATTGATAACTTATCAAGAGGCCAAGAAACTTGTAAATGATGGATATGAATGTTACCTTGCACACATCGTTGAAAATAAAAGAACTGTTCAGATTAAGGATGTGTCAGTGGTAAATGAGTATCCTGATGTTTTTCCTGATGAGTTGCCTGGAATAATACCAGATCGGGAAGTTGAGTTTACTGTTGACTTAGTTCCTGATGCTAATCCAATTTCAAAACCCCCTTATCGAATGGCTCAAATTGAACTTTTAGAGTTGAAGGAGCAATTGCAAGATTTATTAGAGAAAGGTTTCATTCAACCTAGCACATCACCATGGGGTGATCCTGTTTTATTTGTTCAAAAGTAACATGGTTCTATGAGACTTTGCATTGATTATAGAGCCTTGAATAACATCACTATTAAGAACAAATATCCTTTGCCTCATATCGATGATTTGTTTGATCAGCTCCCGAGAGCTCAGTATTTTTCAAAGATTGACCTGAGATCGGGGTACCATCAGCTGATGGTAATGGAAGCAGATGTTCCGAAGACTGCATTTCGTACAAGATATGGCCATTATGAATTTTTAGTAATTCATTTTGGGCTAACCAATGCACCTGCTATATTCATGGACTTAATGAATAGAATTTTCCATGAGTTCTTGGATAAGATTGTGGTGGTTTTCATTGATGATATTTTGGTGTTTTCTAAAAGTAAAGAGGAGCATGAAAGACATTTAAGGGTTATCTGGAAAACCTTAAAAGAAAACAAACTGTATGGAAAATTCAGCAAGTGTGAGTTTTGGTTGCAACAAATTTCTTTCCTTGGTCATATTGTTTCTAAATATGGGATAATTGTTGATCCTGCAAAAACAAAAGTTGTGGAAGACTGGCCAAGACCCAAAAATGTAACTGAGATTCATAGCTTCCTTGGTTTGGAAAGCTATTACATAATGTTTGTTAGAAATTTTTCACGGTTATCTAGTCCATTGACTAAGCTAACTCTAAAGGGTGTTAAGTTTATCTGGACAAAAGAATGTGATGATTGTTTTCATGAATTGAAAAGAAGATTGGTGAATGAACCAGTTTTGGCACTACCTTCCAGGAATGGTGAGTTTGTTATATACAGTGATGCTTCATTGAAAGGACTTGGTTGCGTCCTAATAAAAAAATGATCAGGTAATTGCGTATGCTTCACGACAGTTGAAAACTCGTGAGGTAAATTACCCTACACATGATTTGGAATTAGCTGCTGTTGTTTTCGCTTTTAAATTTTGGAGGCATCATTTGTATGGAGTAAAGTGTGAATTATATACTGATCACAAAAGTTTAAAGTATATATTCACTCAGAAAGAGTTAAACATGAGACAGAGGAGATGGCTGGATTTAATCAAGGATTATGATTTTACAATTCATTACCATCCCGGAAAAGCAAATAAAGTGGCTGATGCTTTGAGTCAAAAAAGTAGTGCTACATTAGCAATGTTGTGTTTGGAACGTGATCCTTTGGTTAAGGATTTGATAAACTTTGGCATAGAAGTTGTTGGTTCAGGAAGTTCTTCTTTTTTGTTTCAGGTATTAGTGATATCATCTCTATCAGATAGAATCAAGCAAGAACAGAAGCAAGACAGTGAGTTGGAGAAAAAGGTAGAGCTAGTTTAGAAAGGTAAGTTTCCTGAATTCAACATTGATAATGATTGCGTTTTGAGATTTGGGAAGAGATTGTGTGTGCCTTGTGATTCACAGTTGAAGAGAGAGTTGTTATGTGAAGCTCATAGTTCTCCGTTTTCAGTTCATCCTAGCAGTACTAAGATGTATAGAGATCTTCGAGAGTATTACTGGTGGGATGGAAGGAAAAGAGATATTGCTAATTTTACTGTGAATTGTTTGACTTGTCAGCAGGTTAAAGCAGAGCGGCAGTTACCGAAATGGATGCTTCAGCCTTTACCAGTGCCAGAGTGGAAATAAGAGAATATATCCATGGACTTTTTTGTGGGATTACCGAAGACATCTCGAGGTAATAATGCAATCTGGTTTATTGTTGATCGCTTGACTAAATCTGCTCATTTCCTTGCTATACAATATAAGTTTTCCCTAGATAAACATTCTCATTTGTATCTTAAAGAGATAGTCAGGTTACATGGAGTTCCTCTCTCCATTGTATCTGACTGTGATCCCAGGTTCACTTCTAACTTTTGTAAAGGCCTTCAGAAGTCATTGGGTACTGAATTAAATTTTAATACAGTTTTTCATCCTCAATCAGATGGGCAGTCAGAACGAACAATTTAGAACTTTGAGTATATTCTACGAGATTTTTCGATGGATTATCAAGGAAGTTGGGACCAACATCTTTCTTTGGTTGAATTTTCATATAATAACAGTTTTCATTCTAGTATACAGATGGCACCATTTCAGGAATTATATGGGAAGCGGTGTCGAACTCCAGCTTTCTGGGATGAAGTGGGTGAAAGGAAGTTGATGGGACCAGAATTGGTAGATGAGTTGGCAGAAAAAGATCAGCTGATATAGAAACACATGAGAATAGCTCAGAGTAAGCAGAATAGTTATGCGGACAACTGGAGGAAGGATCTCTCTTTTGAGGTAGGTGATCATGTTTTTCTCAAAGTCTCACCATGGAAAAGTGTGATGTGATTTGGTAAGAAAGGAAAGCTGAGTCCAAGGTTCATTAGACCATATGAAATTCTGGAGAGAGTTGGATCAGTTGCTTACTGAGTGGCTTTACCTCCGAGTTTATCTCAGGTACACAATGTTTTTCATGTTTCGATGATGAGAAAGTATATGTCAGATCCATCTCATGTTTTGAGTACAGAGGTAGTTCAGCTGGAAAAGAACCTATCTTATGAGGAACAACCGGTCCAGATTCTTGACCATAGGGAGAAAGTGTTACGGAATAAGGTGATTAATCAGGTAAAGTAATTGTGGAAAAACCACATGATGTAAGAGGCAACATGAGAATCTGAAAATGCAATGAGGGATAAGTACCCCCATTTATTTGATAAGTAAATAAATTGCGGGGACGCAATTTTCTAAAGGGGGGAAGGATGTAACATATAAAGTAAGTAATGATTAATAGATATTTTTATCTATGTCTATTAATGATGAAGATAGTGTTTTAGAGGCTTAAAATGAAAATAAATAGAATCTTAAGCATGGAATACAATAATATTCTTAAAAGATTGTTTTACTGCCTTTTGATGGAAAACCCTTTTTAAATCAAACTTTTGACCATTTTATAATCTATATTTGTCAAAATAAACATATTCATTATGATTGGGACATTGAAATTTACATTGGATAAATTTTTGGTATTTTTCTGACAATGTTCATTTTTTAATGAATAGAGAAAAATACTGCATTTCACATCAAAACTGCTTTTTCATTTTATTTAATTATATGGTTATATTATATTTTTAATTGGTCTTAAAGTGTAATCTGAATATATTTTTACCATTTAATCCAATGGTGGTCATTAGGATTAATTTTACTTTGAAATTGGTCATAAACTAATGCCAAACTTTTCATAGGTATTGTTTCAAAAAACCCGCTATTTGTTTTGACAACGGGAATTATTTTTAAATCAATTATTGAAATTTATGTGTTTGGAATTTGGTAAAATGGATTACATATTTGGAATCATAAGGACTGAATTATGTAGTTAAGACTCTTTTGTTTTTGGACATTATGAATAGTAACGACAGTAATTATCTTTAATTATCTTGATTAATGAGTAATCAGGTAGTTAAAGATAATAAAATGATATCATAATAATACAAAAACACCACAACATGTGTCCTAAGGCTACTGGTTGTCTCATGGCCCACCATGGGATGCCTTGTGCCAAACTTGGGGGCCCCATGGAACCACTTTTGTGAAAAAGTGACTTTTTATCTTTTTATTTTTAAAGAATGTTAAATGTGACAAAGAATGTATCACCTAAGTAAAGTATTTTTAATTTTGTCTACATAAATGATATTTTGGACTATAAATATTCATTATAAATATAAAAGGATTTCCTACATCATGATATTTTTTTATAACTTTTAGACATTGAATTTATTAAATTATTTATGACATCATGATGATGCAGCGATTACCTCATTAATAAAGGATTTAAATAAAATAGAAAGATAATGTAAAATCCAAGACCTACACATGTCCAAAACCTATTGGATGGGTGGATTTCGAACCCTTATCACCTTACCCTCGAATTATATCAATGTGGGATCTTTTGAATCCGAAAAGCATTTTCAAATAAAGTAACATTTCTTTACTTTCCAAGAGTGCCCCACCTCTCCTCTTATAAAAGGCCCCCACCTCTACCTCTTTACCCACAATCCCAAAGCCTTTGTCTCAGCCAAACCCTGCTCATTTTGTCTCTCCACTTCTCTATCTTACTCCTTGAAGACTCACTTTGGGCAGACGTCTTCCCAAGGAAGCCTTTGAGCTCAAACTAATGGGAGTTACCCGATTTTAAGGTAATGTCTTCACTTGAGTCCTTTTGTTTTATTTTGCTTCTACAACCCCCTAAAATCTTTTTATTCATTTCTTTTGTAACAACTCCAGTATCTTCAATATGCTAGGATGTTTTTATAAGAAGTATTCGAGCTACACTTACACACACCTACATCTAATGGTTAAAGAACATACTGTTTCTGTGGATGGTGAATTTCTGCCTCCCGAAACGATGATTGTTCAACATTATTTTAACACCTTCAAAGGTGGCCATTAAGATGACACTATATTTATATATGATATATAATATGTTTATGTGTTCCTTAAGCTTATGTATTTTTCATTTTGGGAATACCTTTATGGTTCCCATTATGGGTAAATGCGATATCTTCATTTAAGGAAGTGCGGACTACCGCCCCCTCAAAGTGATTTGATTCGTTAAATTCCATATGTGGGACGTATAAAGGATAGAGTTATGATATTATATATGATATTACACTAGAATTATAATATACCTTTATATAATTATGATTCCATTCTATAAAATACGAAATAGAAATGAATGTAGCGTTCATACGTACGTACGACTTACCGTCTCCAAGAACGGTGCATTTCATTTCTTACCTCTAAAGGATTATGTAATATTATGAATGCATGCATGTACTGGATATATATTAAATATATGATATCAACATCATGAATACCATTCTGGACATAATGTATACATGAACAAATTTTAATTATAAAGGGATTATTTTTTACTCAAGTACCAATGATCGTTAAAACGACCGTTATTAACTTAAATAATTACATAGTGTTCATGAAATGGCAATAAGTGATATAAAAGGAAAAATGAACTTGAAAAATTGTTCTTAAACAAGTATAAATTAACTCAAGTTTATTATTCAGGAGATTAAAGAACGACCAAGTCAAGTCGGACCTGATGTATGGGACTTCGTCTCAATCTCCTTTCATTGAGGAATATTTTGTTTTATACACAACCTTCTTTTATACGATGTATAAACCCCTTTGAATTTTACATTTATTCAAAAGGAATATTTTTATATGAATAGTTTAATAAATGACAAAAGGGAATGTTTTTGCCGTACGTATGTGGCAACAACGACTTCTTCGCCACTGTGACCGTTATTTGAGTTTCGGCTTCCTCTACAAGCCATACCTTTTTTTAAAGAAAAATAAATACCATGTTTTACTTTTCTTTTATTTTGTTATTGAAAATGGTTTTCATAATGTTTTTATATCAATGTGTTGTATTGATATCTTGTGATTGAAAGGTGTAAATGTTATGTTTCCTTTATGCGTGTTGTATGTGATACGATTATGTTGCGGTTCTTGGGCATTATTATGATGACGGGTGGTTCCGTGATAAACTAAGGGCGAGTGAGCCCGATATAGCTCTCCAATGCTTTGGGTAATGTGAAGGAGTGAAACGTTAAGTTTTCTCCAAAGAGATTTAGGGAATATACTGTGATGGGTATTCCAAACGTAACCAAGAGGGTTACTCCCTACGTAATAATGTTATGAATGCCTCAAGTTACCTTTATGTCTTATGATTTCTATGATTTATTCATGATTTGATGAGGTATGTTAAAGTTCTTATGTTTTATGGGTAATGTATGATTTAATTCTTATGTATATATGTACCCATGTTTCCTTGCCATATTTTTATATCCTTTACTGAGCTTTTTATGCTCATCCCATGTTTTTTGAAATGTTTTTCATAGGTCAAGGGAAAGGTACATGATATGATGATAGTGTCAAGTAAGTGTCAATAAAGAATCCATGTTTTATTTTAAATATGTTTCCATTGATGGGAACGAAGAATACTATCTTTATGTAACCACTTTGTTTATATGTGGAATGAAATGCAAGTTTTATGATCTAATTCTCTAAAACTCTAAACCCGAAAAGATCCTCAATGTGTAATATTGTAATAACTCAAGATTATGTAAGGTTTAAGGCTGGGGCCTTATATATTTAACATCAATAATCGACTTAACCATGTAAGAGAAAATGAATTTTATAAAAGAAACCTCTCTTTGATAATAATGTTTAGGTCCAAATGGGTCTTAAATACCTTAAGAGGGGGTGAATCAGGGTATGGAAATTATTTTTAAACTTTTTCCCACCCCCTTATATTGTGAACTATTTATGAAAAGGGTAACTTATTACACTTTTTAATGTTAATTTTTGATCACAAACTTTCTAATATTATCTGATGATAGTGAACTATAAGTAAATCCATAACAAAAACTGGAGACAAATATTTTTACATAGTTCACCCTCACTCAGCTACATCCATGGAGTATACAAAAGCGATGTGACAATTATACCAAATTGACTAAGGATCATGCCAAATTCAAATGTTCAGGATAGATCTTATATACCCAGGATCAATTTCTTTACATGGTATGGGGTCTATTCATTGCATTCCAACAATTCACTCCATATATATCTTCCTCTGGCTCACTATCGGTGGGAAGGTTCACATTCATTCTCTTCATTTACACAATGCTGATGAAAGGGATACACTCATAGTTTATGGACTTATAGGTCCCTTAATATTCCTCAAATAATGCATCATAAATTATATATGGATTATCTATTGAATTTCTTTTTCACTCATAGATAAAATCAACTTTTCTAAATACTGTTAGGTTAGCGTAAATTGATTTTGCAAACTGTTCTATTGATTTTCCAATCTTACATAAGTCCTTTGGGAACCTCCTTGTTTTCTATACATACTTTGTAGTGGGTATTATTAATATATCACCTCTCCATGGACTGCTTCTACTTCCATGAACCATAATCCTTCATAGACCACTTCTCCTCTACTTACAAGCCCCACCTCTGTGTAATGGTCCTACTTTTTCACACCTCCTGTGGAGTTCTTTCTTCCATGATCCACTTATTCCATTGATGGGGTAAATGCATCCCAGGTTCCTTTAATAGAATTTCTTCTATGAACTACTTCATCCTTCATGGAATTTTTTCCCTATGAACCACTTCACTTCCCGAAATCCTACCATGCAAACCACTTCATACTTTTCCGAATTTCTTCTCTGAGAAAATTTCTTCTCTAATGAAATTGTTCTTGAGTAATGATGGGAATATGTCTCCTTATATAGGAATATAGATCCTAAAAATACAATAATCCATGATTACCAAAATCTTTAATGTGGTACAACCTTCACCGCATACGAGTTCTCATGCAAACTATTCTTCCCTACGTGGTCCACATACTACCACTCTTAATACACAGTGGCTAGAATCACTTTTAGGTTTTCACAAACAATTCCCTTTGAATCTTCACAAATTACTACATCATTTTTGTGAATGAAAATCCATCACACATACTTCAATCCTTCCGCATAACGCTTGACTTCATTGTGAACCATTTTCTCCCAGTGAATTGTTTCTATATAGAGTCTGTAGCTCACTCATCGTGGTTCCCTTACTTTGAAAATTTCCTTCGATATTCTATATACCACCATTAGGGGTCTATGAACTACTATTTGTAGTCCTAATAATATCCAATCCAACACATAAATCATCCATTTCTAAAAACAATCTTCTAGTTTTCATGCCCAAAAATTTGGAAAACACTAGAAAACTACGTCACCTTAAAAACCTGTTTCGGAAAAATATACCAAACTCATTCAGGGTCATTTAGATTTATCAAAAAAATCACATTCAAAACATACTGAAAATAATCCTTGAGGAATTTTTTTCCATCATTTTTTACAGAATGTACGTAATAGAATATGTTAAAAGGAATTAATAAAACCATTATTTTAGAGTAAATACTTATAGTACCCCAAGAGGATAGTACATGTATCTTAGACAACAGTTTCTCATGTCACATATAATAATAATTAAAAATAATAAAATATATTTTATAGTTTTGTGATGGGTCATTCAAATCATTAAATGATGGGTCACTCATAAATAGTGGTGTTGCTTCAATAGTTTTTCAAAAATTAATTTGAAAATCCAAAACCCATTGTATATTGAATGATTGAAATAAAATCAATTAGTTGTTTCATAACATTTTTTATTAATAAAAAAATTATAATCTTGAAGGAATGGTTAATTTTTAATAACAATAAAGAGAGAATAATGGTGAAAAGAGTACAACAAAAAATTCATTTCCTTAAAGTTAGAGATGTCAAAAATTATTTTTAAGCATGAAATAATTGAACTAATTTTGGTATATAAGTATATTCTATATTGTAAAAAATAACACAAAGATGCTTATATGGGGATAATTTCTTTTGTTTTCCTATTCTAAAAGGAGTAGTGGATTGTATGTTCAGACTTTTTAATAAAGGAATGTTATAAACTCTTTACACATGAAGGTGGATATTCAGTCCATTCACCCTTTAAGGTCCATTATTCATATTTTTTAAGAAATATAAGGAAAAAATTATCTAAAATAGATATGTATATTGTTAATTTAATTTATCAATTAAATTATATTACTTGTTTTTTTATACCAAAGTTTGAGGACAAAATATTGTTTAAATAATTTTTATGAAAAATAAGAAAAGAGTGTGGTATCACCCTTAAAAAGAACCGGAAAGAAAATTGAATTGAACTATAAATGGGAATCTGGGATATTATTATATTTAATAATTGGATTATATATATTTTAAATGAACCCTAAATTCCACAATAATATATTGTTTATGTATGTAAAAAAATATTCTTTAAGAATATGTCTCATTCAATGTTGGTTGAGCATGCTACGACTCATTAAATTTATAGGAAAGTTATTTTTCAGGTTTCTCATTCAAAAAAATTTGTTAACATATAATGAATATAAAAATTTACTAAAATTATATACACTATAATAAATAACCAATCTTACAGTATCATTATGTGTTTAAAATACATTGTTTTATAGTGTTAAAATGTAAAAACATTAGGAGGTGTGAAAAGATATGATTTTATGGTATTTTCCAAGGATATAATATATACTAAAGAGTTTAACACTACTAAAACATAGAAAAGGGAATTATTTTTTATATTGAGTAAGTAATGGTGATGGAAAACTCAAGAAAACTATATTATCATTATGAATAATGTTTCAAAAGTGATTATGGAGCTTTTTTTATTAAAACACCTGATGAAGTTTCAGAAAGATATGAAATCATTGAGGGTGAATAAGTTAGAGAATGGGATTACTCAATTTTATATAATGGGGAAAATATCATACACCTTTTCCAGGATTGAGAGTTTAGGTATAGGTCCCAAATATCATATTAGATCAATTATTGTAAGTATAACTATGAAAACATTGAGGAAAATATATGAATCATCATTTTATTCTCAAGTTGAAAGTAATTTTATTAGAGGAGTGTGGTAGAATCATGTGGGGGTTGATGAAATGATTTAATTGTTATACCATATAGAGAATAAAGGAACTTGGGAGTTGGAATTAAATATTTAATATATAAATTTCAATGGAAAAATTTGTGTGTTCCAAAATAAATTAAGTGTAAATAATTGAAGTGGTGAGAAGTATGGAATGAATAATGTGTTAAGAAAAATCACATTATAATTGATGATAAATTTATAATCCAATTTTTATAGTTTCATTGATTAACATCCTAAATATTTCATGAAACTTTGTCTTAAATGAAATACAATATTCCTCAAATGTATTTCACATTTTTCTTTCTCAATGGATTGTTGTAATATATTATTCATTGAGAAACCTTATCATTATATTCTTAGAAAATATAAGAATTAGGTTTTCTATTCAATTATTTATTTTTACTGACTGAATCAATCACCAATAGAATGGTATTCTAATCATGAAACACTCTTTAAGATTTTGAATTTAAAAAAGAGAGGAATTTTCAATAACCACACTATTAATTTTGAAAAAGATATATCTCTCAATGTTGTTTCATGTATAGAAGATACAATAATTTTTAGAAATAATTAAAAAATGTGAGAATATTTCTTTTGTGAATTAGAGAATAATTTAAATTTCTATTCATGGAGAGATAAGGCATTTTCTTTTCCAAAAAATTTACCAAGAGAAATATCATATTTTTTCTTCTCACACAAATTATGCTAGGGATATTTTGAAAAGGTTCAATATATATGATTCAAATACTTTTGGCAGACTCATTTTTATGGTAACAAATATCTTAAATGGTAAACATGGAAAACATTTATCTAAGGGTTTATAAAATCTTAGTTAGATGTATTATTTACTTGATATCTTAATTACTTAATATTGTGTTTTTTGTTACCCTCTATATCAGGTAACAAAGTGCACCAAAATATTCTCATTTTAGTCCAATAAAAATGATTCGATTATATACACAAGGTACAATAATTTTTTACATAAACTATGACACCAAGGTTATTCTTAATCTATTTGGATACAAGTATAAATATTGGAAAGGTTGTGTTTATTAAAGGATTTCAAAATTTGGTAATATTTTCTTCCTTGGAGACTGATCAACCTATAACTAAATTAATTTAATGGATAAAACCATTAAAGGATCTTAAATTAGAATTAAAGTTTTAAATTCTATTGGGAAGTGATAATATTTTTGCTATCAATATTATAAGGAATTAATTTCTCCATTTTAGATATAATAACATTGATATAACATAATAGTTATTCATGGATTGTTTGTAGTGAAATGAACTATAGGTGGAAATTGTTCCCAAAAAGGAGAAAATATTATATGCATCCACCAAGGCTATACATAATGAGGAATTTCATAATCATATGATGATGTAGGGATTTTATCCTCAATGATATCAAGGTTATGGTATGGTGTTTCAGTCTATTATCTCATATATTGTTTGAATATTATTTTCAAAGGGGGATACAAATTTAAAACTTAAATCTCTATTTGGATTTACCTTCGTATATTTAGTTTTAAAGGGGGACATAATTTATAATAAATATCCAGTTATCATTTTTTCACATAATGTGGATATTATATGTCATTATCATTTTGAAAATGGGTAATATATTAATATACCATGGTAAAGGTATTAATTTAGCATCATGCATGTCTGGTATTTTTCAACAATTTTTTTTAAGTGAATTCAATAATTTGTTCTTTATTGGGTTAATTTTGTAGATATTCCATTTTTAGAATATAATTGATGTGATTAAAAACCAAAAATTAAAGGAGAGTGGATTATTATATGTTTCTGATAATTTATTTAATCATGAAATGATTATAGTAATATTTATTTTCTAGTGGTATCAAATTTTTCATGGTCAAACAGTAGAATTATTCTTATGGGGTTTTAAAATTTAACAATATTTTTATGCTAAAGGTGATATTGATATTCAATAGTCGTGTTTCCAATTATAAGTTAAATCAAAGAGTCTTATAATTTCTAATTGATGATTTATTAAAATGAATTTATATTCTTTTATTAATTTATAATACTTAGTTAAAAATAAAATTCAATGTGGGGGATTGTTAAGACCATGTATTAAACTACAAAATAATTAAAAATAAGATGATTTTGGTTGAGTTTATTGAAAATCCATGATTAAAATGTTTTATACCACATCTAGTAATCTTGTTTAGATTTAATTATTCTTCTACATGATATTGATTAACGAATTTTGAAGTGTATATTATGGTTGTTTGGTATATTATATTAAAAATAAATTAATATCTAAACTCATGTTTTTTGTCACAAATAATTATAGGTGAAGGTAATTATAAATTATAGAGTATTTTAAGTATAATATAACCAATTTTTTTGCTTGATTTCAAATTATTTGGAGTTATTCTGGAACTTTTATATAGGAATAAGAAAAATGGCAATGTATTTCATCTATAACTTTCCATGTGATCCATATGATGTTTTTTACTATTAATAATACATTTGATAATAAAATAACATATTTGGACTTTGTAAATGTTTTAGGAACTATTCCGATCATATTTTCTATATTCTTAGTAAAATTAAAGTTTATGATTGGATTTTTGAAGGGGTGATCTTGATGGTTTTTAAAAAATTTAAACTCGTTACAAGATTTATCAAATGATTTCCACAAATTATTTATGATATTTTTATCATGAAAATAAATATTATAATTAATGATTGTGATTCGAGTAATTGTTTAGGAATAAATCTTGACGATAATTTCTTTTGATTATTAAATAGTGAATATCATGTTCTTCAGTTAATCCATGATTCAAGATGGTAATTATTTTATATAAATATGTAAGTCTTCATGGTATAGAATAAAATATTGGTTCCTGATTCAAGAATCAGTTACTAGTTTTGTTTCGAAAACAAATATTAAAATTATATTATAGTAAATTTCTAATATTCATTAATTAGGGAAGATATGTACATGAAACTTCAATACCATAATAAATATATGATGACATCATTAGGGAATTTAAATTTAAATATTTAAAATATTTTTGTTTCTTGTTAATATTTTTAAATGAAGGATGAAATTATGTGAATATTTTTCATGTGATTTTGAGAATAATTATTTATAAAATAAGAATGAAGATGTATGGATTGACATGTGAAAAAATCCTACAAATTATTATTAGGAATATTAATTTAATGAATAATCATGTAGTTCTTGAAGACCCTAAAAACTATAGAGTAAGAGAGAAAGAGAAAAAGGTTGAACTGAAATAAATTTTGAATATCATATTTCAGGATTAAGATTCAGATAGTGGTGGTTGCATGCGGTGTTGTGCGTGAAATGTAAGTGGTGTACTTTTACTATGCAATAATAAAAGAAGAATAAGGAATCAACACACTTAATTACTTATAAATAGTCTATTGTAAAAAATACATATAAATTTTTATCAATATTCACAACCATTGTAGAGTAAACTATGAATTTCTATGGGATGCATTGATTAACATTCTAGACATGGTAAAAAAAATATTTAATGTTTATACACTACTCTCTTATGCCTACGAGTTCAAACTAGGGGGTAGTGGGATCCCAAAATAATCAATATCAAACTAACCACTGGCCATACCATATTCAGATTTGGACCTAGTAAATTAATGTTACACTCTTATTGATGTGCATTGAATGTGTTTGGGAAACAAAATATTAATCATCTACACATGGGTAATATTTTGTTTAAAAAAGGATATAAAGAGAATATGAGATCTCTAATTCACCCCCTCTTAGAGATCTCCCATGAATCCCAAAGGTAGTTCTACACTATTATCCACATATTCTTAATCCTAGTACTATCTCCAACAAATATCTCATACATATACCACAAAGTAAAATAAATAGGTAACTACTATAATAATTACTGAGCATAATCACTCATCAATAATTTCAGTCCTTGATTGACAGCTTATGGTGAATTATCTCATTTAACAATTGACAATGTTAGTTTATCCCATATTTTTCCATTGTTCTTGCATGTCCACATCATAAAAAATTTATATTCACTCGATAAAAATATCACTAAATACTATGACAAACTCCAATTAGTTATTGGAACTAGGATTACTAGAGTTAATACCAACCCAAAGGGTATTTATAGCATCATATTATTTATATCAATAAAGAGCCTAGATATTATCTATATCTAATCAAACCAAAGAATCATATAAAGGTAGTGTGTGTGTGTGTGTGTGTGTTTATAGTTTTATTATTCATCATTGTATATTTTAGTCAATAATAAATCAATATTTGTTACACAAACACACCTTCTACATAAAATAAAGTGTCACCTATACAAATTCAACCAAACCGAACCATTTAAAAAAAATACCCCTCGTTATATCTAACATAAATACTCATAAAATATCTTTCACAAGCTATTTAAAAAATAATCACATTACTACTTTTCAAAAAAAAAATATCAAGGACAATATACTAAAGGAAAATCATATTTGCAATGATTGACATTAATTACTTTCAAAAAAAATTCAAAAATTACCTATTAAAATCATTTTTTCTATAAAATTTCCATTTCAAATTGAAATTTTGATTTTAAAAACTATTTATAGATTAAATCAATAATCTTTTTTTATAAAATTCATTAAATACTAACTCACAAAACCAAGAAGTACATATAATAGTCTATCATGTAATGTTCCACTATGGACCCACCGGAAACACAAATTGTAAGCTACATAGAGAATGATGAATATTATTTTTCAACGACCACATTAAATTTATGGAGAAATGTAATATCACACAATCAAAAATATAAATCATGGATACGATATTAAAAATATATCCTTATATATAATATACTAGTAGTTAGAAAAAAACCAAAAAGTCACATTTCCAAATGAGTAAATGTCACCTATCTCAAACTTTCATTCATTTACTAACTGTATTATATTACTAAACACTATAAAATCCTCTAAGAACCTACCTCCAAAAAAATCCAATAATTTAATTGTTAAAACTTTTTTATAAAATTTTCAAAATTGTCTTAATTAGTATATAACTCACTAAGTTGTGATATGATAATGAAACTCTAACTAATAGGGTGCATCCCATATTATTTACACACTTGAGTGTACAACATGAATAAGAACAAATTTATAATATTTAATTAATCATAAATTTTACCTAAATAACATAAATAAAAAAATAAATTCATATGGGGACATATCTCACCAAATATAGAGTGAAATAATTAGAAATTTCACATCTCTCTCCACCATTGAGATAAACACCAAAAAACCCTTGAGTTATGAAGTATGTACACAATGTTCAAGTAGAATCACAACTCAAACACATAATTACATTCAAATAAATAAGCGGAAAGGAATAAAAAGACTAAAGGGTATGGAGATGAAAATATTATATTGAAGGTTCCTTATAAAAACCCATTGAACAACCCCAGATCAATGTGAACCAATTGGGGAAGAGAAATGATAGGTGTTCCATCCACCCTTTGTTCATGTTTTTTAGGATAAGGAATGAATGATGGGAGTTGAAATAAAATCCATTGTACTCACCACTATGGACCATTAAAAGAACCATACATGTCACCAACTAGGTTTTGGTGGCCTTTCCTCATCCACTTAGTGGTCATCCCTCAGCCACATTATGACCCATTATGTTTTTTATAGATATACACTATGTACTGATTGGATATAAACATGGTACAAAACAATGATATTTTCAATAGGTAACCTATGCAATATAACCTCATAATTGATGGTTTGAACAAGCACTTTCTAAGTTCCTTTTTCTCAATCAACATATCAAAATTTAATTTAGGTATTTTCCACTCATCACTCTACCTCCAGAACATTTTTTTATATATTAAATAATAATATATATACTGGCACATATACTCACATGAAATATCAATTTTTATAAAATACATACAATTATCAATTTCTAACCTCTTATCTATGTCAATGACATGTGAATGCATCATTCGTCAAAAAGTTCCCCACTATAAATAGTTTTTCAAATATAGCTAAACCAGTTGTCCTCCAAAATTGGCTACCAACCCTTATATTAATTAATCACTGAAATAAAATTTTCCCAAATTAGAATAATTTTATTCTACCATTAAAAAAATAATATTAAATATACTCTACGCATGGGCCATTTTAATTCACTCAATAAGACTCCCATACATTCTTACATGATTATTATTATATAACTAATATTATTTTTCCCTAAACTATATAGTTATTATCTCCCCATGTAATTATAATCACATGATAAATCCACCCCTACCGATTAGTATAAAACTAAAATGATTCACAAATACACCATTTGATCCCAAAATGTCTATAAAAAATATCTTATCTTATTGAACTCCCACCATAATTATTGATCACTAAAAATAATTTATCAGAAATGGTGATACATATACATGGAAATTGAAAACCCAAATGGCACACCATGAGGACAAGAAAACTAATACATAAATCAAACTTATTATATACTTATTCAACAAAAAGCATTCAAATATCAAAACAAAACCTTATGTATCATTCCCATGTAATAAAAAATATCATAACACACTAAACTTTAAACATTGTTTTACCCCTAATCAAAACATAAAAAAGCAATTGAGATTATTAATACACCAAAATGTATTAATTTTAAAAAATATTTTGAATCCTTTATAACCCCAAATAATCCCATAGTTTTTTCACAAAACCCTCTTGGAATAAAAAACATTATTTTAAAGTATAAAAAATTAAAAACTCAAACATAATTTTTTTTAATAAAAATCCATTTCTATTTCAGAACCTAATTTAAAATATGAATTCTTAAATCATTTTTCATAATTTTTTACGAAGATAAAAACACCCAAAACCTATGTTCCTATAAAAACACTATCCATGTGTTCAATATTAGGTGAACCATGGCCATAAAATAGTTTATAGATACCGTATTCCACTAAATGGGTTTATTTTTACCAAAAACTAAATGTTCTCATGAACCTGAACACTTAAAATACATTGGCATGTAGAGTATAAAAACACAAGAAATTAATTAAATACAACATGAAAATAAATAATTCCAATATAATATAGTAACCCAAAAAAATATATTGATAGATAATAAAATATATTATTAGTTTATTTTAAATATGAATCGTATATTTTTGTAGTATATAATATATAACTATGTGCATATAAATGTATCATTCCCTAATCGATGCACTAATATGAGGAAATAACAATTCAACAAGCTCCTTTATAAGTCCATAATTACATACCATATATCATCTATTCCATATTTTGATTCTTAATCCAATACCACCCCCAACCTAGAATGTTAACTATAAATGATAAGATATCCCATTAAAACGTGTGTTTCATCTAAATCAATGATAGGAAATAAATATCACATTTAACCTCACAAGTCCTAATATACTATATCATTCACTATTAACATTGTAAAAATAAAAAACATTCTTTGGTAGCACATTAATATATCATATCCAATAACCCATGTATAGTGTGATAAACGATTTTCACCAGATCTCAATTGTACCTTAAGGTATTCTAGATGCATCTAATTTATTGAGTAGGAATAAAACAACCACTGAAATATTATACCTAAAAATAATACTCTCTAGGGTCATTCCCTAATATACATAAAATTCCTTATCTCAAGTTCAAATTTTGAACATCCCCAAAGAATATAAATATTAAATTGTGATACAAAGGGATTCAGAAAAATATATACATAAAAGGAAGTAGTATTATATATGATATAAAAATTTAAAATTAAGAATAATGGGAATAATTTATATATTAATAACATCAGATAAATTAAAAATCTACCACGTATTCTAAAACACATATAGTACGAACATAAAACAATTCCATCTAAACCAACTCATTAGATAAGTTATTTATAAATAATCATCCTCTAGTTTAATTCTTATTCATAAACATAGAAATTTATCCAAGAGGATATTTTTCCTAAAATTAAAACAATATGATCTATCTGCATGCATCAAACCAATTACATGTACATGTGTAAGGGGTTAGTACAATTTACTTATAAGATTTTTCTACTCTCCTTGTCTCACTAGCTTCTACTAATTAAGTGGATTCATATGAATTTTTTCAGTGAGTATAACCCATCTCACCTAGAATTCATTACTTATTAATTATAATTTTTTACCTCATTTATATTATATGGAAGAGTACACAGACACCCAAATAATAAAATTGGCTATGAAACAAAATCATAATATCATCTACATATAATTGATGACACACATTCCTTCACATCCCAATATAGTATACCACATAGCCACATATATCTAGTTTTAATTCATAGTCAATAGGAATTCCAACATCCAAGAATAATTTATCATCAACATCCCATTTCAGACATTGGTTAGCTCACATAATAGCAAGCAATCATACAAAAAATTTCAAATATAATATAGATGATATTAAGAAATATAATAGTTTTTAATAAATGAAAACAAAGAAGTAAAATAACTTATAATTTAGAGTGGAGAATACCACTAGGATAACATTCCCATGATTAAATAATCAACCAAAAAATGAATAGATCCATCTAAATAAAATAACCATCCTATAACTCATTCCCTTTACCATAACACATTATCATTCCTCACTGGATATTTCTTCTAGGGTATGTATAAATCACCTCTTACCCTATCACATATTTCATAAGTCATTATAGAGGATAGGTTCCACTAGATAATATTACAGTACTAAAATTATACATTGATCCCTAAAATCATATATCTGCATCATCTTCAATAAGTGTGTTATGGATATGTTTTTATAATAGGTGGTACCTTAGAGGAAATAAGTATTTATTATCATATGATGACAACAACACATCATATGAATCTTTTTCCATCTCACTAAAAGCATCATATACCACTAATCCATTTCTAAATACCAATTTGATTGGGAATAACTACTTTAAATTTTAAATCAATTAGGAAAAATTATTGACACACATGATCTCAAAAAATAATCCATTCTTTAATATCATAAATAAAATCATAAGGTCATATATAACTTCACCTCTATAGTGCATGTATCATATTCTAGTGGTAAATCACACAATATAAGTGCCTCATAGGATATTTACCAAGTTACCCAATTACACCCTAATTATAAAAAAACTCCCTAAGGATGAAAATAACTCCCCTCTATTCCAACATCACTAAATATTGATCTGTATAAGTTAAGTAATGATCCTAATATTTATAAATAACTAAAAACCCATTCTTTTATCACATATATTACTATATTCTACCACAACCAATTTTTCCAAAAATGAGAAAAACCTTAAATTAAATAATAATTTCGTCCACTCAATGAGAATGTTAATCCTTAATTGAAGGTTTGCAATGAAGGGTATTACACATCACTAAATCATTTCCAAGGTATCCCATACAATTCAAATTTCACCCCATTATATGATAACGACCTATGTGTGTGCTGATGATAAAAAATCACTAAACCTAATTAATCACTCCAAGTATCTTGGATTGTTAAGAGTCTTAGACTTGATCAAATATTAAAGGTAATCCAAGGTTCTAATAGACATCCTCTGGAAAAGAATCCACCATGTATCTCTATATAATCAAACCATCCCATAACCCAAATGAATGTTAACATATGGTTTATATTATATGATTTATCATTAGTGATAAAAAGAAAATATACTGTGAAAACATAATTTAATAGGGATAACATATATATATGTGATTTTTAATAGATAGATTCTCCCAAGTGAGTTCAAATCGAACAAACAAAACATACACTTTTTTCTATTATATATGAGTATAATAATTTTGTTAAAAATAAATTTCAAGGTGATTACTTGATAAATCTGCACGGACATCTCTTGAGTCAAATTCCCAATCAGAAATAGTTTGTACTAAATAGATCATTCTTTCCAATGAATATATATTTCAAAATAAATCCATTTAAATAAGTCTATCAATTGAAATTCCTATTTTAACCCAACATTCCATTATTCAAATCCAATTTAAAAAGTTAATATATATTTTTTTGGAAAACTAATTCAAATAGTAACTCAAAAAACTATTTGATTCTTATAATGGGACACTAACTATCTATCCAATGGGTGATGATCATAGGAAACACAAAAACTAAAAATACTTTCATCACCTTACATAACCATGGAAATCATGAATAACATAAAAATATATAGTAACCAAAATATTGGGATTCATTATCAAAGTTATGTGAATATACACATTCATAACATTACTAAAAGATATAAATTAATAGTTAAACTCCTCCCTCTTATTATACACTATAAAATCAAAACTCGTTATAAAATGAAATAAGAAAACTCTATATCTCCTTTCTAGAATCCTCCACTGTGATATATCATGATAATTATTTCATAATCACTATGATTAATATCATAGTATATTGAATATATCATATATAACACATTACACATGAAATTGATCAAATGTGTAAGTCTGATTATCACTTATAAATTCATGTTCCATTGATACCAACAATGCTATCTCAATAATATCTTGTATCCCTATAACCAAATTACCCACACTAAAATATTTTTCATCTTATATTTGTGTCTATAAATAAAATAACTCATTATAGATTCATTTCATGGATGATATCATAGAAAAATATTATCAATTAAGAACATAAAAAAATCATTTATGTGTGAAAATACTAGAAAAGTTATTATGTTTGTATTAATTAATATAAACCTCCATTATTCTCAAGTATAATTTTCACCATCAAATACAATCAAGTTCTTGTTTTGTTAAATAATTTGATGATTATAATATATGTATTACGGCCTCTTATCACCTTTTACAAGTGAAAAAATATAAACATAAGCAAAAATGATCGTACATTTAGAATATGTAAACTATTATAAAATAAGTATGAATAATAATAATAAATATATAAAAATATATAATTTCATACACAATTATTGGGGATATTAATAAATATTTCTTCTATAAAACTTATTGCCAAGTATTATCTCCATTTACCGTCTGAAACAATGTAGCATAGCTAAATATGATTTTTAATATAAGATTTTAACATTCATATCATGGGTAAGCTAAACAGTGATGAATATTATTGTTACATGTCCTTGAAAACACCACACTCAAAGATAAAGGAAACTAAAAATAAGTGAGGGTTAAATTAATTTATAAAGGTAAATGATATGGTATGTATCATTTTATAAAATATCTCCCATGAATATAATCTTCCATTACATGAATAGTATCATTTTACAAAAAGGGAATTATAATGGAAGGAATAATCTCATAAATAAGAAATAACATGATATAAAACTAGTATCTCATATATAATATGAAATAAATAATTTTTGGAAAATGGAGAAAAATTCGTTAATTGAATCTATAGATAAAAAAGAATAAACAAATGATACCCACTATTATTAAGAACCATGGCCCATACCCATCTATGAGTATACTTTGATATAATCTATCTCACACATATAATCTAAGGTCATGACCTAATCATAAAGGAGGATATAAGGTCTTCACATCCCCCATAGTTCTCATATGGTATATTAACATATAATTTAATATTACATAATAAATAGTGTACCTTATATTAAAAAAATATATATCAATTTATATATAAAATTATATATATATAGGAAACATAACATATATACATTAGTCTAATAATTTTGTAATAAATAAGATATCTTAATGATAGAATGAAACATATATTACAAGTTGTGGATTGAGATGAGTAATATTATTACCTAATCGTAATAAAATAGGTTCAATGAGTATTCAATAATATATTAGTCTCATATAAACCCCATATGATCTACATTTTTGTTAAGGAACATGATTCTAGTTAGGGTATACTTATAATATATCCTCATCATTGTAAGAATAATATATTAAATAATAACTAAATATATAATAATGTATTCAATTAATATATTCTAAATACCAAATTTATTTATCCCTAGATGATCCCCTACAGATATTTAGTGAATACAAAAATCAAATATTCTTATAAAATTAACCAATTGATTGCAATATTAACTTGAAAATAACATGTCCTAAAATACCTCCTCTTAATCATTTCATATAAACTCATAATTAACAAGACACTGGGATAAATACCTTTTATAGTTAGAAAAATACATATAACTTATATCTAAATATAGGTAATATCATATTAGATTAAAAATAATGTGTGCCCATCAAATTACATTAATAGGTATGATCTCTGTTGATAGCTGGAGTAATGAATCTATCATAATTTTAGTATATAAAATGGATTCACTAATATAATGATGGTGTAATAAACCATATAAGTTTAACCATGTTGAGACACACCCCTATGGTGGCTTATTATATCTATAAAAACTGTCCACATGGAAAATAACCCATGATTGAAAAAATATAACAAGTATGTTATTCTTGGAATATTAAATAGAACTATTATTAAAAGTCATAGTATAAGCATCTTTTGGAGTGAACATGTTATTAGATCCACAATATTTGTCCATATGAAAAACTACCCTAATGAACATTGAAAAATAAATTTTATGTTACTAATAAAAAAATCATTAATTTATTTAAAAAAATCATTTTAATCATGATTAAATATTGATTTAATTTCTCAACCCCAAGTAGAATTACTTTTGTTATATGTTAGTGAATTCTCAAAACCCTATGAACAATCCTAAAATAGCATCATATAATAGACATTATCAACCTTTTTGATTCACGAATTAAAGGATTACTGTCATTCCTATAATACCTAATAGAAATTGGTAACACATATCAAGAATAAAATGTTAGAGTGATAAGTATAAAAAATTGAAATTACATTCCAGAACATTTCATTAACCATAATCCCTAAGACATTGTGTGTCTTAAACCATTAATTTAACCCTTCTATTATATAGATACTATATAGGATAAAATCAAATCCATAGAAAAGATCTATACACAAATAATGGATCCATCACTATAGGTCTTATACATTCATAAAGGTTATCACTTAACTAGAATTTTCTACACAAGAACATATCCTATCACTCTAAAAAAACATAGTTTATAATAAAACCATATCATCCCTCAACCTAATAATACCATAGACTCGTAAATTTCCCACTCTTACTCATATAGTACCAGTATTATAAAATGATACAATCATATTACTAATACCATGAGACAACAAACAAGTGTGTATTTTTTTTAAAGGCTCATGACTATCCTAAACCTTGGTCAAAAGTCATGATGAGCCAATCAACCAACTATAACTTACATGAAAACCATTTTAAAACCCCTTTCAAAACACACAAAAAAACTCAATTATGTTCTAAGAGGTCTCAAGAAAATTAAATTCATAACCCATTATGGATAAACAATAACATACATGACTGCCCATATTACCACTTAAAATCATCATCAATAGAAAAAATCCCTAGGTAAATACCATTCAATAGGATATATGACCACTCTCTATATCTAGTTCCATAACTCAATATTATCCACTCTATATGTTTGAAATAATTCCCCAATTGAGGAATCCATAAATAAATCCATATATATTAGTGATAAAAATCATATGGAAATACATGAATGTCTCATTATAAACCTATTGAAATTTCCAATCCTCAATTCACATAAGGGAACATCCATCAATTCAATATCTGATCACTCTCACTTGTTTAACCATAGAAAAAATTATCTAATAAATTTAAAGGCATTTTTGGATAGTAATATTATTTTCCACCTATATTAAAGTTATATTTTCCCCGTTATAAGGCAACAGTTTCTCCACTATATCCTTGCCAACAGCTCGACAAATATTTCTCAAATTTTTTATCGCATCTAGGAGTCCATATTTTAGTTATCAATCGGTTATAATTATTTTTCTCATTTATAATTAATAATTTAACTAATATATACTTTATCCCCAATATCTTCATCATATTTAACAGTTCATACCAAAAATTAAGTCCTCAAAACACCCAAATAGTAATCCTTGACACATTGTCTACTCTTGATGTACCACTGAGTCAACTGGAACTAAAAAAAATCTATTACAAAACCTAATTCTTTATTCTAATTCAATACAAAATTGAAATTCCATAAACAAATCAATGATTTGAATGAAATATAGTAAAGTGTTGTGAAACTATGTATATTTTCTACACCAGATCCTCATATAGACACAATGAAAAAATGCATCACCCATATGAGATGAAACCACCTTTCTCTGGTGGAATAAAAATCATAATACCTCATTTCAATCCATTCATATTAGATGATATAAATATGAATGAATATAAGATAAATAAGGGATTATATTTATATTAATTTACTATCAATATTAATCTTAAACACTATTAATGGAATGGTGGAATATTTAGGAATGAAAAAATGAAATCAAATTTCCCCCCATTAATTATGTGGCTTCATGTTAGATATAATTAAGTGGGAAACTTTTTATAACAATTCAAATTTCACTTTTGTTCTTTATATTAAATTAAATAACCAATGGTTGTATGGCATACCCACTAAAATTAAACCAGCCTCCAATTATATAATTATTTAAGTGGTGATTGATCATTAGCTGATCGTTATCCCTTATAAAGGGACATTTTCTCTAGTCTATTCACTAGGTACGTAATGTTCAAACATAGTTTCAATAGTTCTTAATGAAGTCCCCACCTTCACTATTAAAATTATAAAATACCTTAAAATATGTCTTTAGTATTTTAAAAATGAATTATCACCTCAGACACATCCTTTTAAAAAATTTAAACAAAAATAGTATCTATAATAATTAATATAAATCCAAAAGTTATTAATATCCCTAATTTACAATATATTGGATCTCATCATTTCTTTTAATCCACCTCATCATTCTGGTAAGCCTAGTTACATGTAAATTTGGTATCATACCTTATTAACCATACTATACATTTAATTTAAATTTAAAAAATCATCTATATATTTTAATATTTTTAAACCTTGACCATTTCAAAAAATTAATTCATAAAATATTAATTTTCACCAAATTAATTCATTTATAATATTTCTCTACATATTTATTAATAATTATTAATTAACTAATGTCAAATAAAATTTAGTATCATTGAATTTTTTAGGTAAAACTAATGTCTAGAATAGGTAAGGATATAAGGCATCATAATGTCGAAAGAATACTATGTCTTGATTAGTATGGATATAGTTTAAATCCATATTAACATTGTTTTCTATGAATTTATTGTAAAAACAATATGGATGATTGAGAAAATAGTTTGGAAATTTTGAATAAAATTTGGAATATAGTCTAATCCTTTGTTATTGGGTTTCATAATAAGTAGAAACATTTTGGTTTCATACATCAAATTGTGGAGTACAAGAATATTAGATTTATACAGTCCTTCATGTGATTTTTTCAAGAGATTTTGAAATTTATTTTTATTTTATATATTTTAAAACAATGTTTCCTAGGAAAAAATGATTTTGGAAAAAAAATAATTTGTTATAAAATGATTTTATTTTGAATGATTATTTATTAAATTTAATTTTTTTTATTTTAATATGTGAATTTTGAATGATATTTTATACGGACTGATAGAGTTTTAATGTATTTTTTGTAAACCCTATAGTATTATTCAATATCATTGAATTATATTTTAATTTTATTTTATATTTTTAATTATTTAGTATTATTTATATTCCATGGGAAATATATTATATTTATGAAATGAAATTATTGAAATAGTTTCTATTTCCTTTGAAAAATATTTTTCCAATAATATATAAAGATATTAGATATTTTATAATTAATATTTGTAGTTACATCAAATGTATAAAAAAGGAGGCCACTCATATTCAAATTCTAAAAAAAATCTCATCTGGTTAGAGAGAGGGAATCCTTCATAATTAGTGGAGATATTATGTCTATTAATATATAGGCTCCAGTAGTAAAACAAGATCATAATTATTTAGTTACTCATCCTATTTTAATGGGAACTCACAATGTATCAATAATATAATAAAGAATTATTTTATTCCATATGTAATCATACTAAGTCTATTTTAACCCAAAACACGGATCCCATGGGAAGAATAATGACATTAAAGAGTCTCAAAAGCTATTTCTAGAGTGGCATGCTTCTCATTATTTGATTAATAATTCTGAAGGAATTGTTAAATGTTATATTTTTAGTAAGAAAGTACATTTTATTTCTTGGTGAGATCATTCTTATCGTTTGTAATGGAAGAAAAGTTTTTTGATTGTTCAATCTTTATAAATAAGGGATAGAATATAAATAGTTTCTAATAATGGTCTAATTATTTCTAAAAATGTGATTTTTGATTTACTGGATGATAAATATATAATAATTATGGTTTAATGGGTTTACATAAATTTTATTTCAATTTAAGGTGATACTAAAAGTAGAATTCATGTTGAAGGAAGGGATAGATTCCAATTAGATGGGCACTTAAAATAATTTGGTGTTGGATTGAATATTTATTCATGACCAAAATGTGGTGAAGGTTCTCAAAAACTTGTAAAGGATAACTCGTATGAGGTATCATTTAATTCAATTTCTTTGTATAAGGTTTTCAAATCATATCTTTACAATAGATGGTTTCAAGTATTGGAGTTTCATGTAATGGAATAAATTAGTGGCTTGAGTTTCATAGTTACTAGTACATATTTTTTTCCTTTTAAGTGTCAGATGTTAACTATATTGAAATTGAAATATATTTTCATAATTATGTTTTTTCATCATATATAACTTGGGTTATGTGAATGATGATGATGATTAGGAGGGAAAAATTCGGCTCGGTACTTTGGAAGTGGATAATTATATTTTTCCAAATATAATTATGATATTACTAGTTTTTTACAGACCCAGTTTATTAGATAAATTTTGGGTGGTAAATTGAGGATTTCCCACTTAAAAGACAACTTTTGAGACAACTGTTTCATTGGGTATGAATGATTTAATTGATGAAGATGTTTTTTAATTGTTTACATGAATGAAAATTTGGACTTTTGGAAATTTTTTAATTGGTTCCATTTATGAAACATAGGCCTTAGAAAGATTATTCTTACAAAAATATCTCAATGGTTTCTAGATCTTAGTGTCCCCTGGTATATGATTATTCTTAGGATAAGGATTTTGGTTCTGGAAATTAGTAGTACTATGACTATTTATGTTTCCTTTTCTAGTCTGTACATTATTTGAATACATAAAAAGAATATTATTCCCCTATAATCTTTCCCTTGGTTCAAGTTTTTGTATCTCAATAAAGTTGTCTCTAAATCTCATCTTGTTTTGATTAATAAAAATTATTTTTTAATCAAATGTTTTTAATTTAGTGGCCATGAATATAGATTCTATTTAAAATATATAATTTGTAATGCTTCAATTGTAATTTTTTATTTAAGAATTCTGTTTTTAATGGTTTTACTAATGGATTTTTTATTATGAAAAGGTTTAGTACTAAAATATTTGGTTTCTATATAATTGTGAGAATTAAGTGGTTGGGGATTCTAATATGTGAAAAAATTCAATAAATTAATATTTATGTATTAATAAAAATATAGAAAATTTTAACCTATATTAATTATAAATACTAGTAGCATATTACATATTTATTAATGAAAGTATTATGAATTCATTATATTGATAACATGTTATCAATAATTTTTTAACCTCAATTTTTGATGTATTAGTAACTTTAAATGGTTTAATTTTGATAATGTATATATCCACTATATTACATTTTGAACCCAACCTTTTAGCCGGAGAAGGATCAGAATGCCACTAATTTTAGGTGAGCCTAACTAATATTAAGTGAACCCCGCTATCACCAAAGCATGGTAATAATTACAAATAAGATTTATAAATTTTGGGGTAATGATTATACCTGACATATAAAACAACTAACAATCGAAAACATCAAAAAAACTAAAGTATATATGATTTCTGAAAAATCATGGAAAAATCATAAATAAAAAATAGATATATTTTAAAAAATTGTGTCCAGAACCAATTTTTATTATAAAAGAAAAGTCCAATTTTAATTTGGGTGGAGAGAGACCCGTTATATAGCTCATAATCCCAAGTCCAATGGGCCCATGAGCATGGCTCGAAATCCAAACGTAGTATAGTGCCTGCAAAATCACGTATATGTTACTAGGACTATTTCATGCTTGTGTCACCACCTACCTATGTCATTTCCTTTTTCGTAAATCCCCCAAGGTACTTTCCAGAATTTGATCCCCTAACTTTTGGATATAGGGACATAGGGTTTTCCACTTAGGTGTCACCCCAACTGTAAATACAATGTTGATAATATTAATTCAATGTTTATACCAAAAGAATACAATCATTTAAGGTAATACGATTTAAAAATCAAAAGAAATAATAAATTCAAACATGTTAACATTCCCACATCCACACTACCGAAAAACCCAAGGGACCAACACCATCATCCAGGTTTGTAGTATCTATATGCAATACTATAAAATTTAGATATATTTAATTATATATAAAATGTCATACCACGACTACAAAGACACTTAGATGGATGTGTTGGGGTGAGTATAGAATCTTAAGAGGCACTCCCCAAAGGATCTCCTTGACACGAAAGAGAAATATGAACAAGTTATCTCTCATTTTGTGTAAAATAGTAATAAAACAGAAAATAAATTATAAGAAAAGAATACCATGTAAATAACTCCCAAAATTCTAAACATCCTTATAAATCTATTATTTCCATGAAATAACCCACACTATAAGTCACAAACCCATATTATGGAACTCCACACCCATGCATGCATATCCCAATAAAGAGAAACACTCAAAACAGACTAACTCATAAATAGAACATTGATCGACAAACCCAAGACATCATATGAAAATGAAAATCCATGTGGGCCTAAAATCACCAATGACGGCTATACCAAACTAAATAAGTCCTCATAAAATGAATCATTAATATCTACCAACTAATTAAATCAAGTTGTGTAACATCCCAGGTAATTATAAAATAATACATTTTCATTTCTATAAATATTTATGAATTAGATATAAGTTTACATATAAGTGGACATTATTAATGATAGTGTACTCTATGAATAATAATGGATTTCTCTGAAATCTTATGTTGCACACAAGATTGAGTTATACCAAAAAATAATACATTATTAGTGTTATTATTTAAGTGGTAGTTATCGCCTATCTGTTGTATTAGAAAGAATGGATATAAATAAATATATTATATTTATAGATTTTTATTAAATAATTTAACTTACATCTAATAAAATATAGTTCCATAAAATGACAATAAATCTATTTTTAAGCATAAAAAACACTACTATTTTTAAATGGTAGTTTTACCACCTTTTGATGGAAACCCCGTTTTAAATCTAAGTTTTTCACTTTTAAATGTTTTATTTTTCAAAATAAACATTATATTTATATTTTTAATATCAAAACATAATTGGGTTGAATTTTGTTATTTTTTATATAAAATTCATTTTTTACAAATAGTTAAAAATACTTCATTTTAATTCAATACTTCACTTTTGTATAATTTATTTATATAGTTAGGTTATCATTTTAATTGGTCTAAAAGTTTAATTGGACTAATTTTTTATCATTTAATCTAATTTTTTCATTTGAAGTGATTTCACATTGAAATTTGATATAAACACATGTTAATCTTTTGATAGTTTTTACTTTTAAAAAATCATTTTCTCATTTTAACAATAGGGATTAATTTTAAATTAATTACTAAAACTTATGTGTTTTGAAATTGGAAAATTGGATTCCATATTTTGTATCAAAATTTTTAATTTTTTAATAGGTCCCTTTTTGGACATTATGAATAGTAACATTAGTAATTATTTTTATTTACCATAGTTAAAGGGGGAATTAGATAAATAAGGGTAAAAATGTATTTTAATATTACAAATATTCCTTAAAACATATAATAATCCTCTTTAATGAGATATGGGAGACCCATACAACCCTTGGGATGAAAATTTAGCCTTTTTAAGCCACTGGGGTGTGATTATAACACTTATAACATTTATTTTAAAGTAAAGGAAAATATTTAATAAACATATATATTCATACAAAAACAATTTTAATATGGGTTTATATAAGTGATATATTAAATAATAAAAATTAAATAAAAATATAAAACTCTTTCCTACATCATGGTATTTTATTTATAATTTTTAAACATTAAATAATTATATTTAATTATGACACAATGATGATGTGGTGATTTCTTTATTAATTAATGCATCAAATAAATAATGTTAGAAATATTAAAATAAATAATATTTTACATAATCAATGTCATCCAATATTTTTTTATTATAATATCACATGTTATAAGACTATTAAATGGTTTTTTTGTGGTTACCTCTTGGTTTAGATTTTATTTAAATTCAATAAACTGAATAGTGTAAAAAATTTCATTATTGATGTTTTATAAAAATAGTAAATTATTAAATTATTTAAAATAAAAAAAATATTTTAAAATAAAAAAACAAAATATTATAATGTCTAAAAGTTATTTATGTGTCAAATTATTGGAAATTTATCTCATATAAGTAAAATTAATATCCTCTTAATAATTAATATTTTTTTACCACATTTTATATTAATAGAGAATAATTAAGGGTAAATCGAAAAGATAATGTTTAACATAAAATTAATACATGTCTTAAAATTATTTAATGATATTATATAGAACTCTCCTCATATATTATTATACATATTTCAATTTTTAATCATTTTGATTAAAAAATAAATTTATAATAATTAAATATTTTAAGAATTTCTAACAGTTTCCCTCCCCACTCCTATAAAAATGTATCCTCTCTTCTCTAATACTCACACATAAAGTGACTTTTGGATCGGACAATATCTACCCAAACCTCTCCCAAGAATACATATCCACATTATTTAGGCCTTATATTATGATGAACACCCTTCTTAGAGGTGTTAAGGTGTTCTTAAAAGGTGATCAAATTAAGAAGAGGTACCATTTATTAAGAGTTTCTATTTTATTTATTTCTAAACTTCCTTTAAATATTATTCATAAAAGATGAAATAAAAACTCTATTATAACCAATATAATGATATTTTATTATGTTAATATCATCTCCAAAATCTAGTGTTACTTCCATCAAATGGGAAATTAATTAACCGATTGTGCGTACATGTGAATAATCATCTCCATGAACTGATTTAGCTCATTTCCCATTATAGTCAATCAAGATCAGTTATGATGATGATATTAATATTAATATGTGATATTCATGGAATATTCATCATTTTAAAGGAATAATATTTCAATTGTTTTCTTACATTCCATGCACATAAAAACAATAACATTATTCGAGCGTACGTGTGAACTATCACCTCCACGAAGTGATGTGAATCATTTTTATTCACTACACAACTTTTATTATATATATATATAAGTATATTTAAAAGATTATTATTATTATTATTATATTATGGTAATTTTTTAATGATAAAATAATAATTACTTTATTTCCATAATGATCAATGAAAAATGAAAATGTTACTCAAGTGTACATATGGCCTACCGTCTCAATGAATATAAAGTTGTTCATTTTTCATAACCATAATTAATGGTTTGAATTAAAAATGTATGATTAATTTATAAAAGTGATGATTATGTCAGGAATATTAATCTGGATATGATGGATGTATGACCACATGGACTAGTGACATAAAAACCATGTTCATTTTCAACTCAAGTACCGAATATTGAAAAAAACATCCAATATGAAATAAAATAATTAAATATTTTTTATAACATGTTAATAAGTGATATAAAAGAAATAATAAATATGCAAAAAGTTCTAAATAAATTATAAATTAATATATTTTTATTATTTAGGAATATAAATATTGTATGTAATGATTCAGACTCACAGTAAGGGACTTCATCCCAATCTCCTTTCATTTAGGCATATTGTGATGTTATACACAACCTTATTTTATGTATTTCTGTATTGAAAATGTTTTTATTAATTAATTGACTATATCCTCAAAATTTGTTCTTTAGTTGATTTTCAAAATTATCTTTAATGTTGACATGTAACCTACATTATTGTGGGACCAAAAACAAAATAACCCCATTATAAATTTAGAATTAACCGCCATTTATAATATCAGTATCTTGAAATTATATCTTCTGATTTCAATGTAGAAATGTAATTTTTACTTTATGCATTTTTTATAGGTTATGATAATGTTGTGGTTCATGGGAATTGATTATGTATACAAGTTTTATATGATAACTAAAGGGTGCGTGAACCATAATATCTCTCCAATTCATTTGGTAAAAATATGGAGTTAACCAATAAGGTTAATCCTAAGAGATTTAGGTAATATACTGTGTTAGGTATTCCAAAAATAACCATATTGTTTACTCCCAATGTAGATGTGAAAGCTACAATGTAATAATGATATGAATTATACATGTTAGATTTATTATTTGTGATTTCAATGATGTTTTTCAGGATTCTTATGATTTCATGGGTTTATAAAAATTCATGTACTAACACTTTCTTTCATGGTTTTATATCCCATACTGAGTTTTTTGTGCTCATCCCATGTTTTTAAAATTATTTCATAGGGTATAAGGATGGGTAATAGAAAGGAATAAGTCAATAAGATTTTAATTAAGAAAAATTAATCACATTTACTTTAAAAAGTTTTATATTATGGAAGAAATAGATATTGTTGTATTGGTATGCACATTTCATATATTTCATTTGTTATGTATTAGCTATATCATAATTCTCTAAATCACTAAACATGAAAATATCCCAAATTTCAATTATTTACTTAACTTGTTAGATAAATAACTTATTTTAAAGTTATTTTTTGTGTATTTTATATTATTTCTTTTTTTAGGTTTCCAATGCTTTATTGGAGGAAATTTTGGGTTTTCATGATTTGGGCCCAACTATGATCCCATTTGTAGATTTAAAAACAAAATTTGTTTCTTTTATAACACCTTTCTGTTTCAACCATTTTCATCCATTCCACTTTCTACAGGGCCTACCATGACCTATTCCAACCACCATATCTATTTGGACCCCTTAGTAACTCATTAGAATTTTGGATTTGGGTTATTTAGTTAGGAATTGGGCCAACCCGGGAGCCCATTTCCTTCTTTAAAAAAATTAATTCTTTAATATCTCAATCATATTTTAATTTTTTCATTGAATCCACCTTCCAATATAATCTAAAAACCCTCAGAGTGACCCCATGTTTGTGTCCCCCTCTTTAGAGCACATTTGCATCACAGATTTGGGAGAAATTTCTCAAGGTTTCTCAAATCATCCAGATTTGAGAAAGTAATTTGTTTCATCTATAAATAATTCAATTTTTACTCTTTTCCGCCATTTCAATGCCCAATTTACCTCATCAGCCTCATTTGATAATCCCTATCAATTTTGGTTACTTTGATATTCATCCTTTGCTGGCTATTTGTATATTTCTTCTATATCTCTCAAGTAAGTGGGTTTCCAACTTTCCCATTCTTCTTTACTTTGGGGTTTTCCCATTTGTTTTGGTTTTCTTCCAATTTTATTGAAATTACTAATGTATATAAAGAATTGATTAAAACATAAGTATTGATCATGGGTTTAATTGAATAATATTGTGGTTTTAGGTTTGATTTACCTCCTTCGTGGTGCGGTGGTGGTGCGGGTGAACTTCCGCACAAGGATTTGGTGTTTTGACACATATGGTAGGTGGTTCCACATGTAAGCACTACAAGATGAGTTATACTTGCCATATTTATATTTTTATCATAATCCACATTCATTTATCTTGTTGTGAAAATTGGGTTTGGAAGAATTTGTTAAGTAAATGATTTTTAAGTGCCATTTTTGTCTGAAAATGGGTGTTTTACATGTCCATTCAAGGATATACAAATTGGGGCTATTTTACAACACATTTAATGGTTTAATTAAATAAAATAGTTCTTCTAATTCTATTTTGGGGTGATATTGGTGTGATATTGGTTTTTAAAGAGGGATTTTAAATAACTATCATGAGTAAAGATTGGTGGTATATCTTGGCCTTATTTTATGAAAACATTTCATTGTTTATTCAGTTTTTGTAATTGTTGAAAAGCATGTGTAGAAAATATTTTGAGTGTGTATGAAAATAAATAGATATTATATGTGAAAATGGATTTTGGAAACTTGTGGAAATGTTTTGAACATAATGGGGAAATCCAGGTATCTAGGTGGGTGGGCGTGTACTAGTTTGCTAGTAATCCGTAGTGGTTTTATCCTTGTTTCGCTTAGAAATTTGGACATTGAAAACACTATCAAAACCATATTTTGAATGATTGGGGACCAATAGGATATGGTTATGTTCCCAAATAGTTTCTCATGCATGGGAATGGATATTACTCTAGTTACATTACACTGAGATATGAGATCCATGGGGCCTGAAACTAACTAGTGTCTAGGGGTGTTCCCGATATTAGTTATTGTTGTATTTGTTGTCTTTATCATATAATTATGAGTTTAATCTAGAAAAAATCATTAGATTTCCTATTTTAGTTAAAGTTTTTCAATCTATTAAATTTCCCATTAAAAATTGTTAACCTTTAATTGTGGAATTCAATAGAATTTATCACCACCATTTCTCATTTATCAAAAACATGCATGATTTTCATCTTGTATTTCATACTATATAGAATCCATTGGGTGGTATAATATCAGGTTTAGGATCAAAACATACATTAACCCCTTGGGTGTAAGTATAATTGATAATTTTCTATTCTGGTAATGGATAATCCATGGGTGATGGTGGTTCGAGGGGCTAGTTTCATCCCTTAGTGTGGTGTTGTGGAGACGGCTTGTGGGTGAAAACCCCTTGTCATGTTGAGTCCCTTGGGATGTTTTTATGTGAATTTTATTTATATTTGAACCACTTGTGTCATGTTTAAACCTATGTGTTCACTTTTGGATTTCATTTAAGTCGTGTTTGGCATAACATTTCATATTTGGTTTATTAATTGTTTTTTGTTGATAAATGATTCTATACTTGGGTAAATCATTCCAAAACAGTGATACATTATACCTAGGAACTTATCCAAGCACATGGGGATATGTAATTCCCTTTAATACATTCCATGGACTGGGTCAGGTGCCAGTTTTAATGGTGACAATATTCGGTTCCTGACAAAATGGTATTAGAGTAGGTTAATATTTTTGGGTTATATTATTATTTTGGGATGAGTTAGCCTAGATAGAATCTAGGACTATTGGGACTCTATTTTTTGGTTTAGATAAGGATCATAGCCCACAACACTCCTGGAATACTTTGAATCGCCATGGGACAATGGAATTTTTTTGTTTGGATTTACATCCATTGGAGACCTGTGGGCTGCAGACTACATGTGGACATAGGGTGGGGGTGATGTAGTTGTTTATTTTATTATTGCCATGTGTTTGGATTATTTATATTTTATGTCATTTATGAAATAATCAGAATTTTTTTGCTTATTTTTTTCTTGTGACTGTTCTCTTTTGTTGCAACATGCCTCCCTAGAAACCTCTAATGCACCCATGAGAATAATTAGGGGAGTTTTCTCCTTCACCTCTTGATCAGAGGTTAGTAGAGGCTATGGTTCGGGCTATACAAGATCTTGGATAGGCACCTGCTTCTATTATAACTCAGGTTAGGGAAGATTCTGGTAGGTCCTAGGAAGTAAAAAGCCCATGAGTTTCTGAAAAACATGCCTTATACTTTCCTGGGTTACACAGAACCCTGTGAAGAGGAGGAGTGGCTTGAAAATAATGAGTGCATGTTTGTGTTCCTGGATGCACCTGAGGATGTCAGAGTGAAATGATTCACATTCTTGTAAGAGTTCCCCCTCCAAATGAGGTGCTAATATGTGATTCATGCTCGAAAGGACAAGCATATGATTTTATGGACTTCAAGGTAATCTTCAACGACCATTACTGCCTTGAAGTTTTGGCTTATACCCGATCTAGAGAGTTTTTGGAGATTTTTTAGGGGGTCTTTTAATGATGTATTATGAAAATCGTTTTGATGATTTTTTCTTGTATGCTTTAGAAATGGTCTACAATGACCAGTTGAGGGCCCAAAATTTTGAGAAGTGTCTACAGCTAGAGATCTATTCCCCGATCTTCTAGTACTAGCTAAAAACCTATGTATAGGTGGTTGACCTGGCATGTATAGTGGAGATCAATGTTAAAGAGAGTAGTTTCTCTGGGGAGATATCAGGTCTAGGTATTGGTAGCTCTTTTTTAAAGAAAATTAAGTGTAAGGAGCATAGAAGGAAGGGGGTGGCAGCTCAGGACAAACATTCAGGCAGTTTTCTATAGTGGCTTCTGATGCATGGTCCGTCATGTGCCACCAGTGTGGGAGGCCATAGCATTTCTAATGAGCATGAAATTTTCCTCAGAATCATTGTTATCAATGTAGTGTTATGGGAAATTTTCATCACATTTTCATGATGGAACATCCACTCCAAAATGTGGTAGAATCGTTTGCTAAAGGGGGAGTGACAGCGCTATCGAGCATTCGAGGACAGGGGATCACATTTTTGTGGTCGTGCTTGTAGGGTCAGATCATCTTCTGGGTAGATCCAGTTCAAGGAACATCCACAGAATAGCAGTCATTATCAGGTAGAGACTATTCATCTTCATGTTGTGGATCTGGCACCAGTAGGATCGGGGGGGGGGATTGATAGTTTGTGGTACTATTTGGATTGCATCTTCTATAGATGCTGCACTTTTTGATATTGGCTTCTCTTTTCCATTGATGTCTTAATATTTTTTGAACATTCTGAATGATCCAACTAATCTTTTGTCTTTTTTTAATGTAGTTGGTGATGCCACTGGGAATGAATAAAGAGCATGTTCTTAGGTTCCCGTTATGTGCACTTTATGTGTCAGGGTTTGAGATGGAGTGGGACCTCCTGGTCTTATATATGGATTTATTTGACATGATACATGGCTTGGATTGGATGGTAAACTTTCAATATCACATCGATTTCTATAGGAAACTGGTCTATTTCACAAGACCAGATGGGAGTCTTCAGGTTTTCCTTGGGGATTGTGATCCTCGGTCGGGTCGTGCAGGACCTCGACGCCCAGAGTTGGGGAATCATGTCTTTAGTTATTTTCACTAGCTCTAGAGGATGATGGTTTTTCTCTTATAGGTGAACTACCTCATGTAGTAGATTATTTTCAAAAGGTATTTCCAGATTATTTTTCAGGCATACCTCTAGAGTGGGATGTGGATTTCTCGATTGATTTGGCACTGGGAACACATCCAATATCTATTTCCACGTATCATATGTCCCACACCGAGCTAAGTGAATTAAAGATATAGTATGATTATTTAGAAAACAAAGGATTTATTCACCTAAGTGTCTCTCCTTAGGTCATTCCTATTCTGTTTGTAAAGAAGGATAACGAATCCCTCTGGTATTGTATTGATTACTAGAAACTGAACAAGGTAACCATCAAGAACAAATATCCTTTTCCTTAATTAGTTGACTAGTTCAATCATTTGATGGGGACAAAGTGGATTTCAATAAAAGACTTGTGTTCGGCTTACCACCAACTCTGTGTGAAATAAGAAGATATCCCAATGACAACATTCCAAAGCAGGTACATCCACTTTGAGTAATTGGGCATGCCCTTCAGATTGATCAATGCTCCAAATGACTTTATGGAACTCATGAATAGGGTGTTGCACCAGTATCTCGAAACTTTTTTCCTGGTATTCATGGAAGAATTTCTATTTTACTCTGGATCTAAGGAGGAGCATAATAACCATTTTCAGATTGTGTTTTTTACTTTGAGAGATCACCTCCATTTTGAAAAGTTGTGTAAGTTCACTTTTGGGAATAGGGAGTTGATGCTTCTGGGGCATGTGATCACGAAGTAGGGGGTTTAAATGGACCCTGAAAATTTCAGTGCGGTTATTTCATGGGAGCATCCAAATAATGTGTTCAATATCAATAGTTTCCTCATCCTGACTGGATACTATAAGAGGTTTGTTTGATATTAAACTTGGCATGATTTACCCATTATCATGTTCTCCTAGAAGGGGGTGAAGTTTGTTTGGGGCCTAGAATGTCAGGAATCATTGGATGAGTTGAAGCGATAGTTGACTACTACCCCTATATTGATCTTTTTAGAATCTATAATGGTCTCTGTGGTGTGCTGTGGGACTTCAGGTATGGGTCTCGGGTGTGTGCTTATACTGGTTGATCATGTGGTGTCACATGGCTCCTGACGACTCTAACCACATGAAAATAATTACCTAACCCTTGACATGGATCAAGTTATTGTGATGCATTCTTTGAAGACATGGTGTCACTACCTCTTTGGGGAGAAGTTTTTGGCCTGAGACAGTACTGTTGGATTGAGTACTTACAGGGGTTTGACTTTGACATTGTCTATACCCCATGCAAGGGAAATGTTGTGGTGTGTTATTTGAGTAGAAAATTACAAGTTCAAGACTTGAGGAAGTCAAGTGATGAGTGGACTATGATGGGGCTCTTTTTTATGATTCATGTACAGACCAGGGAGCATAGTGTAGGTGTGTTCTTGGTGAGATTGTAGTTGAAACAAACTCTCTTAGAGTTGATTTTGTGAGAATAGCCTAGTGATGAGATTTTTCAGTTTTCGAGGTAGTTTCTTCAGGGTGGGGAGATGTCTTTTTGTTATCCATCATCTCTCAAGGGAATCTTGTGCTTCAAGGGCTATTAAGTAGTTTCATCATCTCTCCGGAAGGTGGTGAGGAAGTATATCCACCAGTCTCAGTGGGATTACCATTCAGGTACCACAAAGATTTATTTTTATGTGCGACCATAGTTCTGGGGGCCAGGTATTATATTGGATATAGTTAACTTCGTGTCGAGATACTACACATGTCATCAGGTGAAAACAGAGAACTAGAGGCCCTTATGTTTTCTCCTGCCTTTACCCATTATTATCTGAAAGTTGGATGAGGTCACCATGGACTTCATCATTGGATTTCCTTGTACACCTCAGGGTAATAATTTCATTTGAGTGGTTATTAATCTTCTGGTCAAATCATCACATTTCATTCCGATCAACGATACTAATAAATTGAATGAGTAGGGCTGTTTGTATCTTAAGGATGTGGTAAGGCTTCATGGTGTTTTTTCTACAGTTGACTTAGATAGAGACCCTTGATTCACTTCTCTATTTTTTAAAGGCCACTAGAAGTCCTTGGAGTTTTAGATTAAGATGAGCACAACTTACCATCCTCAAAAAGATGGTCAAACAGAACAGGCGAATCAGATCTTGGAGGACATGCTCTGTGGATATTTTTTGGACATTTTAGGTTCATGGGATATCCATTTGGGATTAGATTAATTTTCCTATAATAATAGTTACCAATCCTCAATTTTAATGGTTTTTTTGGAGGTTCTCTATGGTCGGCCTTGTCGATCCACCCTATGTTGGGTTGAGGTAGGTGAGACTTCACTATTGGGGGTGAGCCTTGTGAATGTGACATATGAGAAGGTAAAGTTCATAATGTAGTTCTTCTTGAAATCTCAGAGTCATCATAAATCTTATTCTAACCAAATTGTTTCAGAAATAGAGTGTTATGTTAGTGAAAGGGTATTTGTGAAAGTGGCCCCTAGTCTGGTCCATCATCGATTGGGAAAGAAAGGGAAGCTGATTCCACGGTATGTAAGTCATTTTGAGATCACCGAGAATATTAGTTGGGAGAAATTTAGGTAAGTATTTCATTATCAATTTATGACCATTCAAGACGTCTTCCGTGTCCCCCAGTTGAAAAGGTTCAACCCAGATGTGTCCCATATGCTGAATTGGGAAGAACTTGAGATAGTTCCCCATATATTGGTTTTTGAGAAGATGGTGAGAATTGTTGACTCCCAAGAAAAAGTTGTTTGAGGTAATACTATTCCTCTAGATTGATTACTCTAGAATCATGGGACTGATGAGCATGAGACATGAGAGTGGAATTATTGGGTCGATGAGCAGTTTTTTTTCTCTTATCTGGTCAGGCTTTAAGATGACTTTATAAAGGTGGAAAATTTTTATCCTGGAGAGAATTTTCACATCCATGACTTATTTAAAATTTATTTTTAATTTATATTAATTTCTTGCTTTATTGTGGGGATTTCATATGCATTATTGGAGTAAATGTTTGGTTTTCATGATTTGGGCGAAACTGTGAGCCCATTTACATATTCAATAAAAAATGTTTCTTTTATAATTTATTTTTTCAACATTTTTCATCCATTACATTTCTTACTTGTACACCTATGACCTATTAAACCACCATGTATATTTTTACTCCTTAAGAACTCATTATAATTTTGGATTTGGGTGATTTAGTTACTCATTGAGCCAACCTGTGATCCCATTGCCTAGTTTAAAAATAATTCTTTAATATATCATTCATTATTTAATGTTTTGTTATGGTTCCACCTCCCATTCGAAGCCAACATTCCTTAGGGCACCACATTGTTTATTTCACCCTCTTTGGAACTCATTTACATCATATATTAGAATGAAGTTTCACAGGGTTTCTTAAATCATCCAGATTTGAGTAGGTATTTCTTTCAACTATAAATCATTCAATTTCCACTCTTTTCCCCCATTTTAGTCCTCACTTTACCTCCTTAGACTCATTATATCCTCCCTATAATTTTTTGATTCTTGGAGATTCAAACATAGGTGGGTTTTGTTACAAGTCTTCAATATATATCAAGTAAGTGGTTTTTCTTCCATCCTCCTCCCATTTTCTTTGGGTTTCTCCCATTTTCTTAGGGTTTCTTCCATTTTTTGGAGTTCATAATGTCCAGAAAGTAAGTCTTTGAACCTAGGGTTTTATCATAGGTTTATTGATATAATATTGTGTTTCTAGGCCAGATTAAACACCTTTGTGGTGCAGGGGTGGTGCGGGTGAACTTTTTCCCAGGGTTTGGTGTTTTTACCATTGTGGTAGGTGGTTCCATGTGTAAGAACTACTAGATGAGTTAGCATTGATTGATTTATATTTTTAGAATAATTCTTATTCATTGTCCTTTTGGGAAAAAAATTGGTGTTATTGTTTAATTAATTGATTTTTAAGTTCCAATTTTGTGTGAAAATATGTGTTCTACATGTCCATTATATGTTATAACATTTGGGGCTATTTTATAACTGAAGAAATGGTTTTATTAAAATATTTTAGTTCTTATAATTCTATTCTGGGGTAATATTTGTGATTAATTGGTTTTCAAATAGGTATTTAAAATAGATTCCTTGGGAATAGTTTTGTGGTCTACCTTGAAGCTATTTTATGAAAATATTTCATTGTTTATTGAGTTTTGTAAATGGTGAAAAGCGTGTGAAGATAATATTTTGAGTGTGTATGAACAAAAATGGGTTTTTTTGTTCAAATGGATTTTGGAAACATGTGGAAAGTATTTGAGCACAAGGGGGAAACCTTAGTATCTAGGTTGGCGGACGTGTACTACTACATTAGTGATCCTAAGCAGTTTTATCCTCATTTCAGTAAGCAAGTTGGACATTGAAAACAGTAAAAAACCATATTGATGAATATAAGGTACCACTATGATTATGATTTGTTCTAAACTACTGGAATTTTCATGGGAATAGATATTACTCTGGTTACATTACATCATGATATGTGGTACATGGGGACTGAAACTAACTAGTGCCATGGGGTGTTCTGGAGAATAGTGCTCATTCGTGATTTTGTATTTAGCTTTTACTATGGGTGTGTTTGCATAAAAAATGAATTATATTATATTTTTTAATTAAATTTTTTTCACTCTTTGGAAATTCCCTTTGAAAATTGTTCACCTTTAAAAGTATCCTTATTTAGAATTTATTGCCCCATTTCTAATTTATCAAAAAAAAATCATGATTTTCATCTTGTGTTGCTTACTATATAGAATAATTTTGGATTTATCCTAATTGGATTAGGTTATGACCCTATATACTCCCCTTGGGTGTAAGTAGACTTGATCAGGTTCGATGAAGGAAAGGGAAAGGCCTTGGGTGATGGCAGTTTGGGTTGCTAGTTTATTTCCTTGGTGCAGTGTTGTGGATACAACTTGTGGGTGATAAGAACATATCATGTGGAGTCTATTAAGAAGTTTTGATGATACATTTTTGTATATTTGGACCTCTAGTTTCATGTTTAAACCGATGTGCTGGGTTATGGATTTTATTTATGTAGGAATAAATTTCCAGGTTTTGTTTATTTATTTTTTCAGGTTGTTAAACGATTCTAAAATCATGTAAATCATTCCTAAACCATAATACCTGATACCGAGGAACTTGTTCCAACCTATGGGGATAGTCAAAACCCTTCTAAACATTCCATGGTTCAGGTCGTGTTCCGGTTTAAATACTGACCAGATTTGGTTCGTGACATAACTCAATATTATGAAATGTTTAAGGCCAGGGCATTGTATTTGGAACCCAATTCTAGTATGATAGCCTTGTTCAAATCAACAAATACCGGACCATATAGATCATGAAAATACACAAACCCATACTTTCAATTAAATATTCACAAATAATTATTTCATAAACAATTTAAATAAAAAAATTTACACAATTCTACACAATATGATATTCTTTTATGATATATTCAAAAACTATTATCATTTATTTAAATAATAATTTAAATATGAAATAGATAAATATTATGAGTTATTAACATATATAAAGAATGTAATAAGTAAACATACTTCAACTTCGCTAATCTAGTAGTATTAAAAATGAGAACTTTTAACATAATGTAGAATCACCATAATTCCTAGAGAACTATAATCACCTAATAAGTAATGAGTGTTTCTAGGGAAGTAAAAATATAAAAAACATAGATTTATGATTGCCCAAAAATTTAAATCATGATTTTTTATTCATATGTAAAACCAATACCAATAGATTGGATTATTTTTTGGTATTTTAAAAAATAACTGAACCAACACAATGATATTTACCATAAATAGTAGGATACATTAATCCCATTTCACCCAACTATATTAATACCTCAGAACAAGTGGATTTACATTGACTTGTTCATCATGAAAGCATAAGATGAAATCCACTTTCTTCATAGTACCATGATTAATACCTTAATTACATTTCAGTTTAAAACATTTTACATATGTGAATTTCCTTATGCACCATTCCCACTCTAATGATAATGGGCACCCACACTTAGTATTTTCAACTCACACTGCTAGAAAGAGTTCCCATAATACCGGACCACCAATCCCACCAAAATGATTTGGTGGCGTCAATTTTTCCCACTATGATGCATTTCCATCACTAAAATATAGCACCCAAGAATTATCGTACATCAATATTACATCTTTTTATATGATTATTCATCACATTACGCAAACACATGCATAAGGACCATACAGGTTTGTTACTTTCAAAACATGGAACAAAATATTCTTCATTGATGAAGGATCTTCAATGTATCCCATAATGATATTTCCATTTACCACTCTTCCCAAAAGTACCCTACTTAAACCTTTATTCATGAAATATGCAAAGTAAAGCATAAAAAAGGGTGATCTCAGATTCTGTATTAGGGTAAACCATGGAGATACATAAGGATAACATTAACATAAGGGTATTAGAACATGAACATAAAATGTGAAAAACATTCCCTATAAAACAATGATCATAATCAAGGGTCATGGGATAAATATTGGTGTTTCATAACACATGAATCATAGGGAAATCAATAAACTTTATGCATGATAGTATAAAATTTTCATAATACATGGAATTTTTATATAGAGACCAGAATATTAAATCATAACCTTATTGTTCAAGGCTCATAGAAAAAACATATCAAGGCACTCCATATGTAGAAATACCTCATGGGAGAAACACACCACCATCCTCACTGGTATCCATTTCATTGAAATATAAATGGTTTCACTCCCCCAAAACATTATAGTTGTAATGTGTTACTCGAAATACCATCATACATTACAATGTCCCTTACTGAATCGGGCTAACTCGCCATTATATATCTCTCTTTCTGAACAAGGTTCACTCTGGATTCCAAACATGTCTTAATAAACATGATTTACTCTCCATTCCAATCCTTTCTATCTCATGATAAATAAATTTTTACCCATTTATTTGGAGGGATATATTGGTCTCACTCATCTTGGGTTATAATGTAATCATTATTCTTGTTTATATCATAACCATCATCCTTGGTTCTAAAATAACCACCATATCATAATGAAAATAAAACATATGTGTGCCACATGATCATAAAAAATTCATTATATCGGAACACATAAAATGAAATTGTTTTCATAAAGATTTATTCTTAAAATAACTTGTGCAAAAAAATATTTCATAACCATTTCATTATTTCTCAAAAACATAACCAATGGAAAAATTTGAAGGTTTCAAAAGAATCATGTCCTTATAAACATAAAACATTTAGAGAAAGAATTATAATTTTAGCCTTGGATAATATCCATATTAAATCATAAGTTAAATTAATTTATATCTTCATAGATTTAAAATTATTTGAAAATAAAAATCACTTGGAACATTCCTTACATAAAATAACCTTGCTTTGAAAATCACTATATAATGAAAAAACCATTTTGAAAATTATTTTATTTAATAACAACCTTAAAAATATATAAAGTTATCATTTTAAAAAAATAATTTAAAATTTTTGAAAAGTAAAATATAATTTACACTTGAAAATATTTTTTAATAATATTTTAGATAATTTTATAAGTTAATGTTTTGAAAAAAAGGGTTTTTGACAAAAAAATATTAATTTTCTTAAAAAATTGTTTTTGGACTCTTGAGTATGTAATAAGAGGAAAATTATGGGATAAAATTTATTCTCCTAAAATAGAAATAAGAGAATAAAACTCATTAATTACTATATAAATTTAAGATAACATTTCATCATTATAATCACAATCACAAACAATCCTGATAAACTATGGGACTGTAACATAATGATCTTACAACTTTGGTAACTATAAATCATAATCCATATGAATGAATAATATTAAATGAAACATAAAATATCATAAATAGATATATTTTCATGATATAAAATTTTAAATGGGATTTATAAACATCTCATAGAAGAAGATAGTTCAATAACATAACTGATGTCCCAAAGAAGGCAAATTGTGACAAAATCCCTTATTGATTTCTTAACCTATGAGTTATAAATCCAATGAAATATAAATTATAAATTTGACATGTAAATCCCTAAAAAATTAAGTAATATAATCTCAAAGTATATTCATGATAATTTTATACTCCATAATAATGAAATACATAATGAATATGGCTTGTGTCTCAAAGAAAAATAAAAGTGAGATGGAAATCTGTTACTTTATGTCATGAAATTTGTTTTTCATGTCCAAACCACATATTTTAAAAATATAATTTTATTATAAATATATTATAGAACAATATTAATATATATCATACCATATATTTTTTTCTTATGACCTTCTTTACTAATTGATTAAAAATTCAATGTTAAAGTCGTGTTTTGGGCAACTAGTTCTTTGATTTTTGTGTATCTTTTTACAAGTTATGGTTTCTCCCGTTAAATAATTCATGGTTAAATAAAATCAAGAATTTTATCCATGAAATAAATATCATATATATTCAGAATATTTTTTTTGAATAATTCATAAAATTAAATAATATGAAATGAATTACACCGTTCATAGAGACGGTCGGTCATACGTATGCATGACCACTATATATATATTTTCTTATCTGATTGAAAGAAAGAAAACTAAATCATAAGTATTTTATTTATAGAATAATTTTTATAACATATATATCACATATTTTTATTAAACTCGTCTTTAATATATTCCATGTAAATTGTGAATGAATCATATCGCTTTTTGGGGAGGTAGTCCGCCATACTCACGAATAACATTATCGTATTCCCAAAAAATGGAAAATATGAATGTCTGTGTGATATAATAGTTAAAAAGTAATAATAACATAAAAAATATAATATATATTATATAAAAATAATAAATAAATCATTATATCCAGCCTCTAGAGGTGGTAATTGAGAAAACAATAACATCGGTGCGTGATCCAGTAGTCTACAGTACAAATGATCAATGATTTCTGAACCCATTTGAGGTATATTGACATGTATTTAGGTAATTAAATAAACATAAAAGCTTCTCAGTATATGTAATATACTGATTTTTTATATAATTATTGTATAAAAATATTATATATTGGTTGAGGAAGAAATAAAATAATAAGATCCTAGAAGAACATTTCCCATTCTTTGGGTATCTTCATTTGGTTTTTTTAAAATATTTATTATGTTGGACATATTACAAAAAATGGATTAAGTGAAGAGAGGATTTATTTTTTAGAGTTTATTTGGATAGAGTTTTTTATCCAAATGTCTTGAGATGTTTGAATAAGTTAGGGGAGTGAGTTCTCTTTTATAGTTGAGGATTATTGGAATTTTTGTAAATACATAAAACTATTCACTATTTCGAGGTTAATATTACATAAAGTACCTCCAAACTTTAGATTTAAAAGTTTTTAGGGATTATATGGTCAATAGACACATACACCACACAATAAAACATATGTTTCCCCACTTTTATGATTTTGGATTTCACTACGGCAACTAGTTTTCTAACATAGGCAATTAAACTATTAAGAATAAATAAAAATGATCATTATTATATAATTAGGATATAATAGTATTAAATAATATATCTAATTTATAAAATAAAACCCTTATTTTATGTAAAAATTGATTTTATCCCACGTGCATGTAATGTGGAAAAATACTGCTTTAACCATAACAGTGATGATAGAGTTTTTACTATTTGTTGGTCAATAAATTAATTATAAAAGTAAAATTGTTACATGAAAGGGAAAATTTAATATATATTATTCATTAAATATCACTTGAAATATATAATTATTTTTATTATTTGTAAATCATTTTATAAAATATCATTTATTATAAAATAATATTACTGTAATTTTTGACATTATTTATTTAATATACTTTTTTTAAAAAAATATCTATATAATGTTGGAAAAATAATAAATTACGCCCAAACCTATGTAAAAATATATATTCCAAAAAAATTAATTCAATATAGCAATTAATTCAATTTAGTTCACTTTTAATTTTTTTAGTATCATATATTTTATTATATTTTTAACTAAATAAAGACTCAATTAGAATTTCTCAGGCATTTAATTTAATAATTTTAAATTATAAAAATTATAAATAATCATGATAAATAAAAAATATTTATATTTAATAATAATATTAATAACCATACATATGTTATTTCCATACCCCAATGCTATGTAGGTATTAAATGCAAGGAAGGTTCATTTTTTGTCTTTTCCATATTTAACATATTATATGGATCATATTCAAATAAAAGGGTTCAAAAAATTCCATATTTTATTAAAAATTATGGAAAAGTTTTAAATAGAATTATATAATAAAATTATTATAATACCTTAGTTCATTTTCACTCTTATTTTTTACTTTCACTCTATAGTAAACTCATTTTACTATAACCTTGGTAATTATCTTTTCTACTATTTTCATTATTTATTACGGTAAAAAACTAATTTGACCTTTTTAGATATTATAAATTATTATTATTTAAAATATTTAATCATTTCTGAAAAATATAATTCATATAAGTGGGAAATTTTGATTTAAAATTAATCTCACAATCATGATGAGAAAGTAGGTTTTTAAAGAAAAAATGTTCAGATGTTCTAAATTTTACAAATAGATATATAATTGACCTAATTTTACTTTAAAACAATTTTGAAATATAATTTAACTTTATAAATAAATTGAATGACAATGCAGTTTTTAATTAAGATTTGGTTCTTTTCAATATTCATCAAAAAATGAAACATTTCTAAAAAATCACAAAAAACCACCCTAAAATAATTTTTATATTAACTTTTTAAAAACTAATATTATTTTTTCAAATAAGTACACCAGAAATGGTGAAAAAACATCTTTTTAAAAAAACAAAATTTTTAGGCATAAAATTTAATTTATTCTTGTTTATTTTATAGAAATCACATAAGGTGAATTTTAAATAGTTTATCAAATATATAATATATACATTTCATTGAAATAATTCACAAATTGTTTTATTATTTTGAGGTAGAATATATTTATTTTCTAAAATAATGGTTTTTCGGAAAAATATTTCCTTTATTTTCAAAGAGTTTTTATTTTAATTTATAATTAATTGTTCACCAAAGAAACAAATATTAATAAATTCTTCAACCATATTGTCCTAATTTATTTAATATTATTCATACAAGAAATTACAATTTCTATATGATTAATATCATATTAAATAATAATATTTTAATTGTATGTTATGATTCCTTTAACATAGGTGTTTCCTATAACGCAAACTAAACATAGGATTGTGTGCAACACAATAAAGAATAAGGGTTCCATGTAAAGAAAGATAAAATCTTTTTTTTGTAACTAAAATATGTAAAATACTAGATTCATTTAAAAATAAAGAATAAAAAAAATCCTAAATAATTACATTCTAACCCCTTAAAATGATTTATTCTATTAAAATGTTTCTCATTCACCATGTTTTATCATTTGAAAATTACTTCATAGAAACACACATCATAAAAAGTATGGATAAGAAACTCATTAAAAAGATAAATTGATGAGTTAAATGCATCTAAAATAACAAATACAATGTTTCCAAATTAGATAACATAGATGGAAAGTGAATACATGGACATAAAAGATAAAACAAACACCCAAATACTGATGGAGAGTGATAAGGAACATAGTCTAGATATATTTAACTACCACAGATGCATAAACCAAATAGTCAGGTAAAGTTTCATTTATAACATTAAAAATGATGATAATAGGATAAATTTTTATTTCCTGTCCCTTTTCCTAACGTTGAATAATTCTCACGATAATATATACTTACTCAATATTATTCCATTTCATAAGAACAATAACACACATTTTTTGTGACTTGATCAATTTCCACTTTATATATTGACCCAATAAATGAAGATGAATTTTTTATTCCAAAATCAATAACGAATCACAATATTCAAAAATATGTTAATAATCTATTCCTTCTATCTCTAGTTATCACCACAACAAAGTGGTTCTCACTCTTTATCAACTATTTATAAATCTTCATTCGTTAAAGTAATAAATTAATCTATAAAACATCATCAAAAGTAAAAACAATAAACAATTCGATAAATGGTTAACATTATAACCCTTCCAAAATTAAAAATATATAAATAATGTAACTCAATTTCTCAAAATTAACTTTAACATTATTCACCAAATAACATATAGTATCATATAATATTCACAAAAAAATTTCAATACCATAGTCATATACCTTGTTCAATCATGTTAATAACCAATATTACCATAAAACCATTATGAAAACATTCATATTTCCTTATTATTGAATAAAACCATATATTATTGAATATATTCTATTAATTCAACAATGTTGTAAACTACATCAATGATAACATAAAATAATTTTTTCACAAAACATTAATCAGTTCCAAGTTAATCAATATTATCTGATTTAATTTATAAAAATCAATCATCTCTTTATACCAACATCATTATCTCAATATACAGAAAATATTAAGGGTTATTTTCAAAATATCACCTTAAAATTAAATCACTTTTCTAGTCTATTAGAATCTTTCAGTGTATTCATTAAAATCCTTAACGATCAACATATAATAAAAAATACTTATGTATTTCATGATTCATATAATGTAATATTTGAATCCCTATACAGAAATACTTCATTCTCCCCACTTCCTTCTAAACCCATTAACTAGGATTTAAAATCTTATTCTTTAATACTTATTTCCATTAATATTTAACTTTTAGTCTCTTCATCATCAACAATATAATCCTTACTAATACAACCTTGTTTATTTTCATTATGTTATTTCCTATTATAAAAATTATTTCTATAATGCAGATACTTTGAAAATTTAATGCATTCTATGTTTTTTGATATCTAAGGGAGAGCATTATTCTCATCCATTGTGTTAACCTAAAATTTCATGTTTTCCTTTATAGTTACTTGTATTGTGAACCTCTTTTCTACAGTGGAAATGTCTTCTTATTCTTATAATACATCCACTTAGGCATTTATTCCCACATTCTCTTCATATAATAAACTAAGTATTATTTAATCCTATGTCTCCACTACTAAAATACTTATCAAAATATATTATTCTTTTCTTTGGTGGGTGTGGGATTTGGTTAAGGGACATGTTGTTAATCCTGTTTCATGTAAACTGATAACGCATAATTGCAACATCCTTTAACCCAGTCATCATCCCATTTAGATGAAAATTAGAAAATTTTTGATCACATTAAATGTTAACCTAGTTCCTTCAGTTTCCCTCCATTGACTAAAACCAAAAATAATACTATGATAAACACTAATCATAGTTTAAACAAATATAATCATGAAAAATCACTTATAATATTTCTATATCATGTCACCTTCTTTATAATATATGACACCTCAAGATTATCATGGGTCCTTCATAGTCATCATCTATTTAAATCTTTCGTGATGGCTAGTAATGAGTTTGTTAACTTCCAAATAATACTGCTAGGAGTGCCAAACTAGGTGTGAAGAAAGTATTATTGTTGTATAGTAGGTGATGATCTTGTCTAGATCAATAATAAATATTAAGAGTTATTACCCCAAGGTACCTCTATACCTGAGCCACATCAATATGTATTATACCAATATGGAGATAATTTATTAGAATCCACTTACTCTAACCTTCACTAAAATTAGAGTACATTTTTCAGTACTTTGACTCATACTAAGACTTATATTTATATACATACCTAGAAATATTCTTAAAAATATTCAAGGGTATGTCCCAAAGGTTTTCTCCTACAAGTTTCAAAAGGTTTACTAAACCTTTAATATGATAATAAATAGAGTAATATAATCTTCTTATACATGGATATTAATTATTTTTAGATGAATATACAACACATTACAAAAACACGCACCTAAATTTAGTAATTGTTTAGTTCCTTTAGAAAAATGGAACATAACATTCCTAATTCATGTTAAATCTCATATTTCTAACATAACGATATTCCTCTTTAGCACTCTTCCAAAACATACCCTACATACACAATTATTCTAAACATGGGGAAAGGAAACATTATAAACAATGATCTTAGATTCTCAGAATTAGTAAAAGGTTGGATGAATAACCATTATTTGAACATAATGTTATGAGAACGTGAGCATAACATGTGAAAAATTTAACCTACCTAACAAAGATCACAATCATAATTCATTAAATAATGATTGGTAGTTCATAAGACATGAATAATATGAAAATAAAACAACATGATCCATGAGAGAATAACATTGTAATAAGACATGGAATTATGGCTTATAGATAAGGATGGTCGATCGTATCCTTAGTAGTCAAGGAACATTGCCAAAAATTTATCAAGACATTGCACGGGTATATACACCTTCTAGGTGGGACTCACCACCATCCCTAATGGAATCCCTTTACACATAGTGTAAATAGTTTAACACTCCATACCAGAATATTATTCAAGGTACAATCTCAATAATATCATATTGGAAAATGTCCCTTACTGAACTGGGTTTATTCCCCGTTTTAGCCATGTCTTGTTGACCCAAGTTCACACCATGGTCTTATCATATCTTACTGAACCACATTAATTCCAAATTAAAATACTATCTTTCTCAGGAGATATATATCATTAAATAATTAATTTTTTAGAGATATTGGTCACAATCATCAATGTAAATAATGTAACCACAATCCTTGGTTTTAATATAACCAATGTCTTTTATTGTAATGTAACCAGTATCACATAGTTGAAATAAAAAATATGTGTGCCATAATATCTCAAAAAAATTATAATATCAAAACCTATAAAAATGGCTTTCATAAAAATTTTATCATGACATAACATGTGTATAAGATATATGTTTCATAGTCATTTAATCATTTTATCGAAGCCCACCCCATGGAAGTGGGTTTCATAAGAATCTTTTCATTATAAAGATAAAGTATTATAACAAGGAATAATAATAGTATTATTGGATCATATACATAATTTATAATAATTATCATCATATTATATCATCTTAGATGGAAAATTATTATGAAATAAAAATAACCTGGAATATTCATTAAGGAAATTAACCTTTCTTTTAAAATCACTTTTCAAACCAAATAACATTTTTAAAATGATATTCTTTAAAAATAACTTGAAAAAATATAAAATAATAGTTTAAAAAATTAAAAAATGTATTAAGGAAAATATAATTTACACTTTAAAAAAACTTTTTAAAAAAAATTATTAGAAAAAAAAGGTTTATAAAGAAAAGGGGTTTTTGAATGAAAAGTTATGTTCTCTTAAAAGAATTATTTTAGAATACTTAGTATTTAAAGGGATGGATTTTATGCTAAAACGTGTATTATCATGTCATAACCAGGTTATATGAAACTTAATGTGTTTTTAGAGAGAGATATGATAATATTTCATCATTATAAGCATTATCATAAACATTCTCTACAAATTGTGGGACTGTAACATTAAACTCTTACTATTTTGGTAACATTGAGTCACAAGCCCCATGAAAGAATAACATTAAATTATACTTAAATATAATGAAAAAATAATCATCATGATATAATATTTCAATGGGTAAGTATATACACATCATATAAGATGATAGGTTCATAACATATTTTATCTCCCATAGAAGGAAAATTATGACAAAAATCCATTATTGATTTGTTAACATTTAGACTGAAAACCCCATGAATTAAAGGTCATAAAATAGATATGTAAATCCAAATAAAAATTAAGAAAAATAACTATAAAATATATTTATGGTGATTATGTACACTACATAAAGGAAATGTGTGGTGAATATGAAACGTCTTAGAGAACAATGAAAGTGATATGGAAATCCCTTGCCTAATGTATTGAATTCCATAATTCACATTAGAACCTCTTGTATAATAAATATAAGTTTATTATAAGTATATTATAAAAAATTATTACTATATATAATTTCATATATTATTTTCTTATAACAATTTATTACCCATTTGTTAATAATTTTATTCTAAAGTCACATTTTGGGTAATAACTGATTTGTTTTTTACATATCTATTGATGTGTTATTTATTTTAACTCCTACTTAGATCATGGTTTAATTGCCTATAGAATGTAAAAAAATGATATAAATATCATATATATTTAGTATATATGTATTTATAGTAATTGGTAAAATTTATGTATTGAAAATAAAATACATCATTAATAGAGACAGTAGGTTATACATATGCATGAACACTATTTCCATTTTATTATCGAATGAATGAAAGAAAATTAAGTGATATATATTATAATTATAAAATAATATTTATTTACTATATATCACATAATTTTAGAAATACCATACCTAAGAGATTCCACATAAAGCGTGAATGAATCATATCGCATCACGAGGCACTAGTCCTCTGTACACATGAACGACATTGTCATATTCACACAAAATTTAAAAAATTAATGTATGTGTGATATAATAATTAAATAATTCTTTCCCTTGATAGGTGATAATGGAGAAACAAATGTCATTGGTTTGTGAGGTGATAATTCATTCTATGCAAAAATAATGATTTTGTAACCCATTTCATGGAATTAGATATGGTTTAAACTCATTAATTTAACAAAAACTTATGAGTTTATTAAATTTACTTATAATTGTATATTATCATGGTATAATGATAATTGATGTGGGTTTTGGAATAAATAAAATAAAAACACTCGTAGAAGAAAGTTACTTCTTCTTTGAGTATCCTCCTTTGGTTTACACTAAAGCCTTCCATGGTTGGATTTATGACCAAGATAAGGCTATATGTTTTGATTGGGGGAGTTTTTAAGTGATTTTTATGGATTTTTATAGACAAATATATTGATAGGTGTCAATAAGTAAGGGTATTGAGAACCCTTTTATAGTTGATGATGAGTTTCATTTTGGTAAATACCAAAGAGTATCCACTATTGGTAGTTTTATATTATATAAATTGGATCACAAATTGATACATAATTGGTTTTTTGGTATTATATAAATGATAAAACCGTTATAAACTCAATAAATCATATTTATTAAGAATTCATTTCCTTGGATTATTTGTTTTCCTACTTTTATGATTTCAGATTTTCACTAACTAATAAGTTTTCTAACTAAGGTAATATATCATATAATACTAAATTAAAATACTACTTACTAGATAATTAGGAACCACTGGTAATAAATATGATATCTAATTTACAATTTAATTGTACCATGTTATTTTAAGTCAAATTTTATCACAAGTTCATGTAACATAAAAAACAACGATTTATCCATAATAACGCTAACAACATTTATTCTCTGTAGGGGTCAATATGTTTAAAAAAATAGAAAAATTATTCAATAAATATACAATAATTTGTATTTATTGAAATTTAATAATAAATTTTCATAAGATAGTATTTTTAGTAATATTAAATTATTTAATAAAATTACATTTATTATAAAATTACATTATTTCCAATTTTAAAAATATTTATTTGATTTGAATTTAAAACAAAATATAAATACAATGATGTAATTTGAATTTATTATGATCACACCCGTTTAATATGATATATTCAACTATTAAATTAATGTAATATAATAATCCATTAAAATTATATCACTTTTCATATTTTTAATATCATTAATTTTATAATATTATTAAATAAATAATTACTATGATGGTGTTTATTAAGAAATTAAAGTAGTTATTTTTATATCCAACAAATTAAAATAAATTATCCTAATTAAAAAACTCATTTATATTTTAAAATTATATTTATAGCAATGAATATAATTTTTCCCCATCCCAAATTTTAAAGATAATAAAGGAAATGAAGGTTCTTTTTTTGTATTTTTCATTATTTAAATTATTATATGAATTATATTCAAAGTAAAGTGATAAAAATGAATATTTTAGATAATTTAATGTATAAGGTCAAAATAGTCTCATACAATAAAATTGTGACAATATTTTAGGTCATTTTAACTCTTATTTGTTTAGTTTAACACTATTGTAGACCCATATTTACCTTAATTGTGGTAATTAACCTTTTTACTACTTTCAATTTTTATTATGGTAAAACATTATTTAGACCTTGTTATATAATATATATTACTATTATTGTTAACATGAAATCCATTTTTTAAAATTAAATTCAGAAAATTATAAAATTTTGATTTACAATTAATCCTGCATGTGCATCGAGAAAGCGGGTTTTTAGGAGAAAATGTTCAAAAGTTTACAAAGTGTTTATATTGAAATCCAATATAAAATTGATTCCAATTTACTAAATTGGATTAATGGATATATAATTTGACTAATTTAACTTAAATAAATTATAATATAATTTAGCTTCATAATTAATTTGAATAACAAAAAATTGTTTTATTATTTTTTGGTTTTTATACTTATACATTAAAAAATTAAAAATATTCCAAAATATTCCAAAAATTCACTAAAAGGTTATTTTGAAATTATTATTTCAAAAAAGAACATTATTTTTTCAAATAAATTTATTAAAAGTTTCAAAAATTAGTTTTAAAATAAGAGTTCCATAAAATGGAGACAAAGCTATTTTTTTGTAAAATAAGGTTTTTATGTGAAAAATGGATTTATCCTTATCACCTGTCTAGAAAACACATAATGTGAATTTGAAATAGATGATTAAATATATACTATATAACTTTCTTTAAAATATTTCAACAAAAGTGGTTTTTTATTTTATTGACCTATAATATTTTAATATTAATTAAAAAATAGTTTCTTAGGAAAAGATTTCATTTATTTTCAAATTGTTCTTATTTTCATTTATAATTAATTTTTTCTAAATAATTACTTATATATTAATTTAAACCATATTTTCATAGTTTACAAAATCATTTTCATACACTTCAATCTAATTTCTAGGTGATTACTATCATATTAAATAATAATATTTTACTCAGTGTTTTGTTTAATGCAAGATAAACATATGATTGTGTATAATACTTGAAAAACATAGTTTTTCCCATAATGTAAGAAAAAATAAGTGCTTCATGTAGAAAAAATATCGAAAATGTTAAATACATTTGGAAAAAATCACACAATATCAGGGTGTTACATGCACCCTTTTACATGGAACATCGTACATCATAGTTCACCAAATAAAAAAACACCAACCACAACACCCACATAAGATACAAAACTCTATCAAAACGAAAAAATATATTCTTTACCATGACATAATGAAGCCCAATTATCCAAGCCACTCTTCTCCAGGATCTTTCAATACCAAAATATTGTGAAAATAATCGTAAACACAATATAACATAAAAATAAGAAATAATACACAAAAAATATGATAAAATAAGGGTGTCACATCCTCTCCACCATTACTACTTCCTTACATAGAACGATGTAGTCTAGAAGTGTCCATACAAAACCTTGGGCCACCAGTATAAAAAAATGATTTCTCATTCCAAAGACTCCATAAAAACATAACCATTCTACTACATAAGTCATACCAATGGTATTTTAAAACCTACAAAGATCATATCATAATCATCCCATGATAAATAATACATAATGTTAATCCTTTGTAACTTTAGGCTAAAGTTAATTATTATTCCAAAAATCCACAAAAACAGAGGCCATCTCTTGTTGAGGAGATAACTACCCTCCCTTACTCTAGTTAAATTTTCCCAATATGGTCAATTATTAAATAATAAAAATAATCCTTCCTAAAATGATGATGGATAATAACGATGAATAAAATTCGAAAACTAGATAATGATATAGATGTTAATACAATTATCTAAATTAGGCTGAATAAAAAATATAAAGAAAAACATTAGATGAAAAAACTATTGTACCTATGAGAGAATCTGGATATTAGTACACCAAGAGATAGTAACATTTCTCAAATAAATTTCTTAGATAGAAATTTTAATTTCTCCATACCAATAAATTGTAATGAAATCCACTAAAAAATAAATCAAACTACTTATACCTTCATAGCATCATGAAATTGAACAATTTTAGAATATCTGATGACGATTCCCTTGATAATTCACTCACCAAAATATAAAGGTTCATGTCAAAATTTCTCATCCACACAACTTATTGGTGTATTATATTGACTACTATTCATAACCTCCCAATATTATAATCGTTAATTCACATGAAAATATCTGAACTAAAAGGGGAACCAAAATTAGATCCCAAAACATAAGTGAGAATTTTCATCCTCTTTGCACCGCTTTTCTGATCCCCATTGCTAAGTTCTAACCTTATGGTAGTATAATTTCAATTCATCCAATTAAAATTCTAAGACATGGCCACCATAGTGAGTAATGACAATCAACCAATGAAAATTTATAATATCACATGTTTCTATAAAACTCATGTTTTTTTCCATAATTCGATCACAAAATAATTATTGATTCAAAAATTCATTAGCCTACCACCTTTAGACTTATGCATTAAGAATACCCTACCCAATATACCTTGAAGACTCAAACTTAGTATGATAAGTCCTATGTTATATCAGACATGGGATAACTTGGAAAAAAGGAAATAACACCCTAAGTATACAAAGTAAAATTCCACCAAGTATCTAGAACTGATACCATTCTAGCATACCATGGATATAGAACAAATATTTATTAATCTAGGGACATGACTATATTTTCACTCATACCCTAGACTCTTAATTAAATGTTATCAATCTTGAAACAACTCATGATTAACCATACCTAAATGGAAAATTAAATCATTGTTGGTTAAAAAATAATGTTACACACACTTCCTAATTCCCATTATTATCCCCATAATTAATAATATTCACCTACTAACTAAAATGATATATTTCCCAAAATTACCATCCTACCAGATTCATATAAAATCCCCACAAGGAAGATGTAAATATCCTTTAGAAGATATCATAGTGTAATGACCTGAAATTTTTAAATGATATTTGATTCTTGATAAAATGTGTGTTATATTGTGCCATACACAACAAAACCAAATCTGATAAATAAAAAAGTGAGTATAAATGGAAATGTGACTATTGGGATTCAACTATTTTTTGACCATTATTATAATATGACCATTATTCAATACGACTATTAGACACAATACTGTTGGTAATAATTTTAACATTATAATTTGTTAGTATAATTGTAAAGAATAATTAATGCATATAGGATAAATGATAGAATAAATCAGTAGATTCATTCCATATGAAGTCTTTTTTTAGATCATGGGAAGGAGGTAGAATCAATGGGGTTTTCCACCTCACCATTCCCAAGAAAATATTCAATAAGTGAATCTAGAACAAAATATTCCATGGTAGAAGTTTAAGTTAGTGGAAATTATCACCTTGATGATGTTAGCGGATTCGCCTAATGAATCTATCACCATCACACACCTTAATCTTAGTTCATATTTGGGTGTTATAAGGGGTTATGTTTTTAGGCCCTATTAACTTAATGTGTAATTATATTGTATAAATAACATTTTTATTCCTCATATTTCATTTTAAGAATAGTTTTGCTAAAAAAATTGTGATGGAATTTCATAAATGGTATTTTTGAAAAAAAATAACATTTTAAAAATATATAAATAATTATAATAAAATAATCCATTATGAATAATACATATTTTATTAAAATTTTATAATAAAAATAATCTTATTTTAATAACAGTGATATAATAATTTACTTTTTTTCTAGAGTATGAAATTTTACTACGCATTTTCAATTTTCTATTATTTTTAATAAATAAAGATTTTTATATTTAAAAGTTATAACTATCATATTTACAAGATTATTTAGATTAAATAAATATCATTTTAGAAATCAGAACTCTAAAAATATGTTAATGTTAATTTATGAAAATTTTCAAAAATAATATATTTTTTGTAAATAGTAAAAATATAGTTTCAGTTTTTTTATATGGTTAATGAATTCATAATTATGTCACAATTATGTAATAACTTTTTAAATAGAAATCATAGAATTAAAATATTTTATTTAATTAATATTAATTATTTAATAATATTTTAATCAATTTATAAACCTATAATTTATTTTTGAAAGTCTAAAATAGAAACTTTAACATTGAAAACATTATTTTGGTGGAAACAATATTTTCCATTCCAAAATAAGTATTAAAAAATGAAGATCGACTCTAGTGGATTAGAATAACAAGAAATTTGAACCACATTTCCAAAACCATGGGAAAATATCTTCATTAATCCCTTGGTTTTTTATTTTGTACAACGAAGGTTTCTACGGCCAATATTAAGAAATTAATAAACAAGTCCTACATTTTTGCTATAAACACCCATTCATTTCACAATTTAATTTGACCCCCAATATATCATCCATAAATATATAAAATTTTTACCCACCCCCCCAAGATTCACCCCAAGGTGATCTCAATCTCACAGGGTCCCAACCCTTGATTTTTAGGAGTTACATTTCAAGGTACTGGAATTATCATTTTATTCTTTTTATCTCATGAAATACATTTTCTATATATATTTTAGATAACTTGGTTACTCAATTATATTATCCTTTTTATCTTACCCTCAATATAAAATTGTGTTTTATGAATTTTTGATGATTGTCCCTACTCATTTTACCCTTTTTCAAAATCATGTGTTTATACCTGATATGCTACAAAATTTACAACTAAAAATTTTACTATTATATTCAAAAAAATATCATTTATTTTATTTTTTTTAATACCCAAGACTCTTTATTTTCCAATATTATTAACATATATTTAATAATTTTTTATTTGATACTAGGATTAAAATACATGAAACCCATATTCCATTTTCGTGTGTAGAAAATGAAAAATGATGTTTTTTAAGTACATTTTAAACACCATGATTTTAATATAATACTTATTTATTTTATTATACACAGGTTATTTATGATATGTTTTATTATGATATATATGGATCACATGAAATTAATAAATATTAAGGGTGTTGCCTGATATCTCTCCAATGCATTGTGTATGTAATTTAATCTCTAGATTGACATGTTTTATGATACCTTGGTAAAAAACCTTAGTAATGTTTATTTACAAAAACATCATGATTAGCCTTGGTAATTTATTATGAATTTCTAAGTTAAATTTTGTAGCCACATTTCCATCTAATGATTCATGTTATATTTCTTATGATATACCTTATTTTAATTTGGTGATTCTTTAATTACATTCCTTTAGTTTTTATTAATATTCCTAAAGATCAAATGTAAACAATTTCCCTTGATTATTCCCTTAATCAGCCATATTCTCACCCTATCCTTTAATGTATTTCCCTAGGTTATGAGATGTAATAAATGTACTTATAATGATCCTTTGAAAAATCCTTCCAATTGTATTAGTATAATGTTTTAATCATTCATGTATTATGAACCTTTTTATAAAGAAACTAAACATTAAAATATCCTCTATTTGTACCATGTAATAATAAGTTATGTAATAAAGTTTTAGGATTCCATATTTGATATCAAAGGACGGTTTAGTTATTTATGGAAATTACTTTTTGAAAAAATTATTAACAACTCTAATGAAAAGTTTAAACATAGTAAAACATCCTATTATTTTGGTGTTGTATTATGTGATTGGTTTTTGAGAAAATAAATCCATGATTGTATATGAACAAGTGGATGTGGAACTAGAAAAAATGTATATAGGGGTAACACTTAAAACACCTCTGTGATATAGACTCGAATGGGAATTGGTGCATGATGAAGGTCCTTGATGCACTTTTATTTGGACACTCTTGGGGGGATAGGTTTGGTTAATTACAAGATTTTTATAGACCCTTATGAATGATTTATATAAAAGTTAATATTTTTAAATAATGTCATATTTATGAAAATTTATTTAAGAAATAAAATCCCTTCATGAATAAAAGATTATTAAAAGAAAAAAATTTGAAAAACGTTTTCTTATTTTAGAAAATGGTTGGGACTATGAGGAACTATATAAATGGTGAGTATAATGGACCACGAGCTGATGGCCCTCTGATGGAATTCAGAATGGAAAACTTCATAATAATGATAAATAAACTAACTCAAGTTATGAGAAATAGCATGAATCAAGATGATAGATAAAATTCTACATATAGGAAACAACTTTTTGTTGACTCCTTTATAAGTCAACGACCACCATCTTTTAGCTGATCTACTAACAAACGCATTGTTAAACAATTGATAAGATCTATAAAAAAATATATTTTCCCTAATCTGTTGTTTTGAATAGGAGAAATTCAACTTAGTTGTGTACCACTTAGTGGGAAAATCTGATCATTGGTGGACACTGATTAAAAACACAAGTCCAAGAAGGTAGATTTATTTTATGGAGTGAGAAGAGATAAGGGGTACCTTTTTCAAAAATAATTTTCCCATTCAATGTGAACAAAAATGGGTAAATAATTCCTAGATTTGAATCATAAGGAAAATGAGTCTTTGAGAATCTATGAGATGAACTTTACAAAACTCAAAGGACCAACATTCCATGAATATTTTTCGAAGATAAAGTCCTTAAAAGATGGAAATTCATTTGAAACCTTTGAACAGTCTGAAAAAAAATATCTATCAAGGAAATTAATTTGGAATCTAAAATTCATGTTTTCCCTATTTCACAAGCTGTGAAATATAAACAAATAAATAATCTAGAAAATTTCTCAAAAAAGTAAAACTACCCAGTTTCTGATTCTACTAAAAATAATTCATCTTCTTCTGAACTTATAATATTTATAAGTGAAGTTGAGAGTGACTCGTCTATTTTTAACAATTCTAAACAATTTGAAAAAATAGAGGAAGGGATTATTAAACAATTTAATGCTTCTTCTTTGTTGAATTTTTAAAATTATGAAGTGGGATACTTTGAGAGTGAGTTGTCCATTTTGAAAAAAAGTGAGGATAATCTTAATTCTGGTTATGAAATTGAAAATCTATCATCATTCCAAACACCTTAATAGAAATATGTTTAAAACCATGGTCCTTCTATACCCAAGATTCTACATCCTTGTGAAAACCCACACTTGCTTTAATAAAACCACTTCCTGATCATTCAAAAAAATCATTTTTGGGTGAGAATTCCACACTTCCTGTCATCATTTCTATTTAGTTGGAAGATAATAAAGAAGAAATATTGTTAAATGTTCTAAGGAAATTCAATTCTACAATAGGTTGGACTATAGTTGATATTAAATGAAATAGTTTTTCATTCTTCATGTATAAGATACCTTTAGAGCTAGACCATAAACCTAGGGTAAAGTTTCAAAGAAGATTAAAACCTAATTTTAAAGAAGTTATGAGAGAATAAGTTATTTAACTACTTAATACTAGAATAATATATCATATATTTGATAATAATAGGGTTATTCTGGTCTAAGTAGTTCCAAAGAAAGTAGGTTACACTGTTCTTACAAATAAAAATAATGAAGAAATTCATGTTTGGAAAGCTACAAAATGGAGAGTATGTATAGATTATACGAAGCTAAATTATTCCACTAGGAAGGACCATTTTTGTATTCCCTTCCTTGATCAAATTATTTAGAGTCTTGATGGGAATGAATTTTTCTATTTCCAAGATGGATATTTAGGTTACAACCAAGTTCTTGTAGCTCCAAAGGATCAAGAAAAGACTACACTCACATACCCATTTAGGCCATTTTTTTATAGGCAGAATACCTTTGGGTTGTGTGCATCCCCTACTACCATTCAAAGGTGCATTATGGAAATATTTTCTAATTTTATTGATAGGATCATTGAGGTTTTCATGGATAACTTGACCATTATGGGTAGTACTTTTGATACCTTCTTATGGAAAATAGAGGTAGTTTTGGAGGGATGCATAGAGACCAACCTAGCTCTTAATTGGGAAATGTGTCATTTTGTGGTCACTAAAGGTATTAAGTTAGGACAAAATATTTCCAAGAGTGGTTTGGATGTTGACACAGACAAAATTGAATTCATTCAAATATTACCACCTTCTGAAAATGTTAAAGGTGTTAGATTTTTCTTAGGGAATGTCAATTTCTACTAGTGGTTCATAAAATACATCCCAAAAATCATATATCCCTTTAGTTCCAATCTTTTCATGGATTTCCCTTTCTACTTTGATCAAAATGGTCTAAATTCATTTAATATGTTTAATTAAAAACTCACTACATTTCCTATTTGTATTTCACCAAATTGGAAACTCCATTTCAAATTAGTGTGTGATGGTAATGATATGGATGTAGGAGTTATCCTAGGAAAGTGGAGAGATAATAAGATGTGTGTGTTTTATAATGATTGCAGACTTCTAGATGAGGCTAAAATTAACAATACCACTACTAAAAAATAGTTTTCAGTTATTTTATTTGCTTTATAGAAGTTTAGGCAGTATCTTATAGGTTCAAAAGTTATCATTTTCACTGACCAGTTTTCCTTGAAATACTTACATTATAAGAAAGAATATAATCACAGGTTGATTAGATGGATTTTCTAGTTATAATATTTTGACTTAGAAATTAATGATATGAATGGATCTGAAAATCTAGTTGATGATTACATTTCTAGGATTCCTCATACTCATTATGAAGATACAATGAAGATCAACTCTTCCTTTCCTAGTCAAAAGTTTCTTACTATCTCTATAAGGTAGTCTGCATAGTTTATAAACAATTAAAATTTCCTGGAAGTAGAGTTATTTTCAAAATATATATATAATAACCAAAGGAATAAATTTATCTCTCAACTTAAGTATTACCTTTGGGATGATTCTTCTTTATTTAGAAGGTGTGTTGATGTGATACTAAGAATGTGTGTACCTAAGGAAGATATTTTACCTATTCTAGAGAGTTGGCACTCCACAACTTGGGGAGGACACCATAGTGGTGAGAGGAAAAATCAAAAATTCATCCAAAATAGTTCTAATTGGAATACCGTAGTCAATGATGGTAAGCGATATTTCATTGGATATGATAGGTTTTAAAGGTTAGGCAATGTTGGTAGAAAGTATGATTCACACCAAAATGGATTTTATAAGTAGAAATCTTTTATGCATGGGATTTAGATTTCATGGGTTTGTTTCCATCATCTCAGGAGAATGAGTATACTCTAGTGGATATAGAATATGTTTCTAAATAGATTGAGGCTAGGGATCTTCCCAACAATAAAGACAATAGTGTCACTATGGTTGTTAAAAAGAATATCTTTACAAGATTTTGAGTACCCAAATCCTTTATTACTGATAATATAACCTAAATTAAGAACTAAAATTTTAAAAAATTAATGGAAAAGTATGAATGTACCCATAAAATTGGTATTTCCTACCATCCATAGTCTAGAGGATTAGTAGGGATATCAAATAGGGAGTATAAGAAAATCGTAGAAAAAAATGTCTCTCACTTTAGAAAATACTGGTCACTTAAGTTAGATGAAGCTTTGTAGGAATATAGAACAACTTTCAAGAACCTAATTTGTATGTCTCTATATAGGATATTATTTTGGAAATGTTTTCATTTTAATGTGGAGTTACAAAACATGTATTATTGGGTAGTTAAGAACTTAAATTTTGATTTCAAGATTGCTGGTGAGAGAGGACAGTTATAGTTGAGTGAACTAGATGATATTAGGTCATATTCATATAAATATTCTAGAATTTATAAAGAGAGGCCCAAAGTATTTCATGATTATTTCATAAATAAAAAAAGTTCAAATAACGAAAAAATCTCTCCTCTTTAATTCAAGACTCAAAATATTTCCTGAAAAACATAAATCAAAGTGGATTGGTCCATTTTCTATTATTAGAGTGCATTATAATGGAGTTTTCCAGATTTGAGGTGAAGAGAATAAACCCTTGATGGTTAATGGTTATAGAGTTAAACTCTATTTTAAAGGAAAACACCATGGATTGGCTAACTTTACCAAGTTAGAAAACTGATTATGAATAAAGTAGAAACGAAGACATTAAATTTAGTGCTTCATGGGAGTCAACCCATGGTCTTTTTTGTTTTCACTTTTTCCCTTGTTTTGATTTATAATAAAGTGTTGCTTTCTAGCTCTGTTTTTTAGTTCACTTCATGTTGCTATTTTTTCTTACTCCTGGTTCTTGTTTTCAGATTTATAATAATGTTGATGGTGTCATTAAAGAGTGTAATTACCATGTTGAATCCTAAATTAAAAACTATAACTGAGGTAATTTTTTTACATTTTAAATCCTGATTTCATTTCTCAAATTCACTTATACATTAAAATTCTCTAATAAGTCACTGACAGTACACTAGAGTCACTAATACACTGTTTTCGGTGAGTCACTCAATGGTGACTCACTGGTTTCTATTTTGGTGAGTTAGTAATTTTTATACTACTATAAAATTATATTACCTATTTCTGTGTGAGTAAAAAAATCTTCTTTTATTAAATAAAGTATGTTTCATGTCACTATGCTTAAAATTTGTCTAAATGTACTATAGTATTAAATAAAATTATTAATTTTATTTCTTACTGTAAAATTGAAGTTCGGTATTTAGAAATATTCAAAATATGAGATTAAGTGTGGGGAGAATTTACCCCACAATTCTAGCTTCTATTTAGGGTGTTTAGAATGAATTTATCTAATCTATTGAAACACTTTTTGAATCAATTTATCAACTTTATTCATGTTAATATTCTTAAATTAGTTTTTGTGGCAAGCACGTTCTTCATATTTTTAATGAGACCCTTTAAAAATGATAATAATCTTCCCTAATACAAATCTATTTTAAACATTAAAATTCAAATTGTGGTCCTCTCCACATTTGAATTCAACTTTGGTGACAAATTTTGGTTTTATGTATGTGGTAGGGTTCAGAATTTATTAATATATATTTTGTTTTTTAATGTAATCCCATAAAATAAACCTCCCCTTTAAATGTTTTATTAAAAATGGGTAAAAACTTTCAAAATTCATTCACAATTTTTGTCTCTTTAGGATTCAATTTGTTTTAAAAATGAGTCTTTCCTAAGGAAAGTATCTTATTGGAAGTTAATAATTTTCCTTAAATTTGAAGCTTATGTGTATATATGATTTTTGAGTGAATAACCTTAGTGATTCTATGAATATTTGGTTTAGGAACTATGTTTGAGAGTGATATAGGATATTTATTTGGAGAGTTGAGATCATAACATTAGGAACTAGAAATTTTAACTCTATCCTATGGGACTCACCTTCTTTTAAATTATTAAAAGTAGTCACCTTAATCATCCAGTTAAAATAATTTTCATATAAATCTATTGAAACTGGAGAAAATGGGCATTTGGGATCCCATGGTGAATATCTGAGACCCTAGATGTTGGGTGTATTTATATTAAAAAAGGACTTTGTACACTTTCAATAAGTGCATATGCACAGTGATCATCACAAGATACATGGCTTGGGAAAAATAAAATAAAGTGTCTATGGTCAAAAATGAGTTCATTAAGGGGAAGAAAATAATGAACGCTAGATGAAGAAGGGTACACTTGGTTTATATGGAAATCATTTATGTTTTATCAATAAAGTGATTCAAAAAAAATTATTTTTGGAACATAGGTGAAAGTAAAAGTACAAGATACCTTGTGTAATGTATTTAATTCCACTAATTTATAACTTATTATCACTCTTGAACTTAGAACTTGGACTTGAATAGTAATAATTCAGTTGGTATAATCATATATGAAGTAGGACATCTTCAATGGTAGAAGATTTGTAGTTTTATTGATTACCAGTAAGAGTTTGTTTTAGGTAAGACATCTTTTGTAAATTTTATTTGGAAAGTCTATTCTCAAATTTGAAGTCCTCTATTTTGAAACAATTTAACATGTTAGTTTTTAAGCTGACTAATAAAACATACTTCTATATTTTAACATCAATAAAACATGGAATTTTTCAAGGAAAAATAATATTTAAGTGTAGAGTAATTTGATGTGGACTCAATTTTATATAGTTTTCAACATCTTTTATTGTATTTTTAATGAATTAATTAATTAATTTTACACTTTTTACTTAATATATATACTTTTCTATTTTTTATAATTAAATTGATAAATTAATCATATTTTATAAATATATTATGTAATTTTATCATTTAAAAAAAATTAATTTAGTCCTACTTATTTTTATAGAATTATAGTTTATTAATTAGTTTTGTGGCTTTATTCTTATTAACCTGTAAATAATATGACATTTATAATAATTAAACATTTAATAATTTTATATACATTTAATTAGCATATTATATTATTTAACAATATTTCTTTTAGTTTATATTGATTAAAATAAGTTAACATTATTGGTTATTCAGTTTACAAATTTAGTCAATTCTTAATATAAGTTATGAATTCAAGATATAATTTGATAAAATAAGGTGTTTTAATTTTAAGTCTTCATATATTGAATTAATAAATTAATTTAGATTTTTAAATAATTAGTTTTCATAATATTTTAATTTCATGTTTGCAATTAAAAATTTTAAGTCAGTTGGGTGTGGAGACTCATTCATTGATTTTCCATTTTCATTAGTTTTTTTCTCACCGACAGTTGCTTGAGTCACTGATGCAGTTCACTTTCACTCATTGTTTCCAAACCCTTTAATTATTTAATTTAAAAAGTTTATTATTTAATTTTAACTTTAATATTTTATTTTAATCTTTTCAATTTTGTTTAACCTTATTCTAATTTATTAATTAATGTGTTTAATTATAATTTAATCTTGTAATGTGATTGTTTAATTTCAATTTAATTAATAACATAGTTACAATTTATTTATTTTCTTTATTATGTTATTTTTTATTTTAGTTTATGTTTTTAGTTTTATGTTTTTCATTAATTATTTATCCTCATAAATTTAAGTTTTAATTTATGTTTTTGTTTTGCAGTAAAATTATGAGTCACCGAAGCCTATTTTTGCACTATCAGTGAGATGTCTCACTGACACATTCCCTTCCTTCTGTTGGTCTCACCAATGCATCCCTCAAACATCTACTAAATGTGCTCCCTTTAATGTTGGTGAGACTCACAGTTCTCACCACCTCATTTCTTCCCTGCTTCACTCATGTCACACCGATACCATCATATAGTTCTTCCACAACCATTTTTTTTCCCCAGTGATACTGATACTCCTATCATTTTCACTCATTCACTGATTCCTCATCTACCTCTCATTTATCTCTCGCTTCTCAAACATGTCTTATCACCCTTGAAACTGTTGACTGCAAATCATCAAACTCGAACTAGATTTTGATTTCATTTCAACATTAACTGGATATGGCGATTATCAACCCTTTGAACCATATTCAACTACCACAGATATGACACCATTTAGAGATTTAACGATGTTATTCATTGATGCCACGTGGAAGAATTGGAGCATTCATAGACATCACTGGACATCTGAGGTCGTTGCGGTGGAGACCCATATAAACCCCCAATATGCATCACTTCTCTTGTCGCTGCTCTAGTTGAGAGGTCACACCACCAACTGCCACTGCTAGAAGCCACCGCCATCGCATGAAGAGCCACTTGAGTCACATTGTTGGATTGATGAGGAACTTTGGTGCCCCTATTTCAAGAAGAACTATGAACCCCCCTCCCCCCACTACTAGTGGAGAAGAATGGTGGAGGATGGAAATGAATTTAAATAAAAAATAAAATAGAGCTAAAACTGAAAATAAATAAATAAATAATAACAATCCTATAATAAAATATAATACTAATTAATTAAATTATAAACCATGAAATAATAATAAATAATTTATAATTAAAATTAATTGTTAAAATAAAATAATTAATTATTATTTATTAACATTAATTAATATAGTTTTATAATATAAATTTTTAATAATAAAATTAATAATTAAAATTAAATAATTAATTCAACTAAATTAAAAATAATCTAATTACTAATTACTAGTAATATTAATAATAAATATTAAATCTTAATACTGTAATATAATTTTAAATAAAATAACTAATAAAATAAATTAATAGCTTTTATAATAATATAAAATTAAATACTTATAAATAATATAATATAGCATCATATGTAATGATATTAAAATATATTAATCAAATAATAATTAATAAAAATGAGTTTTTATTTTTAATAACTATAAATTATAAAAAAAATTAATTAAGATAATAATTTAAATAATAAATTAACAGACTAACAACTCTAATCTTTATATTTGTTTACATAATTTATTAAATAGGTTAATGGAAATCTTTTTATATTGTAAATTGAATAATTTATTACTCTGTTTTACTATACAGGTTCTTACCAGACTCAAAACTCATCCAGATACATTCAACTAACTCACCGAAATTTAGTTACAAGGGAGAAAATAAAGACATGTGTGAGGAATGAAAAAACCACCAGTGTACGGATGCATGGTAAAGAATCGAACTATATCAGTGGAGACTATTGGTGACATGTAGAAAATGATAGATTCTTTAAAAATCATATCATCATCGAGAATTCATTCACAAATTACCATTCACCACTCTAAAAACATCCATAGAGCAGATCCAAACTGCTGATCTTGGAGACTCAGAGTACGACTTCTCAAAGATCTCACAGAGTAGTCCAAGAGCAGAGAAGAGTTAGATGGAGTATTTTATAACTATTTTATATTTTTGTATGCACTAGGTAATTGAATGATATCAATGTTTTCAATCAACATGATAGTTAGCAAAATATTTTTGTTTAGGGGAATTTATTAACCAACTGGTTATCTTTAATATCCCTTTTCACTTAAAATTTTAATGTATTCAAAATTGAATAGAAGGTTTAATTAAAAATTCATTAAATCACATCATGACACTAGATTTCAATTTTCCAATCAACTATCATTCAATGAGTTTGATTAGGAATACATTTCCTTAATATTTCATTTTTAAAAGATAACTTTAGAACTTTTAGTGAGATTATGTATGTTGAATTTATCAACTTCTAATTTTTGCAGTTTAATCATTCATGGAGTGGCGAATTCCAAGATTGATAAAACTATGCAATTTATCTCCTAGAAAAGGAGATAAATCATCATTTTCAGTTTCTATATTTTTAATCATTTATGTGAAAGGGAATTCATTAGAGCGGTAGGATAGTTTTTTCTTAGGATTTTCATAATTTTTTTTTCATCTTTCGGCATCTATTATTTTAATTTATTGATTTTTCCCTATTTTAACTCACCTTTCATTGTATCTTAAAAAAATATTTAAATAATTTATTTCTTTACTTTCTTATAAATACACACAAATAACATATAAAAAGTAAAAAATTTAAAAAAAAGTTTACCCCACTGCTAATAAAAGTGGTGTTGTTTTGAAAAGTTTGAGAAGAAAATTAGTAGTTCCACATTCCTTGTGGGTTCAAATCTACTCACAACTAAACATTAGTTAGAAGGAAACATAAATAATTAAACTTTGACCGGCTTCAATGATAGTTTGGTCATTAACTAGTGTTATAACGAAAGTAATTTATCTTTTAAGAATTAATTAGAGTGACACTTATTAAATAATTTATTCCTTGTAATTATAAATATTATATCTAAATTATGAAATATAAATCCTATGAGTGTTGTAAATTAATTTTAAGAATAGTGCAAGTAATGTGAAAAAATAACACATGAACGATAAAAACACTAACAAATCTTTTACTATTTAACTGTCAATATAGTCATTATAATAGAAAAATCAGTAAATTAATGGAATATAGATGTTATATATTTATATTTAAAAACAATTTACATAATGAGGTACATTTATCAATTTTAAATCAATTAATTGAGTATCGTTTATTATAAAATAACATAAATGTCAATTTCTAAAATATTCATTTAATTTTAATTTAAAAAATAACAATACAATGATGGAATATGAATATATTAAATTAAAATATATTTTACATGATATATTAATCTAAAAATTATAATTTAACACAATAAATCATTCATTTTATTTCATTTTAAATTTTTTTAATATAATTTATTTTATTTAATTATTAACTAATTAATTACTACACTAACATTTCCTAAGCATTAGAAGTAATCGTATCATATCCAAAAATTAAAGTTAAATTATTATGGAAACAATAAATCATTTATTTTTAAAAATTATATATATAACTGAACCAATGTTGTTTTTGTCCCAATCCCAAAACATTATAGATATTAATAGTTAGTAAGGTTCATTTGTGGTTATTTTTTATGTAACTTATTATGTAGGTTTATTTCACAGAGTAGTGTCCCAAAAACTAATAAAATTATATAATAAGGTCAAAAGTATCAAAAAAGGTTCATAAAATTCGTTTTGGACAAATGGATTGGTTATTTAACTCCTTATATTTTATGTTTAACCACTACATAAACTCATTTTTACCTTAATCATTGTAATTATTTTTAATTGTTTTCACTAATAATTTTGTTTAGAAATTAATTTGAACTTATTATACATTTAAAATTAATAAAATTCAAAATTTTGAATCAATTGTTTTCCAATTTAATCCAATTAAGTGGCAAAAAATATTTTAAATTTAGTTCTGTAGACATGATGAGAAAGTGAGGTTATAAAGTGAAAATGTTTAAAAGATTACAATGTTTTTATATCATAATTGAATATGATAATTATTCAAATGACCTAAACTAGATTAATATATGTATAATTGAACTATTTTTTCATTAAAAACTATTCAAAATATTATTTATCATTATAAATTATTTATAAAAACTGTATTTTTCAAGTAGAATTCAGTAATTATCATTATTTCTAAAAAATGAAAGAAAAATAAAAACCCTAAGATAATGTTGATATTACACTTTTGAAAATGAATTTTATTTTATCATATAAATTTTTTAATGGTTGTAAAATTTAATTTAAATTAATGTGTGCCAAGCATAATTAAACTATCTTTTAAAAAAACATTTTTTTCAGAAAAAAATTCTTTATATTTTAAATGATTATTATTTTATTTATAGTAAATTTATAACAAATAAAAATGTGTAAAATATATATTATATAATTTAGTTAATCCTATTCATAACCTTCATCTCAACTGTTATGTGATAATTATTGTATTAATTAATAATATTAATAATATAATTTTGTTCGGTAAAACTAGACCTTGCATGTTAGGAAAGATAAAATCAATTTTGTATGTAATAAGAGATATTCTCATCATTTTATATAACATAATATATTGAATAAAAAAATATTTTAGAATTTTTAAGGTGTTAAAATATCATTCACATAAGACAAAAAAAATATTAATACAGATAAGCATAGAAAATAATTTCCTTAGTCATCAAGAATCATTTCCAAGACTGTTATCGTGGGATGGGTTCACTCCACAAACCATCTTAGTTGTAATGGTTATCTCCAAAGACTATAATAGTGTATAAATTCCAATACTAAACTGGGTTCAGTAACCATTATATCCCTATTTATCTCATGAGATATCAATATTTTTTAATGCATTGGATGCAGATATATGCCCCACCTATAAGTTGACTATTATCTCTCTAATGATGGAGCCCCACTCACCAGGTTCCCTTTCTTGGTGGTGATCTTCTCTTCTTCTTACTATATACTATGGTTTTCCTTCATCCTCCACCATTGATGATGCTCATTGTCCCTTCTTGGCCTCAATATCCTCTTTTCTCTCCCATCATGAAGGTTTTTTTTACTCCTAACGGTGTTGGGTTATATTTTCTATCCGCTCGTGGATCCTCAATGTCTCGATTTCCGTGGTAAGAGCTAAGCATTTTTGTGTATATATTCTTGATTTTAGTCTCTTATCATTGTTGTATGATTAGATCGGCAATGAAGTGTCATGGTTTCAGGGAGTTAAGTGTCTATGCATTTATGGAGGATTCATCTGGCTGGATAGATTGACAATTGAGAGTGGTGACTGTTTTTGTTGCCTCAAATAGCTAAAATGGTGTTTTCTTTGAGTTCTAATGAGTATGGAAGGTGGGGATTATAGAACTTTGTTTTTTATGTCTCTATTATATATTTTTTCAGCATCTGTATTGTGCACAATATAGGTCGTGTTGATATCTGTCTTTGTGTTTACGTTGAAGAAGTTTAATCAGTGGTAGAAAAAGATGGGTTTAAAGGAATTTTCTACTATTTTGGGAACTTTAGGTATTTATTTTTGTGGATGTAGAATCATTTTGAGGTTTTCATATCGATATGTTGGCATCTTTTTTCTTAGATTTGGTTTTTTGGTGAGTTTTAGAAATCGTGGTGAGAATAGGATTTGGTCTCATTTCATTTATCTAGCATGTTTCTGTTTCTTGCAGATGACACTCAGTGGGCAGCCTAAATAGAGGGATGGGTGTGATGACACCTATCTGTCAGCCGTATTTCCCCATTTTAGGGACATATGGGTACCTTATATTGTATTTCTACATGGTTTTTTCTATCTAATTTTGTGGCTCATTAGTTTGGAAGTGCAACGAGTTCCTCGCATGCCTTATTGAGTGGGTGGATCGAATGAGAGATAGGTGTGTTAGAATCTGCCACCCAATCCTCCTCCCATATATTAGTGAGGGATGGAGGAATGATTTTCCTTATATAGTCGCCATCATGGTGCAATTTTTGGTTGGGAGAAGTGAATCATATTTAACAAATTCTATTGTTGCATTATCTAACTGGGCGAGAAAATACTTTTTGTTTGTTCTTGTTATGATGTGTGTTTCTTATTTGAAATGTGGGTCCATATAAGGGACATTGTTCCATATTTGTTATGATTCTTTCGTCAATACCATGTAAAGTTTTTTTCCCCTTCCTAGTATTCAAAAGGATATATCTCTTTTTCATGATCAATAAACAGGAATTGACACTCAACATTTTTTAAAAATATATGTCCAATCTATCACATAATGAAAATCATACATGGGTGCCATAAGATCATAAAAAATAACTATATCATGAATCATGAAGAAAAATGGGTTTTATAAACAATTCATTATAGAATAAACCATGAAAATTAAGTGGGTTTGAAAACCATATCATTATATAATGAAAGCATAACCCATGGAAAATAAATGGTTTCATAAATATCTTGTCATCAGAAACATAAACCATCTAGAGAAAAATAATGATACTATCATTAGATCATATCCCCATTAACCATAATAAAAATCAAGGGTTATCTCTTTGATCAATATAAATAAAATTATAAGATTATTAAACCATTGTTCATGAAAATTACCATTCCATTTTTTAAATCACTTATCTTAAAAACTGTACAATTTTAATGGAAAAATTGTATGAAAATAATATTGTAAACTTATATATGAATAATCAAATAAAATATTAGTCATGTTCTTTGTTGAATTTTTTTATTGTGTGTAATTCAAAAAACATTCATTTCACACTATTGATAAAAATTAAAAAGTTCAATAAAAATAATACTCTTTTCAAAATATTTTATAAAAAGCTGAAAAAGGTTAAAAATGATGTTGGGGAAAATCCCTCAAGGTATCATTTATAACGGTGATCTTTGTGACTACGATGAGCAAAGCGAATAAAGAAGGTGAGGAACATCGCAAGTGGAGCATTTTGGTGATGTGAATGTTATGACAGTATGATCCATGATTACTATGAGTATAGTGAATGGTAAATTTCTATAGATCTTCACATAATAGAGAGCACCATGAAGGAAATGAAGAAGCTCTAAAAAATGGTTCTGACGTTTCTAGAAGGTTCTGGAGTTGATGGGAAATGTCTATAAATAGGCATCTACCCCCTTCACAAAAGTAGTGATATTTAATGAAATATTAAGGCTCTGGAATTTTGAAGGTGTTTTGTGAAGGGTTATTTGTGAAGGTGATATGTGAAGATGTTCGTAAAGGTTGTAAAAGACAACTGAATGTTTTGAGCATCATGGAATTCAGGGAATTCACAAATTCTAATTAATATTCATTAAAGGAATAATCTTCATGATGGATAGTTTATCTTCACAAAAGAGGTGTGATGTGTGAAGGCTAAGTGCACTTTTCAAAAGGTATGATATTTATTAAAGGTTATTTTAGCTTAACTAAAGAGGAGCTTCCCAAAAGTGGAGCTTCACGAAGGTAGTGAGCATCGTGAAAGTTGTTTAGAAGACATTACCTAGTACATTTGTGTTAAATTGGTATTCATCTCTTAGATGAAAGTGGAAATTCAATAGAGAATATATATAAAACTAAGGATGTATTCATTAGATATAATGAATGGACCACTGTGTTCATAAGATTTGGATTAATCCCTTCCAAGAGTAGTGAGTGAAGGAAGAGGAAGAAGGTGATCATTTCCACCAGTAATGATCCTGGTAAAGAGTCATAGGGAGTTACCTTTGGGAATTTAGTGAGAGGACCATAAAGCTTGTAAAGGTAGTGATCCTAGTTATAGATGACATATATCCAGAACCAACATTATTATTAGTGATCCTTAGTGAATTTGTTACAGTTGGAACATTGTCGTTGTATTCTCCTCGGATGTAGCCCAATGAGGGTAAACCAAGTAAAAAAAATTGCACCCTTGTTCTTGCTTTCTTTCATTACATTAAAATAATCATCATCATATAAATAATGAAAGGATAATATCAACATTAACACTTAAGTGTGAAAAAAATGACCCTTATAATAAAGAGGTCAAGATCTAATGTGGTAGGAATAATTTAGAAAATAATATTCATACCTTGATTCACTCCCCCACCCCTTAGGGTATCTAGGACCCTTTCGGAAATCACAAATGACTTTAAAAAATGATAAGTTAATAGTTAAATAATTCATTAATTTTATTATAAAACATGGATATAGAAGAAAAAAGTTTGTTGACTAAAGAGAAAAATGAATTCTATTTCCCTTAAAAATGTGTTTTTGGTCTCTTGAGTACTTAATGTCAGGAAAATGAAGGGAAAACATTTATTTTTAGGAATTAAGAGGAGGATAAGAAAAATTAGGAGTTTCATGAGATTTATATCATATTATTTCATCATTATAAAATTAATCAAAACAATATTGAAAAATAATGACCTTGTAGTATAAACCCCTTTACTCTTTTCTAACATTTGATTTATAAGTCCAAAGAAAGAATAACTTCAAATAAAACATTAAATATCATGATAATAAAGTAATTCAAGGTATATCATGTTAAATTGTATGTATATAAACCTCAGAAATTAGGATTGGTTAATAACATAAAATGTCTCTAAATAAATACCACTTGATACAAAATTCTCATAACTTGAGTTACCCTTGTTTTGAAATCACTCTAACCTCATCTTCTTTGAAACGAAACCTTTATACCTTCTTTAAAGGGATTAAGGGTTGGTATTTTGGGAAAACTAGAACATCTATAATATTCTTAGAATAGTTTATAAGGGATTTGGTAGGATTTTGTCAACCAATAAGACACAAAGTGGTGAAAATAAGTGAATAATGGGGCATCCTTTTATATTTCAGATAAAGGGAAAATTAGGAATTTCCTAAAAGATTAAATTATAATAAATTCATTCTCAATCCAAATTCCTCAAAATATATAGGGATTCATTGTTATGATATGATAGGTTTTCATTCCCATCATCCAATAAAATTTAGAAAAAAAAATCAGTCATTTTAATCTTTATCTTTTTTATTAAACCTTTCTTAACCAGTTTTCATTTAAAATACAGTAATAATATAATCAATATCAAATGGTTATAATTATTATTTATAAGGTATAAATTTTCCCATAAATTTCTAATTTGTGAAATTTTATGCCATATAATATTAACTGTAACATATTTCATAACTTTTATGATTTTTTAATAATTTTCTAGTATATTATTTTGATAAATTATTATTATTTTAAATTTTTACTATTCATTTAATTTGAATTAAAATTACTAATGATAAAAGATTTAATTACAATATAATAACTTGAAATAAAAATATTATATTATATTCACCTATAAATCTTTGTGATCACTATAACTTAATCAAAATATTCAATTTTTAATACTTTTAATATCATTTTTTTATTTTTTATATTAATTAATTAAATACTCTTTTGGTGTTATGTAAAATCTTACGGAAATTTTATAACAACAATAAACTATAAATAAATTAAAATTATGGATATAATCTCACTATGAAAAAAATTAATTTTAATATTGATTTATAACTAGTTGTTTCTCGCTGTGGACACATATTGTATATTTAAAAATAAGAGAGTGACATTTTGTAACCTTCTCTAATTTAAATAATATATAAGATATTTTCATTGAAAGAATTCAATTAAGAAACTAAATTTAGATCCTAATGTGATAGTAATTTAATTATCTTCATCCAATAATAATTAGGATGAAAACATTATGGACTTTTCACTTAGTTTTAATATAGATTAACTTCATTTACCCTTTACTAAGGTGGTAATATTTCCCATGGTTACTTTTCATATTGATAAAAATAAAATAGGAATATTTAATAATTTAAACATCCTAATTCAAAATATAGATTCCATTTTTTAAAATTCAATACATATAATTGGTAGTTATTAATTTTTTAATAAGTGCATAAAATTTGTGGAAACCTTTTTTTTTTAAATACATATTTAATCATATAACTTGGTTCATTATTATCCCATGATTATAAAAATATTAAATGGAAGATAAATAAATTTATTGAATATATATAATATATTAATCACAATAAAATATTTCACCAATGGTTATTATATACATATATTAAGATAAAAAACACAATGCAGACAAAAAAACATATTTTTAGAAAAATGTATTTTTACGTATAAAGATGTTCTTATAAAAGTACATAAAATTGATTCTAATGAACATAATTATATTATCTTTAATATAATGGATCTAATTTTACATTGATACCATTTTTTAACCAAATTGAACTTTTTATATTCTTGAAACAAAAATAAAGTTTCCAATAAAACAATCATTAGTTTTCACTAAAATAAATCATTTTAAAAAATCCTAGATATTCTCCCTTAGATAATTTTGGTATTATGATTTAAATAATTTTATCATTTTTATGAATTACAATTTTTAAAATTGTAAAAATATATATATAATATTTTCTCACAAAAATCTGTAAAAATTACTTTAAAAGAAATCTATTTTCTTTAGAATAATATAAATTTGAAAAAAAATTAAATACTTACTTTTCTATTAATTTATCAATACATTTATATTGAGTGGGATTATTTTATATATATCATAATGTTTTTAATATTTTTCACAACCACCAAATTAAAAATTATTTTATACAATAATATTATAATAATATATTGTGGTTTTTTTAAACTCACTGTTGTGCGTAACGCATGGTTTAGAATAAATAATATTAATTAAATAGAAATATTTTATATAATATTATGGTGTCCTGTCATGTTATCCCATTATATTGAGCTTTATTACAAAAAATATACCTTCCCTGAATGGGAATAACACATGGTGTGTGGTCATTACAGCACACACCTTATAGCTGGGGTTTATGAACTGGAAACCCTTGAAAATATCCTAAAACCCCATTTTATACTACTAAGAACAAGTAAACACCCATGGGGTATATAGAGATCATAAATTTACTTTAAAACTATAAACAAAAAATATATGAGTTTTGGGTAATAATACTCAAAACATGGAATACCTTATGGTGAAAACATCAAAGATTTTATTCCAAATCCACTCTTGGAAGCTATTACACCTCAATCTAATCTCGATCAACACCATTAATGAAGTCTAGATCAATCCTTCCCCCTTACCAAGATCATTTTCATGAGTGGAATCCATATTAATATATCATCAGAGTAACACAAAAAATTATCCAAGGTCATATTCTAGGGGAGAGTGACCATTTTACCCATCATGAGAAAACAAATGGAAAAAAACTTAAATTTCTTCTCAAATGCATAATCTAGGGAAGCATGGGTATTTACAACCTCGCCACTATAAAAATTATCATCCTTGATAAGCCTCAGTGGTATTCCAACCACACCATAGTAGTCTAAATGGGTTATATCACCATGAATAATTTGAAAATACCCACCATAGGAGTATTCTATCTGTCACCTAAAAATTTAATAGACACTCCACAACCCATGTTCCAACCATTACCAAACCATGGAGCTGGATATAATTTTCTCACTCTCACCAATGTGATGTCGCTCTATGAGAAATACCTCACTCAAAAATGGGCAATTTTTCACTCCCACCATACAGCTTCATATACGCCACTCTAAAAGTTCAACCTTCTTGTATTCCCATTATCAATTCAATATATATATATATATATATTGTTGTATAGTTGATAATATCTCAGAGTACTCAGGTTGATGTCATGACACTAAGGTTGACCATTTCCAATGTCAGAGTACACTAATACCTCATTAACAAATACGAACAAGGAATCAACAATCACAGAACATCATATCTCTTTCTCGAGGTCCTCAGGTCACCCTATCCAAAAAGCCTCTCAGTACACCCATAATGATTCTATGACTACTCATAGATTCTTGCTCAACTCAATAACCTTGATTGTGAAATTCTATAACATCTAATACACATTTCAAATGATATATCTCATCACCAGTTCTTTTTTATACGTGATCCCATTAACACATAACTTTTACATTATCTTTTGTAACCCAAAAAAATACATATTCATACTTTATCCATTTTTCTCACAAGAAGACCTGAGTTACAATTCTTGGATACATACCATTAAGAATAAACTATTATCCCAGTCTAGCTCATAGCAACCAGATTCATCTTTAATTCACATCTATTCCTTAGGATAGGCACCTAAATAAACCTCCCCTATTGAAACCAACCATAGGACTAAGTCACTGATACAAAAGTTCCCGTTATCTAATAAAAAAGGCACCCATCATTCCCAAACATCAAAATTTGTATCAACCTTTATGTGCCATTTTCAAAAGTCTAAAGTATCCACATATTCCTCACACACCCAAGGGACAACATTGATCGATTAAACCATCTTATGGGTCACACATGAATGTCACATGGAACCAACATAAAAAATTGGAGTCATGTGAGGATGGTCATTAGAATCTCCCACCAAGCCCCACTAGTCAAGTCTCATGAAAACTCACTATATCCAACCACCTTAGGCTAGGAATAATCACTAAATTACATGACTAAAAAGGAATGAAACATAGTTATGTCTTAAATTCACAATACATTTTCATGTAAGAACACCCTTATCTTGGGTATCTCATTTGAATGAATCGCACATCAATCCAACCACCAACAATAAGGGAACATGTCATCTCTAAGGATATGCACATTAGAAAAATCCATGGAGGAATTAAAAACACAAATGATTTTGAACATAAACCACCCACAAGGGGTCCAACAATCATTTTATTATATCATACTAACCAACAATGGTCACTACACTAACTATGAATGAGGACAAGACTAACATCCTCATCATCGAGTGTCTCACTGTATATCTTCAAAACCAATTATCGGAAAGGGAAACATATATATGTTATCCCCTTTAAGTATAATTACACCATGTACTTATACAGAAAAAGAACATGTGGGTATTTTTTAACACTTTAAACAATATATAATCTATCATCAGAAATGTCACATACCATAAGGACTATATCTTGTGGATCTTATATCCCTACCATGACTCATCAAACAACTCTTTATTAATCTTTCTAAGAGTTAAACCAGATCACATGCCTATTTATAAGAGATTAAGTTATTGAAATCCATCATGAAGAGAAATATACAATCCAAATTTTCTCTTACTAAGGAAATATCATATAAAACCACAAAATAACTATCAGAATAGTAATAACACACCTGGTAACTTAAAAATACCATCAGAATTGGTGTTTGGGATGCACCAGTCCAATATCCATCACAGTCTCCAACACTTTCCTATATCTATGGTCTACCAAATCCCAACGTGTAGAATAATATAGTAACTAGTCTGATACTACTTTTTAATGTCACAGCACTGTGGTTACTAAACTGTTTCTTAGATCCAGTTCCCCACAAGACCTCAAGAAGGCCACCTCGTATGATAGGGACTACTGAGAACAAGTGAGGGTCTAAAATGGAAGTGTGAAGATATTATACCCCCATATTAGTTTGTATAACCATATGTATATAACCAAACATCAAACACATCTGATTACTCAAAAATAATAAACAAAGTGAAGTAGAATTATGTTGTAAAGAGATGAAATAGAGTAACTAATTGGAAAACCATTGAATTCATATAAAATTTATATCCCATAATGATTATCAAAAATATAAAATTAACTCTATAAAAATAAATACACCAGGCTCTTCCTCCAACATAGATCCAGGTCACAAACCCGATCTCCTGTAAATTCTCAAGCTACTCCAGTCCCATAATCATACTCCACATGATCAAGTTTCTCAATCATGCATTCTTGGGCCTTCACCCTATCCATTGTGCATCCATGATTAACCTAAACACAAATCATGGTATTGACACAAGTTGAGGTGAATAAAAATGGGTGATAAATAAGTCTATGTTGAACACACCCAATAGTGAACAAGTAATCTACGGTTATAAGTGAATTCTTATTAAATATACTCATCCTAGCCAAAAAATAACAAAAATAAATATAAATAAATCTATCATAAATCCTTGGGTATATGAATCTAATCTATTTTACCATAATTATACAAAATTGGGGTGAATCTGAGCATGTCTTGATGATTGTTCGTGATAAATAACATGTGGGTGCCCTAAAACCCTAACCAAACATCACAAATTTACTCATTGTTTATTACTCAATACATAAAATCATTAGTATTAAATAATCATTCAATGATAAATTACTAAAAACCCTAGTAAATCCATCTAATATATATCATATGTATTATAAACAAAAGTTTATAGATCATTAGTACATCACCAAACTATGAATAAAAATAGTTGGGGCCTTTATACTCAATCTAGAACTATCCCAAAATATAGGATCATCATTACTATAAAAAATTCCATACGACATTACATCAATTCCTAGAGAACCATTATAGAACACAAACCATAGAGTACACTATCAGTGTACAAATCCATAATCTAACAGCTAATCCATATATTATACTAATCATTTATGGAACCTCAGTTTAGAATCTCAATCATATATAGGGAACTCCATGTCCACCATATCAACTATATTAAAATCATAAATCTATGAACTTTGATCTAGCAATCAAACCAGACAGAAAAATTGGTCCTGATACAGAGTATTTTATGAAATCTCGTATCATACAAGTGTGGAGTGTCATTTAAAACATACCCATCCTCAAATATGAATGATCGGGTCAAAAATCTAGAATCTTGAATGGGGGATTCCATGTCTAACCCTATAAACCATAGTAGTGAGTCATCATGTTAGACATCCAGAGCCATATTTATGGATCATCATGTCTATCTATATCATCTATGGAGACCCAAACATTAAATCATGCTCCCAAACATGAAATCCGAACCACATCATAACATCCCCATGTGTTTAAACCAAGTATTTATATCCAAAAATAGATAAAAATATCATGTTCTTTCCAAACTCCCATGTTCTTCCTTAACATTTAATACCCATCACCTAATAGCATCATTTTTTTCCCAAGGGAATGCTCAAAACCATTACTACAAAACATGAACACATAATCAGGGCCATTTAATAAATCATTCACCCACTTGGCCCTCTAGATAAACACATAAATAGAGCAATCCCTCTTTGAATCCTTATATACTGGCACTCAAGAAGATCCATCCCACTTCCAATCCTTGATAATTTCAAAACTCTGAAGACAACTCTCATCTATTAGAGGTCACACATCCCAGAACCTAATATCTAAAATATCACATTACTTAAAGGTAGTAATTACTCACGAGGGAGTTTTTCTCAATCCCAATACCTTTCTAAGTAACCCTAGGATGCCATATAAACACAACCTACCCTCCACCTTTCTTTTTACTATTGTAGTCAGTTCAGGAAAAGAAACTTTTGTGTATTCTAAGATAACTTAAATTAATTTTTTTGAATATTAATAATCTCAATATCAAATAATGATTAGTCTTATGTGTGATATAGTATATGATAATGACCTAAATGTAGTTATCACATTTAAAGTTCACTGTAGTTTCCCACTATGATGATAACATATAATTATAATGACAGTATTCTCTAATATATGTTCTATATCTGGATAAAATCATGTAAGAGAAAAAAATGATATAAGCTATCAGGGGTGGAGACTCATAGGAATTTGAGGCACCCTCTCAGAGTGTACACCCTTGGTAATTTTTAGTGCTTGAACTAATGAGAACGAGACTAGCTAGTAGAATATCCATATTTATATGTTTCATTGTATTTTCCTACATACAGATATATGTATTGATCCATAGAGTTTAAAAATTATTCTTGTATATTATCAGTCATAAAATTTTATATATTTAAGAAAACCATTGAGAAATATGTTTATGGAATATTAGGATCTATTTGGTGTGTCATAAGTAATATATTATTGATGAATAATGTGAGGAAGTATTTGAAAATATTTATTTAAAAAATGTTGTATCTCAACCACATTTAGGAAAATAAAATAGCCTAAATAAATAAATGGTCATGGTTTTATGTAGGCAAGTATAATTTACTAAAATTCAAGTAATGTGACATCAAGAACATTGGTTTATGGATCCATCATGCAAATTTCTTTATTAGAGATATTGTGATACATAGATTATATAACAAAGAAAGTTTCTATATAGGGGTTTGTGTCATTGATACATTTACATAATTCTTTATGGGTTCCTTGAAATGTCACTAGATTAAAACATTAAAATTTTGACTATGTCCCCTAATGGTACTACGAAACAGGCTAGGAGGGGCATACACTAAGTGTATCCCTAGCCTGGGTTAAATAATAATATTTTTTAACATTTAACATGTCGAGAAAATATTATTCCAGCATGTAATTGAATAATTATTCTTGTTTTATTGATCATATATATTCTATCACTGGTCATTTGAGATTATTCTATGAAGATAATATTTAGTTTATATTTTTTTATCTCGTAAATATAATATTTATTTACATATTTATGATTAATGAAAAAATAGTTTTTTAAAAAAAATTATTAATTATCCAGGGTATAATAAATATTATATAGTAATAATGGAATTAGTTTTACTGTTTTATGAAAATAATATATATTGAATATTATTTTAATAAATAATAATTTATTTATACATCAGTTTAGGGAATATCAAGAAATAAAATTAATATTTTTATTATTATAAACATGGTCTTATATAAGGATTAATTAAATAATAATGGTGCATGTGAAATTATTATTTTACAATCCTAGAGGTATATAAATCAAATTATTTTATTTCTTTTGGGTTTCAAATTCATTTTTTTTTGTGAAAAATAACATCCTGATAGAATTTTATCAAAACCCTAGAGAGTACCCTCTCTATGAATGATCTCAATAAAGGATTTTTTTTATTTTCCTCCACCACTACTCTTAATTATATAGATATCAAAGAGAACCCTTCCATTAATAAATTTTCAGAGTGATCAAAGTTTAATGAACTATGCATTAAGATATACTGTCTTAGTACCCATAGATTCCAAAAATAACGTATAGAGGTTCTTGAAGATTGTGTGGATCACAAATGGATAGAATATACTCTTGATTGATATAATTCAATGATATTACATCATAAATTTTTTTCAGATTCATCAATGAAAAATGAATTCAACACAAGGTAATTCTTTAGATGTTTAAAGTAATTATAAATAATTTGATATGATAGTTTGTTTTGGTTTCAGCATTCACACATAAATTAATATTTGATTTGATTATATTGATCTTCATGTTTATCATTGATGTACATCATAGATTAATCATTGGTTAAAAAATTTAGTTAGGAATTCTCCATTCAGCATTTCCATTATGAAAAAAACCTTCAAGTGGTATCAAAGTGGTCACATAATTATTTATAGTTATTTAAAAATCATTCATTGATTTATGAATTTATCATTATGTTATAATTAAAATTTAATCATTCTTCAATCATAGTCATGAAATTGGATCTTATTATTCTTATTTTATGAAAATATAATCAATTTAATTAATATTACAGACCAATAACATTCAAATAACTCATCTGGTATGCAAAGTATTTTGGTCGGGTAGCGGAAGAGAACGTGATGGGAAGTTGGTTGGTATATGTCATGTACCTATATTCAAACACCCAAATAATTTATTTGTAATTAATTTGATCTATGTGCATTTATTATATCCAATTTTTATTTAATAAATTGTGAATTCCATAGGCTAGTATGGTGCATGGTCATCCAGACTATAATGCAAGTAACATTTATAGATGACGTTCAGTCCATTAGTCTAAGTCAGACCATGTATTTTGTTACATGGCCTACATGACTAGTGACCATGTTTCTCGATTACCACACATCCTATAGACCATGTACATATTTTTTCATTTATTATTTGATATATAATTATTAGTCAATGATTCTCTAGGCGTGTTCTACAGATAAAATGTGAGAAATATTCATGTCATGTGTCAAGATAGTATATGCCCAGTATATTTCCAAATCATACATAATTATAATCAATTTTATATACTACTAAACCTTATCAACATGTTTTTTGGTTTTATATACATGACTGATGGGTTTTATATATATTTTATGTCCAATTAGTTTCTACATATTGTTTGGAACTGCATATATTGTATAAGTCACAATACAGTCATTTCTCTACATGCATTGAAATAACACACAATACATGAATACAATATTTTCCATGTGTCATTTAATTTAAAATGTATATTCCATTAAATTATGTGATAACTATTTTATGACACATGTCATATGGGAAATAAATATATGAATATAATTCACATTCTGTAGTTCATGTGGGTACTCATTATGTTGTCTCTGAGCAAGATATTTTGTATATAGTTAATTTCAAATAAATTTATTTAATTTTTATACGATTATTATGGGTGAGAATTTCAATAAAATTTGGATTATAATTAAAATAAATGAATATATTAGTTAAATATGATAATTAATTGATTCCAGTGTGATTTATCACAAATAATAACTACTAGAATTGAATTCTAATTTTACTAAATGTGTAATTTGTTTCATGTATGTGTATGGTCATGATCATATACACCACAATTTAATGTAATTAGTTTCATTTTATTTTATTATTAAATTAAATTTATGACATGTGTTTCATCCCTCTTCTCATTATATAAGGGATTTTAAGTCCATGGTTTCTTTTATGTAAACCCTCGACCAATCCTTTGGTTCCCCTCACTTGCACGTAAGTAAAATATTAAGAAATTGATGGAGCATCAAAAATAATGGATTCATATTGTGTTTGGGGTTGAGTTGAAAACAATCCAAGAAATATGTATATGTTGATAACTGGAAAGTTGAAGCATGTACCGTAAAATGGTTCACTGCGTTTTCCCCCATGGTCAAATTCTAGTTTATCATCTTCCAGAAAAACTAACCATTAGTAAAGTCTAATTATCATACCACATTATTATCATATTTCTTTCAATTTTTATGGTAATTTCATTGTGTATGTTTTTTCATGATCGCATGATTTCATGAGTAAATGAGCATACAAAATTAAACTAAAATAAATTGGATTATGCATAAATTCCATCAATGACATTGTTAATCACTTATGTAAACCCACTTAATATTTAAAAGCATGTAATGAAGATAAAATTTCTAATTAACACATAAATATAAAATACCTCAATTATATAAATATTTTCGGTATATACATCAACAAATTATGTTAAAATCGAACCATAGTTCAATATGTTTGACTTGAAAGAGTTGGGGTTCTATCAATTGTCAAGGAATACCAATATGATATTATGGGTTGATTTAACTTAGTTCACAGCAATGGTTGACTTCTAAAGTAGGACATGGTGTAACTAAGATTCAATGATTTAGTAAATCAAATGTAGGGATTTTAGGACTAGGTAATCCACTCAACTGATTGAATATCTATGAGTTAATGAAGTTGGAAATGTTTTGCCAACCTCAAACCCATAAAATTTCATGACCAGACAAAGTATGTGTGATGAGAAGGGGAATATGGTTCATTTACACTAGAATTTCCAAGTACCATGATGTTACTAAGCTAATTTTGTAGGCAATTTGGTCTTTATTTGGAGTTTAGTAAATATAATATTTATTTATTTATCTACATTTATCAAAACAATTACTAAAATTTTTCTCATATTATTTTTTGAAATTAAAATAAATATGACTTCAATAATTTACCTTTAATTCATAATTTAAAATGATAATTTTTTCATACGCTCTAATATCCAAGATTATAAAATCCTCTTTTTCAATATCTTATACCATGAATAGAAATTATATGTTCTGGAAAACCCAATTCCTAAATCATCTATCCTAGAGGACTGTGAAGAATATTTATCTCTCTATGGGAAACAATTGAATGATGCCATATAATTTTAGTGTTTGAGGCTATCATCCATGACCAAGGAGATTTTAAAGAAACATATAGACATTGATGCATAAAGAACTATTTATCACCATAGGGATCTCTATCAAGTGAATGTGAGAGAATAAATATTCTAGATCTTTAATGCTCCATTTACAACCAAACTTATAGTGTCTGAACTAGTAGGGCCTCATGCAGTCAGTAATATTAGATAAATTAAAAGCTTATACATATTAGGGGGTAAATTCCTAGATGAGCTGCACACAAATCTCATTCCTTCCTCACTACCCATTTCCTTCTCTCGTTTTATAGTTAATTATAACATTATCGATAATGAGAATATTATTTTGGAACTTACTAATTTGATTCTCCATGTGTAAAATGACATGATAAAATAAAAAACCTAAATTCATTAAGGTACATAATAAAATTAAGAATAAGGAAAATAGTAATGAGACTCATAAAAATTCTAAATCACCCAATTACCATCCTTTCAAGAAGAATAAGATCAGTAGGTTCGAAAAACAATAGGAATCATCACATTTTACATGTGGTAAGAAACACTACTATATGATAAACTACATATAGAATAACAAGTTTGTTAAATGTGTATTTGTTTTTTAGTGTAACCTTTCAATATCTACAAATTGGGTATCAAATACAACTTGTGGTGCTCACATACGTATCCAAATACAAGAATGAAGTGGATTCTGAAATATTTCCATAGTAAAGGGGGATTTTTGAGTTTCCAATAGTGTGAGGCTTACTACATTATCCACCGGATATTATCAAATTTAATTTCCAAAAGGAATGATATTAGTTTTAAGATATTTTTATTATTTATGGACTGTTTAAAAGAATAATATTTCTATATCTTTCTTAGATACATATGGTTTTATTTTAATGTTTAGAAATAAAAAAAAATTCTTTTAAAAATATAATATATTTTATGTTATGTCTCATTTAAATAATGGTATTTGACTAAAAAATTATGAAGTCATAGTATTCAGATTTTATAACTAATCATATTCACATGACTCATATAACTCCAATAAATGGTATCATCATCATGGTTATATAAATGAGAAGTATTTGAAAAAAATCTATGAGGATAGTTATTTAGAATCTTTTAAAATAAAACAAATTGAAAGACTCCAGGCTTGTTTATAATGTAAAATTACCAAACCACCATTCATGGGGCATGGTGAGATGGATAAGGATCTTATAACTTGTTGCACAATAATGTGTGTGGAACATTTCTAGTAGACGATAGAGGCCGGTACTCTTAAATCCCAACATTTACTAAATACTTGAATAGATATGGATATGTCTACTTAATGAGGTATAATATTGGATTAGATATGGATTTGTCTACTTAATGGGGTATAATTATGATCCCTTAAATAAATTCAAAGAACTCATGAATTAATAAGGTAATAAAATTGGAAATAAGATAAAGAAGATTTTATTTGATCATGTTGGTGAATATCATAATCAAGAGTTTATTGAATTTCTGCATGAGTTTGGGATTATAACTCAACTCACTATACTATACACCTCACATTGGAATAGTTTTAGTGAATGCAAAATCCATATCTTTCTAGAAAAGGTAAGCATGATGATGATTCATGCTGATATTCCATTATCCTTTTAGGGATAAGCATTACAAACTATGATATAAATGCTACACTGAGTACAAACTAATGCGGAAAATTGAATTCCCTATGTGATACGGATTGGAATAAAATTTATTTTGTCACATACATATGTATAGGATTGAAACTAATTTTTTAACTTATTATTGGGAACCAAACTATAACCCCATAGAATAATATATATCTTTATAGGGTATCCTGAGTAAACAATGGGATAAAAACATTAAAACCCCTCCTACTTGAAAGTTACTATCACCAAACAAGTCATCGTTCTTAAGAGGGTGCACATCCTCATAAAGGATAGTAAGAGAAAGATTGACTTTGAAGATGTTGATTCTTAAGATACATATTAGTTAGTAAAGGAATATATTTTATAGGTCCCCATGGAATATATTTATTCAAAAAATACTATATAGGAGAACCATAGCGGTAAGAGGATGAGAGATATATTGTTTTATAGTCAACAAATATGGTGAATCATTATTGGTTGAAAATAATTAACCTTATCTGGATGGAGTAAAAATTAACCAAAATAATATCCATACAGTATGAGTGATAACCAATCATTCTTACTCATCAATGGAAGAAAACCCTTTTTTACTATCATCAATGATATCTTCATATCGATCATCCTTTTCAGAGGAACAAATATCATTTCAAAAAACATAAAATTGAAAGAGATGGACCTCAAACAATGATCTTAGGTATTTAGTTAAAATATATTATCTCTTCATTACCACCCATTACCTTTAGAACGACTCTAAAATAATATGGCTTTGCGAAAGAACAAAATTGGATAAAACATATCATTTTTTGGGGTCATTTATATTGATTTGATTTGTTTGTCCCTGGCATGTTGGATGTCATTCATATTGAGAATAAATATTTTCATAATATATTTTATACAGTTTTGGAAACACTTGGAAATAGAAAATAGAATGTAAAGGAATGATTAGATCTTGCCTGAATTCATAGGCATCCATAACTTGAATTGTTTGAAAATGATAGATCGAAGAAGTTAATTAATCCAAAAGTTACTAATACTATTTCCAGAAAAAAAATCATTTTTTTCTTGTCAGTGGATTATAGATTTAGGGCTTTCAGATAATTATGTTTCCAATTTTGGTAAAATGTGTCAGAAATGGTCATATTGTCATATTGAAAATTCATGATGATTTTGTTTTAATGTAAATACCTATATTGATTGGATTTATATGTTTGTTGAATTCTATAATTTTGGATTTGCTAACAGTAATATCATATTTTTTTCACGAAATTTATATTCATACAACAGACTATGATGCATTAAGAAGACAATAATAAGATGTTATTTTAATTTTATGTAAATTGTAAGAGAAAAAAATATTCCAATCTTCTTTGATTCAATAGAACATTTGATCTTATATTTTCTACATAAAGAAAAATTTGAGGTCTAATACAACTTGGGTTGATATACCCATATGAGATTTGTATACAGAAATTGATGAAAATGGTACATAACAAAATAATTAGTTGAAGGATCAGTTGCAGAAACTTATTTTTAAGAGAAAATTTATTTTTTAGGCTCTCATTCTTTTCAGTCTAAATATACAACAAAACATAAATGAATGGTCCATAATGAGGGAAATTTTTACACTGGGATAAAAAATAAATTATTAGTTTTAAAATATCTTGAACTTATCTTTGGTGGAGTTCATTAAGGTTTTATTTCAGATGATGAACATAATAGGGCTCGTACGTATGTTTTTAGTCAATTGTGATGAAATGAAACCATTTTTATATTGAGTTCTTCTATCACTTATTCAATAATTGTTTTAGAATTAAATTAATATTATTTTATTTGTAGATTGTATGATAATAATACCAAGAAATGGTATCCAAAAATTATAATATCTACACATGATGAACATCAACAAAATAATTTTTCCTATTGGTTTTGAAAACTGTTAAAGTAAATTATTTGTGTTTTAACGTATAAAATCATCTTATTACTTGGTATAATTATATTGTTTTCATATTTTCTAGTATCTAAACAAACTAACAAAATTAATAATCGATTATATGTTTTATGTGACCCACCATCCAAAATGTTGAAATATTATAATTCATATGTGGTTAATGGTTTTCGACAACATACACATCCATATAGGGAATCAAAAAAATGAATAGTTGTGTTTTCTTAAGAGGATATCACCATAGAAAAAAGGGAAGTTCAATTATCGAATAATGGAAGACATAATTGAACTATGTTATATAGGAATTAAATATGTAATGTTGTTTAAATGTCATTTTTCAGATACAGATGAAGGACTTTTTATTCATCTACAACATAGAATCGTTAAAATTAAATATAAAATTCTTCCTTCAGTAAATAGAAATTTTTTATTGTCTTTTCAGGCATTCCAAACTTATTATGAAAATTATTGAGCTAGTTTAAGGGATTTATATAATTAATGAAGCATAATAAAAATGAAATATCATAAAATCAGTTTATCCAAACTGAATGTGGATCTTTTGAAGTGAAGAGAATTGAACATTTTAAAGAGAAAACTCCAAATACATATTTTATATGAAGATACAAAAACAAATATTATAACAACCCATAGTTATGGTTCAATGGTGACTATGATGTTATTGATGTAAAAATGAATGTGAAATTGGATGATATGATAAAGCTGAAACTCTAATGGAAATTGATGATTATGAGGTGTCATATTAATAAATTGACACTGTCATATATGAATATAAGGATGGAGATTAATAATGACACAATTAATTGTTGGTTATAATCATATATAATATATATCTATATATAATATTTATTTTCAATGATTTTTTGAAAGTAATCATTTTTTGTTTTAGATGGACAGTGTCTATTTATTTGATATGTTCGGTGGGTTGGGAAAGGCTATAATACTAGGTGATGAGCCTAATGCTATATCATCTGACTCTCAGGCTACTGGTGGTTTAGAATTGACTCAAATGGGTCATGGCCTTATGATATTGATTATTCTAGGACATTTTCCTGAGCAATTTCCATGTTTTCATTTTGATCCACACATTAGAAGCTATCTTTATTTATATATTTTAGTTGGTTTTCAATAATATTAATTAATTTGGTTATATACTAATTTTTTGATTATTTATTCAACTTTTTCATATCTTTTTACATATAGATCTTGGATAGGAGTTGTTATATTGTGGAATTAATTTTTTGGTGAATGGGTGATATGGGATCAGATTATTACTGGTGTTTGTTAATACATATTTGATCATTGGATGGTATGTAACTAAATGATAGTTATTTATAAATTTATTTAATTAATAACTACGTATTATTAATTATTTTTATGTTTTATTGAATCTCATATATGATATCTTGTATCGATCTATCTAGGAGGCCTGGGAGGTCTGTATATATGAGTGTTGTCGTCATCTTTTTCACAATATGGGGAGGAAACCCATGAGAAAAGAACGAGTCGTAGATTTTGATGATTTTGGATCTACCCATAAACAAAATTACATCTCATCTTGGGTTTGTGAAAAATTACATTAATGTTGGATTTGATATAGTTTTTCATGGATATAATCATTCGGTTGGTAAAACAAGGGGAAGTAGGAGGTGACACATTAAGTAAGAAGTTGTTCATCCAATACACATAGAAGAAATATTGTCAGTATTTTTTTAAATAGTTTATAATACATTAAATGTTTAATATTTATTTTATTTTCATATAGTCAGTTAAACATCCTGATATTTTGAACTTCAATGTTTAAAAGATGACGTATAGTGATTTTTTCATTAGAGATATTACTGGTAGTCACCAAAGTTATATTCTGGTTAGTATAATTTTTTTACCTTTAAAATTAAATATAAATATTAATTTGACAAATTTAATTATAAATTGAAATTAAATGAGTTTTATTATTTTTTGACTTCTCAAATACAAGTTGAGAGTCAGTCCAAGACTAGGGATCAGAGCACCATTGCAATAGGATTTTATGATGCAACATTTATTTAAGAAACACAGCATGTCTTCTAGAAAAGTCAAGTTGTTGGTATCATCCCACTATTGATACCTATGAGTTATTATGGTACCATTATGATGTCATAGTCCAACTGGAGGGGATATCATAAATAATATGCATCATCTGGCACATAGTATTAGGAGTAGTTGCGAGCTTAAGGTGATATTAAAGAGACCATATGTAGAAAGCATGAAGATATATATCGATAGAAGCAACATCAGTAGAAGGAGGATATGTGTCTGTAGAAGTATCAATGGTATGAGAATATAAGGGAGTACATGTGGTAGCTGGCTTAGGGTTTAGGGATGGATTTTCCTCCACCACATCCTCTAGATGACCCTCTCACTCAGTGATTTGTGTATTTTTTTGTCACATTTATTTTGATAAACATTTTAATGAATATATTTTTCATAAACTTTTACTAATAAAAATATTTATAGTCACATATAGTATTATTATTATATTATTTTAAATATTTTTCATTTTTTTATATTTTATATTGTTATTTCATTATTATTTTTATTATTTGTTTTTTAATGTTTTTAACTTTTATATTATAGGAAGATTCACCTATCACAATAGATCATTTTTATATAACAGACGTTTTATTTGCCATGGGAGACCAACTAGTAGAAAATAAAAAAAAATTGAAGGATCATCATAAATATCTATTTTTGTAATTTCATTTTCAAAAACTTGTCACTTGCAATGGGACCCCATAAAAAATAATTCATTTTCTAGTAGTGAAATCATGTTTGGTGAATATGTTTATTCAATATAAAACATGATATGGAAGGTAAATTAAGAACCTATATTGATGTGTTCATTACTCAAAGGCTTTAAAAACATAAAGGAATTGGCTGTGATATAACCAGTTCTCCATTTTCCATTTTTAAATCCTTTAGTAGTATACATTCTATATCAACTTACCATGACTAAGAAATGTGGAAGTTGGAGATAAAAAAATATGTATATAATGTGATCCCTCAATAATATGACTATTTGACATAATAAGATGGTTTTTTGAATCAAATTGATTCCAAAAAGATAAAAGAGTTTTAGAGGTCAATGTATGGATTGAAGAAAGCATCAAGTTCATGAAACATTTGGTTCTATAAAGGTGTAAAAGAATTTAATTTTATTAATAATGAATACAATCCCTGTGTTTACCACAATATTACTAGGAATTCGGTCATCATAATATTTTTATATGCCAATGACATATTACTTTTGGGAAATGACATAACTGTCATATAGTCTGTTAATTACTGATTAAATGATTGTTTCTCCACAAAGAAATTAAGTGACATAGCCAACATTATAGGGATAAATATCATTCATGATAAATACAATAGGATTCTTAGAGTTTGTCATTGTATATATATTAACAAAATACTAAATAATTTTTGTTTTAAACAATCCAATAAAGGATTGGTTCACGTGTCGCATGATATACATCATTCTAATAAAGTGTGTCCTTAGAAACAATGGAAAAAAGAGAGAATGTATAAGATATCATAGTCATAAATGATTTAAACAATAATCTATTCCATTTTATTTTCTGGACTTGATTTTTCCTAACCATTGAAAATGCTAGGAAGATATCATGATAGTCTAAGATAGTATAATTGGTCTGATGTTAAGAATATTCTTAATTATTTGAATAAAATTAAATATATGTTTTGGGTATATAGAGGAGATGAGAAGCTACTCAATAGAGGTTATACAGATTATAGTTTTTTAATAGATCATAATGATTTAAAGATATAGTTACGATATGTTTCATGTCACAATAGAGAAGTAGTGAACTGGAAGAGTTAAAAAGAGATGGTTTGTTGGATTCATCAGTGGATTCTAAGCATATAGAGGCTTTATATGTAGAAAATAATCCATTTTGATATGAATATTTTTCAAGGATCTTATTTTTGTACCTAGTATTAAATTCCCTGTCACATTATATTGTGATAATATTATAGCAATGGATCTTATAAAATATACATGGTCACACCCATGGACAAAACACATACCCCAAAAGTATCACCTCTTGATATATTTTTCTCAAATGGTTTAATTTACAGTAATAGGAGTTTCTAAAAATGAAACATGGAGTACCCATTAACTAATGCATAATCCTAGTATAATCATGTGTATAATGTCAGACCTAGAAGACTGAAGGTTATAAGCAGTTGTATCTTGTACAAGTGGGAGTCTATTGGAGTTAGTTCCCATGAAAAAACTTTTCTGTACTTTATGATAACTTGTATTCATGGTTTTTAATGTTAATAAACACTTAATAACAAAATGATTTTTATTTTATGTGACATAGTATATGATAGATCCTAATACAATATATTACATTGAATGGTCATTACAGTTCCCCACTAGGATGGGAACCTAGAAGGGCCATGATATTATTCTTAAATATAGGTTATATAACTAGATTAAGTAATTTTAGGGACAAAAATGAGACAGGATGTCATTGGTGGATGCTCATATTACTTTTTAGTACCTTCTCATGATGTACAACCTTAGTAATTTCCAATTTGGGAAATTATGAGAGTGATACCTCCCAGTTGGAAATAAATATTTAGATGTGCCATTGAATGAATATATCAATAGAAAAGTGTATTGATACTTAGACTATAATATTATTATTCATTAATGTTTTGATTTGTGTACTATGAATTATTGATGAAAACTATAATTACATATTTTCATGGTAAAGTAGGATATGTTAGCTGTATCATGAGTAATATTTCATTGTTGAATAATGAGAGAGAGGATTTATCCCTTCTATTATTTAGTGGTAGTTGATATCTTAGTCCCTTTTATGGAAATTTTATAGCCTAAATAATTACATGGAAATGGTATTTTGTAGGAATATTCAATTTATGGAATTTTAAAGAAAGTGACATTGAGTACAGTGGTTGATGGGACCTGTATTCCACCTACTTGACTAGATATATCACAATAAAAATATGTTATTACATATTAAAAAATTTTATACGTTTTTAATTTTACACAACATTAATTAAATGGGTAACTTGGATTGTAACAAGATACTAACAATGGATTTTGGGATACATTTCTTAAATCCAATGGGAAAATGGCTTTGAGAGTCACACCATATATGTATTCAGAACCCCAGTAAAATAATCAGATTATTAATTATTTATAATTTTTTGTAAATATTATTCTCACGCATGGTTTAATAATTATTCATGCTTTCTTGATCACATATATTTCATTATTGGTTATTTGAGAGAGTTTTTTATGAGTACAATATTTAATAAATATTTATTTTCTATTTAGTGAATATAATATTTATAAAATATTATCTAATAATGTTGTGATATTTATTTATTCAAAAAATAGTCATTATTCAAGATTCTATAAATAATAGTGGAAGAATGGAAGACTTGGTTTCATTTTTTGATGAGGAATATTATATATTTGATATTATTTGAACAAATAATAATTAATTTATTCATGATTTTAGTGTATATCAAAGAATAAAAATATTATTATTATTATATACATAGAGTTCTCTATGAATAAATCAAATAATAATGGTGGATGTGAAAATATTATTATTTGATCCTATCATCATATAAACCCAATTAAATTATTTCTTTTAGAGCTTCCAATTAATTTTATAGTTCATAAGGATATCTAAAGAGACTTATCTAGAATCCCTTAACATGACCTATCTAAGAATACACAGAATAATGGAGGGTGGCCCTCTTACACCACCACTAAGTCTAGAAAGATCAAATATATCCTTTCCTAAAAGATATTATTTCAATGATAAAACATGAATAAAGAAATCATTAGGATATACCATTCTCGAAACCAAATATTCATATGATGATGTTTAGAGGATTATAGAGAATGTGTGTATTTCCACTAGAGGGATACTACTCTTGATTCCTATAATGAAATGATTGAACTACGTAGAGAAATTTTTAGATTCACCATTTCGGAATGAATTAATTCCAAGGTTATTAATAAATTATTTAAATTAATTATAAATAATATGTGACAATCCTATGATTCAGTTTTGGTGTCCAATCATTAATTAGTATTTGATTCAGTTCATTTTTCATAATGTTTTTCATCTATGTACATATGATTTTAATTATCATTGATAAAAAAAATATGATTTGGGCATGCCCCATCAATTGCTTATTCTTCACCTGAAACCTTTAATAAATCAGTCCTATTAAACCATGGACAATAGAATACCAACACCAATGAACGTATACAAAAAACTCATGATATGTACTTAATTGATTATCATGGCCCTCGCCTAGGTATTTTACCATGTCTCACCCCTATGATACAGGTGAACTCACTTTCTATAAGAAATATTTGTACCATAACATACTCACCCATACATGCCTCTTTAAAGTCCTAAAAATTCCATATGACCTTGATCATTAAGTTCTATGTGGTAAAAAACTCAAAATATACTTCTCATGTGTCCCATTCAGAAACCATGGAATGTTTCACCCAAAACCCTCCTATAGGTTACAAAGGGACTGTAAACTCTTTGTTCCCTGAGTACATGGTCTGTACTCCAAATCCATGTATCCTACCATGTACTACTACACATCCCAACACACAAGGTTTCTCTCTATGTACTACTATATGACCATGGCATACATGGGTTCTGGATATGTTTCATAACACAAACATGTTCCCCCTACACGGGGTGTCGGTCCATGTATCCTCATGCCCATTTTCTAATACATGTAATTTACTCTACATACATGAAATATAGTCCCAAAATTCAATCTACCAAGCTACATGGACATGTGGGCAAGTACACACACATGACCATGTAAAACTACATGGAGTGTACTCTTAGTACAATGATTCTACACCAAAAAATTTCATCTCTATGAATGAGATGAACTCATGGAAATTTTTCATAATACCACAAGCTATGTAGTCTAGATTTACTAATGGGAAACCAATGGGAATATCTTAAAACCCACGTTTTTCACTAATTAATCATAGATTGATCCTTTTGGGGTTCGTAATAGCCATAAATGTGCTTTATAACTTAAAAACCACACATATATGGATATTGGGGTATAAGACTCAAAAAGCGGCCTTCCTAGTAGTGAAAACAATGAGGCTTTGGGTAGGAATCGTCTCCCGAATGTTGTTACACTATGATCTAATCTTGATGACTTCCATAAATGAGGTACAATGGAATTTATTTCCCCCTTACCTATTCTCCTATCCATTATGTGAGGCAAAATCCCTATCCACATTCCTTTAATGCATGGTATGCAATATGGGGGTCTTTTAATTAATTAATTCATTAATTAATTAAATTTTAATTAAAACTCCTCCCTAAAACTAGAACCTAAAGAAAATTTATTCCTCAAAAAAGAAAACACAACTGTTCTAGGCTCTACCATGGAGTTAGAATCTTAATCAGATTCTCTATTAAAAGATATCTGCACCTGAACTCAAATGAATAATTGAATATTTAAATAATTAATTATTAAATATCCTACCAAATCTCGAACTATCATGGATTCCACAAAACTCTAATCCTAGGGTAAACACCATATTAAATTACCAAATTAATGGTCATAAAAATTATCTAAGATCATATGAATGGTTAAAATTTCCATTTTAACCCTCTTGAGTAACCAAAAAAAATTAAAATTTCTAATCAAAATAAAAATCCTTTGAAATATGGGTCTTTACATATTCTCTTTTCACCTGTAAAAGATAGTATCTAGTTCAAAGATCAATCATATAGAAATATTGAGCTCATTGAGATTAAATGAATTTATCACCAATACAAGGAAAAGGATTCTTGTTTTTTATTCTCATCTTGTAAAGTTCCAAATAATCAATATAGAGTCCCATTAATTTTTAATTATTCTTAAAAAATATTTGGTGTTCCCCACTGTGATGCACATGGATATATTAATCCCATATCAATATTGAAATAGAGTTTCCAATATAATTACAAAAAATAAATTGGGGAAATTTTTTATAGAGTATTTGGAACAGGTGTAGAACTAGGTTTGATTCTTATTGAAAACAAAACATCACAGTTTAGTACAAGGTTTAGAAATTCTCCCAAAATACATCAAAAAACTCCAATAAAATAGACATATTATAGATGTTGTGTTTCTCCTAAAACATATAATATAAACACCCATTTTGAATATGAATCAACTTCTATACAGTGGATATAATTTCTATTAGAATTTTATATTCATTATCACAATGATTGATGATCGTAGGTCAGTTATGTGAGTTACTATCCATGGAAATTGATATAGGGTGTCTGTAAGCAAATAAAATATTTTACTAAGAGAAAATAAAATTCAAATAGAGGGAGAATAATAATATTTTTTCTAACTAAATTCCCACACAATTAAATCAGATATGAGTCATGGACTTGAGATGTAAAAATCATACCATTATGAGTTTTTAATTCTAATTCAACATATAATTTTTTTTGATATGAATTAAAATTACAAGATATTTATCATGATAAGTAGATTTTTTATGAATAATATCAAATAAGATACATCAAAATTTTCTGGTTCATCTCACTGACCAAACTTCAACATTTTGTGTTTAATTATTTTCAAAACTCAAAATGGTTAGTGTGAGCATCAAATATGATAGTTTGAAGTCATATAATCATGAAAATATATATATATATAGATTATCAAAAAAATGACACCATATTTTCAATCTATGACACCTTAGGATTATACTAAGTCATTTATGGCCATCATATATTCAAATCCTTCATAATGGTTTGAAAATAAAATGTGGATTAACCTAACCATATAAAAGGATAGTGCCAAGCAATGTGAACTGTAATGGAACACTCACTATGAACCATAATGATGGCTGATATATCCTAAAACAAATATTTTTTGGGTTATTACCCCTAGATACTTATATTTGAAAACCACATCCATGTATATTATCCTATGAATGATGAATTTCTAGTAAAACCACATTCCTCTCATTACCATAACATTAGATTTTCTTTTATATGTTGTGTTATCAAAAGGTTTCTCACTAAAATTTTATCATCCTTATTTCCAATGTTAACTAATATTTTCTCTGATACCTACTACAGTTATCCATATTTTTCATACAATAAATTCACATGTTATTAAATTAATATTTAAATTTATAATATTATCATCCATTACATAATCATGTAGGTTTACTCCCTCTAGAAATTTAGATACATAAACAACATATTTATACTATATCTATATCGTCTCCCATTATTATCTTTATAATTTGAACCCTTCTCAGAAATATCATACATATAACCATTCTTCATAACCCAAGAAAATGAAAAATAATGAGGGGTGAGATCATATTCTCAGTAACGGTAAACAAGGGATATATCAATTATTATGTAAGAATAACATGAGAATACGGGTTTATGAACATGATCTTAACATTTTAAAATGGTACCCATCATATCATAGATCAAAATATTAATTCAATATAAAATGATTGGTAATTGACAGGAAATTAATCATAAAGGAATCAAATGACCTAATAAATGGGATCTTATTATTTTCATATTACATATGTTTTATGAATACAAATAAACATAGAAGATCATTTCCTTAATCAAGGATCGTTGAAAACAATATCATAGTAGATTGGTTAACTCCCCATTCCATCGTATCCCTAGTAAAGGTTCACTTACAAGACTATTATAGTAGATAGAGACCTTTACTAAACTGGTTTCACTCAGTAATTTATACTTATTATCTCATGATACATCCATCATAACCCGATGCATTAGAGAAATATATAATTCCAGACCCACATATCACATAATGAAAATCATAAATATTTGTACCTTAATATTGTAAAACATTTATCATATAATATCCCTTGGAAATGAAACATGTTTCATAAATATTTCATCATTACATAACAACATTATCATTGAAAAATATGTTGGTTTCATTATGTATTTATCATAACATAATTAGATCATGGGAAAGAAATGGGTTTCATAGTGTCATCCTTAAATCATTATCAAAAAGACACATATAAAAAACAAAATTAGATATTATAATTGAATGATATATTTATTAAATAATATGTTACATAAAAGTATATTACTGTTGGTGAAAAATTCATTTCAAATATCTCTAGAAAATGTTTTGATCAAATTCCCTTTTTCACGTTGAAAAAGTATAATTAAAAATAAAAAAAATCCAAAATATTAAGGAAAACCATTTACTTGATAATAAACTTATAAAAATGTAATGTATGATTCAACTCATTGATTGATCATGATGGTTATAAATTCATTTTGTGCTCTATTTAATAAAATAGTAATTCTTTTCACATTTTTGGTAAAAATTAAATTACATAATTTTCAAAATTATAAGAAGACTGATTTATAAAACATTTTAATAAAATATAAACATTAATAAAAATTAAATTGTAAAATCATAGGACAATACTAAAAACATTACTGAAAATTTATAATGAAAAAATATTCATAGAATAAAATTATTCCTGGTCAAAGAGTAAATAAATTCTATTTTTCCTAAAAACATTTTCCCAATCATTTTAGGTACCAAAGAGAGGAAAATGGTACTATAACATTAATATTTATTGGATAGTAATAGGATATCAAAGTCAAAGGGTTTTATAAATAATTATTATATATGGATATTCATGTACAGACAACCTCGATTAAAATTAAATTGGAACCCAAATCCCTTACCTCAAGTTAGGCATGCATCGAAAGAACTTTATCTTCTTATATAAAAAATTTTAATTAATAATAATTTTATAAAAAATGATGTACATATTTATGATAACATATATTATCCACTTATAAAGTTTCATTTCCCATTTATTGATAATTCCTTTTTAAATCAATGCATTTGGGTGTTAATAGTTTAGGTTTTCATGGAATTTTTGGTTTGGTAATTACTGTCCTTATACATTGTCCATGGTACTATCATATCCATAATTTTAACCATGATATAAAACCCATAAAATTCATTACATATTGATATATATATATTCAGAATCATCGAAAAAATATTTTTAAATTGAAAAATGAACAACATTGTTCATGGAGACGGTAGGCTATATGTACGTATAAATGATGTTTCTGGTTTTTGATGGATGGATTAAAATAAATTTAAATAAAAATTCACCTTTATGGAGGGATTATAATAAATAAATAAACCATATATATATATGTTCATTATATTAATCCTTATTAATATCCATGTAAAGTGGAAAATAAAAATTAATCACATCACATCATGAAGGTGGTAGTCCATACGTGTGCGGGATAGATGTTATCATTATCTAAGGGATTGGAAGCTAAGAAGTTATTTATGATACTATAATTATAGTAGAATAATTATGTAAAAATTATCATATAGAAGTGCTAAACCGATCATTACAGCCATGTATGAATAATGGTGATGAGAAAATTAGTTGTATCTCTATGTGGATGTGGTAAACCACATGTATGCACAATTGATACTTCCACTTCCCATTTGATGGGAAATAGAGAGAATATTGGTGGTTCAATAATAATAATAATATAATTTTTGTATATTTATAATTACTAATATATTATTTTATGATGAATAAAATTTATTTTTGTGAGTTATAAGAATAAATAAATTGAAATAGGCTAGGTAGGATAATTATCTCTTTATCAGTAGGCCTCCTTTAGATCCCTTATTAAGGACCATTAGAATTGATTTTTTAAAAAAACGTCTAATTCATGGTTAGATAATTTTATATAATAATTGGGTAGGTTTTTCTAAAGATATATGGCATAATATTTTGAAATGTGGATAATGAAGGGGTGTTCTTTTTTAATAGTGAGAGTACACACTTGGAATTTTGTAAAAGATTAAAATATAGTAACGTAATACTCAAGAAAAATGATTCCAAATGGGTAGATATTTTATTATAGAATAGGATTATGTATAAAATTTTAAATAGAGTAGTAATTAGTCAATATTAATTTGAAAACAAACACTTATCTCTTGGTTTAATCTCTAGATGAATCGGTTTTAATGTTAACAATAATGAAATATTTTTATTTTTTTTACAATTCGTAGTTACCAAAAATAAAACATTACTCATTAAAAAATTATAAAATACTGAATAAAAATACAAAATAAATTTTATGAAATTAAATTCATTGAAGATTTATGATTTATTTTTAAAATGAAACCCATAAAATACAATGAAAGTCAGTTTTCTATAAAAAACCATATTTTCTATAGTATAATAAGTTTGTACACAATAATCCAACATAAAATTGATTGAATTAACCTTAATTGGATTATTAATAAAATAAATAAACTAATTTTAATGTCAAATCATTTTGAAAAAAATGAAAATTTTAAAATTATTGAAATGAAAAGACAGTTTTCAATAAAAATGTGTATTTTTTACAATTAATTGAAAACTCAATATTTTCAAAAAATTATGAAACTTTGACTCCAAAATGATTTTCAAATAATGGTTTCAAAAGTGATGTTAACTTTTTCAAATAAATTTTCATTGAGAAGACTAGATTATTTATATAATTTACTCATAAAATTGAATAAAAACCATTTCCGAGGAAAATATTTTCTTTGAAGCATATAAATACATTAATAAAAAATTTATAATTAAATATTGAAACTTTATCACTATTTAAACCATTTATACCTATTTATTTCTAAAATAATTTTATTCTTATTCACATTCCCAATTTAGTTCCTATATTGTAATGATATACTATATAAAGGTTTATTTATACTCTTATTTTTCATATATCACATGATATGAATGAAATTAAATTTATTTGAAGTGACATACCTCATAAAATAATGGGTGCATAATAGATGTTTTGAGATGAAACCCTTAAGGATTTAGTGATTTTTTAAGAAAAGTTTCGTAAATCATGAAAATCATAATTTTATGAAAATTAAAATCATTTAATATTTTATTAATCCAAATTATATTCCTGTAATTTATATTCTCTAAGTAAATAATTTATCAGTCTATAATATTAAAACATGTCTTAATTTTGATAAATAGAGACTAAAAAACCCTTACCTCATGTTCAAAAGCACTATGTATTTTCACTTAACATCCTAAATAATTAAATTATGTTAATTATATATATAAATATGAATCTTATTCAGGTATATTTAACTTTATAAAATATGTTTGTTATAGTAGGTATTAATTTTTAATATAGTTTCCACTTATGTTGGTTACTCAGGGTTATTTGGTTAATTTCATCACAACACTATTAATTTGTTGATCATGGTTAAAAGTTTTGTAATATAACCTCATAATCTATAAAATAAATTTAATCTTATTTCCCTTAATAATAAATTATACAAAAACTTATTAATTTTTAAAAACTATCTAAAAATATTCCCAAATTAAGAAATGTATCTTCATAAATCCATTTATGGTGGTTAAGTTTTATACTATGGTTTCTCATTGGTAAAGAATATAAAATAAAAATTACTATTATCATAGTATATTAATGGTGTAAAATATAATTTTTATATTATAAATTAATTTTTAATTTTAGTCATGTTATGTAATGAAGGAAAACAAAACATGTCACCCCCTGAGGCAGTATTCTGTAAAAAGGAAAGGCAGTGTTTTTGTTTTTCATAGAGATTTTGGAGGAATGAGTTAAATTGATATTAAATTTATATAATAACATTTTACCATATTAAAAATAATTTTTTTATTATATATTAACGAATAGGTGGAAGCTAAATATTTTTTAAGAATAAAATAACATAGATAAGTTGGCTGGAGTGTCTTACCTTTTACTTGGAAGATCTCCCTTGAAAAATTCCTTAAGACTAATTAGAATTGTATTTTTGTGAGAAAAAAGCTTTAAAGTATTTTAGTAGTTTTTGTGGATACACTGGGGTAGATATTTGGTGATATAAGGAGTTGGAATGGGTACTGAAATGGGGAAGAAGTGGTCTCCTTTCATAATTGAAGAAAATGAACCTTTTGTATACACTCATTATTCATCAATAATATAACTCAATTATAAATGTACAAAGGATCAAAAAATGGACAGTAATTGTGTTTAGATATATATAAGGATGATAGTCCTTCCATGATCCACTGTAAAACAAATTTTTCATTTGTTTTAACCTTTTTTACTATGTTAACCAACATTTACTATAATTTACTCATACCGCGTTAAACCAAATTTCAACCACGGAAACAAATTTTAATGGATAAATAATTTAATAATTCAAACATAATGAATTTTAAAATTTAAATAAATTTATCAAATAATATTGCCTTGATTTATAGAAATTAATTATAGTATTATTTCATTTAACGTGTGAAAACTGCTTATTAGAAAATCATCATTTTAAGCTGGAAATGTCATTGTGAGTTAGAATTATTAATTTATTATTATTTTTAAGACATGAGATAGTTTATTATAAATAAGATTTTTTTTATAAATATTTATGATCAATCCAAAAAAATTAGTAATAAAATTTTCAATTATTTGAAAATATCAAAAAAAAAATTATTAAAAAAAATTTATTTAAATTAATCATAGGTATAATATATTTCAAAAATATCATTAAAATGAAAAAAAAAATTATTCCTTAAATAAATTTTAGATCAATTTTTTTTAACCCCTAAGTATTTCATATATTCTGATAAAGTAATGAAAGTCTATATTTTTGGGAAAATTGTATTTTTCTTTATGCATCTATAAATACATTATTTTAAAGAAAATTTTAATATGAATCATAATTTTATATTCACGTGATAAATAAAAAATATAATTTATTTAATTATACTAAACTTAAATAAGTGAAAAAAATTATATTTAGATGTATTCTCCAAAAACACATTAAAAAAATCTTTTGAAAAATCTATATTATTATCTAAAATGTCAATTATGGTTTGTAAATTAATAAAAAATTTATATAAAATTATAAAATCTCTTATAAGGTGAATATTTTTATTGTAATTAGGTTTCATAAATTTAAAATTCATACTTACAAATAATTTCATAAAAGTCACATTATTGTTAAAAATATTATTTGGAAATATTCACATAAAATAAATTTTTATGAAAAAAAACAAAAAAAAATTCGTATTCCCCTAATATTGACATTCTAAATAAAAAAATAATTTTGTTTTTTTAACTTCATTATGTATAATTTTAAACATTATTTTTTAATTAAAATAATAAAATATAGGGTGAAATAGAATTTTTTAGAATAATTATCATAAAAATAATAGTTTTTATTATTCTTAAATTCTATAAAAATGTTAAATTTATCATGAATCAAAAAATAATATAATTTATTATAATCATTTTAATAATAATGTACTTATTTTTCTTCAATAAAAATTTCAACACATTAATATATAGACTCTTAAACCAAATAATAAATTAAGAAAATTTGTATAAAATAACCATTATATATAAATATATAAATATTAATATATTTCATAATTTGGTTACTCCTATTCGTACCAACAATTTCAATGTCTTTGTTTAAACATTATAAAAATATCATAGTTATTTTTTAGTTTGGTTTTGCATCTGGATTAAGATACAAAAACTATTGAAATAATTATGGTAAATTATAAATTAAAATCTCATGTGATTAAATTATACCCACCTTAAATAAAATGATTCCCAAAAAAATTAAAACTCATAAAGCATGATTAGTTTCCATATCTATATCCCATACAAAGTTATTTGATTATGGGTTTATTTTGAATATGATTGTTGATTTATCTATATGTAGTTTTATATGAGAACTTTATAAAAAGAGATTTTCAATTCCTAAGAGAATCATAATAATTGAAGAAGAAATCATTCTAAAGGGTATAAATTTCATCAAACCATGAGTAAGTTTCATATAACATGTATATATTAATTATATTGGCAAACACTTTCTTTATTTATATCCCAATACCAAATCGATGAAATCTTACGTGGAATAAAACCTCAAAAAATATAGAGTGTAAAATCACTACAAAACTCAAAAACAATTGTTTTATAATATTTTCATTATTCCTATTATCAAGGAGGTGGTTGGTGTAATTTTTCCCCATAAACCTTTATATTTGTACAATAGTTTGTATCAAGTCCAAATTTCTCACATCTAAGCCATTGAATCATTAGTGGATCCTTAATAAAAGCATTATCTTCCTTTAATGTATCATTATATTTTCTTATAAAACTTATTGCTTGATACCCTCATTTTCCATAAGTAAATAATCTTCCACCCCCTTGAGTTAATTAAAATTATGCTTCTTCGCTCATTGTTGGAATATAGGATGTTGAATATTCTTTCTATCATCATGTTCATCATCTGAGTTCCCATAAGACTTCATCTACGTCATCAATGGTTGGTTCTATGTTTCAATTATGGTTAAATTTTTAATCCAAATTCATAATATGTAGTTTGAAATAATCACTATATTCCTCAATATAACTCCCATATCATTAGGTTGATCATTTATAAAATCACTAAATTCTCCCTCGCATCTATTTTTATGTCGGTTTCTTCTAGTTCCAACCATTACTAAAAAATGGGGTAAACATGATTGATTACCCATTATCATCCAAAAAGATATAACCTTAAAAACCAAAGGATAGTTTATCCTAAAGTTGTCTCAATTTATTATCCATTCATGTTAGTATATAATTATATTATTTCATGATATATAACCCTTTTTTATCAAATATATGGCACAATTTAAACTATATCATTCTTAGATCAACTTATATCATCTTGAGTTCAACATATTTACATCAGGATGCATTCTAGTTTCCTTATGTTATACCTATTAACCTATTCCCTAAATGTTACTTTGAAATATATCCTTCATATTGATTGGTAAAGAGAATATGTTCAACCAAAGCATATACGTTGAGATATTTTGGGTAGGTGTGTAATTAATATTCTTTTTCATACACCGTGTCATAGTTATGTTAATACCCAATATGACATATTCATGGCTATTACCCCTAGTTACATATATGGATGAGCCTTAATCCACTTTCAAGTATCTATTACATGAATTAATTTCATGTAAATCACACATTCTCTACTTCACCAATATATTATGAAGTTATGTTATACTTAGGATTATCCCTAGGGTGCTCAATATGGTGTTGTCATCATAATATCCAAAAATAACAAGACATTCCTTTAATACCAACTATAATGACCCAAGAGATAATCAGGTTTTAATTAATCAATAATAACATGAATTCCAAGTAATATAAGTCATGGATTAATAAATATAATTCCTTTGGAATATTAGAAATGTGAATACATCACCTAAAATGTAAAAACATTTTATTTTTCTAAAACTCCAAATAGTTCTCCTAATTCCAATAAATTTTATAAACCTGCATAGGATACCATAGAGAAAATTCTTAATAAAAAGGTTTTGATAGAAATACTATTTAGAAAATTAACCTAGAAGACAAGAATAACATGAGAGTCAAGAGTCATATCATCGTATCATGTATAGAATGATCATAATCAAGAAATCATTTTATAAGGAAATTAAATCATAAGATCATGGGGTTTTAATCATTTGATAACATCAAAAATAATGATATCATAATCATATGTAATGGTTAACCTCTTTGAAAAAACAATATAAATTAAAGAAAATCATAATAATCATATACTCTAGGTACCTTCCATATAAACATTATGTGAATAGGATAAATACCTACACATAAAAGATAATGTTCTTTGTCTAACCACATGTGTTTCATTCATGGTATCCTTTTAGACATTACAATTACCCAATGCGTTGAAGCGATATAACATACTATGAAATCACATTATAATATGTAAATGCATATTTGTTCCACGTGTGGAAAAAATATATATATAAATCATAAACATGATATAGATTATAATAAAAGGTGGGTTTGACAATCATGTCATACGATATAAACTAAGGATATATATTATAGATTCACAAGAAAATATAGAAATAAATCACTTCAAAAGTTAATAATAGAATAAATACATAGGTCTTGACCAGTGAGTTCCAATTCAGAAAAAATAATGAGAAAGACTAGGTGATGAAATGATGAAATATAATTGCTTGGGTAAAACATTTTGAAATATGTAGAAGATATCTTTAAAGAATGCAATAAAATAATATTTTCAATAAAACCAAAATTTCACCAAGAGGTTTATTTATTAAATAATAATCCTTTTATAATTTATTCACTATTTTAATCACTTTATGGAATAACTCTTGATATGATATTATAAAGTACGAAATTTCCCATAAATCAGGTTTACATAAAAGTGGTAATTATAAAGGAAACATGAAAAATGTACAACCCTAGAAATAAAAAGGATATTTAACTTTGTATATATTTAAGGTATATATATAAAAAATATATTAGTTTCATGATAAGAGTATATCAAAAAAGTTATAAAAATGCAACATGTAACACGAATGTAATGAGGGTCGTATGGAAGATCCCTTTTTATGTTTGGAAATAGAAATCTTTAACTCCTAAATTGTAAAATAATAAAATAAATCATTATTTTGAAAATATGAGAATGTAAATTTGGTTTTTAAATGTTATAATAATTAATTTTATTTTTATTTAAAAATTAGGTCATTGGTGAGAAGGGATATTTTTGAAAATGATGTGGAATTGACATTTAAATAGAGGGGAATTACGCTTTACATAATTGCATTCTAAAATAAGATGATAAAACACTATTAAATAATATATAAACAAAAATTGATATCCCAAGATAGAAATAAGTTATATCAAATTAAATTAAAGATGAAAATCAATGGGAAACATTATAAGCCCATAAAAAATATTACATTATAAAAAACCATTATATTTTAGGGAAGATATCAATCATGGCCCACATGAAGGAAAGGAATAGATAGAACTGAATTTTAAATTTTCAACAATAATTAATGATTATATATGTAATGGGGTTAGTATTTATAATACAAAAAAATGATTATTGGTTCAAAATTTGAATGAAGTCCTAAATATAGGTTTATTGAGATGGATCCCTTAGGCCTACGAAACATTCTAATAAAAACCAAATGAAGAGAAAAAGATTAGAATTGAATTAAAAATACCATAAAAATATAATTCATTATATTATATATCCAATTGTTTGTATATACACTATTTAAATGAAATTTGGTTCTTAAAATGACATGTGGTTCAAAGAAATATGTTTTGAGATAAAACCTTTAAAAATTTAGTAAGTTTTTAATCAAATATCATTGAATATTTAAAATGATATGGTTCTATAAATTACATGAATTAAATCATATAGTTTTCCTAATTACATTCTTTTTAACTATAGACACAATAGAAATAATAAATTAGTGTATAACATCAAAACATGTGTCAATGAAGAGAAGTTAAAAAGAAAACCACTAACCTAATGTCTGAAGGATATATGAAATAGAAAAAAAAATATCATAAAAAATAAAATTAACCTCATTATATAAATAAAAAATAATGTAATACACCTATAATAAATTTTCTAAGATGAATTTATTATATACTTTTAATTTATAATATACTTTTCACTTATGTTGGTTACTCAAGGTTATTTGTTTAATTTCATCAAAACACTTTTGTTTTTTTTTTGACCATGGTACATGGGGTTTTAAAATAACATCATGATATCCATATTTTTGGAAGTTTATTTAATTTATTATTTGATTATGTAAATAATTATATATTTTTATAGGTAATCCTAAAATAGACCCAAATTAATAAATTTTAATTACTAAGTCCATTTAAGGTGGTAAACGTTTCTACAACTATTTCTCATTGATCACATATATATAATTCAAAATATTATTCTATCATAATATTAATGGTTTCAATAATATAATTTTTATATAAAATATATATTATTAATGTCATTCATGTTTAGTAGTCATGGAAAACTAAACATATTTTTCATGGAGGTTATTATGCATACACAGGCATGACCCTGATTTTTTTGGTTAATTATTCTGTAAAACATTGTAAAATAGATTTTACGTTAATAGAATAAAATTTAATTATATTGAAAATTATGGTGTTATCATAACCTTTTATATATAGGGAACTTTATGTGTGTAGATGGATAAAAGAACATTGAAAGGTTGGGTTGAGTGTATTACCTTTCCCTTGGATGTTCTCCGATGGATCATTCCTTAATACTATTTTGATTTCCCTTTTCTACATAAAAAAATATCATAAATGTCATGGGCAGTGTGTTTTAGAGATAATAGGGTGGTATTTTAGTTTATACATGGATTTGAAATTTTTGGAGAAATTTGGATAATGTGGCCTCATATTATAAGTAAAAAGAATGGAACTTTTGTATAACTCATTATTTTTCAATAATATCACCCTATTATTCAAGGGAAAAGGCTCTAAAAATGGAAAATAAATAGTGTGTAGAAATATATTAGGCCAATCCTCCCTCTACTATTTGATATTAAACATGTTTTTCACATGTTTAAACCTTTTTAACTATGTTATACAATTTTTTCCCTAATTTACTCATACTATGAAATCTCAAATTTCATCATAGGAAACTAATTTAAATATGAAAAATTATTATTTACATTATTTAATTATTTCACCAAGTTTATTTTCAATCTTTAAATAAATATTTAATGGTTTTTAGAAATTATTATTTGTATTAGCACTAATGACTTGTAAAAATCATTTTATAGAAAAAATTTATTTATAGTTTAAAATTTAATTATTGGTGTGTATTATCAATTATTACAATTCTCAATATATTAATTGGTTTATTATAAATAAAATATGTTTTATGTTGGCTTAAAATTAATCAAAAATAAAATTGTACCAAAATATTAGTTAATTATATGAAAAGTCCAAAAACAATATTTATTATAATAAAAGTATTAATGTTAAACCTATGTTTTATAAATTTAAAATTATATCTCTAAACTATAAAAAAATTATTCCACAAATATATATTTCAAAAATTAATTTTTTATAAAACTCTGTCTTTTTTATATTCTGACACTGTAATAAAAGTTATCAATTAAAAAAATGAATTTTTTATTATTCATCAAAAAATCAATTAATTAAAAAAATTACAAAAATTCAATACTAATTTTTTATTCACATTATAAATACAAAAATTGAATCATTTTTTCTAATTTAGCTTATATAAGTAGTAAATATTATTTATATATATAAGTTCTTAAAACACAATAATTTTTCTTAAATATAACTTAACTTATAAAATTCCAAATATGGGTTAGTAAGTTAAAACCAATATTTTTTAGAACTATAAATTCACATAAAAATAATTATTTGATCTTATAAAATGGTTTCATAAATTTATAATTCATATGTAAATACAAATAATTTCATTAAAATCATGTTAATTATAAAATGAGTATTATACACTATACACATAATAATAAATTTTTTTATAAAAACCCAAAAAATTATCTTAAAGTAAAATTTAAAGTATAAATAAAAAATTAAATTTTATATTTTCAAATTAAATATCTAGACTTTTCTATATTAATTTTTAATTTAAAATATAAAATTAAATGAAAATTTTTTTTCAAGGAAAATAAAATTTTAAAATACTTGTTGTTCATATTCTTAATTTCTATAAAGCAATAATAAAGATATCATTTATCAATAAATATTATTTTTCATTCCTATCATCATTTAATAATATTATAATTCATTTTATTTATTTAAAAGTATATCACATAAGAATATAGGATATTAAACAGAAAAATGAAATAATTAGATTTGTATGAAATAACATATTAATATATATATATATGATAATTTAGTAGCTCCTTTTCATACTTACTAATTCAAAAACTAGGTTTTAATGATCTAAGAATATCCAAATTTTTTATTTTTGTGTTGCTTGTGTAGTTTGATATCAAACCTATTTGACTTAATTAGAGGAAATCAAATGTTTAAATCTTGGGTCATTACAGGTTGTGTTTGGTATGAGAAAATATAGAATAATACCATTTAAAACTGCACTAAGGGATTCAAAATATCCCAATATTAATCTAATTATATCATCACACAGGACCTCGGCCTTCCAATACTGTTTTCTATATCTGAAGAAGTATACAATAATTGGGGTTCCATACAAATTAATTAATTAAAAATTAATTAATATTATACTATTTTCATTTCTAGGTTTATACTTTATTATATAAATACATGGCCTTTGGCAATAAAATTTCTATTATTTATATTATCTTTTATGTCATTATCATTTAGTAACATAAAGAACCAACCTTAATGATTAATTAGTTCATTTATCTTTCCATAATCATCTTGAAAATTTAGGATTCTATATAAGATGAATCATCAAGATTCACTTGCAGTTTGTTGAGTGATACTATGTCGAGAAGTTTCAATCCAATCATATATATTGCATCTAACCATTTTTCCAAGCGTATAGAAATAAAAAATAATTATAATAATGAAAATTCCCATTTCTCTATTAATTCCAAAATCCCTATTTTAACTGAAACACCATTACACATAATATTTGTCACACTCGCACCTTTTACATTATTTATTTTATCAATTTTTCTTGAGCCTCGGGTGGTGAGGGTTGAAGCCCGAGTTAAAATTTTGAATTCTTATCTTAAACTGTGTGTTTTGGCCTCGACTACGTCCAGTGCACTGCAGTTGAAGTCGTGCAGCCTCGCTTGGGTCGTCACACAACTCTGCCTGGTCACTACATGCCTTTCCGATGTTCAATTAATGAATTGGGATGAATTAAGAATGGTATTAATAATAATAATTTTATTAATGTCACTTTAAAATATTATTATCATTATCTTGAATAATAATTTATGTGAGTATCGTTTTTATTATCAGCATTTTATTATGTAGATTATTGTATAGTTTACAATTTGTTTTATTATGTTATTAATAATAATAATATTATTATTATTATTATTATTATTAAGTCTGCTTCAGGTTCAGCATCACCAGACGCACGGGCAGGGCACGGTTCTGAGACCGCGATGTCCGCCCGACTTTCAAAATGAGTTAAAAACATAACTGGATAATGAAATAATAATGAATAATGAGATTTAAATAAAATGGAAATAAAAAGTTTAATAAACTTTAATAAAAAAATTTAATGATAATGATAAAAATAATATTTGAGATTAATAAATGTTATAGTTAAGATTATGTGGTGCTATTACAATTTTTATTGTTATTATTTCACTTATTTCATTTATTTTTTTTTGTATTTTTTTCTCATTTTATCTTTTCCTTCTTATTTTTTTATCTTATTTTCTCTCTCCCTTCTTTTCTCTCCCTCACTTCCTCTCCCCCTCGGTTGTCCTGCGCGGCTCACCCCCCTGCTCTCTAACCCTTGCCGTCACGCTCCCTCCCCTCCACTCCCATCGCCCTCCTCCTCCTGGCCTGCTCGCCCCGCCGCCGGAACCCCATCCCGCAGCCCCGCACCCTCTCTTCCGTCGCACATCTCCCCTAACCCTAGCGTTGCATCTCTTTTCCCAGGCCCATCGTGCCCATCACCCTCCTCCATCTCCCGGCCTATTCACCCCGCTGTCGGCTCCCCGTCACGACCGCCTCTTGGCCAGCCGCTCACCGCCGGGTCCCTGTCGCACCCGTCGCAGCCGTCGCATGCCCAAACTGCCTCCCTACTCCATCCGCGACCTCTCTATGTGCCGCTCCCCTTTTTCCATCCGTCCTCCGGAATCTCAACCGGCGCACCGCTGCCCTCCGGCGAACCCCATAACCCCTAGTCTGGCGAACCCCGGCCGGCAGGTTTGTTCCGCTTTTTTTTTATTTATTTATCTATTTCATTTTTATTATTTTATCTAATGAGACATTAACAATTTTCTTTTGATTTTATTATTATTATGTTAATAATACTATTATTATCATTATAATTTGTTATTATTGTTACATTATGATTATGTTATTATTAATATATTAATGTTATTATTATTGTTATTATCATGTTAATACTATTATGTTATGTTATTATTATTTGGATATTATCAATATTATGTTATCATTATTATTATTATGTTATTATTGAGATTTATTATGATGTTATTATCATTATGTTATTTATATTACTATCATTATTATTATTATTTTTACGTTATTATTATTATTATTATTATTATTATGTTAAAATTTTTATTGAACCGGTTTAACGGCCTGCTGTTTTAGGACCTGTTTGACGGCTCGATACGGTGCGATCGTTGCGCAACGGGAGTTTTGCGCCATGTCTTTTCATGAACCTATTGAGGTAGGTGGTTCCATGTCTTTACATCATTTAGATCATTTAATTTTTTTTTAGTTTAATTTAATATGTTCTATGGTTTAGTTTCAAGATGCGAATTATGTTTATAATGTTTTGGTAGAGCTGTAGAGGTTTTGCGAAATGCATTTTAAAAATGGTGTAACATGCGTGCGTGATGACAATTGCACCTGTCTTTATAAATTGTCATGTTTTTCCTTTAGATTCGGTTGTGGTAAATTTTAGAAGTGTTTAATAATTGTTTATAGAGTACCAAAGAGGTTTTGAAAGGTTTGATTTGTGAAATTTATTTCGTAATGGTTTCCTTTGAAAGATGTTTCCATGTCACATTAGGTGTTTGAGTATTTAAATAGACATTTTCAAAGTATATGAATCACTTCTGGTGTGTTTTCCTTGTTGTGTACCTTTGAAGTTGAAATGAAAAATTGTTTGAATAATGGAAAACAAGTTTTGACATGGTTACCTCGTGTATCAAGTTTTAAAGTGACGCCTTTGTATAAAATCAAGCTGTTTTTGGTGTAAGGTCTTCTTGTATTTTCTGGAAATGATTTCAATAATAACTCAAATGATTTTTTGGTGTATTTATATGAAGCTGAAATGGTTCTTTATAGGAGTTGAATATGCTTTCACTTTTAAAGTGGTGTATTTTTATAAAAAGAGACATATCGTGTGCGTGCGTCTTTGAAATAATGCTTTGGTATGCAAATGGTGACTTTTGTGTGCAATATCTTGTTTGGTCTGAAAAATGAGAAATAAATATATTATGTGAATGTGAAACTTGTTTGAGCACAAGGGAAAACCCTGGGTATCTAGGTGGGCAGACTAGAACTAGTGTGCTAGTGAACCGGATGAGTGTCGTCCCTGTTTCACTTAGCTGGATTGACGATTGAAACACTAAAAAAACATGATATTTGGGGGTCGTGGCCTTCTAAGCCACGTGTTCTGAGGGTCGTGGCCTTCTAAGCCACGTTTTCTGAGGTTCGTGGCCCTCTAAGCCACGTTTCACCGAGACACGAGGTTCTAGGGTCCGACTCGAGCTAGATGAACCTTAGGGGATTTTCCCACAGTGCTCTACCATCAATGTCGTGGTGCCTTCCGTTGGTATATGGGGGGCCACTTGGGTGTTAGCGTGTGTGTGTGTGAGAGTGTGTGTGTGTGTGTGTGTGTGCCTGTGTGTGTGCGTGTGTGTGTGTGTGTGTGTGTGTGCCCACAATGTACTTTACTTATCCTCTTAAAAATTGTGTCTGTGAAATGAGTCCTTTTTAGTGTTTTTCTTTAGCATTTAGCTTGTAAATGTTTTCTTTAAAAGCATTTTTTTAGTATAATTTTGAATAAGCACTTTAAATTTTCTTTTGATGTTTTGGCATGGAACCATTTTTCGGTGGCATCCTACTGGGATTTTAGCTCACACCCTGCATACACCCTTGGGTGTATGTAGATTCTGTTTCTTCTATATTCCAGGTTGCGACTTCATGCTCGGTGATGGTGGTTCAGGTTGCAGTTGGTCTTCTCATGCAGAATGGTGTTGATGTGGTCTCACTTCTGCCGGGTGGTTGAGTATGAGTTTTAGTTTTTGCTGTCGTCTTTTCTTTTTTAGTTATTGTTTCGAGTTGTAGACCTTAAACTTGTTCATAGTTTAAAGGCACGTTTCGTTGTCTATTTATAATTTCAGTTTATCTATCTTTTTATTTGGTTTTTCTGTCTTGTATTTCGGGTAAAACCATTCCCACTTGTTAAACATGATTCCCGGGCACTTGTGCCAGCCCGTGGGGATCGGGAATGCCCTTCGGGCCTTGCCGCGGACCGGGTCGGATGGCGACCCATCCTGGTTCATGACTAAATGGTATCAGAGGAAGGTTTGCTCTCTTGGGTCGTTTTCTTTTGGGATAGAGTCACGGTAGACTTGAGTTATGGTTGTCGGGACTCGACGTCCAGAATACGAACAATGTGCCTGGCCAGCACACCTCATGGCGGGACTCGAGTTACCAAAGTATGTTGAGGTTTATCTGAGTTTTTGGTCCTTGTAGATGATCGTGTAAAAGGGAAATGAAAACGGAGTAAGGTCAGTGGTCTTAGTGAGCTCGCAGGGTCTGGAAAGCCTTGTGGAGCCGGGGACACTGTCCTAAAATACTCTCTATGGCCAGTGGTGTGATCGGCGTATGGTCACCAACCATATTTTCCAATCACCCACTGTCCCTAGTTTCTTCCTGCTTTGTTTCTCGTCTCTTTGTTTTGGATTCGTGGAAATTTGGTCTCTTATGTAAAAATGTTTTGGTCTTGGAAAATGTTTTCATATGAAGCGCTTTAAAGATGAAATGGTGTGCGAGTTTTGAAAAGCATGGGTTGGATGTTTAGGATTTGAAAGAAAAAAAAGGAAGGGTTTGTTTTTTATCCTTGGTGCTCTCATGGGAAACCACATGCGTGAGTATATACGAAAAGGGGAATGATTAATGGCATGAGTGGATGAGTGCTTGGATGTATATGATGTGGGTGCCAGTGTGGAACGAGAACATGCATGTGCGAGGCCCATGGGACACCATTGGTGTTTGTGAAACCCACTGGATTTTCTTATTTTCAAAATGATTTGTTAAAGGAAAAAATTTGGAGTTTTAGTACATGGTGTTTGTGTGGCGTGTCCTTGTGTTTTTGAGATGTTGGATGTGTGGCGTTTTGAGCTGAGTATTCTTTATGAATGTTTTGTGTCCTGGGTTTGAATTCTTATTTGTAGGTAGGTATGTAAGCATGTACCTAGTTAGTTCTTTTGAAAAGTGCATTGGGGAGCCTTGTAGTGGTTTCCCCTGCACATTTGGTGTTCTCTTAGGGTATGTTTTGATCATTGGACCAGTTCGGTCAGGTCCATGGTTTTCTTTCTTGGCTAGTGTACACCCCCAATAAAGAGTTAATGTGAAATTGATGTGCGACCACAGATGGTTCGCCGTTGGCCGACCCTCCAGTTTACAAAATTAAGGACTCTCCCTTTTGAGCGATAATGATAAGTTGTCCCTTATCCTTTCCAGTTAAGCGGATACTCTCGCAGTGGGATGACAGACACGAGAGGAGTTGAAGAGTACTTTGGTCTCTTTGATTTTTCTTAGTTGTCAGGTATGAAGTTTGACATCGTTACATCTAAAGATTCACCCTTAGAAGCGGTGAAAGAAATTCCAGGGGGGAAAGTTGAAGGTGGTTCAGAATTATCGATGTTGACCTATGTCTCGAAGGGCTTTGTAGTATTTACATCAGCTGCAAGGGTCATTTTCGGTGACGTCTTTCAGCGTGAGGTCCCTTTGATAGTCAACGATGGTGTGGATGCAGTAAAGGAGACTCTAGTGGGAAAAAGGTGGAAGCAACCCTAAGTTGTTAGTGCGGTATATCGTCCTAAATGACCTCTGGTCTTTGGTTTGTTTCGTTTAAGGAAATGTTCATGTTGGACTACTAGTTTGGTAGACCCAGTCGTATGAGGCTGCTATGGTCATTTGCAGGAATCACGTGTTGTTCAAGATGCGGTTTAAAGCCTTTCTCAGTGCAATGTTTCTCTCGACAACAATGATTGTTCTCAGGGGAGATTTGTGGTGTCATGTTCTCATTCAGTGTAACCAGGGATGATGCAAGTGTATCATTTAAGCTCTCGTTCGGGTGAATGTTCAGTGTGAGAGTAATTGGATGTCATGGCGTGTTGTGTCTGAGGGTGTTTCCTCAGGTGCAGTATGATTGTGTGTGACACCAAAAGGAGAAGCTCCGTTTGGGAGTCTTCCATGCCTGACTATGAGGTAGAAGATGCTTCAAACATCAAGGCTCCATCCATAGGCCTCGGAGTGAAGCTGGCGCGTGGTCAGGAACCCCGAGAGTGTATGAGACCCTACTTTATTTCTGTCATTGGTGTTGAAAGTGAAAGCAGCTTAAAATGTTTTCTATGGTTGTTCTTCTACGAATGAACAGTCTGGTTGCATAAGGTTTTCGTGACCATGTGGAGGCGTGTTCGTCTCGTTGCCTTAATGTTTTGGGGGTTGCGTTCCACTTGATGCAATCGCTTTGGTGGTCCTTATGAGAGTCTGTTGGGTAACTCATTCGCAAAATTGAATGGTGTTCATCCAGGAAATTTTGAAATGTTGGTTTGTGGCCGGTCGTGGTTTTGACGCCTGGTGGTCGGGCCCCTCCCTCCCCTCCCCTTGTGGTGGGGTGTTTGGTCACCGTTGAGAAGTTTTCAAAGTTCTATACATTCCATTAGTTCTAATGGTGGGGAGTCCTCCTGGACCTCCCTATGTTGGTTTTATGGTCTCACCTTGGGAATTGGTAGGTTATTAATGGTGGGGAGACCCACATTGGGTCTCGTAGGAATGTCTCTAGAATGAACCAGTGCTGGTTTTTTTTCTTTAATAGCGGGGGGTCCACTTGAACCTCCCTGTGTTGGCTTTCTAGTCCCGTTTCGAGCGCAAGTAAGTTCTTAATGGTGGGGAGCCCCTCGGGTCTCCCTATGTTGATCTTTTTCTTTTGTTTCTAAATACATCTTGGTAATAAGTGAACAGAGTGATTTGTGGATGTGGTTTTTCATTCAATGGTGCTTGGGATGTTTTGTCTTGTGAAGTTAGATTCAGTGGGTGTGAGGGTTTCCCTTCCTTGATCAGTTAGTTAACTGGAGGTGTTTTAGCTCTTTGGGGTGGGCGAAACTCATCATAAAGTATTTTTATGCGTTCTCGAGGTTGTCTTTTGAGTCACTTTCTCTAAGCACGATACTTTTGCTTGATGTTTGTGGAGATCCCCTTTTAACCATGAGGAGGTGTCGTTCTTACTTTGACTCTCAGCCTTAGTTGTGGATTTCCGGGGACGGAAAGCTTTATGGTGGGGAGAATTGTCACACTCGCACCTTTTACATTATTTATTTTATCAATTTTTCTTGAGCCTCGGGTGGTTAGGGTTGAAGCCCAAGTTAAAATTTTGAATTCTTATCTTAAACTGTGTGTTTTGGCCTTGACTACGTCCAGTGCACTGCGGTCGAAGTCGTGCGGCCTCGCTTGGGTCGTCACACAACTCTGCCTGGTCACTACATGCCTTTCCGATGTTCAATTAATGAAATGAGATGAATTAAGAATGGTTTTAATAATAATAATTTTATTAATGTCACTTTAAAATATTGTTATCATTATCTTGAATAATAATTTAAGTGAGTATCGTTTTTATTATCATCATTTTATTAAATAGATTATTGTATAGTTTAAATTTTGTTTTATTATGTTATTAATAATAATAATATTATTATTATTATTATTATTATTATGGATGCTTCTGGTTTAGCATCACCAGACGCACAGGCAGGGCACGGTTCTGAGACCGCGCTGTCCGCACGACTTTCAAAATGATTTAAAAACATAAACGGATAATGCAATAATAATGAATAATGAGATTTAAATAAAATGGAAATAAAAAGTCTAATAAACTTTAATAAATTTTTTTTAACGATAATGATAAAAATAATGTTTGAGATTAATAAATGTTATAGTTAAGATTATGTGGTGCTATTACAATTTTTATTGTTATTATTTCACTTATTTCATTTATTTATTTTTGTATTTTTTTTCTCATTTTATCTTTTCCTTATTATTTTTTTTATCTTATTTTCTCTCTCCCTTCTTTTCTCTCCCTCACTTCCTCTCCCCCTCGGTTGTCCCGCGCGGCTCACCCCCCTCCTCTCTAACCCTAGAAGTCACACTCCCTCCCCTCCACTCCCATCTCCCTCCTCCTCCAAGCCTACTCGCCCCGCCACCGGCACCCCATCCCGCCGCCCCGCACCCTCTCTTCCGTCGCACATCTCCCCTAACCCTAGCGCTGCATCTCTTTTCCCAGGCCCATCGCGCCCATCACCCTCCTCCATCTCCTGGCCTGTTCACCCCACTGTCGGCTCCCCGTCACGACCGCCTCTTGGCCAGCCGCTCACCGCCGGGTCCCTGTCGCACCCGTCGCAGCTGTCGTGTGCCCACACCGCCTCCCTACTCCAGCCGCGACCTCTCTATGCACCGCTCCCCTTTTTCCAGCCGTCCGCCGGAATCTCAACTGGCGCACCGCTGCCCTCCGGCAAACCCCATAACCCCTAGTCAGGCGAACCCCAGTCGGCAGGTTTGTTCCGCTTTTTTTTATTTATTTATCTATTTCATTTTTATTATTTTATCTAATGAGACATTAACAATTTTCTTTTGATTTTATTATTATTATGTTAATAATACTATTATTATCATTATAATTTGTTATTATTATTACATTATGATTATGTTATTATTAATATATTATTGTTATTATTATTGTTATTATCATGTTAATACTATTATGTTATGTTATTATTATTTGGATATTATCAATATTATGTTATCATTATTATTATTATGTTATTATTGAGATTTATTATGAAGTTATTATCAATATGTTATTGATATTACTATCGTTATTATTATTATTTTTACGTTATTATTATTATTATTATTATTATTATGTTAAAATTTTTATTGAACCAGTTTAACGGCCTGCTGTTTTAGGACCTGTTTGACGGCTCGATACGGTGCGATCGTTGCACAACGGGAGTTTTGCGCGGTGTCGTTTCACGAACCTGTTGAGGTAGGTGGTTCCATGTCTTTACATCATTTAGATAATTTAATTTGTTTGTTTAGTTTAACTTAATATGTTCTATGGTTTAGTTTCAAGATGCGAATTATGTTTATAATGTTTTGGTAGAGTTGTAGAGGTTTTGCGAAATGCATTTTAAAATTGGTGTAACATGCGTGCGTGATGAAAATTGCACCTGTCTTTAGAAATTGTCATGTTTTTCCTTTAGATTCAGTTGTGGTAAATTTTAGAAGTGTTTAATAATTGTTTATAGAGTACCAAATAGGTTTTGAAAGGGTTGATTTGTGAAATTGATTTCGTAATGGTTTCTTTTGAAAGATGTTTCCAAGTCACATTAGGTGTTTGTGTATTTAAATAGACATTTTCAAAGTATATGAATCACTTCTGGTGTGTTTTCCTTGTTGTGTACCTTTGAAGTTGAAATGAAAAATTGTTTGAATAATGGAAAACATGTTTTGACATGGTTACCTCGTGTATCAAGTTTTAAAGTGACGCCTTTGTATAAAATCAAGCTGTTTTTTGTGTGAGGTCTTCCTGTATTTTCTGGAAATGATTTCAATAATAACTCAAATGATTTTTTGGTGTATTTATATGACGCTGAAATGGTTCTTTATAGGAGTTGAATATGCTTTCACTTTTAAAGTGGTGTATTTTTATAAAAAGAGACATGTCATGTGCGTGCGTCTTTGAAATAGTGTTTTGGTATGCAAATGGTGACTTTTGTGTGCAATATCTTTTTTGTTCTGCAAAATGAGAAATAAATATATTATGTGAATGTGAAACTTGTTTGAGCACAAGGGAAAACCCTGGGTATCTAGGTGGGCAGACTAGAACTAGTGCGCTAGTGAACCGGATGGGTTTCGTCCCTGTTTCACTTAGCTGGATTGACGATTACAACACTAACAAAACATGATATCTGAGGGTCGTGGCCTTCTAAGCCACGTGTTCTGAGGGTCGTGGCCTTCTAAGCCACGTTTTCTGAGGGTCGTGGCCTTCTAAGCCATGTTTCACCGAGAAACGAGGTTCTAGGGTCCCACTCGAGCTAGATGAACCTTAGGGGATTTACCCACAGTGCTCTACCATCAATGTCGTGGTGCCTTCCATCGGTATATGGGTGACCACTTGGGTGTTAGCGTGTGTGTGTGTGTGAGTGTGTGTGTGTGTGTGATAGTATGTGTGTGTGTGCGTGTGTGAGTGTGTGTGTGTGTCTGTGTGCCCATAATGAACTTTACTTATCCTATTAAAAATTGTGTCTGTGAAATGAGTTATTTTTAGTGTTTTTCCTTAGCATTTAGCTTGTAAATGTTTTCTTTAACAGAATTTTTTTTAGTATAATTTTGAATAATCACATTAAATTGTCTTTTGATGTTGTGGCATGGAACCATTTCTCAGTGGCATCCTACTGGGCTTTTAGCTCACACCCTGCATACACCCTTGGGTGTATGTAGATTCTGTTTCTTCTGTATTCCAGGTTGCGACTTCATGCTCAGTGATGGTGGTTCAGGTTGCAGTTGGTCTTCTCATGTAGAATGGTGTTGATGTGGTCTCACTTCTGCCGGGAGGTTGAGTATGAGTTTTAGTTTCCGCTGTCGTCTTTTCTTTTTTAGTTATTGTTTCGAGTTGTAGACCTTAAACTTGTTTATAGTTTAAAGGCACGTTTCGTTGTCTATTTCTAATTTTAGTTTATCTATCTTGTTAGTTGGTTTTTCTGTCTTGTATTTCGGGTAAAACCATTCCCACTTGTTAAACATGATACCCGGGCACTTGTTCCAGCCCGTGGGGATCGGGAACGCCATTCAGGCCTTGCCGCGGACCGGGTCGGGCACCGGGTCGGATGGCGACCTAGCCTGGTTCGTGACAATTTTAATCTGTACCTCCATCATTAACATCAACTATCAATACATCCTCATGTTCCAAGCATATTTCTCACCAAAGGTTCTAAAATATGTCAATGTTATCTTGAACACAACAAATCACAACAAGGATCTAGTCACCCTACAGCACACATACATAAGAAATGTATGTTTTTTACAAAAATTTAAAGCTGCTAAGGATACAATATTAAGGAAAGAAATATTATACCAATAAGTATTGCACTCACTTATCCCTCGATATATTATAATTAGAGAATAACTATTTGATTCCATCATGAATTAACTGGTTTCTTATCAACAAAGTTTCTACATAATGAAACAAATGTTCATATATAATGATTAATAAAAATTAACATAATCATTTTTAAAGTATTATTCTCATTTATATGAATCCCAAGAAGATTGGTAGTTTTTTTTTAACCCACATCCATTTTTTTAAACACCATAATGGATTTACATTATTTAATGATTTAAAGAAATTATCAATGATAATAAATAGAAAACATTATATTTATAAACATGTATATTGCAATATATAATAATATAATAATAGGAAACATCGAAAAAAATAATAAAGAACATGCAATCAAAAACCCAATAATTTATTTATTTTCCTATATGAAATAATATTTCCAATTGATATTAAATAATCCCAATTCAATATCTTTTATAAAATCCAATATAATAATAATCCTATTAATGAAATATAATATAGATTAAAATACTATATATAATTACTTTCTTCTCTCTTATAGATAATTTCCATGATAATTTTTTTATTCTACATCATGGGTAAATTCAAAAATTAAAACAAATATATCATGTGACATAACATCAATTTCAACAATTAAAATGAAGCTTTGTGTTAATATCTATTCCATAACATGTTATTCTCTTTCTTCATCCATTAAAATCTAAATATTATAACATAATAATTTGTTATATATATATACATACAAATAAATTTCATAGATCATTGAAATAATCATTCTTCATGTGAGAGAACATGATTATTATTATGTTAAGGTTAATTAATATTATTTATCCAAAGGAAAAATAAGAAGGATAAATTTTAAATTTTAATTTCGAAATGAGAAGATAAAAATAAAATACCTTAGGGAAGAATATTCACTTAATTCTACAATTAAAATAAGGTATAGAGTGCATACATGATACTCTCAAGAAATGAACATTGAATAGGTGTAGATGAGTTTCATAACTCTTCGATGAAATATTCCAGTTTTCACGGAGTCAAGAGAGGGGGATTTTAATGAACAGGGGGAAATGATTCTTGTTTCACATTAAATATAAAAAAATCTTAGGTTTTCAAAAAAATGGTTCCATTATCATTTTAATTAATCAATAAATAGTTTTTCTTTTAAATCATTATATAATGTGTCGTATAATTTCCCAAAATTCATGTAATTTAATTACATTAATTATTTTCTAAAATTTTTTGTTTAAAATACCCTTTTTATCTTCAATATATTCTTATTTACATTAAAAATAATTTGTTACATTGTAAATTAGTTTTTCTATCATTTAGGAAAAAACTAAAAAAAATTGAAAACTTTTAAAATTTAGAAAATGAATGAACTTTCCACATTACCAAAAAAACCGACGATGAAATTTGTTACGGGAATGAACCTACTAAATGGACAAAATGATTGACTATGAGATTTTGAAGAGGAATTATTCTACCACATAACCCAATGTATCAACCATAAAGGACCAACTATTTGACTAATGCAATAGATCATGATATTTGGAAAAGGCATGATCCTATTGAATGACCAAAATAAATGATTTTGGAGTACAAACCACAATTCCAAAATGATCGACCATTAAATTTGGAAATGGAATTTACCTTCCATATGTATATCATGATGATGGGTGAAATTTGGAAAATCTATAAATATATCACATGAAAAAATGACAGAGAGAAAAGGCTAGGGTACCCTTTAGGAGTCTCAATAACTTTTAATAATTTAAAGGAAGTGTTGTAGAAATATGGTATCTTACCTAATGAAAAGGTCAAAAAATTGTCATCCTTGATATTTTAAAGAAAAAATAAAGATAATGGAAAGTGATCAGAATAGATACCCCATAATATATCCCTCAAGTATCTTTCTATATCAATAACATATATATCCAACTAGAGGAATGAAGCACACAAACATGAAATATCAATTACTGACCACAAAATACTCTCTCAAGGGAGATAAAACTCTAATAAGGGAAAGTTCATGAACAATAATCACATCAAGGAAGAGAAATTTCCTTAAAAAATATATAAATTCCAATACAACATGTCATGAAGAATCAAGTAAAGAATCCAAAAATATGGTTTTTGGGAATGCATGTGTGACTCACACTCCCATGTACTCTCCATTAAGACATCATGCTATCAAAATACTCGAAGAAAGTAAATAAAATTCGTATTAAAACCCTTCTCTTTTTAGTCTTGAATCTTAATAGGTTGTTCCTTGAAGTTCACACCATCATAAACATCTATATCAACCTAACAAATGATGTCAGAATCGTCATGAAGATATCTGTGGCATTGTAACACATGAAATATATCATGAACCATACTCATATATGGTGGTATTTCAAACCAACACATCAAAAATCCAATTTGATCCAACACCTAAAAACATCTGACAAACTAGATAGAAAGCTTACTCTTTTAAACAAACAATCACAATCTATGGTGATAAGAAGCATTCAAGAACACATGATCTTTGAAATATAACTATATCACCCTCAACCTATGATTAATATGGGACTTATTATGATCATGAACTGCCTTAAATTTATCATGGATTACATATACCTTCCCTTCAACAATCTCCACAAATTTTGGTCTAAGATTCATTGAGTCCACTACCATAGTCCAGATCAATGGAGACCAAAATTGTCATCCATAGAACTCTCCATAAGATTCCATACTAAAATTTTAGTAATTAATATTATTGAAGAAGTATTCCAATATATGTTGTTGACTAATCAATGATCCTCCAAAAAACAAAATATGAGCACAAGACATGCCCTAAAACATCTATATTTTCAACCATGTTTTACCATACATCTGTTGATGAAAATATATGCTAACAAATATTTTTAGAGATAAAAAACATGCTGAATTCCTCTCCAAACCTTAGTTGTAAAACAAGAATCATGATCATAGATAATAATCTTTGGACCGCCAAGAAACATCACTATCTCTATAAAGTAGTACCTCCACAAAAAACTCAACTAATATTGATATCTTAAATGATAATAAGTATGATGAAATCATTAGTTTCTCTATAATAATTCCTATATAATAATGAAAACATTGATATGTGGAAAAACAAGTGATTTAGTCTAGTGAAATTTCCTCCCATTTCAACTTTTAATCATCAAGCTACTGAAATAATCCACCAACATAGAAAACATGTGGAATTACTCTCCAAACCCTAGTTTTAAAATAAGGATCTTGATCATAGATAACAATTTTCAGACCCCCATAAAGCATCACTATTGATCTAAGGTAGTACCTCTACAAAAAAACTCAACTAATATTGACATCTTAAATGATAATAAGTGTTTTGACGTCATCAATTGTTCTCTAATAATTCCTATATAGTCATAAAAACCTTGATATGTGGAAAAAAGTGATGAAGTCCAATGAAATTTCCTCCCATTTCTACTTTTGATCATCAAGATACTGAAACAAACCACCAGTAGAACAGTTCTTGAATTTAACCTTCCATAAAACCAAAAATGAAGTGACAAAATCTTCAACTAATCATTTCATACCTAACTATAAAAAACAAAGACTCCAAAATCATGATTCATATTTTATAGAACAAGATGTTCCAGTAATGTGGAAATGTTATACTCATGGAGAACCACATCACACATCACTAATGAACTAAAAAAATTATCACAGAATAGTACCTAATGGTTCCCATCCTTACAACATACCTGGAAGCATTTTCACAAAAAAACCTAATCAGACTAACCATATGCATTAAAATCTACCAAATATGAGTCCTTCACTTGCATCACTAACAATTGTGGCTCTATCATCTAATAAAGTAATCATCTTCCATCAACTACTCCTATATCATGATGTAATGCTTCCAACACTTCCATCACACTCATAAAATCTCTATAATCACACACAACACAATAAATGAAATCCTACTCAAAGAATTAAACATTACGTTACCTTTACCATGTGTAATGAAGATTTCATAATCTTTGTACTATAAGACTTCTACCCACTATAATTTCAATGGAATCAAGTCGTGTTGGGAGATAATGTTTTTTAAAACACTTCCAATTTCTAAAAACCACAAATGTCCAATGAAAAGGTAATTCCTCCATAATATCAAAGATAACACCATCACATTAACATATATTTCATGTGTAGAATTGTTACATTAAGTATGTTGTAACTATTCATCCTTATAATATATAGCTATTATTTTCTACATCAACATAAAACACAAGACAAGGTTGGATGTTTTACAACAAATGTTGAAAGAAACACCCTCCTTTGGAAGATAAAGGTTAAAATCATAGACCAAATTATACTTCAAATGGTAAAAAGATTACTAGAAATAGAGTTTCAACTTAAACTCTGGATCCTTTCTTTTCATTTCAAACATAGGATCTGAAATCCATGAGATTTTGGGCATCCACCTCCTTTAATTACCACTAAGTCCAAGGAAACATCATACCTCAACGGTTTCACCAATGAAACTACAAACAAAAACTTCTAAGAATTTATATTCACTACACGCTATGATATGATTTAAAACAGAAAATTGACATTAAGGTCTTATAACTAACACTTCAATAGCTTCTCCAATAGGTGCTGAAAGCGAAGAACTCCCCGCACAACTCACATATGATATTCATCCTCCTCCTTAGAAACAAAATACATAATAATATTAATAATAATGAACATTAAAAACTGATATAAAAACATAAAAAATACTACATTCATTAGTCTCATAAACATTGTTTTGGATTTCATTACAGTGAATAGAATCATATAGAATTATAATTCGAATAATGGAATAGAAAAACAAAATTTGTGATATCCTCATTATTAATTGAATTGTAAGGCATGCCAACTAGAATTTGATATTAAAGAACATGATAACTCCCTTAAAATGATCTAATGAATCATCAATCCCTAATATAGAATAGTTTTTCTTCACCATCACCTTACTCGGAAGTTTATAATCATCACACAATTGTAGACTATCATCTTCCATATTCAAAAACATGACTGGAGTTCCTTATGAAGCCACCCTAACAAGAATGAATCCAAAAAAAGAGATCAAAAATATGAATTCATTGATCCAATAACTCAATAGTTCCTATAATATATGGATACATTGATATAAGATAAACACAAGCTTGTAACTCTATCCGAAACCCGATCTCATGCCTAAGGGATAGTGTGAAAACCTCTATAGGGATCACATATAGGAGACCATCCAAAAACCTAAGAAAAAATACTATATATACAACTAATAAACTCAATGTTATCATTTCCAACAAAGAATATAGATACTAAACAATCCGTATTCTAATTTCAAAGTCACTCTCACCTAAAAATGATTATACTTCATTCGAACCAGAGAATAATACAAGAATTCTAAATCAATAAAAATACCTTACGCAAAATAAAAATAATCTATACCAAGGATAATATATTGTGGACTTATATATAAAAATAATATGTCTCCCAAAAATAAGTGTTTCTCTATCCCCAACTCACAGTCTCTCTACACATTATACGAGTTAGCTCAACCTTCGACTAGCATAATCAGTAATATGGAAACAAAAAGTCTCTCAACCTTAAATACGAAATCATAGACTAGACTGGGTTAAACAAATGAGTATATAGTTCCTAAATAAAAAATATAAAAACCCAAGTAGAAAATGTACATATTTTACCTCATACAATTTGAGGATTTCCTGGAGAAGACAGTGATAAGTTATGCATCATGCAATACCCAATTTCAGGACTTCAATAAACCTAATGTTGGCCACCTCCATAGTCATGTTTTTTATACTATCCTATATCACATGGTATGTAATAAGAAATCACTCTATCTACCCATATACACTCTCTTCTGATCATAAGATATAATGCTATGTTGTTATTTCATTAATAGAAAATACTATAAAATTTGGGCTTGTAAAGGGAAAATAATCTTAAATTGGCTACTGATGAAGGTTAAAAACTCTTTTCTATGATTTTCAAAACTTATAAAATAGAAAAAAAAAACTACTCTCAACCATCTGTTAGGGGTCAGAAAACAACATTAACATGTAAAAATAGATAAATAAGGCCAAAACATGATCCTCAGTGACTATAACTTCTTCCTATATCTAGAAAACTAAGAACAACTGATCACGTATCTACTCTATATAAAATCTTGAATACTTAATGTCATGAAATATGTCATTGGGGTTTGGTAACACCAGGGAAATTTTATTTTATTTTTCTATCATTTTTTATGAAGAAAATGGTAGTTTATCCTATCATGATATCTTAGATGATTTGTTTCACTCATTTTATCCTATAATAGGTTATCTATACTGATGTAAGAGTTTTTTAAAATTTAGAGCATTGAAATTTTTGTTTCATATTTTTATTTTATCAATTATATAATATTTATTTGTGCATGTTTTTAGAGTGATATATTCTATTCTGTGCATCATATTATAATAACAACTCTTTTCTTAAGTCTAGAACGTGAGGGTTTTTTTAGGATATAGATAACCTCATGAAGAGATTTGGGGTCAAGGTCAAATATCCTTTTATTTTCCTTTTCCTTTTTCTTTTTATCATTTTCCCTTTTCCATTTTTCTCTTTTTCATTTCTCTTGCTTCATCTTTTATTCTCACATATACCCCTTGGGAATTCCTTTAATTACTTACAAGATAATATAGAGAGAGTGTAGTTATATATATATATATATAGAGAGAGAGAGAGAGAGAGGTTATTATGGGGATGTTCCCACACAGAGATCAGGTTGCACTAGATCATTGTCTGGTAGCTGTAGATCTTGGATCAGATCAAAGATTCAATGTTTTCCTCTTACAGGTAGTCCCTTTTTAATATTTTCATCAAAAATATAATTATTGTTTTTTTAATGTTTTTTTCTTTATTTTGAGTTTTTTAGGAACTCAAGAGGGTTGATATTTTATTTTTTAGAGAATCGAGCATTCTGGGGGATCATAAAGGGTTTCTTTTTTGGGAAACTTGATCACATTGTGTGTAGTTAAAGAAAAAATTACATGTTCTATTATTTCTAGGAAGATGTCAGAGAAAATTGGTCACACAACCTGATTTTCAAGAGGTTTTGATCTTGAAGATTGGGTTATGTACTAGTAAGATCCATTATTTAGTTTTCTAATAAGTCTATTGTGGTTTCTATTATAGTTCTTGGCCTATGGTTTAGTTTTTATAGAGGAAATCCTTGTTGGGTTTCCATCTTAAGCAGAGATTTTGGGGACTATGGCAGGTAAACCATGCTTGGTTTACTAGTGAAATGGTATATTAGCATTTCATTGATTTTGGTGGAGGTTTCTGGGTCTTAACCGAAACTAATTCTAGATATTTTGAATGTTATTTTTGAGGTTTTTCTTATTTAGGACTGGATGAGAGATGGTAACATTGAGATATTACTAGACCGGTCATTGGCCTTGTGATTGATCTAGTTACTCTCCTCTATTGGTTGGTTGTTTTTAGGTATTTCTATAGAGATAATGTATGATCTGGATAATTTAATCCCCTATGTTTTGATAATCTTCCAAACTTGGGTAGTAGTATATGGAAGATTTTACAATCCAAGGGCCTAATATTTTTGTTTGGGGCCCAGTCAAGAAGTGATGTGTGTAATATTTGGTGTCCTAGAACTAACTGGTTGTACTTTGATTACATAGACATTTAATTTATTTAAATATTAATCATATTATTAAATATTTCTCATTGTTCTACATGACTATGATGAAATAATTTCATAGAATATTTATTGCATTGATAAGGTCATGGAAGTTCCCAGTTATCATGAGAACCTTGAAATACTATAACAATATAATTAAATATAGGTCTATTTTTAGATGACATACTATGATGGTACACATAGCATTCAGAACATCTAGTGTGAGTACTCGTAAGTAGATGAGAGTTCCTCTCATGAAGTACCCACTTGAAAATCTCTAAGGTATGAGATCATGAGAACATACCTACCAGTTGAGATTCCGCATGTTTGGGTGTCATCGGAAATTTATATCTGTGAGTGTGTTTAATGATCCTTAGACTTTAATATTATCATTAATATTAGTCACAACTCCCACACTTTGATTTATTGATGAAAACCATCATGCAGACAGTTGGTGTAAAGTAGGGTATGTTGGGTGCATCATGAGAGGCACGTTATTAATGGATGTAAAGACCCATAATTCCCATGGAATTTTTTTTGAAATACATGGGAATTTTATGATTCTTTAGTTTTTGAAGGAGCCTAATTCCATGGCCCGGTGTGCCCAGAATCAATTTCTGATGTTCTGTTTGGGTACGTTCATTAAACGTACATGTGAGATTTTATATCTTTTTAACTATTGTTGTGAATTGAAATTCAAGGGCACCGTTGAACTTGAAGCGTCAGTATTCTCTTAAGGGGACCATCACCGTAGTTTCATTTTATCAAGGATGGAAGTTAATTTTTGGGGTCTCTAAATAAATTAAATAAAAATATGTCTAACATATTTTTATTTGAATGGTAGTTAAAACCTCCAAGGGGAGGTTGGTGGTGGGTCCACCCGCACAAAGTCTCCCTTGGGAGGATGTTATAAGGTGGGGGCCACACGAGCATCAATACCCACTAACCCCCCCCCCCCCATTAACTCTTGGAACTCCCCATAAATTTTTGGAGCCTCTTCACTTTCCACCTTCTCTTACTATGGTTCCAACACACCTAAGAATTAATTAATTCCAATTAATTAATTAATTTGAAATAGTTTGAATTATTTTTGGAATGCATGGAAACAATAAAATAATGGTGTATCCATTATTTTATTTTGGTTGGTGATTCTTGGTGGTGGAACTTTGGGAGATATTTGGGAGAATTCTCGAATAATTACATCCTCTCCAACGAAGAACGACATCTTCTCCAAAGAAGAACGCCCATCTCCATCGAGGAACGACGACCCCGTCTTCTCCCTCTCCAACCGGGGCAAAAATGGGAAGATTCTACCCATGAAGAACGTCGCCAACGATGATTTCATCTCCTCCTGATGTCATCGGAATGATGTCGCCTTCCCATAACTCTGTCAAGCGAACACCGATTACAAGGTAGGGGGATTTTATTATTTTAATGTTTGAATTATACCCTCGTTCTTCAACATTTACATTGGTTTGACGGTGTCCAATTTTTATCACCAAATGTGGAGGGAACGGGCCACACAAACACAGCTTGACATCCCTCCATTGATTCTTGTTTGGTTGACATCGGATGCAGAGCCGGAAGGGTGCGGTGCCATCGCACTATGTCGGAGAAGAACAACAACAAATGAAAGAGGAACGTCGTTGTCACGTCGCACCATGCTGGAGGTGTGGAACCAAGGCCAGGGTGGGCCGTGGAAAAGGGGTGTCATGCCATCGCGCCACATCAGAGAGGAATAGAGACCGGAAGGGCCATGGTGGATAGAGAAGCATTGCGTCGTCGCGCCGCTATAGATCCAAAGGTCGCGGCCAGGTCAGGCCGCGGTGGTAATGGCGCGGCATCGTCCCACTGCACAGAGAGCCGGAGGACCACGACGCTGTCGCACCACAATGGAGGTGCAGTGGCAGCCGGTTGGACCGTCCATCGTGGAGCTGGACACGTGGTACACCAGGGTCCCGTAGCCCTTGAACCAGCGTAAGGCGCCGGTTCTGTTTGACGAACCAGGGAGGGGCACGGCACCCCCTCCCTCGCATGGCCGGCTGGGCCACCACAGTTCGGGCCGCCCGTTAGGTGGGGTCATCCCCTTGGCTCGGGTCACTTCCACAGACCAGGTCGGACCCATGGACCAGGTCAGACCACGGTTTGGACCGGGTCGGGCCGGGTCTGACTGACTGGGTCTGACCGGACTCGGACCCACTGTTGTCGTTTACATCTTTTATCCTACATCTAGGGTTATGGGTAACCGATTGATGTACTGCCTATGACGATGGAATTCTTGGAGTGATATGATTCTTTTGGAATACTCCAATTGAGTTTTGGATGTAGTTTGGGTATAACCAGGTTGGATTGAGCCTAAAAACCAACCAGAACCCTGGAATGAAAATACCAATAACTCACAGACCAGGCGTCCGATTGACACAACATCTATCGCGTTGGGTTCCTTATGATGAGACAGAACTATGGGATACATCAACTTAGGACTTTGTGATAGTTTATGTATCGACACTTGGCTTGAGGATCGGACCCTCCTGGAATCGAGTGTGTTGTGTGCGGGAACCCTAGGGTTGGTTGCGACTATGATGACTTCTATACCAGAATCCTCTGTGGGTTCGACAGTGAGGACTTTATTACCAAAATCCTACATGGGTTCGATATTGATGACTACAATACCAAAATTCTCCATGGGTTCTAAAGTGATAACTACTATACCGGGATCCTCCATGGGTCTGACAGTTCTAACTTCTGTTCCTAGATACTTTGTGGGTCCAACAGAATAGCTGGTCCTGTATCCTATGTGGGTCGAACAGCTTACTTGGTCCTGTATCCTGTGTGGGTTCGATAGCTTAGATTAATTAGTGACTACATCTAATAATCTCTATCACTCTAAAAAACATGTATAGGTGCGTGAGCTGAGTTTTGAATTCAGTTGATATTATCGAGATGATTTACTTTACTTCCATTGTGGAATGGGTTGTGCATGGGCTCAAGAGTTGGAGCTGGACTACGATTGATAACTTAGGTATATGTATTGGTATATACCTAAGTAGGGTTGGCTGATACTTTTTGATTGTATCTTACTTCTATGGTTTATCCTTAGTGGATTCTAAGAGACCCTCGGAGGTCTTGGGTCCCCTAGTGAGTATTATTATACTCACCCCAACACAGGTTATGCCCGCACCTCGTTGTGTTGGATGCAGATGACGGACAACTCTGACAGAGGCCGAGAGCACTAGGACTGGATGGTACCCGGAGGTGGACCTTATGATGAGCCAGTGCACATAGGAGTCTGACGGACTTAGAGCACTGAGGAGGCTATATATACCGACACTCCAGGTAGGATCTGTGGTTGAAAATCTAGGACCTTCTTGTCACCTTCCATCTGTTTTGCCTTTTCCTTGTACTTTACAGATGGGCTTGTATTTCCGGCCCCTTTTACTTTCCAGCACTTCTTTTGTATACAGTTTTTACTTAGTGTTTTTACTTCCAATTGTGTACTTTGTTGTGTGTGTTTCAATTTATAAAGTCAATGCCTTCCCAGTTTAGGGATTTATGCGTTTGGGGCTAGTCGCCAGCCCCTGGCCTTTGGAAGGAAGGCTTGGGGTAGTTACGGCACAGGCCCCAAGGATGGGTCGTGATAATGGATATTTTGGGGAAGGATTTGTCCCTTCCATTTCTGGACGCTGATATCTTAGCCTATTTATTAAAATAGAACAGTCATGTGAAATTCCATGGCTATGGTGTAACGATGAGTTTATTTTAGGTAGTCAAAGAACAACGTATCAAGCATAAAAGTTGATGACACTATCATTAAACCTACTTTAAGAGATATTACAACAAACGGATTATATTACACAGTGAGTATGCATATGTGAATGTTTTTTCTTCCACTTTAAGTTAATTATCATGGGTTCCTTGACCCATTTCTAGATAGTACTCTTGTAATTTAGACAAGACTACCCAATGCCAACGAGAAAGAATCCTAGAGGGCCACACACTTAGTGTTTCTGGTGGTCTTGGTTAAATTATATTTGAATTTAATTAATAACTATTATTCTCAAGATAGTGGAATAATTTTATTCAAGTTAAAATGATTGAATAAATTAAATAAATATTTATTCATCGGATTGGGGGTAAAATATATTTATTTATTTTATTGAACATTTAATAAATATTTATTTACTAGATGGTAAATCAAATATTTATTTAAGAGAATAAATTATTTATTTATTTATTTAGGTGTTGAACAAATGGAAGTGTAATTTGAGTGGACTAAGGCCAGTGCGGTAGTAAAATAATTATATTCAAGATGATAAATAATTATTTAACTAGTTGGAATAAATTAAAATAACACTGTTATTATTTTGTGACGCGAAATTTTATTTATAATTCCGTTTTGTGCTATTTAGCGCACCATAAATAAAAAACGGTATTTTTATTAACAACATGTATTTTCTCTAAGGTTATGAACATATTTAATTGTTGTTACATAATTAAATATTGTAACTGAAGCCTCATGACAATAAATAGACACATACGCCTATTGTGCCATGTACCAAAATTCACACTAGGTGAATTGAGAATTATCGAGCTAAACAATATCTCCATCAAATCCTCTACTTACCCCTCTCAAGAATGAGAGATGCTCATCATGTCCGAAGAACAAGCGATTACGAACGACCAAAATGAGACAATATCTTCACCGTGCGAGCACCCGTAGAACGAGCAATGTCGATAGGAGGTCATTGGAGCACGTGTGGATCACCCTAGAAGGATTCTAGTTTTTTTCCTTTCAAGAGCAATTAGATAATCTGTAATGGTCATTATGAATGATCAAAATTATCAATGAATAAAATACCGAAGATCTAGGTATTATTTTATTTATGAAATTAATTAAATTAATTATTAACATAATGTAAAAGATCCTCTCTAAAGGTTTTGGGACTCTTCATTATTTATCTAAATCTTTGATTCTATTCCATGGAGACTGGTATTCATCATCATATTTATCCCATAATAATCATTGATCATGGTAAAAATAGTATTTTTTCCCATCCCAAACACGTTTCCACTATGTATGGAACCTTCAAGTGGAATTAGAGCAGTTGCATCATAGTTATTATTTATCTAAATATTTCATTGATGCTTTACACATTTAATAATTTAGTTATTTAAATTCAAGTTAATCATTCTGCAAATCTAAATCTTAAGATCTATTCCTCCTCTTTTGTTTCTCATTCACCTAATAGAAATGCTCTTTTCATTTAAATTTGATTAAAATAATATAAGAGACCTCATCCGAAGGTACCAAATGTTCCTAGAAGAACAACACAAGAACACGCGATGTGTATTTGGCAGTAAACATTGTGTTTCCAAGGTTCAATGCACCATGTCTGGTCCACCAAACCATAATGTTTCATTGGAGTTTATCTAAGACATAATGAATCCTTGGGGTGACCAAGAACTGGTGGAATGCGGTTTCCAGATTGCACGTTGTGTGGCCAACTGGACACGATGCATAGTCCCTTCAGGGTAGGGTTGGACCGTGTACCACATCCCCGGATTTTGCGGCTGGATACCGTGCAATGAGGAACTACATGTCATGTGTTCTACTAGACACGTCGTGTACTCTGATGATTTCTGAAGTTCAATCACACGCCATTTCCCATGGCATGAACATCAGAAGGATGGTGAAAAATAGTACATGCCATGTGGTTGGAACTACATGCTGTGTACTCATCCAAATTATGCAGATTTATTGAAATTTATTTCTTATATTATACAAACCCTTGAGACATGTACCATCATTCAGGCGTAATGCTGAGGCACAACACGTGATAGGTGCTTTATATATATGTGTTTAATTTAACATATGTGTAATGATCATTTCTTCTCATTGGGTAGTTATAAATAGAAATTCATTAGGCTTCCTCCAAGGTACAAGTTATATACAAAGCTAATTTTAAATGAATTTATTTGTTTAAAATTATGATGGATGAGAATCTAAAGGAAATTCCAAAAAGGGTTTAAGATAAACGGATTAATTAATTAAAGATGATAATTAATTGATTCGATACTGATTTATCTTAAACAAGAATGATTAAATAATTTAATTCTAGTTTTATTTATGAGTAAATATCGTTGCATGTATGGATGACTATGAGCTAGACCAAGACATTTGTATGTGGATGGTTTCTTTTAATTTATTTATTTAAATTAAATTTTTTGGCATGTGAGCCATCTCTCCTAAATAATATGTAGGGCCTGCGTGCCCAAGGTTTCTTTTATGTAAAACCCAATTTTACCCCTCACCTAAATGTGAGTTAATAGAAGGCATATGTAATATATTGAACTCCCAAGCTAGTGGAGGTGATTAAATCTAGAGCCGAGACGAAACCAGTACCAAGAAATATAGAGGTGGACAGGTGGAAAGATATAAACACTAACAAAAAAGGTTCAAAATGTTTCTCCCTTAGGTCAGGGATAGTTTATCAACCTCTAGATAAACTAAACATTAGAAAATTTCATGATAATTCTATATATTTTGTTTCAGTCTGTTGCAGGGTTTATCATTATGGTTGTGTTTTCATGATCACTTAACTAGTGAATTAAAAAAGCATGCAAGATAGAACAAAAATAAACCAGACTTATGCATAAATATTATCAAGACATGGTTAATCTATTATGTAAGTTACACTTAATATTAACAAGCATGTGATAATAATAATAATATTTTCATTCATAAGCGATAAAACCCTCAAATAAAATATTAATTCAAACCAAGCCTTTCATTACTTTATTAAGGGAAAAACTCAATAAAACTATGTGTTTGACCAACCCTTGTTAGGACACTTACATTTATACTAGAAGCCCTTATAAAAGTTTTTGGGTTTACATGACAATATTAAATCAAGAGGAGTATCCCTAGGTAGACTTGGTATAATATTGGAGGCAACAGTTGAGGAAATACCAAGTCATGATTTCAGGATTGGGGAGTCCACTCAACAGATCAAGGAGCTGCAAGCCCATAGTTATCAAAGCCCTTCCAACCTAAATACCTTCTAATTGCTTGAATAACCCTTTTTGGGGTTATGTGAAGAGAAATATGGATCATTGCCACTCGAATGTCATGGAAAATGAACATTTCGAGTTCAATGGTGAGGGCCATTGAGACTTGATAAAATAGTGGGAGACTTAATAAACATTTATTATTTCTCAAAAAATGTAATCAATAAAGTACTACTGATCTGATCTTTCAATTGTAAAATAAAAATTACAAGATCCTCAACTTCACTGTCCCTACGATCATTTCTAGATAAAGACAATATCCTCACTGGCACTAACTTCCAGGAATTGTTTAGACACCTTCGGGTTATCCTACGCCGTGAATGTAAGTCTTACGTTATGGAGTTAGCATTGCCTGATCCTCCTACCAAAGAGGTGAGTGATGCATATTTCCTATTCTATGAGAAACATATGAACGATGTGGTTGATGTTCAATATTTGAGGCTATCATCAATGTCTATTAAGCTCATGAATTCTCATGAAAACATGGATGCTTATAGCATGCTTGAGAATCTATGTGGTCTTTACTATGAGTGAGAAAGACAATAAAGGTTTGAGATCTATAAGGCACTCTATCAGAGTAATCTTGGAGAATGTTCCCTAGCTAGGCCTCATATAGTCATGCGCATTGGCTACATTGAGGTCTATGAGGTTCTAGGGTTTAAACTCCCCAAATAACTAGGTACTGATCTCATTCTCACATCACTCCATCGGATCTTCTCAAACTTTGTTGTCAATTTCAATATGAACAATATTGAGAAGTCTCTATATGATCTTCTCATACTCATTCTCCAAGTGGAAAAAGATATGAAGTGTGAAAATACTTCTGTCCTTATGGTGAATAAGAGGAAAGGAAATGCAAATAGCTATAAGCCCAAAGCTTATTCAAGACCTTCCAATAAAATAAAGATTAAAGGGAGGAAAGGTAATATAAGGATATTTCTTTCACATGTGGAAAGAAGGGACACTGAACAAAGAAATAAACCCATACTAATAAGTAAGGGGAAGCTTCAGGTTCATTTTTTATCAAATGCAATCTATCTATTTCTGTAAATTGGGTATTAGAAACTTCTTTTGGTGATCACATATGTATCCAAATAGACAAACCAAGTATATTCAAGAAGCTTGACTGAGGGAAGGTAGATCTGCAAGCAGCCAATGGAGCCAGACATACTATTATAGCTGTCGGGGACGACCACCACATGTTTCCAACTGGGATGATCATTGTGTTAAAGGGTTGTTATTATGTATCTCTTGTTACTAAAAACATTATTTTTGTATCTAGATTAGATACAGATGGATTTTTTTCATGTTTTGAAATGAATGTTGCTTCTTTTAGAAAGATATCGTTTTCTTTGGTAGGGAAAATTTTTACAATGGTTTTTATATGTTGGATTACACAAACCAAGTAATGGAAATAGATAAAAAGGATACTTCACATGACTCATACCACACCAAACATTGGCATCACCGGCTAGGTCATGTAAATGAGAAATGCTTGACAAAGTTACATCAAGATGGATATTTATATTCTATCAAACTAAAACCACTTGGTGTATGTCATGCGTGTTTAAAAGGAAAAATGGCCAAAGCCCCATTTAGTGGGAAAGTTGAAAGGGATAAAGAACTTCTTAAATTAGTTCATACCAATGTGTGTATACCATTTCAAGTTAAAGAAAGGAGAGGGTACTCTTACTTCATAACTTTTACTAATGATTTTAGTATATATGGATGTATCTACTTAATGGGGTATAAGTCAGATTCTGTTGAGAAGTTCAAAAAATACATGAATGAAGTTGACAACCAGCTTGGTAAGAAGATTAAGAAAATCTGTTCAGAGAGAGGTATAAAATATCATAATCAAGAATTCATTGATTACTTATGAGAGTTTGGGATCCTATCCCAACTCACACCTCCACATATGCCTCATAGGAATAGTGTTATTGAAAGAAGGAAAGGCACCCTATTGGACATGGTGAGATCAATGATGAGTCATCTGAGTCTTCTATTATACTTTTGGGGATATGCGTTACAAACAGAAATGCACATAAAAAACCAAGTACCAAATAAATCGATAAATGGTATTCCATATGTGTTCTGAAGTGGAAAAAAAACTATATTATTGAATTTACATGTATGAGGAAGTGATGTGTTTGTTAAGGCCTCTTCAGGTTACAAATTTGCACCCCGAAGCATCAAGTGTACCTTTATAGGATACCCTAAGGAAACAAGGGGACATTACCATACAATCCCTATGAAAAAAGGTTATAGTGGCAAGACACGACATATTCTTTGACTGGGAGCACATCTCCAAAAGAGATAGTGGGAGCGAGATAGACTTTGATGAAGTTGAGCCTCAAGGTATACAAGAGTTTGCACATGAACAGATTCCAAAAATCTCGATGGAGGAAAGAATTTTTCTAGAGACACAAGATTTGTGTAGGAGTACTAGAGAGGTTAGAGAATCGGAACAGTGCGTTTTTATAGTTATCGAGGATGGTGACTCATTATTAGTTGATAATAATGATCCTCTAACCTACTATAAAGCAGTAAGTGGCACAGATGTTTCCAAGTGGAAAGAAGCCCAAAATTATGAAATAGATTCCATGTACCAAAACCAAGTCTATATTCTGGTAGATCCCCTAGTTGATGTAAATCCTGTTGGTTGAAAATTGGTATTCAGGAATAAATTGGACATCTAAGTACAAGTCAGCACCTATAAGGCACTATTAGTTACAAAAGGGTTCAAACTGTGTCAAGTAATTGACTACGGAGAAGCATTTTCACCAATTTCAATGCGGAAATCAATCGGAATTATATTTTCCATTTCTGTATACCATGACTATGAGATTTGTAAACTGGAGGTCAAAACAGCCTTCCTTAATGGGAACCTTCAGGAAGATATCTACATGACACAACCTAAAGTATTTATGACTCCAAAGGATGCCAATTAGGTATGCATACTGTAAAAAATATATTTATGGATTAAAAAAGAATCTAGGTCATGGAACATTAATTTTGATGAATCTATAATGAAATTTGGTTTTATCAAGAACAAATGTGATCCTTATGTCTACAAACGGTTTAGTGGGATTGTAGTCATTTTCCTTATAGTATAGGGGGATGACATACTACTTATTTAAAATGAGATACCAATCTTACAATCTATTAAGGTGCAGTTGAATCAATACATATCCATGAAGGACTTGGGGGAGGAAACAAATATTCTTGGGATCAAGATCCATCATGATATATCCAAGATATTTTTGGGCCAAACTCAAAGTATATACATTGATAAGATACTAAATAGATTCATTATGGATGAATCCAAGAGGGGATTTTTCTATCATTACATGAAATTCATCTTTCCAAGAAAATGTGTCCACATACATATGAGGAAATAAAGATAATGTCAAGGACTCCATACGCATCAGCGATTGGGTCAGTCATGTATGGCATGATATGTACTAGGCTAGATGTCACTAACTCATTGAGTGAGGTAGGCAGATATCTAGCTGACCTAGGTGACGTCATTGGATGGTAGTCAAGACTATCCTAATGTATCTAAGGCATATATGACATGTTCTTGGTTTATGGAGGAGATGAGGAACTAGTTATCAAATGGAATGGAGATGCTAGTTTCCAGACTGATCAAGATGACATGAAGTCACAAAGAAGATACATATTCACTTTGAATAGAGGTGCATTGAGTTGGAAGAGCTCAAAGAAGATTGTGGTTGTAGATTCTATAGCAGATTCCAAGTATATCACAGCTTCTAAGGTAGCTAAAGAATAAATTTGGATGTGAATATTCATTCAAGAGCTTGATGTGATACCTAGATGTAAACATCCCATCACATTGCACTATGATAATACTACATCGGTGGCTCTCAAAAAGGAGCTAAGGTCTCATTAGCAGACGAAGCACAAACTTCATAAGTTTCATCTCTTGAGGGAATTTTATCAGAGAGGTGAAGTTACAGTGAGCAGTATTTCCAAGGAAGACAACTTGGAAGAAACTGTGACTAAATACTTTACTCAGCAGAAACATGATCACCAAGTGAGGTCTATCAGACTAAAATTTGTAGGTAGTTGGCTCTAGTCCAAGTTGGAGTTTGTAAGAGTTGGTGTCCTAGAACCAACTGGTTGTACTTTGATTACATGGAAATTTAATGTATTTAAATATTAAACATCTTACTACATATTGTTCATTGTTATTATTTACTATGATGTGATAATGTCCTAGATTATTTGTTTCATTGATAAAGTCATGGAAGTTCCCCACTATGATGAGAACCTTGAAATTCTATAATAATATTTTTAAATATTGTTCTACTTTTGGATGAAATACTATGATGGGATACATAGCATGAAAACCATCAAACGTGAGTACTCTTAAGAAGATGATACTTCCTCTCATGAAGTTCGTACTTGGTAAACTCTAAGATGGGAGATCATGATAATAGACCCGTCAGTAGGAATTCTGCATGTTTTCGTGTCATTGGATATTTTTGTCTACGAGCCTCTGTAATTATCCTTAGACATTAATATTATCATTAATACATGTCACGACTCGTGCACTTTGATTTACTCACAAAAATTGTCTCATAGACTGTTGGCAGGAAGTAGGGTACATTGGGTGTGTCATGACTGGCAAGTTATTAATGGATTATTCAAGGATGTATTTGTACCTTACATTTATGGAATTTTATATCTCGTCCCTTTGATTGAAATATAACCATCACACAAACTTACAAGGCCTTCATGTAATGATGAGTTTATTTCGGGTAGTCAAATAATGATGCGTCAATACTAAAAGTTTATGACACTGTGATGAAACATGCTTGATGAGATATTATGACAAAGGTATTTTATTGCACAGTGAGAATTTGTTTGTGGATTTTATTGTTTTTACTTTATGTTCTTTCTATTGGGTTCCTTGACCCATTTCTAGACAACACTCTTCGACTTTAGGCAAGCCTGCCTATTGCCAACAAGAAACAATCCTAGAGGTTCACACACTAAGTGTTTCTGGTGGTCTCGGTTAAATTATATTTGAATTTAATTAATAAATTTTATTCTCATGAAAATGAAATAATTTAATTCAAGTTTAAATTATTTCATAAATTAAAATAATATTTATTCACCGGATTGTGGGTAAAATATATTTATTTATTTTATTAAACATTTAATAAATATTTATTTACTAGTTTGTAAATAAAATATTTATTTAAGATAATAAATTATTTATTTATTTATTCAGGTGTTCAATAAATGTAAGTGTACTTCGATAGGACCAAGGCAGGACTGGTAGTAAAATAATTATTTTCAAGATTGTAAATAATTATTTAACTAGTTATCAAAAATTAAAATAAAACTTCTATTATTTTATGATGTGTAATTTTATTTAAAATTCTGTTTTGAGCAAGTTGGAACACCATAAATAATGATGCAGTATTATTAATAATATCATGGGTTTTCTATAATTTTATGAATTTATTTAATTTTGGTTATGCAATTAAATATTGTAACTAAAGACATGTGTCAATAAATAGACACATATGTCTATTGTGCAATGTACTGAACTGCACACCTATTGTATTGAGAATTGTTGAGATAATTCATTTCTCACTTGAATACCCTTCTCACCCCTCTTAATAATTAGATACGTTCTTCAAGGACAATGAAAAGGTGATCAAGAACAACCGACACAAGTCACTCGTTTCACCACGCTTGCACCTGGAGAACAATCGGTGTCTATCTGAGTCCATCAGAGCACGTGTGGATCACCGCTAGGGGGATTCTAGTTTGGATACATTCAATATCAATGAGATAATCTAAAATGGTCATTCCTAATGATCAACATCATCAATGAAGAAAATATCGAAGATCAAATGATTATTTTGTTTATGAAATTAATTAAATTAATTATAAACATGATGTGCTAGATTGTCTCTAAAGGTTTTGGACCTCTTCCTTCTTTATCAAAATGTATGATTCTATTAATTGTAGAATGGAATTAATCAACATATTTATCCCAAAATAATCATTGATCATGGTAAAAATCATAGTTGGGTTCTGTCCCAACCACGCTTCTGCTGTGCCCGGAACATCCAATGTGTTGACAGATCAGTTCATTGATTTAGTACTACAAGACTTCTAGGACTTGGGTAATATTTATTGAGGTTCAACGAGATTTTATTAAACTAGTTTATATCATAACATTTGAGTACTAATACCTTTTATGGGTTCACTATTGTCATATATTTATTGGATGACATCCTAGGGTGTGGATTTTAGCCATGTCCTTACAAAGGAATTTTGGATCTCTTTCGGGATCAGGTTGACACACCTGATTTTATGGTTAGATGATCTATGATTCATAATTCCTCAAGATTATTCTATAGTGGGGGTAGATTTACCAATAGTTTTAGGATAAAAATTAGTTTCCTTTGTTCCTTACATTTGGACATTTTTTTTATTTTTATTTTTTTTTAATTTTTTGTCCAATAGTATTATTTTTCCTGGACTTTTTATTTTACATGTTGATTGATCATCTTATGAGAGAATATGTTAAGACTGCCATTAGGGGTAGCCTATTGATATTTATTTCTCAACCCTTGTGTAAGATACTTGGTGTGGGTAAAAATATTATGTATTCATACAGGATAACCATAGGATATTGGATTAGGAAAATTCCCAATGTTACATGATCATATAGAGCTGCTCATGTGGAGCCATTGGATTGGGTTGGATTATTTCAATAGACATGTATAATAGGTATGTGGTTCATGTTGAAGTATAAATAGATACCATTGTAATTGATTTCCTTTTATTTTTATTATGTTTATGTTTTTTCCCATTAGGAGACCAGTTTCAATATAAGCTAGTTTTTTTAGTCTACCTACATTGTTCTATTTAATTAAATATGTTTGTTTAGTAATTTATTTATACACAACCTAATATTCTTAGATGTGTATGTATTTTTTCTATTTTTATTTATATTTCACATTAATTCGATGGTATAGTATTCCCATTGTATCTTTTTTGTCCCTCTCCATTGGTCAAAAACCTATGGCATATTTGCAGGTGAACTTGAGGCCATATAATGTTCTGGATCGGGTGACAAGTTAAGTAAATCTGGGAATATTCATTAAAAAAATATATTAGAGGATTATTTTTCATTATCCTACAATTTGGTGATTAGATGATAGGATATATTTGAATTTTTTAGAGATTATAATGGTTATGAGGATAGTGAATTTTGTTCACCTATTCTGGTAGGATGTTAAGGTTACCATGGTTGTGGGGTTGTTTTAAGTGGTTTTTAATGTCATGGTTTTGTGATTTTCCCCAAAAGTTATACTCCTATTGTTTGTTATGGGAATAGAATAGGAGTTTGATGGTTGGATACATATTAAAATTTCATTTAATATTTTTGTTTCCAAAAACATGAGCAAGGATTTTTCTTGTAAATTGTTTAATTAATTTATTTAATATCGATAGAAAGGAATAGTTGGGATTGGAATATTTCTACAATGTGAATGGTGATCATCCAGAAAGACCCTTTTGGATTTATTTAATTGCACTATGAGGATCCAAAAATAGAATCTCTCTAACGGTGATCCACACATGCTCTTTAGATCTCTAAGAAATTCTAATTGATCTTCAGGTGATAACACAGTGATTCGATTGTCTTGTGTTGTCTATGTTGATCGCTCGTCCTTTTTTTATGAAATAATATCTCTATAGTTTATCATTATTGAGAGGGGGAGTGAAGTAGGAGTCAATATATAATTTAGTGTGTGTAGAAATTCTCTATTTTGATTATACCAATCAATTTTTTGAAGTGATACATAGTAGACATATACATCTATTTATAGAGATAGGGTTTATGAAAAATAATTATTTCATTGAATATCATCCCTTAAATAATAAAATAAACTTCAATAAACCCCTTTCCACATGAGAGTAATATTATTATTATGTTTATTTTGTGTGTTCTAACATGCTCGATAACAAATATTAGTTAACCATCTTGTAAATTAATATTTTATATTAGACACAAACTTGGTCTGTTCGAACTACTATTGAAAATATTGAACACCTAAATAATTAATTAATTTAAATATATCATTCATCAATAAATATTTCTGATTGATAAAATGTTAATAAAATTATACCTAGGTCTAGAGAATGATAGTTATTCAATTAATTAAATTCAAAAATAATTTAATCGATATCATCAGAAACATTTAGTATTTGAACCTATAAGGATTCGATAATAATATCTCGAAATAGGTTAATGAAATCAATATAATTAACATAATGTCAAAACAAGGACACCCACTTATTCATGCTCTCTCTGTAATAAATAACATTATGTCAATATCTCGTCAAGAAGTTCACAAATCTGTGTCACCAACCAATTTTCTCAATAAGTATTTCTTTAACTATCTATAATAAACATGTCATTACACCATGTCCATGATATTAAATGTGATGATTTTATTCTAATCAAAGTTACATGATATAATCTTATATAAATATGGAAGTGGCAAATCATTCTGAAGCTTATCCATTAATGACTTCTAAATCATGAAACACCCAATGTACATTACCTCACCGATAACATATTTCATCATAGTTTTTGTTAGAAACTATAATTGAATGAGTAATTATATGATTTAATGATAATCTTAAATTATAAGGACTATTACACATGATCACATATATAATTATCTGATGACACCAAAACATGCATAATTCCTACTTGCATGTCAGTTTTCATTATCTCTCATCTTGGAGAATACAAAGTGTGAACATCATGAAAAAATAGCCACATCCTCTTATGAGTACCTTCACATGATGGTCTATGTACTTTATATTCTATAATATTATATTATCCAACTACAAAAAAACAATATTTATGAATATTTACATTGCACTTCAATGTTCTTATAACAGTAGGGAACTGTTATGCCCTTATCAATGCGGCATATAGTCTAGGACATTATTACATTAGAGTCATGTAGGAAAATTAACAATACGTAATAAAAAGTTTTATTAATATTCAATATATCAAAAATATATGTAACCAATGTACAAACAATTATTCCTAGGACAAGAAATACAACTAACTCCCACGTGTACTACATACATCTTCCTATGAATTTTATTCCTCTATACATCACATGATAATTATGTTTCTTCTGAGTCAAGGATTTAGTTTGGGGTTCTTCCATGTTTTCTTTTTTTGAAATACTACTCACTACAACCTCACATCTTCAAGAAAAATGCCTCAAGAGATCATACTTCATAATCATGTGCTTCATCTAATGATTAAACCTTGTCTCTTTTCCAAGAACCACCACTACAGTATTATCATAGTAGAGTGTGATAGTATATTTAGTACTAGGTATTGTGTAAGGCTCTTGAATGAAGTCTCACATCCATAATGCATCATAATCCCCTTTGTGACTTAATATCCTCTTGATCAATTTGGAAACTTTGATTTTTATATACTCTAATGACTAATTCCTCATATCCTCCATAAATTAAGAACATATCCAGAGTATACCTAAGATACTTAAGGATAGTCTTGACTTCCATACACTAGCGGTCACCTAGGTCATCTTAATGTCTTCCTAACACACTTAACATATATGAGACATCTAGCCTAATACATAGAATAGCATACATGAATGACCCAATCGTTGACACTTATAGAATCCTTTCCATTATATTTCATTCCACATGTGTCTTATGAAACATTTTATTGAAAATATAAATGTCATGTGATGTTGGTAATAATCCAATATTTTATTTTTTTCATTCTGAATCTCTTCATAAACTTATCAATTTGTGTACTTTGATTTAAACTAAGAAAACTCTTTGATATATCATGATGGATCATGGTCCCAATAATATATGTTACCTTACCCTATTCCTTCATAGAGAAAAATTTATTAAACCATTATTTAATATACTATAATACTGGTATTTTTTTCTAATTAATAACATTTCATTAACATATACATTTAAGAATGTGATTGCACTACCACTGATTCATTTATTGACACAAGTATCACACTCTTTATTTATGAAACAAAAATCCAATATGGATTCATCAAAATGAATTTTCCATAACCAATATTATTTCCTTAATCCATAAATGGATTTGTTTTTCAATTTTTATATCTTATAGTCATTATTTGGAGTCACAAACACTTTAGTTTGTGTCATACAGACATATTCATGAAGATAACCATTAAAGAAGTCCATTTTTAAATCCATTTTTTAAATATGATAATCATGGTAAGCCACAGTGGAAATTATAATTTTAATGGATTTCATCATTTCAACTGATGAAAATATTTCTTCTTAGTTAATGTCATGATGTTGTTTATGCCCTTTTTCCACTAGTCGTGCCTTATAAGTATTTATTTTTCTTTCTATGTACATTTTCTTCTTTATTTCCCATTTTCAACCAACATTATTTATATACACTATAGGATCTATGAAAATATATACTTTCTTTTGGTATATGGGATCTATTATAGTATTCATGACTACTTTCCACTTGGAAACATCTATGCCACTTACTACTTCCTTGTAGGTTAGATGATCATTATAGAAAATTAATAATGATTCACCATCCTCAATGACTATAAAACCACACCATTCTCGTTCTATAACCTATCTTTTATTCTTATGTAGTACTTGTGTCTCTGGAAAATTTTCTTATTCAATGGGGATTTGTGGAATCTTCTCCTATCTTTAATATTATGTATCTTGAGCCTCATCTTAGTCGAAGTCAATCTCACTCCCACTATCTCTTTTAGAGATATACTGTCTCCCAATTAATATTACACATCTTTCCATAATTATTTTTTTTGTGTGAGGGGTTATATAGGTAATATACCATTATTTATTTGGGGTATCCTGTAAAGGTAAATTTTGCAGTCCTCGATTTCTAGAGAATCTAGTTTAGATTTGTTGGCTATTTGTAAAAATAACTCTTGTCGGTATTTTTTTCTGAATATACTTGGTTCTTGTATTTTAATACATATATAAGAATCACAAGTTGTATCTAAAACCTAATTTCTAGAAATTGATAAATTTCATGCGATAAAAAATACACAAGAAAATTCCCATTACTTCATTGGTTTGTTGTATTTTTCTTCTAGTTTCCCATCTTTCCACATGTAAAATAGATATAATTATATTCCACTGATTTCACGTTGATATTTCTCTTCTAGAAAGGTTGTGACGAAAATTTGGGGTTAAATATCTTCTCTTTACCATTTTATTTTTTCACCATAAGTATCAATGGATTTTTTCACTTAGTGTCCTTATCTACTTGGGAAAAATATTTTGATTATCTAGAAGAGGTATCTCAATGTTGTTCATATTATTATTCCCAACAAAGCTGGAGAATCTCTAATAGAGTGATTCTAGAATGGGTTCAGTTCCCAGTTATTTAGGGAGCTTAAACCCTAGAACTTCGAGGCACTCAATGTATCGAATGATCTTGACTATGTGAGGCCCAACAAGGTCCGGCTCTCCAAGATTTCACTGTGAGGGAACCTTGAATATCTTAAACTATTCCTATCTAGCTCTTTCTTTGTAAAGACCATACATGTTTTCAAGTATTCTATATATATATCCATGTTTTCATGGGACTTCATGAGTTCATTAGAAATGGATCAAAGAATAAAATATTGAAAGTCAACCACATCACTCAAATGTTTTTCATAGTCAGTGAACTCATTAACAGTCACCTTTTTAGAAGGCGGATCAATCGTTGCGGATACTAGCATGTATTATTTTTGTTCATAGATCAACCCGAAGACATCTAAAACACTCTTGGATGTTATTTCTAGTTAATAGGTTTCTTTTCTCTAGTATTGATCATATGGATGGTGTCTATGATGAGATTCACATTTTATTCTATAATTAAAAATAATATTATTACTACTTTTCTTGATTACAGACTATGTGAGAAAAAATAAATTAACAAATTTTATTATCATGTTGTTTTATCAATTAACAATATCCCTCCCCATAAAGCTCATAATTTCTAGATACTAGTAAATTCTAGTGTCAAGGACACATATTATGCATTATAAAACCCTAAAAATGGTAATTCAAGTGACTTTAAGGTATTTATGTAGCAATATATTTTTCAACTACAGGCTTATAGCTCCTTGATCTGTTGAGTTAACTCCACTATACTAAATTCCTGACGTGGATTTCCTCAACACTTTCCTCCATGTTATATCAAGTTTATAAAGGGACAATTCTCTTAATGTAAGGTGGTTAATTCAACCCATAACCTTAATAAGAACTCAATGTTAAAAGTAAGTATCATAATGAAGGGTTGTAAAACACTTAGTTATAAGACATTCATTCTTAATAATGTAATGGAAGGAAATGTATTAATTAGAATATAATTGATGTATTTTAATTTATTATACACACATTTTATCTTGTTTTATCCTTTACATGTATTTTAAATATTATGTGTGTGTCCCTTAATTAATTAAAGATGTTTGATAAAACATTTTTGTGTAATTCATTTATTTAATTTTGGTCTTTTCACATTAATTCATTTATTTTTTTGATTACGACCTTGCGTCGATAAAAAAATAATTTCAAAGACAAAAATAAATAGTTAATTAAATGACATATTCATGATATCTATATAATGGTTTATCTAATGAGAAGATTTTAAATTAACACTTTACCTAGGGAAAATAACTCTTGTTTCCATTCATGGCATGGGTTATAGTATTCCACCAATCCACCTATGTAAAACCTCGGTTGGATTCATTATGGTTCTGTATTCAAACACCTACACATTCCCTAGGAATCTCCATTAATTATTAATATTTATAACTCACTTGCAGTTGAGGGGAACCAAAAGATATGATTAAAGAGGAATTACATAAATATCATTGGACATATAGATATAACATAATAATACTGGTAGGGGTGACTCATAGGCCATCATATTTAATTTAGTTGTAAGATATCATCCTTTTTTAGGTACATAACTCTTTGATATTTTTTGATAAATATCTTCCATTCGTTTTTCCTTTTTCTTTAATCCTTGGTGGATGGGTCTTGTTATGATACAAAGATCTTTTTTTTGTGGAAAATGACCTAAAATATTAGGGATGTAAGTTTCTTTTTTAATTAATGGAGTGCATATATAAATGATTTTATGAGGGTTATTCCATGATTGGAAGGATTTGGAGTTATTTTAATACTTATATAGGGAATGGAGGCTCAAATTTGTCTACTGGGGAATTAAATGTTGTGTAAATGTATTACATGATGTGTAGACACTACTAGTTACATGGTGTGAAACAAATATAGGGAGTGAATTGGTTACAAGTCATTTAAGAAATAAACATTTTGTAATGTTTGAGATAATTAAATATTCAAAGTAGATAATGGGATTTTAAAATATCCTTTAAAAAAATAAATGAGGTGTAAAGGATTTACATGCCATGTAATTTTCAAACCTGCAGTTTTAAACAGTGTCGCATTGCTAATTTTCTTTTCACCACATGTGCATATTCCTATCATCCCTAAAGAAGCTACCAAGAAATTTTGGGGCACATATATTCATTAAGGATGTATGGATAATGCATATAATCTAGTGTGACTTGTTTTTCTTTAATTTACCCTCTCCCCCTTTGTTCTCTGATTATTATGGTGTAATCCTTTAACCGTAGTTTGTTTTGGGTTTTTATATTAATCTATTTTGATCAGGGATCCTTCTTTAGATTATATACACCTTCATTCATATGGGAGAATACCTTTTTAAGTGATAGATTAATCATAGGTTAAAGTTAGGGGGTCTAAGCCTTGACCCTATGGTCTGTCTAATTGTAAGTATGTGAAATTTTATAATTTCTTCAAAATATTATGAGCCTAAATTAATTAAATATTGAATTGGATTATTTCTTGAAATCATATTAGATTAAATTATTTTTAGACCTATATTATAGATACCATTTGGGTGAGATAACCCATGGTTATAAATGAGCATTTTATTGGCTTAATGTGTTTTTATAATGACATGGGATTTGGAAATTTACTTGATATAGATTCACCTTTTTTTGGCTTGATTATTGAAATGAATGTCATTTTTTTGTGTATAACCAAATAATAAATGAAAATTTTAATTGAAATATTAATGGTAATTTTCATAATTAATCATTGATCCATATGATGTGATATCATGATATCCTTGTTGCTAGGACATGTGTTTTGATTTCTATGTTGTAATGCTTATATAGGGAATTGGCCCAGTTTACATGCAAAAATACTTATATACTAGGCTATTCCCTAAGACATGTTAAAATTATTATATATTAGTCTATTCCCCAAGACATGTTAAAATCCTTATATATCGGTATATTCCCTGAGACATCATTAAAGTATTATATATCATATTATTCTCTGAGACATGTTTAAATGCTTATATAGTCGACTATATCTAGGGATAGATGTTCACTACCATATATATTAGGCTTGGCCCTGGTAAATGTTATAAGGATTATATATTGGGAAAGGCCGTAATTCATTACTGAAATTCATATATAGTGGGTTTATCCTAGATTTGTGTGATTTATACCATGGCTATATGGTTATGTTTATATTTCCATGGTTGTGAGAGGTATTCAGAGACAGTCTGGCATGGCACTAAGGCAGGTTATGTTTTACCGTGTTTATATGGTTATGGTTTGAATTTTTGTGATCCATGCTCAGATATCTCCAAGAATATATCCAAATAATTTTGATGAGGTGTTAATTTGATTTTTTTTTAATAAATTAATATGCCTATTTGGTGCATTAATGCAATCACTAATTATCAGACTGGTTATGTTTAGAAATAGTGGTGTGGGACTATTGAGTTATACTCAAACCCTACTCAGGATTCCATTTGGTACCTAAGAAGATTACATTGATGTATAATTGAATAAGGGAAGGGGACCTTGTTTTTTATTATTTCTTACGGGTTGGGATGGAGTTTAGAGATGGTACCGATATGAGGTCTGGAATTAGGGACTCTTGATTCTTTATTTGAGTCTGGTTGTCTGTTATTTGTATTAATTCTAGAATAACATTTTGTTATATTACATAATGACATTAAATTATTATTCTATTGTTTATGGTATTATTCATTTGGATTTTATTATTATTTCTTCACAATATGGTATTGTTTCCAATATTTCCTCACCCTGATTTTTATTGTATATGATTATTCCATTGTATTATCACTCTATAAGTATGTGTATAGTATCCCAACTATAATTATCACACCCTCACTACAATTATCCAGCCTCTAGAATATGGGGAGGTGTTCTTGAGGTCCCTTAACCAACCTGATTTGGCCAGATGAGAGTGTGCTGAGTGAGGGGATGTTACAAAGTGATATTAGGGGAGGTTTACTTTCTATTTCATTATATAACACAACATGATTTTGTAAACATTTTTTCAATTAAATTAAATTTATTTTATGGTTTAATTATATTATATATTAATTTAATCCTTTTTTACATTCCACACAAAGTTGGGTTTTCACTACATGCAACATCATTTTAGCTTTCATTATATGCAACACAAAGTTTTAATGAAACAACACTTTATTACTATAACTACTTAAACAAGAAAACTATAATAAATACATTAAAATTTTTAATATGAAGATTAATAAATAATTATTAAATATTTTTTATAATTTTTTCACATAAATAAAACTTGTTTATAATGATATATATATTTTTTGATAAAGTGTATATGCTTTGAAAAGAAATCTCAAAAGAACTTTTTATGTACTTCGGTGAACAAAAATAAAATTAATTTTAGAAAACTTTTATAAATTTAATATGATAAAATAAAGTTCATTTTTTAATTTATAATATCATAATTATCTTATGATTAACTTTTTTGACATTTCTAAAATATTTCATATCTAGATGAATAGTGAAATGTTTTGAATTTTAAATGAAAACTTATTTTTCATCTATCTTTTTAATATAGTTAAATTATATTTAAATTTATTTCTAAGTATAATAAGTTAAATTTTATATAAATTAATCTAATTTTGGTCATCAAAACCAATTTAAAATTGAAATTGGATATAAAAATATTTCACACTTTTAAACTTTTTCACTTTAAAACCCTACTTTCACGATAGATTTGCAGGATTAATTTTAAATTAATTTCTAGTAATTATGTGATTAAAATTTGATAAAATGGATTCAACATTTGTAATCATAATAATTTTTAATATCTAATAAGTTTAACATAATTTTTTTAAAAATTCATCATTTGATGTAATTAAAATTAATTTCAGTGATTAAGATAAAAACTAGTTTACTTAGTGGTTAATCTTTAATTTAAGGGGGAAAATAACCTAAAAACATGTAAAAAATAAATTAATTGGAAATATTTAGACCAGACCCCATATTTTCTCAAAAATTAACAATTATAAGATTCACATGATTTAAGGGAGATCTATCAATAGTGTTACATTTTTATATATACAAGAATGTCACTCTTCCACAATAAAAAGGGCACTCATCCCATCAATTATTCACACCTATCAAGACCTTTGTATCATAAAAACACTACCCCAATATCCTATAAAACTCCCAAAATTTATACTATAATCATCTATATGGGATTAAATCTAATAATGGAATCCATTTGGTGTAAATGAAAACGAGTTACCCAAATAAGAGGCAACATTCTTCAACAAGCAGTTTTAATTTATTTCTTTCTCTTCCCACTCAATTATTCTTATTCAATACTAATATAATAATATAAGTATCCTAGATATATTTATATTTTTTATGTTAATGGTATTACCAATAATCACATGCACCTCTCCCAAATGGGATACTCAATCATTGTTTCTGTGTATGGTGGATTACCGCCTCACGAACTAATGTCGTTTGTTCTTCCATTTCCACCATTCCAAGATTGGAATAACAATGGAATTAAAATTTTATATAATATTTATGATTTATTTATGCTTCTATAATTATCATATAACACATACCTTAATTATTTCCATTTTTTTGGAAATATGATATCTTTATTTGTGGATGTATGGACAACCGCCTCCTCATAGTAATGTGATTTGTTCACGCTTTACATGTAATGTATTAAGGATGGTTTTAATAAAAATGTATGTTATATATTAAAAATAATTATGTTTTAATAATAATATGTATATATATATCATTTAGTTCTTTTATTTATTTCAATACAATTAGAAAATGGAAACAACATTCATGCGTATGTACAACATACCATCTTTATGAATGGTGTATTTTATTTCCTTTTTCTATATTTTATAGATTATTATATAAACATATATACCGAATATATAATATTATTTCATTTTTATAATTATTGAGATTATTAAATCATGATATAAGTAAGAGGACCAAAAATATAACACATCAATACACATGAGAAAAACAAAGCACTAATTACCTGAAACATAACTTTAACATGAAAGTGTTAATAAAAAGGTAATAAAAGATCATAATAAAATCATATATGTTATGATATAATTTAATATTTTTCTGTAATAGATTTATAATAAACTAATATTTATTTAACAATAGTTTTTAATGAGTACAATAATAGTCAAGACATAAGGTAAGGGAATTTCATCTCACTTGCTTATATTCATGAGATACATGCCACATTCACAACCCATTTATTTTATGTGTTGTATATACTTACCTAATACAAATTATATATAAAATATAATTTATTTAATGAAATTCAAAGTTTCAATTTACCTTATAATTTTATGGGGATCATGATTCAAAATTTACTCAAGTTGTATGGGGATTTCATCTCATTTTCTTATATTCTTGAGTTACATTCCATATTCACCGGCCATTTATTTTATGTTGTGTATATAATAGCCTAATAAATATTATAACATGAATTATTATTATTTAATTTTATTAAGTTTTTAAATTGATTTTATTATTTCATGGGTATCATGATTCAAAAGTTACTCAAGTAGTGAAGGAATTTCTAGTCTCCCTTTTATTTATGCAAGACTTATGCCTTATTCACCACTCTTTTATTTTGTGTGGTGTATATACTAACCATGAATGAATTATATGATCCTTATAATTTTATTAATGGTCATTTAAATACCCATTTTATGATTAATATTTAATAAGTTTTATATGGTTAAAAAGTTATCAAATCGGTAGGGTAATTTTGTCTCGATTTTCCTTCTTTTAGACACATGTTATTTATGCACTTATATTCTATTATGATGTGTATTTAATGAAATTTGACATGTTATATCATGAATATACTTATTTTAATGATATTTTATGCTTTATGTATTGTTATTCTTTCATGGGTATTTTGATTAAAAGTCAACAAAGTGGTAATAATTTGTTTTTATAATCACTTAGTTTATCAGGATTGTTTATCATTATGCTTCCATTGATGAAATAATATGATCTATATATCAAAAACTATCATAAAATTTATTATCCTCTAGTTATTAATGATATAAGCATATATTGGTACCATTTTTCACTCTTTTGATGTTATTAGTTTAAAAAAACCTTTTATGAAAATCTATCTTCATTTCTCTCTTTGGTCAGAATTTTGTTTTCTTCCAAAACTGTTTTCTCTAAAAAAAATTCAAAAATCTTTGTAATGATATTTAAATATTAATTTAAAATAAAAAAAAATCAGTGATTTTTAAATCAACCTTTATATTTTTTCAAATCTATTTTGAAAGGAAAATGATTTCAAAATGTTTTTATGCATAAAAAATGTTTTCCAAAGAAAAATGATATTTTCCTCAAGAAATGTTTTAAATGATATTGAAAAATTATTTTATATTCAAGATGTCATCCTTTGGTGTTACTCATTCCTTTATAGGGATATTATCCAAGGTTACAATTCCTATTCTTTCTCTAAATGGTTTCCGTTTTTATGGAATGATGTTTATTAAACCCATTTCTATTCCACGGTTTATAATCTTATGAAACCCACATCTTTTCATGGGTTATGATTTAATGAAATAATTATGAAACCTATATATTTTCAAAATTTTATGATATGATGACATGTTTATGATAACCATTTAATTCCATGAGTTATGATATGATGATTTTTTAAATATAATGGTATGTATATGTATAATTTCATTATGATATGGGTGGGACATATATCTCCCTTTAATTCTTTGGGTGACGATTTATATCTCATGAGATAGAAATTAGTGTAATGGGGATTGAAATTGGTTCAATAAAGGTCATTGTCCACTAGGATGGCCTTGTTAGTGAACCTTGTCAATAAATATGATCATGGGAGTGAACCATGACTACTAATATGGTTTGGGGAGTGAACCCATTCCACAATATGGCCTTGGAATTATTCATTAAATACTATGGCAATAAATTTATATGCTTATGTGTTTTCCACAATACCATGTCTAATTATTATATTATGATTTCATGGATTATTCATGTGTTTCCCATATGATTCATGTGTTATTAACTACCAATATTTATTCAATGACTCTTGATTGTGATATTTTATATGAAGTGTATGATTTTATAATGTAATTATCATATTATAATTACCGTATTCTTGTGATTATTCTTGCATATCTCCCTTTTTTAACCTTTCTGAGCATCTGAGATCACCCCTTTTTATGTTTCCTTTCCCAAGGATATGAAGATATGTATTATTTATGATGTATATAATAAGGTTTCTAGTCTTGAATAAACTAGTGTGAGATAATGTATCTTACTTATATACCAGTGTTTATGTTCCCATGTTTCCAAAGGCAGTAAACTAACACGATTTTTGTGTGTCTATTTGTGTAGTGTGTTAAACGTTCCACAAAGGTGATGTAATTCCTATGTATGAGAAGCTCTGTTTTCAATAGTTAGTATAAGAGAAAAACTTTAGTTAAAATTTGGAAAATATGATGACAAAACCTTTGTGACAGTCCTAAGGGAATGTCTAAGGATAAGTCCAAGGATGGGGAAAAGTATATGAAGTTGTCTTGGAATTTGGATAAAGGATAAATTGAGTGGTTTCCAAGAAATACATCCCTTCGTATATACTAAAAGTGGATGTGAATTTGGAAAATCTGTATAGAGGGGTAATAACCTCGAAAACACTATCTTGATATATACTCTATTTGGAACTGGTGAATGAAAGAGGTCATGTTGCTCACCTAGTTTGACGCTGATGGGGGATATAGTTTAGAAATTCATAAACTCTTTATGAACCATCATGAAGTAAGTAAATGAAATCTGGCTATGAATAACCTATGACAAACCTAATGTGTCATATATTAAAGTTTGTTTTCATAATTATACATCTTATAAGTGGTTTTTGATGATTATGTGGTCCCCCACTATAATATTTGTTTCTTAATCTATGTTTTTTTGTTTTAGTCAAAGACAGGAACCTAAAGGAATTGATTTAATGTTGAGTGAGACAAACAATGTATTGATTATTCACCAGATAATATGAATTATATGGGATATGGATTGAAAAACCTCATTTTTATACTCAAATGTATTTCTCTAAATATGAATCAGAACAAACATAGAAATTATCAAAGGAGGGAACAAAATTCTGGTGATTCATTCATGAGGTAATATCCACCTTATTTTAGTGGGTTATATGATCCATAAGTTTCTTAAAAACGAATTAGTTTCAATGAAAATATATTCTCCATTATCCAATGTTTTGAAAATGATAAATTCATTTTGGATGATTATCATTTAGAAGTCGAAGTATACTAGTGGTGGATTATAATCAAGAATATGATTCAATAAGATGAAATTGAATCAATGAATTTGGATGAATTCAAGATCTTATTTATCAATAATTAATTTCCTCATATTCTTTGTACAAATATGGAGAAAGAGTTCCTTTGGTTAAATAAAAGGGGTGAAGAATCTTTTGGCTCTTATGAGGATAATTTTACAAGACATTCAAGGTATTCTTCTGTTATTATCACTCAACTCAAAAGTAATTTTGATAGGTTCTATATTGGCATAAATCCAAGCCCCATAAGGGTATTACTCCTAAGAGACTTTTGTAGCTATGAAAAAAAATTTCATTGCCCAACAGAGGTTGGAATGGAGGTTGGAGTTACTTATCAATATAAATGTTTTGAAAACAAAATCAAGATTGAGTTTAAAGGAAAATATAAAAACCATACAGAAATAAAGATGATATTTCCTTCATGCTCTATGTGTGGGAAGAATCATAGAGGAGATTTTCTTAATGGGTCTAATAAATGTTTTATGTTCTTGAGATAATTTCATCTCTAATTTGATTGCCAAATTTATTGGAATAATTTAGCTAACAATGTTAATAGAGAGAGAGATGCATAGATTGCAGCTCCCCCACTATAATGAACTAAGCTTGACATATATGGACATTAAATTTATTTTGTGGAAAACTTAATAAAGTACACAAAATATATACCCAAAGTCTATATGAGTTTAGTGGATTTGGAAACTAAGAACATAATATTTTAACTTGGTGAAAGATATTCAAAATCTTCCAACAAGTTCTTCCCATTTTTTTTTCTACCAAAAACCTTTCTTTATATCCTGGGAAAAGAAAACATAAAAAGGGTGCACTCAAATTCTCAATAAGGTTAAACATGGAAAACATAAAACAAACTGTAAACATAGGAACATAAAAACATGAACATTAATTGTAAACATCAAAATCTTAAGTCATGAAATAAATCTTGGTAGTACTTAAGGCTTAGAACATAAAGGAAGAGTAACCATGGCGAAATTTCATTGACATAAAACATGGAATTTTGGAAAACAATTAAGCATATAATATGGTTTCAATAGTATCCAAGGCATTGTTTCCAAGACCATCATGGTGGGAAAAGTCCATTACTGAATCTAGTTACATGTCATTCCATCCATGTATTACAAAAAATATTCCTTTCTAATAAATTCATGTCTATATAATGAGATATAAATCTTTACCTAATGCATTAGAGGCAGATATATGTCCCACACATCTCATAATTAAATCATTCTTACTTTTTCCACAAAAACATAAACCATTCATCATAGCATAACCCAGAAAATATTATCAGTTTCTTAATCATAATTAAATCATCACATAATACACACAAGATAAATGGATTTCATAATTCCTTCATAAACATAATAATATAAATGTATTAATCTGGATAGAAACATAACCCTATGTCATCTTATATGGAAAGTAATTTTTATAAAATACTTGAACTTAATTCCTAAGGAAAATATCCTTTCATTTTCAAAAACATTTTTTTATCAAAATTCCATAAAATTTTAAAAGAAAATAATTTATTTGAAAATAATATTGAAATTTGGTAGAGTAATATTCATTTAAATAAGGTTTTATTAAAGTGTAAAAATATGTTCATGTTTTATAAGTAAAAAAAACATTGCCCGTGTACTTTTGTCAGAGAAGTAAAAAAGTAACCTGTATGGTAAGAGAAGGAAATATTCCTTTCAAACCATGTAGTAAAAGTTAAAAATGGTAAAAATTACCTTAAACATACATAGACTAATATTAAACATTTCATTAAAAAAAATTCATAAATCATGGACATGGATGATAAATATACCCCAGTAAATACTTATGACTAAACAATCTCGGATAATAATGAGATTTCCAAATTATCCCTTACCTTGTACTTTTCATTAGTCAATGGTGTATTAACCCCATGTATAATGGTAAAATAATGTTATTAAACTATACCAAGACCATATCCACATTTATTATTTAATATATGATCGTATATGATCATATTATATCATTTTGTTAATAATATTTCAATATTACCATTATTTCGTGTGTTCACTACTTCGTTCTCCCATTCCTATTTTGTCATTTAAGTCATGTTTGTTTTGAATAAGATGTATTTTATCTACAAAATGAAGTTAATGAAGATTATTTTCACTCATAATATAGATTTTATAATAATTATTTAATTGTTAATGTGGAGAATGAATTTCACTGCATCATGGAGATGGTTGGTTGTACAAACGCATGAGCGAGGGTATCATTATCTTGATGGTTTAATGGTATGTAATTGGATGGTATATTAGTTATAAAGAATAATTATCATGTTATATACATTGTTTAAATCCATTGTACTCATCATTATACCCTTCCTAATAAATTATTTTCTGAATAACAAACTACACTACAGCGTAGAGACAGTAAGTTGTATGTAAGCACGCATGGTGATATTATTATTCTTAGGATGGATAAAAGGAGGTATAAGTCATTCCCATAATTATAATAACTAATAAGAATGTATAATATATTTTATTTATTAATTTAGTAAGGAATAAATATATCAAGATTAATTAGAAGAAGAAAATAAATTGAATTAAATTGGTAATGCAATTATCGCTTCTTCATTGGAATTCCTTTGGATCCTTTATTAGGGACACTAGGGATGGACTTTTTGGAAAACCAGTACCTGGAAAAGTTAAATAACAGTGTTTATAAGAGAATTGGGTAGTTTTTTGTCGATCTATAAGGCTCAAGGTGGTGTGATCAAATGTGGGAGGAGATGCCTTTTTATAAAAGAGGAGGAGTGGCACTTTAAGAATCTCTCAAAATATTAATTTATTAAAAATTAAATTTCAATTAAAAATGGTTCATAACTTATTTATTGATAAGAAAATATTATTTTTGTTCGAACACATATCATCCGATAATTTTTAAACAAGTTTTGAATAATTTTTTATCCATGTCTTTTGGTTTAACCCTTATTATATACAATTTTAAATCTTAATGTGATATCATGTTATTTACACATTGTGGGTTAATGTAATTACCATATCATATAAAACTAAACAAAAAAGTTATTTATGAAATATTTTTATTTATATTAAAAATTTGGATGAATATTATATTTTTATAAATTTAATATAATTTATTAAACTATTTTCTGTTTTAAGTTATGAATTCTATCAATTTTAGACACTATTCATACTTGATTTTTTTAAATAAATAACCTGATTCTTTAGAACATAAGGCACTAAATCAAAGATAATATGTCAATATAATCCATAAATTTTGGGTATTACATGAAAATAACCAATGTAAATTTATTTTAACATTTATAATATCATTTATCTGAATCCTTTATTATTTAAGTACTCACTGCATCATCATTGTGTCAATATTAATTTTTTTAATTTAATGTCTAAAAATTATAAATAAAATATCCAGATGCATGAAATATTTTTATATTTCTAATGAATATTTATATTTGAATATATTAGTTATATAACATCACCTTAAAATTGTATTAGTAAAAGATACATGTTTATGCCACATTTCTCTTTATTTTAAATTAATTCTTATAATATGTCCTTTTCACATCCAAGTGGATTTATGGGGTCCGAAAATTTTCCTAAGGACGTATATGGTCAGACATATCTCATAAAATTGGATTAGGAAATGTTTTTTGGTAGTTTTATATTATTAAATTATTATTTGTTAACCCTTATTTATCATATTTACCCTTTAACGATGGTAAATAAAAATAATTACTGAAGTTACTATTCATAATGTCTAAAACTAAAAAGGTACGTATTCAAAAAATTTGGAACTTCAAATTCAAAACATGGAATCCATTTTTCCAAATTCAAAAGACAGAGTTTGCAGTAATTAATTTAAAATTTACTCCCATTTTCAAAAGAAAAATATCCGGTTTTTAAGAAGTAATAACTATCAAAATATTGAGATGTTTTTCTGTGGAATTTCAATTGTAAATTACTTCCAATGATCAAAATTGTATTAAATTATAAAAATATAATCTAATTAAACTTTAAAACAAATTAAACATATAATATAACTATATAAATAAATTAACTGAAAACGTAGTTTTGAATTAAAATGTTGTATTTTTTAACAATAATTAAGATTTGAATTTTATCAAAATAATACAAAAAATTCAAAAGAATTAAATTTTTATGTCCATATTCCAAGGAATAAGTTTATTTTTTCAAATTTAACTTATAAAAGTTTCAAAACTAGATTTAAAATGGGTGTTCCATCAAAAGGTGGTAAAACTGCATTTTTTAATAAATACATATTTTGTCTGAAAAATTGATTTTGTCTCATATCATGTTCTATAAAATGTGTAATATGAATTCTAATGCTATATAAAATTAAAAATTTTGTTATTACTATTCATAACGGAAATTTATATCCCATTAAATAATAATATTTTAATAATATATCATTGTTTAGTGAAACATGGTATTGCGTACAACGTAAGAAATAGGGGAAGGTTGCTCTTGCTTGTAACACAAGCCAAGAATATTATTGTGATTAATGCAAGTTAAAACAGTGTTTCATATAGAGAAATTTAATAATATTGTAGCATATAAAAAAATACATCAAATAAATTAAAAATAATCTATCACATAAAATCTCAGGGTGTCACATTCTACCCCTCCCCCCCATAAATTGAGTTTCACCCTCAAAATTCGTCAGGGTTATAAATGGTTTACTACTTGAAAGTTTATTTAATGGAAACCCACATCATAAAAAGGAATAATAAAACTTAATTTTAAAAATGAATTTTAGAAACATAACAGTTACCCAAAGTAGCTCATCACTGGGTTTTCACAAAGGAGACCATAGGTGGGAAGTGAAAACATGGATGTGGAAGAGAAATACAACCATCAAGTTCTGATGGATAGTGATAGAGAATATGGTTTGGAGAAACCTAAGTAAATTAAATCCATAAATTTTTGATTATTTAAAGGACCATATGATTCATCAAATAAGAAGGTACTATGATAAAATTTTGGGTTTCAATATCTTTTTCCTATAGTTGATAAATTCTTTACATGAAGAAAAATACTTACACGATTTTAGTACAATCTCATCATTCTTCATTCCCTAAAAAATTTCCAATTCATCTATTTTTTAAAGAAATTAAGTTTAATTTTTCATTCTTTAAGTGTTAGTTGATCATGAAATAGAATGATAGTTTATTTCATATGTCTCAACAAAAACATTAGAACTGGTTATCAAATAGGCATTTGTACACCTATAGTGAGATAATACATTAATAAAAAAACATCAATCGGAATATAACTTATATTGTCATCAAATGGATAGAATTACAATCCTTCCAAAAATAGAAAATATACATCTTTATAAAGAGGTGAACTAAATTGACTTAACATTTGTATCCCATATCTCATTTGGCAGTTCTTCGTTGTCACATTACAAACTTGTGAATACCTTAATCATGTATTCCCTTTAAACAAGATAATAACCTGAATTTACATAGAAACTTGGTGAAAACATGAATTCAATCAAAATTAACTCTTTCCAAACACCAAAAATACCAAAAATTCAAACCAGATATCACTTTGCCCTTATATTCGTCATGAGCTCATTAATACTATCAAACATCTCATTATCTCCTTATCCCTCCATTATGTGGATATAATGTTCTTTCAAAAAATATTTCAATCACTTTTCATTGTTACTGGTACTATATAATTATTGAAAACCATAATAAACCAATACATAGATATTCCATTATTCAATAATACTATAAATGAGATTCCACAATACTATTTTGGAATCCCATTACAAAAAAAATTAATAATTCTGCCACTTCATTTTCATACTCAACATCTCCAATTATGATATCATGTGACCTCCCTGTGTCTTTTTCCATAATAGGTTGCTGATGTCGATCGTAATTAACCCTTGGATTAGGCACTGGTTAACAAAATTTTCCATTTCCTTGCACTTGTAGCATTGAAGTGTTGGTGGTGTGTTCTCTATAGCCTTTTCTCTATTCACATCATTAGAAAAAAAATTCCCATTACTTCGGCACTAAACTGCTTGATGAATTATTTTCCATAATTGAAACATTTCCTAGTCCCTTTCAGACAATCTCCTGCATTCTTCTTTCCACACTTTGAGCATAAGGAAACATTCATCTTCTTTTCACCATTGTTTTTAGATTTTCCATTGAAATCCATCTCTCATTTCTTTTCAAAACCATGAGATGGATATATAACCTTAAATTTCAGTTCTACCTTGATAGAACAATTCACAATGTCTTTATAGCTACTGAAGTCTCTTATAGCTAATTCCCATTGATGGCTTGGTTTTAATCCACTGAATAATCGATCAAATTTACTTTCATGTTGGATGATATATCCAGAATCAGACCTTGAAAGTCATTTAAAATTTTCCTCGTATGTACCAAAAAATTCATCATCCTTTTCCTTAAGCTCAAGGAACTCCTTTTCAATATTTTTGAAAATAATATTATGGAATTACTTATTGAAAAATATGTTCTTGAACTCATCCCATTCCATGGATTCAATTTCATCTTTCTACCTTGTACCCTTAATTAGAGTCCACTACTGTTTTGATTCACCTTCAAAATGATAAATAGAAAAAATGACTGTTTCATGTTCTGAATAGTGAAGGATATAAAATATCTATTAAATGGTATTGATCCATTTTTCAGCAACAAGTGGATAACAAGACCCACTGATAGAATGTGGATGTTTCTTCGTGAAGGACTCAATAGAATCATTTTCCCCACCCTACTTACTTGGAATTCAATAATGATTCATAGCTTTTGTATGAATAGAAATAATATTTTCCATTCCATCTCCCATAACATTTGGTTGTTCATGAAGAAAATCATTACATTTCCCAGTGCATTGATCATTAACACGGTTCCTTTATGTTCTATCCATTGTCTAAAACCCAATAAGAATAGTGTGATAAGAAAAAATTATTCTAGGAAAAAAAACAGAATCAAGGGGCAGTACTTTCAATATCTAATATCTTAGGTTTAATCCTAGGTTATTCATGATTGTTATCATAATTATAGGATTGTAACCTATTTTTATACCTATCCTTAGGGACATCCCCAGAGACAACTTAGAAATATCTCTAGGGATCTCACTAAAGTTTTCACATCCTAGTTTCCAAAGGTTAAATAATCCTTCTCTCTGATGCAAAATATTACAACCCAAGCTTGACATACATGCACATTATATTTCTTTTGAAGAATAATTATTACATTATACAAAATATAAGTCTAAAGATAGTATTAGTTTAGTGCCTTTGTAAACACAGAACATAATCTTCTAACTTGAAGAAAGATCTTCAACATCTTCCATAAAGATCTTCCCCTTTTGTTTTCCTATATAAAACCTTTTTTATATCACGGGGAAAAGAAAACATTAAATTTTTAAGATCAAATTATCAGTAAGGATAAACATGGAGAACAAAAAAAACCATAAATATAAGAATGTAAAAATATGAATATAATTTTTAAACATCAAAATCTTGAGTCATGAAATAAACCTTGGCAGTACATAAGGCATAGATCCTGAAAGAATATTAACCATTATAAATTATCTTTGGAATAAAACATATAACTATGGAAAAAAATTAAGCACATAATATAATTTCAATATTATCCAAGGCATTGTTCTAAGGACCGTCATGGTGGAAAACGTCCATTACTAAATAGGGTTACATGTCATTCCATCCATGTATTACGGAACCAAATTTACTTCTCATTCTAGTCATGTATATCTCATGAGATATAAATCTTTACCTAATAAATCGGATAGAGATATAGGTCCGACCCATCTCATAACTAAATAATTCTTACATGTTCAATAAAAACATAAATCATTCATCGTAGCATAACCTATGAAATATTATGGGTTTTGGAAACATCATTCCACCATAACATAATCCATACAAGATAAATGGATTTCAAAATTCCATTATAATCACAATTAAATAAAAGTATTTATATGGATATAAACATAACCCAAAGTCATATTAGATGGAAAATAATTTTGATAAAACACTTGAACTTAATTCTTGAGTAAAATATCATTTCTTTTTCAAAAAAGTTTAATTTTATCAAAATGAAATGAAATTTTAATAGAAAATAATTTAGTTGAAAATAAAATTGAACTGTTGTAGACAAATATTCTTTTAAATAAGGTTTCATGAAATCATAAAAATCAGTTCATTTCGTATAAGTTAAAAAAACATTTCCCTCTTACTTTTTTTGGATAGGTCAAAATGTAACTCGTATGGTAAAAGAAAGAAAGATTCATTCCAAACCATGTAGTAAAATTCAAAAATGGGTAAAAATGACTTTAAAAATAAATATAATAATATTAAACATTTTTAGAAAACAAGGACTTGGATGATAAATATACCCTAGTAATTACTTACAAATAAACAATCTCGAATAATAATGAGATTGAAAAATTATCCCTTACCTTGTAATTTTCGTTAGTAGAGGTTGTTCTCATCTCCTTTATAATGGTTAAATCATTTTTTTAAATTATACAAGGAACATATCCAAATTTATGATATCATATATTATCCTATATGATCCTATTATATCAATTTCTTAATAGTATTTCAATATTACCATTATTTCATGTGTTAACTACTTTGTTTTTTCATTCCAATTTTGTCATGTAAGTCCTATTTTTTATGCACAAGATGTATATTATCCATTAAATTAAGTTTATAATTAATATTTTCACTCATAAAATAAATTTATAATATTTATTAAATTTTTAATGTGGAGAACGAATCTCACCGTGTTGTAGAGATGGTACGTCGTACGTACACACGAGCAATGGTATCATTCTCTGGATAGTTAAATGGTATGTAATTGGATGGTATATTAATTATAAATAATAACTATCATGTTTTACTAATTATTTAAATCCATCATAATAATCATAATACCCATCCTAATAAAGTATTTTTGAATAACAAATTACACCATGGCGTGGAGACGGTAAGTCGTATGTACGCACACCTGTTGATATTGTTATTAGTAGGATGTATAAAAGGAGTTATAAGGATGTACCATAATTAATATAACATCTCATAATGTATAATATATTTGAGTTATTACTTTATTATGGAATCAACTTTGAAAGAGGGAGTACAAGAAGAAAATAAATTGAATTGAATTGGTAAATCAATTACCTCTTCTTCATTGGACTTCCTTTGGATCTCTTCTTAGGGACACTAAGGATGGAATTTTTGGAAAACCAGGACCTCCATAAGATAACTGATAATGTTTATAATAGAATTGGGTGGGGTTTGGTTGATCTAGAATGCTCAAGGTGGTGTGAGGAAATGTGGGAGGATATGCTTTTTTATACGAGAGGATAAGGTGCACTTTAGGAAACTCTAAAAATATTAATTTATTATAAATTTAATTTCAATTAAAAATGGTTAAAAATGATTTAATTGGTATATAATATGGTTTTTCTTAATACCCATCATCCAATAATTTTTAGACAAGTTTTGAATATTTATTTATCTGTATCGTTTTGGTGAAACCCTTATTTTACACTTTTTGATCTCACCATGACATCATATTATTTACTAATTGTGGGTCAATATAATTACCATATCATTCCAAATAACCCAAAAAATATATTTATGGAATATTTAGACATATAATATCCATTTTTTAAAGTATTATATTTTTATGAATTTAATATCATTTATTAAACTATTTTATGTTTTAACTTATGAATTACGTCAATTTTGGAAACTATTCATACTTCACTTTTTTTAAAATTCATAACAATATGATTACTTCAAACATAAAGAATAACACAAATTTAATATGTCAATATCACCCATATAATTCTTGTATGACATAAAAATAACTGAATTACATTTTTTTTACATTTATAATATCATTTATTTGAATCCTTTATTAATGAAGCAATCACTGCATCATCATTGTCTCATTATTAAGAATTTTATTTTATTGTCTAAAAATTATAAATAAAAAATAACGATTAAGGAAATAATTTTATATTTATAATTAATATTCATATTCAATGATATTAGTTTGAAGTGCATTGTGTTGCATTTGTTGTCAAGGAGGTATGTTGTTGTCAAGGAATGAATGGATGGATGTCAAGGAGTTTCAATATGTGTATGACAAAGGTTGTGATGGTGATGGTGAGGAAAGGAGAATGGCCATGGTACTAAGATGCATGTCACTTAGGAGATTCACTAAGTGACATAGGAGATGTGGTTGAAACATTATCCATGAAAATCAGACGATTTTTGAGTTGTTCTTAAAGATCCAAGAACTTGTATCAACTGGATACAATGTCACAACAATGTTTGAAGACCATGCATTGTACTGACAATGCATGAGGAGATGAATAGAGCCATCCACAACTTCTAAGTGGATGAAGTGAGCTGAAGAAGACCATGTACTAATTCTTAGTGCATGACAATGTGAATGTGATCCAACTTGACCTCTAATTGGATCATTGACGAATATTGAAGATTTAATTGATTCAGGAGCTCGGTTGAAGAAGGAACCTTCCTAAGTCTAGAATACATGTTGAAAGGAGTTGATGAAGTTTGTGTAAGAAGAAGTGGCTTAGAAGAAGAAGATGTGGAATTTGGCATATTACACTTACTTTGTTTTTATACAAAGTTACTTAGTGTTTTACACTGCCAAAAAATATGGCCAGCCATGGACACCTTGAGGGTTCAACCCCAAGGCATGGGCGCTAGGCACCACACACAAGAGGGAACCCATGGGGCGAGCCCAGGGCGGCAGGACGCACCCAAGACACCGCATGGGCGTCAGGGGCACGCCCGAAGGAGCGCGGCAGGGGCGTACCAAGAGTATCAGTGTGCATAGTGGGCGCCAGTGGCGCGCCCGAAGGTGCATAGTGGGCGCAAGAGCGCGCCCGCAGAGAGAACCCGGTGTGGGGCGGCACCGGGAGGGGAGAAGTTCAACTGAGTTGTGGTGGAGAGCGCCTGGTTGATAAACCGCGGAAAATCCACTCGCCGATTCGATGTGGGACGCGGGATTTTGTCCCGGAGCGAATCCTGGCCGTCCGTCTCATCGCGCGCCCGATCTACACCGCACATCTCATCGCGCCGCTCCCATTCTGATCGCAGCCATTCAAATAGATGATCCGACGGCTCCGAGGCATCGCCTTCCTCGAGAACAACCGGAGGCCTCCCCGCGAGCTCCGTTCGAACCAGGAGCATGCCGAGAGATGTTTTCGAGCTCCCGGCCACCGCTGATCGAAGTAAAGCCACCATTGTGATCGTCTGGCCATAACGAACACATTTATGCATCAAAATATGCATGCATGCAATGAGATGATGAATTCGGTCGAGGCCGAGGAAAACGAAGTTGCTGAGGCATTGGGTGTTCGTGCTTTGCATGAATGGGCCTAAACAGAAGTCCATGCATGCGTTCTAAGTCGCATGCACGTGAAGGAAACCGAAAAATGGAAAACCCGCATTAAAACAGAGAAGAAGAACGAGATACGCGGAAGATATTTAACGCGTTTGATGTTTTCAAAACGTCGATGATTTCGGTCATTCGAGTATAGGATCCCGCGGACTCCATTCATACTCCTCGCCTATAAAAGGAGAGCCTGAGGCCTTGGAGTGCTTGCTGATCCTCTGAAGAGAGAAGTCCCGTGAGAAGCACTCTGTGCCTCACGAAGTCGAAGCCCCGCGCAGCACCCTGCGCGGCAGTGAAGCCCGAAGCCTCCTGTTGGCTTTGTGAGTTCCTTTCGCGCACACTTGCATGAAAGAAGAAGAAGGGGGACCTTGCGCGCTCCCTCTGTGCACCGCGGCCCCCTGCGCGATAAGCACTTGCGCGGCAGTGGCCACCCGAGGCCTTGCGTGCCTTGCACAGGTTGCACCTGAGACTTGCACGGCTTCCTTGCACCCAAGGAGTTCGGGCTGTGTGTGCAAAAACAGAAGAAGGCAGTGTGTGTGTGCCAAGTGGAAAAGAGAACCCGAGTCCATACCTTGTGGTTGTGCCAAATTGAAGAACACACCTTGTGTGTGCATTTGAAGAAGAGGCAGTATCCTTGGGTGTGTGCAAGAAGAGAAGGAAGGCCGAGCCTTTGTGCTTGTGTGCCAAGAAGACAAGAACACCTACGGGCAGTGGCTTGCGCAATGAGGGAGAACCCGAGGCCTTTAGTGCCTTGTGTGTGCACACTTTGAAGAAAAAATTAAAAGAACAAATTGTGTGTGAGAATTAAAGAAGTGGACGAAGGCTATGTGTGTGCACAAGAAGTGTGTGCTCACTTAGAAGAAGAGTAGAAGACCCACACAAAGTACAACACACTTTTAAGTGTGTAAACAAATAGAATTAAGTGTGTGAATATTGTGAAGGAGGTGTGTGCTATAGTTGACTACACCCTCTGAGGGTTTACTGCACCAAGAAGAGAAGAAGGGGAGGGCATGCTTGCATGTATGCACATGCACACGTGAACAAAGACAAATCTGGTTGTGTGCATCTGAGTTGACCAAGACCGGAAGTTCTTGAAGAGAATTGAGAAGGCCTTGCAGTCAGTGCATGATGATTCAGAGTTGCCATGCATTCAGTGCATGAAGTTGTTTTGAACTGAGACTGGACCAGACTGGAGTTAAAGATATCAGTTGTCTGAGTATTCAGTAGTTGAAGAGAGAAGCCAGGTCATCCTTAGAAGAAGGTGATAAATCCTGAGCAAGACGAGAAGACCTGTTCACCACAAGTGATCAGAAGAAGAGCAAGGCCAGCAGCCTTTATCCTAGGCTGCTGAGGATACTTGAAGAACTTAAAGTGAAGAAGAGCTACTCGTGTGACTCGAGGATCCAGGAGAAGCCCCCTGTGAGACTCAGGGAGGAAGAAGTCTTCAGTGGGATTCTGGAGCAGGCCAGTGGGACTCTGGTAACACTGTGGGACGCAGTATAAAGACCCTCCTGTGGGACTCAGGAGAGATACAGCGGGATGCTGTATCGACCATTGTAATTCTAACAAGTTATAATGGAGAAACCATGTTGGGGCGTATAACCAACATGGCAAGGACGTAGGCCTTTGGTTCCAAACCTTGTAAATCTGTGTGTCCAGTGCCTTTACATTTACTGCATCATTCGTGGAAAGGTGAGATATACAAGAAGAGTGGATCGAGGCTTTAACCAGCCATAGAGGTTTAATTGATAAGGAATCAATTAGTAAAAAGTTTTAAGGGATCACTGATTCACCCCCTCCCCCTCTCAGTGATTCACACTGATTTGGGCACTTCAATTGGTATCAGAGGGAGGTTACCTCTAAAAGATCCAAGGGAGTCTTTATGGAGTGCAGATTTGAGGAAATGAGTGACCAGCCTCAAATGGAGATATCTGCCAAGACTCAGAAAAATAGAAAGAAGAAACAGGCAAAGAAGATGAGGAAGAAGGTTGTTGCAATCAGAGAAACTCCTTCTATGGAAAGAAATGTGAAAGTCACATCAGATGACAATTCCTTTTATCATTCTTCTGATGAATCCTTCTCTAGCTGTGATGAAGATGGAAGGAACAATGATCTTCTAAATGCAATCAAATATCTTCAGAAGACAGTCCCCAAGGAAGTGGCTATAACGACCCATACTTTACATACATTGTTAATACTTCAAAATTGAAGCACTCTTATTACAACATATGACAAAACCACAAAGGACCGTATAGGTATAGTGTCTTTAGAAACTGGGAAACATAAACAACTGGTTCATAAATCTTCTACAGTGTCTCCCATTTATTTCATCATATCTAGGGTCCCTTTTAGCATATTCTACTTAATATCCATCTTCCTGACCTGGGGAAAAGAAAACATAAAAGGGTGAGCTCAAATGCTCAGCAAGGGCAAATAAAGGAAATAAAAATCATATCATATCTTTTTGAAAATCAAAACCTGCAAAAGAGATCATAATATCTTAACATGGAATAAATCATAGAAGTGAAAATGAGATCCCCATAATCATAACATAAAACTTGAAACTTTGTGGCATGCACACATAATCATGGAAAATCATTTCTTGTTAGTCATGACTCATTGCCAAGACTATCTTAGTGGACAAAGTCCCTTTCTGAACCGAGTTCACTCCTCGTTTCAGTCCTGTATCACTGAACCGAAATAACCTTCCGTTCCAGCCATGTCTATCTCATGAGATATAAAATCTTTACCCAATGCATTGGAGGGAGATATAGGTCCCACCCATCTTATAATGAATCCTTTCTTGTGTGTGCCACATAATCATAAAACATACATCATCGCATAACACATGAAACAAAAATGGGATTCTTGAAACATCATGACATCATAAATCAATTCATATAAGATAAAGGAATTCATAAAAATAATTCCATCACAACATGATCAAATCAATGTAATAATAGGGATAAAAACAGAACCCTTTATTATCTTAGATGGAAAATAATTTTGAAAATCACTTGAACTCCATTCTTGAGGAAAATATCCTTTCTTCTTCAAAAACATTTTTCCTTTCATAACATGTCATACAACTTTAAAATAAAAGAAGTTGATTAAAAATAAACTTGAAAACTTGTAAAGGAAGCTTCTTTGAAGTAATGTTTTAAAAATCCATTCATGCCGTATAAGTTAAAAAAAACATTCTTCGTACTTTTGTCGGAAAAGTCAAAAAGTACCTCGTACGGAAAAACGACAAAAGATTCCTTTCATATTCTTTACTAAAAACTCACCTAAGGGTAAAATTGGATTTAAACTATTTCAAGTGGATGGAAACAATATTACATATTGAGGGAACATGGATGTGGATGATAAAATACACCCCAGTAAATACTTACGAATAAACAATCTCAGATAAAAATGAGATTGTGATATTTCCCTTACCTTAGGTCCGATTTGCTTTGTTCGTGTCCGAAGCTCCTGTATAATGGTTTAAATAATGTTATTGACTTATTCCAGAATCATACATATTGATATGAGATCATATATGGTCATATTATTAGCTTCTTGTTAGTAATATTTCATTGTTACTTGTTACTCGGGTCTTTATAACTTTTTGTTCTTATGCGTGTTTTGTCGAATAAATTCTTATTCTTATCTTTAGGTTATAGATAATTCATTTCCAGAATGGTATTAGTGTATTATATACCATATTCATTCATTCAATTCATTTATACAATCATTATGAAATGAAGATCATGTAGAACGAGTCGCATCACATCGTGGAGACGGTATTCCGTACGTACGCACGAGTGATGATATCGTTCCTATGATCGTGGAATTGTATTGGAGTATATATATATATTATTTCATTATCAATATTACTTAATAATAATCATATATAGTTACTCATTACACCATTATACCCATCCTTGTAAGGTGATGGTGGAAAATAGATTACACCACGGCGTGGAGACGGTATTCCGTACGTACGCACGCGCGGTGATTTCATTTTTCCGTAGGATGGATAGAAGGTGAATTAGGGATGTTTCATATTTATAATAACATATCAGTATGTAAGTAATACTGATGTTATTACTTTATCATGAAACAACTAAATAAGAAGAAGTTGAAGACGAAAGAAATTGAAAAGATCGGTAATGGATATTACCTCTTCTTTGGAACGCCTCTTTGAATCCTCCACTTAGGGAACTAAGAGTGGTCTTTGGAGAAGACCAGGACCTCTAGGACTATTATAGGGAAGTGGAGAGGGGAAAATGGCAGGGGTTGGCCGAGCTTGAGTGCTCAATTTGGTGTGAGGAGGAGGGGGAGGAGGTGCCCTTTTATAAGGGAGGAGAGGGGCACCTTAGGAATATCTCAAAATATTATTTTATATTAAGGTCAAAATCGGTTTATAATGGTTCCAAAGGGTCTTATTTCGAAGATAAGGTGGGGAGGGGTCGAAATCCTATCAACCAATAGAATTTAGACAAGTTTAGGATATTATTTTAACCTTATCATTTAGATTTAACTCTAAGTTAAATAATTTAACTTTTATCATGTCTTTTTGTTTTCTTTCACTATATGGTTAATACACTTACAATAACATGCCAAACGAACCCAAAATTGTTTATTATTAATATATATATCCTTATCTAAATCATTTGGCCGAACCTTATATTTTTAGGAATACAATAACAATTAATAATATAATATTTGATTTAAAAACTATTTTGTGTCAATTTTGACACTATTTGATATATGATTTTTTGGGAAAGTCATAACAGAATTAAATGTTCGAACCAAGTTGATTAAATCAACATTAATATATCATAGTAACCTAGAAAATTAGTGTAATTCATAAAAAGTCTCAAATTACATTTATTTTGGTGTTTATAACATCAATTATGTCAATATTTCATTAATAAGATAATTACTGCATCATCATTGTGTCATAAATAAATTAAATTATTTAATGTCTAAAAATTACAAATAAAATACCATCATGTAGGAACTCTTTTTAGCTTTCTAATGAATATTTACAATCGAATTTATCTTATGTATAACCCCATATTAAAAATGTTTTAGTAAATATACTTTGATTTTAACTCTTTTAACCCTTCTTTAAATAAATTAATAATAAATGTCCTAATCTAATCCAAGTGGGCCTAAATGGTCATATGTTATTCCTAAGTTTGTTTTTGGTCGAGATAAACTTGTCCAATAGAATTAGGACATGTGTTAGGGTAATATTAATATCATATTTACCCTTAGTTACCCTATTTACTATTAACCGCGGTAAAAAAAGTAAAAAGTTACTATTCACCAAAAAATTATTTTCATCTCATTGAACCACATTTTAGTCCTTGATATTAACCGTGTCTCTCGGATTTTTGAAATTCCATTCACAGAAGTGGTAAAATTAAGTTTTATGCAAAATTCAGTTTTTAACCTACCACTTAGTGGTTTCACTATTCATCAAAAATTGAAAGTTTTCAGAAAAATACCAAAATTTCACCCTAGGCTAATTTCGATATTCTGAGTCCAAAAATGAAGTCCATTTTGAAAAATAAAATTTATAAAATTTTAAAAAGTGGTTATTACTATTCATAACGGCTAGTTTTAATAGCATATTGTTGTTTAGTGAAACTCGGTATTGCGTACGACGCAAGCTATCGAGGAAGGTCGCGATTGCGTGCAAAGCAAGCCAAGCAAGTGTTGTGTAGAAAAAGATTCCTTTGATGATTTATATAACATAAAAGTCTCGGGTGTTACATTCTACCCCCCTTAAAAAGAATTTCGCCCTCGAAATTCGTCACTTTGCAACAAACAAATGAGGATACTTCTCCCTCATCATATCCTCAAGCTCCCATGTAGCTTCTTCAAGTTGGTGGTTTCTCCATAAAACTTTCACCAAGCGAGTGGTCTTGTTTCGTAGGACTTTTTCGCTACGATCCAGAATCTCTATCGGCTGTTCTTCATAAGAAAGATCTTGCTCCAGTGGTACAACTTCTGAGCTGAGTACATGTGAAGGATCTGGTATGTACTTTCTCAGGAGAGATACATGGAACACATCGTGAACTTGAGAGAGATTCGGTGGAAGCGCCAATCGGTAAGCTACCTTCCCAACACGATCCAGTATATCAAAAGGACCGATATATCTAGGGCTCAACTTCCCCTTCTTTCCAAATCTCATAACCCTCTTCCAGGGAGATATTCGTAAGAACACTTTATCGCCCACTTCAAACTCTAGGTCTTTTCTTCGGTTGTCGGCATAACTTTTCTGTCGACTCTGAGCTGCTCTTATGTGTTGTTGAATAGATCTGACTTTTTCTGCCATTTCATCAACGAGATCAGGTCCTAATAGCTTTCTTTCCCCAACTTCATCCCAGCAAGTTGGAGTCCTGCATTTCTTTCCATAGAGAGCTTCATAAGGAGCCATCTGAATACTGGAGTGAAAGCTATTATTATAAGAAAATTCCACCAAAGGTAGGTGTTGATCCCAACCTCCTTTGTAATCCATAGAGCAAGCTCTCAACATATCTTCTAGGGTTTGAATTGTTCTCTCAGACTGACCGTCTGTCTGGGGATGATAAGCAGTGCTGAAACTCAACTCTGTATCCAGAGTATGCTGAAGACTTCGCCAGAACTTCGAGGTAAATCTCGGATCTCGATCAGATACAATAGAAAGTGGTACTCCATGCAATCTTACCACTTCCTTTACATATATTCTGGCAAGCTGATCTAGAGAGAAATCCTCTCTAATAGCAATGAAGTGTGCAGACTTTGTAAGACGATCAACTATGACCCAGATAGCATTATTGCCTTTGGATGTTTTAGGAAGTCCTGTGACAAAGTCCATAGTGATGTTTTCCCATTTCCATTCGGGTATGGGTAATGGTTGTAACATCCCCTTAGACTTCTGTCTCTCAGCTTTAACTTGTTGACAAACCAAGCATCGAGAGACATATTCAGCAACATCTCTTTTCATGCCATCCCACCAGAAGTACTCTTTCAGGTCCCTATACATCTTCGTGCTTCCAGGATGAATAGAGAATGAAGAACTATGAGCCTCATCCAGCAGCTCTTTCTTTAATTCGGGGATGGGAGGAACACAAACCCGATTCCTGAACTTTATTATCCCATCACAATCAAGGTTGAATTCAGGAACATTTCTCACCTTCTTTTGTAACTCGACATCTTCTTTCTGTGCCTCTTTAATCTTCACATGTATAGATGGTTGAACATTCATTTGAGAAAGATAAGATTTTTCCCCTTCCATTATAATTCCAAGATCCATCCTTTGTAAATCCATAAATATTGGATCTTTTGTGATCCTCATCATGGATAAACTAGCATGGTCTTGTCGACTTAATGCATCTGCCACCTTGTTTGCTTTCCCAGGGTGGTAATGGATTGAGCAGTCATAATCCTTAATCAGCTCCAACCATCTTCTTTGGCGCATATTCAGCTCCTTTTGTGTGAAAATATACTTTAAACTTTTATGATCAGTATAAATATCACACCTTTCACCATAAAGGTAATGCCTCCAAATCTTTAATGCAAAGATTACCGCAGCCAACTCCAAATCATGTGTTGGGTAATTTTGCTCATGGATTTTCAACTGTCGTGAGGCATAAGCTATCACCATATCATTTTGCATAAGAACACACCCCAATCCCTTCTTGGATGCATCACTATAGATCACAAACCTTTCTCCACTACAAGGCAGTGTGAGCACAGGTGCACTGGATAACCTTCTTTTCAACTCCTTGAAATTCTCTTCACATTCCTCTGTCCAGACAAACTTAACTCCTTTCCGAGTAAACTTGGTGATTGGATTAGATAACCGTGAAAAATCTTTTACAAAACGTCGATAATATCCAGCCAAACCAAGAAAACTTCGGATCTCAGTTACTGTTGTTGGTCTTGACCATCTTTCGATAACCTCTGTTTTTGCTGGATCCACAGATATCCCCTCTTTTGAGATTATATGACCCAAAAATGCAACTTTTTGAAGCCAAAATTCACACTTGGTAAATTTGGCATAAAGCTTCTCTTTTCTCAGGGTCTTTAATATAATTCTCAAGTGATCTTCATGCTCTTCCTTGCTCTTTGAATAGACAAGAATATCGTCTATAAAGACTACCACAAATTGATCAAGATAGTCTCTAAAGACTCTATTCATTAGATCCATGAAGATAGCAGGGGCATTAGTAAGACCAAATGGCATCACTATAAATTCATAGTGTCCATACCTTGTACGGAAAGCCGTCTTTGGTATATACTCCCTTTTGACCCTTAATTGATGATACCCTGAACGAAGATCAATCTTGGAAAAGTATTGAGCTCCGCGTAGTTGGTCAAATAAGTCATCAATGCGTGGGAGAGGATATTTGTTCTTGATAGTGATCTTGTTAAGTTCTCGATAATCAATGCAGAGTCTCATTGATCCATCTTTCTTCTTAACAAATAGAACAGGTGCTCCCCAAGGTGACGCACTAGGGCGTATGAATCCCTTATCAAGATTCTCTTGGAGTTGCTTCTTCAATTCCTGCAACTCAATTGGGGCCATTCTATAAGGTGTCTTTGAAATAGGCAAAGCACCCGGTACGAGTTCTATTGAAAACTCAACTTCACGATTTGGTGGAAGACCCGGAAATTCCTCCGGGAAGACATCATCAAACTCCCGTACAATGGGCATATTCTTAATCGTGAGTTTCTCACCAACCATTTGAGATAAATAACCTTCATTTAGTGGAATCAATACCCATAAGATGGAAGAAATTTCCACTGGAAGGTTATATTCATCCTTGCATTGATAGACGATCGTAGGTTGATCTGGAATATGAAATGTGACTTCCCTTCTTTGGCAATTGATATGAGCTCCATGTAGAGAAAGCCAATCCATGCCAAGAATCACATCAAATTCCACTAAAGGAAGGATCACAAGATTTGCAGGAAGCACTTTCCCACAAACTTCGATCGGAGAAGAATTATAAACTTCTGATGCGATTGATGTGCCATTAGGTGTTGTCACAGCTAACTCAACATCTAATTGTTGAGGTAATACGGTGATACCCTTAGAAAATTTTTCAGAAATAAAAGAGTGGGTGGATCCAGAATCAAATAAAACATTTGCTACTTTAGAGTGGATGGTAAGTGTACCTTTCACCACATCGTTATCGTACTCCACATCGCTGATAGAAATTGCATGTGACTTTCCTTTGTCTTTAGCCTTAAGAGTTTGTTGACGTCGACCATCATCATCAACCCTTGGATTTGGGCATTGATTGGCATAATACCCCATCTCCTTGCACTTGAAACATTGAAGTGTAGCAGGTTCATTCTGTGTATCCCTTCCTTTGTTTGCATCATTAGACATCTTCTTCCCATTATCACGGCATTCAAATGCCCGATGACCTTCCTTTCCACATTTAAAACATTTACTTGTCCCTTTAAGACAACTCCCTCCATGTTTCTTTCCACACTTTTAGCATAAGGGAAAGTTCATCTTCTTTTCCGTGTGCTCTTTAGATTTTTCTTTGAATTCCATCTTCCTCTTCTTATCAAACCCATGTGACTGATGGGTTACTCCAATCTCCATCTCGACTTTGAGAGCACATCGAACGATTTCTTCGTAGCTATTGAAGTCCCTTATGGCTAACGCCCTTCGAAGACTTGGTTTTAGGCCACTAAAGAATCGATCGATCTTACTCTCAGGTTGGATAATAATACCAGAAGCGTACCTTGCAAGTCTTGTAAAATTTGCTTCATAGGTACTAACAGATTCATCATCCCTTTGCTTCAGTTCAAGGAACTCTTTCTCCATCTTTGTTCGGAGAATACGAGGGAAGTACTTATTGAAAAATAAGTTCTTGAACTCGTCCCATTCCATAGACTCAATTTCATCCCTTTGCCTCGTATTCTTAACAAGATTCCACCATTGATCCGCATCTCCTTCCAAACGATACACTGCTAGGATGACTTTATCATGCTCAGAACATTGAAGAACTGAAAATATCTTTTCAGTAGTACTAATCCATTGTTCAGCAACTAATGGATCAGTAGACCCGCTGAAAGATGGTGGACGCTGCCTCATGAAGGATTCAACAGAATGTTGCTCCCTCCTTTGTTCGTTTGGAAATCCTGCATGATTCATAGCTTGAGAAAGTTGTGTGAGCATGGCTACAAGATTTTGCATTCCAGCTCCCATATCGTTTGGTTTCTCAGGGGGACAATCATTGCATTGCCCATCGCATTCCGCATTAACACGGTTCCTTCGGGTTCCAGCCATTGACTAAAACCAAGAAGAATAGTGTGAGCAACACTAATTATAATAGGAAACCACATAATTCAAGAGTAAAATTTTCATGCTTAAGGTCTTATCCTAGGTTATTCAAGGCCATTTCTAAAACACTAAGATTGTGTTCTATGCTTAGACTTATCCTTAGGGTTCTTACTAAGGCTTTCACATCCTAGTTTCCAAAGGTTGACTATACCTTTCCTCTGATACCAACTATAACGACCCATACTTTACATACATTGTTAATACTTCAAAATTGAAGCACTCTTATTACAACATATGACAAAACCACAAAGGACCGTATAGGTATAGTGTCTTTAGAAACTGGGAAACATAAACAACTGGTTCATAAATCTTCTACAGTGTCTCCCATTTATTTCATCATATCTAGGGTCCCTTTTAGCATATTCTACTTAATATCCATCTTCCTGACCTGGGGAAAAGAAAACATAAAAGGGTGAGCTCAAATGCTCAGCAAGGGCAAATAAAGGAAATAAAAATCATATCATATCTTTTTGAAAATCAAAACCTGCAAAAGAGATCATAATATCTTAACATGGAATAAATCATAGAAGTGAAAATGAGATCCCCATAATCATAACATAAAACTTGAAACTTTGTGGCATGCACACATAATCATGGAAAATCATTTCTTGTTAGTCATGACTCATTGCCAAGACTATCTTAGTGGACAAAGTCCCTTTCTGAACCGAGTTCACTCCTCATTTCAGTCCTGTATCACTGAACCGAAATAACCTTCCGTTCCAGCCATGTCTATCTCATGAGATATAAAATCTTTACCCAATGCATTGGAGGGAGATATAGGTCCCACCCATCTTATAATGAATCCTTTCTTATGTGTGCCACATAATCATAAAACATACATCATCGCATAACACATGAAACAAAAATGGGATTCTTGAAACATCATGACATCATAAATCAATTCATATAAGATAAAGGAATTCATAAAAATAATTCCATCACAACATGATCAAATCAATGTAATAATAGGGATAAAAACAGAACCCTTTATTATCTTAGATGGAAAATAATTTTGAAAATCACTTGAACTCCATTCTTGAGGAAAATATCCTTTCTTCTTCAAAAACATTTTTCCTTTCATAACATGTCATACAACTTTAAAATAAAAGAAGTTGATTAAAAATAAACTTGAAAACTTGTAAAGGAAGCTTCTTTGAAGTAATGTTTTAAAAATCCATTCATGCCGTATAAGTTAAAAAAAAACATTCTTCGTACTTTTGTCGGAAAAGTCAAAAAGTACCTCGTACGGAAAAACGACAAAAGATTCCTTTCATATTCTTTACTAATAACTCACCTAAGGGTAAAATTGGATTTAAACTATTTCAAGTGGATGGAAACAATATTACATATTGAGGGAACATGGATGTGGATGATAAAATACACCCCAGTAAATACTTACGAATAAACAATCTCAGATAAAAATGAGATTGTGATATTTCCCTTACCTTAGGTCCGATTTGCTTTGTTCGTGTCCGAAGCTCCTGTATAATGGTTTAAATAATGTTATTGACTTATTCCAGAATCATACATATTGATATGAGATCATATATGGTCATATTATTAGCTTCTTGTTAGTAATATTTCATTGTTACTTGTTACTCGGGTCTTTATAACTTTTTGTTCTTATGCGTGTTTTGTCGAATAAATTCTTATTCTTATCTTTAGGTTATAGATAATTCATTTCCAGAATGGTATTAGTGTATTATATACCATATTCATTCATTCAATTCATTTATACAATCATTATGAAATGAAGATCATGTAGAACGAGTCGCATCACATCGTGGAGACGGTATTCCGTACGTACGCACGAGTGATGATATCGTTCCTATGATCGTGGAATTGTATTGGAGTATATATATATATTATTTCAGTATCAATATTACTTAATAATAATCATATATAGTTACTCATTACACCATTATACCCATCCTTGTAAGGTGATGGTGGAAAATAGATTACACCACGGCGTGGAGACGGTATTCCGTACGTACGCACGCGCGGTGATTTCATTTTTCCGTAGGATGGATAGAAGGTGAATTAGGGATGTTTCATATTTATAATAACATATCAGTATGTAAGTAATACTGATGTTATTACTTTATCATGAAACAACTAAATAAGAAGAAGTTGAAGACGAAAGAAATTGGAAAGATCGGTAATGGATATTACCTCTTCTTTGGAACGCCTCTTTGAATCCTCCACTTAGGGAACTAAGAGTGGTCTTTGGAGAAGACCAGGACCTCTAGGACTATTCTAGGGAAGTGGAGAGGGGAAAATGGCAGGGGTTGGCCGAGCTTGAGTGCTCAATTTGGTGTGAGGAGGAGGGGGAGGAGGTGCCCTTTTATAAGGGAGGAGAGGGGCACCTTAGGAATATCTCAAAATATTATTTTATATTAAGGTCAAAATCGGTTTATAATGGTTCCAAAGGGTCTTATTTCGAAGATAAGGTGGGGAGGGGTCGAAATCCTATCAACCAATAGAATTTAGACAAGTTTAGGATATTATTTTAACCTTATCATTTAGATTTAACTCTAAGTTAAATAATTTAACTTTTATCATGTCTTTTTGTTTTCTTTCACTATATGGTTAATACACTTACAATAACATGCCAAACGAACCCAAAATTGTTTATTATTAATATATATATCCTTATCTAAATCATTTGGCCGAACCTTAGATTTTTAGGAATACAATAACAATTAATAATATAATATTTGATTTAAAAACTATTTTGTGTCAATTTTGACACTATTTGATATATGATTTTTTGGGAAAGTCATAACAGAATTAAATGTTCGAACCAAGTTGATTAAATCAACATTAATATATCATAGTAACCTAGAAAATTAGTTTAATTCATAAAAAGTCTCAAATTACATTTATTTTGGTGTTTATAACATCAATTATGTCAATATTTCATTAATAAGATAATTACTGCATCATCATTGTGTCATAAATAAATTAAATTATTTAATGTCTAAAAATTACAAATAAAATACCATCATGTAAGAAATCTTTTTAGCTTTCTAATGAATATTTACAATCGAATTTATCTTATGTATAACCCCATATTAAAAATGTTTTAGTAAATATACTTTGATTTTAACTCTTTTAACCCGTCTTTAAATAAATTAATAATAAATGTCCTAATCTAATCCAAGTGGGCCTAAATGGTCATATTTTATTCCTAAGTTTGTTTTTGGTCGAGATAAACTTGTCCAATAGAATTAGGACATGTGTTAGGGTAATATTAATATCATATTTACCCTTAGTTACCCTATTTACTATTAACCGCGGTAAAAAAAGTAAAAAGTTACTATTCACCAAAAAATTATTTTCATCTCATTGAACCACATTTTAGTCCTTGATATTAACCGTGTCTCTCGGATTTTTGAAATTCCATTCACAGAAGCGGTAAAATTAAGTTTTATGCAAAATTCAGTTTTTAACCTACCACTTAGTGGTTTCACTATTCATCAAAAATTGAAAGTTTTCAGAAAAATACCAAAATTTCACCCTAGGCTAATTTCGATATTCTGAGTCCAAAAATGAAGTCCATTTTGAAAAATAAAATTTATAAAATTTTAAAAAGTGGTTATTACTATTCATAACGGCTAGTTTTAATAGCATATTGTTGTTTAGTGAAACTCGGTATTGCGTACGACGCAAGCTATCGAGGAAGGTCGCGATTGCGTGCAAAGCAATCCAAGCAAGTGTTGTGTAGAAAAAGATTCCTTTGATGATTTATATAACATAAAAGTCTCGGGTGTTACAGTGGCAATGTGTATAGCTACAGGCCTCCTTGATCTTCAAGAAGAAAAATTACAGCTAGAAGATGAAGCCAATTCTCTGGAAGTCCAATTGGGAAAAAGGGTTGGCATAACCAACACTCTCAGAAAGCTGGTGAAGGCTAAAGATGAAACAGTATCTCTTTTCAATGAAAGATATGAAGACACTATTGAAGAATTGCAAAGAAGCCTTTCTGAGAAAGAATTCTTTAAGACTGTGGTCAAAGTTGTTTTCCATGCACTGGAAAAGAGGCATAAAGTATCAATGGTTGTCAGAGATGCTCAACTCGAAGAAAAAGTCAAATTGGTGAAGGAGATGGAAAATTCATTGCAAGAATTGAAGAAGGTGCATGAAGACCAGATGAAACAACTGGTAGAGAATTGGGAAGGAAAGCTAAGAACTGTTGAGGATGAGAAGAACTCCCTTAACATGAAATGCTTAGAACTAGAGGTGATATTGAAAAATCTGCAATCACCCAAAGCTGAATCCTCCCAGTCAGCTGAAAGTAGAAATGTTGCTACTCAAGTGAGCTTTGAGAAGGATGATTCTAAGAGAAATACATCCTCTAATGAAAGGGCAACATCTTCTAAAAAGAAGGTACCATCCATCCCATCTTGTACTAATGCTTCTAATTGTGTTTCCACAATAAGTGCAGGATGGAAAAATAATTCCAAACAAGTATGGATGAAGACAGTGAAGAAAGAAAGCTCTTCTGAAGTAGCACAGCAAGTCAAGAAAAGTACCCAACAATCAGAAGAACCGAAGAGGTCAAGATTTGTGGGTCAATGTTGGTGTTGTAACAAGTATGGGCATTGTGCAAAGGATTGTTGGTACAATCCACTGAATGCCAAAGCACAGAGGAAGCCCATGCCTAGGGGGAGCAAGCCAGAAGGAAATAAGCAACTTCCATAGGTCCAGAGACATCTGTTTACTGCTAACAGATTTGGATTGCTTGATAACATCTGGGATGTGTGCAAAAGTGGTCAAATAGATACATGTCAATCTCCAACTGTATCCAGAGCTCAAAAGAAGAAAAGATCACAGAACCTGGCTCAGAAAGAATCCTTGGGAAGTAAGAAGAAAGTTGAAGATGCTCCCAAGAAGGTTTTGAAAAAGGAAAAGAAGTCCTTGGAGTCTAAATCCAAGAAGGTTGATGCATCCAGAAGTACCACCAAGAAAATATGCTTCTACTGTGGAAAGAAAGGTCATACCATGGATCTTTGTGAACAAGCCATGGAAATGAATAGAAGCAGAATGGACTCAAAAAGACAATCAATCCAGAAGAAGCAGAAGGGATTGGTTGAAAATAAGTTGCCTAAGAAAGGTATCTTAACAGCATCAAAAGAACCATGTGGAATTTCCAAAACTGAGGCCTCACTTCCAAATGACTTGTTAGTCATATGGCCTAATCAGTTGCAACTTGCCAGAGAACTGCAAAGAGCTGAAGATGAAGCACTGGCAATTGCTAAGGCAAAAAGGAAACAAAAGATTTCACATGAAGATGTATTGAGATCCACACCAGCACAAACATCATTGAAGATCAAATGTGCAAGTGTAAAGAATGGTGAAAATGGGACATCTCGGTTGAGAGAATCTTCTCAACCTTGTTGTTCACATTGATGAACCAAGGAGGTTCCATCTTATTCCCTTATACTTCTGGTATTTACATGTGCTAACATTACAGGGAATTGAAGATGATGATCATTCTCAACTGGAGGATGGTTTGGACAGAATGGAGTGCACCCCTTGAGGGGGAGCCAATCTGTAGAAGATGGGATTCTGAGATTTAATACCATCTTGAGAAAAGTGAAGGTAATCCAATCATACTTTCATCCCTTGTTTCTTAATTTTATTCATCATGACAATTAAGGGGGAGTATTGATTGAAGACAAATGGTTGAAAGGGGGAGCTTTATCTTTGCACCTGAACTTTCTAAAGAGTTTTGTGAAGTATGTGCAGGATTTAGCAATTCATTGTTATATCTGAAAAATTTCAAACCCCTAAAGCATGATCTCACATGTTATAGTGAATGTGGACAGCTTTGAATACCTTGGTCATATCACTCTTGTTTTCTACACCGGGTTAGCCCAAGTAGACTTAGAGCTGATTTACTAAAGGTTCATTGCTCAAGTGAACATGTGACATCATCCCTCTCTTAGTGTTTTTCAAGAAAATACTTTTCAAAGGGAGGAAGCGATTTTTGAAAGAGAACCACACCACACCTTTGCATTTGATTGCCAATAAGTGGGAGAAAAGATTGGCACACATATTGACCCATTCATATGTGCTGAAGAAGTGTATTGACAACAAATACAAAGGGGGAGATTGAAGTGCACTGTGTTGCATTTGCTGTCAAGGAGGTATGTTGTTGTCAAGGAATGAATGGATGGATGTCAACGAGTTTCAATATGTGTATGACAAAGGTTGTGATGGTGATGGTGAGGAAAGAAGAATGGCCATGGTACTAAGATGCATGTCACTTAGGAGATTCACTAAGTGACATAGGAGATGTGGTTGAAACATTCTCCATGAAAATCAGACGATTGTTGAGATGTTCTTAAAGTTCCAAGAACTTGTATCAACTGGATACAATGTCACAACAATGTTTGAAGACCATGCATTGTACTGACAATGCATGATGAGATGAAGAGAGCCATCCACAACTTCTAAGTGGATGAAGTGAGCTGAAGAAGACCATGTACTAATTCTTAGTGCATGACAATGTGAATGTGATCCAACTTGACCTCTAATTGGATCATTGACGAATATTGAAGATTTAATTGATTCAGGAGCTCGGTTGAAGAAGTAACCTTCCTAAGTCTAGAATACATGTTGAAAGGAGTTGATGAAGTTTGTGGATGAAGAAGTGGCTTAGAAGAAGAAGATGTGGCATTTGGCATATTAAACTTACTTTGTTTTTATACAAAGTTACTTAGTGTTTTACACTGCCAAAAAATATGGCCAGCCATGGACACCTAGAGGGTTCAACCCCAAGGCATGGGAGCTAGGCACCACACACAAGAGGGAACCCGTGGGGCGAGCCCAGGGCGGCAGGACGCACCCAAGACACCGCATGGGCGTCAGGGGCACGCCCGAAGGAGCGCGGCAGGGGCGTACCAAGAGTATCAGTGTGCATAGTGGGCGCCAGTGGCACGCCCGAAGGTGCATAGTGGGCGCAAGAGCTCGCCTGCAGAGAGAACCCAGTGCGGGGCGGCACCGGGAGGGGAGAAGTTCAACTGAGTTGTGGTGGAGAGCGCCTGGTTGATAAACCGCGGAAAATCCGCTCGCCGATTCGATGTGGGACGCGGGATTTTGTCCCGGAGCGAATCCTGGCCGTTCGTCTCATCACGCGCCCGATCTACGCCGCACATCTCATCGCGCCGCTCTCATTCTGATCGCCGCCGTTCAAAGAGATGATCTGACGGCTCCGAGGCATCTCCTTCCTAGAGCACAACCGGAGGCCTCCCCGCGAGCTCCGTTCGAACCAGGAGCATGCCGAGAGATGTTTTCGAGCTCCCGGCCACCGTTGATCGAAGTAAAGCCACCATTGTGATCGTCTGGCCATAACGAACACATTTATGCATCAAAATATGCATGCATGCAATGAGATGATGAATTCGGTCGAGGCCGAGGCAAACGAAGTTGCTGAGGCATCGGGTGTTCGTGCTTTGCATGAATGGGCCTAAACAGAAGTCCATGCATGCGTTCTAAGTCGCATGCACGTGAAGGAAACCGAAAAATGGAAAACCCGCATTAAAACAGAGAAGAAGAACGAGATATGCGGAAGATATTTAACGCGTTTGAAGTTTTCAAAACGCCGATGATTTTGGGCATTCGAGTATTGGATCCCGCAGACTCCATTCATACTCCTCGCCTATAAAAGGAGAGCCCGAGGCCTTGGAGTGCTTGCTGATCCTCTGAAGAGAGAAGTCCCGTGAGAAGCACTCTGTGCCTCGCGAAGTCGAAGCCCCGCGCAGCACCCTGCGCGGCAGTGAATCCCGAAGCCTCCTGTTGGCTTCGTGAGTTCCTTTTGCGCACACTTGCGCGAAAGAAGAAGAAGAGGGACCTTGCACGCTCCCTCTGTTCACCGCGGCCCCCTGCGCGGTAAGCACTTGCGCGGCAGTGGCCACCCGAGGCCTTGCGTGCCTTGCACAGGTTGCACCTGAGACTTGCACGGCTTCCTTTCACCCAAGGAGTTCGGGCTGTGTGTGCAAAAACAGAATAAGGCAGTGTGTGTGTGCCAAGTGGAAAAGAGAACCCGAGGTCATACCTTGTGGTTGTGCCAAATTGAAGAACACACCTTGTGTGTGCATTTGAAGAAGAGGCAGTAGCCTTGGGTGTGTGCAAGAAGAGAAGGAAGTCCGAGCCTTTGTGCTTGTGTGCCAAGAAGACAAGAACACCTACGGGCAGTGGCTTGTGCAAAGAGGGAGAACCCGAGGCCTTTAGTGCCTTGTGTGTGCACACTTTGAAGAACAAATTAAAAGAAAAAATTGTGTGTGAAAATTAAAGAAGTGGCCGAAGGCTATGTGTGTGCACAAGAAGTGTGTGCTCACTTAGAAGAAGAGGAGAAGACCCACACAAAGTACAACACACTTTTAAGTGTGTAAACAAATAGAATTAAGTGTGTGAAGATTGTGAAGGAGGTGTGTGCTATAGTTGACTGCACCCTCTGAGGGTTTACTGCACCATCAAGAGAAGAAGGGGAGTGCATGCTTGCATGTATGCACATGCACACGTGAACAAAGACAAATCTGGTTGTGTGCATCTGAGTTGACCAAGACCGGAAGTTCTTGAACAGAATTGAGAAGGCCATGCAGTCAGTGCATGAGGATTCAGAGTTTCCATGCATTCAGTGCATGAAGTTGTTTTGAACTGAGACTGGACCAGAATGGAGTTTAAGATATCAGTTGTCTGAGTATTCAGTAGTTGAAGAGAGAAGCCAGGTCATCCTTAGAAGAAGGTGATAAATCCTGAGCAAGACGAGAAGACATGTTCACCACAAGTGATCAGAAGAAGAGAAAGGCCAGCAGCCTTTATCCCAGGATGCTGAGGATACTTGAAGAACTTAAAGTGAAGAAGAGCTACTCGTGTGAATCGAGGAGCCAGGAGAAGCCCCCTGTGAGACTCAGGGAGGAAGAAGTCTTCAGTGGGATTCTAGAGCAGGCCAGTGGGACTCTGGTAACACTGCGGGACGCAGTATAAAGACCCTCCTGTGGGACTCAGGAGAGATACAGTGGGATGTTGTATCGACCATTGTAATTCTAACAAGTTATAATAGAGAAACCATGTTGGGGTGTATAACCAACATGGCAAGGACGTAGGCCTTTGGTGCCGAACCTTGTAAATCCTTGTGTCTAGTGCCTTTACATTTAATGCATCATTCGTGGAAAGGTGAGAGATACAAGAAGAGTGGATCGAGGCTTTAACCAGCCATAGAGGTTTAATTGATAAGGAATCAATTAGTAAAAAGTTTTAAGGGATCACTGATTCACCCCCTCCCCCTCTCAGTGATTCACACTGATCTGGGCACTTCATAGTTATATAAACTTACATTAAAATTGTATTAGAAAAAGATACATGTTTATGTTACATTTCTCTTTACTTTAAATAAATTCTTATATAATGTCATTTTCACATCCAACTGGATCCATGGGGTCTAGAAATCGACCCAATAATGACCATAGAAGGAAATATCTTATCCAATATTATTAGGACATATTTTAGGGTAGTTTTATATTATTAAATTATAATTTTTTACCCATATTTACCAGATTTACCCTTTAAGCATGGTAAATAAAAATAATTACTGAATTTACTATTCATAATGTCCAAAAATAAAAGATATATATTCACACAATTTGAAGCATATGATTCCAAATATGGAATATATATTTTCAAATTCTAAACACAGAATTTTTGATAATTAATTTAAAATTAATTCACGTTGTCAAAACCAAAAAGCGGGTTTTTAAGAAGTAATAACTATCAAAAGATTGACAAGTTTTTATATAAAATTTAAATGGGAAATTACATCAACTAAACAAAATTAGATTAAAAGATAAAATTATAATCCAATTAAACTTTAAAACTAATTAAAACGGTAATCTAACTATATAAATAAATTAGATGAAAAGGTAGTCTTGAATTAAAATGTTGTATTTTTCACTATCTAATAAAATTTGAATTTTATCTGAAAATACCAAAAGTTCAACAAAAGTAAATTTTTATGTCCCAATTACAAAGAACAAGTTTATTTTTTCAAATATAACTTTTAAAATTTTCAAAAACTATATTTAAAATGGGTGCACCATCAAAAGGTTGTAAAACTGTATTTTTTGAAAAATACTTCTTTTTTCCAAAAAATTGATTTTGTTTGAGAAAATGTTCTAGAAAATGTGTAATATGAATGAAAATGTTATATAAAATTAAAAACCTAGTTAATAATATTAATAAAAGATGGTTTATATCCCATTAAATATTAATATTTTAATAATATTTCATTGTTCAGTGAAACTCGGTATCCCGAACAATGCAAGCTATCAGGAAAGGTTGTTATTGGGTGTAACGAAATCCAAGAATAGTGTGGTCTATAATGAAAGATAATAAGGTGTTTCATATATATCAAGCTAATATTATTGTAGCGTAAATCACAAGATATCAATTAAATTAAAATAAATCTATCTCATAAAATATGAGGGTGTTACACCCACCTCATTGATACAAGTGTAAATGGAATGGGAATTATGAATACTAGTGCCCATACTAGAATGTTAATTATGATGATCAACCTCAATAAACTATTAAACCAAGGGATGAGGGAAAATCTCATCCAGTCACTATTTCTGATGAGAGCTTTGATAACAGCATGGTGAAAGGTACAATTACCATTAACTCCAGAACACATAATGTATTATTTGATTCAGGGTTTACCCAATATTTAATATATAAAGAATTTTCTAATGGTAATATGTATTATTTTCTGATTTATTATTTTATTCAGGATCTACCCCTAATGGTATGATGATTTCATCTAAATTATATGATTTATATCTAGTTGATGTTTATGAAAATATGCCTTTTGAAAATATTTTCATTCATCATCTAATTGAATTTGATGACATTTTAGGCATTGATGGGATTTATATTCCTAAATACCAAATCACTTGTTTGGGAAGTTTGGTTTGTTTGATATTTAAAACAACCAATGTTAATATTTTAATGTAATGATATGGATGAACTTACTATGGATATTTCATCCTATGTGTGGTCCTTAATTCCCAGTTAAAGAGAGTGTTTATCCCAAATGGTTGGGGGGAATCGACATCAATTATATTCCTATTATTCAGGATTTCTTGGTTGTATTTATGGAATATATACCTATATTTCCACAAGAATGTGAATTTTATTTCTCAATAAAACAGATACCTGGTTCCATATTAATTTTGAAGACCCCCTATATAATAGCCCTAATTGAGTTTCAATAATTAAAAAATAAAATCTAAGAAAACCTTAATAAGGGAATCATTTAACCAAGTGTGCCACATTGGGGTGCACATTTTCTTGTTGTGAAAAACAAAAAGATTGATCAATGAAACTCTTCATTGATTATTCAATGTAAAAAATATCATGATCAAGAACTAGTATCATATTACCCATATTGATGACTTGTTTGATCAACTACGCGAAGCCAAATACTTTTTCAAGATTGATCTTCATTATGGATATCATCAATTGAGGGACAAGGAGGGTATACCCAAGATGAAATTCCATACAAGATATGGACACTATTACTCTATAGTGATTTCTTTTGGTCTTAATAATTCCCATAATATCTTCATGGATTTATGAATAAAGTAATTTGATATTACCAAGATCTATTTTTAGTGGTCTTTATAGTTGATATTATTATCTATTCAAATACCATCAAAGAGTGTAATGACCACCTGAGTTTTCCGAAAGAACCTGAATGAGGATAAACTATATGAATAATTTACAAATTGTGAATTTTGGAAGTGAAATGTCTCATTTACTAGTTATATAATCTCAATAGAGGGAATAGAAGTAAATCCATCAAATATGATGGCTATTAAATGTTGTCCTATACCAGCCACAATGAAAAAGTTCCAAACTTTTCTTAGTTTTGATGGATATTATTAATGGTTTTTGGATAATTTATTAGGACTCTCCAATCATATGAGGAATTAACTCAAAAGGGTTCCAATTGTTTCTCGATAGATGAATGTGAGGAAAATTTCAAGGAACTGAAGATAAGGTTAGATAGCATACCATTTTGTACATTACCCTATAGTGGAGAAAGATTTTTAATCTGTAGTGATTTGTCCAAGAAGGAAATAAAAATGTATTCTTATGAATAGTAATATGTTTATAGCATATTCCTCATAAAAATTTATGATTCATGAGTAAAATTACCTAACTCATGATTTCGATTTAGCTGCGGTAATTTTTGCATTAATGATATAGAGGAACTATCATCATGGAGATAAGTATGATTTATATACTGATTATAAAAATATGAAACACATATTCACACAGAAGGACTTGAACATGTTCTAGAGAAGATAGTTGGAGATGATAAAATATTATGACTACTAAGTACATTACCACTCTAGGAAAGTGAACAAGGTGGATAGTGATTTAAGTAGAAAGGTTTGTGCTATATTATCCATGATCAGGATCGTAAAAGTTCTAATATTTATATATTTTCAAACGATGTATTTGAAAATATTGAATGAATTAGAAAAATATTATATTTCTTAATTTAATATTCAACCCTCTGTCTATGTTATTATTAAATAGGTGAGGATGGAATATTTGGAACTACAGAAGAATATTAGAAATTTTCCTGAGTTTAACCTTGGTTGGGATGGAATGATAATATTTAGGAATCTTTTATGTGTTAGTTTAATACTAGACTTGAAAGAAGGATATGTTAGAGTAAACTCATAACTCTTCATTATCTATTCATATTAGAATATGAATATGTATAGAGGTCTAAAAGAATACTTTTGGTGGGATGGAATGAAGAGAGATATCATAGAGTTTGTGTCTTGGTTCTTAATACACCTGTAAATTAAGTCTAATTTTTTTAAGGATATGTTACATCCATTACAAATACCATGATGGAAATTCGAGAACATCAGTATTGATTTTGTCTTTTGACTCCCCAAACCCACTAAAGGGAATAATTCCATATGGGTGGTATTATATCTCCATTCTATGTTTTCACACGTCATCACTTCCAAACAAGACCTCTATCAAGATCATATTTCCATTATATATATATTAATAAAGTGGTAAGATTTCATAGAGTTCCACATTCCAATGTATTTGATCTGTAACTGATTTTTTCCTCAATGTTCTAGAAAAGTCTTTAGCAATAATTTTTTACAGAATTGATTTTTAGCACTACTTATCATCCTCATATGTTTTTTCTGTCTGAAAGAAAAATTAAAACAATATAGGATATGTTGAGATATTGTTCTCCAGATTTCAATGGTGTTTCAGATAAACACCTTACTATATTTGATTTTTATTACAATAATATCTTTCATTCATAATTCAAATGGATCCTTATGATTCCCTCTATGGAAATAAATGTTGTTCTCCAATGGGCTGGAATGAAGTTGGCGAAAGAAACATATTGGGACCTAATATAGCTGAAGAAATGGAAAATAAGGATAGAACCATTTAGTATCATATCATGGAATAACATATTCTGTAGAAAAAATATGCTCATAATCATCGAAACGATCTTTAATTTGTAGTCGGTGCAAAGGTTTTTCTACAAATCACCCCCTTACAGAAGGTTATGAGATTTTTGAAAAATGGGAAACTAATCCCAACTATATCATCCCCATTTAGATTCTTGGTCATATAGAAACGATATCTTGTCTCTTGTAAATTCCTCCAAATATCTCTCAATTCATTGATGTGTACCATGCATATCTCTTGGGGAAGTACATACCTATCTCTTCATATGTATTGAACTCAAATTTCATACTGCTAGAGTAGTATCATTTTTAATAGGAACAACCAAATAAATTCTAGATTGTACAGAGAATGTTTTGTGAAAAAACCACTCACCGAGTCAAATTTTTTTGTATAAATTAATTGTTAGAGTAAGATACTCAAAAACTTGGGGATATGATGAGGCAGAAGTATCCTCATTTTTTGGTATTAGAATGACCAGTTTCAAGGGTGAAATTCATTTTAAGGGGGGTAGAATGTAACACCCCATGTTTTTATAAACCTTTTTTAGATTAAATTAAATTTATTTGATGTATTTAATTACATTATATACCAAATTAAACTTTCATTACACACTTCTCCAAATTATTATTTCATTACACGCAACATTATTTTAGCTAGCATTATATGAAACCCTATGTTTATATAAAACAACACTTTGTTATTATAAATATTTAAACAAGATAGTTATAACCTGTCAATAAAAATTTTAATATGAATAATAATAAATACATTCTTATTAATATTTATAATGATCCCCATAAATAAAAAATATATAGAATGAAATATAGTTTTTTTAAAAGTCTATGTGTTTTGAAAAATACTATTTTCTTAAAAGATATACTTTTTATGTCCTTCATTGAACAATAATAAAATTAATTATAGACAATTTTAGAAATTTAATTTGATAAAATAAAATTAATTTTTGAATTCAGACTATTGAAATTATCTTAAGATAATTTTTTGGGATTTTTCAAAAAAAATCATTTTTGATGAATAGTAAAAAAATATTGAATTTTAATTAAAAACTGTTTTTTCATCAAATTTGTAAATGTATTTAAATTATATTTTAACATTTTTAAATTATAATTAGATCAATTTCACAAAAATTAATCTAGTTTAGGTCATTGGAATCAATTTCATATCAAAATTGGAAATAAAACCATTTCAAATGTTTAATCATTATCACTTTCAAAACCGACTTTCGCGGCATATTTGTGGGATAAATTTCAAATTATTTTCTTCCAATTCTGTGATTATAGCTTCTAAAAATGGATTCATTATTTTTAGTCATAACAATTTATAATTTATAATAATTTAAACTTAATTTTTGACCAATGTTATTAGCGAAAATAACTAAAATTAATTACAGTAATTAAGGTAAAAACGAGCTTACATAGTGGTTAAACTTAAATTTAAGGGTCCAAATAGCATATAAACAAGTTCAAAATCCATTTCATGTACATATCTATACCAATTAACTATTTTATTTTAAATTTAAACTTCATTTTGGCAGATGATGTAAGGGAGACCTCTCAATAGTGTTTACCTTTTTATATTTAAAGGAATGTCGCTCCCCCTACACTATAAAAAGGGAAATCACCCCCCCCCCCCCCCCCTCACTTATTCACACCTATAAATCCAATATTCATGGACAACCCCTAAACAAATATCCTCCAAAATTCTCACCCTTCACTCTAGAATCCTCTCTTTCTTTATAATTCCAAACAAGGAATCCCTTTGGTGTAAACCAAAAGGGGTTACCCAAAAAGAGGTAACATCCTTCAACAAGCATTTTTGTTTTATTTCTCTCTCCACCCCCTCAATTATTATTATTACATTCTTATATAATAAACTAGACAATATAAATATACTAATGTGTAGTTATTTTTTGGTTATGACCTATACTCACACACACTTCTATCAAAAGGGATACACAATTATCATTTTTTTTAAATATACATCAATGGATCATAAGAGAAACATGAACATAAAGTCATGATATATCAAGATTATCATAACATGGAGATTTGGAAACAATATTTAACATGATATAAGCATGATCCAAGGCTCTTTAAAAATGGATAATGAGTAAACCCTTATTACAATTGAATTAGAATGAGTAAAACCTCATTTCACATCACTTATCATTGTACTAATATTTACTCAACGAATTGGAGTACTATCAGGGTGAACCCTTCTTAATCACTTGATTTCATGCATAAGTGTGACACACAGATCATAAAACATGGATTCACTAAATGTCATAATTTATTCCACAAATAAGATATGTGGGATAAATAAATTTAATTCATCAATAAACAAGTACTTTTAAATAAATCTGAATACCCTTGATAGAGAAATGGGTATGGTATTCACTTACACAATGATTTTATCATGGGAAATATTTTTGTAACTTCGGTAGCATAACGACGTCAGATAGAAATCATAAAATGGGTTGGTGAGAGAGAAAAGGGTATATCATCATTTATAAATGAAATAGAAGGTAAGGGGTCATTTAGAATAATATCCAAAAATATTTAATGGAATTTAGATGCATAATATAAAATAATTTCTTGAATGTAAATGAGGAGAGAAAAATCCCATACAAAATTTCATCATGTTAATGGGTGTACATGAGAGGAATTAATGAGAGAAAAATGGGTCTCTTATAGTTAAAAAATAAGGAGGAAAGTATTGGGGAGGCATGAAATTGTACCCCCAAAATTTTTAATTTAATATAAAATGGGTATCACAATATAAGGAAACATGGACACAAATAAGAAAGTAAGGATAGTGAAAATCCCTTACGTGACTGTGTGACTTCAAGAGATTGAGGAGGGGCTTCTTGAGATCTTGGGGAACCTTTGGAGGATTTTAGAGAAATGAGGGTCGATTAGAGACGTGATACAAGGATTTTGAGTGAATAGATATGGGAGATGGGGTGGTTTTATATAGAAAATTTGAGGGGAATTCTTTAATATTTTATAAACTTTGGTTTTGGAATCTATATAATTAAATATTCAAAACCACAAACCATCCCATACTTTTTTCTGATGGTTTTTTTCCAATGGGGAGCATAAAAAATTATTTTCTAAGGCCAATTTCTGAACTTACTAAAATTTTAGGCTTGCTTATGTGGAGGTGACTCACACTCTCAAGGAAATGATTTTAAAATGTTAAAATATTTTATAAGTTTTGGAGGGTCCAATAAGGCATAGTAAAATTATAAAAACAAATATAAAATCATATTATATTAAATTTAAAACATATGTTTTCTAAATATTTCTTTTATATTATTTTATTACATCACTATTGGGTCATTATGATGTCATAAACCACATTATATATTTATACAGTATTTAATTTTTAACCAAAAATTCGACTGTCTCAGAAAATTATGAAAAATTCACCATTGGATAATTTCAAAATCTTGATTCCAAAGATAATATTAGTTTTATCTGAATAATTTTCTAAATATGTAAATTTTTACTTTTAAAAATAAAAAATGACATTTATCGAAAATTCATGGGTTTTTTACAAAAAAAAACATTCAAACATTAATAAAAATTACAATTGTATAAAAATTATACGATCAATTATATTTAATAAAAATTAATTTAGTAATAATATTTTATAAAATATTATTTAATTCAAAAATCCATTAATTCATCGTACAATATTTCTTAATTGAATATAAACTAAAAATACTATTTGTGATTTAAAAACCATTTACTAAGTAACAATAATAAAATGAATGTATATTCTTTATTATATAAAAATAATAATTCACATAATCATAATTCTAGGGTCTTTTTATATAACCCATTATAACACCTATATAAGACCTAAGGGTAAGGTGTGAAATTGTAACAGACTCTTGGGGCGGCTCGGATAACATTTCTTAGGTGGTAATCTCTATTAACTTCCACTTCTCTCATAGGCGGTTCTGTTCAAGCTTAACGTGTCGAAGCTCAGATTGGTCTTGATCAAGAACAAAGCCTAATTATGGAACTCCTTTCGAAGCTCTGACAAATGGGCTTCATATGGAGAAATTCTACGGGATGAGACCATCGCTTCATTTAACTGTGTGAATTGGATTTTGTTAAAGCCCTATATTAATACTAATCAGGTGATCACTATTCCACAGATATATTGTCAATGGAAAAATTTCTTAATGGTATTTTAAAATCCAAAAACAAAAAACCAAGTAAGTTCATATGTTTTATATAAACATTTTATATAAAAATACTTTTAATTATATCAAGAGGAATTTTCATTAATAAAATTTTGGGTTGTTACACTCGAAGTCATGTGGTCCATGGAAAGGGTGACTATTTGCACCATGCTTTCAATGTCTAAGCTGATGAGAGTGTTCCAGCTATAGCATCCACTTACATTTAACCGGGAGGGAGGCCTTGGGAAGCTAAGTTCTAGATCGAGTCAGTATAAATGATATTTAAGCATCTTTAGACACTCACGGATAGGAGGGTGAACTTTTCTACATATATACTTCATAGACTATCCAAGATTTGGTTGTACATTCTAGGGAAAGTAGGGATACAATATGAGTTATATTAAAGGATTTTGAGAGGAATTTCTTGATCTATTTCTATCCTGAGACATGGATGGGTGAGAAGGGTCATGAGATCTTTCACTTAACATGGGAGGTCATGTCAATAAAGCACTATGTTGAGCATTTCACTAACATGCAGTGCTTTTTGTCATCTTTAGAAACTGATGAGATATCCAAGGTGATAAATTTTCTAGATGGTCTTTTCTATGAGATAAATTCATAGGTGAATGTGTTTTGTCTAAGTAGTTTTTAGGATGTGATGAGTTAGGAACTCATCACATAAGGGAATCTGATAGAGTCCCCAAGTAGTGGCCAGCCTCTTTCAACATGGAAAACTGGGAACTCTACTTATAGTGGAAAGAAACATTTCTATGATAGTTTTCATCATTCAAATAGTTTTCAAAGAAGTCAAGGAACAATACATTCATCTCATGATCATATTCCATTCCATTTCTATCATTGTGTATATATGGGCCACAAATGACCATAGCTTCCATACCCATATTTATAGTGTTTTTCTTGTGTCAGGATGTTCCACTTATAGAATTTTTGTAGGGTAATACAGTAGTATAGTACTGGTAGGAGATCAGGATGGGTGCCAGAGTCTAGGAAGGACTTAGCTACTCCTTAGTGGATGAGTAGCTAGATTTACATAAGATGTTCTATCTGAGGTAGGGGACACGGTACCCCAATGCAGAATCAGTAGTACTAGGAAGAGATAATAGACTAGGGGAGCCAAGATGGAGCCTAGGGTAGAAAATATTGTCTGCTACATGATATGTATATAACTCCAGAAATTTTGGATGAAAGACCATCTATTGTCAGTGGTGTAATTCTTCTATCTTATACCCTTTATTTTTTTTATATAAAATCATCTCATTCATTTTTATCCACTCTTTTTTAAAATGTTTTGGGATTTTAGGTGTAAATATTGGAATGTTTTTTTACCATCGATACACCGTTTGGAGTGCAGCTGAAGAATATCAAACGTTGCAAGGTGTGTTCTCTAGAGATTGGTGGTTACGGTTTTTTATGGGAACTTTTCATGCTAAAATGATAGGTTTTTATTTTATTAATGGTATGGGTTAGATACTTATATACCAGGATCATATAAACTATTACTATAGGAGATTTACCTTTCTATTTCCCATAGGAGATAGATTTTCTCACCAAGGAGAGTGGGATCTTCAGGCTGTCCATGTGGGACCAATTTAGTGTGGAATAGATTGTCTCATGCATCAAATATCAAATATTTCTCTAGATGATGGTGGGATTAAGTGGGATTATTTTCCTATAGTGGTAGATCATATTCATGATGTATTTTATAATAAGTTATAATGATTACAACCTAAACTATAGATTGATTTTTTATTTAGTTAGTTTTGGAATTATATCTTGTTTCTATCCCACCTTATATAATGGCACCAGTGGAGCTTCAGGATTTGAAAGTTCATTTGAATGATCTAGAAGCTAATGGTTTCATATGACGTAGAATATATCATTTAGTTTCTCTAGTTCTATTCTCTATGAAAACCAATGGGACTTTCAAATTATGTATGGATTCCCATAGATTGAACCATATTATAATCATAAACCGGTATCCCCTTCTGTGCACTGATGATATTTTAGATCATTTGAGAGATACTAAGATCTTATCTATGATGGACATAAGATCTAGATACCATCAGTTTAGGGTTATACCATCATACATACCTCATATTACATTTAAGAGAAGGTATGAATTGTTTTAATTTTTATTGAGAGTGTTTGTTTTGACTAATGCACTGATGGTATTCATGGAATTAATTAATTGGTTATTTCAGAATTTTCTAAACTAGTTTGGTGTGGTTTTTATTGATGACATCATAGTGTAATACTATTAAATAGATGATCAAAATCAACATCTTCACATCTTTGTGAGTATATTGACCGAGCATTGGTTTTATGACAAGATATCTAAATGTAGTTTTTTGGATTTATAAAGTGAACTTCTTGGGCCATTTCATCTTAGAGGTAGGAGTTTAAGTGGGCCCAGAGAAGGTTATATCCATGGAATCCTATGATAAACCAAGTAATTTCTTTGATATTCATATGATTATTGGTTTAATATGTTATTATTGGAGTTTTATCCTGGACTTCTCCCATCTGGAAGCAACGATATCATGACTGACTAAGAAGGGGTGAAGTTCATTTGGTCAGATTCTTAGGAGAGATATATTTTAGGAGCAAACAGGAAGGCAGACCATAACACTTGACCTCACTTTACTTGTACCAAGTAAGGAATATACCAGGTACTATGACAAATCCAGAGTTAGACATGGAGTAGTTCTGATGCAGAAAGATTTATTGGTTGCTTATGGATGTAGATAGTTGATAAAATATGAGAGAAATTACACTACTCATGATTTTGAGTTATAATCAGTGAATCAGGCCTTAGTATTATAGAGACATTATCTTATGGGAGAGAATTTTGTGGTATACATGAACCACAAGAGCCTTCGGTACATCATTTCTCAGTGGGGCCTAAAACTTCGGTATAGGAGGTAGTTCCAGTATCTTTTGTCTTTAGACTTATAGTATTCTAAAACATTGTTCAAGATCATTGTCTCTTCAAGTGAATTAATCCAAAATACATATTCATAGGCAAGTAATAATTCTTACGAAGAGTTGTTGATGATGTATGTCTTTGTAGACACGCATCTATATGTTCAAGAGTCTCAGGGACAAGTATCACCAACGTCAACATCATTTATACCCATTATTTTTCAGTGGATCAATATTGAGTAATTATATGATCTGTAGGGATTAGTTTTTAGGGAAAAATTTTATGGTGTGGATACATCATCGGGATGGTCACTTGTTTGTGTAAATTCTATTCATTTTTCTGGATGGGTATTGGTTCTTATGGGTTTATATAAGGATTTGATGACAGAGTTTCATTATTCTAGATGGGTTATATATCTTGGTTTGAAAATATGCATCATGATCACCATAGAAATTTCTAGTGGTTAGTGATTGAGAATGTGGTATCAGGCTTTGGGTGATGTATTTCACTTTTCAGCCGGTGAAAATCAAGCATTAGAGGCTAGCAGGGCTTTTGTATAATTTCCCTATTCCTGAGTGAAAATGGAATGATGTCACTATGGATTTTGTGATATTATTACCTATAATAAAACCCATAAGAATGATCTTGTGTGCGTTATTATGGATCGACTGAAAAAGGTATCCCACTTCTCTCCTATTAGAGAGGCCTTCATAGTTGATGATCTAGGTAGTCCTTATGTGTGAGATATAGTTTGGTTGTATGGTATTCTGATGAGTGTCAATTTAGAATGAGATCCTCATTTCATGTTGTGGTTCTATCAAATTCTTTGGAAGAATTTGGGATCATAGGTTCCTCTAAGTATGACATATCAACCTCAAACTTACATTCAATCTAAGAGAACAATTCAGGTTCTAGATGATATGTTATAGTCTTGTGTTTTGGATTTCAATGTTTTATAGAAGAATCATATAGAACACATGGATATTTTATATAATAATATATTCCAAGAATCAATAAAAATGTAACATCTAAAGGATTTTTATAGCAGGTTGTGTCATTCACCACTTTGTTGGAAGGACAGAGGTGAGTCAGTGCTTGTTTAACATACTCTCATGGAGGAGACATATGAGAAAGTTCAGTTGATCAAGAGGTGATCAGTGTTCATGAAAAAAAGACATAAATCCTATTCTGACCATCTAATATGACCTATATAGGTTGAATTTGTTCATCTTGATTTTCTTTAGGTGTCCCATAAGATGGGAAAATATCATATCAGGAAATAGTGAAAGATAGTACCCAGGTTTTTCAGGCCATTTGAGAAAGTGGATATAGTCAGTCTAGTGACATTCTGATTAGCCCTAACATAGCACTAAAGTTCCATGAATTACATTTTTCATGTGTCACAACATTGGATATATCATTTATACACTTCTCATGTGATGGATGTAGTAGACTTCGATCTTGGGGGCAGATGTGTCCATTGAAGAGCATTCGATGCGAATTATGGAACATAGTGAAAAGTATCTCTTGGGTACGACTACATATTTGGTTTGAGTGTAGTGGAATCATCAAAGAGTTAATGAGGAGACCTGAGATATGGAGTCTGATATGTGAGTAGAGTGTCCAGACTTGTTCACCGATACCCCATAAAGATGTTTGGAGTATCTTGGGGATGAGATGGTATATGGTGGGGAGATTGTATGATCCTATCTTTTTTCAGTTATGTCCCTCTTTGATTTTTTTGATAAATTTCTTCTACTAGGTTTTACATTCTCTTTAAGACTCAATGGATGAGTCTTATTTCGATATGGATATACTTTTTTGGGGAAAATGACCTCAATGTTAAGGGGTGTATATTTTTTTAATTAATGGATTATATATATAAATGGGTTTATGAGGTTTTTTCAATTCTTGGAAAGCTCTAGATGTGTTCAGATCCTTATGCAGGGAAGAGTGGGTCCAAAAGTTATCTGTAGGATAATTACATACCATGTAAATGTATTACATGATGTGTAGACTCTTCCATAAACTTGTCATGAAATCATTATAGGGCATGAACTAGTTACATATAATGTAATAAATACACATTGTGTAATGTTTGGGATAATTAAATAATCATCCAAGATGATAGGTTTTTTGTTATATCATCCTAAAAATAAATACCGGATGTGTAAAAGAGTTACGCACCATGTAATTTCATGACCTGTAGCTTTAAACAGTACCACATTGCTAATTTCCTTTTCAAATCATGTTCATATTCCTCCTCTCAACCCTAGGGAATCTTACAGGTGATTTTGGAAAGAATCTCTTCATTTTGAATGTTCAGATCACACTTATAATCCATGGTTAGTGGTTTTGCTTCATTTTTTCCATTTCTCCATTTATTCTCTAGTCATTTCTATGTAATCCTTTAACTATAGTATTTTTTTGGATTTTTATCTTGATATTTTTTTATCTAGGATCCTTCTTCAAATTATTTTCTCCTTCATTCTTGTTGAATAATCCCTTTGCAAGTGTTTATTTAATCACCAGTTAAAGTTAGGGATTCTAAACCATAACCATATGTTCTATCTAATTGAAAGTATGTGAAATATTATAATATCACCACAATATTGTTCACCTAAATTAATTACATGGTGAATTAGATTATTCCTTGAAATCCATTTGGATTATATTGGTTTTTGACCAATCTTATGGTTACTATTCGGGTGAACTAAACCTTGATTACAAATGAAATTTGTAGTGGATTTAAGTGTGTTTAGCATGACATGGGATTTGGGTTTTTTCTTGTTATATATTCACATTATTTTGGAATTATTATTGAAATGATTGGTTTGTTGTTGGTTTATGACCAAAGGATAAATAAAATTTGTAATTCAAAGGTAGATGGTATTTTTCATGATTAACCATTGAGCCTTACAATGTGATATTATGATATCCTTACATCCATGACATGTGTTTTGATTTCTATGTTGTAATACTTATAAGGGGAATTGTCCCAGTTTACATGCTCAAATTATTATATAGTTTGATATTCTCTAAGACATGCATAAAATATTATATACAAATCTATTCCCTATGACATGATGAAATGCTTATATACCAAGAAATACCCTAAGACATGCTAAAATTTTTATATACTAATTTATGCCCTAAGACATGCTAAAATTATTATATAACATCATATACCTAGTGACACATGCTGAAATGATTATATATCAGTCTTGACCCTAATAAGTGTTCTAATTATTATATAGTAATCTCATCCATGATTGATTACTAAAATAATTTTATTGAAGGTTTTACCCATATTGGTGTGTGTTATACCATGTTTAAATGGTTATGGTTAGGGTGGCGTGGTTGTGAAATCTGTTTAGAGACATTATGGCATGGCTCCAAGGTATGTTATGTTTTACCATGTTTATATGGTTATGGTTGGCATATTTTTGAGACATTCTTAGAAATATTCTAGTATGGTTGCAAAGTAGGTTGATGTAGTGTTAATTTAATTGTTTAATAAGTTAATACACATATTTATTGCATTATTAAATACTCTTATTATCAGACTATTTATGATTAGATACGGTCAGGTCGACCTATTTAGTAATACACTCACCTTACCTGGTCCACTGTTTGTTGCCAAAGAATATTACATGATTATAGGATTGGTCAAGGGAAAGGGGATTTACTATTTCTTATTTCTTGCTAGATGGGTTGGAGCTTGGATATGGGGCTAACATGGGATTCGGAACAAAGGACTCTTGAGTCTTTATTTAAGTCTACTAGTCCTCTATTAATATTACTTCTACCGTTAAATTTTGTTAAATTTATTCATTACATTAAGTTATTCCTTTATTATTTATTTGATTTTTAGTTAGATTTTATTATTTGGTTTTCCCATAGTCTAGTATTGTTTCAGTTATTTACGTAGTCTAATATTTATTGTATATGCATATTACACTGTATTATAACATTTTAAACATGTGTTATAGTCTTCCTACTATAATTATCACACCCCCACTACTAGTCAAAAGGCTTGGGAATGTGGGGAGGGGTGCTTAGTGTTTTGTAACCAGCCCTATTTTGTCACATGAGAGAGTGTTGGATTGGGGGAAAGTACAAATTCAACCTATCCACCTGTGTAACACCTTGGTTGGGATCATTAGGATTACATCATAAAACACCTCTATGAGTATTAGGATACTCTACTAATTACTAATATTTATAACTCAGACACATGTGATGGGAACCAAAGCATATGGTTAAAGGAAATTACATAAATATCCTTGTACACGTTGGTTGTAAATAATAATGAAGGGAGGGATGACTCAAAGGACAACATATTTAAATTAATAATAATAAATGGAAAACCCGTGAAATAAATTAAATTAAAACATCCAAGATATACATAGGTCTTGTTCAAGCTCAAGAACGGTCATATATGCAACATTCATGAAAAAATAAATGGATAAAATTCATTTATTAATTATTTATTGTTATTAAGATAAATTTTCTTGCATTAATTAATTAATTAATTGCATTTCATATACCAAGTATTGTGACACATCTAGAGTTAGACATAGAGTAGTTCTGATGCAGAAGGATTGAGTGGTTGCTTATGGATGTAGACAGTTGATACCACATGATAGGTATTACACTACTCATGATTTTGAGTTATAATCAGTAGAGCATGCCCTAGTATTATTGATACATTATCATATGTGTGAGACTTTTTTGTTATACATGAACCCCAGGAGCCTCAGGTACATCATTTCTCAGTGGAACCTGAAATGTCTGTAGATAAGGTAGTTCAAGTATTTGTTGTCTTTAGACTTAGATTTGTCTAAAACATTGTTCAAGATCAACATATTTTCCAATGAATTAATCCAAAATACATATACATAGGAAGTGAATGGTTCTTACAAAGATTGGCTGATGATGGATGTCTTTGTAGACAAGCATCTATATGTTTAGAAGTCTTAGGGACAAGTATCTCCGATGTCAACATCTGTTATACCCATTCTTTTTTAATGGATAAATATTGATTAATTATCTGATATTTAGGGATTATTTTCATAGAAAAATTATATGGTGTGGGTACACCATCAGGAAGGTCACTTGGCAGTGTAAATTCTCCTCTTTTTTGGATGAGTATGCATTCCTATGGGTTTATGTAAGGATCTGATGATAGAGTTTCATTCTTCTATATGGGTTATATATCTTGGTTTGAAAAATATGTATCATGATCACCATAGAAATTACTGGTGGTCAATAATAAAGAAGGAGGTAGCAGGCTTTGCGTGATGTATTTAACTTTTCAGTGGGTGAAAGTCAAGCATTAGAGGCTAGCATGGCTTTTCCATCCATTCCCTATTCATGAGTGGAAATTGAATGATTTAACTATGGATTTTATTATTTTACTACCCATAAAAACCCATAAGAATGATATTTTGTGGGTTATTTTGGATGGACTAACAAAGGTAGCCCACTTCTCTCCTAGTAGAGAGGCCTTTAGAGTTCATTATATGGGTTGTATTTATATGTGAGAGGCAGTTCAGTTGTATGGTATTCTGATGATTGTAATTTTATAATGAGATCTTCATTTCATAATGCGGTTCTATAAAGGTCTTTAGAATAAATCAAGATCATAGATTCTTTTGGGTATGACCTATCAACCTCAAACTTATGGTCAATCTAATAGGACTATTCAGGTTCTAGTGGATATGTCATAGGCTTGTGTTTTGGATTTCAATGTTTCATAGAAGAATCATATAGAACTCATGGAGATTTTATATAATAATATTTTAAAATAATCAATAAAAATGTAGCCTTTAATGTCTTTTTATATCAGGCTGTGTCATTTTCCTCTTTGTTGGAAGGAGGCAGGTGAGTCAGTGCTTGTTTGACATACTCTCACGCATGAGACATTTGAGCAGGTTTAGTTGATCATGAGGTGATTGGTATTCATGAATAGAAGACATAAGTCTTATTCTGACCATATAATATGACCTCTCTGGATTGAATTTGATCATTTTTATTTTCTTCAAGTGTCCCATAGAATGGGGAAATATCATATAGGAAATAGTGAAAGATAGTACCCAGGTTTTTTGGGCCATTTGCGATAGTGGATATGGTTAGTCTAGTGACATGTTGATTAGCCCTAAAATAGCACAAAAGTTCTATTCATGACATTTTTTACATGTCATATCTTTGGATATATCATCCAAACACTACTCATGTGAAAGGTGTAGTACTACATATTTGGTTTGATTATAGTGGATGCATTTAAGAGTTAACGAGGAGACCTGGGATTGAGAGTCTGATATGTGGGCATAGTGTCTAGACCTATTCACCGATACCCCATAAAGATGATTTGAGTATCTTGGAGATGAGGTTTTATATGGTGGGGAGGTTGTATGATCCTATATTTTTTCGGGTTTTTCCCTCTTTGATTTTTTTTTGATAAATTTATTCTTCTAGGTTTTACTTTCTATTTAAGCCTCAATGGATGAGTCTTATTTGGAGATGGATATCCTTTGTCGGGGAAAATGACCTCAAAGTTTAGGGATGTATGTTTTTTTAAATAATGGAGTCCATATATAAATGGTTTTATGAGGTTTTTTCTATTCTTGGAAAGCTCTTGAGGTGTTCAGATCCTTGTACAGGGAAGAGTGGGTCCGAAAGTTATCTATCGGAGAATTACTTATCGTTTAAAGGTTTTTCATGACATGTAGACTCTTCCATAAGCATGTCATGACATAATTACAGGGCATGAACTAGTTACATATCATGTAATAAATACAGATTGTGTAATGTTTTGGATAATTAAATATTCATCCATGATGATAGGTTTTTTGTTATATCATCCAAAAAAATACCGGATTTGTAATGGAGTTACACACCATGAAATTTCCAGACCGGTAGTTTTAAACACTACCGCATTGATAATTTTCTTTTCAACTCATGTGAATATTCCTCCTATCGACCCTATGGTATCTTACAGGTGATTTTAGAAGGAATATCTTCATTTTTAATGTTCATATCACACTTATAATCCATGGTTAGTTTTTTTTGATTAATTTTTTCCTTTTCTCCCTTTATACTCATGTCATTTCTATGTAATCCTTTAACTATAGTCTATTTTGGATTTTGATCTTGATATTTTTTTATCTAGGATCCTTCTTGAAATTATATTATCCTTCATTATTGTTGAATAATCCCTTTTCAAGTGTTTCCATAATCACCGGTTAAAGGAAAGGGTCTAAACCTTAACCTTATGGTATATGTAATTTAAAGTTTGTGCAATATTATAATATCACCAAAATATTGTTCACCTAAATTAACTACATAATTAATTGATTATTCCTTGAAATAAATTTGGATTCTATTGATTTTTTTCTAGGCTTATGGTTATTGTTCGAGTAAACTAAACCTTTATTATAAATGAAGTCTGTAATGGCTTGAACTGTGTTTAGAATGACATGGGATTTTGGTTTTTTATTGATATATATTCACATTAGTTTAGAATTATTATTCAATTGTTTGGTTTGTTGTTGGTTTATGACCAAAGGATAAATAGAATTTGAAATTCAAAGATAAATGGTAATTTTCATAATTAACCATTGAGCCTTACAATGTAATATTATGATATCATTATTTCCATGACATGTGTTTTGATTTCTACGTTTTAATACTTATAAGGTGAATTTTCCCAGTTTACATGCTAAAATTATTATATAGTATGATATTCCCTAATACATGCATAAAATATTATATACCTAGATATGCCCTGAGACGTGACGAAATTATTATATAACAATTTATACCCTAAAACATGTTGAAATTTTTATATACTAATTTATTCCCTGAGACATGCTATATGATTACATAACAGGCTATACCTAATGACACTTGCTGAAATGATTATATATCGGTCTTGACCTTGATAATTGTTGTAATTATTATATACCAATCTCATCCAAGATTTACTACTAAAATGATTATATATAAGGCTATACCCATATTTTTGTAATTTATACCATGTTTATATTGTTAAGGTTATGTTGGCATGGTTATGATATGTGTTCAGAGCTGTTCTGGAATAGCGCCAAGGGAAGTTATGTTTTACCTTGTTTATATGGTTATGGTTGGCATTGTTTTGAGACATTCTTAGAGATCTTATATTATGGTTCCAAATCCAGTTGGTGAATTGTTAATTTAATTGTTTAATAATTTAATACACCTGTTTATTTCATTATTAAATACACCTATTATCAGATAAGTTATGATAAGATACGGTGGGGTCGACCTATTTAGTTATACTCTCACTTTACCTGGGCCACTATTTGGTGCCCAATAATATTACATGGATATAGGATTGGTCAAGGGAAATGGGCTTTAATATTTATTGCTTCTTATAGGATGTTCTAGAGCTCGAATGTGGGACCACCATGGGGTTTAGAACCGGGGACTCTTGAGTCTTTATTTACGTCTACTAGTCCTTTATTCATATTAATTATAACATTAAATTTCATTAAATTCCATCACTACATTAAATTATTCCATTATTATTTATTTTATTATTTATTTCGATTTTATTATTTGGTTTTTCCGTAGTATGGTATTGTTTTGGTTATTTACGTTGTCTAATATTTATTGTATATGAATATTCCACTATATTGTAACATTTTGAACATGTGGTATAGTCTCCATACTCTAATTATCACACCCCCACTACTAGTCAAAAGGCTCTAGAATGTAGGGAGGTGTGATTAATGTTCTATAACCAGCCCGATTTATCCACTTGAGAGAGTGTTAGTTTGGGGGATAGTACAACATTCAACATATCCCCTATGTAACACCTAGGTTGGGATCAGTAGGCTTACATAATAAACTGCCTCTATGAGTATTAGGAAACTCTAATAATTACAAATATTTATAAATCAGACACATGTGAGGGGAACCAAAGTATATGGTTAAAGGAAATTACATAAATATCCTTTTACACATAGGTTATACATAATAATGAATAGAGGGATGACTTAGAGGACATCATATTTAATTAAATAATAATAAATTGAAAACCCATGAAATAAATTAAATTAAAATATCCAACACATACATAGGTCTTGTTTAATCTCATCAATGCTCATATATGAAACATTGAGGAAAAAGTAAAGGTAGAAAATTCATTTCTTTGTTCATTATTTATTATTATGTTAAATGTAATAGAATTAATTAATTAATTAATTCCATTTCATCTTAATGACCATCTAAATTATCTTGGAGATAACCGTTATAAAGGAATTAATGTAAAATCAATTAAAGAACTAATAATTTTTAATTTAATGTAATAAATTAATTATACATTAAAAATTATTTAAAACCCATATTTAATTTTCAAACACATAAAGTTCCAATCAGGGAAATAAGGTTTTAATAATGGAATATTCAATTTAATGTAACATAATTCCTCCTGTAATTGGTAAACTGCACAAAATTTACTATCCAGATAAAAACTATGCAACTTGATTTCTATGTATCTAGGTCACACACATGGTGTTTCAGAATGTTGACTCAGTCATATTATATGTTGTAAACAAGCTAGCTACATGTCGTGTATCTTCTTGTCATGTTCCCAAGATACTCCCTTGGGTCTTCAGCATGTATCTTAGTTGATTTCATAGCACGTACATTCCATCAACACACTATGTTATCCATATTTCATGTTCCCATAAAACCCGCTAAAAGACTCGGCGTGATCTTGGGAAAGATACTACATGACATGTGTCGCCATATACACACTATGTATCTCTAATTCCGCTTGTCCATATTACTTAGTGTGTATCTCAAATATGGTAATAGATGAAAAACATTATTTGTACAATAAATATATGTTTTTGCGTGATATATTATCTAGGTTTTCAGTCTCTCATGGTTTGTGATGTATAATTACCACACAGATTGTAGAATTTACACCGCTAACCCATGTAGACTACATGGAGTGTACATGGATACATGTCATGTAATATGAAAACTATGTGTCGGGTTGTCTTGTAAACATAGGGAATACACTATATGTAATAACTATATGTCATATCTTGTATCCCATGACATGGCCTAGTGTAACGACCTTGGGTATACGGTTTGTACTTCGGAGTGCATGCCATGTAACCCTGTATTACTAGAAAAAAATCTGTAGTTCCCAATGGAATATCTGATTTTTATTTATCTATTCATAAATATTTAAGAAAACTAAACACTAAAAACATATGACTAATATATTGATAACATATTATTTTAAATCAAATTAATGAACAAATAATATGAATTGAAAATTCAACAATGATTGTGCATGTATCAACAATCAAATATATAATTATAAATTTAAATATACCCCCATCGATACCATTTGTTGGTTATGAGAATAGAGAAAGTGGGAAGTTGTGTGAGATATATTAGAATTTATTTTAATATTTGGGTTTCCCAAAATTATGGGTGAGAAAATTGTACATCCAATTTATAAAAAATTTATTTCATATCAATTGAAACAAATACCTAGTTTTATGGCCTTTCATTGTTGGGAATATTTATCTCCATAAAATACCATTTTTGTATTAACTTCCTTTCACTATAAAGATATGATGGTATAATCCATATATAATTTATCCACATGTTCTCCTTTGATCTCCAAGAAATTCCAATGGATCTCTGAGTGGTAACTTCGAGAATCAATTGTCTTGAATTGTTTGTAATGATCACTTCTCCTTCGATATTGAAGGAATCACTCTTAAATTTTGCATTCTTGAGTAGGGGATAGAAGGAGGATTCAATAGAGAAATAATTATGTTCAATAATTCTCTATTTTTTATTACACCGATTTATTTTTGGATTCCATACACAATAAACACAACCATCTTTTTATAGATCTAGGGTTTAAATAAGAATAATTAATTAATTAAATTATTGTACTTAAATAAGAAAATAAACATTAATAGAACTCGTGACACATAATAATAATATTATAATAATTATTTTATGGGTCATGACAAATTTGTCAATAATAAATATTATTTAAGTAGTTTTTTAATTAATATTTTTTACTGGTAGGTTTTGGGTCTATTTGAACTCCTCTTATATTTACTAAACCGCCAAATAAATATTTAATTTCAATATTTCCTTCATTGATAAATATTTTTTACTGATAAAACATGAATAAAATTATCCCTCATTCTTTAGAATAAAATTTATTAAATTAATTAAATTAAAATAGAATCTAATCGGGATCATCAAAAAAACATCGTGAGTGGACCACTAGGATTCTTTCACTTTTTCATTAGGTGGTCTTGGTTAAAGTCCAATATTACTCTCTAGACGTAGTTAAAGTCACTCAATATAAAAAACTTAATGTCGTAATGATGATAACCATGTATGAAAACTCATTGTGTAACATAATACCTTTATCTGAATATCTCATTAAGAAGGATTCACTTGTGTGTTACCAACCTATTCACTCAATACGTCTTTCTTTGAATATTTAAACAAATATATTGTTACTCCATGGGCATGGAATTTAATGATATGGTTCTATTCCAATCAAAGGGTTGATATATTAACTTTGATAAATATAGAAGGTACAAATCCTTCCTCAATTTATCCATTAATGACATGTAAATAATTATGCACCAAATTTATCCTACCACATTAGCCAAAATATGTCATCCTGGTTCTCATTAGAAAATATAATTGTGTAATACATGACCTGCATTAATGATAATATTAAATTCTAGGTACCATTACACATTCTCATATATAGGAGTATCTAATAACAACAAAACCTTTGGAATTCATGTTGGTGGTTTTGTTCTCATAATCTTCCATCTTGGAGATTACAAAGAGAATAATTCATGAGAAGAATCCAAATATACGTATGAGTACTCACACATGAAATTATATGTACTTTGTATCCCATAAAAGTATGTTATCCTACATTAGAACATTACTTAAGAATATCATTATTAAACATTAAGGTTCTCATAGAATAAGGGAACTGTTATGACCTTATCAATGTGATCTGTACTATGGAACATTATAAAATTAGAGTATTGTAGGAAAATTGACAATATTTAATAATTATTTTTTTAATATTTAATATATTTAATATTTATGTAATCAAATTATAAATAGTTATTCCCACTACACTAACTATAACACTAATTTTTTTGGATTTTATAATTTATTAAATTTCATCTCTTGTTCCAATAGTCAGATACCTATGTTCATTCCCCATGTTAGAAACACATGATACTAATGAAACTTTCACGACTATATGTTTTTTTACTTGTGATAGAGGTTCAGTGTTTTATAGTTTCTATAATAATAAATATTGTGTTTTCCTATGTTACTTCGTAGAGGAATTCTACAAAACTAAATTGTGAGTATTTTTCCTCTAATTAAAGTTCATTTCAATATCATGATGCTTATTTATCTCATGATAGAGATGTATTCCCATAATTTATGGATCCATGTATAACCTTTTGAGTTAGTCTTGACCTTGGGATTCCCTATTGTTATGGTTGGATTTATGATGTCAAGGATTCTTGGGAGATGTTTTGTTTGGGATAGATTTGCCTGGGGGCCTTGTTTTCTCTAAGATGTTACGTGGTTTGTTTAGGGATGGATTGGGAATGTGAGGTTGATATTTTTGGGTGAAAATGTTTTCATGGTTTTCTTGATAAGCCTGTTTTGGTTGGATACATTCACTGATTGTTTTTTGTTGTGCTTTTGGTTGTACAGTGAGAGAGGGTTTATGTGCATGTTTTTTTTTAATCAATATTTAGTGTAGGGTGTCTGTTTGGTGAATATTGGTAGGAGGGAGATACCATGTTTTTGAAGAGGTGTTTTGATGGTTCTTTATTTTATTGTAACTAACCTTCTCAAGGAGCATGGATTGTGATTTTAGGTTTGTTAGAATAGGATCATTAGGGTTTTTGGAGAATCACTCAACCTAAAGTGGATTGGTTGGAATGGATTTTGGGGAAAATAGTTGATGAATATGGTATTGTTCATTTAGGTTATGAATAGTGCTATATTTTCTTTGTTTGAGGCTATTTAGAGTTGTTTTGGTCTTCAAGAAACCTGGGTGGTGTAGATTTGGTGGACCTATTGTGGTTGTTGCTTGAGGAGCTGTGTAAGGAGTCCTTATAGTGGGTATTCCACCATAAGACATTTTAGGTCTTGTTCCATGTTTTATTATGACTTTTGAGTGAGTATTTGATTAGAGAGTCATAAGTGAGGTTTTATAGTTGTTATGTATCACCCTGATATTTTGTGAATTTTTTTCAAATGGATTTAACATTTTTTATATTTTACATTACATGAAAAACTGATTTTGGATTGTAATACATGAAAAACTTATTTGGTATTTTGTTACACACAACAGTGAGTATATAATTCACAACATAAAACACCATGTTTGATCTACGTTACATGAAATTCTGGGTTTCGCTTTTATTACACGCAACACTAAATTTAAACAAAACATGACATATTATTATATTATTATTTAATATGATTGTTTTCACCTAGATATTGTAATGAAGGGAATGAATAATATAAACAATATTATAAAAATATATGGTCTACACATGCATATAAAATTAATTCATTGGTGACCAATTAAATATAAATAAAAATAAAAAAAAATTCAAAAAAAGGAAATATTTTTTTGAAAAAATATTTTTACTTCAAATAATTAAAAAATACCCTTTTATTTAATTATTTTAGTGAATTTTATATATTATATAGTAAATAAAATTATTACCATTCATATTATGTGTTTTCTAGATAAGATAAAATGATAAAATAAATCTTACGCTTAAAAATTCTTTTTTCTAAAAAGTTGTTTTCATCTTTTTTATGCACATATATTTAAAAATATATTTTGAATATTTTTGAAAATTAATTTTAATAAATAAAATTATTTCATTTAATGATAATTTCAAAATAAACTTATGACTAATTTTTGGGATCTTTCAGAAATGTTTTATTTTTTGATAAATAGTAATAATTGATGAATTTTAATTGAAAAATACATTTTTGTTTAATTTATTTATAGATTAATGTTATATTTTAATTTAAATTTATGTTATAATTATTTTAATTAAAAATATTTTAATACAATTTAGTTCATTAGAATCAATTTCATATTGAATTGTGATATAAAAACTTTGTATAATTTTAAACATTTTCTCTTTAAAAAAAACATGCTTTCCCGTAGTGTCTAAGGGATTAAATTAAAATTAAAATTTTACAATTACATGAAGGGAATTTATAAAATTTTATTCTCTATTTTTAATAATTATTATATATATTATCTAATAATATCTACTTAATTTTTTACCAAAATAAATAGTGAAAACAATAAAAATTAATTACCACTGTTAAGTTAAAAATGGGTTTATCGAGAGTTAAACTAAAAAGATAAGAGATTAAATGAACTATAAACTTATCGAAAATATATTATATTTCCATATATAGACCATATAATTTATATTGTATTAATTTTATCCATTTTTGACCTTTTTTCTTGTGAAAAACATGTGTACACATTTTATTTTCAAATAATTACAAGTGTGCCACTCACCTCACCTATAAAAGTCCACCCCCTCTTATATCTTCTTCAAACAAATTAAAACAATTTTAGTTAAGAAAATAAATTATGAAATAACTTCCTAAATACACTCATATTCTCTTATAATCCCGATTTTATACATAAATCCAACCTAGTAAGGCATTTGATGCAAACCTATGGAGGATGCTTGAGGAAGAGGTAATGTTCATCAATGTGCATTTTTTTAATTTCTTCCTCCAAAAAATTTACTTTTTATTATTACATGATGATATAATAAACTTATTATATTCCTTATAATGAGATGTTGTTATGTTATGGGAATTATCAACAACCATCTCCAATTCCATCAAATGGGTTACGAAATCATTGTTCGTGTCTTCAACGAACTACCACCTCGCAAACTGATATCATTTTATTTTTCCATTACCACCTCTCACGGTTGGGTATGATGATGTATATAAAGATTCTATATGTTATTTATAAAATAATTAAACCTATAGAGTAAGTATATCATATATAAATTTTTACATTCTACTACCTATAGTATACAATAACACTGCTAGTGTGTACGGAGAACTATCACCTCGCAAAGCGATGTGATTCATTTTCACTAACACATTACATGGAATATAATAAGGATAAATATATATAGAATCACACAGTTCTAACAGCTTGAACAACATCTGCAGAATCACACTCAAACCGAATGTTGTTTGAGTTATTTTTCTTTTCATCCATGACATCATTAATTTGTCTAGTAATATCTACTTCCAAGTCCATTGTGATTCCACAATATCTGTATTTATATTCAGAAACATTTACAAAAGATTCCCTGAATATATATATATATAACCAACTATCCCTAAATTCGCATGTGAGGCCCCCTTGGAATAGAATTTTCTCCAACAAGTAAAATTTGAATGCTATAATACCTCTAAATTATAGCATGGTGGAGGGTGTTTTCCATTCAATTTCATCCTTTTCAGTTGAATTAGGTCATTCACTAAGTGGTTACAGTTACTAGAGTGTAGCGGGTTATCATTCTGAACTGCAATCACAATTTGGGCAATAACTATATTGATATTGAAGTAAGCCTACTTATGAATTTCTTTGTTTTGTCCCCTACATATGGTGTGCACAAGTTTGATATAGGCTACTTTAAAAAATATTGAAATCTTCATATACATTTGTATGTTGAGAAAATTAGGAAGAACTCATTGATCCTAATTGATCTTGGGAGTTGAACTTCAAATAAATCAAAAATAGATTTCCATAAAGATAAGGCAGAATGTATATATAGAAATAAGTGGTCAACATTCATGTGTTGTCGGTGGGAAATCACACATCTTGAGAAGAGATAGATTACAACCTATTGATGTTTTAAATCAACAAGAATTTTATTGAACTGAATTCTCCAAAACAAATTAAACCAAGAAGGGGGATCCAATTTTTTTTATCTCCCAATCCATTTGCGAGGGACTTGAAAGAGATATTTTTAGAATATTTTGGAGTCAAGTTTTCTATTTGGGGTTGGCTCCCAAACCAGAATGTCTTCCTCATTAAGAAAATCATGTTGGAGACACAATGCATAATTTCAACTCAAAGCATTTCCAGATTGTACATCTTGTCCCAGATGGAGATATTATAGTCATTTTATTAGTTCGTAGATGTGATCCAGTCTATGAGAGGGATTCAAACCCAAATATAAGTCTAGAAAGTTTTAGAGGAATTATAATTGAATACCAATGGGATGTTTAAAAATTATCTAAGAGATTGTTTTATGCCCCTGAAAAACTAATGATTCTATGTATCTAGTGCTCGCTTCCTTTAGTTTATCAACAAACATGAGTCTAAGAAAGTTTAAGGAATTTGTGCAAGTGTTGATGAGTTTCTTAATGAATTGCTCTCGGAGGGACTAGTTGAAAAGTTTCAAATTCTTAATGTCAAGACCCCAAGAGCATAAGGAATAAAACATTTCTTCCATGTGATAGTTATGATCTTTCTTGAGTATACTGACACTCCAAATGAAATTACTCATTATGTTATTGATGGATTTTATCACCAAGGTGGGCCAGGAGTAAACCATTAATGAAAAAACCATCTATTAAATGATTTTGTGTTTGACTAGACATGTTCTTCCATCCAATGATACGGATTATCCATTCCAAGAAGCAGGAGTTCTTCTTACCTAGCATAGAATGTTAATGAAGTAGGATTCATGTGGTATTACCTAAAACATTGGAGCACTAAGGTAGATAAAAATACAAGAGCCCTATATTATCCCCAAGTCATTGATCATGCTCAGCTTTTTAGCTTTCTATATGTTCTTTCAAAAGTAGATAAAGTATTTTCCCTAATTAACATCCTATCTTGAAACTTCTTCATAGTGTTGGATAGTTTTTTTGATGTTTTTTATGTTACTCATATCCCCTAAGAACAAATAATAATATCATCTACAAAAAATAGGTTGTAAGGTACTGAAATACCTTGATATTCCCTAATGGTTTTAAGATCACCATTATTCACCATGTGTTGAAGTATCCTGTTGAGGTAGTCTTCAGATATGGAAAAAATAAAAGTATGGGGTATCCTTCTCTCACACCTCTTGAGCATTAAATGTAGACCTCTTGGGATACATTGATTAATATAGAAAATTGGGTAGATCCAAGAAGAAATTTTATCCATCTAAAAAAATGAATCGAATCCAAATATCAAAAGAACAGTGAAAATAAATCCTCAGTCCATAGTATCAAATGATTTTCTGATGTCAAGCATAAGAACAATATTTCCTCCTCTTGTGAATTTCGTAATAATATTCACACATTCTAAGGTGGTATCAAGAAGTATTGGATGTTTCTTCCTTTAACAAAGCCAAGTTGATTCTAAGAAATGATTTTTTTTGAGATCTAAGAAAGTCTGTTGGCTAGAATTTTGGTAATGATTTCTTTGTATAGTTTTGACAATAGAAACTGGTCTAAATTGGTTGATGTTGCATGTATTCTCAACCTTTGTAATTAGGGAAATAAATTGGGAATTTAAGCCTCAATTTATTGATTCACCTTTGAAAACAAATCCTGACAATATTCCAAAAATCATGCTTGATAACCTCCCAAAAATTCTGAAAAAAGTGGTTTGTGAATCCATCTTGTCTTGGAGAGCTTCCATTGTTAAGGAAAAAATAGATTATTTAATTTAAAAATCTAATAGAGATGTTTCGAGCATCAAATTATCACCTTTGTTTATTTTTTTTTTGTATATACTACCCCTTTGACATGTAATATTAATAATACCATATTTTTTATGATATTTAAATTCTTATTTGAATTTATTCTCTATTTTGGATTACGATTCAATAGATATTTGAAGCGGTAATGGATTTTTGTCTTAATTTTTCTTCTTTGACACATATGTTATGTTATAAACCTATATTATTTTAAAAGGAATGTATAAAGAAACTTTTACATGTGATAATATGAATGTATATATCCTAATGGTATTTTAGGTTTCATTTTATGTTATTCTTTCATGGGGCTTATGATTCAAAGTTACCAAAGTGGTAAATATTTTTTGTTACAACATCATCATTTATCGGGATTGTTTTTTTAAGAAATGGGTGCCTTAGACAAAATACCAAAGCATAATTTATTATATAAAAAATATATTACATGATTTTAAAATATGGGATCATATTTCAATGTTTCTCATGAAGGGGTAGTAAGTTGTTAGAAAGATTATCCAGCCATGTAATATCCTAACATACTCCTCTATTGGGGAGGCCATCTACAACCATATTCACTTCATGAAAGATATGAGTAGTAATATGGTTGATGTCACAGAGTGAAAGGAGACAATCCATCCAACATGAAGTAATCGACCATTCCAAATGAATCACACCATTCCAAGCCTCTTTCACTATGGTAGTCAAATAACTTTCAGTCCATATGTTGTTCCAATCATGATGCTTATAAAAATAAATAACTTGGATCACACTCATCATTTCATTCTCTAAATATGAGGCAATACCATAGCTTCCAAAGAAGCACCCAAGGATCTGACCAAGATGATCACTAAAGATGGTTCCATAACCTGCGGGACCTGGATTCCCTTTATAAGACCCATCCACATTATCTTTCATCTATCCAAAGATTAGAGGCTCCTTGAAAACATCAAAAGTGCATCATGGATGATAAGAAAATCCATCAACCCATAGTCACCATATAATAATAAATTTTTTCATTGTATTGTTACAATATCCATTCTAAATGAAAGTAGATTCACGTATAGAAATGTGGATCCACATCTATCCTCCATTAAGGTTGAGTGAGAAATTATTGTGAAGAACTACATTTCTATCATACAAGATCACTTGATGGAATTCAGTAACTGCAGTAAGAAATAAATTCATGATTCATTGATAGTTATCCAGATCTACACAATGCTTTAGCTGCACATTGATAGAGTCAAAAATCTACCATATGCAATCAATGACGTCAAAAGTATAGTTCCAAAGAGTAGAGGTAGTGGCACAATAAATAAATATATTTTTAGAATCTTCTCTATGTTGTTTAAAGAGATAGAATTTTGAGAAATTTTGGATCGCAAATGATTGAACACAAGTATCGGTGGGGACCCTGTTTTAATAAATACACTAAATAAGAGTGAATAATGAAGGCTTCATCCATGGATTATCAAAGTTTTTTATCCAAATAAAATCATTTCTAGAATTATGAAAATAGAGGTGATAAAAGTTTTTGAATCCATCATACCACTAGGTGAAGGCTCCTAGATTAAAAAATCATATGTAGTAAAAAATGGATAGTTATCAATGGCATGCACAAAATTATTAGGGATACTATCAAGATGAGAATTAAGAACATCCCTAATATAATTATTAATACTTTCTGATGTTTTCTTATTAGGTATCATTGAAATTAGAGAATCACCATTCCAGTTGTCCAACTAGAAGTTCATGGAGGAGTTATTTGAGACCATCCATCTAGTGTTGGTCATAATATTGGAATACATTTTTTTAATGGATATACTAATGTAAAAGTTAAGAAAATTCATGTTTCCATTATTCATCTTATCAAGAACCCTATTTTTAATTAAAGTAATAGAAGGATAATCATTGTGGATCAGGTTCCAAGTGAGTATGATTTGAAGGGCCTCATTAAAAATATTTAAATATTTAATTCCAAGACCACCCATATCCAAAGGTTTGTAACAAGTAGACCAAGGTAGAGTCACCAATTTCCTATCCAGAGTACTGCTTATCCAAAACGAATTAATGGAAACATTTGTTTTTTATGAGAATGGGAGGACATTTATAAACCATTATAAAGTAGACCATTTTGGAGACAATGAAAGACTTAATAGGAAAGATTCTACCCTCTATAAGTGGATTTTTTCCTTTCCAAAAAAGAGAGCTAGTTAAAAACATAATCAATAATGTTAAATAAATGTCTAGATTTGGTCATGCCCCAAAATATAGGCATGCAAAGGTAAGAGAAAGGAAATGAGCCTTCATTAATACCTAATTCATTGATAATACTATGTTTTATCTTAGTGGAAATTTTTTCCCAAAAATGATAGAAGATTTCTTATAGCTAATAACCTAACCAGAAACATCCTTATAGTGAGAGAGAGAACTTTTGATGGTTTTAATAATTCATTTATTTCCCTGTAATAATAGAATGATTCCATCCACATATAAGAGATGTGTTGGGGAGTTTACATTCCTAGAATCATGGATGGGATTAAGTATATTCTGATCCACAAGGAAAGTGAGAAATCTATGTAAATGGTCCTCTATAATGGAAAAAATAATGGAAAAGACGGGATAACCTTATCTGACACCATTGGTATATTTAAAGTACCTCTGGGAGAACCACTGACTAGGATAGATATGGAATCCAAGTTGAATATGTTTTTAATTTGATTTATAAAGGAGATATTGAATCTAAATCCTTGAATAACATTAAAGATAAAAATCTAGTCCATCGTATCAAAATATTTTCTAATTTTAATTTTTATATAAATATTACCACCTCTGTTAGCATTGTATAATGTATTAGTGCATTCAGAGGCAAGAATAATGTAGTCTTGGATAGATCTTCCTTTTATGTAACCAAATTGATTACATTAGATAATTTTGTTAATAATTTAAGTAAGCCTATTTTCAATAAGTTAGAGAATATTTTATATAGGGTATTAATAATATCAATGCATCTAAAAAGATGAATCTCATATGCATTATCTACTTTGGGAATCAAAGATAGGAATTGTGTATTCAACCCATGAGGTCAAATGTCACTAGAAAAAAAAGGATTTGATAAGTTTGAAAACATAATCTTGAATTAAATCACAATATTGTTGGAAAAACCCATTATTAAATCCATTAGGACCTAGATCACTATCAAAATTCAAGCTAAAACAATGTCATTGATTTCATGATCAAGAGTAATGCTTAAAAGAAAATAATTATCTTCCAAATTAACAACTATCAGAATGACATTTTGTAAGAGAACCTTATTGATTCCAAGTTCATTAATCATAGATTCAAAATAAGATGCAACATGACTATAAATATCATCCCCATTATTTATAATATTTTCCCCATATTTGAGAGAGGTTAATGGTCTACAATCATTTCTGATTCAATTAAGTGTGTTTTAGAACTTAGTGTTTGTATCACCATCAGATAACCATTTTATTTTGAAAGCTTGTTTCCATGATAAAATGTTATGATATATCTCTCAATAAAATAATGAGTTTTTATTCTACTCTATTTATGTCATGAGAATATATCCTTTTCGTTTCATTTTCCCCACTCAATATACTCAAGAGATCAAAATAATATTTTTTGTAAAAATCACCTTTATCTCTATCTTCAGGAAAAAACATGTTTTATTACAACACCATGTTTTATAAAATTGTTTTAAAAAATGTTTTTGGCGTATTCCAAAAGAATTATTAAAGAAATGTTTACCCATTTTTTAATTTTTACACAATTTATTAAAAGGGGTCATAATTCCATTTTCCAAATAATTCCCGTTTCTATTTTAGCAAAAATGTGAATAGAATTATTATTTTTACCTGAAAGACATGAACATTATTTACTTCTATCATGACCACTCAAATATTTTATGAATATCTTAAAAAGTTTCATAATTATTTTCAAAATAAAACATTATCTTTAATATATAGGATGTTTTTATATTTTACAAAATGATTTCAAAGTAAAAAAAATTGAAAATGTTTTAAAGAGTATTTTTCAAATCAGAAAATATTGTTTCCCCAAGAATTGTTTTAAATTATTTTTAAATATTTATTTATAAGTTAAAATGTTTTATTTTCAAAGAAATGGATTTAAAAAATGTTTTATTTTTTAAAATTTATTTTCAATGAAAATTTATCTTCCTCAAGAAACCTTCCAAGTGATTTGTATTTTAAAATAATTTTCTATCTAAGATGACATCTTTTGATCTAACATTTTTCTTAATGGGGGTATGATTCAATGATACCATTCTTATTCACTCTTTGAATGGTTTATGTTTATGAGGGAATGATGTTTATGAAAAAAATTTCTCTTCCAAAGTTTTTTCCATGATAAAATTCTTACGAAACCCACATATTTTTTTCATAGGTTTTACTATGATGAAATGATGAAATGATTATGAAACCTATCTATTTTATATAAGTTATGATATGATGAAATTTTTATAAAACCCATTTATTTTTTTATGATATGATGAATGTTTTAGAATAATGTGACACACATAAATATGGTTTTATTATGATACTTTTGGGAATGATATCCCCCTCCAATGAATTGGGTAAATATTTATATCTAATCAGATAGATAGAACTAGAATTGGGAGTGTACCTAGTTTAGTAAAGGAATTTTTCCACTATGAAGTTCTCAAGAGTAAACCATGACTAGTATGATGGTATGGGGAGTGAACCTATACTACTATAATATCCTTGTAAGTGATCCTTGACTAAAATGGAAATGATTTTCTATATTTACGTGTATTCCACAAATTTATGTCTTATTCAAATGTTATTATCGCATGTCCCATGTTCTTTGATTACCTTATAAACTATGTCTTATGAACTAAAAATAATTATTTCATGACTTAAGATTTTGATCCATGATATGTAGGATATGGTTTTCAAATGTTATTCTCATGTTCTCGTGCCCTTATGTTCATTTTGTACTTATGTATCTACCTTATTTAAAATTTCCAAGCATTTGATCTCACCCTTTCTAATGTTTACTTCCCTAGGTTATGAAGAAAGGTTTTCAATAGGAGTACTGAAGGGGAATATCTTTATGGGAGACATTTAAGAACATTCATGAATTAATAAGATTGTGTTCCAAGTATCTAAATACACTAAACTATTATGATCCTCAGGTGTGTGTTTTTGTAATGTAATGAATATTCATCTAAAAAGTTATATTCTCCATGTATGAGAATTCTTGGTTTCTATAGTCGGTATCAGAGAATAGTATTAGTTAACCTTTTTAAACTAGGATGAGAAACATTTAGTTATATCCCTACTGTTATTTATAAGTATATGTATAGGAATGTATCTAAGGATGAGTCAAAGTATAGGAAAATGTCCTGGAATTTTGGTAAAGGATAGAGTAAGTGGTTTTCAAGAAATAACATCCATGTATGGGTACTACAAGTGTATTTTTCTCTAAAAAAGGTACCTAGGGGTAATAACTCTGAAAAGGGAACATTGAGATACAATCAATCATCACCTAGTTCACAAAAATGGGTCTTTCTACACACCTAGTTCGATAATACTAGTTGATATGCTTTGAAAATTCAACAACTCTTTACAATCCATCATGAAGGATTTAAATAGATGATGAATGTGTATGACCTAGGATAAAACTAATGTTACATAGACTAAAAAGAGGGTATCATGACATAGACAACTTATAAGTGATTTTATTTCATGATTATGTGATTTTCCACTATGATTAGTGTTTCTCGCACTATGTTTGTTAGTTTTAGTCAATAGATAGAACTAGAAATGATTGGGTTAACAATTAATGTGATGGAAATTTTTTTATGAGTATCCAAATATTATACTGACTGGGTAGAACGATATTTAGTGTCACAACCCGTCCCTCAGGGCCCATGCCGTGACTACCCCAAGCTCACCTTCCATAGGCCAGGGACTGGTGACTAGCACCGAAAGGCGTATTCCATAAAAACGGGAAGGCATGGTCTTTATAACATGTAACTCACACAACTAAGCAAAAAAGCAGGATACAATCATAATGTAAATCTATTTAGTAAATAGGGTGTGTATAGAAAGTAAAAGGGGTCAGAATACATTCCCAACTGTAAAGTCCAAGAAAAACTAGAAAGTACAAGTAAAACTGAGTTCATCTCCTATGAACACCTACCAAAGAATCCTACATGAAGGGTAGGTACAACTATTGAATGATCATATCTATGGTACACCTTGTATATGGTCCACCTCTGAGCTACCTCTAGTCCTAGTAGCCTCATCCTCAGTCAGCGTTGTCCATCGTCTGCACCAAACAAAACCTGGTGCGGGCATAGCCCGTGCAGGGGTCAGTATAATGATACTCAATTGAGACCCTGAGACCCTTTAAGGTCTCACAAAATCCACCAAGGATAAACCTCAAAAAATGTAATCAACGTAGAACCCTACTTAGGTATATGCCTATACATATACCAAATTTGTTGAGTAAACTAATCTCAATAATGAGGAAACACGTGGCCCAAATCAAATTCCCAAAACCCAAATGTTTCACTAAGGAAATAATATCACTAAGATGAAGACTCATCTCACACCAGGTATACAACTTTGAGAAAAAGAATTATGAAGCTGATCCACAAAGGATCTCCATGGAAGTTGATAGCCAGCCACATGTTTCTCTAGGGATAGTAACAAGTAACATTCTGAACACCTCATTTGCTGGAGAACTCCTCCTCTATCAAGTAAAGTGGGTCCTCTACATCACGCAGAGGTGCTTCCCACTAACCATGGACTACTGAGGTACTCCTCCTGTCGAGTACCGTGGGTCTGTCGCGTCACACAGAGGCGCTCCCCAATGTGGGTCTACCACGTCACACAGAGGTGCTCCCCCATATGGACTACTGAGGTACTCCTACTATATAGAACCATGGTTATTCCAAATCAAGAAAATTTGTTCCCCACCATGGGTCCTCCACATCACACAAAGGCACTCCTCCCTGGCCAGTCGAGTCACTCTGAGTCGAAACGGTCAGCACTCATCAAGTCTCATCTAATCGCATGGTTCTGTACATATCGCACATAGTAGAACCGCTTACTAAGACATATTTCATACCTCAACCATCCCTTATTTCCACAAAAAAATAAACCAAAGGTCTGTCATGTAAAAAGGGACCCAACATAACAAACGACGTATCAATTGGACGCCTGATCTCTAAGTTATTAGCATTTCTGCTCTAAAGGCCTGGTTAGATTTGGGGTCTGATCCAACCTGGCCATACTCAAAACTTATCCAAAAATCAATTGGAGTATATAAAAAGGGTTATATCAATAAAAGGATTCCATCACCATAGACGTTTCATTAAACAAATGCTCGGTTCTCATGTTATGGCTAAAAAGGTAATATTGAGCCCAGATGGGCCCGGGTCCGGTCTGACCCGGATGGCCGACACAGCCCGACCCGGATTGGGTCAGCCTGACCTGGTCTAGGTCTGGACTAGATGGCCTAGGCTACGGTGGGCTTGGCCTGCTGGGCTCTGTTCTAGCCCGGCCCGTGTAGGGCGAGACCCGTTTGCACGGCCCACTGGGCGGCTCGCAGTATAGCTTGCAGTGTGGCCTCAAGGTGCGGCCCGCGATGTGGCCTCAAGGTGTGGCCCGCGGTGCGACCTCACGGAGTGGCCCACAGTGTGTCATCGTGTTGTGGGATGGCTGGAATGTGAGAACGCTTGGTGGTCCGCAAGGTGCACCTCGGCCGGCCGGAATGACTGGCCAGTCTTCATTCAAGGGGTGCGACAGCGCTGCTGTCCACATGCGGTCAGCTGTGTGATGGTCATTGTCTACCTCTAGCATGGCCTTGCAGATGAGGCCTCTTTCTCCACCCACGGAAAGGACATTTGTCATCTCTCCGCCACACGGTTGGCTAGTTTTCGGCCACTATCCTGCCCTGTCACGGCCACCTCTTCAACCGGAGGCGCAGACGCGCACCGTCCTTCCTTCCTCGCAGTCGGTCAAGTGTCGGTCATCGCCTTCTTCCACGAGCCACTACGGCTTCATTCCAATCCCAAAAAATTATACGATGGCATATTCATAATCATTGTGTCGAGGGCTTCGAGTCCATATATCGCGCTCAGTAAAACTTCTTATTTCCAGCACCAATAAAAATTAGGGTGTTGAAGAACGCACGAAGAATGCATAAATAAATAAAAGGAAGAGAAGCAAGTTTAATGTGCGGGATGATGGCCATGTTTGTTTGGCCATTTCCATCATTAATTTAGGATATTAAGATTCAATAGAATAAATTAATTGTGTAAAAACCCCTACCTCAATTGTTCATTAGAGGTGGCATGAGGAAGAAAGACATAGTCGATGAAGAACGTCGGTATTTTTCACTTCCACAAGACACTTTCGATCCGGGCTCTGGTTCGGTTAATCGTTCTTCATTGGGGGGTGGTTATTTGTTGGATAAAGTTCTTCCCGGTTCTCCAAGCTTCTCCCAACTCTCCTTTTCCAATGATTCCCAACCCGGAAATTAGGAGCCAGCATATATTAAAATAGGTTTATCAGATTAATTAAGGTTTCCAAAATTAATTTGGTTATGTTGGCACATTAAAGTTGGCACAATTAAATGTAACATTAAATTTAATTATGTTGTCACAATTGAATGGAACCTTAAATTTAATTCACATTGGCACAATTGAATGGGAGGATTCCATGGAATTTCCCCACATTAAAGAAGTGTTCAGGTGGTCCCCACCACTAAAATTCAAAAATGTGGTTTCAAACTCAGGTGGTCCTCACCTCCATAAATCAAATGGAGGTTTCAACAATAAAAATAAAATAAATATGTTTTATTTTATTTTAATTCATTTAACACACCCACAAAATGTTCTAAAACTAACTTTCACTCTCGACCTACTACAGTCAAGGTGAAGGCCTCCTTAAGTGAATATAGGCACTGCGAGTTCAACGGTGTCCTCTAATTTCAATTCCAAGCACCAGTTAAAAAGTTACAAAAAAACATGCTTGCATGTTTACTTAACGTACCTAAAAAAAATTATAAATTAATTATGGTCACTCTGGGCCATGGAATCATGTTCCATCAATTTTCATGGACTCATAAAATTTGCATATAATTAAAAAAATACATGGAAAAAATTTGTGTCTTTACATTATATCCACCTCAGGGCTTTGAATCCCTAAAACTGTAACATAAACTAGAGAAACAAGTGGGGGTACTGAGCACATATCTGAGCCTCCCACTCCCATGTTCTCACCAGGAGTTTCCTGTGCTTCCAGTGAACGCGCAACAGAGGTATCAACCGCCCACGAAGGACCCGCTTCTGTCAATCCTCAATATCTACTGGAACCTCCATAAACATTTCTGCATCGTCGATGTCCAGCTCACCCCAGTCAATGATGTTTGAAGGGTTGTGTACGTATCTCCTTAGCTAGGATACATGGAAAACATAATGCACCCAGTGCAACTAAGGTGAAAGAGCTAAGCGGTAAGCCAGCTCCCCAACTCTGCTAAGGACATGAAAGGGTCTGATGAACCTTCGAGATAACTTGACTCCCAAGCCAAATCTACACAAACCATGTCGAGGTGAGACCCGTAAAAAGACATGGTCACTATCCTCAAACTCCATATGTCACCGTCACCTGTCAGCATAGGATTTCTACCTGCTATGTGGAGCCTTCATCCCCTCCTAGATGATCTGTACCTTATCCATGGTAGCCCATACCATCTCTAGTCCCAGGAGTGTTATCTCCCCAAGGTCAGTCCATCACAGTGGTGATCTAAAAGGTCTTTTGTACAACACCTCAAATGTTTCCATACCAATAGTGGAGTGACAGTTGTTGTACGTGAACTCCACCAAAGGTAAGTGATCCTCCCAGCTGCGGCAAAATCAAGGATGCAAGCACATAGCATTTCATCGAGGGTCTATTTGGTCTGCTCTATATGACCATCCATATAAGGGTGGAAGGTGGTTCTCAACCAAAATTGTGTCCCAAATGCCTCCAACTACCCCTTATATAGCCGGGAAGTAAAGCGTGCATCATGATCGGAGACAATCATAGATGCCACTCCATGAAGCCGCAAAATCTCCTACATGTAGAGGCGTCCCAAGATATCTACTGATCCCTTTTATATGATAAGTAAAAATTGGGCCGACATGGTGAGCCAGTCAACGATCACCCAGATAGAATCATGACTCCTAAACATGTGTGGATGTCCCATCACAAAGTCCCAAGAAATTCCATCCCACTTCCACTCTGGCACCTCTAATGACTGAACTAAGCCTGCTGGAAATGCTCTTCCTTCACTTTCTGACAAGTGAGGCACTGAGAGACAAATTCTGCCACTACCTTCTACATTCTTGGCCACCATTGATGATGTCAGAGGTCCTAGTACATCATCTCCACTCCTTTATGTACCACTTTAAGGGTATGTATGAAACTCCCTCAACACTTCCTCTCTAAGTGCAACTGGTACCATAGTACGCCATTTGAAGAGAATGACATGCTCCCCACATTCATAAAATCCACCAGGTGCCTATCCTATGGATATCTAGGCACATCGAGCCTCGCAGTCTGAGTCCCCAAGCTACGCCTCCCTAACTTTCTAAAGGAGTGGGGGAGTGACTATCAGAGACTAATGATAAGCTTCCCCATCTTGATTCACATAGAATATCTGCAAGCATCTAGTTACTTTGTCGCCTCTCTCAGCAACTATATATCGGATCTCTTGTTGAGTGCATCGGTTACTACATTCTCTTTCCTAGGATTATAGACTATCTCGAAGTCATAGTCTTGGAGGAACTCAATCCAAAGCCGATATCTAAAGTTCAAGTCCTTCGGAGAGAAGATATCCCTCAGACTCTTACGATCAGTGTAGACTACAAAATGTTCTCCCATCAAGTAATGTTTCAACATCTTCAAGAAGAAGACTACTGATACCAAATCCAGGTCATGGGTAGCATAGTTCTACTCATGTTGTCTCAGATGATGAGAACCATACGTGATCACTGCTCATTCCTATATCAAGACACATCCAAGCCCAGTACCTAATGCGTTGTAGTAGACTACCTACCCAACGCCTTCGTCTGATAGCCTCAAGATGGGGGAACCTCATCAATCTCTGTCTTATCTCCTAGAAACTCATATGGAATCTCTCTGACCGCATGAATGGTTTCCCCTTATTCGTCAATGCGGATAAGGGTGTCGCAACTCTGAAAATGTCAGGCACAAAACTCTAGTAGTAACCGACCAACCCCAGAAAACTCCGCAAATCTGTCATGCTTCTGGGTGGTTCCCAAGCTAGTATAACCACAATATTTACTGGATCCACTACAATAGCCACTGGGATAACGTGTCCTAGAAATTGGACCTCTCGTATCCAAAACTAGAACATCGGGAGCATACCATAATGTTGGTTCTCTCGAAGTGTGTCCAGAACTATCTACAAATGATAGGCATGACCCTCCTCCGTCGTTGAGTATATCAATATTACATCGATGAAGACTACCACAAAGCGATCGAGGTATAGCTGGAAAATCCTGTTCATAAGTCCCATGAACACTACTAGGGCATTGGTCATGCTGAAAGTCATAACCAAGAACTCATAATGGCCATACTGTAATTTGAAGGTTGTCTTCTGCACATCCCCATCTCGTACCCTGAGCTGGCGATAGCCTGATCTAAGGTCTGTCATTGAAAACCATTGTTCTCCCTTCATCTGATCAAAGAGGTCGTCAATCCTCAATATTGGGTACTTTTTTCATTACGGTCATCTAGTTCTGGCACCGATAGTCCACACAGAGTCTCAAACTCCCATCCGCCTTCTGGGTGAACAAAATCGGGGTTGTCCAAGGGAAAACACTATGGAAATGAACCCCTTTCTCTGAAAGTACAACAGCTATACTCACATCTCTCGATGATCCACGGGAGCCATTCGATATTTTGCGGTAGATATTGGTGTCATCCTGGGGTAAAAGTCAATTTGAAAGTCTATAGCATATTGGTCCACCACTACAGGATAGCTCGGACTCTCAACATCAACTGCTCTGGGGGTAAGTCTAGACAACTGATGTGTTATCGACTACACCCTTCTCCAGGTAAGTCCATCCTGTGCTGCAATGGTTCCCTTCTCATCGGTGAAGGAAAACCCAGTTCCATCCATGTGGACACACCACACTTTTCACCTAATACAGTCAATCTAAGAATAGACTATATATAACCATTCCATACCCAAGATGACATTGTAAGGCCTTGATGCCACTACTAGGAGATACCAGCTAAAGATTTGGCCTCCTACAGTAAGCTCACACTACCAGAACCAGTGCATAATCATCGAATCTACTCTTGTAGGAGTCTCTAGCCGTAAAGATTAAGCCAATGGCTCCGTCGGAATCTCTGAGCTCCAAACGAGGTTCATGGAAATAAATGAGTGACATGAACTTGTGTCTATAAGTACTATAGCTAAGGGGGAGTAGACACAGATCGTACCTATAATCATCTACGGAGCGTCGTGGTTATAGGCCTTAGCTACTAGAAGATGAGCTCGTCCCCATCCTTTTTCTCCCTATAGTCACAGTGGACCAACTGGCGGTGGTGGCGGTAGAACCTCAAAACATCACCCACCACCCGCTACACAGCCTTCTCCTATACCATGTCTGCCTCCAGCCTGCTGACCTCCTCTATCGAACTTTGGTATATGTCTCATTGGTCCCTCCACCATCTTTTGGTTGTCGGTATGGCGGGTTAGGAACTCACAAGCCATGTGACCCTTCCCGCCACATGTGTAAAAATGTGTGTCTCTCGCCTGTCATGCTCTACCTCGAGAGACTCGCACCACCGACCCTGTATCTCGCGGTTGTCTTCCTGTACGTCTAGTCCTCTGGGACCTCTGCATCATCTGTCTGCTACCAGCTACCGATGAATCTGCTAAGTGTCTTCTAGTGGTGGGTCTCGCTGATGGGGACTGCATAGCAAGAAAACTCTCCACTAAATGTTCTCGCTTTCACATTCTCGCCTGCATCGGGATGCGGAGAGAAATCATCAAAGATCTAATATCCTATCTGAGCCCCTACTTGAAGGTTCGGTCCCGGAAGAAAGGGTCCCTCACAATGTTAGTGGAGTACCATGATAGGTCTATGAACCTCGCTAAATATTGAGTCACGGTCTTGCTACTCTACTGCTAGTGGAGAAGATCCTATATACGCAATGAGCGTAGGGTTGCTGGTATGAACTCTACCCAAAAAAGCCTCTAAAAGTCCTTCTAGATGAGAGTGACTTCATTGTGAACCGGGAGCATCAAGCTCCATCATCTTCTCATTACTGCCTGAAGAAGGTTGGAGGCAACGATCACCATGAGATCATCTGGTGTCCCTACCGGTCGAAAGACTCTAACCACAGCCTCTAGCCAATCCTCAGCCACCAATGGATCTATCACATCCCAAAACCTCAGTGGCCTCTGAAACTGGAACTCATGAATCTATCTCAAGAAGCATGTACCCTCTGCTACTAGGGCTAGTGTCATCGGCTACCCAGTGGGTAGTGGTACAGCCGGTACACCACCGGGTGGTACAACTGTCATAAGTGAGACCTGAACAGATGCCTCGTCTCTTGGTGGGATTTCATCACATACTCTAATTGGAATTCTGGATGGCTAGGTATGTGGAGGCATCCTGCAAAGAAACAGTTGTTCCATAGTCATTAAGTTTATACATGGTGAGCTGACTCAAAAAGATCAAAAAAAATTCAAAAACACATGCAATTAGTGTTTTCCTATGCTATGTTAGAAATTAGAATTCAGGGTACTAGTGTATGGATACGTAGGACATCGCACCCACAATGTACTACCCGAACTGAAAACCACACCCATAACACTTAACACTATTTCCACTTAGAAAAGATCAGAGTTCCAGTTCATCGGTAGACCTGAACTCCTCTGATACCAATTTTTCATGACCCATCCCTCGAGGCTCGTGTCATGATTATCCCAAGCCCTCCTTCCATAGGCCAGGGGATGGAGACGAAAACTGAAAGGTGTATTCCATAAAAACGGGAAGGCATAACCTTTATAACCTATAACTCACACAACTAAGCACAAAACAAGATACAATCTCAAAGTAAAACTATGTAGTAAACAGGTTGTGCATAGAAAGTAAAAGGGTCTAGAATAAAATCCCAACTATAAAGTACAATAAAAACTGGAAAGTACAAGTAAAACTTATTTCAACTCTTGTGAACACCCGCTATAGACTCCTACCTGAAGGGTAGGTACAACTCTCAAATAGTCTTCTCTATTGTATGCCTTGTCTATGGTCCACCTCTGAGCTACCTCCAATCCAGGTACCCTCATTCTTAGTCAGCGTTGTATGTCATCTACACCAAATACAATAAGGTGAGGACATATCCCATGCAGGTTTGAGTATAACGATACACAGAAAGGACCCCAAGACCCTCGAAGGTCTCACATTTTCCACAAAGGATAAACCTCAAAACATGAAAACAACTGACAACCCTACTTAGGTATATGCCCTTACATATACCTAAGTTGTCTCTTAAACCCATGTAAATTATGAGGAAACACGAGGCCCAACTCAAAATCCCAAATCCCAATTATTCCAAAAAGGAAATAATATCCCAAGGATAAAGGCTCGTCTCATACAAGGTATAAAACTCTAAGAAATGGAATTATGAAGCTGAACCACATAGGATCGCTATGGAAGCTGATAGCCTACCATGAGATTCTCTGGGGATAGTAACAAGTAACATTACGAACACCTTGGCTGCTGGAGAAATCCTCCTCTATCGAGTAAAGTGGGCCTACTGTGTCACAAAAAGGTGATTCCCACTAACCTTGGACTACTGAGGTACTCCTCCTATCGAGTACTGTGGGTCTGACACGTCACACAGAGGCGCTCCCCACCGTGGGTCTACCACGTCACACAGAGGCACTCCCCCTCGTGGCCTGCTGAGGTACTCCTCCTGTTGAGTACCATGGGTCTGCCACGTCACACATAGTCACTCCCAACCGTGGGTATGCCGTGTCACACAAAGGTGCTCCCCACTGAGCCAGTCGAGTCACTCCATTTCGAAACGGTCAGCAGTCATCAAGTCTCATCCAGTCGCAGGGTTCTGTATGTATTGCACTTGGGAGAACCACTCCCCAAGACATAGTTCATACCTCAACCATTCTTAAGTTCCACTAAAAAGTAACCCAATGGTCTATCACATCAAAAGGGTCCCAACGCAATAGACAGCGCGTTAATCAGACACCCAGTCTATAAGTTATTAGTGATTCTGCTCCGAGGGCCCAGTTGGATTCACGTTCCGATCCAACCTGGACGTACTCCAACCTTATAAAAAACTCATGTTGAGTATCAAAATGACAATCTCCATCCATGGATTCTTGCACCATATAAGGATCATCAAACAGACGCCTGGTTGTCAAGTTATTGCCAAAAAGGTAATACTAGGCCCAGATGGGCCTGGGTCCGGTCCGACCTAGCCGAACTGAACCAGCCCGAGTTTGGCCCAAATGGCTTGGGCCTTGGTGGTCTCGGCTCACTGGGCCATGTTCTAGCCCAGCTTGTGTAGGGTGTGACCCATTAGGGCGGCCCACTGGGTAGCTCGTGGTGCATCTCGTGGTGCGGCCTTGGAGTACGGCCCGCGGTGCGACCTCACGATGCAGCAAGTGTTGCGGCCTAGCTGGCATGTGAGACCGCTCAGAGGTCCCACATGGTGTGCCTTGGCTGGTCAGAATGTTCGGCCGGTCTTCTTTCCAGTGGCACGAGGGTGCCACTGTTCACCTGCGGCCGGCCGTGTGCCAGTCATCGTCCGTCTGCGCCACGGCCGAGCGGTCACGGCTTCCAGCTCCACTGGCGACGCAAACGCTCGCCGCCACTCTACCACGCGGCCAGCTGGTTTTCAGCCACCATCCTTCCCCACTTAAGATGATGGTTCATGGCCTCCTCTTCAACCGGTGGCACGGATGTGCGCTGCCCTTCCTTCCTCACATTCGGCCAAGTGCCAGTTGTCTCCTTCTTCAACGAGACACTGCAGCTCTGTTCCAAGCCCAAAAAATTTTACGATCATGTCTTTGCAATCCTTGGGTCTATGGATTCACGTCCATATATCACACTCATAAAAACTCTGTATTTCCCGTGCCAATAAAAATTAGTGTGTTGAAGAACGTGCGAAGAAATAAAAGGAAGAGAAGCAAGGTTAATGTGCAGGACGATGGCCATATTCATTTGGCCATCGTTGTTGTGAATTTAGGATATGAAGATTCAATATAATAAATTTAATGTGTAAAACCCCTACCTCAGTTTTTCTTTGGAGGTGGCATGAGGAAGAAAGACGTAGTTGATGAAGAACATCGGCGTTCGTCGCTTCCACAAGACGCTTTTGATCTGGGCTCAAGGTCGGTTCCTCGTTCTTCATTGGGGGATTGTTCTTCTTTGGGGAAAGTTATTCCTGCTTCTCCAAGGTCCTCCCAACTCTCCTTTTCCAACGATTTCCAACCATGAAATCAGGATCCAACATATATTAAAATAGTTTTATAAAATTAATTAAGGTTGTCACAATTAATTTGGTTATGTTGGCACTTTAATGTTGCTACAATTAAATGGAACATTAAATTAAATTAGGTTGGCATAATTTAATTGAACATTAAATTGAATTCACGTTGGCATAATTGAATGGGAGGATTCCAAGGAATTTCCCCACATTAAGGAAGGGTTCGGGTGGTCCCCACCACTAAAATTCAAAAAGGAGGTTTCAAACTCAGGTGGTCCCCACCACTAAAATTCAAAAAGGGGGTTTCAAACTCGGGTGGTCCCCACCTCCATAACTCAAATAGAGGTTTCAACAAGAAAAATAAAATAAAGTTGTTTTATTTTATTTTCATTCTTTTAACACACCCAAAAAATGTCCAAAAACTAACATTCACTCTAGACCTACTGAGGTCAAGGTAAAGGTCTCCTTTAGCGAATATCGACACTGCAAGTTCAACAGTGTCCTCAGATTTCAATTATGATGAAGAATTCAAAAGTTATAAAAAAACCCTCTTGTAGGTTTAGTGGACGTACCTGAAAGAAATTCAGAAATTCATTCTGGGAACTCCGGGCCGCAGAATCATGCACCATCAATTTTCATAGAATCGACAAAATTCCATATAATTAAAAAAAATAGCATGGAAAATCCATTTCTTTACATTTTTATTATGCCTGATCATTTATCATGGAACATTTTTAACAATGTGAACCTTAAAAAACTCTCAGACTCACCATAGAAGAGAAATATATAGTTCACTAAGTGTTTGAGTAATAAAGAACATATAAGAAATAAAATTTAGTTTCCTATATGTTGATAATGTGGGAGGAAGCACCCAAGTGAATGTATCATAGGAATCAGAAGATATTTTAAGTGTGTAAATGAAGGACATAAAGCATATAATTTTTGAGGAAAAAGAAAATTTTCAGCTAACACAGTGGATGAGAATATTGGTCTCCCTAAGATATTATCGATGGTTGAACATTTCAAATGTAGTAAGTGTGGTAATTGTGTAAATAAATTTCATAAGAGGAAATATTGTGAAGATAATGAGCAATGTGGTATGATTAATGGTTATATTATTGATGATTAAGTTACTATGAATGGAATATGAAAGGAAATAGGTATTAAGGAATAAGTTAAAAAAACCTAGTTAATGGATTAAGAATGAGTTAGAATAATTAAAGTGTTTGTTTTTTGGAATTTTATAATAATGATATATGAATCTTAAAATATATAAGGATAGTTAAATATAAGTTTTTTTAAGAATATTCAAAAATATGTTAAATGGTAATGATGGAATAAAAATTTGATTTAATAGAATGGTGATATTTTTATTTAGGTAGTATAACCCTTAATTTATTCTAAATACTGAGATAATGATGCTAGGATAAGGATATCTTGGTTATGAATAAGTAAATTTGATTGTATGGACTACCTTAATGGTTTTTTGACATGTTTTTTATTCTATCATTTATGGAGTTTATATAATTTTTGGATTTAAGTAATATACCCAATAATCAATGTTTTATGTGAGGAATTAGGAAAGATGTAAGTTTCCATATGTTATTATAGTAATCAAGTTTATTATCATGTTTTAAGAGAATACTTGATGAAGGTAATCACATGTTTGGTATATAACAATCAAGATCTACTTTATGATATATGGGGGATTCATGTAAATTTGATTCTGAGAAATATAATCACCTTGTTTATAAATATAAAATTTTTGAAGGGTCAAAAGGATAACCATTTATAGAATGATTAAAGTTGAACATTGGATGAGGTTTTATATATTAATTTATCACTTCACCATATCAATATTTATGAATATTAGATAAATTGTTCAGAACATATTGGTTTTTGAAAATAGTTGGAGAGAAAAAAAAGACTTGTCACTCTTTTATGAATTTTACAATCTGTTAAAAGTTAATCTTTGAGATTCAAGAATAAAAAAATCATTTTTTTATTCATTTTTTGGATTAAGTGATGAACTAGAAATTGATTGAAGCACTACCAAGGCTAAAATTATGCTTTTTAAAATATAAATTCGTCAATTAAATATATTTCCTAATATTCTTATATAGTAACATAATTCATCAAATCTTAGAAAAGATTCATCAAAAAAATATTTTATCTTTTTACCTATATATTTTATGAATCAGATGTTTTTTTAACTCATCACGGTTTTATGGTATTTAGGTATGTAAATTTCCATTGATCGCTCACTTTCTTGAGATCATCGGCACCTCTCACTGTTTATTATTATTTAATCTTTTCTTCTACATCCATATCTTCACATCATACTTATGTTCTCCTATGTGGAAACCAAGATATGACTTACTTTAGGAAACCTTTATGATTCTAACTTTCCCTTTTTAAATGAAGTTTTATTATTCATTTCTATAATGTGGGTTTATATAAATAAATTTTAAAATGTTAAAAATTTGAGAAAAGATACAATTTTTGAGGGATAAATTCATTTTAAGGGGGGTAGAATTTTACACCTATATATTTTGTGAGATATTTGTTTCCAAATGAATTTAATATTTGTGATATTTGTTATTAAATGAAATACTTAGTTTGCAATGAATTATAAACAAAACTTAGTTATATAAAGTTACACGCAACAATAATTTTGAATTTTTTTATACTCAACACTGAGTTTGGCTTGCATTACATGAAACACTAAGATGAGATTGTGTTACACATAATAGTGAGTTTAAAAGAATCATGATATTTTATTATATTATTATATTAGTATATTATTATTTAATATGATAGTTTTCACCTAGTTTCTGGAATTTAATTTAAGAATAATATTAACCAAATTAGTAAAATATATGGTCTACACATGTATATAAAATCAATTATTCATTTAATAATTAATTCTAAATTAAAATATGAACCATTTGTAAATAAAGGAAATATTTTTCTAAAAAAAACTATTTTTACCTCAATAAATTAAGAAAACCACTTTTATAATTATTTTAATGAAATTTATATATTATATATTCAAAAAAATGATTAAAATTCTTCTTATTTGTTTTCTAGACAAGAGAAAAGGAGAAAACCAATTTTACTCTTAAAACTCTATTCTTCAAAAATATTTTTTTCACATTTTTTTCACAGTTATTTTAAAAAATAATTTTTTAAACTTCTATGAAATTAATTTTATAAATTAAAACTCATTTTTGAAATCATCATTTCAAAATTATATTAGAGTTAATTTTTTGGATATTCTAAGAAGTTTCATATTTTATGAATAGTGAAAAATACTAAATTTTATTTAAAATTTTCCTTTCGTTAAATTTATTTATAAAGTTAAATAAAAATTTAAACTGATTTTAAAGAAAAATAATTTGAATTATGCATCCATTAATCCAATTTAGTTCATTGAAATCAATTTCATTTTTAATTTCAATATAAAAACTTTCAAAACTTTTGTACATTTTCTCTTTAAAAAACCTTTCTTTTTGTTGTGTCCGTGGGATTTGTTTTAAATTAAATTTTTCTACATATATTAATGGAATTTGGAAAAATTGATTAAAATTTTTTAATTATAATAATATATGTTATATAATATTGTGAACTTTATTTTTTACAAAAATAAATAGTGAGAAAAGTAAAAATTGATTACCATGGTTAAGGTAAAAATGAGTTTATCGAAGAGTTAAACTAAAAATATAAGTGTTAAAATGACTTATAAACTTATATAAAATCTATTATGTGGAACTTTTAGACCTTATCAGGACTAAGGTTCTAATTTTATCCATTTTTTCCTTTTCATGCGAATTACATGGGTATAGTTTTCTTTTTAAAAAAATTACAATTGTGCCAGTCACCTCACTTATAAAAGGCCACCCACTGTCCTCTATAATTCACACCTTAAAACCATTTTGGTTTAGAAACTACATACTTATATCACTTCCTATATTCCCTCCTATCATCCTAAAATCCCTTTTTTGTACATAAATCCAACCTAGGAAGGATTTGGGTGAAAACCTAAGGATGGTACCCGAATAAGATGTAACATTCATCTAGGAGCATTTTTTTTTCTTCCTCCACATCCTTAACTCATTATTATACCATTATGATATAACAACCAGAGCATATTAAATATAATTATATTTTTATATGTCAAGTTCATGACCTATATCCATCTCTTCTTCCATAAAATGCGTTATGAATTAATTTTTCATGTGTATGGTGAACTAACGCCTTACGAACTGATGGAATTAGTTTTTCAATTACCATCTCTCATGGTTGACTATGATGATTGAAATAAATTATATATGTTATATTTATAAAATTATTATAGCTATTTATTCATTATATCATATATAAATTTTAAATTTTCATTTCATAGGGGATATAATAATGTCGCTCATGAGAAAAGTAGACTGCCACCTCACGAAGCGATGTGATTCATTTTAAGTGACACATTAATTATAAGATAATAAGCATAAATATATGTGATATGATTGATTTAATTATGAAATTAATGATATATTTATTATTATTTCAATATTATATTTCATTTTATATCTTATCTTTTCATCCACTGAAAGATGACAAAATCGTTTATGTATGTATGCACTAACACCTTCACAAAGTGATGTGACTCACTGTTTTCATCACCACACCACATTGATGATATGTATAAGTACATATAAATAAATAATATATTATTTAATATATTATTATCATTCATGAAATATAATATAGTACTTACCTTGTTTCTATAAGTATCGTTAAAAAATGTAAATGTTACTCATGCATACGTACGGTCTACCGTCTCGATGATCATAACATACTTCATTTATTAAAACCATATTTCATGATTGGAATTAAAATTATAATTAATGTATGAATATGATAATTATTTAATTATTATTATTTTTGATACTGTGGAACCATGATCAAATTAATAGGAATGAAAATAAAATATCAAGACATAAATGAGAAACAAAGAGGATATTACTGAAACATGAATTTGACATGGAATTATTAATAAAATGGGTATAAAAAGTCACAGTAAAATCATAAATGTTATGATATATATAAATAATGTCCTATAATATATGTATAATAAACTTATATTTATTATAAAGAAGGTTTTAATGTGTATGATGTAGGTCAAAACATAAGGTAAGGGGTTTTAGTATATCTTTTATTTCTAGGAAACATATGCAAGTTCACCACTCATTTATTTTATGTGGTGTATATACTACACCTTTGATAGGTTATATCATGAGTACCATTATTTAAATTATATTTAAAGTCAAAATTGAAGTTATTCTTTATTGGGGATTATGATTCAGGGTATTTCCAAAGTGTTAAGGGACATTAGTCTCAATTTTCCATCTTTGATACATATGTTATGTTATACACCTATATTATTTTATAAGGTGTATTTAAATCACATTTTCCATTCAATATAATGAGTTTATTTATCCTAATGGTACTTTATGTTTCATTTTATTTTATTCCTTCATGGGGATTATGATTCATTGTTTCCAAAGTGGTAAATTTTTTTTGTTACAAAATAATCATTTATCAAGGTTGTTTTTTATTATGTTTCTCATGATAAGATCATATAAACCATCTCTTAAGAAAAAAAATTGAATTTTTATTATCCTATGTTTAGGTCATGGGAATACTTTTTTCCATTTAATTGTTTTATCTTTGTGTACTTAATAGTTTAAAATTATGTTTTTAAAAAAAATTCTTTGTCTCTCCCTCCAATATGAAAAACATTTTCCTTCCCAAAATATTTTTCTTAGAATAAATTATAAATAAAATTATAATAGAACAAATGATTTATTAAATAAATTTATACCAATGTTTTACTTCTAAGAAATCATTTTTAAAATAATATTGTTGTTGTTTTCCAAAAAATGCTTGTTTTTCTTTTATCGAAAATGTGAAAATAATTATTGTTTTAAACATGTAAGACATTAATAGTATTTCATATTACCTTGACAACTCAAAATTACATGCTTAACTTTATCGTTTTCAATTTTACATTAAATTATAATGTTTTCCTTAATATTTGGGATATTTTAATATTTTAAAAAAATGATTTCAAAGTAAAAAAATAATTTTGAAAATGTTTAAAATATTTTTTTCAAAATTAAAAGGATATTTTTCTCAAGAAATATTTTAAATGATTTTTAAGGAATACTTTATAAGATCCAAATATTATTTTCAAAGAAAATTATTTCCAAAATTTTTTATTTTTAAAAAAAATTATTTGTAAATAGAATTTGTCTTCATTAAGAAACATTCCAAGTGATTTATCTTTAAAAATCATTGTCCATATAAGATAGTATCTGTTGATGATACATATTCCTTAATGGGAATATTATCTAAGGATACCATTATTATTATTTCTCTAAATGGTTTATATTTATAATGTAATGACATTTATGAATCACATTTCCCTTTCAAGGGTTATACTATAATAAAATTTTTATAAACTTTACTTCTTTTTACATAGGTTATACAATGATCAAATGATTGAATTATTATGATACCCTCCACTTTTCTATAGGTTATTATATGAAAAACAATTTGTGAAACCAATTTCATTTCATCTTTTATGATGTGATGAACATTTTATGGTTGTATGGTGTACATAAATATGGTTTTCATTATAGGATGAGTGGGACCTATATCTCCCTCCAATACATTCAGTAAGGATTTATATCTCATGAGATAGATAGGACTAGAATAAGTAGTGAACTCTGTTCAGTAAGGGACTTTATCCACTATGATGGTATTTGGATTAATCATTGACTACTATGATGGTTTGAAAAGCAAACCCATGCTATTATTAAATCCTTGGAAGTGAGCTTTGAGTACTATAGAAATTATTTTCTATGCTTATATGTATGCCAAAAAACTATGTTTTATTCCAATGTTATGCACCCATTGCTTATGTTCTTTGATTCTCTTTTGATTCATGTCTTATGAACTGCCAATATTTATTCAATAACACAAGATTATGATCTTTGATATGTAGGGTAAGTTTTTAAAATTTTTTCTCATGTTCTCGTAACCTTATATCCAATTTATGCTTATATATATTTTTTATTTACCCTTACTGGTCATCCAAGATCACCCTTTCATATTTTTCTTTACCCAGGTTATAAAGTAAGGTTTTAAGCTGGAGTACTAAAGGGGAAGATATTTATGAGGGATATTGAATATATTTTATGAATTAATAATATTGTGTTCCATGTTTCCAAAGGTACTACACTATTATGGTCCATGTGAACATGTTTGTGTAATGTAAGGAATATTTATATAAAATGATATAATATCCATGAATGAGATTCATGGGCCACTATATTTTATTTTTTGGGGCTCTAGTGGGATCAGTTGGGCTATGTCAATCCATTATATTCTTTATTAGATGAGGTGTGGTTTGGAAAGCTTGTGTTGGGTGAATGGGAGATGATATGGATGATATTATGGTGAGGAGTATCAAATTGATCATAGATGAATATCTCTTGTGTTGTGAGAATCATGGGATCAGTGTGATCAGTCGGTTAATAGTTGTGGTAGTGTTGGATGATTTATTATTCAAGTTGATTATTTGTGGCTAAGTGACCAATAAGGATTATTAAGGGATAGAAGTGCCTGTTATTTGGATTATTTTGTAAACTTCATCACGATGTTTTGTGAGACTTATGTGATGATTGAATTTTTTATGTCTAGTTGTTTTCATGGGAAATTAAAATTTTCTATTATTATGTGATCTTAGATAATTGTTTTCCTACTACGTTAGTCTCAGAATCGGGTGTCTACCCATGTTCAAGAGTTTGGTAGAATTTTGAGTTCTTCAATTTTTTATAGAATACTTAATAATTAATAAATTATTTATTAACAACTCATTCATGTTCATTCTATGATATATTATGTTTATAGGTTTAGAATAGGATTTTAACTCCATGGTTGACTCTATAAAGAGTGGTATTTTCTAGGCAAGGCATAAAATTATGTTATACATTGAGGTTGGGGAAATTCCCCCTTTTCTTTTTCTTTTTCTTTTTCTTATTTTTTTCTTTTTTACCTTTCCATTTATATTCCATATCATTTAATTATTGTGTACACCCCCTTATGGCTTCCCTTCATCATGTATAAGAGAGGATAGTTAGAGGGAGATTGAGAGAGGGGGTTGTCATCTTGGAGCATAGGTCATATCGGATCTTCATGTAGTTGTTGTGAATTACAGATCATATCGAAGAATCAGAGGTCCTCACAATGATTTAGGCCCATTTTATATTATTTTTGCTACAAATCCAAATATTGTAGATATTATAATATTTTAACAGTATTTTGGAGTTGTTAGGGGCCCTTATAGAGTTGATCTGGGTGGTTTGGGGATAATAGATTATTATATGGTATTAAGAAGGTTTTCTATTGGGGGAAATCCAATAAAATGGAATGTAGTTCAAGAACACATTTCATTTCTTTATCCTTTCATGTATAGGTTGGATATAAGGGGTCCAAAGTGTGTTATTTCAGTACAAACTATGTGTGTTGAATTAGGGTGTGTCCAAGGGCATGACCAAACACCCCATATTGGGGAACATGGCCATATATGATACTCAGCTGCAGCTTATGTGTAGTATATAGCTAGTGGACAAATAGGGTACTTGGCTAGACCCTGTGTAGAGTAAGCAACTAGGTACCCTATATGGGAGAACCTCCATGTTTTTTTGGTAAACTATATATACTTAGGAGTTTGACAAACCGATTTTTGATGAGGTACATAGAAACATTCCCCATATAGGGAACACCCCATGTATGAGGTAGGCGCATTGTGGACATTTGAATGTACCCAGAAGGCTGACCCAAGATACACGTCTAGGGAGGATCATTGGGGGTGCATGCTATAAAGCTAAGGTGTACTCAGTGTACTTTTATTTGGTTCATTTTACCTGTTTTTATAATGTAGTCATAATTGGACATCATATGAGCCTATTATGACCTTTTTTCACATGGGTTGCAATAATGGAATATTTTTAGAGTTTAGTTTCTTTTGGGATGGTATTTTGGGATAAGATATATCTATATTAGGATTCAATTAAATTCATGTTTCTAAAATCTTCTTGTGGTTTCGGCTGTGATTTGTGGGGGAAAAGTAAGGGTTGTGTGCTTTCAGATCACCTTAGATTGAGGATACAAGGTGATATTTTTTGAGTTTCTATGGCTGGATCCTGGGAGGATAAATAAATTGTTTTCTAGTAATATATGTTTAGTTCAATTTCATAAGGTTTTGATCTGGTCACTTCAGTTCTTAACCAGTCGAAGGCTTCAAGTTGTGTTTCAGGAGGAAAAATATCGTTTCATTTATCCACTATAGATAGAGGATTTTTTAGTGGATCCCATTATATGGATTCCAACATTAGATGAGGTTTTAGAGAACATGGAGGGTGCATCATACTTAGTGATCCTATTAGCTGGTAGATAGTGGTTTTAAAATTTTTGGTTGATTCATCCGAGTGTTAGTCGACCATGGTTCTAGAGATTTTTTCTTGGAGGTTTGAGGTTGCTATTATTAACGAAATTTTGAGGGAGGAAGCTATTGTAATATTACTAGATTAGGTGTTGACCTTAAGATTGATTTAGTTTCGCTCCTACATTTTATGGTTATCGTTAGGTAGGTTTAGGGAACTAATAGATGATTTTAATGAGTACATAACCCTAGTATAGTTTCTCATTTTGAATAGGGGTATTGGAACATATATATTTTTTCACATATGGGGTCTGGTTTCTGAGTTTGGGGCCTAGGTAGGAAATAATGCATTTCCTTTTCAATTCTAATAGTTAGTATTGTTGGAATTTTGGGATATTGGTAGGATTATCCCATGGTTATTAAGATTTCCTACGACTAGTACAGACAATACAACTGGATTCTTAAAGCCCTTTAGATTCTCCTCAATATCTTATACACCTAAGATGAGATCGTTTTGTCAGGGTTTTTTCTATCATTTCATTTTAATTTTAAATATCTTTCTTGATATAGTGAATATGCCTAATTTTTAGTCTAGTAGATCCATGTATATTATTTTTTTAAGATTAGGCGAAAGTGGGGTTTTATTTAGTTAGGGTGTTGGGGTAGAACCCAAGGTTCACTATTTTCCGTTTATTTATCCCATTTTTTTTATTTTATATATTTTTTTATTTGTATACTTTTAGTATTTGTTCATCATAGATGGGATATCATGTGTTTCATGTACATTTTATAGCAACAGGTGTTAGGAATTCCATTAGGGGTGGCCAAATGATATTTTTTCTCTCCCCCTATATGTGCTACTCAGTGTGTTTGAAGAGCTTATGAATACATTTCAGTTAGTCACGTGAAGGTGGATTAAATGGATACATAGTGATTCACAATTGAGTAAAGATTATTATGTGGAGTCATTGGGTAGAGCTAGAGAAGTTAGATAGTCACAGCGACCCGATATGTTTTTCAACTAAGTGTAGGAGTAGAGATTGTGTATTTCTTTTCCTTTTATTTTTATTTGGGTTATGTAGTCGGCCCAGTGGGTCAAAATTTTCAATATTTTTTATATTTTTTTAGTCTATATGCTATATTCCATTATTTATAGAACGTTTCTGTTTCAGTTTATTTTTTATGTGTAGATTGATAATAATGGATGTGTATGTGTTTAGTCTATTTCCACTATTATTTCCCTTGGATATGAGGGCATAGTCACCCAACTATATCCGTTTAGTCCCAAACTAATATTATAAATCCTATAGCCAATTGGGAGGCACTCTTGTGGCCTTATTGTAAGCCAAATTGGGTGACCGGTCATGTTTATCTAGGTCGGGTTTGTGGAACTCCAATGTCATGATGATATTTTCTGAGACAATGTCTTCTCAATGATCCCTACCCTCTCTAGTACTTTATAATATAAATTCTACAAAAATTGGGTGTACTATCCTTGGATATCTGAATAAAAAACAACTTATAAATGAAACTCCATAGGCTTAACTTAATTAAGAAGGTATAAAGTTTACTGCATGTGGTTCACGTACCAAATGTTGAACCCTAGAACCCATAAACTCTCCATATGAATGGTAAGATCTCCTACAGATGATACTCTATAGATTTCAAACATATAAAAATTCCCAAAAACCGATCCATAAACATATCCCATGATTTAAAAAACTACTCCTGATACCTAAGGAATAGAAGACACCATTTTGGAGCTAAACCACACAAAATTATTATAGTAAAATAAACCAAGATCTGTTTCTGAGAAAAACTTTAGTTGAAGGCGATCTCCACATCCTCAAACCAATATTATGTATCCCGATCTGAAAAGGAACTCTCATACTTCTATAGAACCTAGCTCAAGAATGTTCAATGTTCCCTATTCAAAGTGTCAATTTTATCAAATTCTAATATATGGTGATCTACTGGAATATCCTAATGCATATCATCTACAAAAATTTGGTATAGACATCAACCTGGTACCACATCTCCAGAATAGAAAATTTTAGAAACTCTTAATCCCGATATACAAAACATTTTAAGGTAAATTGATTTTATTCATTATTTAATTTTATCTCATTTACCATTTACTACTCATTTCAAATATAGTAACAAAATTACATAATACATGATCTTTACCAAGGTCTCTACCTCACAAATGACATAAATTCTCATAATGTGTTCATTAAACATAAGTTTTCTTATGTTGGATCAAAATTGTCTATGAAATATAATATCATATAAAGTCTCTCAAGTTTATAGGATTTAATAATCCCACAATATAATGTTACCTAAAAACCCCATGCATCCTCACATGTTCCCAACTCAGAACCTTATCTTAACACTTATCTATCAGCTTTGATACCACTTTGTCACAACCCCTCCCTCTAAAGATACCCCTCTTGGGATAAATATAAAAATGAGTGATAATTAATCCTAAATCTTGGCTCCAATAGGCAATGAGTTAGAAATTATAATCAATGTTATATAATCACACACATGGGATTCCATACACTCATATTGTTTAATTCATAAGAGATATGAAGGAAATACACCAACTAACGCCATGAATTATTAAATAATAATCCCCAATAAATTAAATGGCCCACATAAATTCATAAAAATAAAAATAAAAAACAAGATCCAACATTAAAATTCTTGGTAGTGACCATGAAGCTCTAAAAATTTATCTATAACTCATCAATATTTTATTACCTAATTAAATAACCAATAAGCACATGTAGTCCTAAAAAATAGTTTATATATATGTTGGGTTAGCATAATATGTATACTTAGTAATATGCAACATGAAAACTCTCATGAAAAATTTATCAAAAGAGTAATAAAACCCAATGAATATAAAAATAAAACTAAGTCATCACTTAAACATGTAATAATAGTTTCCCATCCTCACTTTGGATCTCTCATCAAGTGATACAGAGAAGTAAAACATTTTTACCAAAAGAACACACAAACATATACATATATATAAATAAAGATAACATATTACCATTTAATCCACTAGTTTTTCACTCTCATTCCACAACAATATACATCTTATCATCACTTATTTTGTAATTAAATTCATCCCTAATGTGAGTAGGGAGTTTTCCCTACCTACCTTGTCCCACATGGGGATTAACATCTTGTGTTGGCATCAATACCTATATCCACATCATTATCATCATCCAATCTAAAATAATGTGTATACCTAGAAACCAATATGGCCCATATAAAAGCATTATTACTCATACCATTATAGTCCATGCATGTACACCTAATGAAATCCATAACCACTAGGTTAATATACTTGTATATGGTATAACACAAGTTGTTACAATATTCACAAAAAAAATTCATAGAAAAGAGAACCATCACACCCCATATAGAAATACACTCTATATTGTAAGCCCTTATAGCCCATGATATGCCTACTCAAAACTATGTCTGAGGTGGGAGTGGGGGAGATGGGTTTATTATCCATCCATACCCTTACCATCATTGATTCTATAGAAAATACCCCCCAATAATAAGGGTTTTAGTTTCCCTATCGATAAGGATGGGGTAGAAAATGAAATCAGAAAATAAATGAATAATATCATGAAAAAACCACACTAAGGGGAACTACCTATCCTTAGACTCGTATGTTGATATTTTCATATAGGACCCCAAAATACCACTATTAATTATAATAAATCAACAATTATAAAATAATTATGGTTCTATATTAACTAATTAATTAGAAAATAAATAATATAATTTCAGTTTTATTTCTAAGAGTAACAATTTAATCATTTTTGTATATGACTTCGAAACCATAATTTTTTTTGTTTATATTCCAAAGTGTTTAATCTATAACTATGAACACCATGAACCAATAAGTAAATTTATAATAATTCCGTACTCTATAACACTTACTTACCGCCCTTATTTCATTCCCACAATATTTATCATATTTTCAATTTCTCGTGCCATCACTGGGATTGACCATTTTTGAAACCTTAGGCTCCTAACCCATTTCTTTCTAATGATTCTCAATGATATAAAATGTAATATAAAAAATTAAAATCACAAAATGTCTCTAATCGCCAAGATAACTCATAAATATTAAATGTATGTTTTCCATAAACAAGAAAAGACATTAAATCCATGAAATTAACACAATCAAACTTCCCAAAATAAGTAATATGAATTATCACCCCAAAAAAATTTATAATTAAAAAAAACCATTTTAATTCCATCTTAAATTATCCTATTTATTATTCATAGGTTTTCTGCACTTGGGAGTCTAAAGAAGTAACTAATGTTAATAATAAAATAACATAAACTCCCTCAAATTATTATTCTAATGTTTGGTCAATTCTATAAATATAATTAGTTATTATTCTCAAGACTATTCAATTTAAATTATAACTTCATACCAAATTTAGGTTTTTTAATGGTCTAAATAAGTTTACACTACTATAATAATCAAAGGAAAATAATTCTAAAAAATTATATCACAGTAATAAATTAAAATAAAAGATGAAACGCTAAAAAGTAAAAGCTGAATACAATCAAAAACCTAAGCATTTATTTAATTACCAAAATTAAATATTAATTACGATTAACATGTGCTGACCCCTATTTCAAATAGTTAGTGACCAATTATATAACCACATTCCCTTTTATGAAATATATTTCAAATAAAGCATTAGAATTTGACTATCTACTTCATTTTTCTTATAAAAATTCTAGGATATAGTTATTGTTATAAAAGATGCGTTAATTAAACAAATAAAAAATTAAAACATGTGACATAACATTTATTTATATTCTTGAAATAATAGCACTATTATAATCATTATTTCATGGAACACAATTAATCATCTTCTTCCATTAATAATTTTATATTATTACATAATCATTAATTATATATTGGAATTTTAATAAGTATCCAAAATACATAAAATAATTATTCATCATGTGATATAACTATAAAATTATTTGTTAAGGATAGTCACACTTTTTTATACAAAGGAAACATATACATGGTGAAACTACATATTACAAAAGAAAAGGATAAATAATATATCATCAACATCATGGAAGAATATTTACATGATTCTTATATGAAAATAGGTATGTGTTTATTGGATAGAATCTCTTAATGAATAAAATTTGAATAAGCATAGATGGACTATGAAACATCATGAGGAAAGTTTATAGTTTTCATATACTTAAGAGAGTTAAATTAAATAAAGGTGGGGGAAAACATCCATGTTTTAGATTAAAAGGATTAAAACTATATGTTTTTTCAAAAATGTTGGTAGAATTTATATTAATTATACATTAATTTGTTTTTCATTTAACTTTTATTATAATGATTTATAGAAAATCACATCCCTTAAGGAAATAAATTAGAGTTATTAACCACTTAAAAATGGGTTTTAAAATCCACAATTCATCCATACTATTTAATTATTTATTTTTAATGTGAATATTTACTTTAGAATCACATCATCACATCATTAATGGGAAATCAAAAAACAATAAATACCAAAAATTTGGAAAAGGAATGAACCTACCACATGACAAAAATGACTGGTCCTGAAGGCACAAAAAAATGACCAAAACTATTAATCATGAAATAATGCAAAGGAATGAACCTGATACGTGAAAAAAACCAACCATGAAGGATAGTTCACATGGTAGAAACAAATAACTACAAAATTTTTAAAAGGCCTGAACACAACACATGAACAAAATGATAAACTTTGAAGAACATACTGCTTAATTAAAATAATGAAATTTGAAAACACTATAGGCACCCAATGGGAATATATACTCCTTTTAAAAACATAATGGAATGATTTTAGAAATATGGTACATTAAAAAATAATATAATACGACAAAATATGACTACATTCATAAAAAAATCTCATAATAACCCTTATCCTTGATGATCTAGTGTTATTCAGAGAATTGAAGATTCCTACAATCATTTCAAAACACTTTTCTACAGAAAAAAAAAGAAAATTGTGATCACTATTAAATGAAAGTAGATATTGATTCGAGATATCCTATACAAATCCATGATTATAGAATATTTTTTCTCTATAAATATATTTCTTTTCTAGTAAAATTCATCAATTAGAATTGTTTCACCAAAAGTATTTTTAAAATAAACTTGCGGATCAATATAAGAAAAATATATTCTACATACCACTATGAAAATTATTATATGAATACTAAAAACAACATAAATCAAGAATATAATAGATTTATATTATATAATTCAAAACAAATAGTCCCATTATAAACCAAAGGATAATTATAAAAAAAAATTCACTAAGATAATACACACTACAAAACATTTATTTTTATAAAAAATGTATTTGAAAAAGAGTCTAAAAACATAGTTTTGGAAAACAAAAATATGTTGAAAACAACCAAACCTATACAAAAATTCAAATTCATTTTTACATATAATGAAATCCTTTTAAATTTTGGAATATTACCCATATTTCATTGTGAAATCATATATGTTAAATAAAATATTTCAAGAAAAAAATAATTTTACTAATAAATATCAAATAAAAACTATTAATTCTATAAAAAAATTTCAAATAAAAAACATATTAAAACACTTCACATAATCAAAACCCAAAAAAACGCATCAGTAAATGTTCAGTACAACAAAACCAAAACATTCTTAAAACTCTCTATAGTATATATCACACAAATTGATAAATGTAACACCCAAAAATTTTAAAAGAATAACATCAAATTTGATAGCGCATATGAAAGGAAACAACAATAATAGAAGAGAATTTTCCACCATAATAATTTATAATATATTTCTTTTTAAATAATTTCAATCTCATCGATATCTTTCAATGTACAATACACTAGGTTTAAAAGAAATATAATACTCTAATAAAATATTATATTTTAAACATGATCATTATAACCTATCTGTTAAGATGTAGAGTATAAACAGTAATAAATAAATTCTAAAAACTATATGGTTTGAAATTTTATAAAATAAATTCACTGGTTATTTTTTTATTATAAATAAAATAAAAAACATTTGAAAGATAAGGAAATGTTTTTGGAAAATTATGCTTTTCAAAAAGGCTGATTAGTTTCACATTGTACACATAATTTAAAATTAATTTTTAAAAATTAAAAAAAATAGTTAAAAAAATAAGCTTAGTTTTTAAAATCTACATGTCATATTTATATTTGGGATAATTTTACAATTTTTTTAAAAACATTGATTTATTGATGAATAGTATAAATTTATGATGTTTATTGTAAATTTTGTCTTCGTTTAAAATATTCAAAAAGCTATATTATATTTTCAATTGAGTTTTAAATAAACTTTATTCAATTATATTAAAATTTAACTAAAATTTTTTATTTTAATAAATTTAATTTTGAATAAGGATATTAAAACATTACATACTTATGAGAATTTCCACTTTAAAAAACTACTCTTTTGTTGTGTTTGTTATTTAGTTTTAAATTTAATTATAAAAATACTATGAATTGAATTTTGAAAAATAAATTTCATGTTTTAAATAAAAATTATTTATATTATTTAATATAGTTACATTTATTATTTATCATAATAAATAGTGAAATAGTAAAAAATAATTATCAAGGTTGCGTTAAAAATCGGTTTACGAGGAGATAAGCTAAGAAGATATGAGTTAAAATTCCCTAAAACATGTACATACCCCATTTTATGGACATATTTAATCCTTATAACCTTAAAGGTTCAATAATTACCCATATTATGTATTTTTGAATGATAAAAATGTGGGTATATGTTTTTATTTTCAAAGATTCTATGTGTATCCTCTCCCCCACTAATAAAAGTCCAACCACTCTCATCCCATATTCACAATTCAATAACCCTTTATTCTAGATAATACCTGTATAAATAAATTCATTAACTCAATAATCAAATCATGGATTACTTATTTTGATTAAGAATCCCTCTTAATATGGTATTTCTTATAAGACTAAAGAGGCTCTATGAAGAATAAGTAAAATTGTTAAACATGCGTATTTATATTATTTCGTCTTCCACCTCCATAAAACATTATTAAACTATGATAATATAAAAAAAATATAATATATACTGATATATTATTATGCTTATTTCATAACTAATATCCATCTCCACTTCCATAAAATTGGAAATGAAATTGTTTATCATGTGTGCAATAGACCATCGCCTCACAAACCAATGTAATTTGTTTTCCATCACTACCTTTAAAAGATGGATATAATGATGTATTTAACATATCTATATCATATTTATAAAATTATTATACTTATGAAATTATGATATCACAAATAATTCTTTACTTTTCATTCAATGGGGGATATGTTAAAATCCCTCAAGTGTATAATGTTCTACTATTTCATGAAGCGATGTGATTCATTTTTAACTTACGATTTACATAGAATATTATACGGATAAATTTAGTGTATATATGTGATTTTTGTGAATAATAAATAATTCAATAAATATAATATCACCATTAAATTATTACCTTCACATACATTGGAAAACAATAATGTCGCTCGTGTGTACATGTGGACTACCACCTCCACATAGAGATGTGAAAAATTTCATTTTATTTTTACTTAGATGGTAATAAAGATTTATTTTATTAATATAAATGATATATTTTATATGAAAATGTTTATGTAAAGGTTAATGAACATTTATTCCACTTCATTCTATCCACTGATAAAATTTGAAACAACGTTCATGCTTACGTATGGCTTACCATCTCTATGAATGGGGTAACCCATTTTATAACTCAAAATTTATATATTACTATCAATACATATATAATGAATAAATATTATATTTATATCATGTTTTAAATTTTTTAAATGTTGTAACCATGATCAAATTAAATTTAATTAAATTACTGAACCAAAACCTACATGAAAAAATAAGCAATTATCACCGGAAACACTGATTTTAACAATGAATTGATAATAAGAAGGTGATAAAAGAAAATAATTGAATCATATATAGAATTATATATATTATTAGGTTTATTTAATTCATTCAAAATAAACCTATATTTATTATTAAGGAGGATCGAACACATATTAAGGAAGTCAAACCAAAGGTAAGGGTCTCTCGTCTCACTTTTACTTCTATGAGACATGTGCCAGATTCACCACTTATTCTATTATGTGGTGTATATACAACCCATTTTGATAATTTATAACATAAAACTATACATATTTATGGTATTTATTATTTCATTTGATGTTATTTCTTTAATCAGTCATATAATTCAAAAATTACCAAGGTGGTAATGGTTGATTCCATAATCTCATCATTATTCAGTTTTTTTTAAGCTTCCCTCAAGGGAATTATTAGGTATTACAATCATTAAACCAATATATATTCATCAAATCCATTTATTAATTATTGTTTCAAGTAATAGTTCCATTTTCAACTATTTGGTACATAAAATGATTGAGAAAATATTTTTTTATAAAATCTGACTTTTTTCTCTCTTCAGTCAAAAAACCTTTTCCAACAAATCCATGTTTTCTAAAAATATTTTCCAAAAAAATATTATCCATTAAAAAATGGTTTTTTAAATAAGTTTTGAAATATTTTTAATTTTTAGATATAAAAAAATTGAACGGAATCTTCGTGTTGTTTTTTAAAAAATGCTTGTTTCGCTTTTACCAAAAATGTCAATGGAATATTTGTTTTAATATGTATAAAAGGAACTAAATTTTCAACTATCATGACCACTCAATGTTCTAATTTTAATTTTAAAATTTTTAAAAGCTTATTTTTAAGGAAAATTATTTTCAATTTTTTTAAAAACTTTTTTTAAATCATTTTCAATGTGAAAAAAAAAATTTCCTCAGAAATGTTTTTAATGAAACTTTTATGGTATTTATATGCATCAAAAACATAAACCATTTATTTTACTTATGGTATTTTGGGGATATGTTGTATTTATATAATAATTATTTTTTATATATATGATTTATGATCATTTGTATAGAGGATCTAAAATTTTATTACCATTCACTATATTACTCTTGATGGTTTAGATTAGGTTTTTTAGATTGGGGTAAGTATTAACATTTAATATGTTATTTTTTAATACAAATGTTTATGTTGATTTTGTTTCAACCATCTTATTTGAGGAATGAAATGTAAATATTATGTGATAAGTGGTTTCCAGTTATAGATATCCCCCCGATGCATCGATAGGTCTCATGAGATAAATCAGTTGGCCAAATTAGATAGGTTTCTACCCATAGATTTATAATATCTTATTAAAGGTCATTTCAGTTATCGATGTATGTTATTATAAATTCCCTCATTAAAAAATTAGTTATTAATGTCCATGTGGTTATTTTATTAGTTATAATATTCATGGATAAGTTTCAATATCATTTTATAATTTATATGGATTTATCTGATTATTAATTATTTCTGGTCTATTATGATCAGTTTATTTATCAAATGACATGTGTTTTTTTTAAAGGTGGAGACTCGAGGTCTCTTATTATAAATTAAGAAAGAAAGTAAAAAAAGGGGGATACATCATAAAACATAATCTGAAACAAGACAGATGCGAAAGAAAACTCATCAAAAACCCCGGGAGCGAGTACGCATGTTGTGACATGATGAGCTGCCACTCTTGCCACGAGCACGACGTCCTCTTCTCCCTACCTTCGCTTGTATCCATGGGCCATTTCTCTCCTCTGAACTAGAGTCAGCATCTAGTTGTGCTCTACCATCATCAATTAAACAGCCTGCTTTCCCTCCATCATCATCCCTGCTTGAAGAAGCAAGTAGTGCAAAAGGGTTATAGGTACATACCTGAACGGTTTTACCTATGGCATGTTGCTTGTTTTTGCATGCAGCTGCTGAAGAGCTTGGAATAACATTCCCTGGAGAAGTGGTCCAGGTACACAAGGCTTGACCAACCTTTATATCATTTCCTGGAGTCCCCTGTGAAGGGGGAGGAGAACTTACCTGTATTTGACTTCCACCAGCAGCAGGGTTAGTGTCATGCTGTTTGAAAAGTTTCGATACAGGTGGAGTATGAGGGGAATGTTCAATTTCCTGCATTAAAACAGAACCCGAGAAGAGGGGAGATTTACCAGCTAATTTGACCAAATCTGAGGCTGCCAAACTCTTTGGAGTTTCAGAAACTTTCTGCCTGAGAGAAGGACCGGATGACTTTAACCCCTCTTGGCCCATGGCGGAAGGGGTTTTAACAGTAATAATTTTATCAACTGAACTGTCCATACCAGAAATTTCCAAATTTTTTGGAGGTTCAGAGTCCTTCTGCTTAAGAGAAGGGTTGAAATCCTTCACAAGGTACCTCCTGTGAACCTCTTTTTTTATAACTTTCTTTGAAGTAGCAGCTTCCAATGGTATCTTACCCTTTCTATTACTAGCAGCATTATGTTCATTCAAGAATCTGTCATCAGCTTCAGCTTGAGCAAATGATTCTCTTTCCACATGACTATCATCAGAATCTGATTCACTATGTTGTGCAGTTATATCTTTGATTAACATATCCTTAAAAGAAGGTTGGTGATCTAGAGTTTCAACATCATCCGCTAGATTGGCCCAGCTTATTTTGGGAAATTTCTGTTGCAAATTTAAAGGATCTATTTCCCTAGGATCCTGCTGTCTAGAAATATGATCAGGTTCACAGCCACTTGTAGCAGTTTGATCATCTTTGTGTTGTATAATAGGTTGCAATGCTATCCCTTGTTGGGGATATTGTTTATCTCTCCTTCTACAAACTGATCCCTCATGATCTTTTATATTACAAATAGAGCAGATGATATTCGCTCTACATTTGGATTTTTCATGGCCAATGATGCAACACACCTCACAGTATAAAGGGAAACGTTCATAGGCAATCCTTAAGTTAATGTCATCGTGTGTTGTGGACAGAATGACCTTGTCTATAAGGGGAAAACTTAAGTCCACCTCTACCAGAATCCTAGCAAAGTGACCAAAGGACGTTTTTTCAGTGGCCTGATCCATCCTAATAGGAATGCCTATTGCTGAAGCTATATCAAACAAAATTTCAGAATGCCGTAAAATCCAATTCAACCCATGTATTCTAATCTAGATCTGTGCAAATGAATCTTTGAAATCATTTAAACTAAAATTTGGATTCCATTCATAAACCCTAAGAGTTCCTGGTTTAAGGTTCACAGATCCAAAACACCATGCTCGGTTTTTGCAATCAGCTGATGGAAATAAAATATGAAAGAAACCTCTACCCAAGGAGACAGCTTTGAAGTCATTGAAACCCCAAATGGAAGATAATCGAGCAAAAAGTTCAACATTTTTCCAGGGTTGCGTACCTTTTGAGAGAGAAACCCTAGCAATGAACGAATTTTTACAGAGTTCAAGGCGTTCTGTAATCGGGCCATTTGCTGCTGAAACATGGGATGTAGAACCCTTTCGAATTATTCTGTTCGGCTTACGGTTTTCTGGAAAAACAAACGAGCCTGCAGGGATTCCAGAGAGTGAAAAATCGTTTAATTTCCCTTCACTTACCTGCTCCTTCAAAGAAGCTTTGTGAAGGAAAGCAGGGAATCTGTGTTTTGAATCATAAGCGAAGATGTTGACTGCTCTCGGATGCGAGGATTCGAAGGGGCAAGATTCTGGAACTGAGGGTTTCCTCGGCTCACTCTCGGTACCCATCCTTCGACCTTTATCAAATGACATGTGTTTTTGTTATTTACCTTCCCAAATTGATTATGATTGTTTATTCATTATAGATTTAGTTGTACGTATACCATTACTAAGCATTTTATCTCACCCCTTTATTCTATTTTATTTTCCATATGGTATAAGGTAGTGTTTTGGGATTGATATGAAGGAATGGACCAAGTTTAATAATAGAATTCGAAAAGACAACAATTTTTTTATTTTCTGTTTAGAATTTAATTTCAATTTCAAGTATGTATCTAGTTTACCAAGACTACTAAACTATTTGATCCTTCTTGATGCAATACCTTGTATTTAGTTCCAATATAATAAATTAGACATTGGCTATGGGTTACTGGAGTTGGGTTCATTACAATAATAACATGTAGAGTAGTTGTAAACCAGAAAAGGTTATGAAAAAAATTCAAGGTGTGATGATGAGCTATGAACATATTGATCGTAATGTTTGGAAATCCATGCTCTAATAATGTGCAAAAAAATGATTTGTTTTCATTCCCATTGTCATGGAATCTATATGCTTTCCAGCATTATTTAAAAAATCATATAAATTTGGTAACCTTTTACCATTGTTTAAAAACTAAAAAAGATCCCCAAAATTACCCAATGAAACTCATTTGGATTCAAAATTTTCCTAAAAACAGACTATTAAAAAATCTAAATTCAAGAATTAAATACTGACAATGTAAAGTAACTCCTAATTTTCCCTGTAAGGGATTGAATACGAATCTACTAATGGATAACCTTCTTAGTTATGTAAATCATATCTCCATACCACCAAAATCCCAAAATGAAATGAGATAACTCTGCTAAAAAGGTTTCTTGAATTGGACTAGGTTGACATGGCCCATCACCCAACCCAACTTGTTTCAAGTGTGAGTTATACTAATACTTTTGAAACATATCCCAATATTTCATAAGTTTTTATGCTTAAAATAACAATTTCTTAATAATTCTATTTTAATGTCATATCCTAGGTTCCATATATCGGTGCCCCAAGCTAGTTGGTTATGTGACCTTAGGTATGCCAGCTTATGCGGCACAGGCTTCCAACTAGCAGAGAGGGTCTAATATGTATTGTTGGGAGGCTATAGACTCTTTATCAATGCCTCACAACAAAGGAAACGAACAAAAAATAGTCAAAAGATAATAAAAAATTTACCAAGATAATTCAATAAACATTAAATACCAACATCACATAATAATATCAAAACATGGTAAACGACCAAAAACCAGACCAGTTGAAATATCATTTCATATATGTGTCAAGTATCAAATGAAAACCCAAGATAAACACACATTAAAACCTCTTATGTGGGTCCCAATATCATGTTTGGTTTACTCATCCATGATCCATCCCAAGTCACAACTCTTCTATCTTACATAGGTCTCCTAACCATATCCTATCCTGAAAACATGAAGTTTATTTGGGTACCGATTAGGTATCCTGAGTAGTGTGTTTGTACAACTTAGAAGGCCACCACCAAAAACATCTAAAACAATATCCAAACTATAATAGTGTTTGTATTTTTATAAAGAATAAAATACAAATTATAAAGTGAACAGTTTTCACATTTAAATTATTCTTTAACTGAACACATAATCCCTAGGTTCACAGTGACACTAGAACCAAAAATACCTACTTTGGCCAATTCAGGAGTTTGAACCATACACCAAAGGGACACCACATTTCACAAAATCATGTGTTTGAATTAATCATTTAATTCCAAATTCACATTCATTCAATGGGTTCCTAGATTAGCAGTTTGGCACCCTGTGGGTGTTTGGAACATCAAACCATATCCAATAACTCAGGGATCACAAAAAATAAATATATATATTAGGGGCGTAGTGGAAGTATGGCCACCCATTGGTATATGGAGTAGTAGTCTCTATCCCACAACTTAGTCATAAATATCACATCTCATTATTTCACACTCACAACCCATTTATCAACCATTTCAATAATTTATTATTCAATCAGATTCATAAAATTCATCCATCAACTGTAACACCCTGAGATTTTGTGTAATGTTTTATTCAAATTAATTAAATCTTTTTTATCTTTTTTATTTCATGAAACACTGAAAATGGTTTCTTTGAAAATAAAGAACTAATTTTTGTTTTATTTATACACAACACCAAGTTAATCATTTACTATATACAATATAAAGTTTAACTTTTTCTATATGGAACACCTAGGTTAGTTTATGTTACACTCAAGACTAACTTTCCTTAATGGATTACAAAACATACAAGACTGAGTTTTACTGAATAATAATATATTATTAAAAATATTATTATTTAATATAATAAGATATATCATAGCCATTAATTTAGAATTTATGATTATTATTAACTAACCTATGAAATTATATGGTTGATTTCATTGGTTATAAATTAATTAGAAGTAAATATAAGAACCAATTGAATATAAATAGAATGCTTTTATAAAAACTACATTTATGATCAGAAAATAATTTTACCTTAATAAATTAAATTAATTAATATTTGTGAATTATATTAATTAAATATATATTTTAAATATTCAATTAAATATTTTTTACATTCATAAAATTTATTTTATATGAATAAGATACTAATAAACCTAACATTACACATAAAATCGTGTATTTTTATAAAATTAATATAACCACATTTTAATGGAAACCATATTTTAAATATATATTTTTGAACTGTTATAAAATTTATATGACAAAATAAAATTAATTTTTAAAATGAAAACATAAAAATTAGGTTATGGTGTACTTTTTATTAATTTTCTATGAAGTTTCAATTATTTTATGAATAGTGAAAAATAATGAATTTTAATTCAAATATGATTTTTAATCTAATATATTTATAAGGTTAAGTTATATTTATAATTGGTTTTAACAAATAATTATATAAATTATAAAGCAATTAATACAATTTTGGTCATTTGTATCAATTTTAATTTCAAATTAGAAATAAAAATTTGGCAAATTATTGAGGTTTTTTAATTTAAAAACCTACATTGTCATCTCATCTATAGGATTTATTTTAGATTAATTTATTCCATTTATGTGATTATAATGTGTAAAAATAGATTCCATATTTTTAATTACCATGATTTATAACATCTAATAATTTCAACATAGTTTTTTACAAGAATATTAGTGAATGTAATTAAAATTAATTACAATGATTGAGAAGAAAAATTAACTTAACAAGGGACTAAACATTAAACTTAAGGGCCCAAATGACCTATAAAATTTCCATAAATCAATTATATGTTCATATTTAGACCTTATCTTTATTTTTATCTAATTGTGTCCATTATTTGAGCCACTTAATAAGTTAAAAATATGGGTTTAATTCCATTTTAAAAAATTTATAAGAGTGACACTCCTCCCCCACTATAAAAAGGCACTCACCCCTCACCCTTATTTACAAATCTAAAACCATTTTTCTCACCCAAAAGCTGCTCAAATAATCTCCCAAAATACCTCCCTTCATCCTATAATCATCTATTTGGTAATAAATCCAACCAAGTTATCTATTTGGTGAAAACCAAGACGGGTTACCCAAAGAAGTGTTAATGTCCTTCCCCAAGATCCTTTTTTTATTTTCATTAAACACCCTCTAAACTATTTTTATTACAATATTATATAATATATTCATTGTCTTAGATATACTAAGATTTTTTATTCTAATTTTTATACCTAAACTTACACACAATTCCATCTAATGGGTAATAAACTTATCGTTCTTATATACGACGAACTACCTCCTCACAGGATGATGTTGTTCATTTTTCCTTTACCACCTATTAGGGTTTGTAATTATAATTTACACTCTATTTTTATATGATATTTATTATATATTTATTCTTATTTAATTATTTTCTAACAAATACCTTCTTGCTTTCCATTTTGTTTAAATATGTAAATTTCATTTCTGGAAGTGTAGACTACCGCCTCCTCAAAGGGATGTGATTCATTCACACACTGCATCGAATTAATTAAGGATAAGTTTAGAGAAATTATATGATATTTATTAAATTATAATTATATTTTAATTATATAATATATATATATATGTAATTTTCTTTCTTTCTTTCAATATGACAATAAAATAGAAACAGTGTTCATGAATATGTACAGCCTACTGTCTCTATAAACTGTGTATTCCATTTCATATTTATATATTTTATATATTATTATAAATAAATATATACATAATATATATATCATGTTTTTAATTATATTAATAATTAAATCATGATTAATTAATAGGATCAATAATAACAATTTAATGCATATACAAAAGTAAAGTGTATATTACCCAAAATGTAACATTAACATGGAATTTTTAATAAAACTGTAATATAAATTCATAAAAAATATATATTGTATTTAATATAATAATATGGTTATGTGGTATATTTATAATAAACTTATATTTATTATATAGGAGTTTTGAATGTGTAAAAATAAATTTACGACTTAAGTGTAGGGAATTTCATCTCACTTTTTATCTCCATGAGATACTTAAAAAATTCACCACTCACTTCTTTTATGTGGTGTATATACTAAAATATGACATGTTATATCATTAATATAATTTATATAATATTACTAAAAGATTTAATTAATATTATTCCTTCATGGGGATCATGATTCTAAATTTACTCAAGTAGTAAGAGTTTTTTCGTCTCACTTTTATTTTTTGTGAGATACAAGCCATGTTCACCAACTATTTATTATATGTGGAGTATATACTAACCATTAATAAATTTTATGAATTTTATAATTAAATTTATTTTTATTTACATATCCATTTTATGGTCTTTCTTTCATTAGTTTTCTCGTTCAAAATTTTCCAAATCGGTAAAGTAATTTTATCTCAATTTTCCTTCTTTGAGATAAACGTCACGTTATGCACCTATATTTTTCTATAGGGTGTATATACTATCTATGGAAATGTTAAATCATGAATATAATTATTTTCATGATATTTTAATCTTCATATAATTTTATTCCTTAATGAGGGATATGGTTTAATGTAACCAAAGTTGTAACAATTTATTTCTAAAATCTCATCATAATCAAGATTGTTTATGATTATACTTCCATTAATGAAATATTATGAACCATATCTCAATAACACTAATTAATTTTCATATGAACTATTTATAAATGATATATTCTTGTATTAGTACCATTTTTCCAATCTTTTGTACTTAATATAATTAATAATATATTTTTATGAAAATCAAACTTTACTTCTCCTTTTTGTTGGAAATCTGTGTTCTTTCAAACCATATTTTCTAAAAGAGTTTTCTAAATTGTTTTACTATTAACCTATTATGTTAAAAGGAATTTTTAATTTAAGTATTACCTTTTTATAAAATTGTTTTATTAGGAAATATTCTTTTTGTTTTTTTTTTGATTAAGGCACTTTTTAGACTTTTAAGGTGCAAACGAAATGTTCAGCATATACAGACATACCCTCAATCATGACCGGCATTTCTTTGAATATTCATTTATAATTATACAAGGTTATTTTTAATGAAATTGTTTCCTAATATTTGGTATATTTCTCAAATTTAAAGTTGTTTTCAAAGAAAAAAAATTTCAAAATATTTATGCTCAAAAAGTCTTTAAAGTGATTTTTAAAGCATATTTTATATGTTTTGAAAAGTTTATTTTCAAATAAAATGATTTCTATGATTTCAAGCTTCCTTTGTAAGCTTCCAAATTATTTGAAAATAAATTTTAATCAAAAAATTTTCAATATTCTTTTAAAATATTTCAAGGAAAATTGTTTTTAAAATTTTTTCAGAAGTTTTTTATAATTTCTCAAGAAAAAATGTTTTCAAAATGTTTCCAAGATTATTTTATAAGTTTTCAAGGAAAAATGGTTTTCAAAATATTTTCAATATTCTTTACAAATTTTCACTATTATTTTTTTTTTGAAAATTTATTTCCAAAATATTTAATGTTTTAAAAAGATTAAAATATATGTTCCTAAATAAAATTTTTAAATGAAATTGTAATGATTTATTTATAAGAAGTGTATTTTGAAATAGTTTTATAAAACAAGATTTTTAAATATAGACTGTTTTAATTAATAAATGTTTCATTTGATCTTTAAAAAATCCTTCTCCATCTAAGATGACATGATTTGTTATATTTTATGACTTACTGGGGATATGATCCAAGAACACCATTTATATTATTTCATTAATGGTTTATGTTTTGATGGAATGATGTTTATGAAAACCATTTTTCTTTTATGGGTTATATGCTCTGGAAAACTACTTTTTCATGGGTTATTCTTTGATGGAATGATTATGGTACCTATCTATTTTCCATAGGAAATAATATGATTAAATGATTATGATACCCATTTCATTTTGTGGGTTATGATATGATGTTTATAAAAACCATCACTTTATATGGGTCATGATATGATGAATGTTTTATATCTTATGGAACATGTATGAATAAATTTATTATGCAATGGGTGGGACCTATATCTCTCTCTAATGCATTGGGTAATGATAAATGGTATATGAGCTCAAAGGGTACACAGGTTGTATCCCAAGTCTGAAAACAAGAAGGTACACGAGTTGTAGCCCAAGTATGAAAATAATAAAGTACACGGGTTATATCCCAAGCCTAAAACTAAGAGGGTTTATTAGTTTTTTCTTAATCCCTCAAATATGAGTTTACATGGGTTATTAGTCTAATCATGTAGTAAGTAAACATGTTATTATCCCAAGACTAATATGTTATAATGGTCTTAGTCGATATCCTTAACATAATATTTTCTACATTTATGCATTTTCCAGAAATTCTACGTCATATGCCTATGATATGCCCACATAGTTCATGATCTTGATTATATTATGATTCATGTCTTGTGAACATCCAATATTTATTACATGTCTCATTTTTTAGATCTTTGATATGTAGGGTATGATCTTCAAATATTATTCTCACATTATCAAACCCTGATGTTCATGTTATGCCTATGTATTTCCTTTATTTACCCTTAATGGGAATCCAAACTCACCCCTTTATTATGTTTCCCTTCCCTAGGTTATGAAGAAATGTTTGAAGTAGGATTTCTAAATGGAAATATCTTTAAGGGATATGTTGAAGATATTTCACCAAACTAGAATAATGTGTTCCAAGTTTCCAAATACACTTAACAATTATGGTCCTCAAGCATGTACTTTTGTAATGTGCTGAATATTAATCTAAATTTATATAATGTCCATGTATACTAATCTTGCGTCGCCATATCAAACATGTAGAAAATTCTTATTTTTCAAAAATAAATAATTCATAAAATCATTGTTTCAATTATATCATCACACCCCATGGGTTTTCATCTAGTCCAGTCTCATATCATCAATGGTTCTGATGGGATTCATGAAGGTTTCAAAATATCCAGGGAAATAAATTAATTAATTCAATTTAAAATTCAATTTCCCTACATGGAAATTGAAAATTATCAATTAAATATACACAATTATAATAAATACTATGGGAATTTTCAAATGGACCTCCTACCTCAAGATTATTGATGAATGATCACCAAATTGAAATTCCCAATTTTTTGAATGGTCAAAACCACAATCATGAAAGAGATTAGAGAACAAAACTTTAGAGGAGACGATCCTCCGGTAAGATCTTAAATTCAATAAGAAATGGGTTCGAGGTGCCATGTAATCCTCCAGGGAGATGAAAATGAGTATGAGGCATCTCAAAAATGGTGAGGAGCTTATAGTTTCCCCACCTTATAATAGCTCATCTTCAAATTGTACTCCCAAGAATCTATAATATTTTTTAGGTAAAAATATTGAACCACTAATATTGTATATCGATATATCTCTCCCTTATTTTCTCCTTAACATGAATATGCTTCCACAATACCCATACAATCATCACAGTATTTCCCTACAATAAACTCTCATAGCGATTCATAATAGGAATTAGATGCTCTTTAAAGGAAAAGTCATCCTCAAGCTCAACATCATCAACATCAATCACATTTTAAGGGTTGATGTGATACATTCAAATCTATGACACATGAAAAAAATCATGCATAGCACTATATCTATGTGGAAGATCTAATTGGTATGCCATCAGGGTGATTCTCTCAAATATATTAAAAGGTCATGTAACCCTAGGAACTAAATTTCCTTGAATATGTATACTACTGTAACCCAATCTAGGAGACACCTAAAGGAATACATGATCACCCACTTTAAACTCAGGGGGTTCACAATATCAATCAGCATATGACTTCTACCTACTTTGAGCCATAGTAATGAATTTCTAAATCAAATAATACTACTCTGATGTCTGCAATATGAGGCACGGTCCAAATAACTCTGACTCGCCAACCTCCATCTAGTATAGATCTAGTCTACATGTCCTACCATAAAGAACCTCTTATAGTGACATATGATTAGTTGACTAAAAACTATTTTTATAGGTGAACTCAATGAGTGGTAAGATCTTCTCCCATGAATCACTAATTTCTAGGATGCACACCTATAGCATATACTCTAACACCTAAATAGTACATTCTAAATTCCCATCTATTTGTGTGTGGAAAGTGATACATAGAAAGACCTAGGTACCCATTGCCTTTCTTGTGCCTTTACAAAATTGTGAAGAAAATTTTGGATCACGGTATGAAACAATACTCTATAGTACCCCATGAAAACATAATATTCCTCGAAGATACATGTTCCCTGACTAATCCACTGTAATAATCTCCCAGATAGGCAAGAAATGGGATACTTCTTCAATTAGTCCATAATCATGCATATACCATTATTATTCTGGGTTTCCTCAAAATACCCACCATGAAGTCCTTGGTAATGTTATCCAACTTCCATCCTAGAATGGGAAATGGGTATAGTAAACCACTAGGTCGTTGATTCTCATCCTTCACCAACCGACCGGTGTATCATTGTGTCAAGAAATTTACAATATCCCTTTTATACCCATCCACCAATACTATAGATGTAGTTCATAGTAAATTTTGGTCAAACCTAGATATACCGACCACTTTGAGACATAAAACTCACACATTGTATCCTCACACATACACATAGTCATAATAACACGGTTCCAAACATGGATGATCTCATCCTCGTATATAGTATAATTGAATGGTGACTCCACACCTTCAAGGATTTCCCTCGAGGAAAAACACGCTAGATCCTCATAATATATCACCTTGATCTAGATCATAAGTTTAGAATCACTAGATATGGATACATGTTTCATTTTCTCCTGGACCTCTTGTACCTCAGTGTGCATCTCAGCTAGCAAGTTCATTATCTTCCACTCAGAATAAGACTCCTAAACTTCCTGATTCTATGTCTTCCTACTCAAAATTTCAGCAACATTTTCCCCTTTTTAAGTATATATGCCAACTCAAAATAAAAATACTTAATATAATAAACCCATGTCCACTGTTGGAGATTCAAATATCACTACAAAAGGATGTACTTTAATCCCTTGTGATTGGTATACATAGTAAAATTTTCACCCAATAGATAAGGCCACCAATACTTCAAAGTTGTAACCACTGCATCCAACTCAAGATCATGTGTAGGTTAATTCCATTCATGTGGCCAAAACTATAGAGAACCATACATCATAAATTGATATCCCTACATCAACACTACTCTCAAACCAACTATAGAAACATCACAAAACATGGTTTACTCCTCACCTAGCTCCGGTAGGATCAAAATTGGTATAGTAGTCACACACTTTTTCAACTCCAAGAAAGAATCATCACATGATCTAAACTATTCAAACTTGATCCTCTTCTTGGCCAATCCCAGATTTTTTGATTAAAAGTGGGAAAAGTCTTGGATGAACCTCCAATAATAAACCACCAACCTTATAAATCTTCTAATATCAAAAATGTTCTTGGGTTTCTCCCAAGAAACCACTGCCAGAATGTTTTCTAGGTCCACTAACACACTTTCCTTGAAGATAATGTGACCTAATAAATGTTCCATATCGATATAGAATTGACACTTAGATAGCTTGTCATTTTGCTGATGCTCTCTCAATTTACTCAGAACGACGTCAATATGTTGGGAATGATAGTCATGAGTCTTGGAGTACACCCAATTTTCACCCACAAAAATAACCAAAAACTTATCCACATAAGGGTGGAACATTCAGTTAATCAAGGCCATAAACCTAGATGGAGTGTTCATTGTCCCAAAAGGAATCATGAAGAACTTATAAAGGCCATACCTACTTCTAAAATTAGTTTGTGGTATATCATAATATATAACTCTCAACTTATGATACCCCGATCTCAAGTCAATATTGTAGAAAACACAAGATCCTATAAAAAGTTTAAAGAGGCCGTCAATATGTGGAAGAAGGAACGAGTTCTTCCCTATCATCTAGTTCAACTTCCAGTAGTTTTACATACAAATGTAACTTCCTATCATCTTTATTGGAAAAAAAGTAGGGAACCCCAAGGTGATATACTCGAGTGGATAAATCCATTATCCATCAATTCTTCTATCTAGTTATTGTGTTTTTAAAGATCTGTTGGTTCCATTTGATAAGGCAAGATATTAATTCGTTTATCTCCAAGAATGAGCTCTGTTATAAAGTCAACATCCCTATTAGGTGGATACCCTTATATGTCCTCTGGAAACGCATCCTATAACTGGTCCACTATGGGTGGGAAGACAACATGCTTCACGCCCCCTTCATCAAGAAAAAAACATGCAACCTGGAGAGTGAGCTCCCCCAATTTCTGATGAACTAGCCCTAAATATCCGACATGTATATCCCATTCCCCATGATGAATATAATTATTACCCTAAAGATATGTAAATTTCACTCTCCTATGCTAACAATCTATGTGGGATCGGTATGATACGAAACATTAAATACCAAAAATTAAGTATAAACATGACATGTTAAGAATGTAATGATCACAAAGTAAATGATACTCACCAACATCAAGAGAAAATACATCGCAAAAACATATTTCTCATGACCTCCCTCCCAACGATGTGTTGATTGTCATAAACCCACTCAAAAAAATCACCCCCAAACTCAAATCAATGACAAGTTAGGAAGATATAAAAGAATGAGAGTCTCCTATATCAAATAGGGAACTAGAGTGAGTAGAATCTATAATAATAGTACCTATGAGTATCGATGGCCTAGCCTCACTATCCAAATATACAGGCCGAACTACAATAAACTATTATTCCCCTCTTTTCTATGTTGAAGTCTGAGTATCATGAGCTATACCACTCTACTAATATGATAACTCTTTCCCTAAGGTGCCACATCCACCACTCAACCTCCATGGATAGATGAATACTAATTGCTCAACCAATATGGGGTAGAATACCCCCTTCCAATACTCCGACTCCTCATGGCTCCTCCATCGCAGCCAATTGATCTAGGGTTTCTTCAATACCTCTATAAGTGATCCATCCTTCCATAGGCTCTGCACTCCACTAGTGTTAATGGGCACTAGCTATGAATATACCTAGCTAGCCACACTGGTGGAAATATATTCGGTTAATTATCCTAGTAACTAATCCTTCTCCCTAGCCACTCTCTATATCATCTCCTTGGTTGATGCCCTCAAAGAGATGGTTCCAACTGTCGGAATACATAGCTCCCGGTCATTTAGTAGAAACCACATGCATTCCACTAAAAATATCCCTCAAGATCCCCTTAGAAAGTATATCTCGATTCACCACTTCGGAAAACTTCTTCATTCAAAATATGTTACCTGGGACTTAATATCACATTTATGAACATCTTTGAAATGTTTCGTTGTATTAGCCTAATCGTCTTCCAACACTGGGAAATATTATTGAAAATCAATGAAGTGACCAGCATAGTCCATCATGGACATACCCCCTGGGTCAACTGCATAAACACTGTGGGAGAAATAGTGTTTTGCGACGTGGGATTCTACCTGTCACAAATACTCGTTTATTTGAGATGGGATTTGGGGTCCCGCCACAAAACTTTTGGTGCGGTTTGCACGGAAAACTACATGAAGGTTATTTACGACGGGGGGTATTCCCCCTTCGCAAATAATGCGTCGGCCCACGGGTATTTTCGATGGGTCCCGTCGCAAATACCCGGCAACGGTAAATAGGTTTTTGTGACGGGATGTTCTCCCGTCGCAAATAGTGTGTCGGTAGGTACCTTTTGCAACGGGACCCGTCGCAAAAACTCTTTTAATAGCCGACCGTAATTAATGCAGGCGAAGGTTCTTACGACGTGCAGCCCATCGCAAATAGTTCTGTCGCAACTAATCTAACCTATATATACCCCCATCTGTTTTTTCAAATCCACCTCTCGTTTCTTACTCTATCTCTCTCCAAACTCAATTTTCAGAGAGAAAATTTGTGTGAGTTAGTTTTTCTTCACAAAAAAGTTGTGAAGGCATCTACATCAATAAGAGATCAAGTTTAAAGGTATTTATATTTTATTTAATATAGTATTTATTTCATTTTTGGATGTTAATTTTAATTATTTTTTATTAGTTGTAATTAAATTAGATTTAAATTGTTTTTTATCAGTATTTATTTGTAATAATAAATTAAAATTATTAGTACTAATTTTTAATAATTAGTAATAAATAGAAATAATTAGTAAAAAATAGTAATAATTAGTAATAACTAGAAATAATTAGTAATAAATAGCAATACTTGGTAATAATTAGTAATAAATAGAAATAAATAGTAATAAATAGCAATAAATAGCAATAAACAGTAATAAATAGCAATAAATAGTAATAATTAGTAATAAATTATAATAATTAGTAATAAATAGTAATGATTATCAATAAATAGTAATAATTGGCAACAAATAGTAAAAATTAGCAATAAATTGTAATAATTAGCAATAAATAGTAATAATTTGCAGTAAATGGTGATAATTAGCAATAATTCGGAATAATTAGGAATAATTGGGAATAATTAAGAATAATTTGGAATAATTAGTAATAAATAGGAATAAATAGGAATAAATAGGAATAATTACCAATAAATAGGAATAATTAACAATAATTAGAAATAATTAGCAATAAATAGGAATAATGAGCAATAAATAGGAATAATTAGAAATAATTATTAATAAATAAGAATAATTAGGAATAATTAGAAATAATTAGGAATAATTAGAAATAAATAGAAATAATTAGGAATAATTAGGTATAATTAGGAATAATTAGGAATAGTTAGGAATAATTAGGAATAATTTGGAATAATTAGCAAAAATTAGTAATAAATAGCAATAATTACTAATAAATAGCAATGATTAGTAATAAATAGAAATGATTAGTAATAAATTTCAATAATTAGTAATAAATAGCAATAATTAGTAATAAATATAAAATAATTAGTAATAAATAGCAATAAATGGTAATAAATTGCAATAAATAGTAATAAATAGCAATAAATAGTAATAAATAGCAATAAATAGTAATAATTAGCAATAAATGGTAATAATTTGCAATACATAGTAATAATTTTCAATAATTAGAAATAATTAGGAATAATTAGGAATAATTAGGAATAATTAGCAATAAATAGGAATAATTGTCAATAAATGGGAATAATTAATAATAAATAGAAATATATTGAAATAATTAGTAATAAATGGGAATAATTAGGAATATTTATGAATAATTATCAATAAATAGCAATAATTTGGAATAATTAGCAATAATTTGGAATAATTAGCAATAATTAGAAATAATTTGGAATAATTTGGAATAATTTGGAATAATTAGCAATAATTAGAAAAATTAGAAAATATTAGGAATAATTAGCAATAATTAGCTATAGTTAGCAATAATTAACAATAATTAGCAATAAATAGTAATAAATAGGAATAAATAGTAATAATTAGCAATAAATAAGAATAAATACGAATAATTAGTAATAATTAGCAATAATTAGCAATAATTAGGAATGAATAGGAATAATTAGGAACAATTAGAAAAAATTAGGAATATTTTCGAATATTTAGAAATAAATAAGAATAAATAGAAATAAATAGCAATAATTGGCAATAAATAGAAATAATTGGTAATAAATAACAATAATTGGGAAAAAATAGGAATAAATATTAATAAATATGAATAAATAGAAATAGATAGGAATAAATAAAAATAAATAGGAATAATTTGGAATAAATAAGAATAAAAAGGAATAATTAGGAATAATTAGTAATAATTAGAAATAATTAGAAATAATTAGTAATAATTATGAATAATTAGTAATAATTATGAATAATTAGTAATAATTAGGAAGAATTAGTAATAAATAGAAATAATTAGGAATAATTAGGAATAATTAGGAATAATTAGTAATAATGTCAATTATAATAAATTGTAATAAATTTTAATAACTTGGCATAATTTCTAATGGATTGACGACACTACTTTTTCTCGATGACACTTCTTCTTTCAAATTTCACTAACACAAATCATTATGAATGCTTCTAAGCATGAATATCCAATATCGTATGCATGAGTTTTAATATTCATTCATAGGACCCCATTTTTTATAATGTTTTCAAGCGGTGATAGTTGCAAGAAGATGATTCATCGATGAAAAAGGGGCTCTTTTGTTCGACAGCTCATTTACTTGCATCTTTATCACACTAAAATCACAATGAAAAATCTGCTTAGAGGTACGCTTATATATTCTCATATGCATGAGAATGAATATGCGTACCTTTGAGCAGATTCTTTATTGTGATTTTAGTGTGAGAAAGATGCAAGTAAATGAGTTTTCGAACAAAATAGTAGTTGTCAATCCACTGGAAATTGAGTTGCCTGAAATTAATGGTAATTATTAAGAAATAGTTGTAATTATTTATCTTCTTTTTTCAAATAGTGTTTTTATAATTTCAAATTATTCAAAAATAGTGATGATTTTATATTTTCTTGAAAAATATGGAAAAAGGAAATCGACATCAGTCATTATTAGATGACCGTGCTTGGATAAATCAGCGTAGAAAGTCAAATGGTTCTAGTATAAATCTTGTATATGTTGTGGGTGTTGAAGATTTTTTATCATTTGCATCATCAAAACAAGAATATGTTTCATATGAAACAATTTAGTGTTGTTGTAAAAAATGTTCTCTGAGAACATTTGACACATTTGAAAAGGTTGGGGGGAATCTCTTGCAGTTTGGTTTTCAACCAGATTATTTTCTTTGGTATCAACACTGTGAATGCAGTTATAGAGAAGATACTAATAACTTTATTCTAGATCCATCATAGTTTTAAAATTTAGTACATAATGTTGCAGGTCCATCTGTTCAACAAACTGAAACTCATGATGATATCGATCTAACTAATAATTTGGGACCATTAGAATTTTATGAGTTGTTGAGATCTTTTGAGGTTGAATTATATCCTGGTTTCAAGATAAACAAATTGGAAGTGGTTGAAAAATTTATGGCTATTAAATCAGATAATTCAGTGTCAAAAAACTGTTTTGATCAGATATTTTCTTTAGTTAAAACACTATTACCTGAAGGAAATGTGTTTCCTACAAATTACTATGAGAGAAAGAGGTTGGTTCGTAATCTAGGCCCTAGTTATCGGAAGATTCATGGATGTGAAAATGATTGCATCTTATATTCTGGTGAAAATGAGTCATTGGATAGTTGTCCCACATGTGGAAAATCAAGGTATAAATAAGCTCAACCAGGGAAGTCTAGATCAATTCCTATAAAATAGTTGAGATATGTTCCCCTTACACCTAGGATAAAATGTTTATTTATGTCTCAAAACACAGTGTCAATGATGTCATGGCACAAAACCAATATTTCAATTGATAAAATCTTGAATCGTCCATCTGATGGTGATTCATGGAAACATTTTGACTATCTGCATCATTTTTTGCTTTAGAAGCCCGAAACGTGCGATTGGATCTTTCTACTGACAGTTTTTGTGTGTTTGGTTCTTTTGGTAGTCAGTATTCTTGTTGTTCTGTCTTTATAACTCCAAACAATCTACCTCCATTGATGTTATTGAATGATCCCTATATCTTTTTTACCTTATTATATCAAGACATCCGAAAAAGAATATTAATGTTTATTTAAAACCATTGATTGATGAGTTAAATTCATTGTGGAATAACGATGTTAGTACATATGATGTTGCTACGAACCAAAATTTCATATTAAAAGATGAATTTATGTGGGTGATTAGTGACTTTCTGGCATATGGCATGTTATCTGGCTAGAGTACACATGTTCTGAAATCATGTCCTTGCTGTATGAAAGAAAACAAAGCCTTTATTCTCATCAATAGAAAAAACCCTTGCTATTTTGACTATCATCGCAGATTTCTTCCAACAGATCATTTGTTTTGAAGGAACAAATCTCATTTCAGAAAAGGCATAATTGAAAGGGATGAACCTCCAAAAATGATCTCTTGTGCAAAGTTAAAATCAGTTGTATTTTCATTACCTCCCATCACATTTGGTCCAATATTAAACCAACAAAAAATTCATGGCTTTCGAAAAGAACATAATTGGATAAAAGGGACAATTTTTTGGGATCTTCCGTATTGGCCTGATTTTTTGGTCCGCCACATGTTAGATTCCATGAATATTGATAAGAACTGTTTTGATAATTTATTTCATACAGTTTTGGATACACCGGGTAGACCAAAGATACTGTAAAAGCATGATTAGATCTTGCCCAAATTTGCAGGTGACCAGAACTTAAACTATTTGAAAATGTCATATCACAGAGGTTAATGAAGCCAAAAGTATCTTATACACTATTCAAATAGAGTCACTTATTATTTTTTCAGTTGATTGTAGATTTGAGACTTCCCGATGGCTATGCTTCCAATTTGGGAAGATGTGTTATGAATGGTCATATTACCGGATTAAAAAGTCATGATTGTCATGTTATAATGGAAAGACTTATGCTGATTGGATTTAGATTTTTTTTGAATTATATTATTTTGGATTCGATTATAGACATATCAAATTTTTTTCAAGACATTTTTGCAGCAACAACAGACTATGATGCACTAAGAAAACTGGATGAATATGTTGCTGTAATTATATATAACCTGTAAAAAAATCTTTTTTCCATCTTTCTTTGACTCAATAGAATTTATGATATTAGATTTTCCACATGAATCTAAATGTGAAGGTCTAGTACAGTTTTGATGGATATACCCATTTGAGATATGCATGTAGAAATTGAAGATAAAAGTACACAACAAAGCATCAGTTGAAGGCTCAATTGCTAAAGTTTATTTTAAAGAGGAAATTGTTTTTTTCTACTCTCACTATTTTGAATCAGAATATCACTCAAAACACAACTGCATGGGATGGAATGATGGAAATGTAAATGATGAAATTGAAAATAAATTATCCATTTTTTATCATCCAAATCTTGTCTTCGGTGGAGTTCAAGAACGATGGCTTTCAGACGATGAACATCACAAAGCTCAAACATATGCTATGCTCAACTGTGAAGAAATGACATCATTTGTACTATGAGTGCTTCTATCACTTATTTTCTAATATATGTTATAGTATGTAAACTTATTTTATTTGTAGGATATATGATAATCATATCAAGAAACAACTTCCACAAATTATAACAGCTACTCTTGAAGAACGTAGACAAAAAAAAATCTCAATGGTTTCAAAAATTGGTAACATAAATTATTTATGGTTTAATATCAATTCAGTTTACTATTTATTATATTGATAATTGTTTTACTAATTTTTTGGTGTCTCAATATGCTGATAAAATTGATATGTCACTGTGTATATTGAGTAAGCCACCATCCAAATTTGTTATATATTATAATTCATATGTGGTGAATGGTTTTCAATTTCATACACGTGCATATGGGGAATCATAAAAAACAATTAACAGTGGAGTTTGTTTGATGGGACCGCATCATATAGAAACTGAAGTTGTCTTTTATGGCATTCTAGATGAAATTATAGACCTATGTTATCTAGGACAGAATTACATAACAATTTTTAAATATCAATGGTTGGATACTAAGAGAGGCTTTCATGTTCATCTGACTAATGGAAACTTTGATATTAGATATAAAATTCTTCTTGTAATAAATGAACCATTTCTACTAGCTAAACAGGGACATAAAATTTATTACGCAAAGTACTGTTCTACTTCAAGATACTTGAGTGATTGGTAGAGCATAATAAAAATTAAATCTTAGTGTTTTGGATCAGTTTCGAAATGCCCAACAGTTCTGTATCCAGTAATACGTAGACCATCTTTCCAAAGGCAGACATTCGTTGGGTGGTTTGGCCAGCAATTCTTAAGAACTCACATTGGTCGAGAGGATGAGAATTCGGGCTCATCACACCTTTTTGGGGGGAATTGTTGCTTGTTCTAATACTCCCTTATAGATTTAAGATGTATTCATATGTTCGCGAATCTTTGGTTTATACCCAAGCATAGTATCCACGGATTACTCGTGTTTGGAAATGGTCAGCTGAACGTAGGCGTTCGGAATCATTTAAGCCTGAGGTTTACCATCCCTCATTGGATTAATGACTCCAAGGAGTTTGGACTCATTGAGATGGTGCTGGTTTAAAGCCTCATAACTGGGTGCTCTGGAGTTTATTGTCATCCAGGGGGGACAGATAATGACTTGGTAATTTGGATCAAACCCGTGCTACAGGATTATTTCATATCCTCATGAAATGAATTAGAATCCTAGTAGTTTGGTTTGGTATGGGGCTTACACTCCGGGCTGCCTAGGTTGGTGCGGTGAACCGACTTTAAGATAGTCGGATCAACCGGTTTTTTGGCTTGAACCTCGGGGAGGCTTCCTACGTACCCTACCTAGGAGATAGGGATCAAAGTCCATGTAGTTCAAATGGGAGTTTCAGAGAACCAACATGAATTTGGACATGGGGGTCCGATGGTGATCGGGCTTGAACCTCTTGGAGGCTTCCTACGTATCCCTATGGTGGTGAATCAAAGTCCACGTAGTTCGGATGGGAGTGAGGCTTACAATCTAAGGCAGGCCATGTTAACGGATTGGGGCTTACACTCTGAGGAGGCCCATGATAATGTATTGGGGATTACACTCTGAGGAGGACCATGACAATGGATTGGGGATTACAGTCTGAGGAGGCCCATGACGATTGATCGGAGCTTACACTCTAAGGAGGTCCATGACGATGGATTTGAGCTTTCACTCTGAGGAGGCCCATAAGAGGATGTCATGGTCGATGCTTACTCTAATCCCATGTGAGTCATGCTCGGTGTGAGAAACAAGAGGAAACAGGGACCAGACAACCACGTCAGAAAGGTGCATCCGAGGGAAGTGGAGTGGGGCTTACGCATGAGGGCAGCCCAAAAATTCGGGGCTTACTCCGAGATGGATGCCCATGGAGACAAAGCACAGTGGGAGAGGGACTTGACCCCAAAGAAGGATAGAGCAGCACCCTTTCCCACTACGCCCTTTCTTGGTCGTAGTCGTGGGTAAGTACGGAGGTGCATGGGGGATTCCTTCTGATTGGTAGTCCACCACGCTCCGGGGAAGGGAGAATTTCCCCAGTCCTAACAAGTGGAGGGGCCGAAAGGGGACTCCCGGGGTCGGACTCCGCATTACCGTGGGAATGTGGACACAGGAATGCTTCGGAAATCCGCTCAAGGGCCGGGGAAACCCCTTCACCCCTGCTTATCATGGGTATGTGAACTCAAAATGGAACCTTGATGCACCTGAGGGTTACATCACACGGGCCCGGTGGCTCCAGTGGAGGCCTCGTCTCGGGACCGATGAATGGTCCAATGAGGGGGTTGAAGAGGATCAGGTCGGATTGGAAGGATTTTATCTAGCTCAGGGAATAGGAACTCCGAAGGATCTGGTGGTCCACACAGGTGTATGATTGGGGGCGCCATTTGCGTAGGGAGGTGTTATGTGGCTGGACAAACCGTACGTGAACCAGGGTGGTCCACAGACTGATGGGCATTCCGTAAACTAGGGTGGTTCACTGCTTCGGGTTCAGCCCGCGTACCATGTTGGTATGCGGAGGGGTCCATATGAGCAGCGGCGGCCGAGGGTGACGTTGGTCGGTGGTTCGTCAGTCGGGGCTTCACCCACGTAGGAGGGTGCTACACGCTGCGACGAATAGCAAAAGGGGCATAAACTACCTGGTCCGTGGGGGTGTATCCGAGGAGGAGGCATGGTTCGCGGTCTTCTTTTCTTTGTTATTTTAAGTTCGTGGTACACCAAGTTGTTATGCATTTTTAGTTCCTTATTAATTCGCTTCCAGCTTCATACTTGTTCTGGTTCGTGAACTGTAACTACACTATTTTCGAAATCCTAAGCTCCTTCTTTCGAAATTCTTCCACCTGAATCTGATCAATCTCTAAAATTTCCTCCTCTGGCTCTTCCCCCTCGATCTCCTTTTATAGATTGGGGAAAGAGATATATTTGTGGTCATGAGGCACCTTTTTCGGAGGCACATGATCGGGGACCCAGTTTAGTGATGACTTGCTCAATCTGCGACTGACGGGTGCATTGAACTCACTTCCCCCAGCGAACCAAACTAGCTCAGGGAGTGCTTCGCGGATGCACAGGGTTCTGCATCCATTCCATAAACGACATCATATGAAGCCCGGGCTGGTCAACGTGGTCCGTGGCTAGGGTGTTTTGTGATGGTGGACCGGTTTGGAGCCCGTCCTGCTTCACGCCCACGGAGTATCTCCACCTCCATTTCACGAAGTAAAGTAGTCCACAAAGGGGGTGCTCCACGGAACCGGTCGCGTGGCATTATCATTGGACCAGTTTTCATACCGGTTTAGCTTGTGCCTTCCTTAGAATATTCTCAACACTTTTACCCAATTCATTGGGGGGAAATTTGGTAGAATATCCCTTGTATTGGTGGGGATTCTCATTCTCCTTTGCAAATTTTTCAGGACCCTACAAATTCCCCCCATCGGAATGGGGTCCGATCTGAATGAAGAGGAGTCCATTCCGATGTAGAGTGGTCCTGAAACATCGATGGTTTGCGGTAGGGGAGTGGACCAGGTAGGGGAACACACCTATAAATATGGGGGCCCTTCCTTTGTCTTTTAATGGATTCTTTGTGAAACTAGATCCCTCTCACTTTTCTCCATGTGCTCGTTCCATCATGAAATGACTTTTCCACAAACCAGCTGTCACTTCCGTGAACTATTACTCATTCACGTTTGCCTTCATCCACAGACCAATCTACCAACCACAAACCAATATTTTTAATTAATTAAAAAGTAAGTCACATAGGGCCACATAGGAACTTGCTCCGCAGTTTCGATGGTCCTCGGACTAAGACAACCTTACTGCAGAATCTCGTTCAAGAAATTGTGGATTCTCATCAGTGCCTGATACAACTTTGTGAATCCGTTGAAAACCTCCAGTAATAAACTTTCATACTAGAGGAGGCTCCTGATTGTGGATACCCTTCTTACCAAATTTTTTATGGAACAAAGAAATTATTTTCCTCATCTCTCTTGTTTCCTTCCCCAGTGACAGGAATTATTTGGCGTAATTGTTGTATATTTTAATTCACCGAACAAAGAATAATCAGAGTTCAGGACAATTGATAAAAATAAAATGAGCTCTAACTTTTTCCTGGATCATGGGATCCAGTGAGCATAGTTAGACTATTGCTAGGGTTTTCTAGAAAAACCCCACAAACATTGTGTCTGTTCCTTTAATACCCTAATTTTTCCTGGGCCCATTTGGTTTGGACCCATTGGATATGGCCCAACTTTTTCTTAGGTCGCCCTTTTTGGGTTTTTGGCCTAATGGGATTTATGCCTCTTTTGGTGAGTGTCCTAAAGTCCCGCCAACAAGACTGTCATTACTGATGTTTTAGGTCGAACAGCTTTGACCAGGTATTGTGGGGTGAGGGCCCCAATGAGGTTTGGTTGATTAAAAGATGTCTCGATATCGTTCAGACGCACGTGGAGGACCATGTTTAAATTTTAATGGCATGCAGGGCATGTCTCAAGGCATGGGAGCCATATCAGCGTACAGAGGTGGGAAGAGCATCGCCTAAGGAAATATTGCCTTTGGTAGATGGGCCATTGGAGATCAATATTCATATCCACTGAGGTCATGGTATGTATAGTTGTCCAAAGGTGTCCTTAAGTCAATGACTCTCCATTTCTGATGGCCTAAGGACTTCATGGAAGTTCATCTTATAGAAACTTCCATGGGTGGCTTGAAGAATTATGAAAACCACCAAGGGTGGCTCGAAAATGGTGTGTGATGTCTGAAAGAGTTTGAGAACATCTATATTAATCAGTTATATGGACACATAGTCCCTGTCTTACACATTTATCTAGCGTAAAGGATGGTTGGAGCTTGGCGTAGTTTAAAGTCATGCAGCCAAGACAATCTCAAAAAATGGAATGGCTTCTCCGGGTTCTTGGTAATCTCATCAGAGACGTTACACTATATTTAGGCAGGTTTATGAAAGAGGTTGGTAAACTACATCTCCGAGGGTTTCCAAATCCTGTGATAGACATGTGGGATCAGGGTCCAAGAGGCGTATGGAGAGAATCACTGCCTAAAGAAATCTGGCCTTTGGTAGACGATCTAGGGGCGATCAATATGAAGATCCTCTAAGGGCATGGTATGCATAGTCATGTAAAGTTTTCCTTAGGTCAATGATTGTATTCCCCCAATAGTCAGGAAACTTTAAGAAAGATTGGGAGTCAGGACCACCAGGGGTGGTTTATGAGATTTCATCTTTTTTTCTGAGTACAGAGTATGGTTTATGAGGAGAGGGTGTCTGGATACGGTAGAAACATCTAGGTAAAATTTACCAAGAATGGGTGAAGTCATTACTTCTCATGCTGGTGTGAGACGGTGTTTTATTTAGGTCTGACCCATGCACTGAGGGATAGAGAAAAGCCTTTGTTCCTTACTGAACCTATGACAGGTTTGACCGTGCAGTTTAACATCATGCGGCAAGGATGCTTTCTGTGTAGTTTAACAATATGCGGTAAAGACGAGGAGGATTATTAAATGATTATTTATAGTTTAACATCATGCAGCGAGGATGGGGGGAATTTTTAAACCATTGAAAATGATTATAGTCAGATGCATTTCCCTGGATGTTTAATGCTTGGTCATTACAACTTCATGCCAAACGGCCAAGATGTTTCGTGTAGTTAAACGTCATGTGGTAAGGACATAGTTTCAAAGTCCGCTCTTGATCAGAATGTGACTGGGATTGAACATCTCGGCATGCCCATGACGTAGAGAGGGGTTTATTGGTTTAAATATTGGTTCTGAGGCTTCTTGGATCATGAGAAATGATATGGGGGCTCTGAGGGCGGTAAGCATACGGAGCTAGGAAGAGTATCGCCTGAGAAAATCTTGCCTTTGGTAGATGGGCCAGGGGATATCAATATGCAGAGCCGCTGAGGGCATGGTATGCATAGTCATGCAAAGGTTTCCAAGAGTCAATAACTTTCCACTTCGGATGTCCATGAGTGATTATGAGGATCCGCGATTGATCGGGCCACAAAGTCTGTCGTTTGGTAAGAAAATATCTGGACATGTCAGGAATATTCGGCCCTGGTTGCTGTTAAATCTTAGAGAGCTCCCTATGCTGATTTATCTTTCATGTGGGGGTGTACCTTTATTCCATGCAGTTTAATGTCATACGGTAAGAACGAAGTACTCTTAGTTTAGTGGTCATAGACCTCGGACCATTGGGTGAATATTGTTGCAGTCACTCGAAGGATATGTGAGTTACCATGCTCTGATATACTCTAAATAGGGTAGGGGATAAAGGTTGTAAACTATAACACTGAGATTTCCCGGATTAGGAGATGTGGTGTGGGGGATCTGAGGTTGGTAAGCATACAGAGATAAAAAGAGTACCGCCCAAGGAAATCTTGCCTTTGGTAGACGAGCTAGGGGCTATCAATATGCAGATCCATTGAGGGCATACTATGCATAGTATGGAAAAGGTGTCCCTGGGTCAATGAGTTTCCACTTCTGATGTCCATGAATGAATATTAAAATCCGAGATTGCTCATAGTACAGAGTTCGGCATGCGAGGATAATGGTGTTTAAGCATACAAGAAACATCTTTACTGCAATTTTCTATTGAATCAAAGTAGCCTAGCCCTGGATTAATATTCGTAGATGCAGGTCATCATGTGAACCATGGGCGGATACATAGGCTAACCGGGTAGGGATGCCCTGTAAAAGTTTGGATGTGAAAATGGGGACGAACTTGTAAACCATTGCACCATAAACTTCTGGATCGAGAGATATGATGTGGGGGCTCTGAGGCCAGTAAGCGTACGGAGCTAGGAAGCATATCACCTGAGGAAATATTTCATTTGGTAGATGGTCTAGGGGTGATCGATATGCAGAGCTTCTGAGGGAGTAGTATGCATAGTCATGCAAAGGTGTCCGCGGTTCGATAACTTTCCACTTCCGATGGCCATGAATGGTTATGAAGATCCATAATTATCCGGGCCGTGGAGTCTGATGTATGGAGGGTATGCATCCAAATGTGAAAGGAGTGTTTCTATCTCATTTCGCATATATATTGAGTGGGTCATGACGAAGTCCATGCAGTTTAAACATCGTCCAGTGAGGACAAAGTCCGTGCAGTTTTAACGTCATGTCGTGAGGATGAAGTTTGTGCAGTTTTAACTTCGTTCGGTGAGGAGGAAAAATACACACCGTGTAGATCTGGTTCATACACGGGGGAAGAGGGAATTTTTTACTCTCATTTGGGGACGGCTGAGCTAGGGTGAGGGACCCTGGAATCACTATATATCCAGTGAGGGAAGGAATCAAGCCTCACGTAGTTCCTTGATGTCTGTGCAGTTTAACGTCATGCGGTAAGGACAAAGAATACACCCCGTACAGGTCTGGTTCATACACGGGGGGGAGAGGGAATTTTTTTTAATGGCTGGTTGGGCCAGGATGGGTAACCCTGGTGTCACTACGTATCCTGTGAGGGAAGGAATCAAGCCTCACGTATTTCTCTGAAGAACAATACACCGCATGCAGTTCTAGCACGTACACGGGGGAGAAGGGGCATTTTTTTATCCTTATCTATGTTGTTTAATGTTGTGCAGTAGGAATACACCCCATGCAGTGCTGGTCCATACACGGGGGAAATTAACATTTTTTTCTAATTTTATTCAATTTTGGAGTGGTTGGGCCAAGACAGGGGATCCTGGTGTCGCTACGTATCCTACGATGGTAGGAATCAAGCCTCACGTAGTTCTCATTGGAGTACACCCCGTGCAGGTTTGGTCCTACACAGGGGAAAGGGGTATTTTTTAAATCTTCTTATCCGTGCAGTTTAATGTCGTGCGATAAGGATGAGGGATACACCCCGTGCAAAGCTGGTCCGTACATGGGGAAAAGGGAATTTTTAACTTTTATTTGGGGATGGCTAGGCCAGGATGAGGAACCCTGGCGTCGCTATGTATCCTGCTAAGGCAGGAATCAAGCTCTATGTAGTTCTCTTAAATCCGTGCAATTTAACTTTGTGAGGTGAGGATGTAATACTCTTAGTTTAAGTTCATGGATTTTGGACTGTTGGGTGCTTTGCAGTTTAATTTCCTACATCTCGAACAATAACTTCTTTTAGTTATGCCGGTGAGGACGAAATACTCTTATTTTAAGGTCATGGATTTTGTACTGTTGGGTGTTTGGCAGTTAAACGTCCTGCAGCTCGGATGATAAATGCTTTTAGTTATCTATGCGAAATACTTCTTCAAGAATCTCGCATTTGTAGGAGCGGTGGTGAACTGCCCGTCCATGGAGATTAGCGTATACGCTCCATTGGAGGAGACCATGTGTATAACATATGGTCCCTCCCACTTGGTCTCCAGCTTTGGGGGTTTATTTCTGGGTATCATTGGGGTCCGGAGGACCAACACCAATTCTCCTTCCAAGAAAGATCGAAGATGGACCTTTTTATTGAAGGCTTGTGCAATCCAGTTCTAGTATACTTTCAGATGGTGAAATGTGTGAAACCGCTTCTCGTCTAGTTGTTCCAATTCAACTAACCACTTTTCTGATTTCTCATTGTTGGATAAATGATCACAAATGGCACCATGAAGTGAGGGAAATTGGAGCTCAATGGGCAGAACTGCTTCTGTTTCGTATACTAATGAGTACAAAGTGGCCCGAGTAGCGGTGCAGATTGTGGTTTGGTAATCCCAAAATGCATGGAGGAGTTTATCCAGACATGACTTCTTGTCATTGTCCACCATTTGCTGGAGAATTTTGAAAAGGTTCATTTTGAAAGCCTCTATCTGTCTGTTGGCCGTTGTGTGGTAGAGGGATGAGTGGTTATCCTTGATACCATATTCTTGGTATAGTTTCTCCATTTCATCAGAGCAGAAGTTTGTGAAGTTGTCCATCAGTATGGTATGAGGGACACCAAATCTGGTGATGATATTGGTTTTCACCAAGCTGAAAATGTTTCTCACCCCAACTTTCTTGAAGGGTACAGCTTCTGCCCATTTGGAAAAAAAGTCAGTTGTTGTGAGGATATTCTTCAGCTGTTTGGCTGTGGCGGGAGGATATGGTCCCACGATGTTCATTCCCTAGATGGAAAATGGCTAGGAGTACTAGGCCTGATGAAGTAACTCTGGGGGTTGGTGTGTGAAGTTGGCATGAATTTGGAATTAGTGGAATTTTGTGGTAAAGTTATCTCAATCTCGTGCCACTCTGGGCCAATAGTACCCAAGTCTTCGAACCTGATGGGAAATCTTGGACCCCGGATGATGTTTCCTACATACTTCGGTATGTACCTCAGTCATGACGGCAACAGTTTCTTCTCCATCAATGCATCTTAGGAGGATTCTGTCGAGGACTCATTTCTATAGGACCTCTTTCTGACCCACACATCCATATAGGACAAAGTTTATTTCCCTTCTCCGTATTTTCTCTCGTTCAGCCCTATCTGGTGGAAGTTATCCTCGTTTAAGGTATTTTTCAATGGGGGTCATCCAGTTGGTGGTCGGAGCATATGGCTCAGGGATAGGACTGACTTTGTTGATTTCTTCCATCTTGTCCTGAACAAATGGCAGGACCATTCGACGGTGGGCAATACTGATAGTTGTTTTATCCTGGTCTGGGTAGTCTAGGGCTGTGGCCGCATTAGCTAATGCATCAGCTTGGTCAATCTGAGACCAGGGAATATAGGTCAATGTTGGTTTTGTGGAGAATTATGACATTAACCCTCGATCATGGTCAAACATGGGAATCATCTCCTCCTTGTAAATAGCATAGTCACCATTGACTTGCTTGATGAGCAGTTCTGAGTCACCTTTTACCTGGAGGTACTATACTTGTGCCTAGAGTGCGAGCTCTAGGCCAACAATGAGGGCTTGAAACTCTACTTCATTGTTCGTAAATACTTCTGACCGGAGGAAGGAATACGGCAAGAATTACTTTTCTGGGGACATGAGTATTATCCCCAGACCCACCTTGTTAAATTTGGGATCCTCCATCCTTTTCCCTGTTGGGCTTCGAGATGCGCCATCAAAGTACATTTACCATGCTGGGAACTCCTCTTGAACTGACAAGATGTCTTCATCAGGTAGCTCGACGTCCAGTGCGACGGTCCCTGTTGAAGGGCACTCCGCCAGAAAATATTCAAATGTTTGGCCTTTGATGGCCTTTTAAGGCAAAAACCAGATGTCAAACTGTTGCAGGATGACTGCCCATCGGGATAGGTGCCCGGTCAGCATCGGGCAGCTGAGGATGTACTTTCGCAAGTTACTACATGAGACCAAATGGACTTCGTGATGCTACAGATAATTTCACAACTTTTGAACTGTTAAGACCAAGGCCAATCAACTCTTCTCGATGTTTGAGTATCGAGTATCACCATAAATCATGGTTCGACTGAGGTAATAAAGATTTTTTTCACTGTAGGCATCATTTTTCTGCACGAGGAAGGCTCCCAGTGACCACTCTAGGGTCATCACATATAGGATGAGAGGTCTTCCTTAAATCAAGGACATGAGCACCGGTGGGCTTAATAGATACCTCTTTAGGCTGTCGAACTCCTCTTGGCAGTCATCTGTCCATTGGTACATGACTCTCTTCTTCATTAACCTGGTAAAAGGAAAACATTTTCCTGTCAGGTTGGCTATGAATCTCTTGATGTAGGCCAGGTGTCCTTGGAGTCCCCTCAACTTAGTGAGATTGCGGGGAGGTGGCAGGTCAAGGATAGCCTTTTTCTTTTCAGGGTCGACTTCGATGTCGCGATGGAGTACGGTGAAGACAAAGAGTTTCCCTAAGGTCACCCCGAAGGCGCATTTCAAGGGGTTCATCTTCAGGATATGCTATCAAAGTTTGTTGAAGATGGTTTCAAGCTCTGACAGGTGATCTAAGCGCTTTCTTGATTTGACCACCAAGTCATCCACATAACATTCGATGAATCTCCCCAGGAATGGTTTAAAGATATGATGTATGGCACGTTGATATGTGGTGTCGGCATTCTTGAGACCAAAGGGCATCACCCTGTAACAGAATATTCATTGAGGGGCCTTGAAGGCAGTGGATTATTCGTCTTCTTGGGCCATCCGGATTTGATTATACCCAGAATAGTCGTCCATGAAGGATATATCCTCATACCCGGTCGTTGTGTCGATCAACAACTCGGTGATTGGGACTGGGAAATCATCTTTCAGGAAATTCCAATTGAGATCTATAAATTCAATGAAGATGTGAATTTTTCCGTTCTTTTTCTTAAAGGGGACAATGTTGGCTAAAGAGATGGGGTATTGGACCTCCCGAATGATGTCTGCTTTAATAATCATATCGACTTTAGCCTCTATTTTGGCAGTATGTGGGGGATGTATCCTTCTAGTGACCTTTTTATAGCCCTGGTGGTCTTTTGGCGGACCTATGTGACGCATCGCCACTTCGGGATCGAGTCCCAGCATTTCTATGTAATTCCAGGAAAAGACATCTCAGTGTTTCTTCAGGGAAGAGGCATATACCTCGTGCTCCTCAGGGGACATGGCTGCACTAAAAAGAGTGGGCTTCAGGTCTTCCTTGATACCCAGGTTTATTTCCCTGAGCTCATCCACAGTGGTGGAGATACCTTCCTCAAATGTGGGAGGTACATCCTTGAGATATTCCTCCTCTTCTTCTCCCAAATCCTCATCTTCTTGATCCGATGGGGGGAGAGTTCTTGACTCGGGCTCCGAGGAGTTCGGAGGTGAGGCATTTTGGGTGTCCTCTCTGAATTATTCACCCCCAAATTGAGGGTCAGTAGACGTTCCCACATTTTCACGTTTGGATGTTATGGCTGAAGTTATAAGGATAGCTGAGTGCGTGCCCAAACATGAACCCCTACTCTCAATATGGTTGATGGGAAGTACGTAGTCTCTACCAAGCTGTCTGAGGGGGTCGTCGGGAACCATTTCTAGACCATTTGGAGTGGATATCCAGTCAACACCATCGACCTAAGTCCTCTTCTTCTTTTTCTCATAAAACATGGTGTCAATGTAGTGTGACTCAGAGAGCTCGAAAGGGGCCTTATCGGCGTGAAATGTCCCACTTTGTCCATTGATGCAATATTTAATACACTGGTGGTAGGATAAAGGAACGATCATGTGCTTATGGAGCCACGGCCTTCCCAGCAATGCATTGAATGTTGTGTTCTACCGAACCACCAGGAATTCCGAATAGGCCACAAGGTCGCTGAAATGGGTCTTTAGCTTAATTTGTCCCATTGGCTTCTGCTCACTCTAGTCGTAACTTAATAGAGTTGTGGCTAAGGGTACTATGTCATTTTCATTGTATCCCAACATATGGAGTGTCCGTAGGGGAAGGAGGTTAACTCCGGAGCCGTTGTCAATAAAGACTTTGCGGATCTCAACATAATTTAGTGCGCCAGACACATATAGTGGTTTGATGTGCCCTTGCATGATGGAATCTTCATTCAGTTCGGAGAAGGAAATCACCACATCGCATTCAGTTAGGCCAGTCTCCATCCGGTAAATCTCGGCGGCAGATACCTCATCTTGAAACTTCTGGGGGCTGAGAAAAGCTTCAATAAGCACCTCCCTGAGGTCGGCTGACAAACCCTGGGCGTCCAAGATCAACAGTTTGGTTGTTACCGATGCCAGCTGCTTAAGGATGTCATATTTCTGATCTAGCGGCTGATGCTTCTCCATTGGTGGGGGAGTCTTAGCGGGCAGCTTGGGAGTCAGAATATGAGATGAGGAGGGACCGACTGTATGGTCTAATATCAATGGTGTCCCCATATTTTGGGGATTCGCCCTGTCCAGTTTGTTTGCGCGTACTAGGTGGCTAGACACTTGTTCCTCCTCTGATGCATACCACAGAATGTCAGGGACGGAGTGGCTTCTTGTGGAGGTGGAAGGATATTCTTTCTCTTGCGGATTCCATTAAACGGCTCTCCCACGAGTTTCTGCGATATTGACGGTTTGGGCCGAGGTCCAACCGTAGGGTTGATTTCAGCCTTAACTACGCCTCCCCTGATATCCCCTACCACTGCAATTCCCCCTCCCAGCCCTTTGCATTGGGAAATCGGGTCCATAACCATAACCTTCATCAGGGAACGATTTTATAAGATGGATGACATTGATGGAACCAAAAATTGGCTCCTCATCCTCTAACAAGTCAACCCGGTTGGTTGTCCTTGATGGTGTCATTTGGTGGGTCGGTGCCCATGGCACTAAGCTCGAGGGAATGAAATCTGACAGTGTTGGGGATAACTTTAGCCTCATCACAGACTGATCCTCATGCCCTTGTCTCATCCCTTTTTGATTACGCCTGGATAAATGACTTGTGGAGGGTTGTGAGGCTGATATTGTCGGTTGTGTGGTATTAGGGACTATTGGCGGCAACACCGGCTGCTATAATTGAGCTCGGAGGATGCCCTGGGATCGATTGATAATCTTCTAAGTCATCCAGTTATCAAATTTCTACCCCTTCTTGCTGGTGACTTCCTTCCACCCCTCCCCCTTTTCGGAGTCGATGGTGGAAATATGTGTCACATGTGTTGTGGGTGGTCCCAGCTCAGCATGCCTGGATTCTACCATCCTTTGTAAGAGGTCCTTTAAGAAGAAACTTTCCTGAATATTATGCCCCAACATTCTATGGTAGTAACAGTAACCTATCCTGTCATCGTGGTCGAATTCTTTGGGTTTTCTTGGCTTCGGAAGGCGGATCAAGTTGCAATTCATGGCGATGATGAAGTAGCCGCGAACTTGGTCATCTCAGAATGAGTATACTTTCTGTCTTCGGTCTTCAAACTGGTTCCGCTTCGATCCTCTCTGATCTTCCAACTTAGGCGGAGGTATCCGTTGATATATAGGGGGCCCTTGATGATTAGGTGGAGGCCTGAGCGGTGGAGCAGGCACAGGGGGTGGCTTAAGTGTGACAGAAGAAGCTTCACCTCTAACTGTTCTCTTTTCAAGAGCCTGCGAGGCTATTCGGGAATTTAAATTGGTCCTCTATAGGGATTCCTCAATTCTCTAGGAAATGGATGAGAGATGACGGAAGCCAGTGGTGCACTCCACTTGTATGAGCAGTTTTCACAGCTCATCTCGAAGATTATTGATTCATATGGCAAGAAACTCATCTTGAGGCATTGGCATGTTCAGGGAGTAGGTTAGTTATTTCCATCTAGCAATGAAATCTGAGACCTTCTCGTTCTCCCTCTTCTTGTAGTTCATGAGGTCGCTGACTATTGTTTTAGGTAACGTTGAGCTGAAGTGGAACAGGAACTGCTGTCGAAGGTCTTACCAGCTTTTTATTGACTGGGCTATTAGGATTGTATACCAGACGAAGGCAGGTCCTCGAAAGTTCCATACAAAGCATCTGAGTTTCACTACTTCTTGTTGTTCTGGAGTTACCATCATAGGGTCACAATAAGATGTGTAGTACATCCGATGTTGTTCTGAATCACCTGATACATTAAAGATAGGGAATATAGGGCTCCCAAAATAGGATGGAGGAAGCGTGTTGCTCACCCAATCTGGGTATGGCTTCCGCTATGGCTGTATCGGGGCACGTCGACCTTCCATCGCTTCCAATCGAGCTGTCAGTGCCTCGATGGTTTGGTGAGACCCTAGTTTACATCCTGTTGGGCCCGATCCTGGGTAGCTGTAGCCTGAGGCATTGCTTGAGGATCCGGATCGGTTGGAACTAGGGGTGCATGTGCCATTTTTGACACCTTCAGAGGGTTCATCCGTACTATCTCCAGGTTCTTCCTAATTGGAGGGAAGTATTGGTATTCATCTAGGTCTACATTTAGGTAGTTGGACGGGTTGTGCAGCTCATTGGGTGGGATCCCTGACCGTGCCTCATTTTCAAGGGCAAACCATGGTCTTTTAGGTGCACTTACTACATGATGTGGCTCCTCTTGGGGCGCGCTTTCAATAAGATGGTTCCTCTGGAGTAGCTCAGTGTTAAGCCGCCTTAATTATTTCATTTCCTCTTCCTGTCAAGTGAACCTCTCTTCGAGCATAAGTGGCTTGTTTTTATAGAGAGATGGGGTGGGTTGAGGGCAACATGTCCTTTGTTATTATCCTTGTTGGAGTCTCATAGGGTCAGTGGAGGAGGGTTAGCTAAAGGGGCGGCCATATTTAGAGTGGCCCTCTGGTTTTGGGTGTGAACACCTGGTGGTTCATTGTGAGTCACAATCTGACTGGAACCATCGTCTCCTGATTGATCCGGGTTTGCATCATCTTCAGTATTACCCACGGGGTTAACCTCTATGGCATTGATGGATTCATATCACAGGGTGGAGAAGATTTCATCTTCCAAATAGGAAGAGGATCTCTCACGTCTTTTACTAGTCTTCCCTCTTCTGACCCGTGATTTCTTTCGGGCTCCTTGACGAAGGGTGGTATGGAGATTTCTTCAATGCGACCTTACAGTACGCCTCCCTCTTGAAGGGGACGATGATTCAAATGATGGGATAGGGTAGTAACCTCCTCTTATGACTGTCCTCCCTAGATGATAGAATATTGATTCTCTTGGGGTATGTTATTGTTGAGGTGGTAAAAATGCTCCCATCCCTGAGGGATAGGGTTTGCTTCGTTCTTTGTACATTGAGTCTCTTCCCATTTCAATTGGTCTTACGGAGGAATTTATTGTTAAAAATTCCCCCAGCCCTGCAGGCTGGGGTTGACCCTGGATTGCGGCAGTGGTTGCTACTATTGATACCTGTCTGATCTTGCATGACCCCATTCGTGGGTGAACTGGGTTTGGTGCCGAGTTCTTCTGTGAATCAATCCCTTCTGGGGAAGTAGGCAATGACCTTTGATCGGCCTCTCTTAGGCGAGAGGCCTGTTGTATGCTCTCGGTGGCCTGATTCAGGAGTTCTTGAGTGGCTTGTTCCTATCGGGCCTGACGCTTCTGGGACTTACTCAAGGCCTGACTATTTTGGGTGTGTTTTCTCTCCTGAGCCGGCACCCCACTCGATTTCCATCTTGATTTGATGGCGTTGCAAGATACCATGTCGAACAGGTTCTTCTGGGCAGGGAGCGGAGTGAAATGCAGAGCTCCATGTTCTCCCCATCCTCTAATATGAACTCCCATCAGGGCATTACCAATGAGGCGGTGCAGCTGGTGCAGCGCACAGAGGCAGGTTATCTCAATGTTTCCTTTATGCCTCTCGGGTCGCTGTTGTCGCGCTGAAGGAAGAGCTTCCAGGTCAATGTGATGCAGGAGGTCTCCTATTGTCTTGACATGGTCTACATATCTACTGTAGGGCTTGAATCATGATTTCATCTGGTGGAGGTTTTTCCATATCTTGTAGTGGATTCCGTGCACCCATTCCTCTGACAAATCTCTAGGTATGTCGAATTAAGAGATGGTTGTGGGCCAAAAAATAACTGCTATATCATCCCTAGCCAGTTTTTTCCTTAGGCGCAACATGTTTGCTTACTCCTCTACTAGCGATTCCTCTACCTAGTTGTCCCAATTGAGATGCTCACTGATAGTGTGGTCGGAGGCAGTGGAACCAGTAGGTATTGAATTGTCATGTGGGTGATTCCGAGGTGGTTCAGAAGAAAACATGTCCCCAGAACGTCTCCAGATTGAAGAAGGGTGTCGTTGATGACTAGCTGGGTATCTGACATGCTTGATCCCATCCTTCTGAGTGCCTCAGCATACGAGGGCTTTTATGTGCTTGATTTTGAAGGTGGTGTAGGACCTTCCTATCGATGTGATATGTCATTGTGGGGAGGACCTTCGCAATGGCGGTGGTAATGGCGAAGACTACCATTACTGCTTGACGCCTCACTGCAAAGAGGACTTTTTCATAGCATACCCTGGGGAGGACCTCCAAGGCATGTCGTAGCAAGGGGAGGACCTTCTGGCTACCTAGCATTGTTACAGGGAGGTCCTTTGTAATAACTACCATCATGTTAAGGATGACCATCATGGTTTGACGTTCGATGTGATTCCTGTGGAGGACCTTAAAGACACACTACGACAAGGGGAGGACCTTCTTATTGCTTGGGTCCACTACAGGGAGGACCTTCGCAATAGCGGTCGTGGTGGAGAGGTATACCATCACAGCTGCTGCAATGGTGAGGACTGCCATTACAACTATCGTAGGGAGAATATCTTCAGGTTACACCCTTGGGAGGGCCTTTAGAATGTACTGCAATGAGGGGAGGGCCCTCTCGTTGCTTGACGTCGCTAAGGGGAGGACCTCCGTTATCAGGGTGTTAAGTACTACCACTGTGATCTGATGCCCGGATGCGCAGAGTGTCGTTGCAGAATAACTCCTGGAGAGCACCTTCAGGGTAGGCCATGGAAAGAGGAGGGCCTTCTTGTCATGATGAGACGTCACTGCGGGGAGGGCCTCCGCAGTTGTGACTATGATAGTGAGGACTACTATAATAATCTGTGGTCTCACTGCATGGAGAGTGTTTACAGCGTATACCCTGGGGAGGACCTTTACGGTGAACCGAATCAAGTGGAGAACCTTCTTGTTGCTCAATCTTCTGGTCACGTAGAGGGTTTCTATGACTCGCATCAAAAGAGGAGCTCTTGTGACTGATCGTTATATGCCTACGGGGGAGGCTCTCGCGGGTGCTCTGGGGAGGACCTTCAGAGCTGCTGGTAGAGAAATTGAAGAGAGGACCTTCTCAACTGCTATTATCGCTCCCATAATATGGTAATGGGTGGGTAGAGATCTAAGCCTTCAATATGTGCTTAGCATCATTGGGAACTCCAGCTTCCAGTAGAGTGGATTCATGAACACGTCCTTTATTTTCCGGCTGCCTTCAGCGCGTTCGGGGTACTTTCTTATGGGCAGTGGGGACCGTCTGCTATTGAAAATGGCCTTAAACTTTAGTTCCCTATCTAATTGGGTCTCGTAATACTGCTGGGATATGTCGACGAACATCTTGACTTTTAGCAGGGATATATGCCTGCTCTGGAGCATCCACCGTGATGGACGGGTGTCCCGCAGTTAGAACGGGTGAAGCTGCTCGATCCGGTTTTCCTTGCGTCACGGAATATCGATGGCAACCATCATAGGTGGAAGTAGGGATGCAGATCTGCTCCGAGGAGGCTATATCATCTCTTAGATGAGTCACCTCAACTGGGAAGATGGGCTCACGGGCCCGAGTCCTTGCTGTTGTCTTTGATGCAATTACATTCTGGAAAGTCTGCAAGAAATGATCTGGGATCGATACCTGCTTCTCCATCATTGATAGGATATGCAGAAAGAAATCTTTGGATGTAATGGGTATAAAGGCCCATTCCGGTATCAGAGTAGGAATTTTCTGATCTGGTCCTCTTCTGGTCAGTGGGTACTAACAATTCTCCGGTGTCGGGGTAGGTGAACGAATCCGCCCCTGGGCCGGGATATGCCGGTTGATCTCTCTATTTTCTGCCACATCGGGATGGAGGAATTTACTTGCATCCACAGGGAGTTGGCCCGGCATATGTTGGTTTCCCACCATATCAAGTCGGTGGCCTTTGTTGGAAGGGAGACGTGCCCACCTATTAATTCCCACCACATCTGGATGGTGGGATCTGTTGATCGCCACCATGCCGGGATGGTAGGCATCAAGAGCATCTACGAGGAGTTGGTCCTGAAGTAACTGGGTCACCACCGAGTTAGGTTGGTGGGCTTCACGACCCTAGGCCGGGAGAGGTGCCTACCGAGTAGGTGTCGTCCTGTGTGATCAATGGGATTGATTGAGCCAGGGGGGGATGTGTTCCTGCTCGTATGATGTCGCCATGTCTGGATGGAGGGCTTTGGAGGAGGGAACAGGTGTATGTGCCTGTTTGTGGTACATTGCCATGAATGGGAAGTAGAGCTCCTCCTTAGGGACAAGGGTGATGATCGGCCCTTGCTTGTACGTTTACCACCCTCGTCGGCTGGTCTGTGGGGCCGGAGCTTAGGGAGCGTGGTCCTGGATCCTTGGGGCTACATCCTCCTTGGCGAGAGGATGTTGAGTCGCGACATGACCGCGATGGCGTCTTCTGGCAGGGGCCTTGGAGCGGAACCCCTGTTCAGTAGGGATGAAGTCCTCAACATCGACCTCATCCGCCTCCCTAAGATAAGGGATGTACGTGTTGTATCATTCTAGGGATAGACTCCCTAAATGGTTGGAGACAAAAATAGGGCCTGTCTGTATTTTCCTTTGCGGCTGCTGCTGGGCCGGCGACCGGCGGGTCCTGGAAAATTGGAGGGTGTGCATGGTCGCCTCCACCGTCGAGAGATTACCATTCACATGGTACTCTCAGATCAATGCATCTGAGACCCAGGTATGAATACGCGGAGTCAGTGATGGGGTCCTCCGTTGGTGAGAAAGTACGGTCATTGCATTGTTGTAATCAATCACCTGTGAGTTCCTTCGTGATGCCATTTTATCTAAGGGAGTTATGTGGGGTACTTGTAAAAAATATTTAAACAAATACAAACAAAAAAACCCATCAAAGCAGCATCTCATGATCTCATGCGTAATTAATGACCCTTCTTGGCCCTCCTTGGGAGTATAATGGGGCACAGAGTGAGATTAGGTTAAATCCATCATTCTTGGTTAAAGATTCACATCAGGTTCACCATTTTTTGTTTCGTGTTGATTTTAAAATGCCCAATGGTTCTGTATCCAGTAATACATGGACCTGCTTTCCAATGGTAGGCATTCACTGGGTTGTTTGGCCAGTGATGCTTATGAACTCACATTGGTCGAGAGGATGGGAAGTCGGGCTCATCACACCTTTTTTGGGGGAATTATTGTCAGTTCCTGGACTCTCTTATAGATTTAAGACATATTCATATTTTCGTGAATCTTTGGTTTATACCCAAGCATAGTATCCACGGATTACTCCTGGTTGGCAATGGTCAGCTGAATGCAGGTGTTCAGAATCACTTAGGCCTGAGGTTTACCATCCCTCATTGGATTAATGACTCCGTGGAGTTTGGAATCATTGAGATGGTGCTAGTTTAAATCCTTATAACTAGGTTCTCTAGAGTTTATTATCATCCAAGGTGACAGATAACGACATGGACGTTTGGATCGAACCCGTGCTATGGGCTTCCTTCGTATCCTCATGAGAGGAATCAGAATCCTCGTAGTTCGGTTTGGTATGGGGATTACACTCTAGGATGCCTAGTTTGGTGTGGTGAACCGACGTGAAGATAGTAGGATCAACCGGTTTTTGGGCTTGAACCTCGGGGAGGCTTCCTACATACCCTTCCTAGGAGACAGGGATCAAAGTCCACGTAGTTCAAATGAGAGTTTTGGGGAACCGACGTGAATGTGGACCCAGGGGTCTGATGGTGATCGGGATTGAACCTCTTGGAGGCTTCCTACATATCCCTGCGGTGGGGAATCAATGTCCACAAAGCTCAGATGGGAGTGGGGCTTACACTCTGAGGTAGCCCAGGGTAACGGATTTGGGATTACACTCTAAGGAGGCCGATGATGATGGATTAGGGCTTACACTCTGAGGAGGCCCATGACGATGGATTGGGGATTACACTTTGAGGAGGCCCATGATAATGGATTAGGGCTTACACTCTGAGGAGGACCATAAGAGGATGTCATGGTCGATGCTTACACTAAGCCCACATGAGTCATGCTCTGTGTGAGAAACAAGAGGCAGTAGGGACCAGACAACCGCGTCGTGAAAGGTGCGTTCGTGGGAAGGGGAGTGGGGCTTACGCATGAGGGCAGCCCAAAAATTCAGGGCTTACTCTGAGATGGATGCACATGGCGACAAAGCGTAGTGGGAGAGGGACTTGACCCCAAAGAAGGACATAGCAGCACCCCTCCCCACTACGCCCTTCCTTGGCCATAGTCGTGGAGAAGTATGTAGGTGCATGGGGGATTCCTTTAGATGGGTAGTCCACCACGCCCAGAGGAAGGGAGAACTGCCCCAGTCCTAACAAGTGGAGGGGTAGAAAGGGGACTCCTGGGCTTGGACTCCACATTACCATGGGAATGTGAACCCAGGAATGCTTCAGAAATCCGCTCATGGGTTGGGGAAACCCCTTCACCCCTACTTATCGTGGGTATGTGAACTCAAAATGGAGTGCTGATGTGCCTGAGGGTTAAATCACATGGGTCCGGTGGCTCCTATGGAGGCCTCGGCTCGGGGCTAATGAATGGGCCAATGAGGGGGTTGTGGAGGATCAGGTCGGATTGGAAGGATTTTATCTAGCTCGGGGAATGGGAACTCTAAAGGATCTAGTGGGCCACATAGGTGTATGAGTGGTGGTTCCCTTCACATAGGGAGGTGCTACGCGGCTGGACAAACCGTCCATGAACTAGGGTGGTCCGCGGACTGATGGGAATTCCGCGAACCTGGGTGGTTCGCGGCTTGGTAAGAATCCCGCGAACAAGGGTGGTTCGTGGAATCAGGTTCAACCTATGTAACAGGTTGGTATGCGGAGGGGTCCATGCATGCAGCAGCAGCCGAGGGCGACGTCGGTTGGGGGTTCATTGTTCGGGGCTTTGCCCGCGTAGGAGGGTGCAACGCGATGCGACAGATCGGAAAAGGGGCATAAACTCCCTGGTCCGCGGGGGGGTGCATCTGTGAAGGGGGAATGGTTTGCGGTCTTCTTTTCTTTGTTATTTTAAGTTCATGGTCCACCAAATTGTTATGAGTTTTCGGTTACTTATTAATTCACTTCCAACTTCATACCTGTTCTGGTTCGCGAACTGGAACTTCGCTGTTTTCGAAATCCTAAACTCCTTCCTTCAAAATTCTTCCACCCAAATCTGATCAATCCCTAAAATTTCCTCCCCCTGGATCTTCCCCCTTGATCTCATTTTATATAGTGGGGAAGGAGATATATCTATGGTCATGCGTAACCTTTTGTGGAGGCCCGTTATCGGAGACCCAGTTCACGTATGACTTGGTCAATCTGTGACTCAGGGTCACATTGAACGCACTTCCCCCCGTGAACCAAACTGGCTCAGGGAGTGCTTCGTGGCTGAGCAGGGTTCCGCCTCCATTCGACGAACAATAGTAGATGTGGCCCGGGCTGGTCGATGCGGTCTGTGGCTGGGGCGGTTCGTAATGGTGGACCGGTTTGGCACTCGTCCGGCTTTGCGCCCATGGAGGATCTCCGCCTCCATTTGGCGAATGGCAACGGTCTACGGAGTAGTTGCTTCGCGAAACTGGCTACGTGGCGTTATCATTGGATCATTTTGCGGACCGGTTCATCTTGTTCCTTCCATCGAATATTATCAATACTTTTCCCCAATTCTTTGGGGGAAATTTTGGTAGAATCTCCCTTGTGTTGGAGGGGATTTTCTTTCTCCTTTACGGATTCTTCAGGACCCTACACTCAGGAAAATCAGTTTAATCAAACTGAATGTGGTTCCGCTGAAGAGGAAGGAATTGAAATTTTTCAAGAGACTAATCAAAATCCATCTTTTTCACAAAGAGATGTGAATATCAATGATGACACCCCACAATTAAGGGTCGATGGTGACGAAGATGTTAATGATATTACAAATGAATTTGAAATGACGAGAGATGATGAAACTGAAACTCATATGGATATTGATGATGTCGAAGATGAATATGAAGACATTGAAATCGTCATATATGAAGATGATGATAAAGGTGAACATTGACATAGTTAAATGTTGGTTATAATCATAACTAATATATATCTATATATAATGGTTATTTTCAACTATCTGCTAACAATAATCATTTTGTGTTTCAGATGGACCCTGATCTATTTCATAAGTTACAGGAGGCTGAGCGACCTTTTGATGAGGGGGATTTGGGATCATCTGACCCTCAGTCTACTGGAAGTTCAGGGAGTATGTGGTGGGGGTGCGGTCTTGAGTGATTAATGATTCCTGACCCTATGCGCAAGCGACGTCCACGTCTTGGCTTCGATCCATGCGCACGGAGGTATGATAACCTATATATTTTATTAATATTTCATTAATTTATTTATATATATACTAATTGTTTGATTATTTATTCCTCTTTCACAGTTTATTGCATGTAGTTGTTGGAAAGGGGAGCGCTATCTTGCACAATTATTTTTTTCAGCCATAGATCAGATGGGAACATATTCCCATTGATGTACAGCTCAAAATGTTCAATCATTGGATGGTATGTAAATAAATAATATTTATTTTGAAATTTATTTTATTAATAACTTGATATTATAAATTATGTTTCATTTTTATGGTATCCCATTGATGATAGCATGCGTCACGCTATCCACGCGGTATGGGAGGCATCTATGTGTCACCGTTTTCGTTAGTTTTTGCACAATTTAAGAAGAACGGTCATTAATAAAGGAGGAGTGACGGATTTTGATGAGTCATGTAGAGACCACTGACTAGAGTACATTACATCTCACATTTGGGATGGATTATGTTTACACTGGTTGGGTGGTGGATTTCAGAGGTGGTCTTTAGTGGGTCAGCAGAACTGGGAGAGACATGAGGTGACGCATCAAGCTGGTAGTCGTACATTCAGTGTGCATAGAGAGCATCTGGTAAGTATCTTTTTTAAATATTTTATATAACTTTGAATATAAATGTATTATTTTATATTTTTATAGGCAGTCGAGCATTCTGATATTATAGAGTATGACATTTATCGGAAGATGTATAGTGATCCAGCCACTGGAGAGATTAGAGGTGATCACCAGTGTCGGATTGTTGTTAGTATTTTTTTTAGTATGAAAATTAACTGTATATAATATTTTCACAATTTTAATTTCAAATTGGAATTGAATGATTCATATGAGCCAGTGACCTCTCAGACACAGGCTGGGATTCAGGATGAGACTAGTGATCAGACCAGTGCCCACCATTTCGATGAGCTGGCATATATGCAGGAGACTTAGTATGGCTTTGAGAAGGGCCGAGTAGTTGGTATTAGCTCTCATGTGACTCCTGATACTTATTATGGTACTATTACGATGTTAGCGTCCAGCTCGAAAAAAGATTGTGGAGAGACATCATCTTCTGCCTCACAGTATCAGGAGAAGTTACGAACTCATGCTAAGCTGATAGTGAGTTTGCAGAAATAGTATGAAGAGATGCATCTGCAGCAGCAGCAGCACGAGGAGGAGATGTGTCAATGGCAGAAGCAGCAGCAGCATCACGAGCAGATGAAGTACATGTGTCGTCTGACTCGTAATTTGGGGATTGAGCTTCCTCCACCATCTCCTGCTGCTCCTCCACATCCTCCAGAAGACGACCCCCTTAGTTATTTTTTTTATGTCAAAAATATTTGAATTCAAGATTTGTTGTAATATGAACTATTTTCAGTTTCTATATTTTATATTGGTGCGAATATTGCATAATTTAATTTTTTTTATTTTTAATATTTTATTATTTATTATTACTAATATATTTTTTAATTTTTGTTTATTTTACTAATAATAATAATAATTTATGATTTTCCTTATATTTTTTGTGAATATTGAGATTTTTAATATTTTTTATTATTTTAATAATATTAATATTATTTTTTCATTAATCATAATTTTATTAAATATATTTTTATAGTATTATATTTTTTTATGTTTGTTTATTTGAAAAAAAATAATAATAATATTTTATGAATTTTTTATATTTTTCTGAGAATATTGAGAATTTTCTTTTTTTTTATTTTTTTATTTTGATAATATTAATATTATTTTTTCATTAATTATAATTTAAATAAATTTTTTTTGTTATTATTTATGACGGGATATTTTACGATGGGATCATGTCACAAATAATTTAAAAATATATTTTTAAATAGTATTTGCGATGGTCCCTTGGTATCATCGCAATAATTTTATTTATATATAATGTATATAATCAAAGTGTTATTTGTGATGGGGAAGTTTCCCATCACAAAACATGTTTTTCGCGACGCCATTTTCTGAAACGGGCTATTTTCGACGAGGCCCCCTCGCTAAAGCTTGTTTGCAACGGGATCCCATCGCAAAAAGCCTGTTGCAAATAAAAAAAATTCCAGTAGTGAAACTAAACTTCCATCTTCTTCCTGAGCATATCAAGGAAAAATTAGTCTAGAAGATTATATTGAAAATCTTTCCATAACATGTTCCCAATATTCTCATCCCAAGTATGAATTTCTAACCAATGATGTTCCTGACCACATAAAATATAACCCACCATATTGACCCTCTTCCCATCTAAAGTCTCTAAATGGTCAAGGATCATCATAATAGACTCAATTCAGAACTCATATACTGTAGGTCCACCAACTTTGATGAATATTAGAGGGTATTTCAACTAGAATTATAATGAAAGGTCATACATATTTCATATTAACTTCCCTATATCTCTATCCATAAACTACAGAAAGTGGGAAAAGTTCTCACAAAACATCTCTCTAACTCCTTTATCCAAAACTAATAGGGCCACAGGTCCCACTACAAGAAGATCATTTCTATACAAACCATCCTTTAATCCTATGAAAATGTGTCTCCATGGATTCATGTATTTATAATTCCAAAAACTTGTCTTTAACATAAAAAACATCATTATCACATTTACATAAGAGGGATTTACATAAGGTTATTACAATTAATACCTCATACTCCACCACATGGTCAAAACCAAAGAACAATATCTACCCTCAACCATCCCTCACCTAGTTCATGGATAAAATAGGGTAAAACACTTTTATATTTAATTTTTCTCATTATAAACCCATGTCAGGTCACACATATTTCACATTAACTTCCCTAGATATCTATGCATAAACTATAGAAAGTGGTAAAAGTTCTCACTGAACTTCTCTCTAACTCCTATATCCAAAACTATTAGGGCCACAGGTCTCACTACTGAAGGATCATTTCTATACAAACCATCCTTTCATCCTATCAAGAAGTGTCTCCAAGAAGGCATGTATTTATAATTCCAAAAACACATCTTAGGACACATAAAACATCATTATCACATTTAATTAAGAGGGATTTACATAAGGTTATAACAATTCACCCCTCATACTCCACCACATGGTCAAAACCAAAGAACTATCACTACCCTCAACTATCCCTCACCTAGTTCATGGATAAAATAGGGTAAAACACATTTATATTTCATTTTTCTCATTAGAAACAAATTTTATAAATTTCAATTACCACATTTAGCATCATTTCCAATTGTAAATTTTCTTATTTGGTAAATGTGTTTCTTAAATTCATCAAACAAAGAAAAACATTTAATTTTAACAACATACCCAAAACATTATTTTATTCTCACGCTTAAAATGATGCATGTCACATAAAATTATTGGGTTTCTTAAATGATACATGTATAATCAACTCTCATTCCTTGTTGGGCTATGAATAAAATCTCAAAAAATGATAACAACACACAAAAAGTCCATCACTCAAGGAGAAATAACATCAAAAATCAAGAACAATAATCCTACCCTAGATACTTTGGTTTTCCCCTTCACATGGGATAGTTACTTCCATGCATGAGCTCATAAAAAATTTTCAACTCAGTCTAGCTTCATATCTACCTTTCCTAAATAATAAGACTGCTAAAAAGAAATGAAAACTCCTTTAACAACACTTTGTAATGTCTCATCCTGAGTGATACATTCTAGTTCCTTGATCTTCTTGGTTATGTGACCACAGGTGTACCACCCCATACACTAGAGGCTTCCAACTAGTAGTGAGTGTCTAATATGTAACATGGGGAGAATATACCCTATTTATGAAAGAATAAAAATAATGTAAATAAATAAAAAATAAAAAGATAATAAACAAAAAACTGTGATAATACCATAAACATTGAAGACCAATATCCTAGAATAATCCCAAAACATGGATAAATAAACACAAACTAAAGAAGTAGATATTTCATGCCATATATGTGTCAAGCATCAAATTAAACCCCTAAATAAAGATACATTAACACCTCCCAAGTAGGTCCCAAAATCATATCTAGTTCCCTTATACATGCTCCATCCTAAGTCCCAACTCAGCCATCTAACAAAGGGATATTGCCCTTATCTTGTCCGGAAAATATGAAGTCTATTTGGGTACTGATTTGGTAGTCTGAGTTGGGTATGAGTACAACTTAGCAGGCCACCACCAACAGTATCCAAAATAATATATAGTCTATAAAATTATATAATGTTGTGCAAAGAATAAAATACAAATGATAAATTAAATATTTACCACATTTAAATTATTCTTTAATTATCCACATAATATATGGGTTTATGGTGACACCTGAACAAAAAAATACCTGCTTTAGTCTACGTTGGATTCTAAACCATCCACCAAAACGGATACCACATTTCACAACATTAGGGGTTTTTATTAATCATTTAATTAAAAATTCACATTCATACAATGGGGGACTAGAGTAGTAGTCTAAAACCCTATGGGTATTTAGAGAATTATCCCCATCCCACAACGTGGTGATCACAAGCGATATATATATATATATATATATATATATATATATATATATATTAGGGGCCTAGAACGTAATTCTAGAACCCTGTGGGTATTTTGGAGTAATATCTAGAAATGTTAGGATCTTACAATATTCTCACCTTATAATATCCCTTCCTCATGATTTACTCCCAAGAATCTCTAATATTTAGAGGTAAAAATATTGGGCCACTATGCCTGTATATCTATTTACCTCTCCCATGTTTCCTCCTTAACATGACAATGATTCCACAACACTTACAATATTGGTAGATTCTTTCCCTGAAACATTTTCTCCTTGTGATTCATAACATGAATTGGATGCTCCTCAATGGACACATTAGCCTCAAGATCTACATCATCAATGTTGATCACATGATAAGGTTTAAGGGGATACTTCTAAAGCTGTGACACATGAAAAACATCATTCATATCACTATATCTATGTGAAATATCCAATTGGTTTACCACCGACCTAATTCTCTCCAAAATCTCAAAATGACCTACAAACCTGGGTACCATATTTCCCTTCCACTATATCATATGGTGACCCAATCTTGGAAAAACCTGAAGGAATGCATAGTCACCCACTGTAAACTCAAGGGGTCGAGGATGTAGATTAGTATATGACTTTTTTCTACTTTGTTCCATATCTATACATTTCAAAATTAGCCAAACCTTCTTTGATATCTCATGTATGAGACTTGGTACCAACATCTATAACTCACCTACCTCCATCTAGTATAGAGCTGATACGCATGGCCTACTATAAATGGATTTGAATGGATCCATCTGAATATTTTCTTAATAACTGTTATTATAGTTGAACTCAATGAGCGCTAAGTGCTTCTCTCGAGACCCACTAAAGTCTTGGATGCACGCTTGTAGAATATCCCCCAAAATCCTAAATAGTATGTTTTGAATACCCATCTATATATAGGTGGAAATTCAAACTTTTAGAAACCAGGATACCCAATGCCTTCTATAACACATGCTAGAAGATTGAATTAAAGTGTGTATCGTGGTCTAAAACAATACTCTTTTGTACCCCCATGAAAACAAACTATTTCATGAATGAACATGCCCCCCAACTGATCCACAACAAAATTATCTCATATATGCAATAAATGGTCTACTTTTTTCAATCGTTCCACAATCGCCCAAATAGAATCATTATTAAGAGGTGTCCAGAGAAGACCCAATACAAAGTCTATGGTAATGCCATCCCACTTCTAGTCTAAAATGTGTAATGGATGTAGTAAACCACTAGTTCATTGATGCTTTGAATTCTTCTACTGATAAGTGTGGCATCATTTCATGAACCCTACCATATCCCTTTCCATTCCTAGACACCAATACCTTTGATGTAGTTCATGGTACATTTTGGTCAAATCTAGATATACTGCCCAATTCAAGGCATGAAATTCATGAATCAACTCCTCACACATACACATAGGCACAACAACATAGTTCTTTACATAGATTATGTCATCCTTATTCATAGTCCAATCAAATGATGACTCCCCACCTCCAAGTATTTCCCTTAAGGACAAACACTCCAGAACATCATTTTATCTCTCCTTGATCTAGATTAGAAGTGTAGATTTAATGGATATGGATACAAGGGCCATCTCCTCTTGGTCCTCAAGAACCTCAATGTGTATCTCATCCAGTAAGTTCATCATCCTCCACTCACAACTAGACTCTTATATTGCCTGAGTCTATGTCTTATTTTTCAAAGAATCAGTAACATTGTTTCTATTCCCGAGAATATATGATAGTTCAGAATCAAATGAATGAATATAATGAAACTATATCCACTACAAATGATCCAAATATCACTACAAAAAGATATACTTTAATCTCTTATGATCAGTATACACAATAAAAATTTTTTACAGTAGATAATTCCACCAACACTTCAAAGAATAAACCTTTATATCAAACTTGAGATCATGTATAGGTTAATTAAATTCATGTCCCCTAAACTTCCATGACCCATAAACCAATAATAAATCACCCTACATCAGCACTACTCTAATACTGACTCCATATGCCTCAAAGAACATGGTATAAACCTCACCCTTCTCTGATAGGATAAAAATTTGTGTAGTAGTAAGACACTTCTCTAACTGTTGAAAATTATTCTCACATAATCCATACCATTCAAACATGATCCCATTCTAGATCAAGACTGGAGGTGGTTATTACAAGTGGTAAAATTCTTGGATAAACCTATGATAATAATAATCCAACCCTAAAAATATTCTAATATCAAAAACATTCTTGGAATTCTCTCAAGAAACCACTACCTAAATATTTTCTTAATCCACTAACACACCTTCCTCAGAGATGATGTGACCCAATTAATTTACCTTGTCAGTCCAGAATTGAAACTAAGATAGGTTTACATTTATTCAATTTTATCTCATTTTACTCTAGATGATCTCAATATGTTGGGAATGATTTTTAAATTCTTGGAGTACTCTAAGATGTCATCCAAAAAACAACCACAAACTGATCTAGGAATGGGTGGAAGAATCTATACATCAAGGCTATAAAACCATCTGGATAATTCCTCAAACTAAACGGAATCATGATGAAATCATAAATTACATACCTGATTCTAAAAGTAGTTTATGGTATATCAAAATTTCTAACTCTCAAATGATAATGCCTCATTCTTAGGAAAATCACAGAGAAAGCACAAGATACTCTAAACTGGACAAAGAGAACATTGATATGTGGAATAGGGTTTTGGTTTTTCACTGTCATCTAGTTCAAATTTTGGAAATCAATAAACAAATATAACATATCTTCATCATTATTGGAAAAAAAACCAGAGAACCCCAACGTTATGTAATCAGATAGATAAATCTGTTATCCATCAATTCTTCTAGTTGGGTCTTAAGTTCCTAAATCTCATTTGGTTCCATTCGATAAGGTGGAATAGAAACTAGTTCATCTAACAGAATGAGATCAATTGTAAACTCAACATACCTCTTAGGTGGAAGCACTAAGAATTCCTCAGTAAACTCATCCTAGAACTGGTCCACTATGATTGTAAAGACATCATGCTTTACACACCTATTATCTAGAAAAATACTTGAATCTTGGGTGGTGAGAACCCCCAGTTTCTAATGAACTATCCCTATAAGGCCTATCCATATAACCCATTCTCCATGATTAATATGATTATTACTCTTAATAGACATAAATTTTACTCTCACATGGTAACAATTGATGTGGTTTTAGAACAATACAGAACATTCCATACCCAAAATCAAGTCAAAACATGAAATATAAATAATTTTAGGATCCCAATGTAAGTGATACTCACAAACCTCAAGCGAACATCCTTTGCACGAAATTATGTCCCTTAAACTCACTCCCAATGGAGTTTTGATCATCATAACCCCACTAAAAAAACTCTACCTCCAGACTCAAATTGTTCACAAGTTGAGAAAATATAAAATAATGAGAGGCATTGATATCAAATAAGGAACAATAAATAATAGAAGATACAAGAATATTACTTATGAATATTTATGTACCCACATCGCTATCCACATGTATATGTGGAATAGAATGAAATTTTCCTTCCCCTCTTCCCTGTGATACAGTATGAGTCCCCTAAACTGCACCACTCTATTAATACGAGCACTCTTTCCCTGACATACCACATCCATCGCCTTAACATCTACTACTAGAATTATTTCAAACTACTTGACTAATATGGGGTAGAAGACCCTCTTACATTACATTGACTATGCTTGGTTCCTCCATCACTACCTATCACTCAAGGGTTTCTGCAATGCCTCTATTCACGGGTCATCCTATTACAGGATCAATACTTTACTAGTGGTCATGGGAACTAGCTATGAATGTGTCCCGAACTACCACACTGGTGGTAGTATATTCATTTACTACTATGAGTAACTGATCATTCTCCCTAAACACTCTATCTTCCATCTCTCTGGTTGAAAATCTCAAAGAGATGCTTCAGACTCTTGAAATATTTACCTCATAGTCATGTAATAGAAAACACTTGTATTTAACTAGAATCCTCTATCAGGTTCTTATCAGAAATGGGAGCCTGATTCACCATTTCCTAAAACTTCTTTAGCTGAAAGTTCTTAACATGGGACTTAATCTCACTTTCAATCCCATACTATAAATGATTCACTGCAATATCCTCATCTTCTACCAACATTGGGATAAACAATTTCAAATCATTAAAGAGACCAATATATATCGTCACAAACATACTCCCCTAGGTCAACCTCATAAACTCAGTTTCTATATCCTTCCAGGGTCTCTTAGGGTAAAAGTTTTCTATAAACTTATCCTGAAAGCCTTTCAATACCATGTTCTCCAGCTGCACATCCTGAGTCTGAATGTCCCGCCAGCACTTCACTTTACCACATGAAATATAAGCCACCAGTTATACCCTCTTTGCAGTAGAACTCTCTAAATGGTCAAGGATAATATAAACAGACTCAATCCATAACTCAGTTGCCTCAGGTCCACCCTATCTGATGAAGGTTAGAGTAATTTGAAACTGTACTTCTCATTTTAGTTCTGACATATTTCTCACAACCCTCCATGGGTCTGTAACGACCCAAACTATTATAAATGAAGTTTCCCTTTTTGATTTAATTAAACTTATTATTTTGTAATATGGTTATAGAGAACACATGCACTTCCTTGGTTATGAATTTGGATTTAAAATACCATTAATAATATTAACATTGTTTATATAGTCATTAAATAATGATCACAAGAATAATATAAATATAATTCTTTAACAAATCCAATTGACATAGAAAAAGGAATTGAGGGCCTCATCCAATAGGATTATACTCTATGAATCCCATTTATCAGAGCTTATGAGGGAGATAGAATCAATGATATTTTCCCTTTTAACAATCCCAAGATGAGATCTAATAACCTAATCATGAGTGAAACTGTTTACAGGAGAAGCTAAAGCTCATCGAGATCATGGCCCAAACCATGTTCACCAAAGGACCTCATAAAATTCTCACTATTTTGAACCTTACTGTTAGGGAGTATACTGGTTTAATAAAGGTATATGTATCAAAAAAAAATAATATTTATATTTATATCATATATATAAATGAATTTATTTTCATTATTACATTATAAATTATTCTTATTTTCATTCAATTAAGCCCAAATTGTATTTTCAGGTAATATTAAAATTCTATTATGGTATTTAGTTGAATGAATTAATGGATTTTTGAAATAAATAGTATTTTAAAAAAATTATTATTAAATTATTTTTATTAATTAAAAATGTTTGTATATTTTTTATGAAGTGAAATGTACTTTTAATAAGGGTTCAAAAACTGTTATTGTCAAAAAAACCAAGAATTTTTCAATAAATGTAAAATCTTATTTTAAAAGTGAAAATTCGCATATTTAAAAAGTTATATAGATAAAATAAATATTATTTTTGGAATCAAAACATAAAAATTATCCAATGGTTAATTTTTCATAATTTTCTAAGAAAATTGAATTTTTGGGTAAAAATTAAATACCATATAAATATACAGTGTGTTTTATGACATCGTAATCACCCAAATGATTTAATAAATTCTATAATGTGTATTCCCAACCAAATATATATTTTACCCTTAAAATAATGTGATTTTGTTTTTATTTTATTATTTTTATAATTCGTTTATGAATCTTCAAAAATATATAATATATTTTATGATTTTATATTCATTTCTTTAAAAGACTGACTCAACTCCACAAAAGAAAGGTAATATTTTAATAATCTTGGTCCTTTTCCTAATAAAATAATAAAATACTCCACACTTTGGAAAAAATCATGGGAAAAAACCATTGTAATTTTTTTGTTTTGCATATTTTATTATATAGAGTCCAAAACCAAATTTTGTGAAACATTAAAGAATTCCCCAGTCATTTTCTATATAAACCACCCAAATATCCCACTTATCTTTACTAATAATACTTGTATCACATCCTTACTCTTCCCTAACCTCTCTATAATCCTCCCAGGGTACCGCAAGCTCTCAAGAATCCAATTTTCAATCTTTTGGATCCACACACTCAAGTAAGGGTTCTTTCCCTTCTCATCTTTATCATAGTTTATTTATCTTGTTATTCCATTTTTTTCAATTAACAATGATGGGGTATGATTTTTTACCTCTATCATACTTCCCTTGTTATTTATAAACAATTGGATACCCTTTCTCTCTTATTAATCTCTCCCATGTACACCTGTCATTATGCCAAAATTTCGTAATCATTCTGTCCTTTTTATTTTTCTTCAAGATTATTTATTATCATATGAATTATTTTTATAATTATAAGTGTGTGTACATGTTATTACATGTCCCTATTAATTTCCAATTTATGTATAAAGGATGATATACCCATTTCTCTCTTATAAACCATTTTTATGAATTTCTAAGTGATGTCGTTATGTTGTTGAATTTTCACCGCGATTTTTGATGCCAAACCAACTGTGTAGTAAGTTTCATGCCCATTTCCAATCAAAGCTATGAACTTTTAGGCTCATACACTTTTTGATTGTGTAATTAAATGTATATATTCAACACATCTTTATCATTGAATAAATTATGATGATGAATGAATCCATGTTTTAGGATCTATGTGGCACACTTAAGCATGAGAATGAAATGAAAGTGACAGGTGCACCTGAAATTATACTGCACTACAATGCATTGGGTAATGTTTAATATCATGATATGTCATGTTGGGACAGGGGTGTACCTAATTCCTTTATGTGACTTTTTTTATAATGATGTCTTGGTGGTTTAACCTTTACCTATGATGCAGTGTTTTAAGTTGTTTCTACATTTCCCATGTTATGATAATCATGTCATCTCATTCCTTATTAATCATTCTCTTTTATGCATCGTTGATATTACTTGTATAAAATGTGTTATTAACATCATGTTATACCATTTCTATTAATTTAATGGGATTTATGGATCTCCCCTTTCTTATGTATTTCCCTAGGTTATCCAATACTATTTTAAGATCGAGCATGTTAAACAAGTATTCAATAAAGATGTTGTAATTCATGTTTAAAGTTATATTAATTGTAATTTTATCTAATTAAATATTGTATTAATTTAAAATAAATGGAATGTTTGTTATAGTTGGTATCAAAGGAAATTTTACTTTTATTTTTTGGATTAGGATTAGAAAGCTTTATAAAAATACTTAGAGATAAGAATAAGTATAATAATAAATCTCTAAAATTTTGGTGATTAAATAGAAAGTGTTTTATAAATAAAATATAGCTCTATATGGATATTACAAGTGGAGGTAGTTCTAGAATAGATATACCAAGGAGAAAAAACTCTGACAAGGTGTTATGTGCATGACTTGGGGTAACCTGGTATATGACAACCGATCTTACTGTGCACCTAGTTTGACACTCCCAGGGGATATGATTTGTTAATTCCAAAGATCATTACAAACCATTATTAAGGGAGTAAAAAGTACAAATAAGAATATACGTTCGAAAAACGATCATGGATAAAAAATAATGAATCCAAGAAATTGATATGTTAAATAAATACATATAAGTTATAAGTTATCCCTTTAATGTAATTAAATCCCCATTTATGTTTTTAAAAGTTAAATACACTCATACATAATTTTCCTTTTATTATAGCCAATGGTTAGGAATAAGAGGAATCAGGTAAATAGTTAATGTGAAGATAAATGTGATGAATTCCCTAATAAGATTCCCAGTCTGATGGGTAAAAGAATTGAACACTTCATGATGATACTCTCTCAGCTGACTCGAGTTTTGAATAGAAATCTAGATCATGAGAAGCATCCAAATCCCACTAAAAGACAATAACTTACAATTGAGAGCTTCATGTGACAAATTCATCCTACTTTTAATGGATAATATAATCCCTTAATTTCCAAAAAATGGATAAACTCTGTCAATAATATCATCTTCATCCTTCAATTTTCTAAATAAGAAAAGGTTCTTTTGTGGTTTATCGTATAGAGGGTGAAGCTGGTCAATGGTAGACATTGATAAAAAATATGAAGCCTGAGTAAGAGATTTAAGTAATGGTGAGGAATCATTTTCATAAAATGTTTTTCAATAAATATTTTCCCCACTCTCTCCATCTTAAAATGTAAAGGGATTTATTTTCCCTCAAGAAAAAAGACGATGAATCTATCTGGGTGTATGTGGAAAACTTCACAAGACTTGCACCGTACACATCCAACTTCATCATTACCCCCAAATGAAATGTTTACTGCTTCTTTGGGGGACTAAAACCTAGCCTATAAAGATTACTAGAGATATATCAATTTTATATCTATGAGTAATACTTATAGGTCTAATGGTGCCATGAAATTTCAATATCCCACTTGTAAAAGGTGAAAAACGACACCCCCTATAAATTTATTGAAGGGGATGAGGAAATGATTTAGGTTTGGTAAGGGAACCTAGCTAGTTTTTTCTAACAGGGAAAACCTGCTACTGTAATGGAGGAAAGGAATACCCAGGTCAACCCCCAACATAATTTCCATTTCTACAACTGTAAGGAAAAATAGAACTTTGAAAAATAATGGAGTAATCCAAGGGTTTTTTTATACAACCAAAAACCTCCAAGGCATCAAGTGTGAGATTTTTCTATCACTACCGTCGAGTTGAATCCCAACAACAAAGTGGTGAAAGGTATACTAGTTATTTATTCAAGACTAGTGAGAGTAATTTCTGATTTTGTTCCTATGAATTACTTCATATCAAGAAAGTTTAGTAGAAATATTCAAACACCACTAAAAATCGTGGAAGTTGAGATATCTTTGAAAATGGAAACTGGGGAAATTATTGCATCCCAAGTATATAACTCCTCCCCTGTCATGTTTTGGGGCCTAAATTTCCCGGCAAACCAATAATAACTCTGCTCTTTATTACACACTTAAACCTGATTTATTTCTTAAAATCTTCACTTGATACAACATAGAAGATCCAGAGGTCTACTGTCTTTGGGCCTTAGGAACATTACATAATATCTTATAACATAAAACACATAGTATCTTTATGGAAAAATTCCTTTACATAACCACTACAATCCCTCGTAATTAGAATTTCATGGGATAACCTGAGAACATTCATAAGAAAAGGGGGAGCTATAATGCCCAGTAAGGGAATAAACATGGAATAACAAGAGTAATACAATAATGTTAGAAAATTGGAATGTTAATGGATCACAAGAGAAAAATGAACATAAAGGCGTGATAAATCAGGATAATCATAACATATAAATGTGCCAACAACACTTAATATGGAATTAGCATGAGCCAAGGCTCATTGCACATGAAGCATGAGTAAACCCTCATTGCACATGATGCATGAGTAAAACATCATTTCACTTGAATTATCACGATTCAACACCCATTTCACATGACGTATCAAGATACTATCCTTTACTGAATCCATTGTAGTGCTATCAAGGTGAACCCTATCTAAAACATTTCATTAAATGCATAAGTGTGCCACATAGATCATATAACATGGAATCAATAAACATCATAAGTTATTCCATGATTAAGGTATATGGAATAAATACATGAATGTACCATTAAATATGTATATTTTCATAAATCTGAATACCCTTGATAGAGACATGGGTATGGTATTCGGTACACAATGATCTTGTCTTGGAAAAATGTGTTGCAATTTCGGTAGCATAACGGCGTGACATAAGAATTCATAAAAATGTTTGATGAGAGATAAATGGGTGTCTCATCATATTTACATGAAATGGATAGTAATGGGGTTATATAGATACATGTCTCAACAAATGTAATTTAATATAGATATGTAATACAAAAGAATTTATTGAATTTAAAAGAGGAGAGAGAAATCCATCACGGAATTTCGGCATGGTAGCGGGTGTACATGGGAGGCATTAATGAGAGATAAAAGGGGTATCCCATCATACAAACATAAATAGATCAGTATAGGGGAGGTGAGAAATCATACCCCAAAGTTTTTAGTTTAAAACAAAAGGGAATAACAACTTAAATAAAATTGGACAAAAATGAGAAAGGAAGAAATCCCTTACTTGTAAGTGTGATACCAAAAGCTTGAGAGAGGCTTAAGAGAGGATTCTTGAGAGCTTGGGTCACATTTTTAGGATTATAGAGAGACGAGTTAAGGGGTTTTTTGAACTAAAAATTCTTTGAGTGAAGAGGAATTGGGATCTTGGGTGGGTTTATATAGGAATGGAGAGGGAATTTTTTATTATTTAGGTTTGGGACACCTCACATTAAACTAATCAAAACCACAAACCAGACCATGTTTTTTGCCCATGGTTTTTTCCAAAAGTGATTGTAAAAAAATATTTTATAATTCCAATGTCTTAACTTCTTAAAATAATAGGGTTGCTTATGTGGAGGTGAGTCACACTTTCAAGGAAAACAATTTATAAAGACAAAATGTTTTATAAGCAATGAAGGGTCCACTAAAGCTTTGTAAAATAAATCAAAAAAACCCAAAATCACATTATTTTAATGTTAAAAGATATTATTGAACAAAATTATGTTTATGGTATTTTATATCATCACTATTGGGTCATTATCATGTCATAAAAGACATTATATATTTAAATGTCATTTAATTTTTACCAAAATATTCGATTGTCTCAGAATATTATACAGAATTCACTATTGGATAATTTTGACGTCCTGATTCCAAAAAAAATATTCATTTTATCTAAATAATTTTATAATATTTTAATTTTTACTTTTAAAATAAAAACAACATTTATAAAAAATTCATGCGTTTTGAAAAAAAATTCATTCAAACATTACTAAAAATTACAATTGCATTTATAAAATTATATAATCATTTATATTTAATAAAAATTAATTTAATAATCATTTTCATATTTTATTATAATATTATTTAATTAAAAAATACATTAATTCATCAAAATATATTTCTTAGTTGAATATTAACTAAAAATATTATTTGTGCTTTAAAAACTATTTACAAAGTAACAATAATAAATTGAATGAACAATATTTATACAAAAATAATGTACATAATCATAGTGATAGGGTCTTCTTACATAACCCTTTATAACACCTCCATAAGATGGAAGAGTAAGGTGTGCAATGGTGAAATACTCTTGGGGTGGCTCGGATAACATCGCTCGGGTGGTAATCTCTATTAACTTCCACTTCCCTCGTAGTTTGTTCCAATCAAGCTAAAAGTGTTCAAGATCATCTTGGGCTTGGTCAAGAGAAAATACCAATGATTCCACCTCCTTTCTGAGCTCTGAAAATGGTCTTTATATGGGGAAAGTGTACTAGATGAGTTCATTGCTTCCTTTTTCATAGTAAATTGGATTTTCTAAAGCCCTTTATTTATACTAATAATGTGATCACTATTCAATAGATATATTGGCAACAATCACAATTGATAATGGTATTTTAAAATCTAGAAACATAAAAATAATGAACTTCACATTTTATATAACCATAATAAGACATTTAATTAGATCAAGAGGAATTTCCATTAATGAAAGTTTGGGTCGTTACAATCTTCCCCCCTTATGAAATTTCTCCCTCAAAATTTATTTTTTCCACTCTAAAAACAATTTTGGTAACTCTGCTTCATCACTTCCTCTGATTCCTATATCTCTTATTCAAACTTTTTGTTTTTACACAAAACCTTGATGTGGGGAATTGTCTTATTTCATAGAACTTTTTCTCTACGATCTAAGATCTTCACTGGTAGCTCCTCATAAGAAAGATCATCCTCTAGCTATACTACCTCTGAAGAGAGTACACATGAAGGGTATGGTATGTAATTCTTTAAGATATATACATGAAAAACATCATGTACTTTGGAAATGGTAGGTGGAAGTGCTAGTTGATAAGCCACAACCCCGATACGATCAAGAATCTCGAAGGGGCCAATGTACCTAGGACATAACTTCCCTTTATTTCCAAACCTCATGAACTTCTTCCACGGGGATATTTGTAGAAATACCATGTCTCTAACTTTAAAATCAAGTTCACATCGATCGTTACCTGCATAAATCTTCTATTGACTTTGGGCTACATTGATAAGTTTTTGAATGTTTTTCACCTTCTCCACCATTTCTTCAACCATTTCTAGTCCTAGCAACTTACGCTCATCAACATCATCCTAACATGCTGGTGTTCTGTACATCTTCTCATACAGGGCTTCATAAGGTGAAATTTTGATGCTCGATTAGAAACTATTATTATAGGAAATTCAACCAGAGGAAGATTTTTATCCCAACCTCCTTTAAATTACATTAAACATGATCTTAACATATCTTACAATGTCTGAATAGTTTGCTCAGATTGGCCATCAGTTTGAGGTTGATAGGTCATACTGAATTTCAGTTCAGTATCCATAGCATGTTGAAGACTCTTCCAAAATTTAGAGGTGAATCTTGGATCTCAATCTGATACAATAGATAGTGGTACTCCATGTAGCCTTACCACTTCCCTGATGTATATGTGTGCCAGTTGATCCAATGAGAAATCCTCCCAAATTTCAATGAAGTGTGAAAACTTTATAAGAAAATCCACAACAACCCATATTACAATGTTTCCTTTGGATTCCTTCATAATTCTAGTGACAAAGTCCATGGTGATGTTCTCCCATTTCCATTTTGGTATGGTCAATGGTTGCATCATCCCCTTAGACTTCTATCTCTCAGCCTTCACATGCTGATACACCAGGCACTTTGATGTAAATTCAATGATCTCCTTATTCATATTATCCCACCAATATGATATTGGGGATCTCAAAACATCTTTTTGTTTCTTGGGTGAATATAGAAATTTGAACTTTTTGAATCATCCAAAAGTTCCTTCTTCAGCTCTGGACTTGATGGAACACATAGTCTTTTCCCAAATCTTACAATTAATTATTCATTAACATTAAACTATGAGGATTTCCCTTTTCTAATAGCTTCCACTTTCATCAGAATTCCCAAATCATCGTTTTGAGCAACCTTTAACCTTTCCAAAAGATACGGTTGAGCAATAATTTGTGAAAGGATTGATGATGTTCCCTTCTTTATGATTCCCATGTCCATCTTCATCAAGTCTAAGAAGATTGGATCCTTATCAACTCTCATGAATGATATAATTGTTGGGTACTTTCTAATTATAGCATACGCCACCTTGTTCGCTTTCCCAAGGTGGTAATGAATTGAGCAGTCATAGTCTTTTATCAGCTCTAACCATCTTCATTGGTTCATGTTCAAATATTTCTGTGTGAATGTATACTTGAGGCTTTTGTGTTCCGTATATATTTCACACTTCTCCCCAATGATATAATGACACCAAATTTTTAAATCGAATATCACCACAACTAACTCCAAATCATGTGTTGGATAATTCTTCTCATGAAATTTTAATTGACTTGAAGCATATGTAATGACTTTTTCATTTTGCATCAACACACAGCCCAAGCCCTTCTTCAAAGCATCACTGAATACCATAAAAAGTTATCTATTTTTGGTTAAAGTGAGTATGGGCGCATTGATAAGACTCTTTTTTAACTCCTCGAATCTTTCTTCACATTCATCACACTAATAAAACTTTACTCCCTTCCTAGTTAGCTTGGTAATAGGGTTGGACAATCATGAGAAAGTTTTCACAAATCATCGATAATATCTATCTAACCCCAAGAATATACATATATATGTTATTGATGTTGGCCTCGACCATCCCTCTATTGTAGTTGTCTTAGAGGTATCCATAGATATCCCATTATTAGTGATGAAATGGCCCAATAATGAGACCTCCTTCAACTAGAAATCACACTTGTTGTACTTTGCATATAGCTTCTCCTTTTGAAATGTCTCTAGTATAGTTCTTAGATGCTCCAAATGATCCTCCTTGGTTTTTGAGAATATTACAATATCATCTATAAAGACTACCATAAATGTTTTGACATAATCTCTAAAGACTCTATTCATCATGTCCATAATGATTTCTAGAGCATTAGTGAGTCCAAAAAGAATTACTATGAATTCATAGTGCCTGTATCTTGAACAAAAATTATTCTTGTGTATATCTTCCTTCTTCACCCTTACATGATAATATCCCGACCACAAGTCTACCTTGGAGAAGTATTGTGTTCCACATAGCTTATTGAACAAGTCATCAATTCGTGGGAGAGGATACTTGTTCTTTATTGTGATTTTTTTAAGCTCATGATAATTGATGCAAAGGAACATTGACCCATCCTTCTTATTGATGAAGAGAACTGGTGCACCCCATGGTGAAGCACTTGGGTGTATAAACCCTTTATCAAGATTCTCCTGTAGTTGTTTCTTCAGCTCCTCAAGCTCCACAATAGAGATTCTATACGAAGTCTTGGATATTGGAAATTCCCCAGGTATAAGATCAATTGGGAATTCAACATCACTTCTAGGAGGAAGACCATGAAATTCCTCGGGAAACACTTTAGCGAATTCCCTCATAATAGGCATGTCTTCAAGGATGGTTTCCTCCTTAGACTCAATCATCTGAGCCAGATACACATTCCCATAGGGTAGTAATATCCACGCTTGAGATGATGGAGCTAAAGAAGATTCATCTTCCTCCTTGCACTTGTACAGAATCGAGGGTCGATTCTCCATATGGAGTGTGATTTCCCTCTCATAGATATTTATATTGTCTCTATATAAGGAATTCCAATCCATGCCACGAATTGAATCAAATTCTACCATAGGGAGTATGATGAGGTTCAACGGGAAGTTCAATCTGCTGATTATTATAGGGGAGGAGTTATATTCATGGTATGTAATTATTTCCCCATTTTCCATACTCACCGACATCTTTACTTCGATGATTTGTTTTGGTTTTGGGATTGTCCTAATACACTTTTAGGATATAAAAGAATGCATAGAACTATGAGCGATAAACCTTCCTTTCTCTTTTTGATTCTGGTCCTACTCTATCCAATATAGACTTTAGGATGAGTATTTTTAAACTATTAAACACATAAAGGGGAATCCAAATACAAAAAATTATGACTTATAAATAGCATTTATTTCCTTAACTTATGAATATATAAGCATCAGTCTATGTTATCCATGATCTACTTTCTAACATATATTATTAGGGTAATTTTCTTAATAATGGTTCATACTAAGCTTGTAAATTTACCAATGCATATCCCCTGTGAGTGTTGTAACCAAGAGTGCAACAAGTCCCGTTGTCGTGCACCAGTTCTCATTCAAGTCTAGCTCAAAGTGGTATTTTCGGGTTTTACCCCTAGGATACATCTATTCCAGAGCCGCCTCTACCTGCTTGTATCGAGACAGGGATTTATTTTCTTGATAAACCTATTACACAATACTCACCAAAACTTAGGGATGTTTTTATTATACTTATTCTTGTCTTTAAGGATTAACTAGGCTTTTCTAATCCTAATCCCAAAAATAACTAAACCTATCCTCCTATAACAACTATAACTACCATGCTCTTTATTACACACCTAAACCTGATTTATTAGATAAAATCATCACTTGATACAACATATAAGATCAAGATGTCTACTGTATTTGGGGATTAGGAACATTACACAATATCTTATAACATAAAACACACAATATCTTTATTGGAAATTTCCTTTACATGACCACTACATTACCTCATAATTAGAATTTCATGGGCTAACATGAGGACATGCATAAGAAATGGGTGAGCTATAAATCCGAGTAAGTTAATGAACATAGAATAACATGAGGAATATAGTACATGTTAGACAATAGTCATGTCAATGGAGCACAAGAGAAACATGAATATAAAGACATGATAAAGCATGATAATCATAACATGGAAATGTGGCAACAACACTTAACATGGAATTATCATGAGCTAAGGCTCATTGCATATAGATCATGAGTAAACCCTCATTGCACATGAAGCATGAGTAAAACCTCATTGCACTTAAATTATCATGATTCAACACCCATTACACATAACGTATCATGACACTATGCTTTACCTAATGTATTAGAGCTCTATCAGGGTGCACCCTTTCTAAAACATTTCATTTCATTCATAAGTGTGCCTCATAGATCATATAACATGGAATCAATCAACATCATAAGTTATTCCACGATTAAGGAATGTGGAATAAATAAATGAAAGTACCATTAAATATTTATATATGCATAAAGGTTAATACCCTTGATAGATAGAAATGGGTGTCTCATCATATGTACATGAAATAGAAATTAAGGGGTTCACATAGACACATGTCCCAACAAATGTAGTGGAATTTAGATATGTAATAAAAAATAATTGCTTTAATGTAAAAGAGGAGTGATAAATCCCTCACGGAATTTCGGCATTGTAACAGGTGTACATGGGAGGAATTAATGAGATAGAAAGGGGTATCCCATCATCCAAACATAAATAGAGTAGTATGGGGGAGGTGAAAATAATACCCCAATATTTGTAGTTGAAAACAAAAGGGCATAACAACTTAAAAAAAATTGGAAAAAATGAGAAAGGAAGAAATCCCTTACTTGGAAGTGTGATCCCAAAAGCTTGGGAGAGGCTTGAGAGAGGCTTATTTGGAGAATGGGTCACTTTGGGAGGATTCTAGAGAGAGTAGTTCAGGGTTTTTTTGAACTCCAATGGCTTTTAGTGAAGAGGAAGTGGGATCTTGGGTGGGTTTATATAGGAATGGAGAGGGGATTCTTTATTATTTAGGTTTGGGACAACTTACATTAAACTATTCAAAACCACAAACCATCCCATGGTTTTTACCCATGTTTTTTGAAAAAGGGGAGTGGAAAAGAATATTTTATAAGTCCAATGGCCGAAATTCTTAAAATAATGGGGTTTCTTATGTGGAGGTGAGTCACACTCATGTGGAAAACAATTTAAAAAGACAAAATGTTTTATAAGCCTTGAAGGGGCCACTAAAGCATTGTAAAATAAATAAAACAAACTGAAAAATCACATTATTTTAATGGAAAAACATATATTGTCTGAAAATAATGTTTATGGTATTTTATTACATCACTATTGGGTCATTAGGATGTCATAAAACACATTATATATTTAAACAGTATTTAATTTTTACCCAAAAATTCAACTGTCTTAGAAAATTATGAAAAATTCACCATTGGATAATTTTGACATTATGATTCCAAAAATAATATTCATTTTATATAAATAATTTTCTAAATATTTTAATCTTTACTTTTAAAATAAAAACTGACATTTATCAAAAATTCGAGGGTTTTGACAAAAACTGCTGTCAAAACTTAACAAAAATTACAATTGCATTCATAAAATTATATGATAAGTTATATTTAATAAAAAATAATTTAATAATAATAATATTTTATTAAAAAATTATTTAATTCAAAAATCCATTAATTCATCAAAATAGATTTCTTAGTTGAATATTTACTAAAAAACTATTTGTGCTTCAAAAAATATTTACAAAGTAACAATAATAAAATGAATGCACAATCTTTATACAAAAATAATGTACATAGTCATAGTTCTAGGGTATTTTTACATAACCCCTTATAACACCAGCATAAGACTGATGAGTAAGGTGTGCGATGGTGACAGACTCTTAGGGTGGCTTGGATAACATCGCATGGGTGGTAATCTCTATTAACTTCCACTTCTCCCGTAGTAGGTTGCACTCAAGCTTATCGTGTTCAAGCTCGGATTGGAATTAGAAAAGAGAGAAGCACAATGACACCACCTCCTTTCCAAGCTCTGAAAAATGGGCTTCATACGGGGCATGTCAATTGGATGAGGCCATCACTTCCTTTGTCTGAGTAAATTGGATTTGGTAAAGACCTATATTTATACTAATCATGTGATCACTGTTCAACGGATATATTTGAAATGGTCACAATTCATAATGGTATTCTAAAATCTAGAAACATAAAACCAATGAAGTTCACATTTTATATAACCATAATAATACATTTAATTAGATCAAGAGGAATTTCCATTAATGAAAGTTTGGGTTGTTACAAAACCTTATCATACTATTTTTTTGGAATTTGATACAATTTTAGGAATAGATTTTATTTCCATATATTGAGCCAAAATAAATTTTCATGATAATAAAATCACATTCTATATTTTGAATATTACTCAGATTATATACAAATACAAGGATAAGGATGATTCTTCTTTAGAACCATCAGTCAAGCATAGATATTATTACCCTATGATAAATCATATCTATCATAAATGATTGAGTTTAAGGAAATAATCACCCTTGAAAACATTACCATTGAAATGTAATATGCTAATGTGCTTCTCGAGGAATTTTTTGGTCTTCCTATTAGCTGAGATGTTGAATTTTCGATCGAGTATACACCTAGGGAATTAGCATTATCCAAGAATCTGTATATAATAGTTGTTTTGGAACTTGAAGATCTAAACAAATAACTATAGTGGAATCGAGATTATGGTTTCTTATTCCCAAGTACTTCTATATGGGGTACATTAGATCTCCTCCTCAAGAAGAAAGATGGTTCAATGCATCTTTTAATCAATTATCGTGAGCTAAAAAATATCAAGACAAAAATCAAGTATCCTTTAACTCATATTGATGACATGTTTGATCATCTATGTGGAGAACAATACTTTTCCAAGGTGGATTTTTTGTTGGGATATTACCAAGTTAGGTTGAATGAGGATATCCCCAAGACTTCTTTTTTTACAGGGTATGGGCACTATGAATTCATAGTAATGCCTTTCAGAATCACTAATTTTCTAGAAGTCTTCATGGACGTGATGAATGGAGTCTTTAGATATTACCTAGACAAATTTTTGGTAGTATTTATAGATTATATGAAAATATAATCAAAAATTAAAGAGGATCATAAGGATCATTTTAATATTGTGCTAAAGACCTTGCGAAAGGAAAATCATTATTCTAAGTACAAAAAATGTGAGTTATGGTTGATGGAAGTCACTTTCTTAGGTAATATCATCACAAGAAATGGGATATTTATAGAAAATTTGAAAACAAAATCCATTGAGGGATGGATAAAGCCAAAATATGTGACAAATATCTGTAGTTTCCTTGGGTTATCAAGGTATTATTGCTGATTTGTGATACATTTATCATGATTATCAAACCCTATAACCAAAATAAATCAAAAGAGAGTAATTTTTTTTTAATGATGAATGTGAAGAATCATTGAAGTATTTAGAAATTAGGATTATCATTATGCATATTCAAACACTACCCAATAGAGCATATATTTTCATGATATTCAGTGATGCTTCGAAGAAGGACCTACGTTGTGTGTTGATGAAAAATGAAAAATCCATTGCCTATGCTTCAAAGAAGTTAAAAGTTTCTAAACCGAACTACCCAACATATGATCTAGAGTTGGTTGTAGTGATTTTCACTATAAAAATATGGTAGCATTATCTCTTTGGGGTGAAATTTTAAATATATATTATCAAAAAAGTATAAAGTATATATTCACATAAAAAAAAGATGAATATTCACCAATGAATATAGTTAGAGATGATCTAAGACTATGAATACTCAGTCCACTATCGTTCTGGGAAATATAATAAAGTAGAAGATTCTCTAAGTAGAAAGGATCCAAAAATTTTGTCATTGATGAGAGTTGAGAGGGATATGATCTTTTTATATTTTTAAAGGAAATATATGGGAATCATAAATTAAGGAACATCATCAATCCTTTCACAAATTATTTCTTAACCATCTATTTGGGAGAGGATAAAGGATGCTCAAAGATTTGATGTCAGAATTCAGAAGAAAGTGGAATCCATAAGGAAAGGTAAATCCTCAGAGTTCAATATTAATAATAAAGGTTTTGTGAGATTTGGTTCAAGACTGTGTGTACCATCAAACACTAAGTTAAAGAATGATCTGTTGGATGATACACATAGCTCAACATTTTCCATCCACTTATGAAGCACAAAGTTGTACCGAGAACTCTGAGAACACTATTGGTGGGAAAATGTGAAGAAGAAGATCACAGAATATACATCAAGATGTCTTATTTATCAAAATTTGAAAGTGGAAAGGAAATAATCCATGGGGATTATGAAACTGTTACCCATACCTATATGGAAATGGGAAAACATCACCATGTAATTTTTCACTGATCTTTCAAAGACATCAATAGAGGATAATTCTATATGGGTTATGGGGGATCATCTTACAAAGATTTCACAATTAATTATGATACAATAGGAATTCTCACTAGATCTACTTGAATGGATATACATCAGGGAAGTAGTCAGGCTGCATAGAGTACCACTTTCAATTGTATCTGATTGAGATCCAAGATTCACCTCTATGTTCTGGAAGAGTCTCTAGCACACTCTAAATACTGAGTTGAACTTCAGTACGTCTAATCACTCTCAAACTAATGGAAAATCTGAGTATATTTTCTAGACATGTGGGGACATATTGAGAGCTTGCTCAATGGACTTTAAAGAAGTATGGGTTCAACATATTTTGATGGTTGATTTCTCTTACAAAAATAGTTTCCACATGTGTATCCAAATGCCCCTATAAAGCACTTTATGGGAATAGGTGCAAAACACCTAAAAGATGGGATGAAGTTGGGGAATGAAAATTTATTGGTTCTAAAATGGTTGAGGAAATGGTGGAAAAGTTTAAGACCATTCAATATCACATCAAAGCTACTCAGAGTCAACAATAGAGTTATGCTAACAATCTTCAATGATAAATAGAGCATGATATTGGAGACATGATATTCCTCTATATATATCCATGGAAGAAATTGATGATATTTGGGAAGAAGGGAAAGCTTATTCCATGATACATCAGTCCTTTGAGATCCTTGATTGCATCAGAGTGGTGGACTATCAAATTGTACTCCCACAAAACCTATATCGAGTTCATGATGTATTCCATGTATCACTCTTGAGGAAGTACATAATAGACCCCTCACATGTACTCAATTCATAGGTGTTACCATTTTAGAATAATCTTTTATATGAGTAGAAGCTAGTGAAGATCATAGATCATAGAGTCAAAGTTCTATAAAATAATACAATGCACCTTATCAAAGTATTTCAAAAATCCATTATTTCAAAAATCTAGTATTTAAATAATATTTATTTCAAAATAATTATTGGTTTTTTGAAACAAATATTATTTAAATAAAATTTTATTATTAAAGAAGTTTTATTAATTATAAATTTTATATAATTTTTATGAAGTGAAATGTGATTTTTAAAATGTTTTAAAAACTATTATTTTCAAAAACATATAGCATTTTTCAATAAATATCAAATATTATTTTAAAAGTGAAAATTAAAATATTAAAAAAATTATTTAGATAAAATAATTATTATTATTGGAATCATAATTTCAAAATTATCCAATGGTGATTTTTTCATAATTTTTTGTGATATTCAAATTTCTGAGTAAAAATTAAATTTTGTATAAATATATAGCGTGTTTTATAACCTGATAATTACACAAAAATTATATAATAAATACTATAATGGGTATCCTCATACAAATATATATATATATTCCCCTTAGAATAATCTGATTTTATTTTCATTTTGTTATTTTTATAATTCCTTTATGAATCCTTCAAAATATATAGTATATTTTAAGATTTTAAATTCATTTAATTTAAAGAGTGACTCGCCTCCACATAAAAAAGGTTATAATTTTAAAATGATCATCCCTTTACCTAATAAAATAATTAAAACCTCCAAAATTTTTTAAAAACCATGGGAAAAACACATGTAATGTTTTTTAGTTTTAAATATTTTTTTATATAGAGTCCAAACACAAAGTTTGTGAAATATTAATGAATTACCCTCTCATTACCTATATAAACCCACCCAAGTTCCCACTTATCTTCACTAAAAATCCATGTATCATGACCTTACACTGACCTATCCTATCTATAATCCTCCAAAGATTCCCTAAGCTCTCAATAATCCCTTTTTCAAGATTTTGGATCCACACACTGAAGTAAGGGTTATTTACTTTCTTGTCTTTATCAATGTTTATTTATCTTATTATGCTCTTGTTTCAATTAATAAAGATGTGGTATGATTTATCACTTTCGCCATTCTTCCCTTATTATGTATACATTATGAGATACCCCTTTCTCTCTCTTTTAATCCCTCCCATGTACACCTATTACCATGATGAAATTTCATAAGCATCCTTTCCTTTATCTTTTTCTCCAAGCCTGTTTATTATCATATGCCTTATTTTTCTAATTATAAGTGTGAGGATATGTCTTTACATGTTTCTATTACTATCCAATTCATATCAAAATTATTATAGACCCATTTCTCTCTTATAAACCCATTTTATGAATTTTTAAGTGTCGTCGTTATGCTGCCAAATGTTTACTGCGATTTTCGATGTCAAACCAATTTGATAGTGAATAACATACCCATATCCTATCAAAATTGTTATCTTTTATGCACGTATAATTTTTTATTGGGGACTTACATGTATGTACTTCACACTCCTTTATCATGGAATAAATTATTTTTATGAATTAATCCATTTTTTATGATCTATGTGCAACACTTAAGCATGAGAATAAAATGAAAGTGATGGGTGCATTCAGAATTATATAGTGCTCCAATGCATTGGGTAATATTTATTATCATGATACATTATGTTAGTAAAGGGGTATACCTAATTTTTTATGGTACTTTTTCCACTAATATGTCTTTGTGGTTTATCCTTGACCTATGATTCAAAATTTTAAGTTGTTGCAACATTTCCCATGTTATGATTATAATGGTTATGCCTCATTGATATTCCTTGTCTAACATGTATTATTATCTTAATGTAATGCCATTTTTATTACCTTACTAGGATTTATGGATCACCCCTTTATTTTGTATTTCCCAAGGTTATAAAATTTAGTTTTAAGCTTAATCATGTTAAATTACTTTTAAATAAAGATGTTGTAATCCATGTTTAAAGTTGTATACAATGTACCTAGTTCAAAAAGACACAAGACTTATCAATATTTTGGGTTGAATTATGTTTATTTATATTTAATTAAATCATTTATTAATGTGAAATGAATATAAATTATGCTATAGGGTCTTTATCCATAAACATAATAAAGTGAGAAAAGTTCTCATGAAACTATGCTCCATCTCCTTCACACGGAATTTTTGGGGCCTCAAGTTCCACTATTAGAGGATCATTTCTAACCATAACCTCTTATCATCCTATCAACAAGAATCGTCATGGAGGAATGTCTCTAAAATTACAAGAACATGTATTAGGACTTATAATACATCATTATCACATTTATATAATAGTTATTTACATGAGGTTATAACAAGTCATCCCCCATACTCTTCCATGTGCTCAAAACTGAAACATTGTCATTGCCATCGATCATACCTCACCTAGATCATGGATAAAATTTGGTAAAACACTTTCAGATTTTATGTTTCTCATTAGGTACCCATTTTATCCATTTAAATTAGCACATTTAGCATCATTTACAATTGTAAATTTTTTTATTACGAACCTTTTTATCTTAAATTCATCAAACAAGGAAAATCATTTCATTTTCACAACTTACCCAAAACCTACATTTCTATGCATGCCTAAAATGATTCATGTCAGATAAAATTCATGTGTTCCTAAAATGATGAAGTTATACTCAACTCCCATGCTATTCCAAGACCTGAGGAAAATATCATGAAATTATAACACCAAAAAAAGTGCATCACTCAAGTTGAAATAACATCAATTGTAACATCAAACATCAAGAACAACAATCCCACCTTAGATAATTGGGATTCCTCCCATACATGGGTTAGCTACTCCCATTCACGAGCTCATGACAAATTTATAACTAATTATACACTCTTACACATTTCCAAAATATTAATAAAACTTAAAATAAAATAAAAATCCTTTGATACCACTTTACGACATCCAGACCCAGGTTTCACATGTTGGTGCCCTGAGCCAATTGGTTATGTGACCTCAGGAATGCCTCCACGTAGGCCATAGACTACCAACTATAAGTGATGGTCTAATATGTAATGTGGGAAGAGTAAAAACAATTTTTCAAAGAATCACAATAGAGGAAATCAATAAAAAAATAGTCAAAAGATAATAAAAAATAATCAGGATAATACTATAAGATTTAATGACCACAATCAGATAATAGTCCCTAAACATAGATAAACGACCACAAACCAAAGTAGTAGATATGTCATTCTATATATATCTCAAGTATCAAATGTAATCCCAAAATAAATACACACTGAAACCTCCCATGAAGGTCCCAACATCTCATGTATGGTTCCCTCATCCAAGCTCTATTCTAAGTCCCAACTCATCCATCTAACATAGGGATCTTTCCTTTATCTTGTCCTATAAACATGAAGTCTATTTAGGTACCATTTAGAAAGCTCGAGTAGGGTGTGATAAAAGATAATTATGAAAAAACCAAATGAATCTAAAATAATATCCAGTATATAATAGTGTAAGTAGTTTTATAAAGAATAAAATACAAATAATAAAGTAAAAATTTCTAACATTTAAATTATTCTTTCATTAACCACATAATCCACGAACCGAACAAAAAATAATTGCATTAGCTTGTACTGAAGTCTTAACCATCCACCAAATATATACCAAATTTCAAAAAATATTTGGTTTGATTGATCATTAAGTTTCAAATTTACATTCATATAATGGAGACATAGAGAAGCAGTCTGGAACCCTGTGGATATTTGGAGAAGTAGTCCATATCCCACAACTCAGTGATCACAAGAAATAAATATATATTGGGGGACTAGAATAGAAGTATAGAATACCTTGAGTATTTAAAATATTAATCCAAAACCCATAACTCAGTCAAAAATATCACATATCATGATTTCTATAACATCCTGAGTTTTTTTATTGGGATGAAATCCTCACCCGTTTTGAATTTCCAGAGTTTGGTGGGTATGATAATTCTTTTCTCATTGATTAGAACATATTTAAAAGTTTTTTGTTAACCCAAAACCTTGTTTTTATATGTTTTTAGAGTTTTGTAAAATTACTTGGGTGTTCATATGGTTGTCGGGTGCATCATAGGCCCAAAGGCCCCATTTTGGAAAAGTTCAGACTGAGGTGCACTGTTAGATTTAACTATGTAGCCTACTAGTAGAAATAATATAGCCCCATTTTATACTGAGAATTGTTTGATAAACTATATAAGATGTTTTTCATGTCCATGTGATACTTCTACAGTTTTTATAAGAGGTAATCTCCATGTATTTTACGTGATTTGAAAAATTGTGCGTAAAGTTTCACGCTTAGTGCCAAATGGGAAGTACACCCATACTGTAGCACGTACTATTTTCACACAGTTATTCCAAACCATGCTGGAAAAATATGTGGGGATTATCTCCTAAGAAGAAACAGCCACATTTCTATCACATGATTACCTCATGATTTGGTAAATTGTGTGAGCTAACTGTGCGGCCATTAAAATGGTGAAATGAACAAACAACCCCTCCTTCTATTTCTTCCCTTTCTTCTTATTTTCTCATCTCTTTCTCACACACAGAACCATGGGAGTCCCTCCTTTATTCTTATATCTAGTGATTTATCCCACTTTCTCATCTAACCACTATTTTTCAATCCATTTGTGGCATTGGATACATCTCAGTAAGGATCTCCATCCTCTTGCTTATATTTCTCTTTGCTCTCACCTCACGGACCACTAAATTCATGAAAGCCATTTTTGCCAATTTTTAGTTTGTTTATATAAAACACTTATTTATTCCCAATCATTCATAGTTAGAGAATAAGATCATATTTTTCTACATCTACGACTATGATTATAGTGGTACTTACCTTTCTTTATGTTTTTACGAGTGTTTCAGGGTGACGCTTTGAGCGTGTTGTTGTGTCGACCAAGTGAGACCCTCTAAATTAAATAATTTATTTTAATTGACTAAATTGAACCTTTTGATATTTAAATTGGAATACTTTCATATGTCTATAAGTGGGTTGAGCAGTGAGAGAGGTTTTGGGCCTTAGGTAGTTATGTTAGGGGCTTATCCTTTATTTTAAATTAATTTTTTTCTCATTGAATTTTTTATATGAATTTGGTTTATTCTATGAAATTATTTTTAATTTTTATAAATATATGAAATAATTTTGATGAGATCCAAGGGAACTATATGGGATCAGACTGATGATTGAGATAGTGTTGGCTATCTGTTTGAGGTGATGTAATCTTCAGGTCGGGTGTGGCCCGAGATATGAAAAATTGGGTGATGCTGATCACAAGGTGGGGTGTCTTGATCCTCAATTTGAGGTGTAAAGATTGTAAAGATTTGGGAATGGACCATGATATATTTTATGGCATGGACATTGGATTTGGGTAGCATGTTCGCAAGGCCACGAGGTGCCAGTTGATATAGATTATGCTCTATTTGGTGATTTATGCTATGTCGTATTGGCCAATGCACCATTTAGAGTCATGTACACATGGGTTGAATCAAATTTTTGATGTGGTATTGACCACTCAAGTGGTTAAAGGCCCCCAGTAATTTTTTATTAGGAAAAGTTTTGGTGGGGCTTGTCATAGAAGGCCATAAGAATGAGGAGGACCCCTCGGGTGATAGTAATGAGGTTTTCGATTAGGTCCTAAGGCTTACCGTGTTTGAGGTTATTGGGATATGACTCGTTTATGAGGATGGGTATCTCTGTTCCATAGGATTTTTATTTTTTAGTGTGCAGTGGTTATTTTTTGCAGATAGATATCTATGTTCATCCTGGCATTGGGCTTTGAGATGACAAGTACTTTCAAACAAGGGTTCGAGGGACTAGATACTTATGTTTGGGCATGCCTTCGGGATGTCTGTTACTTTGTTGATGGCACAAGGTGTTGAATTATATTTTTTTTAGGGACCTTAGTCTTAATTTGAGACTATATGATATAAGGGGATTCCATTGTTCGATTATCCAAGGATCCTCTCCTCTCCAATTATTTCAGAGTTGGTCAAAGTGGGTGATATATTCTTGGTGGATGTTAAGCACAAGTGGATTCGGTGTTATTATATGAATGTATTTTTTATTCTTTATTTTTATTACACACCTAATTAGTCATAAATGTAAGGTGGGAATACATTGGTGGTGACCTGTTGAGACTCATTCTCACACCCTACATGGGCCATTTGGGATGCGTGTAGATTTTATGACTCTTTGTTCAAGTAAAGGACCAAGTTCAGGAGCTGGATCTTATTGGAAGTTTGGAATGGGATGGAAGTAAAGGGAACATTTGTTCTTGCCTTAGTTAGAGTTCTATTTTATTTTATTTTTGGTATCAGTATGTTTTATATATATATATATATATATTCTGAGTTCAAACATGGTAAACCCTTTTCTGGTTATTGATTTGTATGGCCTTCTATTCTATTTAGTAGCTAAAAATGGAATGTTGTATTATTGGTTTATTTCCACTATATTTGTTTATCTTGCTTCAACTATTTATTTTTAGTGATGTGCTTCCACCCAAGGTGGGTTATGGGTTCAGGTATATCTTTATTTACTTTCTACTGAATATTATATTTATATATAATGGACCATTATTATAACATAACCAGAGGGTATAGTCTCCCCACTATCACTCATTCACACCCTCACTGCTAGTCAGAAGCCTTTGGCATGTGAGGAGGCTCGCCTAAGGCTAGTGGCACTCGGCCCGAAAGCACTATTTCAGCGGCTAATCATTTTGGGGTGCTATAATTTCACATTCACAACCCATTTATCAACAATTTTGATAATTTATTAGTCAATGAATTACATCAAATTCATTCATCAACCGTATACCCAATTCCCATTTATCTACAATACATAATTCATAAAATCATTATTTCAATTTTATCTATACACCCCATGGGTTTCCATAAATTTCAGTCTCATATCATCAAAATTCCAATGAGATCCATAAAGGTTTCACAATCTCAATAGAAATCATTTAATTAAATAAATTTAGAATTCAGTTTTCCAATGTGGAAATTACAAATACACAATTATAATTTAGACTTTGTAAATTGTCAAATAGACTTCCTACATCAAGATCATTGATGAAAATTCTCCAAATCAAAATACACAATTTTTTATTGAATGGTCAAAACCAAAATTATGGAAGATATGTGAGATGAAATCCAAATATGTGTAAATCCTTCAATCGGATCTTCAATTCATTAAGAAAGGGGTTCATAGAGCCTTAGGATCTGCCTGGGGGATAGAAACAGGCATAAGTCATCTCTAGAAAGGTCAGGGTCATATATCTATCTTATGTTATTTCATTTTAGTAATTTATATTTACTTAAGTGGTGTTTCAATTGGATCTGTTTTTGTTTAAATCAATTTTTTTAGGTTCTAGTAAATTTTATCTATAGAAATTATCTTATTAGACTATTATGATTAAATAATTTCTATGATGTAATTTATCCTAAATACAATGGAAATTAATATAAGCTTACTAGAATTCAATTTCCCTAGTTTTTTTCCTCTTATAGATTGGAAAAATGTCTTGTACTATAATTATTTATTTGAATAAGATAATTCTCTTATGGTAATCCTTGAAACTAAATTATCAAATAAGGAAACTAAACTATCATATGAAAAAATAAAATAATATTACAAAGGGAATTTATTAAAAGATTTTCCTATGAGATCAGAATATTGAAATGCTAATTCTTCAAAATTTCAATTTTCGGATGTGTTTTAGATTCATCATATGTAACACCCCAATATTTGATTATATATTTTTATTCAAATAAATTTAATTTATTTAATAATTTGGGATACACACAACTGGAGGTCTAAATGAATTTTTATATAGTATATAGTTATAAACTATATATTAAATTGATGATATTAAAATAAATAACAATGTTTTGATAAATGTTTATAAATGTTTTATATAATGAAGATATATTGACAAATAAGTACTCAATTTTCATTATGTCATTTTTTCATCAACAATATATTTTACACCAAAATGGGTTTTATTACATTTTGTACACATAAACTGAAATTAATTTATACCATTAGATTTAAATTTTAGTTGACAAAAAATGACCTTCAATTTTTTTAATAAACATTTCTAAATTAATATAGGCTGATTTGTTTTTTGAATTTTATGAAATAGTTTTTTTTTACAGTGAAAATACTATTTTTTTAAAAGAAATTTGTATTTTATTTTATATTATATTGAAAGAAAAAAATTATTTTTATTGGTTTTAAAATTTAATTAGATAAATTTTTCAAAAATAATTCAGTATAAATATTTTGGATCAACATAATTTTTTATATTTGTACAAAAATACTTTTAAACTTAAAAGCAATTTTCTAGAATACCCTTTAATGCTGCATGTTCTGTTTAAATATTCAATTAACTTCTACCATTTCTAGAGATTAAACATTGAAAAAATAATTCCATTTTTATAATCATAATTTCCATTGTTATTAATTAACCCTATTTCATTTTTGTCAATTATGAATAGTAACTATGGTAAAAATGTTAATACCTTAGTAAAACGGGTAAAACCGGTAAATTAAGGTTAAACTATTTGATATGGACACTCGTTTTCATCTCATTTATTATTTTATGATTTTATTTAGACCCTTAAAACATATTTTAGATATATGATTTTTTATGAACCACTTTTTCCATGAATATTACTTAATTAGAATTTAATCCCTTAAAATTTTCAAGGTTTTTCTATCCCCTCACTTATAAAAGAAACCTCCTACTTTATCTTCTTTACACCACATTGAGTGACCTGGATCAATAAACCCTAATAAATTATCTTTAAAACTACCCAATCCATGATTTATATGTTATAGTATTCTTAAATGAATATTCCAATGGTCTTTAAGAATGGATGTAAAATAGTTCTACCAAAGAAGAGGTAATAGTCTTATATGACCTCTCATAATTTCTTTCTTCTTTTACCTCCTCTAAATTTATGGTATCCATTATAAAATAATTAAATAGTTATATTTAACATATTTAATATATTTAATTTATATTATGTTGATGGATCTACCGTTTTCCACATCCTTTTCATCAAATATGAAATGAAATGTGTCGTCGGTGTGTATGTGTGGACTACCACCTCCACATAGTGATACAATTCATTCTCCATCATTATAATTCATGGTTTTGCATTTTGATGTATATAATGTTTATAAATGATATTTATGAAATTATTATAATTATTTAATTATAATATCTTATCCACCTTCATTCCTTTCCACCTATTGAAAAATGATAATGTCGCTCGTGCGTATGTGTAAACTGCCACATCTAAGAGGCAATGTGAATCGTATGTAGTTTGTTTTATTACATGGATGTAAATAAAGTTATAACTAATAAATATATATGATATATATGATATATATGATATAATAATGATTATATAATGGTTCATTGTTATTTAACAATCTTTTATCCCAACTGTCGAAACGTGGAATCATCACTCATGTGTACATACGAACTACCACTACCACAAAGTGGTGTAATTATTTTTTCACCACCAATTTATATAAATAATTAAAATAGTTTATATGATTAATGAATTTGATAATTATATAATGATTAAAAAAGTTTATTTTATTAATGGATGATAATGTTCAAAGTACCATAACCATCTAACTAAAACATGCATACAAATGAATCAGTTATCACCTAAAATAATGATTTTAAAAAAGAATTATTAATAAATAGGAGATAAATTGTTATAAGTAAATAATATTTTATATGATATGTATGAATTTTTTCATACATTATTTTTATAATAAATCTATATTTATTATATAATTGATTTTAATTCATGTTAAGAAAGATGATACTTGAGGTAAGGGATTTATGTTTCAATATATTTTTATTCAAGATTATTTATGCTTGAATATCCATTGAGGAAATAATATAGTAATTATTTGATAAATCCATTTTATTTTTATTTTATTATGGTTATTCATAAAATTTATATGTATTATTACATATATTTTTCTCTTCCATACATAAATTGATTCAGAATACATTTAAAAAGAAAATCCAACCAAATTTTTATCTTTATCAATGAACTATTTCTTTTATGTAAAAGATCCTAAAAATTGTTTTATGATGGTTTATAATTATACTTGTAATTTTATAAAAATGATATTTTCACTAAATTTTTATTTATTTACATTTTTTAAGAAGTAATATTTATATGCTCTTTCCAAACATTTTTTTGACTTTTTTCAAAATTTTAAAATGAATGATTTCTTTTAACATATTTTCCATGAATATATTTTACCATTGTTATGATTATTAATTTATTTGAATCTTCCATTATATGTTTCCATATTTTTTAAAGAAAAATATCTTTTTAAAGTTTAATGATTTGTTAGTTACATTTTTTATCAAATTAAAATGATATTTTTTAATATTTTTATATAAATGTTTGAATAATATTTAAAGGGAATTTTATATATATATCAAAATACTTTAATTATTGATAATCTTACATGGGGATATGATCATATGAGAACATCCACATTGTTTCTTTAGATGGATTATAATAATTATTACATAACATTTATTATATTAAATTCATTTATTCCATGGTAGCTAATTATGTTATGATGAAATTTTTTTAAAACATGTGCCTTTTTAAAAGGTTATGCTATGATGAATTGATGAATTATTTTTATCATATGGAACACACAAATATTTTTATCATTAAGTGTTGTGTTTAGTCTGTTATACAACTCTAATGCATTAGGTAAATCCTTATATCTCATGAGATAATTATGGGATATTAGTTGATTTTCTCGATCCACTATGGGAAAAAGGTAGGACTTCCTGATCTCCTATTATTTGGAAAACATTTTTTAATGTTGGACCTACTGAGATTTAGTGCTCGAGGTAGTTATACTTCACATATATATGGTTCAAATCCAATGATAGTTCCAAATTCTTATGAAATGTTTGTATGGTTACAACTTAAACTTGTGTTTCATGATTTATTTATGATGATTCCTTAATCTTATGATTCATGTATTTTTAAATGATAAAATTTTATTCTATGACTCATTTTTATGATTAACGATTGACTAGATATAAACAATATAATCTATAATGATGATATCATACATTTATACGTACTTATGCTTGTATATGATCATAAATTGATATCTCCCATGTTAAACCTTAATTAATCTCTAAGTTAACCATTATTATGATTAATTTCTTTAGTTGTTGTTTCGCACGGAATCCGGGGATGACCTCCTGGATGGGAGATTCAAACGTTCCGATCGGTTTATAACATGTTTGTTCGTAGAACCGGAAACATCCAATGATTCCACATCCGTTTGGACCTACTTTCCAAAGGTAAGCGCTCATTAGCTTGTGGACTAATGAGGCTTAGGAATTTTCATTGGTCGAGAGGATGGGAGGTCGGACTCATCACACCTTTTTGAGGGGAATTATTGTCTACTCTGGGACTCTCTTTATAGATTTAAGTTATGTTCGTGAATCCTTATTATATTACCAAGTATAAAATGAGCTTTCCTTTAGTTTTAACAATCAATGATTAAATATGCAAGAAATTTAGAGAATCTTTTATATGTATTCGAGGTTCTTCATCAATAAGGAATCATCTATATCTGTTTAGAGATTCTTGGTCAATGGTATCCTTCAAAACATTTATATAAAAGTCTCTTGGTCATTATGATGACCAGGCTGGTTTTAAAGCCACTCAGTGGGGCACTTGAAGTTTATCGTCATTCATAAGGACAGAGATTATTTCAAAGTTGGGATCGAACCCATGGATGGGCTACCTACGTATCCTTTGTTTTGGAAAAGGAATCAGAACCCACGTAGTTCGAGTAATGGAGTATGATGTTTATGATTGATGGCTCAAAGATGAATGTCATAATTACTTTTACACTCTAAGCTCACGTGAGTCATGCTCGATGTGAGAAACAAGAGGTATTGGTAAAAATTAGACAATTGTTCCATGAAAGATGCAATCATAAGAATTTATTTGGGGCTTATGTATGTATGACTGCCCAGATAGATGAAGGTTTAGGATTTACTTTTAAGGAGAAAATCCATGAACAGGGTCCATAAAGTTATATGTGCTTCATGGAGATTTGAATACTCTAATCTTGGGGCTTACTCCTAAGGAGGATGCCCAAGTTAGGAGGGGATTTATGATTGGGTTTTACTCCTTAAAAGGAAACCCAAGTGAAGGGTAAATTAGGACTGGTTAAGAGAAATTTAAGGGGACCTGGGGCTTACTCCTGAAAAGGAAGCCCAAGATTATGACTAGGACTTACTCCTAAAAAAGGAGGCCCAGGTTAGGGGACTTGGGTCTTACTCCTGAAAAGGAAGCCCAAGATTATGACTGCGTCTTATTCCTGAAAAAGAGACCCAGGTTAGGGATTAAGGTTTGGGGCTTACTCTTGAGGAGGATGCCCACTGTGGGAAACTTTAAGAATTTGGGGCTTACTCCTGAGGAAGATGCCCAGATTAAAGGACTTATAACTGGGGATTATTCCTGAAAAGGAGACCCAGTTTAAGGATTCTCTCATCTTAATGGATGAGGTTGAATGAATGAACTCTCAATCTTTGGTGACATAAGGATATTAAAATCACTAGGTTTTGAGAGATATTCCACAGAATTCCTTTCAGATAAGGAAGTCAAATCAAGAAATCATGCCATAAATGGCTTTGAAGAGTGTCTTGAAGACTGAATCTTGAAAAGGAAAGGTGAAATGGCTTAAGAGGGGTTAAATGGGCAAGATGGGCACCCATAAAGATAGGGGCGCGCAAGTCTTTCAAGGCGCGCAAGTCTTCCGTGGGCGCGCAAGTATTGGTCGCGCAGGTATACCTGCGCGGCACATGGTGTACTTGCGCGATTTTCAGCCAGCATTGAAATACTTGAGCCACTCTTTTTTAAACCCTTTAGAATTTTCTTGAGGTTCTTCCAGAAAAAGGACGCGCAAGTTATATTGAAGGAAATAAGTCGGCACGCAAGTTTTTGATAAGTTTCAATACTTAGGCCTTCCTTCTTCTCTTTAGATCTTCCGTTCTAGGTAAGAAATTACCTTAGAAGTGTTCCGGAAGTTTTGAGAAGAGACTTGGGCGTCGGGAGCTTCAATCCGAGTTTCTGGAAAAAGATCCTCTCGAATGGGGGGCCCACAGGGTCTATTTATAGGCAAAAGAAGACCCTGGGCGGTTACCGGGCGGTTATCACTTAGGTCGCGCAAGTCACTTGCACGACTATAAGGTGTCGCGCAAGTACTTGCACGACCACTAGGTGGCACGCAAGTGTACTTGCGCGACCATGAGGGAACTTGCGTGACCTATGGGCAATGTTCTCCTTGTTCATCCCTTTGTCGATTTTTGATGTTTCTTCAAAGGATGAATCACTTTTTGCTTAGATATTCCCCTTTTCCGATCTTTATATTCTATGATGAAAGGAGTGTCAACAAAAGTCCCCCCTCAGAGTTGGATCCGGAGAGAAATGAGGATTTGACTCTGAGGAAATCAAAGACATCCAAAGGAAAAGGTTGTTTCTAAGTCTTCAGTGCGCAGAAGGCAGCGTGCAAGTGTGCTGGAACTTGACTTTTATTCAGAGTTCCTTTGTCTTTTGTGGGCAGTTTAAAGTCATGCATGCCGGACATAAAGGGGCTAATGTTTAAGGTCGAAATAGCTTTGACCGAAATGGATTAAAATTGATTCAATTCCTTGACAATTTATCTGAAAACAAATGACCATACTCAAGTATGAGAGAAAATATGTAAACTATGGCTTAAGAATATTTGAATCTGAGGAATGATATGAAAAAGAGCTAAAAGGCATTACAAGAAGTAGTTTCCAAGAATGAAGTTACTATTTTTTAACAAAACCCGTTAGGGGGTTGAAATATGCGGGGCCACCTAAGGGCATTGGCTGCATGGTTAAATAAATAGCATCTTTCGGCTGACAAGTCTGTTATGTGGACTGTTTATGCAAGGCCACCTATGGGCACGTGCTGCATAGTCAGGCAAAAGAACTCCCAGAAATTTACTTTCCTAGTGCTAAAAGCCAGTGAAAGTTTATGGAGATTCAAATTTTCTAAAGTATAGAGTTTTTTGTATGGAAAGAGGTACTTGAATATGGAGAAGATATTTCCGAACAAGAATATCAAAGAACTGGATGAATATCACTCCTACGAAGGTCTGACCCAAACGTAGGGAAGAAGAATAAACCATATACTTGAATACTTTCAGATCATGAAAAAGGATATGGGACAAATATGTTAAGGATGGCTATTTTTTGCGGATCCCTACATACTGTCGTTTAAGACAAATAAGTACAAAAGAGGCCTTCTTCCCAAGAATGAAGTTACTATTATTTAACAAAACCCATTAGGGGGTTGAAATATGCAGGTCCACCTAAGGGCAATGGCTGCATGGTCAAATAAATAGTATCTTTCGGCTGACAAGTCTGTTATGTGGACTGTTTATGTAAGTCCACCTATGGGCACGTGCTGCATAGTCAGGCAAAAGAATTCTCAGAAGTTTGACATTTTTGTGATTAGAAGTCATGAAAAGGGTTATGAAGATCTGAAAATATTTAAGGTTAGGATTATAACACATAAAGATGGGTATTTTCCAATGTATATAGAGATACATAGGTCAATGATAACAATAATCATGTTGTGTCTGGGTCCTGAATTGAAAATTTTGGACTTCACTATGTATCTCATAAGAATGGGAATCAAGCCATACGTAGTTCTTGAAATGCAGTTTAACGTCGTGCAGGACGAAAGTATGAGAAATCTTAGTTTAGGGTCATAGAATTCGGACCATAATAATGAATACACAGTGTGTGTTTTCATGAGGACTTTTCAGCTAAGGGACTGAAAGTGAAATTTGGGGTTAGGCCCAAAAGACTTGGGACTGGATTTGAGGGACACTCGAATGTTCCTACGTATCCCATAAGGATGGGAATCAAGTCCACATAGTTCTAGAACTACCCTTTGTACAAATTTGGTTCGTGCATGTGAAGGGTGAAAGGGGACTTTAGTGCAATGATGGTTTAACCTAAGATAAAAAGTTTAGGAATTACCATGTATGCATGTAGTCTTTTGGAATGAAACATGATCAAAGAATATTGTAGTTTATTGTCGTACCGGACAAAAGTGTTGTATAGTTTAACGTCATATAACAAGGACGAAAGTGAATCAATGTAAAGATATTGATTCCAGGGGCAGTTTCACAAATCAACATCATATGAGATGGTGGTGAACCGATGTGAAGAGATTGTTTTTGGGCTTGAACCCTGGGAGGTTGCCTACATACCCAGCCTGGAGGGCAAGGATCAAAATCTGTGTAGTTCAATTAAAGAATGAATTAATTATCAAGTTGTTATTGTGGACAATGATCTAATAAAAAATATTGTTGGGACTTACACATGGTTAGTGGCCCAAAGGGAGTGTTATGGTTGATGTTCGCTCTAAGCTCACGTGAGTCATACTCGGTGTGAGAAACAAGAGGTAATAACAACCTTAACAATGTACAGTTTAATTTCATGTAGGACATAAAAAAGGGACTATGCAGTTTAAAGTCTTGCAGTTAGGACTATTGGTGCTGCACAGTTTAGTGTCATGTAGCAGGGACAAAATACAGTTTAATGTCATGTAGGACCTATCAAGGATTTTCTGTACAGTTTAGCATCATGTAGTTAGGACGATGGGGATAAAATAGTTTAACATCATATTGGACGAAAGGGGGACTGTGCAGTTTAATGTCATGTCGTAAGGACAAAATAACACACAATTTATGTCATGTTGGACGAAAGTGCGAATAGTTTAAGGTCATATGCATGGACCGTGGATGGTGCAGTTTAATGTCATGCTGGACCTTTGATGATTATATAGTTTAACGTCTTTTCGGACGTGAGGGACTTTTATACAGTTTAGCGTCATGTAGTTAGGATGTCACAGTTTAACGTCTTGCTGGACATAAGGGATTTGCAAATAGTTTATGGTCATATACATGGACCAGGGGTGATGCAGTTTAAGGTCATGCTGGACGGTTTATGGAACTTTTTCACAGTTTAATGTCATGTGGGACGAAGTTGTAGTTTAAAGTCATACTGGACCATTTCTATACAGTTTAAAGTCATCTAGCTAGGACTAAGGTGAACCAATATGAGAATATCAGTTCTGGGGACTTTTTACAGTTTATCGTCATGCTGGACGATGAAAGTGCCACACAGTTTAATGTCATGTTGCTAGGACACAATATAGTTTAATGTCATCTCGGACAAAATATAGTTTAATGTCATCTCGGACATAATAGTAACCAATGTGACAGTTTAACGTCATGTTGGACGATAAGGGAACTAACACAGTTTAATGTCATGCTGGACGATGAAAGTGCCACACAGTTTAATGTCATGTTGCTAGGACAAAATATAGTTTAATGTCATCTCGGACAAATAAGGAACTTCTGTACAGTTTAATGTCATGTAGATAGGACATAATATAGTTTAATGTCATCTCGTACATTATACAGTTTAGTGTCATGTTGGACATTATACAGTTTAGTGTCATGTAGGACATTATACAGTTTAGTGTCATGTTGGACATTATACAGTTTAGTGTCATGTTGGACATATTCAGGGACTATGCAGTTTAAAGTCTTGCAGTTAGGACTATTGGTGCGGCACAGTTTAGTGTCATGTAGCAGGGACAAAATAACAGTTTAATGTCATGTAGGACATATCAAGGACTAATGTGACTGTTTTGGCTCTGGGAACAATATTTTGTGTTTATACAAAATACTTCTTCAGAAATCTGGCATTAGTTGGAGTCGTGATGTGTTCTCCATCCATTGATATTAAACAGAACCAAAGATTAACTCTTCGTCTGATAAAGACTCTAACTGGTTAGCCTGTTTAGGCTGTGCCGTTTGATGGGGCGGTGCCCGTGGCTCTGAAATAGATGGCATGAAATCTTCCAGAGTCAAAGACAATTTAGGCTTTGATACATACTCATCTTCTCCTGATTCCTCTTTCTTCTTTGAATTGCGCTTCCCTTTTGAGGATTTGTCTTTTGATGGAGGCTTTACTGCAGCTTTTGTAGGAGACACAATTGGCTTCTTCAATTGTGTTTGCAAAATGCAATGAGTCCGATTGATTGTCTTTATAACCATCCAATCATCATACTTTTTTGTAGTTTTTCTTTTGACTTCCTGCCACTCGCCTCCTTCCTCTGGATCTGTAGCGGTAATACACGCTATATGAGCTGAAGAACCCTTCAATTTGACTTGTCCCAAGTCGAACATCTTTTGCAGGAGGTCTTTAAAGACAAAACACTCCTGGATGGGATGCCCCAACATTTGATGAAAGGGACAATAATTGGGACGGTCTTCATCTCCTTCCTTGTTTGGCCTCTTGGGCACTGTTAATTGAACCAAATTATTTTCCAGAGGTGAAATGAAGTAACCAGGAACTTTCTCACTTCGGAAAGAGTATGTTTTACTCTTCATATCCTCAAATTGTTTTCATCGTTGATCTCTTTGATCATTTGGACGAAACGGCCTTTGTTGTTGGCGTTCAGGAGGTGGAGTCCTTCGAGAAGATGAAGGTTTTGAAGTAGATATAGGTACAGGTGCTTGTTTAAGAATAACTGTAGCAGTTTCTGCTTTACCCATTCTTCTTCCTGGAGCTGATGGAATTACACGAGATTTAACCTTAGCCTGTATAAGGGAATCTTCAATCTGCTGAGCAATTGAAGTAAGGTCTCGAAACCCTCCTGTGTATTTCACAGGGATCAATGGCGTGCGTAATTCGTCACGCAAATTTGCCACACATATTGGCAACAATTCCTCCTGAGGGAGTGATAAACTCAGGGAATACGTTAATCCCTTCCAACGAGCAATGAAATCAGAGACTCTTTCATTTTCACTTTGCTTGCAGTTTGTAAGATCGAAAACTGTCGTTTTTGGAAAAGTTGAGCTAAACTGAAGAAGGAATTTTTGACGAAGATCCTCCCATCTGATGACTGACCGGGATTGCAAGCTTGTATACCAGACAAAAGCTGGTCCTTGCAAGGTTCGCACGAAGCATCTGAGTTTCACTGCTTCTTGCTGCTCTGGAGTTCCCATCATAGGATCACAACAAGACACGTAATGCATCAAATGTTGTTCAGGGTCGCCTGATCCATTGAAAGTAGGGAAAACAGGGTTTCCAAAACTGGATGGAGGAGAAATTGAATCTACCCATTCAGGGTAAACTTTCTTTTCAGGTTGAACTTGCGACCGTTTCCCTTCCATAGTTTCTAACCGAGCTGTTAATGACTCAATAGTAGTTATTAACTTTTGAGAAACGTCAGGTTGAACTTGGATTTGGGTAGGTGCAATGAATGGAGCTTGGACAGACATGGTGGTTGGTGCTGCAACTGATGGTAGTGCTGCCAACCGTTGTTGCGTTTGACCTGTAGGATTAGACCTCTGTGGGTGTACTGATAAAGGAGATTATTCTTGATCCATCTCAGTAGTTACAACAAATTCCTTCGGCTGTCGGACTTCAGCATTCTTAAGAAGAAGACTACTCTGAAGTAGTTCTACATTCAACCTTCTTAATTCTTTCATTTCTTCCTCCTGTTGTGCAAACCTTTGCTCTAATGAGAGCAATTGACCTCCTTCAGAGGAAGGGTGAGAAGTAACCTGATTTTTTCCTTTCCCCTTATTGGATTCTTTTCGGAGAGGGGGAAGTGGGTTACTTGAAGGAATACCCAGATTTTGGGTAAGCCTTTGATTACGTGTGCGCACACCTTCTTCATTTAGGTCTGTGTGCGCAACTTCTTGAGCAGGAACCTCTTCGTCTGATCCCTCTGGTTGAGCTTCATCTGGTGAATCAGCAGCAATGGCATTGATGACATTAATGGATGCATATTGCATGGAATCCTTTCTATCAGCATTTCTGTGATATTGTCTTCTTCCATGTCCATGATGAGACATGGCATTCCGTTGACTTGATCCATCAGGAACTTCTTGGAGAACCGTCACTTGGAGAGAATCTCCTGATAGCTTGGCTCTTCGTTCCTCTTGAGGCTTATTCCCTAATCGAGAGAATACTGACTTTCTCTGAGAGAGGGATTGAGGATTTGAAAAAGTCCCCAGTCCGGTGGACTGGGGATGTTCCTGCTGCTTCCGCTCAACTTCTCGAATCCCATTTGTTGACTCTAAGGGTTGGGTTAGAGAAGTCCCCAGTCTGACAAGCTGGGGTGTCTCTTGACATGCTATGTCTGAGATCTTCTTAAAATCTCTCTTGATCTTGCGAATCTTAGTTCGGAAATTAGCTGGGTGCATTAACCTATATCCACTTTTATCACCTGGTTCAACAGACCGTTGGATGATTTCCGAAACTTCTGTCATTTGATGACGTGTTTTCTCCAGACGAGAGGCTTGTGCAATATTCTCGCCTGCTCGATGTAGGAGTAATTCAACAACTTGTTCTCTATATACTTGATTTTGAGAGGAACTAGTTGAAGCATGTTCTTGAGCAAGCATTTGATTATGAACAAAGCCCATTGACTATGGCCGGCCATGGGCAATAACATTGCATGAGACCATTTTCGGCGGGCTTTGCTGACTGGAAAGCACTGTGAAATGTAGTGCTCCGTGAACACCCCATCCTCTGATATGAACATCAAATGGAGCATTGGAAATTAACTGACGCAATTTTCTTAATGCGCCAAGGCATGAACGTTGAAGGGTTCTTTTTTTCTTTTCAGCCTTCGGATACCGAGAGACTGATAGAGATGCCAAATCAATCTGGCGTTGTAACCCTTCTATTATCTTAATATGATTTTCATAATCACCGTAAGATAATAATTTCTTCTTCAATTGACAAAGAGTCTTACATATGTTGAGACGAATATCATGGATTCCATCATCCGTCAACATCTTTGGAATGTCGTACTGGGAGTCAGCCAAAGGCCAAAACATGACTGGTACTTCACCTTTTGCCAGTTTTTTCCTCAAGTTCAGCATTTCCTCTTTATCATTAAATGAATATTCTTCTACCTGTTTGGACCAGAGTTGGTGTTTCCTTGTTGCTTCATCGGATTCAACAAGATTGGTAGAGAAATCACTATTCATGCTGGAAGATGAATGACCCAGGGATGGTTCGGAGAATAACCTGAACCCCAGGATATCTTCTGATGGAGAAAGAGTTTCACCTGCCGATAGTAAAGCATCAGACATGACTGGTTTTACGTTTTCAAGTGCCTCAAGATAGGAGGGCTTTCTCGTCACTACATTGCCTTCTGAAGAATTTTCGAGACAACGTGAATCACTACTGTGGAGAGGACTTTCGCAGCGAAGTTCATCATCATGAGGAGGACCATCATGATGGGTTACATCAAAAGATGAAATCTCTTGCTCCTTGGTCTTCTGACCACACAGAGGGTTCCTGTGGCTCTCATCTGAAGAAGAAACTTCAAGATTGACCAAACTTTCATGAAGCAAATCTTCATGAGGAAGTGTCTGTTGAAGACCTTCAGAATTAATGTTCCCGTTATTGGGAACTGAGGGAGTAGAATCTTGAATTCCGACAGATAAATGTCTGAGGGCTTCAAGAACTCCAGCATCGAGCAAGGATTGGTTATAGATTGGCCTTTGATCTCTTGACTGTGCTGGGTGGATCTTTTTCTTAGATGCCTTCTTACTCACTTTAGAAACCACTTGATGACGAAAGTGATCGCTCTGAGCAGGTGTATGTGCCTGATCAGGAAAGATGGTCAGGTTAGGCTGACGATCTCCACTCAAATCAGGTGTATGTGCCTGACTTGGTTGTCCGTATGATATGGGGGAGTATGCCCCATAACCCTCTTGGACTGGAACATATGTGTGTGTATGTTCCGGAGTGAATCGTTGATGTGTCACTCCATTGCTAGGGATAGATTTATGTGTCTGTCCCTGTGATGATGTTGAAGCTGTTATGATATCCTGGCAAGCATCCAGAATATGAGCAGGAATTTGCTTCTTCTCTTTCACCATTGAAAAAATATGTTTGGTGACTTCAGCCACCGGAACGGGGATATACGTCCATTCTGGGCTTGGAGTAGGTGTATGTGCCTGCTCCTGTCCTCCTTTTCCTGTCAGTGAATCCTGACAGTACTCAAGTGTGGAGGCAGAGAGTTGAGTCTGCCTCCAGTTTGTCGTCGGGACTTTCCGACTGACTTCTCCGTGCGCTACCAAGCGAGACTGTTGGTAGGCTTGATTAGTATTAGCAGGTGTATGTGCCTGCTGTTTACACTTCGCCAAACGCGGTTGACGAGATCCATCATATGTAGTCAGACGAGCCTGCTGACTAACTGGTGATGTATAGGCAGGTGAATGTTCCTGCCTATAGTACTCCACCGGAATTGCCTGGCGGGATTGGCTTGATTCTTCCAGACGAGTCTGCTGGACAGCGGAATTAAAACGGACAGGTGTGTATGCCTGCTCGTTGTTTGCCACCAAGTTAGGTTGGTGGACTTCTCTGGAGATGGCAGGGATGACAACCTGCCTATTTTTAACCGGATTCCATCTCTGGCGGTTCATCTTGCCTGCTCGGGTTCGAGGAACCTGAGCTGAATGCCTGGAGTCGGTACCCTCATTATGTTGAGGGCGCACTACCGCACGAGTCTGGCGGCAATTGTTGATGGGAGACCTCGGGAAGGAATCCTGTCTTTTTGAAATAAGGCCCTGAGGGACCAGCTCATTCACTTCCTCAGAGTAAGGGAGTGAATGGAAATTGCGTTCTGGGGATAACGACCTGAAACGGTTGGAGATGGTAGTCAGCACCGCCTGCTTCTTGATCGCTGGTCGCCGTTGTCCGGACGACCAGGTAGAGTTGTTAACTTGGAGGGCTTGACGAGCGGACTCCAGAGTTGGGATAGTACCGTTGCGACGGTACTCCTTAACCAGTGCATTAGAAACCCAGTGTTGAAGACGCTGAGTTGGTGATGTCATCCTCAGAGCGGATGACGTTCCAGCAGGAGTAGCAACATTGGTTTTCACAGCAGCAGACCTCACAGTAGAGGTGTTCACAGTAGCAGTATTCACAGAGGTGAATTTAAGGAAAGCCATTTTGCAGAAGATCTTGAGAAAAGAGTGCCTGTTCCATATAACAGACATAATCAAGATGAATCCGGCCACTGCATCTTTTGGATTAGCATATTTCAATGATTGCTTTGTTGGCCCAAGGGGCCTAACAAATAATAAGAACATCACTTTAACTTGGTTAAGGATTCACGTCGGGTTCACCATTTTTGTTTCGCACGGGATCCGGGGATGACCTCCTGGATGGGAGATTCAAACGTTCCGATCGGTTTCTAACAGGTTTGTTCGTAGAACCGGAAACATCCAATGATTCCACATCCGTTTGGACCTACATTCCAAAGGTAGGCGCTCATTAGCTTGTGGACTAATGAGGCTTAGGAATTTGCATTGGTCGAGAGGATGGGAGGTCGGACTCATCACACCTTTTTGAGGGGAATTATTGTCTACTCCGGGACTCTCTTTATAGATTTAAGTTATGTTCGTGAATCCTTATTATATTACCAAGTATAAAATGAGCTTTCCTTTAGTTTTAACAATCAATGATTAAATATGCAAGAAATTTAGAGAATCTTTTATATGTATTCGAGGTTCTTCATTAATAGAGAATCATCTATATCTGTTTAGAGATTCTTGGTCAATGGTATCCTTCAAAACATCTATATAAAAGTCTCTTGGTCATTATGATGACCAGGCTGGTTTTAAAGCCACTCAGTGGGGCACTTGAAGTTTATCGTCATTCAGAAGGACAGAGATTATTTCAATGTTGGGATCGAACCCATGGATGGGCTACCTACGTATCCTTTGTTTTGGAAAAGGAATCAGAACCCACGTAGTTCGAGTAATGGAGTATGATGTTTATGATTGATGGCTCAAAGATGAATGTCATAATTACTTTTACACTCTAAGCTCACGTGAGTCATGCTCGGTGTGAGAAACAAGACGTATTGGTAAAAATTAGACAATTGTGCCATGAAAGATGCAATCATAAGAATTTGTTTGGGGCTTATGTATGTATGACTGCCCAGATAGATGAAGGTTTAGGATTTACTTTTAGGGAGAAAATCCATGAACAGGGTCCATAAAGTTATATGTGCTTCATGGATATTTTAATACTCTAATCTTGGGGCTTACTCCTAAGGAGGATGCCCAAGTTAGGAGGTGATTTATGATTGGGTTTTACTCCAGAAAAGGAAACCCAAGTCAAGGGTAAATTAGGACTGGTTAAGAGAAATTTAAGGGGACTTGGGGCTTACTCCTAAAAAGGAAGCCCAAGATTATGACTGGGACTTACTCCTAAAAAAGGAGGCCCAGGTTAGGGGACTTGGGGCTTACTCCTGAAAAGGAATCCCAAGATTATGACTGAGTCTTATTCCTGAAAAATAGACCCAGGTTAGGGATTAAGGTTTGGGGCTTACTCCTGAGGAGGATCCCACCGTGGGAAACTTTAAGAATTTGGGGCTTACTCCTGAGGAAGATGCCCAAATTAAAGGACTTATAACTGGGGATTATTCCTGAAAAGGAGACCCAGTTTAAGGATTCTCTCATCTTAAAGGATGAGGTTGAATGAATGAACTCTCAATCTTTGGTGACATAAGGATATTAAAATCACTAGGTTTTGAGAGATATTCCACAGAATTCCTTTCAGATAAGGAAGTCAAATCAAGAAATCATGCCATAAATGGATTTGAAGAGTGTCTTGAAGACTGAATCTTGAAAAGGAAAGGTGAAATGGCATAAGAGGGGTAAAATGGGCAAGATGGGCACCCATAAAGATAGGGGCGCGCAAGTCTTGCAAGGCGCGCAAGTCTTCCGTGGGCGCGCAAGTATTGGTCGCGCAGGTATACCTGCGCGGCACATGGTGTACTTGTGCGATTTTCAACCAGCATTGAAATACTTGAGCCACTATTTTTTAAACCCTTTAGAATTTTCTTGAGGTTCTTCCAGAAAAAGGACGCGCAAGTTATATTGAAGTAAATAAGTCGGCGCGCAAGTGTTTGATAAGTTTCAACACTTAGGCCTTCCTTCTTCTCTTTAGATCTTCCATTCTAGGCAAGAAATTACCTTAGAAGTGTTCCGGAAGCTTTGAGAAGAGACTTGGGCGTCGGGAGCTTCAATCCGAGTTTCTGGAAAAAGATCCTCTCGAATGGGGGGCCTATAGGGTCTATTTATAGGCAAAAGAAGACCATGGGCGGTTACCGGGCGGTTATCACTTAGGTCGCACAAGTCACTTGCACGACCATAAGGTGTCGCACAAGTACTTGTACGACCACTAGGCGGCGCGCAAGTGTACTTGCGCGACCATGAGGGAACTTGCGCGACCTATGGGCAATGTTCTCCTTGTTCATCCCTTTGTCGATTTTTGATGTTTCTTCAAAGGATGAATCACTTTTTTCTTATATATTCCCCTTTTCCGATCTTTATATTCTGTGACAAAAGTAGTGTCAACAGTTGTGAAGAAAGGGATTAAGTAGGGTATGTAAAAAAAGGTTATAATGTATGAAGAAATGTTTTGGAGATGATGAATACCTATCATGAAATAGTTTTTTTTATGTATCTAGTCTCTATGTACACTGATCCTTTTATGATTATAGGGAGTGTACTTTCATTAAACCAGATGAGTTATATATTAAAAACAATCTATCATGATTTAGGCATCCAATAATTGGTTTTTCATAATTAAATGATTTATCTCTCTAATTAGTATAACATAGTTATTACACTATGATTTATGGTTTTATCCAGTGGTTAGATCAATATGTAATCATGATAGTAATGAATCTAATGGGCGATGCAATTTTTTTCCTCGTGAGTAACTAAATTCAATGGGAGTGGGAATACAAGTTCTTGTTTCAATACTCAGAAAATATTCTCAGGTCATGAATCATACAGATCTTCCACACAACCAAAGGACGTAACAACATACTATTGACTCTTTAATGAGGCCACATACACCTTCTTTATCGGGCCTTTCAATCCACAAGTGGATGAGTTATGGATCAGTAAAACTAATAAAATATATCAATTTCTCAAATTATTAGAACATTGAAATGTTATATTAGTCATTTATCATTTATAAAGTGAAAAATGTAGATGGGGTCTTATTAAAAATATGTGAAATGATAAAGATAATTACTTCATATAATGTTGTGAGTTTAAGAGTATATTTTTCAATAATTACTTCTCTTGTATTCTATTTACAAAAATAGATAATGAATTCATTGATCTTAAATAAAAGTATGATGAATCCATAGGTACCTATGAGGAAAATTTCACAAGGATTTTAAGGTGTGATTCTGGTTTAAACATCATCCCTAAAAGAAAAATTGATCAATTATTTGGTGGACTAAACTTGATTATCCTTAAGGTGTTAGATATAAGAGAATTTATTATTTATGAATAAATAAATTGATATATTCTCATGTTAGAAATGGGAATTGAAGATTCCCATCTCTCTCATGGTTTTGATAATAAAATGAATATGGAGACTCATAAAAACAAGAAAAAATTACATAGTGGAGAGAAATTTTAGTCACCAACATTCTAGAAATATGGGAAGAAATATATAGGAAATAACTAAAATAGAATTTGGAGGAGATATAAATGTTGAGGGGCTAGTCATAAATCTCATGAATGTTAAGAGGTGGTGAATAGTACAGTTGATACAATAGAGGAAAGGAAGTTTCTAATGCACTTCCCATACTTCAATGCTTCAAATACATGGAGTATGGTCAATATTCCAGCTATATCATGAATCTAAATGATTATAATTATGATCTAATTCAATAAACTCTCAATATCAAAGAAAAAGATAAATCTCATGTGACCACGACTGCCAAAGTGGATTATAAGGATAAAGTGGTAAGAGGTAAAATTATCATCCAATTTATATTAGCTATGTATTATTCGATTCTGGGTTAACCCCAACTTTTATATCTATGGAATTTATTATGGTTATATCATTACTACAACAAAAATTATATATTGATTTAGTGGTGAAAAATGTTTATGGTGCAATGACCACATCGCAAGTTTATATTTCCTCTTTGATTGAAGTTTTTTTGAATGTGATTCATAAAAATATTTAGATTCTAAATCTAGTTTAATTTTATATGATTCTATGCATATATTATCTTTCTTTATATATATCATGTATTAATTTTCATGGTATGAAAGTCACATTTCATATTCCCAATGAACTATTGATCATTTATCAGTGTGAGGATGAATAAAAACATCCAATAGAAGTTACTTATCTTATATGGGTATTAATTCCTATCCATGAAGGGTATCTATCTCAAATGGTTGGGTAGAAACTCAATATTGAGTATATTCTAGTTTTATAGGATTTTTTTGACATATTTTCAGAATATTTCCATTATCTTCCTCCAAATCATGGATTTCATTTTTCAATTTAACTCACAGCTGGTGCTAGGCCTATTTCAATGACTCCTTATAGAAGGGATGTGATTGTGTTGAAGTAATTGAAGAAGATACTCTAGGATAATCTTGATAAGTGGTTCATATGCCCAAGTGTGTCACCATAGGGTGCACCTATTATTTTTTTAAAAAAGAAATATGGGTTAATACATATTTTAATTGATGTTATGGAATATATAAATATCTATATCAATAACAAGTATAATCTACATGATATCAATTATTTTTTTTGATAAATTATGAGGTGATCAATACTTTTACATGATTGAACTTTATTCAGGATATCATCAATTGAGGGTTAATAAATAATATATACACAAGATAGTCTTCAATACGAGGTATAGAAATTGTGAATTTTCAATTATTCCATTATGACTTACTAATTCCCCTTCTATATTCATGGATTTAATGAATAGAATATTTATATATTTCATTGATCTATTTACGGTGTTTTTATATATGATATTATTATATAATCAATGTGAGAGTAAAATCATGATGATCATTTAAGAGTGATGATGAAAACCCATAAGAAAGGGTAGTTTTATGCTAAATTTACCATGTTTAAATTTATGAAACATAAAGTTTCATTCTTAAGTCGTATAATCTTATGTGTGGTTGTATTGGTGGATCCTTAAAATATATGAGTTATTGAGAAATATCCTATACCAACCATAGTAATAGAGATAGGTTGTTTTATTAGGTTTTTGGATACCACCAACTCTTTGGGAGAGATTTCCCATCACTATATAATACACTCACTATAATGACTTTGAAGGTAGCGATATTTCTATAAACATATGAATGCAAAGATAATTTCAATGAACTAAAGGGAAGTTTATTCAATTCACTTGTACTCACATTACCCTATAGTGGAGAAGGGTTTTTGAACTATATTGATACATTAATTAAGGGGTTGGGATGTGTACTAATGAAAAATTATACAGTGATATCATATTCCTCTATCCAATTGAAAATAATTGAGAAACATTATGTGACACACATGACTTGGATTTGGAAGTGGTAATTTTTTTATTGAATGTGTAGGAATTATATTTATGGTTCAAGGTGTGACATATATATGAATCATAAAATCGTGAAGTATATATTTACAAAGAAGGATTTGAATAATTGCATGATATGATTATTTGAACTAATTAACGATTATAATTGCTCAATACATTATATCCCTGTGAAGGAGAATAAGTTTGATGATGCTTTTAGCTAGAAATATAGTGTTAGTTTATCCATGAGAGGATTGAAATAGATCCAATATTTATAGATTTTTAGAAAATGGATCTTGATATCGTGAATAAAGGGGATATATTCTATCTTTATTATATGAATGTCCATCCATCCATGCATAAGAGGATTGAAATTGTGCAAAATTAAGATGAAAAACTATAGTAGAAAGTGATAAATTTTCTTGTGCTCATCTATGAATGTGATGAAATTATAAGGTTAAATAACTAAGAAATTTTCCAATCAATACCTAATATAAAGAAGTACTTATCGGATGAAGATCATAATTCATTAATCTCTATTCATCTTTCAAGTGTAAAGATTTATTGATAACTGAAAAAGTGTTTCTAGTAGGAAAAATTAAAAAGAATATTTTATATTATGTTACCTAATGTCTATTACATCAAAAAGTTAAGGTAAATAGATAGAATTACTGAAGAATTTAATAACCATTTCCCATTATCAAATTTAAATGGGAACAAATTATCATGTATTTAATCATCTCACACCCCAAAACATCTAAAGGGAACAATATTATTTGGGATATATTTGATCGCCTTACAAAATCAATGCATTATATTTCCAACATAGATGACTTCACTCCTGATTAGATTTCCAATATATACATTAAGTAAGTGGTAAGGCTGCATGGTCCCCCACATTATATTGTATCTTGTAGGGATAATAGGTTTTATTTAATGTTCTATATAAGTAATCAATAGTATTTGGATATATTGTTGATTTTCAGAATTTTATATCATCCTCATATAGATTATATGTCTAAGAGGACCATTAAAACACTAGAAGAAAATTTGAGAGTGTGAAATATAGATTTTAAAGTAGGTTTGGATCAAATCCTTTAGTATAATTTTATTACAAAATTTATTTTACTCAAGAATAAATATATGTCTATTTATGAATCTTTATATGATAATAAGTGAAGAACTACAATGTTATGGTATGAAGTTGAATAAAAAAATCTATTGGGGCCTAATATAGCTATGGAAATGGAAGAGAAATTTATACATATTCAGCAGCACAATATTTCATCTTATAGTGAATAGAGAATTTATTCCGACAATAGTCAATTAGATATAGAGATTGAAGTTGGTGAAAAGGAATTCCTATGAATATCACCATGGAATAAGATTATGGTATTTAGAATGAAGGAAAATATAATCACTAGGTATATCAATCCCTTTTAAATTATTAATCATATCAGGATGGTTGTTTATCACTTAGTTCTTTAAACAATTTTCTCTCAAGTTTATTATATGTTTCATATCTATTTTCAATGATTTTGTTGGGGCATGCCTCCTTGTGTCATTGTCGATGGCGATGGTTGCGTCTATTGCCCTGCATACCACTTTCCAAAGGTGGGCATCATTAATCACTTCTTCAGATATGTATTCTCCTTGATAAAAACGGGATGATGGGATGTTGGTATCTTCTTTCGTGGATTCCTCCTTAGAATTCTTCTCCTAGTATGAGTCTCCCTTATAGATTAAGAAATGTTTCATGAAACTCATTCCTCAAGCCATATCTTTGTGGATGGTGGTTAATTAAACTACTTCTGTCAGGACATTCCAGGGGGTTAAGACAAGGTTGGAACCTTCGATCAGGTTAGTAGTCACTTTGAGCCATATGTGGCATGTTTGGATGTTGTAACCTTGGAACACATAAATTTTCCATTATAATAGGGCTTATCGAGGACGTAGAATCCTGAGGCATCCTATATCAAATGTGGGGAATCTTATTTCAGAGTAATTTCTCTAAGGTTTTCTATAGCTTACCATGTTTAAAACAAGGAATGTCGCTTGTTTAACGTCTAGCAGAGACGGATCTAACTGATTGGAACACTAATGAGAGTGGATCATGTGTTTGAATCCCTAGGAGGGATCACTTATAAGTTTTATCATATGTATGGATCCAAATGCCAAATGAGGATGAATCTAGGATGGTGTGTCCCAAAAAGGTGAAAACCAAACCATGAAGGTTGATTTATACACCATAAAGGGAAGATTAGAGAGAGTTGTCCCCAAAAAGTGGAATTCTAAGGTTCACCATTGGATGGTAATGAACCTTAGGGAGGATTTCTGTGTACCCTGTGTAGAATATTGGTATCAAACCCCATGTAGTCTGAAAGGTTTATTTGGTTCTTACATGTGGATAGCTACCTAGGTGCCCCAAAAAATAGCAATGGGATGGATGAACTTACCATGATAAGGGTAAGGTGATGGAGTAGATGGGTGAAGCTTATGCATAGTTATCCTCCCAAGAGATGATGAGGAGTGGAAATGATGGATGTCCTGATCTCATTGGGATGTGTCAGCCCAGATGAATATCATGATGGATGCGGAGGAAGTGTTGGAGGGTGAGGATGAATTATATGGAACCAGCATGAAGATAACGGTGTGGGGATTTAACCTCAGAGAGGTTTCTTATGTATCCTGGTGGTTGGGAATCAAACTCCGCGTATTTTTGGATAGGTGATGAGATGCCTAAGGAGGCGGCCTGTGAAAATGGGTGCATGGATGGGGACCTGAAGGAAGTGGAACCCCTGGGCTAGGGCATGATCTTCCCAAAACACAAAGACTCGAGGGAAATACCAGGATGGGAACTAGATGATGGGATTGAACCCCATGGAGGCTTCCTATATACCTCTTATAGAAGAAGAGGATAAAATTATATGTAGTTCAATATGAGGCATAGAATCCGGGTGTACACAAAGGATAGCAACACTGAGACATGCTGGGGACCATGCATGGTCAGCAGCCCATCACAAGAGGGGAACTCTTGGTCAAAGTGGTATGATGTGTGGGGATTATGCATGGTTATATTCCCAAAACATGTGTTTTGGGTGTAAAAAAAGAAAAAAACATTTGACATACTGGGGCATACATGAAGACTGCCCATTTGGATGGATCAGGACACCGTACGGAGGCAGATCTAAGATATGTGTCCCAAAAAGGGAATATTTCACATCAAGATGGTACATCCCTAGATGGGAGCACTAGAGTTTACCATTGATCATGGTTAAACATTAGGGTGGAATCATATATACCCTATATAGAAAATCGGGATCAAAACCCACATAGTTATAGGAAAGATATGATCATGTATTTTAGCGTCATGTGGGATGAAATTGAACCAATGTGAAGTGGTCGGGATATATGGATGTTAGGCTTCAACCTTGATAAGGATTCCAACATATCCTATGGAAGATAGGGATCAAATTCCATGTAGTAACATAGGATGGGGCATGGGGATTACATAAGGTTAGAAACCCAAAGAGGATTTCATGGTCACTTCTTTCTATAATCCCACTTGAGTCATGCTCGGTGTGAGAAACAACATGTAGTGGCAGACCTAATGATCGTGTTGAAAAAGTTGCAGCCACGAGGAATGGTGAAGATTGGGAATTACTTCGAGAGGGAATCCTGAAGAGTATGACCCTATGTATGAGGAGGATAAGGACCCCATACATGGAACACCCAATAAAGGTATGTTGGGATTACATGTAGACTTCCTAAGGAACACATGGAGAGAAAGCACAAAGGGAAATAGAAGGTGGATTAAGAAGATAGGAATTGAAATTATTCCGATAACATCCACTCTCTAGTCCTCTCAGGCCTATCAAATATGCAGTGATCAAAGTTTAATGTCATGTGTTGATGATGAGGGGTGCTTGGCAGTTTAACCTCATGCAGCTCAGATGACAGGGACTTTCTCCTCACCCTTGGGAATTACATGAATTGTACCAACCCATACATTAGGAAATGGAAGGTTCAAGTAATGATAGGTGTTAATAAGGTCGAGGATTGTTCGATAGAGGGGCTCATGTTAGAGTATCTATGTGAAGAAGAAATTTCTATAAGTCTACCTATGTGAAAAAGCATGAGTTAGGGAAAAACAATATGGATCACTACTTGAGGACCTCAGAAATCACTACGCACAATCCTGCAGGGCCGCACGAAAGAGGTGCATGAAAAATAGGGATGTTTCTTGCAAGGTTAGATTAAACATGGTTCCTTAAAATTAATACAATTCATGGAGAACAAAGGAAGTGGTGTGCACAAGATTTAAGGCTTGCACGAAAATTCAAGGTTTACACGTATGTTTGAATTCAAGCACGTAATGGGAAGGGGTCCGAGAATATGATGTGTTACTCAAGGGTAATCCCTTCATGAGAGAGGTATCTTTTGAACTCACTTGAATTGGTAAAAATTTAAATGGTTACGGGTAAATCCCTAGTGGTCTCACCTGAAGGGGGGGACCCATGGGAGACTCGTCTCGCAAGATCCAATACCTTGACATGATGACTTTTGTGCAGTAATGAAAGGGGTTGTCTTCCATGCACAAGAGAGATGGTTTGACTTCCAGATAATTATTTTATAAGGGAGGGGGACCACTCTATTTATATGTGAAAATATAAATGGTGGTACACAAGGAGTTCTATGCAGAAGAGAGCATTTGATGTCATATTAGTAGAGAAAGAGGTTAGTGCATTGATCCATTGTTTTTTGTGGTGACTGGGCTTCTTTAGCACATATGACTTGGCTTTTTTTGGTAGATCGAAGAAAAATAGAACATTTCTCATAGTTTTGGAAATGCAAGAGGTTTTCTCATGGATTACAATTTTTCACGCATGCTTCAAATCTTACTTACAACTCTTTTTAGGTCTTCGGGTTTGTTCACTGAATCCAAATATGCATTTGGGTCCCATAAAAATGCCATTCCATGACCACAAGTGGAATTTGGCACCAAATAACCCCCCCCCCCCCCTCAGAATCTGAGCATAAAGAAAACTATATTGTTAGTATCTAAATGTAACTCCAATGAGCATAAAACATTTCCAGCGGTGTGTGCAAAATGGCCGATCTGGCATTTAAGGCGCCTTGTGCACGTGCGAAAGAACCAATCCGCACTAATAAATACATTGTGGGGCCAATAACTACACCTTTACATTCTATAAAATAGGTGATCCAATATCATTCATGAATTTTACTTCATTCTGTGTGAAATATCTTGAATTTATTTGATGCCTTACATGCAACCACTAGATCTGCGTGCTTCTAAATTAGCCTAATTTTCTTGTGTGGTTGTCATCAATCTTTCACACGACTATTTTTCTTGTGTTCCAAATCCATATCTTCTATGCAAAGCCCTTCATTTTTTCATGACTTCAATGAGATGGTCAGATTACAGTTCAACCTCTCGAGAGAGGGGAGTAGTGTCCTACCACATCGCAAAGGGGAAAATCAAGATCATACTGGGTGTTCTTGGAAGTAGGTGACTACCTATATGGGTTTTTCGTATGAATGAAATCTGGGACCTGTATGTGTTATATAATGGGTTACTCACTACCTTCCTAGTTAGGTGGCTACTAGAAATGGGGGACACATTGATGGGGGTCTATTCAGGGACATTGGTGATGTTCGGGATCATAGAATCCAACCATAGTGTCAACCTAGAAGTTCTTGTGATATCTAGGTTGAAAAACATTCTGGGGTGCATCTTAAGAGGAAGTACGTATAGGAGAATCTATGAACCATTTAAAATTCTCCATGGATGGGTTGTATCTCACTATAGTGGTTATGATTTCCTAATTCCATATGTCCTCTATGAAACATCTTTCAACCATCTCTACTGAACATTATTAGGGTTCAGCCACTAACACTTAATGTGGAGGGTGTTAAGCTTAGGATTGAATATCATTAAAAATTCAAATCCCACCCATTCCAATCCCTAATAAATAAAATGGTGGATGAATTATGAGTCTCACTAGAGCATAGGGAGTACCTATAGAGTATCTGGGGTGGTGTGTTGTCAGCCCATATCAATAGGAAAATCTTTTATGAACCCTGCGTTCCATCGTGGTTTTCCAGACAGTTCGAGTGCATGCATTGAATGCTGAAAAAAGTGTACATAGATGTTCAAGAATATTATCACCCATAAATCCTTCTCCAATTGTGTCTTATTTTCACAACTTATGGATTTGTAGAATTCATTACCATCCCCCACACTAATGTCGATGTCGGACTATCAACCGAGTATGTTGACCACTAGGTGTCAGTGTATTGGGAGGAAATTCTAGGGAAATTTATTCAAAAGATCAAGGCTATGAGAATAGAGTCTGGATAGAGAGAGAATATGAAAGTTGTAATTGGGAAGGAAATTCCAGAGGCAATTTAGGTGACTAGGATGACATAAGTAGGAACATCAGTTGCAGGATCATTGTAAGGTGTGATCGTGCCTCTACCTTCTTAAGAGGGGTGGCCCCATAGGTGACCTCATGGGCTAGCTAGAGAGGCCCCTAGGAAGAAACTGAGGTATCTCATGCAGCTAACTGCTAAAACCATTTTCCTATCTTTATTGTCTTCTTGGAGAACTCTATGACATTCGATAAAATATTATGAACTATGGCGAAGATTGGTGTGCACTGGGCTTGATCTTCCAGACATAGGGCGCATCCAAGTGGTAGGAAAGGTCCACTTTCATCATCAACACATGTACCTAGAATCCATGGATATATATGAATTCCAATAGGGATGTTATGAAGAATAATATTTATTGGTTAAAGTAATGTTTGTTCAAGATCACGATTCCAAAGAAAAGACACCTGAGGATGATGACAATGATGATGAAGAAGATGAGGAGGAGGAGGAGGAGGAAGAAGAAGAGGAGAATGAATAATTTTAAGAGGTAGAATAGGAGGCTACATATAAGGGGATTAGAGGAAAAGGAACTTGGGGGACAACGGCCCATCATAGGATCCCACGTGGGAGTGGAGAAATCGCAGGCTCTAATGGGGAACTGGCCAAAAAAATTTAGGTAAGTTTCGACTTTTATCTCTCTTGGTCCCTTTTATTCCCATAACATGAATCCACTAATTGTTCCTTATCCTATTCTAGAACACATTGGTAGTGGTGATTAGTGATCTCCCACTGAATGGGGAGAAATTGTTTTGATGGTAGGGTAAACACATCTCCCTAAACCCACATATAGGGTTGGGAAAGGCAGAGGAAAAATCATGGCTGAAGTAGTGAAAGGGGTTAGATAGATGACCTCAGAATCATAGAATGTGCCCACTTCTCAAAAGGATCTAGCACAATTTATTTAATTAAATAGATCCAAGGGATATTTTATGGAGAATACCCCTACAGTAATGCTGACACTTGATTCGACTACACTCAACTCTTGTAAGTATTTATTTCTATAGACCCACCATTGCTATTAGAGCATTCATCTGACCAAATTATTTATTATATGTAGTTCTCATAAGGTTACAAGACCAGAAAACCATAGAATCTGGAACATCCACATGATCTCTCTTGACATTTTTACATATTCAGGAAGATTCGATCATCTAAACCGATCTAGCCTTGGAATCTAGTAAGCAGTAAGTAGAGGCTATGGATTATGTCACTAACAGGGTGGAGCTTAAAGTTGGAGAGGGAGGAGAAGAATAATAAATGAGTGATGAGGATCACCCCATGTCATAGAGCCCATTCCTTCAGAAAGTATGCCGGAAGAAGACCCTAGTGGTTATTGTTTTCCATTTTTTCCTGAATACAAACCTACAGATACTAAAGAGCTAGAATATGATGATCCATACATAGCTAAATAGAACCTTATAACGTGTCACAAGGAATGGAAGTGCATCAAATTCTTCCTTTGTCACCCAAAGGTAGAATAGATAAGTTGTATGGGGTCACTTCGCACCTAGTTGTGTTTCCTCTATTCTGGAAGGGTGGGTGCTCGCCATCTCCATAAGATGATCCACAACTATCTTGATGAGAAGATACAGGGTAGCTTACAACACTTAGATTCTTTCTCGTGTTGGAAGAAATATGATAATATCCAGAAGTTATGTGAGGATGAATAGTAACTCCAACTCCTTGAAGAGAAAATGAATGAATGGTCCACATTCATTACAAACCAATCCAATATTATTAAACAACTGAAAGACCAAATAATGGAAGCCCAGGATCAGGAGGTGTTGGTGAGCCCTCAGATGGATTAACTCAAAGTTTCATGGGAATGAATGCAGATTTAGGCTAATGAGATTCACTCCATGGCTACTAATGAAGAAGAGGAGCTTATTGATTGGTAGGAAACCCTGGAATCTACCTACCAGAAAGTGGAAGAACTGAATAATTCCATTAAAGGGGATGATTCGTAAGGGTCATTTTTTGTCCGAACTCATAAAAAATATCTTCCTCCTTGCTTTCTTATTCTAAAATACATGCATGGATTTATTGTTTGCTTGTTTTCTTTAAATTTATATGTCTCAATCATAACTATGAAGAAACCAATTATAAATCCCTAAGATCATATGGGTCATACCTAGTGTGTGAATTAAGGGATGACCACACAATTATCCACTTTATGTTTGAGATCACCAATTAAACATCGAATACTTAGGGCCTTCTCTCATTGACTATCATCCCAAATATCTTGGCTAAGAGAGGGTTTGTTACTAGAAAATAAGGATCTCAGAATATCCAGCTTTCCTTTCCCAATGCACTCTAGCACATGATCGTGGTAATTTTGGGTGCATTTAAATCAATCCAAACAAATAGGAATGAGGAGAGTGAATTATGATACCTAAAATTCGGAACATGGTGAGGTTGGAATAACAATGGAGGATAACTACTACTGTGCTCGAGATATAGTATCCATTTAATGTATCCCAGGATGAGAAAAAACAGAGTGTCAAACAATGACCACATCCAAAAACACAAGGCCTAACTAGAATTGTTATCCAATGTATTATAGAACATTTTCCAAAGTGGTTGGTGAGCCATGTGGATAAGAATCCATACCATCTGGGGGTTCCTTCATATGTGAGAGGATATGGGGATATAAATAAGGGGCACATGAAGGGTGGATATGGATTAATGGAATTTTTTAATGGATTACAACACTCTTAAAATTATTCCACCATGATGAAATCACATTGGTGTGAGTGCATTGGACTAAAAAAGATCCAACCTATCTTCTAGGGGCGTCATCTCAGATGTAGAGTGACAACAGAAGATGTAAAAAATGTAGTAGATAATCAAAACTCGAGGAGAGTTACACATAGGATTAGGGTCTGGGGTTCTTTTTAGTTTTACATCATGCAAATGAGGATGATGTATATAAAGTTTATCATCATAGGGTAAAGGTGATGCATGTCATAGTTTATCATCATATTATTAGGATGTTGCACATAGTTTAAGGTCATACCACCTGGACCCTGGTCAACATCTTAAAGTCATGTTTCATATATTGGGATCTCTTAGTTTATGGTCATAGATTTTGGACTATAGTTGGGGCCAAAGGTCCAGGAGGGTTGATGAATCTATGGATGGGCCCAAGGGGAATTCCCGAGCATCACTATGTATCCCATAAGTATGGGAATCAAGATGAATGTAGTTCTTGAAGAATAATGTACTTAGAGACCAACACTAGTGGGGGGAATCCCCTTTGATGGTGAAGAATCTAAAGGATCCTGCAATTATCATGGGGAATCTTGAATTTGGTCATGTTATGGTTGCAGTTTAATGTCATGCACTGAGGAAATATAAAAAGAGGAAATAATACTAAGTTTAGGCCCAAGATCGATGATCCAAGTGTTCCTAGGTATCCTTCAATGGTAGGAATCAAGCCACACATAATTATTAAAGGAATGTGTGGAAAGTGACCAATGCCAAAGGTAGAGATATCCTCCGAAATGATGACAATCGAAGTTTTTACATAGTTTAATTTCATGCAAACATGGATACAAAAGATCTTAGTTTAAGGTCATAGAGTTTGGACCATAAGGTATGAGAATATTCCATGCCATTATAAACCATATCAAGGACCTCTAATCCCGTGTGATCCATTATCGGTGTGGGAAAAAAGGGTTGGAAAAGATCTTTACTACACACAAAAGCATACAATAGGGGAAATGATGTGTGGAGTCAAAGGAAACTACACAACACTAGTACACCCACTCAACATGTAAAGGTTCATGGAGGGATGGAACGAAAGTATTAAAGTTCCATATGGATATAAGGATGTGATAAGTAATATGAATTATGCAGCCAATATTTGGGACGTAATGAAGTGGGAATAATGGTGAAGGATAACTATTTCCCAAGTTGGAGACATGGTATCCATATCAAGTTGCCTTAGATGGGAAAATTCACCTAAGTATTGGTTGCTGACCATATTAAAAATGTGGAACCTATCTCAAAATTTCATTCAAGATCCTATTGGATGTTGGCCCCAAATGTTAGGTGAGCCAAAAGGTTGAGCATACATACCATTATAGGTTCCTTTTAGATGTGAAAGATGATGGAGACCCAAACAAAGGGGCATGTAAAGCATAGAATTGGAATGACAGATTATCCATGAAGAATCCAAAACTCTCATCCCCACACCACAGTGAATATTATCACATTTATGAGGCATAATAGAGGTCAAGGGACTCAATAAACGAAAAAATGACTTGAAAAAAATGATTAAAGGAATGATGAAAAGTGGGTTGATGAAACTGGGGATGTACCCAAAGGAAAAATGTATGGGAATTCCTACGTATCCTGTAAGGTAATTAATCATGACACACATAGTTCTAGAATACCATGCATTTTATCATTGTGCAGTAAGGATGAGGGTAAAGGGGAAGATCCCTGAAGGGAGATACGTGATGTCGTAGTTGTAAAACTGACCTGAATGAGGACAATAAAAGTCTTCACCACACCATGTGATCTAAAAAAACTCTCAAGTCAAGTGGCCAATAAGATGATAAGATTTATGGTACCTAGGGATAGACCTAAAGAAAAAATTTCTGGACATTTCAATGTATCCCATAAGGATGGAAATCAAGCCATATTTACTTTTGGAATTCTGTGCATCTTAACATCGTGTGGTAAGTATGAGGGTGTAAAAAATAATTATTATAAAAGGAGGCACATAGTGTGGCTATTTCAAACCCTATGTGAATGAATACTAAACAGGTCATATATATACCATGAGCTCCTAAGGAAACCTCAGTACATGAGGCCGAAAATGGAAAAACTTGGGGCTGGACCTACAGAAAAAATGTCTGGGAGTTCCTACATATCCTGTGAGGGAAGAAATCAAGCCACACGTAGTTTTGGAATATTGTGTAGTTTAAAATCATGTGGTATGGATGGGGGTAACATTTTAACATCATGTAGGATGAATTAATGGAAAATGGGGTTTATAGTTTAATGTCATATAGGACATCTAATGCAGTTTACCATTATGTGGGATGATGATGTTGGGTATTTTTACATCTTACAACCTGAATAGAGCAGTTTAACATCATATGGTATGGGATATATCCTCATGAGAAGTACCACTTGGTGAATTTAGTATTGGTTGGAAGATTGATACACTCTCCATCCATGGTGATCAAATAGTATGCACTGTTGGGGTAAACCTTGTGAATGATATAATGTCCCTCCCACTTGGGCTTTAGCTTGGTTGGTTTCCTACCAGGTATCATCGATGTTCTTAGGGCCAATACTATGCCAACCTGAAGGAAGGAGTAGAGGTGAACTTTCAGGTTGAAATCTCAGGATATCTTGTTCTAGTGTCTCTCTAGATTGTTTAGAGCTTACAGACGATTCTCATCAAGGGCTTATAACTTATCCAAATGGACTTCCACTATCTTTTCTAACATCTTATTATAATAAAAAACTATAAGGAGTGATGGAAACTGGATCTCTATGTGCAGGACTACCTCTACACCATACACTAGGGAATATGGGGTCACTTGGGTAGAATAACAAGTTGTCATCTGATAATCCTAGAGAGAATTGGGGAGCTAGTATGTCAAACTATTTTTATTTGACCATCTATATTTTGAAATTTTTAAAGAGGGTATATTTGAATGCCTCGATCTTTCTATTTTCTTACGCATGATTGTGAGAAGTGTGATTGGACTGGATGCCATACTTAGCATACATTTTCTTTATCTCTATTTCATGAAATTTGGTTTCATTATCTGTGATGATGGAATGAGGGACTCTGAATTAGTGGATGATGTTCGATCTCAAAAAACCAATGATAAAATGGGCCTTGACTTCCTTGAGTGGAATCACTTTTGGAAACTTGGAGAGGAAATCTGTAGCGGTTAGAATGAACCTGTACTGACGAGATTTTGCAGGTGGATATGGTCCCATGATGTCGATTCCCTAGGCTAAAAATGGATAAAAATACTTGGTATTATAGATTGGTTCTGGTTTATGATGCAAAAAGTTGGTGTGGATCTGAAACACATGACACCTATTGTAGAACTCAATACAATCATGTACCACGGTGGGCTAGAAGTATCCCAACCTTCATAGATGGTGGGAAATTTTTGACACAGTCTCATGATCTCCACAGGAACCGGCACCGACTTCCTGCATAACTTGGGAGATCTCACCTCCTTGAATTCAATGGAAAATCACTCCATCAAACCCACATTTTTAGAGGATCCATTCAAGGATGGTACCACTCTAGATAGTGAATTGCAAGGCATGCTGAAATATTCACTCATGTTTGACTCTGTATTTCGGTAGATTTCTATATTAAAGGTATTTGAAAAGGGTATTTATCCAACCATGGGTTTCTACTACTATGGAAGGGAGATTTTGAGGTCCTGATATGGAGGAATTGGTGATAAGATAGTCTTCCTTCTAACTATCATCATCGACTAGAGTGATGGAAGTGATGACTATACGATGTGCCACATGGATAAATAGTTCATTCTGGTCAGGCTCTGCAAGAGATACGAAAATGTAGTCCAATACATTGGACCAACCATTTTTTGACCTTAGGACATAAATGATCTCATCACAAGAAGGGTGTTGGGCCATCAGTTGGTGAGAGTGCTCTAACAAGGGCATGAGCTTTTGCTTTCTGACAACGTAGTAACCATTGATTTGATTGATGAATAGCTCAGAGCCCCCCTTCACATGTATGTTGGGAACATCAACCTTAAGGGAAAACTCAAGGATAGTGATGAGAGCCTGATACTCTTCCACATTTTTTGTGTAGCCTTTTGAAAACAAGAAAAATTAGGGCAATACCACCTCTGTGGGCATAATGAAGATGATACCCAGGCCTACACTATTGAGTCTAGGGTTGTTAAGCCTTCTTCCAATGGGGATCTGTGAAGTGACATCAAAGTTAATTTTACAACATGGAATATCCCAATCTTTTAAGAGGATGGCCTCATATGTTAAGTCAAGATCCATAGACTTCTCTATTGGGGCTATATGGGTAGTTAGAAAATTTACTAATGTATGACCCTTAACAGATTTCTATGGAATGAACCTAATTTCTAACTATTAAAAGATAATTGACCACTGAGTTAGAGGGCCTTTTAATATATGGAGGTTCAAAATATACTTCATAATATCCATGTGGGACACCAGCTGTATCTCATGGTGTTGCAGGTAGTGTCGTAATTTCTACACCACAAAAACTAATGTGAGGCAGCTCTTCTTGATAGAGGAATATCTGGCCTTGGTGTCAAAGAGCATGTGACTGAGATATTATAAACTATTATCTATCCCTTCATTATTATTTTGATTGAGAATGGAATTGAGGTCCCATTATAGGGTTCTCATGTAAAGGACCAGTAGCTTACCAGATATGGGTGGCATCAAAACCATAGGTTGGAGCATATACTACTTGATTTCCTTAAAGGAGGTCTGACGTTCTTCATCCCACTAGTAGATGGAAATTTTCTTCATGAGATATGAAAATGGATTAAAATTTCCATCAGTATTTTAAATGAATCAACTTCTATAGTAAAAGTGGCCTTGAATGCCTCAGATATCTCACAGATTTCTCAAAAGAGGCATCTGATAGATAGCTTTAATATTCTCTGGATAGATCTCAATACCTCTGTATTTAACGATGAAGTTGAGAAACGTTCCAGAAGTAACCCATTAGTTACACTTAAAGGGGTTTATATTCATATGGTGGGAGTGGAGGAATCCAAAAAAAATATTAAGATCTCTAATATGGTCCGGACACTGGTGGGATTTAACCACCAAATCATCTATGTAGCATTACGCTAATGTCCTGAGAATCAATTTGAATATACAGTACATATCACACTGATAGGTAGCTCCTTTATTCTTCAGACCAAAAGGCATTACCTAATAATAGAAGGTACCATGAGGTGATATAAAGGTAGTTGAATCCTCATCCTTGGGTGCCATTCATATCTTATTGTATCCAAAATACCCATCCATGAAGGAGAGAGCCTGGAATCTGGTAGTGGCATCGATCAAAATCTTTGTCATGGGAAGTGGAAAATCAACCTTCAGACAGTGATGGTTAAGATCACAAAATTCAATTTAGACCCTAATCTGTCCATTCTTATTATTAATATGAATGATATTATCCAACTATCTAGGGTAAGGGACTTCCTTGATGAAGTTGGCTTTAATGATCTTGTCAACTTCAGCCTCGACCATGGCACCATGAGAAGGGTGCATCTTCCTAGGAGGTTGTTTTAACCCATGTTGAATTACCAGGAAACCAATATAGTGGATGGAGACTTGGGGATCCAATCCAAGAATTTCATCATAGCTCCAGGTGAATACATCTTGATTTTTCTTCAAGAAATGTACATAACGTTGTTTCTCTTCTATAGGCATATCTATACTGATCATTGTTGGTCTTAGATCTACCTCAGTACCGAGATTCACCTATACCAACTCATCAATGGTGGTGGAGACTCCTTCCTTGAATTTAGGAGTAGAATACTTCAAATCCTCTTCATCATCCATAATAATAGGATCATTAGAAATGATAAATTCATATGGGTTAACTAACCCTAATGGAATTCTGGTGATAGCCTGAGTAGTGGTCGAATCTTCATCCGGAGACCCCTGCACTTCCAAAACCATAAAGATAAAATTTTTCGATCAAATTTCATTAGGAATTTGACCAAGAGGTGTGCTTAATGATATAAAAGTAGTAATGGTGCATCAGTTTGAGTCATTTCAACCCAACATGGCAGAACATGAAGGTATGGTGTATAGCTATCACCATGGGGAGGACATCGTGATAACATATAGGGGTAGGGGTTCTAGTATCACCTGAGCCTAGTTAGTATAGTAATATGATGTGATCCTTTAAAATTTCTTGTATCTAGGAAAATTTCTTCCCATTATCTTAGAAATAAAAAATAATTGTCCTGGGTCTAGGGTTGTGGCTTCCAACCGGTGAATCAGGAGTATAAATCCATTGTCCATGTCTATCCATGGGTCAATTGAAAGAGTATTGTGTTCAACCACATTGGTTTAATCCCACTTTTCCTTTATCTTATAATAGTAGGCATATAAATACCAGGATTCACAAGAGGTAAAGGGAGATGTATCACCCTAAAGTACACCAACTCAGCCATTAAGGGAGTACTTGAAGAACTAGTGATATGAGGATGGAACTACTGCATGTAGATGGAGCCAAGTTCCACCCATTAATGCATTGTAGGTGGTGTCATGCGAAATGACCATGAATTCAGTGTTGTCAATTAGACCACCAAATAGAGTCTTCAAATGAATCTTGTTACACATCTTCTATTTGGTCTAGTCATAACTCTGATTTTTTAGGTCAGAGGGATACATATCTAATTCAAACATTCTTAGCTTTCAGAATGTCCATTTTGGGATGATATTGATCCTAGAACCTATTTCGACAATTTAATGGTATCCTTCCATGACATTAAGATGGTATTTGACATACAATGGGAGGATGTTCCCCTACACTGTGGAGCCTTCACATTCTCCTAAAAACAAGATGAAAATTTGACATTCTGTACGCTTGGTTTTCTCGGAATGTAATACTCCTGCAGCCACTACCACTATTTTAAACTAGAGGGGATACTTAAAGATTCTATGAGAACTTCACACATGTCTTATGGTAGGAGGAGAGCCTCAAGGATTTAGATATTTTTAGGAATTATGGAAAGGTTCTTAAGAACATCATACTTCCATGATAGGCACACATTTATCCCAATAGGGAGTTTCTCTGTGGTAGGAGGTATGGCAAGTGCTGCTAGTCAAATTGGAGAATTCTAGATGATGGTGTGAATGTCCCATTTTTCACAATATATATCATGAAAGATGACTACTAGATGATTACCAAAAGACTTAGGTTCATCTGTAGCTGAACATGACTGATCATGATGTGGTCGCGGTGGCTATGCCTGATCAAGGATCACAAATGATGGCGTCCAAAAATATGATGAGACAGTATTAGGGGATTTTTCACACTGAGATCTATGCTAAACCTATTATCTAGTCGTAGTAGCATGCATGTCTTGGCTATAGCCATTGGCCTGAGAATTCTAACAGTCTGTGTATCCATGGTTATGTCGATGATGGCATCGACTGGGAATATTAAAAGAATATTACTGGCACTCCTCATCTCCAAGAACTATGTATGGGTCCACCATTTTGATAGTATTTACCAAGACATACTCCTAGTCATCACTTGATTAATCCACCATTTTTTGGAAAATCATCGAGCCAATCCCCATTTCTAGGGGAAAGAAGTATCCAAGTATATGTGATGGATTCAGCCCCATCGGGGGGCTTTGGTTTCCCTTGCACCATCGGTATTTTCTATTCTATGTGGTAGAAGGCTGAGATGTGGATGTAGTAGTAGAAGTTAGGGAAGGTGTAGTGCTTTTAGAAGGATTGATCCAATTTAGGTGAGCACGGATGGTTTTGTGGGTGTGAGTGGCTTCTCACTAATCCGTCCAGTTGTTATATTTCTAAGACTGATAGCTGGAAACATGCTACCATTCACCCTCATTGCCACTGTCTAGATTTTTAGATACACACACCTCTTACACCAAAGCCAAAACCAACCTAAACACATTGTTTTCAACCTAGTGTTGAAGCTAGTCCTTGGAAACATAACACTGCTTGAGGGTATGTCCAAGAAATCAGTGATAGGGGAAATAGTTAGGGTGATTGGTGAGATAACCTTCTTGGGGTCTTCTACATTTGGAAACTGTAGGATTCCCTAATCCATAGTACTTTGGAAATATCCAGGGACCTAATCTTCTTCAAAGTAGTAGGTCTTATTCCTCTTGTTCTGAAAGGGGCCATAGGATCCTGGCCCTAATGTGGGGCTGGATCCGGACAAGGAGTTGAAATTTGATTGTCTTTCCTATGTGGTAGTAGTTCATCATGTGGTGGTTTATGTTGATTCTGAGGTGTTTGATGTTGAACCTAAGTCTAGGGCCCTCATCAAGGTTGTGGATAAGGTTCTATTAGCCTCAACTCTAGTGGCCTGGGGGCCTCTACCTGTGAATTGGAATTTTCATCATCCTTGGATGCTCTTATTATAGGGGTTGTGGGAGGCATTTAGCATGCTTACTTGGCCTACTATAAGGCTTCCTCTAGGTTCTAATCCTAATCAAAAAACTCCCAGAATCCACCTGGGATGTTATGAGTGATAAGAGAAGGATCCAATTCAGTCTTGACTTTTCCCACACATATTTTAAATAGTTTCTATTCAGTCAACGACATATTGAGGGAATATGTGAGGCCCTTCCACCTAGTGAAAAATTCTGTAACACACTCATATATCCTTTGTTTTCACTTGAAAAGGCCATCTATACTAGTCTCGTGAGTGGTGGAGCTGAACTGATATAGAAACTACCTTTGAAGTTCCTCCCAACCATCTACGGACTCGATGGGTAGTTAGATGTACCATATGAACACAGGCTCGTCTAGTGTATGTATGAATCACTAGAGATTGGTATCCTCTTATTTCACTAGAGTTCCTAGAATGGGTCCATTCCTTGAGATGAAGTAGGCCAGATGTTACAAGGCGTTTCTCGTCCCACGGAAGGGGGTAAGGTAGGATTACCAAATCTTGGGGGCACTGGAATATCATCCACCAATTCTTGATATGGATTTCTATCTGGTGGGATTTCCACTAATTGGGTTTCAAGGTCCTCAAGGTGAGTGATGATATGGGCCATTAGATCATCCTAGCAAGGGTTCCTATCCTCGTGAGGATCCCTAACCACCAATGCATTGGCAGGTTATTCAACAAAATAGGTAGGCTCAGTGTCCTGTAGAGCGGCTGGTGGAATGACTTAAGGAGATGTTGGAGAGATGACCTATGGAATAGTTGGGGGAGCGACCTGAATAGAAACCTAAGGGGCAGATGGGGGAAGGTTCTCACGCAGCTTATGTAGATTTGGAAATGTATACTGTTACTGATTTCCAAAATATCAAGCCTATATTCGGTCATAATATGTAGGGTTATCAATATCAATGGGTGGAAAATCACCTAGGGGAGCCTGTAATTACCCATGTTACCCCAGTGGAGGATTATTAAGATCATACTGGGGATCACCATATTCTGGAAGTTTCCTATCAATGCACTTGATAGGGATCTCATTAATGACTTTATATTGTTTTTTGATTTGTTGGAGTAGTGCATCCTTCTTGGGATCATCCTCTAGTTTCTACAATAAACCAAATAGGTTAGAGGTATTAGAAGTCTCAGTATGCCCTTTTCCCTTATTAGGGTCCTGGCTGAGGGGAAATGACTTGGATGGGTATGAAAGTCCAAGTAAGTGTCTTTGATGGTGAGAGAAAATGCCTCAAGAATCCAACAGTTATGGTATCATCCCCATAGGAAATTTTTCTTTGATGATTCATAACTCAGTTTTCTTATCTATTGGATCGTCCATGTTTACCGCCATGACTCTTTGCGGTATATCCTTGATATCACCGAGTTGGTCTGGTTTTCACCAGATCAGGTTGAAATGGAGAGTACTATATTGTCCCCATCCATGGATTTGGATGTCTAGAGACTCTTGCTCAAAAACTCATCAGATCATAATGAATATCTGAATTCATAATTTTTGAATATCCTGGTGATGATCGAGCGTCCCAGGGTGTTGATCCACAAGAATCACAATTAACTAAACCATGTGGAATTTCTGGCCGATGTCATCATAATGATCCTGGATTTTTTGAATAAGCCAATGGAAAATGAAGAAGAATAAAGTGCATTATCCCAAAGATTCAATAGAAACACATGACTTCATCCTGGTCAAGCATCCCCGGAATGTCGAAGTTTGAAGTAGAGCTTGTCCAAAACATCTCAAGATGATGGTCCACAGCAAGAATGTACCACAAATTCCTTCATTCAGAATCGGGATCCAACACTTGGTTTCCACATTATTAAATTGGGGGAGGATGAGGAACTGGTAATGGAAATTATATAGACAGTTTCAATGGAATGTTGTTCGGTGGACAATATGGTGCTCAGCCTAACAAGCTATTTCATAATGGACTGTCACCCAAGGAATATACTGACTGCATCACCATATCCCTATATGATGGAGTATCAATTTTGGCATCATGTGTCAGGGTAGAGATCACTGGTGGTGAGTCTGGGCGCTTCTCATCATTTACCGGTCCCCAGAACAACTCTCTGTGATCTCTGTTTAAGGTAGAGAATGACCCTAGTGATGAAAAGGTGGATTGTGTGGCTAGACCCTGAAAGAGAGACAAATATTCCTCCTCTTTCATATAACATCAAATAGACTCAAGGATATTTTTTGTTTCAATTTTCAGATGGATGAAGCTTACAAACCTGGTTATTACCATTGACTTTGATCTAGAGGATTGGGAAATAGGTTCCATCATCGAATCACACTCCACTTCAAATTTTTAAAAGAAAACAGGATTGAAAGTGATCTAGTGTTGTGAAATATTCTTCCTTTGGTGTCGATGGCTCACCCTTCTACCCCGGGACAGTTCCTTAGGGTAGGGTAAATCTTTGACATGGGGAGGACCTCTATGCTAGGTGGTTTGGAGTTTGGAGGGCCTCTACTGAAGCTCAGAGGAACATGTAAAAAACATTTATTTCTAATGTCAAAAAATCGGGAAGGCCCCCTTCTCTAGGTGATGATAATGAAATGGGGGGGCTCCATGTTGGATGAGAGAGTGGGGAGAACATCCACTTGGATGTACTAGGGTGTGAGGGGAACCTGGGTATAAGTCAAATGAAATGAGGTTAGTACCCCCCATGCTGAGTGTGGGATGTGTGGGGAGGACCTCCATGGTTAGCAGTGCTGGAGCGGGGAGGGCCCCTACTAGAGCTGGTAAGAAAATGGATGAAACCTTCATATCAATTGGTAGTTTTGGTACGAGGAGATCCTTCATACTGATCAAATAGGGAATGGGGAGTTCCTCCATGCTTATGGGTTATGGGAGGGCCTTCGTATTGATAACCTAAAATATGGGGGAAATCTCCATACCTGGGATCACGGGCATGGGGAGAACCTTTACGCTGAACATAAACAAGATGGGGAGGACCTCCACTTGGACTGGAAATAGTTGCATGGGGGAACATCCATGTATGGTATAAGAGTGGGGATTGCCTCTACCTTATCTTCTAATATTATGGGGATGACCTCTGTACTGAATCTGGATGTCGCGGGTTGGAATGCGATGACTATTGCTCACACCAGAAATTAGAACAGTCAACCCATCCAGCCCATGAGTTAGTTGGGGTCTCAATCCTAATCAGTCATAGAATTTACTCTAAAATTTAATAACAAGGAGATGATATGATGTGTCTATAGTGGAATGGAACACTGAATCTATAGAAGATTATGCCCCCAGAAAAATGTCTTCATGATCTTGCGCTCGACGTTGGCGTTAGGTTAGCTGAGTCGGGTCTAATGATGTAGGGGTAGAGACCAAATAATCCTCTGGCTAAGAGATAGAATGGAAGCATTAACATGGCCTGGTGGGATCCCTCCATGGTGGCTCTCGGGTGATGGTTGAATACAGTATTATTCGAGCATCCCTTACCTCATCGGTTTATGGGAACGAGTTGTAGGAACTTCCTTGGGAGAGGCTCAAAAAATAATTGGATGTCTAAGTGGGGAGTAGTGGATCCCTATGCGACCCTTTGGGGGGTGGTGGTGACGATGAGGCACAGAGGCATCTAGATCTTGGAGGGTCATATCCTTCATTGAGATGACCCCCTCCTATTTATATCTTCGAATGAGAGCATCAATCACCCTCCTTTGGATGATCTCAGAGGGTGAGACGGGGTGTGGGTGACCAGTAGGTGTTGTTTTGGATGACGTCATGGAAGACGTAGACCCATGTGGAGTTTTTGTGATTGAATTTCCCCTGAACTTATGTCTGTGGGTGGGAAGTGACTTGTTTCCTATGGTAGGTGTGTGGTTCCCACAAAGTAAGAAGATTCAACACCAGCACATATGTTTGGAAAAAAATTCCTAATTCCCCATTGTCATTCGGTCTTCCATGGTTAGAGAGAAAGACCCATGCTAACAATGCCATAGACCGGAATAACCCATTATCAACTTCCTTTAATTCTAGAGAGTTTCACACCAAGTACACAATTTTCTAGGTGGGACCTAGCATCGTATATCTTGATCTAGTGACACACTCATCTACTGATCTCTTGAGCACTACTAATATCCATAGTTGCTGGATAACTCATTCATGTGAGGTTTAGCATTTCTGTTTCTGGTGATTTCATTAGGGCATGCCACCTCATGTCATCATCAATAGTGATGGCCATATCTATTTCCCTACATTCCCACATTCCAAAGATGGGAGGAATTTATCACTTCTTTAGAGATGTCTTCTTCTTGATTGAAACAGGATGATGGGATGTTGTTCTCCAACCATCCAACATCAAATATTTTATTATTGAGACAAAAAATGACAACAAGGTTCAAGGGGGGTCTAAAGTAATGGAGACCCAAAGCATCTCCTCTAATCAGTCTAACCCCCTCCAGCTTGAAAATGTGAGTACTGGGGAAAATAGTTAGCCCCGAGTCTGTCATAGAAGTAAGGTAATCCGCAACCTTGATCCCTTCTCTCGATGTGTGAGCGACCTGAGTGATGTTGTTCAATATTTTTTTTCATTTTCTGACCGAATAAGAAATAGACCAAGGGGTGACACGTCTTCCATGAAAAGTTTCATAGAGGATCAAAGAGTCAGTTTTCACTTGGTATAACTCCATGTTTTCCTTCCTGCATATGGATAGGCCTGTCAGCATGGATCTTGCCTAAGCTTGAAGGGGATCATCGATGCCATAATTTTATGCAAAGGCCAGCATGACGTTCCCCTAGGAATCCCGGACCACACCCCCACCTCTCATTCTACCCAGAATACACGACCCATCAATATTAAGCTCGTAGACCTCTTGTGGTGGCTTCCATAGAACCCATTGGCCCTTTGGATTGTTGAAGAAGACCCGGTTTGGCAAAATTTGTGCTTTGAGCATGTTCCACAAGGGAGCAGCACTGGTGTCTTCGAAGAGGGACGACATGTCAGACAACAAGTTCTTCATACATACCACAATAGTCCTTGAAGTAGGGTTGAGCCCCTCATACCTGGCATGGTTCCTTTCCTGCCACAAACACCAGCAAGCGCTGCTAAGTATGATGTCCATTTCCATTCGTTCATAGCCTGCCTCTGAAGTCTCGTTAAACCACCCATCCAGAAAGGAAATTTCATCATGACCATTTCCACAGGACAACACGAGGCCCCCACAGAAGGACCATACATCACGAGCCCATTCTCCTTAAAAGAAGATATGGCTCGTACTTTCCTCCCACGGTGATCTTCAGCAATGACATCGAGAAACAATGTTAATACCAAGCTTCCAGATGGTATCATCTGTTTCCATATCCTGCCTCCTGATTCTCCATGTGATAAAATTGTACTTAGAGGGGATCCTGGTGCACCAAGCCATGTCATTCCAGTTACTGTGTTGATCATTCTCTGACTGAAGCCTCCGGAAATCCCTGATGGTGAATGCCCCTGATGATGAAACCGTGAATATAAATTTGTCGGGCTCTATGAAAATGACAATTGAGTCATAGATATTATGTTGCTCCTCATTCAGAACAACCTTACAGAACTCTGGAAAAAGGACTGCTTCCCTAAATGATATCAAGGGGTAGGGCATCTAGGAAAACCTATGATCGAACCTGCCCAGTTGTGAGTCCAGAAATGGATTTTACCTTCCCCCACGATCCAGCGCAAATGCGTTTGGAGGATAGGGATGAGCTGCTGAATATTGGCACAGAAGGGGGAAATTTTTCCTTCATTGTCTTCCATATTTTCTACCCTTATATGGGACATTTCTTTCCCCCATATCGTACATACTTCAATGATTTCCTATGAGAGTCTTGCATACATGCATTGAATGGTTCTATTGAGGCTCCTCACATTAATCCCCCCCATCATGGATAGGTCGTGCCATCTTCTCCAATGCTACCCAATGCCTTTTACCTTTAGCTCTGGAGTCCCATACAAAACTATCAATAATCGTGTCCACGTTGTTAATGAAACCCTTAGGTATGTTGGTGGAGGCCATAACATGGATGGGTATGGTCTCAAGAACACTATTGACTAAGGCAATCCGGCCACCAAAAGAGAGATATCGGTTCTTCCAGTTGAGTACCATGCCTGATATTCTACTCACTATTTGATCGAAGTCGTGAGCGCGAAGTCTCCCTGGAGATATAGGTTCACCCAGGTACTCAAGCAGGAAATATCCCTTCTGCATATTCATCATAGTACACAACCAGGAGACCCAATGGGTAGCACACTTTCTGGAGATAAAAAGATTTCTCTTAGCATAGTTGATAATCTGGTCGCTCCATTCACAGTATTCTTCAAAAATTATTTTAATACCATTCACTGATTTCCTTCCACCATTGAGAAGTATAATGGTGTCATCCACGAACATAAAATGGGAAACTATAGGGAGATTATATTTCCTCTTGAAAGGAAGGATATCACTGTTAGACACACCTTTTTTAATGAGTCGGTTAAGAGTGTCCTACGCCAGTATGAACCGGCTGGGGGAGATGGGGTATCCTTGCCGCAATCCTTGGGTCACCTTGAATAAGCCATAGGTCTTTCCTAGAATGGATACTACCATCCACGGGGATTTGAAATATCTGAAAAGGATATCAATGGCTTTATGAGAGAATCCCATAGTCTTCAGCACTCTGTTGATGAAACTCCATTCGATCCTATCATATTCCTTGCTCATATCGATTTTAATCGCCACATTAGAGCCATGAACCTTGATATTGATTTCTCTCACCACTTCTTGTGTCAAGTCTATCGTCCCTTGGATGTACATGCCCTTCACAAACCCGTGTTGTTCCATGGATATCCAACTTGTGAGATGCACTGACATTCTTGTGTTAATAATACTTTCTAGGATCTTATAAGGAAAATTACACATGCTTATAGGTCTGTAATCCACATGGAATGAGGGTTTATTTCTTTTTGGAATGAGCACCATGGTAGTGGTTGAGGCTACCCATGGGAGGTACCCTCCTTTGAAAAAATCCTGGATCGCTGCAATAACATCCCCCTTAATAATATCCCAAGAATCCTAGAAAAATGCACCTGGGAAGTTGTCAAGGCCTGGTGCACTCTCTGGGTTGAGGTTCTTCAAGGATTTTTGGATTTCTTATTCCTCTGGTATCTTCTCCAACCATTCATTATCCCTTTGAGAGACCGAAGATGGTATAGTTCCCCAGATCTCTACGTCACCAGAGGGAAATCCATTGGCTATCCTTGAGTTGGGGCCTACCAGTAGATCCTGAAAGAACATCGAAGCCATGTCGCCAATTACATCTCTGTCATTCGTAAACGTACCATCCTCAAGCTTGATGTTGGGAGTGATGTTCCTCATTTTTTCTCTGATACAAGCATGGAAGAAATCAAAATTCTTATCACCCTCCTTCAGCCATTTAATCCTGGATCATTCTCAATCTATCCTCTCATGTTTAAGGGTCAGTTCAGCCCAGATTTCCTTCTTCTCCATGAGTTCCTCACAGATCAAATCATTCCACTCTCCCTCTAGACTTAGCTCCATGCTCTCAAAATTCCGTTTGATGGACTTCATATCCAGATCACTTGTAGGAATGCATTTGTACCATTCTTGGAGACTAAGATTCAATATCTGTAACTTGTTGTGGATGGTTACCCATGTATTCCCTTGGGTCGGCTCTCCCCATAAGTCATTAACAATCTGTTGGTATTCCGAGTATTTGGTCCAGAAATGATAGAATCTGCATTTATCTTGGACATCCCTCCATGGGGACAATATAACAATCAAGGGGGAATGATCAGATATACCCCGAGCAAGATGTTCAACCCTGGCATTCGGAAAACTCGATATCACATTTTTGTTCTCTAGGCATCGATCAATCTGGATCCAGCATCACTGGCTGAACTTCTGGTTATTACACCACATGAAGTCATCCCCAGAGTATCCCATATCCATAAGGCCTACATCAGCCATGAATTGGACGAACTCCAATATGGCTTGTCAGGGGAAAGGCCATCTTCCCTTCTTCTCTGAAGGTTCTAATATGATATTGAAGTCCCCGCCTACAAACCACGGGAGGTCTCCTAGATCAAAAGAACTTAGGTCCTGCCATAAAAGTACTCTGCTGTGTGCTTCACAACTACCATACACAAAAGATACATATAATTTTTCACCATCTTTCGTTACTTTCGTGGTGATGCATTGTTCCCTCGCTTGGACAAGGTCAACCTTTGTCTCCTTTTTCCAGAAAACCCAAATATGTTTATTAATCTGATCCTCTTGCAGGGACCCATGCATTTGAAGTCAGCGGCAGAATTCATTGAGCCACATCGAGTTCTGCTTATGTTCAAGGACTGTCCCAATAAGATCCGTGTTCTTCTTAATCTCTGAAACAAGGAAGTCTATCATCACCTGAGCCCCTAGGCCTCGAGAGCTCCATATTATTATAGGTAACATTTAGGCTCGGTTGTACCCATCTTTGCCCCCAGGATCCTCGGTAACTTTTCCATGGGACAAAGTGCTCTCCCTAAGATGCCTTAATATCAAATGCGTGCAAATCTCAGGGCTCGATACTGGGGGAGTAGATACTAGGGGGTGAAAGGGTAGTTTATTTGAAGGTTTCACCTATCACCAATTTGGAAGGAGATTCAGTTACAGAGGCTTGCCTCTCACTCAAAGGATCATGGGACTTGGGACTGCCACTTTTTGTTGTTGAGGTGCCAAGGTTTTCAGTCATATCCTATAGGTTGACAATTCCATATTGACTCTTGTTCACCTTCACCTCTTCTACCAGACTGAGGGGAAAAAGCAAAAGAGGCAGCATTTCCCCGGGCACCAGATGAAGATGAGGGAGCCTTAGTATTACCTTTAGGCATCCACCCGCATGAAACAGTAGGGGGTACAGAGACTCAGACCTCGGGTTGGGGTACCTAAGAGAAGGGGCCTCCAGGTAGTAAGGCACTATCTCCATGCACTAATTGGCCACTTATTCCAAGGTAGACACAGGGACTGAGGGGGGGACAAACTGCGCTGGCATCTCTGTCCTGGGATCGGACCTAGGAAGAGCAGGCTCTTTTCCTTTCTCCGGTTGTGCAGGAGAGGCCTCTCCAGAGGCCATCCCTTTGGTATGAACATGGCCGCCGAATCTACGATGTCGGCATTCCTGCAGCGAATGACCCTAGAGGATACAGAAGGGGCAGAACCTGGGGAAGACGGGGAAGATGACTTCTTAAAGCCACACCACCGAATTTTTCACCTTCAGGGAGATCCAATCTGGGGGTGGGGAGGATATTTATAGCTCCACACATATACGAGAAGTAGACAGATCCTCACCTCTAGAGGTGCGGTCGTCCGCGCAGAGAAATCCTCCAAGAGAGTCACCAATGACATTCAGCATAGCTCCATTCTGAAAAGATAGGGGCAGACCTGGAAGACTAACCCAAACTGCCGCTGAGGGGATCTCATTCCCTCTTTGGTCATCCATCAACCATCAAGCTAGATAGAACTGCCACCGGCTGAAGGAATGAGGGACTTTTCACCAAGCGTAGAGGAAATTCGCCTCAGATGCCATAACCAGGCAAAAAGAGTTCCGATGAAACAAGGAGATATTTGGCAGAGAGAGCAGCCCCCAGTAATCCACAAACCTTCTGAAAAGCACTAGAGGTGGTTTCGCTAAACCAAAACGAGCCACCAAGGTCCACCTGAGACAATCCACCGCCTCCTCAAATGCCTCCGCGGACACATCCAACAAAATAGAAGATCCCTCACGTGATGTCGTCAAAACGACTGGATGAACCTCCAGGATGCAAGCCTGCCTCTATCCCGATCCTCTAGTCACCTCAATGAAGGGTAGATCCATCCGGTATCTACAAGAGAGAGAAACTGGGCCTTGCTGGGGAGGCGCTGCCAGGGATTCCAGAGCTAGATCCCCAGAAACAGGAAGGGTAGGGAATGATGAGGGGGAGCCAGGAACGAACCAAAGACAGGCTCCTCCGGGCACCGGTTGGCCACCGCAGGCTGGGAGGAAGAAGCGGCAGTGTTCAAAAAATTTGAAATTGTCAGTGGCACATGAAGCACGTTCTCCGCATTTGACTCCATTTGATTTGATATCATCCGGATGTTGTTCTCTACTTCTATGGATTCCTCCTAAAAATTTGTTGCCTAGTCTGAGTCTCCCTTATAGATTAAGACGTAGTTCATGAAATTCATTCCTAGTGCCTTCTATTTGTGGATGTCATTTAATTATGTTTCTTCTATTAGGACATTCCAGGGGTTTATGTGAGGGCAGAAACCTTCGGTCGGGAGAGTAGTCACACTAAGTCATATGTGGAATGTATGGACACTATAATCATGGTACACCTAAATTTTATTATATAATAGGGCTTCTCATGGACATGGAATCCTAAGGCATCCCACATTGAATGTGGGTAATATTATTCCAAAGGCATGTATCTGAGGTTTTCCTCATTTTCCCATGTTTAACATGGGGCATGCTTCATATTTAACATCTAGTGGAGATAAATCGGAATGATTGGAACACTGCTGAGATTGGATCAGGTGGGTACATCCCTACGAGGGATCACCTAAAAGGTTTACCATATGGGTGGATTAAAACACCCAATGAGGATGGATCTGGGATTTCATGTCCCAAAAAAGGTAATCACTACGCCATCAATGTTGATCTAGACACCACAAAGGGCATATCAGAGACAGTTGGCCCCAAAAAGGGGAACACCAAGGTTCAACATTGGCTAGGACTAAACATTAGGGAGGCTTCCTACAAAACTTGTATAGAATACAGGGATCAAAAGAAACATATTTCAAAAGGGTTATTTGGGTATTCTTTGTGGTTAGCTCCATGGGTTCCACAAAAAGCAACAATGGGATGGATGACCTTACCGTGATAGGGGAAAGTTGATAGAGAAGATGGGAGGGGCTTATGCATGTTTAGCTACCCGGGTGCCACTAAGGAGTGGGAATGATGGATGGCATGATCTCACCAGGATGTGGTGTCTCATATGAAGATCAGGATGGACATGGAGGAAGTTTCTGAGAATGATGATGAATTATATGGAACCGATGTGAAGATGATGGTGCAGGGATTGAACCTTAGGGAGGTTTCCTACATATCTTTGTGGTTGGAAATAAAAGTCCACATAGTTCTGGATGGGTAAATGAGACACCTGAGGAAGAAACCCATAAAAACAGGGGCATGGATGGGAACCTGAAGGAAGTTTAACCCCAGGGGTAGTGAATGATCTTCCCAAAACAGAAAGGATTGAGGGAGAGACCAGGATGGGAACTGGATGATGGGATTGAACCTCATGGAGGATTCCTACATACCTCATGTAGAATACGGGGATCAAATTTCACATATCTCAAGATGGGGCATAGAATCGGGGTGTACAAAAAGGAAAACAACTTAGAAACAAGTTGGGGCCTATTCATGGTTAGCATCCCATCACAAGAGGGAAAATCTTGGTAAGAGGGGTATGATGTGTGTGGCTTATACATGGTTATTTTCCTAGTACATGTGGTTGGGGTGTACAAAAAGAAAAATAACCCTTTTACATGATGAGGATTATGTGGAGACTTCCCATCAGGATATATCAGGACACCTAGGGGAGGAGGATACAAGAGATGTGTCTTAAAAATGGAATATGTCACATCAATATGGTACATCCCTATAAGGGAGAACCATATTTTACCATTGATTGGGGTTGAACCTTAGGTAGGTGTCTTACGTACCCAATATATAATACAGGGATCAAAACCCATGTAGTTCGAGGAAATAAAGGAGATCACATTTTAATATCATGTAGGATGAAAGTCAACTGACATGAAGTGGTCAGGACAGATGGATGTTGGGCTTGAACCTCGAGGAGGCTTCCAACATACCCTATGGAAGATAGGGATCAATGTCTGCCTAGTTCCTAAGGATGGGGCATGGGGATTATGCAAGTTTAACAGCCCAAATAAGATTTCATGATCATCAATTTCTATAATCCCAATTGATTCATTATCATTGTGAGAAATAAGAGGTAGTGGTGGAGCTGATGATCATGTCGCAAAAGATGCGGTCGCGAGGAATGGTGAAGATTGGGACATAATTTGGGAGGGAATCCTGAGGTGGCTGACCTGATGTATGAGGACAATATAGCCACCGTATAGGGAACACCCTGTCAATGTATTTTTGGACTTATGTGGATATTATCCGAGGTGCACATGGCGTCAAAGTGAAAAGAGAAATAGAAGGTAGATTGAAAAGGTGGGAAGTAAAAGGCTCTCGATCCCATCACGTATTTGGTCCTCTCTAGACAATAACATATGTGGTGGTCATAGTTTAATGTCATGTTTTGAGGAAGAGGGGTTCTTGGTTGTTTAACATCCTACATCTTGGATGATGGAGACTCTCTCCTCACCCCTGGGAGATACATGACTTGTATCAACCCGTAATTTGGGAAAGGGAAGGTGCAGGAAATGCCAGTTGTTAACAAGGTGGATGAGTGTTCGATAGAGAGGTCCATGTTAGCATAGCTATGAAAAGAAGCAATGAATTTTAGGATACTTATGTGAATAATCGTTAGATAGGGAAACTCAACATGGATCACCACTCAGGGAACCCAAAAATCACTATGCACATGCCTTGAGGGCTGCACGGAAGGTGTGTGCAAAATAGGGATGTTTCATGCACGGGGAGCTCGAACATGGTTCCTTAAAATAAATAAAACACATGGAGCACAAAGGAAGGGGTGCATGAAGGATTTAAGACTTGGGTAAAAATTCAAAGGTTTCATGTAAGTTCAGAGTTATGTTCTTAAAGGGAAGGTGTATGAGTGAAATATGTGTTGCACATGGGTAAGCCTTGCACGTAAGAGTGATCTTTTGCATGTACTTGACTTGGGATGAATGGAAATGGGCGAGGTTCAATCCCTAGTGGGACCACTAGAAGGGGGGCCATGGGAGACCTGTTGCGCAATATCCAGTACCTTAACATGATGGATTTTGTGCAGTCATGGAAGGGGACATCTTACACACACAGGAACAATAGTTTGACTTCCGAAGCATTTTTTCTAAGGGAGGGAGTACCCATCTAATTATAGGTTAAAATATTGGTAGTGATGTTCAAGTTGGTCTGTGGGTAAGAGATTATTTGATGTCATACCAAGCATGCAAGAGGTTTGAACATTGATCCATACTTTTTCACATCGACTGGGCTTCTTTAGTGCATTGACTTGCCCATTTTCAGGAGCTCGGAGTGTAAGAGACCATTTGACGTCATATCAAGAACGTAAGAGGTTTTTTCGTGGATTCCACTCTTTCACATAGGCTTCTAATATAGAAAGCAACTCCATTTGGGTCCTTGGGTTTTTTCATCGAATAAAAATATTCCATTTGGTCACTTAAATATGCCAATCCATGGCCTCAGGCAGAATTCTATGCCAACAATCTCTCTCTCCTGAGGAAGTAGATACCTTATCTTTCACATGTATTGAACGTAGAGGTTGTACCAATATAGAATTATCACCCTTATGAGGAATAACTAGTGGTTATTCTAGATCAAAGAGAGAATTTTGTGTTAAATAATACCTCTCACATGGTTAATGTTTTATGGGGAAACAATAAATTTGAAGAAGCTCCATGGAAACCATAATTGGTGATCTCCTAAAAAAGTAGATACCTGATCCTTCGCATGTATTGATCTTAGAGGTTGTACCACTATAGAATGATCTCCCTTATGAGGAACAACTAGTGGAGATTCTAGATTAAAGAGAGAATGTTGTGTGAAATAAGACCACTCACATAGTCAATTTTTTGTGGGGAAACAATAAATTTAAATAAGCACCATGGGAACCAGAAGTGGTGAGCTCAATTTTTATATCAAAGTGGAAGTTTTTTTGGGTAAAATTATTATAAGGGGGTATAACTTCACAACCCATTATTTTATGATGAATTTCTATTCAAATTAATGTCATTTCATTGATTTTTTGCGATATATAAAACCCTTAGTCTAAATGAACAGTGAAATAGCAAACAAATTTAAAATATCCAAAATATTGCATGTATTAAAAGGAATAAATATTGATAAATATTTTTAACTTTTTTATATAATGGAAAAATATGGATAAATAAGTACTCAATTCTCAGTAAATACATTTCATGATTCAAAAATAATTTTTCTTGAAATTTGTTTTTAATACATTTTATGCCTGGAAATTATAACTAATTTATACAATTTATTAGAAATTTTATTTTAAAATTTTAACATAATTTTTGAAATCAAAAAGTAAAAATTATGATGGGTTGAATTTTTGGTAATTCTCAAAAAAAATATTTTGGATTGAATATTTGAAATATAGATTTTTTTAAAGATGATTAAATTTAAATTTCAAGTATTTTACAAGAACCATTTTGATTTATATTAGTTTTAAAAAAATTATATATTATTTTTATTATAAAAGATTCAATATCTAGCTTATTTATCATTATTATTCTTGATCATCATATAAAGATACTTTAAAATCCTAAAATTCATTTTTTACAAAAACATTTTTCATTCTATTTTTCATTTTTATATTAATTAAATTAATTCCATTAGAAGAGATTAAATATTAAAAAATAGATTACATATTTTTAATCATAATTTTCAAATTTATTAATTAATCTAATTTTCATTTTTTTATTATGAATAGTAATTATGATAGAAATATTATTACCACAATAAAAAGGGTAAAATAGGTAAATTTAGGATAAACTAAGCGATAAGCCCACAATTTTTCATCTTAATTATTATTAGAAGAATTTATTTACACCCTTATTACTTATGATATACATTTAATTGTTTATTGAACAATTTTCCATTAATATTACTTAAAAATATTTTAATGCTTTAAATAATTAAAAGTGTTTTACTCCCACCACTTAAAAAATGAAACCCATCACCTATCTTCTTTACAACACTTTGAAGAAACTTGCTCAACCATGAACTACCCAATCCTCATCTAAGAATATATATAAATTATATAAAGGTTATGGTATTCTTAAGAGACCATTATAATGATCATTGATAAGGGATCTAAAGAAGGTCTACCAAAGATGAGGTAAGCGTCTTGCCTGATCTCTTTCAATTTAATTCTTCATTTACCTACTATAAATGAAAACTAAACATTACTAAATAATTATTAAATGTCTTCAATATAATAAATATTTATTATGATTATTGATCAACCATTTTCCACATCCTTTCTATCTAATAGGAAATGAAATGTATTACTCTTTCATACGTGTGGACTGTGGCCTCCACATAGTGATTTGATTCATTATCCATCCAATAATTCCTAGATGGTTATTATGATGGATTTAATTTTTATATATATTATTTATTAAATAATTATAGCATTGTAATTATAATATCTTATCTAACTTATTACCTTTCCATCAATTGAAAAATGATGATGTCTCCACAATGTACATATAGACTACCACCTCCATGCAGCAATGAGATTAATTTTTCATTTTCTCTTTACATGGAATGTATTAAGGATATAATTAATTAATTTAATTTAAATTTATTATATAATTATTATTATTTAAATTTGAATTATTATTTACCATTTCATTTTTTATAAAAATAAAAAAAAAGTGTACCCATGCATACATACGGACTATCATCTCCATAAAGTAATGTAATTCAATTTTCATTAATGATTTATATAAATAACAATAAAAGTGTATATAATGAATAATTATGATTCTTATTTCATGATATTTATTCTGTATATTATGAATCCTTGTGCAAGGTGTGAGAACTAGAACCATCTAACTAAAACATACACGAAAAACAAAGTAGTTATCACCCAAAACAGTGATTTTAAAAACCAATTATTAATAAACAGGTGATAAGATGTTATAGATATATTTTATTTGGTATTATATATATTAATATGGTTATTGAATATATTTATTATGAATTTATAATTATTTTATAGGATATTTTACTGTGTACGATAAAGTATGAAGCTTGAGGTAAGGTATTTATGTTTCATACCAATTTTAATTGAGATTGTTTATAATTGAATTTCCATTGAAAAAATTATATGATACATATTTATAAATCTCATTTAATTTTTCATTTACTCTAGTTATTCTTAAAATTTTAAATTATTACTACACTTTTTTCTCTCTTTGGTATTTGAAATGATTAAGAGTACATTTTTAATGAAAATCCAACCTTATTTCCTATTTGGTCGATGAAATATTAATTATATATAAAATACCATCATAGATGCTCCATAAAGTTACATAATTATATATAGAATTTTCTAGAAAGTTAATTTTTACAATCATTAACTTTATATACAAAGTTTTATAAAATAATATTTCTAAGTGTATTCAAAAACATACTGCTTTTGTTTTCCTTAAAAGTTACAAAAGTAATTTTTCCTTTTAACATATATAGAATGAAAAAAATTTCCCTCTATAATGACCATTCAATTAATTGAATCATACTTTTATGAATCCATGCTTATCTTCAAAGAAAATTATTTTCTCAATATTATATATAAATTTTCATCTAAAATTTTATCAAAGTAAAAAATTTATTTTCCTATGCTTTAAAATAAATATAAAAATAATATTTTAATTGAATTTTCCATCTATGTTAACATACTTTAATGATTTTTATACTTCATTGTGGGTATGATCTTATTATACCATCCACATTATTTCTCTAGATTTCTTATAAAGATTCTATAAGGTTTATACTATGAAATTAATTTCTACACCATAGATAAATTATGTTACGATTAAATGTTTATGAAACCTAATTATTTTGTATAGTTTGTGCTATAATGAAATGTTGAATGTTTTATGATCCAATGGAACACATATTTATGGATTTTATTATGTTATGAATGGGTCTATTACATCCCTCTAGTGTATTTTGTGAAGCTTTATATCTCATAATATAATTATGGGAAACATGTTTATTTTCTCGATCCACCATGAGGAATATATAGGGACAACTAATCCTTTATGATATAGAAAACATGTCTTTATCCCTTATACATAATTATATGATAGTATTGGTAGTTAAACTTAACATATGATTTATTTTATATGGTTATTATAGTTTCATACTCTTATGCCATGTTTTTATGATTATGATTTGAACTTATGGTTCATGATTGATATATGATTATTCCTCACTCTTATGATTCTGTCTTTTGAAATAATAATGTTTTATTCCATGAACCATGTTAATTATGTATCAACTATTGGGTATGAACTTTTTAAGGTTTTATAATGATCTCATTCCCTTATTCTTATCTTATGATTACATATTATTATTGATTGTTATCACACATGTGTACCCTTTCTAAGAATCTGAGTTCACCCTTTCTTATGTTTATTTTCCCCCATGTTATGAATAAAGGATTTAAGTGTGGTATGTCAAAGAAGGATATATTGTGAGAATAAAATTATGGGAGATATTAAATATTTATCATGAAATATGTTGGTTATGTTTATAGTCTCCAAGTACACAAATTCTTTTAATTTTATGGGGAGTTTAATTTTATTATATGTATTGAATATTAATCTAAAAGAATATAATATCTATGTATGTTTTATTGAGCCATCACATGATGCATTGACCTAAATTATCTTATTTTCTATAATATTATATTATAGTGGATGAATTTTTTTATGTGATGAGTGTTTAAATATTAAATTATCTTACATCGATTGAATTATCATATGAGGAGTAAAAATATCACACCTAGATCAGAATATTCATAAATAATAATTTCATTATAAGGATAAAAGTTATTTAAAAAATATAGTAAATTCATTTTATCAAAAAAATTATAAATAATCTTGATTAAATTATATGTTTTTAGAGATAAATAATATATTTCTTATATAATTTCATGTTCATGGAACATATTATCATTATAGTTTTCTAAGAAATGCTAACACCTATATTTATTTTATCTAATGTGATAAGGACAAATGAGGAAATTATGAACTAAATAACACTTATATTTCCATGAAAACAAATATTTCTAGGGATTACTTAAGTTTTATTCGATATATTCCACTCATCTTTATATTTTTAGAATAGAAGGTGTAAATCATCGAATAAATCACTTTTTTATGTGTTATATATATTTTGAGTCTTTACTATTTTAGTAAAAAACAATAGTATCAAATATTTTGAAATTTATATGATGTATAACTCTATATAAATATGACAAATAAATACAAACTCTATTACATCACAAGAATATATATGTTGAAAAACTATAAAAAGTAAAAACATGAATTTTCATATTTATTCATGATTATATATATTATAGCCAATGAGACATTTCAGATCTTCTCAGTAATGCCTTATAAATTATATAGAAGGTTTATTTATCAACTGTTTATTGCTGGATATAATTTTTTGACAAACTATATATCTTTCCAACATTATATGATTGTATTAAAAAGTTATTAATTAATGTATTAAGTGTTGTATGAATATCGTGGATGGTTACTATAAAGACAGATCCTGATAAAATCACTTTGAACATTTGAAAAATTTTTTAGTCTCTTTCTAAAAACTGTCGAGGTCTCAAAGAAAATTAAAATATTAGCGAAAATCACCAATCTTTTATACATAGTGTTAGGGGAGTGGTATTGGGGATCTTTATGCCATGAAAAACTATAAATATTATGTTCCATTATTCCTTTCACATATTCATTATTTCCTCTATATATTTTATTAAATATTATGTGAATAGTTCATGCTCATTTTAAGTGTAAGGAATTAAGTTGTTGAAATTTTTTAAGAACATATTCCATCCTCCTTGTGAGTCATTTGGTAACTCTACTTGTACAATAGTTAGAGACAAATGAAGTGATTTTTGAGTTTTAAAATTTTTTCAGTTGATGTTCAATGATTAGTTTCTAAATTTTCTACAATTACCAAAATGAAATATAGAATTTTTATGATAATAGACCCATATTCCATTAGAGATAATAATAGATTATTTAATCCTATAGAGTTTATATATCTAAATTTTATTGACCTTAATGAATATATAAATATATTAAATCGTTCATCAATTCATATAGTTGAATTCAAATTATGGCCTTATACTAAATTTATAATTTGATGTTAATTAAAGATAAATTAATACTATTATATATGGTATTGGTATAGATTCCTTTAATGGATTTTCATAATTCCTTTTTATAAATTAAATTATGGAAACAATTTTAGTTTCATATAAAGGTGCTAAATTTTCTAATAACTAAGGTACAAGAATTTTATAAATAAATTGAATGCCTTTAAAATGTAGAAATGATAAAATATCACTCAACTAAATGTAAGGATGAAAGATATAATGGATGATGTGAATAACTTTGGAACTCCTTTTTCATTAATCATCTCACTCACTAAAGGTTTTAAGAGTATTTCTTACTATATGAAGTGGAAGATCTACTACCATCAAATGATGTCATCCTTTAAAATATATAAAGGTAAAATATTTCATTAGAACTATTATAATTTTTTGGGTAGAAATTATAGATAACTTTTATTATAATATATTAATTAGATTATGTACTGATTCTCTAAAAATATTTACTATTAATGATGTTAAAAATGGATTAGATACATTATTATTTAACTCTTCTAATGAACATGAATTCATATATTCATAATATGAAACTGAACATCCTCAATCTAAATTAAAGTTTAAAAAAATATTAAAATAGTAGAATAAGATACAAGAAATACTTTGAATTGTACAAGAAAATTGATGGAAACTAAAAAGAAGCGTGATGTTATGAATTTATGAATCTCGAGCATATCATTCTTGATTTCTACCAATTTAAGGAAAATAAGAAATCTAAAAAGAAATGAAAACGAAACTTTTTTACATTAATATAGAGAATAAATAACTAAATGCCACATGGAGTGATTCTAAATAATCCAATGGTGATTTATATCACAAAAAAAAGTTGAGATATCAAATCATAAAGATAATATCTGTTTTATGGCACAAAATGACAACATACAATCATTTCATTCTTCCAGGAAAGAATCTGAATCATGAAATAAAAAAATTTCATTTTCATAAAAAAAATATATTTTTTAATATAGTATACAAGTTATAATATCTTAAGAATAATCACAAGTCACTTTCGAAAACTTATATGTTTGTGCTAACTAAAAAAGTCACAATTCTCAATATATTTTAGAACTAAAATTAAAACTAGATAAATCTTATTGAAGTTCTGGATTCCATTAAAACTAAATAAAGGAATTAATGTATTCTATAAAATCTCTTAAAGATACATAACATTTATTTAATATGTGGGGGTATTACCTTAGCCAAATCCTTGGTAAAGAAAAATTAAAAATGGTAAACAAATAATTTAATGTAATTTAGATTAATATAGGCTATAGATAAATTATTTTGTTCCTAGTTTCAAAAATAGAAGCATGTATAATGTTAATTGTTTTAAGTGTTGTATAAATTTTCATTATACTAACTTTTATTATATAATATATCCTTAATTAATTGGTGAAATTAATAATTTTATTTCTAGAAAAAAATATGAAACTATTTTTGTAAATTTTGTAATGTTTAAACATATTTAGGTTCTCAAATCATTTATAGCTAAAACTGATGGACCTGGGTGAATTGGGATACCAAAAAACATTACTATTTGGTTTATTTTTTTAGGGAATATATGATATGAATATAAAATGAAATTGATATATAGATAGTGGTTGTTTGAGGAATATGAGTGATGGTTTTTTCACTTCCACAAAATATCAAAAATATATAGTCTATGTGACATTTTGTGATAATTACAATTGAATGATTATTGTATTTTAATATATTTGAGATTCACATTAATTATTCATCAATAATGTTCTCAATATTAAAGGATTAATGTACAAACTGATAAATATTTCTCAACACTACAGTGATGGATTTTCTGTTAGTTTTTCTAATAATTCTTATTCTATTTTGAATGTTAAAATGCATAAATATAGATCACATATAATATAAAAAGTTTACACTCTATATCTATTGTTATCCCATATAGGTTAAATACCCTGAGAGGGGGTGAATCAGGGTATTGAAATTAAAACAATTTCCCCTTAAGATCTTGTTTCATTGTTAGAAAAAAACACTCTTCTCTCCCTTTCTCATAGAAATGTATGAAAAGAAATAAAATTATGCATTAGATGCAGAAATTTTACTTGGTTCACCTGAATTATGATATGTCCAAGGAGTATAAAAATTCCATGTGACTATGTACCAAATCCATTAAAGAGCATTGTTGTTACAATGTTAGGAGCGGACTCACTATCCCTCCTAGTTTACAACCAATCAAAAATTGAAATTTCATTGCTCTCTCAACTGAAGTGCACTCACTTCCCCTTTAGTAGAATGCACTTTGATCTCTTGAATCAATATTTTTTACATCTAATATAGTGTATCATTAAGTTACACTTTCATGCACTTGATGAATAACTATTTTACCAAATTATTATTGGGAAATCACTTCTGGTTTACACTTTGCCTTTCTTGCAACATTTAGATGGCTTGCGCACATCTTTATCAACATGCATGCAATAATTAAACTTTTCATATAAAACCAACTATTGTCAACCTTATATTATTTTCATGTTACTCTTTTGGAATACAACTCCCTTTCCACATTCCTCTTACACGATTCTAAGCCCTGATTTTATTTGAGGTTCGATCTACCAAATTGAGGGGTGTAGTCGTTAATTTATAGACATTGTCGACCTTGTGTGAATGTTTCTCACCCTCCATCCACTTTGAGCGTAAAATTTCTCTGAGCGTGAAAGTTCATTTTTTACATCAAATTTGGAATGTAATTCTCTTTCGTGCATATCACTTCATCTTTATTTCACTGGTTCATGTAACTCGTCATTCACACAAAAAAAATTCACACGATTCTTTCCTTTACCATATTTTGATGAGATGATATTGAAACATCACTTTCATAGAATATTTCAATTCACCTTCATCATTTCATGAAGCATCTTTTTTTTAAAACAACTATTCTCGTATCTCCAATTTATGGACCGAAAAATTTGGAAAACACTAGGAAAAGGTGCCAGCTTGTATACATACTTTTTGTACCTCCTATAAATAATCCATTATTTTGTCCTATATCTTTCTCAACATAGACTTTAAACAATCTCTCTGGAACTTCATAGTTGACTATGAAAACCTTCTTTATCAACAAATACAATCAACCTAAAAACGCCACTATGTTACCTTGAGGTATATTTTCCCAACAATCTTCCCCTTTAGGTTTATTGAAAAATATTCACATTTTGATACCACGTTAAATCTTCTTCCATATTCTATTACCATTTTATTCTTGTGATTCAGATAGTGATAAATGATTTAATCAGAACATACTCTAAACCCACGTGATCTATTCTCGATATGATAAATAATAGTAAAATTCAAAGTTTATTAATGAATCACTTAATTCCAAAACCACTCAACTTTTTCATCATGAACTTCTTCTACCGTGGTATATATACTTTGATCTATCAACTTTAGCATCATCAGATTTAAAACTCATCTTACTTCACTGCTACAGTTCTCATACTTTGGAATTCTTAAAGATGTCCGATTTGAGATCTAATATACATGAAATATTTCTTCATGAAACCTAATTCACATTGTGTCATAGAATCATTTCATGGTTTATCAAAACATATAATGTTTAAAAAGTTGAAACTACCCCTACATCATTTCTCCCCATATAAACTTCTCCCTTTATCCTGATTAATAATTTTTATCCCCTTTAATAGCCCACAATTTCTCCCTATTTGTCAAAAAAACCAAATGTTACCTCTTTGTTTTCTACAATAAGGTAAAGAACATAGATCATTACATTATGGAAAATCACACCATGCCTCAAAGAGAGGGGTCCCACATTCACACTTTTTCAAGTGTAGGGAGTCAACTAAACTCCCAAATCTAGTCAATTCCATTCAAATGATTCTTTGGGTAATGCATATATCAGAATATCGACAACCTGTAGTTTTGTAGGCACATACTCCCACTTCACAATCCATTAATCTACCTTCTACTTGAAAAAAATAATATTTGATTTAAATTTACTTTGTCTTCAAGTGATGGAAGAGATTTTTTATAATATTTATAGCACTTGAATTATCTCAAAGGATTCTGATTGGAGACTTCACATCAACTCCCATATCATTAAGTTGTTGCTTCATCCACAATAACTATATGCACAATTGAGTAGCCACAATATATGAATCTTCTATTGTGCTCACTAAAATGGAATCTTAGTTCTTACTTAGACAAGAAATACACAATATTTCAAGATAGAATGCACCACCTGACATTTATTTTCAATCATCTGCTGATCCGGAATAATATGCATTTGTACATCCCAGTAACTCGTACTAATATTTTTCATTGTATATAAAGTCAAAATCCATTATGCCCAAGATATACCAAAGTATTGTTTTCACTAAAATAAAGTGGATTTCATTGGGATTTCTTTTATACTGTGTTTATTGGAATATAGAAAAAAATATCAGGTCTTGTCGCTATCAATTATAATAGACTTCCAATGATTTGCTTGTATTCTATGATATTAACCAATTTATCTTCATCATCTCATGATAGTTTCATCCGAGTAGCTACCAGAGTCATCATCTCTTTGGAATTATATATTCCAAATCTTATAAAAACCTCCTTATCATTTTTGGATTGAGAAAAAAATGTGTCATTTCTTACTTGTGTCACTCATAAACCAAGGAAAAGTTCATTTCACTAATAATTGGCATTTAAAACTAACTTTTCATGAATTCAGAAAAATACATTCATTGTTCTTCATCTGATCCACCAAATATTATGTCATAAACATACACCATCACCATAATCCTTTTACTACTATCATTGTTGATGTATATATTGTAATCAACTCCACCACACTAAAAACTGAGTATCTTCAATAACTAATTGAGTCTAGAATACCATGACCTCAGTGCTTTATTCAGACCATATAGATCCTTAATCATTTTAAATACTCTATTCTCATCTTAATTAATGAGAAAACTATTTGTATACTCAATATAAACTTATAATTCCAGGAAACCATTTAGAAATTTTGACATGACATCCATCACGAAAACTTTGAACTTCCTTTTCACTATTATATCTAAGAAAAATATAATTGTCACTAGCATTGAAATAAGTGAAAAAATTTAATCAACATATTTACCCTCTATCTGGGAGTACCCTTTTCACACTATTCAGGTTATTTAAATCACAGCATCATCTTCATTCATCTTATTATGAAAGACTCATTTTATTCATGATGAAATTCTTATCTATTGGCCTTGAAACAATATCTCATGTCCAGTTCTTCTAAATCCAGTCTAACTCCTCATTCATGGCACGAATCCAATTTTAATCACTAGCTTCTTCCATAAAACATTTAGGATGTACCTGAAATAAGAAAGATTTCTGTTTTAAAGTCTTCATTCTCCCTGTATGAACTAGTGTGGCCTGATCACCAATGATATTTTTCTTATCCATTTCAGCTGAACTCTTTGGCTTCTCTACATATACATATTTGACTTCCTCCTACTCATTATTAGTATCTTCTTCTAAATCATCATTTTTTGACTTCTTCTCCCCCTATGTTTCTTACCTCCTCATCACTTTCATCAAGGAACTGTTCACTGTGTTTTTGAATATTCTAATCATTTTCCACTATAGTAACATCATATAATTCAAAAACTTTTCTCAACCTCTTATTAATGTTTTTATATGTTTTTTATTTTCCCAAGTAGCCAAGGAATATCCCCTCAAATCTATATAACTTGAATTTCATGTGTTTCTCTTTATTGAGAATAAAACACTTACTCAAAGCATTTAAAATTACTTTAGTGTTGGCTTCTTTTTATACCACATATTATAGGGAGACTTTTCATTCTTCAGACACAACAGAGACCTATTGGATATGTTGACCAATTTTAAGACTTCTTCCTTTTAGAATTTCTCTAGTAGAACTTTTCAATAACCATAGTTATGGCAATGTTTTTAATAAACCAATTTCTCCTCTCAACCACTCCTTTTAATTAGGGATTTCTCGCAACTAAAATTTGATGATTTATCCCATGTTTCTCAAGATAATCCTCCACATTATTTTTTGTATATTTTTTACCATTATCAGTATAAAACCTTTGAATTTTTTGTCCAAGCGTCATTTTTCATTCACTCTGATATTATTTTATGCGACTGAACACATCAGTCTTGTGGTAAATGAAAAATACCCATGACATCTTACTAAAATCATCAATGAAAGGAATGTAATACCTCTTCCCATAAATGAATCATAGTGAGATATGTATGCATAAATCTTTATTCATTAATTAAAGCACTCATGTTGTATTTTTTTCCTTTCCTTTTACTTCTCTATGATGGTATTACCTTGTTAACAAGTATCGAACATATAAGTTTGATCATGTGATAACTTAGGGATGTATTGAGATACATATAATTTGACTAAATATTATAGGGAAGGTTGGAATAGATGGCCAAGACATTTATATCATAACACATTTTCCTCCTCTCTAGATAAAAAGAACATATCTTCTTCTCTGCTTAAAAGGTATAGATTCCCCCTTGTTATTCTTTCTTATATAAAAACTAAACCATATCTTATTTTATGATACACATATTCTTAGTAAATATTATAGCATGTCCTGAGTTACATATTTTATTAACACTAAGAAAGTTGTGGCTGAGACATTCAACGACTATGACATCAACACATCTCATTTATTTTCCTCCAAAATTGGCTTTTCCTAAGTCAATTATCATCAATACTTCATCATTTATAAATTTGAGAACACATTATTTATCATATTTTATTCCTATAACAAGATCCTCAGTGCCTGTCATATGGGATTTGAATCTACTATCTAGGATCCATACAACAGAATGATTCAGTGCTTTTAGGGAAATTTCTAAAACAACTTCTTTCTATGCTATTTTCTTTCTGATCCATTTGTTGACTTCACACTCGGTATAGATTGATAATATTGATCTTCCTTGGAGTATGATAGAGAAGATTCATCTTATAGAGCTGGAAATCAGTTTTTTATTTTTATCTCACTTGATGATTCATTGAGTTTCTGCTTGTGAACAATTTGTTTCTACTTTGGAAAATTTCTCTGCATGGTTGATGAAAACTATTTGGCCATGTGTCCAAATCCTCAACACCAAAAACAAGGACCCATGAAATATATCCTAGATTATTGATCTCTATTTGGGTTCCTTTTATATTCTTGTGCCCTTAAGTATCTCTTGGCTACGTAACACACATTTTTGTGTGTCCCATATTTCCACAACAAAAACACCATATGTGGGGTACATTCCTGTATGTCGCTTCTACAGTATAGGTTTTTATTAGGTTGTTTGATTATTATGGTTATGATTTGTACCCAAATCAATATTTAATCTTGGATCTGATTCTTGTGGACTAACATTAATCGTCACATCTTTTTTTTATTCAGGATCCATATTGGCCTAATCATTTGAACATGACTATTACTTATTTTATGCTAGACCGCTATGCTCCACTTCTATCTTTTCTATCACCTGAATGATCTAATTTCATGATACCTTGTCATGATTCATGAGTTTTACCTAATCTTTAACACTTCTCCATAGGTGGATAACTTCCTCTTCAAGTTCTTTGATACATTTGATTTGATTTTTCTAGTGTTATTCAAACTATCGATTTCTATTTTATGTTCTTTGATTTTGAGCTTTTACTCAATAGCATTTTCTAAGATCTCTTCCATCGAAGACATTATCCTCTCAATTTCTTCCATTAGCTCAGACTTCTATTCTTATTATCGTTGCATATAGATTTTGGCATTATAAATCACTTTTTTTACTTTCTTAATTTTGGATCTTTAAACATCTATCTCTTTAAGAGAATCTCCCAATTCATCTTTCATATCAAATCTTTCTTTGTAATCTTCTTCATCAATTTTTATTTTATCCTTTTTCTTTGAGTTACCAAAAACTACCACCATGATATTCTCTCCACGATATTTTTATTTCTTCACCCCTCAAACCTCAGCTCCATCTGAACTTTAATTTTATTGTGAAATAAGGTTCTTATTTTTTAATAAATTTATCTTAAACTTTTTCTTTCCTTTCATATAGGTTGAATACTTATTCATGGGAATTTTAACTTCATCGTTATCATCATCTTCAAACTTCTTGGGCTACATTTCTACAATATTTCCAACCTTTACACATTAAAATCAATCAATTGATAGTTTCCCATTAAAAATTCTTTCTCCTATTTGAATATTTGAGGAAAGGAATGACATTACCTCCCCCATATCTTCTTCTTCATGTACATATTCAATTGTGAAATTATTCATGGCCTTGAATGTCCCTTCATTGGAATTCCCTTTTTTCATAGATTCAATATCCTTATTTCTCATCTTGTATGCAATAAGAGTACTATGTACTATATCCAGTGTCAGTTCCTATAGATATTTATCTTCTAGAATAGAGACATTTGGGTTGAACTATGGTGTGAGTCTTTACAAGATGTGATTAAAAATATTTATATAATCATTTTTTTCAGACTATGCATATCCTCCACAAAAACATTTATTCATTCAAATAATGCATTAAAAGACTCAATGGTTTTTATTCTCAGATCCTCATATTTGTTATACATAACATACATTTTGGTTCTCTAACTTTTGAATCACCTTCATTGATATTTAGTAGTTTTCCCAAATGGAATGATTTGACTTACATAACATCACCTTTGTATAAATTGAATTGGATAAATATCCCCCTAATGCATTAATTCCTCTATAGTTAGTATCCAATTCGCTTCTTTCAGCATCTGATAACAAAACACTTTCCACATTGGTGGAAATACCATGAGTTGCTACTTTATAGACATATATTACTAAGGATCAGAAACAGTGTTGTGTCTGATTCTTTCATAATTGAAAATTGTTTCCATCAAAGATCAGAATCCATTTATGATTAACAACCTCCATGAGATAAAAAATTAAATTAACCTTGTCTCTAATACCAATTGAAATTCCAACTAGTTTAGATACCCTGATAGGAGTAAATCAGGGTATTATAGATTAAAAAAATTCCCCTTTAGGATCTTTTTTTTTTGTTATATGAAACACTTTTCTCGCCCTTTCCTATAGCAATGTATGAACATAAATAAAATCATGCATGAGACACAACAATTTTACTTGGTTCACCCTAACTTGGATACATCCAAGTATCATAAAAAGTTAATGTGCCAATATAAGAAATACACCAAAGTTCACTATTGTTAGAAATTTCATAGCAGACTCAATGTCCATCTTGGTTTAAAACCAATCACAAATTGAAAGCTCACTACTCTCTCAATTGAAGTGTGCTCACTTCCTCTTTAGAATAATCCACTTTGATATCTTGAATAAATATCTTTTACACCTAATGTGGTGTATCATTAAGTTATACTTTAATCCACTTGATGAATACCCATTTTACCATATAATTAATATAAAATCACTTCTGTTTTACACTTTTTCTTTCATGAAACCTTTATATGGATTTTGTACAACTTTATCAACTTGCACACAAAAAATAACTTTATCATGGAAAACAGACTTGCGCAAAAATTATATTCTTTGCGAGTATCTCTCTTTGTAAACATATCCCTTTACACACCCATATTATGCAATTTAAATCCCTGGAATTCTCTAAGGGTTATGCTTCCAAATTTAGGCGGTAACTGCTAATTTATAGACTCTATCGGCCCTACGTAGAAGTTTCTCACCCACAAACCACTTTGAATACAACATTTTTATGAGTGTGAAAAACTATATTTGACATCACATTTGGCATGTAATGCTCCTTCATGCATATCACTCCATCTTTATTTCATAGGTGCATGTAACTCGTCTTTTACGCAAAAAAAAATATTTCATGCGATTCTTTCCTTTTCTATGTTTTGATGAGTCGATTCTAAAACTTCACTTGCACGTAAGATTTCAATCAACCTTTATCCTTGTCCACAACTTTTTTTTCAAAACCACCATTCTCTAATCTCCAAATATTTTAACCAAAAAAGTTTTAAACACTGGAAAATGGCACCACCTTGTATATGCACTTTTTGTACCTCCTTCAGGGAGTCAATTCATTTATCTTGGAAATTTATCAACATAGCTTGACAACAATATCTCTAGAACTCCACAAATTACTATGGAAACCTACTTTGTAAACAAATACAATCCACCTAAAATTATTCCAATTTTATGTTGAGGGATTTTTTCCCAACCTACAGTAATTATGAAAACAAAATGTAAACTATTTGATTAGTTAAATTAATGAATTATAGATTTTTTTATCGAATACTAGTACAATGTAAATTCCATTACTTCAGAAATTTTTCTAAGAATTTTTTCATTTCATATTTTCCTTATACTAAATTAAAAAATAAAACTAAGTTATGTATGCCAAATGGGAAAGAAAAAAATTCATGTTTTAAACTAATTAAAAATATTTCAAATTATAGATAATTGTAAATTGTCCATTTGGATTTTTTTGGAACCTATAGAATTAAAATCATAGGTAGAAATTCTAAGTATTATTTTGTTGATGATTTTTATATTTTTTAACAGTTTTTATTTCTTAAGACTTAATATTGAATCTTATATTGTTTCTATAAATATGTATAAGACAGTAAATAATCAAAATGATTCTAAAATTGTGTCTTTGATATGTGAACATGGGGAGAGATTTTTAATCATGAATTCAATTCATTTATATCACATTTTTTAATTGAACATACCATCTATATACCTAATACATATCAAGATTATAGTTTTCTTAAAGATTATTAGACCCAATAATGAATTTATATAACTATATCGTGTGAATATATCTTGGATACTCATTTTTGATGAAGATATTATGAAAACATTTAATTTCAGTAAATTTGTTTTAATAATGCCTATTATTAAGAAAACACCCTATTATATTTAGAATAATATAAAAATAAAGGTTTGATACTCTAATTTTTTTTGTACGAAGTGTATATCTTGAATAATAAGGAAAATCATGGAAATTTTTATCAAAAGGTTGATAAAAGAATATTACTTGGATATTATAGATCTTCTAAATACAATAGAGTTTTCAGAAATAAGTCAAGGATAGTTAAATTATTAATTCATGTCAAATTTGATGAATGTGTTCCCATTGATCACAAGAAAATATTATTGATAAACTAAGTGAATAATTTTATAACATGAGTCCCAAACCACTCTTTGATGAAAAATGGATGATATATTTGAAAAAGATCATGAATAATATAGTTTTAAAGGATTAAATCTAAATAACATTAATGTGTGATTCCTAGATAACCTATGGCCCTTAAAATATATCTTAGAGTGAGTTTTGGGAATTTTAGATGATGGATTTATGATTAGAAAAAATGTTGGTAACCTTGCATAATTTTATTCTTATTTATCTAATGTAGAATCACATGAGCCTCAGCCTAGTTGGTGAGGACTAGGTAGGTTCATCCCAGAGACTCGAGATCAAATTCGGGTGGAGGAGTATTTTCAGTATTGTAGCAGTACTGTAGAAGTACTGTAGCAGTCATTGTAGCAGGCCATGTTCGGTACTGTATCAATTGAAACTATTTTTTCATCTGGGCCTTTGGGCCACCGGTTTGGTCCTCATGTCCTGTAAGGTGTTCGGGGCACCCAGGGCCTTCGGGCAAGTTGATTCTCAAGGCCTTTGGGCCACCTTAAGGCCTTAGGGCCACCCCAAGGCCTTTGGTCCACATGAAATGTAGATGTACCAGTAAGACTATAAGGGGAAAGGATTCAAAGGATGATTTAGATAAGGCGCATTCACTAGAGTAGAGATAACCGAAATTGGAAGAATTAGAGGGTATGGATTTTCTATTGGTACTGCACCTGTGCAGATTTTCATAAAATAGCTAGCCGACCAGTTCCAAGTTGTCTTTTCTGGGTGATTCCCTCTAAGACCTACGGGTCATGTAATTGTCTATAAGCCTTCGGGCCTTTTAAGGGTTCCACCTCACCCCTTGAAAGGTGGATTATCAAAAATAATAAAAAATGATGGCCTTTGGGACATTCCCAGTAGAACCTAAAATCATTGAATAAGCTATAATTTATGGGGATTAGATTTTAGAGTGAAATGACTGTTTAAATAGTTCCAAAGAATCAAGTTATGTGAATTAGGAGATAGAACCCATAGATAACCTGATATTGGATGAAAATGTTTATTTATAAATATAAATTATGACCATAGTGTGATCACTTGAAATAAATCTAGTTTAGTTTTGAATGGTTATAACCAAGGGGAAGGAATATATTATGGGAAAACCAGATCCATGTTTACCATGTTCGAATCCATTTGAATCCTTTTGTCATATGGCTCATATATAAATTTTAATTTAATTTAGATGGATGTAAACTCGTCATTTTTAAATTGATTCATTATAATGTAATTTTATATTGAACAAACTCTATGTTTTGAAAACTACTATTATCAAAATTTTGTTTTCAAATATACAAATGCTTTTTATAGTAATAAATAATCACTTAGATCATTCTATAAATGTTTGAGTTTATTAATTTTATCAAATTATTTTATAGTACAATTGGATGACCCTAAATGTTTTAACAAAATATATTAAAAGATATTATTATGGTACTAATTTATGTAGATGATATGATTTTGGGGTCCATAATTCAAAAAAAATAATTTTCTAAAAATCATGAATAGCAATTCGAAATTTCCTTAATGTTTTATTTAAACCTTTTCCTCATATTTTAGATTTATTAAAAAGATTTTAGGAACATATTTAATAAAATTTCATAATTTCAAGATTTACATAAAATATTTTTACTTAAAAAAATTAAAGTATAAGAAACTCGAAGGAGTTCAAACATTATATAATATTTGGATGAGGATAGTAAGATAGTTGGAAACTTATTATTTAATATAATTATTAGTATCTTGTTATATAAATCTTCTATTAGACCCCAAATCGTTTTTTTGTATGTTTATGTGAAGGATTCAGGTTTAATCCCAATAAATCCCATCTAATTTCTATGAAAGGAATTTTAAGGTATTTGAAAGGAATTATTTTATTTTTTATAAATTTTACAAAATCATGTAATTTTAATTTAATTTCATATTCTATTGTAAACATTAGTGGGTGTTTATTAGATAGAAATATTACTTTATGAACCTACCACATTCTAGTTTGATATATTTTTTCCAAGTCTAATAAGATAAAACACTATGTGAAATTATGAACTGATAAAGCTATGTACATTGTGGATAGTAATTGGTGTACACAATTATTGTGAATAAAATATACATTAGTGGATTTTGGATTTAATTTAGATCATATTACAATGAAATATGATAACACATCTTTAATTAACATTTCAAAAAATCCTATAATACATTCATTGACTAAGAACATTGATATAATGGATCATTTCATAAGGTATCACTCTCAAATGGGTGATATCACTTTATACATCATTCATTATAAAAATTAATTAGAATAAATTTTCAAAAATAAATTTCTACCTCATAAATTTTATTTTATGAAAATTGATCTCTGATTTTTTTATTGTATATGTTTTTCTTCTAATTAATAATTTTATTATTTTATATATGTTTATAATTTAAATTACTGACTATATAAATTATTTACTAATTCAAAATAAACAATGCATTGTACTAACTATTTAATTTTTTGTTTATTTATATAAGTAGTTTTTTATTTATAAAAGTGATAGACAACACGGTTAAATTTTATCATTTTAATAATATTAATTTTATCACTTCACTCTTACTGAATCATCACATTCCTTGCATGTGTATTCATAAATAATATATAAGGAACATCAAACATTTTTAAACCACATAGTCATTTATTTATGAAATACATACCTTTATTTCCCAAAACCTAATCCTTTGATCCTCAAAATGAATCTCTTTCTGAGCTTGATTTTAACTGGCTAAACCAAACATATAATTTATTGAAGGATTGTATAAATTTACAACAATGGGAATTAATATTTTTTTTAATAGAATAGAGTTATTATATGATAAGGAGGTTAGATAATTTTTTGAAAATTATATGTTTAGTTTTAATGATTCTAAATTATTAGTGGTCTCAAAAGTGAAAAATGATATCTTCTTGATCACTTTAGTCAAGGTAGCTGATTCTTTTCATTTCCATCATGAATGATGTTATGATTAAAATCATATATTGTCAATAATATTAGTTGATTCATACTAATACTAGGATATCACTATTTATAGGTATGGTTGTCAATACTAATCATGTTAATGACCTTTGTGGTTTAGTGTAAGATCAAGGTCATGTTTATTCATATTTCTATTGCACATGGTGTGTGGGAATTTGAAAAGTTATTATTTAAAGACATTTAATTACTATATCTATTACATATTGAGAATAAAGTAAATATACATAGGAACATTTTGAGGTATATATACCTTGTTAATATCATAACTTTTAGTTTCTATCCTTTTTTAGGGAATTGAACACTTATGTTTAAAATAGTTGAAATTGATCTATGATATGTAGTAGACTCTTGGAGATAATTTAAATAATATAGCTAATGAAGATCTAAATAAGAATAGGTATATATGGATTCATTACTCAAAGAGTATTTTTCCCATCATATATAAAGAAGTCGATGAGTATCATGATCATGTTGAGGGGTTCATAGGGTTGTTTTCAATGAACCTAATATAAGTGGAATGGTAGTTTGATCTAATGTTTTTGTTGAGCCTACATATGTCCAAGTTCCCAAAGCTATAGTTTTAATTTTTTCTGACCCCTTGTAAACATTTTTGGATTTTAAATCAAATTCTTAATATATAATTAACCTCTTGTTTCATAAAAATAATGGTCATTTATCCCTATTGATATTCTTATACATTTTATTTAAGTTAGATATAGAGAAGAGGATAAACATTCTTCAGAATATAAAATTGGTTCTAATCAAGATGAGTCTCAAACACCTGATAATAATGTTATTTAATTTAAGTAACTCAAATATGTATCTACTCCTATAAGTTTCCAAATAACACCTCTTAGATTAGATTTGTGTGCAATAATAAGGAAGGTGGTTACTATAGAAGGTGATGAGAAAATGATTCTCATGTTTCACCCTAATGTCAGTCCTTGTATTGATTTTGGGTTCATGCTATTTTAGAAAATATCATAAATAGATCTGTTAAAGAACATTCAATTCATTAAATCATAATAATTTTATTATTTAAAAAGGTTGTTTTTTAAGAACTAAATTTATTGGTTCATATGAGGATGTTAGTGAATAATAATATCTATATTTTAATGATGGGAGAATATGAATATATCATAAACCAGCTCATGGAGAATGATAATAAAAGAGATATTAATACCAAATATTTCAACAGTAATAATTCACAAAATAATATTGTACACATGTAGAGATTAATACCAAATAGTTCAGTAAACATAATTCACTAAACCATATTGTATACATAATATATTTTCTGAGAACATAATTTATTAATTCAATTTTATCATAGAAAAAATGGGATGTTTCAAATATTAATAGGATGACATGAAAAAAACTCAGTTCCTATGTTTGAGTACTATGAGCTAAAGAAAATGATCAAGGATTGAATAAGATTAATATATAATATCTATTTTTTTATATAATATGTCTCTACATTATCATTTTTTGAGATTAAATGTATTAATTTTTACCACATGTAAAACATTTATTAATTAAATAATGTACTGATATATTAATTTATTTGAATCTCAAATCTTCCACCTATTCAAAAAATTATTTATTCTCATGTTGAGAAGGAAAATGATTCCATTTTTAAAAAATTTGTAAATTTGGAATTTTATTTGAATATGTTGGAAGGGAGGATTAAAAAAAATTATTTAACTTATATGGATAGACTTCATCAATTGAAAAGAGACTCCATTTTTATTATTAAGGATATCCATGATAAATAGAGGAATTATTGTCAGTGACATAAAAAAATTTATGATATCAATATGTTTTTTTATTAATTTAATTCTCTTATAAATGAAACATCTATGTATAATTCCAAATAATCTTAAAACATAATCAATATAATGATGCAGTGGGATCCTTCCATCAGCGAAAAATTTTCCATTATTTTTTATAATATAAAGTAAATTAGGAAAAAGGATGGGAATTCATAAATTTATTACTTTGGGTAATATTTTAAGAAATACACTATGAAGTAATATCTAGTTTACAGGGATATTTTAAATGTAAAAGAAGTCATTAATCAAAGATAACCTTAAAACCTTCATGTTTTTTCAATAACCACTAGTAGTTATTCTTGAATTTTTATCCATAAAATTGATGTGTTGATGATTATAATTAAAATTTATTCTCAAAAATCATATTACCAAGAGTGTCTCAGAGTTTTTAATCATAAATTGTGGAAAGGATATTTATTTATCCAATATTTTTGTAGTGAATCTATGTCAATAAAATTTATGTGTGTGTTGATACACTGTACAAGATTAGAAGTAGAATATCTCAATTTCCTTCACTCAAATATATGTATCTAACATCCCACAAAATCCTAATATACACTCAAAATCCAAAATTTTCCTGCCCTGTTGTTTCTCCTAAACTTCCTACTATGACATAAAATTCATAATCACTTTTATATTTGGTAGTTTTTATACAAATTTAGATGTTTATTTTGTTTTTTTTTAGTAAATGAAAAGTATAGTGTCTTATTATTATTTTATTATCTCTCATTGAAGAATCACTATATCCTATTGACTATATATCAAATTACTATTTATTTTTTCATTTCATACAAGTTCATTCTGGATCTTTATTCAGTTTAATAATTTATATTCTCTTAAGTTAAATTATTTCACATTGTTATATCTAATGGGTTTTAACTAATCTCTTTGCCTTTATGTTATATATTATAAAAAAGGGGGATAATATCAAAGTTACCAAAACATTTTATATCAAATTATAGATTCATTATACTGTAAATATTTATATCAATAAAATAAATAAATTTTTTGTATAATTTTTTATAGGTTTTTTTATCATGAAAAAGTTGGATATTACTTAATATACTAACATTTTTTCGAACATGTACCCATATTTCACATGTTTTATACTCAAAAATCCCCATTTTTATTAATAATATGTTTATCATATTTTAATTCAAGTTAATATGTTATATATACAGTAGTGATGTTTTTTTGAATGTTTATATTTCAAATCCATTTGATGATGTTTGAGGAAGTCTTTCTTAAGGAAATTATATTACGCTATCTTCTAGTTTGAAGAATTTATTCTGTCAATTTATCCTATAGAATTTTTAAATTATATTAAACCCACTTGATTCGAATTTCTCTAAAGTAATTTTTTATGGATATAAGAATTTTCATTCATTGGAATTCATTATTTGGCCAAATACATTCTCTTATGGGTGTCTCTGTAACTAAATTATCAAATGATATAATTAAATTATATTATAGTGGATATAAATTATCTTATTATGGGTATTTACATGTATATTATCCTATTATATAAAAAATATTATACATTGATTTTTTTAAAAAATAAATTTTCTAATTTGTTAACATGCATCATATGTAGACCTAAATTATCATATGCATCCTCAATTAATTTTAAGGTTGAATAATTTTCATATAGTAAAAATGTTTCCATATTTAATTTTATTATAGTTATGAAATTATAATACTAGGAGTTAGAATATCAAATCAATATCAAAATATTTAAAAACAATAATTTCCTTCTCTTGAGAATAAGTCTACTTAGAATTCAGTAAAGTCATTTGATCTAAGGAAATAAGAAATAATGTCATTCAAAGAATAAGATTTATAAGGATTAATATTATATTCATTATTCAATTGGATTTTGGAATAAATTTTTACTATTTCAGTTTTTTATGAAATTTTAACACACTTGTTTTGTTTTATTGAAAGTGGTGATTCCAAAATTTGAATATATGAATTAAATAATTCTTCTATTTCAAATAAAACTTATAGTTCCATGAATACTTATTATTATTGTGAACAAATAACTTTTCTCCTACTTTTTTAGAAAATAATTTCACATACAGATAATTCCCCAATTTACATGAAGTTATAAATATTTACTCTTGACTGTTAGAGACAAAATTAGTTCTATCATTGAGTTTGAATTCAGAAAGTATAAGTTCTATATATTGTAATGAACATGAAATTTGAACTCTATTATTTCAGAATGATATGATTTTTATGAAACTATAAAAAAATAAACCACTACTAGTATTAATTATATACTATATTTAATATATTTTATTAGATCTTACATATATACTTTTTGAAGTCATATTCATTATCTAGAAGAGTTCATCATCAATATTCAGTTGCTTCTTGAAATTGTGTGGTAGAAAAGATATAATTTATATATCATTTAAATATTACAATAAGTGATCAATTATTATACTATATTACGTGTGGAGACCATAGATAGGTCTTATAAATAAAGATCCCAATGAAATTTATTGGAACCTTTGTAACATGGTTCTATTTCTTGCACACAACTATCAAGGTCCTAATGAAAACGACATGCTCAGTGAAAACGACTATGCTCATAGATATAGAGTTCAGTGGATTAGATAATCTTCATGTCCCAAACAACTATAAATCTTATTATTTACTTTTATTTTTCATTTCTACTTTATTTCCCCCACATAAATATTAAAAATAGTTGGTTAGATCCAAAGAATATTTAATAGGGAGGATTGTAGTTTTTTAATTATTAAGGAAATTCTCCCCCATTCTCGAGAAAATGTGCAACCCTACCAAGATAAAAAAAGATCTTGAATAATGTTACCAATCAACATGATATAAAAAAAATATTACTTAGGAATTAATGAATAACTAGTGGGAATGGTATCACCATAAAAAAATAATTATTATACATAAAGATATATATTCATAATCTTCATGGGGAGTCCATATATTATACTTTTATGAATGAAATATAAATATATAAAAAGGAATAAGCACTCCAAATATGGAATATGCATAATAAAAATCCCCAAAAGAATCACTTTTACATATATAACATCAATTGTATATATAAATGGAATTGGTACATAGAAAAAATATATAAATACACCACATTACCCAAAATAGGAAATAATTAAAATTAAATAAAATTATTAGATGAGGTGGAAAAAACATAAATTTACCAAAATAAAATAAAATAAAATAATAATGACAATAACTCAAAGTTACCTAGGGTCACCATCTATATCCCAATACATCCATCGATAAACCACTATGAATAATATTCATACATTGATCAATATTTGGGAACCTCAATGAATCATAAAGTATAAAAACACACGAACATAAGTGTGTATAGAAGGTGTAACCTAAATAGGCCTAATATGATTCCACTATAAATTTTATGAAACTCCTTCCGTTAACCATTTTATAAATTCTAGTTTGAACAACATATTGAAAAAATTATTTCAATATAATAAAGTATAAACAATAAAATATTAGTATATTAAACATAAATTAATCATTTCATCATTTTAAATATAGAATAAGTTAATAATCATTTGATATAAACACTTTGAAAACCAAAAATATTGAATTATGATTTCATGGAAACAAAATAGTACTCTATTCTTATTTCAAACCCATTATCAAAATTCCTCATATTAAATAGTCTTTTCTTTTCTCTCTTAAAAATAAATTATTAACATCAATAGTTAGGATCCTTTTAAAAAAAATAAAATCAACCATGAAAACAATATTGAATTAATAATAACATAAATTATGAAACAAACAAATTTATAATAAATAGATTAAACATATTATGAAATGGGGGTCCACTTAAAACCTATGTTGCACTCAAAACCACATAAACACCTGATATACTCTCTCTAGTCACATAGAGGTCACATCCAAACTCTGTAATAGAAAAAAATCTAAGAGACACTAGAATTCTTGTAATCTAAACTATTATTTCATAATCATGGATCTCTCATTTAGATAACTATTTTTACAAGATAGTCAATCTAGTGGATGTGAGAAAACAAGCACATCATGTGATCAACACAAATATTAATAGTAAATAAAAACTGAAAAACCTCATCTATTTCCCAAATACATCATAAGAGGAAACCTATTTTTATATTATTACATTCATGAAATACTTATTCAATTCCTTCCATAACAGGTCATAACACTATTTAAGGAATAATAGAAAGAATTGGCCTAATAATCAAGGGTTTTAGAAAATCAATAAAATTTAATTTTATAATGTTCTAAATAGGCATTTATATTAAACCTATTTTATCATTTTATTAGTTAAACATGAAAAACCCAATTCCTAAAATCATACTTTTATAAATCAATTGAAAAATAAAACATTCCCTTGAAACCAAATAAAACCAAACACATTCCTTTTATAATCCAAGAATTTATTATTTATAATCAACTTGAAAATAAAAACTCCTCATTATCATCAAATTTATATAAATAATATTTTTTATTTTTATTTTTTCAAACACTTGGTATCTATAAATAATTTTATTGGAAAATAGATAGTTATAAAACAATAAAACCCCTTTATTTTAAGTCAAAAATGATTTACAAACATATAAGGGTATCATATATAATTAAAACTTGATATGAAATGATTTTATGAAAAATAAATAATTTCATGTATTTTTAATTAAATAAATTACACAAAAAAACTACCTCAATCAAGAAGAAACAAGTCTCATTCAGTTGATATTACAAACCATGTAATATAAGAGATTATAAAATCACTAGAAAACAAAACCCATGGGATTAGGTCAATACATTATCTATAGATAAACTAATATATCTCCAAGTTTATGGAAAGAAAAAAAACAAATATAAGGAGAAGTATATAAATTTACCCCTAACCATAATGAAATACTATAGAAATTAAAGGAATGTTAAAGATTCAATGGGGGAAGGGACAAACATTCCCCTTAAAATTTCATGGTTAACATGCTTTAATATTTGATAAAATGAATGACTATAAGTATTTAATTCAATAAAATTTTTATAAGGAATTTAATGAGATTTAAATCAAGTAAAAATCATATCATGTTGATAATCCCATATCATATTTTGTCTCATCTCCCCTCTATCATGGAAGTGGTGTGGCATCACTTCCAAGGATCACATAGCTGCATGACCCAACATCCATGGAACAATTTCCATGGGTGAATAGGCATTCACTATGTAGTTACTCATTTTATTATGTGATTATTGTTTAATTAATTAATCCTTAAATGAGGTGATTTTATCAGTTAAATTTTGTTTCTTGATCATTCCATTCACCAAATGATCTACTGTCACTAAAAAATATGAAAGTAAAAATCAGCTCACAGCAAAACCAATTACATCAACTAAAATTTCACAATGTTTTGGACCTCTAAGATTGGGTTCTTAAGAATACTATTATATTATATTATTCTTAGAATAATTAATAATAATAAGATTGAACCGATAACCCATTATTGTTTAACCCACTGATGTTGCGGTGTGATTCACAGAATACTAGAATGTAGAACTATGAAAACAAAAAAAAATCAATATTTACACCCTTATTAAGATTTCAAAGAACCATGCTCCAGGTTATGGGGATAAAATCATTCAATTTACATGATCATTGAGACAAAATGGAAAACCAATGACAAATTCACATATATTTATCTAATTTAAACATTATATCTCATAATAGTCACACAATCCAAGAAACAAAATTAGTGTATTTGGTGATGAAATATATAAAATTATTTTTTTACAATACTGTGAAAATTTCTCTACAATTACACCATACTATAGCCTCTTATATAAATATTATACATTATAGTCATCTCTATTATTTGTGTAATTAAAAACATTAGAATGGGTAATCTCAAAAACTTATATAGGAATAAACTTGTCAACATATCATCAAGGGTTATATCATAAACATGTGGTAAAACATGATCATGGTAGAAATTTTTGATGAAAATGAACATAGAATAATATGATTGATCTATAAATAAATAATAAAGAATATATAGCCTCAAATTATCAAACATATACCATCGTGTAATAAATTAGATACAAGATACTATAATCAAGGACTATGGAGCATGACATTAGCATGTTTCATAACATAAAAATATTTCACATCATTAGAATGCAGCATAATTGTGTGACACAAAAATAAGAATGGGGAAACATTACATCATGGTCTATAAATAAAAATTCTATGAAAAAATCTATACTAGTTCCCGCATTAAACTCAAATACCTCATTCTATGGTGTTTTAGACATCATATTCTTATATACCACTTTATGGAGGGTCCTAAATCACATTATAAGGCTTATTAGTGACTCAAGCATCATAACTTAATGCCCATTTTTATTTGATTATATATAGATTCATAACTAATTAATTTCATGGAAATATTGGACCCCACCTATCACTTAGTAATCATATATATATATATATTATAGAATACTATAATGATTCATTTGATCATAAATAACCCTTGGAAGGAAAATAGGTTTCATAGAATTTCCAAAGGGTATATTATGAAATTAATTAAATTATTTGATTGATTGATTGAAAAAATTAAATCTCCCAAAAATATTATTTCAAAAGATAATTTTGGGGTTGATTCATGAAACATTAATCTAATGGTGATATATGTTTTGGATAATAATATAAAAAATGTAAAGAAAGTCATATAAGTGTTGTTAGAAAACATTTCATTAATTTTTCATTAAAATATGAATCACATGGTATTTAATGAAAGATTAATGAATCACATGGTTTTTCAAGGAATATAAACTTAGTTAAAAGGTAAATATTGAATCACATGGTATTTAGTTGAGTTGGGTGATAAAATGTTGGTAAGACATGTTTGTATTATTTTGCCACTGAGTAAAGGTATTTTATAAAGTATATTTATCCTGTTAATTATTCAATATTTGAGTCATGTTAAAGTATATCTTCTTATTACCCTTTATCCTTTATTAAATATTTATTATTATAATTATACCTTTTACTATAAATATAAATGTCCCCAAATAAAAAATTTATACTTTGTGGATCATAATTTGGATTCAATTTAATATAATTCAACTAATAAATATGATAAAAAAATTATTTAAATTAATATAAGAGATATGTAAAAAAAATATTGTAGAAAAGTGAATTTTTAAATACTTGTTATTCTAATTATTATCCACTATCAATTTCTAGTTAAATGAGTGGTAATCATTTATTAATATAGTTGAGATATTTTATAAAAATCATTATTTTTTAATAATATGTTATGTTTTATAAAATATAATTTATAGTACATAAAACAATTTGAAGAAAAAAACATTTTAAGCATAAAATGTTTTGGTAACTTATTTAGTTACATTAATTAAATACATGCATATTAAAAATTCCCTTTATATTCCATTAAAATTATGAATGGGAAATATATAAAAAATGTGATGTGTGTGTGTGTGTGTGCGATTTGTCACATTGATTATTTAATTTTTATATCATCCTAACTTCTACTTACGAAACTTCTCATGATGTCTATGTAAGACCTATGGATAAGATAAAGAGAAGTGGTAGTAACAGGCGGTGATCCATCTATCTTGGAACTCGAGGTGATTTCTATGAGCCTATACATCTCCCACAAACAATTTATCTAATACTAAACATGTTTGAGTTTGAAATGGGATTGGTCTATGAAAAAAATGAAGATACCTCCCTTACATGATCATAAAAATAAGCATCATAAGTAATACATCTAATTTATGATCTCATTTCCTCTTTTTTTAGTAATCTATTGATAATATAGATACTTGTGTTTATAATCACCTGTTAAATGGAAACTTTAAGGTGGTTATTTTTAATATAACATAATTAATTATGATTTAGTGTGCATGTTAAATAGTCTACAATAATATTAATTCATTATAATTTCTATATTTTCACATTCTACCCCCCATAAAGGAATTATGACACTAAAATTTTATTTCATAGATGAAAAAAATGATATTGATTTTGTCTATTTACATTTTTTGGATCCTAGAAAGCTTACTCAATCCTAATGTTTTTTCATAGAATAATGACATAGTTGGTGGTATTTCTTCGCATAATATTATCTCTTTAATCTAATATCTTTATATATGTTCACTTAGTCAAGTAATTATATATTTTAAAAATAAAAAAACATGTTAACGTTATTTATAATATTTTTTTATATTTTGTGGACATAAATTTATTTTCTAGAAAAGTTAATAATTAACCATTTGGAATCAATTCTGTGGTATAAGTAATCAATCACACAATCAATCTAATTAACCACAGAGAAAATATATTATATGAAAATGAGATAAATAAATAAAGAAAATGTTATATCTCAATTAAATAACTTGTTCATCATGTTGGATCGACCACACATTAAGTTTTATTTACCACATTAATAATAAATAAATCACAAAGAAAAACCAAAGTGACCGTACAACTATTAGTGGTCTTGCAACGTAAAAGAGTGACCATATGACCATGTAAAGTGACCGTGATAAAGAAGTCATAATGTAAAAAAGTATTGGGTTGACCGAACATATAATGTTATCAAATTCAAGTAAAAAATCAAACATAAGAATATATTATTAATTGTACAGAATACTAGAGAATCCTAAGTATAGAATCAATCATCAACACTGACATGGATGTTGATATGGAAAATTAAAATGAACATCAATGATAATATGGAACTTTAAATTGACAATATCTAAAAGGGATGTATTATCTTATTATATCATTAAATATATTTATCCAACCACTTATATATAGATAATTAAATGCTAATCAGAATCATTTAATTGGCCAGATTTTACATCAAAAATATAAGGATCATCTTAATGATTTCCCGATGGATGGTTTAGGGATAAATAATTAAAAATTAAAAAAATTCATTGTACAAAGTTGGATATGAAAATACTCTAATGTGAACATAGAGAAGTTGGATCTTTTTCTAAACAAAACAAGAAGAAAAGTTACTTTGTTCTAAACATCTGTGACACATTGATCTTAAAAAATATTTGAAAGTGCTTCTGAGAAAAACATATCATCCTCACATACCTATTCCAAATCAAACAAGGGCTATGAGAAGAGAAGAACTACCAGAAGAATAAATAGAACAATGTATTCAGTTACACCAAACTCTTCAACTTTTCTTACTCTTTTTATTTTGTTTCTAGTTGTGTGTGTGTTCTGTTCATATTATATTTCAACACCATATCCTACGCTAAACTAGATATTAAAATATACACACTTTCGTTTCTTTATACATAATCCCTCATAGAATAGTATAAGAGGCTATATATCCTACATATCTAGTGTGTAGTTGTATTCATTTATTTATCCCATATAAAACTATGGAAGAGGATCTCTGAATCCTAGGAAGACTTGTGTGCTGTTGTGAAACCCAATCCATTTTGGGGATTAGTTTATTTTATAATAAAATTATTATAATCAGTTGATTTATAAGTAGAGGTGATTAGGTCTCATCTTATGACAGAACCCCTTGTTTAATTCTCCTTTGTGTTTATTTATTTTATTTCACTCTATTTTTCAAAAAAATACATCTTTTTTCTATACTATAAAAAAACTTATTTCTAATAGTTAAAATTAATTTGTATTTTATATACACTATTTTTTCCTAGTATAATAGTTTAAAAATTCAAATTATTTTCAAAATAGATTTAACTAAGTGTTGGTCAAATGGTATAAAACCTTTTTGAAATATTATATTATATAATTATAATGTTTTACTTAAGTGGTAGTTTTTATCAAATTGTTGGGGTTTAAGTTTTTAATCTTTTAAAATGAAATTTTTAATTGTAAACACAATTCACCCCCTCTTGAGTTATACACTACGACAAACATGTGGTATGAGCACCTTTCAAAATTAATTTTTAATATGATTGGGTTTTACTAAAAGATATTCAAATTTATGTTAAATCAAAATTTATATCATTATGGATAATAATAGACAATAAGGAATGAACATTAATTGTACCCCTTCTTCTAGTGGAACTAATTATGCTCAATGGAAGATTAAAATTGAAATTCATATTAAGAGCATGGTCATTGATTTTTAGGCTATTAATTAGGACAAATATGAAAAACCCAAAGCTTTTATAGGTTAATGGAGATATACCTATAAGGCTACATAAGATTTTAATTGTAATGTAATGAATGAATTAAATGTTGTTTTAGAATAATATGAATTTTAAATAATATCTAGTTGTTCTGCTACTTCTAAAATTTTGGATACTCTTGCTATATCTCATGAGGGAACATCAAATTTTAAAGATATGTGTTTGAATACTTATACCATTAAAAATGATACCTTTAAAAGGAATCTTAATGAATCAATTTCTAAAAAATTTCTAAGGTATAAGGAAATTATAAAAATGATGCATTCATTTGGGAAACAAATTAAAGGAAAAGATCAAGTGATGTGATTTCTGAGATGACAACCTGATAGGTGGAGAGGAACCTATGTTTCTAATAGAGAATCCTACAACAACATCAATTTACCAGTAAAAAACCTTATTTGAAAACTTATTATGTATGATGAATAATTTTAATTAAACAAAGAGGAATATGATGAACCAAATAAAATGTAAGTAACTTTCAAGACATCTTTCTAAAATCTAAAATAAAATATCTAAAATGAAACTTCAAGTGATGATGAATCACCTTCCTATAGTGATGAGGAAATTACTCATTTGGATTAGATATTCAATAATTTCAATTGGAAGAATAAGTTATTCAAGAAATAAAATTGTAGAGGTAAGTATGAAAATAATGTAAATTAGAGGAAACATTGAAGAAATTATGATTCTACAAATTAGAGAAAATGTTATGACTATAAAAGAAAAGTACACATCAAAGTTGATTTTCCCAATATTAAATATAACAAAAAGTATGAGAAAAATTTAAAAGGTATAAATAGGAGATGAAATCCACCTATATCCCCTCTAAGGATGTATCATGTGACTCATATTTGAGTATAGAATATGTAAATGATAAATTCAACATGTGCATCATTAAAAACACATCTAAGGTACTAAATATGATCATTGTATCTCCTAAAAATGTTTTAAATCATTATGAAAGTAAAAAATGATAATAATAGGTCCAATGATGATTTATTTGAGTACATTAATATTCTAGAAGAGACATTTAATGAAATGATGGATATATATAAAATTTTAAATAAATGGTATGATTTATTTGCCCACTTTACATCTTATATTATTGTAGAAAAGAACAAATACTCAATTACTAAAGAAAAAAATGAACATAAGATGTACAATTATAAACATAAGAATGATCTAGAGAGATTAAAAATTAGTATACTAACTCTTATTATTATTATTGTTAAACTAATCACACCTATATATAACACTGTAAATTATTACCATCCTGAAGAAAGAAAAATTTATAATAATAAATTTGTTTCTAATTCTAATTTTTCTATTTTATAAATAGTTATTATTCTTATAAACCAACCAATTTTAATTTACTTCTAAAAGTCTAAATTATTTTTATGGGAAACCAATTACACAGTTTTTGTTTCCTAAATATATTATTACTAAAATTTCTCGATCTAAGAAAAAATGGGTAAATTTTTTTTTCTTGATTTAAATTTTCTATAGGAAACATGCTTAAAGAGTACTAGTAAACATCCTTGGTATTTGGATAGTCAATTTTCTACACACATGAATAGGAACTACTAAATCTTCAAGAACCTTATCAAAGAAGATGGAGGACATAACACTTTCATTTACAACACCAAATGCGAAATAATTAGACTTGGTCAAAGCCATTAATCTAGTACTGTTCACATTTATATTTCTTTATTTATAGACAAATTAAAATATAATATTGTTAGCATATCATAGTTATGTTATGATGGATACAATGTTATTTTTGAAAATAATTCTATTTATTATATTGATTCTAAGTATGTTTTAGTTTTTACTACTTTGTGTAATGACAATTTTTAGGATATTTATTTAAATATATTATTTTTTCAAAATATTTCTTGTGTAAGTTTCTTTCAAAATTAATCTTTGATTTGGAATAGTATACTATTCCACTAAAACCTACACTCAAATAAAAAAATAACTAGGAAAGGATTAGTCAAGTATCTTCCTAATATAGAATTTCCAAAAGACAATGTATGTAACCCATATCAAAAAGGGAAATAGCATAAAATATATTTCAAACCAAAGAAAGAAGCTTCAACTTCTCAACCAATAGAGTTGGTTCACATGGATTAGTTTAGAACCTCTAGAGTTTCTAACTTAAATGGGGTGTACTATTACTATGTTCTATTAGCTGAATTTTCTAGATACACATGTGTATTATTTCTAGTTCATAAAAGTAAATAATATTCTCATTTTTTTAAATTATTCAAAATATTTTGAAAAACTTAGTAGACTTACCATTAAGACCTTAATAATTGATCATGGACATCAGTTTTGAAAATCTAGATTCTGAATATCTATGATCATAACATGGATATAGTTATAAATTTTCTTTTCCTTGGACCCCATATTAGAATGGTGTAGTAGAAATAAGAAACATAACACTTCAAAAAAATTCTGACACCATGCTCAATAATTATGATTTTATTGTTTATTTTTTGATAGATGATAAGAATGAAACTTTCTATATTGTTAATAGAATTCTAGTCAGATTACTTTTAAGGAAAACATCACATGTATTATATAATGGTAGAAAACCCAAAGTTAATTACTTTAGAGTTTTTGGATGTGATGTCTTTAAACTCAACACAAAATATAATTTAAAATAATCCTAAAAAAGTAATAAATGTTTCATTAGATATTCAACATCCAGTAAATCATACATGGTATTAAATCAAAGAGAAAAAATTAGAAGAATTAATACATGAAAAATTTGATAAAACAAGCCCACATGAACCTAAGACATATTTAAAAAACCTTCTGGGTTACCTTTCAAATATTAATATCAATGTCAAACCTAGTAATAATTATATCAAACCTCTTGTAGAAAATTCAACTTTTTGTAAGGAAAAAATTGAACCTGAACCTATAATAGATACTTAAGTGTAAATTATATAAATCCCAATAGCTATTTGATCTCATAGATACTATCATACAGGTTCTGTAGTTGGATACCTAGATAAAGGAATTATAATTGGAGATTCTCTTATAAATCATGTTGAACATCATTATTTCTTATCACCTCTTGAACCTAGGAACATCGATAAATAAATCAATGATGTATTTTTGGGTAATTTAAATTAAATAATAATTTAATAAGTTTAATAGAAACAATTTTTGGGTACTAGTATAAATACTTAAGGACTTCTTGGCCACTATAACTAAGTGTGTGTTTTGACACAAAGTTTATGAATGTGGCACTATAATTAGAAACAAAGATACATTTATTATGCAATTATATATTAATGATGAAGGTATTAATCATGAGGAAACCTTTTTCACTTGTAGTTAGAAATGAATCTATCAAACATTTTCTTGCAAATATAGCACATTTTGATTTGAAATTTTATCAAATGTATCTTAAGAGTGCATTCATAAATTTTTATATAGTTGCGGATATTTTTGTAGAGAATCACCTTTGATTTCAAAACCACTTTTCCCCAATCATATATTTAAATTTAAAAAAGATTTATGTGGTTTAAAACATGCTCATAGATCTTGGTATGATAGGCTCAACTCATTTTTGATTTCTAAATGTTTTACTAAAGGAATATTTAACCCATGTTTATTTATCAATATAATTTAAATATATGATTTAGTAGTAAAAATATATATTGGTTATATTAATTTTGGATCATCCAAATAATCCTTCTATATTTAATTTTCATGAATTATACAAAAAGAATGTGGAATGATTTTGATGGGTGAGTTAAAATTTATCCTTGGTTTTCATATTTTTCAAAATAAGGAATTATTGTAAATAAAATCAAGTACACTAAGGATATTTTAAAACATTTTGGTATAGATAATACTAAAGGTAATGAAACTTCCATGAGTAAAATATGTAAACTAGATCTTGATGAAAATGGGGAACCAATTGATCAAACCACTTATAGATGTATGATTGCAATTTTATTATACTTAATTTCTAGTTGACCAGATATAATTTTTACTTTTTGTATTCATTCTCATTTTCAGACAAATCAAAAAGAGTAAAATTTACTTTTCTTCAAAATAATATTCAAATAACTCAAAAATAAAACCAAATTACCACTTTATTATTCTATATGAAAAGAATATTATTTAATCAATTATTAAGATGTTTATTTCGGTGGATGTAAGTTAGATAGAAAAAGACCCTGTAGAACATGTCACTTTTTGGGAAAGTATTTAGTTTCATGGTTAAGTAAAAAAGAATAAACTTGTTTCATTATCCATATATGAGGATGAGTACATAGCTTAGGTATCTTTTCTGAACATATTCTCTAGATAAAACACGCATTACAAGACTATGGATATAAATTTTTACACGAACCTATAAATAGTGAAAATATAAGAGTAATAAACATTTATAATAATATTTTATCACATTCTAGGAGAAATCAAATTGATATAAGGCATCATTTTATGGGAGATCATTTCCAAAAAGGAGATATGACTCAAAATTCATTTGCACAAAACAACAGTTTGCGGACATCTTTAAAAAGAAATTTAATAGTGAGAGAATGAACTATATCAAAAACAAAACATGTATGATTAATAATATTTAAAAAAATTAAGAATATTTTATATTATTTTCAATATTATTATTATTGTATTCATTCTTTTTGTATCAATATATATTTCTTTAAAATATATCATATTTTATTTTTTAAAATGCATCAAATTTCTATTATTATTTACCTTGCTTCAATGTAACAGTATATCCCTAAATTATTAATCTATAAAATTAGAATAAAATCATTTCACATTTTCTAACTTAAACCAAACACACTTTCCAAACCCACTTTCTTGAACCTCTTGAAATCCCTGGCTCCCAAATTCCATTTCTCAGTCTTCTTAGTTGAGATGAAAAGATCATCTAGATATGATTCTCATGAATCATCTAAGATATTTAAGCCTAGCTCAAACACATATAAGAAGCTTTAAAAACTACATATAATTTCTAATTAATTTTTGGCTCAAAGAAAATTCAACATTAAATGGTTTAAAGATAATCGTTCTTTATTGTGGAGAACTTTTTGGCATAAAAATTTTACAAGTTGGTTTTTAGATGAAAATAGACCTTTATATTCACACCTTGTAAAATTATTTTATCTAAATATAGTGTTTGGTGCTGGAGAGTATAAAGATTTGATTCAAATAGTAATTGATGGCCATGAATGTGAGTTTATATCGTCTTCTTTGGATGAATATATGAGAGTCCTACATATTGTATAATATTAGGACTACTAGAGATTATATAAAGTAAATAATCCCCATTTAAAAATTAGAAATGTGTTGGGTGAACTGGTTGATAAAAACCTTCAAAAGACCACCTATGAATGAGATAAGTGCATAATTTTGATTTTTGTTGAAGTTCATTAAGCACTCAATATTCCATAGGAAGTGATATTCCATTTCCATAAGATATCATAACTTGTTCATTTTATATCTAATAGTGAAAGGAATTCAGATTAATATGACTCATTTATTAATGAGATGTTTGGAGGAGTTGACTAAACCATATTCAAGATTCAACACACTTACTTACCTAAAGTTCATTTATGTGTTGCTGGAACAAAAAAAATTGGTTCCTTTAGGAGATTAAAGGACTATTTTTAACTGTTATATGTCTGAATCAGACTACTTATAAGAAGATGAATATAATATTGAACAATTATAAAAGGATGTGGATAGTTTATGAGGAGAATTTTTATGTGAAATTCATTCCTGTATATTATCCCTGTAGGCTAAAAGATTTAACTGAACCTGTTTTGGAACCAAATGAAATCATTGATGTTAATTATTCCTCATATGATGATGAATCCAAATTAGTGGATTTGGGTGAAAAAGATATAAAATATTTTGATGAAAGATCATAAAGGACTCATTTTCATGAAGTTTCTAATCATTTAGAAGTAATGATATAAGAAATACCATATTCTCATTAAGTTCAAATGATTACTCAAGTTTTAGTTGGAGAGGAATAATAGCTTGAGATACATTTTATGGTTGAATTAGTTAGAAAAAATTCATATCCAGAGAGGTATAGTGTTCCAAGGTTAATTTGTTTACACTAATTCTTACATATTCTAAAAGGGAGAAGGATTTGGATCTAGGTGATGTGGTGAGTCCACCTATTTTTAAAATATTAGGAGCTCCCATTTGTGATTTGTATCCTTCTGAATAAGAATCCCTTATAGATAAACCTTTATTTGATTTTGGTGTAACCACTCCTAGTGATGTAAATGGAATGATAAATAATAACGATAATAATGAATCCAAGAAAGTATATATATGAGTGTTTGTGTGTGTGTGTGTAAAAATTTTTATGATATGTATGGAAATGATGATGATGAAAATCTATAAGGAAAGCCTGAATGAGAAGATGTTGTTGTTTAAAAGAAAGAATAATTAGTGGATCTAAATATTCTGTCTCCTCCTATTTTAAAGAGACTAGTGAGGCATAAATCAGATGAATATCTATTAAATTTATTGTCTACCCCTCCTAAAAAATAAGTTAACGATAACCTTTCTCAATAATAGCCTCTCTATGACTCTTCTCTTAGAACTGAGATTGTTGTCATTGATTATTTTGGTGAATAATATGAGGCCTCTTTGAAAGAAATTGGGAGAAATCCTATGGTATTCTCACTAAAAGAATAGTTTTGAAGATAGATTTATAAGATTAGTGATCATTATTGTGATCTTGTTGATGATCTCTACCCTGAATTTTATTCTACTCAACCTCAAAATTATCAATCTCAAGAGGCTATACCTTCTTCTATCCATCTTTTAGACCACACATCTATAGATATCATTGAGGTTAAAATTTTAAATTCTAAAACTATTAAATAAAATTTTATTGAGTATTAATTTTTCAAATAATAATGATTGAGAGGAAGATATACATACACTTTTTAGAAGGTTACTTCAAACATTAATATGTAGTTATTTTTCAAGTTAGACCATATGTACCAAGAAGTTAGATCATCTTAAGGGAAATTGAATGTTTTAAAATTCACATGGAATCCCTGTAAGAAGAAATTACTGATATGATGTATTTCATGGATATAAGGTATTTATATTTGATAACCAATCTCTCTCAACCCTCAAACCCATTTTCAACACCTCCTTCTCCTCTTTCTACTTTAATTTCTATTGATAAAGACTTGATTATAAGGTTGGTACATGAATATTTTTAGAATATCATGGATAGTGTGAAAGATTTGAGAAATCATGTTCAAATTAATATTTGATTCTAATGGTGTGAAGCAATTTGAATCGATTAAAGAAAAACTAATTAATCTTGTTAAAGTTGAGAATGTAATCAAAGGTTAAATAATATATTATTTGGCAAGGATTTAAATCAAAGCATACCTTAAGACTCAGTTCTTATCATTAGAAAAATATTTTAAAATGTCACCTATGACAGCTACTTTCAGAGCCATAATAAAGAATTTATTTGTAATGAATCTTATATTGGATCAATTTATCTCAAATAAATATAAATTCTCCAAGTGATAGAACATGTATCAAAAGATGTGACAGATATCAAAATTATCATAGATTTATACACTTATATTTATAATGATCCTATTTTAGTACCTCTTTCACTTACTTTACCTCATATTTCTATCACTACTAACCAAACATCAACTGATGCTACATTTATTCCAACATATAACTCACTTTAACCTTCAATGGGACCTTCTGGTATAACTCTTTCACAATAACTTGGACATGTCATTCCTATTTCCAATGGAATATCTACTCCTTAACATCCTATCATTACTCGGTTTAATCCTTCTACTTCTATTGGTATTAGAAAAGGGAAGGATAACATTGACCCTTATACCCATATAGAGCTCAAGGATAGTTATTTCAATTAATATCTGATAGGGTTAATATACAAACATTTTAATTAATTAATGAAAAAATCTTTTTTATTCTTATTCTCTATGCATCCATTGCTCTTAAATTCCTTTTTACTATTTAATCATTTTTGTTTTTATTTTTTATAATCCCAAAGGGGGATTAATATTTAGGCCATATTGAAATAAACAAATTATAAATTCAAAAGGGCAGTATATTAATTATTGGAAAATGGAATATTGAAAAACATACAATTATTATTCATTATTATGAACTACTACAACAGATTTTTATTTTCAATGCAAAATATTTAATTTTTTATTAATTATTTATTCCATATTTTTTATCACCAAAAGTGGAGATTTTTGGATTAGTCCAAAAATTCATTATTTTAATAATCATGAACCATTTTAATATTTTTTTATTCTATTTTATGTTTTGTCAAAGTAAATTCATTTTCTGGAAAAGTAAATATTCTACCATCTAGAATTTTTCCAACGGTATAAACAATAAATTTCATGATCAATATTATTTACCATGGACAAAATATATCATTTGAATATAAGAAAAGTAAATTGACTATATGATGTATCTCAATTTACTTTTATGTTCATTAAGTTGGAATGACTATATATCAAGTTGGATTGACTGTATTAGTAATTTATCAATTGAAAATAAAAACCAAAGTGACCACGCTACTATCAATGATATCAAAAAGTAAAATAGATACTATATTACCAAAATAAGAGACCAGAACAAAGAAGTCAGAAATCAACAATGTACTAGATTGAACACATGAATAAAGTGATCATCCACAAGTACAAATAGATCGATCATAAGAACAAATGATTAGTCGTATGAATATTATAGAATCTCAATTATAGAATAAATCATCAACTCTAATGTAGATTCTGGTATGGAAAAGTCAAATGACCATCAATGATAATGGAGAACTATAAATCAATCATATATAAAAGGTCAGTATTATATTATTATTTTTTAAATATATTTATCCAGCCATAATTATGTAAAGATTTAAATGTTTGTCAGAAGCATTTATTGAACTAGATTAATCTACCAAAATACCATGATCGTCATAAAGATTTTTCAATGGATATTTTTTTTGGGAAAGTATTTTACATTCTGAAGAAATATAGTGTAAAGTGTTGGAAAGAATATTTTGTTCCAATATAACTTCATGTTATTTTTTTATGATTCAAAAGATCCCTACTTTTATTATAACAATTTTATCCTAAGTGTTTTGTATTATATTTATATTACACTATGGGTCCAAGTGTTTTACGATATACAATAATTTTATCTTTTGAAAATTCAATAACATCTTTAGTTTCTCAGAATCATAAAGTGTTGAAGTTTTTTCCACTATGTAAGACTTTATCAAAATAATTATGCCTGAGTTTCTCAAGGTAGTTTCTTTAGTCATAATGAAAATATAAAAGGACATTATATTTTGAAAATAATATTCCTAGGTAGAGGAATTTTAAGAAACTAAGTGTTACATCACAGTAACAATTTATATCTTATGCTAGAGAATTATCTTATGTTGCATTGAAGTCATATTATCTTATAAGGAAGAGATACTTTATCTTATGAAAGTTATCTTACGATGAAAAATGATTCTAGTTGATATCTTATGAAGATATGGTATTATATAATGTCATTATTACTTTTCTAATCACTCGATAAGTCACATAATGCATTTAGATCACATAAAAAGGAGATTATCTATTTATAGAAAGATTGTTCTACAACACTCATTACATGAATAGGATGATCCAAAGGAAACGAATATTTATTTCATCATTATATTAAAAGAAATTCATATATTTGGAATGTTTGTATGCATGTCATTAGTATCCTTCCTCAAAAGATCACTGTATAAGCTCACATGTCCATTAGAATTATATCGGGCTCATGTTTAAATAGTATATAAAAATATCAGTTAGCCGCTAAAAAAAGGAGTGATATTTGATTTCATTTTACAACAACAAAGAAAAATGAAAGAGACCTATACATAGGGGAGAAACAAACGTTCGTGTTATGATTTTCAATTCTCTCAGTTGCACTAGATGTCATACCGAGCTATACCATGCAGTATATCATTTTCTCAAGACAAATCTTTATCTGTTATCTGTTTTTTATTGCAATTGTGTGCTGCATACATTCCTATCAATGTTTTTATTTATTTTATCTTGTTTACAATCATTTAAAGAGTGTTTTTAAGACTATGGATATGTATTATAAAGGGATAGACTGGTTGAAATATCTTGGACTTTTGTATTAAGCAACAGCTTCGTGTACTCTGTTGGGAGCCCCTGGTAAAAGGGTTGTTATTGTGAAAATAACCAAACTCATGGAGAAGAGTGTTGGTGGAGTAAAATTAGGGATTGTGTTCCCTGAACCACCATAAATATTTTGTGTTCAATATCCTTCCTTTAAGTTATTTATTTTCCATTTCATTATATTTTAAGAAAAATATTTTTAATGGTCTTACTGGAAGAGGGTGATTCTCTATAAAATAAATTTTAAAAACTCAATTCACCCTCCTCTTGAGTAATTCATCCAGTAATTATCTAGGAAAAAAATTGGTATCAGAGAAATTTTCTCTATAGTTCACAATTGTAAAAGGTTTAAGTCCAAATATCCATCTTTAAATGGATACCATGGATGATAAACAAGAATTTATTTCAATGGTTAGAGCTCTATACTTCAATGGTGAAAACTAGGATTGCTGGAAATCTCGTATGATCATCTATGTAAAAAATATTAGTCTAAAAGTCTATCTTAAAGAAGTTAAGCCCTATGAAATTCCTAATAATTAACCTAAAATAAGGGATGATATAGATAAAGAAACTTATTACCTAGAGTTTAAAAAGTTATATAATAAGAGGTGAGGTTTCATAAGATCCTTCAATAAGCACAGGAAGACCGGTGACAACTCTAAAGAGTTGACATGCTATGAGTGAAAAATGTTGGGGCATATAATGCCTAACTACCCAAAAATTAAGGATAATTATAAGGAAGAAAATAAATACTTCAAGAAGGCTTGTTATAAGAAATATAAAAAAGCTATGAAGTCCACCTCAAGTGATTATGAAGATTCACAAGAATACACATCATCAGAATTAGAAACTAAAACTAATAATCACAAATCCAACATATGTTTTATGGAACATTAGAATAAGGCAATAGGCCATGTGATAATTAGTGGAAATTGGTTTATATATAGTTTTTATTCAAGGAATATGAGTGGATATTACTATAACATTCACTCCCTATCCAAAACAGATGTAGGATATGTCATTTTTTATGAAAATTCAAAAGGAAATATAGTTAGAGTTGGATCATTTGGAAACCATTAGTCAATTCTCATCAACAAATTACTTTCCATAGTAGGTTTGAAGCACAACCTGATAAGTATATATCAACTTTTTGATTAGGTGTATTTTGTTGATTTTTCTAATAATTAATGCTTATTTTTTAAAGATAAGGATCTCATGCTTAAAGAACCTAGAATTAGATCTTAATTATTTGTTTATAAATAATGTAAACTATTTAAGTGTTAAAATTGATGAATCATGGATTTGGAATAGAAGGATTGGAAATTAAAATGTTCATTATTTGATAAAACTATCTAAAACATATTTTATTTCTAACTTTTCTGATCTCAAATTGGGAATAAAGAAGCTATGTAATGCATTCCAAATGGGTATGAAACACAAGTCATATTTTAAACCAATTTAAGAATTTTTTACTTATATAACTCTTGAATTTATCCATATATATGTGTTCAAACCAACTAATAATGTAAGTCTTTCTTCTAAGTCATGTTTGATCCTATTTTATATATAGATGAAACAATATAAGAGGGGGTGAATTATAGTTTTAAAAACATTCATTTTTATCCCTTAAAAGTATTTAGTTTAAAATAAGTTTAAATAATTCAATTAAAAAAAATTCTTAATGTATATAAACAATTAATCGGATTGGGTCGTGGTTCTGATGAAAAAGAATATCGTAATTAGGTTGATTATGATAAGTATTCCACATGCTGTAATTGAAATTAATTGTATTAATATTTGAAAATATTTAAACAGAGTAAGTGTGTAAACGATCATAATCACTATGGTTATGATGATTAGAGTAAAATAATGAAATGATTCAATCACAAATCATATTGAATCGTATTGAGTAATTAATAAAGCATAATAACAAAATATATTAATTAGAGTATTACTAAAGTATCATAATCATATTGGTTATGATAATCAAAGTATATAATAAAATGATTAATAAATAATATAATTAACTTTTTATTACAATGTAGCAGAAATGTAAAAGAATACAATTATTTGAACCCAAATAGAAGGGTATCCTTTAACCTAGGATAGAGGTCCCTTGATTTATAATTTCAAGAAATTTTGTATTACCCACACTAGGTTAAGTCCTTAATACATTGATCGGCTTCTATATTGTTATCCCTACTATCCCTTGATTAAGAAGGTAATCATCACCTCTTTCTTCCAAGCCTTGGAATCCTCTGATCTGTAAATGATCGTAATGTCTTTCTTCCTATCTTCAGAAGCCCTTGATCATAATCACTAATGATCGGGGTCACACTTAGAAAAATAAAAACTATTGAAGGTCACAAGTATATATAAAAAGTAGTTCAAAAATTAACTTTAAGGTTTCTTTCACAAAGCAAAGATGTAATAGAACTCTCACAGGATTTCTCAAATTCGTCAAAAAATATTGAGGTTGTCCAAATGACCTCATATTTATAGGACTTTTCCCAAATGTCATATTTTGGCTCCAACGGTCAGATTTATTCCTAAAATATCAAAGGTACATGGACACCTAGCACTCCAATGGTCATTTTTCTATTGAAATAAGGACATCATTTTATAATACATGTTGAAATAGAATACACAACATTATATTGAATTAATAGTTTTTATTTCATTATAATTTTTTTTTCTAAATACATAAAACAAAAATAAAAAGAGTACAATGATTATTATATCAATAGTAAATACTATTTTATAGTAAATGTGGTATGTACAATGTAAATCATAGTTATATTGACTAATATAAATCATGTTCACTAAGTATGATATAAATTGTATTCATATTCATTAAAATAAATATGGAAATAGTTAAAATTTTATTTCATGGTGTGTATGATATTTAACGTATGTATTATGAAAAATTTAATAAAGGAATTGAAAAATAAAATTTTTAAAGTAAATAATAAACAACATATTAATTCATTGGAAAATTAAGTTTATGATTTCCAAAAAAAGTAATAAAAAATTCAAAATATGACTTTTGACACAATAATATCCCCCTTTTTGTAAAGCATAGACTAAAAGTTAAAAACAAGTAGAATATTACAAAAGTAGATAGATTTTATATTTAGAAGTGAAACACTTATACTTATCTCCCTTTGAGTTTTAAAACTATTATGAATAGAATTTTAATACCACTAACCTCACCCTTAGGATATCAAAATACCTAAGGATCGTATTCAAAAAAAACTACTCCCCCTTACTAAAATTAATCACCTTTTGATGATTTATCTCCCTGTAAAAAATATTCTCTTCTATTCACCCTCTTTATAAAATATTATCCCCCTCTATGATTTACAAAAAGGGATAAGAGAGTTCTTATAAGACCTGTAAAAGGTTTAGAGAAATAAACAATACAAAAAGATAAAATATTTGATCATCTAAAATAGTTTAAATAATATTCATCCAAATAATAGAAAACATTCAATCTAAAGAAACATAGATGTAAAACACTTTCATTAAAGTTTCAAAAATAAAACATGAGTCTAAAAAATTTATCTCTTTTCATTTTATTTCTCCTTATTCATAATATCCAAAATGAATGTTCTCATATTATTGAACTATTATTTTCCTCCTGGATCTTGTTAAGATATTTTTTCTGTGAAAATCATTAGCTGCTCCTGATCTTCAAACAACTGGTCCTGGGTATGATTCAAATCTTTCTGATATTTTAGTTTCTCTTCTATAGACCGAATTCTTTCTTTCTGGTCCTTAATATTTTTTTCTTAATCCTGATACTTTTATTCCTAAACTCTGGATACCTTTTCTATAATTTCAAATCTGTTTTAAAACAAATTATTTTTATTATTCAGGTAAATGATCTCATTATGATAAATAAAAATCTCTGATTGAATGAAATACATCCTCTTTTCAATTACTTTAAAATCACTGGATTAACTTTCATTTAGGCCTCTAACCATTTCAAATTTCTAAGTAGTATTACTTAGTAAAATGTTGAAATCATATGAGAGTCCATTCATAAGCTTTCTGATATCTTATATTTTCTTTTAATAAATCTTGATAGTCTCAACAGACATGTGTAACCACTTTATTACTTAATTATATGCTTTAATGTTCTTCTTAGAGATTTCATCAAACACCTTAATGTTGGTCTCAAGTTTCATCATTATTTTTCTTTGGATCTTGATTCAATATGACATTTTGTTTTAATTCTCAACAAGAAAATCAATTATCCCTTTTATTATTAGTAATAAGGGGAGATCTTTTTTAATTATTCTAATATCGTGAACAAGATATTGATCACTTTTCAAGGAGATGGAATTATCTATATGAGTGTCTTCTGTATAGTTTAGGAGATATGGAGAATGACTTCCATCATTATTGAAATCAGAATACTAATTTGGGTTTCTATTAGATCTTGTCTCTTCATCCTTATATGAAATTTGAATAATTTTTCAAGTTTAAGCTCTCTTATAAGCTTTCTTTAATGAATAAACTATTGATGATGGAATTTTAGTTGACATTTCTTGAGAATATTGTATAAGAAATTTATCAAACTCTTATTCTTGATCAAACTATTTTTCATTATCTACCTCTTTATTTCATTCAACATCTTCACCAAGATATTCATCTATCTCTCTCATCTTTGTATCCACATTTTCTTCTAAAATGATCTCTTGATAAAAAAAATTAGATGTTTATTCTTCAACTGATCCATTATTTTTCTTTTCCTTATCTTGGATAGAAGAAATGATTTTATTTTCTTATAGAATTGGTTCCCAAATTCTAATACCTACACTATTTTTTTCAACATATTTCAAGATATTGTCAATATTTACAATTTCTCCCTTTCTCTTTTTTATCTTCTTCTTCTTGTCATCTTCTTTGAGGATTTATTGAGTCTAAATATTTTTTTCTAAGGATTTTGTAGGATTCTAACCAAATTAAGGATATCCCACTTTTCATTGAACTTGATCCTTTCTCCAATTAGTATAAGTGTTAGCACTATAAATAGTTTTCTTCTTTGGATTTATAGAAGTATCATATTTGGATTCCTTTTCCTTCTCTGGAACAGTCAATACAGATTGTTTTAGGATACCTTTACTACCTCCAACTATCTCTTTTTATTATTATGCTTCAACAAGCATAAAAAATTTATTTTCTTCAGAATTAAAATGAAATTTCAATATCTTTTTTGTATCATCACTTGTCTAGGGAACTTTCAAATTTATCAGTTCTGACTTAATTGCATGATTGAAAAACTTTAGGATTTCAGAAATCAACCTACTCAGAATTACAAGAAACATAATAAGTTGGGCTTTGATCACACCAGAATTCATATTTTTTAGGGTTTTAAAAATGTAACACATAGAGTTTATTTTTATTATATTTACCCAAAAGTCAAGGATAAAAATATCTGAAACCTTCAAAGTTTATCTATCACATTTCTTGGGAATTAAGAACCATTGCTTCCAAATATCTATCAAATGACTATTAGATAAAATATGATTTGTTTCTTTTTTAAATTCATGTACTTTAAAAATATATTCTTTGATTTTTCTCTTAATAAAAGTTCCCTTTTCTTTTGTAAATTTTTGGAAAGGAAAAAATGCATCACCCTAAAAAGGATCACCTAATAAATGAGTAGCTTGTTTTGCCGATACACTAATTTCTATATCATACATATGAAAAGTAACATTAAACACTTTATTTAATTTCATAGTATTATATAACTTCCTAACTTATTAAAAAATAAAATGTTCTTAAAAAGAATTAGATTTTTCTGCACAGACTGACTCTCATCCTTGAAATTGAATGATTATTTTCAAATATAAATCATACTTGTCATAGAATTCACTGGTTACTAAACTTTCCCTAAAAAACTTTATATTGTTGAAATCCTTCGAATCCATTTCTTTTGGAGAGGTTTTTGATGATTGAGACATCAGTATAATGAAAATTTTCCATCAAATAAATGATTATATATAGCATTAATGGGATTAGTGGATCTTCAACATGGATGATAAGAAATCTGTTGTGGTACAAGGAGGAGGTCCCTTTTTATATTAGATGGAAAAAGTAACCATTGAACTTCTATGGTTCATATTAGATCATAATAGATCCAATGGTTTGAAAAAAAATGAACTCTTGAGGGTTTTTCTTAATGAAATTTTTTAAATAAAATAGTTAGGATGAATCTGATAGAATTTTTAAAACAATTACCAACATAAAGAATTGAATTAAATAAAAAACAATTAAGATAATAGATATTACCTTTCGAAGTCACAAGATAGATTTTTTGGTATTAATATTTTAAAAAAACTAAGTACAATTTTTTTTAATACAAAGGATGGAAATATTAAAGTGAACAGTAAAGATGAGTATGAAAAAGTTTTTAATTTGTATGATAAAAATATTAAATTGAATAGTAAATATGGGTACAAAAAAATTAATGTGTGAAATTGAAATATTATAGTGAATAGTAAAGATGAGTACGAAAAAGTTTGGACATGAAAATTTTGGGTATGAAAATTTTGGGTACAAGATTTTTTAGGTATAAATTTTTTGGGTATGAGAATATTTTTGTATGAAAATTTAGGGTAAGAATATTTTTGGGTATTAAAATTTTGTTTTTTTTCTATCAATACTATGTACTCCCCCTTTGAAAAGAAGTAACTTAAAATAAGGATATGTTTTTAAAAAAGAAGAAGATATGAAGGATTACTTTACATTCATCATTCCTAGCTTCTGTTTAATGTATTCAAATCTATTTAAAGGTAATGGTTTTGTAAATATATCAGAAATTTATTCTTTTGTTCTGATAAATTGTAAAAGTATATCTTCTTTTTGTGTGTGATCTCTAAGAAAGTGATGCCCAATATCTATGTGTTTTTCATGTGAGTGGTGTGTAGGGTTTTTAACTAGATCTATGGAACTAGTGTTATCACATAGTATTTTAGTTTTTAAAAAACTCATTCCATATTTAGTGGGAGTGTGTTGCATCCAAAAAACTTGCGCACAACAAGTTCCAGCTACCACATATTTAGATTCAGTAGTGGAAAGTTCTATTGAGTTTTGTTTCTTATAAGACCAAGAAAATAATGAATCACTAAAGAAATTAAAAGTTATAGATGATATTTTTTTATCCATTATAAAACCTCCAAAATCAAAATTGAAATAACTTTTCAATTCAAAATCATTACCATAAGAATAAAAAAATCCCAAATCCATAATTTCTTTTAAATAAAGAAATATTATTTTAATAACTTTTAAATGGGATTATTTAGGATTTTATTGATACCGTTCACATAAGAATACTGAAACCATTATGGTTGATCAACTAGTTGTTAAGTATAGTAGGATTCATATAATTCCTCTAAAAGTTATTTGATTTATTGTTTGTTCAGCTTCATTAATTTCAAGAGTATTTGAGGTACTAATTAGAGTACTAATACTTTTAGTATTTTCCAATCCATAATTTTTAATAATATCTTTAATATAATTATATTGGGATATATAGGTCCTTTATGGTTTTTGAGAAATTTTAAAACTAAGAAAGACTGTTAAATCACCCATCATACTCGTTTCAAACTCAGATTTCATAAGATTCATAAAAGAATCTGTCAAAGATTGCTGAGTGGATCCAAATATAATATCATCAACATAAATTTGAATGATAAAAAAAATTTCTTTCTTTATAAAAATTATTGGATCATCAATCCCCTTAAAAAAATTGTTTTGAAGTTAAAATCATTTTAATATGTCACACTTGGATTTGGGAGCTTGTTTAAGGCTATATAAATCTTTAGTTAGATTGTAAACATATTTAGGATGTTTTTTATCTTTGAAACTAGGATTTTGTTCAAAAAAATTCATCTTAAACATATCTGTTTAGAAAAGAACACTTCACATCCATTTAAAAAAGTTTGAAATTAAATAATGCTAAAAAATCTAATATTATCTGAATAGATTCAATCCTAGCTACCAAAGAATAGGTTTCTTCATAATATATTCCCTCTTGTTGATTATAACATTTTTCAACTTGTGTTTCTTTATTTATAATTATTATTTTATTTTAATCACATTTCTTTCTGAAACCCAATTTTACTCCAATTTCATAAGTTTCATTAGGTCTTTCAACCAAGGTCCAAACATTATTCCTTTCAAATTATTTTAGTTCATCTTATATTTATTTTATCCAATATTCATCACCTAAATCCTCATTAGGACTTTTAGGATCAAATTATGAAAGGAATGTTAGATGTCCTACTTCATTTCTCAAATAACTTCTAGTCCTTATAGGTTGATTTACCTCACCAATTATACTATCACTGGGTTGATTCTTAAGAAACAATCGATTTGGGTTTTGTTAAACTTTTTCATCAACATAATATTGAAATTATTCTAGAGTGAATACTTTAGAAACAATTTCTTGAGTAGTTTCTTTATTAAAAGAGTCTTCTATTAAATTTTGGTAATCAGATTTTGAAAACACATCAAAATATATATTTTGGATTGTTTAAAAACAAAAGGATCGCTTTCATTAAATTTTACTTATATTTTTTCTTCAATTGTATAAGAATTTTTATTGAAACTCTATAATCCTTAGAAATATAGGAATAACCAAAGAAAATACCTTCATCATATTTGGGAGAGAAATTATTTAAATTTTCATTTGTATTCAAAATGAATAATCTACATCCAAATACGTTAAAGTATGAAACTTTTGGTTTTCATCCAGTTCATAATTCATAAGGTGTTTTATTAAGAAATGGTCCAATTAAAACATAAATTATAGTATAACAAGAAGTACTCACAACTTCATCACAAAAATGTTTTGCAATAGAATATTCACTCAACATGGTTCTTATTGTGTCTTAAAAAATGTGATTTATTCTTTCCACAACACCATTTTCTTAAGGATTTATACGTCTTGAAAAGTTATGTGTAATGCCTTTATTACTATAAAAAGTTTCAAAATCATAATTTTTAAATTTTCCACTATGATCACTATGAATAGTTATCAAAGGTAAGTTTTTATAATTTTTAACAATGGTTGAAAAAGTTTTAAAATAATAAAATGATTTAGATTTCTTTTCTATAAAATAAACTCATGTATATCTAGTGTAGTCATCAACTAAAACAAATACATAATACTTTCCTCCAATACTTCTTGTTTTTTAGGACCAAAAGGATCCATGTGCACCAACTGTAAATCATTGGTTTTTGAGAATTCACTAATATATTTAAAGCTTTGCTTATGCTTCTTTCCATATTGATAAGGATCACAGACTTTTGAACAATCAAATATTAGTTACGATAAATATTTAACTAGTCTTTTATTAGATAATTTATATACATTCCTAAGGTTATATTGTCCTAAAATTATATTCCATAACCAAGATGGATCTTCCACTTCACTAAGTCAAGGTAAGTCATGACTCCTAAGGTCTTTTAAGTTTAGTGCGTAAACATTCTCATACTGATTGGTAGAAAGAATGAATTCATCCTTGGTATTACATACTATTCATTTATCATTCCAATAATTCAAAAGGTAACCTTCATCACATAATTTACTTATGCTTATAAGGTTGTTATTAAGACCCTTAACAAATAAAAAAATTGAAATTAATGTGTTTCCAAGAAGAAAAATATTACTTATACCAAAAATATTTCTTCAAGTATTGTCTCTGAAGGTAACTCTTCCACATTTCATTTCAATAATATTTTGAAAGAATTATTTATTACCATTCATATATTGGTAAAATACACTATCTATTTACCATATATTCTTTTTTTGGTACTTCCTCTGTTTTTCTAAAAATAAAACAATTAGGTTTTTGAAATATAATCTTTCTTGGAGACAGAAATATTATAAAACAAAATTTTGGGAACCCACATTTTTTCTGAAAATTGGGATTTGTGGAATCCAAAAGATTGAATTTTATTTAAGGAACGGTTTTTATTCTAATTTCTTCCAAATTGATATTTAGTCCAAAAGTGTGAATTTTCATGAACAAAATAATTGTTTCTAAAAACGATTTTTAATGAGTATATCTCATTCCAGAACTATTACCTTGTGGATGAAATTATTTATAAATTTTATCAAAACCATCTTTATCAGTGGTAAGTTTTGTAAAAAGTATCATTAAAGAACATATTTTAGACTTTAGTCTTATAACTAAATTCTTATCCACATTAGTAGTAGATTCAGAAGTGAGTTTTGAATCTAAAACATTTTTCTCGGAAAAAACATTTTCAAAATATTTTAAAATTTTATCCTTTACAAAATTAGATTCCCTCAGGTTTTTTGAAATCGAATTAATTTCCAAAAAATTTCTTATCAATTTATTTAGAAATATCCGATAATTTTTTGTTAAAACATTTATTCTAGCATTTTCCTTCTCAAGTTTCTTACTTTTCAATTTTTATTAAGTATTTTAAAAAATCTAGAGACTTATTCATATAAATGTAAATAATTATCTTCTACAGAGGAATTGTCTTCATCAAAATAAATATAACCATTTTCATTTGTATAATTTTCTTTTAGAGACATATTAGTCAAAGATTCAGTAGTGTATACCTTTTCCATGAAACAATGATTTTCAATAGGTATTTTGAAAATAAGACAAATATTCTTTTGTCCAGAGTTTTCATTGTATTATTATTAATTTGAAGAATCTACACCACTAGCACTCTAGGAGTAATTTTCCTTTAAGAATTTCTTACTTTTTTAATTATATTACTTTTTCTGTTTCCTCTCAGAATGTAATTCCTTCCTTTCCCTTTTTTATCTTTGGTAAATCATGTCTTATGTGTCTAGATGTCTTATATTCATAACAAGTGAATTTAGTATCTTTATTATCTTTGTTGCTTTTCTTATATCTATATTTAAGATCTTTATTTCCAACAATTGTGTTCATCCTTCAAGAAATATTGGCTAACTCATTCTCTGAATGTTCTGATTGACTTGAATCAGATTGAATCCCAACTTTATTTTCCTTTGAAGACTTAATAATCTTCCCAGGAGTATTGTCTTTGTTTTTATTTGTAGTGGTAGTAAAATTAACTCTACCATTCATTTTCTTGGATTTTTCTTCATCTCTTTTCAATGTGTCTTCGTGTTAAAAAATATTTCCAAACAATTCATCAAGGGTAACATTGGTAACATTTCACAATTCATAAAAAGTAGTTCTTTTTTATTCCCACTCATTAGGCATGATGTCTATGATCTTTTCAACAAGGTTTTCATCATCTAGTCCATTCTCTCTTATGGATTCTAAACTATTCACAATTCTCATGAATATTTGTTTTACCTTACAAATAGGTTCTCCATTAGGAAATTCTCAACCACTTTAGATGTACCAAAATGAGTAATCTCCAGTTTCTTCCAAATAATATTAACTACGTCACAAGAATAAATTTGGATATATATATATTTATTTATTTATTTATTGAAAAAATTAAAGTATTTCATACCTTTTAATTCAATTGATACACTTTCTTCTCTTGATTGGTAAAGGTTATGACTTCCTTATCATGAATTTTAAAATCTATAATAATCATAACAAAATTTTCAAATCTAGTATTAATAAAAAAAATTCATTCTATCTCTATAATATTGATAGTCATTATCATCAAAAAAAGGTGGTCTTTTAGGATTTATATTGTCAATAAAACCAACATTTAAAACTTACAACTTAAAAAAATACAAAATTTCTTTTTCTAAAGTACATGTTATTGTAATAGATATTTATAAACAAAAAGTTTATAAAACAAATTTAACTAACTTTAAAAAGTACTATAAGCAAATATATAAGTAATGGAAACCTAATCTGATACCAATTTTTTTATTGTGATGTATATGCAGATGGAACAATATAAGAGGGGGTGAATTGTAGGTTTAAAAAATTTCATTTTTATCCATTAAAAGGATTTAGTTTAAATGAATTTAAACTAATTAAATTAAAAAAAATCTCAATGTATATAAAAAATGAATTAGATTGGGACCTAGTTCTGATGAAAAATAATATTGTATTCAATTTGATTACATTAAGTATTCCACAAGTTATAATTTAAAATAATCATATTCACTATTGAAATGATTTAAATAGAGTAAGCGTGTAAAAGATCGTAATCACTATGGTTACAATGATTAGATCAAAACAATGAAATGATTCAATCATAAAGTGTATTTAATCATATTGAGTAATTAAAAAAATTTAATCACAAAAGATAGAAATTAGAGTCTTACTAAAGTATCGTAATCAGATTGGTTAGGATAATCAAAGTATATAATAGAAAGATAAATAAATAATACAATTTTCTTTCTATTCTAATACAATGGAAATGTAAAAGAATAAAATTATTTTAACGAAAATAGAATGGTATCCTTTAACCTAGGATAGTGGTCCCTTGATTTATACTTTCAAGAAAGTATATTTTACCCATATAAGGGTAAGTCCTACCCAAATGGCCTGAAGGACATATTTTTATTGATTTTAGATAATCCCCCTTTCAAGGGATGAGGGGGAACCCTTACAAGGCCCATAGGATTATAGATTACATGATCTATAGAACTTTAGAGGAAATATCCAAACAATAACTATATGGAACTACTCCTCCCTAGCTCACCAGGGTAAGCCCTCAATATGATGATCATATTCTGTCTTGCTATCCCGAAAAACCCCCAATTAAGAAGGTAATCGGAACCTCTTTCTTCCTAGCCTCGGAATCCCTCCATCCAAAAATGATCAGCATGTCTGTATTCCTATCCCCAGAATCCCTCAATTTTAATCACCAATGATCTATGTCTCACTAATAAAGAAAACTCTTGAAGGTCACATGTATATAGAATGAGAAGTTCATAACTTGAATTCAGGGTCTTTCACAAGGAGCAGAGATTTGGCAGATCTCTTGTAGTATTTCTCAAATATTTCAAAAAATATATTGAGCTCATACAAATGACTTGGTATTTATAGGCCTTATCCCAATGGTCATATTTTTGATCCAACGATCGGATTTATTTGTGAAGTCTCAGAGAGACTGGACACCTGGCACTCCAATGGTCATATTGTAATTAAAACAATAACATCGTTTTATAATATATATTCAAACAGAATATACCACATTGTTTTTATTTAACATTTTTTCTTTCATTGCAATTGGTTTTTATGAATATAAAAAATTGGGATGAAAATAGTATGATGATTATCATATCGATAGTGAGTACAATTTTATTTTCAATGTGGTGTGTATTATGTAAATCATAATCGGCGTGACTAATAAAAATCATTTTTGGTGAGTATGTGATGTTATTAATATTTTCATGACTTATTATATTCCTCATTTACTTATTTTATATGAAATGTGCATAATTTGTGTGAAATATTAATGTTTTAATATTAAGTATAATATTTGAGCATTTTTAGAAGTAGTCAAATTGAGTCAGTTTAATGTTTTAATTATAACTATCACTATACTGATACAAATTGTGTGGTTCTTGTTTTGTAGTATTCTTCTTTCAATATACAACATTTCATTAGAAGGAACCATGATCCAATTCTGCTATTTGAAGGGTCATATGGTCCTCACAAACAAGACCAAATAATCTGTGAACAAACTGGACCAGCCTTGAAGATTGATTTACTGGGCTCCATCCAGAAGGTCAAAAACATTAAATCTCCACCATAATTCTGGGGACACTACATGTCATCTTGGATAAAAATTTCAAGGCCCAAATAAAATTACAAGGGGCCCAAATAAATCTTTGAAGTCCAGCCCACCATTCTGGCCGAGAATTAAAATCAGTATAGTATGCATGACATATCTCCTTATTTAAGAATCCAAGCGAGCTGATATTTTTCAGTGTGAAATAGGAGATATAGGCGGCCGACTTTGTTGAAGAAGTCATTCGGATTTGAAGGCATCTTCCTGTTCAACAATCCATTCACATTTTGGGCATTGAAAAAGCATGGATAGAAATGGACAGTTTACCTCTGTTTAATAAAACCGCCATAACGTTGGATCCACTTGTCCAAATGCCTCCATATTTTGAAAGTAGTCGGAAAACTTTATTATATACAACTTTAAAGAAGGAGATATTTGGAGATTCGGCTGTCTGAATTGCCAAATTGGCGATGCAAGTGGAGGGACAGATTGGGAATGCAAACAGTCCACTCCTTGGGCTATAAATACTCTCCCCTTCTCTCCTTGAGAGGGGTTGGAATTTCAGAAGACAGGATATCATATTGGCACGACCAAAGCCTTTCCAAAGGCTTGGGAGGACCTGCCATACTCAAGTTTTCACTTGAGATACCTTTCATCCTCTCTTTGTTTTCACTTACTTTCGTGTTCTTCGTTTTTGTAATTTTGTAATTCTCTTTCTTTGTAATTCTGTTTTAATGCAAGTTAATTCTTCAATATCTATTATTATCTTCCAACTTCTATATTTTAATATCAATGTTCTTAAAATAGTTTAAATTCAGTTCAATCCCCTTCCTTTCTTTTGCTTCCTCATTCAATCGAAAATCCGTTTTTAATTATCATCATCGTTCGTGTGTGTGTGTCAACGTACCACTCTTTTCTAATCCCTTTCTTTTTCTTCTATTCTTAATTTATCATCATAATTATTTTAACCAGAATATTAAACATCCAAATGTCTGAGTAAATCTCTCATTGGGGTGATTTATAAGTCGGGGATGTTAAGTGATTGAGAGTTTTACTCGATGAGTATTCTTTAAATTAATATTGTGTATGTTAAACTTAATATGTCATGGATTAATGATATGTTTTGTTTAACGAGTGGTTTCCATGGATTATTGGAACCATAAATACACTACCATAAATAAGTTTTGATTTAGAATAGAACCCTAAGTTAAGTTAAGGCTTGGATTAAATCCTTCACACTTAGGAATTCCAATCAACGTCAACTTATGACATGGGTGTTAATTTAATGCAATACAAAGTAAGGCTCAAGGATATCACATGCTTAACTCCCCAATGATGAACTCACCCCAATCTTTATCAATTTGGTAAATCAAATATAATCCATAAATCATTTCAATTAAGCTCTGCAAACAAACCCCCTAATCAAAATACAATTAACTAAAAACAAACGACTATCACAAAGTGTCATCGCCGAGGATTCGACCCGAGTACTGCTATACACATTAGCAGAGCACCGGAACTTTGACCGGTCGATAGGCGACAATCGGCTGTGCATTTCAAATGGCGTCGTTGCTGGGGATAGTGCTTTAAGTAGTCATTAGTTTCTGGTTATTGTCAAGAAAACACAAAAAAAACAAATTTAAAAAAAAATTGAAAAAAAACACAAAGAAAAACCCGTCTTCACATAAAAATCATAAACTGAAAAAATAAAAAGAAAAACTCATCTTCCTCTTTCTTCCAAAATATCTCTGAATGCCCCGTAGCCTTCCAAACAATCCCTCGGATTTGTTTGACCCTGAAATTGAGCGAACACTTCACCAACTTAGGAGGAACATAAGAGATACTCAAATAATTCAAGAACCAGTCCTCATCCAACCAGTTGAAATTGAAATGGCCAATCCTAGGGAACAAACCCTAAAAGAACTTGCTACCCCTAATATGAATTACCAACCTCTTGGTATTCAATATCCAAACATTGAAGCTAACTTCGAACTCAAATCGGGCTTGATTCATCTCCTCCCTCATTTTCACGGGCTAGCCGGTGAGGATCCACATCTTCACCTTAAAGAGTTCCAAGTAGTATGCTCTACCATGAAGCCTCAAGGGGTTTCTGAAGAACAAATCAAGCTTAGAGCTTTCCCCTTTTCCCTAGCAGATTCTGCCAAGTCTTGGCTCTACTACCTCCCACCTGGTTCCATAAACTCATGGGTTGACATGAAGAGACTTTTCCTAGAGAAATTCTTTCCTGCTTCTCGAACAGCTTCTATCCGAAAGTAAATAAGCGGCATCCGTCAATTCCCTAATGAATCACTCCATGAGTATTGGGAGAGGTTCAAAAAGCTTGTGGCAACTTGTCCACACCATCAAATCCCTGACCAACTCCTGATCCAATACTTATATGAGGGATTGTTGGCTATGGAGAGAACTCTCATTGATGCCGCAAGTGGCGGTGCTCTTATTGACAAAACTCCTGCAGCTGCACGAGAACTCATAAGCAACATGGCTGCAAACACGCAGCAATTCCATACTCGAGCACATGCTCAAGTAAAACAAGCCCAAGAGAATCAATCCATAGAGCCCAACAAGATGACTGAGTGGATGAGTGAACTTACAGGTCTTGTGTGTCAACTAGCGGTGGCTACCAAAGCCCCAACCTCATCTTCTCCACAGTCACTATTCCCTGGACCTATCAAGAATTGTGGAATCTGCAACTCTCCATCTCATCCGACTGACACATGTCCACAACTTCAAGATGATCCATCTGATTCATCTAGTCCAATGGAGCTCAATGCGGCATATTCTCAGCGAAACTTCAACCCTCAACAATCAAGTCAGTTTGTTAGAAACTTCAACCAACCCCACTCTGAGCCCTTCTCTTCTACCTTTAACCCACCTCTGAGGTATGGTAATCCCATTTCTCATCCTCCTCAGTTCCCTCATCAAAAACCAAACCAGTTCCAATATGGTCAAAGTGGTGGTAACATCCATCAACCTTATCCTTTTGTTCCTCAACCCCAAAGGAACAATACTCCTCCTGGATTCCACTATCCTAACGAGCCTTCCCAATTCCCCACCCAATACAATCGCTTTCCAAAGAACCAAAATCAAGGCCATCCCAATTTGGGACAAGCCTCTTCTTCTAAACAACCATGGGAAAGTGTTGTAGAGGATCTTGCTTCCTTCACCCGTTCTAGCCTCAAGAACATTGAAACCCAAATAGGTCAAATTGCATCCCACCTTAGCCAGCAACAACCATCCAATTCATCCCAACTCCCAGCTCAACCATTACCCAACCCTAAGGGTAATGTAAGTGCAATTGCACTTAGATCGGGAAAGCAAATTGTTATGACCCATGCTGATTTCTCTACCTCCCCTTTCGATGTTGATCTAGAAAATGAAAAGAACAAAAAGCGGGAAAAGGAACTTGAATCCACTCCTTCACCTCCTTCCATTCCTCTAAGGAACCCAATTCTTTTTCCTCAAGCCATCTCCAAGCCTAAGAAGTCCTTTGAACCTGATCCTGAAATGCTTGACATGTTTAGACGTGTTGAAGTGAACATCCCCCTCTTAGATGCCATCAAACAAATCCCTAAGTATGCCAAGTTTCTTAAGGAATTGTGTAGCCATAAGAGGCAACTTAGGAACATTGAAAATGTTTCAACCCAACAATCCATTCCCATGAAGTGCAAAGATCCAGGGACCTTCACGGTTCGATGTCAAATAGGGAGTTCCAACTTTGATGATGCACTCATAGACCTTGGAGACTTAATAAATGTCATGCCCAAATCCATTTTATCCAACCTTGGTCTAGGTCCCTTGCACCCAACGGGTGTTTTCATTCAATTATCCAATCGAAGCACTACCAGTCCTGAGGGGATAATTGAGGATGTTCTTGTTCGGGTCAATGATCTTATCTTCCCAGCTGATTTCTATGTCCTTGACATGGAAGGTGAGACGACCTCTTCTCGATCTCCCCTAATTCTAGGAAGACCATTCCTCATGACTGTGAGAACCAAGATTGATGTCCATTCAGGCATCTTATCCATGGAATTCGGTGACCAACTGGTCAAGTTCAACATTTTCCAAGCCATGCGATACCCATCTGAGGATCACTCTGCATTCTCAATCCATGATTTTGAGGACACTTCTAAGATTCAATCGAACCCCAATCCACCATGTTCTTCATGTTCTAATGATAAAGGATCTTGTGAAATCTGCACCATGACTAAAAAAGTCATAAATGGTGAAGTTGATGTGGACCTCTCATTCATAGACTCCATCAATCTAGAGGAACTTGAAAAGTCTCTTGAATCCCACATCAACTCTGATCTCTACTGCTCCACCTTGGACAGTGTTGAGGAAAATAATCCAAACCCATCTGGAATCCCTTCTCCTGCTCCTAACTTGTCTATCTCTCAAATCAAGGCTGAAACTGATCTAAAACCACTTCCTTCACACCTCAAGTATGCATTCCTTTTCCATGATCCCTCCTAACCTGTCATTATCTCTGCTTAACTTTCTGAAACTGAGGAGTCCCAACTTGTTCAAGTGTTATAGGAAAACAAAAATGCCTTAGGTTGGACCCTAGAGGATATTCCAGGAATAAACCCTGACCTTTGCATGCATCACATCCATCTAGAGGAATCATCCAAACCAATTAGGCAACCTCAAAGAAGACTCAATCCACTCATACTTGAGGTAGTTAGGGAAGAGATTACCAAGCTTCTTCAAGCTGGTATTATCTACCCAGTTTCTGATAGTGAATGGGTTAGTCCAATTCAATTCGTTCCTAAGAAGGGCGGGATAACAGTTGTCACAAATGAACATGGAGAAGTGGTCACAACACGAGTGAAAAACAAATGGCGTGTGTGCATCGATTATCGCAAATTGAATGCTGAAACACGAAAAGATCACTACCCACTTCCTTTCCTTGACCAAATGCTTGAGAGATTGGCCAGAAAGTCACATTATTGCTTTCTTGATGGTTACACCGGCTACTTCCAAATTCCAATCGCACCTCAAGAACAAGAAAAGACCACATTCACTTGCCCCTTTGGAACCTATGTCTATAGGCGAATGCCTTTTGGCCTTTGTAATGCTCCTGCAACATTCCAGCGGTGTATGATGAGTATCTTTTCTGAATTCATTGAGAATTGCATGGAGGTATTCATGGATGACTTTACCATTTATGGCGAGTCATTTGAATCTTTCTTACATTCACTCTCTTTGGTCCTTCAAAAGTGTGTCAAGTGCAACCTTGTGCTGAATTTTGAAAAATGTCACTTCATGGTTTCAAATGGGATTGTTCTAGGTCACATAATTTCTCAAGAGGGTATCCAAGTTGATCCAGCCAAAATTGAGGTGATCCAATCACCTCCTGAACCCAAATCAGTTCGAGACATTCGGTACTTCCTTTGTCATGCTGGTTTCTATCGGCGATTCATTCAGAACTTCAGCAAGATTTCCCTCCCACTTACTCGTTTACTTCAAAATGGTGTCACATTCAATTTTTATGAGGCTTGCAAGAGAGCCTTCATTGAACTCAAATCTTCTCTCACATCTGCTCCAATAATCCAACCCCCAGATTGGTCCTTACCATTTGAATTGATATGTGATGCTTCTGATAGGGCCATTGGGGCTGTTCTTGGTCAAAGAAGAGAAAACATTCCTCATGTCATCTTTTATGCCTCAAAAACATTGGATGAAACTCAATCACACTACACTGTGATTGAAAAAGAACTTTTAGCTGTGGTTTTTGCCTTGGATAAATTCCGGCCCTATCTCTTAGGTTCCAAAATCATCATCTTCACGGACCACTCAGCATTAAAGTTCTTACTTAAGAAAAGTGATTCCAAACCAAGGCTAAAAAGATGGATTTTAATGCTCCAATAGTTTGACCTTGTGATAAAAGATAAACCTAGAAAAGAAAATCCTGTGGCTGACCACCTGAGTAGAATTTCTAATTCTTCTCATTCTGAAATAATTGATCCTGAATTTCCAACTGAACACCTCTCATCTCTCACTCCAAAGTTACCATGGTATTCCCCAATTGTCAATTACTTGGTTTCTGGTGTTTTCCCTGAATATTTTTCAAAATAACAAAAAGAAAAGATGAAAAGTGATTCAAAGCATTATTTTTGGGAAGATAATAAACTTTGGAACACTGGGGCTGACATGGTAATTAGGAGATGTGTTGATGAAACTGAACAATCCTCCATCTTGGAATTCTGCCACTCAATGCCTGGAGGTGGCCACTTTGGACCACAAAGGACTTCTCGAAAGGTCCTAGATTCTGGATTCTTTTGGCCTTCACTCTTCAAGGACTCACATGAGTTCTGTCAATCATGTTCCACTTGCCAAAATTTTGGCACAATTTCCAAAAGAAACGAAATGCCTCAAAAGCCATTAATCTTCTGTGAGCTTTTTGATGTTTGGGGCATCGATTTCATGGGACCTTTTCCCCCTTCCAATGGATTATCCTACATTCTCCTTGTTGTTGACTATGTTTCTAGGTGGGTCGAGGACAAACCCACTAGGAAAGATGATGCTCAAACTGTGAGTGAGTTTTTCAAAACCCATATCTTCCATCGATTCGGAACACCACGTGCTTTGATAAGTGACTTAGGAACTCATTTCTGTAATAGAACCATGGAGTCACTTTTGAAAAAGAATGGGGTTGTACATAAAACATCCACTGCATATCACCCACAAACAAATGGAATGGCAGAACTTTCTAATAGAGAAGTGAAAAGAGTGCTTGAAAGAATTGTTAAGCCCACAAGAAAAGACTGGCCCGATAGACTTGGTGAAGCACTTTGGGCCTATCGAACAGCCTATAAGACACCCATTGGGATGTCTCCATTTAGGCTAGTTTTTGGTAAAGCCTGTCATTTACCAGTTGAAATCCAACATAAGTCATTTTGGGCTGTCAAAACTTATAATTTTGATTGTGAAAAATCTGGTGAAGAAAGATTGTTGCAGTTGGCTGAATTGGAGAAGCTTCGACTCGATTCGTATGAGAACTCCATTCTATACAAAGAAAAGGCAAAGTCACTCCATGACAAGCACATTCTTCGAAAGGTATTTCATGAAGTTGAAAAGGTAATTCTCTTCAATTCTCGATTTCGACTTCACCCAGGTAAGCTAAATTCTCGTTGGGATGGACCTTTTATTATTACTAATGTTTACCCATTTGGTGCAGTGCAAGTCGAAGACCCTTCTTCAAAAAGAACATTCACGGTTAACGGACATCGGTTAAAGCATCACCATGAGAGGTCTCACAATCCAGGAACCATGTTGACTTCCATCGAAACCCCATCCACTTCAATAGAACCATCACTGGATGGAGACCCGCCAAATCCAAACCAGGGGGCACCTCTTTCCCTTTAACTCTCTCTTTCCTCAAACTCTCTTCCCTCTCTTCTTCTCTCTATTTCTTCTTCTTCCTCTCCCCCTCTCATTTTTTTTAAAACATTCTTCTACAACCTTTTTTCTATTTTCTCTTTTGTGTGGATGTGTCCTTAAAAATAAAAAATTTCAAAAAAAGTAATTAAAAAAATGAAAATTAACAAAAAAAGGGGGTGTCATAATTACTCATCATCCAATATTGAAATTCTGTCCAACCATTTTGGGGAGTTAAAAGGATTTTTTTAAACTCAAATATATTGAATTTTTATCTCAAACTTGGGTAAAAAATTTTGTGTCAATAACAAACATTTTGAATGAACAATTTTTGGTGGAAAATGATTCTCCCCTACCGTGAGGAATAACATTAGCCTTCATGCCAAGGTCATCTATGGCCATCTTTTTCATTGTGTGTCTTCACCACTGATTGTGAGTCTTGAGTTTGTGGACCTTCGAGCTGAATTTCCATCTTTTGTGTGCATTAATATGATAGAGTCATTTTCTAAGCCACATGAGAATCAGAATAGCCAAATAGCCTCCCGTTACCCTTACATTGATCCTACTTTTGAAAGCCCCTTTGAGCCTATGAAAACCTTTCTTTTGATAGCCACATTACAAGCCTAATACCTTCTCCCACCCAACATCTTCATGGATTTTCATTTTACAATTTATTGAAATTTAAGTGTGGGGGGAATGGACTTCATTTTTGGGCGTACTTTCATTGATTTCCAATGTGTCATCATATGCTTGAGGGAAAGCATCCATTAAAGTGTGGGGGAGAGGTTGTAATTCTGTGAGATTTTGTGTGTATATGTGTAATTTTCATTTGTACAAAAGTCATTGAAAAGTGTTCAAAAAAAATTGAAAAAAAATTATATTAAAAAAAATGAAAAAAAATAAAAATAAAAAAATGGAATGGGTTGTGTCTTGGGTGGGTCAAAAATCATTCATCATCAACCTTTGATCGTTTTATAACTACTAAAATTAGTTTCATGAGGAGATCAAGCATGGGTTGGGAGATGACTGTGAGACTTGTTTCAAGCACAACTTTCGGAAAAAAAAAGAGCAAAAAGAGAAAAAAAAGAACACTTGAATCATCTTGTATTGTGTCATTATTGTAAGTCTTCCATGTTGTACATATTCCATCATCTCACCCTATTCCATTTTCTATCTCCCTAACTTTTCATTCATCACACATTCATGCCCTTGTAAATATGTGTTTCTATTTCCTTTCAAATCAAATTTCAAAAAACAAATGTGCATTGATTTTTCCATGTTGGTGTTTTTAACCCCTCTTTTCCTTTGGACATTATATACCTACCATCCCATAGCCACTGAAAAACCCCCTTAAAAGACCTCTTGATTCTTTTACACATTAGATTTGGGAATGGAAGCTGAGAGCTCTTACAAACTCTTGATTTTCACTTTTTGTTGGTGAATGAGTGAACCTCCTAAAATACATTTTTATCATCTTGAGAGGAGTAAGTTTTGAGTGCCTACATTTTCTAATTCAAACCTTGAACATCAAAAAAATTAATTGTTTCTGATGCATTATTGTGAACCAAATTTGTGATTGAATTCAATATGGATGAGTGAAATAGTCTAAACCTCCCCTGATTGGAGAAAACAAAATTTTAATATTTTTTGGTGAGTGAAAATGATTTTTTCATGTTTTTATATTTGTTGCACATGAGGACACGCGCAAATCTAAGTGTGGGGGAGTTGATGTTATTAATATTTTCATGACTTATTATATTCCCACTTTACTTATTTTATATGAAATGTGCATAATTTGTGTGAAATATTAATGTTTTAATATTAAGTATAATATTTGAGCATTTTTAGAAGTAGTCAAATTGAGTCAGTTTAATGTTTTAATTATAACTATCACTATACTGATCCAAATTGTGTGGTTCTTGTTTTTTAGGATTCTCCTTTCAATATACAATATTTCATTAGAAGGAACCATGATCCAATTCTTCTATTTGAAGGGTCATATGGTTCTCACAAACAAGACCAAAGAATCTGTGAACAAACTGGACCAGCCTTGAAGATTGATTTACTGGGCTCAATCCAGAAGTCCAAAAACATTAACTCTCCACCATAATTCGGGGTACACTACATTTCATCTTGGATAAAAATTTCAAGGCCCAAATACAAGTACAAGGGGCCCAAATAAATCTTTGAAGTCCAGCCCACCATTCTGGATGAGAATTAAAATCAGTATAGTATGCATGACATGTCTCCTGATTTAAGCATCCAAGTGAGCTGAGATTTTTCAGTGTGAAAGAGGAGATATAGGCGGCCGACTTTGTTGAATAAGTCATTCGGATTTGAAGGCATCTTCCTGTTCAACAATCCATTCACATTTTTGACATTGAAAAAGCATGGATAGAAATGGACAGTTTACCTTTGTTTAATAAAATCTCCATAACTTTGGATCCACTTGTCCCAATGCCTCCATATTTTGACAGTAGTCTTACAACTTTATTATCTACAACTTTGAAGAAGGAGATATTTGGAGATTCGGCTGTTGGAATTGCCAAATTGGCGATGCAAGTGGAGGGACAGATTGGGAATGCAAACAGTCCACTCCTTGGGCTATAAATACTCTCCCCTTCTCTCCTTGAGAGGGGTTGGAATTTCAGAAGAGAGGATATAATATTGGAACGACCAAAGACTTTCCAAAGGCTTGGGAGGACCTGCCATACTCAAGTTTTCACTTGAGAGACCTTTCATCCTCTCTTTTTTTTCACTTACTTTCGTGTTCTTCGTTTTTGTAATCTTGTAATTCTCTTTCTTTGTAATTCTGTTTTAATGCAAGTTACTTCTTCAATATCTCTTATTCTCTTCCACCTTCTATATTTTAATATTAATGTTCTTAAAATAGTTTAAATTCAGTTCAATCCCCTTCCCTTCTTTTTCTTCCTCATTCAATCGAAAATCCGTTTTTAATTATCATCATCATTCGTGTGTGTGTGTCAACGTACCACTCTTTTCTAATCCCTTTCTTTTTCTTCTATTCTTAATTTATCATCATAATTATTTTAACCAGAATATTAAACATCCAAATGGCTGAGTAAATCTCTCATTGGGGTGATTTATAAGTCAGGTATTTTAAGTGATTGAGAGTTTTGCTCGATGAGTATTCTTTAAATTAATATTGTGTATGTTAAACTTAATATGTCATGGATTAATGATATGTTTTGTTTAACGAGTGGTTTCCATTGATTATTGGAACCATAAATACACTACCATAAATAAGTTTTGATTTAGATTAGAACCCTAAGTTAAGTTAAGTCTTGGATTAAAGCCTTCACACTTAGGAATTCCAATCAACGTCAACTTATGACATGGGTGTTAATTTAATGCAATACAAAGTAAGGCTCAAGGATATCACATGCTTAACTCCCCAATAATGAACTCACCCCAATATTTATCAATTTGGTAAATCAAACATCATCCATAAATCATTTAAATTAAGATCTGCAAACAAACCCCCCCTAATCAAAATACAATCAACTAAAAACAAATGACTATCACAAAGTGTCATCGCCGAGGATTCGACCCGAGTGCTGCTATACACATTAGTAGAGCACCGGAACTTTGACCGGTCGATAGGAGACAATCGGCCGTGCGTTTCAGTATGATATAAATCATATTCTTACTCATTACTATAAACATGGAAATAATTAAAACTTTATTTCTTGGTGTATAAAATATTTAATGTACCCAGTATGAAAAATGTAATGACAAACTTGTAAAATAAAATATTTAATATAAATAATAAAACAACATATGAATTCATTTGAAAAGTAAGTTTATGATTTCCAAAAAAGGAATCGAAAAGTCAAAAGAAGACTTTTAACTTAACAAGTCATTTTATTATGTCTTAGTTAATGATTCTTCAATATTTACAAGGGTTTTTGATTTAAGAAACAAAAGTGAATCATGCTATATTTTTTTGGTAAAAATATGAAAAATGAAAAGGATGCCAAAATAGTTCCTTTAGGAAGTGATCACAAAGGTGAATTTGAGAATCATGAATTTAATTCTTATTTATTTGAGCAAGGAATTGATCATACATTATTTTCCTCTAGGAAACCTCAATATAATGGTTTTTTTGAAACGAGGAATGAAACTTTGAAAGAAATTAGTAGGACTATGTTATGTGAATATAACATTCCCACTCATTTATGGGTTGAGGCTGTTAACATAGCATGTTATGTCATTAAAAAAGTTCTAATAAGTCCTATTTTAAATAAAACTCCCTATGAATTATAGAATAATATAAAATCCAAGGTGTGATACTTCAAAGTATTTATATTCAAGGTTTATATCTTGAATACTAAGGATAATATTGGAAATTTTGATTCAAATGATAATGAAGATATCTTCCTAGGTCACTCTACTACTTTCAAATATTATAGAGTTTTCAATAAAATTTCAAGGATTTTTGAAGAATAAACTCTTGTAAAGTTTGATGAAGTAATCCCTTTGATCACAAAATGATTCAAAATAATGATCAAAGTGATTCAATAATGAACATGATCCATGAACGTCTATTTAAGGATGATAAGGATAATTATTTGGAACTTGATTACTTTATACCAAATCTAGTACGGATATATAATAGTAAACTAGAAAGTATTTTTCCTTCAATACCTATAAACCTTAAGTATCATCCTTTATAAATAGTTATAGGAAACCTAGATGAAGTTGTAATAATTAGAATAAGCATAGTGATTCTAATAGAATACTCTACCTTTCTATCTCATCTAGAACCTAAACTTGTAGAATAATACTTATCTGATGAAGGTTGGTTCTTATATGTGCAAGAATAGTTAAATAAATTCAAAAGAAATAAAGTGTGGGAATTATTTGAAAGACCCTAGAACTATCCTATAGTTGGAAAAAATGGGGTTTTAGAAATAAACAAGATGACCATGGTGTAATAACTATAAATAAAGATATATTAGTTTCCTAACGATATAATCAAGAATAAAGAATAGATTATAAAGAAACCTTTTCTCATGTACCTAGATTAGAATTTATTATAATACTTATAGAATATGAATCATACATGAATTCTAAATTATATAAGATGGAAGTTAAATCTTCTTTTATAAATGGTTTTATAATGAAGGAAGTTTATGTAAAACAACCTCCTAGTTTTGAAGATCCTCATTTTCACAATTCTATGTATAAACTTACTGAATCTCTATATGGATTTAAATAAGCTCCAAGGGAATGGTATGAAGGGTTAAGTTATTTTATTTTATAAAATGGTTTTATATTAGGAAAGGAATATCGTATGTTATTTATGAAAACTTTATTCTCTGATACATTATTAGATAAAATATATGTAGATGATGTTATTTTTGAATCAAAAAACCAAAAAATTATGCATTGAATTATCAAAAATTATGAAAAAATAATTTGAAATGAGTATTATGGGTGGACTAAAATATTTTATAGAATTTCAAGTTTATCAAAAATATTTTGGAAATATTTTAAATTAAATCAATTACATTGTTGATTTAATTAAGAAGCTTTGACTTGAAACAGACCTTTATGGATTTTTGATTTAGTTTTAATTATGTTCCAATCAGATGTGATAACATAGGTGCTGTCAATATTTAAAAAAATGATACACCATTCAAGAATGAATAACATTGATTTAAGACACATTTCTTGAGAGATAATTCATAGAAGAATGATATATATTTAGAATTTTATTTCATAGAAAATCAATTAGTATATATTTTTAAAAAACCTTTTCTTGTGGATAGATTCAATTTCATTAAGTCGGAATTAGGTATGTTTAATTTTACTAAATAATATTTTATAACATATTTCTCATATTCAAAGTAAATAGGTTATTTTCTTTATTTAAGTTAATTTTTTGTTTTGTGTCACCACTTTGAGTACTGTTCATATTCAATAGGCCACATCACTGAGTTTTAGTAATAATTACCCTACTAATCATTATGCAACCCCTCGATTGTCATGAATGAAAAATATTGTGTATCAACTCTACGAGTGAAATGCCTTGAAAATATTTGAAACCATTATCTTTATCCCTATTTTCCCAAATCTTAATTACCCTAACCTTCTAACCTTTTAAATCTCTTATTAATGGATAAAACAAAAATAACTAAAGGTGCATCATCTTGTAGAATAAAAATAAAAAGGATTGAAAAAAAGTGTTAAGTGGATAAGAAATTGATTTTCAATGGCTAGAAAAGACTGACATGTTGCTAAAGAAAGTATTCAATCATCAAGGATAGGAGTACATCTTCTATGAAACATGAACCATGTTTGTATTCAATATAGAAGTCCATGAGTTTAATGAATCATAAGTATTCCATTTTAGTGATGATAAAGACATGGTTACTTTAATAGTTAGCCATAAATATCTATGGATAACCTCTATTTAGTTAGAATAAACCATGAAAATACCTCATAAATAATAACATTTATTTATAACCTCCTTAGCTACCATGAATGGAGTCACTCCACCAGAGATAATGAAGTCTCTCTTCGAAACAGTATCTATTGAGAAGAAGCAAGTAAGGAATTTAATGACTGAAAGAATGGTGTTTACCAAGTTCATACAGTTGGGAATATAACAAATAAATGGTGAGTTTGAGAAAATTATTTTTCAATATATAACTTTGTTTTATATTTTTATTATATAAAAACCTATGAATATATAATTTTATATTTTGTGATATAAGTGACATGTCCATAAAAATTATCTGAATTTCTATCCTTTTGGATGAATTTTAACCTTTGTTTTTAAAAACACTATAGTTTTATTGGGTGATAGTAATGAAACACTATGTCATTGTTTGATGACCTTAAGTGTAAGCATTATAAGAAAAAGTCAGTTGTGTTGTTACTTTTCATAAGAAAGTTTGTTCCCTTAACCTTGATTGTTGGAGTAGAACCTGCATCGACTCAAGTGGATTCATCTTATTTATAAGAGATACCGATGTTGGTAGATAGATCCACTCATAACACTGAGATATGATAAATTCAATATGATGAAGAAACTCTTGAATTAATGTGAAGAAGATTACAAGTTGGCATTCAAACAAACCAAAAAATCGGTTGTCCAGAGATCACCCCTCATGAACTTATTTCGGTACCAGTACAAGTTCAAAAAGAAAGGATAGCCTTGGATATCACTAGAATGTTTTTGGTTGGTCAGGACAAGACCATTTCGATAGGACCAAGAATGTAACCTTTCATAATCGATTCTCTTTCTCAATAATTGGAAAATATGGCTGCAAGAAGGGTTGGTAGAATAGAATCACAACACATCATGTGGAAGAAGTACTAGATGTTACAGAAAAACTATCATTTGGAGAAGAAATTATTGAAGTACATCATGAAAGTAATTATCTTATTCTTCAACAAGTTGGAAATTCATAAGTGATAAATATTGTTATAAGTTTTTCTAAAATAGATAAATAGTGATACTCAAAGTTATTATCTAAAATATAATTGATAAAAGCTCAAGTCATTGAATCTAGTCAAGAAGTAAGAACTCTTATTAATCAGACGTAATAAAATTTTGGTTTTCTAGAAGTAAATTTGTTGGTTCAGTCTATGATGGAAATTTTATGAAAAAAAACTATTATAGGAATAGAAAAAAAGTTTGATCTATAATCAAAGCTGATGGAATTTTCTCATGTTGTTGATTCAATGATTGCAGTAGTTGAGTCTCTATAGTGTGAAATCATATCAAGGGATATATTTCGAGATATTTAGGAAAAATTGGTAGATGAAGTTAAAAGGTTTCCAGTTCATCCTAAGTAATATATTTAAACCATTGATAAATCAATAAAGGAAATTATTTCTAGGCTGAAATATAATTTTTCAAAGGTCTAAGAAAATTCAATTCAAGTGAAGAAGGATGCCAGATTCATCCTCATAGGCCTAAAAATGATGTTTATATCAATATTAAACAACTTTGATGTTATAAAAAATAAATTTTAATATTTACATGAAGTAATTGATAATAGTATCAAGCCATATATATCAAAATATGATGTGGTAGAAGCTGAAGCCTTTCTAGAAGCTTCAAAAATACAAGTATCTATAAAATAAATAGAAAGTTCGTTTTTCATTGGTATAATAGAAAACTAGTTTGAAGTGTTGAAAATTTTGATATCAAATTGCACCAAGAAGGGATACATTAATAACTGTGTTAGTAATTTTTCTCAATGTTTTTGGAAAGGTTTTACAACCCTTATGGACAATTGATAAAATTACATGGTGAAAAGGATTGATTCCAGTTCAGATGCTCTATTTCAAATTCATGGAAGATGGTTTCCTGGACCTCAAATTGTTGATATACATATGTCCATATATCAGTGCTTAAAGGAAATGTTTGATAATTTATAGGTCTATCAAAGGTAGAGTCTCATGTCTTCTAAAGAATTATCTTTATCCATACATGATCCATCCTCTAAGTTAGCCTTTACCCATGTAGACAAATTTGATTTGGAAAGGGCACAGAAAGCTACTCTCAACATCCAATAAACACCAGTAAGTTTTTCTTAAGAATATTAATCTAATATTGGATTATTGTAATGACCCGAAATTTTGAATAAATCTTGTTTTCTAATTTTTTATGTTATTTTATACTCAACAAAACTGTTTCATATCATAACATGAGTATAATTAAAATGATATCGTTGGGTTTTCGACTGTTATATGACCATTGGCCAATATGACTGTTGGAAAATAAATGTTGAGAGTATTGTATCTAAATACAAGTGATCTTGGTTAATTAATATAGAAAGAAGATTTGATAGCCTCATCCAGTAGTCTCGGGCCAATCGAAGCCCATCTAACAGAACTTGGGAAGGAGGTAGCACCACTGGGCTTTGCTCTGGACCAAACCCAAGATGAACTTCATCGTGTGAAGCTAGAACAGAATCGCCTTTGTGATAAGTTTAAACTGATATAAATTACTACTCGTGTAATGTTGGCCGAGTCGCCCCAAGATTCTATCACCCTAGCACACCTTACTCTTAGGTCCTATGCTGGAGTAATAAGGGGTTATGTAACGAGACCATAACTGCATTGTGTAATCCTTTGATTTAAATAAAAATTGTGATTTCTTCATATGATGAAGTTTTTGAATTTTTAAATGTTTGGATAAATATAGGATGTATATTATTGATGAATTTTAGAGATTGGATATTTTAAAAATGTTTATCTAAACCTTAAATAATTAAAAATGTGTAATGATTTTCAAATAATGGTCTTCTACAATTATGTTCAGTATGAAATTTAGATTCTAATAAGATCAACTTAATTTTTGATGAATATTAAATTATGAATATTGATTTTATTCTTAGGATTATTAATGTGACCAAATGGATTAGTAATCTCACTTAAAGAAAGTATTAATATAATCTAGGCACCTTGATTAAGTAATGTGATTCAATAAAATAGTTAAATACCTGTTTTAGAAATTATTATTCAAGTATTAGTTTTTTTAGGTGAATAGTGTTTTTTTTATAAAAAATTAAATTAAAAATATTTAGAAAATTATTTTTATAAAATGGACTTTATTTTTGAACTCAGAGCATCGATATTATGTTAAGGTAATTTTTGGGGATTTTTCTGAAAAAATGAATTTTTGGTGAATAGTGTATTTATTTAAAAATTAAATTACAAATATTAGAAAATTATTTTTATAAAATGGAGTTCATTTTTGAAATCAGAGCATTGATATTTGGTTAAGGTTAAATTTTGGTAGTTTTCAAAAAAAAGTTTAATTTTCAGTGAATAGTAAAAATACAGTTTAGGGTTTTCGTATGTTTAATGACATCATGACTGCATCATGATGATGTCATGAGATGTTTTAAGGGATGGTAGAATTAAGGGTATGAATTATTTTATGAGTTGTCCCAAGTGGCCAATACCATGGGAAAATACCATGGGATAGCCCATGGTTTTTCCAATACCACCAATGAGGTGTCCCTTGGCCATTAATGTCGTGTCCCCTCACTTTCTCTATAAATACCCACCCTTTCCTCCTTTAGTTTTCACTCCCAACTCTCCCCCAAATAATATCTGGTTTAATTACCTCCCAAATAGTCCTCCCAAGGTTCCCCCAAACCCTCAAGGTTCCAACCTTTAAGTTTTAAGAGTTACGTTTTAAGGTAAGGGATCCAACCTCTCTCTTTCTTTCCAAGTACTCTCTATTATGTCATTTCTGTTATGCTCCATGTTCTTATGTTGGGGATGTTCTTTTATATTCTTCCTACTGTCCTTTTTATGTTCATATGATGAGAGACCCCCCTTTTCTCATCAATTCATTTTTTTTAAGTTTAAGTGACGTCGTTAGGCTGCCGAATTTTTAAGGGATTCTTTCACCCTTCTCGTTTTCAAGATCTATTTTCATGTTAATTATTTCAAGTTCCTTTTTATTATGTTGGGGTATTATCTCTATATCTATAATACTGATATTTTATGTCTATATGATGAGAGACCCTATTTGATCTCATCAATTCATTTTTTTGTGACGCCATTAGGCTGCTGAATTTTTATAAGAGAAATCTTATTTTTTTCTTCCTTCAATGTTTTTCATTTCATATGGTATGTATTTCAAATTTCATTACCATGTTCTTATATAAATTATATTATGTCCCTCTACTTTTTTATGTATCATTTATGAGTTGGTGACCCATGTCCCATCTCCTTTCAATATTTTCTAAAACCCTGCAACATAGAGGTTATGCTGCCGAATTTTCGTCTCAAAATGTCTCTCTCTTTTTCTAAAATTCTTTTATAAATTGAATACTCAAAGCTATTTTTTCTACAGGGGTATTCACATATATATCAAAATGATCTATTTTAATTCTGGGACTTACATACATAAAACCCTCTTTCATTTTCCCGTGGGTTTAAAGTGACATAAAGATCACGTCTTTAAAGGAGTTTTTAAAATGTGATGACTATGAAATGAAACCCATTTTTTTTATAATATATGGGTTGTTTATGAAATGATTTATGATGATATATGTGGATCACATGATAATAAAGGAAAATTTAAGGGTGTTCCCTGATAGCGCTCCAATGCATTGGGTAAAGACTTAATCTCTAGAGATGACCATTTTTAACGATGCCTTGGTGAATAACCTTGGTAATTTTTAATGACACCTTGGGGATGGACCTTGGTGAAACGGAAATGATTGTCTATGTTAAATGTTTTAGCCACATCTTTAAGTTATGAAATATGTTATTTTTATTTTGATATGCCTCATGAACTCTTTCTCTTGCCTTAAAGTTATTTTTCATGACTTTTGATTTATCTCAAGTTCTCATGTAAAATGTTTCCTTTGTTTCCCTTACTGGGCCTTCTGCTCACCCTTTCCTTTGATGTATGCTCCCAGGTTATGAGATGTTGTAAACATAGGATTAACAAATGAATAATACTTTCAAGGGTTTAAGAAGAATTTTTTTTTTGTTTTCATGTATTATATTCCTGGTTTCCAAGACACTAAACCTTAAAGATCCTCGATTTTGTATAATTTAATGAAAGTTTATGTGATAAAAAGGCGTGATTCTATAGTTGGTATCAAAGGATGGTTTAGTTATTTGTGAAAATTAGGATATGAAAACTTTATGAATAACCCTATAGAAATGTTTAAATATAGGAAATCTTCCTGGTATTTTGGTGAGTATTGAGTAAGGGGTTACCAAGCAAATACATCCCCGTTTGGATACGAGCTGGTAGAGGTGGCTCTGACACAGATGTACATAGGGGTAAAACCCAAAAACACCGCTTTGATCTGGACTCAAACGGGAGCTGGTAAACGACAACGAGCCTTGTTGTACTCTTGGTTACGACACTCCCGGGGGATATGATTTGGTAAATTCATAAGCTTAGTATGAACCATTATTAAAAGAACAAAGATAAAATAAAATAAATATTCACATAAGAATATATGATCATGGATAACCTAGATTGGAACCAAGGGGATCACAAGTTAGGGTATACATTTCTTCTATAAGTTTATCCTTCTATGCTTTAAGATGCCTTTTCATGATTATTGTCTAAGTATTTAAGCCCCCTAATTATACTTTATTTTCCTAGTTAATGGCAGGAAATAGAAGAACATGTCCCAACAACCAATGTGATAGGAAATGTGATGATTTCCCTATTAATGTGACAGATACGATGAGAGACCAAGTTGAACATATTGTGATTATGCCAAACCAACTATCAAAAATCACAAATAATAATTGGTACCTAGTTGAATGCCCAAATTCATCAAGGAAGAAGAATAGAAAGTCTTAAGGATGTTCATCTGATAAAGTCAATTAGGGGATTTAAAGATGATTATTGTTTTGGAAGACGTTCACTATTTTGGGAACCCTATTTGATCGAGGTAAATAGATTACTACGGTATTTTCTTTGAGGAGAAAAGGTTGACTTATATTTTGAAGAATTAATGAATTTAAGGTGAACTTATGGTAATTTAGGTTGCTTATGGAAATGATTAACCTAACTTGGGGAAAATTTAATTAGGTTAGTTACATTTGTTATAAGATGTTAGGAGTGGTTGATGTTGTTTGGAGATGAATGATAAAGTTTATTTTGAAAGACTGTGTTATCAAATCCTTCTTGTATTTGGGTTTCAATCTTAGTTTTTTTTATTTTGAAGAATTTTAAGGACAGTTATTTATGGAATGGTCCGTGATGAAATCTGGGTAGTACCATGGAATTTTGAAGATTCAAAATAGTTTCCCTTCCTACAGGGGTTCTTTCTTTTTATGAGTTGTTTTATCTTACCCTTTCTATTTTTGGGATAATGTTTAAAGATATAAGAAATAGATAGTTAATCTTTTGTGGATTATGTGACTCTCTATAAGACAATTCTTGTGTTTTTATGAGACCAAGTGTTTTTGAATTCTCATAATTTGGAGAAAAGATTAGTTTTGGTAGAAACTTATTAAAGGATGAAACTCTACTTGAAGGTAAGTATATTTCCTTATGTTTTTATTCTATATCGTAAATTAATTCCTTAAAATTATGAAAAGGTACGTAAAACAAAAATGTTTTTGGTTTAAGATTCCTACTAGGTAGTCAAAGACCATTTACACACATCATAAGTTTGTGATTTTCTTATGGTTAACCTTATCCTAATCATGTTTTCTATCACTCTCCCTCAGAACTTGAACCTTTGTTTTCTCTTCCATTTCCATGTTTTCCTACATGGAATCTAGTGTGGGTTAACTCAGGTGACCTTTTTACTTCCCTTTCTTCTTTTAAAGTAATAGTTTTACTAACAATTTTTCTGATGTGGGACTTTCAATGAAATTTCCAAGACCAATTTTAAAAATTGCGAGGATGCAATTTCTTAAGGGGGGAAGATTTTAACGACCCAAAATTTTGAATAAATCTTGTTTCCTAATTTTGTGTGTTATTTTATACACAAAAAAATTTTTTCATTTTATAACATGAGTATAATTAAAATGAGACTGTTGGGTTTTTTACTGTTATATGACCATTGGCCAATATGACCGTTGGAAACTAAATGTTGAGAGTATTGTCTCTAAATACAAGTGATCTTGGTTAATTAATATAGAAAGAAGATTTGATGGACTCATCCAGTAGTCTCGGGCCAATCGAATCCCATCTAACAGATCTTGGGAAAGAGATAGCACCACTGGGCTTTGATCTGGACCAAACCCAAGCTGAACTTCATCGTGTGAAGCTAGAACGGAATCACCTTCACGAGAAGTTCAAACTGATAGAAATTACTACTCGTGTAATGTTGGTCAAGCCACCCCAAGATTCTATCACCCTAGCACACCTTACTCTTAGGTCCGATGCTGGTGTTATAAGGGTTTATGTAATGAGACTGTAACTGCATTGTGTAATTCTTTGATTTAAATAAATATTGTGATTTCTTCTTATGATGAAGTTTTTGAATTTTCAAATGTTTGGATAAATGTAGGATGTATATTATTGATTAATTTTAGAGAAAGGATATTTTAAAAATGTTTATGTAAACTTTAAATAATTAAAAATGTGTAATTTTTTTCAAATAATGGTCTTCTACAATTATGTTCAGTACGAAATTTAGAGTCTAATATGATCAACTTAATTTTTGATGAATAGTAAATTATGAAAAGTGATTTTATGCTTAGTATTAGTAATCTGACCAAATGGATTAGTAATCTCACTTAAATAAAGTATTAATATAATCTAGGCACATTGATTAAGTAATGTGATTCAATAAAATAGGTAAATAACTGTTTCAGAAATTATTATTCAAGTATTAGTTTTCTCATGTGAATAGTGTTTTTTTAATAAAAATTAAATTAAAAATATTTAGAAAATTATTTTTATAAAATGGACTTTATTTTTGTACTTAGAGCATCGATATTATGTTAAGGTAATTTTTGGGGATTTTTCTGAAAAAAAATGAATTTTCGGTGAATAGTTTATTTATTTAAAAATTAAATTAAAATTATTTATAAAATTATTTTTATAAAATGGAGTTCATTTTTGAAATCATTGCATTGATATTTGGTTAAGGTGAAATTTTGGGAGTTTTCAGAAAAAGTTGAATTTTAAGTGAATAGTAAAAATACAGTTTTAGGGTTTCGGTATGTTTAATGACATCATGACTGCATCATGATGATGTCATGAGATATTTTAAGGTATGGTCGAATAAATTGGATGAATTATTTTATGTGGTGTCCCAAGTGGCCAATACCATGGGCAAATACAATGGGAAAGCACATGGTTTTTCCAATACCACCAATGAGGTGTCCCTTGGCCATTAATGCCTTGTCCCCTCACTTTCCCTATAAATACCCACCCTTACTCCTTTATTTTTCACTCCCAACTCTCACCCAACTAATCTCTGGTCTTATTACCTCTCAAATAGTCCTCCCAAGGTTCCCCCATGCCCTCAAGGTCCCAACCTTTGAGTTTTAAGAGTTACTTTTTAAGGTAAGGGGTCATACCTCTCTCTTTCTTTCCAAGTACTCTCTATTATGTCATTTATTTTATGATCCATGTTCTTATGTTGGTGATGTTCTTTTATATTAATCCTACTATCCTTTTTATGTTCATATAATGAGAGACCCCCCTTTCTCTCATCAATTCATTTTTTTGAAGTTTAAGTGACGTCGTTAGGCTGCCAAATTTTTAAGGGATTCATTCACCGTTTTCATTTTCAAGATCTATTTTCATGTCAAGTATTTCAAGTTCATTTTTATTATGTTGGATTACTATCTCAATATCTATCATACTGATCTTTTATGTTCATATTATGAGAGACCCTATTTGATCTCGTTGATTCATTTTTTTGTGACGCCATTAGGCTGCTCAATTTTCATAAGAGAAATCTTATTTTTGTCTTCCTTCAATGTTTTTCATTTCATATGGTATGTCTTTAAAATTTCATTACCATGTTCTTATATCCATTATATTATATCCCTATACTATTTTATGTATCATTTATGAGTGGGTGACCAATGTCCCCTCTCTTTTCAATGATTTCTAAAACCCTGCCACATAGCTGTTATGCTGCCGAATTTTCATCTCAAAATATCTCTCTCTTTTTCTAAAATTATTTTATTAAGTGAATACTCACAGCTCTTTCTTCTATAGGGGTATTCACATATATATTAAAATGATCTATTTTAATTCTGGTACTTACATACATAAAACCCTCTTTCCTTTTTCTGTGGGTTTAAAGTGACATAAAGATCACGTCTTTAAAGAATTTTTTAAAATGTGATGACTATGAAATGAAACTCATTTCTTTTATTCTATATGGGTTATTTATGAAATTATTGATGAAGATATATATGTATCACATGATAATAAATGAAAATTTAAGGGTACGCCCTAATAGCGCTTCAATGCATTGGGTAAAGACTTAATCTCTAGAGATGACCATTTTTAACGACGCCTTGGTGAATAACCTTGGTAATTTTTAATAACCCTTGGGGATGGACCTTGGTGAAAAGGAAATGATTTTCTATGTTAAATTTTGTAGCCACATATTTAAGTTATGAAACACGTTATTTTTATTATGATATTCCTTATGAACTCTTTCTCATTCCTTAAAGTTATTTTTCATGACTTTTGATGTATCTCAAGTTCTCATGTAAAATGTTTCCCATGTTTCCCTAACTGGGCCTTCTGCTCACACTTTCCTTTGATGTATTCTCCTAGGTTATGAGATGTTGTAATGAACATAGGATGAACAAATGAAGAAGCCTTTCAAGTGTTTAAGAAGAATTTTTTTCACGTATTATGTTCCTGGTTTCCAAGACACTAAACCTTAAAGATCCTTGATTTTTTATAATGTAATGAAATTTTATGTGATAAAAATGTGGGATTCTATAATTATATCTACTAATGTTGGGTGATTTTGTTAGTATGGTCATTGATTATCATCATCCTTCATTCTTGTTATGCCTTGATCAAACCTTATCTTTCAAGAAGCTGCCTCAAAAAATTCATTTCAGGGTTAGCATTTGATACACTCTACTTATTCAGTTTTTTGAATTTTTTTCTAGTGGATGGTAATTATTAAAAACATTAATCATATAAAATTTATGGAATTCATACAAAATTTTTAATCTCTTTATGTTAACATCTCTTTGAATGATCTTAATGTTTTAATTCTTTTCTTTATCTTTCTAAAAATTTTACTTTTTCTATACCTCTATCTTTTTCATATATATTCAGTATTATTTTTTTATGATTTCTATTTAATATATTCTTTATCATCCTTTTATTCTATATTGTTTTAATTTTTCATTATGAACTCTATTTAATTTCAAATCATGTTTGTTAGCATTAACTTTAATTATTTACTAACATTTGTGTGCAATATAAAGTGTATTCCTTATTATAATTATTTTTTATATCACAAAAGGGGAATAAAGAAAGAAAAATATGAAAATTTAATTCCTTTAATATTTTAAAAAGTCCGGAGAGTAAAATAAAAAAATACATTTTTTTCAAAAATTACAAGAAAAGAAAACTTCTTTATTTCTAAAAGTTTATATCTTTGTGTACAAAGTTTTTTGTTTGTCCATATCATGGGTTTTTTATCATAAAAAGGGGGGATTTTTTGAAATAATATGTGGTTATAATATACCTTTATGTTATGTGTTTTAATGATTCAAAAAATCCCTACATTTATTTTAACAAGTTTATACTGAGTGTTTTAGATTATATTTATCTTACGTTGTATGTCCAAGTGTTTTCAGAAATGAAATAATTTTATCTTATGACTATTGAAGAACCAATTTAGTTTATCGAAATCATAAAGTTCCCAAGTTTTTTCTACTATATAAGAAATTATCTTATGAAGAATGGTTGAGTTTCTCAAGCCAGATGCTTTAGTCAGAATAAAAATATAAAAGGACATTATCTTCTAAAAAGAATTTCAGTTGCTAGAAGATGTTAAATAAGCTAAGTGTTACATCACAGTGACATTTTATATCTTATATTGGATAATTATATTATGCTACATTTAATTCAGCTTATCTTATGAGGAATACATGCTTTATCCTATGAAATTTATCTTATAATGAACAGTGCTTCCAGTTGGTATCTTACAAAGATATAGTATTTCATAATTTCATGATTACTTTTATAATCTATTGTTAAGTCACTTCATGCCTTTAGATCACATCAAAAGAACATTATCCATTTAAGTAAATATAGTTTTACACAATACTTTCCTTAAATGGGATGATCTAAAGAATGATAATATTTCTATCATTGTTGCCGCAAAAGAAAATCCTATATTTGGAAAGTTTGGATGCATATCCTTAATAAACTATCTCATCAAGATAATTTTGTAATATTTATCAACAATTATAATTATATCACACTCAAGTTTAAATATTATATGAAAATATTAGTTATCAACTGCAAAAAAAAGTGAAGATGTAGTTGATTACATTTTACAACAACAAAGAAAAACGTTAGAGACCTATACATAGTGGAAAACCAAATGTTTGTATTGTGATAATCATTTCTATTAGTTGCACTGAAGATCATCATAATCTATACCTTGGATTCTATCATTTAATTAGGTTGAATATTCATCTACTATCAGTTGCTTCTAGAAACTATGTGTTGTATACATTCCTCTCAAAGTTTTTGTTCATTCTATCTTGTTTAATCACGGTGTAAGAGTGTGTTTAAGACCATGAATAGGTCTTGTAAAGGGAGAGACTGGTTGAAATCTCTTGGACCATATCACTCAGCTAGAAGCCCCTGATAAAAGGGGTTTTATAGTGAAAATCACAAAAATCATGGAGGATATTGTTAGTGGATAGGACTATGGGATTTCTATTCCCCAAACCACTATAAATATTGTGTTTGAAATATCTTTACTTTAAATTATTTATTTTCAACTACAGACTCTTTTAAAGAAAATATTTTTAATAATCATACCTGAAGAGGGTGGATCTATTTAAAAGAAATTTTAATAACACAATTCACCCCCTCTATAGTTATTCATCTGGTCGTCATCTATGAAAACATAATTTAAGATATGGACCTACTCTCATGAGAATACAAATTCATTATATTTTTTACTTAATAAAAAATAAATATTATTTTCCCTCTTTTAAATGTATGTGCATGTTGTTCTCACCTGAACATCAACAATGCATCTGATAACATCGGAAGGTATTTACACACCTATTCCAAATCAAAATTGGACTACAATAAGATAATAACTACATACAAAAGAAATAAAATAACATATTCTTCTCTACTAAACTTATTTCGTTCCTTACTCTATTTATTTAATTTTGATCTATATGTGTATATGTGTTATAAATATTATATTTTAGAATGAACTTTTTCATTGAACTAGAGAGTGAAAGACACACTCTATTTTCTTTATCCTTAATCCCATATAGAATAGTGGAAGAGACTATGTATCCAAGACTACCTACGTGCAGTTGTTTTATTTTATTTATCCCATTTAAAACTATGGAAAAGTATTTGTTATGTCTTGGAAGCCGTATGTGATGTTGTGAAACTTTATCCATGTTGTGGATTAGTTTATTTTATAATAAATAGTTTTATATCAGGTGATTTCAATGTGATTGTTCCATTTTTATTTATCTATTACTAAATTTTCATTTTATATTATGATATGTACATAGTTTTTTTTATTGTATCTTTGTATTTCTAAATAAATATTTTATTAATTTTTCTTCATATTATTTATATTTGGTTTTAGTTTCACTTTTTTAAGAGTATGAATTTCCAAGATGTGTAAAGTTCATATAGGGTTTATACTTTGGACCCATTAATATTTTTATTTAGTCCAACCATTCCTAATGTATATTCATGAATATTAGGAAATAGTTTATAGATTTGGGGGATCATTAATTCTATTCAAGATATTATAAAAACTTGATCAGATGCTTGAGTTAATGGTGTCTTTGGTTGGTTCATAAAGAAAAGGTAGATCTAGCCCAGTTTTGGGTTTATCATATTTGGGAAGTCCTTGTAGAAATTATATAGGTAATCAGGTACATTTGTGGTATGTTTCAAGTGATTTCATTTCTAACACTCATTGTTACAATCCCTAAGTCATTCAGGGGTGTTTATTTTTCATTTTTATATATTTTGGGTTTACAAAGGAAGATTATAAAACATTTCTGATGGAACACGGTTTAGGACCATAGGCTATATATCATGAAGTAACTATGAAACCCCTGTAGGAGGGTATATCTAGTGATCCCCATATATTTGGTTCATGGTATACCAAACCATGTGTCCAAACCATAAAATGTAGGTATTTTATATTATTAATTATTTTTTTATTTTAAATTATCTATCTGAATTTATAATGTTTTTTAATCATTGTAGGTTTTTTTATTGAGGTAATTTATTGTATTTAATAGTTTGTTATATTTTTATTAGATTCTACATAGTTTCAGTTCTACTCTAATTCCCCTAATGTACCTTCAAAATGATCTCACAGATAATTTCTTATGTGAAAATCGTCTGATAGATCATAAAACAATTTGAGTTAGTGGTTTGATTAGTCTAAGTCATAGATCAGGGAGTAGGCCCTAGATCAACTCGGGATAAGGAAGTATTTTCTAGACCAATTGGGGACAAGGACTGTCCTAAAAGAATCCTTCACCATTAGTCTTCATCCTTTATAGAAATCAATGATCCAGAAGAGGAAAATGATTGGTTAGAAAATACTAAAAGGATCTTTTAATTTCATGGAACACTAGATGACATAAATATGAAGTGTGATTCCCTCGTTCTTGAAGGTTATAACCATTAATCATTGGATTAGATGGTATAATCTAAGAAACATGATAATGTGGAGTGAACGGAATTCAATTACACTTTTACTCGCAAATTCTATTCGAATTCCATGGATCTAGAAATTTCTCAAGAGTTCATGTGTCTCTAGAAATGTGATCAAACAGTCATGTAGTATACTAATAAATTCACTATGTTCATCCAATTCACTCCAGATATAGTTTCATATTAAAAGATAAAATCCCACCATATTGAAATGGTTTTGTTTCCTAATATTTAATCTCATTTTTTTCTTCTTAGGCTTAAATTATATACTAAGTTGGTTGATTAGGACTTGGTGGTAGAGATTTATCAGGCTAGTATGTTTGGATAAATTGTGGTTCCTGCACTAACTAATGGATAATAAGTTGGTTCCATAGAGAAGAAGAGTATGTGAGATGAGGCTATGAAGGGATGTGGTTGTGGATCCAGGCCCTCAACACATACATCATCATCAATAGTTACGGTTAGTTGGACTCTCACCTATTATCTATATGGTTGAATGGGACATAAAAATTCTTAATTCCTAGTGACCCTCAAGGGTTATCATTCCTATGGGAACCTAGGAAACTTGATGAGATTTTATAAGGTTATTTCCACAACCAAAAGTGGTATATGATTTTCAAATTTGAGGGAATCAGTTGTGTATCCCAATGCCACTATGATAGTGGGTTATTGACCTCCTAGATGTGTAGGTTGAACTATTTATTAATATGGGTAAATATGGTATAATTATGATCCTTAAATTACTAGAATACCTTTGACCCATCCTAAAAAATATAAATTATACGTTGTAGTAGTGATTCCCGTTTCAATCGAGGTTAAGTCGGTGATTGAGAGTGGTTTCATCCATGTTTCTTTTAGTATTTATACTATTATATTATATTAAAGTGGTTCTCACTCTTTTATTTATGCCTTTCTTTTGGGCCTATTAAACTTTCTCCCTAAGCTCGTTTTTTATGTGATATAGATGTTAACACCTCTTGGGAAAGAGGAGCAAGCCTCTTCATGTCCTTATTTGTTATTTGGATCTCTAAAGTCATGAAAACATGTTATTTAATAGTTCTCGAAAGAGATCTCATTGATATTATTATAAATATGGAATAGATGAATTCCTTCAAGTAACATATTGATTTCTATAGTTAATGGGTTACCTTCGTCACCCTATATACAAGTCCTCATGTATTTTAGGTGGAGTGGTACTATTTTATAGCTGGGTAGGACATCCTCCTTCCAATGTGGGTAGATTGATAAGTAAAATGTTATCCCTTTTTGGAGGCAAATAAAGAAAGATTCAGGAAAGAGATTCCTTCGATAGTAAGAGAGTATCCATAGGTATTGCCATATGACTTAGGATTATCCACAAATAAATAGGTTTAGTATTCATTTAGCTTATTATTATGAGTGCAATTGATTTTCTTGCCTTCATATCACATATATCTAATGGAATTTAAAGAGATAAAAATATAGTGAGATAGCCTAGAATTTAAGGGGTTTATTCACCTAATAATGATTACTTAGGCTTCCCTAATACTTTTTGTGAAGGATGTATATAGAAATAATTTATTTTTAATGAATTAAAATAAGTTTACATAGGTCACCATTAAGAATAACAATTCATTTCATCATGTCAATGACCTTTTTTATTAGCTAAAAAGTGTAAGATGATTTTTGAAAATACATCTCTAATCAAGTTATGACCATATTAGGTTAAAATAGAATGTTATTCCTAAAACTTATTCATAAAGAAGGTTTGGCCATTTTGAGTAGATTTTTATTTCATTTGGGTTGAACAACAAAATAGTGGTTTTAATGGTACTCATGAATAGTATTTTGCATCATTGTATTGAATATTTTGTAGTTGTCTTTGTGGATGGAATACCTTTATATTATAAGGTTTAGGAGGAGAATAGGAATAATTTAAGGGTTGTTTTTATAACCTTTAATTACCATCCCATTTATGATAAGAAATCAAAATGTACTTTTTTTATCCAAGAAATGAATTTATCAGGGAATGTGGTCTCCAAAAAGTAATCATATTCGATACTAAGAAGGTGATGGCCATTATATATTTGGAGGAGATAAGTAACATCTTCAATATTCAATGATACTTGGGAATAGAAGTGTATTATTAGTTATTTGTAAATTATTTCTCTATATTTGTATCAATTTTGATTTCTCTAGCCTAGAAAGGGGTGAAAGTTTTATGGGGCTTTGAGGGTCATACATTATTTAATGAATTAATGCAGGAATTGTCCTTAGATACCATTTTGATTCTATCCAATGATTTTTATGGATATTTTGTGTAATTTTAAGTGTTAGATGTAGTATTGAGTTTTGTTCTTAAGAATAATTATCATGTTGTGGAATATGACCATTGTAATCCCTGATAACATAAAAGAAATTACCCATCTCTTGATCTTGATCCTACAACATTCAGGAATTCTCTTAGGTGTTGAAGACAATACCATTTTGTGAGATATTTATGGTCTCATTTAATCTTATGTGATTAAGCTATATTTTTTATTATAATGACCTGAATATAAAGGAGAGGCAATTGTTGGAGTGCCTTTAGGCATTCAATATTGACACCACCTACACCTTAAGTAAGGAGAATATAGTTGTTTATGCTATTTGTGGGAATTTTCCTTCTTAGGATCTAAATTATTATAGGGATTAAAGGATAATCATGGGTCTATTTACTCATATGGATATGGATATGAAACAATAGAAAATGGATTTTTTTATATATCATTCAGTACACTCCATATCTCCTTGATCTCATTCACTAGGAGTACCCAGGATATGAGAAATGCTAGTAGACCATGGGGGTCTTAAATGTATGGGAGACCATCGGTTATTAGTTTTTGTCTTACATTGTCATTTTATACTTTAGAAACCATTATGTATTCCCCCTTTCTATGAAATATGTAGTGATGTAGGACTATCATTATTCTCAATTGGTCATCTATCATGGTTCTATAAATATGTATTATGACAGGAAATGTTGGGACTAGGGGCTAGGAATGAGACAAGATATAGAAGAATTTGTATCATAGTATTATACCTATCAGTAGGTTAAGGTGGAGAATCATAATCCCTATTGATTACTCTATAATAATATTTTAAAAATATGTAAGTGGGATAAGATATAAATTGATTCTATTATCATATTAAATAAAACCCCTTGGGGATGAAATTACATTTAGGTTGTGATTGAACATCTCAGTAAATGATCTCATTTTAGTCTAATTAAAGATTTTTTGAAGATAAAGGAGCTTGAAATGTTTTATGTGCATTATATTGTGAGGGTTTATGGTGTTCTATATATCATAATTTTTTATAAGGACCCATAGTTACCCTCTAGATTTTTTTAAATCTTCTAGAAAGTGATGCGATCTAATGTTAAGCTGAGTATGGATTTCTATCCACATAAAAATGAATAAATGGGGTGAGTAGTCTATATTTTGGAATATATTATTTTTTCCTACATAATGGATTTTATAGTTTTCTAGGATATCCATATGTAATAGTTTGAGTTTTCTTATAAAAAATTTTACTTATCTTTAACTAGAATGGATCCTTTTGAATCTCTATATGGATGGATGTGTCGTCCTCCCCTTAGTTAGGATGTGGAGGGAAATACTTCACTAGTAGTTATAATTGTTACTTAGAAGATGAGAGATATGATTCAAATAATATGAAAGTGATTAGTGATAGTTTAGATTTTTTATAATTCTAATATCAATTATCAGGGTTTTCCATCATAATTTTTGTTCGTTGATCATGTGTTTTTTATGGTATCTCCTTGGTTAGGTCACCATCAACTTTTGAGGCAGGAGAAGTTAGATATAAGATATAGGGGACCCTTTAGGATCATTATAAGTAAAGATAACTAAGCTAAAAATAACTTAAATAACTCTTTAGTTTCATGTTATAGATATTACAACCCAAAAATAGTCACACAACCTAAGGACCTAAAGGTTTAGTGCCTTAAAGAGTAGCTATATAAAAAATTTATTTTACATAAAATGTAAAATATACTCTATAATCATTCTCATATATGAACTTTTATACATATCAAATGATATAATCATCTTCATAACCTAGTGGGTGGAATAATAAGAAATGGGTGATGTTAGACTCTTAGTGAGGGAAAACATATAATAATTTTCCATATCATAAACATGAAGTAGAACATGATTAAGACATTAATATTATAATAAAAGATAGTAGGATTATATATGATAACCAAAAAATATTATAGAGAAATATGATATCATAACAAGATAATTAATTAATATTAAAATTTAGTACGTGGCTCAAAATATATATCAATAGTCATAAAACATGTGAGCATAATATAAAAAAGTGTGAAATACTTTAAAAATAAGGAATAATCATGAAAACATGGAATATCATGAAGAAAAAATAATATGGTAAATATAGAATAACAAAATAAAAAACTTTTAAATGTGGTATATCCTTAAGAATATGAAAACAATTATAAGAAAACCCATTATTCTAACATCAATGTGAATAAACTCATTATGCACATGCTTAAAAATGTTAGAAAACATATTACGACCATGACTTTGTGAATAAATCATTATGTACATGCCTGATTATATCATGAGAAATAAAATTAAACCAATTCATTAGGGGTGATATAGGACCCCATCCATAATCATTCATATATATATATGTGCCACTTAAAATCAACCATAATCATATCTTAAATAACTCATGGAAAAGAATGGTTTTTTTATAATTTTTAAAAAACATCACATAACATGAATATAATAAATTATAGGACATAAAAAATATCGTATTCCAAAATGAATCATATCATAATTAAATATATATGATTATAAAAACATCACTTCATGAGAGATAATCCATGGAGGAAAAATAAAAGTGAAACTACTAAAGTTTTCACAAAACCTTTTAAAATTTATTATAAAAAAAAATTGGAAATTGCATTCAAAAAAATTATAAGGAATGAATAAGTATAAAAAAAGATATTAATAAGTGTTCCAAATAAAGTATCCTTGAAAAAAACAAAAAACAATCTAATAAATCAGATGTGGTAAATAATGAAAATAAATGGTTTTATTAAGAAATTTAGATCGTTCTAAATAAAAACACATATCAAAAAACATTAAAATAATTTAATTTAATAAAAGAGATAAATTAATGTATAATTAATATAAAATAAAAAATATATTTTTTCATTAAAGTTAACACTTTTTATAGGAAAAAATAATGGTCATGGAAGAAAAGAATCATTAGTAAGAATGGGAGTTATTATTACCAATTATATACTTTTAATTCAAAAATAAATTTTATCAAATAAGTGATTGTTGAATATGAGAAGTAATTATCCAAAATAATAATAGGAAACACCATTTAAAATAGGGGAATGGTTTTGGAGTTAGTTTTGTAGAAAAAAAATACCTTTAACATTAAATTACATGAATATTAAAATAATTGAATATTAATTTAAATACATTATCACATATTTATTTTTCTTATACATGTAATTAATGTGATAATTTCCAAGAGAATCTATATCACAAAAAAGTCTATAGTAGTTCCCCTCTATGATGAGAACCATGAAATTCCATGATTATATTCATAAACCTAGTTCTATGGTCAAATAACATTCCATGATGGGGTATATAGTATATTTATTGTCAGGTGAGAGTATTCATAAGTATAAGAGACTTTATCTTATAAATTTCACACTTTATAATCTTTAAGATGGGATATTATGATAATAAACCGACTTTTAAGAATTATTCATGTTTATGTGTCGTCGGATATTCCTATCTTTAAGCATGTGTAATGGTCCCTATTATTATTAATGCATCTCTTAACTTGCATACATATATTTACTGACTAAAACTATGACACCATATGTTTATAGGATGTAAGGTACATTAAGTGCATCACAAGTGACATGTTATTAATGAATAATTCATAGAAGTATTTTTCCCTTACATGTTAATGTAAGTTGATATCAAGGCCCCTTGATTAAAATATAACTATCCAATTAAGTTCCATTTCTATGTTTTAATTAATATTATTTAAGATAGTAAGGGAAATATTTATAAAGAATATATGTTTATGACACAAGTGTGTAACCTTCTTGATGAGATATTGTGAAAAAAAAGGATTATATTAAACAATAATTGTTCATGTGTGGTTGTCAACATTATAATAATAACTTTTTTCTCTTGGGTTCCTTGACCTATTGATAGACAATAATCTTGTACATTAGTTAATCCCACCTAATTCTAATAAGAAATAATAATAGAGGGTTAGAAACTAATTGTTTCTATGGATCTCATTTAAATTCTATTAGGATTTAATTATTTGAATAAATATTATTCTAAATACAGAAGAATAATTTTATTAAGGATTTATCAATCACAAATATTTATTCAGAAATTAATAAAAAATTACTTTTTACTTAATAAATTTTTTTTATATTGTGTGAATTTTTAATAAATATTTATTCACCAGATTATGTATAAAATGTTTATTTAATTTATTACATATTTAAAAAATATATTTATTCTCTAGATTTTGAAAGAAATGTTTATTTTATGAGTAAATATTTAATTAATATTTATATTGGTATTCGATAAATATTGAAGAGGACAAGTGGATCAAGATTATTTCAAGTGATAAATAATAATTTACAAATTGGTAAAATAATATTTATTATTGCGCTAGTTTGTAAACTATATGAAAAATAATAAAATTATTATTATTACATAACATTGAATCAATAAGGTTTAATATATTATTTAAGGGTTATTATTGAATTAAATAATATTTTTAACTTTGTCCCTATCTATATAAATAAGTGATTATGCCTACTTTGAATTAATTGATTGAGATATATCAAGATAGAGAATTATTTTTCACAATGAAGTCTAGATATCTCTGTAAAGACCAAATAATTCTATATAGATTCTCCTCCCACCTATTTTCTCTCAAAAATAAGAGTTAAATAATGATTCTTCAAGCTCGATTGAATTGTCACTGTGATTTAGATCAACACCACAAAATGATCGATCTGCTACACTAGCACCTGACAGTCCATCAGCTTTGTTTGGTGAAAAAATGAGCATATGTGGTTCAAATTTAGAGTGATTATACACTAGTAACCTGTAAGTGTAACAATGGTAGACCAAAATTGTTTTAGACAATAAAAATTATCAATCAATAAAGATAACAAGACCAAGGTATTATTTATTTTTTCTATTTAAATTAATAAAAAATATAACATGAAAATATCTCATGTTGGTTCTCATGTATTTCATTCTTAGTATTCTGTGTAAAAACAATTTGGTATTAACATTCACATTTTATTCAATATGTGACTAACCCATATAATCTAACATTTTCATAGTTGGGATCGATCATGATAAGTGTTTCCACAATTATAGGAACCATTAAGTATTATAAGAGTGGGCTTGTTCAAATTTATCATTATTTATTTGATTGTTGATAATTTTTCATTTAAAATTAAAATTAATTTTAATTTTTAATTAATTATTAATTAATCATTGAAATATATTCTTCTTCTTCTTCATTTATCACTAATTTTACCAATATATATTAATAATTAATGAAGATCATATCTGAAGAACATATCCAAGCTTCCAATAATTCTGGATAGATAATACAAGATTACACAGTGTGTACTCCTTTATTATATGTTGTGTATCCATATTAATTTCATAAGCATGGTCATGTGTATTCTAAGTCATTTTGTAATTAGTACATTCCATGTACAATAAAAACACTATGTGTTGACAAGCCAGGGTGGCACATAACATTGCTAGTTTAACGCCCTGACCCTAGAAACCCGGAGCTGATGCATTACTTTATTACATTAGCATGATTACAAGGAATAAAATCCCAAAGTACCAAAAATTTTATCATATTAGTAAAAACATATTATATACATGAAACCAATTATAAATTGGGTATAGAAAAAAAATGTAATACTTAATAGAATAAAATTCTCTTTATCTTTGAAACTCATTCCAAGAATTTATCTTTATATTCTAGGAAAAGGAATGAAAATAAGGGTTAGCTTAGATTCTGAATAAGGGTACTCATACTATGTAATTAATAATGAATCAATAAGGCATAATAAATATGGAAAGATAAATAATTTAAACAAATTCCATTTAACTAATAAAGTGATAATAAAATCCATCTATAGATTTTTTTTCATAGTGAAAATCCTCTATATAATAATAACTAAAATGAAGGCAATGCTTAATTATTGGATTCCATGTTTCCCAGGTACACATAACCTTTACCATTAAAAACTTTCACAAAACAAACTAAAACATATATGTTACAAACTGATTTTTTTACCAACCTTGACTCTACTATCAATACCTTTCACAAGACAGTTGAAAACATGCTGGTTGCAAACATAAAGGGTTTGTCTAACTAAATTCATCCCATGAGACTAAAGATTCATAGTGGGGATTTAATTAACTAGTCTGCACCCCATTTATTTCATATCCAAAGCATTCCTCATATATCAAATAATTTATTTAAATTCATAAACAAAGTACTTTATCAAATATCCTTATCGAGTAAAGGATACAGATTTATTAATATTTCCCCAGTAAGTCAAATAAATTTAGAAGTAAAAACCATATGTAAATGTTGTATAAGGTTTAGGACAAAATAATATCCATCATAAAATAAAATTTATTTCACAAAGAAATATAATTTGAAATGAAAAATAATTATGATAAAGTGATTATTTTAAGAGTAAGTTAACAATGACGAAATAAAGCGAGATTATAAGATAACTTTTACCAGTTGGTAACTTCCAAGTTAAATACTACATTGATGATATAATTCAAATTAATACCTTGAAATAATTATGATAAAGTTATTAATGATATAATATATCAAAAAAATTAGTATATACACCACACAAAATAAGTAAGTGGTGAATATTATATTTATCTCATATATGCAAAAAGTGAGATGAAAATCCCTTACCTTGACTTCGACTTGTCACGTGTGTCTATATATTCATGAATAATAAATTTATATTAATTATTTACTTGTTTTATAACCTTATTAATGTTTATTATTACTTTTATTTCACTTATTACAATGATTTATACAACTACTTAAACAATTAATTTTATGTCGGCTGTTTTGAAAATATTCGGTTCATGTGTCAAAAACAACTTTGATAGATCATCTATGTTCACAGGGGTAATTATATAAACATATATAAAATTATAATTATGAAATAATTATAATATTTATACATCAATTATTATTTTAAAACCAATCATTAAATATGGTTATGAAAAATGAACCAACATTACAATCATGGAGACGGTACGTTGTACATACGCATGAGTAATGTTCCCATTTTCCAATGATCGTTATGAAAAGAAGTTAAGTAAAATTTTATATTTTCAAAATTATAACTATATCATAAATACCATTTCATTTAATCATATAAACTTATATATATAATTCTGGTGATGTAAAAGGAATCACATCACATTGAAGAGGTGGTAGTCCACACGTCCATGAACAATGTTATCACTTTTTTAGTGTGTAAAAAGAATAATAGAAAATGATATATTATACTTAAATAAATGAAATTATTTCATTAATATCATATATATTTATTTTATGTCACATATATTTAATTAAAATAATCCTTAATACATTCCATGTAATGTGTAAATGTATCACATCGCTTTGAGGATGTGGTAGTCCACAAGTCCACAAATGATGTTATCATATTTAAAAAAATGGAAAGTATGAAGGTATGTGTTATATAAAAATTAAATAAGTTTTAATAAAACATAAATATCATATATATCATATAAAACAGTGTGTATATCCTAATTCCCAACCATGAGAGGTGGTAAAGTAAAAATGAATGACATCATTTTGTGAGGTGGTAGTCCATCATACACACGAATGGTAGTTTCATTATCCATTTGATGGAAGTGTATATAGGTGTATGTAAAACCATTAAAATAACAAAATATCATTATATTTATGATACTTATGTTATAATATAATCATCGAATAATAATAATTTAATGGTTTTAGAAAGAAATAAAACAAACCTGTTCGTTGAAGAATAATATCTCTTTTTCGAGCAACTCCTTTTAAATTTCACCAAATGATTTCCTTGGATTATTTATTCCCATATTGAGGACTCTAGGTTGATGGGAGTAATATTTTGATCTTATTTGGTCTATTTTTAGATGTTTTAAAGTTCTTGATAGGTGTGAAGAAATGGGTGGTGTGAATACATTTTTATAGTGGAGGGGGATTGATATTCTTATAAGTATAAAAAGTTAAACACTATTGGGAGGTGTACCTTATCTCATGTGCCACAAAAATTAAAAATAATGTATTAATGTTAAATTATGGTCTATAAAAACCTCCACCACACAAAAATAAGGTCATTTTTATAATTTTTTCCCTTAACTTCTATGTTTTCTCGTTTTCACCATTTTGGTTTTTATTAAAGTAACTAGTTTTATAACCTAAGTAATTTAACAATCAAGACTAAATTAAAGTGAGATTTATTAGAAAATATATACCCAATAAATTATAAATTTTATATTTAATTTAAAAAATTAAAATAAAATTTGTGTTGGAAATTAATTTTAATAGAAGTGTATGTAACGCAAAAAACACTACTTTAACCCAAATTGTGCTAACAATGTTTTTAAAATTTAGGGGTCAATATGTTCATTATAAGAGATAAATTGGTCCATAAATATAACATATTTTATATTTATTAAAAACTAAAAATTAATTATAATAATATAGTATTTTTAGTAAATTTTAAATCATTAAATAATATATCCTTTATTATAAAATAACATTAATGCAAATTTTGACATTATTTACTTAATTTAAATTTAAAAATATAAATATAGTGATATAATTATAATATATTAGCATAAAAAATATGTAACATGATATATTAATATAAAAAAAATGGTACATGATATTTTATTCAATTTTCTTCACTTTTAACATTTTTATTGTAATTTATTTTATTTTATTACTAATTAAATAATCATTTCATTGGTGTTTCATAAGAATTTTAAGTGACTAATTAATATATAAGAATTAATGATAAATTATCATGATAAAAATAAATTATTTTTATTTAATAAGGATATATATAACCTAAAATATGATGGTTTTTCATATCTCAATGCTTTATAAATGTTAAAGGTAATGAAGGTTTTTTGTCTTTTTCCTTAATTAACTTATTCTAGAGTTTATTTTCATGGAATATTATCTCAATAACTCATAAAAGTTAAACCAATATGGGATATGGTCAAATTATGGGCATAAAATGACTTTTAGAAAAGTTTCTAGGTCATTTTTCCCCATCATATTAAAGTTTAACCACTAGGTAAACTAATTTTTACTTTAACTGCTGTAATTAATTTTAATTACATTCACTAATATTTTTGGTCAAAAATTAAGTTCATATTATTAGAATATAAATATCATATTGATTCCAACTATATTTTTTTTCAAAACTCAATTCATAGAAGTGTAAAATTTAAATTTAAATCTAATCTCGCAGACATAGTGAGAAAGCAGGTTTTTAAAGTGAAAATGTTCAAACTTTTCATTAAGCTTTTATATCTAAATTAGATATAAAAATGCTTCCAATGACCTAAATTATACTAATATATATATAATTTATCAATTGTGACTTTAAAACCAATATAATATATAATTTAACATTATAATTATATAAATGAGAAAGAAATTTTCATTTAAAATGTAGTATTTTTCATGGTCATGCTCGCTTTGGTCAGCCTCTCCCTACATATGGTGTAGGTGGCATGGTCGTTTCATCACCTCCCCTCCTTGGTTCTTTATGAAGGAGGGGGAGGAGGGTTCTAATCAACCACTTTATTCACCTCAAACTCCTCTTTTTAATCCATTAACTAACCCTCATCTACTTCATAACTCTCCCTCAATCAAGGTTTTCCCTATAGTTAATTCATGTATAGATGGAGTTCTTTCAGTTCTAATTTCTACCCTGGAGTTCATATGATATTAGGGGATGTTGGATCTTTCCTTGGTGTCATGATTCGGTAATATATGACCCTCCATGGAATAATTCGATAGATTTTTCTTTGCTTATTATTAATTTCATGATTAGGCGATAGTAGGGATTCTAGACCTGAGGAATTTCTTGATACGATTCATTACAGAAGAAGACCTAATCTCTGCTTGGGTGAGCACTCCACGTGTTATTTCAGGTTCTTTTTTTTCCTTATTTATATTTCCTTATTATTTTAATTTGAATCATGATTCCATTTTTATGGAGATATGGATTTCCCTTCTCGATCTTTGCCTACCTTTTTAAAACCCAGTGATCCTTCATATAATCAGAAAAATGGTGGTCCATTTTCTTAGCTCTGATCAGTGAACTTATGTTCTTTTCCAAAACCTTTTGCTGATAATTTGTGTGTAAGTTGATGTATCCAAGTTCCTTAGGGTTTTATCAACATTTAGGTTTAATTTGAGTTTCATTTAAAGAAAAAGTTATGTTATGAATCATTGGTTCCTTTTTTAAAAACTATCAATTCTTGGGTCAGGAAACTCGTTGATGCCGAAAGACATCACCTGCTAATTCTAAGGTAGATCCCTAGGTTTTAGATCATCCTGTAATGACCCAATTTTTTATAAATGGAAATTCCTATCTTTTAAATATTTTATATAATCACATTAAATCACAACAAAATGAACTAATAAGTGCTATTTTACCTTTAAACATAATTTTGTCACTTCTGTGTTTGGAATTTCAAAAATCTAACATACACGGTTGCGATCAGTTTGTAATTTGGAGTCCAATAAGAAAAACTTAATTTTTTGGTGAATATTAACCTATAATTATGAATATTAAAATACCCTTATGAATAGTGATATACCCTAATTAATAGTATCCTTACCTATGATAGTATAAAAATAATATTCAAGTGAAGGTATGATGTATCTATATTTCAGAATAAGTAAATGAATGTTTTAAAACTGTTTATTTTTATAATAAATTATGAGTTTAATTAAATATTAAATTAATAATATTTAGAAAATTATTTTTGAAAAATGGAATTCATTTTTTTATTCTACATGTCAAAAAATGGCTATGGTTAATTTTTGAGATTTTTCTAAAATAATTTAATTTTTAGTGAATAGTAAAATACATTAATTTACTGTACAAATACACTATAGTTAAAATCCACAATTCCTGAAATCACAAGTGATGTAACAACCCAAATATATAACTCAAATGAATTTATTACTATTATTGGTCATGTAATACTTTCTATTCCTTGTCTTTTGAAGAAATAATAAATTAATGATTATAATATTATGAAAACCCTCCTCCCCTCCACTATAAATACCACCCATATTTACCTCTTATCCTTACTCCTATCAAGCCTTGTTCATTGAAAAAATTCTTCCCAAATCACTCCTCAAGATCCTCCCACACGTCCAAAGGCCCCTAGTTTCTTCAAAATACCAAAACCTATCCCTTTAAGAGTTTCTCAAAGGAAGAATACTCAAGAGGTAAATTCCTCTTTCTAGTTTTTTCATTTCTTTTAAGTTATTTTCATTTTGTTTATTTCCTAACCTACCTTCAAAAAAGTGGTATGATAACTCTAGTAACATACATGTAATGTATTTATATTATTCTAATGGGATACTTCATTATATTCTCTCCTTTACCCACTTTTTATTTGAAAGAAATGAAATCACTATTTGAGATGTGCTAATTTAGCACATTCACGAACAACGGTTTATCAATTTCTATTATCATCTTTAACTATGGTCATGAAACAATTTGTGTTATAGTTGAACTAGATTTTTATATATTTAATATATCTATGTTATGGTTCTATAATTCTTTTTTACAAATTGTATTAAGTTATAAATAGAAACATGTTCGTTGTAATCCAAAACTCACCGATTAACAAAAATGGTTGTCATTATGGTTTTATATAATAATTATATTTCACTCTAAGTAAATAAATTAAATATGAAACCATATAATTTATTGGATTTTCACTAATATCATATAACTTCAATTATGGACAACTACTTTCATCTTACATGTCTACCCATTCATAAGAAAACCGGTAATCAAAGTTAAGGAAACAAACGGACCAGAACAATAAAATTGAACATCTTAACCCACCAAAAAAATAATGAACATAAAAATGTTATAATAAATTTATTAAATATATATTAGGTTATGAAATTATTAATTAATAAACCTAATTTTTTTATTCATGTCATTAATAACAAGTAGAGAACACCATCAGACTTAAAGTAAGGGATCCTCTCTATTTCTCTCTTAATCAAGATTTTCCTCTATGCTATGCCTCTTTATGTGTAATACCAAATTATGGGGTATGTTCTAACACCTCCCCCATACTTACCTCATGATGTATAAGTGATGATAAACCCCTTTTCTCTCTCATAAATCCCTCTTAGGTACACCCGACACCATGCCAATAAACCATAACAAATTCTACACGAACCTTCTTTGTTCTTTCTGGTTTCCTTATCTTTATTTATATCAAAATGGATTAATCTAATTTATTTATGTACATATTATAAATTCTGTTTATTTTTAAAAAAATTAATTTATTAATACCCTTTCATCAGTATCTTTTAGGGCTATACATGTTTTTAAAAGATTACCTACTTAGAACTTTCTGATAAGCAAACCTATTTTAAGGGAACTTCCCAAATTTTTACCCAATTTTAAGTGCACTCTATCCAATGTTTTAATCCACCATTTTATTTATAAAACAATTATTTTATTATTAAAACCTTATTGGTTCAATTCTGGTTTTATATAAAATATTTTCCTCTTTTCTATTTTAAAAGATTTATAGTATTTTCCTTAAAACCGCATGAAAATGTTTTAATAATGGTGTTTTTCAAATACATTTATTATATTTTGTCACTTCTATTTTTCACCAATTAACATGTTATATTCCTATGTTACCTTATTAATTTACATGTATGTTCTAATCCCTTTCTTTCATGGACACTTTCATGATACGCCCATTGGTTATGCCTTATGTCATGGTTGTGGTACCCAATTCTTTCCTTGGGTACCCTTATGTTTGTGTATGGTTGATTATGTATGATTATTTATGAGGAAAAATATTGATGAAAATGTTGAGAATGGTGTTCCTATATAGTGCTCTAATACATTGGGAAAAGTTAAGTCTCGTGAGATGAGATGGGAAACGAGATTGGCGGTTAGCCTTGACCTGTACTAAAATGGGAAATAGGATTGTCGGTTAGACTTGACCCATACTAAAATGGGAAATGGGATTATCAGTAAGCCTTTATCTATACTAAAGAATTATTTTATTATCCTTCCACATTTATATGTGATTCTCGCTCAAATTTACCCAAGAGATGAAGGTATAACGGTCTTTGTAGTTTATCTTGGGTTATCGAATCCTCAGAGACCTAAGAAGAAACATATAGACACGTACATTCTATGGACTATTTTTGGCTATGAAGTGGCAAAATTGGGTTTATTTTATATGGGTTTAAAGGATAAATAACAGATTTATGTGAATTAAATTTAAAATAATGAGTTGATCCTAGGTTATCGCTCAGGGTGGATTGGACGTATTTTCTTTTTAATGATTTCAATTTCTTAAATTTGAGATGGGTTCATTTAAGCAGATAAAACAACATCATCACTTACTGGTTTAATTCCTACACCCTTTAATACTAATCACCTATACACTTGAAGGATCAATGTTTTGAGCACTTCAAGGTAAAGGTCAGTATTAGCACTTGAAGTGTGTGGCCTTAAATTCAACAAGGACGATGGAGTTTAAAAATCATCAAATAAAAATCTCAATTAAAGAAGTAATTATACATTAATAAGGTGATAAATAACATCCAATATATCCCCTTTCTACTCCCTTGGATCAACCCATAAGTGTTTCATCCCTCCATTGATTCTATGGTTACAATGGAAGCCGAAAGTAGACTCATGAGGGAGGAAATGGAGAAGTAAAAAAAACGCAATAAAATAATAATCACTCCACCGTTGTGTGATAATATCACAAGGTTTGGTATGAACAAGTTCACACCTTGAACCAATGGTATCAAATTGATAACTAGAAGAATATAATAAATAATAGAAGAAGAACTTTTATTAAGAAACAAGGATGAATTAAAACAACTTACATGTGAAGGAAGAACATTACAAAGAGAAATTGGCAGCATAACATTAAGATGAAAACAAGCTCAAAGATTCCCAACTCTTCCACCACCACTTCCTTAAATAAGAATTTTGGATGCCTTGGGTCGAGTCTCTAACAGTACAAATCATCCCATTAATTTTGGTAGGCCATAGGTGGGTGGAATGTAAGGGGTAGTTGATTTTTCCAAGCTTGACCCGAGGTGGCATCCATCTTTCCTTCACTGAATAGACGTGTTTGTATGACCTTCTAGATGGCCGAATAAGAGTGGTACATAGAAGAGGAAAATGGATATACGGATGTCTTATAACTTCCTGTAAAAGTTGGGCCCATTTGGAGTTGTTGATTCCATTAGATGATCAAATTAGTGATCTGTTTTTTTGGGCCGCAGAATCTGGACAAGAATTGTATCTCTAACTTAGGCCGCCTTAATGACCACCATAGAGGCCTAATTAGCATTATCTCATGCAGAGTTATTTGTTCCTAAACATTGCTTCTATCATCCCACAAAATTTGGGATTCATTGGTTCTGTATTTTGGGCCCCACAGTCTCATAAGTGGGCTAGTGTCCAATCTGCCTTCTCTAGAATTGCTTCCATTCATCTCCAAATATCTCCGTCATCGTTTATGAATCATCCATTGATCCCTGAATGAAAAAATTCACATTTAAGTGTAGATATAGTTCCCAAAATATAAAATTAGAATATTGATAATTACATTCCTTAGAATCAGATGACTCATTGGGCCTAAATTGGTGTATATTAGGCATGAAGTGCACAAATGATGAGAAAGGATGTTCATAATGAAAATGCACTAACTCAGGCCCATAAGATCAAAAATGAACATTTAATATGATTAAAATGTAATTAAAATATATGTTTTTATTGGATAATCAATATGATTCTATGTTTATATGATCTCATGCTTATATGATAGGATTTTATATGTTCCATGCTTTGGAAATCATTATGGCATGCCTCCTAACTCATGTGAATAAGATGTATCATTATGTTTATTCTCTTACATGGATTTTTAGCTCATCCCTTTTTTCATGTGTTCCCCAGGGTAACCTATCCTGATGTAAGGGGTCAAAATAAGTTAGGAGCTCTTTATGTAGATTAAATAAAGAAGCGCTTTTTAACCCCATGTTTTATGTTTTATGTACCTAGTCTTTCAAGAAACTAGACTTAACGATCCTTGGATTGTACTCTGATGTATAATTATTCTTAAAATCATGTAATGTTATATTTAAAAGTATTGTGTCACTATAGTTGGTATTAGAGTATGGTCTAATAATTTTTGGAGATTTGGAATAGATCACCTTAGTGAGAACCTTAAGGATGAGACAAAGTATAAGAAAACATTCCTAAATTTTGGTGAGTATTGAGTAAGTGGTTTATCAAGAAAATAAATCCTTATCTAGATACGAGCAGGTAGAGGTGGATCTGGCACAGATGTACTAAGAGTTAAAACCCAAAAACACTACATTGAGATAGACTCAAATGGGAACTGGTGCACAACAATGGGCCTTGCTACACTCTTGGTTACAACACTCTCGGGTGATATCCTTTGGTAGATTCATGAGCTTATTAAAAAACATTATTAAGGGACAAAAAATACCATAAGAATATATGTTAAGAAATAGATTAAGGATAACCTTGTAAGAAACCAGTTTTTGCTGTGAAAGACTTTGGAATATTCTTGATATTATTCCAGAGCAGCACCTTCAGACGGCGTGCGATTCCGAGCCTCGGAGTGGCCGGAATTATATTTTCTGTGTGTTCACACTGGAAACACCAAATAAATGGGATAACTCCTAAACGGTAATCCAGATTAGAGATCCAATTGTACGGATGGGTCCGGAATGGGGTGTTTACCCTAGTAACAACATAAAGCATGTCGGCGCGGGATGTTTGGACCCCTCGATCACTTTTCGAACATGGAACGAATAAATTAAATAATTAATTTATTTGTTTAATGGTGAAACTTAGGTATCTCTTAAATGGTGGCTCGGATTGGAAAATTGAGGGCACTGTTGAGTCCATAACATGTCGTTTACCCTAGGAGGGGTGTGAGTTTCGTGGGTGTGGGCCGTCTGCGAAAAATGGCCTCAGGAGCGTTTTCGTAATTTGGTGAATTTGGGCGTTCAGTTTTATAACTTTTGAACGGGGCTTCAGATTAAAATTCGGAGACCATCGTTGCACTCAGAGCATCGTGTTTACCCCAGGAGTAGCCTCCTTTTTTCTGAGTCGGGAGTGGAGTCGGGGTGTGCCAGACGGATGGTTTAAGTAAGTTTTTTCTACTTAAACACCCCTATTCTTCTTCTTCTTCTTCTTCTTAGCCTGGACAGCCCCTTCCCTCTCCTCCTCCACTCCAGCGAGGCACCTACGGCGAGACAGCTTCGGCGAGGCGCGGCGCAGCGGCGGACTCTCCGTGAAGCTTCGGGCATCGCCCAAGATGTAGGAGTTCGTGTTCTTCTTCGTTTTCATATCTGCAACTCGCTTGAATTGTTTTATTTGCAACGAATCGCTTTTTTCCTATCAAGAGAAGTCGTAGTTGCGTAGGATTTGATTTGGGATTTCCATCGCATTTTTCAGATTAAAATTCCGAGTCCTGAGGTGATCGCAGGGATCTGACAAAGTTCCGGGATGTTTTTGGTGTTTTCCGGTGGGTTCCAGCGGCGGTCCGGTGAACTCCAGTGGCGGTCGCGGCGGCGGCTTCCCAGCGGCGGCGGCGGATTCCCAGTGGCGGTCCGGAGAATTTCCAGGCATTGGCAGCGAGGTCCCGGGCGTCGGTGGCGCGGCTCATAGGTGGCGGGCGCAGCAGGTCGGCCGAGCAGGGCTGTCGGCCGGGTGAACCGGGGTCGCGGCACGCAACCCCGCCGAGAGAACCGAGACCCGCCGATGGCGGGTCTCCTCGTGGACCGAAGACAGGCCGTCAGGGCCGATCACCAGGTCAGTGGACCACGGAACTGCGGCCGGCCCGCGCGGCCGAACCGCGGATCGGCACTGTAAGCCGCGCCAACAAGTGCGGCCCGACCCAGACTGGGCGAACCGGCCCAGGCCGGTTCAGCCGAAGGGGCTTCGCCCCCTTCGATTTTGGACGCCCGTAACTTTTGCTACAGGCGTCCGTTTTGCATGCTGTCTGCGGCGACGAATTCCTTGGATCGAGGGAAATGTTTTGAGATGGTTTTGGGAGTTTTTAATTCCTGAAACCAGGGGCCTTGGAGGCGCGACGCGTCTTTAAGTGAATCGATGTTTTTCAGGGGGGGTCTTGTTTTGGGCGGGGAAAACACGTCTGGCGTTCGATTCAAGCCCCGTCAGTGGAATTGGGACCCTGGAACCAAGGAGAAACTTTCCAGATTGGTTTCAGGTGTTGAGGCCGAAGTTGAGGCGTGGGCCCCACGGCCCGTCTTTCGAGCTGCATGCAGCGTTGCACGACTTCTTCATCGGGCATCTGTTCGGGGCATGCGAGCAGTCAATTCTGAATTTTTTTCCAAGGGGATTGCAATGGTGCAATCTTCCAGCTCTAATTTGGCACGATGGTGCGGGGCTCACTAGGGCTATTTGGCCATCGGCGTTGATTTTCTATCTTTATCACCGGGAGATCGTTTTGGAAAAATGAATAGTCCATCTTGTGTGCTTTTTTGAGAGGATCGAAGCGGGGCGATCCGTTGGCAGTACTTCGGGACTGGGGTGCGGGTCCCGCGTGGTACCGCTCATACGCGGTGAGCCGGAACGTATCTTTTTCTCTGGATATCTGTTCCGCTCAAGTGAGTAGTGCTTTTTCCGTGTTTGTCCGAGAGCATTGCGATGGCGCAGTTCACCCAGCCTTTTTCGGGGACGTGGTGTGGGTCCCACCCGACCTGGCTACGGTGAATAGTACCTTTTCATCGGGTGTTCGTTTAGGGCAATTAAGTAGTGAATCCCGTATGTTTTTTCAGGGGGATCGCAGTGGTGTGATCTGTTTGTTCAGTTTCAGGATCTAGGGGTGGGCCCCACACGGGTTGGTACGGTGAATAGTACATTTTTCACAGGTTGACCATTTCGGGGGAGTTAGTAGTCTATCTCCTGTGCTTTTCCATGAGGATCACAACAGTGTGATCCTTTTGGTTGTGGGGATCCCCTTGCGCGATCTTATTAAATGTGGAAATGTGAAGGTGCCCCGGGGGGCAGTTCTTCTACTGTGGTTATAGCAAACCCTTAGCGTGTGATCGCGTGCACTCTCGTGTGAGTGAAGTAATGATTGAATAGATGTGGTTAGTCGTGCCCCAGTCATTGAGGAAACAAGTTGGAGATGTTACGTCACTCCTTCGCATAGACATTGGGTGTCGTGTGCACGATAGCCTTAGGGCTGGAGATGTGGTATACTCTGGGAGTATACGAGAGCGCTTGGAGGTATGTGTGGTTTGTACCTGAGAATGTTTGTGCACTTGGTTAGGGTTGATGTGGGGCCACATGTCGTGTGGGTCCCATGTGCATGTCGTGTTCTACTTTGCATACTTTGACCTCTTGCGGCATAGAGGGTCCCTCTGTGCTCATTTGTTTGACCAGTAGGGTTGAGTGGTCTTCCCCTGGTTTCGTTCTCGATGCATCGGTCGGTGGCGGTGCTAGTGGCACCCAGTGATGGAACAGGCGTTGAACCTATTTTGGGTGAGTCATTCGGGAGTTGAGTGGTTGCGCGATACCCACTCAGTGCTCGGATGGCCAGGGTTGTACCATCCAATAGAGATGGCCAGAGCAGATCCGGGTTTACCCTCCAGCAGAGACTGGGCAGTGGGTCACTCAACGACTCTTTAGAGTCTACCCTCCAGCAAAGATGGGCAGTAGGTCGCTCGTCATCTTGATTTAGGTCTACCCTTCAGCAGGGATGGGCAGTGGGTCGCCTGTCGACTTGTTAAGGTTTACCCTCCAGCAGGGTTGGGAAGTGGGTCACTTGTCGTCTTATTCCAGGTCTACCCTCCAGCAGGGCTGGGCAGTGGGTCGCCTGTCGACTTGTTAGGGTTTACCCTCTAGTAGGGCTGGGCAGTGGGTCACCCGTCAGCTTATTCCAGGTCTACCCTCCAGCAGGCTTGGGCAGTGGGTCACCTGTCGACCTGTTATGGTTTACCCTCCAGCAGGGCAGGGCAGTGGGTCACCTGATGATGTATTACGGTGTACCCTCCAGCAGGTCTGGGCAGTGGGTCACCCGGTACCTTATTATGAATTACCCTCCAACAGGGCTGGGCAATGGGACACTCGTTGACATTCCAGACTTAGTCCTTTCTACTAGGCTAGTATGTGGCTTTCCTTTGTGACTACTAGAGTGGGACCCTTGGTTGTACGGGTCGGTGATGTGACAGCTTGACTTTGAGGAGACCTCTCGACTGCGGGGCAATGATGAGTTGTGGTTTGATGTTCCCCCAGAACTCTCAAGTACAAGGAGCACTTTCCCCACCGAGACGCGTCCTTGTGGAACGACCTAAAACCGTACGGGTGAGTCAGTGCCGCCCAAAGTGGATAGTGTCAAGGTGCAGTGATTGAGCCCTTGACTTATAGTTTGGGTCAGAAGTGCGGGATGTGGGGCATCGATGGTGTTTACTTCTGGGACTGTTAGTGACTCACTTTTCTTGGGCTGAGCTACGGGATGGAGATCCCCTTACGAGCCTGTTCGGGCTTCTTGACAGATCATATGAATATATATATACCTTATTTCAGAACCCACTACTTGGGCTTGGTTACTCTCCCTCCATGAGAGGCGAAGACGTGCGGGGTATGCCATGTGCTTTCCATGTCTAGCATCTCGTGGTGGGATGAGTCTACTCTCCTTCTATAGTTATAAAAGACTCGACGAGAAGTTTATCTTCTCACCGTTTCCAGCTCCTTGTGTCTGGATGAGTCTACCTCCTTTATTTTGTTGGGTTGAGCTGGACTCTCTACTGGTATTCTACTGCACTACTTGTTGTACTCCTTTACTTTTCCATGTTCACTCTACTTCTCACCCTTTGGTACCTCCTTTTTTGCTCTATCGAGCTTTCATGGTATCCAACTGAGTATTTTTATACTCACCCCTGCTTGGGCTTTGCCCGCACTTGGTGTTCCCTTGCAGACGACGGACAGGTTGGTCGTGACATCAGTGGAGATTAGGATTTCAGGAGTGTGGACCATGTGCGGTGGTTGGAGTTGGGTTCCAGGTGGAGGACCCTTACAACTGTTTTCTTTTATTTTTACCTGTTGTCGGGTTGTGGCACCTTTTGGTTGGGCACATGTTTTTTCCCTTTTCTTTTCAGTCTAACTTCAGCTTATACTTTGTACTATTTAGAGGTTGATGCACATTTGTGTTTTATATATAGCAGTTGTCCTTTCTCTTTACTTGTCTTTTCTTTTACTCTGCACTTTTTCATTGAGTGTGATGCGTGTGTGTGTACAGGTACTTAGACAAAGGCCTCCCCTAGTTATTGTGCCTTCGGCGCTGGTCGCCAGCCCCTAGCCTATGGATGGGGGCTTTGGGTAGTTGCGGCTCGAGCCCGGGTAGGGTCGGGTCGTGACAAAGTGGTATCAGAGGTGGTCCATTCCTTGGGGTGTTGTGCGGATGTACCTAAAAAGTAATTGGTTGGGATTTAGGTAAATATTGTTAACGTGTCTCGAGAGCGGCTCTCAGGACAGGGAGTCCAGTGATGGTGCAGCGGTCGACGTATCCATTCACCAGGACCTTGATAACCCGCTTGTCGACTCGGCCTGTTGAGACACTTGTTGTAGGGAAAATTGGTTTCTGCATCACACGGGATTGAGTCTTTGACTGTCCTTCTTGAGTTAGCTCACAATCATTGATATATGTACATACATATATGCTCATCTGACCGTGGCAGTCCTTGACAATATTCAGGATGTTGCCGCGAAGATATCCAGCCAGGATACCAGCTTTGGTTCGTGATGACGACCCTGTGAGGTATGAGGCCACAGTCTAGAACCCATCATGCGAGCCCTTTCTCTGGGTGGGCCGGTAGCAGCACCCCTACCTGTTGAGAAGCAGACAGCTTCAGCAGAGCAGGTTGAGCTTGAGCGCAGGTTGAGCACGCTCCATGAGTTCCAACAGTAGGGACTGCTGAGGATAAGTGGTGATCCAGACTCTCAAGTAGCAGAGGTTTGGCTAGAGACAGTGTTTATCCTTTTCAGGCTTGTACAGAGTCCTATGGATCTTGTGGTGTCTTGGGCCGCCAACCTTTTTCATGGAGCATCTCGGTGTTGGTGGAGTCTGGTGACTCAGTTTCTTGACGAGTCGTCGCTTTCGTGGGGTGACTTCCAGTTGTTGTTTCGTGAGGAGTTTTGCCCCTCCTGCTTACACTCTATTTGGATTCAAGAGATCCATCAGTTTCAGCAGGGAGGGATGTTGGTGGCCAAGTACGCGGCTAGTTTTTCAGACCGTGCACACTTTTACCCGGACTTGGTCCATGATGACAACATCTGAGCACGAAAGTTTGATCAGGGTCTCCGCCAAGAGATTCGTGCTTTCATAGTACCCTTGGGAATTTTCCACATATTCCAGGGTGCTAGAGAATGTTTTGGTGACAGAGGGATTCCTGTCACGTTCTAGAGTTGGTGGTGGCAGCAGGCACGTCGGAGCCGAGACGTCTATCGCAGCTAGTGGGCGTCGGCAAGAAGAACCTCGACACATGTGGATTTCTGATGACTGGACTTAGGGGCGTGGTCGTACACCAAAGTGGAGCCAGAGGGAACCAATGCAGTCCGGAGAGAGTCGGTGCTATGCTTGCGATGGGTGAGGTCACCTGGCACGGGACTGCCCAACCAGGCATGCAGAGAGCTTCGGGCAGGCAGCAGGTGCACCACCACGACGGAGGTAGCGTCGTGATCGGAGTAATACCCAGAGAGGTGGTGCGGGCAGAGGAGTGGGAGGATTTGGTAGTGGGGGGACGGCTTTACGAGGTCTTCCCATCACCACTAGGTGATCCACTTCAGGCTCTGGGAGATGACAGTTGGGACCACATACAACCGCGAGCTTTGGATGTCTACGATCTTGCAGAGCATGAGGTGATAAGAGGTATGCTCAACAGCTCTTCTACTTCTTGCAGTAGAATTGATAGACTCTGTGTGTGGAATTATTTCCTCCCTGCTCCTTGCTTGAGGTGTTACCAGGGTGGTGCGGGGCGTCGGCGTAACCCTGTGATAGTAAGGTAAAAGGCGTTGTAACCTTTCTTTCAGTTGATGGTGGCAACTCCTTCACCTTTTGAGCCAGTAATAGAGCCTTGGTTTTGGGACATAGACTGTGGAACCTTGTTTGACCAGATATCCTTGGGTGTTTCACCATATGGATATTCTGAAGGAGGGAATCACCGGGCCTTTCTCCAGGTGCGGGCGGTGATTCCAGTCGTGGCGTGTGACGTAGAGGTTCGATCGGGGAGGTGAGCTACCCCTGAGAGCCATTGGGCCGTGTGAGACCATGGAAAGGGGTGGCGAGGTTCCCTACCTCCTTGACCTAACCCAAAGGTCTATTTTTGGTACATGACGTCTCCCACGTACTCACCTGAGAAGATTTGTGCGTGCTCTTATGCACGACATCGACAAAGGCAGACCTCGCATGAACAGATCAAATCCTTTGGTCTGTGTGTGGTGGCGTAGAGCTGTGCGAGAGTTCTTCTAGGCATGGGAGATCCAGGTGTGGGGTTAGTACCCTGATTCGTTCCCTGGTTTTGCTTTTCGGGGATGAAAATATTGAAGGATGGAATGATGTAAGAACCCAGTTTTTGCTGCGAAAGACTTTGGAATATTCTTGATATTATTCCAGATCAGCGTCTTCAGACAACATGCGATACCAAGCCCCGGAGTGGCCGGAATTAAATTTTCAGTGCATTCACATTGGAAACACCAAATAAATGTGATAACTCCTAAACGGTGATCTATATCATAGATCCGAGTGTATGGGTGGGTCCGGAATTGGGTGTCTACCCAAGTAATGACATAAAGCATGTCGGCGCAGGACGTTTGGACCCCTCGCTCGCTTTCGGAACGTGGAACAGATAAATTAAATAATTAATTTATTCGTTTAATGGTGAAACTCAGGTATCTCTTAAACGGTGGCTCGTATTGGAAAACCGAGGGCACCGTTGAGTCCGGAACATGTCGTTTACCCTCAGAGGGGTGTGAGTTTTGAGGGCGCGGGCCGTCTGTCAAAAATGGCCCCAGGGGCGTTTTCATAATTTGGTGGCTTTGGGCGATCAGTTTTATAACTTTTGAACGGGGCCTCAGATTAAAATTCTGAGACCACTGTTGCACTCGGAGCGTTGTGTTTACCCCAAGGGCGGCCTCCTTTTTGTCTGCGTCGGGAGTGGAGTCGGGGCGTGCTGGGCGGATGGTTTAAGTAATTGTTTTCTACTTAAACACCCCCCCTTCTTCTTCTTCTTCTTCTTCTTAGCCTGGGCATCCCCTTCCCTCTCCTCCTCCACTCCGGTGAGGCATATCTGACGAGGCAACTCCGGTGAGGCACGGTGCGGCGGCGGACTCTCCGTGAAGCTTCGGGCATCTCCCAAGAGGTCGGAGTTCGTTTTCTTCTTCGTTTCTATATCCGAAACTCCCTTGAATTATTTTATTTGCATTGAATCGCTGTTTTTCCTATTGAGAGAAGCCGTAGTTGCGTAGGATTCGATCTGGGATTTCCGTCGCACTTTTCGGATCAAAATTTCGAGTCCTGAGGTGATCGCAGGGATTTGATGAAGTTCCGGGAGGTTTTTGGTGTTTTCTGGCGGGTTCCAGCGGCGGTCCGGCGAGCTCCAGCGGCGGTGGCGGCTTCCCAGTGGCGGCAGAAGCTTCCCAGTGGTGGTCCAGCGAGCTCCAGTGGTGGGGTCCTAGGTGTCGGCGATGTGGATCGTAAGTGGCGGGCGCAGCAGGTCGGCCGAGCGGGGCTGTCAACCGGGCGAACCGGAGTCGCAGCGCGCGACCCCGCCGAGGGAACCGAGACCCGCCGATGGTGGGTCTCCGCGTGGACTGAAGACTGGCCACCAGGGCCGGTGTCTAGGTCGGCGTACTGCAGAACCACGGATGGCCCATGCGGATGAACTGCGGACCGGCGCTGCAAATCCGGCCAGCCATCGCGGCCCGGCCCAGACCGAGGGAACCGGCCGGCCCAGGCTGGTTCAGCCGAAGGGGCTTCGCCCCCTTCGATTTTGGATGCCCGTAACTTTTGCTACGGGCATCCATTTTTCAGTCCATCTGTGGCGATCCATTCCTTGGATTGAGGGGAATTTTTTGAGATGGTTTTGGGAATTTTTAATTCCCGAAACGAGGGACCTCGGAGGCGCGACGCGTCTTTAAGTAAATCGACGTTTTTCTAGGGGATCTTGTTTTGGGCGGCGTGGACACGTCCGATGTCCGATTCAAGCACCATCAATGGAATTGGGACCCTAGAACCGAGACAGAGCTTTCCAGGTTGGTTTCAGGCGTTGAGGCCGAAGTTGAGGCATGGGCCTCATGGCCCATCTTTCGAGCTGCGTGCTGCGTTGCACGACTTTCTCATCGGGCGTCTGTTCGAGGCATGCGAGCAGTCGATTCTGGATGTTTTTCTGATGGGATTGTAATGGTGTAATCCACCCGCTCTAATTTGGCACGATGGTGTGGGGCCCATGAGGGCCGTTTGGGCGTCAGCGGTGATTTTCCATCTTTATCATTGGGCGATCGTTTTGGACAAGTGAATAGTCCATCTTTTGTGCTTTTTCGAGAGGATCGCAGTGGGGCGATCCGTTGGAAGCACTTCAGGACCAGGGTGCGGGTCCCGCGTGGTACCGCTCGTGCGCGGTGATCCGAAATGTATCTTTTTCCCTCGATATCTGTTCTTCTCAAGTGAGTATTGATTTTGGTGTGTTTTTCTGAGAGCATTACGATGGCGCAGTTCACTCGACCTTTTCAGGGACGTGGTCTGGGTCCCACCTGATCTGGCTACGGTGAATAGTACTTTTTTCATCGGGTGTTCATTTGGGGCGATTGAGTAGTGAATCCCCTGTGTTTTTCCAGGAGGGTGGATCATAGTGGTGTGATCTATTTGTTCAGTTTCGGGATCTAGGGGTGGGCCCCACACGGGTTGGTACAGTGAATAGTACCTTTTTCACCGGTTGACCGTTTTGAGTGAGTAAGTAGTCTATCTCGCATGTTTTTTCGTGAGGATCACAATGGTATAATCTGTTTGGTTGTGGGGATCCCCTTGCACGATCTTATTAAATGTGGAAATGTGAAGGTGCCCCATGGGGCGGTTCTTCTACTGTTGTTGTAGCGGACCCTTAGCGTGTGATCGCATGCACTCCCGTGTGAGTGAAGTAATGATTGAATAGATGTGGTTGGTCATTCCCCAGTCATTGAGGTGGAAAGTTGGAGATGTTACATCATGCCTTCGTGTAGATGTTGGGTTTCATGTGCACGATAGCCTTAGGGCTGGAGACGTGTTATACTCTGGGAGTATACAAGAGTGCTTGGAGGTACGTGTGGTTTGTACCTGAAAATATTTGTGCACTTGGTTAGGGTTGATGTGGGTCCACACGTCGTGTGGGACCCATGTGTGTTTCATCTTCTACTTTGCGTACTTTAACCTCTCGCGTCTTAGAGGGTCCCTCTGTGCTCGTTTGTTTGACCAATAGGGTTGAGTGGTCTCCCCCTAGTTTCGTTCTCCATGGATCGGTCAGTGGCGGTTCTAGTGACACCTAGTGATGGAACAGACGCTGAACCTATTTTGGTTGAGTCATTCGGGAGTTGAGTGGTTGCGCAATACCCACTCAGTGCTCGATTGGCTAGTGTTGTACCATCTAGTAGAGATGACTAGAGCAGATCCAGGTTTACCCTCCAGTAGAGACTGGGCAGTGGGTTACCCGATGACTCTTTAGAGTCTACCCTCCAGCAGGGCTGGGCAGTGGGTCGCTCGTCGTCTTGATTTAGGTCTACCCTCCAGCAGGTCTGGGCAGTGGGTCTTCTGTCGACTTTTTAGGGTTTACCCTCCAGTGGGACTGGGCAGTGGGTCACCCATCGGCTTATTCTAGGTCTACCCTCTAGTAGGGCTGGGTAGTGGGTCACTTATCGACTTGTTAGGGTTTACCCTCCAGTAGGGCTGGGCAGTGGGTCACCCGTAAGCTTATCCCAGGTCTACCCTCCAGCAGGGCTGGACAGTGGCTCGCCTGTCGAATTGTTATGGTTTACCCTCCAATAGGGCTGGGCTATGGGTCACCTGATGATGTATTACGATTTACCCTCCAGCAGGGCGGGGCAGTGGGTCACCCAGTACCTTATTATGAATTACCCTCCAGCAGGGTTGGGCAGTGGGACACTCGTTGACATTCCAGACTCAGTCCTTTCTACTAGGCTAGTTTGTGGCTTTCCTTCGTGACTACCGGAGTGGGACCCTTGGTTGTACGGGTCGGTGATGTGATAGATTGACTTTGAGGAGACCTCTGAACTGCAAGGCAGTGACGAGTTGTGGTTTGACGTTCCCCCAGAACGCTCAAGTACGAGGAGCGCTTTCCCACCGAGACGCGTCCTTATGAGGTGACCTAAAAATGTGTGGGCGAGTCAGTGACACCCAAAGTGGATGGTGTCAAGGTGCAGTGATTGAGCCCTTGAATTGTTGTTCGGGGCAAACGTGCGGGATGCGGGGCATCGATGGTGTTTACTTCTAGGACTGTTGGAGACTCACTTTTCTTGGGCTGAGCTACGAGATCGAGTTCCCCTTACGAGCTTGTTCGGGCTTCTTGACAGAGCATATGAATATGTATATACCTTGTTTCAGTACCCACTACTTGGGCTTGGTTACTCTCCCTCCAGAAGAGGCGAAGACGTGTGGGGTATGCCACGTGCTTTCTGTGTCTAGCTTCTCATGGTGGTACGAGTCTACTCTCCTACTATAGGTTGCGAAGACTCGACGAGAAGTTCATCTTCTCACCGTTTCTATCTCCTTGTCTCTGGACGAGTCTACCTCCTTTCTTTTGTTGGGTTGAGCTGGACTCTCTACTGGTATTCTACTGCACTCCTTATTGTACTCCTTTACTTTTCCATGTTCTCTCTACTGCTCACCCTTCGGTACCTCCTTTGTTGCTCCCTCGAGCCTTTGGGGTATCCTAATGAGTATTTTTATACTCACCCCTACTTGGGCTTTGCCCGCACCTGGTGTGCCCTTGCAGACGACGGATAGGCTTGTCGTGACTTCAGTGGAGCTTAGGAGTTCAGGAGCGTGGACCGCGTGCAGTGGTCGGAGTTGGGTTCCAGGTGGAGGACACTTCCAGCTGTTTTCCTTTCTGTTTACCTGTTACCAGATTGTGGTACTTTTTGGTTGGGCACGTGTTTTGCCCCTTTTCTTTTCAGTTTACCTTCATCTTATACTTTGTACTTTTTAGAGGTCGATGCACATTTGTGGCATATATATAGCAGTTTCCCTTTCTCTTTACTTGTCTTTTCTTTTAATCTGCACTTTTTCATTGAGTGTGCTACGTGTGTGTGTACAGGTACTTAGGCAAATTCCTCCCCGAGTTATTGTGCCTTCGGAGCTGGTCGCCAGCCCCTAGCCTATGGAGGTGGGTTTGGGGTAGTTGCGGATCAATCCCATGTAGGGTCAGGTCATGACAAACCTAGTTTGAAACATTGGTAATAACAAGTTAGGATATACTTCTCATTTACAAGTTTATCCTTTTATGTTCAATGTTTTCTTTTTATGCTCAATATCTAAGTATTAAACCTCTCTAATTATACGTTCTTTTTTCTTAGTTAATGGTGGTAACTAGAATAACATGTTCTAACAACCAATGTGACAGGAAATGTGGAGATTTCCCTAATGATATTCCCAATATAACGGGAATGGGTGCTCAAAACTTCATGACAGTACTTGCTCAGCTGGCTCGAGTTATGAATAATAACTTGAATTGTGTAGAATGACCTCCTCCTCCAAGGAAAGAGCAAGTTTCCATAGAATCTATTATATGGAAAAGACCTCACTTGTTTAGAAAATCTTTTTATCCCCTTACTGTAGAACAGTGGATTAACTCTATTGAAAAGATATTATCCATCCTCCAGTGCTCAGAATAAGACAAAGTTGTACTAGAAGTCTATCATTTTGATGGGGAAGCTGATCAGTGGTGGAAACTAATCAAGAAATCAAAGTCCCAAGAGGAAATTGATTCCATGGGTTGGGAGGAATTCAATAGGATGTTTTTCAATAAATATTTTCCTCAAACCCTCCATCCCAAGATGGAAAGACAGTTCCTTGGACTAAAGCAGAAGGAAGATGAGTCCATTGGGGTGTATGAACCAAATTTTACAAGGCTTTCAAGGTATGACTCTATATTTTTCTTGAACACCTAAATCAAGGTGGATCGCTTATTTAGTGGAATAAATCCAAGTCTACAAAAATGTTGGAAATTTGAGACTTTAAAAGTTATGAGGATATTGTCTGCTGTGTCGTCAAGGTGAACCTTCAGTCGGGATATCACCAATTAAAGATGAGGAAGGAAGATGTTCCCAGGATTTCCTTTTGAACGAGGTATGGACACTATGAGTTCATAGTGATTCCATTCATACTCACTAATTCTCCAGCAATTTTCATGGATTTAATAAATAAAGTCTTTAGCGGTTACCTCATCAAATTTGTGGTAGTATTTATTGATGATATTCTGATATACTCCAATATCAAGGAGGAACATGAGGAGTATTTGAATACTATGTTAAATACTTTTCAAAGGGATAAGTTGTATGAAATGTATAGTAAATGTGAGTTCTGGATGGAGTAAGTATCATTATTGGGGCATATTATCCCTAGCAAAGGGATATTTGTGGATATTTCTAAGACAAATGAAATTGAAGAACAGTCTGAGCCAACTTATATAATAGATATCCACATCTTTCTGAGTCTATTTGGGTATTATCGACGATTTTTGAAGAACGTTTTATGATTGTCAAACCTAATGACCAAGCTGACACAGAAGGGAGTAAAGTTTTTCTGGAAACAGGAATATAAATATTGTTTCAAGGAGTTGAAAAATATTTTTATCACTGTGCTAGTACTCACACTCCCAACAAGTGGAGAACTCTTTGTGGTGTATAGTGATGCTTAAAAGAAGGTCTTAGGATGTGTACTAATGAAAAATGATAAAATGATATCATATGCCTCAAGGCAGCTGAAAATACATGAGCAAAATTATCCCATGCATGATATAGATTTGGCAGTTGTGATCTTTGCATTAAAAGTTTGGAGGCATTATCTCTATGGGGGTAAGTGTGAGATATATACTGAACACAAGAGTCTCAAATATATATTCACACAAAAATATCTTAATATGTTCCAAAAAAGACGGATAGAGATCATCAAGGATTTTGACAGCTCAATCCACTATCGTCCTGGTAAGGCAAACAAGGTTGCGAATGCTCTAAGTAGAAAGGATCTTGCATCTCTATCAATGATTTGAATTGAAAAGGGTCAGATCTTATTATATTTTTAGAGGGTGGACATGGAAATAAATAAGGGAGGAATATCACCAATCCTTTCTCAAATTATTGATCAACCATCCCTCATAGAGAAAATAAAGGATGCTAAAATAAAGAATGTGAAAATTCTGAAAAGGGTGGAAGATATCAGAAATGGAAAATCCTTGGAGTTTAAGATTTATGAGAAATGAGTTGTAATATTTGGTTCATGATTATGTCTACCATCTAATATAGATATAAAGAAGGATCTTCTGAATGACGTGAATAGCACAACCTTCTCTATTAACTCAGGGAGCACAGATATGTATCGAGATCTCCAAGAAAACTTTTGGTGGGAGAATATGAAAAGGGAGATTGATAAATATACATCAAAGTGCCTGGTATGTTAGCAAGTGAAGGCTGAGAGGAAAAAGTATAAGGGGATGCTGAAACCACTAACCATACCAACATGGAAGTGGGATAACATTACTATGGACTTTGTCATGGGACTTCCAAGGACATCCAGAGGAAAAAATGCTATATGGGTCCTTATGAATCATCTTATGAAGACAACTTGCTTTATCGCAATTCGAGAGGACTTATCATTGGATCAAATTTCATAGATTTACATCAAAGAATTGGTGATTCTTAATAGAGTACCACTATCTATTGTATCCTATCGTGATCCTAGTTTCACCTCGAAGTTTGGAAAAGTCTCCAACATGCTCTAAGTACTGAACTAAAATCCAGTATGTCCTATCATCCTCAAACTGATGGCCAATCTAAGTGGACTATTCAAACACTAGAATACATGTTGAGAGAAAGTTACATGGAATTCAAAGGAGGATAGTACCAACATCTTCCACTGGTTGAATTCTCTTACAATAACACTTTCCACTCGAGCATCTGAATAGAACCATGTGAAGCCATTTATGGGAAAAGGTGCAGAACACTGGCATGTTGAGATGAAGTCAGTGAGCATAAGCTGATAGGGCCAGAAATGGTCTAAGAAATGGTGGAGAAGGTGAAAACCATTCAGCGGCATATCAAGGCATCCCAAAGTCGATATAAGAGTTTTGAAGATAACCTTCAATGATACCGTGAGTTCACAGTTTGAGACATGGTATTTCTATGAATATCTTCATGGAAGAAGGTCATGAGATTTGGGAAGAAAGGAAAGCTAAGTCACAAGTATATCGGACCCTTCGAGATCCTTGATAGAGTTGGAGTCATGGCCTATCAACTGAAACTTACACCTACCATGTCAAAATTACATGATGTCTTCCATGTATTCATTTTAAGTAAATACCAGACCCTTCACATGTACTCTCTTCAGAGGTGGTACAGTTGGAGGATGATCTCTCTTATGAGGAGCATCCAGTTAAAAACTTGGATCGTAGAGAAAAAGTTCTATGTAAAAATAATACTCACCAGGTCAAAGTACTGTATAGGAACCACAAGTACGAAGAGGCAACATGGTAACTAGAGGAGGTAATAAAGTAAAAGTACCCACACCTATTTTTCAATTAGAATGTAAAACAAAATTTTGAGGATGAAATTTCATAAGGGGGGAAGAATGTAACAACCTAATGTTTTATAAATAGAAATTCCTCTCTTTTAAATATTTCATATAATCACATGAAATCACAACATAATTAACTATGAAGTTCTATGTGACCTTTAAACATAATTTTTTCACTTTGATGTTTTGAATTTCAAAAATCTGACATACATAGTTGTGATCAGTTAGTTATTTGGAGTCCAATAAGAAAAACTTTTGGTGAATAGTAACCTACCCTTAAAAATAGTAAAATACCCTTATGAATAGTTATATACCATAATTAATAGTAACCTTACATGTGATAGTATAAAATAATATTCAAGTGAGAGTATTATGTACCTATATCTTAGAATATGTAAATAAATGTTTTAAAACTGTTTTTTTATAATAAATTATGAGTTTAATTAAATATTAAATTAATAATATTTATGAAATTATTTTTCAAAAATGGACTTCATTTTTGGATTCTACACATCGAAAAATGGTTAGGGTGAAGTTTTGATATTTTTCTAAAATACTTGAATTTTTAGTGAATAGAAAAATACATTAGTTTACCGTATAAATACACAATAGATAAAATCTACTATTCCTAAAATCACAAGTGATTTAAGCACCAAAATATCAAAATCACATGAATTTATTACTATTATTGGTCATGTAATACTTAATATTCCTTGTCTTGTGAATAAATAATAAATTAATGATTGTAATATTATGAAAACCCTCCTCCCCTCCACTATAAATACCACCCATTCTTACTTATTCTCCTCACTTCTCTCAAGACTTGTGACTTGCCAATATTATGAACAAATCACTCCTCAAGCTCCTCCCCAACATCAAAAGGCCCCTAGTCTCTTTAAAATAACAAAACCTCTCCCCTTAAGAGGTTCTCAAAGGAGGAAGACTCAAGAGGTAAATTCCTCTTTCCAAATCTTTCATTTCTTTTAAGTTCTTTTCATTTTGTTTCTTTCCTCACCTACCTTCACCCAAATGGTATGATAACTCCAGTAACATACATGTACTGTAATTATATTATGATAATGGGATATTTCATTATATTATCTCCGTTCCCCACCTTTTATTTGAAAGAAATGAAATCACCATTTGAGATGTGCTAATTTAGCACATTCAAGGACAATGGTTTATCAATTTATATTATCATCATTAATTCATGTCATGAAACCATTTGTGTTATGGTTGAACCATATTTTCATATATGTAATATATCCTTGTTATGGTTCTTTAATTATTTTGTAAAAATTTTATTAAGTTATAAATAAAAACATGTTCATTGTAATCCAAAACCCACCAACTAACAAAAACAATTGTCATTATGGTTTTATACAATAATTTGACTTCACTATAAGTAAAGAAATTAAATTTGAAACCACATAATATCTTGTATGTTACCTAATAGCATATAACTTCAATTCTAGACAAGTACTTTCATCTTACATGTATATTCGTTCATAAGCAAACCAGTAATGAAAGTTAAGAAAACAAACGGACCTGAAAAATAAAATTGAACATCTTAACCCATAAAAAAGGACAATAATGAAATTAAAAAAGGTTATAATAATTGATTAAATATATATATGAGCTTCTGTAATTATTAATTAAAAAACATAATTCATTTATTTAGGTAATTAATAACAAGTGGAGAACACCATTGGACTTATGGTAAGGGATCCTCTTCATTTCTCTCTTAATAAAAATTTTCCTCTATGATATTCCTTTTTATGTGCAATAACAAATGATGGGGTATGTTTTATCACCTCCCCCATAATTCACTCATGATTTATAACTGATGAGAAACCCCTTTTCTCTCTCATCAATCCCTCTTAGGTACACCTGACACCATGCCAATAAACCGTAACGAATTCTACCTAAACCTTATTTTTTCTTTCAGGTTGCCTTATCTTTCTTTATATAAAAATGGAGTTATTTAATATATTTATGTAAATATTCTAAATTCATTTTATTTTAACAAAATTAATTTATGAATACCCTTTCATCACTCTCTTTCGGGCATATACATGTTTTTAAAAGATTCTCTCCTTTGATCTTTCTGATGAGCAAACCTGTTTTAAGGGACTTCCCAAATTTTTACCCAATTTCAAGTGCACTATATCCTATGTTTTAATCCTAAATTGTCTTTATAAAATCAGTCCTTTTATTATTAAAACCATATTGTTTTAATTTTGGTATTATATAAAATATTTTCCTCTTTTCTATTTTAAAATCTCTATAGTATTTTCCTTAAAACTGCACGAAAATGTTTTAATGTTACTATTTCTCAAATACATTTCTTATATGTTGTCACTTTCATTTGACACAACTTACTATGTTATATTAATACTTTACCTTATGAATGTCCATGTATGTTCTAATCAATTTATTTCATGGACACCTTCATGATACTCCCATTGGTTATGCTTTATGTCATGATTGTGGTAACCAATTCTTTACTTAGGTACCCTTATATTTATGTATAATTGATTATGTATGATTATGTGGAAAGAATATTAATGAAAATGTTGATATGTGTGCACCCAAATAGTTCTCTAATGCCTTGGGTAAATTTAATTCTCATGAGATACGATGGGAAACAAGATTGGAAATTAGCCTTGACCCATACTAAAATGGGAAACAAGATTGGTGGTTAGCCTTGACTCGTACTAAAATGGGAAACGGGGTTTTTGGTTAGCCTTGAACCATAATAAAATGGGAAACGGGGTTGTCGTTTAGCCTTGACCCATACTAAATAAATGTTTTATGATCCTGCCACATTTATATGATTCCATGTTTATATGATCCCATTATTATATGATATGATTTCATATGTTCCATGATTTGGATATCATTATGTCATAACTCCTAACTGATGTGCTTAAGATGTATCCTTATGTTCATTCCCTTACTGGGATTTTTAGCTCATCCCTTTTATCATGTACTCCCCAGGGTACCCTATGATGATGTAAGGGCTCAAATAAATTTAGTAGATCTTTATGGAGTTTAAATAAAGGAGTGTTTTTTTAGCCCCATGTTTTATGTTTTATGTACCTAGTCTTCCAAGACACTAGACTTAAAGATACTTGTCTTGTACTCTGATGTAAATTATACATAAAATCATGTAATGTTATATGTAAAAGGCTTGGGTCATTACATATGACAACCCTGCTTTTTATTACACAATTAAACATAATTTATTACATAAAATTCACTTGATACAACATAGAAGATTGAGAGGTCTAGTGCCTTTGGGGCTTAGGATCATTACATAACAACTTAAAACATGAATTACAATATCTTTATTTAAAACTTCCTTTACATGACCACTAAATTCCCTCGTACTTAGCATTGCATGGGATAACCTGAGGACATGCATAAAAAAGGGTGATCTATAAAGCCCAGTAAGAGAATAGTCGTGGAATAACATGAGGAATAAAATACATGTTATAAAATAGGCATATCAATAGAGAACAAGAGAAGCATAAACATAAAGGCATGATAAATCATGATAATCATAACATGGAAATGTGGCAACAACACTTAACATGGAATTAGCATGAGCCAAGGCTCATTGCACATGGAGCATGAGTAAACCCTCATTGCACATGAAGCACGAGTAAACTGTCATTGCACTTTAATTATCATGATTAAACACCCATTGAACATGACTTATCATGATACTATACTTTACCCAATGCATTGGAACGCTATTAGGGCGCACCCTTCTTAAACATTTCATTTCATGCATAAGTGTGCCACATAGATCATAAAACATTGAATCGTTCAACATAATCTTTTATTCCACAATAAACAAATTTGTAATACATAAATGAAACTCTATAAACAATAAGTAAATGTGCATAAATTTGAATACCATTTATAGAGATATGGTCAGGGTATTCACTACACAATGACTTTGTCTTGGAAAAGCGCGGTGCAATTTTGGCAGCATAACGGCGTGACATAAGAACTCATAAAACTGGTTGATGAGAGAGAAAGGTGTGTCTCATCATATTTACATTACATATACAGAAATGGGGTCATATAGATACATTTCCCAACAAATGTAATGGAATTTAGATTCATGATACAAAATAATTGATTGAATGTAAATGAGGAGAGAGAAATTCCTTTCGAAATTTCGGCATAGTAACGGATGTACATGGGAGGAATTTAATGAGATAGAAAGGAGTATCCCGTCATTAAAACATAAATAGGGAAGTATGGGGGAGGTTTGAAACCATACCCCAACATTTATAATTGAAATTAAAAGGGTATAACAATTTATATAGGAAAGGTGAGGGAATTCTTTATTATTTAGGTTTGGGACACCTCACATTAAACTAATCCAAACCACAATCTAGCCCATGGTTTTTGGAAAAGTTAAGTGGAAAACAATATTTTATAAGGCCAAAGTCCGAACATCTTAAAATAATGGGGATGCTTATGTGGAGGTGAGTCACACCCCCAAAGAAAACAATTTAAAAAGACAAAATGTTTAATAAGTCTTGAAGAGTCCACTTAAGCTTTGTAAAATAAATAAAAAAACCCAAAATCACATTATTTTAATGGTAAAACATATATTGACCGAACATAAAGTTTATAGTATTTTATTACATCATTATTGGGTCATCATGATGTCATAAAACACATTATATATTTAAACGGTATTTAATTTTTACCCAAAAATTTGACTGTCTCATAAAATTATGAAAAATTCACAGTTGGATAATTTCGACATCCTAATTCCAAAAATAATATTTATTTTATCTAAATAATTTTCTAAATATTTTAATTTTCACTTTTAAAATTAAAACCGACATTTATCAAAAATTCATGGGTTTTGATGAAAATGGATTTCAAACCTTAATAAAAATTACAATTGCATTCATAAATTTATACGATCAATTTATATTTAATAAAAATTAATTTAATAATAATAATAATATTTTATTAAAATATTATTTAATTTAAAAATCCATTAATTCATCAAAATAGATTTCTTAGTTGAACATTAACTAAAAATACTATTTTTGTTTTAAAAACTATTTACAAGGCCACAATAAAATGAAAGTATATTCATTATTATATAAAAAAATAATGTACATAACCATAATACTAGGGTCTTGTTAAATAACCCCTTAAAACACTCGCATAAGACTAAAGGGTGAGGTGTGCGATGGTGACAAACTCTTGGGGTGGGTTGGATAACATCGCTCGGGTGGTAATTTCTATCAACTTCCACTTTTCCCATAGGTGGTTCTACTGAAGATTAACATGTTCAATATCTGTTTGATATTGGTAAAGATTGAATCCCAATGATGCAACATCCTTTCTGAGCTCCAACAAATGGTCTTCATACAGGGAAAGTCTACTGGATGAGGTCATCACTTCCTTTTTTTTAGTAAATTAGATTTGTTAAAGCTCATATTTATACTAATCATGTGATCAATGTTCAGTGGCTATAATATCAGCGATCACAATTCTTAATGGTATTTTAAAATCCAAAAACATAAAACAAAATAAGTGCATATTTTTTATAACCATTTCACATATTAAGACATTTAATTAGATCAAGATGGATTTTCATTAATAAAATTTTGGGTCGTTATTATCTTCCCCCTTAAGAAATTTTTCCCTCAAAAAATCCTTTTCCCACACTAAAACAGATTTGGATAACTTTGCTTCATCATTTCCTCTGATTCCCATGTCGCTTCTTCAAACTTTTGGTTTCTACACAACACCTTGATGAGGGGAATTTTCTTATTTCGTATAACATTTTCTCTATGATCTAAGATCTTCACTGCTTGCTACTCATAAGAAAGATCATCCTCTAACTGTACCACCTCTGAAAATAGTACATGTGAAGGGTCCGGTATGTACTTACTTAAGAGGGATACATGAAATACATCATTGAATTTGGCCATGGTGGGTGGAAGTGCTAGTTGATAGGCCACATCCCCGACACGATCAAGAATCTCAAAGGGGCTTATGTACCTTGGAATTAACTTCCCTTTCTTTACAAACCTCATGACCTTATTCCATAGAGATATGTATAGAAATAATATGTCTCCAACTTTAAACTCAAGGTCTCATCTATGGTTATCTGCATAACTCTTCTATCAACTCTGGGCTGCCTTGATATGCTACTGAATGGTTTTCACCTTCTCTACCGTTTCTTCGACCATTTCTAGTCCAAGTAGCTTATGCTCACCGACCTCATCCCAACACACCGGTGTTCTGCACCTTTTCCCATAAAGGGATTCATACGGTGCCATTTGGATGCTCGAGTGGAAACTGTTTTTATAAGATAACTCAACCAGAGGAAGATGTTGATCGTATCCTCCTTTAAAGTCCATTGAGCATGCTCTCAACATGTCCTCAAGTGTTTGGATAGTCTGCTCAGATTGGCCACCAGTTTTAGGATGATAGGCCATACTAAAGTTCAGTTCAGTATTCTGAGCATGTTGAAGACTCTTCCAAAACTTATAAGTGAATTTTGGATCTCGATTGGACACAATAGATAGTGGTACTCCATGCAGCCTTACCACTTCCCTTATATATATCTATTTCAGTTGATCCAAAGATAAATCCTCCATAATATAAATGAAGTGTGCAGCCATTGTAAGATGATCGACAAAAACCCAAATTGCATTGTTGCCTTTGGATGTCTTCGGAAGTCTGATGACAAAGTCCATGGTGATGTTCTCCCATTTCCATTCTAATATGGGCAATGGTTGCATCATCCCTAGGACTTCTTCCTCTATTTCTTCACTAGCTAACACACCAGGCACTTTGAAGTATATTCAGAAATATCCTTTTTCATATTATCCCACCAATAATCCTCTCGATGATCTCGATACATCTTTGTGTTTCCTTGGTGAATAGTGAAATTTGAACTATGTGCATCATCCAAAAGTTCCTTCTTCAGCTCTAGATTTGATGGAACACATAGTATTTTCCCAAATCTCACAATTCCTTCTTCATTAACATTAAAATCTGAGGATTTCCCTTTTCCTATAGCTTCCACTTTTTCATGAATTCCCACATCATCCTTTTGAGTATCCTTTAACCTTTCCAAAAGTGATGGTTGAGCAATCATTTCTGAAAGGATTGATGATGGTCCCTTATTTATGATTCCCATGTCCATCTTGATCAAATCTAAGAAGATTGGATCACTTTAAATTCTCATCAATGATATAATTGTTGGGTCCTTTCTACTTAGGGTATCCTCCACCTTGTTCACTTTCCCGGAGTGGTAATTGATTGAGCAGTCATAGTCTTTGATCAGCTCTAACCATCTTCATTGGTGTAAGAACTCAGTTATTATTCTTAAGGTACAGGTTTCTTATTTTCCCTATTCCTTAAGTTTTTTTATAAAATGAGGAAAATGGGGAAAAATCCAAATTTTGTGGGTACACGCCATGTACTTTTCCACACACTGTGTACTTTGGTCGTGTGGGATGAGTACACAGGGCATGTGGTCTTGTCGATGATAAAGGGTGTAAAAACTGACCACATGTCATGTACTTGGTATTTACACACCGTGTAATCAGTCAGCAGGTAAATAGTAAGGCAGTGGTAGTAGCCACTAGCTGAGCAACAGTACACACAGTGTATTCAGAAATACACGTCGTGTACTCATGTCGACAGATGAACAGTGTGGCGGTGAAAAGTAGCCACCATAGAAATAGTTAAATGATAAAAATTACACACCGTGTACTTGAGAGTGATTATCGTTTAGTCTTTTTTTTCACTTAAAATGGGCAGTAGCCTCATCATTTGGTAGAGGAGGAAGTGGGTTCGTTTGGAGTGCGGGAGATATGGTCGGACCTTGGAGGATCTCCTAATCGCACACCAGGAACCTGATTCCTGCACCGTCAATCTCCTTTGAACCACACAGGTAATCCCTTCCTTCTACTTGAGTAGTTCTTACCAATTATTTCTTGAGGGAAAGTTATTTGAGGTTGAATATGTGAACATTTATCCCAGATCTACGTCGTTCACAGGCATTTCGGGAGGTGTCTTTCACGAATATTGATCAGGGGTGATTGAGGTAGGAGCTCTGATGTTTAATTCCAACTCTTATATTGTTTTAGTGTACCACTATGCTATGTACTCATGTTTAGGGTGTTGTATGGCTGAGTCCTTGACTAATTAAATTCCTATAATTGCATAGGTAATTTAATGAATATTTATAAACTTCTATATGGGATCATTGCATGGATTTAGGGCCACCCTGTGGGTGCGTTCCCTTGTTTAGATATTTGTCCAGGTTAATCGAGGTTATACTGTAAATTTTAGCATGATTTCAATTTCCTTGAGAGGAATTTTATATAAATTTCTTTCTTATGTGTTGGGCACGGCCCGGTTACTTGTTTATCCTGAGGGCAGTGTTTCGTTTAGCCTGTAGGAAACTTCTCTCATGCTTGTGGGCAGTAGATTCTATGCCTGTGGGCAACCCCTCGTATGCCTGTGGGAAATATTCGTTATGCCTGTGGGCAATCACCTACGGGTTTCCGTTCGAACTACCTAAGGGTAAGTATTTTCATGTCTACGGACAACGTTTACTTTGTATATTCACTATGGTGATTTACTATGTGGTACCTTACAAGCTAAATCACAAGCTTGGGTTTGATAAAAAATTTATAAAATGGAAATTTAATTGGTAGAGATAGTTACTTTTGAGTACTTCCTAGTTTAGTGCATTTTTATTACTGCACACTGTCGTTGAACATTTTTACTGACAGTTGGGCATGGGCCTTTGGTGGTTGCCTAATGGGATTTATTTCTCACACCCTTTTTGGGTCATGTTTTGGGCCCAAACAGATTATATTGTTGTAGATGTATATAAGGTAAAGGGTCCCTATACAGGTACTTGATTGTTGTAGTGGAATGGGAGAGCATCGGACCGAGCTTAGGCTTGCAATGCTGCTGAGTTCCTGCTATGCTGTTTTATTTCAATTTTTTGTATTTTTCCCTTGTGTTGTATCCTGTTTTGGCTACTTTATTAGACATAGGGACATGTTGCATCATTATATATGACTGTTGGTATTTTCTTACTTCAGTACTGTGTCCATTTCAGCATTGGTATTATTTACTGCTTCCTAACTTTTGTATGTTATATCTATTTCCACTACACTACACTTTGACAAATGAGGGAATAGTTTCTCCACTATCATACCTAAGCCCTCGCTCCTAGTCGACAGCCTCTGGCGTTTGGGGAAATACGCTTGAGTTCATGTGACTAACCGGGTTCGGGGCACCTGTTGAGTAGCACCCTGATTCGGGACGTTACAAAGTGGTATCAGAGGCAGGTTCTTTTATTTTGACTTACTGTTTGTAGCCTATAGTCATAGATAGGACGGAATAGGTACTTGGTAATAAGCTATTCTTGAAAGTAGCTAACCTGTGTACAGGGAAAATCCAATTTACCTCGTGTTTCAATTTTTCTGATTTTTCAATTTTACAGTTGATTTGATTTTCACATTTGGGTGACGCACTTTTTGTGGGCTGTTTTTTATTTTTATACATGGGTTCTATTGAGTTTCAACCCGATGAGATGACGGTATGCCATCACATTCATCATTTATGCACATGTTATAATCACAGTCCATGAATAGTTTCCATGCCATATAGGTGCATTAGAAATTGCTTGTTGTTGTGATAGATGTTGTGCTAGTAAAAGCATGCTGTTGTGATAGATGCCTTGATAAAATACCTACTATTTGATAGGGTATTTTTATGTAAGGTTTTGTAGAATGAATTCCAAACTTTGGTTCTTATGGAGTATGGGCCCTCATTGACCGGAATTTTTTGGATCATCAACTCGTTTACTTTGTTATAACACACATAAGATTCCAAGCTTTGATTTTCAGGAAGTATGGGCCCTCACAGATTGGAATTTGGAACTTGGGTGTTGGTTTCAGTGTTTTTTGGGATCTGGAGTAGTTTCTAAGGCTTACTGTCTGGAGAAACCCAAAATACACGCCGTGTAGTTTTGATTACACGTCGTTTACTCTTCTGTTCGGGAAGAATAGAAAAAACAATAAGTACACGCCATGTACCGTATATACACGCCATGTAGTTTCTACCCGTGTCATAGTCCATGTAGGCATAAACATGGGGTAGTGAAACTTCAAGGGAACATGATGTGTACTGATTTTACACATTATGTTGTGTTGACCCTGTGTCCACCGTGTAACTAACAACATGGGTGGAGAAATGTGATCATATACACACAATTTCAATTACAAAAACACTATTTATTTTGACCTAGGGATCCGGCTGTGTAGCTAATAGCACGGGTCAGAGTTACCTCTTCTTGGAAACACTGTGTACCTATGGGACACGCCATATAGTCATGACCAGTGAGAGACCATATAGACTTGGCCGTGTGGCTGGGGAAATGGGGTGGTGTACACATTGTGTGCAGGTGTAACACGTCGTGTAGAGTCAGCCGAGTAGTCAGCCATGTCACTAACAACACGGGTAGCTGGAAATTAATTTGTACATGCCATGTCTATTTGGAACACACCGTGTAGTTTGAGCTGTGTACCCATCTGTGTTACAGACAACATGGGTTAGTGAAACTCATCCAGTACACGCCGTGTAGATATTATACACGCCATGTGGACTTGTTCAAAAGAGAGCCATGTGGCTAAGCCATGTAGAAGGATTCGAGTAAGGTAAGAAAATTCAAGTACACGCCATGTGTATGGACAACACGTCATGTGTTTGGGGTGTTACATGACCATTTTTGGCAGAGTACACACCCATGTGGAAGACTTAAGGGAGCATGCCATGAAGTTATTATACACACCATGTAGTCTTGTTTTGTAAAAATTGAATGTTTTCATCCTCTTGTTTCCTTCATACACTCCTTGTTTTCAGTCCTTGATAATATTAACTCTAAGGTGTGTGTTTGGCCTTATAGATTCTTGCCGCCAAGATAACCACGTGTTGTTCACCAGGAGAGAGGCAATGAGTATACTCTAGAGATGGTAGGACATGGGCTACCAATGGATCCTCCAGCAGAGCCAGATGCATCACCATCCATTATACTGGGCACAGTCACAGATGCACAGTTCCATGAAGGCTTCATGTGGTTTATGCAAACCTTATAGGGAGCACCGCCGGCTGCCATGTCTATAGCAGAGATGACATGTATATTCTAGCAGCAGCAACCACCTACATTTTCAGGGGATGGTGGACCACAGGCTGTAGAGTCTTGGTTGGGTTCTATGCAGACTCTTTTCAAGCATCTGGAGACGCCTCCAGGGAGAAGGGTCAAGCTCTCTACATACATGTTGTGTGATTCCACCAAGAGATGGTGGGATGTTACCACCCAGACTGATCATCACCTCGACATGGCGTAAGAATATTTTCAGGCAGTCTTTTAAGAATTTTTTTTTCTCGAGACGCTGAGGGCAGATTGAGATCGAGAGTTCATGAATCTGCAGCCGGGCACCAAGTCAGTGATGGATTATTCTGCCTATTTCACCGAGCTACAACATTTTTCACCTTTTCTAGTGGGTGATGAGATGCTGAGGGATAGATGCTTTGAGGATGGTCTTAGATATGACATCTGAGCACTGGTGAATGTTTTCATGTTGCCTACAGTTCACTCTATTGTGAACTAGGAATTGATTACTGAGCGGAACCTATGGGAAGCTAGTGGTGTAGGCCAGGGTGGTTCGGAACCAGTTTCTAGTACTATTTCTACCAGTAAGAGGAAGAGGCATATATATTTCTCTCATGGTGGCAGTACTAGCCATAAGAACTCTTCTGGTGGCTAGGTCATGTCCTACCAGTGTGGTAAAGAGGGGAACAAGAGACCTCAGTGTCCACCTGACCCAGTGGAGTGCGTAGCTTGCAGTAGGATGGGTCTCTCCAGTGTTTTTTCAGGGTGTTTACACTAGTGTCCAGTGAGAGGGGTTCTATGCAGACTCTGGGTGCAGGGGCAGGGCCAGAAGCTTCTTACCCATCAGGGAATTGGGATACGTTGGGACATACAGGTCGTGGTGGTGGTTGTGTCCATGGTATCCAGACACTAAGATCTCAGAGACAGTAGGGTGGGTCATCTCAGGGTAGCCAGGCTATGTCCCAAGGCTTCGGCACTGGGTAGGCATATGCAGTGCAAAAGACCGAACAGGAGTAGGATCCTGAACCTTACATTGTTAGAGGTACTATTCTAGTTGCTTCTGTTTTGTCCTCAGTACTTTTTGATATGTTTGCTACACATAGCTTTATATCTGTTTCTGTTGTGGAGAGCATTGGGCTTTGTGTTTCTTTTTTTTCTGATGTTATGATGCTAGATACCCCATTGGGGACTAGAACAGCTAGTATGTGTCAGTGTAGGGAGTTCCCCCTAGAGTTTGGTGGGTGTAACTTTCTATGGGACCTCTATTTCTTAGAAATGACGAGATATGAAATCATTCTCAGGATGGACTGGTTGGTACCCTTTCAAGCCTTTGTAGATTGCTATCATCACAGGGTGAGTTTCACATAACCAAAGGGAGAAGAGTTTCTATACAAGGGAGAATGGGATGTCCAGGCGAGCTGAGCTAGACTCGAGCATCATGGGCAAGGTGGTGTGACAGCCCATATTGCAAGTTTATATCTGGATGAATAGGGAACTTGTCCGAAGGATTTCCCTCAGGTAGATCATTTCAGGGATGTCTTCCCGGATAACTTTCCAGGTCTTCCTCCAGAGTGAGAGGTATATTTTTCTATTGAGCTTGTGCCAGGAGTATCATCGGTGTCCATTCCTCCGTATAGGATGGCTACAACAGAGTTGCAGGAGCTCAAGAGGCAGTTGGAGGAGTTTCAGGAAAAGGGTTTCATCTGACCCAGTACTTCTCCAGGGGTTTCGCCTGTCCTGTTTGTTAAGAAGGTAGATGGTACCCTCAAACTTTGTGTGGATTATCAAAAGCTAAACCATTTGACGGTCAAGAACCGATATCCCTTGCCAAGTATTGATGCTCTTTTTGATCAACTTTGAGGAGCACGAGTGTTCTTGAAGATTGACTTGAGATCCAGATATCATCAGTTGCATGTTAGACCATCGGACATAACTCTTACATGTTTACAGAGTAGGTATAGTGTATATGAGTACTTGGTCATGCCGTTTAGACTCACAAACACGCCAGTAGTTTTCATGGACCTGATGAATCGTGTGTTCCACCCATATCTGGATTCTTTTTTGGTAGTCTTCGTAAATGATATCTTAGTATACTCTCACACTCGACATGACCATGTTACCCATCTTGAGATCATTCTGAGTAAACTAAGAGAGCATTATCTATATGCTAAGCTCTCAAAGTGCCACTTTTGGATGGACCAGATACACTTCCTGGGTCATATTATCTCAGAGGTAGGAGTTTTAGTAGACCCAGATAAGGTGAGAGCAGTAGTTTCATGAGAGAAGCCTAAGAACATGTTTGAAATATAGAGTATCTTAGGGATGTTTGGTTACTACAGGCACTTTATATAGGACTTCTCCTGCTTAGAAGCGTCATTGATGAGTTTGACTAAGAAGTGTGTGAAATTATTTTGGTCATAATCTTGCAAGACAGCCTTTTAGAAGCTAAAGGGAAGGTTGACATCCGCACCAGTCCTGATACTTCCAGACCAAGGGAAGATCTATACAGTTTTTTGTGATGCATCAGGCATTGGTCTCAGAGTAGTGTTGACGAAGGGTGATTGAGTAGTTGCGTACGGGTCTCGGAAGTTGAGGCCACATGAGAGTAATTACCCGACGCATGATCTCGAGTTAGCTGTAGTTGTTCATGAGTTACACTATTGGAGTCATTATCTCTTGGGAGAGCATTTTGTGGTTTTTACGAACCACAAAAGTCTCAAGTATATCTTTACCTAGCGTGACTTGAATTTGAGACAGTGAAGGTGGGTTGAATATCTTCACTCCTATGACTTTGAGCTTGCCTATACACCTGGTAAGGGTAACGCAGTTGCTGATGCACTGAGTAGGAGGACTCAGATACAGGCAGTGCAGGAGGCCAGTGGTGAGTGGCAGCTTAAGGATTTGTTCTCTGAGATGCATTTGGAGGTACAAGATATTCAGGGGAGATCCTATCATTCTTCCTTAGTTGTGACTTATACCATCCTGGATAGAGTGAGGATGAGACATCTTTTAGACTTGGAAGGCCTAGTTCTACTGGATTTGGTGACAAGTGTGGACACTCCTCTGGGTTGGGCAATAGGCGATGATGAGGTACTACATGTCCATGGATGAGTGTGGGTTCTATGAGACATACGCAAGGAGATGATACGAAAGTTTCATGATTCATCTTGGTCAGTTCATCCTAGAGTTACCAAAATGTACCATGACTTGAGACGTCAATATTGGTGGCCAGGTACGAAATGGGAATTAGCTGGTTTTTTTGTGAGGTGTTCCACCTGTCAGTAGGTGAATATGGAGCATTATAGGCTAGATGGACTATTACAGTAGTTACCCATTCCGAAGTGGAAATGGTATGATGTCGTGATAGACTTCGTGATGGGGTTGTCAAGGTCACCTCGAGGTAGTGATGTCATATGGGTTGTTGTGGACAGACTTAAGAAGGTAGATCACTTTTTGCCGATCAAGGAGACCTTCGATGTTGATTATCTTAGAATTTTGTATATCCAAGAGGTAGTACGCCTTCATAGGGTCCCTCGTTCTATCATTTCATATAGGGATTCCCGTTTTACGTCTTGTTTTTGGCAGAGTTTTCAGAGGGCACTGGGTACAAAGGTGCTTCTGAGCACAGCTTACCACCCTCAGACTGATGGCCAGTTAGAGTGTACGATATAGGTGCTTGAGGACATGTTGTGTGCATGCGTCTTGGACATTGGGGGCTCTTGAGAGAAGCACATACCCCTGGTCGAGTTTGCCTAAAATAATAGTTTTCAGGAAACTATTGATATGGAACCTTATGAGTCTTTATACGGTAGGTCATGCCGATCACCTTTGTGCTAGTTGGAGGCAGGTGAGGCAGCTTTACTGGGACCACATCTTGTGCAGGATACTTCAGAGCTGGTCTAGTGGATACAGAAGCATATGGCTACCACACAGTCTCATTAGAAATCTTATGATGATCTTCGCAGACGACCCTTGGATTTCATGGTCGGGGAATAGGTTTTCTTGCGTGTTTCACTGAGTTTGGATCACAGACGGATCAAGATATAGGGTAAACTGTCACCGAGGTATGTGGGGATGTTTGATATTCTGGAGAGAGTTGGGCTGGTTGCCTATCGGTTTCAGTTACCACAGAGGTACTGGGTCATGCATGACATCTTCCATGCTTCTTAGCTATGCCATTATCACTCAGAACCATATCACATTTTTCATCTTGAGGAGGTTGAGATTCAGGACGATGCATCCTTGGAGGAGCATCTGATTCGTATTGTTGATAGGAGCACGAAGGTTCTCCGAGACCGGTCAGTTCCTCTCGTACGGGTGCTATGGCAGCATGGCCGAGTGCAGGATGAAACCTGGGAGCAGGAGACTGACATACGTGCTCAGTGGCCAGAGTTGTTCATAGCTTTACCTTTACCAACCTTGGAAGGGAAATTCAGGGATGAATTTCTTTAAGGGGGGAAGTTTTTAAGAACCCGGTTCTTATTCTTGAGGTACGGGTTTCTTCTTTTCCCTTTTCCTTAAGTGTTTTTGAGAAAATGAGTAAAATGGGGAAAAATTCCAAATTTTGTGGGTACACGCCATGTACTTTGGCTGTGTGGGATGAGTACACAGGGCGTGTGGGCCTGTCGGTGATAAAGGGTGTAAAAAATAACTACACACAGTGTACTTGGTATTTACACACTGTGTAATCAGTTGGCAAGTGAATAGTAAGGTGGTGGGAGTAGCCGCTAACTAAGCAATAGTACACGCCGTGTATTTATAAATACACGTCGTGTACTCATGTCAAGAGATGAATAGTGTGGCGGTGAAAAGTAGCCGCCAGAGGAACAGTTAATTAATGAGAAGTACACATCCTGTACTTGAGATTCCACGCCGTGTAGTCTGTTTCTTTTGCTTAAAATGGGAAGTAGCCTCCTCATTTGGCAGAGGAGGCAGTGGGTTTTTTTGGAGTGTGGGAGATATGGTCGGACCTTTGAGGATCTTCCGACCACACATTGGGAACTCGATTCCTATGTCGTTGATCTCCTTTAAACCTTATGGGTAATCCCTTCCTTCTCCTTGAGTAGTTCTTACCAATTATTTCATGAGGGAAAGTTATTTGAGGTTGAATGTGTGAATGTTTATCCCATATCTACATCGTTCACAGGCATTTCGGGAGGCTTTGTTCATGTATATCGATCAGGGGTGATCGAGGTGGGTTCTCTGATGTTTAATTCCAACAGTCATGTTGTTTTTGTGTATCATTGTGCTACGCGCCCATGTTTAGGGTGTCATATAGCTGAGGCCTTGACTAATTAAATTCCTAGAATTGCATAGGTAATTTAATGAATATTTATAAACTGTTGTCTAGGATTATTGCATGGATCCAGGGCCACCTTGTGGGTGCATTCCCTTGTTTAGTCGTTTGTCCAGGTTACCCAAGGGTATACCGTAAATTTCAGCATGATTTGAATTTCCTTGAGAGGAATTTCATATAAATTTCTTACTTATGTGTTGGGCATGGCCTGGTTACTTTCTTAGCCTGAGGGTAGTGTATCCTTTAGCCTATGGGCAACTTCTCTCATGCATGTGGGCAGTAGATTCTGTGCCTGTGGGAAACACCTCGTATGCCTACGGGCAATATTCATTATGACTGTGGGCAGTCACCTGTGGGTTTCAGTTCAGATTACCTGAGGGTAAGTATTTCTATATATGTGGAAAATGTTTACTTTGTATATTCACTATGGTGATTTACTATGTGGTACCTTCCAATCTAAAGCACAAGCTTGGGTTTGATAAATAATTAATAAAATGGAAATGTAATTGGTAGAGATAGTTACCTTTTAGTACTTCCTAGTTTACTGCATTTTTATTACTGCACACTGTCGTTGCACATTTTCACTGACAGTTGGGCATGGGCCTTTGGTGGTTGCCTATTGGGATTTATTTTTCACACTCTATTTGGGTCATGTCTTGGGCTCAAAGAGATTATATTGTTTTCAGTGTAGATAAGGGCAAGGGTCCCTATACAGGTACTTGATTGTTTTAGAGGAGTGGGATAGCTTGAGACCGAGCTTAGGCTTGCGATGCTGCTGAGTTCCTACTGTGCTGTTTTATTTCACTTTTCTGTATTTGACCCTTGTGTTGTATCCTATTTTGGATTCTTTATTAAACTTAGGGACATGTTTCATCATTATATATGACTTTTAGTCTTTTCTTAATTCAGTACTGTGTCCATTTAAGCATTGGTATTGTTTACTACTTCCACACTTTTTTATGTTATATTTTTTCCACTGTGCTACACTTTGATAAATGATGCCATAGTTTCCCCACTATTAGACCTAGGCCCTTGATTTTATTCAGTAGCCTCTGGGGTTTGGTGAAATTCACTTGAAGTCATGTGACCAACCGGGTTCGGGGAACCCGTTGAGTGTCACCCAGATCCGGGACATTACAAAGTGGTATCAGAGGTAGGTTCTTTTCTTTTTGACTTACTTTTTGGAGCCTATAGTCAGAGATACGATGTAATAGGTACTTGGTAATAAGTTTTTCCCAGAAGTAGATAACCCGTGTACAGGGAAAAGCCAATTTACCTCGTGTTGCAGTTTTTCTGATTCTATAATTCTATAGTTGATTTGATTTTCACCGTTGGGTAACGCACTTGTTGTGTGGTTTTTAAATTTTTATACATGGGTTCTATTAGTTGCAACCCGATGAGATGAGGGTATTCCATCACATTCATCATTTAGGAACATGTTAGAATCACATTCCATGCATAGTTTCCACGCCATATAGGTGCATTAGAAATTGCTTGTTGTTTTGATTGATGTTGTGCAAGTAAAAGAATGTTGTTGTGATAGATGCCTTGATAAAATACCTACTATTTGATAGGGTATTGTTATGTAAGGTTTTGTATAATGAATGACAAACTTTGGTTCTTGAGGAGTATGGGCCCTCATTGATCAGAATTTAGTGGACCATCGACTCGTTTACTTTGTTATAACATACATAAGATACCAAGCTTTGATTTGCGGGGATTATGGGCCCTCAAAGATCAGAATTTGGAACTTGGGTGTTTGTTTTAGTGTTTTCTGGGATCCAGACTATTTTCTATGGCATATTGTCCAGAAAAAACCAGAATAAAGTCGTGTAGTTTTGATTACATGTATTTTACTCTTCTGTTCGGGAAGAAAAGAAAAAAAATAAGTACACATCGTGTACTATATGTACACGTCGTGTAGTTTCTACCCATGTAAAAGGCCGTGTAGGAAGAAACATGGGGTAATGAAACTTCCAGAGAACACGTCATGTACTAATTGTACACGTCGTGTTGTGTTGACCCTGTGTCTTCCCTGTAACTAATAACACGGGTGAGGATATAGTGCCGCTGGTGCAGGATCAGGTTCAGGATTCGGTACAGGTAGAGCATGAGCCACAGGTATAGGCCTAGGGACATGATCCAGTGTAGGCAGGACAATAGACGAGTTTGGAATCGTTAAGGTCGTGGCTCGACAAGCAGCTTCGAGCGAGCCTGGTACACGTCTTGCAGGGGATCGACAGAGGCGCAGAGGGTACAGATCCATATATGGAATATCTGAAGTGAGAGTTCCAGTCATAGCACCCGCCTATTTTTTAGGGTGAGGGTGGTCTGCAGGCGGATGATAACTAGATAGAGAGTATGCAGATGATCTTCGAGCAGCTTGAGATGCCTCCAGGGTGGAGGGTCAAGCTGTTGACGTACATGCTAAGAGGACTGGTGAAGCGTTGGTGGGATGTGTAGGTTCAGGCTCGTAGGGACGAGGGACTGGCATGGAAGGACTTCGAGGACTGGTTCTTTGACCACTTCTATCCAGAAAAACTGAGGGTAGAGAGAGCTCGAGATTTCTTGAGTCTTCAGTAGGGAGGCATGTCCGTCATGAACTATGCAGCTACCTTCATAGAGTTGTCTCTCTTTGCACCTGGTATGGTAAGCGATGACGTGAAAAGGGTGAGGTGCTTCGAGGATGGCTTACAAAATGCTATTAGGGTCCCGATAAACATCTTCAGGCCGGGTTCCTTCTCTAAGGCGGTGAACCAGGAGCTCATAGTAGAGGGAAACCTGAGGGATAGGCCCCAGTTTGGCCAGGTGACAGCTTCAGGTGACGGTTTAGATAGCAGGAATCATGGAAGGGATGAGTTCCAGTAGGGAAGTTATGCCAGGGATTCATCTACACCACATAGTGGTAGTTATTCGGTGATTTTCTTTCAGTGTATATTGCCGGGAAATGTTCAGACTCAGTGCGATAGGCCTCCTAAGGAGTTCCAGGAATGTGGACAGGTCGGGCATCTCGAGAGGTTTTGCAGGCAGCCTTCACAGACAGCCGGTAGGCAGGGACCAGGACAGTCGGTGGCATCCAGAGTTGGTTCAGTTTTGGTACCAAGAGAAGGTAGCTGAGGTTCATCTCTATGCGGAGGACGTGATAGAGATAGCGAGACCCAGATGAGGGGTCAGTGGCTGGTGACTGGAGCAGCATCGTAGTGAGGTCAGGCATCAGGCAGCCGTACTTCAGGCCAGTTGCATGTCGTGGAGCTGCTAGAGGCTGAGCAGGCTGGTGAGCCAACGACAGTTATAGGTACACTACGGTGTGGTCGTGATCCCCATGTTTCCTTTTTGGCATGACCTGTAGAGGCATGTCTATTTTGAGGGCACGTGGTTCACATGATCTATGTGGACTGACTAGATTCTATTCAGTGGGATTGGCACCATATCGGGTGTGTGATATATTTTATATATATATGTATGAGATGCGTAGCATCAGGGCATCGAGGATGCGGGTTACTTGAGGTGACTTGGGAATCGGGGCATCGAGGATGCAGGTTACTTGAGGTGTTGTGGGAATCGGGGAATTGGGGATATGGGTTACTCAAGGTGTTGGGAACTAGAACCTCATGGATGTGGACAATGATGCGGTGTGGGCTATATTGGGCATCGGGAGCGACACATGAGCACCAATGAGGTGCAAGAGTGGTGATGCATGACAGAAGGACTATGAGTCCAAAAAATAGGTTAGTAAACCTTGTTTTCTTTATGTTTTGTTGGTTTGAGACCGGGTTAGGTGATTCCTATGGTGGAGAACCCCTTTGAGGAATTTAGTTGGGACCTTAGAGACTAGGGAAGTCCGGGTTATGTTGAATGGGGTTGTATGTTTGGTGCCATCTTCGGGTTTTTTTTTTGATATCTCAGGGATGAGCTTTGTTAAGGTGGGGAGATTGTAAGAACCTGGGTTTTTAGAATGGGTCAAAATTCCACCCCTGTATTAATTTTGACTTGTTTCTGAGGAAACTGGAGAAATGGGCAATTTCTAGAAATTTCTAGACTACACGCCGTGTATATTTTAAGCGAGTACTGGCCATGTGCTCGCCATGTACATGTCATGTGATGACTATGTAGAAAATTTATGACTACACGGTGTGTAGTTATTGACACGCCATGTACCCGCGACCGTGTAGAGGCCATACATGGTGTGTAGGCTTGTTGTCCGGGAAGAATCGTTGAAACTAAGTACATGTTGTGTTCCCCTTGGACATGTCGTGTAGTCTAGCCATGTATAAGGGATGTACATGGTGTGTGGGTAAGTCGGCGATGAATAGAATAGAAACCAAGGACACGCCATATACCTAGAGGTACACGCCGTGTACTCATGTCAGCAGGTTTGGAAAGTAAGTCGGCGGAATTTCAGCTACCAAATTAACAGTTAAATGATATACACAGTGTTTATTCATGAAGTACATGTTGTTTACTTTCTTCTTTTTTGCGTTAAAATGGGCATTAGCCTCATTTTGAGGTGGAGATCATTTTCTTCCACCAGGTTTCGTGAACCAAGTCAGTCGGGACTTCAAATCCCTCTTGTATCGTCATCTAAACTACGTTTCGATCACGGATTGTTCCATCGGAACCCCCTCAGTAAGTCCTCGATTCTGCTTGAGACATTTGGTTTGATTTCTGTTTTAGAACAAGTTATTGGGGTTTGAGTGGTTTTGATTATTTTTTAGATCTACCACATTTTAGACCTAATTGGAGGCTGTTACCGTAGTAGTACCATCGTATGAGTCTCAGGTAGGTGGTTCATACCTCTTTTTGTGTTTTCATGGTCTTTTGGGTAACGCGGCCTTCAACGTGTTTTTGGGTATTTTGAGCGAGACCTGGTTTATCTACTGCTTCATATTGAATTGATTTTTGGACCTATGGTATGCCTTTGGGTATTCCCTATTACCATTTTTTCTTGAGCGGGGCCAGGTGAGGGGTTTTTTCTCACTGGGGAATTTTGGCCAGGGGATGCCAAAATGGTTTAAATTGCAATATTAATGTTTCAAACTATTGAGTTTAATTTATTAAGCCTATTGTAAATTTTTAGAGGCATTCAAGTCCTTGATGTTATTGACTGATAACCATTGGGTTAGGGAAATTCTACTATTTGAATGTTTTTACATTTTATATGTCCTGTTTAAATTTGTTATATATGCAATTGTTGAATTGCACATGTTGGACCCTTTGGGTTGTTTTGGGAATGGCCCGGATATTCTTGTGTGGCACTGATCATAGGTTGGGCTTGGCCTGGGTTACGTTGGGTGGTTCTAAACATGGGATTGGGCATCATGGACATCAGTTTGAGGTAGGATAACTATCAGGTTGGGCATGTTACGGATTACTCGGATGGCGATGCCATCAAAATTGAGTGACATGGTCGCAGGGACATGAGGTGTCAGAGGTGTTGTGGATTGGGTACTATTTTGGTGATTACCACTCACACGGAAACTTTGAGTAGTGTTCACATAGAAATACTCCGTGATGAGGTGGTTTTGACCACTTGTGTGGGTAGAGGCCCCCGTAGTTGCGGTTTAGGTATTTTGGTTGGGGGTGCTTGTCGTAGGAAGCCACGTGGACGGTGAGGAGCCTTCGGGGGATAGCATCGAGACTATCGGGTTGGGGCTGCGGCTCGCTGTGATTTGATGGCAGACATCGTTGTCCCTTTAGTTACATTATTTGAGGGCAGATATCGTTGTCCCTACGGTTTCTTATTGAGGACAGGTATCGTTGTTCCTCCGGGTTACTTCTTGGGGTGTGCCTTCAGGACTTCGGTACTTAAAACATGCAGTTTCAGGGGGCATATGTTGTCGGGGTACGTGACAGAGATTTCGGCATTGGCTGGAGCAGGTGACACTCCATGGTGGCTGATAATCACTAGTGGAGTTAGTGTTTATTTGTGCATTTTTCTATTTACTGTTTTTCTATTAAATTCATGCCTACATAAACACTTATATTAGTTACGTACCGTTGGGTGGTATCCTACTGAGATTTGTATCACACCCTGGACGGGCCCTTCGGGACGCGTGTAGACTTTATGGATTTACATCTAGGAAATAGGCTAGCTTCAGGAGCCGGGCTGCTTTAGTTATTTCATGGATATGGTATGGACCTTGAGGTCTTACATTGCTGGGTTACCCTGTTTTGTTTTCTTTACTTGTATTAGCATGCTTACTTGTTTGTATCTACTGTTGGTTATCCATTGGCTCCCTTTTGTTTAGTGACTTGCTATGGATACATGTTTGGTTTGTTTAGTAGTTACTACTGTTTAGCATGTTGTTGTGTTTAATTTCTGCTGCTGTTGTTTATATTTATTTCTTCTGCTGTTTATTGATATTGAATGTGCTTCCGCTCTATGGGTCTGGTTTGAGTCTATTGAGTCTTTTATTCCACTACATCTTTACTATTATACTTGTACCATTACCATTATTATTATCCTCTAAGAGGGTATAGCCTCCCCACTATACCTATCAGACTCTCACTGTTAGTCGGCAGCCTTTGGTGTTCAGGGAGGTGTGCCTAAGGTAGTAGCACTTGGCCCGTTTATCATTGTTCGGGTGGCTGTTCAGGTCTGGGTCATTACAAATTGGTATCAAAGGAGTTCCTGACAGGTATTTAATAGCAGTGGTTGCTAGCTACTAATGAGATTGGGACTTCTCTTTTATTTCTGTTGGTTTTACTATTTGGGATATGGTAGACTAGAGATAGGATGTTACTAGAAATTGGGTTCTAGCCTGTGCTTGGGTGCCTGCAGCCCCAGGTACGAGGGATGGACCAAGTTTCCATGGGTGGGAATTGTTGTTTGCTTTTGCTCAGATTATAGTTTATATGATTTCCACCTCGCTGGCTCACTTGGTTTGTAATGTTATTTATTGTGATGTATAACCCTTGACCCAGTGCGTTAAGGGGGAATTGGACCTTGGCCCGGTATAACAAGGCTTGTTTTCTTGGCTTTTGATAGGCACATTTTAGGGTATTTCAATTCCATAATTTCATGTATTATTTTTGAAGTGATAATTCCATTGGAATAAAAATCAATTGTCATGATTTGTATGCTCTGAAATGTGAATTGGTGAAATTCCTAATACAATTGCTTGTTTATTGCAATGTGTTATGCCATGCTTTGTATATTTGTATAATTGCATGTTGTAGGGCTTTCAGTTCTAGCTCTTGTATGAGAAGGCAGGTACTATCAGTTGAGGTGATTTTGATCACCAGGATTGGGAAAATCAGTCATGAGTTTGAGGCAACATTAGTTGTTAGGACGAGCATAGCCTGAGGTACTTTTGATCCTTGGCTCTATTAAGGGTGGGTATGGAGGCCCTGAGGCCGGGATGCTGTGGGGCATGGGTTGTAGTGGAGGAGAGTAAGGGTAGTATTTATGAATTTCCTTTACTTATTTATTATTTTCATTAAATATATATTGATATATATATATATATATATATTTGGGTTGTCTGACCATTTACGGTATTCAGCGGGTTCCTTTTTTGATGACTCAGATGGAGCGTCAAACGGGAGCAGATACAGTGCCACTGGTGCAGGATCAGGTTCAGGATTCGGTACAGGCAGAGCACGAGCCGTAGGTATAGTCCCAGGGATAGGATCTAGTGCAGGTAGGATAGTAGGCGAGTTTGGAATCGTTTGGGTCGTGGCTCGACAAGCAGCTTCGAGCGAGCTTGGTACGCATCTTGTTGGGGATCGACAGAGGCGCGCAGGGTACAGAGCCATCTATGGCGTATCTGATGCGAGATTTCAAGTCATAGCACCTGCCTCTTTTTTAGGGTGAGGATGGTCCGCAGGTGGCTGAGAACTGGATAGAGAGTATGCAGATGATCTTCGAGTATCTTGAGATGCCTCCAGGGCGGAGGTTCAAGCTAGTGACGTACAAGCTAAGAGGATCGGCGAAGCGTTGGTGGGATGTGCAGGTTCAAGCTTATAGTAACGAGGTACTGGAATGGAAGGACTTTGAGGACTGGTTCTTTGATCACTTATATCCAGAGACACTAAGGGAAGAGAGATCTTGGGAGTTATCGAGTCTCCAACAGGGAGACAAGTTCGTCATGGACTATGTAGATACCTTCACAGAGTTGTCTCTCTTTGCACTTGGTATGGTAAGCGATGATGCGGTAAGGGTGAGGTGCGTCGAGGATGGCTTACAACATGCCATTCAGGTCCGGGTGAACATCTCCAGGCTAGGTTCCTTCTCCGAGGTGGTGAACCAGGCGCTCATAGCGGAGGGAAAACAGAGGGATAGGCCTCAGGTTGGTCGGGCGACAACATCAGGTGACGGTTCAGATAGCAGGAAGTGAGGATAGGATGAGTTCTAGCAGGGCAGTTAGGCCAGGGATTCATCTAGACCACCTCGTGGTAGTTCTTCAGTGATTTTCTTTTAGTGTGGATAGCCGGGACATGTTTGTACTCAGTTCTATAGGCCTCTTAAGGAGTGTTGGACATGTGGATAGGTTGGGCATCTGGAGAGGTTTTGTAGGTATCCTTCTCAGACAGCCGGCAGGCAGGGACCAGGAAAGACGGTGTCATCCATAGTTGGTTCAGGTTTGGTAACAAGAGAAGTTAGTCAAGGTTCATCTGCATGCAGAGAACATGACAGAGATAGCGGGACCCATATTAGGGGTCAGTGGCTGGTGAATGGAGCAGCACCGTAGGGAGGTCAGGCATCAGGCGGTCATACATCAGGCCAGGTGCACGCCATGGAGCTTCCAGAGGCTAAGCAGGATGGTGAGCCGACGAAGGTTAGAGGTACACCACGGTGTGTCTGTGATCCCCATGTTTCCTTTTAGGCATGACTTGTAGAGGAATATCTTTTTTGAGTGCACGTGGTTCACATGATCTATGTGGACTGACTTGATTCTAGTCAGTGGGATTGCCACCATATCAGGTGCATGATATATTTTATATCTATATGTATGAGATGCATAGCATCAGGGCATCGAAGATGCGGGTTACTTGAGGTGCCTTTGGCATCAAGGCATCGAGGATACGGGTTACTTGAGGTGTTGTGGGCATCGGGGCATCGGGGATGCAGGTTACTCGAGGTGCTGGGCACCAGAACCTCATGGAAGCGGACACCGATATGGTGCGGGATACATTGCATGTTGGGAGCGACACATGAGCGCCAATGAGGTGCAGGAGTGATGATGCATCACATAAGGACTATGCTTCTAGAAAAAAAGGATAGTAAACCTTGTTTTCTTTAAGTTTTGTTAGGTTGAGACCGGTTTAGGCGATTCCTAAGGTGGGGATCCCCTTTGAGGAATTTAGTCGGGACCTCTGAGACCAGGGAATTTCGGGTTACGTTGAATGGGGTGGTATATTTGGTGCCATCTTCAGGTTTCATTTGATAGCTCAGGGATGAGCTGTGTTAAGGTGGGGAGATTGTAAGAACCTGGGTTTTTAGAACAGGTCAAAATCCCAACCCTATTTTAATTTTGACTTGTTTTTTAGGAAACTGGAGAAAATGGGCAGTTTTTTGAAATTTCCAGACTACATGTCATGTACTTTAAGTACATGTTGTGTATATGTTAATCGAGTACCGGTCGTGTGCTCACCGAGTACATGTCGTGTGATGATCGTGTAGAAACTTTCTGACTACACGGCATGGATTTATGGACATGCCATGTACCTGTGACCGTGTAGAGGCCATACATGGTGTGTAGGCTTGTTGTCCAGAAAGAATCGTTGAAACTAAGTACACACTGTGTTCCCCTTGGACATGTCGTGTAGTCTAGCCGTGTATAAGGGATGTACATGGCGTGTGGGTAAGTCAGTGAGGAAGAGAAGGGAAACCAAGGACATTCTGGGTACCTAGAGGTACACACCATGTACTCATGTCGGGAGGTTCAAAAAGTAATTCACCGGAATTTCAGCCACCAAATGAATAGTTAAATGATATACACATCATGTAGTCATGAATTACACGACGTGTACTTTCTTTTTTTTGCGTCAAAATGGGCAGTAGCCTCATTTTGAGGCGGAGCTCATTTTATTCCACTGGGTTTCACAAACCAAGTCGGTGGGGACTTCAAATCCCTCTCGGATCATATTTCCAACTCCATTTCGATCACAGATTGTTCCATAGGAACCCCCTCGGTAAGTCCACGATTCCTCTTGAGCCGTTTTTTTTATTTCTGTTTTAGAACAAGTTATTGGGTTTTGATTGGTTTGCATTCTTTTATAGATCTACTATGTTTTAGACCTGATTGGAGGCTATTACTAGAGGAGTACCATCGTACGAGTCTCGGGTAGGTGGTGAATACCTCTTTTTGTGTTTTCATGGTCTTTTGGGTAACGCAGCCTTCGGCGCGCTTTTGGTTATTTTGAGCAGGACCTGTTTTATTTGTTATTTCATATTGAATTAATTTTTGGACCTATGGGATGAATTTGGGTATGCCCTGTTAACAGTTTTTCTTGAGCGGGGCTGGGTGAGGGGTTGTTGTTCATCGGGGCATTTTGGAAGGGGGTGTCAAAATGGTTTAAATTGCAATATTAATGTTTTAAATAGTTGATTTTAATTTATTAAGCCTATTGTAAATTGTTAGAGGCATTCAAGACCTCGATGTTGTTGACTGATAACCATTGGGTTAGGGAAATTCTACTTTTTTAATGTTTTGTCAGTTTATGTGTCCTGTTTAAATTTGTTATATATGCAATTGCTGAATTGCACATGTTGGACCATTTGGGTTGTGTTGGGCATGGCCCGGATATTCTTGCGTGATGATGATCACAGGTTGGACTTGGCCTGGGTTATGTTGGGTGGTTCTGAAAATGGGATTGGGCTTCATGGACGTCAGTTTGAGGCAGGATAACTGCCAGGTTGGGCATGGCCCAGGTTACTAGGATGGCGATGCCATCAGACTTGAGCGATATGGTCGCAAGGACACGAGGTGTCAGAGGTGTTGTGGCTTGGGTACTATTTTTTTGATTACCGCACACCCAGAAACTTTGAGTAGTGCACACACAGAGATACTCTGTGATGAGGTGTTTTTGACCACTCGTGTGAGTAGAGGCCCCCGTAGTTGCAGTTTAGGTATTTTGGTTGGGGGTGATTGCTATAGGAAGCCACATGGAAGGTGAGGAGCCTTAGGGGGGTAGCATCGGGACTATTGGGTTGGGGGCTAAGGCTCGCCGTGATTTGAGGTCAGAAATCATTGTCCATCCAGTTACATTATTTGAGGGCAGATATCATTGTCCCTCTGGTTTCTTATTGAGTACAGGTAACATTATTCCTCTAGGTTACTTCTTGGGGCGTGCCTTTGGGACGTCGTGTCATGACCCATCCTCAGGGCCCGTGCCGTGACTACCCCAAGCCTGCCTTCCATAGGCCAGGGGATGGCGACTAGAACCAAGGCGTAAATCCCAATAAAAAGGGAAGGCATTGCCTTTGTAAAGAAAACAAGCACCATAGAGTACAAGCGGAAGAAGTAAACACTAAGTAAAAACAGAGTACAACAGTAAGTACGGAAAGTAAAAGGGGCTGGAAATACAAGCCCAACTGTAAAGTACAACTCGAAAGGGAAAACAGCAACTGTAAAGTAAAGCCGCTACGCCGAGCTGTCCACTAGAAATCCCACCTAAAGGGTGGGTACAGATAGATCCACTGCTCCTCGGGTTCCGCCGTCCGCTCCGAGTACGTCCCATCCAGTGGTCCACCTCCAGGTACCGTCCTGCTCTGCAAACCTCAGCCACGATCAACGTTGTTCGTCGTCTACAACCAACACAACGTAGTGCGGGCATAGCCCATGAAGGGGTGAGTATAAGCTACTTAGTAGGGACCCCGAGACCCCCGAAGGTCTCCCAAAATCCACAAAGGATAAACCACAAAGGAAAGATACAATCACAAAGTAACAACCGACACTGCTTAGGTATATGCCCATACATATACCTAAGTCATCATTTCAATACGCTCCAACCTCCGAGCCCAAGTACAACTCAGTCCACACAAGAAAGTATACATATTCCACACAGGAAAGCAAACGTAATCCACACAGGATAGCACAACACAATCCACACAGGAAAGCAAACAGGATTCAGCTCACACAGGTATACTTCTTTGGATGACGATAAAGATGATCACTGATCCATCTAAGTCGTCGGACCCACAAAGGATCGATAGGTACTAACCCCCGCAAGACCCACACAGGATCGGACCCACACAGGATCTGTAGGTGCTGGCTCACACAGAACCACTGAGCGCTGACCCACACAGGATCAGACCCACACAGGATCGGTAGCACTGATTCACATAGGATCACTGAGTGTTGTAGTCGTCGTCGTCGAATCCACTGAGGATCTCTGCACAGTCATCGTCGCAGTCACAGTAGCAGTCGCAGCCAGCATCTAGGGTTCCCGCACACAGCAAGCTCGTTCGAGAGGGTCCGCTCCACGAGCCGAGAGGCTGATACATCAACTGTCACAAAGTCCAGATTTGATGTATCCAAAAGTTCTGTATTGTCAACAGGAACTCAACGCAACAGACGGCGCGTCAATCGGATGCCCGGTCTGAGAGATATTGGCTTTATCGTTTCAGGGGCCCGATTGGTTTTTTTAAGGAAAAACCAACCCGACCGTACTCCACCTGCATCCAAACCTCGGGTGGAGTATGACAAAAGATTCTTCTCACTAAGAGTAACTCAACAAAGTTGACGGCACGTCAATCGGACGTATGTGGCTCACGATATGAGTGTTTCCGCTCCGAAGGCCCGGTTGGTTTCGTGTATGAACCAACCCGGACGAACTAAAAGTATTTCGAAACCTTGATTGCGATATACCGAAACGGCCTTCTCGATCCAAGGATCGCATCGCCACTGACGGCGCGTCGTTTGGAGGTCCGTAGCCCGAGTTATGGGCATTTGAACCTAAACAGTTCGGTATCGGGGGTTTCGGGCCCGGGCCGACCCGACCCGAGACCCCCCGGCTGGCCCGAACCGGGTCGACCCGCCCCGGGCAGGGTCGGCCCGGCCCGGCCCGGCTGGGCTCGGACCGGCCAGGTGCCGGTCCGGCTCAGCGCAGCGCGCTAAGCGCGCTGCTAGCTCGGCCTTCGGCCGAGCTGTTGGAAAAACGGGGGGTGCCTGCCCCCCCCCCCCCCGCCCCTTTGTAACGGCGTCCCCCCCTCAATAATGGGGGGCCGTTCAAGCTGGCCGGGGGAATTTAATTCCCCCGGCTTTCCCCATTTCCGGCCGACCTGACCTGGCCGGCGGGCTCCTCCTCAAAGGGACCGGCAAAGGCCGGTCCCCTTCCGGCTCGGACACCGGCGGCCCGGCTGGCTGCCGGTCACCATGCTCCACCGCGGCCCGGAACCGGCCGCGGCCCTTGTCGTCCGGTGCGGTGCGACGGCACCGCGCCCCTCCGCCACGGCCCCGCTCCGGATGCGGCGCCTTCGATTTCCTTCAACACGGCGCGACGGCATCGCGTTCTTGAATTTCTTTCCACGGCGCGGCGCGACGGCGCCACGCAATACTTTCCGTGTGATTCCCACATGGTGCGACGGCACCACGCCATCCCGTTCCATTCACAAAGGAACAATCATGAAAAAGGAGGGGGTTAGGCCGTGTTTTTTCGGTCTCGCCCCCTCTCGTTAAACAATAACAATTAGTCGATTAACCTCAAAGTTCGACATGCTAGAATCAAGAACGGATATAATGTAATAAAATAACAACAATCCCCTACCTCGGTTTCAAGAGCGGAGCATGCCAACAAGCCGCGGAAGACAAGCGTCGCAGAGGTCGGGCATCGCGGGAATCGTACGTCGATTCTGTTGACGTCGAGGTGCATCCGAAGAGGTAATGTCGCTGGAGAAGCTTCGTAAGCTGACAGAGAAATCCCAAGGAGGAAGCGGCGTCTCCTTTCGTTGACACGGGAAGAAGATCTAAAGAATCGGTGTCGTCGATCTTCAGAAACACACCGACTGCGAAGAAGAGAAGAGACGACACGTCTTTCTCTTCTTATGGTGACGACATTCTTCGTCGGAGCCTAAGTGTTCTTCGCGTTCTTCGTTAAGGTTGAAGAAGATGAAGAATGCTTCCCAATCCTCTCAAGGTGGCAAAAGATACTAACCAAAATAAAATGAATCTGAGCCTTATTTTATTTACACAACCCAACCTCTTTGAATTTCAAAGGTTTGAAATTAATTAACTCATCTTAATTAATAACACAAGTTGTCAAATTAATTAGAGTGGAGTTATTGGGGGGATTAAGGTAATTTGAAGAGTTGGGGCTCATGTGGGCCCCACCACACTTAATCCTCTCAAGGGAGGTTATGTGGATGTGGGTCCCACCTCTAACTCCCTTTGGGAGGAAATAACCAACAAGTTAAAAATAAATTGTGTTCCACAATTTTATTTAACTTCTTCTAATTTCCCCCAAAACTAACTTTCATCCCGCATAAAACGCAACCTCAGAAAAGGTCTCCTTAAGCGAAAATCGGCACTGCGAGTTCATCGGTGCCCTAGGAATTTGATTCCGGGCACCGGTTCAAATGTTATAAAAACCCGCTCGTTCGTTCACTGAACGTACCCGAGCCAAACTTCAGAAATTGATTCCGGGAACACTGGGCCTCAGAATCAGGTGCCGTCAGAAACTGCGCTCTTGTAAAATTCCAAAGAAAATTAAGAAAAAATTTCCCTTGAATTTTACGGGTCTTTACACGTCGGTACTTGAAACACGTGGTGTCAGGGGGCATATGTTGTCGGGGTACATAATAGAGATTCCGGCGTTGGCCGAAGCAGGTGACACTCCATGGTGGGTATTGAGAACCAGTGGATTTAGAGTTTATTGGTGCATTGTTCTGTTTACTGATTTTCTATTAAATGTATGCCAACGTAAACACTTATATTAGGTATTCACCGTTGGGTGGTATCCTACTGAGATTTGTCTCACACCCTGCACAGGCCATTCAGGATGTGTGCAGAATTTATGGATTTACGTGCAGGAAAGAGGCCAGCTTCAGGATTCATGCTGCGATAGTTTTTGCATGGATATGGTATAGACCTTGATGTCTTACCTTGCTAGGTTACTCTTTTTTGTTTTCTTTACTTGTATCATCATTCTTACTTGTTTGTAGATACTATTGGTTATCCATTGGTGCCCTTTTGTTTAGTGAATCACTATAAATGCATGTTTGGTTTGTTTAGTAGTTACCAGTGTTTATCATGATTTTGTGTTTACTTTCTGCTACTATTTTTTATATTTATTGCTTCTGCTATTTATTGATATTGAATGTGCTCCCACTCTGTGGGTCTGGTTTGAGTCTTCTGAGTCTTTTATTCCACTACATATCTACTGTTATACTTGGAACATTACCATTATTATTATCCTCTGAGAGGGTATAGCCTCCCCATTATACCTATCAGACCCTCACTGCTAGTCAACAACCTTTGGCATTCGGGTAGGTGCGCCTAAGGTAGTAGAACCCGGCCATTTTAGCATTGTTTGGGTGGTTTTTTGGGTCTAGGTCGTTACATAGAAGAACTCTTTAGGTGGCCAGGTCATGTGATACCAGTGTAGTAGAGAGGGGCACAAGAGACCTCAGTGTCCACGTGACCTAGTGGAGTGCCGAGCTTGTGGCAGGATGGGTCATCTCCAACGTTTTTGCAGGGTGTTTCCACCAGTGGCTAGTGAGAGAGGTTCTATGCAGACTCTGCATGAGGGGGAAGGGATAGAAACTTCTTACCAACCAGGGAATTTGGATATGTTGGGAAATATAGTCTAAGTTGGTGGTTGTGGCCATGGTAGCCAAACACCAGGATCTTAGAGACAGTAGGGCGGGTCAGCTCAGGGTAGCCAAGCTGTGTCGTAGGGCCGCGACACTGGGTAGGCATATGCAGTGCAACAAACCCAACAGGATTAGGATCCCGAACCTTCCACTATAAGAGGTACTATTCTACTTGCTTTTTTTTGTCTTCAGTACTTTTTGATTCAGGTGTTACACATATCTTTATATCTTTTTCCATTGTGGAGAGCCTTGGGCTTTGTGTTTCTTCTTCTTCTGATGTTATGATGCTAGATACCATGTTGGGGACTATATCGGCTGGTATGCATCAGTGCAGGGAGTGCCCCCTAGAGGTTGGTGGGTGTCACGTTCTTTGGGACCTCTATGTCTTAGAGATGAAGAACTATGACATCATTCTCGGGATGGACTGGTTGGTACCCTTTAGAGCCTTTTTAGATTTCAATCGTCTCAGGAAGAGTTTCACGTCACTAGAGGGTGGAGAGTTTCTATACAAGGTCGAATGGGATTTCCAGGCGAGCCGAGATGGACCCGATCATCGTGGGAGAGGTGGTGTGACAGCCCAGATTGCGAGTTTATATCTAGATGTCCAAGCAACTTGTCTGAATGATTTCCCTCCAGTGGTTGATCATTTCAGGGATTTCTTCCTGGATAACTTTTCAGGTCTTCCTTCAGAGATAGAGGTGTATTTTTCTATTGATCTTGTGCCAGGAGTAGCACTGGTGTCCATTCCTCCTTATAGGATAGCTACACCAGAGTTTCAGAAGCTCAAGAGGTAGTTGGAGGAGTTGCAGGCAAAGGGTTTCATCTGACCCAGTACTTCTCCATAGTGTTCGCCTGTCCTATTTTCTAAGAAGGCGGACTGTACCCTCAGACTTTGTGTGGATTATCTGAAGATGAACCAGTTGACGGTGAAGAACCGATATCCCTTTCCAAGTATTTATGATCTTTTTTATCAACTTTGAGTAGCACGAGTGTTCTCGAAGATTTACTTGAGATCCAGATATCATCAGTTGTGTGTTAGACCATCGGACATACTGCTTACAGCTTTTCGGAGTAGGTATGGTCTATATGAGTACTTGTTCATGCCATTTAGACTCACGAATGCGCCAGAAGTTTTCATGGCCCTGATGAATCATGTGATCCACCCATATCTAGATTCTTTTGTGGTAGTCTTTGTGGACGATATCTTGGTGTACTCTCACACTCGACATGACCATGCTACCCATCTTGGGATCGTTCTGAGTACACTGAGAGAGAATTAGCTATATGATAAGCTCTCAAAGTGCTACTTTTGGATTGACCAGATACACTTCCTGGGTCATATTATCTTAGAGGCAGGAGTTGCAGTATACCCAGAGAAGGTGGGAGCAGTAGTTTCCTAGGAGAATCCTAAGAATGTTTTTAAAATACGGAGTTTCTTGGGGATGTTTGGTTACTAAAGGTGATTTATACATGACTTATCCCACTTATCAGCACCATTGATGGGTTTTACTAAGATGGGTGTGAAGTTCATTTTGTCAGATTCTTGTGAGACAGCCTTTCAAGAGTAGAAGGGAAGTTTTACATCGGCACTAGTCCTGATACTTCCATAGAAAAGGGAAGAGCTATATAGTTTACTGTGATGCATTAGGTATTAGGCTGGGATTAGTGTTGATGCAGGGTGATCAAGTAGTTTCATTCGGGTCTCGGTAGTTGAGGCCACATGAGAGGAATTACCCGATGCATGATCTCGAGTTGGCCGCAGTTGTTCATGCATTATGTTGTTGGAGACATTATCTCATGGGAGAGCATTTTGTGGTGTTTACGAACCACAAAAGTCTCAAGTATATCTTTACCCAGTGTGACTTGAATTTGAGACAGTGAATGTGGGTAGAATACCTTTAGTCCTTTTACTTTGAGCTTGCCAATACACCTGGTAAGGGTAACGTAGTTACTGATGCACTGAGTATGAGGACTCAGATACAGGCATTACAGGAGGCCAGTGGTGAGTGGCAGCTTATGGATTTGTTCTCTGAGATTCATTTTGAGGTGCACAATAGTCAGGGGAAATCCTATCTTTCTTCCTTAGTTGTGACTTCTACCCTCTTGGATAGAGTGAGTTTGAGACAGCTATCAAACTCGAAAGGCCTAGTTCTATAGGAGTTGGTGGCAAGTGTGGACCCTCCTCCTGGTTGGGCGATAGGTGATGATGAGGTACTGCATGTCCATGTATGAGTGTGGGTTCCAGGGGACATATGTGAGGAGATGATGCGAGAGTTTCAGGCTTCAGATTGGGTAGTGCATCCTAGAGTTACCAAAAATGTATCGTGACTTGAGACAACAGTATTGGTGTCCAGGTATGAAACAGGAATTAGTTGGATTTGTTGCGAGGTATTCCACCTATCAGCAGGTGAATGAGGTGGATCAAAGGGTAGCCGGACTGTTACAGCAGTTACCCATTCCCGAGTATAAATGGGAAGATGTCGCGATGGACTTCATGGCTGATTTTTCGAGTTCACCCCAAGGTAGTGATGTTGTATGGGTTGTTGTGGATAGACTTACGAAGATATCTCATGCTTATCAAGTAGACCTTCGATGTTTATGTGCTCGGAATGTTTTATATCTAAGAGGTAATACGTTTTCATGGGGTCCCTTGTTCTATCATTTCAGATAGGGATGCCCGCTTTATGTATCATTTCTACCAGAGTTTTCAGAGGGTACTGGGTACACAGGTGCTTCTGAGAACATCTTACCACCCTCAGACCGATGTCCAGTCAAATCATATGATATAGGTGCTTGAGGACATGTTGGGTGCATGCGTCCTGGACTTTGGGGGCTCTTGGGAGAAGCACATACCCCTGGTTGAGTTTGCCTAAAATAATAGTTTTTAGGCAACTATTGAGATGGAACCTTACGAGGATTTATATTGTAGTCCATGCCGATCAACTTTGTTCTAGTTGGAGGTAGGTGAGGCAGCTTTACTAGGACCATGTCTCATGCAGGAGACTTCAGATCAGGTCTAGTGGATATATAAGCAGATGGCTACCGCACAGTCTCGTCAGAAATCTTATGTTGATCGCCGCAGATGACCCTTGGAGTTCATGGTCAGGGATCAGGTTTTCTTATGTGTTTCACCAAGGTTGGGACACAGACGGATTAGGAGATAGGGTAAAATTTCACCGAGGTATGTGGGGCCGTTTGAGATTCTGGAGAGAGTCAGGCTGGTTTTCTATCAATTTCTGTAACCACAAAGGTATCAAGCCATTCACAATGTCTTCCATGTATCTCAACTACACCGTTATCACTCATACCCATCTAACATTTTTCAGCCCGAGGAGGTTGAGCTTCTGGCCGATGCATCCTTGGAGGAGCATCTGATTCATATTGTTGATAGGAGAACGAAGGTTCTCTAAGGCAGGTCAGTTCCTCTCGTACGGGTGCTACGGCAGCATGGTCGAGTACAGGATGAAACCTGGGAGCGGGAGACCGACGTACGTGATCAGTGGCTAGAGTTTTTCACATCTTTATCTTCACCACCCTTGGAAGGGAAATTTGGGGACGAATTTATTTTAGGGGGGAAGTTTATAAGAACCTGATTCTTATTCTTAAGGTACGAGTTTCTTCTTTTCCCTTTTCCTTAAGGGTTTTTGAGAAAATGAGTAAAATGGGAAAAAATTCCAAATTTTTTGGGTACACGTCGTGTACTTTTCCACACGCCTTGTACTTTGGCCATTTGGGATGAGTACACAGGGAGTGTGGGCCTGTCAGCGATAAAGTGTGTAAAAACTGACTACATTTCATATACTTGGTATTTACACACTGTGTAATCAGTCGGAAGGTGAACAGTAAGGCAGTCAGAGTAGCCACCAGTTGGGCGATAGTACATTCCATGTATTCAGAAATACATGTCATGTACTCATGTCGATAGATGAACAATGTGGGAGTGAAAAGTAGCTGCCAGAGGAATAGTTAAATTATGAAAGGTACACGTCGTGTACTTGAGAGTATATGCCGTGTAGTCTCTTTTTTTTTGCTTAAAATGGGCAGTAGCCTCTTCATTTGGAAGAGGAGTTAGTGGGTTCATTTGGAGCATGGGAGAGATGTCCAGACCTTGAAGGATCTCCAAACCACACACCAGGAACCGGATTCCTGCGTCGTCGATCTCCTTTGAACTGCACAGGTAAGCCATTCCTTCTCCTTGAGTAGTTCTTACCAATTCTTTCCCTAGGGAAAGTTATTTGAGGTTGAATGTGTGAAATTTTATCCCAGATCTATATCATTCATGGGAGTTTTCGGAGGCGTCGTTCACTTATATCAATCAGGGGCGATCAAGGTAGGTGGTATAATGTATAATTCCAACTGTCATGTTGTTTTTTGTACCATTGTGCTACTCACCCATGTTTAGGGTGTCTTATGGCTAAGGCCTTGACTAATTAAATACCTAGAATTGCATAGGTAATTTAATGAATATTTATAAGCTGCTATTTGGGATCATTACATGGATCCATGGCCACCCCGTGGGTGCCTTCCCTTGTTTATCTATTTAGACAGGTTACCCGAGGGTATACCATAAATTTTAGCATGCTTTGAATTTCCTTGAGGGGAATTTTATATAAATTGCATGCTTATGTGTTGGGTTTGACCCAGTTACTTGCTTAGCCTGAGGGCAGTGTTTCGTTTATCCTGTAGGAAACATATCTCATGCCTGTGGGTAGTAGATTTTGTGCCTATGGGCGACACCTCATACGCCTGTGGGAAATATTTGTTATGCCTGTGGGCAGTCACCTATGGGTTTCGGTTCGGATTACCTGAGGGTAAGGATTTGCATGTCTATGGACAATGTTTACTTTTTATATTCACTGTGGTGATTTACTATGTGGTACCTGCCAAGCAAAAGCACAAGCTTGGGTTTGATAAATAATTAATAAAATGTAAATGTAATTGGTAGAGATAGTTACTTTTAAGTACTGCCTAGTTTATTGAATTTTTATTACTGCACGCTACCTTTTCATATTTTCACTGACATTTGGGCACGGGCCTTTGGTGGTTGCCTACTGGGATTTATTTCTCACACCCTATTTGGGTCATGTCTTGGGCCCAAACAGATTATGTCTTGGTGCATGTTCAACTCTTTCTATGGGAATAGATACTTGAGGCTTTTGTGGTCCATATATATTTCACACTTCTCCCCAAAGAGATAATACCACCAAATTTTCAAATGGAAGATCACTACATCCAACTCGAGGTCATTTGTTGGATATTTCTATTCATGAACATTCAATTTCCTTGAACCATAGGCAATGAATTTGTCATTTTTCATCAACACACATCCCAGACCCTTCTTCGAAGCATCACTAAATACCACAAAAAGTTCTCCACTTGTGGGTAAAATGAGAATGGGCATAGTGATAGGCCTCCATTTCAAATCCTTGAAGCTTTCTTCGCATTCATCAGTCCAAGAAAACTTTACTCCCTTCCAAGTTATCTTGGTAAGAGGGTTGGACAATCATGATAAATTTCTCACAAATCATCGATAATATCCAGCAAACCCCAAAAAGCTATGGATATATGTTACCGATGTTGGAATCAGTCATCCCACAATTGCATCTGTTATGGAGGGATCCACAGATATCCCCTTGCTTGTGATGATATGTCCCAAGAATGAGACCTCCTTCGACCAGAACTCACACTTATTGTACTTTGCATAGAGCTTCTCCTTCCGTAAGGTCTCTAGTACAGTTCTTAGATGCTCCTCATGATCCTCCTTGGTTTTGGTGTAAATCAGAATATAATCTATAAATACTACCACAAATTTGTCAAGGTAATCTCTAAAGACTCTATTCATCAAGTCCATAAAGATTTTTGGAGAATTAGTGAGTTCTAAAGGCATTGCTATGAATTCATAGTTCTCATATCTTGTACGAAAAGCATTCTTGGGGATATCTTCCTTCTTCACCCTTACTTGATAATATCCTGACTACAAATCCACCTTGGATAAGTATTATGCTCCACGCAGCTGATCGAACAATTCGTCAATTCATGGGAGATGATAATTTTTATTTATCATGATTTTGTTGAGCTCATGATAATTGATGCAAAGGAGCATTGACCTATCCTTCTTCTTGATGAAGAGGACTGGTGCACCCCATGGTGAAGCACTTGGTCATATAAACCCTTTATCCAGATTCTCCTGTAGTTGTTTCTTTAGATTCTCAAGCTCCACAACAGACATTCTATATGGATTCTTGGATATTGTTAATGCCCCAAGTATAAGATCAATTGACAATTAAACATCTCTTATAGGAGGAAGACTAGGCAATTCCTCGGTAAACACTTCAGCAAATTCCCTCACAATAGTCATGTCTTCAAGGATGGTTTCCTCCTTAGACTCAATCATCTAATCCAGATATGAGTTATCATAGGGTAGTAATATCCACGCTTGAGATGATGTAGCTAAAGAAGATCCATCTTCCTCCTTGAACTTGTAAAGAATCAGGGGTTAATTCTCTACATGGAGAGTGATTTCCCTCTCACGGTAATTTATGTTGGCTCTATATAAGGAAAACCAATCCATGCCAATAATTGCATCAAATTCCACAAGAGGGAGTATGAAGAGGTTCACTGGGAAGTTCAATCCACAGATTATGACACGGGAGAAGTTATATGCATGGGATGAAATGATTTCCCCATTTTCCATACTCACTGACTTATTCACTCCCATGATTTTTGGTGGTGCTGGGATGGTTCTACTAAACTTTTGATATATAAAAGAATGTGTAGAAACTGAATCAAAAATTATGTTCTCTATTCTTGAATGAATAACTATAATACCTGTTACCACTTAATTTTTAAGGTTCACTTTGGAAGTAGTGATGGAAAAATCTTTCCCTTGCTGCCTTGGAGGTTGTTGGTTGCCTTCGAAAACCCTTGGCTTAGGGAACTAATTTTCAATATGCCCTGGTTCTTTTCAATTGTAGCAACAAACCACATGTTGAAGTTCGAACAGAGTGTTCCTCTCCTCTGTCGCAGCCGCGGGTCTTTCTTGCCAACATTGAATAGCCAGGTGCCCTTCTCTTCCACACCTAAAGCATTTCATCATCCCCTTTAGGAAATTTCTAGGGTGCTTCTTTCTGCACCTTTGGAAAGTGGGGTGCTAGATCTTCTTAGCACCGTTAGATTTATCCATCGGACCACCAGCATCAAATTCCACCTTACAATTCTTATCCCCATGATACCCCTAAGATTATTCGATCTCCATTTCGACCTTGAGGGCACATTGGACAATTTCCTCATAGATGTCAAAGTCACAGATCGCCATCACTTTCCACAGGCTAGGTTTCAGCCCACCAAAGAAGTGGTCAACCTTGAATTTGGGGGTAACGACAAAGCTGAAGGCATGTCGTTCAATCCTTGTAAAGCTTTCCTCGTATGCTCTGATAGATTCGTAGTATTTTTTCTTGAGAGAAAGGAAGTCCCTTTCCATCTTAAGTCGGAGGGTGCGCATGAAATATTTATCAAAAAACATCTTCTGGAAATCCTTCCATTCCAACACCTCGATCTCCTCCTCAGGATTTTTAATTTGATCAACTTCTACCATTGATCGGATTTAACCTCCATACGGTAAGAATCCAGGAGAACTTTCTCTTGTTCAGAACATTTAAGTATGGAGAAGATTTTTTCAATGGAGTTGATACATTTTTCAGCGATTGAGGGATCAGATGATCCATTAAAAGTAGGAGGCCTTTGTCTCAGGAAGCTCTTGATAGAAACTTGTTCTTTCTTAGGGGGGTTGATCATTCCTCTTGACCCATGTTTCTATTAAATTATTTGTTTAGCTAAGAGAGAAGTGTGAAAAATTCCATGATTCCTGCTCCCATTGGATTGGGCATCTCATTAGTACAGTCATCACATTGATCTTCACATCGGTTGTTAGACTGTGTCCTCCAATTACCATCCATTGGATGGAATAAAAAGAAATTTATTGGTAACACATAAATGGTAATACAAGGAAAAATCTGATGACTTATAAATAACTCTTATTTCCTTAACATATAAATATGTTGGCTTCATTCTATGATATCCATGATCTACTTTCCAACATATATTCTTAGGGAATTTTGTTCCCTTAATAATGGTTCATACTAATATTGTGAATTTACCAAAGCATATCCCCCAGGAGTGTTGTAACCAAGAGTGCAACATGGCTCTTTTTTGTGCACCAGTTCTCATTCGATTATAGATCAAAGCGGTGTTTTTGGGTTTTACACCTAGGATACATATGTGCCAGATCTGCCTCTACATGCTCGTATCTAGATAGGGATGTATTTAATTGATAAACCACTTACTAAATACTCACCAAAACTTAGGGATGTTTTTATTATAATTAATCTTGTCTCTAAGGATTTACTAGGTTTTTCTAATCCTAATTCCAAAAAAAACTAAATCTATCCTCTGATACCAACTATGACAACCCTGATTTTTATTACACAATTATAAATAATTTATTACATAAACTTCACATTATAAAACATAGAAGATTGAGAGGTCTAGTGTCTTTGGGTCTTAAGATCATTACATAAAAACTTAAAACATTAATTACAACATCTTTTTTGAAAACGTCCTTTACATGACCCCTACATTCCCTCGTACTTAGCATTGCATAGGATAACCTGAGGGAATGCATAAAAAAAGGGTGAGTTATAAAGCCCAGTAAGGGAACAATCATGGAATAACATGAGGAATACAATACATGTTAGAAAATAGTAATATCAATAGAGAACAAGATAAGAATAAGCATAAAGACATGATAAATCATGATAATCATAACATTGAAATGTGGAAACAGCACTTAACATGTAATTAGTATGAGCCAAGGCTCATTGCACATGGAGCATGAGTAAAACCTAATTGCACATGATGCATGAGTAAACCCTCGTTTCAATTGAATTATCATGATTAAACACCCATTACACATGAATTATCATGATACTATATTTTACCCAATGCATTGGAGCGCTATCAGGGTGCATCCTTTCTTAAACATTTCATTTCATGCATAAGTGTGCCACATAGATCACAAAACATTGAATCATTCAATAAAATCTTTTATTCCACAATAAAATAATGTGTAATACATAAATGAAACTCTTTAAAAAATAATTAAATGTGAATAAAGGTGAATACCCTTGATAGAGATATGGGCATGGTATTCACTACACAATGACTTTGGCTTGGAAAAGCGCAGTGCAATTTCGGCACCATAACGACGTGACATAAGAACTCATAAAAATGGTTGATGATAGATAAAGGGGTGTATCATCATATTTACATGAAATTTAAAGTAAGGGGGTCATATATATACATGTACCAACAAATTTAATGTAATTTATATTCATGATACAAAATAATTTCATGAATGTAAATGAAGAGAGAGAAATACCTTTCGGAATTTCGGCATAGTAACGGGTGTACATGGGAGGAATTTAATGAGAGAGAAAGGGGTATCCCATCATTCAAACATAAATAAGAAAGTATGGTGGAGGTGAAAAATCATACCCCAACATTTATAATTTAAATTAAAATGGTATAACAATTTAAAGAATATTGGACAAAAATGAGAAAGCTAGAAAAACCCTTACTTGGAAGTGTGCTTCCAATGGCTTGAGAGAGGCTTGAGAGAGGCTTATTGGAAGCTTGAGGCACCTTGGGAGGATTATAGAGAGAGGAGGGAAGAGGTTGGATGAACTCCAAAGGCTTTTAGTGAGGAGAAAGTGGGATCCTGGGTGAGTTTATATAGGAAAGGTGAGGGAATTCTTTATTATTTAGGTTTGGGACACCTCACATTAAACTATTCCAAACCACAATCCGGCACATGGTTTTTGCCCATGATTTTTGTAAAAGGGAAGTGGAAAAAAATATTTTATAAGGCCAAAGTCTGAGCTTAAAATAATGGGGATGCTTATGTGGAGGTGACTCACACCCCCAAGGAAAACAATTTAAAAAGACAAAATGTTTAATAAGTCTTGAAAGGTCCACTAAAGCTTTGTAAAATAAATCAAAAAAACCCAAAATCACATTATTTTAATGTTAAAACATATATTGGACAAACATAAAGTTTATATTATTTTATTAAATCACTATTGGGTCATTATTATGTCATAAAACATATTATATATTTAAACAGTATTTAATTTTTACCCAAAAATTTGACTGTCTCAAAAAATTAAGAAAAACTCACCATTGGATAATTTTGAAGTTCTGATTCCATAAATAATATTCATTTTATCTAAATAATTTTATAAATATGTTTATTTTTACTTTTAAAATAAAAAACCTACATTTATCAAAAATTCATGGGTTTTTGACAAAAATGGCTTTCAAACCTTAATAAAAATTACAATTGCATTCATAAATTTATACGATAATTTATATTTAATAAAAATTAATTTAATAATAATAATAATAATTTATTAAAATATTATTTAATTCAAAAATCTATTAATTCATCAAAATAGATTTCTTAGTTGAACATTAACTAAAAATACTATTTGTGCTTTTAAAAACTATTTAAAAGGTAACAATAAAATGAAAGTATATTCATTATTATATAAAAACATAATGTACATAACCATAATATTGGGGTCCTGTTAAATAGCCCCTTAAAACACCCACATATGATTGAAGGGTGAGGTGTTAGATGGTGATAAAATCTTGGGGTGGCTCGGATAACATCGCTCAGGTAGTAATCTCTATCAACTTCCACTTTTCTCGTAGGCGGTTTCACTCAAGCTTAATGTGTTCAATATCAGCTTGAGCTTGGTCAAGATCGAATCCCAATGACACCACCACCTTTCTGAGCTCTGAAAAATGGTCTTCATACAAGGAAAGTCTACTGGATGAGGCCATCGCTTTTTTTATCTTAGTAAATTGGATTTGTTAAAGCCCATATTTATATTAATCATGTGATGACTGTTCAATGGCTACAATAGCAATGGTCACAATTATTAATGGTATTTTAAAATACAAAAACATAAAACAAAATAAGTGCATATTTTATATAACCATTTCACATATTAAGACATTTAATTAGATCAAGATGGATTTTCATTAACAAAAGTTTAGGTCGTCACATTACACATCCTATGTAAACTAAATGGAAGGTTGGGTTGATCATCTTGGATATTGATACAAAGTGAAAAGACCTTGAAGAGTAATATATGGGTATTTGTGAGATGGGCCACTCTTCAATCTCCTAGAAAGAAGTGAGAATCAAGGATACTGATACAAAAATTATGGACATATATGACTGTTTGAGGTGTGAATTGTGTGCCATCAATTCTTAAAAGAAATTCCAATCCGGTTTAGGGGATTTGAGGGGGTTCTTGTGGTCTCAAATAGCATCACAGGGAACCCTTCCTATTATGAAAATGTTGCGAGACCAATTTTTTCTTCTCCATAAGTGGAAATGGATCAGGAGGTAGGTGAGGATGGTCCATCCAACAACACCCAAGAGTCTTCTATGAAGGGTATATAATTGGAGTATGGATTTGGGATGATAATAGTGAATGGTCCAAGCCCTAAAAGGTATAGGGATAAAATTAAGTTAGGAAACCGTTTTAAAGGATTGGAAATTGATGGGTAGGTGAAAGAAAAAAGAGATTCGGTACGGGTGGAGCATGCCAATGAGGAGAAAGGAACCCCTAGGGAAGAGACATGTGTTGAGATTTTTAGTATTTTCTTAGAAGATAGTGCATATGAGAGAAAGGGTAGAGGAATTCAATTATTAATAAGGAAAAGAGGAATAAATGGAATCGTGATTCTAGGAGTTATATCTTGACTAAAGTAAATAAATCCAAAGGGAATAAGGACAACTCCTATTTTCCCAATCCAATGCAGATAGGGTTGGATAATAAGATTAAACATAAATAGAGGGATGAATAGATACCAAACAAAAACAAGTAATGGGATCTAATTATGTACTTAGGGGAAGAAATTTTGGAGGAGGTGATACTGATTAAGGAAACACAAGAAGATGCAGACCAGATAATTGAGAGATTTAACCTAGTGGACACTAATGATGAGTATAGGAGTTGGTTCAACAAGAAAGATATTATTTTGAAAAGTGGTTTCAATAAAAGGAAAATAAATTTGGAGGATTTTATTTAAACAAGGTACAAGTTGGATTATTTATTCGATAACTTTATCAAGGATGATTCATAATTAAATGTAAATGTTTTTCACTATAAATTATATAGATATATATCTTATAATAGGAATAAACTTAAATTTAATGATTTTTGTTATCTCTTATAATGTTTTTTGAATTATGGTTATGATGGGGGGTTTTGTGATGTTTCGGCGGTGGAATGTAGGTATGGTTTTGAGAAGGTGAGCTTTTGTGAGGGTTCTCACTTGACCCCCAAAAGTAATCTCTTTTATTTTTCAAAAAAAAATATTGAATTTGAGGTAGTATTTTGTATATTCATTAAAAATGAAACTTCTCATAAAAATAATAAAAAATAGCCTAATATAATTTTGAAATTTTACAATCAAAAATGAAGTTTATTTTTTAAAACAAAATTTATAAAAGTACCAAAATTTATTTTTAAAATAGGTTCGCCATTAAAAGGTGGTAAAACTCAGTCTTGTGTGTAACTCAAACTAAATCAGTGCTTTTTGTAGCATAAGATTAAAATGGTGTTGTATATAAATAATTCTAGAAACAAAATTAATTTTATTCTTAAATGGAAATATTTTAAAGTCTTGGGGTGTTACATTTTCCCCACCTTAATTAAATTTCAACCTTGCAGTTTAAACTTGATCTCAATAATCAAAATTTTGATATTTTAAAATACAATTTTTGAAAACCGCAAATCTTAAATTGGGTTAATAACACATTTTCTTAATATTAAGGAAATATAAATGTGATGGTGACTTCAAAAATATAATTTCAAATAAGATAATGTTAGTCAAAACATGGACATGGAAGATAAATCTAACTATCAATTTCTGTTGGAGAGTGATATAAATCATGTTTATAAGAAGGTTTTTGACCACAAATCCATAAACCAAATGTGTGAATAAAGTTCATGTATATTATAAAAAATGATGATAACAGGAATTTTTTTAAAATACCCTTTTCATAGAGTTTAGTAATTATTTCACTCTATAATAATGTAAGGAAATATAATTACTTGATGTGTTTCTATTTTATAATCACAATATTATCCTTTGGTTGTGCCTTGAACTATTTATAATTTATCTCTTAGAAGAAGTTTCATCATAGGGTAAAGTAATACATCAATATCTAAAACCTTTTCCAAAGTTCAACATAAACCATTTTATAAATGGTTAACTTTATGACCCTTTTAGGTATTATGATCTGAAACATTAGAATCAATTCCAAGGCAGTTAGTAGTATCCAATTTACTTTACCCATATCAATCATTTCTTTATCCAAGAATCATTATCTCAACATAAGAATCGTATTAAGGGAAATATTTAACTCATATATGTGTTTTCCAAAAAAAATTAACATTCTAGTAAATCACTTGTCTTGGTACTATTCAATAAATGCTCTCAAATCCTTAATGAAATAGTACTATTGTACAGTCCTTATATATTTCTTAATTCTTATAACTAGTAAATCATTGATATAATACTCAAATGGAATGATTCTTCAATACAAATATAGAAATATTAATAATTCCTCTTCATCTATGGTAGTATTATAAGCCTAACCATGATCCATTAGCCTCTTTTGTGATATATTCCATTAACACTTGAGGAATTTACTTGTAGTTCCCTATTTCACTATAGTTGAAACATTGAATATAAGTTTTTCCTTTATCCCCATTGAATTATTTTTCTTTGTGACTTTTATCTCTTAAATTATAATAAACTCACATTCCCTTTAAGCAAGTTCCAGGGTGTTTCTTTCCATAGTTATCACATGTCAAAAAATTCTTCTTTCCCTTCTTCCCTATATCAATATTTTCTATCAGTTTTTCTCTTCTTATTATGCATCCCTTTGAATACATAAGACTTATATAATTCCCTCTCTATCTCATTATCACATGATACAATGTCCTCATATGATGAGTATGTTTTGGAGACTATTTCTATTAGAAATATTGGATTAAATCCATAAAAGAAATGATCATTCTTACACTTTGGATCATATTCATTAGTGAGGTTCCCATTCCATCTAATTGGTGACATTTATAAATGATTACATATAATGGATTATATCTTATCATGTATAATCATAAAACTAGTTAAATGAATAACATAAATTGAAAAATTTATTCATAGCTAATCTCATGATCATAAACATCATTTCATTAGGATGTTCTTCTATAATTATCCTAAAAGTATATCATTGAATCGGGTTCTATAATCTATTTTTTCCTAAATCTATTTTCCAATATTTCTAATAAACTCATTTTTATACCAACTATAATTTCCCATCCCCAGAAGACGGGATAAGGTGCCTACTTTATTACATTGGGAAGATTATAAGGAATCAAATCCCAAAGAACAAAAAAGTTTAGTAATTTTAGGAAACCATATTACATTCATGAATCCTATTTTACATTGGGGATAGAGAAAAATGTAATACAAAACAATATAAAAGTATCTTTATCCTTGAAATTCAAATAATTTATCTTTATATCATGGGGAAATGAAACAAAATAAGGGTGATATCAGATGCTTGGTAAGGGTAAGAATACAGTGTAAGTAATCATGAATCAATATGGTATAATCAATATGGAAAGGTAAATAATAGAAAAATATTCCATTTAATCAATAAAGTTATAATTAAATGAATCTATGTATTTTTTCATAGGGAAAATCCTCAAGATAATAATAATTAAAATGAAGGCAAGATTAATTATTGGATGCCAAGTTTCCCACTTACACAAAAACTTTACCATCAGGAACTTTCACAAGATAGTTTAAAACATGTTTGTTACGAACTGATTTTGTTTTTCTAACCTTAAAACATATTTTTTTATAAAAAGTATTTGTTTTTTCCAACCTTAACTCTACTATCAAGGCCATTCACAAGACATTTTAAAACTAACTAGTTATAAATGTGAAGGGTTTTTCAACTAAATTCATCCCATGAGACTATTGATGCATCGAGGGGATTCCATTAAACAGTCCCTAACCCATTTATTTCATGTCCAAATAATTATTAATATATTGAAAAATTGATCTAAATTCATAAACAATGCTCCTTATCAAATATCTCAATTGAGTAAAGGGTACAAATTTATCAATATTTCCCCAGTAAATCAAATAACATTATAAGTAAAGACTGTATATAAATATGGTATATGATTTAGGAAATAATAATATCCATAATATAATAACATTTAAATCATAAATAAATATAATTTTCAATGAAAAAATATTATGATAAATTGATTGTTTTAAGATAAAGTTAAAAATTGCAAAATAAAGTGATAATGCAAGATAACTTTTACCAGTTGGTAATTTTCAAGTTAAAACCCCCTTAGATGAGATAATTAAAATTAAGACATTAAATATCATGAATATAAAAGGATTAATGATATAAAATATCAAAATTTGAATTATATACACCATAAAAAAGAAGTAGGTGGTGAATATGACATTTATATCACATATGTAAAAAGCGAGATAAAAATCCATTATCTTCAGTCTGACTTGTCACATGTATCTCTATCTTCTTGAATAATAAAATTATTTTAATTTTTTAATTTTTTTATTAAAAAAATCATTTTTATTATTAATTTTACTTCACTTATTACAATTTTTTATAAAACTACTTAAACAATTAAGTTTACATCGGGTGTTTTGACCATATTCAATTCATGTGTCAAAAACAACTTCGGTAGATCGATTATGGTCAAAGGGGTTATTATATAAACATATATAGAATAATAATAATGAAATAATTATAATATTTATACATAAACTATGATTTTAAAACCAATCGTGAAATATGATTATTAAAAATAAACCAATGTTACAATCATGGATATGGTAGTTCATACATCTGCATGAGTAACGTTCCCATTTTTCAATGATCATTATAGAAAGAAGGAAAGTGAAATTTTATCTTTAAAAATTTTTAATTATATCATAAATACCATTTTATTTAATCATATATACTTATATATATAATTATGTTTATTTAAAGGAACCACATCGCGTCGAGGAGGTGGTAGTCCACATGTCCACGAGTGACGCTATCACTTTTTTTAGTATGTGAAAAGGGTAATAAAGAAAATGATATATTATATTTACATAAAGGTAATTATGTCATGAATATCATATATATTTTTATTTCATATATTTTTAATTAAAATCATCCTTAATTCATTCCATGTAATGTGTGAATCTATCACATTGCATTGAGAAGGCGGTAGTCCACACGTCTAATAATGATGTTATCGTATTTAAAAAAATGGAAAGCATGAAGTTATAGGTTATATAAAAATTAAAAAATTATAAAGATAACATAAATATAATATATATCATGTAAAAACAATTTTTCCATCATAATTATCAACCATGGGAGGTGGTAATGGAAAAATGAATGACATTGTTTCGCAAGGCGGTAGTTCGTCATACACATGAATGGTAATTTCATTACCCATTTGATGGAAGTGTGTGTGATTATAGTTAGAAACCATGATTTAAAAACATATAATTATATTGAGGATACTAATTTTTTCATATAATCATGTAATAAGAATAATTGAATGTTTTATAGTGAAATAAAACAAAAGTGGTCATTAAAAAATGTTACCTCTTTTTCGGGTAACTTCTTTTGGTTTTCACCAAAGGACTTCCTTGGATTTATTTATGCCGAAATTCAGTCTTCAAGGTTGAGGGTAGGGATATTGGGATATTATTTGGGGATTATTTTTATGATCCAAAGTGCTTTATAAGAGTGAATAAATGGTTGGAGTGATTGGATTTTTATAGTGGTGGGGGAGTGGAATTCTTGTAAATATAAAATGGTAAACGCTATTGGGATGTCTCCCTTACCTCATGTGACACAAAATTGAAAAATAATGGATTTAAATTAAATTATGGTCAATAAAACCTCCACCACACAAAAATAAGTGTATTTTCATAAGTTTTTTCCTTAACATTTAATTTTTTCCACTTTTACTATTTGGGTTTTTATTAAGGTAACTAGTTTTCTAACCTAAGTAATTTGACCATAAATACTAAATTAAAGAAAGAAATATTAGAAAATATAGAACCACATAATTATAAATATTAAATATAATTTAAAAAATAAAAATACCATGTGATTTGGAAATTAATTTTAATAGAAGCACGTGTAACGCGCAAAAACACTACTTTAACCTGAACCATTCTAATAATGTTTTTAATATTTAGGGGTCAATATATTCATTATAAAAGATACATTGGTCCATGAATAGACCATATTTGGTATTTATTATTAATTAAAACTAAATTTTAAGAATATTGGATTTTTTAAAATTTAAAATCCTTAAGAAAAATATCTTTTATTATAAAATTACATTAATATCAATTTTTACATTTTTAATTAATTTAAATTTAAAAATATAAATATAATGATGTGATTAAAATATATTAACTTAAAATATATTTAACATGGAATATTATTCTAAAAAAATAAGGAAACATAATAATTTATTCAATTTTATTCACTTTTAATATTTTTAGTGTCATTTATTTTATTTAATTATTAACTAAATAATCACTAAGTTGGCATTTATTAAGAATTTTAAGTAACTAATTCATCTATAAAAATTAATTATTAATCATCATGATAAAAATAAATCATTTATATTTCAAAAGGATATGTATAACCAAAAATATGATGTTTTTTATATCTCAAGGCTTTATGAATGTTAAAGGTAAGGAAGGTTCCTTTTTTTCTTTTTCCCTTACCTAAATTATTATATAAGTCGCTTTCATGGAATAGTATCCCAATAAATCATAATATTCAAACCAAAAATATATATGGTCGAAATATGGGCATCCAATATCTTCTGAACAAGTTTCTAGGTCTTGTTTCTCCTTAAGATTAAAGTTTAACCACTATGTAAACTAATTTTTACCTTAATTACTATAATTAATTTTAATTACTTCCACTAATATTTTTTCTAAAAAATTAAGTTTATATTATTAGAGTATAAATATTATACTAATTATAACTATGTGTATCTGTTTTTTCTAAATTAAATTCATAGAAGTGATAAAATTAAATTTAAATCTAATCTCGTAGACGTGGTGAGAAAGTGGGTTTTTAAAGTAAAAATATTCAAAAGTTCATTAATATTTTATATATAAATTTAATATAAAAATATTCCAATGAAATAAATTGGATAAAAATATGTATAATTGATCTATTAAGACTTTAAAAAAAATTAAAATATAATTTAATATTAATAATTATTTAAATGAAAAAAAATCGACTAAAATGCAGTATTTTTCATTATTGCACATGAGCCTCAGCCCAGTTGGTGATGTATCCTTAAGTGAATCCAAAAGACCCAGGTTCAAATCCAGGTAGAGGCATATTTCCAGGGGGTACTGTAGCAGGACTGTACATTGTGTGAGTACTGTAGTAGACTGTACACTGTATAGGTACTGTAGTAGAACTGTACACTATGTTGGTACGGTAGCAGGCACTGTAGCAGTTACTGTAGCAGGTAATGTTCAGTACTGTAGTAGCTATAACTATTCACCTTGGTCCACCGGTTTGGGCTTGGAGTCCTTAAGAATTTCGGGCCACCCAGGCCTTAGGGTCAGTTGGGCTTTCGGGCCACCTTTAAGGCCCTCGGGCAACCTCAAGGCCTTCGGGCCACATGCAGTTGCCCTAGACACACTACAAAAAAGGAGAATCCCCGAAGAGGATTCAGAGTAGGTGCACTTACTAGAGTATATCCAAATGGATTTTTCAGAATGAGAGGGTATGGATATGCCATCGGGACCAGCCTGTACTTGAACGGGAAGCCTAGCCAGATGGTCATGAAAAGGTGGAGAGCTATTATCATGATGCAGATATTGGGGAAGGGTAGTTCCTTGTAGATAGTCTGGTTGAATTCCCTAAGACCTTTGAGTCATATAATCTCCTAATTCTACGGGACTTTTAATCTCTGAGACTATGGGCCTTGTAAGGGTTCCCCTCATCCCTTAAAAGAGGGGTTATCAAAAATCAATAAAAAAATGAAGGCCTCCAGGCCATTCAGATAGTATTTTTCATTATTCATTAAATAATGATACTTCTTAGAAAAATACCTAAAATTCACCCTAAGATAATTTTGAAATTAAAAATTAAAAAACTAAGTTTATTTTGAAAAATAAAATTTATAAAAGTGTCAAAAGTTATTTTTAATGTAGGTTTTCCATTAAAATGAGGTAAAACTCGGTCTTGCATGTAACATAAGATAACATAGAATCTTGTGTAGCATAAGCTCAACATGGTGTAGTGTATAAATAAATCTAGAAAAAAAATTACTTTTATTCTAAAATAAAAATATTGTAAAGTATTTTAGTGTTATAGCCATTTTACATGCTCTACGGATTGACAACACGTCATATAGTGCACGTATTTTCAAGGCAGAAAAAATAGGGTCATACCACAACATGTCATATAGTGCATGTGGTCTCCTACTTTCACAACACTTTCAATGGTCCTAATATTAATAAATATCGCATTCCTGGGATCATTCCAAATTTTATCAATGAATAGGATAACCTCTTACTTTTAGGCACCACGCTGGACCATGAAATAAAAGATATTGTCTTCAGCCTTAACTCTGATAGCGCCCCCGGCCCTGATGGATTCAATAATGTTTTATTTAAATATCATTGGGAGGTAGTTCACATGGATGTTTTCAAAATGGTTCGACACTTCTTCACTAACGGTGTTCTTCCATAGGGCCTTAATGCCCAATTCCTGACTCTTATCCCTAAAGTGGATAATGCCTATGAGCTACACCTATTTCATCCCATTTCTCTCATCAACTCTCTCTATAAAATAATTACTAAACTCATTGCCAATATGATTTCTCCCCTATGTAACAAGATCATTTCCTGGAATCAATTTGGCTTTATAAAGGGTAGATCTATTCAAGATTGCTTTTGCACTGCCTCAGAATGCATTAACTCTTTAAATAAAAAGTCCAGAGGAGGGAATATCACAGTCAAACTTGATATTAAAAAATACTTTGACACCATTGATTGGAACTTTATTTTCAACGTCCTTAAGGACTTCAGATTCAATGAAACCTTTATTGGAAGGATAAATTACCTCTTCAACTCGGATTTTATTTCCATCCTCATTAATGGTTCTCCTAAGGGTTACTTCAAATTCTCAAAATGAGTGAATCAAGGTGATCCCCTTTCTGCAATCCTCTTTTCCATTATGGAAGATTTCCTCAGTAGGTATATTTCCTCTCTTGTTCACCAAAACAAGCTCAAACCCATTCAGACTTCCAGAAATCTTACTGTCTTGACCCACCTCCTATATGCTGACGACATCATTTTGTTCCTTAATAGGGGTAGAAAAATATTCTTAATCTTAAAAAGTCCATGTCTCACTATTAAGAGGTATCTGGACAATCAGTTAACTAGAATAAATCCTCTATCTATTTTGGAAAATCTTTTCCCCCTTCTAGAAAAGGTTTTATCATTGAAAGTCTTGGTATAAAAGAGGGATCCATCCCTTTTACCTACCTTTGAGTTCCCCTCTTTCGGGGTAGGCCTAAACCTATGTACTTTAATACGGTCATGGACCAAGTGACTAAACAACTTACCTCCTGGAAAGGGAAATCCCTTTCCATGGCTGGAAGGATTTGCCTCATGAAATCCACTATTATCTCCAAAATGGTTTAACCCTGTTGATTTACAAATGGCCCAATAGTCTTATTAAAAAAGTTAATGGCTATATTAAAAAAATTGTCTGGACTGGTAGCATTCTTGATAGAAATTTTGTTACTGTCCCTTGGTCGACATGTTGCAAACCCCTTGAAAAAGGTGGTCTTGACATTAAAAATATTAAATTTTTTAAAGAGGCACTTCAAGATAATCTCACTTGGAGGTTGATCAATAACAAATCTAACTCCATTACTTTCCTTCGCAACAGGTTCCTACAAGAACTTAAAAAAGGTCAATCTAATTACCTCGACTCCTCCCTCTGGCCATCCATTCATAATGCCTTTGTTGACATCATGAATAACTCAAGATGGATGGTTAGTTCATATTCCACTATAAACTTTTTGCTTGATAACTGGACTGGTACTCCCCTCATCTACATGATTTCTCAGGATAACTCTCTAGATAACACCAATCTAACCATAAATCAGGTAATGCACTGTAGTTAAACCAATCTCCCTGATCACACTAAGCAAATTGTGTAAAATTACCCCTTTATAAATGGGGATGATATCCTTACTTGGGAGCCATCTCACAACGGTATTTTGGACTCCAAAAACTTATACCATCATTGTTTCAATAATTCTGACCCCATTCTCTCATGGTTGAAGTTTTTGACAAGCATTGGATAAAACCTTCAAGGCTTAACCTTGTTTGGCGCATTTCCCACAATCACATTCCTACAGAGGTTTGTCTTCAGTATTTTAGTGTTCAACTATGCTCTAAATGTAAATTTTGTCACCAACACAGGGAGGACACTAATCACATTTTTTTATCTTGTGATATAGCCTCTGCTCTTTGTAATTATGTTACTGACATTTTTTACTACAGATGGTTATCCAACGACTCTATTTACTCCCAACTAAAACATTGTGTGGAACTTGATTCCTCTTGGAAAATAAAGAATATTTTCCTATCTGCGGTTTCTGAGCTCCTACATGTGATATGGTATGATAGATACACAATTATTCACAACAATTACTCATTTAATCTTAATACAGGTCGGATGAGGATCATTATTGCCATCCAGGAAACATCCCTCCTTCAGAAAGGACACTATGATAGCTCGGTTGGGGACTTTATGATTCTCTGACACCTCAACCTTGATGGAATTTACACCAATCCCAAGCTTTATTTTGAGATGTTTTAGAAAGCGCCAACTCCTAGATTTATCAAGATCAATGTTGATGAAGCATTCATAGGAAATCCAGGCCCTATGGGATGTGGGGCCATTTTTAGAGATTACCTTGGTCATTGTCATGGATGCTTCTTTGGAAGATGTGTCACTGCCTCTACCCTAGAAGCTGAAATGATGGCGGTGATTCAGGCCATTGCTTTTGTTAAGCTAAAAGGATGGAACAACATCTGGATAGAGAGTGACTCCACCACCATTATACATGCTATTTGGAATGGAGTGACTCACCTTTCATGGCCTCTCACTGCTTGATGGATGAACTGCCTCAATTCCCTTCTTGAAATCAGACACATTTCCACCCATACATATCATGAAGCAAACACGGTTGTGGATGGCCTTTCCATCAAAGGAGAAAACCAAGCCATGACATGGAGTGATTCTCTTCAGGTTGATCTTCTTCCCCATTTCATTAGAGATTATAATAAGATACCATCTTTCTGTTTCATGTAACCTTTCTCTCTCTTTTATTTCTTAATAAAAAAAATTCTTGTCTTTTAAAAAAAAATCCACATCATATTCAAAGGTATGAATCCAATATGGTTATTTCATACTAAAGACTCAATGCATTAAATTCAATAGGATATGTAATTTTAATTAGTTCTATGTCTCATTAATTTGGAAGTGCATGATGTGAAATTATAACCCATACCATGTACATAATATGTCATATTAGTGCATTGTTTATAATTAAAACCATATTGAATAGTTCAAACAGGTAATCACCAAGTTACTAAAGGTTCTGGGGGCAGTAGAAGTGTGCGATGGATCATTCCCAACTTTTCTTTTTGTCATGATCAATGATCAATCTGAGATCTAAATAATGATAAACACTGTGATTAATGGAATTGAATCAATGAAAATGTAAAATGGATATAACACTGGAACCATATAGAGGATCATCACATATTATTTATAATTAATTTAATCAATTAAATAATTAACTTGTTGGTATTTTTTCTTCATTGATGTATCTGACAATAGATCTGCATTATATCTTCATTGTTTTGTATAAATCAAGAGTATATTCCTTCTAGTAGTGATCCACATGTGTTCCACAAATCTCCAAACGTAGTCATAGGAATCTCTGGGTGCTAGCATGGAAGATCTTATCACTTATGTCATATGTCTTTGATTTCCATGAGAATATATTCCAAAGTGTTCTCCTTGATCACCATATACTTGAGATTAGGAGGTGGAGGAATATCTCTTTCCGTTCTTGGTATTGTTCTTATAGAAGAGATCCCTCTGGGTCTTGAGAGTATTTTCCAAATATATTGTGCACAACTAAACAAATGAATTTGCTCTCTTAGAAAATAATATAATTGAGTTTATATACCTCTAGGGTTAAAATAAAATAATTACACAAGTTCCCATTATTATTTATTTAATTCATTGTGTAAATCCATGTATATAGTAATATTATTATTATTATTTCTTGATATGTGATTAAATTGTGAATTAAATATAATATTATTTATTAAAATAATATTTATTATTTATTATTTCTCACTGGACCATTAAACTCGGTCTGCCATTCCTCCATAATATTTATCAAGCCTTGAATAATTATTGTTTATTTATTAAATAAATATCACTACATTATTGACCAATAAATAAATAAATAAATAATATATTAAATAAATAGAAAATAAATATTTACTAGATATTCTACTCACCTTATATTCTCTCAAATAATTGATGATGGAATATATGTGATAAAGAAAGAATTAATAATTATTAAACCGCATATGAAAATAGTATTTATTCAACTTTTTAAATAATAAATAATAATATATTATTTAACTGAGATTCTAGATACACTTAGTGTGTGGATCTCTAGGCATCTTTCTCAGTGGAATTAGACGAAGCATCCAAAAGTCCAAGATTAGCATCTAGAAACATGATAAGGCACCCATAGAAAATAATTTAATGTCACAATGACATAATACCTGACAAGAATGCTTATTGTGTAATATAATCCCTTTAACATGATATCTATCATCAATAAGGTTGCATGCTGGTGCCGTCAACATATGTGCTCGATGTCTCTTTCTTTGACTTCCCAAAAATAAAACTTACCTGTATAAAACCATTTCCATGTATTTATTTAGGCTATATCATTTACATCTGAGGGATTTAGTTATCAACTTCATTTAATGAACATAAGGGAAAAATTATTTCTCATATTATTCATGAATTCAATATTACTCGTGATGCGCCCAACGTATCCTACCTCGCTGTGAACATATGTCATCATGATTTTATTCAATACATCAAAGTATGCGACTCATAATACTCATTAATAATAATATTAAAGTATAAGTATCAATACACACATATTTATATAGTAACATCCAATGACACATTTAAATATGGATTTCCTACTTGCGGTTCTCGTTCTCATAATATCCTACACTCGATATTACCAAGGTCGTACATCATGAGAAGGTGCCTCAAAGTCCTATGAGTCTCCCCCCTGATATCCTATATCACTTTTGTCCCTTAAATGATATCATCTGTCTTTAGAGAATATATTTGATAATAGTTTCATAGCACCTCTGGGTGCTCATCAAAACGGGGAACTGTTATGACCTTTTAGCACTACAGCTACTCTTAGGACATTATCACATACTATATTACACAAAAGAACAATCATGATATAATAAAGAGTATTAATATTCAAAACTATGAATACATGTTATCATAAATTACACATAATTTGTCTCTAGGGAACTAACTCCAATAGACTCCCACTACACTAGATCCAACTTCTAAACCTTCAGTCCATGAGCTCTCACATGATACTCATGCTTCTCCTGAGATAGTCCTTTAGTCAAGGGGTCTGTCGTGATCTCTTCAGTGGGTAATCTTATTACTCCAAATTCACCCCTATGATGAAGATACCTCAATATATTATACTTTCATATTATGTTCTTTTTCTATTTTTGGGACCTTGTCTCTTTTCCAAGGTCCAATATTGTAGTATTATCATAATACAACGTGATAGGGTCTTCACTACTAGGTACTAAATCAATATCCTATAAAACATTTCATATCCAAATGGATTCCTTGGCTACATCAAAAGCTGTTATATACTCTAACTTCACTGTAGAATCAATAACAATTGGTTTCTTTGAAATCTTTTATCTCATAGCTTCTTTGTTGAGACAGAAAACATATCCTTACTATGACTTCATATCATTCTGATCTATTTGAAAACTAGTATCATTATAACCCCTGATGACCAGATCCTATTATCCTCCATACACTAGGAACATATCCTTAGTTCTTCTATTATAATTATGTATATCCTTAACAAAAAACCAATGTTGTTCTCGTGGATCTTCTTGATATCTAACTTCTATGCTCAATGCATTGAAAACATCAAGTCTAGTACATAACATGGAATACATGATTGATCCTATCACTGAAGTTTATGGGATCTTAATCATTATCACTTTCTCCTATTATGTATGACGACAAATTTACTTATAGAGATGTAAACTATGTGACATTGTAATCAATACCCTCTTGGATTGTTTTATACTAAATATCTTTAATATCTGGTCAATATACTTTGACTTAGTCCAAGAACCCTCTTGGATCTATCATGAATGATCTTAATCTTTATAATATATGTTGCATCACCTAATTCATTTATGGAGAAACACTTTTTTAACCACACCTTAATATACTATAATACTGGTATGTCTTTTCCAATAAGAAATATGTCATCAACATATACTATTAGGATAATGACTACATTTAAACTAAACCTATTATAAACACATGGCTCACATTCATTCTCAATGAAACCAAATTCTTTTATAGCTTTATCAAATCAAATGTTTCATGACCTGAATGCTTGATTCAATCTATAAATGGAACTATGAAACTTTCAAATCCTTCTGGCATCATCTAGAGTCACAAACCTTTATGGTGGTGTCATATAGACATCTTTATAAAGGTTCCCATTAAGGAATGAAGTTTTGAAAACCATTTTCCAAATCCCATAGTCATGGTAAGCTATTATAGAAAGTAGAATTCTGATGGATTTAAACATGGAAACTGGTGAAAAGGTTTTATCATAGTCAATTACTTAAAGTTTTTTAAACCCTTTATCCACTACCTGTAACACCCGAGACTTTAATGTTATATCATAAAAGGAATCTTTTTCTTCACACAACACTTGCTTGGATTACTTTACAAGAAATCACAACCTTCCTCGATAGCTTGCGTCATACGCAATACCGAGTTTCACTAAACAATGATATTCTAATAAAATATTATTAAAACTAGCCGTTATGAATAGTAATAACCACTTTTTGAAATTTTATAAATTTTATTTTTCAAAATGGACTTCATTTTTGGATTTGGAATATCAAAATTGTCCTAGGGTGAAATTTTGGTATTTTTCTGAAAACTTTCAATTTTTGATGAATAGTGAAACCACTAATTGGTAGTTAAAAAAACTGAATTTTTCATAAAACATAATTTTCCCTCTTCTGTGAGTATAATTTCAAAAATCTGAGAGACACGGTTGATGTCAGTAAGTAAAATGTGGTTTAATGAGATGAAAATAATTTTTGGTGAATAGTAACTTTTTACTTTTATTTACCACGGTTAAAAGTAAATAGGGTAATTAAGGGTAAAAATGATATTATTATTACCCTAACACATGTCCTATTTCTATTGGAAAAGTTTAATTAGACCAAAAACAACCTTAGGAACAAAATATGACCATTTAGGCCCACTTGGATTAGATTCGGACATTTATTATTAATTTATTTAAAGAAGGGTTAAAATAGTTAAAATCAAAGTTTAATAAGTAAATAATTTTTAATATGGGGTTATACATAGGATAAATTTGACTATAAATATTCATTAGAAATATAAAATGATTTCCTACATAATGGTATTTTATTTGTAATTTTTAGACATTAAATAATTTAATTTATTTATGACACAAAGATGATGTAGTAATTATCTTATTAATGAAATATTGACATAATTGATGTTATAAACACCAAAATAAATGTAATTTGAGACTTTTTATGAATTCCACTAATTTTATAGATTAATATGACATGTTAGTATTTATTTAATTAACTTTTTTCAAACTAATCATTCTGTTATGATTTTCACAAAAATTAATTACTAAATAGTGTCAAAATTGACATAAAATAGTTTTTAAAACAAATATTATATTATTATTTGTTATTTTATTCCTAAAAATATAATGTTCATCCACATGACTTAGATAAGGTTATATATATTAATAATAAAAAACTTGGGGTTCGTTTGGCTGCGTATAGTAAGTTTATCAACCTTATAGTATAAGAACACAAGAAGACACGGTAAAAGTAAAATTATTTAACTTAATGTTAAATCTAAATGATAAGGTTAAAATAGGAACCTAAACTTTTCTAACTTCTATTGGATGAGAGGATTTCGACCCATCCCCACCTTATCTTAGAAATAAATCAATTTGGAGCTATTTAAAACCGAACTTGACATTATAATAAAATAATATTTTTAGTTTTTCCAAAGAAGCCCCTCTCCTCCCTTATAAAAGGGCACCTCCTCCCCCTCTTCCTCACACAACTTTAAGCCTTCAATCTCGGCCAAACCCTGACAATTTCATCTCTCCACTTCCCTAGAAACATCCTAGAGGTTCTGGTCTTCTTCAAAGACCCATTTTAGTGCCCTAAAAGGAGGTCTCAAAGAAGAACTTCAAAGAAGAGGTAATGTCCGTTACCGATTCTTTCATATTTATTTCTTCTTCCACTTCTTCTTATTTAGTTGTTTCATTATGAAGTAATAACATCATTATCACTAATATACTGATATGTTATTATAAGTATGAAAAAACCCTATTTCACCATATATCCATCCTATGGAAAAATAAATCACCGCGCGTGCATACGTACGGAATACCGTCTCCACGCCGTGGTGTAATCTATTTTCCACCACCACCTTACTTGTATGGGTATACTGGTGTAAATAATGACTATATATGACTATTATAAATTTATATTGATTCTGAAATAGTATACATACACTCCAATACAATTCTACGATCATAGGAACGATATCATCACTCGTGCGTACGTACGGAATACCGTCTCCACGATGTGATGCGACTCATTCTACATGATCTTCATTTCATAATGATTATATAAATGAATTGAATGAATGAATATGATATATATTACACTAATACCATTCTGGAAATGAGGTATCTATAACCTAAAGAGAAGAATAAGAATTTATTTGACAAAACACGCATAAGAACAAAAAGTTATAAACATCAGAATAACAAGTAGCAATGAAATATTACTACTAAGAAGCTAATAATATGACCATATATGATATCATAAAAATAAGTATGATTCTTTAATAAGTCAATAACATTATTTAAATCATTATACAGGAGGTTCAGACACGTACAAAGCATATCGGACCTAAGGTAAGGGAAATATCACAATCTCATTTTTATCCGAGATTGTTTTTACTTTGGTATTTACTGGGGTGTATTTTATCATCCACATCCATGATTCCTTAATATGAAATATTATTTCCATACACCTACAATTTTTTAAATCCAATTTTACCCTTCGGTGAGTTTTTAGTAAAGGATATGAAAGAAATCTTTTGTCGTTTTTCGTACGAGGTACTTTTTGACTTTTCCGACAAAAGTACGAAAAATGTTTTTTTAACTTATACGGCATGAATGGATTTTTAAAACATTATTTCCAAGAAGCTTCATTTACAATTTTTCAAGTTTATTTTTAATCAACTTCTCTTATTTTAGAATTTTATGACATGTTAAGAAAGTAAAAGTGTTTTTGAAGTAGAAAGGTTATTTTCCTCAAGAATGGAGTTCAAGTGTTTTATCAAAATTATTTTCCATCTAAGATAATATAGGGTTCTGTTTCTATCCCTATTATTACATAGATTTGATTATGTTGTGATGGAAATATTTTTATGAATTATTTTATCTTATATGAATTGTTTTATGATGTCATGTTGTTTAAGAATCCCATTTTTACTACATGGGTTATGCAATGATGTAAGATTTATGATTTTGTGGAACACATAAGAATGGTATCATTATGAGATGGGTGGAACCTATATCTCCCTCCAATGCATTGGGTAAAGATTTTATATCTCATGAGATAGATATGGATGGAACGGTAGGTTATACCGGTTCAGTGAAACAGGACTGAAACGAGGAGTGAACTCGGTTCAGAAATGGACTTTGTCCACTAAGATAGTCTTGGAAATGATTCTTGACTAATAAGAAATGATTCTTTATGATTATGTGTGTATGACACAAAGTTTCATGTTTTAAGTTATGATTATTGGGATTACATTTCACTACTATGATTTATCCCAAGTTATGAAACTATGATCTCTTTTGTAGGTTAAGATTTCTAAAAGTTATGTGCTTATGTATATGATGTGATTGATATTTCTTTTGTTTACCCTTACTGAGCATTTGAGCACACCCTTTTGTATGTTTTATTTCCCCAGGTCAGGAAGAAGGTTATTAAGTAGAATATGCCAAAAAGGGACTCTAGATATGATGAAATAAATAGGAGGCAAAGTATATGCTTTATGAACCAGTTGTTTATGTTTCCCAGTTTCTAAAGACACTATACCTAAATGGTCCTATCTTGGTTTTGTTATATGTTGTAATAAGTGTGCTTCAATTCTAAAGTAATAACAATGTATGTAAATTATGGGTCGTTATTGTTGGTATCAGAGGAAAGGTATTGTTAACCTTTGGAAACTAGGATGTGAAAGCCTTAGTAAGAACCCTAAGGATAAGTCTAAGCATAGAACAAAATCTTAGTGTTTTAGAAATGGCCATGAATAACCTAGGAAAAGACCTTAAGTGTGAAATTTTATTCTTGATTATGTGGTTTTCCTATTATAATTAGGGTTTCTCACACTATTCTTCTTGGTTTTAGTCAATGGCTGGAACCCGATGGAACTGTGTTATTGCGGAATGCGATGGTCAATGCAATGATTTTCCCCCTGAGAAACCAAGCGTTATGGGAGCTGGAATGCAAAATCTTGTAGCCATGCTCACACAACTTTCTCAAGCTATGAATCATGCAGGACTTCCAAACGAGCAAAGGAAGGAGAAACATTCTGTTGAATCCTTTATGAGACAGCATACACCTTCATTCAGCGGGTCTGTTGATCCATTAGTTGCTGAAAAATGGATTAGTACTACTGAAAAGATATTTTCATTTCTTCAATGTCCTAAGCATGATAAAGTCATCTTAGCAGTGTATCGTTTGGAAAGTGATGCTGATCAATGGTGGAATCTTATTAAGAATACGAGGCAAAGGGGTGAAATTGAGTCCATGGAATGGGACGAGTTCAAGAACTTATTTTTCAATAAGTACTTCCCTCGTATTCTCTAAACAAAGATGGAGAAAGAGTTTCTTGAACTGAAGCAAAAGGATGATGAATCTGTTGGTACCTATGAAGCAAATTTTACAAGACTTGAAAGGTACGCTTCTGGTATTATTATCCAACCTGAGAGTAAGATCGATCAATTCTTTAGTGGCTTAAAACCAAGTCTTCGAAGGGCCTTAGCCATAAGGGACTTCAATAGCTACGAGGAAATCGTTCGATGTGCTCTCAAAGTTGAGATGGAGATTGGAGTAACCCATCAGTCATATGGGTTTGATAAGAAGATGAAAATGGAATTCAAAGGAAAATCTAAAGAGCAGACTGAAAAGAAGATGAGCTTTCCCTTATGCTCAAAGTGTGGAAAGAAACATGGAGGGAGTTGTCTTAAAGGGACAAGTAAATGTTTCAAATGTGGAAAGGAAGGTCATCAGGCATTTGAATGTCGCGATAATGGGAAGAAGATGTCTAATGATGCAAACAAAGGAAGGGATACACAAAATGAACCTACTACACTTCAATGTTTCAAGTGCAAGGAGATGGGACATTATGCCAATAAATGCCTTAATCCAAGGGTTGATGATGATGGTCGACGTCAACAAACTCTTAAGGCTAAAGACAAAGGAAAGTCACATGAAATTTCTATCAGCGATGTAGAGTACGATAACGATGTGGTGAAAGGTACACTTACCATCCACTCTAAAGTAGCGAATGTTTTATTTGATTCTGGATCCACCCACTCCTTTATTTCTGAAGAATTTTCTAAGGTTATCACCGTATTACCTAAAAAATTAGATGTTGAGTTAGTTGTGAGAACACCTAATGGCACATCAGTCACATAAAAAGTTTATAATTATTCTCCAATTGAAGTTTGTGGGAAAGTGCTTCCTACAAATCTTATGATCCTTCCTATAGTGGAATTTGATGTGATTCTTGGCATGGATTGGCTTTCTCTACATGGAGCTCATATCAATTGCCAAAGAAGGGAAGTCACATTTCATATTCCAGATCAATCTATGATCGTCTATCGATGCAAGGATGAACATAACCTTCCAGTGGAAATTTCTTCCATTTTATGGGTATTGATTCCACTAAATAAAGGTTATTTATCTCAAATGGTTGGTGAGAAACTCACGATTAATAATATTCCCATTGTATGGGAGTTTGATGATGTCTTTCCGGAGGAATTACCGGGTCTTCCACCGAATCGTGAAGTTGAGTTTTCAATAGAACTCATACCAGGTGCTTTGCCTATTTCAAAGACACCTTATAGAAAGGACCCAATTGAGTTGCAGGAATTGAAGAAGCAACTCCAAGAGAATCTTGATAAGGGGTTCATACGCCCTAGTGCGTCACCTTGGGGAGCACCTATTCTGTTTGTTAAGAAGAAAGATGGATCAATGAGACTCTGCATTGATTATTGAGAATATAACAAGATCACTATCAAGAAAAAATATCCTCTCCCACGCATTGATGACCTATTTGACCAACTACGCAGAGCTCAATACTTTTCCAAGATTGATCTTCGTTCAGGGTATCATCAATTAAGGGTCAAAAGGGAGGATATACCAAAGACGGCTTTCCGTACAAGGTATGGACACTATGAATTTATAGTGATGCCATTTGGTCTTACTAATTCCCCTGCTATATTCATGGATCTAATGAATAGAGTCTTTAAAGACTATCTTGATCAGTTTGTGGTAGTCTTTATAGATGATATTCTTGTCTATTCAAAGAGAAAGGAAGAACATGAAGATCACTTGAGAATTATATTTAAGACCCTGAGAAAGGAGAAGCTTTATGCCAAATTTACCAAGTGTGAATTTTGGCTTCAAAAAGTTTCATTTTTGGGTCACATAATCTCAAAAGAGGGGATATCTATGGATCCAGCAAAAACAGAGGTTATCGAAAGATGGTCGAGACCAAAAATAGTAACCAAGATCTGAAGTTTTCTTGGTTTGGCTGGATATTATCGACGTTTTGTGAAATATTTTTCACAATTATCTAATCCACTCACCAAGTTGACTTGGAAAGGAGTTAAGTTTGTTTGGACGGAGGAATGTGAAGAGAATTTCAAGGATTTGAAAAGAAGGTTATCCAGTGAACTTGTTCTCACACTGCCTTGTAGTGGAGAAAGGTTTGTGATCTACAGTGATGCATCCAAGAAGAGATTGGGGTGTGTTCTTATGAAAAATGATATGGTGATAGCTTATGCCTCACAACAGTTGAAAATCCATGAGAAAAATTACCCAACTCATTATTTGGAGTTAGCTGCGGTAATCTTTGCATTAAAGATTTGGAGGCATTACCTTTATGGTGAAAGGTGTGATATTTATACTGATCGTAAAATTTTAAAGTATATTTTCACACAAAAGGAGCTGAATATGTGCCAAAGAAGATGGTTGGAGCTGATTAAGGATTACGACTACACAATACATTACCACCTTGGGAAAGAAAACAAGGTGGCAGATGCATTAAGTCGACAAGACCATGCTAGTTTATCCATGATGAGGATCACAAAAGATCCAATATTTATGGATTTACAAAGGATGGATCTTGGAATTATAATGAAAGGGGAAAAATCATACCTTTCTCAAATGAATTTTCAACCATCTATACATGTGAAGATTAAATAGGAACAGAAAGAAGATGTCGAGTTACAAAAGAAGGTGAGAAATGTTCCTGAATTCAACCTTGATTGTGATGGGATAATAAATTTCAGGAATCGGGTTTCTGTTCCTCCCATCCCCGAATTAAAGGAGCTACTGGATGAGGCTCATAGTTCTTCATTCTCTATTCATCCTGGAAGCACAAAGATGTATAGGGACCTGAAAGAGTACTTCTGGTGGGATGGCATGAAAAGAGATGTTGCTGAATATGTCTCTCGATGCTTGGTTTGTCAGCAAGTTAAAGCTGAGAGACAGAAGTCTAAGGGGATGTTACAACCATTACCCATACCCGAATGGAAATGGGAAAACATCACTATGGACTTTGTCATAGGACTTCCTAAACCATCAAAAGGCAATAATGCTATCTGGGTCATAGTTGATCGTCTTACAAAGTCTGCACACTTCATTGCTATTAGAGAGGATTTCTCTCTGGATCAGCTTGCCAGGATATATGTAAAGGAAGTGGTAAGATTGCATTGAGTACCACATTCTATTATATCTGATCGGGATCCGACATTTACCTCGAAGTTCTAGCGAAGTCTTCAGCATACTCTAGATATAGAGTTGAGTTTCAGCACTACTTATCATCCTCAGACAGACAGTCAGTCTGAGAGAACAATTCAAACTCTAGAAGATATGTTGAGAGCTTGCTCTATGGATTTCAAAAGTGGTTGGGATCAACACCTACCTTTGGTGGAATTTTCTTATAATAATAGTTTTCACTCCAGTATTCAGATGGATCCTTATGAAGCTCTCTATGGAAGGAAATGCAGGACTCCAACTTGCTAGGATGAAGTTGGGGAAAGAAAGCTATTAGGACCCGATCTCATTGATGAAATGGTAGAAAAGGTCAGATCTATTCAACAACACATAAGAGCAGCTTAGAGTCGACAGAAAAGTTATGCCGACAACTGAAGAAAATACCTAGAGTTTGAAGTGGGTGATAAAGTGTTCTTACAAATATCTCCCTGGAAGATGGTTATGAGATTTGGAAAGAAGGGGAAGTTGAGCCCTAGATATATCGGTCCTTTCGAAATATTCAATCGTGTTGGGAAGGTAGCTTACCGATTGGCGCTTCTACCGAATCTCTCTCAAGTTCACGATGTGTTCCATGTATCTCTCCTGAGAAAGTACATACCTGATCCTTCACATGTACTCAGCTCAGAAGTTGTACCGCTAGAGCAAGATCTTTCTTATGAAGAACAACCGATAGAGATTCTGGATCGTAGAGAAAAAGTCCTCTGAAACAAGACCACTCAATTGGTGAAAGTTTTCTAGAGGAACCACCAATTAGAAGAAGCTACATGGGAGCTTGAGGAAATGATGAGGGAGAGGTATCCTCATCTGTTTGTTAAAAAGTGACGAATTTTGAGGGAGAAATTCATTTTAAGGGGGGTAGAATGTAACACCTGAGACTTTTATGTTATATCATCAAAGTAATCTTTTTCTTCACACAACACTTGCTTGGCTTTCTTTACACGAAATTGCAACCATCCTCGATAGCTTGCGTCGTACGCAATACCGAGTTTCACTAAACAATGATATGCTAATAAAATATTATTAAAAATAGTCGTTATGAATAGTAATAACCACTTTTTGAAATTTTATATATTTTATTTTTTAAAATGGACTTCATTTTTGGATTCGAAATATCGAAATTATCCTAGGGTGAAATTTTGGTATTTTTATGAAAACTTTCAATTTTTGATGAATAGTGAAACCACTAAGTGGTAGTTAAAAAAACTGAATTTTTCATAAAACTTAATTTTACCACTTCTGTGAGTGGAATTTCAAAAATCCGAGAGACACGGTTGATGTCAGTAAGTAAAATGTGGTTCAATGAGATGAAAATAATTTTTGGTTAATAGTAACTTTTTACTTTTATTTACCACGGTTAAAAGTAAATAGGGTAATTAAGGGTAACAATGATATTATTATTACCCTAACACATGTCCTAATTCTATTGTACAAGTGTAATTCGACCAAAAACAACCTTAGGAACAAAATATGACCATTTAGGCCCACTTGGATTAGATTAGGACATTTATTATTAATTTATTTAAAGAAGGGTTAAAATAGTTAAAATCAATGTTTAATAAGTAAATCATTTTTAATATGGGGTTATACATAAGCTAAATACTACTATAAATATTAATTAGAAATATAAAAAACTTTCCTACATAATGGTATTTTATTTGTAATTTTTAGACATTAAATAATTTAATTTATTTATGACACAAAGATGATGCAGTAATTATCTTATTAATGAAATATTGACATAATTGATGTTATAAACACCAAAATAAATGTAATTTGAGACTTTTTATGAATTCCAATAATTTTATAGATTAATATGACATGTTAGTATTGATTTAATTAACTTTTTTCAAACTAATAATTCTGTTATGATTTTCACAAAAATTAATTACTAAATAGTGTCAAAATTTACATAAAATAGTTTTTAAAACAAATATTATATTAGTAATTGTTATTTTATTCCTAAAAATCTAAGGTTCGGCCAAATGACTTATATAAGGTTATATATATTAATGATAAACAACTTTGGGTTCTTTTGGCTGCTTATAGTAATTTTATTAACCTTATAGTATAAGAACACAAGAAGAAACGGTAAAAGTAAAATTATTTAACTTAATGTTAAATCTAAATGATAAGGTTAAAATAGGAACCTAAACTTGTCTAAATTCTATTATATGAGATTATTGCGACCCATCCCCACCTTAGATTCTAAATAAATCAATTTGGAGCTATTTAAAACCGAACTTGACTTTATAATAAAATAATATTTTTAGTATTTCCAAAGGAGCCCCTCTCCTCCCTTATAAAAGGGAACCTCCTCCCCCTATTCCTCACACCACTTTGAGCCTTCAATCTTGGAAAAACCCTGCCAATTTATTCTCCCCACTTCCCTAGAAACATCCTAGAGGTTCTGGTCTTCTTCAAAGACCCATTTTAGTGACCTAAAAGGAGGTCTCAAAGAAGCAATTCAAAGAAGAGGTAATGTCCGTTACCGATTCTTTCATCTTTATTTCTTCTTCCACTTCTTCTTATTTAGTTGTTTAATTATGAAGTAATAACATCAGTATCACTCATATACTTATATGTTATTATAAGTATGAAAAAAACCCTATTTCACCATCTATCCATCCTACGTAAAAAGAAATCACCGCGCGTGCGTACGTACGGAATACCGTCTCCACGCCGTGGTGTAATCTATTTTCCACCACCACCTTACTTGGATGGGTATAATGGTGTAAATAATGACTATATATGACTATTATAAAGTGATAATGATTCTGAAATAGTATACATACACTCCAATACAATTCCACGAACATTGGAACGATATCATCATTCGTGCGTACGTACGGAATACCGTCTCCACGATGTGATGCGACTCGTTCTACATGATCTTCATTTCATAATGATTATATAAATGAATTGAATGAATTAATATGATATATATTACACTAATACCATTATGAAAATGAGGTATATATAACCTAAAGAGAAGAATAAGAATTTATTCGACAAAACACGCATAAGAACAAAAAGTTATAAACACCCGAATAACAAGTAGCAATGAAATATTACTACTAAGAAGCTAAGGATATGACCGTATATGATATCATAAAAATAAGTATGATTCTGTAATAAGTCAATAACATTATTTAAATCATTATACAGGAGGTTCGGACACGTACAAAGCATATCGGACCTAAGGTAAGGGAAATATCACAATCTCATTTTTATCTGAGATTGTTTTTACTTTGGTATTTACCGGGGTGTATTTTATCATCCAAATCCTTGATTCCTCAATATGTAATATTATTTCCATCCACCTAAAAAAAATTTAATACAATTTTACCCTTTGGTGAGTTTTTAGTAAAGGATATGAAAGGAATATTTTTTCATTTTTCGTACGAGGTACTTTTTGACTTTTCCGACAAAAGTACGAAGAATGTTTTTTCAAATTATACGGCATGAATGGATTTTTAAAACATTATTTCCAAGAAGCTTCCTTTACAGGTTTTCAAGTTTATTTTTAATCAACTTCTCTTAGTTTATAATTGTATGACATGTTAAGAAAGGAAAAGTGTTTTTGAAGTAGAAAGGATATTTTCCTCAAGAATGGAGTTCAAGTGTTTTATCAAAATTATTTTCCATCTAAGATAATATAGGGTTATGTTTCTATCCTTATTATTACATGGATTTTATTATGTTGTGATGGAAATATTTTTATGAATTCCTTTATCTTATATGAATTGTTTTATGATGTCATGTTGTTTAAGAATCACATTTTTACTACATGGGTTATGCAATGATGTATGATTTATGATTTTGTGGCACACATAAGAATGGTATCATTATGAGATGGGTGGGACCTATATCTCCTTCCAATGAATTGGGTAAAGATTTTATATCTCATGAGATAGACATGGATGGAACGGTAGGTTATACCAGTTCAGTGAAACAGGACTGAAACGAGGAGTGAACTCGGTTCAGAAATGGACTTTGTCCACTAAGATAGTCTTGGCAATGAGTCTTGACTAATAAGAAATGATTCTCTATGATTATGTGTGTATGCCACAAAGTTTCATGTTTTATTTTATGATTATTGGGATTACATTTCACTACTATGATTTATCCCATGTTATGAAACTAAGATCTCTTTTGCAGGTTAATATTTCCAAAAGTTATGTGCTTATGTATATGATGTGATTGATATTTCCTTTGTTTACCCTTACTGAGCATTTGAGCTCACCCTTTTGTATGTTTTATTTCCCCAGGTCAGGAAGAAGGTTATTAAGTAGAATATTCAAAAAAGGGACTCTAGATATGATGAAATAAATGGGAGGCAAAGTAGATGCTTTATGAACCAGTTGTTTATGTTTCCCAGTTTCTAAAGACACTATACCTAAATGGTCCTTTCTTGGTTTTGTTATATGTTGTAATAAGTGTGCTTTAATTCTGAAGTAATAACAATGTATGTAAAGTATGGGTCGTTATACTACCCTTCCTTTATAGGTATTTATTTTACCTTCCAGGTCTAGTTTTCTCTTGAATACCAATTTTCACCCAATGGGCTTCACATCAACTGGTGCATCGACCAAATCCCAAACTTGGTTCTAATACATGAAATCCATTTTATAATTCATGTATTCTTGCTATATTTTATCTTTTTATCTCTCTAATACCTTTTTATAGTAGATAGGTTCATCATTGTCAACCAATAATGAGTCACCATCTTTGGTGACTAGAAAATCATATCTATCTATTTCTCTTACCTCTCTTGTACTCCAACGTAGTACTTGTGTTTCAGGAACTAATTCTTCCATGTGGACCTATAATATTTGTTCCTGTATCTACTCTTGTGTATATTGATCATCAAATTCATTGAATTCAATATTTCTCCCACTATCCTTTTTTAGGATTTACTCCCTCTCAATAAAGAAATTTTCTTTTGAAATAGTTACTTTCTTGTCTGAGGGGTTGTATAGGTGGTATCCCTTTATTTCCTTGGGATACCCTATAAAGATATAAATTATGCCGAGGTGCTAGTTTTTTCCTAATATGGCCTTAAAAACTACTCACAACCCCATACATGTGTATGTAAAAAATTGTTTTCTTTCCACTCCATAACTCCAAGGGAATTACATTTTCTACTTTATTTGGTACTAATTTTAATATATATGACACAGTTTATAATGTATATACCCAAAAAGATAATGAAAGATCTTCATGACTCATCATCAACCTTACCATGTATAAAAAAGGTATGGTTCCTCCTTTAACTAACACTATTTCACTATGGTGTGTAAGGTGGAGTGAGTTGATATAGAATCCCAAACTTTCATAGAAATTCGATAAACTCTTGGGTAAGATATTCACCACCTCGATTTGATCGAAGATTATTTATCTTATTTCCAAGTTTATTCTCTACTTCATTCCTGAATTCCTTGAATTTCTTAAAGTACTCAAACTTATACATTGTCAAGTAGGCATAACCATATATACTCAAATAATCATTAAAAGTTATTAAGTAAGAATACCCACCTCTATATTATACTAGAAATGTTTCACACACATTAGTGTGTACCAATCTTGGAAGCTATGTTTCCCTTTCACCCTATCCATTGAATGGAGGTTTGGTCATTTTTTCGTATAAACAAGTATGAAATCTTTAAATTTGTTTGAGTTAAAATGATTCTAAATGTCCGTCTTGATAGATCTTTTTCAAATGCTTCTCATTTACAAGACCAAGATAGTGATGTCATAACTGGGTGTTATGTGATTCATTTGAACATGATTCGTTATCAATTACCAATACTTGGTTTTCATAATTTAATACAAAAATAATATTATTTAAATTTTTCATACAATAACATATGTTATATTTATAAAAGAAACAAATTTTATTTCCAAACTTGAAAATAAACACATCTATATCTAGTAATGATATAGAAATTATGTTCTTAATGACTATTGGTACATAGTAACAATATTTTAAAACCAAAATCATTCCCATGGGTAATGAAAGGTGGTAGTTACTAATGGCCAGAGAATCTATCCCCACACCATTAACAACTCTTAAATCAACCTCTCCTCTAGAAATATTTTGAAATATACTTGGTTCCTGTATTTGGATATAGATTTGAGCGCTAAAAGTTTTATCAAATAATCAATGTGTAGATATTAAAATATTGAACTCGATAATGAATGCACCTTTAGCTTAACCTTGTTTCTAGGTCCACTTCATCTTCCAATGGAATGGTTTTCCACATGAAAAACATACTACCTCCTTTTTTTCCTTGCCTCTAGATATTCTTCTTCTTGGAAGGATGGTGCTCGAGAGCTTTAGAATTTTTGTGAGTCTTGGGCCCCTATTCCTTATTCTTCCTTTTCTTATTCACCATAAGGAATGTTGGTTTATCATTCCCCATGTCCTTATCCACTTGGAGAATTGAATTAAGAATTTTTGAAAGACTCTTATCATTATTTATCATATTGTAATTAATAGTAAAACTACATAAGGTCTTGGGAAGTGCTGAAAGTATGAAATCTATGCACAACTCATCTAGTAATTTAATACTTAAAATGTATAAGAATTAAATGTAGCTAATAATCTTGACTACATGAGGATTAGTTAGTAAAGAATATTCAATATTAGTTGTAAAAAAATAATTGGGGATCTCATATCTCTCTTGTATCACCTTCTCTTAATAGATATCCTAAAGGTGATATATCATGTTATACACATCCATATCCTCATGTTGCTTCAAAAGCTTATTGTTTATGGATGATATCACGAAACATTGAACATCTATGGAATCCTTCAAATGTTTCTCATAGATTGATAACTCTTCATCACTTGCTTAATTACCACACACATCAGGAATATGTTCTTCTAGCACATTTAATTTATTTTCATGGAAAAGGATAATCCGTAAGCACCTTTTTCACTCTTGGAAATATGTGCCGGTGATAAGGTTATCTTTGTCAAGTATAAATCATAGTGATATGTTTGAAATCATTTTAATTTTATATCTACAAATAAAATAAGAAAATATTTTGTACTTTATCTGATAAAATTTATACAAATAAATAAATATTATATTTTTAAATCTCCCACTATTTTATCAAAACTCAATATCCCTCACCATTGGCTCCTAAATATCCTATTTCTTGGATATTCTAGTGAAAATGATTCATATTTTTATTAATATTACCCCAACATTGGTTGGTAAAGCAACTTTAATGGTTCTAGGTAGGCATTCTAAAAGCCAACTACATTAACCCAGAATTCCTTGATCTATTGAGTGGACTCCCTAATTTTGAAATCCTTAAATTAGATTTCTTTAACCCTTACCTCTCAGTTACACCAAGTCTTACTTTTGAAGTCAACCCTTGATTTGAACAAAGTTATGTCAACCCAAAACTTCATGTTATAATTCCCTAATAATTGAAAGCATCCCAACTTTGTTTGGTCAAGCACTTTGAAATATGGTTTAATTTTAACTAAATTATTCAAAGGGTATACCAAATTAATATAAATAATTGAGGGTTTCTATCTTTTATGCATAAATTTACAATTGTGGTCTTGATCAAATGATTGTTAATATTAATTAGATTTATTAAAGTTATTAACCATGTATTAGATAATATATATGCATAATACAACTTATTTTAGTTCTATCTTGCATGATTTTTAATTCATTAATTCATGTGATCATGAAAAAACATATATAATGGAATAACCATGAAACTTTAAAGAAATAATATAATAATGTTTTATTATTATGAACTTTTACTAATGGCTTGTTTATCTAGAAATTGATAAACTAACCATTGACCAACGGGAAAAACACTTTAAACCAATTAAGGTTCATGTTATAGCTTTCCACCTAACCACCTATGGACCTCTCTTGTATTAGTTTTGCCTCAGCTCTAAACTTGAACTGCCTCTACTATCATGGGATCTTCATCTATTACATATGATTTTATTCACACACAAGTGAGTGAAACTAAAGGTTTACATAAAAGAAACCATGGTCACACCTACCCTTACATAATAAGAGCAGAGAAGGCACAAAAACCAAAATTTTAATTTAATAATAAATTAAATGAAACCAATCACGTAAAAAGGTTTGGTATATTCTCATGATCATCCACATGCATGAAAAAAAATTATGCATTTAATAAAACTGGCATTTAATTCTTAATATTTCTTATTTAAGATAAATTCACGATCAAATAAATTAATTGTATTCTTTAATTAATCAATTATTTTATCCTAATTCTCATCTAAATTTTCTTGATATTCTCACCTATCATAATTTTAAAAAAATTAAATAAATTTATTTAAAATTAAATATATACTAAAATGTACCTTGGAGGAAACACAGTGAATATTTGTCTGGTTCTACTCAATATGTATTATTCTCATATATTGTTTACTATTGTGACATATTGTATACACAACTTAACACTTAATTTCATAACATGTACTATTAACTTAATTATTAAAAAAATTACATGATTTTTCAGTCATGTGTTATGTTTCAATGCATGTAGAGTAATAAAAATAATACGACTCATACATGATATGCATATCTGAAAATTATGCATAAATTAATTATATATATATATATATATATTAAAACCCATCACATGGAATGTCTTATCAACTTAATGAACACACATAAGAACATATCGATAAGGTTTACACAGTATAATAAATTTATTTTAATTATACGTAATTTGGTATAGGTATGTGGTGTGTGTAAGTGAGCAATACAGTGTGTACATCTCTCACTATCTATCTGAGTCACACAACTAGGGACTCAATGTGTAAATTGTGCCTTAGAAAAATGGATTACATGACGTGTATAAATGACTAAAAATATTGTGGTCTCTGAGATACATGGTCACCAGTTTGGTAGGTTGTGTATAGAAATACATGGACCATATGTGACTTAAAAGGACTACATGTCATGTATGTGGGATAAATAGTGTGTACTTAGACTGATCATGTTCTAGGATGTCCTTGCCAACACACTGTGTAAGAAGTTTAATGTACCTTGTGTAATCAATTCCCCCAATTTGAATTAATTCCGAATTAATTCATGGAGCATTGAACGCAAGTACATGGTGTGTAACTCTAGTTACACGGCATGTACTCTTATGTTATCAGGCCAAAATCCTTAGCACCTCTAGATGAGTTCTTTGATATTATTTTTTTCATAAAATAATGATTTTTATTAGATATATAAGAAACAAAGGATGAAGAAGAATATCTCACAATTAATATTAAAAGAATAATTAAATTTTAATTGAAAACTAAATCATAAATGTGTAAATGAATCAATGATCTTTAAATAATTATAAATAATAATGTGACTGATCTAATACCACTTAAAGGTTTTGGTCATTGTGAAAGAATGGGATGCATCATTCCCAACTTTTATTTTTTTCATGATCAATGATCAATCTGAGATCTATATGAAGATAAACATCATGATCAATGGAATTGAATCAAAGAAAATAGATAATGGATAGAACACTGGAACCATAGGGAGGATCATCACATATTATTTATAATTAATTTAATCAATTAAAAAATAACTTGTTGGAATTATTTCTTCATTTATGAATCTAACAATAGATATGTGTTGTACCATAATTATGTTGTAGGAATCAAGAGCAGATTCCCTCTAGCGGTGATCCACATGTGTTTCACAAATCTCTGAACATCATCATAGGAATCTCTGGGTGCTAGCATGATAGATCCTATTGCTTGTGTCACCCACCTTTGATCACCATGAGAATCGCTTCCAAATAATTTTCCTTGATCTCTCTAGACTTTAGAGTGGGTGGTGGAGGAAGATCGCTCTCCAGTATTTGGAGCGTTCTTAGATAATGGAGATCTCTAAGGCTTGAGAGGATTATCCAAATCCATTATTCACAACCAAACAGATGAATTATATCTCTTAAAAGATAATATAATTGATTTTATATACTACTAGGGTTAAAATAAATTAATTGTATAAGTTCCCCTTATTATTTATTTAATCTCTTTTGGAACCCCATATCAATAATAATATTATTTTTATTATTTCTCAACATGTGCTTAACTTTAAAATTAGAATTAAATATTAATTATTCAAATAATATTGAATATTAATTATTTCTCACCAGACCATTAAACTTGGTATACCATTCCTCCAAAATATTTATAGGTCTTGAATAATGACTATTTATATATTAAATAAATATCACTAAATTATTCACCAATAAATAAATAAATATTACATTCACTAAATAGCAAATGAATATTTATTAAATATTTTTCTCACCTTATATTCTCTCAAATAACTGGTGATAGAATATATGTGGTCAATAAAACATTAATAATTATTAAACAACATATGAGAATAATATTTATTAAACTTGTTAAATAATAAATAATAATATATTATTTAAATGAGATTCAGGATACACTTAGTGTGTGACCCTCTAGGACTCTTTTTCAATGGCATTAGGTGAAGTGGACTAAATTCCAAGGTTAGCATCTAGAAACACACTAAGGCACCCATACAGAAAGAATTTAATTTATCAATGACATAATATCTCATACGGATGATTACTATGTAATATAATCACTTTAATGTGATATCTCTAATCAAGCAGGTTTTATGTCGGTGCCATCAACCTATCTGCTCGATGTATCTTTATTTGACTTCCTGGAAATCAAACTTGCCTATAGAACACCATGACTATGGATTTATTTAGGTTATATCATTTCTATCAAATTGTCTGAGATATCAACTTCTATTAAAGAATAAAAGGGAAAATCCTTTTTTGCGTTATTCATTAATGCAATATTACTCGGGATGCACCCAACATATCCTACCACATCGCGAACATATTTCATTATGGTTTTTGTCAACACATCAAAACAAATGACTCATAATTATCATTAATAATAATATTAAAGTCTATGGATTAATACACACGTACGCATATAGGAACATCCAATGACACATGTAAATGTGAATTTCTTACTGGAGGGTCTCATTCTCATAATATCCCACACTGAATATTACTAAGGGTGTACACCATGAGAAGGTTCCTCAAAGTAATATGAGTCTCTATCCCTAAAATCCTATATCATTTATTTCCCTCAAATGATATCATCCATTTATAGAACATATATTTAAGAATATTTTTGTAGCACTTATGGTTTCTCATCATAGCAGGGAACTGTTATAACCTTTTAGCATGATAGCTACTCTTAGGACATTATCACATACTATATTACATAGAATAACATTCATGATGTCGTAAGGATTTTATTAATATTTAAAACTATGAATACAGGTTATCATAAAGTACACAGAAGTTGGTTCTAGGGGAATAACTCTAACAGTTACATCTATGTACAAAGTTGTGTGCTATTTTATTGAGATTTAGATAAAATTAATTTAATTGTCTTATTTAAAATCACATTGGATGGGAATTTTAGGAATATTTCATGAAATAAGATAAAATGGATTAATTAACTAATAAGATAATTGATTAGATTATTTTTTTCAGGTTTTATCTTATTAGCTAATTAACTAAAATGAATGTTATCTAGTTTTTTTAAATACATAGTTGTTTTATGTGTATAGCCTATCATGATCTTGGACCAGACCTATATATGTGTTGGTTTTAACTAATATTTTATTTTATGGTTTTTAAAAAATTTATTATTAAATTAAATATGATGGTTAGCACATGTGTCACAATGCTTACAAATTTTCAAATTTATAAACCTACAAACTACTGTAGAAGTGATGAGTAGGGTTGACCCACTGATAGAATGTGAGAAGACACGAGGAATATCCTCTTGGAAGAATGTTTAGTTAGATAATATTTAATTATGATTGATAACTAAAAATTATAAAAATTTAATAACTATTTAAAAATGGTTTATTAAATTAACGAAAAATATCTAAGCGAGCTAAAATAATCTATGGAAGAAATTGGTAGAGATTAAAGTGTCAGAGTTGTGATGTTTTTTCAGGTGGATGCAATGCTAATTATTTAAATCCCACATCTGAATATTTATTTATTTATTTATCAATAATTACAAATTTAATCAAAATACTATCAGTTAATTTTATCTGATATTAAACGGTATTATAATTTTCACACGAATCATCTGTCATTTCATTCTATGGACTAATGAATAATTTGTGAGTTATTATAGCATTGAATAACTTGGTGAAATATCACAACCCAATTCTCACAAATTCAAAGTATCAATCTGTGTCAGATTTTTTCACATGAGATTATTTATTAGGTATCACTCATGCAAGTTTGTAGCAGAATTCACACAAAATATTAATCCTTGAATTAATATATTTATTTATTTGGAATTCGATCGTGTGCAATTTATGATTCTCTCACATGCGTGATCAATTCCTAGATGAATAAATTTCATAATGATCTCCCATTCATGGTTAATTATTAGGTATCATATAAATGGTAACCAAATAAGGTGCAAAGATTCAAAATTATAGTTAATTTGAACAGAGATATAATTAATTAAATAAAAATCCAATTTAAAAATAATAATTTAAAGGGAAATCAAATATGGAAATAAAATAAGGCATGCATACACCATTACCTTCATCAATAATTTGACACCAAGAACGTTAACTAACCATCACACAAACACGACACAAAAAATAAATAAATGAATTCATCATGTTTTTTTTTTGAAGTGATTACCACCGTACGCCACCACATTGGATTGAAAAATAGTAATCATCATCCACCAATCAGTGGAGTATCAAACTAAATCACTAAGAAAGTATGTCAACATGAAAAACAAATGATCGGATATGTGTTCTCTCTTCCCGTGCAATTTCAATCTTCATAAGAAAATCAAACCTTCACGCATGCACCAAAAGTCACCAAACCTACTTCGCACCCACCCAAAATGTGGGATTTATCCTGGTGTTCTGCTCGGGCAAGGCTGAATGGGTTCAATGGGGAGGCGGAGTCCATTCGGCCTGGTGTGGTGTGCGACAATGAAGGAGGGTGGATGAGGTAGTGGTGTGGTTGATATATGTCTATAGATATTTTATATAAGTCAACTAAACCAATAATTTGGTTCCCATCACCTACTTGTGAGTTATAAACCATATTTAATAAATGGAGTATTTGAAGGAATATAGAGTTAGTTTGTAATGCCCCGACCCCAGCTACCCAGAGTCGGTGCATTACTTCATAACATTGGCATGATCACAAAAGATCAAGTCTCGAAAGACCGATTAGTTTAGTAGCCTTGGAAACACTAGATACATTCGTAAACGTTACATTACATCATAAAATGAAAAACTACAACAACAACATAATGTCTCCACAGTCCACACTATTATCCCCTCATAATATCCCTGCAGGTCATTCATAATTTACTTCTTCACTTCCTGGGAAAAATAAAACATAGAAAAGGGGTGAGCTCAGATGCTCAGTAAGGATAACAATATTGCGGAAGCTTTCATAAATAAACATAAACATTTAAGGCAATGTATAACTAAAACAAAAGCCTTTTAAACTTGAACATCAAAATAATATGGCAAAAGTAAAATGAGATAAAGTCATTTACTTATTCACATGTATATTCTACTGGTCGAATAATCACATGCAATATCAATAACCACTTTCATAATGATGGAATGCATAATGCCAGACTATCATAACCACGTAGCCAAGGCCTCGTGCCAAGACCACAAATAAGATTTTGTCAAGGCCTCGTGCCAAGACACTAGTTTGTCTCATGAGACTTGCCGATGCATCGAGGAGCTATAGTGGGCTCCACCCGTCACTTATTAAGTCCAATGCATTCCTCATATGAACAGGTTTAAACATATCATAAACCATAACATAATCGTATCACATAAAACATGCGTAAAGGAAACATAACATTTCCACATTTCAATCACAAGATGTCAATACAACACATTGATATAATAAAAACGCTTTCAAAACCATTTTCAATACCAAAATAAAAGCAAGTTAAAACTTTGTATTTATTTTTCATTAAAAAAGTGATGGCTTGTAGAGGAAGCCGAAACTCAAATAATGGTCACGGCGGCGGAGAAGTCATTGTCGCCGCATAAGTACGGAAAGAAAAACATTCCCTTTTTGTCGTTTAGTAAAACGCTTCGTATAAAAAATATTCCTTTTGAATAAACGTAAAAGTCAAAGGGGTTTATACACCGTATAAAAGAAAGTTGTGTATAAAACTAAATATGCCTCAATGAAAGGAGATTGAGACGAAGTCCTTAAAAAGATCATTTTTAAAATAAAATAGATCTATTATGTGTATTCACTATAAGTACACATAAATATAGTAAAATTATAAGATAGGACATAATAATATCAAGACATAATTTGAAATTATGAGATTAACCCAAAGAATAGAAATTGGGTTAAGAAGTTCCCTTACCTCGTGTCTGACTTGACTCAACCGTTCTTTATCCTCCTGAATAATAAACTAGAGTTAATATCTACCTTATTAAGAACCATTTTCAATTTCATTATCCTTTTTATATCACTTATTACAATGTTATGAACGTTATGTAATTATTTAAGTTAATAACGGTCGTTTTGTCGATCTTTGGTACTTGAGTCAACAATAAACTTCTTATAATTACAAGTTGTTTATGTGGTAGAATATCCATTATCTCCAGAATTATATTCATGATTTAGATGTCATATAAATTTTATATATCCAGTATATACATTCATTTATAATATTACGTAACATTTAGAGGTAAGAAATGAAATGCACCGTTCATGGAGACGGTAAGCTGTACGTACGCATGAACGCTACTTTCATTTCAATTTCATATTTAATGGAACTAAATAATAATGATATAAATGTATAATATAATTCCAGTATAATATAGTGTATAATACCATTTTCTTCATCCTTTATACATCCCACATATGGCATTAACGATTCAAATCACTTTGAGGGGGCGGTAGTCCGCACTTCCTAAAATGAAATTATCGCATTTTACCCATAATGGAAATCATAAAGTATGCCATAAATGAGAAATACAGAAGAATAAGTAAAATATAAACATATTATATATCATATATAAAAATAGTGAAATCTTAATGGCCACCTTTGAAGGTGTTATATGAGTGTTGAACAATCATCGTTTCTTGAGGCAGAAATTCGCCATCCACAGAAACCGTATGTTCTTTAACCATTAGATGTAGGTGTGTGTAAGTGTAGCTCGAATACTTCTTATAACAACATCCTAGTATATTTAGGATACTGGTGTTGTTACAAAAGAAATGAATAAAAAGAGTTTAGGGGGTTGGAGAAGAAAAATAAAACAAAACAACATTAGAAAAGACATTACCTCAAAATCGGGTAACTCTTTTTGATTTGAGCCAAAGGCTTCCTTGGGAAGCGTTCTGCCAAAAGTAAGGCTTCTAGGAGTAAGAGGGGGAAGTTGGGAGAGTATTTGGGTAGAGTTTGGCCGAGCCAAATGGCTTGAAAGTGTAAATGAGGTGGGAGAGGTGGGGGCCTTTTATAAGTGGAGAGGAGGGGCACTCTTGGAAAGTAATGAAAAGTCACTTTATTATAAAATGAGTTTCGGATTTTAGAGGTCCCACACTTATATAATTCGAGGATAATATGATAAGGGTTCTAAATCTACTCATCCAATAGGTTTTTGACAAGTGTACTCTTTGGATTTTACATTATCTTTCCATTTTATTTAAATCGTTAAATAATGAGGTCATCGCTGCATCATCATGATGTCATAATTAATTTAATTTATTTAATGTCTAAAAATTATAAAAAAACTACTATGATGTAGGAAATCTTTTTATATTTCTAATGAATATTTATAATCAAACTTTGGAGTTGTGTAACCCCACTTAAAAACTGTTTTAGTAAAATAACTCATGTTTGTGTCAATTTAATTTTAACATTAAATAAATATATATTAATGTCATTTTCCAACTAAAGTGGCTCCATGGGGTCCCCAAGTTGACCCATGGGTTGTCTTGGTCGTCCATGACTCATCCAATAGGAGTAGGAAAAGTTTCATGCTCATCTCATATTATTAAAACATTATTTGTACCTTAAACTACACTAATTACCTCTAATCGCGATTAAGAACTTAAAAGTTACTATTCACCAAAAAATTATTTTAATCTCATTGAACCACATTTTGCTTCTTAATGACAACCATGTATGTCAGATTTTTGAAAATCAAATCACAGAAGTGGTAATATTTCATTTAAACGAAAAATCAGTTATTTAACTACCACTTAGTGGTTTCATTATTCATCAAAAATTGAAGTTTTTCAGAACAAGGCCAAAATTTCACCCTAAGCTATAATTGATATTACGAATTCAAAAATGATGTCTATTTTACAAAATTCCAAACATATAAGTTGCATTAGTTATTTTATAATTAATTCCCGCTGTTACGACAAATAGCTTGTTTTTAAGAAACAATTTATATCAAAAGATTGGCAATTGTTTATGTCCAATTTCAATGTTAAATTAATTCTAATGACCACCATTGGATAAAATGGTAAAAATATATTCTAATTATACCTTAAAACCACTAAATAGTATAATTTATCACAATAAATTATTTTGATTAAAAAGTTGTTTTAATTATTTTTCATTATTCATAAAAAATTAGAAGTTCTCAGAAAAATACCAAAAATTCAACATAGGATAATTTCGATATTCCGAATCCAAAAATGAAGTCCATTTTGAAATATAAAATTTCTATAATTTTAAAAAGTGGTTATTACTATTTATAATGGCTACTTTGATTAGTCGCGGTGTTTTAGAACTCGAAGTTGCGTACAATGCAAGCTATTGCATTATTGAATGCGAAGCGTATCGTGGAAGCTCGGGGTGTTACATTCTCCCCTCCTTCAATAAATTGCGTCCTCGCAATTTGAAATTTTTCTTTTAAAATAAAAGGTTGAAAAGAGAAAATACCTTTGAGGAAAACACACATCGGAAATAAGGTTAATAAATATATAACATTAAAAGAAAGCAAGATAAGTACAAAGGTCACCCGATATAGCCCATTCTAGGATTCTATGAAAATATGGATATGGAGGAGAAACAAACCATCAAGCTCTGATGGAGAGTTATAGAAAACAGGATTAGGAGAAAGTTTAACCACAAGAAAATCACAAACTTGTGATTGGTTAAACGGTCATTGAATCCCCAGTTGGAAAAGTTAACCGACAACATTTTTGTTTTAAGTTACCTTTTATAATGTTTAGGAATTTATTTAGGAGATTTACTAAGAACGTAAGGGAATATACATACTTGTTATGTATACTTTCATTCGTTAATAAATTTTTACCACATACCCAACTTTTACTCCAAATGGTAACGGAACTCAAAAATATTCTATTTATCCTAATTGTATAAGGTTCCAAATGTTAAAACATACCATTTAGATTAGTAAAACTATTTTTTAATAACTAGGGACTTTCTGTAGGCTAGTGGTAGGAAATAAAGGCCTGTCGCACTATGGTTGTGGGTTCGATTCCTGCAGCTTTGTCCGACGCGACGGGTTATGCCCCACCCTGCAGGTTGTCCTTTTCCTAAAACTATAGTATCATAATATTCCAAAAATTATCTTCATAAATTTTATAACCTTAAACAATACTATCCAAAGATCAACTTAATCCACTCCAACCTTTATAGTTATCCAAAATACCTCTGTCCAGACTTTCTCTAAAAGGTCTCTTAATTCCAAAATCAATTTATCAGATTCCCCAAACAAAGTAAAGTTTCTCTTATTGTCACATACTAAAAATATAATTACCTTCATCATATTAAAATCTTACTGAAATCGACAAGTACTACAGTACAATCCTTATATATATATATATCACATTATTCTAATAACCAGAATATAATCCTTGAGTCCAAAAGCACCAATACATTAATTATTCCGCTTCAACTGTAGTCACAGCATAAGATTGGACTTGATCCCTTGGCCTTTTCTGAGGTAAGTTTCCTTGACGCTTAGGACATTCATTTGCATAATGCCCCATTTCCCTACAATTGTAGCATTCAACTTTGACAGCCTCTTTCTTTCCCTTGCAATCACGATCCTGGTGACCCTTTTCTCCACATTTATAACAAACTCTCATTCCTTTTAGGCACGTACTAGGGTGATTCTTCCCACAATTATCACATAATGGAAAATCATTATTTCCCTTTTTCCCTTTATTTGTCTCTTGTTCCCCCGTTCTCTTCTTCTCTTGCTTTACTTTGTTGTCATAAGACTTAGAGAATTCCTTTTCTGTCTTGATAGCACACGAGACAATATCTTCGTATGATGAGAAGGATTGTGATACTAAAGCTCGACGGAGAAATGGTTTTAACCCATCAAAGAAACGAGCAATATTACTCCTTGGGTTACGTATATAATCGGCAGCATGCCTCGCTAACCTTGTAAAGTTAGCCTCATACTTTGCGACATTCTCATCCTCCTTCTGCCTCAGACTCAGAAATTGTCTTTCCATATCTGCTCGATGGTCACGAGGAAAGTATTTTTCTAAGAAAAGCTCTTTGAACTCCCTCTATTCCATATTCAATACGTCATCATCTTCCTTTGTGTTTTGAATCAGTGACCACCACTGATCGGCATCTCCAGTGAGGCGGTAAACTGCCATGACAACCTTCTCCCTTTCACTACTCCCCAAGGCATGGAATATTTTCTCTAAGGAATTTATCCATTGCTCAGCTACTATAGGATTTTTACTCCCAATGAAGGTTGGTGGTTGTTGCCTCATGAAGTGGTCTAACATTGATCCTCCACGTTGCGGATCAAGGTGCTCCATACGAGTAAGGTTATTATTCATAACCTGCGTGAGTTGTCCCAGTACGGTGAGAAGCTGATCAGCACCAGTTGTATCACTAGCTCCACCATAATTATCTTGAGCAGGAGAGAAATCCCTACACGGAGTGCGTGCATTGATACGGTTTCTATTCCTTCCACTAGGCCTCATTTCTAAACAATGGCATAAACTAGATTAGTTTATGAATCAAAATACATAATTCCATACTTGTAAAACACTTAACATAAATTGAACTAATTATGGATATAATCCATAATTATAAAAATGTTTTCTTTGAGGAAGTATATACTCGTAACCCTTCATAGTGGTTTGTAAATAAAATGGGAATTATCCTAAGCATATCCCCCGGGAGTGTCGTAACCAAGAGTGCAGCAAGGCCCGTTGTCGTGCACCAGTTCCCGTTCGAGTCTAGCTCAAAGCGGTGTTTTCGGGTTTTACCCCTAGGTACATCTGTGCCAGAGCCGCCTCTACCTGCTCGTATCCAGACAGGGATGTATTGCTCGGAAAACTCATAACATCTCTATAATACCAAAATTCTAGGAAGTTCTTCTATACTAATCCTCAAAGTCTATCTTCAGGCTATGTGCTGTAATCAGAGTTTATCTAAATCTAGCTTCCAAGGTTTGTACTAAACTGCCTCTGATACCAACTGTAACGCCCCGACCCCAGCTACCCAGATTCGGTGCATTACTTCGTAACATTGGCATGATCACAAAAGATCAAGTCTCGAAAGACCGATTAGTTTAGTATCCTTGGAAACACTAGATACATTCGTAAACGTTACATTACATCATAAAATGAAAAACTACTACAACAACATAATGTCTCCACAGTCCACACTATTATCCCCTCATAATATCCCTACAGGTCATTCATAATTTACTTCTTCACTTCCTGGGAAAAATAAAACATAGAAAAGGGGTGAGCTCAGATGCTCAGTAAGGATAACAATATTGCGGAAACTTTCATAAATAAACATAAACATTTAAGGCAATGTATAACTAAAACAAAATCCTTTTAAACTTGAACAACAAAATAATATGGCAAAAGTAAAATGAGATAAATCCATTTACTTATTCACATGTATATTCTACTGGTCGAATAATCACATGCAATATCAATAACCACTTTCATAATGATGGAATTCATAATGCCAGACTATCATAACCACGTAGCCAAGGCCTCGTGCCAAGACCACAAATAAGATTTTGTCAAGGCCTCGTGCCAAGACACTAGTTTGTCTCATGAGACCTGCCGATGCATCGAGGAGCTATAGCGGGCTCCACCCATCACTTATTAAGTCCAATGCATTCCTCATATGAACAGGTTTAAACATATCATAAAGCATAACATAATCGTATCACATAAAAAATGCGTAAAGGAAACATAACATTTCCACATTTCAATCACAAGATGTCAATACAACACATTGATATAATAAAAACGCTTTCAAAACCATTTTCAATACCAAAATAAAATCAAGTTAAAAACTTTGTATTTATTTTTCATTAAAAAAGTGATGGCTTGTAGAGGAAGCCGAAACTCAAATAATGGTCACGGCGGCGGAGAAGTCGTTGTCGCCGCATAAGTACGGAAAGAAAAACATTCCCTTTTTGTCATTTAGTAAAACGCTTCGTATAAAAAAGATTCCTTTTGAATAAACGTAAAAGTCAAAGGGGTTTATACACCGTATAAAAGAAAGTTGTGTATAAAACAAAATATGCCTCAATGAAAGGAGATTGAGACGAAGTCCTTAAAAAGATCATTTTTAAAATAAAATAGATCTATAATGTGTATTCACTATAAGTACACATAAATATAGTAAAATTACAAGATAGGACATAATAATATCACGACATAATTTGAAATTATGAGATTAACCCAAAGAATAGAAATTGGGTTAAGAAGTTCCCTTACCTCGTGTCTGACTTGACTCAACCGTTATTTATTCTCCTGAATAATAAACTAGAGTTAATATCTACCTTATTAAGAACCATTTTAAATTTCATTATCCTTTTTATATCACTTATTACAATGTTATGAACGTTATGTAATTATTTAAGTTAATAACGGTCGTTTTGTCGATCTTTGGTACTTGAGTCAACAATAAACTTCTTATAATTACAAGTTGTTTATGTGGTAGAATATCCATTATCTCCAGAATTATATTCATGATTTAGATGTCATATATGTCTTATATATCCAGTATATACATTCATTTATAATATTACGTAACATTTAGAGGTAAGAAATGAAATGCACCGTTCATGGAGACGGTAAGCCGTACGTACGCATGAACGCTACTTTCATTTCAATTTCATATTTAATGGAACTAAATCATAATGATATAAATGTATAATATAATTCCAGTATAATATATTGTATAATACCATTTTCTTCATCCTTTATACATCCCACATATGGCATTAACGATTCAAATCACTTTGAGGGGGCGGTAGTCTGCACTTCCTAAAATGAAATTATCGCGTTTTACCCATAATGGAAATCATAAAGTATGCCATAAATGAGAAATACAGAAGCATAAGTAAAATATAAACATATTATATATAATATATAAAAATAGTGACATCTTAATGTCCACCTTTGAAGGTGTTATATGAGTGTTGAACAATCATCGTTTCGTGAGGCAGAAATTCGCCATCCACAGAAACCGTATGTTCTTTAACCATTAGATGTAGGTGTGTGTAAGTGTAGCTCGAATACTTATTATAAAAACATCCTAGTATATTGAGGATACTGGTGTTGTTACAAAAGAAATGAATAAAAAGAGTTTAGGGGGTTGGAGAAGAAAAATAAAACAAAACAACATTAGAAAAGACATTACCTCAAAATCGGGTAACTCTTTTTGATTTGAGCCAAAGGATTACTTGGGAAGAGTTCTGCCCAAAGTAAGGCTTCTAGGAGTAATAGGGGGAAGTTGGGAGAGTATTTGGGTAGAGGTTGGCTGATCCAAATGGCTTGAAAGTGTAAATGAGGTGGGAGAGGTGGGGGCCTTTTATAAGTGGAGAGGAGGGGCACTCTTGGAAAGTAAAGAAAAGTCACTTTATTATAAAATGAGTTTCGGATTTTTAGAGGTCCCACACTTATATAATTCGAGGATAAGATGATAAGGGTTCTAAATCTACTCATCCAATAGGTTTTTGACAAGTGTACGCTTTGGATTTTACATTATCTTTCCATTTTATTTAAATCGTTAAATAATGAGGTCATCGCTGCATCATCATGATGTCATAATTAATTTAATTTATTTAATGTCTAAAAATTATAAAAAAAATACTATTATGTAGGAACTCTTTTTAGATTTATAATTAATATTTATAATCAAACTTTGGACTTGTGTAACCCCACTTAAAAACTGTTTTAGTAAAATAACTCATGTTTGTGTCAATTTAATTTTAACATTAAATAAATATATATTAATGTCATTTTCCAACTAAAGTGGCTCCATGGGGTCCCCAAGTTGACCCATGGGTTGTCTTGGTCGGCCATGACTCATCCAATAGGAGTAGGACAAGTTTCATGCTCATCTCATATTATTAAAACATTATTTGTACCTTAAACTACACTAATTACCTCTAATCGCGATTAAGAACTTAAAAGTTACTATTCACCAAAAAAATTATTTTAATCTCATTGAACCACATTTTACTTCTTAATGACAACCATGTATGTCGGATTTTTGAAAATCAAATCACAGAAGTGTTAATATTTCATTTAAACGAAAAATCAGTTATTTAACTACCACTTAGTGGTTTCACTATTCATCAAAAATTGAAGTTTTTCAGAACAAGGCCAAAATTTCACCCTAAGCTATAATTGATATTCCGAATTCAAAAATGATGTCTATTTTACAAAATTCCAAACATATAAGTTTCATTAATTAATTTTATAATTAATTCCCGCTGTTACGACAAATAGCGTGTTTTTAAGAAACAATTTATATCAAAAGATTGGCAATTGTTTATGTCCAATTTCAATGTTAAATTAATTCTAATGACCACCATTGGATAAAATGGTAAAAATATATTCTAATTATACCTTAAAACCACTAAATAGTATAATTTATCACAATAAATTATTTTGATTAAAAAGTTGTTTTAAGTATTTTTCACTATTCATAAAAAATTAGAAGTTCTCAGAAAAATACCAAAAATTCAACATAGGCTAATTTCGATATTCCGAATCCAAAAATGAAGTCCATTTTGAAATATAAAATTTCTATAATTTTAAAAAGTGGTTATTACTATTCATAACGGCTACTTTGATTAGTCGCGGTGTTTTAGAACTCGAAGTTGCGTACAATGCAAGCTATTGCATTATTGAATGCGAAGCGTATCGTGGAAGCTCGGGGTGTTACATAGTTCTAGGAAAAGATGAGGGGGATGCAGTTCAAAATGGAATTGAGATGAGACCTAAATGGGAGATACATAGTTGTATTAGAGGAATACTGCAACTCATTCCATGACTGTCATTATGATTTTTTCCCTAGATTCATAAGTTGATTTATTTTCCTCTCAATAAATCAACCATTATATAATATCATGATCATGTCATTTTTTATTTATTTTATTTACATATTATACATGATTTATTCTATGTATGTAATATCATGATCACATAAATAAATAAACTAGTATGGAACTATGAAACTAAAATAAATGGTTTGTGGGTAAATGTTTTATATGAACATGGTTAATCCCTAAAGTTAAATATACTTTATATAAATAATACTTGTAAATGATAAAATAAGAAAAAATAGATAATGAATAAAATCACACAACTTGATATTAAGTTGGACTAAGACTTTTATTAGTTGGTTATGAATGAAACCAATTTAAAAAAGTGTTTGACCAACCCTTACTAGGACACTTGCTTATATTATGAGAGTTATTATGAATTTTTTGGGTTGACTTAACCATTTTACATCAAGAGAAGTATCCAATTATATACATAGTGTAACATGGAGGTGAGTGTTGAGGAAATCCTAGTTAGGTTTTTAGGATTGGGGAATCCAATAAATGGATTAAAAAGTTGTAAGCTCACTGTTGGAAAAGGAATACCTACCTAAATACCTTCTAGTAATAGATCGATCCCTTTCTTGATTTATGAGAAGGGTAATATGGATCCTTTACACTATAATTTCCAAGTAACTAGATATTCCAAGTCCAATAGTGAGGGTTTTTGTGACTTGATAAAAAATTAGAGACTTAATAAATATGAGATTATTTTATCTCACATAATTTGTAATAGTGTAAAGTAAAAATCATATGTTTTAACTATTATATAAAAATGAAAAGATAAACCATGAAAGCAATGAGATAATTCCTTAAATCAGGGTATGCCCTTATAAATAAATTTTTTTAGATATAGTATAATCATTTACATGATGCATTATTATCATAAAATTTGTATTATGTATTGGAATCCCCTATTTCTATTCTTCCACCCCAGTAGGTGAGAAAATGTGAAAATGATTCTTACTAGATATATGTAGAGGATGTTTCATATGTCTAGTGTATTATATTATCAACTATATCCATAGATTTTATGATGCAACATTAGTACTTGCATGCATACACCATAATATCTTATATTATTTTTATTAATAAATAAGACAAAAGGCTTCAAATAAATAATATTTTCAATACACTATATTAGGGTAAAATAGAAGAAGGTAATCTAGATAAAAATAATTCTTTCAAAATGATCAGGTATATTGATATGTTAGTGAAATTGTTCTTCCAATTTGATATGAAATTATCCATTGGTCTTATTTTATCATCGATACCTCTAAGATTATCCTAATTCATCTAAGCCTAGATAATAAAATGGATAAGTTTCATAGGATTTTTTTTGACAATACTTATCTAGAAAGATAAATATTGGTTGAGATGTGTTTCCTCACCATATATGGTGAAGATTTTTAAAATAAAGGATGAAAATACCATGTATAATATAAACCTAAAATATCTTTTATATCATCCTTCAAAGAGATAAAATATTCAAAGATAAAAGAATGAACAATAGGCTATTTACTTCTTATATGGAAAGAATGAACATTATAAAATAAATTTCAATGAACTAAATATGCATGTAGATGCATAAAATTCATTTATATTCATCAAGTTTCTATTCACCACTTTTTTATTAAATACATTATTCTTACAACATGTATATATTGAAATATAAGAAATGAGCAAGAATAGAAAGGTTATAGTGTAAACTCAAAAGGAGCTGAGAAAGGGAGATTCTTATGTCCACCAAGGGGAGGTACCTACTTCTCATTATAAAAAATGGATTTATTTAAGTTTGAGTGTAAGTAATGAATTTATCTCAATGTCCATCTAGTCACAATGAGACATTATATCAAATTTTGAATAAATGTTATTATGGCACTTCAATACTGAACTAATGGTTTAGTAACTATTGGATCATAGATATCCATTTAAATTAATGAAAAAAAAATAAGACTCTTTCCCAATTATTGAAAGATACTTATTTTTCAAATAAAACTAGAAGTAGATAACTTTTTTATACCATTAAATTTTTTTAGTCTTAATTGATCTAAGATACTAGATATACAAACAAACTATTTATCATGGTTTAGATAAATAAACCTGTATAAGTTAAGGTATTCTGAAAATATTTTAAGATTTAGTTTAAAATAGAAAAATGAACTATTATAAAGCTAATGGTAACTTCATATACTTCATGATATTCCTTAAATAAATTTTAGAAATTGTTAGTGAAGTAAATGAGTGCACTTGGTAAATATTGACAAATATTAAAGCTGTATTATCAAAGAGTATCTTATCCAAAAATTAATTGATCATGCATATAGATTAATGGTATTCCAAAACTCAAATTTTCTTATATGAATCAATATCATGATTTTAGTAAAATTAATATCAATGATGAGTCTTATATATATTGAAAATCATCGGTATATTTTTTCAAGAGATGTTTTAAAAATATAATTGAAACAACTAGACCTATTATAACTATGTTGTCTAATTGATATCATATCAATTTTGATTTTATAAGAATAAATTAGGAAACTTCAATAGTTTTTTTTAAACGTTTTTTATAAGATGGGTTTAGCTAAAAACAAAAAAAACACTATGGTTCATCTAACTTAATAATCCTATAGACACAAAAGATATTAACATTTAGTCATGACCAATTATATTTACATACAAGAATCATATCTCTATAATAGAAGTGGGAGAAGACTTAAATTATATGGTTTAATGCTCTAGATTCATATGATATGGAATAGGAAAGCTATACTATACAGAGATTAGTGGGAGTAGTTGTTCCAGAGACACACATTACATAGGAAGTCAAAACCAAAAAGGTGGGTTATCTTCACTTCAGTGGGTGATATATATATTATTATTTCATAATAAATATTCCTACAAATAATAAATAAAGGGAAACATACTAAGGTTTAAAAGTATATATAAACTCATGTAATGGACTCCATGTATCAAGATTCAGGGAATCCTTATTTTAAATGTTTCCAAGACATGATACTCCTAGTGAGTATTTAATGATAAACTATACATGCATGGTATAAAATGGTGAAAATAAATAATGATTGATTATTGAAAGGTCTAGTCTATGATAAAACCTACACCAAAATCATCATGACTAAAATCATTTTGAATTATACTTTTCAAATCATATTTCTATGGTCATCATATTGGGATATTGATTTTCAAGTCCACTCTATTTAGAGGAATACTTAGGGAAGATGCCTATATGACATAACCAAAAATAGATCCAATTATATATGTCTAAAAGTAATAAATACAAAGGGTTAGTGACATAAATAAATACCAATAATATATGAAGATTATATAAATACATTTATGAATAATTCATATATAGAGAGTATAGAATATTAATTTTGAATGAATGAGTGACATATTACACTAACAAGTTAATGAGATAACTATAAGTTTTCATGAAATATATGTTGAACACATATGGAAAACAATTGTTATGTATTACAAGTTTTTTAAGACTAAGGAATGAAATTTTCTCCAAGTATGAATTAATGTAGCAACTGTATTCTAGAAAAAATGATCTACAAAATAGATCCATAAGTTTTCTAAATCTAGTCAAAGTACATATATTAACAAAGTATTAAAAAATAAAATTTGAAACAATTCAAGACCAAATTGTTGTTGGATTATAATCCTTCCACTAGAACATGTATGGGAATATAAATATATTATTAATATTAAAATAATTTTTTAATATTAAGTGTTATGAATTTATTTCATATTCCATGATATGTACTGATGTTAGATATTATTGCTGCATAATGCATAATAGATTAATATAAAACAGATCCAACATAACTACATTGAATTACTGTTACAAGTGCCATACATTACTTAGAAAAGTAGAACTAGATGAGTTCCTAGTGTTTAGAGAAGTGATAATACTAGTAATCAAGTGAATTGAACACTTATATTCACTTAGTTCAATTTGATATTGTATCATAGAAATGGATAAGTAAATATTCATGAAATACTTATTACAGCTAACAGACTCCCATATCTATAATATCTGATCATGTTATATCTTCTAATACATCTTATGGATTGGTTTAGCAATTACTTGTTCTGATTTTAGGTTATAAAAAAAATTGTTTTATCATTATTATGATAAGAATTTACTATGGAGTTATCTAGGATGTTAAGACTCTGACATGGGAGCAAAAGGTGGGTACTTGGTCATATCATTACTTGAGAGATTTTCTCAAGGTAGTAATGTTTCATTAAGAATATTTTCCGTAAAAAAATTTTTATTTACTAAACCTAGTCATAGAAACATGATAGGCCTAGAAACTATCTCCATACTTTATAAAATCATGTTTACCATGAGATAACTAACTATTTTTTAGTAGTTGGATCTAGTATATGTGGAAGTATATTGGAGTTAATGCCCTAAAACCAATTGTTTTGTACTTTATATTAAATGAATATTCAAAAAGTGAATAACAATTTAAATAAATTATAACATATTTATTTTTATTATCCATATCATTAATTTTATAATGTTATAGAGCATCTATTTTATTAAAAATTTCATAGCAGTTTCCTGCTATAATGAGAACTTTGAAATTCCATGATGATATTATTAAACCTAGTTCTATAGTTGAATAATATTATATGATAAAGAATCTAGTATGTTTACTATTAGGTTCCATTAATCATAAGAATATGAGACTTTATCTCATGAATTTAACATTTGGTAATCTACAAGACATGAGATTATGAGAACAGACCCACTTGTAAGAATTTTTTATGTTTATGTGTCGTTAGATATTACTATCTGTGAGCATGTGTGACAGTCCTTAGACTATAATATTATTATTAGTTCATTAAATGACTCATTAACTTAGATTTAATAATAAAAATAGTGATTACATATGTTCATAGGAAGTAGGGTATGTTGGGTGTGTCACGAATGACATGTTACGAATGAGTAATTCAAGGAAGGATTTTTCCCTTCTATATTAATGGAAGTTGATATATCATCCCTTTTATTGGATATAATTGTCTCATTAAATTCTATGGCCATGGTGTGATGACGTCTATTTCATATAGCCAATGAAATATGTATCAATAATATAAGTTGATGACACGACCGTGCAACCTTCTTGATGAGATATTGTGACAAATGGATTATATTACATAGTAAACATTTGTGTGTGGTTGTCGATGATATTACATTATATTCTTTATATTGGGTGATTTGACTCATTTATAAATAGTAATCTTGGACTTTATTCAATTTCATCTAATTCAAATGAGAAATAATCCAATCGAATCACACACATAGTGTTTCCATTTATCTTAATAAAATTTTATTTAAATTTAAATATTAGAGTAAACATTATTCTCAAGAATGAGGAATAATTTTATTAAGGATTTATCAGAACAAAAACTTTATTCTCAAAATAATAAATAATTAGTTATTCATTAATAAATAATTTATTTAATTAAATAAATTATTAATAAATATGTATTCACTTGACTATGAATAAAATATTATTTTATTTATTGATTATTTAATAAATATTTATTTACCAGACTCTGAATAAAATATTTATTTTATGTATAAATATCTAATTAAATATATATTTAGGTATTCAATAAATGTGGAAGATAATGAGTAAATAAAGATTATTCCATATAAAAAATATTAATTTATAATTTGGTACAATAATATTTATCATTGCACCAGTTTGTGTATGCTTTGAAAATAATAATTTTATTATTATTACTTGGAATGGGATTATAAAAGGTTTAATATATTATTTAAGGTTCATTGTGTAATTAAATAATATTTTTAACCCAAATCATATCACTATAAATAGAACATTATTCCTATTTTATAGTGGTTGTTTGAGATAGATCAAGATTTAGAATCATTGTTTGTAATAAAATCTATAGGTCTCTCTCAAGACCAAAGAACGCTCTCAAGATTCTCCACCCTCTTTCATTCTCTCAAGAATAAGAGTGCAAGGAAAATTATTCAATCCTGAAGGAATTTTTTTAGCGATATAGATAAACATAGAAAGATAGTTGATTTTTCATGAAAGTACCCATCAATCCATCAACATTTTATATAGATCAAATAAGAATGTTTCGATCACCACTAGAGATATTTTATACTTTGATCCTACAAGAGTAGAAATATTAAACTGAAAAGGGTTTTAGAAAATCAACATCATCATAAAAGAAAGTTCCCAATACTGATGTATTATTTATTCTGATATATTTAAATTAATTATAAATTTGTCATGAAAATATATCCTCTTGGTTTTGGAATATTTCAATATCAATATTATTTGGAAGAATTTTTTTTGTCACGAGGCTCACTTATTATACAATATGAGAATGATCTATTGAAACCAAAAATTACTGAGTCAGGATCAACCCAGATAAGAACTTACACTATGATTGGAAACATAAAATGGTTGGATCAAATAAAACTTGAAGATTATATTCTTTTAAGAAAGACTATGACCTAAGGAGTTAGAAATTGATCCATTAAAACTATTACCATTGCTTTGAATTCCCAAGTAAGTGTTAAACATCTAGTATAATGAACATAACTATATAAATAACTAATTTCCTAACCATATTCATACCTAAAACTATTTATCATTTTCATTTATAATCATTATCTATATGTATATTTTTCAATTTTTACCTATTTTCTAAGGTTGGGTTTTTGTAGTTTTACTAGTTTCGAATGATATGAGTCGGTGTTCATTATAATTCCAATGTTAATAATTTAAAAACCATTAATGGTACATGAATTTATGTTTTATAAATACCTATAATTTTATAATTCCATCACATGGTATTTTTATTTATGTTTCATGAAGAAAAAATTGATGATGAACTAGTTTTAGGTTATTTACCGATATAGGTGGATTTCCTTATAATGTTCATTACATTTTGTGTTATATTTTATGAACTATATATATGATATATATTAAAAATATATATCATATATACTCATCCAATATAAGTAAAAATCATTCATGAAGGTGGTAGTGAAATACAAAATGCATCGTTCTATGGAGATGGTAGTCCACATGTACGCATGGATGATGATCTCATTTATGAAGGGAGGAACAAAGACGTAACATGGTTTATCATTTCAATAACTTATATATGATTTATATCATACATATTTCATTAATTTCCTTTTTTTACCAACCAATTTTGGTTGTGAGGTAAAAAACAAGTTTCTTCATAGAGGTGGTATTTTTCACACACGCACAAATCATGTTTTTGTTTTTATTAATGAAAAGAGGAAGGGTGGATAATTATTCTTCCATAATAATAATAATAAATATCAGTATAAAAGTGATTATTATGTTTTCTTTATAATATTGGGTAATGTAATTTGAGGAAAAAGAATTTCACATAAATAAATAGAAAAGATGAAGGGGCATTTATAAACTTATACCTCACTACATGGGTTATCTCATTTGTTAAGGGCATTAAAAATTTTGAGGGATAGTTTTTTGAGAATACAAAAACCGCTTCAAGGTGGATAGGAGGGTTTAAAAGTGGTTTGGATATATTTTTTGATGAAATTAGGTGGTTACAGTGTGAGAGGAAATGTGGAAAGGATTGCCCCTTTATAAGTGAAAAGGGATGTCATTTTTACAAATACTCAAAGGTTTTTAATAATGGAAACTCACTCTTAAGGAAATTGGATCCAAAGTTTATATATAATGGCTGGGAGAAGTGATAAGTTAAATAAAGATCTCAACCTAAAATTCCACATATTTTGTATACATTTTTGTGGCCTTTCCTTCTTGGTTAATCCCTTTTAACCCCTTTTAATTTTTACCTAGGTAACTAGTTTTTAACAAATTAATTTATAATTTATACTTGAAAATAAAATGGACCTTTTAAAATAATTTATTCCTAAAGATTCCAAATTTTAAATCCATTTATCAAGAAAGAATTTTAAATGTGATAAAAATGAATTTTAGGATAATAAATGTATAATGTATTAAAAAAATTTGAAAAAAATATATTTTATGTTCTAAATTGTAAAATATAAGTTTATAAATTAGAACCAAAATTTTTAAAATTTTAATTTTACTTATTAAATATATATTTCTTCATATAAAAAGGTTTTATAATTTACAAATTCATATTTATATACAAATAATGTTATAAAATTCATGTTATTTGTAAAAATAGTATTTTACACTATTCACCTAAAAATATAGTTTTTATAGAATCCTAAAAATTCATCTTAAGGTAATATTTTAATTATATATCAAAAAATGTTGTTAATTTTTTCAAATTCACATCCTAAAATTTATAGTTTTTAGTTTTATTTAAAAACATAAAATATAGTGAAAAAAAATTATAAGAAAATTAGTTTTGGTATATTAACTATTATTTTTCTTATATATTAATAAATAATCACGTGTTAATAAATTATTAATATCAAAATATATTATATAGGGAAGGAAGTAAATTCTAGAAAAAATTATTTTATTATTTTCTTAATTGTACTAGTTTAGTCAATGTATAAATTGAACTTTATCTTGTTTTTTACTATTTATTTTCATATATTCATATATATTTAATATATTTGTTACCATCATTTATACTTTGATCTTATACAACTACTTTAGAAAGAGGTATATTTTTTTGTTTTTAATGTTTCATGAGTAGAAAACTATCAAACATGGTATTTTTCTAAGGCGGAATATTTTACTAAAACTTAGGTCATTATATTCTAACCCCTTAAAAATAATTTCCTCATCAAAATTTTATTACTTGAAGGAAAACAAGTGAGTGTAATTTTCTCTCATCACATCCTTAGTTTCTCATGTATCCTCTTCAAAATTATGATTTAACTACAAAACATTGACTAGATGGGTGTTCATTTATGTAATAACATTATCTCTTCGACCTAATATTTCCACTAGTTATTCTTCATATGAATGGTCATGTTCTAGTTGTACAACTTTCAAGATTAGTACTTATGATAGATATAGTACCTACTTTCTAAAATTAAATACATGGAACACATAATGAAATTGGGAGAGGTGTGGAGGGAGTGTTAAGCAATAGGCTATGTCCCAGATACAATCAAGGTTCTTGAAAAGATTGATATATCTAGAGCATAGCTTCCCTTTCTTCCCAAATATCATAACTCTCTTCCATGGATATATTTTAAGTAATAAATTTTCACAAAAATAAAACTCTAGATTTCATCAATTATTATCTTCATAACTCTTCTATTGAGTTTGTGCCTATTTCACATGTCACTAAATTTTATGAACTTTATCTGTCATTTTTTGGACATGTTTAGGACCTATCAGCTTCCTATCTCCAACTTTATCCCAATATGTTGTAGTCTTATATCTCTTCCCATAAAGACCCTCGTATGGTTCCATCTGAATACTATAATGGAAACTGTTCTTATATAATAACTCTAAAAATGGATGGTGTTGATACCAACATCCTTAAAATCAAACAAACTAGATCTCAGCATATCCTCTAGAGTTTAAATTTTCCCCTAAGAATAGCAATATGTATAGGCATGTTTATCAATTCTAAAACTTATCATTATCTCTAATTATTTCTAAATAATTCTACAGAACCTTGAGGTAAACATCGGATCCTAATCAGATACAATGGATAGTGGAACTCCATAGAACCTCATCATTTCCCTTATGTATATCATGGTGAGTTGGTCAAGGGAGAAATATTCATTGATGGAAATAAACTATACTGACTATATAAGTTGATCATCAACAATATAAATATAGTTATGTCCTTTATGTGTTTTGATGAGTCCTACAAAAAATTACAAGGTCTTTTTTCCCATCTCAATACTGGTATTGGTAATGGTTACAACATACCCTTATATTTTTTTCCCTTAATCCTTAGCTTACTGGTATACCAAGAATGAAGATACATATTCTATAATTTCTCTCTTCATGCTATCCAACGAAATGTTTTGTTTTAAATATGTATACATCATTGTACTTCCAAGATGAGTAGATAAACATGTGCTATGTGCAACATCAAATAGTTACTTATTTAATTCTGGTATTGATGGAACACAAATCTGGGTTCCAAACCTTATAAATCAATCATTATCAATGTTTAAATTTGAAATATTCACTTTATTTTTCTATATTTTTATATCATCTTTTTGGGATTGTAATATTTACAACAATGGAAGGTCAAGAAACCAATTGATAAAGATAGTATTTATCTCCTCCCATTATGAATTCAAGATTCATCCTCAATAATTTTATGGGTATTGGAAATTTTCCAATCCTTATCATGGATTGAGTAGTGTTTTATTTCCTACTCAGAGCATTATCTACCTTATATTCCTTCCCAAGTGGTAATTTATTGATCATTCATAATATTTTACCAATTCTAACTATCTCCTTCTATAGGTTGTTCTTAGGGAAGGGTCTCCATGAGGGGGGGATCAGAGCTGTGTGGTGCCATAATATCCTAGTAAAGTTCAACTTTCTCACTTGGTGCATCAGGTACTCAATTTTGGATATGGACGAGAACATCAGAAGTTTGGGTATTAGCTTGGCCTCTAGATGCCCTTTCTACATCATCAGTTGGGAAGAGAGTACCAACCACTTATTTTTTGAGGGGGATTGGGCTCTTGTAGTGCGGCACTACTTCGGGGGTTTCACGGCACTCTCCTCCCAAGTGCAGAATGCTACATATTTTATGGAGAGATGGTTCCAAGGTACGGATGGTAATGAGAAGGATATAGTGGCTCATTTAGTTATTTTTAGTGCAGGATGTTGGAGATTATGTCAATCTAGGAATCAAGCAAGGTGTGAAGGTTATGTTCCCACAGTTAGGTCCATTCTCGTGCAGACTCGTTTCCTTCTGTTGGATTTGGATTCGCTCATCAAGGACTGGAAGGAGGCCCCCTCTTCTAGACTTCTCCAGGTTAGTGTCCCTTACACTATCCCCTCCCAGGTTCAGTAGGGGAAGTGGGTGTGCTGGAACCCCCCCCCCCCCCCAGCTCTGGTCTCAAGTTGAACATGGACGGGTCATGCGCATTGGGGTGATGAAAGGAGGGGGCATGGTTCGAGGCCCTGGGGGATCATAGTGTTTCCATCCTTCTTTCACAACAGTACCCCTCTCTTGGCCGAGGCCAAGGCCATGCTCATGGGGCTTTCCCTCTGCATGCAGGAGAATATGGAGTTAACCCAAGTGGAGACAGATTATAGGATCCTTCATGATGTGATGACAGGTAAAGGTTCCCCCCCTTGTTCTATCGCTTATATAGTGAGGAAATGTCGATCTATACTTGGAACCAACATCCAAGTGTCTCACACCTGGCACGAGGGTAATAAGTTTTCGGATCACATGGCGTCCTTGGAGGTTCAGAGCTCCATCTCCACTAGTCTTCTCCCTATCAATAGTTTGAAACCGGAGTGTGTTAATTTAATTATAGGGGATTCCCTTGGCTTACACTATTTCTAACCCCCCTAATTCCCAGGGTCCCTTGGTTGTTTTGGTTGTTTTGGTTGTTTTGGTTGTTTTGGTTGTTTTGGTTGTTTTGGTTGTTTTGGTTGTTTTTTTTTGTTCTGTTTTCTCTTTCTTCGAATAAAATTTTGATTTGGATAGAGTATATATATATCACACTTTTCTCTATAGATATAATGTCACCGAATCAAAAAATAAAAGATCAATTCCGCCAACTATCAATCATGAGTCACATAATATTTCTCATGAGGCATTAATTAGAATAAGGCATAAGAAACATCAATTTCATTTTACATGTGTAAGAAACCCATGCCCTTTTTTGAAGAGTTTTTTTATATAATAGATTATTCCCAATTTCATGGTAATGTAAGTATAGGAGGAGTAACCAGCCTCTTTTTAAGTTCTTTGAAACATTCTTCACATTCTTCTATCCAAATGAACTTCACTCCCTTCCATGTTAAATTGGTTATTTTATTTTATAGACATTATAATTTTATCAAAAAGTTTTGAAAATATCATGTTAACCTAAGAAAACTATAGATCTCGGTTACATTGTTCAGTCAAGTCCATTTTCTAATAACTTCTATATTTTATGGATCTACTGATATACTCTTAAATTGGATTAAATAAACCAAGAATGATACTTTCTACAATAATAATTGACACTTGATAAATTTTGCATATGGTTTCTCCTTTCTCAAGGTATTCAACACAATTCGTAAAGAATCTTAATTATCTTCCTTTCTCTTTGAATATATAAGCACATATTATAAAAATAAAACAATACATTTATCAAGTTAATTTATAAATATATATTAATTATAACCATAATTATAAAGGTATAATTCATAAGTCAAAATGGTATCACTAAAAATTCAAAATTTTCATACCTCTTCAAGAAAATTTGTCTTAGAAATATTGTCTCTTTTAATCCTTAAATAGTGACATCCAAATCAAATGGAAATCATCGATAAGTGTTGATATCCTATGGGTTAATCAAATATATCATTGATGCAATGTAGTGGATACATATTATTTATTGTGATTTAATTAATATTATGATGGACAATAAAAATATGTATCTATTCATCCTTTTTGAAAAAGAGGACTGACACCCCCCATGATGAATCATTGGGGCATATATAACACTCTTCAAAATTTTCTTGTAATAGATTCTTTAATTCCTTAAATTTAACATGATCCATTTTATATGGACTACTTAAGATATACATAGTTCCACGTATAATTTCAATCATTAACTCAACCTCATGTTATGGGGAATGAAAAGCTAGTTCATCTAGGAATACATTAGTATATTCTTGTACAATGGGCATGTCATCAATGATGACTTCCTATCTAGTAATTTTAGATATAAATTCATCAAAGTATATAGTAAATAATTCATTAATTATGGTTTATAAAGATCATATGATCAACCAATGCATATCCCAATGGGGTTCCTAGCCAGGTGTGAGTTCTTAGGCTAACTCACCATGCATCAAAGTGATGATCATGTTAACGCTCATCCAACCCTTTTCTGGGTGATTATCCCCTAGGTGCATATGTTTCAAAGATACATCCACTTTCTAGTATCCATACATAAACATATTACATTACAAAACATGGAAACTATACTCCATAATCAATATCATCAAGAACCTTTTACACAAATTACATTATATAATCATCTTAATAATCTAGGGGATGTGAACATAAGAATATGTTGAGTTCAGATTGCCTATATGGTAAAAATATATCATAATGTGTTAGATCATAAATAGGAAATAGAACATGAGAAAGACATAAATATCATAATAAATGATCATAATACCATCAATTATAATCATAAAATATGATTTAGCAACATGAGATCATGAAAATAGAATTAAGGAACTGTAAAAGTTATGATGTGGCTCATAATACATATCAATAATCATAAAACATGTTATAATAATATAAAAGTGTGGAATAATTTATAAACAAGGCATAATCATGAAAACATGGAATATCATGAGGAAGAAAATAATCTTAGAAATGTGTCATAACTTGATAAAAACAAATAAATGTGGTGAAACCATAAGCATAGGTAATCCTTTATGAGAAAACCCATTATGCTCTCACCTATATGAACAAACTCATTATGTTCATGCCTTAAAATGTGATCAAACTCATTATTTTTATTCATGTGTGAACAAAATCATTATTTTCACACCTTACTATCTCATGAGATATAATGTAACACCCTAAGCTTCCATAGTACGTTTCTCTTGGAATAATACAATAGCTTAGGTTGTACACAACTTCGAGTTCTGGCACACCATGACCAATCAAACAAGCCGTTATGAATAGTAACACCCACTTTTTAAAATTTTATAATTTTTTTTCAAAATGGACTTCATTTTTGGATTTGGAATATCAAAATTAGTTTAGGGTAAATTATTGGTATTTTTCGGAAAACTTTCTTTTTTTGATGAATAGTGAAAAACATTGTGTTATTGTTTAAAACTGAATTTTTATAATTATTTATTTTATTTAAATTTGTTTTAAGTCAAAAATAGATACATAATACCTATATTAGTTCAATTTAATTCATTAGAGTCATTTTATAATAAAATTAGATGTATAAAATTTTATTGAATTTTTTAACATTTTTTACCCACCTTCTAGGCACGTTAGAAAATTCGCATAAATTGTAATTTTACCACTTCCGTGAATTGAATTTCAAAAATCCAAGAGACATTATTGACATCAGTAAGTAAAATTTGGTTCAATAATATGAAAACAATTTTTGGTTAATAGTAACTTTTGAATTTTATTTACCATAGTTAAAAGTACATAGGGTAATTAAAGGTAAAAATGATATTATAATTACCCTAACATGTGTCCTAATTCTATTGGATAAGTGTATTTAGACAAAAATCAACCTTATAAATAAAATATGATCCACTTGGAATATATTAGGACATTTATTATTATTTTATTTAAAGAAGAGTTAAAAGCATTAAATTAAAATTGTAATAACCAAAAAAATTAATATAGGGTTATACATATGATAAATTCAACTATAAATATTCATTAGAAAGATAAAATAGTTTCCTACATAATATTATTTTATTTATAATTTTTTGAAATTAAATAATTAAATTTATTTATGACACAATGATGATTTTGTAATTACCTTATTAATGAAAGATTAAAATAATTGATATTATAAATATACCAATAAATGTAAATTGAGACTTATGATGAATTACAAGAATTTTATAGGTTAATATTACATGTTAATATTGATTTAATTTATTTTTTTAAAAGTGATAAAGTTTTTTTTACTTCCAAATAAAACCAAATACTAAATAGTTTCAAAATTGACATAAATGTGTTTTTAAAACAAATACTATATTATTAATTTATATAATATTCATAAAAATATAAGGCTTGAAGAAAGGAATTATATAAGGTTATATGTGTCAATAATGAACCACTTGGGTTTCTCTTGGATTTTTATAGTAAGTTTATTAACCATATATTATAATAATACAAGAATACATAGTAAAAATTAAACTATTTAACTAAGAGTTAAATCTAAAAGATAAGGTTAATATGGTGTCCTAAACCTGTCTAAAACCTATTGGCTGATATTTTTTCAACCCATGCCCACATTATCCTCGAAATAAATCTTTTTGGAGTCATTATAAACTGAATATTATTGTATAATAAATTAATATTTCAAACTTTTCCTAAAGTAACCCTCACCTCTCTTATAAAAGGGTACTTCCCCCTCTCTCAAAATCACACCTCCAAAGTCATTTGTCTCATCCAAACCATGCTCAAATATCATCCCAACTACCATAAATTCAACCTAGAGGTCTCAATTTTATCAGAAAGCCTACCTAAGTAACCCTTTTGATCAAATCAAAAGGAATCACCCGAAGAAGGGGTAATTATTCCATCACCTCTTTCAAAGTTCTTTTCTTCTGTCACTTACTCTTTATTTGTTGTTTACATACCAAAATAAAAACTCCAGTAACTTATACATACGTTTATGTTATTATAAATATGATACAACCATATTCATTATTCTATCCATCTAATGAATGACAAATTCATCATACGTGCGTACGTACTATTTACTGTATCCACGTCGTGGTGTAGTTTGTTATTCAACACTTCATTATTTAGATGGGTATAATAATGAGTATAATTGATGTAAATAATAAATATAACATTTTAATGATTCTGTATATATGATATAGCATCCAATTACATATGATTTCACCATCAATACAATGGTATTGTCGCTCATGTGTACGCACGGATTACCATCTTTATGAATGTGATGAGATGCATTCCCCATCGTATCCATTCAAGAATAATTTTCATTTTATGATTAAAAATAATTTTTAAGAACTTAATATCATTATGGATATGAATCAAATACATCGTATCCATAAAAATATGACTTACATAATAAAACATATAAAGGAAAATGAATTAGTTAACACCCAAAATAATGATACTACTAAAATAATATTAACAAAGAAATATTACAAGATCATATATGATATCATATTTATGTATGTGGTTCTTGTATAATTTAATAAAAATTATTTAACCATTATATAGTAGGTTAACGAACCCTCAACCAAGGAAAAGTACAAGGTAAGGGTTAATTTTATAATCTCTTTATTTATCTGAGGTTATTAATTTGTAAGTATCTACTAGGACCTCTTTATAATCCACATCCATGTTTCTTAAAAATGTATTTCAAAACATTTTTACTATTTAATAATCTATGGGTTAAATTCATTTATACCCTTTTTTGACTTTTTATAAAACATTTTGAAAGTAATATTTCGGTCATTTTCCAAAGAAGGTACTTTATGACCTTTTCGACAAATTAAGGTAAAAATGTTTTTTTAACTTATACGGCGGGTGCGGTTATTTTCTACCATTATAACACATTCAAAGCTTCCCTTACAAGATTATAAGAATATTTTAAAAATAAATTTTTTCTTTTATAATTATGTGACTTTTACATGATTTCAAAATAGAAAGAGATATTTCTCTCAAATAGTTTTGATTTCATCTATGTGAACATCCTTTAATGGATTTTACACTTGTTTGAACTTGATTTATTATGATATAATCTTCCATATTATATTGAATTTTTTGTGATATTTTTTACTATGGATGTGTTATTTTTATACCATTCATGGTTTATGGTTAAACTATTAACATTTCTTATGATAGTTTTAATATAATGTTTATGTTATGTTTCATCCTTTTCATATGAGGAATTCATTGGACTTAGTAAGTGACAGGTGGAGCCCACTATATCTTTTTGATGCATCAGTAGGTCTCATGAGACAAAATAGTGTCTTGGCACAAGGCCTTGAAAAAATCTTATTTGTAGTCTTGGAATGAGGCCTTGACTATGTGGTTATGATGTCCAGAATTATGCATTCCGTCATTATGAAATTAGTTATTGATATTACATGTGATTATTCGACTATTAGAATATCCATGTGAATAATTAAATAGAATTTTTTGATTTATCTTTTACATATTATACTAAAGTTTAAGTTTAAAAGGCTTTTGTTTTAGTCTTATACATTTCTTTAAGTGTTTATGCTTATTTATGATAGTTTCCACTATATTGTTATCCTTACTGAGAATCTAAGCTCACCCCTTTCTTATGTTTTATTTTTACAAGGATGTGAAGAATTATATTATGATTAACCTGCAGGGATAGTCCAAGGATATGTGTGTGTTCAAAGGGAAAACAATGTTGTTGTTTTTTATTTCACGATGTAATGTAAAACTTATGTATGTATCTAGTACTTCCAAGGCAACTAAACTAATCGGTATTTTGAGACTTGATCTCTTGTGATCGTGTCAATGTTATGCAATAATGCACTGACTCTTGGTAACTGGGGTTGGGGAATTATATTTGGTATCAGAGTAATTTTAGTACAAACCTTGGAAACTATATTTAGAAAAACTCTGATTAGAGAACATTACCCTAAGATAGACTTTGAGGATTAGTATAGAAGAACTTCCTAGAATTTTGGTAATGTGGAGATTTTGTGAGTTTTCCAAGAAATATATCCCTATCTGGATATGAGCAGGTAGAGGCGGCTCTGGAACAGATGTACCTAGGAGTGAAAACTCCAACAAAGAGTTTCAGGCTTGACTGAGGGTATCTTGGTACACGAGAACAGGCCTTGTTTTACTCTTGGTTACGACACTTCATGGGGATATAATTAGGATAATTCACATTTTCTTTACAAGACATTATGAAGGATTTATGAGTAAATACATCCTTAAAAAAACATTTTTTTTATGATTATGGATTATATGCATAAACTATTCAATTTATGTTAGGTATTTTACTAGTATGGAATTATGTATTGTGACTCATAAACTAATCTTGTGTATGACATACTTTAGAAATGGATCCTAGTGGAAGGAATGGAAACCATATCAATGAACGTAATCCATATAGGTATTTTCCTCTTACTCAAGATAATTATTGTGGAGTTGGTGATGAAACTGGTGCTAAACAACTTATAACCATACTGGGATAACTCACTCAGGTTATGAATAATAACCTTACCCGTATGGAGCACCCTGATCCACAACATGGAGGATCAATGTTAGACTACTTCATGAGGAAACAACCACCAATATTCAATGGGACTAAAAATCCATTTTTAGCTGAGCAATGGAGATGTTCCTTAGATAAAATATTTCATGCATTGGGGAGTAGTGAAAGGGAAAAAGTTGTCTTCACAGTTTATCACCTCACGAAATATGCAGATCAATGGTCGTCATTAATTCAAAAAACAAAAGAGGATGAAGAAGTATCAAATATGGAATGGAGGGAGTTTAAAGAGATTTTCTTAGAAAAATACTTTCCTCGTGACCATCGAGCGAATATGGAAAGATAATTTCTGAGTCTAAGGAAAAAGGAGGATGATAATGTAGTAAAGTATGAGGCTAACTTTACAAGGTTATTAAGGCATGCAGCAGATTATATACATAACCCAAGGAGTGAGATTGATTGATTCTTTGATAGGTTAAAACCATTTCTCTGTCGAGCATTAGTCTCACTTTCTTCTCATTGCATGAATATATTGTTTCATGTGATATCAAGTAGAAAAGGAATTCTCTAAGTCTTATGAATTTTAATCAAAGCAAGAGAAGAAGAGACCTTCTAAACACTATGTAAATATAAATAGAGATAAGAAGGAAAAAGATTAATTTCCATCCTACAGTAAATGTGGGAAGAAACACCCTATTACTTTCCTAAAGGTAATGGGATTCTGTTAAAGTGTGGTTAAAAAGGCCACCAAAATCGTGATTGTAAGGAAAAAAAAGAGGTTGTCAATGTTGAATGCTATAATTTTAGAGAAATGGGGAATTATTCAAATGAATGTCCTAAGTTCCAAGGAAAATTACCTTAGAAAAGGATAAGGGAGAAAGTCCAAGCTTATACGATCAATACTGTTGAGGTTGAAGCTCCAAATAACATGGTGGCAGGTAATTTAATGGTTTCCTCAAAGTTATCCAATGCTTTATTTGATTTTGGATCATCACATTGTTTCATATCTTCCTAGTTTGCTAAGAAAATTAGATATTTCCAATTTGATTTAACAAGGGAGTTGTCAGAAAAAACTCATAAGGGAAGTATCATTGCAACAAAGTTTTGTGAATCAGTTCCCATTAGGGCATATAAATGTTATTTATCTATTGATCTCATCGTCATACCCATGATTGAATTTGATATAATCCTCAATATGGATTGGATTTCAGACCATGATCTGAAAATTTATTATAAGAAGAAGGATGTTACAATTTTCGATGATGATAAGGAGTACCTTATCTTTAGATCAGAAACATCATCATCTGATTCTTATCTAGATCCACCCCTAGTAGCTCTACTAAATTAAATTATTGGAGAGGAAGAGAGTGAAATAACTATGGGTGAGGAAAGTAATGTTCAAATAGAGGATATACCTATTGTGCAAGAATATGTTGATGTGTTTCAAGAGGATTTACCTAGACATCCTTCATAATGAGAAATTGAGTTTTCCATTGATTTAATTCCTAGTTCAAGGCCCATATCAAAGACACCTTATTGAATGGAAACTATGGAATTAGTGGAACTAAAGAAACAACTAGAGGAATTGATTAATAAAGGATTTATTCTCCCTAGTTTTTCTCCATGGGGAGCCCCTATTATTTTTGTTAAGAAGAAAGATGGATCTATGAGTTTTTTCATTGACAACCGGGAGATCAATGCTATAATAATAAATAACAAGTATCCACTACCTCACATTGATGATTAATTTTATCAACTTCATGGAGCTCAATATTTTTCAAAGATTGACCTTTGATATGGATATCATCAATTGTGTGGGAATACGGAATACATTCCAAAGATAGCATTTTATACCAGGTATGGGAATTACGAGTTTACAGTAATTCCTTTTGGACTAACTAATGAGACCTCTATTTTCATGGATATAATGAATAGATTTTTCAAGGAATATATTGATGTCTTTTTAGAGGTATTTATTGATGATATCTTGGTATACTCCAAAAGCTATTAAGATCATTAAAATCAAATGCACACTATTCTAAAGACTCTTAGAAGAAATGAATTATATGGTAATCTTAGCAAGGGTGAATTCTGGATTCAAGATATTTCTTTTCTTGGCCATATTGTCTCTAAGGATGGAATATATATTGATCCTTATATGAAAAGAGAAATCCAAGAATGTCTAGCACCAACGAATATAACTGAGGTACGCAGTTTTATTGGTTTAGCAGGTTATTATCATCGCTTCATCCAGAATTTGACTGATTCTCTAACCCATTAACCAAGATCACATGTAAAGGGGTTAAATTTGTTTGGAAAAAAGTGTGTGAAGAATATTTTGAATAATTTAATAGAATATTAGTCAATTCTCCTATATTGACTCTACCATCAGGGAATGACAGGTTTTTTATTTATGGTGATGCTTCAAAGAAAGTTCTTGGATGTATCCTTATGAAAAATGATAGAGTTATTGTCTATGCATCACGATAGCTAAAAATTCATGAACAAAACTATCCCACTCATGATCATGAGTTAGAAGTTGTAATCTTTTCTTTGAAGATATGGAGACACTATCTCTATGGTGAAAAATGTGATATATATATATACTGATCACAAGAGTTTGAAGTATATTTTCTCATAGAAATAACTCAACATGAGGCAAAGACGATGGCTTGAACTAATCAAAGATTATGATTTCACTATACACTACCACCCGGGGAAGGAAAATAAGGTGGAAGATTCTTTGAGTAGAAAGGATCATGGAGTTTTGAACAATATGAGAGTTGAAAGGGGTCTTATGTTCATGGATCTAGTAAATATATATATGGGAATAATCATGGAAGGTGAAACATAAATACTTTTTCAAATGGTTTCCAAACCATCTTTTATAGAAAGGATAAAAATTTATTATATTGATGATGAGAAGTTTCAAAAGAAAATTGAAGCTGTGAATGATGGGAGATTGATTGAATTCATATATGAAGATGGAATCTTGAAATTTGGGAAGAGACTTTGTGTTCCTGGAATACCTGATCTAAAAAGGGAATTGTTGGATGATTCTCATAGCTCTAATTTCTCTATACACTCAGGTAGCACTAAGATGTATATATATTTTAAGGAACATTTTTGGTGGGACAACATGAAGAGGTAGATTATTGATTATGTGTCAATATGTATGGTTTTTCAACAGGTGAAGGCTGGAAGAAAAAAACCTAGAAGAGTCATGCAACCTCTTCTCATACCTGAGTGGAAATGGGATGATATTACAATGGAATTTTTCATGGGGCTACCAAATACTCCTAGAAGTAATGATGCAACATGGGTCATTGTTGATCATCTTATCAAGTTATCCCATTTTCTTTCTATAAGAGAAGATTTACCACTTGAAAGTTTATCAAGATTATATATTAATGAATTTTTAAGACTTCATGGAGTACCCCTATCAATTGTTTCTGATCATGGTCCCTATTTTACATCAAGATTCTAGAAAATTCTTCAGAAGTCCCTAGATATTGAACTTCATTTGAACACTTCCTACCACCCTCAAACTGATGGACAATCATAATGGACTATTCAAACCTTAGAGGACATGTTGAGATCTTGCTCACTTGACTTTCAAGGTATGTGGAATCAGTATTTACCTCTAATAGAATTTTCCTATTATAATAGCTTCCATTCAAGTATTCATATGGCACTATATGAAGTGTTATATGGAAATATATGTCGCACACCAACTTTTTGGGATGATGTTGGTGAAAGAAAACTTGTAGGCCCGGAACTTGTTGAGAAAACAATGGAAAATGTGAAGACTATCCAAAACCACATCAAAGCATCTCAACCTAGGAAAAAGAGCTATGTCAATAATTGAAGGAAGGATTTTGAATTTCAAGTATGAGATCATGTTTTCCAGAAGGTATATCCCTAGAATGGTGTTGTAAGATTTGGTAATAAGGGTACATTAAGTCCCAGGTACATCGGACCTTTCGAAATTCTAGAATGAATTGGAGTTTTAGCTTATCTTTTGGAAATGCCAACAAGTATCTCCAAAGTTCATGATGTGTTACACAAATCACTATTGAGAAAATACATTCCTGGTCCAATGCATGTACTCACCTATGAATAAATAGAACTGAAACCCTGTCTGTCTTATTGTGAAGAGTCTGACAAGATTCATGATACTAGAGAATAAGTGCTGAGAAACTGGAAAACTTGTTTGATAAAAGATCTTTGGAGAAACCATAAGATGGAAGAGGCAACGTGGGAACCTAAGGAACTTATGATGAAGAACCACCTGAAACTTTTTACGTAGTAGTATTCTAGAAATTTTTAGGGTGAAATTATTTAAAGGAGGGAAGAATGTAACACCCCAAGCTTCCGCGGTATGTTTCTCTTTGAATAATGCAACAACTTATGATGTACGCAACTTTGAGTTCTAACACACCACAACCAATCAAACTAGACGTCATGAATAGTAATACCCACTTTTTGAAATTTTATAAATTTTATTTTTCAAAATGGACTTCTTTTTTGGATTTGGAATATCAAAATTAGATTAGGGTGAATTTTTGGTATTTTTCTAGAAACTTTAATTTTTTGATAAATAGTAAAAAACACTACATTGTTGTATAAAACTGGCTTTTTATAATTATTTATTTTATTTAAATTTATTTTAAGTAAAAATAGATACATAATACTTATATTAGTTCAATGAAATTAATTGGATTCATTTTATATTAAAATTAGATGTATAAAATTTTATTGAATTTTTTAACGTCTTTTACCCGCCTTCTAGGCACATTAGCAAATTTGCATAAAATGTAATTTTTCCACTTCTGTCAAATGAATTTAAAAAATCCGAGAGACACAGTTGAAATTAGTAAGTAAAATATGGTTCAATAAGATGAAATTAATTTTTTCTGAATAGTAACTTTTGAATTTTATTTACCACAGTTAAAATTAAATAGGGTAATTAAAGGTAAAATTGATATTATAATTACACTAACACCTATACTAATTTTATTGGATAAGTTTATTACGACTAAAATCAACCTTAGGAATAAAATATGATCTTATTTTATCCGCTTGGATTACATTAGGATATTTATTATTATTTTATTTAAAGAAGAGTTAAAAGTGTTAAATTCAAATTTTAATAACTAAAACATTTTTAATATAGGGTTATAAATAAGATAAATTTGACTATAAATATTCATTATAAAGATAAAAATATTTCCCACATAATTTTATTTTATTTATGATTTTTATACATAAAATAATTAAATTTATTTATGACACAATGATGATACAGTAATTACCTTATTAATGAAAGATTAAAATAATTGATATTATAAATATACCAATAAATGTCAATTGAGACTTCTAATGCATTAAAAATATTTTATAGGTTAATATTTCATGTTAGGATTACTTTAATTTATTTTTATAAAAGTAATCAAGTTTTTTTTACTTTCACAAAAACCAAAAACTAAATAGTGTCAAAATTGACATAAATAAGTTTTTAAAACAAATACTATATTGTTAATTGATATAATATTCCTAAAAATATAAGGTTTATACAAAGGACTTATATAAGGTTAGATATTTCAATAATTAACCAATTTTGTTTTTCTTGGATTTTTATATTAATTTTATTAACTATTTATTATAATAATACAAGAATACATGGTAAAAGTTAAACTATTTAACTAAGAGTTAAATCTAAAATATAAGTTTAATATGGTGACCTAAACCTATATAAAACCTATTGGTTGAGATGTTTAAAATACATCCCCACCTTATCCTAGAAATAAATCCTTTTGGATCCATTATAAACTGAATATTATTTTATAATAAATTAATATTTCAATCTTTTCTTAAAATGACCATCACCTCTCTTATAAAATGGAACTTCCCCTTCTCAAACAATCACACCTCAAAAGCCATTTTCCTCAGCCAAACCTTACTCAAATATCCTCCCAACTACCCTAAATTCAACATAGAGGCCTTAATTTGATCATAAATCCTATTTAAGGAGCCCTTTTGATCAAATCAAAAGGAAGCACCCGAAGAAGAGGTAATTATTTCATCACCTCTTTCAAAGTCCTTTTCTTCTTCCACTTCCTATTCCTTTGTTTTTTCCATTAAAAAATAATAAATCCAGTACATTATACATACTTTTATGTTATTATAAATATGTTAAAACCATATTCATTGTTTTATCCATCCTATGAATGACAAAGTCACTATATGTGCGTACGTACGGTTTACCATCTCCACGTTGTGGTGTAGTTTTTTATTCAACACTTCATTATTTGGATGGGTATAAAAATGAGTATAATTCATGTAAATAATAAATATAAAATGTTAATGATTATTTATATTTTATATACCATCTAATTACATATGATTTTACCATCAATATAATGGTATTGTCGCTCATGCATACGTACGGATTACCGTTTCCATGAAAGCGATGAGATTCATTCCCCATCATATCCATTCAAGAATAATTTTCATTTTATGATTAAAAATAATGTTTAAGAACTTAATATCATGATTTATATGAATAAAATACATCCTATACATAACAAACATGACTCACGTAACAAAACATATAAAGGAAAATGAATCAGATTACACCTGAAACGATGATACTTCTAAAATATTATTAACAAAGCAATATCAAAATATCATATATGATATAATATTTATGTATGTGTTACTTGTATAATTTAATAACAATTATTTAAATATTATAAAAGAGTTTAACTTGCCCTAAACCAAGGAAAACTACAAGGTAAGGGTTAATTTTACAATCTCTTTATTTATCTGAGGTTGTTAATATGTAAGTATCTACTCGGACCTCTTTATCACCCACATCTGTATTTCTTAAAAATGTATTTCAAAACATTTTTAATATTTACTAGATAATGGTTTAAAGTAATTTATACCATTTTTTTACTTTTTATAAAATGTTTTGAAAGCAATATTTCTGTCATTTTCCAAAAAAGGTACTTTATGACCTTTTTGACAAATTAAGGTAAGAATATTTTTTTAACTTATATATAAGGTGTCGCTATTTTCAGCCATTATAACAGCTTCGAAGCTTCCCTTAAAAGCTTATAAGAATATTTTCAAAATAAATGTTTTATTTTATAATTATGTTACTTTTAAATGATTTCAAAATAGAAAAATATATTTCTCTCAAATAGTTTTGATTTCATCTATGTCAACATCCTTTGATAGATTTTACACTTGTTTGAAGTTGATTTATTATGATACAATCTTCCATATTTTATTGAAGGGTTTATGATATTTTTTACTATGGATGTGTTATTTTTATACCATTCATGTTTTATCATTAAAGTATTAACATTTTTTATGCTAGTTTTAATATGAATGTTTAAGTTATGTTTTAACATTTTCATATGAGGAATGCATTGGATTTGGTAAGTGATGGGTGGAGCCTATTATAGCTCCTCGATGAATCGATAGGTCTCATGATAAAAACTTGTCTCTTGGCACAAGGCCTTGAAAAAATATTATTTGTAGTCTTGGAATGAGGTCTTGACTATGTGGTTATGATGTATGGCATTATGCATTCCATCATTATGGAATTAGCTATTGATATTACATGTGATTATTTGACTAATATAATATCCATGTGAATAAGTAAATGGAATTATTTGATTTATCTTTTCCATATTATGCTTAAGTTTAAGTTTAAAAGGCTTTTGTTTTAGTCTTATACATTGCCTTAAATGTTTATTCTTATTTATGATAGTTTCTACTATATTGTTATCCTTACTGAGCATCTGAGCTCACCCATTTCTTATGTTTTATTTTTACCAGGATGTGAAGAATTATATTATGATTAACCTACAGGGATAGGCCAAGGATATGAGTGTGTTCAAAGGGGAAACAATTTTTTTTTAATTTCATGGTGTAATGTAAAACTTATGTATGTATCTAGTACTTCCAATGCTACTAAACTAATCGGTCTTTCGAGACATGATCTATTGTGGTCATGCCAATGTTATTTAATAATGCACTGACTCTATCTAACTAGGGTTGGGGTGTTACATATAAACTTATAATAATTCATTAAGATAGATATAGGACCCCACCCATCATCATCTATACATATGTGTACCACTTAAAATAAATCATAATCATATCTTAAAGAGCCCATGGAAAAGAGTTGTTTTTTTTCACTTTTCAAAGAAATCACATAATAATAACATAATAAATCATTTTATATAGAAAGTATTATCTTATAAAATGAATCATATCATAATAAAACATAGATTATGATCAAAATTTAACTTCATGAGTGATAAACCATGGAGGAAAAATAGAAGTGAAAAAAATCACAAAACATTTTAAACATTTTTATAAAAGATGAAGGGAAAATTAATTTAAAAATATTAGTAGTAAATTATAGGACTAAAAAACTTATTATAAATATTTCTAAATAAATTATTCTTGTAAAAAACAATCTGATAAATTGGAAGTGTTAAATAATGAAAATAAATTCCTTTATTAAGGTATTTAGGTCGTTTTAAAGGAAAATTCAGATCAAAAACATGTTAAAAGGATTTAATTTCATAATATAAATGAAATTATGATGAATATAAAGGATTAAAAAATTATTTAATTAAATAAATCACTTTTTATAGGAAAAAACACAATCATGGAAGTAAATACTCCTTGGTAAGAATGAGAGTTATTCTTACCAACATGATACTTTGAATTCATAAAACATTTTATCAGTGAAGTATTTATTGATTATGAGAAGTAATTTTCCCATAGAAAAAATTGAAATAAAATATAAAATATGGTAATGGTTGTATTAAATAAATCACGAATATTATATTCATATAAGAAAGACTACGACCCAATGAATTAGAAATTGAGTCCTTGAAACCCTTTCCTTTACTCTTGATGGACAAGGAAGTGCTTAAAAATCCTATATGAAAAATATAAATAATTTAATATGTAATTTCAGAACCATATTCATACCTAAAACTATTTACAATTTTCAATTATAATCATTATCTACATGTATATCGGTTAGTTTTTACCGATTTCCCTATATCAAGTGTTTAGAGGTTTACTAGTTTCTTAGAAGAAGTGTTGGTATTTGTTATTATTACAAATATAATCATTACCAAACTATTAATGGTATTTGAATTTAAGTTTTATAAAAATATATAATGTTATAATTCCATCATATGTAATTTTTAGTCAATTTCGTAAAGAAAAAATGAGTGATGAACTAGTTTCTGGTTATTTACTGATATCGATGATTACATTATAACAATAATTAAATATATTTATACATAAAGAACCATATTAATAATATATGTTAATTATATATATTATATATACTAATTAAATAAAAACTAAATCCATCAATGAAATTGATAGTGAATAAATAAATGCATCATTTTATGGAGGCGGTAGTCCGCGCGTACGCATGGATGATGATTTCATTTTTCAAAGGGGGAAGAAATAGGTACCATTGTTTATAATTTTAGTAAATTAAATATAATATATATATATATATATATCATAAATATTTATTTAATTCCCCTTTTTTATCATCCTGGTTATATGGTGATAGAAAATGAAAGATGCTTTTTCATGGAGGTGGTAGTCAGTACACACACAAGATTCATGTTTTCATTTTTCTTAATAGAAAAGGGGAGGGTGGTTAATAATTATTACAAAATTATAATAACATATAAAAATAATATTGATACTTATTATATCATTCTAATAATCCATAAATGAATTTTAGGAAGAATAAGTGCACATTAAAAAATAAACGAGAGGGTAGAGTGGTTTAAAATTTATACCTCACCACTTGGATTATCTTTTTTGTGAATGGGGTTAAACCTTCTAGGGATGGTATTTTGAGAAGATAAAAACATTTTTATGGTTTCTAGGATAGTTTAGGAGAGTTTTATTTATATTTTTGGATGATCTAAGGGTTTTTTGGTGTGAAGGTAGTTGGAGAGAGCAGTGCCCCTTTTATAAGTGAAAAGAGGTGGCATTTTTTATAAATACCCAAAACTTTTCAATAATGGGAAGAAACTATCAAGAAAAGTGGCTCCAAAATTGCTAAATATAATAAAAGGGAAGTGATAATTTCAATAATAGACCTAACCTTGCATTCCAAAACACGGTTTAATCATTTTTGTGGACTTTCCCTCCTGGTTAAACTCTTTTACCCCTTTTGATTTTAACTACCGTAACTAGTTTTTACCAAATAAATTTATCATTTATTTATGAAAATAAAATGGTCATTTTAAAATAATTTGGACCCAATTATTTAATATTTTAAATAAATTTAATAGTATTAAATTTATAAAATTGAATAAAATTAATTTTAAAATAATGAATGTATGATATATTATAAACAATTTTCTGAAAAAAAATTTAACTTATGTTATAAAATGTGAAATATGAGTTTATTAATTAAAATAAAAACTTAAAAATTATAAATTCACTTATAAAATACATAATTTTTCTCATAAAAAGGTTTTATAAATTTAAAATTCATACTTATATACTAATAATGTCATAAATTTCATATTATTTGTAAAAATGATATTTTTTACTATTCACCTAAAAAAATCCTTTTATAAAAATAAAAAAACATATTAAGATAGTATTATCATGATAAATACAAAAATTAAGATAATTATTTCAAATTAACATCATAAAATTTAAAAAAAAATTATTTATAAACATAAAATATTGCAAAAAAGTATTTTTATAAGAAAATAATTTTTGGTATATCAACTCTTCAGTTTTATATAAATTACTTATTAATCAAGCACTAATACCTTGTTAATATCAAAATATATTATACATGAAAATAATTAAATTTTATAAAAAATATTTTTTTAGTTTTTTAGTTATACCAATTGAGTCGATATTTAAAGTGAACTTTATTTTTCTTTATTCTCTTATATATATATTCATATATATTTCATAATTATTTTACCATTGTTTATACCTAACAATTCTACTATTACATTACTAAGGAATATATATTTTTTGGTTTTGGTGTTGCGTGTGTAGAAAATTATTGAACAAAGTATTTATTTATGGATGAATATTTTACTTAAAGTATGGTCATTACAATAAGGATTTGAATGGTGGGTTATCAAATTACATTAGCTCCCCAGTTGACATCAATTCATATCATGTAAAATTTTTCTACACTCAAGAAGCGTTATCCTAATCCATCCCATGTTTTTAACATGGAAGATTTTGTGTTGGAGCAGGATGATTTGGTGATTGAACATCAGATTTGGAATATTTACTCATGGAAGAAAGTGTTGTATGGGAAATATTTCTCATTAGTATGAGTGTTATAGAAAAATGGGATTAATTATCATGAGAATTGTGAGTGGTATTAATTCATGAGGGATTAATGTCCTTGCCTCATTTTCAATCAATCATCTTCAAGCTGACTTTCTCAAGGGGAAATTGGAATAGTGGGGGGAATTTTCACACCCATGGTCCCAATTTCAAGTAGGACATGTATTATTTATTTATTTTTACCCTTTATATTTTTCATGTTATTTCATTTTTTTAATTTTGAAAGAAAAGGGGGCAGAGTTACTATTTCATATCTACAGTATGTTTTGAGATAACTAAACAGTAACCATGTAAATCTTAGAATTATTTGTTAGTGGATTTTTGAATAGTTAGATCACGTTTTTCCTAACTGTGCATCCAAACCTTGTGGGTTAACTAGTGTTACAGTGTCATCCATAGGGTTGGTAGACCATTTTCTAAACTATGTGGTCCCCATAGGTTTCTAAATGTGTTAAATTTATAAACTACCCTCACCTCATTTCAACCAATTTCCCCTATTTTATCCCCCACTCAAACTTCAACCCCTCCTTCGCATGATGTATCTTATCCCCTTTCTTTTGGATCAACATCAAGTTGGTTTTAGGATATGATTCTTCAAAAAAACACTCAATATGTATCTCTTCTCTTATAATTTGGTTCTTTACACTTTATTTTGATGGTTTAAATTCTACACTAATGTCATGGTGACCTAGGTTTCATGATAGTCAAATCATATGAGATGGGATTTTGTTTTTAGGGACTTCCCTTTCCTTCTTGAGGTCTTAACTACCCTTTTCTAGTCAATTTCACCTTGTTACAAGTGGATTAATTTTTTATGGTATGTGGTTTTATAATTTTTATTTTTTCATAAAACATAAGTGATTCATGTATTTAAAATTTTCTAAATGGTTTTAATGAAAGTTTTATAATATGCAAGAGTTTTTATACATGATAAAAAAAATTGAAATATTTTTCATTTTACATTGGGAATAAAATTAGTCTAAATGGAATATTTTATACTTGGTTTTATATTATTTTAATTATATTTATGATAAATCATCCCATTGGAATGTAAAATCATTTAATAGGTGAAATGGTGACTCTTGAAAATGGGAATAGAACATGGGATCCTGGCTACTTTATTGGGAGGACTAGGACAAGAATAGTTAGGCATGAAACACCCTACCTTGAATTAGATTTATGCTAAAATACTAACTAAATCCATTGATGAAATGTATCTGAAGTCACTTGATTTGGTGGTTTATTCCTATTAGTCATTGATATTACTAGCCATAGTGGAAGATTATAGCTAATTATTATTATTTTGATCATAGAGTTATGTTGGTATCCAAGATTTCCTAGACCTTAGATACCTTAAGACTTCCCCATGGTTCTAGTTTCAATTTTTTTATATATTTTCTTTCACAATTTAATCTATTATAAAACTATTATATGTTATTGTATTCTTTTAAATATTGAAAATATATTTTCATATTTTTTATTTTCAAACCCACATGAATTATTTTATTTAAAAAATATTTCTTATCAAATACTTAGTGGGACCCTACTATGATGGTTATTCTCACTCCATATATACAAACAATGGTTGTATATACATCTTGTTTTTATTGATTTAGATAAAGGCATGATGTCACTTGGTGGTAAAAAATATTCATGTTAGTAGACCATGGGTTTATGTCTGTGACAAGGTGAGACTAAGCCCTAAATGTCTATGCTTGGATATTCATTTTGGATAATGATATGGACTTTTCCTTTTTTTTATTGTATGTATCTACTATTTAAAATATATTTTATTCATTTTACTAATAATTATACAATTTTGGATTCAATTTTAGTAATATTTGATCATGACATTCCAAGATATAGAAATATTTTAAAGGGTTCATAGTTCAGACCCATTGATGGTTTTATTTTGTTAAAATTGTTCCCAATGTATGTTCTTGATTCCTATATACTAGTTTTTATACTATAGGGATTGGGAAATCCCTTCAGTCCCTTCCAATAACTATATTAGGTTCTCTGGTTTGGGGTGTCCCATGCTAGTTCATGATAATAGGTTCCCCAAGAGTCAAGGGAATCTACCTTAAAATAATCTAACAGAGTGATGTCAGAAATATATAATTACTATTAAAAAATTTGAAGTCTAAAATGGTATTATAGTAGGTACTCAAATCATTAACTCAATGTTATAAAATAAATTACGTTGTTATGGATCTACACACTCTTAAATATTACAATTATTATAAGAACATTGAATCATACTATGATGCAATAAGGAATAATTTTTCAATTAAAACATGAATGGAAATATTATTAAAACCAACATATATTATAATATTTATATTTTAATGCATATATATAATATATATATATATATATATTATACTAATGGTAAAATTTTATATAATTAATGGGATTGGTTAGTTATCAAGGTATAATGAATGAATTTTCTATTGGTAGAAAGTGATTAAAATCTCTGAGATGGGCATAAAGTCTCTTGTTTTTAATGGTGAAAACTCATTTCCAGATTCATGTATATAACCACCACTAATGGATCATCTAAATAAAATTATTATATAAGAATAATATCAAACAAGATCTAATAATGAGGATGATATCCTATGAATTTATGATTTATTCATTTTGTATGATTTCATTGATGTATTACCTGGGGAATTTCAAGAATATCCACCTCATCGTGAAATTAATTTATATATTGATCTCATACTTAATGAAAACCCCATATCTAGGAAACCATATATAAAGGCTCCAATGGAATTATTAGAATTAAATAAGAATCTAAAATAGATAAATGATAAAGGATTTATATGCCTTGGTGCCTCCCATTGGTGTGATCAAAACCTATTTGTAAAGAAGAAGGATTGGTCTATGTTATGCTGCATCATTTATAGGGAAATTAGGGCCATTACTATAAATAAAAAGTATTGTTTTCCATAAATTTATTATCCATTTGATAAAATTCATTGATATTAATAATTCTCAAAGATTGGCCTTCATTTTGGTTATTAAAAATTAAAATTTAAGAAGAATGATATTTTAAAGAAGGGGTTTTGTACAAGGTATAAACATTATGAGTTTATAATAATGTGTTTTAGATTAACAAATTCACCCTTAGTGTTTATAAAACTAATTAATAGAGTATTAAAGGATTATTTCTGTAAATTTTTATAGTATTTATTGATTATATATTGATATACTATAAGATCTATGGAGTATATAAGAATTGTCTAAAAATTGTTATAGATACTCTGAGAGAGAAGGAGTCATATGGAAAGTTCAATAAGTTTAAATTATAGATTAAATAAGATATATTTCTTTTATATCTTGTCTCTAAGGATCCATTGACACTTTAATGACCGAGTTGGTTAGACAATGTCCATTACAAATGAATATTACTAAAAAAATTAGTTTCATTAGCTTATCAAGTTACTATCGGTGGTCTGTTGACAATGTATCCCAATTATCTAACCTAATAAAAATATTTACATGTAATATGGTACAATTCACATGGTCAATGTAATATAAATAAATTTTTAAATAACTAAACAAGATACTACTCAATACACTGGTATTAACATTACCATTGCATAAGGAAGGATTTGTTACATTCAATGATGCATAAAATGAAGTAATATGGGGATTCATTGTAACATTACAGGTAAATAAAGAATAATACATATTTCACATTTATTAATATTTTTTAATTAAATATTAAATTTACTTTAAATGGGTTTCTATGTTCGATAGCGTACCTGGTACAAAACAACGGGTTTCTCTGGAATCTTACATTGCAAACTAATAATATATTATTATTATTTTAAATGGCAGTTAACTATTATTCATTTTATTGGAGGGAATGAATGCAAATAACTACAATATGATTATACACATTTTTTAAATGTATTTACATTATCCAATAAAAATTTAGAGGCTTAAAATGTGAATGAATCTAGTTTTAAGCATAATTTAAATGTATTTAAAAACACGCTTTTATTTTGATAGAAGGAATTAATTTTAAATTAATTTATGAAGCTTATGTGTTTTGAATTTAGAAAAAATGTATTCCATATTTGGAATCAGGAGGTCCAAATTGTTTAAATGGGTAACTTTTATTTTTAGACATTTTAAATATTTACTTCAGTAAATACTTTATTTAAGGGTAAATCAGGTAAATAAGGGTAAAACAAAATATTATAATAATATAAAATTACCCTTAAACGTGTCCTAATCCTATTGGTTGAGACATTTACAACCATTGGAATCTTTTGGTTCATTTGGGGACCCTTTTGATCCACTTGGGAGTGATAATGACAATTTGGATTAATTAATTTAATTTAAAGACAAAATTGACTTTAACAAAAATATTTTAGTAATTAATTTTAATATGGTGTTATATAAGTCCTATTTTCAACTATAAATACTCATTTGAAATATAAAAAGATTTCCTAAATGGTATTATTTTTTTATAATTTTTAGACAACAAATAAATTAAATTATTTATGACATAATAATGATGCAGTGTTTACCTCATTAATAAATGATTTAAATAAATAAGATTATAATGATTAAAATATTATCCAAAAAATGTCTAATTCTGATTTTATGATTTTATTTAGACCATTAGTAATCTTATATCCATCATTAATTATTTTTTGACCATTACAAACCGAATATAATTATATAATAAAATAATAGTTTCACAATTTTATAAAGAGCCCCTCCTCCCCCTTATAAAAAAAGACCACTTATAACCAATTCCTCACACATCTCAAGACATTTTTCTCATTCAAAATCTGCCAAATTAATCTCCCTACATACCTATACTTCCCCTAGAAGCCTTACCTTAGGCATAAGGCACTTCAAGAAGTCCTTTTGGTTCAAACCAAAGGAAGTTACCCAAATTAAAGGTAACGGTTTCTCTCAAATTTTTTTCTTTTATGTTACTTCTCCAACCACAAAAATATTTTTATTACTTTATTTTGTAACAAAAAAATTATCCTCAATATACTAGGATTTTTTTATGATATGTATTCGAACTACACTTACACACACCTCCATATAATAGATGAATAACATAATGTTTCTGTGGATGAAAACTAACGCCTCACAAAAGGATGATTGTTCAATTACATCTTACCACCTCTCATGGTGGCCATTATGATGGAACTGTATTTATATATGATATATATTATGTTTATGATTTCCTTATTCTTCTGTACTTCCCAATTATATCAAGCCTTTATGGTTTCCATAGTGGGTAAATACAATAATCTCATTTGAGGAAGTGCAGACTACCACCCCCTAAAAGTGATTTCATTCGTTAATGCCTTATGTGGGATGTATAAAATATGAAGTTAATGATATTATATATGATATTATACTATAATTATAATATACCTATGTATAATTATGTTTTATTCCCATTAAAATAATAAATATAAATGAAAATAGCATTCATGCGTACGTACAGCTTACCGTCTCCATGAATGGTGTATTTCATTCCTTACCTCCAAGTGTTATGTACTATTATAAATACATGTATATAATGGATATATATGATATATATGATATCTAAATAATGAATAACATTCTGGATATATTGTAATATTGACCACATGGACAACTTGTAAATATAAGTTGTTCATTATTTACTCAAGTACCAAATATCGACAAAACGAACGTTATTAACTTAAATGGTTACATAATGTTTATAACATGGTAATAAGTGATATAAAAGGAATAATAAACTTGAAAAAGGTTCTTAAGAAAGTATAAATTAACATTAGTTTATTATTCAGGAAATTAAATAATGATCGAGTCAAGTCGGACACGAGGTAAGGGACTTCGTCTCAATCTTCTTTCATTGAGGAATATTTTGTTTTAATACATGATTTTCTTTTATACGTTGTATAAACACCTTTGACTTTTCATTTCATTCAAAGGGAATCTTTTTATATGAAGTGTTTTTCTAAATGACAAAAAATAATGTTTTTTTAACATAAGCGGTGACAACGACCTTTCCGCTGCGGCGAGTATTATTTGATATTTGGCTTCCTTAACAAGCCAAAATGTTTTTAAAAGGAAAAATAAATACCATATACTCTTTTTACATATTTTTGTATTTAAAATGATTTTGAGAATGGATTTATTATTTCAATATCTTGAAATGATATTTTATTATTGCAATGTGGAAATGTTATCTTTCCTTTATGCTAATTCTATGTGTTATGATCATGTTGTGGTTCTTGGGAATTATTTACGTATACGGGTGGTTCTGTAATAAACCTAGGGTAGGTGAGCCCGAGATAGATCTCCAATGAATTGGGTAACGTGATGGAGTTAAACATGAATTTTTCTCCTAAGAGATTTAGGTAATATACTGTGATGGGTATTCCAAAGTAACTCCCTATGTTGTTGTGATAGCTACAATTTAAGTATGATATGGATGCCACAAGTTACCTTTATGATTAATGATTTCTATGTGTCTATCATAAATCTTATTATTTCATGAGGTAAGTAAAATATTTCATGTTTTTTATGTATTTATAAACAAATGTTTTCATTCTTTGTTTTATAACCCTTACTGAGCTTTTTATGCTCATCCCAAGTTTTGAAATGTTTTCACAGGACTTAAAGATGAATAGGGTCAAGGATGGGATCAAGGAAAAGTCATACTGTCTAAAACATGGAACTAGACATGACTTTTTTTTCAAGAGTTTTTATTTTATGAAAAAAATGGAAACTGTGTAGATATGTCTACCTTGTAATCTTTTTAGATGTAATAGTTATGTCCTAATTATCTAAAACTCTAAACCTGAAAAGATCCTCAATGTGAATTATTCATTTAATTAAATATTATGTAAGGTTTAAGGCCGGGTCCTTATAGTTGGTATCAGAGGTCGGTTTAGATAACTTTAGGAGTTAGGGTATTTTTAAATTAATATACATAAAGTAATTTATGTTAATATTGAAATCATATAGCATTTACAGATTACCATGTTGCTTATCCTAAGATATTTCTATTTTCAGAATGGTTTTCCGTAGAGAAAACAGGGCAGCTATGTTGGGACGACATCAGGAGGAAGACAACCTTCCAAATCAGTAACCTGAGATGGTCAGAATCATAACTGAACAGTTTGTTTCAGTGATGGAATAGTTGACTCAGGCTATAAATGGTGGTGGTATCCATGCATGAGATCAGTTAGATCAACCACAGAGGAACTTGACAGTAGTGGAGCATTTCATGAGACAATATACCCCATCATTTAGAGGATCATCTGACCCTATGCTAGTTGAAGGGTGGATTAAATCACTGGAGAAAATTTTCAATGTCATGGGTTGTTCAGAATATCAAAAGGTTAGTCTCGCTGTTTACCGTTTTGAAGGTAAAGCTGATCATTGGTGGTCGATGGTGAAAAATATCAGGGATACTGAGTACATTGATGCTCTTGATTGGGATGAATTCAAAGGTATGTTTTTTGAGAAATAATTTTCTAAGTTGGTTCGTCTTAGGATGGAAAAAAAATTCTTGGAATTGAGGCAGGAGGATGACTCAGTGGCTACTTATGAAGAAAAATTCACTTGACTGGCAAGGTATGCTCCAAATTTCATACGAGATCTTGATAGTAAAATCAACCGTTTTTACTCGGGATTAAAGCAAAAGTATCGTAGGGCTTTATCTTCTTGTGAGTTAAAAAGTTATAAAAAAACTTGTTTGTTGTGAGGATAAGGTGGAAATGTAGTTTTCCGATGATCAGGTATTCTTTGACAAACAACAGAATAAGAGTTCGAGGTGGCAGGAAAAAGGGAAGAACTCTTCAAAAAAGTCTGATGGTAAGAAACGTAAGTTTATAGTTTGTGAAAATTGTGGTAAAAAGCATGTTGGGGAATGTCTTTTGAATTTTGGTAAGTGCTACCGTTGTGGTAAAATGGGACATAAGGATCGTAATTTCACTGAAAAAGATCAGGGTAATGGTAAGAGAAAATCTGATTTACAGTCATTAAAATGTTTTAAGTGCAATGAAATGGGTCATTATGAAAATGAGTGTCCAACAAAGAACTCAAATGAAGGAAAGTATCCAGAATAAAAGTAGAAAGTGGTGGTTAAATCCTTTATAACTACTTCAGTAGATGTTGGACCATCAAATGAAGTTGTATCAGGTACACTTTTTGTTTGTTCAGATTATGCCAATGTTTTGTTTGATTCAGGGTCTACACACTCTTTCATTTCTGATAAGTTCTCTAGTAAATTGGGAATTCCATCTCATGATATGAATACAGAACTTACGGTAAAAGCACCTGGAGTAAATGTTGATACAAAAAGAAAACATAAGAACATTCATATCCTTGTGTGCGGAAAGAACCTATCTACAAACCTTATTGTTTTTCCTCTAGTAGAGTTTGTTGTTATTTTGGGCATGGATTGGCTTTCTGTTTATCATGCAAAGATTTACTGCAGAGCTAAATAGGTTTCTTTTCAGAATTATTTTCAGTTTGTATACAAAAATGAACCCTTTATTTTGATAATATATCAGGAAGCTGAGAAACTAGTAAAATATGGAAATGAATGTTACCTTGCACATATTGTTGAAAAAAAGGAACTGTTCATATTAATGATGTGCCAGTGGTAAATGAGTACCTTGATGTTTTTCCTGATGATTTGCCTAGTATTATACCTGATCGGGAAGTTGAATTTACTGTTGACTTAGTTCCTCATGCTAAGACAATTTCAAAACCCCCTTATAGAATGGATCAAATTGAACTTTTAGAGTTAAAGAAGAAATTACAGGATTTATTAGATAAAGGTTTCATTCAACCTAGCACATCACCTTGGGGTGCTCCTATCTTGTTTGTTAAAAAGAATGATGGTTCAATAAGACTTTGCATTGATTATAGGGAATTGAATAACATCACTGTTAAAAATAAGTATCCTTCACCTCATATCGATGATTTTTTTTATCAGCTCCAGGGAGCTCAGTATTTTTCGAAGATTGATTTGAGGTCGGGGTACCATCAGTTGAAAGTAAAGGAAGTAGACATTCTGAAGACCACATTTCATACTAGATATGGGCATTATAAATTTTTAGTTATGCCTTTTGGGTTAACCAATACACCTTCTGTATTCATGGATCTTATGAATAGAATTTTCCATGATTTTTTGGATAATTCTTTGGTTGTGTTCATTGATGATATTTTGGTGTATTCTAAAAGTAATGAGGAACATGAAAGTCATTTAACGGTTGTCTTGAAAACCTTAAAAGAAAATAAACTTTATGAGAAATTCAATAAGTGTGAGTTTTGGTTACAACAAATTTCTTTCCTTGGTCACATTGTTTCAAAAAAATGGAATAACTGTTGATCCTGATAAAACCAAAGTTGTTGAAGAATGGACAAGACCCACAAATATAACTGAGATTCGTATAGTTTTCTTGGTTTGCCATGTTATTATCAGAGGTTTGTTGAATATTTTGCACGGTTATCTAGTCCAATGACTAAGTTAACTCGAAAAGGTGTTAAGTTCATCTGGACAAAAGAATGTGATGATTGTTTTTAGGAATTGAATAGAATGTTGATGAATGCTCCAGTTTTGGCACCGCCTTCCAAAAATGGTGAGTTTGTTGTCTAGATTGATGATTCATTGAAAGGAATAGGTTGTGTCCTAATGCAAAATGATCAGGTAATTTCTTATGCTTTACGTTAGTTGAAACCTCATGAGTTAAATTACCCTACACATGATTTGGAATTAGCTGCTGTTGTTTTTTCTTTAAAAATTTAGAGGCATCATTTGTATGGAGTAAAATGTGAAATATATACTGATCACAAAAGTTTTAAGTATATATTCACTCAGAAAGAATTGAACATGAGACAGAGGATATGGTTGGAATTAATCAAGGATTATGATTGCACAATCTATTACCATCTGGGAAATTCAAATAAAGTAGCTGATGCTTTGAGTCGGAAAAGTAATTCTTCATTAACTATGTTACGTTTGGAACAAGATCCTTTGGTTTTTGATTTGATGAACTTTGGTATAGAAGTTGTTGGTGCAGAAAATTATTCTTTTTTGTATCAGGTGTCAGTGAGATCATCTCTATCAGACAGAATAAAGCAAGAATAGAAAGAAGATAGTGAGTTGCAGAAAAAGGTAGAGTTGGTTCAGAAGGGTAAGTTTACTGAATTTAACATTGATAATGATTGTGTTTTGAGATTTGAAAGAGATTATGTGTACCTTGTGATTCACAGTTTAAGAATGATTTGTTATCTGAAGATCATAATTCTCCATTTTCAGTTCATCCTGGTAGTACTAAGATGTACAGATATATTTGGGAGTATTACTGGTGGGATGGAATGAAAAGAGATGTTGATGATTTTATTGTGAAGTGTTTGACTTGTCAGCAGGTTAAATCAGAGCGATAGTTACTGAAAGGGATGCCTCAGCCTTTACCGGTTCCAGAGTAGAAATGGGAAAATATATCCATGGACTTCATTGTGGGATTACCAAATACATCTAAAGGTAATAATGCAATCTGGGTTATAGTTGATCGATTGACTAAATATACTCATTTCCTTTCTATTCGAGATACTCTATCTTTAGATCAACTTGCTCGGTTGTATGTTAAAGAGATAGTCAGGTTACATGGATTTCCTCTCTCTATTATATCTGATATTGATCTCATGTTTACTTATAACTTTTGGAAAGTCCTTCAGAAGACATTGGGTACTGAATTAAATTTTAGTACAGCTTTTCATCATCAATAAGATAGGCAGTCAGAATGAACAATTCAGACCTTGGAGGATATGCTACGTGCTTGTTCACTGGATTATCAGGGAAGTTAGGACCAGTATCTTTCTTTGGTTGAATTTTCATATAATAAAAGTTCTCATTACAGTATACAGATGGCTCCATTTGAGGCATAATATGGAAATCGTTGTCGAACTCCAGGTTTTGGGATGAAGTAGGTGAAAGGAAGCTGATGGGACCAGAATTAGTAGAAGAGATGGCAGAGAAAGTTCAGTTGATTCAGAAGCACATAAGAACAGCTTAGAGTAGACAGAAAATTTATACAGATAACTAGAGGAAGGATCTTTCTTTTGAGGTAGGTGATCATGTCTTTCTCAAAGTTTCTCCATGGAAAAGTGTGATGCGTTTTGGTAAGAAGGGAAAGTTGAGTCTAAGGTTCATTGGACCTTATGAAATCCTGGAGAAAGTTGGATCATTTTTGTACAGAGTGGCTTTACCTCCAAGTTTATCCCAGGTACATAGGGTTTTTCATGTTTCGGTGTTGAGAAAGTATATGCCAGATCCATCTCATGTTTTGAGGCCAGAGGTAGTTCAGTTGGAAGAGAATCTCACTTATGAAGAACAACCAGTCCAGATTCTAGAACATAGATAGAAAGTGTTGATTAATAAGTTAATTCATCAGGTAAAGGGTTTGTGGAAAAACCATATGGTTTAAGAGGCAACGTGGGAATCTAAAAATGCTATGAGGGATAAATACCCCCACTAATTTTGATAAGTGAATAAAAATTGCAAGGACGCAATTACCAAAACGGGGGAAGGATGTAACATCCCAGGTAAATGAAGAATAAGACATATTTCATATTTATTAATATTTTTTAATTAAATATTAAATTTACTTTAAAGGGGTTTCTATGTTCGATAGTGTACCCGGTATGCAACAACGGGTTTCTTTGGAATCTTACATTGCAAACTAATAATATAATATTATTATTTTAAATGGTAGTTAACTACTAGTCGTTGCATTGGAGAGAATAAATGAAACTAACTAAAATATGATTATACATGTTTTTTAAATGTATTTACATTATCCAATAAAAAGTTAGAGGCTTAAAATGTGAATGAATCTAGTTTTAAGCATAATTTACATTAAAAGGCTGATTTCTCACCTTTTAATGGTGAACCCTCTTTAAATATAGTTTTGGTCAATTTAATACATTCTAATTGACCAAATAACATCCTTCTTTAGAATGGGGATATCAAATTTTACTTTGGGTAATTTTTTGGTATTTTTCTGAAAAAGTTCATTTTTTAATGAATAGTGAAAAATACTGTATTTTAATTCAAAGGTGCCTTTTAATATAATTTATTTATATGGTTAGATTATCTTTTTAATTTGTTTTAAAGTTTAATTAGAATATATTTTTACCATTCAATCCAATTTTGGTCATTGAAAGCAATTTCACTTTGAAATTGTACTTAATCAACAGTCCATCTTTTGATAGTTATTAATTCTTAAAAACACACTTTCTGTTTTGACAGTGGGAATAAATTTTAAATTAATTTCTACCACTTCTGTGTTTTGAATTTGGAAAAATGGATTCCATATTTGGAATCAGGAGGTCTGAATTGTGTAAATAGGTAACTTTTATTTTTATACATTTTAAATATTTACTTCAGTAAATATTTTATTTACAGTGGTTAAAGGGTAAATTAGGTAAATAAGGGTAAAAAATAATATTATAATAATATATTACCTTTAAATATGTCATAATCCTATTTTTTGAGTCCTTTAAAACCATGGGAATCTTTGGGTCGATTTTGGGACCCCTTTGATCCACTTGGGAGTGATAATGACAATTTGGATTAATTAATTTAATGTAAAGACAAAATTGACTTTAACAAAAATATTTTAGTAATTAATTTTTATATGGTGTTATATAAGTTTTATTTTCGACTATAAATTCTCATTTTAAAGATAAAAATATTTCCTACATGATAGTATTTTTTTATAATTTTTAGACAACAAATAAATTAAATTATTTATGACATAATAATGATGCAGTGTTTACCTCATTAATAAATGATTTAAATAAATAAGATTATAATGATTAAAATACTATCCAAAAAATGTCCAATTCTGATTTTATGATTTTATTTCGACCATGAGTCATCCTATATTCATCTCTAATTATTTTTTGACCATTAGAAACCAAATATAATTATATAATAAAATAATAGTTTCACACTTTCCTAAATAGCCCCTCCTCCCCCTTATAAAAGGAGACCACTTATAACCAATTCCTAACACCTCTAAAGCCATTTGGATCATCCAAAATCTACCCAATTAATCTCCCTACATCCATCTCCTCCCCCTAGAAGCCTTACCTTAGGCATAAGGCACTTCAAGAAGTCCTTTTGGTTCAAACCAAAAGAAGTTACCCAAATTAAAGGTAACAGTTTCTCTCAAATTGTTTTCTTTTATTTTACTTCTCCAACCCCTAAACTATTTTTATTCCTTTATTTTGTAACAAAACCAGTATCCTAAATATACTATTATAACTTTATGAGAAGTATTCTAACTACACTTACACACACCTCCATCTAATGGATGAAGAACATAATGTTTCTGTGGATGGAAAACTAACACCTCACGAAATGATGATTGTTCAATTACATCTTACTGCCTCTCATGGTGGCCATTATGATGGAACTATATATATATATGATATATATTATGTTTATTATTTCCTTATGCTTTTATACTTCCCAATTATATCAATCCTTTATGGTTTCCATAGTGGTTAAATACGATAATCTCATTTGAGGAAGTGCGGACTACCACCCCCTCAAAGTGATTTGATTCGTTAATGCCTTATGTGGGATGTATAAAGGATGGAGTTAATGATATTATATATGGTATTAAACTGTAATTATAATATACCTATGTATCACTATGTTTTATTCCCATTAAAATAAGAAATAGAAATGAAAGTTGTGTTCATGCGTACATACGGCTTACCGTCTCCATAAACGGTGCATTTAATTTCTTACCTCCAAGTGTTATGTACTATTATAAATACATGTATATACTAGATATATATGATATATATGTGATATCTAAATAATGAGTAACATTTTTGATATATTGTACTACTAACCACATGGACAACTTGTAAATATAAGGTGTTCATTATTTACTCAAGTACCAAATATCGACAAAACGAACATTATTAACTTAAATGGTTACATAATATTTATAACATGGTAATAAGTGATATAAAAGGAATAATAAACTTGAAAAAGGTTCTTAATCACTTATAAATTAACATTAGTTTATTATTCAGGAGATTAAAGAATGATCGAGTCAAGTCGGACATGAGGTAAGGGACTTTGTCTCAATATTCTTTCATTGAGGCATATTTGTTTTAATACATGATTTTCTTTTATACGCTGTATAAACACCTTTGACTTTTCATTTCATTAAAAGGGAATCTTGTTATATGAATTGTTTTACTAAACAACAAAAAAGAATGTTTTTTTAATGTAAGCGGTGAAAATGACCTTTCCGCCGCCGTGAGTATTATTTGATCTTTGGCTTCCTTAATAAGCCGAAATGTTTCTAAAAGTAAAAATAAATACCATATACTATTTTTACATATTTTGGTATTAAAAAATATTTTGAGAATGGATTTATTATTTCAATATCTTGAAATAATATTTTATTATTTCAATGTGGAAATTTTATCTTTCCTTTGTGCTAATGTTATGTGTTATGATAATGTTATGGTTCTTGGGTATTATTTACGTATATGGGTTGTTCTATGATAAACCTAGGGTGGGTGAGCTTGAGATAGCTCTCTAATTCATTGGGTAACGTGACAGACATAAACGTGATTTTTTCTCCTAATAGATTTAGGGAATATACTGTGATGGGTATTCTAAAGTAACTACCTATGTAGCTGTGATAGCTACAATGTAAGTATGATATGGATGCCACAAGTTACCTTTATGATTAATGATTTCTATGTGTCTATCATAAATCTTATGATTTCATGAGGTAAGTAAAAGAGTTCATGTTTTGTATGTATTTATGAACAAATGTTTTCAATCTTTTTTTTATAACCCTTACTGGGATTTTTATTCTCATCCCAAGTTTTGAAATGTTTTCACAGGACTTAAAGTTGAATTGGGTCAAGGATGGGATCAAGGAAAATTAATGCTATCAAAAACATGGAACTGGACATGAAATTTGTTTTCAAGAGTTTTTATTTTATGAAAAAAATCTAAACTGTGTAGATATGTCTACCTTGTAATCTTTTGAGATGTAATAGTTATGTCCTAATTCTCTAAAACTCTAAATCTGAAAAGATACTCAATGTGAATTATTCATTTAATTCAATATTATGTAAGGTTTAAGGTTGGGTCCTTATATTAATTATAAAAAAATTATAGAGATATTTATTATGCATCAAGGAAATTGGAGACTAGTGAAAAATATTATCCAAATCATGATCTAGAATTAGAGACAGTAATCATTTATTTGAATTATGAAAACATTTCTTGTGCTGAAAATTATGTGAAATATTTATTTATAACAATATTTTGAAGTATATATTCACTTAAAAAGAGATAAACATAGGGAAAGTGTGATGTTAGGAACTGCACAAGTACTATAATTGAATGGTACACTACCACTCTAGGCTGGAAAACAAGGTGAAGTGTTCCTTGATTAGGAAGGATCAAGGAGTTTTGTCCATGATGAGGGGTTAAATATTAATTGATTTACTAAATTTGGGTATTGAAATTATTAGGAAAGGTGGGCCATCATTTTATTTCCAAATATTATCCCTACCATTTTGACTAGGGATAATAAAGAAGTTTCAATAAGATGGTTAAGGTTTAAAAAAAAAATTAGAGATATAGGTGATATAATGTTGATAGATTTTATCAATGAAGATAGTGTTTTGATGTTTTGAAAGATATTATATGTAACATCAAAACCTAAGATGATGAAATATTTCTTTTACAAATCCTATGTCTCTAATTTCTCTATATAAACTAAAAACACCCAGATGATTATGGATTTATCAGAACACATTTGGTGTGATAACATGAAGTGAGAAATTATTATCTATGTGATAATTTGATTCTATTTTTAGAAATTAAATCCCCATGTGTGGCCTTTTCAAACCCTCCACACTAGGAAACCCCCCCTCCCCATGAATGGATCACTCTAGAGAGAGCCCTAGTTAGGAAGGATCCTTTGTCAGCCGAGATGGCAGAGCATCCTGGAGGGTGACAACCCAATAGGCAATGGTTTAATGCAAAAATCTATCAGAAGAAGTGGGTTTTGCCTTATATTAATGAATTTGAAAGACCTTATAGTTCACCTTTATAAATTTTATATTTTCATGCACATAATTTCACATAAAAAATATTGAGGAGTATTTAAAATCCTTTGAACACTGAGATCCATTTGAGAACTACCTATCATCTGTTAGAGTTTGAGTCCTAGAACCAACTATTTGTACTTTGATTGCATGAATATTTGATGTATTAAATATTAAATTAAACATATTACTACATATGTTTTATTGTTCTACATGACTTTAATTTAATAATGTCCTAGAGTATTTGTCTCATTGATAAGGTCATAGTAGTTCCAAACTATGATGAGAAACTAAAAGTTCTATGACAATATTCTTAATATAGTTCTACATTTGGATAACATATTATGATAGGACAAATAGTATATAGACCGTCAGGTGTAAGTACTCATAATTAGATGAGACTTCTTCTCATGAAGTTAGCATTTTGTAATCTCTAATACAAGAGATTATGAGAACAGACCCACCAGTAAAATTCTACATGTTTTGGCATCATCATATATTCTTATCTGCAAGTATGTGTAATGGTCCTCAAACTTTAAGATTATCATTAATGCATGTCACAACTTACACACTTAAATTTTCTGATTAAACTATTATGCCATATTTTGGCAGGAAGTAGGTTATGTTGGGTTCATCATGAATGACATGTTATTAATGGATAATTCAAGGAAATATGTCTCCCTTCCATCTTTATAGAAGTTGATATATCAACCCTTTGATTGAAATATTACTATCTCACTAAATTCCATGGATATGGTGTAACGACGAGTTTATTTCAGATAGTCAAATAATGATGTATTGAGAATATAGGTTGATGACATATTCATGCAACCTTCTTGATGAGATATTATGATAAAGGGATTATATTACACAGTGAGTGTTCGTATGTGGTTATCATCGTTATGACTTTAAATTCTTTCTCTTGGGTGCCTTAACCCATTACTAGATAGTAATCTTGGACTTTAGGCAAATCTGCCTAATGTTAATCAAAAATAATCCTAAAGGGTCACACAATAAGTGTTTTTTTTCTTGATTAAATGTTATTTGAATTTAATTAATAGAATAAATATTATTCTCAAGATTGAGGAATAATTTTATTCAAGTTATATTGACCATGTAAATTAGACAAATATATATTCACCATATTTTGAATAAAATATATTTATTTATTTTATTTAATATTTAATAAATATTTATTTACTAATTTATGAATAAAATATTTTCTTAAGAGAATAAAATATTTTTTTGGGTGTTCAATAAATGAAAGATAAGTTCGAACAAACCAAGACCGTGTCTGGTGATAAAATATTTTTTTATGAGCCGATAAATATTATTTATCCATTTTGTGAAAGTTGACACACCACAAAATAATAATATTATTATTATTATTATTATATGGAATAGGATTTCATTAATGGTTATAATTATATTTAATGGATATTATGCAATTAAATTTTGTAACTGAAATCCCAACTTTATAAATAGATGGCTATGTCTATTGTGTAATTCATTCGAAACCAATTCCAAGTTTGGGAATAGAGAATCGTTGCACACAATGAAATCTCTCTAGAACCCTTCTCCTCTCTCCCTATCAAGAACAAGAAACCTAAGAGAGAATTTCTTCAAGACTGAAGAAAGAGTGATCAAGAATGAACAATGAAAGACATTCGATTCGCTGCTCTAGCACCCAGATAATGGGTGGCGTTGCTCAGAGACCATTGGAGCATGTGTGAATCACCATTAAGAGGATTATACCCCTGGATCCTCACAAACTCAATGAAGAAAATCCAGAAGGGCCTTTTCAGACAATCAACAATCATAAACAAATAAAGTTCCTAAGGCCAGGTATTTATTTCCTCATATGTTAAATAAATTAATTATAAATTTGATGTGAATAATCCTCACTCTTGGTTTCGAATAATAATTATTAAAATAAATTTTAATATATCACCCTAAATCGCAATGTTTCTGTTGCACCTGAAACTAACAAGTGGCATTAGAGTGGTCAAGTTTAAATTTATAATTATTTATTTGATTGTTGATCTATGCACAGTCATGGTCATATTTTCATTTCATGTTATTTGTTTTTTAATATGATTTGAATTAACATTTCATCAACATATTAATCATGTTTGTTCAGTGTTTCATTTTCTTAGAGATTCAAGAAAAAATTAAGAACGGCCAGAGATGCCATCAGAAATTACCAAATATTTGGCCAATAAAGTTGGGTTACATGGTGTGTGGACAGAACACACTTCATATACCCATGTGCATTGTATCATGATGTGTCGAGTAATTAAAAACACATTGTGATTTTATTGCACTCCACATGTTGACCAAGCCATCCTATAATGTGGAAAGTGGATATAGGGTGTTTAACTGGCATATACACACCGTATAGTATGGATGAGCTAACATGCCAAAGCCCTAGGCCTCTGACATAGATATACAGTAACTGAGGTACATGGAATGTATCTATATTTACACACCATGTAGTCTCCCATTAATGGAAAAAATTAAAATTACATTAAATTTTAAAAATTGAAGCATTAAAACCTTATTTTATTGATTGGAATACTGTTTTTTGTTTGACAATTTAATAATGGTTTTAAATAATTTTAAATGCTTAATTAATTTAATATAATAAATATGTTATTAATGGTTCTATTGTTTATTTTCCATAAATGAAAAATTTATGGGTATCTCTAATTAATTTTGGATGATCATTAAGATGAAAGGTAATTAATTAATTTATTAATTAATTAATACAAGCGTGTTCATATTAATAATAAATAAATGAATATTATCCAGTTAATTTTTTCATATTTTTTGCATGTATTACCAATCATGATCTTGACCAAGACCTATGTATTTTTTTAAAGGTTAGGGCTGAAGACCTATGTATGTTTCGGAATTTATTTAATTAAATTTATTTCATGGTTTTTCAATTATTTAATACTAAATTAAAAGATGGTCGGTGAGTCATATCTCCCTCCATTATTATGTAGGACCTACATTTCCAAGGATATTTATGTAATTATCTTTAAAAAATCCTTGAGTTCCCCTCACCTATGTGTGAGTAATAAATATTTGTAATTAATGGAGCATCCCATGGCGTATGGAGACAGTTCAAGACGGAACCATAATGGTGCCAACTAAGTGATACATAGGTGTACATGTAGAATGTTTTAGCTCATTCCAAGTCCATTATAAGGAGTTATTTCCCCTAATTCATAGGTTGATTTAATGTCCGCTCATTAAATAAACCATTAAATAAGCTAATGATCGGGTCATTTAATTATTTATTTATTTATTTTATAATGCATTAAAATTATATTTACTGTTGCAAGACCATGATCACATATATGAATTAATATGAAAAGATGAAATTTAAATAAAATTGATTATGCATAATTATTTTATCCAAACATGGTTAATTAATTAAGTAAAAATCTACTTAAATATTATCAATACATGTAAAGAATAAAATAAGATAAAAATTTATGCATAATAAACTAAAATTATTCAATATAATATTAAATCAAACTAAGCCTTCTATTTCTTGATTAGGAACAAAATTCAATAGAACTATGTGTTTGATCGATCCTTGTTGGGACACTTACTTTTATAAGGGGATTTCTTATGAAGTTTTTCGTTTGACTTAACATGTTTACATCAAGAGGAGTAACCATTTCTAGACTTGGTATAATTTATAGGAAAGTGTTGAGAAAATCCAAGTTAGGATTTCTAGTTAGGGAGTCCACTCAACGGATCAAGGAGGGATCTACAAGCCCATAGTTGGCAAAGACTTGCCTACCTAAAAACCATGAAAATAGGTTGACCAACCCTTGTTGGGGTTATGCGAAGGGGAATATAGATGCTTTCCACTATAATATCCTATAAACTAGAGATTACAAGTTCAATGGTGAGGGCTATTGGGACTTGATAAAATAGTGGGAGATTTAATAAAATAAATTGATTTATTATTTCTCACAAAATTAGAAATCAAGAAAATTATTAATAATCTTCTCTTTTAATTTTAGAATAAAATGAAAATATCATCATTCATACTATCCCTAAGATCAATATTGGATAAATACAATATCCTCATTTGAAGTAACTTCTAGGAGTGGTTTAGACACCTTCAGGTTGTTCTACACCATGAACAGAAATATTACATTCTATAATCCTTGATGACTAATCCTCCTACTAAAGAGGTTAGTGGTTAATAGTTCCTAGTCTATAAAAAACATATGAACAATGTTTCGGCATTCAATTTTTTATGCTTTCATCTATGTCTAGTTAACTCATGAAGTCTCATGAAAACATGGATGTGTATAGCATTCATGAGCACCTCTATGGTCTTTAACAGGAGAGAGATAAATAGGAATGGTTTAAGATTTCCAAGGCACTCTTTCAGAGTAATATTGGAGAGGGTGACCCAGTTGGTCCTCATGAAGACAAGCTCATTGGCTACATTGAATTCCTAGAGGTTTTAGGGTTTAAAATCCTCGAAGAACTGGACACCAATCTCATTATGGAATCACTACCTTTGAGATTATCTATTTTTTTGTGAATTTTAATATGGAAAACATTTATAAGTACCTTCCAAATATTCTTATCCTCCTTCACCAAGTAGATAAAGATATATAGTGAGAAAATAATTCTATCCTTATAGTGAAAAAATGGAAATGGAAAGCAAATATCTTTAAGCTCAAAGATTCTTTACGCCCTTACAAGGAGAATAAGATCAAAGGTGAATCAAGGGAACAAGATGTTGTCTCTTTGCATGTGGAAAGAAGGGCCACTGGAAGAAAAAATGGAGAAAAACTGCACCCATATAAAGAAGAAAGGGTAATTTTTAGGTGTGTTTTTTATCAAGTGAAATTTATCTATTTCTACAAATTGGGTATTAGATACAACTTGTGGTGCTCACATATGTATTTAAATATAGGAACCAAGTAGATTCGGAAAAAAATGACCAAGGGGAGGTAAATCTATGAGAAACCAATAGAGTTAAACTTTTTGTTGTATCAATCGGTGGCTACCACCTAACATTAACAATTGAAATAATCTTGGTTTTAAAGGGTTGTTATTATGTTACTTAAATTACCAAAAATGTTATTTATGTATCTAGACTATATAAAAATAGATTCATTTTCAAATTTGGAAATAAATGTTTCTTATTTTATAAAGATATCATTTGTTATGGTAAGGCACATTTACATAATGGTATTTTCTTGTGCATCATTTTTGGTAGAAGGCTCTCCCGATAGATGACTTGATCAAGTGTAGGGGAATCAGTATGGATTCCAAGTTTTTTTGTTATTAGGATTCCAAAGAGAAATCACTTTCTCATCTTTTCTTGATAGTGATTGGGCTAGAGCTATTTGGACTGGCTTTGGGAACCTTACTGGTATAACCTTTCTAGGAGGTAATAGTGAGGAATTCTGTCAATCGTGGTTTTAGGGCATAGAGAATAATGATCTTGAAATGAAGTTGAGTTCTGTTCTAAACACATAAGGGTGTTGGTCCATATGGAAAGAAAGGAACAAAACTCAGGTGGAAGGTCGTTTTAGCTCAGGTGTGGTGCTATAATCCTGATCCAAATGTCTTGTGGAAAATTTGAGATCCCTTCTGAAGCATTGGGAAAGTGGTCATTCTTTGAGTACTGTAATTAATGGCAGGAGAAGTGCATCTACAAGTCATAAGGGTTATTTACTGGGGAATTTGTTGCGATGGGATCCACCTTATCATGGTTTCAAGTTGAACATTAATGGCTCATATAACATGGGGGTAGAGGTGGGGGTGTTGTCCGAGACTCCAGTGGTTCATTTTTAATTGATTTCAGCGGTTACTATAACTAAGGTATCTCTCTTCTTGCAGAATCCAAATCTATTCTCAATGGGATGTAGATCTGTCTCTCATCTAATATTGACCTTTTTGAGATTGAGATAGACTCATCTAGTGTCTTCAATGCTCTTTAAGAAACTCACACCTCCCCTTGGTCTACTATTTATATCATCCAGTGATGCAAGAATCTTATTGGTCAAGATAATATGAAGCATACATAGCATGAAGGAATTTTTTTTCAGATATCCTTACCTCCAAGGGCTTCTAGGTCAACCCCATTACTATTTTTTCAAGTTTGGGCTCCATGCCCTCTGAGTGTGTTGACCTTGTTTGAGTGGATTCCCTAGGCATACATTAATTTATACAACCTTGAACTTGTTGTTTATATTTATTTGCATTTTATAATTAATAAAATTCCTATTTTCAATCAAGTAATGGCAATCAATAACCAAGTTACTTCACATGACTCATACCACACCCATCTTTTTCATCATCGATTAGGTCATGTAAATGAAAACTCTTAACAAAATTACATCAAGATTTATATTTATATTCTTTCAAACTAAAATTGTTTTATCTTACACATGTTTACAAGGAAAAATGACCAAAGCCTCATTTAGTGGGAAAGGTTCAAGGGCTAAAGATATTATCGAATTAGTTTATACCAATGTGTGTAGACCATTTCCTATTGAAGCAAGAGGTGGGTACTCATACTTCATAACTTTTAATGATGATTTTAGTATATATGAATATATTTACTTAATGAGGTATAAGTCGGATTATTTTGATAAATTCAGGGAATACAAGAATGAAGTTGAGGACCATTTTGGTAGAAAGATTAAGAAACTTTGATCAGACTGTGGTGAAAAATATCTTAATCAAGACTTCATTGATTACTTATGGGAGTTTGGTATCCTATCCCAACTCGTTGTTCCTTGCATGCCTCTATTTAATGGTGTAAGAAAAAGGAGGAACTACACCGTGTTGGACATGGTGAGATCAAGGATGAGTTATGTGAGTCTTCCATTATTATTTTGGGTATATGCATTACAAACAGTGGGACACATACTAAACCAAGTACTAACTAAATCAGTAAATGGTATTCCATATGAATGTTTGAGTGGAATAAAAACCATGTTATCAAATTTACATGTGTGTAGAAGCAAAGCATTTGTTAAGGCCTATTCATGTAACAAACTTACACCCTTAGGCACAAATTATACATTTATAGGATACCCCAAGGAAACAAGGTGATATTACTTATACAAACCTTCAAACAAAGTGGTTATAGTGTAAAAACACTCTATATTCCTTGAGAGGGAGAACATATCCAAGAGAGATAGTGGGAGTGAGATAAAATTCAATGAAGTTGAGGATCAAGGCACACAAGAGTTAGTATAGGATTAGATTCCACAAAGCCTCATGGAAGAAGAAACTATTCCAGAGACACAAATACTGCATAGGAGTACAAGAGAGGTTATATAACTAGAATAGTATGGTTTTCTAGTTATCAACGATAGTGACTCATTATTAGTTTATAATAATGATCCTCTAACCTATAAGGAAGCAGTAAGGGTCACAGATGTTTCCAAGTGGTAAGAAGCCATGAATTCTAAAATAGATTCCATATACCAAAACCAAGTCTAGATTATGGTAGATCCTATAGTGGATGTAAAGGCCATTGGTTACAAAAGGATATTCAAGAAGAAACGAGACATAGAAAGACAAGTCAGTACCTATAAGGTGTGAAAGGTTTCAAAAAGGATTAAATATCATCAAGGCATTGAATATGATTAAACCTTTTCACCAGTTTCAATGATGAAATCCATAAGAATTATACTTTCCATTACAGCTTACCATGACTATGATATTTAAAAATGGATGTCAAAACAACCTTACTTAATATGAACCTTCAGGAAGATTTATGCATGAAACAACCTGAAGGGTTTGTGAATCTAAAGGATTCTAATAAGATGTGCAAGTTTAAAAAATCCATTTATGGATTAAATAAAGTATCTAAGTCATGGAACATTCTTTTTGATGAATCCATAATAGAATTTGTTTTTATAAATAATGAATATGATCCTTAGTTCTACAAATGGTTTAATGGGAGTGCAGTCATTTTATTAATAGTATATGTTGATTAAATATTACTTATTGGAAATGAAATACCAGTCTTACAACCTGTTAAGGTGCGGTTGAATAAATTATTTTCCAAGAAACACTTGGACGAGGTATAATATGTTATTGGGATCAAGATCCATCATGATAGATACAAGAGGTTACTTAGACTAAGTCAAAGTACATACATTGACAATATACTCTAGAGGTTTAGTATGGAACAATCTAGGAGGGGATTGTTTCTAGTATCACATGGCATTCATCTTTCCAAGAAAATGTATCCTTAGACCCATGAGTAAATAAATAGAATGGAAAAAATTCCATACGCATCAATGATTGGATCAGTCATGTATGTTATGCTATGTACTAGGCTAGATGTTGCCTACACATTAAGTGTAGTAGGCAGATATCAAGCTGATCTAGGTGACCACCATTGAATGGAAGTCAAGACTATCCTTAAGTATCTAAGGTGTAAGGAACTAGTCTTCAGAAGATATGAAGATTCTAGTTTCCAAACTGATCAAGATGATATGAAGTCATAAATGGGATACATATTCACTTTGAATGGAGGTGATGTGGGCTGGAAGAGCTCAAAGTAGGTTGTGGTTGCAGATTCTATGAAAAATTACGAGTATATTACAGCTTCTGGGACAACTAAAGAAGTATTTTGGATGAAAAATTTAGTCCAAAATCTTGATGATGTACCTAGAATTAAATATCCAATCACACTATATTGTGATAATACTATAGTGGTGGATCTCACAAAAGACACAAGGTCACATCAGTGGAATAAGTACATATTTAAGAAGTATCATCTCTTGAGGGATTTTTCTTAGAGAGGTGAGGTTGTAGTAAACATTATTTCCATGGAAGAAAATGTGGCGGACCCCTTGACTAAAGCCTTAACTCGGTAGAAACATTATTATCATGTGAGGTCTAATGAACTGAAATTCATAGGTAGTTGGCTCTAATTCAAGTGGGAGTTTTTTAGAGTTGGTGTCTTATAAAAAACTAGTATCACTTTAATTACATGAATATTTTATGTATTGAATATTAAATTAAACATATTATTACATATTGTTCATTGTTCTATATGTCTTTAATTTAATAATGTCCTAGAGTATTTATCGCGTTGATAAGTCATTGTAGTTCCACACTATGATGATAACATTGAAGTGCTATGACAATATTCTTAATATATTTATGCAGTTGGATAACATTCTAAGATGGGACAAATTTTATATAGATCTTCAGGTGTGAGTACTTGTAAATAGATGAGACTTTTTCTCAGGAAGTTTTCACTTGGTAATATCCAAGATAGGAGATTATGATAAAAGAACCGCCAGTAGGAATTTTTCATGTTTTGGTTTCATCAGATATTATTATATGTGAGTGTGTGTAGTGGTCCTTAAACTTTAATATTATCATTAATGCATGACATGAATCATGCACTTAGATTTTTTGATGAAAATCATCATGTCATATGTTGGCATGAAGTAGGGTACATTGGGTGTGTTAAAAATGACATGTTATTAATGGATAAGTCAAGTAAGGACTTGTCCCTTCCATATTTATGGAAGTTGATATCTCATCACTTTTATTGAAATAGAACTGTCACCCTAAATTCCATAGCCATGGTGTAATGATGAGTTTATTTCAGATAGTCAAAGAATGATGTATCAAGACAATAGGTTGATGACACCATCATGCAACCTGCTTGATGAGATATTGTGATAAAGGTATTATATTACACAATGAGAATTTTTATGTGGTTTTCATCATTGTGACTTTAAGTTCTTTCTCTTGGGTTCCCCGACTTGTTTCTAGATAGTAATCATGGACTTTAGGCAAGCCCGCCTAATGTTAATGAGAAAGAATCCTAAAGGGTTACATAGTAAGTGTTTTTGTTGGAATCAATTAAATTCTATTTGAATTTAATTAATGGAAGAAATTTTATTCTCAATACTGAGGAATAATTTTATTCAAGTTATATTGATTTCATAAATTAAATAAATATTTATTCACCAGATTGTAAATAAAATTTATTTATTTATGTTATTCAATATTTGATAAATATTTATTTATTAGTTTGTGAATAAAATATTTATTTAAGAGAATAAAATATTTATTTAGGTGTTCAATAAATGAAATAGGAGTTCGAATAGACCAAGACTATATCCACTAATAAAATAATTATTTATGAGATGGTAAATATTATTTATCCATTTTGCGCAAGTTGGAACACCACAAAATAACAATATTATTATTATTATTATTATATGGAATGGGATTTCATTAATGGTTATAATTATATTTAATGGTTTTTATGAAATTAAATTTTGTAATAGAAATACCAGCTCTATAAATAGATGGCTATATCTATTGTGTAATTCATTCGAAACCAATTCCAAGTTTGGGAATAGAGAATTTTTGCACACAATGAATTCTCTCTCAAACTCTCCTCCTCTCTCACTCTCAAGAATGAGAAACCCAAGATATAATTTCTTCAAGACCGAAGTATTGTATTTGGTTCCCTAGAACTAATGTATTTGTACTTTATGATAAACAAGTCTTCATTTTTTTAAATATTAATAAACTACTTATCACGTCATGTTTTTTTCTTCATTACATAGTATGTGATAATGTTATAAGAGTAGTTTTGGCACTAAAAGTTCATAGAAGTTCCACTCTATGATGAGAACCCAGGAGTTATGTGAAACTATTCTTGAATATATGTTCTATATCCAGATGATATCATTTGATAGATACAAATGATACAGTCTATCTAGGGTGGAGAATCATAGGACTTTGAGGCACCTTCTCATGGTGTATTCCCTTGGTAATATTTAGTATGGATATTATGATAATGAGACCCACCAGTAGGGAATCCACATTTCTATGTGTCATTGTATATCCCTATATTAGGATGTATGTATTGTTCCTTAGGATTCTTAGTAGAATATACACAGAAAGAGGGAAAACAAGCGTCTCTCCCTCCCGCTTCGGCTCTTGGAGATGCCCTAGTCGGCGATGTCGGCCTTCGCGGTCCCTCCCCCACCCGAGGGGGAGGGACTCCTTTCTTCCCCTTCTCTCCTTATTCCTCCTCCCTTTATACCCTTCTCCAACCCTAATCTTCTCCCGCCCTTCCCTTCGATCGATCATTGCCCTAAGGTGGATGACCTCTTCTCCGGTTACCCTCAGCTTTCTATTTTGTCTTTGGAGTTCACAGAGGCCTCGGCCTTGTTTAATCTAACCTTGGTTGTGTTTTTCTCTCACCATCGACCCTCGTTGGTCATCTTTGACCGCTTCTTCGCCTGCGATTGGGGTTTGAGCAGCTCAGCGGTTGTCGGACTTATTGATCGGCGTCACATTATGATTTGTTTCTCCTCAGAAGAAGATTTGATTTCAGCCTTGTCTTCTGCTCCTCACATCTGCAAAGGTTATCACTACTTCCTTTTTTTATGGATATACGATCTTCATATGAAGCGTGATTCTCCACAGATGGCGATTTGGGTTAGTCTCCCCGAACCCCCCCCCCTTCCTTTCCAGAATCCAGCTATTTTACGAATGTTAGGGAACTTGAATGGTCATTTTTTATGCACGGATAATAGAAATAACTCGGTGAGTCACCCAGTTTCACCGCGTCTATGTTTGGAGATTGATGTTTCTAGACCTCCAATCGATTGGGTGTGGATATCAGTTGGTGAAGAGTTCAGGTATAAGTAGAGGGTGGTTTTTGATTCATGGTTCAATTTCTGTTCTTCCTGTAATATTCTAGGTCATTTGGATGCTTCCTGTCGTCAAATAGGTAGGGGTAGGAAAGAGAAGGAGGTTTTTGACCTTTCCCTTGCAAAGTTGAATGTCGAGCAGAGTCCTAAGAACCTGATATTTAAAGATGTGTATGCAAGACTATTGCATGATCTTGGTGACCCCAAGGTGATAGAGCTGGTAGTGGGGAGTTCTCCCTCTTTTGCTGAAACAGTTAGGCACGAAGGCAGTGTTCATGCCTAGGTGAATGATCAACGCTCAGTTCTTGGTGATGTTGTTTCTCAGGCATAAGGTAGGGTGCTCAAAGAGTCACAGTTCTCATTGGTAAGTGATACTGTCTCCCTGAGTTGATGCCTCCCTGACTCATGCATGGTTGCAAAGCCTATTTTTATGCACAATCATTTCTAAACTTTGTCTGAGAAGGGAAAGGAGAATGTGGATCTGGAGGGATGGAAAACTGCCATTCCAAGATGGAAGTGAAAGTAGGCTAAATGGATTTCAGATCAAGAGGAGGTAAGTGACTTTGATGGGGGTTCCCAGTTTAGTTCGGACTATGAACGAGAGACCATGGTCCGACCTGGATCAAGGAAAGGGAAACAATGGATTCTCTTGACGGGAAACCTTTTGGTTCCCAATGTGGGGAAAAACCAAGACCTCAGAATGATTATTCAAATACTCCAAATACAATAGTAACCAGATCGTCAGGTAATAAAAGGTGTAATGGTTTAGAGGTTAGAGTCGGGGAAGCTTTTGCACATCTCGGTGGGGGATTGGTATCTGCCTTGATGAGCATGATGCCTACTTCTAAGGATTGCATTCCTTCTAAGATTGGTGTTGGGGAAAAGGAGTGTCCTCAGTTAGAATCAACCTCTGACAAGGAGGGAGGGCATTCAGGCACGGGGAAGGCGGTTCCCTTACAGATATCTCTTTTCCCCACGGAGGGACAGTAGGGGCTATCGGGTCAGGAGGCTAGAATGGTTGAATTTCCTTTGATGATCTCGTTGGACTCACATCAGGTAGCTGATGCTGTGACCATGGAGAAATCATGGGACCTTCTCATGCACTCTGAGGAAGAGATGCTGGAGAAGGTTTTGACCATTCATTCGTCCAAAGCGGACGTGGAAAGAATAAATGGGAGACCAATCCAAGTTGATGTAGGTAGGGAGCTGGGAGATTGGATCGATAAACAACTTCTAATTATGACCAGAGGATTCAACGAGGATAATATTTTAGTGGCAGAGTTCTTGCAAGCATGGGAAAATCTGGATTCTCAAGTCGAAGGGGCTATCAAAACCGAACCGGATATAAAGGCATCAGGATTTTCTTGGAAATTATTTCTGGAGGTTGCATCTAGTGGTTTTAAGCTGGTTTTCAATAATGCAATTATCTGCTATAGTATTGACCCTTGTTGAACATGTGGTTTCTCACTTTTTTCCATAAAAGTGTTTCCTAATAAAAAAAGTTTATTTTGGAAGAGTATTGGTCCTTAGACTTTAAGATTATTATTAATGAGTATTATGAGTCGCACACTTAGATGTATTGACGAAAACCATGGAGAAAAATGTTTGCAATGAGGTGAGATATGTTGGGTGCATCATGAGTAATATTTCATTAATGAATAATGCGAGAAAGGATTTGTCCCTTATGTTCTTTAATTAAAGTTAATATTTCAGGCCCTTTTATAGAAATGATAAAGCCTAAATAAATCCATGTCCATGGTGTTCTATAAGCAGGTTCTATTTCTAGAAATCAAAGAAAGATATATCGAGCATATAGGTTGATGGAACTAGCATGCAACCTACTCAATTTGAGATATTGTGATAAAGGGATTATATTACACTGTAAGATTCTGTATTAGGTGACATGTCATTATGACATTAAGTTCTTTATTTTTGGGTGTCTTTATGTATTTCTAGATGCTAACCTTGGATTTTAAGTTGTTTCACCTAATTCCATTAAGAAAGAGGCCTAGAGGGCAACACACTAAGTGTATCTAGAATCTTAGTTAAATAATATAAAATTATTTATTATTTAATAGGTTGAATAAATATTATTCTCATATGTGGTTTAATAATTATTCATGTATTATTGATCATATATAAATATTTATTTATTTATTAATAAATATAATATTTATTTATTTATTTTTGAAAAATGCAGTGTATTTTTTTAATAAATAAATAGACATTATTCAAATCCTGATAAATATTGTGGAGGAATGGCGGACTAAGTTTAATGGTCCGGTGAGAAATAATAAATATTGAATATTATTTAATTAAATAATATTTAATTATTTTCACAAGTTAAACACATATTGAGAAATAATAATATTACTATTATTATTTGACATGGGGTTTTACTAGGATTAAATAAATAATTAAGGGCACTTGTTCAATTATTTTATTTTAACCCTAACAATATAAATACTCAATTATTTTATTTTCTCAAGACCTAATTCATTTGTGCACAATGAATCTTAGAGGATCCTCTCAAGCCTAGAGAGATCCCTTTTCCATGAATACTCCCAAGAATGGAAAACAATCCTCCTCTGCTAAATCAAGGAGAACTCTTTGGAAGTGATTCTCGATGTGATCAAGGAAGACGACACAAGTGCAAGGATATTCCATGATAGCACCCGAAGACTCCTTTGGCAATGTTTGGAGATTCCTAGAACATGTGTGGATCATCGCTAGAGGAAATCTACTCTTGGTTTCTACAACGCAATGACGATGACCACGGATCTGTCATCGGATTAATCAATGAATAAAGAATTCCTTAAAGGTAATTATTTATCTAAATAAATTAATTATAAAAAATATGTGTTGATCTCCTCACTCTTGGTTTTGGAATTATCATCCATTTTCTATTTCTTTGATTCAATTTCGTGGATCATGGCATTCATTGTTGTATAGATCTCGGATTGATCATTAATTATGGAAAAAGAAAAGTTGGGCACTTCCCATTGCACGCTTCCACTACTCTCGAAACCTATAAGTGGTATCAAAGGGGGCACATAATTTTTTATAATTATTTAAAAATCATTAGTGATTTACGCATTTATAATTTATTTTATCAATTCAAGTTTAATTGTTCTTTTAATTTGAATTGAGAGATCTGTTTCTTCCTCCTTCATTTCTCATAGATCTAATCAAGATGATTAATTTAATGATTAAAATAAAATCGAGGAACTCATCTAAATGTGCTATGGTTTTTGGATAGACAACACTAGACTACACATCATGTAACTAGAGTTACACACCGTATAATAATGTTCAACGCATCAAGATTCGATTCGGAAATCAATTCAAGATCATGCATTGATTATTGCATTAATTGCACCATTTAATGCACCACGTGTTGACCAGAATTAAATGGTGCATGGTTAGTTGGACTAAATGCTATATAGCCCATGTATGTGGTGTGTAGTTCCTTTGGGTCTGAGAGGAGCCGTGTATTCCATACATGGCCTACCTAACTAGTTACCGTGTAACACGGAGTTAACACGGTGTGTGTTCCATTGGACATTCCATGTACTCCAAATTTTCCAAGGTATGTTTTACACACCAAGTACCTAGGCGTGTATCTTAGATAGATAGTGAGAGGTTTACACACTGTATAGATCGTATATACACACCGTTTACTTATACCAAGATACGTAGATTTAAAATTTATTTATTTTACTATGTAAACCTTGAGACATGTACTTGTGTGTGGTCATAAAGATAGGAAACACCATGTGATAGGTTTTAATATACATAAATATTAAATTTTTAATTAATATCTATGTAATATTCAGATTTTCATATCATGTATGTGTTTTATTTCATGTTTTTACTATACATGCATTTAAGCATAACACATGACCGAAAAATGATGTAATTCGTGTAATCATCTGTGAAGTATACGTTGTGAAAGTATGTGATAAGTAATGTAGGCCATATTTTACAAGAGTAAAATTGTATACGAATATAATACATGTTGTGAAGAATCAGATGGGTATTAACCATGTTGACTCTAAGGTATATTTATGTATAAATTTAATTTTAGATGAATTTATTTAAATTTTTTAAAATTATAATGGATGAGAATCTCAATGAAATTCAGATAAAAATTAAGATAAAAGGATTGATTAATTAAAGATAATAATTAATCGATTCGAATGAGATTTATCTTAAATAAGAATAATTTAGAATTGAATGCTAGTTTTATTAAATGTGTAATTCATTGCATGCATGTCTATGATCATGAGCTAGAACAAACCATTTGTATGTGATTGGTTTCATTAAATTTATTATTAAATTAAATTATTGGAATTTGTGCTTTCTCTCCTATAATTATGTAGGGTCTACGTTCCCATGGTTTCTTTTATGTAAACCCATTTTCCCCTCACCTGTGTGTGAGTAAAATGCATATGTAATGGATGGAGATCCCATGTTAGTGGAGATGATTCAAGTTCAAAGATAAGGCAAAACCAATCCAAAGAGATACATAGTTGGACAGGTGTAAAGATGCAACACGAACCTTAATTGGTTCAAGTTGTTTTTCCCTTAGGTCAATGGTTAGTTTATAAACCTATAGATAAACTAAACACTAGTAAGATATCATGGTCATGCTGCTTCATTATTTTATTTCTGTCAATTTCATAGTTATTTCATTATGGATGTCTTGATGCGATAACATAATTAATGAATTAAAAATAATTCAAGATAGAACTAAAATAAACCATCTTATGTGTAAATATTATTTAAGACATGGTTAATCACTTAAGTAATACCACTTAATATTAACAAGAATTTGATAAAGATAATAATTGGAAATTTACACACAAAAGGATAAAATCCCTAAATAAAATATTAAGTCGTTATAGACTTCCATTACTTTGGTTAGAATCAAATCATAGTTCAAAGTGCTTAACCCTCCAAAGTTGGGGTGATTTTAATTATCAATTAATTCTAATATGAGGTTTTGGGTTGACTTAACTTAGTTTACATAAAGTGTTAACTACTAAAGAAAGACTTGGTATAACTAAGAGCCAATGGTTGAGGAAATATAAATTAATGATTTCAGGATTGTGGTGTCCACTCAAAAGATCAAGGAACTGTGAGTTAATGCAGTTGGCATTTGGAATGCCTACCTAAAACCATTCGAGTTGCTTGACCAACCAAATTTGGGGTAATGAGAATGGGAATATAGATCCTTGACACTAGAAAATCCATGCAATAGGATATTCTGAATCTAATGGTGAGGGCTATTGGGTTTTGATAAAATAGTAGGAGACTAATAAATATAATGGCTACTTATTTTTCTAAATTTTACTAGATAAAGTACTAAAATTCTGTTTATCTTATTTTGTAGAAAAAAATAATAAAATGACATCAAATATATCATTACGATCTATACTTGGTAAGGAAAACATTCTCATAAACATAAATTTACAAGTGGAAAAGATTCTTACGGGTCATCATTCACCATGAAAAGAAATTATATATGCTAGAATAACCTTTACCAGTTATTCCTAGCAATGAGGAAAGTAATGAAGAGCTATCTCTCTATGAGAAACATCATAAGGATGATACTATTGGATCAAAATGGATATTAGATAGCACAAATACAAGAGGGGGTGAATTGTATATTTAAAAATTACTAATAAAACCTTTAGATAATGTTCTTAGTTTTCTATAACTAAAACAATTCACAAAGAATATTATAAAAGAAAAAAAAGATAGGACTGACTATCAGTCAGATGATGTAATATGATACCACAGGTTATGAAACAATTGTATTCAGATTGAACACAAATATCAGAGTAATACACGTTTTGAATGATTCTACCATATAGCATATAGAATCAATACTAAAAGTGTAAGCTTTAATTAAAACAATTAAAAAAGAATACAAATAGAAAGAAGAAATAAAATGATTCTCTTTTTATTATAATAAGCAGCAAAAAAGTAAAAGGTATTAAAATTCTTTTATCCCAAAGAGTAGGGTATCCTTTCACCTAGGAAAATAGGTTTGTCTCACCAACATCGGTAATCCCTCGATACGATGATCGGTTTTTCCATCTTGATATCCCCATAAGCCCACGATTTTACATGTAATTGACACCTCAGTCTTTCAAATACTTGAAAGCCCTCGATATGATGATCAGTTGCACCGTCTGCCTATCCCCAATAGCCCTTGATAATAATCACCTGATTAGAATCACAAATAAAAACAAATCACTTATTGAAATACAAAAACTAAGAACAAGCCATTCACATTTTGTAATTTCAAGGCTTTCTCACGAAGTAGAGAGAAGTCACACAATCTCTCTCTAGAACATGGAAGAAACATCTGAAGGATGCTATAGAAGTTCAGTAATTCATGTTATCATACATGTACAATGATATTTTGAAGCAGCGTGAGGATATGGATGCTTATGGCATGATGTCTCACTTTTGGGATCTCTATAAAGAGAAGGAGAGATAAGAGAGGTACGAGATCTACAATGCTTTGTTCACAACTAATCTTGGAGAGTCTGCACCAGCTGGGCCTCATGTAGTCAAGCTTATCAGCTACATTGAATACATGGACATCTTAGTGATTAAATTCCCAGATGAGTTACATACATATCTCATACATTCATCACTACCTAAGACCTTCTCCATCTTTATTGTGAATTATAATATGATAAATAATGATAATATTCTTTCAAAACTTATGACCTTGATTCTCCAAATGAGGTCATGGGGCGTAATAAACCTATGGTCCTTATGGTGAACAAGAAAAGGAAGAACAAGGAAAAGGGGGCCAAGACTTATAAACATTCTAAAGCTAATGAGCACCATCCTTCCAAGAGGAATAAGATCTGAACGTAGTATAAGGAAAAGGGAGCATTATGTTTTTTATGTGGAAAGTCATTCCACTAGAAGAGGAACTACACCCAGAATAAAGGGGAATCTAAAGGTGAATTCATTATCGAGTAAAATCTTTTAATTTCTCAACATTTGGTATTATACACATATTTTAGTGCTCACATATGTATCCAAATGTAGGAACCAAGTATATTTTGGAAGATTTCTAAAGGATAGGTGGATCTACAAGCTACCAATGGTGTGAGCTCAGCTACTCTGACCATTGGTGACTACCACCTTTCATTTCCAATAGGAATGATTTTGGTTTTAAGATATTGTTATTATGTAACTATAGTTACCAAGAACATATTTTATATTAGGTGATTGGGGGTACAATTACATTAAACACACACACATCGCACACACACAGGCCTGAAGGGCAGGTCATAGCCCCCCCCCCCCCCCAAGGGATAACCCACCCAACAAGACACTTTATTACATAATATTTTTGTCCCAAAAGCCTAGTGGGCATGAATCCCATCACATTCTTGGCCCATGGCCCATTCTGTGAATAATAACTTGGCTACTACAGTACCACTACAGTACCACCACCACTACATTACTTGCTACAATAGTTACCAAGAACATAATTTATGTTTCATGTTTAGATACAAATGTGGAAATAAAAGTTATTTATTTTATAAGGACAACATATGTTATGGTATGGTGCATTTAAATAATGGTCTTTATGTATTAAATTATAAAAATTAAGTGTTGCCAATCGATAATGAATCATGTTCACACAACTCATATAACACCCATCTATGGTATAATCATCTTGGTCATATAAATGAGAAGTGTTTGAAAAATATATTTAAATATGGTTATTTAGACTATTATGATCTAAAACCACTTGATATATGTCATGAATGTTTACATGGAAAAATGACCAAACAACCATTCGGTGGACAGGGCGAAAGGGCCACAAAACATTTAAGATTGGTACACACTGATGTGTGTGGACCATTTCCAATAGAAGCCAGTGGTGGTTATTCTTACTTCATAACTTTCACTAATGACTTGAGTAGATATGGCTATATCTACTTGATGAGATGTAAGTTTGAGTTCTTTGAGAGATTCAAGGAATTCAAGAATGAAGTATATAATAAAATTAGTAAGAAGATAAAGAATCTTTGATCAGATTGAGGTAGAGAATATCTTAAATAAGAGTTTATCAACTTTCTACAGGAGTTTAGGATTATATCTCAACTCACTCCACCTTACACACCACAGTGGAATGGTGTTAGTGAAAGGAGGAACTGTACCTTGTTAGACATGGTAAGGTTGATGATGAGTCCTGCAGATCTTTCATTATCCTTTTGAGGATATGAATTAAAAACTATGGAACAAACATTAAATTGAGTACCAAATAAAGCATCAAATGAAATTACATTTGAGATATGGAGTGGAAAGAAACTCATTTTATCACTTAAACGTGCATGGGGTTGAAAGGCCTTTTTTAAGGCCTTATCAGGAAACAAACTAGAGACCTGGGGCATGAGGTGTGTCTTTATAGGGTATCCTAAAGAAACAAAGGGATACTACCTATACAACCCCTCATAAAATAAAGTGTTTGTTTCTAGAAAAGTCATCTTTCTTAAGAGGGAGAACATCCTCAAAAATTATAGTGGGAGCAAGATTTACTTCGATGAAGATTCTTCTCAAGATACACAAGATTTGGTATAGGAACAGATTCCACAGGTCCCTATGGAATAAGAAGTTCCTAAAACACAAGTAATGTGTAGGAGTATAAAAGAGGTAAGAGAACTAGAGATTTATGGTTTTCTAGTCACTGAGTATGGTGACTCATTATTGGTTGACAATTATGAACCTTTATCCTATAAGAAGGTAGTAGAGATCTCATCAGCTGTAAGATGGCTAGAAGATATGAATTATGAGATGGATTACATGTATCAGAACCAAGTTTAAGTTATGGTCGATATTCCAGTGAATGTAAATCCTGTCAGTTGAAAATGGGTATTTAAGAAGAAACTGAACATATAAGGTAAAGTAAGTACCTATAAAGAAAGTCTAGTGGCTAAAGGGTCTAAACAACATTAAGAAATTGACTATGATGAAACTTTTTCTCTATTTTCCATGTTAAATCCATCAAAATCATAAATTCTATAGTAGCTTACCATGAATATGATATTTGGAAGATGGATGTCAAAACATAATTTATTAATGGGAACCTTTAGGAAGATGTCTATATGAAACAACCAGAAGGTTTTGTGACTCCAGGTGATGCAAAATAATTTTCAAGTTGCAAAGATTCATTTAGGGATCGGAGCAAGCATCCATGTCATGGAACGTATTATTCGATTAATCCATAAAATAATTTGGTTTCATTAATAATGGATGTGAGTTGTGTATTTACAAGAGGTTTTTTGTGAATGTAGTCATTATACTAGTAGTATATGTTGATCACATATTACTTATTATAAATGAAATATTGGTCTTAAAATCTATTAAGGACTAGTTAAACAAGTATTTCTCCATGAAGGTTTTAGGTGAAGTATCCTATATTCTAGGGATCAAGATCATTTGTGATAGATCCAAGAGGCTACCTAGACTAGTTAAAAGTACATATGTTGACCATATACTAAAGAAATTTAGTATGGAACAATCTAAGAGGGGATTGGTTCTAGTGTCACATGGTTTACATCTTTATAAGAAAATGTGTCCTCAAACACAACATGAAAAATAGATAATGAGTAAGATCTCATACACTTCAGTAATAGGATAAATCATGTATTTCATGTTGTGTACTAGTCTTGATTTTTCTATGCACTAATAATGGTAGAAAGATATCAATCAAATCTAGGAGAACATCATTGGACTAATGTTAATGCTATCCTTAAGTATCTGAGAATAACTAAGGATATATTCCTGATGTATGGACGAGACGAGAAGTGGGTCGTCATAGGTTATACTAATTCTAGTTTTAAGACATATCACAATGATCTGAAGTTGCAATTAGGACATGTTTTTTGTCTCAACAGATGATTTGTGAGCTGGAAGAGTTCAAAGCATCCAGTTATCATTGATTCTATAGTATAGTATGAGTATATAGCGTCTTCTGATACATCCAAGAAAGCCATTTGGATTCATAACTTTTTCCAATATCTTGATGTGGTACCTAGTAGTAAATAACCTATCACATTGTATTGTGATAATACTGTACCGGTGGCTCTTTCAAAAGATTCAAGGTCACCCCAATAGACAAAACATATAATTTGAAAGTATCACTTCTTGATGGATTTTTACTGGAGTGGTGAAGATTATGTGATAAGATTACCCACAGAATAGAACATAGAAGACCCCTTTACTAAAGGAATGTCTCAATAGAAGCATGAATATCATTTGAGAGCAAGCAGACTGAAGGTTGTTAGCATTTTGCTCTAGTGCAAGTGGGAGTATGTTGGAGTTAGTTCACTCGAACCAACTTCTTTGTACTTTATGATAAACATGTATTTATTGTTTTTAATATTAATAAACTACTTATCACATAATTTTTATTCTTCTTTGTGACATAGTATGTGATAATGTCATAAGAGTAGTTGTTGCACTAAATGGTCAAAGCAGTTCCCCGCTATGATGAGAATTCAGAAGTGCTATGAAACTATTCCTGGATATATGTTCTATAGCCAGATGATATCATTTGAAGTACATAAATGATACAGGATATTTGGGGTGGAGTCTCATAGGACTTTGAGGCACCTTCTCATGGTGTACGCCTTTGGTAATATCCAATATGGATATTATGAGAATGATACCCGCCAGTAGAAAATCCGCATTTCTATGTGTCATTGGATGTTCTTAACTGAGGACATGTGTATTGGTCCTTAGACTTTAATATTATTATTAATGATTATTATGAACCACACACTTATATATATTTATGAAAACCATGATGACAGATGTTCATGGTGAGGTAGGATATGTTGGGTGCATCGCGAGTAATATTGAATTAATGAATAATGCAAGAAATGATTTATCCCTTCTGTTCTTTAAGAGAAGTTAATATCTCAGGACATTTGATGGAAATTATATATCCTAAATAAATCTATGTCCATGTTTTTCTATAGGAAATTTCTATTTCTGAAAAGTCAAAGAAAGAAATATAGAGCATATAGGTTGATAGCACTAGCATGCAACCTGCTCGATTTGAGATATTGTGATAAATGGATTATATTACATGGTAAGCATCTTTATGTGGTGACATGTCATTGTGACATTAACTTATTTCTCTATGGGTGTCTTGGAATGTTTCTAAACACTAACCTTGGAATTTAGGCTACTTCACCTAATGCCACTGACAAAGATGCCTAGAGGGTCACACACTAAGTGTATCCAGAATCTCAGTTAAATAATATATTATTATTTATTATTTATTATTTAAAATTTTGAATAAATATTATTCCCATACATGGTTTAATAATTATTCATGTATGCTTGATCGCATATAAATATTTATTTTTTCTTTAGTAAATATAATATTTACTTATGTATTGGTGCATAATGCAGTGATATTTATTTAATAAATAAATAGACATTATTCAGAGCCTGATAAATATTATAGAGGACTAGAGGACTGAGTTTAATGGTCTGATGAGAAATAATAAATATTGAATATTATTTAATTAAATAGTATTTAATTATAATTATCAAGTTATGCACATGTTGAGAAATAATAATATTGTCATTGTTATTTGACATGGGGTTTTTCTAGGATTGAATAAATAATTAAGGGAACTTGTGAAATTGTTTTATTTTAACCCTAGAAATACAAATACCTAATTATGTTATCTTCTCAATACCTAATTCAGTTGTGCACAATGAATCTTAGAGGATCGTGTTAATACTAGAGAGCTCCCTTCACCAAGAATACTCTCAAGAATGGTGAACAATCCTCCTCTACTGGATTAGGGAGAATGTTTTGGAAGTGATTCTTGAGGTGATCAAGGTGGATGATGCAAGTGAAAGGATCTTCCATGATAGCACCTAAAGACTCCTTCGGTGACTTCTAAAGATTCTTGGAACACATGTGGATCAATGCTAGAGGAAATATACCCTTGGTTTTTACAACGTAATGACAATGCACTGCATATCTATCACCAAATTCATCAATGAAGAAAGAATTACATAGAGCTAATTCTTTATCTAATTAATTTAATTATAAAAAATATGTGTTTATCTCTTCTCTCTTGGTTCTGGTGTTATCATCCATTGTCTATCTCTTTGATTCAATTTTGTGGATCACAATGTTCATCATTGTATATATCTCATATTGATCATCGATTATGGAAAAAGAAAAGTTGGGAACTGCCCATCGCATGCTTCCGTTACACTCAGAACCTACACAAAGAAAGAACAATAAAGAACAAACAACATAAGACATTTGATTCATTGGGATAGCACCCGAAGAACAAGTGTCATTTCCAAGAGACCATTGGAGCACGTGTGGAAGACCACTAAATAGATTTTACCCTTGGATCCTCACAAGTGCAACAAAGTCAATTCGGAAGGTTCTTTTTAGAAAATCAAAAATCATTAATGAAGAAAGTTACTAATCCCAGGTATTTATTTCTTCACATATTAAATAAATTAATTATAAATTTTACGTGAAAAATACTCGCTCTTGGTTTCAGAAAATGATTATTAAAATAAATTTTAATACATCTCCCTCCATCGCAATGCTTCCGTTGTGCCCAGAAACAACATCATCATCAAACTGATGGGAAATCTAAAAGTACTATCCAAAAATTATAGGACATGTTGTGTTCATTATCACTCTACTTCAAAGTAACTTGGGATTAGTACCTACCTTTGTTGTTATTCATATATAATAATAATATTCACTCCATAATTCAAATATAACCATAAAAAGATTTATGTGGGAAATGATTTTGTACTCCATCCTTGTTGAATTAAGTCAAGGAAGGAAAGATAGTTGGTCCAAAGCTAGTTGAGGAGACAACTGAGAAAGTGTGAGCTATTTGGAAAGATATTAAGATTTCTCAAATTATATAGAAAATATATGTTGATAATCATATAAAGGATGTGGAATTCTAAGTAGTAGACTATGTATTCTTAAAAGCACCACTATAGAAGGGATTTATAAGGTTTGGTAAGAATGGAAATCTATGTAAAAGGTACATTATTCCTTTTGACATTTTGGATTGAATTAGACCTCAATCTTATCATTTGGTTTTTCCACAAAATCTCTCTAAATTACATGAGGTATTCCATGTTTCATTTTTAATTAAATAAATTCCAGAGCCGATGAATATACTCACCACTAAGTAAATAGATCTAGATCATGACTTATCCTACAAGGAAGAGCCTGTCCAAATTTTTAACACAAGAGAGAAATTCTTGTGAAATGGAATAACCTAGTTGTTGAACGTACTTTCAAGGAATCCCATGTTGGAGGATCCATGATGGAAACATGTGTAATCTATCTAGATAAACTACCCAAAATTGTTCTTAGATTGATAAATACCATAAATTTGAAGGTTGGTATTATTAAAGGGGGAATATAATACATGAGATTATATAATAAATATTTCACTCAATACATGTCATTTTATTTCATTATAATAATATAACAAAACTAACAAGTCAAATTCATTAGAATGATTATGACTAGTAATGTTGAAAATTACATATGATGTATAAATACACTTCACAAATTTCAAAATACTAAAGAAGGAAGATATACATAAGTGAATATTATAACCAGAATTTGAAATTTTGGTATGTCATGGTCTGAAAGAATTATCACACCCATAAACAGCACTATAAAAATAAAATAAAACAATATAAATATGTTTCATATTTTTTATAGAAAATATTGAGACAAAAAAATAAATGAAATGGGTTTGAAATAAGCGGTATTTATATGAATTATTAGTATTATATAAATATTAGATTAGTAATTATCCATATAGAATATTAAAATATCAAAAAATAAATGTTTTACATGAATAAAATATTTAAATATTTATATTTTAATATAATAAAATCATTTTTAAAATTATAAAATGAAAAGTATGTATAAGTGTAAATTTTTAATAAAATATTTTTGAAATATTTAGTAAAAATTATAATGTTTATGTTAGAATTTAAATACTATAATTTTCAAATTTATGAATTTATTTTAATAAAATGAAATTTATTTATTAAATACACAGTTTGAAAATAACTTATGGTGAATTTTTCATATTTTTTTGAAAAAAATAATTTCTTGGTGGATAATGAAATATATATTTTATATGACGTATTTTTTATAGAATCATCATGATATAAATATGATTTGAAAGGTCAGTAAAAAATAAAGTTTTTAAATTAATTTAATGAGTAAAATAATTATTTTAAAAGTAATATAAATAAGTTCCTATCCTTTAAATCATTTTTCAATGCATAAGTAATATTTCATTCTAATCAAAAACTATATTATATTATTTACTTTTTATCTAATGTGCTATTGAATTTTGAATCTCATTAGATATTAAATAAAACTTCATATTTTAGTTAAAAAAAGAAAATTCATATGAATAGTCATGAATCTATTTCTTGGACATGAATAATAAAATAATTAATATTTTATTAAAAGATCCCCTCCCCATTGTCTATTCAAATGTCCCTTCCTCCTCACTTCAAAAACTCATTCCCTTGAAAAATCACTACACAAATACCTCTTTAAACACCCCTATCAATGTTTCTAATTCCCTAGTATATCCCAAAGTCCCTGCTTTGAATTCTTTGGACTTAATATAAAAAAGGAAATTTGATGATAAAGGTAAGGGTTTCCAATTCTCTCTTTCCTTTCTTATTTGAGATTGTTTTTTTAACTCTTTTAAACATACTTCAATTTTGATTCAATGATTATATTTACATGGTATTAATGTCCCTTTAACCCTTTATCAATGAGATATTACCTGATTCCTTTCATTAAACCCTTATTTCATAAGTCATTACTATGTCAAAATAAAGGTTTCAAAATCCATGTCTTTTCGTTTCATTCTCCTTATACCCCTTCAATAATATAATTGATCATTTAAATAAATGTTAAAATTTTAATTTAATTATAATATAATGTTTTTAGTAAACACATATGTTTATTATTTATTTCCTTATTTGAACTATTTTAAAACACATCATGCACCTGTGGAAGTTTTACACAACCTAAGTGAATTGTTATATTTTAGTTTTCACTTATTCATTTTATGGATATTCTAAAAAATATATTTTAATATAGAATATAAAATTATTAATAAATTAATTTCATTCTTATAAATCTATAATTTTAAAATAATCATCATATTAGTGATATTGAATGTAAACAATCCCAAATGCTTTAAATACCTAAAAAATTATCAAGGAAAATTATCTGAATTGTAACTATTTATTGTAGTATTAAACTCTTTTACTTCTAAAATGAAAATGAACCAATACAATGACATTTCCTATAGATTTTCAAAACATTATAAAATAACCTTTTACTATCACCATTACACTGAAGTGGTTTTAGAACTGTGAACTGAACAACCTAAAAATGTCTAATGACAAAAAAATTAAATTATTAAATGGTTTTTTAGTGATAATAAATTGATTAAAATGAATAATAATAAATATAAAAATTGATAAATTTTATATAGTAAGAAATTAATAGGTTTATTTTTATTTTTCAAGAATTCAGATGATATAGAAAGCTACCCAAGACTCAGGGGGTCCAAACAGCATAGATCTATTTGTAGGCTTCAATTTGATATGTGGTAGAGCTCAAACAGACACCCAAATTAAAAGTTATGTTTGTTTGAAGTTCAAGTCATGTTTTCAACTTATCTTAGATCATTCATTAATTTATGGAATTTTTATGTCATCTAATTGTTATTAAAATACTATTACTCAAAAATAATTATAAAATTATTAATTAATATTATTTTTAAATTATTTTATAATTCACTTTTCACTAAATATATTATATATTAATTATAAATGAATATTTAGTCTTATATAAATCATATTTAATAAAATATATTATATTTATATCAATATAAATATATATTTATATTAATATATGAATTTTAATGATATATACTATTTTTTATAAAATATACCTTTTATCAATGATACTAAAAAAATATTGATAAAGAGTACCTTTTATCAGTGCTAAAATAAAAGGTCTGATAAATGGTAGCTTTTATCTGCATTTTTTTAGCACTGATAAAATGTACCATTTATCAATATTTTTTGGTAACGCTGATAAATGATACTTTTATCAACGCAGGTAAATCTGTTGATAAAGGTGGAGTTTATTAGTATTTTTTAATGATATTAAAGGAGGAATTTATCAGAATTTTTATCTATCATTAATAAAGTCTAGTGCTGGATAAACCCAAATCTCTAGTAGTGATCTCAATGATGTATGGATAATCGAATCAGAGGCAACATGACACATGACGTCTTAATGAGAATGATTTTATCAATATTAACCTATCCCAGAAGTACTTGTGTACATGGGAAATGATCAAACATTAAAGATCACTGGAGTCGATACCATGAAATGCAATATGGTATTGTTCAAACCATCCAAGGAGTATTCCATGTGAAGGGCCTAAAGAAGAATATTTTGTCTTTGGGAGAATTTGATGACATCAGGTGCAAGAGTCGCACGGAGAAAGGAGTGATGAAAATTGTGAAGGGAACACTTATAGTGATGAAGGCGAAAAAGAGCTCAAAGAACTTGTATGTTCTTATGGGTGAAATATACAAGGAATCAGTGATATTTGTCGCATCAACTACCTCAACGTAAGCATTGATGAATTCATGGTATCAGAAGCTTGACCATATGTTCTAATGAGTCCTAAATATTCTTACTAATCAGAATTTGTTTTCTGGTCTTATAAAGGTATCCTTACCATTTTATGAGCATTGTTTTCAAGAAAAAAAAGCATAGGTTGAAGTTTGGGGCATTAATGATGGGAAGCAATGAGGTTTTAGAGTTGATATATTTTGACATTTGACAAGATTTGAAAATATCCCTATGAGAAGAAAGGTAATTAAAATCATTCACTGAATATTATTCAAGGTGATGTTGGGTGTACTCAACTCTCTAGAGAGTTTCCCCTCCTAGGTCATCCTAGGGTTTCGGTGGCTCCCTGGTGATCTTATGGCAGTGGTGGTACACCCAGTTTCTCCCGAACTACAGATATTTGGTTGTAGATAATTACCCTGAGCAATTTTCTTCATACATGCTTCGTCGCTTGGTTTCATCGCCAGATCAGAAAACCTTCATTGTGGTCTTCCTGTTTGGTGGTCTTCCTCAGATCATCGGTTTTGGCCCCTCACCAGCTTCAATCTGTTGATTTGTCCCTCCCTGGGTGTAGATCTAGGTATAAGTCTATCGATTTGTCCCCCTCAATCTACAAATCTGGGTCTAATTCTACAACTCTTTCTTTGGATCTTTATCTTTTTTTGTTTGTGATTTTGATTCAAGTCTCACGGTTCCTCACCAGCATGGTGGTTCCTTGATCATTAGCCTACGTATGCTCGCCTCTATCTTGTCATTTTGTTTTTCTCAAATTGTCATTTGTGGGTTGGTCGCGTAGGGTTGGACATGCAAAGGTTGGGCTTGCATAGGATGTTAACGTGTTGGTGTTGTTCATGTAGGGTGGTCTCACGTAGGGTTTTGAACATGATCGTGTTGTTCACTTAGGTTTTGGGCTCGTGCAGGTCTTTAAACAAGGTACGAAGTGGGGTGCCTTCGGTGATCTGCTCACATAGATGGTGGTGCTCACAAAGGTGTGTTCTCATGGCGGTTATTTCCCATGAAGATTTGTGCTCGCTTTGGTTTTTCATGTGAAGGCTTGGCTTGCAATGCTTTATGTTCAGGCTTCCTGCGTATTACTAAATCAAATCCATGGAATCAGATCTGGTGAATCATTGGAAGAATCTTTCACTGACAGTTAATAAGAAAGTGATAATTTCAACACAGAAGAATGAAGATTCGTTTCTTTCACATCACACATCTCTTCAGATCATTGGAAATTTTATAGCAAAATGGTCTTTCAATCAAGGAGCCCTAAAAAATAGTGTATAAAATCTAGATATTGGAGAAAGGAATTTTCATAAGATAAGTGTGATAGGGCCTTCTTGTTTTTGAATTTTTCAATGAAAAATATAAAGAAAAGGTTATCAATGGTAGGTCATGATCCTTTGATAACCAAATCATTCTAATGGAGGACCTAAAAGGCACATAGGATATTTAAAAAATTAACCTGGCTAGTTCACCTTTCTAGATATGTATCAAAGGAATTTTGTTTCATGGTAGAATTGAATGATTTATGCATGAAATTGGAGGTGACATTGGTAAATATCTATAATGGGACCGGTCTGATCCAATTCACTAGGGACCCATTGCACAGATCAGAGCATTGGTCGATGTTGTGCAGCCTCTAATGAGGGGTATGTTCTTGTTAATAGAGGATTCTAATGCCTGGATATCCTTAGAATTTGAAAAGCTCCCAATTTTTTGGTTCTTTTATGGGTGTATCAGACACTTAGAGAAGGATTGTGGTTCGAATAAGGAGAACGAAGAAGGCAATGTTATAATGCAATATGGCCCCTGGCTCTATGCAAAAAACTGCTGGAATGGATTTTATTCCCAAGTTTGAAAAACAAAATGATCGAGATAGACTTGTGAAGGCCTTCATTAAGTAGTCTGAGCCTAATTGAAATAATATAATCATGCTTGGGGTACTATAGTTTTCTACTAGCACTTAAGTGGATCAGGAGGCGTAAGGAGTGCCTTTGTGTAGCGATGCGTCTTTGGTCCAATCTGGGGAAAAGAAAGTTAGTCAGGGAAAGAATCTGACTTTCTTCTCAACCAAGGGCTCAAGGTTCGTAAAGGAAATTTCCTTACCATCTTTTGGGTTGAAGCCACAATGTAAGGAACCACCATACCCAGATTCTGGATTAGACCTTTTCTGCTCTGAACCCCTAGACCCAGTTCTTCCTCCCGATTATGAGTCCCTGGTTCTCATCTCTCAGGATGGGGAAGATATACCTGGGTTAATGTTGTTAGGTGCTAAAAAACATCAGATGTTGAGAAGGAAGATTAGAGAGGATTGGGTGGTGATCCAGTCACTACACAGGCTGGTGAGCACAAACAGAGCTTAGAGGATGGTCAGATAATAGAGAACCTACCACAGAGGTGGAAAGCGACGGGTAACAGATAGTTTCTTGAAATTATAGAGGCAGAGGCGGTTGTTTCCTAGCCCCACCTGGTGCAATAAAAATCTTATGTTGGAACTTTCGGGGGCTTGGTAATCCTCGAACGGTTCATGCTCTCCGTCATTGGAGTTCAAAATACTGCCCTAACATAGTTTTGTATCTAAAACTATGTTGGATAATAAGGATGTGGGCCTCTTGGGTTTGAATATTGGATTTAAGAACATATTTCCCATGGGAAAACTGGGACACTTTGGTGATTTGTGCCTCTTTTGGAAGGAGGACCATGGTGTTCATGTTACTAACTTTTTGAGTAATCACATTGTTGTGACAGTTGTTGTTCCAGGTTCCCCACCTTGGTCTTTTGTTGGATTCTATGGGTGGCCTAGGTGTTAAGATAAACATAAATCTTGGAACTTGCGGAACTGATTGAGGAACTCTCTCCCTGGCCCTCAACTGGTTGGGGGTGATTTCAATGAGTTCCTTCTTCATCAAGAAAAAGAAGGGGTTCTTGAGGAGTGGGGTTACTTTGGGAGATTTTAGGGATTCACTTGTGGTGAACTCTCTTCATGGTCTTGGGTTTTCTAGTTCTCCATTTACATGGAATTGGGGCAGATCAATAGAGAACCATATTGCTAAAAGGTTTGATAGATTTATTGGCACTGAAAAATGGAAATCTCTCTTCCATTCTTTCTCTATTGTTCATCTGCCTCTTGTTTCTTTCGATCACTATCCGGTCATTTTGTTGACGATATCTTAAGTGGAAAAGAGGAGGCTTGTGCATTCCTTTTTCTTTGAAATTTTATGGATCCAAGATATTAGTTGTGAGGATGTGGTTAGGTCGACTTAGGAAGCATCGAATTGTTGCCTTACCTCCAATATCCATAATATTGCATCCTGTTTATAGAGGTGGATTTTGGTTCGGTTTGGGGATTTTGACAGACGCATTAATGCTGCAGAAAATCACTTGAAGAGACTTCACTCTCTTCCTTATTGTGATTTTGTTATCGGGGTTATTTATTTTGTGAGAAAGAATTTTAATGCGGCGTTGAGGGAGAAGGAGAGTTTTTGGTTCCTGAGGGCAAGAGAATCCCATATTAGGGATGGTGACTAGAACACTAACATTTTTTCCACCAAAAAGCATCTGCAAGGAGGAGGAAAAACCACATCGTTCAACTTGAGGATCCTACTGGGAGGCTTGTTAACGATAACAGTGATATTCACTCCACTATTCTGAATTTTTTCATCAACCTCTATAAAACGGAAGGTATTGACACTCATGCATGTCAGACTAGCTGTATTTTGAAAATTATCACAAAGGATATGAATCGTAAGTTGGAGAGAGTTATCTCTAATGATAAAGTGCTTGGGGCTCTCCGTCTTATTCACTCTACAAAGGCCCTGAGGCCTGATGGGTTTCATGCACTATTTTTCAAACGCTTTTAGCATATTGTTGAGCCTGATGTGGTCACCCTGATGAAGGATATGTGGGTAGGAAGATCTTCTCTCAAATCCCTGAATGAAACTCTTATCACTTTCATCCCAAAAACACAGTACCCATAGAAAATCATAGAATTTCTCCCAATCGGTTTGTGCAATGTCATTTACAAAATCTTTTCCAAGACATTGGTGGTCAGGATTAGGGATTGCCTCCCACAACTCATTACTAAAAATCAAAGCACTTTTCTCCCAAGGAGATCTATTACTAACAATGCAGTCATTGAATATGAATTATTCCATTCTATGAAAACTCTATCTTCATCCAAAAAAGGAATTATGGAAATGAAATTAGATATGATGAAAGCTTATGAGAGAGTCGAATGGCTTTTTCTTAAACTTATTCTTTCTAGGTTGGGATTTGGGATAAAATGGGTATTTAATATCATGAATTGTGTTACAACTGTCTCTTTCAGAATTAAAATTAATGGGGCCCCCTCAGAGAGTTTTAATCCCTCAAGAGGCTTGCAACAAGAAGATCCACTCTCACCTTATCTTTTCATTCTAGTGGCTGATATTTTTTCTAATCTTCTTTTGAAAGCAGTGGAGTAAGGAGTTATCTATAGTGCTAAGTAATGTTGAAATGGACCCTATCTCACATCTCTTCTTTGAAAATGATAGTCTCTTTTTTGCTCGTGTTACCCCACAAGAGTGCAGTTCAGTTCTGAAAATCATTAAGCTATATGAAAAGGCTTTTGGGCAATGTATTGACTCTTTGAAGTCAGAAGTATCCTTCAGTAAAGGTGTGGTATAAACAAAGAGGGTGGAATTACAGTCGGTGTGTGGTTTCCCTCTGGTCGAAAAGCATCTAAAATACCTGGGCCTCTAGACCGTTGTCGATAGATCGAAGAAATAAGTGTTCACTTCAATCATGGATAGGGTGGAAATTTTGATTTGCTTATGGTCTAGTAGGAAGATATGCAAGGTAGGGGAGGAGGTTCTCATTTAAGTCAATGGCTCAAGTAATCTCATCTTATGATATGTCGTTATTCAAGTTTTCGGAATCTCTAGTTGATCAAATCCATTCTCGGTTGGCCAACTTTTGGTGGGGCTCCTACGATGGAAAACATAACACCCATTGGATGTCTTTGGAGAAATTGTGTGTTTTGAAGTACAGTAAAGGTCTCGGTTTTAGGAATCAAATGGTTTAATGAGGCACTTCTGGCGAAGCAATGATGGTGCCTTCTCTCCAAATGCCCTTTTCTCAAAGGTTTTGCGTGCAAAATATTTTCCTCATTCTGACTATTTGCATGCCCAACTAGGACACCAGTCAAGTTTTTTTTAGGAGCAGCATATGGGGTGCTAAATCTCTTCTTGAGAGGGGTTGTGTTTAGAGAATTGCTGATGAGAATGACGTTAATTTGTGGAATGATCTGTGGCTGGAAAATGGTGAAAACCTCAAGGTTTCCTCGACTGTTGTCTAAGGCTTCAAAAATGAAAGGGTGTGAGATCTGATCAATGATTTGTTGGAGGATTGGGATTGGGGAAATATTCACAGCTTGTTTAATGAGGTTGATTGTATTCTTATTTTTAGTATTCCTCTCATGCCAAGAATGGTTATTGATCATATTTGTTGGACGGGAGAATCTTTTGGGAGGTACTCAGTTCGTTCAGGCTACAAAATGTGAGTTCATGGTTTGGCTCAGGCTCATCCTATTGATAGTTAGAGGATGTTATGGATGCTCACTTCTCTACCCAAGGTAAAAAAAAATTGGTGGCAGGTTTGCGCTGGTATACTGTCAACCCACAACCTTTTGGTAAGATGACATCTTGCGGAGGATGATAGTTGTCCTTTGTGCCTCAAAGAAGTGGAATCTCTTGTGTATGCAATTCTCTTTTGTCGCGGGGTGGAAGGGGTGTGGAAGGAATGAACACGAGACTTTAAAAAATTCTTTGATCCTTCTGGTGGGTTGGTTCAAAATCTCAATAAATGGGTGTCTTCATTGGAACCGAACGTGGTGGAGCTTCCTTGCACAATTGCTTGTTTGATTTGGACTATAAGAAATGAGTGCATTTTCCAAAACAAGGTGACCCAAGATCGTATTTGGATCGAGAGGGTCGTTCAATGGATGTATTGCTGGAATGTGAACGACGTGAGGCCCTCGTTGGGTTGCACTCGGCAGGATTATCATTGTTGGACTCATCCCCCAGAGGGTTTTATCAAAATTAATACAAATGTGGTCGTCTCAGTTAATCTGAGGGTTGATGTTGGATTTATTGCTCATCGCATCAATGACCAGGTTGTGGAAGCCCATTGCATGGTTGTCTTCTTGGAATCCTGTGGTGGCGGAGGCATTTGCTATCCTTCAAGCAATGAGATCTTTGTTTTCCGACCAACATGGATATTTTGATTTAGGTTTATGATGACCCAATTTAAACAATTGTTTAAAAAATAATAATATACACTCAAAATTATAAAAAAGGGCAATAAAACATAAAAGAAATCTACATTTATTATATTGTTTAATAATAAAAAACGTGTCAAAAAGAAAATAATGAAATTTTAAAAGATTTAACAAATGTTATCTGTTGAAAAAACGAAACATTTAAACATTGTTTCAAAAAACATATATAAACTCAAAAATGTAAACAAAAATCAATGAAATAAAAACACATCAATAACTACCCGCAACTTAAAAATCACAACATAGTCTGTATCTGGTCAATACGAAAGGTCAATATCAATTGTTATATTTAACAAAAAAACAAATAATGTAGAAAGGCAATCTTCTTCGCAAAAAAATATATAATTTATTTAGAAAGTGCCATCGAATTTAATTTATAAAAAAAATATCATTGAACGGCCATCGGGTATTATCCACACTAAAAATCAAGCTGAAATTGCTGGTTTCCAAGAATATCTGGAAATAAAATATTTGGAGATAGTTAAATAAAAAAAATTCGGGGAAATTTGGTTTCCACAAATAAATATTATTTTTTTATAACATAAATAAAAGAATAATATTAAGATACATGCACCTGGACTTGTCAAAAGTCGTCGAATATAAATATAATTATAATAGGTTTTTTAATATAATAAAGATGGTGGCTACACTTGATGACTTCCCAATTTTATATATTTAAATATTATACATATATAATATAGGATGTCAATGAGTACCCCTCAACGAGTTAATCAACACTGGTCCATCTGATTAAATACTGTTAGGGTAGTGGTTAAATGAGTATTTATAAGGTTAGGATAACAAATTAAAAACCCGATTAATAAACCGGTAGAGTAAGGACAGTTCTATTAGGGTACTCTAAACCTGAAGCCGATTATACAAATTATAATTAATTAATCAATAATAAATTTTTTAATGACATTAGAATTATAAAAAAATATTTATTTTGAGTTATGTTCATATTATATTTATAAGTAAATTTTAAAGTTGAATTGGTTGACAATATGTTATTACAATTATAAAATAAATTGTCCTTAATTTTTTGATGTTTATTTTAGATTTATAAATAAAATTTAAATATTTGAATTTCTAATTGAGTAATTAAAATGGTTAGGGTAGTTAAATTAGTTAAAAATACAATATGATAGGGCTAGAGTAATGAATTTAAAAAATTAACGGGTTAATGTTTGAGTTATGTTTTATAAAAATAAACAGATTTGGGTTTGTGCGGTACTCGACCCGTTATCATCCTTAATATAGATGCAAAAAAAAATTAATAAAATAAAATGGTTGGATATTTTTCGGTTTTTCAATATTGGGTGCACCGAATAATTTATACAGATCAATTGAATGATTGCCTTTGAGTTGGGCTGGACCGGGATAAACCAGGCGGACCGGATTTGTATAAAAACAAGTCCAGCATATTCATGCTTCCACTGAGTCGAGCAATATCTCCAAGGTGACACCCCAATTCTATACACATGCCTTCAAAAAATAGATATTGAATATGAATTAATATGAAAGGTTATCATTAATATGTGAATTAATGATATATGTAATTTGTCAGGGGGTAGGGGAGACCCCTTTATGAGAGCTCCAGATGACCCTAGAGTCAGCCTCCACCATAGTGAGGGGGATATTCCTTTAATTGCAGAGCTCCAACCCGGTAATCATGGCTCTTGCCTCCGCCATCAATTAATGTTTATTAAATGTTGGATATTAATTCAAAACCTTGATAAAACTCAAAAAAATATTTTCTTTAATTATGGAAGCCAACCATGGACCCCTCTCCCGCCCGCCACCCCACCCCAGCCTTATATTACCCCTTGATCAACATTGCGTAGATCTTTTCGCAATCTTCGATTTGATATCTCGTGGAGGCTGAACGAACACCTCGATCGAAAGTTATATGGTTATAGGATTTCATTGGAGTTGACCTCTCAAACCATGGAGATTCAAGCAACCGTTGGAGAGCTTTCTCGGCGAACGACGACAGATCGGGATCAGATCGTGGATCATTGCACTAATAGAGTTCGCAGATCTCGTCAACAATGACAACACAACCGTTCTTCATCAATGATCGATCCAAACTCCAGGTAGGATGTTTTTCTTTGTGATTTTCATCCCATTTCTTAATTCCAGATAAACGCGGATTAATTACACGAACAAAATTGATACGCACATCATCGATAGATTTAAATTGATGAATTATTTGTTCGTGCACGTGGTCTATCTTTTCCTCTTCATTCGTCTCTTTATATGAAAAAGAATCGAGGCCAAACGAACAACGACCAAGGTTTTTTCCTTAAGTTTTATGGCTTATGCATTTCTCCCCAATTTCTTTGCTTGATCATCGTTGGTATTTCTTTTGGCATATGGTTCGACCAATACATGTTCCCGATCATTGTGTGACCGTTCTTCGGCGTAACGGATCGAAACTGTGGGTACGTGTCATGACCCAACCCGGGTCAACCCTGAACCGGTCACCCGAGCCGGTCCGCGGCATGGCCCAAGGGGCATTCCCGATCCCCAAGGGCTGACAACTAGTATCGGACAACAAGATAAACCGTTGAAAACGATTTGGCTCATGAACAAAAGATAAACAAATAAATGAAAATCAAACTGAATAGTAAAAATAAACACTCGCAGAGGAAATAAATAAACCGTCACACGTACCTCCATGTGCTTCATGGATGACCACCAAACACAGAACGAAGCTCGCTCCAAAAGCGACGTGCACCTGAGAGAGCATGAAACTGAAAAGATAAAGTAGGTGTGAGCACTGAGATGCTCAGTAGGAATGCCAAAGATAAACCACAGAATCCATGTATTTTCCTTTCCTGAAAACATTTCATTAACATTAGTTTGAAGTGCATTTATAAAAATAGGTTTTTCACATTTTATTAAACAAACACAGCTTTCCTGTTTTAAAATCCAACAAACGCCACCTTCCATTTTCAAAACAAAATGCCATTTTATAACTAGAACCCAAACTAGATAATACCAGGGCAATGCTAAAAATAAATAAGCAGGGTAAACATAAAACTAAGTGCAGATGGATACAAACAAGCAGATATAGAAAGTAACCATGGACTTTCCTAAATATCAATAGAAGACCCCTGGACGTACTCAGTTCGAAACCACCTATCGACGTATGATGAAACTCCTAAGTCTATAACCAATTGAACGTCCTCAACTAGCCAATCCAGCGGCACATCCCACCTAGCCTATCTGCAATCTTGGGGGTACCAACCCGTCTAATCGGGGTTGATCAGTAACCGTCACTCGATCCTCTAAAAGACGTCTAGGAACCCATGGTGAATATACATAAACTCTGTAAGTAGGAGGCCCTTGCACGCGTGACTCACCTTACCTGTCGTCACTACACTTGTTTACCCCAAACATGAACACTCTATACGATAACCCGTTAAGGGATATCCCTCTTATAGATGTGCCATATATATATATATCACATCAAATAAGGTGCCAACCGGACCGTCACTTTGTTTAAACATTTTAATCATTTTTTTGAAAACACGAAAGTTGCCAAATGAGCCTTTAGTTTTACATAACCAAATGCCTTTACCAAAAACATTTACAAACTACTTTCAATACAACATCAATAATACTTTTACATTTGCAATGCCAAACGAGCCCTTAAGTCCCAAACACACTTTCAAAACATTCCCCAACCACTCTCAAACCCAACACAAATAATCACTTTCAAGAACGCGATGCCAAACGGGTTGTCATTCCACATGAACATTCAAACCATTTCATAAAACACTTTGAGTTGCAAACCGGTCACTCACATTTGTCAAACCATATTCAATCCAAAGTTACAAAGTGTGAATCGGGCCTTATACTTCTAAAACTAAAACACACTTACAACATCGCTTCCACATCATTTTCCAAGGTCAACACAAAACACCACTTTTAAATGAGCAATGCCGAATGAGCCACTTTATTTCAAAAACTAAGATAAAAAGGCACAACACTTAAAAATGCCAAATGAGCTTCTATACCATTTAGGAACCAACCTTCCCTTATAAAGTACCAAATGGACCTTGATTTCACACATAACATTAAACACCACTTGAAAGTGTCACTTGAGGAAAAAAGACACATATTAAAAGACCAAGAGTTCAATGGAGAAATGAGAGAAAGGGAGAAGTATTTTTTTAATGTGCCATATTCACTTGAATGCACATCCATGTGTGCACCTTGTGCACCCATGGATGTGCCAACATCCAATGACACTCCAAATGTCCCTGCAAATGCCCAAAACAATTTTCAAAAACACCACTTGCTTCCAAATCAAGCCCAATAATTTCACATAATCACCAAAAATGAAAACTAGCGTTTATGAACCAAGAGACCCGTTTTCCCACAAAAAAATAAAAGTCACCCCATTCCACAAACAAGGCTCAAATCACAATTCAATCCATTAATAAAAAAACTCTAGGGAAAAAACCACCAAAATCTTAAAACTCTAATTTAAAAACTAGATTGGCATTTTATCAATCAACTCTAGTGCACATTAACCCAAATTCACAAGTTGAAACTAAGTTGCCAAATTTTTTCAAAGGGACAATCATCACAACAAGGATTAGTTCTACTTTTAAAGCACAAATTACATTTTACAAGACACAAGATGGGCATAATCACATAGGTACAAAAGAAGGATTTCTTTGAAAACTAATTTTAGCAAATTCTACCAATGCCAAATCATCATAAAGAATTAAAGATAGGTTTTATAAGTGTGTGAAACATGTTTATAAATTTATTAAGTTAATCCAAGCACTAATGGGATGAAAAATAAAGGAAAAATCATGGAGACACCTACCTCGGTTGTGTGCGAATGCAACAAAACCTTTGAAGATGGAAGATTAGGGCCCTATAGATGATCCACAAACCCTAAAACCAAAGAAAAATGCACCAAGCATAAATCTAGGCATTAGGGTTTGACCGCGTTGTCATGACACGTACGATTTTTTTATATTTATAAAGTTTATTTATAGTCCAAGGAAGACCATAGGTTGTCTCTCAAGGAGTGTTGGAGGGTTTAGAGTGTGCGTTTTTACTAAGAAGTACTAAAATAGGGGGTGGTTTTGAAAATAGTTTTAGGATGAAATTACTTAATTGAAAGTTTAAAAGTTGAGAAAACAAATAGATTTTGAAAAATATGAGATAAAAGGGTTCATTGTGAGTTCACTACACACTTTCAAGTTCATCATTATTTGAGATTAATTTATGTTTGGAGTAATTCTTTGGTTGAAATTAATTGGAATCCCGATTAATTCCTAAGCCTTTATTTCATTGCTTTAAGAACCAAACCTTGACGTAACAATCGTATTTTCAAGGTCCAGAACTTATGCATAAAATAAGAGCTTCCAAAGCAGATTGAAATCTCAAGTAAGTGGGTAAGAAAAGGATTCTTGTGTTGTCCAATCGGAACAACACAAGTCATGCTCTCAAAATCTCACACCGATCGATTAGAAATTAATAGTATCTTAATCACATGAATCAAAACAAGAATTCAAATATGGAATTATGTAAGATACATGGAAAGAAATGTTTTCAAACCCAAATTACTCAAAAACTAGTAGCTAAAATAAGAATCATAACTCCCTTGACATGTGCATAACTCCCTCACAACGAATGCCCACCGTTTAGCTCGACATCGAGAGGAGGAGGAAGCTCGGGTGGAACTTCACCTTCATCCTTGACCCCCATATGAAAATAGGGGACTCCAGAACTCCTTGTACAATTAGAGGACTCCTTTGGGTCTCCAAAATACTAGATCTTTTCCTCCTAGCCGAACTTGCAAATGAGGATCCCAAGCTTCCATTTTATATGCAAAGTGGAAGGTGGTTTTGGGCACACAGATTTTGTAAAACCACTTGGCCCTTGGTTTTCAACCACTTGACAGTCGAATATCACTTTGTAAAAAATTAGAAACATGTTTACCCACCTCTTGAATTTCTCCACCGAAAGTTTTGAACCATTTTAACAACTAATGCTCAGGATATTGATAAAATACAGAACACCGCATTTGACATTCTGTAGATTTGATTATTTGGACAGATCAGTTTGGATGGGCATCGTAGAGGCCGAATGAGGCTTCAGTTCCTTCATATAAAATGTAGACCATTAAATTTTGGACCACACCAAAAGAATTAATCCCATTTAGATTCATGGTTTATTATAAATATGTGGTTGAGTCCACTGGTGTGTATGGATCCTGTACAGTTTGGCCCATTTTTCTTGGGCATCATTGTGGGCCCTCCAAATCACCTCCTCCTGTAATGTAATCATCAAAACAAGTAACATTTCCCTTTTTAACAGTAATAAACACAAAATAAAAGATTCAAACATGGAATGATTTTTTTTTTATAATTTTCAATATAAAACAAGTTTAGCACAGTGGTGTAAGGGTGAAAATGAAACAGTGAATCGCGGTGCGATCACACCCCCACACCTAAACATTTGCACTCCTGGGCAAAGTCATAATTCCAAAAATTATGCATGTAGATATTTCCAACTTCATAAAGATTTAACATTCAATGAAAATTTAATTCCTGATAAAAAATGTGATCAAAGAAAAAATCACATTGAGGAGTTATTCTTAATGATCATTGAAAAAGACGCCTTAAAAATTATATCCAAATGAAATTCCAAGAGATGCATGATACCAATAAAAGAAAATAATTTAAAAGTTAATCATGTCACTAATTCTCCACGTGTGTGTGTGACAACCATTTCATGCTATTCTTTCCACTTTCTATCGAGTAAATATAAGTTATTTTAATAATTGTCTACTTATAAGATTTTTTCCACCAAACTTGCCCCACATCCTTTACAATAAAATTTCAAAACCCACTCACTTAAGCATTCCCATAAGTCAAACCATAATCTCCCAACCTAGATATACCCATATGTTGTATATTTCATCACTCCCCTCATTTATTATTATTTTTTTCAAAAGTTTCACTTGGAACAAATATCACACTCTTCTCCCAACCCTTATTTGATCTCCTCACGACACTAATTGTAATGGTTATAACAAGATAAAAATTCAAGGAAGGGTGGTTTTGACCTTCCCAATATACAACCTTTTTTTTGTTTTTTTGAGGGTGTACAACAGTCGGATAACAGGTACACATGCATAGATCAATATGGAATAATAATGAAATAGATCAGATAAGAAACGATCATATAAAAAAATGATTTTGGAAAGTAAGGAAAAATCAATCTAAATTATATTTAACTTCCATTAAGTAATAAATTTTCACGCATCATGGTTGGGTGAAAAAATGTGTGGAGAGATTAAGTGACACAATTTTCCCTTAAACTATTCACAAAAAAGGGTACCATTATTCTCAAAGGTTTAAAAATGATACAACCATTTATATCATTGAAAAAAAACCAAATTTCAAAATAAAGTCACACCATAGTATTGAATTCTTACTGAAATGCACATTTTATTAGATTTTTTTGAATGTTAAAACAACATGAAATACAGATATTCCACATGAATTTTCAATAACTTCCATGATTAAACGGGCATCATTTTCCATGATAAAGTGGGAATAAAAAAAGTAATATTTTGGCACAAAAGTGAGTGGGAGGGAAATGGGGGAAAGTAAAATTACTATTCAGTAAGCTAAAAATAGAAAAAGAAGAAAGATGATGAGTATTCCTAACTAACCCAGAAATATACTCATCCCCCACACCTAGAGTGTGTAGTGTCCTCACTGTAAAAATAGAATGTAGGAAGGAAGGATAAAACCTGGTGGGTGTCATTCATAGACTTCTTCTTGAACTTGGAGTTCCTCCATCGGGGAATCCGAAAGGGTTTTGTGGAAGTGCTTTAGTCGCTGCCCATTGACAATAAAGGTTTTCTTGGTTTCATCATTTTGAACCTAGACAACACCAAATGGAGAGATGTTAGTAATAATGTATGGTCCAAACCAGCAGTAACAAAGCTTACCTGGATGCAACTTCAGCCTTTCATTATAGAGGAGGACCTTCTGCCCAATATGGAACTGACGATGAAGGATGATACAGTCATGGGTAGCCTTGGTTTGATCCTTATAAATCCTAGAGTTCTCATATGCATCTCTTCTCATTTCCTCCATCTCCTGAATCTGCAACTTCCTTTGAGAACCTACACCAGAAATATTAGAATTGCATTGTTTGATGGCCTAGTAGGCCCGGTACTCAATCTCAACAGGCAGGTGGCAAATCTTTCCAAACACAAGCTGATAGGGTGACATTATAATGAGAGTTTTGAAAGCAGTATGGTAGGCCCATAATGAATCATCAAGTCGAAGACTCCAATCTTTTCTATTGGGTTGAACCATTTTTTCAAGAATATATTTTACCTCTCTATTTGACACCTCATATTGACCATTGGTCTGTGGGTGATATGTAGTATATACTCTATGACCAACCCCATACCGATGCAAAAGTGATTGCATTGTTTGGTTGTAGAAATGAGAACCCTAGTCACTAATGATGAACCTAGGTAATCTAAACCTAAAAAATATTCGAGTTATCAAATATTCCACAACTGTTTTGGAATCATCTGTCTTTGTGGCTCATGCCTCTACCTATTTTTACACATAATCAACCACCAGAAGAATGTATAAGTTTCCAAAGTAATTGGAAAATGGACCCATAAAGTCAATGCCCCAAACATAAAAAATGTCCTGAAAGAGCAACGGTTGTTGTGGCATTTCATTTCTTTTAGAGACATTCCCCATTCATTGACAACAAGGACAATATTTTCAAAAATCATGGGCATCCTGAAAAAGTGTCGGCCAAAAGAGACCAGAATCAAGGACCTTGCGAGCATTCCATTGGGGACTAAAGTGGCCCCTACAAGCAAGAGTGTGGCAGAATCTAAGGATAGACTGAAACTCGCTATCAGGAACACAACGCCTAAGGACTTAATCACTATAGGTGTGCCAAAGGTAGGAGCCATCCCAAATATACCAACGATACTCATGTTTTAGACGATCGACCTGGTTTTTGTTGAAATTAGTAGGAATGAAAGATGCTACCAAATATATTTACAATTTTAGTATACCAAGGGATAACATCTTTCACTCGGTACAATTGCTCATCGGGAAACATATCATTAATAGGAATACATGGGGATGAGTTAATATCCGAGGATGGGTGAATCCTATTGATATGGACAACCAACACATTCTATGCTCCTTTTTTATCTCTAATTTCTAGATTAAATTCTTGAAGGAGGAGAATTTAGCGAATGAGATGTGGTTTGGATTCCGATTTCTTAATGAGATACTGGAGGGCTGCATGGTCTGAGAACACAATGACTTTGGACCCCAAAAGGTATGACCTGAATTTGTCTAAGGAAAAAAAATGGCAAGGAATTATTTTTCAGTTGTGGTGTAGTTTTCTTGGTCAAGGTCCAAAGTACATGAGGCATAGGCAATGTCATGTGGAGCTCGATCGAACCTTTGTGACAAGACTGCCCCAACTGCATAGTTAGAGGCATCACACATGAGCTCAAATGGTAAATCCCACCATGGTGGTTGGATTACCAAGGGTGATGTGAGACTCCATTTTAACTTATTAAAAGCTTCTCCACATTCATTATCAAAAACAAATTCTTTTTCTTTTTGGAGTAATCGGCAGAGGGGGAGTGCAATTTTACTAAAGTCATGAATGAAACGACGGTAAAATCCAGCATGACCTAGGAAAGACCACACATCCCATACATTTTTGAGGAATGGTAGGGAAGAAATGACATCAACTTTTGATTTATCTAATTGGATACCATCCCCAGAAATTACATGTCCCAAAACTATACCTTGTCGTACCATGAAATGACATTTCTTATAATTTAATAAAAGATTCTTTTCAATACAATGACATAGGACTGAAGAAAGACTACACAAACATTTATCAAAAGAGGAGCCATAAATAGTGAAATAATCCATGAAAACTTCCATGCAATTCTCCAGGTAATCTGAAAAAATACTAACCATGAATTGTTGGAAAGTACCCAGAGCATTGAACAGACCAAATGTCATTCTCTTATATGAAAATGTGCCAAAGGGACAAGTGAAGGTAGTATTTTTCTGGTCCTCGAGGGAAATATAGATATGAAAGTATCCAAAATATCCATAAAGGAAATAGTAGTGGTACTTACCCTCTAGCCTCTCTAGCATTTGGTCAATGAATGGAAAAGGGAAATGGTACTTCCTAGTGTATTGGTTTAGTCAGTGATAGTCTATACAGACACGCAAACTATTCCGTACACAAGTTGGAACCAATTCATTGTTTTTATTTTTGATTACTGTAAGGACATTTTTTTAGGAACTACTTGAATGAGACTGAACCATTGGATGTCAGAGATGGGGTAAATGATTCTAGCAGCCAATAATTTTGTTACTTCATTTTTCACAACTTCTAAGAGGTTTGGGTTTAGTCGATGTTGTGCCTACCTCACTAGTTTAGCCTCATTATTTAATAAAATATGATGTGTACAAATTGATGGGATAATACCAGGAATGCCAGAAAGTGTCCATCCCAAATCTTGTTTATACCCACTCAAAAGTTCAAGTAGTCGCAATTTATGCTCAGGAGGGAGTGAACTAACAATGATGACGGGAAACTTGTTTCCATTCTCAAGATATGAATATTTTAAATCTTGAGGTAGTTGTTTCAGTTCCAATTCTGGTGGATTTGGGATTGATGGAAGTGTGTGTGAAAGTGATAGGTCATTAATCTCATCTAAATGCTTAATAGTATCATCCTCAGATGAAAAATGATCTTTTACAAGCTTAGCAATATCATCGATGGTTAGTGGATCCTCAGTGTTCAAGAAATCATCAATCAACAAACATTCATTACATTTATCTATACCACTACAAAAATTAATGCACGAATCATTTCCTAGCATTTCAATCAATGATGAAAACTCATAAAGGGGTTCGAGGGAAAAAAAATATGTTTTTAGGGGAATGGAGCACATAGATTTAATTAATAGAGAGAGAAGAATGTTCTTCTGAGGGGTTCTTCATGGCATCAAGGATGTTGAAATAGACTATGTCACCACCAAATTCCATAGATAATGTACCATTATGGACAATAATTATGGTTTTGGTGGTTTTCAAGAAGGGTCTCCCCAATATAATCGGGGCATGTCCATTCATCCTACCATCCTCCATTTTAAGCACATAAAAGTCAGTAGGAAAAATTAAATTTTGAACCCTCACAAGAACATCCTCTAACACACTATAGGGGTGTGCGGTACTCCGGTTAGCCAGTTGAAGAATAATTCCAGTGGGTTTCAGTTCCCCGACCTACAATTAGAGTAAATGGAGTGAGGAATTACATTAATAGAGGCACCTAAATCAAGCATAGCATTAGAAAAATAATACTCCCCTATGGTGCATGGAATTGAGAATATTACAGGATCATTGTATTTGGTGGGAAGTGATGGCTCTATCAATGCTGAAACATTCCTCCCCAAGCTCACCTTCTCATCACCTCGAAGTCGCCTTCAGTGTGTACACATATCCTTTAGAAACTTGGAATATCTTGGAATTTGTTTCACAACATCAATCAAGAGAATGTTTACCTGCACTTTTTTGAAAGCCTCCAAAATTTACTTATCGAGTTCTATTTCATTTTGTTTTCTAGGTTGGTTGGACCTTTGTGGAAATGGAAGATGGATTGTTGGTCTAGGTGACTCATCAATAGACACACTCTTGGGGATTCTCTCAAGACAAGGTTCTACCTCATTTGGAGCATTTCTAGTAGTTGGGATGGGGGTTTCCTTAGGAGGATATGACTCTAGTGGAGGGGTCATTTGGCTTTTTAGTTTTTTTCCACTATAAAGGGTGATGGAACTGACATTTCCTTTATATCTAGGGTTAACTACTGGTTGAGAAGGTATTTTTCCCAACCCATGGCTTTGGATTTCCCCCACCAAGTTGGCAAGTTGGCCTAATTGGGGTTTTAGGTCTTGTATGGAAGCTTGGGTGGTTTGTTGGAATTGGATATTGTTGGAAGACATTTGTTTCATCATGTATTCTAATCTAGGCTCGGGTTTTGGAGGGGTTTGTTGGAAAGACCTTTGTTGTGGTTGATGATTTATGGGTGGTGGTGGTTGACTACTATGCCTTGGTTGGTTCCATGGTTGTTGAGGTTGGTTGGAATACCCCCTTGCCTACAGGATTGGTTGTCTTTCCACCTAGGATTAGATGGATAATATGGTTCTTTCCTAAAGGGTTGGTTATAGTGGCGACCTGGAAATATTACCTCACAACTCTCATAAGTTTCTCTTAGTTGGGGGCATTGATCAGAGTAGTGGGTTTCAGAAGAACATATTCCACAATGGATGGGAGGAGGATATTGAGATTTTCCTTGAGAAAGAGCAAGTTGTCGAAGAAGGGCACTTACCTCTTTGAACTTCGTGTCCACCTCCCTCTCAAATTCAGTACTTTTAACCTCATGGACACCTCGAATGGGTACATTGGACCTTCAACCAAATTGTTGAGTGTTTTTTTCCGTGTTCTCAATTAAGTTCCTTGCAGTGATTGGGGTTTTATCAACTAGAGAACCACCTACAACAACATCAATTATATTTCGGTCAATAGGAATTAAACCTTCATAAAAATACTAAATTAAAATTTGATCACTTATTTGGTGGTGTGGACAGCTTGAACATAACCTTTTAAAGAATTACCAATATTCATGTAATGTTTTCACTTGAGATTGCCTTATACCACATATTTCTTTCCTTATAGTTGCAATTAGAGAGGCTGGGAAATATTTTTCAAGAAAAAGGCATTTCATGTCCACCCAACCTCTAATTGGTGAATTAACATAGTAAATCCAATCTTTTGTAGTGTCTTCCAATGAAAATGGGAATGATCCGAGCTTTACTTGTTCTTCATCCACATTTTTAGGTTTTAATGTAGAACACACAGTATGAAATTATTTTAAGTGTTTATGCAAATCTTCTCCAAGAAGTCCATGGAATCTGGGTAATAAATGAATTAGACCGGATTTTAGTTCAAAATTGGGTGCCTCGCCTTGCATTTGAATGTAAGTGGGTTAGATATCAATATCAGGTGAGGTTAGTTATTTTAATTTATAGTTATTTTCATCCATTTTATGCAACTTTATTTCAGTTTTGATGTTGTTTCTGGAAGCAGAAGAGTAAGGATCAAGAAGAGTGTTGATGTTTTGTGTGTCCTCCTTCGAAGGGTTTTCTTATGTGTCTCGGTGTTGCTGAGGTAGGATCCTATTAGGTTTGGGTTTGAAAGGAGGTAAATCTCCCATATTAGAACACATCATGCACTAAACCTACACAAAAAATAGATCAGAATACAAAAAGATAGGTAGAGGTATAATATAAAATAGATAAATATTCACAAAATTTACAAAAATCTTATAAAAAACACGCACAAAAAACCAAAGCGCTCCCCGACAACGACACCAAAATTTGACCGCGTTGTCATGACATGTCAAATTTTTTATATTTATAAAGTTGATTTATAGTCTAGGGAAGACCCTATGTCATCTCTTAAGGAGATTTGGTGGGTTTAGAGTGTGTGTTTTTACTAATAAGTACTAAAATAAGGGGTGGGTTTGAAAATAGTTTTAGGATGAAATTACTTAATTGAAAGTTTAAAAGTTGAGAAACCAAACAGATTTTAAAAAATATGAGATTAAAGTTTTCATTGTGAGTTAACTACACACTTTAAAGTTCATCATTCTTTGAGATTAATTTAGGTTTAGAGTAATTCTTTGGTTGAAATTAATTGGAATCCTGATTAATTCCTAAGTCTTTATTTCATTGCTTGAAGAACCAATCCTTGACATAAAAATCATATTGTCAAGGTCCAGAAATTATGAATGAAATAAGAGCTTCTAAATCAGATTGAAATCTCAAGTAAGTGGGTAAGAAAAGGATTCTTGTGTTGTCCAATAGGAACAACACAAGTCACGTACTCAAAATCTCACACCGATCGGTTATAAATTAAGAGTATCTCAATCACATGAATCAAAACAAGAATTAAAATATGGAATTATGTAAGATACATGGAAAGAAATGTTTTCACACCCAAACTAATCCAAACCAGTAGCTAAAATAAGAATCGTAACTCCCTTAACATGTGCGTATCTCTTTCACAATGAACACCCACCGTTTAGCTTGACATCGAGAGGAGGAGGAAGCTCGGGTAGAACTTCATCTTCATCCTTGACACCCCTATGAGGATAGGGGCCTCCAGAACTCCTTGTATGATTAGATAACTCATTTGGGTCTCCAAAATACCAAATCTTTGCCTCCTAGACGAACTTTCAAATGAGGAACCCAAGCTTCCATTTTATAGGGAAAGTGGTAGGTGGTTTTGGGCACACAGATTGTGTAAAACCACTTGGACCATGGTTTTAGACCACTTGAAAGTCGAATATATCTTTGAAAAAAACTAGAAACATGTTTCCCCACCTATTTAATATCTCTACAAAAGGTTTGGAACCATTTTGACAACTACAACTCGAGATATTGATAAAATATAGAACACTGCATTTGACATTGTACAGATTTGATTCTTTGGAAAGATCAGTTCGTATAGGAATTGTAGAAGCTGAATGAGGCTTCGGTTCCTTCATATGAAATGTATAACATTAATATTTGGACCATAAAAAAAAATTTCAGCCCATTTGAATGCACGGTTTAGTAGAAATATGTGCTTGAGTCCACTGGTGTGCATGGATCCTACGCAGTTTGGCCCATTTTTCTTGGGCATCATCATGAGCCCTCCAAATCACCTCCTCTTGCAATGGAATCATCAAAACAAGTAACATTGACCTTTTTAATAGTGATAAACACAAAATAAAAGATTCAAACATGGAATGAAATTTGTTATTATTTTTATAATTTTCAATATAAAACAAGTTTAACACAGTGGTGTAAGGGTGAAAATGAAACAGTGAATCGCGGTGAGATCAGGGTTCAACCATGGGAAGAAACCCCTAAAAAATACCAAGGAAGCTCACCGGAGGGGTATATGACTACGCAAGAGAGGAGACACTTCCATCAGAGAAGGGGTGGCCACCAGATAAGGGTGGAGCACCATATGAGGTGGCATGCCCGAAAGGAGCAGTCGTCGGAGGAATCGCGCGTCAGAGAGGTGGCGCCGACGGGGTCACACGAGTAGGGAAGGGAGAAGGGGGGGGGGTGAGGGAGAGCAACCAGAGGAGGGAACTAATGGGGGAGAGTGGTTGGAGGAGGACTGTCGATGGGGGAGAGTAGATGGAGAAGGAGAGTGCAGGGGGGGGGGATGCGTGGAAAGGGGAGAGGGAGGGGAATTCCCTCTAGGGTTTCCAAAGAAAAAATAAAAAAGAAAAGAAAACTAAATAAAAACTTATAATAATAATAATAACCTAATAATAATAATAATATTCATTTTTTTAATAATAATATTATCATCATCATCATCATCATTATTATTAAAACATTATTTTAATTTCATTTCATCTTTCTTATTTTATTATATATATATATATTCATTTTATTTTTGTCAAATTTATTTATTTTAAATACTGTGAAATTGCACGATCAAGTAGGTTGACTTCATGGTTATTGTTAATCGTGTAATGCCTGTGCACTGACCCAAAAACCACCAAAATTTCCAAACTTTAAAAAGTTTAAGTCGGGGCCAAACCCAGACTTCAACCAAAATATCTCAGACCTGAAAGAGGATAAAATAAAAAGGGTTCGAGGTCGGGGTGTGACAATTCTCCCCACCGTAGAAACTTTCAACCCCTAAGAAGTCACCAAGCCAAAGAATGATCAAAACTAGAGTCCATTCCCAAACAAAACCGAGATAGAAAATTAAGAACCTCAGGGTGAATATACACTATACTGGTTACACCCGACCAATAAAGAAGAAACCATAGTATAATAATGGGGGGAGGACATGTGTGGGTTCTCCCCACCACAAGAACTCAACTAGAGCAAGAACTTGAAACCCAAACATGCCACCTCGGGGGGGGGGGGGGGGGTAACGCGGGAACTCCCAACAGATTCAAACCAACTTCTATAGCACTAGAGAAACAACTCCACCACTAGAATGAAAATATCTTTACACACAAACCAGACCCCAATATTAGTAAAAAACTCACAAAAAAGTGACTCTTACTAAAACTCAACAACAAAACGGATCCAATTTCTACCCATCTCACAAAACCCTAAACTAGAACCAACCCATACAAGGGCCAAACACACTTTAAGAAAGACGAACGATTCAAAAAACAATATTTAGAATAGATGAAATCACTTGGGTTGTGATAGAGAGAGTTAATCACACTATCGAAATAAGAGATGAACTTATAATGGAAAGAAAACAAGAATAAGGAAACCTTAAATGTCACTATTCCAAAACAAAGGACAAAGAACCGAGCCAAGGTCTCACATACCCCTAGAAACCCTAACTATACATGAGATTCACCCTAAAACCAGTGGCTAGAGATCTGATGGTTGAATCATATCCTACCTTACAGTTAGGTACGACCATCCCTCAGTTATAACCCCTTCTTCGAGAAACTCTTCTTGCAGAACTTCTCCATGTGACCCAAATGACCACAATAATGGCAGGTCTTTGGAGGGATGCTACAAGATGGTTTTGAGTGCCCAGACCAACCACACTGATGGAACACTAGAAAGTAGTATGAAAAACTAGAATTCAGAACCAATGAGGATAACTTCTTAGAAACAGGTTCCTCTGGAATGAGATTTTTTCTAGATGGGGAATCTTCACGATCAACTGGATATATCGGATTTCTAACCGCCTGCGCTTCAGAAACCAATTCATCTAGGAAATATTCATATACTAGCTTCTTGAAATGATGGTCCTTAGAGGAGAATACCCACTCCTTGATCTCTAGATTAATACCTCTAAGGAAAAGAGAACCCTTCATCAGATCCTGCGACCCTACCTCCAGAGAAATGGAAACCAACTCCTTGAAATGGTCAACATATGTCTTCACTGTCTATTAGCCTTGTTGAATACACATGATCTCTTCCATTTTCTTCATATTCACCTCTTAAAATATGAACCATCCGATTAAGATGAATTTAAGGATATCCCACATCATCCCAACTTGCATTAAAGACGGGGAGAACAACTCCCATTTGTCCAAAGATGGACCTTCAAACAGACCCAAAATGACATGCACTCTGACAGATTTAGGATTTCCCAATACTCTGAAGACATGATCGACCTCTTCAAGCCACTCCAATACTTCTAATGGACCTTGATCACCATGAATGATAGACAAAATTTGAGAGCATGGCTCATCAGAAACTTTGGGGACCTTTCTGGGCTGTATTTTTTGAACAACATGAGAAACATAAAACCAAATACAAAATCAATCCAAAACATAATTGAGAAGAATATCCCAAGCCAAAACAATAGGTTGGAAATCCAAACACATAAAAGCATAACCAAAAATTCCCTTTTCAAAATCACTTTAGAAAAACAAGGCCAAGTATTTAATTTCAAATACAAACCCAAGTAATCCCATGAATCATTGAACAAGTTTTCATCCACTTCCATCCATATCCTCCAACACACACTTTCCATACATGACCTCACATGTGCAAACATTCATGAGGAGCACCTAAAGAATTTTCTTATAAATTCGAAACAAACACCAAATTTTCAAGCCACAACACCTTCAATTTCAAAATGCACTTTACCAATTTAAGACCATTTGAAATAAAATGCTTTCATTTAAAAACCACTTTCATTTCCAAAAACACACTTACATCCAACAAAGCCAAGACAAAGAACCACTTACACCAGACTACCAAAGAGAGGAACTAATAGTTATGATTAATTCGATGACATGGTAGTGAGCCATGACCCAAGTAGGAATCAAAAACTTGGAGGACCTTAAACCATGTTCTCAGAATCCATATGGATCACTACTCCATGTGAAATCCCAACGTAACACCAGCTTTCCTCCATTGTCATCCCTCAATCTAAAACAAGAACAGAGGACTCAAATCCTAGACTACACTTGGAAACTTGAGGTTCTGAGTGAGCAAGAGTTCATGATGCCCTTCCCGCACATACCTATTGAGTCTCAATAATCCTAATACCCAACTACCAGACACCCCAAATAACAAGAACCTACCTATAATTCCATTTTGTCACAAACCAACCCAGGTCGACCCTAAACCGGTCACCCGAGCCAGTCCGCGACATAGACCAAGGGGCGTTCTCGATCCCCACGGGTTGACAACTAGTGCCGAGCATTAAGATAAAACTTTGGGAATTATTTTTCCCATGAAAAAAAGATAAAAAAATAAATGTAAATAAAATTGAACCATAAAAATAAACACTCATAGAGGAAATAAATAAACTGCCACACGTACCTCCATGTGATCTCATGGGTTACCACCAAACATAGAACGAAGATCAATCCAAGAGAAATGTGAAACCGGGGGAGCCTGAAACTGAAAAGATAAATTATTCATGATCACCAAGATGATAAGTAGTAATTCCAAAGATAAACCATAAAATCTATGTATTTTCCTTTCCTGAAAACATTCCATTAACACTAATTTGAAGTATATTTATAAAAATAGGGTTTTCAAATTTTATTAAACAAACACATATTTTCTGTTTTAAAATAAAACTCACACCACCTTCCATTTAAAAAAACCATTTTATACCCAGAACCCAAACTAGATAATACTAGGGCAGTGATAAAAAAATAAGTAAGGTAAACAAAAAACTAAGCATAGATGGATACAAACAAGTAGATATAGAAAGTAACCATGAGATTTACTAAACAAACCTATAAGACCCCCCAGGTGTGCTTGGTTAGAAACCACCTGATAACATATGGCGAATCCCATAATTCTATAACCAATTGGACGCCCTCAACTAGCCAATCCAGTTCCACATCCCACCTAACTTATTTAGAATCCAGGGGGTACCAACCTGTTTAATCAGGGTTGATCAGAAACCATCACTCGATCCTCTAAAATATGCCCGGGAACCCATAGTGAATATACATAAATTGTGTAAGTAGGAGGCCCTCACACGTCTGACTCACCTTACCTGCTGTCATCACACTTGCCTACCCCAAACATGGACACCCTAAATATTACCCATAAAAGGGATATGCATCCTATATAGGTTCCCTACACACACACACACACACACACATATATATATATATTACATAAAAAAATGTGCCAACTGGGCCATCACTTTGTTTAGACATTTAAATCATTTCTTTGAAAACACAAAAGTTTCCAAATGGGCCTTTAGTTTTACATAACCAAATGCCTTTACCAAAAACATTTAAAAACTACTTTCAAGACAACATCAATACTAATTTTACATTTACAATGCCAAATGGGCCCTTATGTCCCAAACACACTTTTGAATAATTCCCCAATAATTATCAAACTCAACACAAATAATCAATTTTGAAAATGGGATTCCAAACATGCCATCATTTCACATGAACATTCAAACCATTTCATAAAACACTTTGAGTTTCCAATTGGGTGCTCACATTTTTCGAAACATATTCAATCCAAAGTTACAAAGTTCCAACCAGACCTTATACTTCTAAAAATAAAACATATTTACAACATCACTTCCACATCATTTTCCAAGGTCAACACAAAACACCACTTTTAAATGAGCAATTAAAAAATGAGACACTTTATTTCAAAAACTAAGATAAAAATACACAACTTAAAAATTACAAATGGGATTCCATACCATTTAGGAGCCAACCCTCCTTTATAAAGAACCAAATGTTCCTTTATTTGACACATAACATTAAAAACCACTTTAAAGAGTCACTTGAGGCAAAAAAGAACTTATTAAAAGACCAAGAGTTCGATAGAGAAATGAGATAATGGGAGAAGTTTTTTTAGTGTTCCATATTCACTTGAATGCACATCCATGTGTGCACCTTGTGCACCCATGGATGTGATAATATCCAATGACACACTCCAAATGTCCCTTCAAATGCCCAAAATAATTTTTAAAAACACCAATTGCTTCCAAATCAAGCCCAATGATTTCACATAATCACAAAAAATGCAAACAAGCATTTACGAACCAAGAGGCCCTTTTCCCACAAAAACATAAAATTCACCATATTCTACATACAAGGATCAAATCACAATTCAATCCATTAATAAAAAAACTCAAGGGAAAATACCACCAAAATCTTAAAACTCTAATTTAAAAACTAGATTGGAATTTTATCAATCAACTATAGTCTACATTAACCCAAATTCATAAGTTGAAACTAAGTTACCAAAATTTTCAAAGGGAAAATTATCACAACAAGGTTTAGTTATACTTTTAAAGCACAAATTACATTTTACAAGACATACTAAGGGCATAATTACATAGGTAAAAATGAAGTATTGCTTTGAAAAATAATTTTAGAAAATTATACCAATGCCAAATCATCACAAAGAATTAAAGATATGTTCCATAAGTGTGTGAAACATGTTTATAAATTTATTAAGTGAATCCAAGCACTAATGGGATGAAACATAAAGAAAAATCATGGAGAAACCTACCTCGGTTGTGTGAGAACACAATAAAACCTTTTGAGAGGGAAGATTTGGGCCCCATAGACGATCCAAAAACCCTAAAACCCAAGAAAAATGCACCAAGCATAAATCTAGGAATTATGGTTTGGTCATGGGAAGAAACCCCTAAAAATACAAAGGAAGCTCACTAGAGGGGGATCCAGCTGCATGAGAGAGGAGCTGCAGCCGCTGGAGAATGGGCGACCACCGGAGAAGGGTGGCACACTAGAGGAGGTGGCACATCAGAAAAGAGCAGTTTCCAGAGGAATGATACGCCGTAGAGGAGGCACCAATGGGGTCACGTGAGCAGGAAAGGGAGGGAGGAGGAATAGCGACTAGAGGAGGGCATTAATGGGGGAGAGTGGCTGGAGGAGGAACACTGGAGGGGGAGAGAAGTTGGAGGAGGAGAGTACGCATGGGGGGCACAATGCCTGGAAAAGGGAGAGGGAGGGGAATTACCTCTAGGGTTTCAAAAAAAAAGAAAAAGAAAAAGAAAACTAAATAATAATAATAATAATAATAATAATAACCTAGCGATAATAATAATAATAATAACATTCATTCCATTTTTAATAATAATAATATTATCATTATTTTTATTATTACTAAAAAATTATTTTAATTTCATTTCATATTTATTATTTTATTATATATATATTTTTTCATTTTATTTTCATCAAATTTATTTATTTTAAATATTGGGAAATCGCATGGCCACCTGGGCCGACAGTACAATTACCGCTAACCGTGCAGTGCCCGTTCACCGACCCAAAATCCACCAAAATTTCCAAACTTCAAAAATTTTAAGCCAAGGCCAATCCATGACTTAAACCAAAAGATCTGAGACCTAAAAGAGGATAAAATTAAATGGGTTTGAGGTCAGGGTGTAACAGTACGACACACGATGATAGTTTCAATTTGAGAATTAACGATGACAGTGGATGGATCAAGGGAGAATAAGAACAGATTGAGGGTTCTTCATCTTCCTGGGAGGTGCATGATGAATCATATGTAAATGGTTTGTTTCTGATCCATTAAAAAGGAAAAATTCTAATGAGAAAGCGATAGAAGATCTCAGTCGACCTAGATCTGAGATCTATGGAGTGATTTCCAGTAAGAAATGAGACATAAACAATGTGCAAGGAAGAAAAGAGGAGAAACCTTCAAATATAAAAAATCCTAAGAAACATAGCATGAAAATCTTGATTACACACCACATGGGTCTCATTCAGTAGCAGTTAAGGTATTGGGATAAAGACAAGGATCTCATGGTGTGTGAACCCTATCACACAGTGTGTGACCCTTCCTAGTTGGCTCGACATGTACTTCAGAAAGTACATAGACATAAGAAAAAGTACATGGATAGAGGCATGCCATGTACTCAGACACAGACATGGCTAGGTGTACATGGGCCAGTACACAGACATGGCCGTTGGTACACAGACACAACTAGGTGACACGGTCAAGGTGTCATGTGACTCTACATGCCGTGTACTCCTTCTACATGCCGTGTATCTTGAGACTTACTTTTCATGTGAAGTTTTTATACACTAGAAAACTTGGGGATATCTAGACACTCCATGTACCCTTTGGTACACACCATTTACCCCTTTACGAGTGTTTATAGCTCTTAGTTTTATTAGTTTGGACTATTATAGGTTAAGTGTGTTCCTTTGGTCCTTTCCCTCAAGGGTACAGTGCAACATTACATATGTATCACAAGATTGTGATCCCCTATAGAGGATGATTCTTAGATAGAGTTAAGGTGTCCCTCCGTGAGATTGGAGTGCGATCCTCTATCATCCTTGTTCCCAAGATAGGGTTTGTGGAATCAGTGTGAGCTCCCTGAGTAGGTTGTTAACCATCTATCTAGAAGGCCGTATTGGTAGGGTTTGTGGTATCATTGACATACAATTCCTCACATAGTAGGTTGATCCATATTGGATGCACTAGTGGTGATTGACTGTGGGTAGTTGTCACGACTCAACCCAAGATGGGGCTCGATCCGCAACTACCCCAATCCCACCTCCATAGTCCAAGGGGTGAAGAATAGTGAAAAAATCATAACTAACATGGGTAGGCCTTTTCCTAAGTATCTATATGCGCGCTGTAACACCCCGAACCCACTAGGCTGGAGTCGGTGCATTACTTGTGATATTGGCATGGTTATAAGGAATGAAAATCCCGAAGGAATGATCATTTTAGTAGTCTTTAAGAAACTAGATACACTGATTTAACATAAATTACATTGGATAAGGTTACAAGATACAATCCATAATGAAAAACAAAAACTTCATCCACTAGAACTCAATAAATGACCTCCTCTTCATAACCTGTTGAAGGTAAACAATGAAAGGGGTGAGATCAAATGCTCAGTAAGGGTTAAAAATAGTGGAAGCATGAGTAAAATAATAAGTGAATCATAATCAATCTGACATAATCAAAATGGCATAGTGAATAAATGAACAACTAATGCCATAAATAAACTGAGAATGAAACTGCATCCATAGATTTTATCATAGTGAAAACCTCATGGATAATAATAATAACTGACAATGAATAAAGATAATGGTTATTAATTGGACGTCATGTATCTGGAACATGAACCATAATACCATAAAAACGGTTTAGTTCTATGGGTAGAAACCCGTCTGATTTTTGGAAACAAACTCAAAGGGTCTGTCGCCAAGCTTTTTTGTCTCATGAGACCTACCGATGCATCAAGGGGATGTAGTGGGCCACACCCACCTCTAAATCCAATAATTATTTATAAAAATATTCAATACAAGAGAAATATGTATTTAAATTATCCGTATAGGATAGAGGATACAGATTCATCAAAATTTCCACAGTCAAAACAACATTCAAAATAAATATCGTATGTAAAATGGTATACAGCTTAGACAATAATAATATCCATGATATGAGAATATGGATATTTAAATGGAATATAATTTCAATTTGAAAGTGATATCAAATGGGTATTAGTTACACCACATAATAAAGGGTAGGTGCACAATTATTAAGCAAGTCACAACAAAGTGAAAATTGAGACAAAGCTCGTTACCGTGTTGTATTCAATTGAGTTGTATGAAAAAGAGTTAATAACCACCAAAATAATCACCGAATATAATGAATATAATGAGAAACATGATAACATATGTAAAATGTAAGTACACCTATATCACATATAATAAATAATAGGTGAACAATGGACATCCCATAGAATTGAAAGTGAGATGAGAAAAACCCCTTACAAACATTTCGACATGGTAACGAGTGTTCTTGCGAGGGATTAATGAGAGATAAAAGGTTATCCCATGATTTATATATCATAAGAGAATTATGGGGGATATGAGAAAATATACCCCATAATTATAAATTAAAAACAAAAGCACACAAGATAGGGAAGATTCTTGAATAAAAGTGAGAGAGAGAATCCCTTACCTTATGCTTGAAGGTGTTCTTGACTTGTTATTAAAGAAATGAATAAACGAATTAAGATTATTAATTCATAAGTACAGAACCTCTTTTATATGTAAATGATTTATTATAATCCTTTTTAGTTCATTCTAGGCCTTTTTGATTGGTTATAAGGTTCAATTTCATTGTTCGGGCTTGTTTGTTTACTTGGTTTTAAATGATTGGTTCACTTATATTCAAGTTCGGATAAATATATAAGATGGATGTGGTTGTCCAGAAATAAAGTTATAAACTATTAGTGAACATACAGGAGATTAAATGGTTTTAAATTTAATTTGGGTTACTTAGATTGAAGTCAAATTTTTATATATATATAACCTTAGTGATAACCGTTTTGGTTAATTGGTGGGTTTGATTACGATGAACATGTTTTTCTTGATAACTTAATACCAATTGTACAAAAGTATTATAGAACTAAAAATAGGATATATTGCATAATAATCTGTTTCAACCATAACACAAATGGTTTCCTAACCATAATTAAAGATTATAATAGAAATCGATAAACCGTTGTCCTTGAATGTGCTAATTTAGCACATCTCAAACGGTGCTTTCATTTATTTCAAATAAAAGTGGGGAAAGGAGAGAAGATAATGGAATATATACCATTATCATGAAAACATTCCATTACATGTATGTTATTGTATTTATCATAATATTTTGGTGAAGGGAGGTGAGAAAAGAAACAAAAATAAAAGAACCTAAAAGAAAAGAAGGGATTTGAAAGAGGAATTTACCTCTTGAGACTTCCTCCTTTGAGAACCTCTTAAGGGGAGAGGTTTTGGTATTTTTATGAGACCAAAGATTTCTGGACGTGGGGGAGGATGTTGGAAAGGTATTTGGATAGAATTTGGAGAAGGTACAAGGCTTGAGAGGAGTGAATGGAAGGGGGGGGGGGGGTGAGGGGGGGGGGGGTTTATAGTGGAAGAGAGAGGGGATTTCTTAATATAAAACTCATTAATTTATTATTTTCTCTCAAGATAACCAATAGTGAGTATTCCATGACCAAGAATAGTAAATGGGTCATGTGAATTCGAACCAAGTGGGATTACATTAGCAGAGCATCATCGATGACTCAATTAATTCATTATTTAGCATTTATTGTAAATTATCGGATTATACTATTCATAAAAATTCTAGTATTTCAGAAAAATCCCAGAAATTCACCCTAACAAATTTTTGATGTGTAGAATCCAAAAATGAAGTCCATTTTTCAAAAATAATTTTCTAAATATGATTATTTTAATATTTAATTAAAATAATAATTTATTATCAAAACCAGTTTTAAAACATTCATTAACTCATTCTAAAATATAGGTATATCGTACTTCCAACTTGAATATTATTTTTATACCACCATAGGGGAGGTTACTATTCATTAGGGTATATCAATATTTATAAGGGTATGTTACTATTCATTAGGGTAGGTTACTATTCACCAAAAATTATTTTTTTTATTAGACTCCAAAAAACATCTTGAACTCAACTGTGTATGCCGAATTTTTAAAATTCAAATCACAGAGCTGGTAAATTTAAGTTTAGTGGCTAAGTTATGGATATCTCCTATAAGTAACCATGTTTTTTTCCATAGGGGCTTAGTGATTCATGAAATATATGCTACCTAATGAATAGAGTGTATTTAAGAGAAACATACCATAAAATGTTTGGGGTGCTATACGCGCACACACAACTATATTGATGTAGAAGTGTAGAGGGAAATAATAAAAGATGCAACACATCTAGAAAGTAAAACAAGAATGAATAACCTATAAGGTGTACAAGAGTACAAAAATGAAAACTGGAAAGTAAAGGGGAAAAATACATGCCCAACCATAAAATATGTCCAAACCTAAAAAAACTAGAAAGTAAACTAATGAGAGATCCTAGCTCCTAAATCCCAAGCTATGACCACTGTATGCGGTCCCCAACACCCAGTATCCAAGATCCTCTAAAGTCACCACCGACCTGTCCTTCATCTACATAATACACGACACGTGCGAGAAAATCCCATGTAGGGGTGAGTATATACATATCCAGTAGGACATCCTAAAATATGAATGGGGAGCAGTAATAGATACAAAAGGAATAAAAAGACAGTAGATGCAAGATACAGTTAAAGAGATCCGCTCAACCCTACTAAGAGAGAAAGAGTAACCTCATCCAAGTATAGATGGGATCAACATGGTGAGTATATTAAATACACATCAAGTCTTTTCCACCCCTATAAGGAGAACAAAATCATCTAACCATGAGAAGATAAACATAAAAAGCATGTGGCATACACCGTGAGTCTTTGCCTCCCATGAAAAGAGAGTAACCAAATACAAGGTGTAGATAATGAATAATATATATATATTCTCAGTCAAAAGAATACCAAACGAGAGATTAAGGGGATCTCCATATCACAACTCATCTCATGAAGAAGGGTTTCCAACAGTTCTAAAATTCCATCAATGGTGCCCAACATCTCACATGTCTACCCAAAAGTAATCGTCTAAGTCAAACTACGCCCCTTCACTATGCTACATAGTCAAGGGGGCAAAAACTCAAAGTAGAGGACCCACACCCTAGTACATCGGGGGGGGGGTCTACTCTGCAAGTTTCTGTAGAGGACCCACATCTATGCTGATGGGGTGTTCCACTCCAATGTCATGAGAACCCATGCCCTATACTGATAGTGGGTTCCACTTAGTAAGGTAGAGGACCCACACCCTTGTCAATGGGGGGGGGGTTATACTCTAAAGGTCGAGGACCCACACCTTGATATAATAGGGGAGTTCCACTTTGGTCATTGATGACCCGTTTCCTATCTGGTGAAGAGTTCCACTCAAAAGTCAAGGACCCACACCCTAGTACAATAGGGGGTTCCACTCTCATCATTGAGGACCTGCATCCTATCCTGTAGAGAGTTAAACTCAGAAGTTGAGGACCCACACCCTAGTATAATAGGGGGTTCCACTCTAGTCAACAAGGACCTGCACCCTATCCAATAAAGGGGTTCTACTCAGAATCTAGCTATAGACGACCCATGCCCATACTGATGGGTGGGGGTGGGGGTGGGGGTGGGGGTGGGGGTTCCTCTCTATAATAATCCTCTGGTGATTCTACCTGATCACTTCCATCATCAAGCATCACCTCAAAAAGTGCCCTATCTATAACATTTCACATCATATCTTTAAATACACAACTAAGGGTAGCATCACATTCTACGTGAAAAAAACATTCAGGATATGATACTCATGGGACAAAATTTGAGTCCAAATGAATGAGATATAGAACCTTGATGTCTCATCAAAAGAGGTCAAGGTGTACACGACATGTGAGGGGAATCAAACGATGCGTGGTCCCACTCCACCGCCTAGACGTGTCCCTAATCGACACACAAATCATGACTGTGTAGGAGTACATGTCATGCAGGTGGAATAAACGATGTGTCCAAGCTACTTAGGATCGGGTCGTGTCCTTATGGCCATTGTCCATGTACTGGACCCCATGTTCATGTACTGATCCTGTATCCATGCACTTTTTTACATGATGTGTTTCTTCACACAGGGTGCCACCCATGCAATCTAGCCATGTCTGTGTTCTTAGGTGCATGACCATGTACCTGGCCATGTACTTCCACACAATATATCATCTGTGTGGTCCTCCACATGGGTTTCCCATTTAAGGAAGGGTTACATGTCGTGTAGGAGGGATATACTGCGTGACTTCCTTAACTTTTCCAAAGCCACAACCTCTACCGCACTTAAGGGAATACACATAGTGTGTTGATCCTTGTACATGGTGTGTAGTTGGGTTTTATCCAGAATCTTAGATCCACTTCTACTGTGTTGAATCTGTCTATTTTTTCATAGATCCCACCTCTTTTTCACTCAAAAAAATAAGATATAAGAAATATCTTCCATTTCTGGCCATCGTTCGCTGGAAAAAAGATCCTTTTGACTCATGGGAGTTTGTTGTTCAACCCGCACACACCACACCTTCTGTCAGTGATGATTCATCCATAGAACATTGAAACGATCAACCAAAACCTGCAATCATCCCAGATCTGTCCATACTTCATCGATCCATCCATCATTCATGAAACCATTGAGAATTTTGGGGTTCGATCGGGCTTAGAACCGCCCGACAATATCTAACCAGGACTACGGGGTCCAATCAGTGATGAATGCAAATAAAACGACGGGGAAAAGAACAATGAAAAAGTTTTAAACATCATTGGCCAAGATTTCTTGAACAAAGATCAAGAACAGGTGTTTGAGGTTAGAAAACATTGAAAATAACCAATTTAAATCATTACCCAAGCCCATGAAAAGGCTAAAATTTGCGTAGATCACTAGAAGGGATCAATATTCTCAATCTATTTAATCAAAAGGATCTAAAACACCAATAGAAAAGTCCTAAATAGATATTATATCATTCTTTGTTTAATAACATTCTCACTAATTATTAGAGGAATCTGTTTCATTTTTTTCATCACGATATGCTTCGTTCCTGTGTTTTGTCATCATCCAAGGTGACTCACCAATGAAGGAGGAAAGAGGAGCTCATGAATTCTCCTAGGGTTTATTCAACTAACCCTAAAGAATTTTCCTTGACAACGTTCTTATAAAACATTTCACTACATTAAAATGAAATAAATAAATAAATAAATAAATAATTATTTCATTGAACGTACTGCCAATGAGAAAGGAGTCCGAATTACCCGCACAGACTCATTTTAGGTCACGCCTAGGGTAAACACCGCATTACAGACTCAACCGTGCTCTCATATTTTTATTTGATCTTTCGTTTAAGAGTTATCCCATTTTCTTTAAGAAGCTATGGGTGCACAATATATATATATATATATATATATATATATATATATATATATATATATATATATATATAAGGACCTGACCCTAGTTGCCCAGAGACGATGCCTTATTTTATTACATTGGCATTTAAAAAAGAAAGATGCATTATGAAGGACCAATTTGTTTAGTATCTCTTGGAAACAAGATAGATAAATAAGTTCAACTTTACATCATGATGGTAAATACAACACTAATTTATTCTATTAGAAACATCCAAGCCTCTTAGATTATGCCTGAAAGTCACTCATAACTAACTTATTAATATCCCGGGAAAAAGAAACATAACAAAGGGGTGAGATCAAATGCTCAGTAATAGTAAGAAATACAGTAGAAGATAACATAAACATAAACATTAGGCACAATGAATAATTTAAAACACACGCCTTTATAAATAATAAACTTGAACACATTATGGCAGGAATATGAGTTGAGTAAATAATTCCATAATAAAACATAATCATAGGTATTCTAGTAGTTGAATAACCACATGAACTTTAAATTACTAGCTTCATAATGAGGGAAGTGTATCTGCTGGACATCATAACCATATCGTCGATGCCTCGTGCCAAGACCATAAATAATCATTTTGTCAAGGCCTTATGCCAAGACCGTAGTTTGTCTCATGAGACCTACTGATGCATAAAGGGGCTATAGCGGGCCCCAAATGTTACATAATAAGTCCAATTAATTCCTCATATGAGCAGGGATAAACATAAACAACATATACATTCAAATTGAAACTAACATATAAAATGTAAATAACTTTCCTCGAACATTAAGCTTAAACACTAACCATTCTGAGTAAATTGGTGAATGGTTTTAAGATAGCACATCCACAGTCAAAATAATCATAAACCATTAAATTAAATATGGTAGATGATATCCTAGGAGATAAACCTCAATGAAGTAAAAGATTCAACAAAGGACGTTCACATAGATGAAGATACTTTTAAACGAGACCATTGAAAAATCCTTGAGGAAATAATCCTTAAACATTCCAAAGTGTCCCATACCACATTGAAACATTCAAATCATAATACCTTAGAATATTATGATAATAAATCGAATCTTGATATGATATACTAAAGGGAAATAAATACACCACATGTAAGTAGTAAGTGGTGAACAAGGAATATATCTCATAAAAGATAAAGTGAAATGAGAAAAATCCTTTTTTCTTTGGAAAGAAGAGTTCTTTTGGAAAACCCTTTATATTTGACATGAAATCATTTTCTAAAAATGAATATCCCATAAAATAAAATACAAGAACATTGAAATTATATTTTAGGAACAAATGATGTCCCACTGAAGTGAAATCATGTAAAAAGAGTTATTAAGATTCTTTAAAACTAAATCATTTTTGAGCATTTTAAGGAAAGTATTAAAGAGAATTTTGAAGTAGAAAGACGTGTTTGTTCTATTAAATCTCGATTCAATACAATATAATTTTTCATGATAAAAATATTTTTTTTATAAAAATAATGGTGTCTTAAAATAGATTCTGGTGTACACTTGAAAAAGGGTAACAATTTGAAAAGATCCCTTGAATCGGGTCTGTATTTCAGAAATAATTTTGAAAGTTCCTTTTAAAATGTGTAACTACCCATAAAATAAGGAAGTAATTCTGGTTGTTAAACATATATAAAACACCCACAAAAAATTTATTAGGAGTTCATAATAATACATAAGAATTTCATATAGGTAATTTAGACAATGAAAGTAACCCGAATGAGAATGGAAGTTCAGGTGGAAAACCCTTACCACTTTGTAATCAAACGATTCGTATGACCCAAAATTAATTATATTAAAATAATAAATTTAATAACATGAAAATAAATATATTCATGATATGTTACATCAATGGAAAGTATACATACACCATACACAAGTATTAGTAGTGAATATGTGAAATCTCACAAAAATGGAAGTGAGATGAAGAAACCCTTACCTTAAGTCTGAATGTGTTCCGCTCTTGAACTTAAGGTACTGGAATATGAAATTAGAATTAATAACTTATTTCATAACCTAATATAAATTTATTTTGTTTATCATAATTCTTCTTAGTTCATTTATGTTCTTATTGATAAGTTATTATATTGAATTTCGTCATTCCGGAGTGTCTGTTTTCTTGATTTTCGTAATCGGTTCACTTATTTTTAAGTAATGGAGTTCTTGTGGAATGGTTGTAAATATCCATAATTGAAATTAAATATTATTTATGAACATACAGAATTGTTAATGGTAATTTCTATCATTTTTTACAAGGAATGAGGAATAATCATTAGATGATAACCAATTCAATTATTTGGCGGTATTTGGATTATTATGAACTAGTTTTGTCATAAAAATTAATAATATGTACATATACTAGTTACTAAATATTAATTATGTTATAATACATATATTATAGTATTCTTAAACCATATTAATGGTTTCATGACCAGTAATGAAGGAGAAACTGAATAAAGAAACTTCGTCGTCCACGAAGGTTATAAATTGGAACCTCATGGATGTTGATTTTGTTTATAAAAATAAAAGGGAGGGAGTAAGAATATTGATGATGGTTATTCCATTAAAATGGTAAAATTATAGTATATAAATTATACTATAGTTATCATGGTAATTTGGATAGAGGAGGTGAGGAGAGAAAAAGAAAATAGACGAACTTGAAAATAAAAGAAAAGTTGAGAGATCCCTTATGAAAATTCGGTAGCTTAATGACGTCGCTTAATATTTCATAAAATGAATTGATGAGAGAAAAAGAGTATCTAATAATATGGAAACCAAAATTACAGTAAGAGGAATACATAATATCAAACCCCAACATATGATAATGAAAATTCAAAGAGATATAAAAGAAGTGTTGACTAAAAGAGGAGGGTGAAAGGCTCCCTTACCTTGTAGAGTAACTCCTAGAACGTGAAGGTTGGGACCTTGGGGGATTAAGGGAACCTTGGGAGGACTCCTAGGGAGGTAAAAATACCATATATTCCAGGATGAGTGATTTTTAATGAAATAAAACGAAGGGATGAGTGGGTATTTATAGTAAAAGAGAGAGAATTTTTTATTAATTTAAAAAGACACCTCATTAGTGGTTTTTGTAAAACCATGGGCTTGCCCATGGTATTTTCCCATGGTATTAGCCACTTGGGAAACCTAATATATTATTTTACTTTTCATAACTCTAATATCATTTTATTTTAATTATTACATCATTATGATGTCATTAAACATACTGAAAACTCAAAACTATATTTTTACTATTCATAGAAAATTCAAGTATTTTAGAAAAATCCCAAAAATTAACCATAACCATTTTTTGACGGGTAGAATTCAAAAATGAAATAAATTTTTGGAAAATAATTTTCTAAATATTTTTAATTTAATTTTTAAATAAAAACATAATTTATTCCAAAAAAAACAACTTTAAAACCATAACTCGTTTTATAACACCTTGAGAAATTAATCAAGGTACCATAAAATTATCTTATGACCATAAGAAAATAAATTAACATATTATTATTAAATTTTATGAAAATAAATTTCCATTTTAAATTATTAAATTAATCAAAAAAATTAAATTAAAATATTTATGACATACAAAAATACCAACACTTATACTACGATCGTTTTCCACTTTTAAGAAGTATAAATTGTTTTTATACATTAATGGGTGAAGTTTATATTTTTTATATTATTTACTATTCATTACTATTCATAAGGGTATGCCACTATTCATAAGTGTATGTTACTATTCACAAAAAATTAATTTTGTCTTATCAGACTCTAAATATCTTACTGAACACAACCGTGTTTGTCAGTTTTTCAAAATTCAAATTACAGAGGTGAAAAATTATGTTTACTTGACTAGGTTATAACAAAGTGGTGTTTTGTAGAGACTCAGTGTTTCATGCATTCTATAATAAATCTATTTATAAATTCTTGGGGTGTTACATATATATTTAAATTTTTTATAAAATTAATTTTGGGCACACCAGTCCTCAGAATCACATGTCATCTTAGCACCTAGCTCTAGAAATATATATAGAAATAACTAAAATAATTACAAGGAAAAAACTGAGTTTAAACATCATTACCTCTAAGATTTGCATCCATGAAAAGAAAAACTAAACAAACAACTTGGTATAATGAGCCCACAGTTGGCTCTCCTGCTCCCAAAAACTCTCCTGTACATTCTCGTGTTACCACAACACATGAACCAAGGGGATGGTCCATCCACGTAGGGTCCTCTCCTATCATTCCTCGATCACTATCGGGTGCTCTGGAAAGGTGGATCTATCCTTGATGTCCAGCTCTCCCCAGTCAATAATGTGCGTCGGGTTATGCATGTATCTCCTCAGCTAAGACACATGGAAGATGTCGTGCACCTGCTCCAGCTGTGGGGGTAGGGCAAGGAGTTAAGAAACCTCACCAACCCTATGCATGATCCCTAATGATCCAATGGACCTCAGGGATAGCTTGCCTCTTCATCCAAACCTCCTCAATCCACGTTATGGGGAGACTCGCAGGAAAGCGTGATCTCCCTGATCTAAATCCAAGGGCTTATGATGATGAACTATATAAGATTTTTATCTACTCTGGGCCATCCTCATATGATCGTGGATGACTTGGAATTTATCCGTTGTCACCTACACCATCTCTAGGCCCAAAAGAGATGTCCCACTGATCTCTATCCAATACAAGGGTGATCTACAAGGTCTCCTGTAAAGGGCCTCAAAAGGCACCATTCCGATAGTAGAGTAGTAGCTATTATTGTATGAAAAATCTACAAAAAGAAAAGTGGTCCTCCTAGCTTTGGATGAAGTCTATAATCCAAGCCCTCAACATATCCTCCCACACCTGGATAGTGCGCTTGGTCTGCCAATTGGTCTGGGGGTGAAAGGTTGTACTAATCCTCATTTGGATCATGAATTCCTCCTACTGTACTATCCAAAATCATGATATAAATCACACATCTTGATCATACACAATTTTTGAGGGCACCCCATGAAGGCGGATGGCCTCCCATATATACAACTACCCCAAACATTACTCCCTAATAGAAATGAAGTGTGCAAAATTCATGAGTTGATCAACTATCACCCAGATGGTGTCATGTTCTTTTACTATGTATGGAATACCTATCACAAATTCCAAGGATATGTTGTCCAATTTCCACTCAGGGATCTCAAGGGGCTGCAACAAACTTGCTAAAACTTGGTTCTTGGCCTTCACCTACTGTAAAGTGAGGCACCGAGAGATGAACTCTGCTACTCTTACTCTCATATAGGACCACCAAAACCGCCACTGCATGTCTCTATACCTCTTCCCAACAATGAGATCTATATCCAGGAGAGAAGTGTGGAACTCTCACATCACCTCTTTCCACAACGTGACTAGAACCATCATCCGTCCCTAGAAAATGACGGTATGATTCCCTCCTTCAGAATATCCATTTGGTGAGTCTCTTATGGATATATGATCACATAATACCTCACAATTTATGTCTCATAGTTGGGACTATCTCACATGCTTGAGAATTGAAGGATTCAACACCATTGACTGTAAAAAATATGTATCCTCTTGCTCTACCACAACCAACTGTAAGGAGGCCAACTTCTCCAAAGCCTCCCACACTAAGCAAGTCTTAGAATTATTGCTAAGGGTGTATGATACTACTTTTTCCTTCCCTAAATTATATACTATCTTGAATTCATAGTCCTGTAAGAACTCTAACTAGAATCACTATATCTGGTTTAAGTCTCTCTGTGTGAAGATGTACTTGAGATGCTGGGGGTTTGATTAAACCACAATGCACTATCCCAGAATATAGTGCCTCTACATCATAAAGGTGAATACTACCATTTCTATCTCTTAGTCATGAGTTGTGTAGTTATTCTCATGGGGTCTTAACCAACTTGACCAATATGTGATAACTTTAAGTTCTGGGCACAATTGAAGTGTGTGATGGGTGGTTCCCAACTTTGATTTTTTCCATAATAAATGATCAATACGGGATATATATGATGATGAATTTCATGATCCAAAAAATTGAGTCAAAGAAATAGACAAAGAAGAATTGTGTCGGAACCTATAGAGAGGGATCAACACATATTGTTTATAATTAATTTAATTTGATAAATAATTACCTTTAAGGAATTATTTATTTGTTGATGAGTCCAATGAAATATCTGCAGTGCATCATCAAATGTGTTATAGAAACCAAGTGTAGATTTCCTCTAGCGATGATCCAAATGTGTTCCAAGAATCTCCAGACATCACCACATGAGTCTCCGAGTGCTAGCATGGAATATCCTTGCGCTTGCATCATCCACCTTTATCGCCATAAGAAGCACTTACAAAGAGTTCTCCTTGATCCAATGGAGGAGGATTGCTCACCGTTCTTGGGAGAATTCTTGGAGAAAGGGAGCTCTCTAGGCTTGAGAGGATCCTCCGAGATTCATTGTGCACAACTGAATTAGGTATTAATAAAATAACATAATTGGGTATTTATATTGCTAGGGTTAAAATAAAATAATTGCAAAAGTTCCCCTATTATTTATTTAATCCTAGCAAAAACCCATGTCAAATAACAATAGTAATATTTTTATTTCTCGACATGTGCTGAACTTGCAAATTATAATTAAATATTATTTAATTAAATAATATTAAATATTATCATTTCTTACCAAACTATTAAACTCAGTCCTTTATTCCTCCATAATATTTATTAGGCCTTGAATAATTTCTATTTATTTATTAAATAAATATCACTACATTATTCACCAATAAATAAATAAATATTATATTTACTAAATAAAAAATAAATATTTATTAAATATTTCACTCACAATATATTCTCTTGAATAACTAGTGATAGAATAAATGAGATCAAGCATACATAAATAATTATTAAAACATGTATGAGAATAGTATTTATTCAACCTATTAAATAATAAATAATAATATATTATTTAACTAAGATTCTGGCCATACTTAGTGTGTGACCCTCTAGGCCTCTTTATTAGTGGCATTAGGCAAAGCAGCCCAAATTCCAAGGTTAGAATCTAGAAAAACACCAAGGAACCCATAAAGAAAGAAGTTAATTCCACAATGACATGTCACCTCATACAAATTATTACTATGTAATATAATTCCTTTATCATAATATCATTAATCGAGTAGGTTTCATGCAAGTTCCATCAACCTATTTGCTCAATATCTCTTTATTTGACTTTATAGAAATAGAAATTTATTATAGAACACCATGTTCATAGATTTATTTAGGATATATCATTTCCATCAAAGAGACTGAGATATTAACATTCGTTAAAGAATAGAAGGGATGAATCCTTTATCGTATTATTCATTAATGCAATATTACTCATGACACACCCAACATATCCTACCTCACCGCGAACATCTGTCGCCATGGTTTTTTTCAATACATCTAAGTGCGCAACTCATAATACTCATTAATAATAATCTTAAATTCTAAGGAACAATACACATGTACATAGATAAGAACATCCAATGACACATAGAAATGCAGATTTCCTACTGGCGGGTCTCATTCTATTAATATCCTACTGGATATTATCAAGGGTGTACACCATGATATGGTGCCTCAAAGTCCTATGAGTATCCACCCCTAACAGACTATATCATTTTCCCATTAAATTATATGATCTGGTTATAGAACATATATTCAAGAATAGTGTTGTATCACTTTTGGGTTCTCATTATTGTAGGGAACTACTATGACCTTTTAGTGCGACAATTACTATAAGGAAATTATCACATATAATATCACACAAAAGAACAATCCTGATGTGATAAGTAGTTTATTAATATTCAAAATAATCAATACATGTTTATCATAAATTACAAAGAAGTTGGTTCTAGGGAACAAACTCCAACAGAATCCCACTTGCACTAGATCCAACTAATAACAACCTTTAGTCGGTTAGCTCTCATATGATACTCATGCTTCTACTGAGATAGGCCTTTAGTTAAGGGGTCTTCTATGTTCTCTTCCATGGGTAATCTACTTACTAAGCTTCACCTCTCTAATAGAAATACCTCAAGAGGTGATACTTTTTAAGTATATGCTTTGTCCATTGGTGTGAACTTGGCTCTTTTGCAAGGGACACTGATGTAGTATTATCACAATACAATGTGGTAGGGTCTTTACTGCTAGGGACCACATCAAGATCCTAGACAAAGTTACAGATCCAAATGGATTCCTTGGATGCATCAAAAGCTGGTATATACTTAGACTCTAATATAGAATCAACAACAACTGGCTTATTTTAACTCTTCCAACTCACAACTCCTATGTTCAGAAAGAAAACATATCCTGATTGTGACTTCAGATCAGTATGATCTGTCTGAAAACCAGTATCAGTATAACACCTAATGACCAGCTCATCGTCTCCTCCATACACCAGGAACAAATCCTTAAGACTATTCAGATACTTAAAGATAGTCTTAACAAAAGTGCAATTCTGTTCTCCAAGATCTTCTTGATATCTACCTACCATTCTCAGTGCATAGACAACATCAAGTCTAGTACATAAAATTACATACATGATTGATCCTATCACTAAAGAATATGAGATCGTACTCATTCTATCTTTCTCTTGTTGTGTCTGGAGACACAATTTATTAGAAAGATGTAAACCATGTGGCATTGGAATAAATCCCCTCTTGGATTATTCCATACTAAATATCTTTAGTATCTGGTCAATATATATACTTTGAATTAGTCCAATTATCCTCTTGGATCTATCACGAATGATCATGATCCCTAGAATGTAGGATACTTCACATAAGTCTTTCATGAAGAAGCACTTGTTAAACCAGTCCTTAATAGATTGTAAGACTGGTATTTCATTTCCAATAAGTAATATTCCATCAACATATACTACTAGGATAATACCGCATTCCCATTAAACCTTTTGTAAACACATGACTCACATTCATTCTTAATGAAACCAAATTCTTTTATGGCTTCATCGTATCAAATGTTCCATGACCTGGATGCTTACTTCAATACATAAATGGATCTATGCAACTTGAAAATCCTTTTGGAATCACCTGGAGTCACAAACCCTTCTTGTTGTGTCATATATACATCTTCCTAAAGTTTCCCATTAAGGAATGCATTTTTGGTATCCATCTGCCAAATCTCATAGTTATGGTAAGATTCTATAGAAAGTATGATTTTGATGGATTTAAACATGGAAACCGGTGAAAAGGTTTCATCATAGTAAATTCCTTGATGATGTTTAAACTATTTAGCCACTAAACTTACGTTATAGGTATTTACTTGACCTTCTATTTCCAGTTTCCTCTTGAATAACCATTTGCAACCAACATGATTTATATCAACTAGTACATCAACCAAAACCCAAACTAGGTTCTCATACATGGAATCCATATCAGGATTGATAGCTTTTATCCATCTTGCAGCTTTTTAGTTCTATACTACATCCTTATAGTATAAAGGTTCATCATTTTCAACCAATAATGAGTCACCATCCTCAATAACCAGAAAACCATATCTCTCTGGTTATCTAACCTCTCTTATGCTTCTATGCAATACTTGTGTTTTAGGAACTACTTATTCTACGGGGACCTATGGAACCTATTACTATACCAAATCTTATGTATCTTGAGCATCAAATTCATCAAATTCAATCTTTCTCCCATTATACTTTTTGAGGATGTGCTCCCTCTCCAGAAAGACAGCTTGTCTGGAAACAATCACTTTCATGTCCAAGGGGTTGTATAAGTAGTATTTCTTTGTTTCCTTAGGATAACCTATAAAGATAAACTTCATGCACCAGGGTGCTAGTTTGTTTCATGAGAAGACCTTAACAAATTCCTCACAACCTGATACAAATGTATGTGAAAAAATGGGTTTCTTTCCATTCCATAACTTAAAGGGAATTCCATTTTACTCTTTAGTTGGTACTCATTTTAATGTGTATGCCACAGTTTTCAATGCATATCCCCAAAAGGATAATGGAATATCTACATGACTCATCATCAAACTTACCATGTCTAATAAGGTACAATTACTATTTTCACTAACACTATTCCACTGTGGTGTATAAGGTGGAGTGAGTTGAGATATAATCTCAAACTCCTATAAAAATTTGATGAACTCTTGGTTAAGATATTCACCACCTTGATCCGATTGAAGCTTCTTTATCTTCTTACCAAGATTATTATCTACTTCATTCTTGAATTCCTTGAATTTCTAAAAGGACTCAGACTTATACCTAATCAAGTAGATATATCCACATATACCTAATTCATCATTAAAAGTAATGAAGTAAGAATATCCAACTCTAGATTCTACTAGAAATGGTTCACACACATTAGTGTGTACCAATCCAAAAAGTTTTTTGTCCTTTTCACCCTGTCCACCGAATGGGGGTTTGATCATTTTTTCTTATAAAAAAGCATGACATATATCAAGTGGTTTTATCTCAAAAGAGTCTAAATAACCATCTTTAAAGAGATCTATCAAATGCTTCTCATTTACATGACCAATATGGTGATACCATAACTAGATGTTAAATGATTCATGTGAACATGATTCATTATCAACTACCAACACTTAGTTTTTGTAATTTAATACATAAAGACCATTATTTAAATACACAATACCATAACATATATTGTCCTTATAAAAGAAACAAATTTTATTTCCAAATTTGAAAATAAACCCATCTGTATCTAAACATGACATAGAAATTATGTTTTTGGTAACTGTAGGTACATAATAATAATATCTTAAAACCAAAATCATTCTTGTTAATAATAAAAGGTGGTAGTCATGAATGTCCAAAGTAGCTGAACTTGCACCATTGGCAGCTCACAGATCCACCTATCCTCTGAAAATCTTGCGAAATCTATTTGGTTCCTACATTTGGATATATATGTGAGAACTAAAAGATATATCTAGTACCCAATGTGTAGAAATAAAAATATTACACTGGATAAAGAACACACCTTTAGCTTACCCTTGCTTTTGGGTGTAGTTCCTCTTCTATTGGTCTGGATTTCCACATGCAAAAAACACTGCCTCCTTTTCCTTGCCCTGCCTATGGATCTTCCCCTTCTTGGAAGGATGGTTCTCAGGAGATTTAGGCTGTTAATAGATCTTGGGACCCTTTTCCTTATTCTTTCTTTTCTTATTCACCAGAAGGTATGCAGGTTTATCACGCCCCATGTCCTTATCCACTTGGATAATTAAGGTAAGAAGTTTCAAAAGAATCTTTTCATTATTTCCCATATTATAATTCATAATAAAGTTGGAGAAGGTCTTAGGAAATGATGAAAGTATGATATCTATACATAACTCATTTTGGAATTTAATCCCTAAGATTTCTAGACATTCAATATAGCCGATAAGCTTGACTACATGAGGTCCAACTGGAAGAATCTCCAAGATTAGTTGTTAACAAAGCATTTGAGATCTTGTACCACTCTTATCTCGCCTTCTCTTGATAGAGATCCCAAAGTTGAGACATCATGCTGTAGGAATCCATATCCTCATATTGCTTCAAAATCTCATTGTATATGGATGATAACATGAAGCACTGAACATCTGTAGCATCATTCCAATGTTTATCATAGAGAGATAGTTCTTTATCACTTTCCACATTTCTAGGTGCAATGGTTAAAGGTTTTTCCAGCATATACAATTTCCTTTCATGGAGAAGGTTGAAACGTATGATTCTTTTCAACTCTTGGAAATTTGTGCTAATGATAAGGTTTTCTTTTTCAAGTATGGATTGTAATGATATGTTTGATTTCATTTTATTGTTGTTTCTATAAAATATGATAAGCATAATTTTAGTACTTTATCTGATAAAATTTTAGACAAATAAATAAATATTATATTTATTAGTCTCCCAATATTTTATTAAAACCCAATTGCCCATTTGCTTTGAAATATCCTGTTTCTTGGATATTATAGGGGAAATTATCCATATTCCCCTTCTCATTACCCCAACTTTGGTTAGTCAAACAACTCTAATGGTTTTAGGTAGGCATTCCAAATTCCAACTGCATTAACTCACACTTCCTTGATCTATTGAGTGGACTCCCGAATCCTAAAATAATTAATTTTTATTTCCTAAATCTTTTCCTCTCAATGACACCAAGTACTGCTCAGGAAGTCAACCCTTTATGTGAACTGAGTTAATTCAAACCAAAACCTCATGTTAGAATTCCCCGAAAATTGAAAGCACCCTAACTTTGGCTGGTTAAGCACTTTGAACCATGGTTCGATTCTAATCGAAGTAATGGAAGGCTATACCAAATTAATATTTTATTAAGTGATTGTATCCTTTATGCATAAATTTCCAATTATTATCTTTATTACATGCTTGTTAATATTAAGTGGGATTACTTAAGTGATTAACCATTTCTTAGATAATGTTTACACATAAGCCAATTTATTTTAGTTCCATCTTGCATGCTTGTTAATTTATTAATTTCACAATCGTGAAAAGACATCCTTAATGAAATAATCATGTAACTGATAGAAATAAAATAAAGGGTATGATCATGATCTTATACTAATGGTTAGTTTATCTAGTTATTGATAAACTAACCGTTGAACTAGGGGAGAAACACCTTGAACCAATTGAGGTTCGTGTTTATAGATTTCCACCTATCCGCCTTTATATCTCCTTGGATTAGTTTCACCTAAGCTCCGTACCTGAACCACCTCCACTAGCTTAAGATCTCCATCTATTACATATGTCTTTTACTCACACGCAGGTGAGGAGAAAAAGGGGGTTTACATAAAAGAAACCATGGGAACACATTCCATATATAAGGAAAGGAGAGAAGGCACACAGACCAAAAATTTAATTTAATAATAAATTAAATGAAACCAATCACATACAAAAAGGTCTGGTCTATCTCATGATCATCCACTAGAATGCAACAAATTACACATTTAATAAAACTAACATTCAATTCTTAATCATTCTTATTTAAGATAAATCATGATTGAATAATCAATCCATTTATCTCAATTATTATATAAATTTACTTGATATTCTCATCCATTATAATTTTAAACAAATTAAATAATTTCATTTAAAATTAATTATGTACATAACTTGTACCTTAGAGGTAACATAGTGAATACCCGTCTGATTATACCCAACATGTATTATCCTTGTATACTATTTTACTCTTGTGACATATAATATACAAGACTTATCACATAATTTCATGATGTATACTTTACATATGATTACATGAATTACATGATTTTCCGGTCACGTGTTATGATTAAATTCACATAGAGTAACAACTTGTAATACAACTAATACATGATATATAGATCAGAATATTATGAAGAAATTAATTAAACATTTAATATTTATGTATATTAAAACCTATCACATAGAGTGTCCTATATTTAAGAACACACACAAGTACATGTCTCAAGGTTTAAATAGTAAAATAAATAAATTTTAAATCTGTGTAACTGGTATAAGTACACGACATATAGATCTGATATACAAAACATGTATATCTTTCACCGTTATCCGAGGTATACACCTAGGGACTCAGCATGTGAAGTGTTCCTTGGAAATTCTGGAGCACACCATGTGTCTAATGTGCCACACACTTGGTTGACTCCGTGTTACATAATCACCAATCAGGCAGGACATGTATGAAATACACGACCCATCTTGAACCCAAAGGAATTACACATCATGCCCAATGGGCCACACGACACATAGTCTGGCTGACCATGTGCCATTTAATTCTGGCCAACACACGGTGCAATAATCGTTTAATTAATGAGGTAATTAACAAATAATATCGAATTGATTTCCGAATTAATATTGTGGCATTTAATGTGATTAGACAGCGTGTAACTTTGGTTACACGACATGTAGTCTTGTGTTTTCCAGCTAGAAACCTTGGCACATCCAGATGAGTTCCTCAATTTTATTTTAATCATAAAATTAAATGCCTTGATTAGATCTATGAGAAATGAATGAGGAAGAACATATCTCACAATTCAGATTAAAATAATGATCAAACTTGAATTGAAAAACTAAATTATAAATTCTTAAATCACTAATGATTTTTAAATAATTATAAACAATAATGTGCATGCTATGATACCACTTATAGGTTTTGGGCACAGTGGAAGAGTGTGATGGGTAGTGCCCAAATTTTATTTTTTCCATAATCAATAATCAATCTGGGATCTATACGATGATGAATGTTGTGATCCATATAATTGAGTCAAATAAATATACAAAGAATAATTGCATTGGAACTAAGAGATAGGGATCAACACATATTGCTTATAATTAATTTAATTAGATAAATAATTACCTCTATAGAATTCTTTCTTCATTGATGAGTCCAGTGATAGATCTGCAGTGCACCATCATTGCATTATAGAAACCAAGTGTAGATTACCTCTAGTGGTGATCCACACGTGTTCCAAGAATCTCCATACATCACCGAAGAAGTCTTCAGGTTATATCATGGAAGATCCTCACTCTTGCATCGTCCACCTTGATCGTCTCGAGAATCACTTCTAAAGTGTTCTTCTTGATTAGGTTTAGGAGGATTACTCTCCATTATTGGGAGTGTTCTTAGAGAAAGGGAGATCTCTAGTCTTGAGAGGATGTTCCACAATTCATTATGCACAACTGAATTAGGTCTTGAGAAAATAACATAATTGGGTACTTATATTGCTAGGGTTAAAATAAAATAATTGCACAAGTTCCTTTATTATTTATTTAATCCTAGAAAAACCCCATGTCAAATAATAATACTAATATTATTATTTCTCAACATGCACCAAACTTGAGAATTATAATTAAATATTATTTAATTAAATAATATTCAATATTATCATTTCTTACCAGACTATTAAACTCGGTTTTCCATTCCTCCACAATATTTATCAGGCCTTTAATAATTTCTATTAATTTATTAAATAAATATCACTTCATTATTCGCTAATAAATAAATAAATATTATATTCAGTAAATAGAAAATAAATATTTATTAAATATTCCACTCATAATATATACTCTCGAATAATTAGTGACAGAATAAACACAATCAAGCATACATGAATAATTATTAAACTATGTACAAGAATAATATTTATTCAACTTATTAAATAAATAATAATAATATATTATTGAATTGAGATTCTAAACACACTTAGCATGTGACCCTATAGGCCTCTTTCTCAGTGGCATTAGGTGAAACAGCCTAAAGTCCAAGGTTAGCATCTAGAAAAATACCAAGGCACAAATAGAGAAATAATTTAATGCCACAATGACATGTCACCTCATATGAATTTTTAATGTGTAATATAATACCTTTATCATAATATCTCTAATCGTGCAGGTTGCATGTCAGTGCCATCAACCTATATGCTCGATATCTCTTTCTTTGACTTTTTTTAAAATATAAATTGCCTATAGAACACCATGGACAAGGATTTATTTAGACTATATCATTTCCATCAAAGGTCTTGAGATATTAACTTCTATTAAAAAATAGAATGGATAAATCCTTTCTCTCATTAGTCATTAATGCAATATTACTTGCGACACACCCAACATATACTACCTCACCGCAAACATCTATCTACATGGTTTTTGTTAATACATCTAAGTGCATGACTCATAATACTAATTAATAATAATATTACCTAAGGACCAATACACACGTCCATAGATAGGAACCTCCAATGACACATAAAAATGTGGATTTCCTACTAGCAGGTATTGTTCTTATCATATCCCACTAGATATTACCCAGGGCGTACACCATGAGAAGGTGCCTCAAAGTCCTATGAGTCTCTACCCTTGATAGCCTGTATCATCCCCCCCAAATGAAATCATCCAGCTATAGAAATAGTAGTATCGTAACACTTTTGGGTTCTCATCATAGTGGGGAACTACTATGACCTTTTAGTGCAATAAATACTCTTAGGACATTACCACATACAATGTCACACATAAGAACAATCATGATGTGATAATTAGTTTATTAATATTCAAAAAGATGAATACATGTTTATCATAAAGTATAAATAATTTGGTTCTAGGGAACCAACTCCAACAATAACTGCCTACCACGGCATCAACACGTAGTTGATCCCATATCCTAAGGCATCACAATACACTATGTACTCCACACCCTCCTCTGGTAGTCTCAACACCGAATCACTTTTCATACTCATCCTCAACTCCTTAAAGGGCCCTCTGGCACTGCTCAGACTAGGTAAACGAATTCCCTTTCTATATCAGGGTGGTTAAAGGGTTTTCAACTCTCAAGAAGTCTGTCAAAAACCTCCTGTATCACCCCACAAATCCAAGAAAGATCTGCACCTATGAAATGATATTTCGAGTATCCCAAGAAAGCACTGCATCGATCTTTGTTGGGTCTGTGACTAAAACATTCTAAAAAATGACATATCCTAGAAAGTGAACCTCATGTATCCATAACTTCCACTATGAAATCTTTCTATAATTCTTGTGCTCTCAAAGAAAATTTAGGACCACCCTCAAGTTCTTTTTACGCTCCTCCTCTGTTGTAGAGTAGATGAGTATGTTGTCTATGAATACAACAAAAAACTAGTCCAATTAAAGTCGGAAGACTTGGTTAATCAAATCCATAAACATGATGGAGGAATTTATCACACCAAAGGGAATTACTAAGAACTCATAGTGTCTGTAGCGACATCATAATCCCAATTTTGAAATATTATCCTCGTGAACCCTCAACTTGTGGTAGTTGGATTCGAGATCAATATTCTAGAAACATCTCATGCTTCAAAACTAGTCAAAGAGGTTGTAAATACTTGGAAAGGGGTACTTGTTATTTATCGTGGCCTAGTTCAGGTGATGATAATCCATGAAAATATGCAAGATACCATCTTCCTTTTTCATGAACAACACTGAAGCTGCCAGGGGGGACACACTGGGTTTGATGAAACATTTCTCTCAATGGTCCTCCAACTACAACCGTAGCTTCCAAATCTTGGTAGGGGCCATCTGATATGCTGCAAAAGATATCAGAGCGGTCCTGAGATGAAATTCAACAAAGAAATCTATCTATCATCTTATAGGTAATCCAAAAAATTATTTGAGGAGTACGTCCATATAATCCTCCACAACTGAAGGAAACCAGATTCCTGAAGATCCTATTGCACCAAGGTCTATACTATTCAAATGATAGGTGATGGGATATAACCTCCTACCCATAAAACCTTCTTTCCCTTCCATGATATTTATCTCACTAGAAAGAGGAGAATCTCATGCCATTAGTGCATATACATATGACTTGTCTATGATGAAAATAAATCTAGGCTAGGATCATGTTAAAACAATACATACCTAATATGATGTAATATGGTTTAATAATGAAGAACAAAATCTCCCACATGAACCTCTCTCCACCAAGTGATAGCTTACACTATTGGCAGATAAAAGATACAAAATAAGTGTTCCTTGTGGGAACCTCAAGATGAAGCTGTTGGGCTAGTGCCTCAACTGGGAGCTCCAGCTCTCTCACTCAAAGTATAGAGATAAAGTAATGATAGGAACCTATGTATACAAGTACTTAATTAAGTGTATAATAAACATATATCATACCTCTAATCATCACGTGCACTATGTGATCATAAACCTCTAAAGCCTGCCGTTGTCTGCAACCTTGGCTGCCAGGTCCCTGATCCTATCGTGGGCCTCTTAGTGGTGGTGGTGGTAGGATATCATAGTATCTTCCACCACTCATATCTCCTCCTAATCCTCTACCATCTCTGCCTACCTAGGGACCACCCTTTCCTCACTTGGGAGATCCCTGATCATGGTGCTTCCTTTTCTATGAAGGTTCATCAGCTATCCGCCTATGCTTCTCACCATGCCTTGTCCGATAGTCTTGCACTATGTGACCTTTCAAATCAAAAGAAAATAATAAACCCTCTCTGGGATGACCTATACCTCTGTGATTCCCCTAAACACATGCTTGATTCGGATCATAGGGAGGTCTTCTGCACCAAGATCTTGGCACCTGTCATCTGATAGCTGCTGTAGTGACTCAACATTGTGGCACTCACTTCCAGCTCTAGCTTTCTAGCATCCCTCTAAAAAAATATATCTACCACTAGTGCCCAATATATCACCACGAAATAGGCGGGTATTCACAAGGGAACCACTTTGGGATAAATATCTCTACAGAATCCTTACTCAGACTTACGTGCTCAGAAGTAGCCATCCCAGATCATGTCAAGGGAGTACCAGGTAAGGTCTTTAGACCTTTCTGCATACTTAGATACCTTCATCCCTCCCTATTTCAACTCCAAAAGATCTTAAATATTATCTGATTGTAATAATGGGGCATTAATCCTCTAGTAATAGTTGCTGGATTTCAGGTCATGAGAGTTTCAACTCATCGTGCATCTGCGTAACAAGGATCCACCAGTGACCAACTATACTGTGGAAAAGGCTCGTTGCCAATGAAACCACCTGATCCATAAGTGTTCGGATGGTAATGAAGACACATATCAATGAATTTATCCAATCCTCTACTTCATGAGGATCTTTATCACTATGGAACCTCAACATCCTCCAGTTCTAGAACTCACGGCGTGCACTGATCATATGCACATCCTCATCCCTCTCTACTGGGATGATCTACTACTCAATAGATGGAGGTTCTTCTACCTGCCCACCTTGAGGTGTAAGCTTATGGGATGGACCCTGAAACGATGCCTCATTGCTCATCAGATCATCATCATGATCTGAAACAGGCATACTGGCTAGCTGTCATCATGGAGGCATCATGATATTTATTAAGATATACTATTGTTAGATGAGCATACATATATATAACAACATTGGGTATATGAATCAGGAAGGATAGTAGAAGACTCAATCCTATATGATTCATGTACCATTTATCCCTAAAAAAAATGTCTTTGTATGCTAAGGTGATAAGAAGATATTCACGGTCCTGGTGAATGGATATGTTAGCCACCCGCACCATCACTAGATTTCCTAGCTCGAGAGCCTCACTCGAGACACTTTGAAACTATTTTCCTAAAACAAACAAAAAATTCTTAAGGGGACTATTCTGAACAATTTCCCAAGGAATGAACTTTATTTGATACCAATTTGTCATGACCTGACCCAAGTCGGGGCTCGATCCACAACTACTCCGAGCCTGCCTTTATAGGCCAGGGGTGGAAACCAGCACCGAAGTAGTATCTAATATGGGGAGGCATTTTCCTAAGTACCTGTATTCACACACACAACCATATCAATGCAGAAGTGTATAGGGAAAGAGTAAAATATGCAACACATCTAGAAAGTAAAAAAATCATGCATAACATCTAGGGTGTACAAGAGTACAAAAGTGAAAACTGGAAAGTAAAGGGGAAAATACACACCTCTTCATACGCCAGAGGCTTTTGACTATTAGTGAGGGTCTATGATGGTACAATGGGAATATTATACCATCTTTATTAGAGTGATATGTAATGGTAAAATAATAATCCACAAAAGAAAAAATATAATAAAAAAGAAAAATCAAACTATCGAAACAATAATAATATCACAAATCCATAACCAATATCATGTAAAAAAGATAATGTCATTGTGCTATACAAAAATGGGAAACAAGGGGAACAAGTTATCAAACATATTACAATACATTCTATACAAAAATATAAAAAAAGTTCAAAAAACTAAACCCCACTAACATCATGAGAACTAGATTAGTCCTTGAAAACCATACTCTATCCCAATATATAAATCAAGCATCCATAGTTGGGTGCTTCCCCTTGTCATTACCCATATCTATGGAGTCTGTTTGGGTTCCAATCAATAGCTCGAATAGGGTGTGAGTAAAAATCAACAGGCCACCACCAATGGTGTCTAATACTATCCAGTACTTGAATATATAATAGATTAGTGTGCAATTAATAATAACAAAATAAGTAAAAAAATAAATAATACCCATGTCATCTCGAGTTCCTCATGGGATACCTATTTGGTACTACCCGATTCAGCCTAAGATGAAATATCACTAAATATTTATTATTATATATAGGCTTGGGATCCGAGGCATATAACCAAGGCGTACATTTATAATGATGTTAGTATAAGGGATCAAAAAATCCCCTGACATGTAACTCAATAGTTGAATGTAACGAGGGAATTCCGGTATCTAATACATCGACTAAATCCAAGTGTGTTCTTTGACTTGTAAGAGACATCAATGAATCTCTTGGTAGCTTGATCCCATCCAAGGTATTCCATGTAAGGAATCCACATATCACTCAATTCATTATATAATTACATTTACCCTATGATCCCATCTAATGAATTGCATATAGGAATCCAAGAAATGCCCAAGCATAATATAATATTGTCTATCCTGTGATCCTGTCCAAGGTATTCCATGTAAGGAATCCAAATATCTCCCAAGAAATATCATAATATCATCTTCCTTGGGATCCCGTCCAATATATTTTATGTAAGGAATCCATGTATCACCCACAACATATCATAATCTCATCTGATCTATGATCCCATACAAGGTATTCCATGTAAGGAATCTAGGTATCTCCCACGAAATATCATAATCTCATTTTACCTATGATCCCATCCAAGGTATTCCATGTAAGGAATCCATGTATCACCCATGACATATCATAATATCATTTGTAGTTAATTCAATTCAATATGTTTGATGAGACCGTCCAAGGTATTTAAAATTTGTAACCCAAGTATCTCCCATGGCATAGTAAAAGTGGTCGAAAGGCCATGTCAGTTTTCCATGACATTCATCAATTCATTTGATTCAAATTAACCATTTCATTTATAGGATACAATCCAAACCCACTTCAAGTGGTTTAGTTACATGAAAAATGCAATATATTCAAGGAATATAAGCCATACACTCTAAGGGGTAGTTCAAGTTGAGGCAAACAACCACTAATGACGTAATTTAGGGTTCAAGATCTAACTAATTCAAGGCTATAACAATTTATTTAAATAGATTCACATTTTAGAGTCAACACACAAAAGGTCTGGTGCATAGAACAATGGTGCATGATATAGACATGAAGACTTTAAGGGAAAGGTACTAGAACACCTACCTTATACTGATAGGCGACTCCTTGTCTAATAACAACTTTATATTTTAGATAGAACAGGAGAAAATGAAAAACCATAAAAACACCCTAAAAATAGGGCATATGACCCCGCATAGAAATTAATGCTGAATATGGTGATTAAAATAGATGAAATAATTAATGGACTCATAGAATTATCAAGTATGATAAAAAATTATTGAAAAAGATCAATTTTGAGTCTAGATGGAGGATATATCACAAAGACTAAGAGGAGAGCCAAGGGGGAGCTCGAACGGGCTGCTGTGCATGGAATGAAGGAGAAGAAAGGGTGGATTAAGGGTTAAAAGAAACAAGGTAAAATCATAAAAAAAACCTTTTTAAAGGGATACATGGTTTGGATGCATGGTTGGACAAAACATACACCAACTATGTGCACCTACTTCCCATGGTGACACCTCCCTCATATGGATAAGCACAAGGTTAGACAAACCATACATAGCCCATGAGTGCTCACTATCTAGACCACCTCACATGGATAAGAACATAGTTAGGATAAACCATTCAAAAACTATGTAATATGAAACTATAGTTTATTTAATATTTTTCATGGATATATGAACCACCTTACATGGTTATTCAAACCATGTTACACCTATTTGGGACACACGATTGAGCATCACGGGTTGTAATAACCATGCACCTCTATCTGTTTCTCCAAAAACCAAAATTTTGGGCTTCTAATGAGCCTGGATTCTCCCAAAATATTCCTTAATCCCTCAGGAACACTTATTTAGATAAAATAAGAGTTTTGAACATAATTTCAATTAATATGTACCTCATGATAAAAACCAGGATATCACAACCTCCCTTCCTTAGAAAAAATCGCCCCCAAGTTTCCCATGTGAGGGTGGTTGAAAATAATCTGAGAAAAAATACAGCCACTGAGCATGTATATCAGCCTCTTGCTCCTAGGTCTCATCCAGTACATAGAAATGCTTCCATATCACCCCTATAAGAGGAACTGTACTACCTTAGATAGTCTTCATGTTTGATCAATGATATGAACTAGATACTCTTTAAAAAAGCCTCATCATCAAACTCAACATCCATAGGATCCAAAGCATGAGATAGATTAGAATAGTAATGTCAGAGTTGAGAAACAAGGAAGGCATCATGCATGGACTGATACTTATGAGGAAGTTCTATCCGATAGGCTACTGGCTGGACTCTCCCCAAGGTCTCAAAAGGACCTACAAATCTAGGCACCAACTTTCCTTGCCTCTAATTTTTTTATGACCAAATCTAGTTGAAACATGCAAGAAGACACGATTTCCTACCTCAAAATATAAAGGTTGATAATGATGATCTATATAATAAATATTCACATACTGAGCCATATCCATATACTTTATGATAATATGTTCTTTCTCTAATGTCACCTAAACAAGATGTAGTCCCATCAATTTCACCTTTCCTACATTTAACTAGCACAAAGTTGATCGACATGATCATTTGTATATGGCCTTGTAAGATCCATATATATAGTTGCTTGAAATATATTATTATAAGATAATTTATCAAGAGGTAAATTTTTATCCCAAGAACAAATAAAATCAAAGAAACAAGCTCATAGAATGTGATCCAACACCTATATTGTATGATCGAACTGACTGTTGGTCTATGGATGGCAGGCTATGCTTAGATTCACCTGAAAATACAGATCCTTCTGTAACCCTTGCTGGAACCACAATGTAAAATGAGTGTCCCTGCATGATATTATGTTTTTAGAACCCCATGTAGGCATATAATATCTTATATTTATATTATTCCAAGTTTATCTACTAAAAGGTCTTCCTAATAACTAAAAAATTAGCTAACTTTATCATCCTATCCAAAATCACCCATACAATGTTGCTACCCTAAGGTGATTTCGGTAATCCCATCACAAAATCCATAGGTATGTCATCTCATTTCAACTCAGGAATGGGTAATAGCTATAAAATACTAGAAATCCACTGATGTTATTCCTTCACTTGTTGAAAGGTAGATGACTAAGTGATGAAACCTTCTATATGCCTTTTCATCCCCGACCACCAATACTTGAGGCGTAAGTCATCATACATCTTGGTAATTATGAGATATACTTCTCATTTGAAAGCATGATATTTTCTCATCAATTCCTCTTGAAAGTATTTAGGAACCCAAATTCATCCATGAATATGCAAGATCTCATCTTCATCAATAACCCAATCTGGAAATGGGTCCTCACCTGATATAATTTCCCTTAGGACTAAGCCCTTAGGATCAAATATCTATCTTATCTTCACTTGATATATAATTAATGAGGTTACTACTAAATCTATAACAATAGGCTACCCTAGATACTCTTGAACCTCCATCTTAATCTTAGAAAACTGGGCCATTAACTTCCATTCACTACTAACTTCTTGAATGTACTGCATTTGAGTCTTTTGGATCAGAGAGTCACTCACTATGTTACCTTTCCCAAGAATATAAGCAAGTTAAAAATTTAAATACTAAAGGTATTCAACCCATCTTCACTATCAAATGTTCAAATCATGCTAAGTGAATATGTATTTTATACTTTTATGGTCAATGTATACCACAAACTATTCTCCCAGAAAATAATGTCTCTAGAAATGTAATGCATGGATAACTACTGCTAACTCGAGATCATGCATCAAATAGTGATTTTTCATGAGGTATTAACTAATGAGACCCATATACCACAACTTTATCCCCTTTAATCAAAAACATATCCCAACATAATGCATGATGCATCATAATAAACTGTATAACCTCTTCCATGCTCAAGTAAAATCAAGATCACTGATGAAGTCAACCTTCCCTTTAATTCCTAAAAGGATTTCTCACAAGTTTCAGACCATATAAACATAACAACTTTCTTGGTCAAGACTGTAAGAGGTGAAATAATTAATTATAAATCCTAAATGAAACACTAATAGTAACCAGATATCCCTAATAATATTTTTATATCAAAACATTTTTGGGACGCTCCTAGGAAACAAAGACCCTCACCTTCTCTAGATCCAAACATACCTCTAATTCTAAGATAATGTGGCCCATGAAGTGAAATTTATCAATAAAGAAGTATAATTTGGTGAGATTATCATTTAGAAGGTTCTCTCTTAGTGTATTCAATATGATGTCAAGGTATTTGGAATGATCATGTTGAGTTTGGGAATGCACTAAGATATCATATGCAAAAACTACCATAAATGAATCCAGGTATGGGTGGAAAACCTGATTCATCAATTCCATAAAGAATGTTGGTGCGTTCATGATATCAAACAACATTACCAAGTAATCATAAAGTCCATATCTTATTTAAAAATCTATACATGATATATATGAATGTCTAAATTGTACATGATGATAGCCCAACCTCAAATAAGTCTTTAATAAAACCCGAGATCCTCAGAGCTGATTAAAGAGATCTTCTATATGAGTTAGTGTATACCCATTTTTAATTACAAGAATATTTAAATGCTTATAACCTATACATTGATGAAAGTTAACATCCACCTTCTTGGAAGAAAGGATAGGTGAACCCCAAGTAGAGGTAACGGGTTTTATAAAATCATTGACTTCTAGGTCCTCTAATTGTCTCTTGAGTTCCTGAAGCTCAATAGAATCCATCCTATATAGAGGAATAAATATATCTACTACTCATGGAATAATATAAATGGTGAAATCTACCTCTATATTAGGAGGTAGTATAGAAAAATCACCAGGAAATATGTCCCCAAATAATTCCAACAAAGAACTAAAAACAACTTGATATATTCTCTGATTATTTATAAAAAGGTTGGTAAACTGGTCTGACACCCTACCCAACCCATAATAATCATGTCCAGCTCAAATTTTAATGAATCAGATTTTCCATGTATTATTTTAGGATATTATATGGATTATTTTTTATACTAGGTGCTGGGATGACATGTGATTTTGAGGCCTAGTGTTCCCGTGATAAATGTTTGAAATATATTTTTTTATATTAAAAAGTATGCACATGTATTTTTACTAAAAAAGTTGAGTAAATCTTGAACGGGGTCCAGAGTCAAAAATATAGTGGCACCATTGAGTTTAGAACATGGGTTTTACCCTAGGCATGACATAATATTTTTCAACGCGGGCTATTTGTGAAAAAATTGTTGCATGTATGAAATTAATTAAATAAATAAATTAAAGCATTTATTTTATTTTTACAGCACAATGACCTGATTATTATTTAAATATATGGTTATTGGATTTACTTAGGGTTGGCCTCTCAAACCATGGATATTTAGGAAACCGTTGGAGAGATTTTTCAGCGAACTACGATGGACCGGGATCAGATCATGGGTCATTGCACCAACATAGTTCATGTGTCTCATCAACAATGATAACATGACCGTTCTTCATCAATGATCTATCAAAAATATAGGAAGGATGTGTTTATTTGTGATTTTAATCCCATTTATTAATCCTAGATGAACAAGGATCAATTCCACAAACAGAATTGATACTCACATCATCAGTATATTTAAATTGATGAATAATTTGTTTGTGCTTGTTGTTTATCTTTTCCTCTTCATTTATCTTTTTATATGGAAAAGAATAGAAGAAAAATGAACAACGACTGAGGTTTTTTCTTCACATTTTATGGATTATTAATTTCTCCCTAATTTCTTTTCTCAATCATCATTGGTATTTCTTTTGGCCAATGGTTTGACCAATATCCAATTCCTGATCATTTCATAACCGTTCTTCAACGGAACAGATCAAAATCGTGGGTACAAAATGAAATGGTAGTTTTGTTTTGATAATAAATGATGAAAATGGATATATCTAGGGGAAAAAGAATAGATCAAGGTTTCTTCATCTTTATGGGTGGCACATGACAAATCAGACTTTGTTTCTGATCCATTGTGAAGGCTAGATTTTGAAGAGCAAGTGATAGAAGAGTTCATTCGACCTAGATCTGAGATCTATAGAGTAATTTACCATAATAAACAAGGTGGGAAAATTAATGAGGAAGAATATAGGAGAAATCTTTATATATGTAAATTCTTGATCAACACAGTGTGTAAATCGGGACAAAACTTCATGTGGGGATCATTCAGTAGCAGATAGGGTTTCAGGATGAAGATAAGGATCACACAATGTGTGAACCCTATCACATGGCGTGTGACCCTTACCGGATGGATCGATGTGTAATTTTAAAATTACATGGACATAGGAAAAAGTACATGGCCATAGGCATGCTGTGTACTTGGACACGAACATAGCCAGGTGTACACAGGCCGGTATACGGACACGACCACTGGTATAGGGACACGGTTAGGTGACACAAGCAAGGTGTCATGTGTACCTACATGTTGTGTACTCCTACATTCCATGTATATTGATACTTACATTCCGTGTGAATATTTTCTATATTGGAAGACTTGGGGATAGCTGGAAATGCCGTGTATCCTCTAGTACACGCCGTGTACCCCTTTAAGAGTGTTTTTAGCTCTTAGTTTCCTTAGTTTGGAACAATATAGGTTGAGTGTGTTCCCTTGGTGCCTTCCCTTGAGGGTAAAACATTAAATTACATCTTCATCATAATATTGTGATCCCCTCTATAGGGTGAGTCTCAGATAGAGTTGTGGTGTCCCTCCGTGAGACCAAAGTGTGATCCTATATCATCCTTGTTACCTATATGGGGTTTGTGGAATCAGTGTGACCACCCTAATTAGGGCATTGATTCTCTATATAGTTGGCCGCATCAGTATGGTTTTTAGTATCATTGAAATATGATCTCCCACATAGTAGGTTAATCCATATTTTCTATATTACCGGTGCTTGACTGCGGGTAGTTATCACGTCTTGACCCAAGCTGGGTTTCAAGAAGCAACTTCCCCAATCCCAACTCTATAGTCTAGGGGGTGGAGACCAGCACCAAAAGCATATATAACACAGGGAGGTGTTTTCCTAAGTATCTGTATGCACACATGTAGCCATCTCAATGTAGAAGTGTAGAGGTAAAGAGTAAAAGATGCAATATAGATAGAAAGTAAAACCATCATGCATAACCTATAGGGTGTACAAGAGTATGATAGTGAAAACTAGAAAGTAAAGGGAAAAAATAAAATTTCAACTAGAAAATATGTCCCAACCTGAATAAACTAGAAAAATAAACTACTGAGAGATCTTAGCTCCTAAATCTCAAGCTACGACCACTGTACACAGTCCCCAACACCCAATATCCCTATTCTCCTCTAAAGTCACCGCCAACCTATCCTTCATCTTCACAAGACACGACATGTGTGGATAAATCCCATGTAGGGGTGAGTATATAAATACCCATTAGGACACTCTGAAATCTGAAGGGGGAGCAGTAAGAGATACAAAAAAAGAATAAAGATAGTGATTTCAAGATATAGTAAAAGAGAACAACTCAAACCTACCAAGAGATAAAGAGTAAACCTTTCTAAGAATATAGGGGATCAACATAGTGAGTAGATGAACTACCCATATAGTATTTTTCACCCATATAAGGAGAGTAAACATATCCAACCATGAGAATCTAAACACAAAAATAACATGACATACCACGTGCGTCTTCAACTCCCATGGAAAGAGAGTAACCAAATCCAAGGCATGGATATAGAAGAATATATATATGGTCAGTCAAAAGAAGAACAAATGAGAGAGTAAGGGGATCTCGATATCATAGATCATCCCAAGAAGAAGAGTCTACAATAGTTCTAGAAGTCCATGATTGGTGTCTAACATCTCACATGCCTTCCCAGAAGTAATCGTCCAAGTCAAACCATGCCTCTTCATTGTGTCACATAGTCAAGGGGGAACAAAATCACAGTAGAGAACTTTCACCCTAGTATGTTGGGGGGAGGGGTTCCACTTTGTAAGTATCCATAGAGGACTCACATCCATTCCACCGATGGGGTGTTCCACTCTAGTGTCATGAGGACCCAAACCCTATGATTATAGGGGTTCCAATCGGTAAGGTAGAGAACCCATGCATTATTATGACAGGGGGTTACACTCGGTAAGGTAGAGGACCTAAAACCATGCTGATAGGGTGGGGGTTACACTCTAAAGGTCAAGGACTCACACCCACATAAAATAGGGGGGTTCCACTCTATTCATCAAGGACATATTCCCTATCTGGTAGGGGGTTCCACTTGAAAGTTGAGGACCCATTCCTTAGTATAATAGGGTAGTTCCACTCTGGTCATTGAGGAAACATTCCCTATTTGGTAGGGGGTTACACTCAGAAGTTGAGGACCCACACCCTGGTACAACAGGGGGTTCCACTATGGTCATCAAGGACCCGCACCCTGGTACAATAGGGGGTTCCACTATGGTCATCAAGGACCCATGCTCTATCTGGTAGGGGGTTCTAATTAGAAAGTAGGTGTAGAGGACCCGCGACCATACTGATGGGGGGGGGGGGAGGGGTTCCACTCTATAATTATCCTATGGTGATTTTAACTTCACACTTAAATCTTTGAGAATCACCTAAAAAAGCACCTTGCATGGAATATTTCATATAGTATCTCAAAATCCACAGTTGAGGGAACCATCACATTCGATGTGGAAAAAACAGCTAGGATATGCTACTCATGGGCTAAAATATGAGTCCAAATGAATGAGATACAAAACCTTGAATTTTTCTCAAAAGATGTCAAGGGGTACATGGTGTGTGAGGGGACTCACATGGTGTGTGGTCTCGATCCACTACCTGGACGTGTCCCTAGTTGACACACGGATCACGACTGTGTAGGAGTATACACCATATTGGTGGACTACACGGCATGTCCAAGCTACCCAGGATCAAGTTTTATCCTTATGCCTATTTTCCATGTACCAGAACCCATGTCCATGTACTCAACCCATGTCCATTCACTTTGGTATATAGAGTGTTTCTTCACACGGGGTGCCACCCATGTGATCTAGACGCGTTCGTGTACTTAGGTACATGGCTATGTACCTGGCCATGTACTTCTACACAGGACCCCGCTTGTGTGATCCTCCACACAGTTTTCCCATCTGAGGTATGGGTACATAGCATATAGGAGGGATACATGATGTTCCATCCTTAACTTTTCCAAAACCCTATCCATCGCTACACTTATGGGGCTACACACTGTGTGTTCATCCTTGTGCATGGAGTGTAGTTGATTTTTATTCAGAATATTAGATTCGCTTCCTGTGTGTTGAATCTATCCATTTTTCCATATATCCCACCTCGTTTTCACTTGAAAACATCGAATCTAAGTGAGATTTACCATTTCCATCCATCGTTTTCTAGAAAATGGATCTCGTCGACTCATGGGAGTTCTTCATTCAACCCACACACACCACACCTTATATCGGTGATGATTCTCCCATCGATCATTGTGAAAATCAACCGAAAACTAAAATCATACTAGATCTATCCATACTTCATTAATCTATCCCTCGATTATGAAATCTTTGTGATTCTGGGGGTCCGATTGGGTTTGGTACCGCTCGACAATGTTGAATCAGAACTATGGGGTCAAACCGGTAAAAAACGTGAAAAAAAAGAAGGGTAAAAGAACAAGTTAAAAAAAATAATTGGCCAAGATTTCTTAGACAATGATCAATAACATGAATTAATAGTTAGAAAACATTGAAAATAACCAATTTAAATTGTTACCCAAGCGCATGCAAAGGATAAAATTGTCATAAATCACTAGAATGGATCAATATTCTGAATATATTTAATCAAAAGGGTATAAAACACCAATTTGTGAGTCCTTCATAGATATTGGATCATTCTTTGTTGAATAAAATTCTCACCAATTATTAGAGGAATCCCTTGCATTGGTTGCATACCAATCTTCTTTGATCTGACAATTTATCGTTGTCCAAGGTGATTCACCAATGAAGGATGAAGGAGGATCTTTGGAATTATCCTAGGTTTTATGTGACTTACCTTGGAGAATTTTCCATGAAAGTTTTCTTATAAAACATTTTGTTGCATTTAAATGAAATAATTAATTATTTCTATGAATGTAACACCAATGAGTGAGGATTCCAAATGCCCCGCGCCGACTCATTTTAGGTAACCCCTAGGGTAAAAACTGCATTCTGGACTCAACTGTGGTATCATATTTTTGATATCATCTTTTGTTTAATAGTAATACCATTTTATTTAATAAGATTCATGAACGCAATATATATATATATATATGTAATATTTTTATAAAATTAATTTTGGGCTCACCAGGCCTTGGAATCGCGTGCTGTCTTAGCACATAGATCTGAAAATATATATAAAAATATTTCAATGAGTTAAAAGAAAAAAATGGGGTTTCTACAAAATTACCTTGTTCAATATTTTCATCCCTGAATAGAAAAACTAAACAAAAAACTCGGGATACTGATCCCGTACTGGGCTCTCCCACTTCTAGAAACTCTTCTTCATGTTCCCGTGTTGCCATAACATGTGAACCAAGGGGATGTTTTTTCCATGTAATTTCCTCTCTCTTCGGTCCTCTACTGCCACCGGGTGCTCTGTAAAGGTGGATCCATCCTCGAAGACATCGTGTACCCAATCCAGCTATAGGGGTAGGGTGAGGCATTAAGCAACCTCGCTAACCCTCTATATGATCTTGAATGACCCAATGAAACTCATGGATAGCTTTTATCCTCATCCAAGACTCCTCAATTCTCATCATGGGGAGACTTTCAGGAAAATGTGGTCTCCCTACTCTAAATCCAAGGGCCTACAATGATGATCTTCATAAGATTTGTTTCTACTCTAGGCCATCCTCATCCACTCACGGATGACCTGTAATTTCTCCATTGTCACCCACACCATATGTGGTCCAACAAGAGATGTCTCTTAGATCTCTATCCAACACAAGGGTGATCTGTAGGGTCTCCTGTATACGGCCTCAAAAGGATCCATTCTAATCGTAGAGTAGTAGCTGTTGTTGTACGCAAACTATACCAAGGGAAAGTGATCCCCCATCTCTAGTAGAAGTTTATCATGCAATCCCTCAGCATATCCTTCAACATATAGATAGTGCACTTGGTCTACCAATTAGTCTGGGTATGATAGCCTATAATAATCCTCATTTGGGTCTTGAATTCCTCCTCCAGGCCTCTCTACAATCATGACATAAATCATGTGTCATGATCAGATACAATAGTCGAAGGCACCCCATAAAGGCGAATAACCTCCCATACATACAATATCCCAAAACACTCCATCAAACTATACTCCCTAAAATTAAGGAAGTGTGTCAAATTTGTGAGTCAATAAACTATCACCAAGATGGAATCATGCTAATTTTCTATGTATGGAAGCCCTGTCATAAAATCCGTGGATATGATATCCCATTTCTACTCTGGGATCTCAAGGGGCTACAAAAAACCTACCAGAACATGGTACTCATCCTTCACCTACTGACAAGTGAGGCACCGAAATATGAACTCTTCTACTCTTCCTCTCATGTAGGACCACCAAAACTTCCATCGAAGGTCTCTATACATCTTCCCCATACCAGCATGTATATCCATGGGAGAAGTGTGGAACACTCACATCACCTCCTCACACAACATGACTGGGACCAACGTCCGTCCTTGGAAAAGGATGACATGATTACCTCCTTCAAAATATCCATATGGTGAGTCACCTGTGGATATATTATCATAGAAAACCTCAAAATCTATGTCTCCTAGTTGGGACTCTCTCACACACTTGATAAGCGGAGGAGTCAACACCATCAACTGTAGATAATATGTACCCTCATGCTCTACCAGGGTTATCTGTAAGGAGTGGAACTACTCTGAAGTCTCCTGCACCAAGAAATTTTGGAACATCCTTCTAAGGGCGTCTGCTACTATGTTTACCTTCTTAGGAGTATATACTATCTCTAATTCATAGTCCTACAAGAACTCCAACAAGCCTCACTATCTCTGGTTTAGGTTACTCTGTGTGAAGCTGTACTTGAGACATTGGTTGTTTGAGTAAACCACAAAGAACTCCCCTAAAAGGTAGTGCCTCCACATAATCAAGGTGAAGACTACCATTGATAGCTCTAGGTCATTAGTTACATAGTTCTTATCATGGGGTCTCAACTGCCTCAAAACATATGAAATAACTGTCTTCCACTGCATCAACACATAGTTAATACCATATCCTAAGGCATCGTGATACACTACGTACTCCATGCCCTCCTCTGATAGTCATAACACCAGATTACTTTTCATCCTCAACCTCAACTCCTAAAAGGCCCTCTAGAACTCCTCAGACTAGGTAAATGACTTCCCTTTCTACATCAGGATAGAAAAATGGGTTGAAACTCTGGAGACGTCTACCAAAAATCACCTGTAGCACACCACCAAGATAAGAATACTCTACACCTATGACATGCTCTTGGGTTTCTCCTAAGAAAGAACTGTATCAATATTTTTTGGGTATAAATAAAAAAGATTCTAAAAAATGACATGCCCTAAAAAGTGAACCTCATATATCCAGAACTTTCACTTTAAAATATTTCCATAAAGTTGGTTCTCTTGAAGAAAATTTAGGACCATCCTTAAGTGATCTATATGATCCTCCTCTAATGTAGAGTTTATGAGTATGTCCTTGATTAATACAACAAAAAACTGGTCCAAGTATGGTTAGAATGACTAGTTCATGAAATCCATAAACACAGTAGGAGAATTCATCACACCAAAGGGAATTACTAGGAACTCATAGTGTCTCTAGCAACATCGGAATGCCAAATTTGTAATATTATCCTCACTAACCCTCAACTAGTGGTAAATGGATCTAAGATCGATCTTTGAGAACCATATCACACCTCACAACTAGTCAAAGAGGCCTTAAATCCTCAGTAGGGGGTACTTGTTCTTTATCGTGGCCTAGTTCAGGTGACAATAATCTATTAAAATATAAAAGATTCCATCCAACTTTTTCATGAATACAACTAGAGCTACCCAAGGGGACACATTGGGTTTGATGAAACCTTTCTCTCTAAGGTCCTCCAACTACAATCGTAGCTTCTAGAGCTTGGTAAGGGTCATCTGATATGCTGTAGAAGATATTAGAGGGGTCCTGAGATGCAATTCAATGAAAAAATAAATCTCACACCTCAGAGGAAATCCCAAAAATTCTTCAAGAAAGAAATACATATAATCCTATACAACTTAAGGAACCTAGATACTTGAAGTGCTTATTGCACCAAGGAGAATATCATGCCATTAGTGCATAGGTATATAACTTGTTTATGATAATAGTAAATATAGTCTCGGACTGTGGTTAACCAATCCATACCCATGATGATTTCATAGGGTTTCATCGTGATGATCAAAAGTTCCTATGTGAACCTCTCTTCACCAAGTGATAGATCTAAATATTAGAAAATAAAAAATACAGAAGAATCATTCCTTGTAGGAACCTCAAGATGAATCTGCCAGGTTAGTGCATCAACTGGGAGCTCCAGCTCTCACACTCGAAGTATAGAGATAAATAAATGACTAAAACCCATGTTTATTAGTACTGAATTATGAGTAGAATAAACATATATTGTACATATAATAATCTCTTGCATTGTAGGATCATAAACCTACAAAGCCTGTAGTTATCCATGGCCTCATCCTCTAGATCCCTAAGACTACCGTGGGTTTCTTGGTGGTGGTGGTGGTAGGATATCACAACATCTTACACCACCAAAATATTCTCTTTCTCCTCTACTAGCTCCTCCTCTATGGGGACCACCCTATCCTCTCATGGGAGATCCTTGATCATGGTGCTCCCTTTTCCAAGGCAGTCTATAAACTATCCACTTGTGCTAATCACCATGTTTTTTCAGGAAGTCTTGTCCTATGTGACCTCACCCATCACAAGAAAAGAATAAACCCTATATAAGCTACCATGAACCTTTGTGCTTCCCCTAACCACATGACTTAGTCTAATCCCATAGAGGTATCCTATGATGAGATCTCGACACCTGACATCTGATAGATGATGCAACGAGTCAACTCTATGGCACCCACTACCAGCTCATGCTGTCTGGAATCCCTCTGATAGAAATATATCATTCACTAGTGCCCACTCCAGTACCCCATCATAGGTGGGGATTCAAAAGGGAACCAATCTGGGTCAGATCTATCTACGGAGTCCCTACTCAAACTTCCATGCTCGAAAGTAACCATCTCGAATCATGTCAAGAGAGTGCCAAGTAAGGTTTGTGAACCTCGTTGTGTACTCATCCTTCATCATCCCTCCATATTGTAGCACTAAAATATCCTAAATACAAACTAAGTGAAAGAAGGGGGGTATTACCCATCATGGAATAGTTTTTGGAATTTGGGTCATGAGAGTTTCGACTCATCGTGCATCTGCATAATAAGGATCCAACAACACCCAACTGATTCATGGAAAAGGCTCGCTGTGACGTCTCAGACCTGGATACCACTCAACCTGAGCCCCGAGCCTGGTTGGCCACATGAGCCCTGGCTCGTCTCCCCATAGTCCAGGGGCTGCTGACTAGCAGCGGGGGTGTAATGGTAAGTCAGTAGGTGTGGCTGTACCCCCATGTCAGAGTACATAGCGGTATAGAGACAAGTGATTAAATAGAAGAAGCAAAACTAATGTATAAATAGGAGAAAAATGGAAACATACAATCCAAACAACAGAAATAAGGAAAACCCTGATAAATGTACAAAATCCACATAGGCAGTGTCTGGTAAAAAATGGATGCATGGAATGCTGATACAATGGAAATAGATGCCATACATGCTATAAATTAATACAAAAAGAGAACAAAATTAGTCCACGATCATCCCTAGCCAAGCTCGGTCCTCTGCTCTGGAACTCTAGCTAGAACGTACATGTATCAACAACCTGAAGCTGGGCCTTTTCCCCTACTAGTACCTGCAATAGTAAAGTCTACACGGGTTCCAAGGAGGCTGCCCGGGTAGGGTGTGAGACAAGTCTCAGTAGGCCACCACCAACGGGGTCTACGTGTAATCAAAATAGGTGTTCACAAAATAAAAAAGTGTGTGGTAAACTGCAAGTAAGTAAAGCAAAGTAATAAACAACCCTCCTACTCTGGTTTTGGAAGGACACCTAGTAGGTCTACCTGCTTCATCTCATGGCTGGTATTCTGAACAATCACTAGGGGTATAAGTACTTAGATATAGGTTATCACTGGCACGAGGTAAGCATGCCTCTCATCCACAAGCACTGTAACTGGCGTGGGGAAGAATTCCTCCCACCCATAAAGGATATTTATAGGCACGGGGTAAGAATTCCTCCCGCCCTCACACAAAGATTCATCTGGCACGGGGTAAGAATGCCTCCCACCCATACACAAAGATTCATCTGGCATGGGGTAAGAATGCCTACCGCCCACACACAGAGATTAATCTGGAAAGGGGTAAGAATGCCTCCCACCCACACACGGGTTATCACAAGCATGTCAACATAGCAAAGCATAAAAATTCACATCTCAATATATAATGAAACACATCTTATATCATATCACATAATCACATCTCAAGGCAACATACATTTAAATTCATTCAAGGGGTTCGGGCTATCTCATCCTAGCCAACCTCTAACCAAGTCATCTCATTTGCCTAACATGGAAAATCCCATTCAAGACATAGCACTAAGGTCCAAAGGTGAGAAAGGGCCAAATCTCAAGGAATACCACCTATAGTTGACCACTCCCGGTCCACACCACATCTAAACACCCTAACAAGGTTAGATTCATCAATCTCACACCACACGGGTTATCTAGACATGAAGAAGTCAATATAAATAAGGGGTTTGGAGAAAGAAAAACCATGACACGACGTTAATAACTCAAAAATGAAAAAACCCAAAATGAAAACCACGTGACCACCTACCTTAGAGTTGTAGATGTAGGCTCGCTTGATATCGACCTCAGATTCACAGTAGGTTGGAAGAGATCTGATTTCTAGTCCAATGCCCTGGAAATAGAGCATATGATCATGCATCAAAATAACAAAACAAATAGCAAGATTCACCGAGGAAGGAAGCTTAGGTGTGGTAAGCCTTACCTTGGCCTTTCCAACGCCTCTGATAGATCGATAATTAGACACCAGGGGAAGAATCCACAAGAGAAAGAGTGAGAGGAGGGTTTTGGAGCTCAAAAGAGAGCTCCCCTCTGTTCTGTCCGTGGGAAGGAAGAAGAAGAAAGGGATTTGGCTTAAATAGAATTTTAGGGAAAAATGGTAATTTTTACCCAGAGAAGGGTCGTACGGTTTAGGTGCACAGTTTCCCAAACCGTGTGCAAACTGTGCACACCTCCCTGCCTCCTAAACAAAAGCCACATGGTTTAGGCGCATAGTTTACCCAAACCATGCGCAACACGTGCGCACCTCCCTACCTCCAAACCAAAGGTCGCACGGTTTGTCTAAAACCATGCGCAGGCCATGCGCAGGCCATGCACCATTGTCTGCAAGCCCATTTCTCAAACTCCAGGGCTCAGAACCAACCCCGAACACTCCCCAGACCTTCCTTAGGATGTTACACACATTAAACAAGCTTAAAGGAAAGGTTTGAAAGAAAAACTAATGATCCATACCTTTTCCAAAGAGTCGGGTCGTTACAACCTCCCCTCCTTAAAGAAACTCATCCCCGAGTTGGCCATCCGAGGATACTGAGGTGTCATCAACGAAAAGCTCTGGACATTGAGAATGCATATAAGCCTCTCGCTCCCAGGTCTCGTCCAGTACCCGACCGTACTGCCATAGCACCCGTACAAGAGGAACAGACCTGCCACAGAGTGTCTTCACACTCCAGTCAACAATTCGCATTGGATACTCCTTGATGGAAGCATCTATATCAAGTTCAACCTCATCAGGCTGAAAAACATGATTCAGATATGAAAAGTACCCGCATAGTTGAGATACATAAAAAACATCGTGCATGGCCTGATATCTTTGTGGAAGTGCAAGCTGTTAAGCTACAGGTCTGATCCGCTTCATCACCTAAAAGGGTCCTACGAACCTCGACGAAAGATTACCCTACTTCCTTATATGTCTTTTCCCCAACCTGGGTGAGACCTTCAAGAAAACCCGGTTCCCAACCTCGAACTCAAGAGGTCGCCGGTGCTTGTTAGCATAGGACTACTGTCTAGATTGAGCTGTCTGCATACACTTCCTAATAAGTTGTATATCCTCTGTAGTCTCCTACAGAAGACATGGTCCTAGAACAACTGCCTCCCCTGCTTCAATCCAACACAATGGCGAGCGACAAGGCCTACCATATAAGGCTTCATAGGGAGCCATCTCAATGGTATCCTGGAAGCTATTGTTATAACTGAACTCGAAAAGAGGAATGTGTTTCTCCCATGAACCTCAAAAATTGAGAACACATGCACGTAACATATCCTATAGTACCTGTATAGTCCACTCAGTCTTTCTGTTAGTCTGTGGGTGATAGGTCATGATCAAAAGTACCTGCATACCCAAGGCCTTCTGTAAACCCTACCAGAACTGAGATGTAAAACGAGGATCTTTGTCCAAGACAACAGAACAAGGTGCTCCATGAAGGCGCACTATTTCCTTGACATACAGTCTTCCCAAGTCATCAACCGTGAAGGTCTCCCACACCGATAAGAAATGCATGACCTTCATCAGACGATCGACGATAACCCATACTGCATCGTTTCCATGAGGTGACCTGGGTAAACTAGTTACAAAGTCCATATAAACATCGTCCCATTTTCACTCCGAAATGGACAATGGATGCAAAATCCCTACTGGACGCTGATGTTCCGCATTCACCTGCTGACAGGTGGAACAATGCATGATAAAACTGGCTATCACCCGATTCATGTTAGGCCACCAGTATTGTCATCGCAAATCACGATACATTTTGGTGATGCCTGGGTGAACTGCCCATGCTGAGGTGTGGAAATACCTCATTAGCTCCTCTATGATGTCTGCTAAGACCCATACACGCCCACAGAACAATAAAGTATCACCTTCATTCATGGTCCAATCTATAGAGGCATCATCAGCGACACTTTCTCATAGAACAAGGCCTTCCGGATCTGATAACTGTCTTGCCCTGACCAGTTCCAAAAGAGTAGATGTCACCACTAAGGCTGAGAGAACAGTTTGACCCTGACCCTCCTGAACCTCAACATGTATCTCTGAAAATAGGTCCATCAACTTCCATTCCTCATTAGATTCCCTAACCACTTGTGACTGGGTTTTCCGAATCAGTGTATCGGCTACTGAATTTCCTTTCCCAGGAGTGTAGGCCAGTTCGAAATCAAAGGATTGCAGGTACTCGACCCACCTGAGTTGCCTGAGATTTAGATCCCATTGAGTGAAGATATATTTGAGGATTTTGTGGTTAGTGAATACCACAAAATGATCTCCTAACAAATAGTGTCTCCAACAGCGTAAGGCATGTACAACCGCTACGAGCTCGAGGTCGTGCATCAGATAATTCCATTCATGAGCCTTTAACTGATGAGAACCATACGCAACTACTCACTCGTCCTGTATCAAAACAGCTCTAAGCCCGATACATGATGCGTCACAATATACCGTATAAGCTCTGCCTGGCTCTGGAAAGATCAATATCAGTGCTAAAGTTAGTCTTCCATTCGGTTCTTGAAAATCTACTTCACAAGGTTCTGACCAATTGAATCTCACCCCCTTTTTGGTCAAAGATGTAAGCGGTGCTGCTAGGCATGAAAATTCCTGAATGAACCACCTATAATACCCAGCAAGCCCCAAGAAACTCCTAATTTCAAATACGTTCTTGGGTTTCTACCAAGAAATCACAGCACTCACCTTCTCAGGGTCAACTAAAACTCCAAACTCAGAAATAATGTGACCCAGGAAGTGAACCTTATTTATCCAAAAGTGGCATTTACTGAGCTTAGCATAAAACTGATGCTCTCTTAGTGTATTCAGCACAATCTCAAGATGTGTTGCATGGTCGTGTCTCGAGTGTGAATAGACTAAGATATCATCCACAAATACAACCATAAAAGAATCAAGTTAAGGGTGAAAAACCTGATTCATAAGAGCCATAAACACTGCAGGTGAATTCGTAAGCCCAAACGGCATGACTAGGTACTCATAGAGACCATACCTACTCCTGAACGCCGTGTGAGGTATGTCTGAAGTCCTAACACGCACCTGGTGATAGCCCGACCTCAAATCTATCTTTGAAAACACCTTCGCTCCTCAGAGCTGATCGAAGAGGTTGTCAATTCGAGGTAAAGGATACCGATTCTTAATAGTCAGATGATTTAACTTACGATAATCCATGTAAATACAAAGGGTACCATCTGCCTTATTGGAAAAATAACTGGTGATCCCTAAGGAGAAGTACTGGGATGTATAAATCCTTTTGCTTCTAGGTCCTCCAGCTGACTCTTGAGCTCCAGAAGTTCCTTAGGTTCCATCCTATGAGGATGAATGGTCACTGGTGCTTCTCCTAGTATAAGCTCAATAGTAAACTCCACCTCTTGCACTGGAGGTAGACCAGAGAAATCATCATGAAATACATCACTAAAATGCTCCACCACTGGAGGATAAATAGAGGGTTGTAACCCTTGATCATCGAGATAAAGACTAGAAACCTATGTCGTGACACCACCTAAGATCTGGTGTTCCGGTACTTCTCGTGTCACACTAAGATCCCATTCTCCCTTATGCATATGCGTGTCACCCTATAGTGATGTAAACGTCACCCTCCGATGATAGCAGTAAATCCGGGCTCTATAGGGAACTAACTAGTCCATTCCGATTATTACATCAAAACCTGTTATATCCAGAACTTACAGGTTCCACATGAAATGGTAACCACCCACCTCAAGGGGAAAATTCTGACAACGTCGAATGTCCTCTAAACGGAAACCTAATGGGGTATCTAACGTGATCATTCCATGATATGACTCAATGTCAAGGTCCAAACTTCTAATAATCGCCTCCGATATAAAAGAGTGAGAAGCACCTGTGTCAAACAAAGAAGATACTAATGTAGAGGTAACTAGAATCGTACCTTGTATTGTAGATGGTTCGGCTTATTACTCCTATGGTGTAGGCTCGACTGCATACAATTGGCCAGTACCAAGACCCTGAGTCACAGCCTGGCTACCCTGAGCAGACCCACCCTGCTGGTGCTGAGAGTCATACGCCTAACTACCTCTACCTCGACTGCCACCACAGCCTGATCGGCCGACGGTATTCCAACTGGCTGACTGATGTGATCCTACTGATCCAACACCAGATCGTGGAGCAGGTACAGATCCCTGCTCACTAGGCCTTGTGGGAAAAGACCTGCATAAATGGTAGAGATGGCCCAACCTACCACAACCTCTACACTCCACTGGATTTCACGTACACTTCCTCTTCACGTGTCCTGGCACCCCACATTGGTGAAAGATAAGAGTACCACCCGAGAAAAGGGTCTGAACACCACTAACACCATGAGAGTCCTCCAAACACCTCTTCTTCCTAGAAGTAGATCCACTAGAACCCTTAGGTGTTGAACCGACCTAGTTCACACTACACGCATCTCTCAAATTCCTCTCTGTGATCAAAGCCTGATTGACAATCTCTAAAACGGTCGTCAACCTGAACACGTTAACCTACGACTGGATGGCGTAACATAGCCCATCCTCAAAATGCCTAGTGGTCGTGAGATCATCATAAACTAGTGTAGGATAAAAACGCTGTAACTCAGTGAAACGGGATGAATATTCCATTACTATCATGGTCACTTGTTGAATATTCATAAACTCCCTAGCTCTGTCAGCCCTCAAAGTCTGGGGAAAGAAATAATCATAGAAGATGGTCTGGAAATCAGTCTAGATCATATCTCTCTGCTGTTCCGACTGGGTGATGACATCCCACCACCTCCTGGATGAACCACGTAGCATATAAGCTGCGAGCTTGAACCTCCACTCTGGAGGCATCTCAAGGTGATCGAAGATGGTCAGAATAGCCTCCAACCAGGACTCTGCAGAAAGTGGTCCGCCATCTCCCATAAATGTAGGAGGATGCTGCGACTGAAACTCGTGGGTCAACTCTGCCATACTTGGGGCAGGTCGCACTCCACCTTGCATAATCTACATCATATGCAAGAAGCTCTCATGGAAATGGGAATCGACGCCCATCTTAGGAATAGAAAGAGGAGCCATGGGTGGCTCGATAGGAAGATCAACTAGCGGCTTAGGGTCCACCACCTCAGGAACATGATCATCGCCGCCTTCAGCACGCGTGACTCGAGGATGTCTCGGATGCATAGTGATACAATGCCAAATGAACGTCTCAAAAGAATAAAACAATAAATTAAAGGTTAAACTCTAGAATCTAGGACAGGTACTAAGACTTCCTACCCCTAATATCACCTATCACACCCATAGGAATTCTTAGAAAAACCTACAACCATTCAAAATTAAATTAATCCAGTGATATGGCATTTCCCAGCCCATAAGGGCCCATAATCCTCATGAACTGAAAGATGACACACACTTGGATGTCATTTCTCATTTACTTATTCTAATCAAGTATTTGAATTTCCTTTAAGAAAAATGATTGTTTTAGTTGGAATGTCATTTTCTGATCCATAAGGGCCCATACACCTTATGAACCAAAGAGTGACACCCACTAAAACGACATCATTCCTCAATTCACAACCTACAAGAAGGGTTAGAAAAATTGCAAACATATTAACAAGGCATAAAAAAAAAACAACAAGAAATGCTCACTGAAAATTTAAACGTGGCATGGAAAGATGCATGGCCTAACCATATTGTGCCTATCGTGATGCATGTTCTAAAGCATAACCCTCATTTCATCGGGTCCAACCCTGAATTCCAAATTCCAACATTGAAAATCTCAATAACATCAAAAAACATGTGAAGCACCCAATTGTGAAATGGTATCAATAGTAAATAGCAGAATCAATAAGAACATAAAATAGGAAACTTGGCCCATACCCCATACATGGGTTTGTGACGCCCAAGCATGGCTCATGGATAAGTCCCTACGCATTCCCAGTCTCCAAGTCTATCATCGCCAAATAGTAAATCAAGAAATAAAGAAATTCCTCTGATACCACTTTGTGATGTCCTGGACCCGGCTGCCCCTCAACCCGATCCCCGAGCCCGATTGGCCACATGACCCCTAGATCATCTCCCCATATGCTAGGGGCTGTCGACTAGTAGTGGGGGTGTAATGGAAAGTCAGTTGGGGAGACTGTACCCCCATGTCAGAGTACACAATGGTATAAAGTCAAGTGATTAAATAGAAAAAGCACAACTAATAGATAAACAGGAGAAAAAGGGAAACATACAATCCAAACAACAGAAATAAGTAAAACCCTAATAAATATACAAAATCCACATAGGCAGTGTCTGGTACAAAATGGATGCATGGCATGCCGATGCAATGTAAATAGATGGCATGCATTCTATACAGTAATACAAAAATAGAAAAAAAGTAGTCCACGAGCATCCCTAGCCAAGCTCGGTCCTCTGCTCTGGAACTCTAGCTAGAACGTACATGTATCAACAACCTGAGGCTGGGCCTTTGCCCCTTCTAGTACCTGCAGTAGTAAAGTCTACACGGGTGCCAAGGAGGCCACCCGGGTAGGGTATGAGACAAGTCTCAATAGGCCACCACCAACGGGGTCTACGTGTAATCCAAATAGGTGTTTGAAAAATAAAACAGTGTGTGGTAAACTGCAAGTAAGTAAAGAAAAGTAATAAAGAACCCTCCCACTAAGGTTCCGGAAGGACACCAGGCAGGTCTACCTGCTTCAGCTCATGGATGGTATTCTGAAAAATTACTAGGGGTATAAGTACTTAGATATAGGTTATCCCTGGCACGAGGTAAGCATGCCTCTCTTCCACAAGCATTGTAACTGGTGTGGGGAAGAATGCCTCCCACCCATAAAGGATATATATAGGCATGGGGTAAGAATGCCTCCCACCCTCACACGGAGATTCATCTATCATGGGGTAAGAATGCCTCCCGGCCATACACAAAGATTCATCTGGAACGGGGTATGAATGCCTCCCGCCCACACACAGAGATTCATCTGGCACGAGGTAAGAATGCCTCCCTCCCACACACGGGTTATCACAAGCATGTCAACATAGCAAAGCATAACCATTCAAATATCAATATATAAGGCAATACATCTTATATCATATCACATAATCACATCTCAAGGCAACATACATTTCAATTCATTCTAGGGGTTCATGCTATCTCATCCTAGCCAACCTCTAACCAAGTCATCTCATTTACCTAACATGGAAAATCCCGTTCAAGACATAGCACTAAGGTCCAAAGGTGAGAAAGGGACAAATCTCAAGGCATACCACCTATGGTTGACCACTATCGGTCCACACCTTATCTAAAAACCCTGATAAGGTTAGATTCATCAATCTCACACCACATGGGTCATCTAGACATGAAGAAGTCAACATAAATAAGGGGTTTGGCAAAATACAAACCACGAAAAGATGATAATAATTCAAAAAGGAAAAAACCCAAAATGGAAACCATGAGACCACCTACCTTAGAGCTGTAGATATAGGCTCTATTGATATCGACCTCAGATTCATAGTAGGTTGGAAGAGATATGAGTTCCAGTCCAATGCCCTAGAAATAGGGCATATGAGCCTGCATGAAAATAGAAAAATGAATACCAAGATTCACCAAGGAAGGAAGCTTAGGTGTGGTAAGCTTTAACTTGGCATTTCCAATGCCTCTGACGGATCGAGAATCGGACACCAGGGGAAGAATCCACAAGAGAAAGAGCGAGAGGAGGGTTTTAGAGCTCAAAAGAGGGCTACCCTTTGTTCTGTCCATGGGAAGGAAGAAGAAGAAAGGGATTTTGATTAAATAGAATTTAAGGGAAAATGGTAATTTTTACCCAGATTAGGGTCTCATGGTTTAGGCGCATGATTTACCAAACCGTACGCAAACCGTGCGCAACTCTCTGCCTCCTAAACAAAAGACGCATGGTTTAGGCGCACGGTTTACCCAAAACGTGCGCAACCCGTGTGAACCTCCCTAACTCCAGACCAAAGGCCGCACGGTTTGTCTGAAACCATGCGCATGCCATGTACCATTGTCTGCAAGACCATTTCTCAAACTCCAGGGCTCTAAACCAACCCCGGAAACTCCCCAGACCTTCCTTAGGATGTTACGCACATTAAACAAGCTTAAAGGAAAGGTTTAAAAGAAAAACTAATGATCCGTACCTTTTCCAAAGAGTCGGGTCATTACACTCGCTGCTAGCGCAATTACCTGATCTATCAGTGTTTGTATGGTACTGAAGATATGGACCACCGAATCTATCCAATCATATATTGACTGAGGATTTATCTCATTATAAAACCTTAGTTTCCTATGGTGATGGAACTTGTAGAGGGTGATGATCCTACACGCATCCTCAGTCGGCTCTGTTGGGGTGATCTACTACTCGATAGGTGTAGGTACTTCTACCTGCCCACCAATATGGGGAAGCTTGTGAGATGGACCCTAAACTACGACCTCATCTCTCATTAGATCATCATTAAAATCTAGAAATGGTATCCGAACAGCTATTGTCATGGAGGCATTATGAGATTTATCAAGATATACCATGGTCAGATGAGTATATATATATATAACAAAAATAGGGAGATGAATCAAGAAGTAAATTTAAAGACTCAATCCTATATGATTCATGTACTATTGATCCCTGCAACAAATGTCTCAACATGCCGAGTCAATAAGAAGGTAGTTAAGGTCCTGGTGAATTGATACGTCAGCTGCTTGCACCATAACTAGATTCCCCAGCCTGAGATCCTCACTTGAAACACTTTGACATAGTTTCCATAAACGCAACAAAAAAATATTAAGGGTACTAGTCCGAACAAGATACCAAGGAATGAACTTGCTATGAAACCAATCTTTCATGACCCAACCCAAGTCGTGGCTCGATCCAAAACAACTCCAAGACAACCTCCATAGTCTAGAGGGTGAAGACTAGTGTCGAAATCATATCTAACATGGGTAGGACTTTTACTAAGTACCTATATTCACACACATATCCATATCAATGAATAAGTTCATAGGGAAAGAGTAAAAGATGCAACATAGCTATAAAGTACAAAAATTATGCATAACCACTAGGGTGTACAAGAATATGAAAGTGAAAACTAGAAAGTAATGGGGGAAATACATGCCCAACTAGAAAAAATATCCTAACCTAACAAAACTAGAAAAGTAAATTACTGAGAGATTTCGTTTTCTAAATTCCAAGCTACAACCACCGTATGCGGTCCCCAACACCTAGTATCCCTAAGATCCTCTAAAGTTAGCGTTGACCTGTCTATCATTTTCATAGGACACAACACATGAACGAAAATCCCATGCATGGGTGAATATTTACATACCCAGCAGGACACCCCAAAATCTGAAGGGAGAACAGTAAGAGACACAACAAGAATAGAAAGACAGTGGATGCATGATACAGTGAAAGAGAACTGCTCAACCCTACCAAAAGATAGAGAAACATCATCCAAGAACAGGGGGGATCAACATGGAGATTAGATAAACTACATGTATAGTATTTTCCACTCCTAATAGAAGAGTAAACTCATCCAACCATGAGAATCTAAACTCGGAAAGCATGTGGCATACCTTGAATGTCTTCTCCTCCCATGAAATGAGAGTATCCAAATCCAAGGTGTGGATACAATAGAATATATTTATATATATATATGATTAGTCAAAGTAATCCCAAATGAGAGAGTAAGGGGATCTCTATATCACAAATTTCCATAAGAAGAACAGTCTCCAACAGTTCCAAAAGTCCATCAATGGTTCCCAACATCTCACACATCTTCTCAAAAGTAAACATCCAAGTCAAAACATGCCTCATCACTATGCCACATAGTTTACGGGGAAAAAAATATAAGTATAGGACCCATTCCATCATACGTTGGGGGGGGGGTCCACTATGTAAATATTCATAGAGGACCCATGGCCATGCTGATGGGGGGAGGGGGGGGGGGGGTTACACTCTAGTGTTAGGAGGACCCATGCCCTATGCTGGGGTTCCACTCAGAAAGGTATAGGACTCGTGCTCATGCTGATGGAGGGGGGGGGGGGGGGTCCACTCTAAAGGTCGATGACTCATTCCCCGGTATAATAGGGGGTCCCAATTTGTCCATTGAGGACCCACACCCTATCTGGTAGGGGGTACACTTGGAAGTCGAGGACCTGCACCCTGGTACAACAGGGGGATTCCACTCCAGTTATTGAGGAATCACGCCCTATCTAGTACGGGGGGGGGGGGGTGGGGGGTCAACTCAGAAGTCTTGGTCCTACTACTTAGTGCAATAAGTGATTCTACTCTTTTCATCAATGACCCATTCCCTATTCAGTATGGGGGTTCCACTTGGAAGGTAGCTATAGAGGACCCACACCCATGCTTATGAGGGGTTCCACTCTATAAAAAGCATCTGGTGAATATTCCTGATCACTACCATCGTCATGAATCACTTAAAAAAGTTTTGTCCTTGGAAAATTTTACATCATATCTCAAAATCCACAACTGAGGGAAACATCACATTCTAAGTGAAACAACACTCAGGATAAGATACTCCTGGAAAAAAATCCAAGTCCCAAAAAATGAGATCTGAAAACTTGAAGTTTCTTTAAAATATGTCAATGTGTACATGGAATGTGAGGGGACCCACACAATGTGTGGTCCCACTCTACTACCTGGTAGTGTCCTTGGCCGACACATGGCTCCAAACCATGCAGGATTACACGTCGTGTAGGTGGACTACACGACTTGTCTGAGCTACCTAAGACCGATATGTGTCTTTTTGGCCGTGTTCATGTACAAGACCCCATGTCTGTGTACTAACTCTATGTCTATGTACTTTGGTACATGGCATGTTCCTTCACATGGGGCACCACCTATGTGATCTAATCATGTCCATGTACTCAGGTAAACGGTCGTCTATCTTGCTATGTACTTCCACCTGGAATTTCACCCATGTGATCCTCCATATGGGTTTCCCTTCTAGGGAAGAGGTACATGATGTGTAGAAGGGCTACACACTATTCCATCCTTAACTTTTCCAAAACACCATCCACCACCACACTTAAGGGGATACACGTCGTGTGTTCATACTTATACATGGTGTGTAGTTAGGTTTTCTACAAAAATTTCATATCCACTTCCCATGCATTGAATCTATCCATTTTTCTATATAACCCACCATATTTTCACATGAAAACATTGGATTTAAGATGGATCTTCCATTTACAGATGCTTTGTTGGAAAAAGGATATCGTCAAATCAAGAGAGTTTGTTGTTCAACCTGAACACACCAAAAATTCCATCGGTGATGATTCATCCACCAGTCACTGAAATGATCAACCCAAACCTATAATCATCCCTGATCTATCCATACTTCATCGATCTGTCCCTCCTTCATGAAACCGTTGCAATTCCAGGGGTACGATCGGTCTTAGTACTGCCCGAAAATGTCAAAGAGGGACTGCAGGGTTCAACCGGTGATGAACATGAAGAAAAAAAGGGTGAAAATAAAACTAAAAAAGTTTTGAACATCATAGGCCAATATTTCTTGGACAAAGATCAAGAACTGGCATCTGGGGTTAGAAAACATTGAAAATAACCAATTTAAATTGGTAACCAGGTGCATGAAAAGGATGAAATTTCCACAAATCACTAGAGGGGATCGATCTGATCAATCTATTTGATAAAAAGGGAATAAAACAATAATTGATGAGTCCTACCTAGAGATTGGATCTTTTTTCATAGAATAAAGCACTTTCTAATGATCAGAGGAATCTGTTTCGTTTGCTGCATCCTGATATGATCTGATCTAGTATTTCACAATCACCCAAGGTGATTCACCAAATATGGAGGAATGAGGAGCTCTGAAATTCTCCCAGTGTTTATGTGACTAAACCTAGAAAATTTTCTATGAAAATTTTATTATAAAAATTTTTAATGCCTTAAAATGAAATAATTAATCAATTAAATAATTAATTATTTCACTGAACGTACCACCAACGAGTGAGGAGTCTGAACACCCCACACTAACCCATTTTAGGTCGTTCCTAGGGTAAACAATGTGTTCCAGACTCAAATATGGTCTTATATTTATGATCTACGATTCATTTTAATAGTTATCCCATTTTCTTTAAGAATTTGTGTGTACTATATAAATATATTTAATATTTTTATAAAATTAATTCTGAGAATATCGGGCCCCAAAATTACACACCGTCTCAGCGCCTAGCTTTGGAATTATATATAGAAATATTTAAAAATATTACAAGGAAAAAATTAGGTCTCTACAATAGTGATTAAGGCTGGTCAGTGGATAAGTTTTGAGGTCGATACCCTTCACTATCACCGAAGGATATGGGCAGCATATACTCTTTAGGATGGTAGAGTGGTGCTCCCATGCTATTGGGAATAGGTCCCTTACCTATGGTATTATTGTGACTTGAGGCATTGTGATCATGATGCTACTTTAATAAAATCTTGATTGATTTTGGGGATTGGTTTGGTTACCTAAGAGAGATGCTGGGACTGGTACTCCCTTATCATATCAAGATGTAGGTGACCCAAAAATCTCAGATCGGTGGATACATAACTCCCTTATAGTAGATTCAGGTCCTTTACCCATGGATTAGTTCTCCTGGGGTTGATACTTCCATGCAGGACTAGGTTATGGGTCCCCCATATCTTTTGTGCAGTTGGTTACAGAGCACCCCTATCATATCCGGGTGTAGGTACTCTATAAGTTTTGTGCAGATAGAGTCATTACTCCCCTGTTGTGCTAAGGTGTAGGTCCACTATCCATGGAGTTAGTACTACACTATCACACTAGGGCACAAGACCTCCATATGTAATGTTCTGGTAGAGTCACTAATCCCATGTCATATTGGGGTGTAGGTACTATATTCCTGGGTAAGTACTCCCCTACCATTTTAGGGTGAGGTTCCCCATTGTGATCATATAGTTAGAGGCAGAAATACACTATACACAATGTGAGGGTCTTCTATTTATGGAGCGGTAGTCCCCTATCTTTGAGTAGTGGCGATAAGAGGGTCCTCTATGGGAGTTGGATCTCCCTCAACTATGAATAATTATTTCAAGGAGAAGGAACATCCACTTTTTATGCAATACATCTAGTTAGAAGGTAGTGCTCCCTAGACATGCTGTGGTATGAACCTCTCCACAAGAGTTCTATAGATGTTTTATGGGTTGGTTAAGAGTTAGCACTCCCTTGGATGAGGTGAAGCAGTGAGGTGTGAGTCCCTACTTTATATATATTTAGAGAGGATATATATGGTTCATATTATGGTGTAGTTCTCCCTTGACTACGTTCAGTGGAGATGGGAGAGACTCTATACTTGGGTTCTTATGAGCTAGCATAGGGCGCAAGACATCAATGATAGGACCTACTGTGCTCGACACTAGAGTTAGAACTAGAGAGTTATTCCCAATGGATCATATATCTCAAATGAGTTCCATGTATGTTGGTAGGTATCATGGAGTGATATTCTACCAAAATAACTTTACCTTTGATCCTTGAGTAGAATCCTCTAGCAAGCAATGAGATTGGGACCTCATGAGACTTGGAGTCTGAGACGAGTATATATAGGTTTTTTATGAGTGTCCTTTCAATGTTGTCACATATATTTATTTTCAATCTGTGTTGATTGATATGACTATCCATGTATAGTCTAGAAGAGGCCAATATGGAGTTGTTCTCTCTCGTTTGGGTTTCCTTCTCTGGTTGGGTCGAGCAGACTGTTTAATTTTAGTCACTCCATTTTATTTTGGGTTTGGGGGTTCCTACAAGGTATTTTAATACGCACCCCTACATAGGATTTTACCACACATATCATGTCTTATGAAGATGAGATCATTTTCAATAGGTTTCTAGGAGGACCCACAATAGGCGGATCTTATAGTGATAGATAGACTGGGGTGTTTACTGGTGCTTGACCTATAGGTTCTGAGCGTAGTGGAAGTGTGTGATGGGTTGTGCCCAAGTTTGATTTTTTTATGATCGATGATCAATATGAGATTAAAAAGACAATAAAAATAATCATCTATATAATTTAATCAAATAATACAGACAAGGGATAAAATTATGGAACCATAGAGAGGATCATCACATATTATTTATAATCAATTTAATTAATTAAGAATTACTGTGTTGGAATTATTTCTTCACTGATGGATCTGACAACAGATCTCCATTATACCATCATTGTAATGTAGAAATCAAGAGAATATTACCTCTAGTGGTGATCCACATGTGATCCATAAATTTCTGAACATTGCTTTAGGAATCTCTGAGTTCTAGCATGGTAGATCCTATTGCTTGCGTCCTTCTCCTTTTACTGCCTCAAGAACCGATTCCAAAGTGTTCTTCTAGATATCTCTTGACTTGAGAGTGGGGGGTGGAAGAAGATCACTCTTTGTTCTTGGGAGAATTCTTGGATAAGGGAGCTATCTAGGTCTTGCGAGGATTCTCTAAATCTATTGTGCACAACTAAAAGAATGAATTGGCTCTCTAAGAAAATAATATAATTGGGGTTATATATTTCTAGGGTTAAAATAAAATATTTTCACAAGTACCCTTTATTATTTATTTAATCCCTATGGAACCCCATGTAAAATAATAATAATAATATTATTTCTCAACATGCTGTTAACTTGCAAATTAAAATTAATATTATTTAATCAAATATTATTTAATATTTATTATTTCTCACCGGACCGTTAAACTCAGTCCACCATTCCTTCACAATATTTATCGGGCCTTGAATAATGAATACTTATTTATTAAATAAAAAACAATTCATTATTTTCTAATAAATAAATAAATATTATATTCACTAATAGTAAATAAATATTTATTAAATATTCCACTCATATTATATTCTCTCTAATAACTAGTGATGGAATAAATGCGATAAAAAACATGAATAATTATTAAACAACATGCATGAATATTATTTATTCAACTTGTTAAATAATAAATAATAATATTATTATTTAAATGAGATTATGGATACACTTAGTGTGTGACCCTCTAAGCCTCTTTCTTAGTGTCATTAGGTGAAGCAACCTAAATTCCAAGGATAGAGTCTAGAAACACTCCAAGACACCCAAAGAGAAATAAGTTAATGATACAATGACATAATACCTCATACAGATGCTTACTATGTAATATAATCCCTTTATCATGATATCTCAAATCAAGCAAGTTGCATGTTGGTTCCATCAACCTATGTGATCAATGTCTCTTTATATGGATTCCTGAAAATTAAACTTATAGAACACCATGGACATAGATTTGTTTATGCTATATCATTTAAATCAAAGGGACTAAGATATCAACTTCTGTTAAAGAACATAAGGGATAAATCCTTTCTTTCATTATTTGTTAATGCAATATTACTCATGACACACCCAACATATCCTACCTTGCTGCGAATATCTGTCATCATAGTTTTCATCAATACATCAAAGTACATGACTCATAATACTCATTAATAATAATATAAAAGTATAAGGACCAATAAACACGTTCATAGATATGAACATCCAATGGCCCATATAAATGTGGATTTCCTACTGGTGGGTCTCATTCACATAATATCCTACATTAAATATTACTAAGGGCGTACACCATGAAAGGGTTCCTGAAAGTCCCATAAGTATCCACCCCTGATATCCAATATCATTTGTGTCCCTAAAATGACATCATCCATCTATAGAACATATATTTAATAATAGTGTCATAGTACTTTCAGGTTCTCATCATAGTGGGGAACTACTATGACCTTTTAGTGTGACAACTACTCTTGGGACATTATCACATACCATGCTACACAAAATAACAATCATGGTGTGATAATAATTTTATTAATATTGAAAACTATGAATATAGGTTATCATAAAGTAAAAAAAATTTGGTTCTAGGGCACCTACTCTAACATAATACCACTTTCACTAGATCCAATTACAGACAACCTTTAGTCTTCTAGCTATCACATGATAATAATTCTTCTAATGAGATAGTCCTTTAGTCAAGGGGTCCACCATGTTCTCTTCTATGGGTAATCTTCTCACTGCAACTTCACCCCTTTGATAAAAATTCATCAAGAGGTGATACTTATGAAGTATATGCTTTTTCCATTGGTGCGACATTGGCTCTTTTTCAAGAGTCACCACTTCAGTATTATCATAATACAATGTGATAGGGTATTTAATAATAGGTACCAAATCAATATCCTAGATAAAGTTCCAAATCAAAATGGCTTCCTTGGATGCATTAGAAGCCTCTATATACTCAGACTCCACTATAGAATCAGCGAAAACTGTCTTCTTTGAACTATTCTATCTCATAACTCCTCCATTGAGATAGAAAACATATCCTGATTGTGAATTCATATCATTAAGATATGTATAAAAACTAACATCAATATAACCCTTGATGACCATTTCCTTGTCTCCTCCGTACACCAGGAAAATATCCGTAGTTCTTCTCAAATACTTAAGGATAGCCTTAACAGCATACCAATTCTGTTCTCTTAGACCAAATTAATATCTACCTACCATGCTCAACGCATAGGAAACATTAAGTCTATTACATAACATGGAATACATGATTGATCCTATCACATAAGCATATGGTATCTTACTCATCCTCTCTTTCTCATGTTGTATATTAGGACACATTTTCTTAAAAAAATATAAACAATGCAACACTGGAAACAATCCCCTATTGGATTTTTATAGACTAAATATATTTAGTATCAGGTCAGATGAAAAATGGAGGAGATATGGGAGATATTCTCTCACTAGAACCCTCATGCGCTTCAGGATCTTCTACCTGAATCCATTGATCTCTCAGTTATGGCGGACTTCCTCAAGCCTGGGAGGTTTGAATCACACCATTTTGCGATTCCTGAGTAGAAGCAAACACCCCATTCTCACGATTTTGTCGCGCAAGTTCATACAGAAGATGCCCTGGATGTGAATACATGCACCTGACCTTTCATTGGTAGATCCCAAGGGATCTCTTTTTTGGATGCACTGAAGAGAACTGATCTAAGCATAGAAATCACAAGGAAGCCTTATCTTGTCAAGCAACTTGATGGTAGTGGGTTATTGGTGGAAGCAGATCTGGATGCTCTTCATCAATGCACACAAATGTGCAAATTCTCTGTTATGGGCCGTGTCTCCTATCTTAAAGGTGATCATCCTTGGCCCCTCTCTGATTTTCATATGCGTATTTCTCATTGCTAGAATGTTATGAACTGGAAAGTGATTCCAATAGGGAAAGGATACTTTCACATATTGCTAAAATCACAAGATGACTTGGAGAAGGTTTGGAAGTATTGAAAGATTAACCTAAAGCCAGGGATGCTTAGAATTTCTGATTGGGACTCTACTTTTAATACACATACATACATAAACACAATGGCACAAGTTTGGGTTAAAATTCATGACCTTAATTGATTTTTTTGGCACCCAAAAATTCTAAATGACATTGTTTCATGCATAGAGAATCCACTTAAAATTGATCACAAAACCTTAAATGATGACCTAGGGCACTTTTCTAGAATTGTGGTGGAAATAAAATTAGACTCAAAGCTCCCTAACACAATCAACTTCACAACGAATGAATACAAAACTAAAATTCAAATTGAATACGAGAGGAAACCTCCCTTCTATGAAATTTGTAAAATTATTGGTCACACAATCTCAAATTGTAGAGTGATTAGAAAGAAAATAATCCATCCAATTGAGATGATTGAAAGGAAACAAGGATAAATAAAAAAGATAAAGCTCCCATGATAAAGATACCTAAACCTCCCAAAAAGAAATCTGAAATTTGGGTCAAAAAACACAATATAACACATATAGGGGCACCTCGGGTATAAATTGGGAAGATGTTTCTAAAGAGGAAGACATCTCTATTAAATACCAAAGCCTCTTGGAAGAACTAGAAAACCTAGTCTTAGAAATTTTAAGGACACACAATGAGAAGAAAGAATCTGGTCAAATCTCAAGACCTATACACAACCAAGATACAAATTACAACTTGGGTAAGAGGGGTAAATCACATGAACTAGTGAGCTGTAGTACTTGCAACATGAATTCTGCTCCTCCACACAAGGATGACTGTCCTGAGATTTCTTTAACTCAACTTATGGTGAAACACACCCTAGATTCGGGTACTAGACAGATTCAGAATCCACACCTTGTTAATGCCATTGATATTTTGTAGTTTAAAACTAAATGCAGCAACAAAACAGATAATGAAGACTCTTATACCCATGCTTAAGGCACATTTGTTTTTTTCTCTAAAACTCAGAACTGGACTGAACAAATTTCAGAATCTAGAGAACTAAGGACCACCCAGAAATATATTCTGGACACAACACATTCCACTACTAATCAAATGCCTAAAACTGTCACCAACAAACTGGATCCTATTAACCCTCCATCCTCAGTAGAATCTCCCACACAAATCCAAAATATAAGCTTCGAAAAACATATAGCAACTGAGCAACCTGGGATGGAAAAAGAACTTGATACATGCATCTCAACTGTTACAAATACCTATTATGATGGGTTTCAACCTGTTATCAGTGATTTTAATACCGTTTCCATGATGTCCTGTAATATGCAACCTACAGCTCCAAACCTTAAGGATCCATCAATGCAAACTACTAACAAAGGCACCTCTCTAAGACTAAATAATGAAACTAAAATGAACAACTATGAACTAGTTTCTACTTTCCCAACTCACTCAAACACTATAAGCAATTCTTCCATTTATGGGTGCACTGAGACACTAAATAAGCCTTGTCACACTGATGTCATGGCAAATAAATTGGATGATCATGGTAGAAAACTATTAGTAAATGACTCTAAGTCCATGCAGGTGATAAAGGTCTCTGTGGACCAAATGCAGTGCTATCCAAAACTGGACAAAACCAACAAGTAGAATGCAGCTGCTTCACAGAAACCAGGTACAAATATCTACCTACCTATAGATAGTGAGATCTATACTACAAAGGCTGATAACTCTATTTTGAATCAGATTTCCAATGCTTTTCTTCTATGTACTAAGAAATATACAGACTCTACTATGAATAAGCTGGAACCTGAACCTGCAATGAAAAACATCAAAAAATCCAGTAATAATAAGGAACAGACCTCTGACAATCAAGAAGTTAGAAGGTCTTCTAGAAATAAAGGCTTGGGAAAAAAGAAAAAAGGGGTTTTTAACTCCAAAACTAGATTTTAATGAAGATCATTTTTTGGAATTTTCAGTGGATTGCTAACTTTGACACCTTTAAAGTGTTAAAGAGAATGACTAACACTCATCATCCTCTATTATTTTCTATTGCAGATCCAAAAATTAACTATGACTCTAAATAATCTTATTTATGTCAAAAAAATCATGTTTTTATTGGTGAAATCACTAATAATATTCATGTATATTCTTTATGGATTTTCTCACATTTCTCTTTGCAGAATATTAGTGTCTACAATATCTACAATCAGATACTTACTTGCAATTTTAATATTGATGACACACATATTTTCTGCTCATTTTTCTAGGATAAGGATATATACCAAGAAATAAGAATGCTTTGGAATGACCTTTAGTACCTTGGCACTAATATTACTGCACCCTGGTTTATTATGGGTGATTTTAATTCCATTCTCAACTCAAGTGAGAAAATTGGACCCTCTCACGCTTCTATTTCTACAAGAGAATTTAAAACCTCAATAGATGACAACAACCTCATAGAAATCAATCTCACTAGTGCACAATACACTTGGTATAGTAGACACTACAACAAAGTAGTTTCCTCTATGTTGGATAAAGCCTTCACAAATCCCCCTGCCTTAGATAAATGGGACACTATCTCTAGTATTAATCTTCATAGGATGAACTCTGATCATCACCCCATCCTGGTTAGTGTCTTCACCAAAGACATGAAACCCCGTATTCCTTCTAGATTTAATAATTCTTGGTTCTCTAATGAATAGTGCTTTTATATCATTAAAAACTTTTGGTCCTCAATGTCTCGCAATAATGATGTCCTTGACTGTAGTCTCAAATTAAAACATCTAAAACAGACTCTAAAAATATGGTTCTGATTATCCAATAAAAATATATATGTTAATTACATTTTAATGGTATTAAATGTTCATTTTTGATCTTATGGGCCTGAGTTAGTGGATTTTGATTTTGAACATCCATTCTCATCATTTGTGCACTTCATGCCTAATGTACACCAATTTAGGCCCAATGAGTCATCTAATTATAAGGAATGTAATTATCAATATTTTAATTTGATATTTTGTGAAATGGATCTTCAATTAAATTTAAATTTTTTTAATTCAGGGATCAATGGATGATTCATAAAGGATGAGGGAGATATTTGGTGATGAAAAGAAACAATTCCAGAGAAGGAAGATTGGAAACCAACCTACTGATGAGAATGTGGGGCCCACAATACAGGCCCAATGAAACCCAAATTTCATAGGCTTCTATAATACATATATAGGAACAAATAATTATCCATGAGCTAGTGCTAATTATTCATCCATTATGGTTATTTAAGTGGCCCAAGTTAGAGATATTATTCTGAGCCAGATTCTAAGGCCCAGAAAAACATCCCACTAATATAATCATATCTCGGAATCCACAACTCCAAATGGGCCCAAATTTTATAGGAGGTTATAAGACATCTTGGTATCCATTTTCTTTTTCTATTTCCCACTCTTATTAGTCTATCTAGAAGGTATTCCAAGCGTGTCTGTTCGGTGAAGGAAAGATGGCTGCCACCTCGGTTCAAGGGTGAAAAAATCAACTCTCCCATACTTTCCACCCACCTATGGCCTACCACAATTAATTAAGGAGACTTGGAATGTTGGAGGATAGACCCAAGGGATAAAAAATTTATATTTAAGGTAGTGGTGTTGGAGGATTGAAGGATCTTGGGCGTTTGGTTTAATTGTAATGTTATGCTGCCACTCTGTGTTTGTAATCGCATTTCAATTTCCATGTAAGTTTCCTTTTTGTACTTCTTTGTTCTTAATAAACATATTTATCTTCCATTCTTCAAATTTCTTTCATTAAAACTTTATAATCACAAAGCACAGTGATATCTATTTGTTGTGATGAATTAGTTCACACATAGGTGTGAATTTCATTCACACACATGGAGGAGTGCTCGTTATTTCCGCAGTTTTAATTTCTTCAATCTAATTCTTGTAAGCCATCTTCCGCCCACCATTGAGAGTATACCATAAATGTAGGGATAACACTTTAATGGGTTGATCTTAGGAATATGCAAAGGCTAGATTGAATTTTATTTTATGAACGAATTGTTGTTAATTGGTTAACTAATTTAAGACTTCCATTCTTCAGTTATTTCCACTCTTCATCTTCACTGTGTTTGAGGAAGCTAAATCCAATTACTAGAATGACCATATACCTTGGATACATCATGAATTTGGTTCTATAAGTGTGTAGGGGATTATTAATTGAGTTTAGTTACATCAAACCATAAAATGATGAAGGTAGTGTTATTTTGAAGAATGGATTCATCAAGAATTAATTAAACCAAAATTGTCTAAAGAAGTAAAATTCATTCAATCCACCCCTAGAATAATCTTAAGATCAACCCATTTTCATTTAATTGAATTCACTTAGGTTTATTAGTGTTCTTCAAAACCATCCAAAATCAGAACCAAGTTGTCCACTTCATAGCCAAAAAATCCACCTCATGGGTTGTGTGTCTTAGGTATCTTCTTAGGTCTCAGTGGATTCGACAACCCAATCTAGGCTACAAGGACCATTCTACCTTCATATCTTGGGTAAATGTGAGCGAGAATAAAATTTTGGCACCGTTTCTGGGGACCCAAGTAAGTCATATAAACACCCATTCTATTCTCCACCCATTTCTTCTTTTCTCATCCAAATTCTCTTATCTTGTCCCTTTCTCGTTTTTTTTTATTTTGGCACATGTCCGCCTACACCTGCGATCAATCAAACCGTCTAGTTAGGGTGGATAGTCCTAGGGTTGGGGAGTCAAGTACACCAAGGGAACTCTTTCCATTAGATCCTAATCTTCCTAATACTCCAGAGTAAAAAATTGAGACTATTTCAATGGAAGTTCTTCAAAGAAACCAACTCATAAACCCAGGTGGGAACCAAAATGGAAAACCAAATGAGGCAGCCCCAAACTTGGGGAATGCAATAGATCAAACCATGAATTAATACCTCACAACTTCTTGGACCAATGCCCCCTCATACATTAGACATAATTACCTAGGAGATGCAAACTGCATATTTAAACCCCATGTCCTAAACCACCTTCCCACATTCCATGGAATGGAGTCCAAGATGCCCTACCTTCACATTAAGGAATTCAATGACATTGTAGAAACCATGTGTACCCCACATCAACTAGAATCAGCTAAGATAAGGCTATTTAATTTTTCATTAAAGGATCGAGCTAAAAATTGGCTAAAAAATTTGAGACCATCATCCCTAAACTCTTGGTACCAACTACAAAGAGAATTCTACAAAAAATACTTTCTCCACTAAAAAACAATTTCACTTAAAAAGAGTATCCAAAACTTTTTTGAAAAAGAGGGAGAGTCATTCTATGAAACATGGGAGAGGTTCAAAGACACTCTAAATATGGTTCCACACCATGGTTTTTCTATACCTGAACAAGTGAGAATTTTCTATGAAGGGTTGGGTCTGGGGAACAAACAATTCATTGACATGATGTGTAATGGAACCTTTAAAAACAAATCCCCAAATGATGCTTATGAGTATCTAGAAAGACTTTCTGAACAAAACCAAACATGGGGAACTTCACCTTATTCTGAAAAGCCAAAAATAACTACTGGAATTCATACAATTATAGAAGAGGAAAGCCTTAGGTATAAACTTGTAGCACTCTCTAGGAAGGTTCAAGAGATAGACCTTAGTAAAGTCCATGAAATCCAAACTGTTGACCCTGTTTGCACAATTTGTGAAAAACATGACCATAAGACAGACAACTGCCCAACCATTCCATCCATCAAGGATGTTATTTTAGGAGGACCCCCAGCAGAAGAAAATTCCTTGAACTTTAAAAATCCTCAATACCAAAACAACTTCAACCCAAGGTATAATGACCACCCAGGCTTCCGCTGGAAAGATAACAAACAACCTAGACAACCACAAGGACAAAATCCTTACCCCCATCAGAACTACCAATCCCATAACCAGTTCCAAACCCAACCTATCCAATACCAACAACCACCAGTCCATTTTCAACAAACCATCCCACCTCCAAAATATCCCCCTAGGATAAAACAACCAACTCAAGCACCAACCCAAACTGTTCCACAAAGCCTACTAGAACGACTGTGAAAATAAATGGAAAGTAAGAACTCAGAAGTCTCTTACCTTAAACAGGAACTTAAAACCATCAAAACTGGAAAGGAACCCATGCCTACTCAGGCAGTTCCATCCTCAACTTCAAGGGGAGAGTCAAGTTGTGCTCAAACAAATCATGAACAACTAAAGGCTATGACTATTTTAAGAAGTGGGAAATAAATTGAGAAACCTGAACAACTAATTCAGAACCCACCTGAAGATTCAAACTTGGATGAAAATTCAAATGAACCAAATGATCAAACTTAAAAGCATGATAACATTGTCAAAGAAACAACTCTTCAACGAAAAACCCCACAACCTGCACCATTTCCTCAATGCATGAGGGGTAAAACCAAGCCTTAATTGAGTGAAACATTGAGGGAGATATTCTCACAAGTTAAGTTGAAAATTCTACTCCTTGATGTAATTCAAACCATACCTTCCTACTCAAATCACCTTAAAGACTTGTGCAATTTTAAAAGAAAATTTTCACATAAAAACCAAGTCCTTTTGGCTGCTAATGTGAGTACCACCATTCAAGGGACCATTCCTCCTAAGTTTAAAGACCCGGGTTGCCCTTACATCAATGTTGAACTAGGATAGAGAAAAGTTGTCATGGCCTTGTGTGACCTAGGTGCTAGTGTCAATATCATCCCATATGCTATGTTCTGCTTGTTAGGCATAGAAGATCTCCAACCCGCATCTGTCGCACTTCAACTTTCTGATCTTAGAATTAGGGTTCCAAAGGGGATTTTGAAGGACATTCTGGTAAAGGTTGAAAAATTCATCTACCCTACTGATTTCATTGTCCTTGACAACCATCCAAACTTAGGAAATAAAGAACAAAACCCAATCATCCTTGGTCGTCCTTTCCTTGCAACAATCAACTCTGTTATCCGAGTTCGAAATGGGAACATGACCATCACCTTTGGGAACATGATTCTAGAATTGAACATCTATAATGCAAGATCACAAATAAGGGATGACGAGGAAATTCATGAAGTAAACATGATAGGAAGCATTGATAATGAATCCATGGAACATCAAGGAATATTTGATGAATGTTTAAGTCAGGATGAGATTGATTTACTTTGTTCATATGAAGGAAGTTTATCTCCTTGGCTTGAATCATTTTCAAATTGCTCTTATGATGAAGTATTAGGTCCAACAATCAGTGAAACCTTTCATGAAACCACTTTCATGGAGACCACTCCAAATTCCTTCCCTAAATCTGATCAAGCCAATCTAGTAGCTGAAACTTCTACATGTGGGGAATCAATCCTATCTGAAACTCTAAAAAAAGAAATTGAAATTGATCCAATGTCCCAATCTTCTATTGAAATTCTGAACCAACCTGATCTTGATTTAAAGGAACTTCCCGCTACACTCAAGTATGATTTCCTTGGGGACAATCAAACACATCCTATTGTCATTTCTTCTTCTCTTGAAGCCAATCATGAGAGGATGCTTCTAGATGTCCTTAGGAAACATAAGAAAGCCATTGGTTGGACCCTGTCTGATATTCCTAGGATTATTCCACTTATTGGGACTCATAGGATTGTTCTAGAATCTGATTTAAAGCCATGTCGTCAACCTCAAAGACGACTCAATCCTAATCTCATGGAGGTAGTAAGGAAAGATCTTCTGAAATTGTTAAAATTTGGTATCATATATCCCATAGCTAAGAGTGAATGGGTGAGCCCAATCCAAGTGGTTCCAAAAAAGGCTGGAATCATAGTGATAACCAATGAGGATGGAGAGATTCTTCCAACAAGGGTGAGTAGTGGATGGAGGTTCTGCATTGACTATAGGAAGCTAAACTCATTCACCAAGAAGGACCATTTCCCCTTACTATTCATTGACCAAGTCCTTGAGAGAGTGGCAGGTCATGCCTTCTACTGTTTCATAGATGGGTACTCGGGGTACAATCAAATTGAGGTCTCCCTAGATGATCAAGGGAAGACTACATTCACATGTCCATTCAGTACCTTTGCCTTCAAACGCATTCCCTTTGGTTTATGTAATGCTCCTGGAACCTTCCAGCGGTGCATGATGGGAATCTTCTCAGACATGGTAGGGGATTTTATAGAGGTCTTCATGGATGACTTCTCTATGTTTGGGGATACTTTTGAGGGATGTCTACGAAATGTAGAGAGAGTCTTTTCAAGATGTGAAGAAAATAATCTAGTCCTAAACTGGGAAAAATTCCATTTTATGGTTAAAGAGGGACTAGTTCTAGGCCATATGGTCTTAGGTAGGGGGATTGAAGTTGATAAAGCCAAGGTTGACATCATTCGTCACCTTCCATCACCCAAAACTATCAAGGAAGTGAGGTCTTTCTTAGGACATGCTGGTTTCTATAGAAGATTCATCAAGGACTTTAGTTCAATATCCCATCCCCTTTGTGCTCTCCTAGTAAAGGATGCTCCATTTGTTTGGACAAAAAGCTGTGAGGGTTCATTATCAACCCTTAAATCCTCTCTCACCTCTCCCCCCATTATGAAATCTCCAAATTTGAACCTTCCTTTCGAACTTATGTGTGATTCCAGTGGCTTTGCTGTAGGAGCTGTGTTAGGACAACATTGTGATAAAAATCCTTATGTCATTGCTTATGCAAGAAAATCCTTAAATGATGCCCAAATCAACTACACCACCACTAAAAAGGAGTTACTTGCTATTGTGATTTCCTTAGAGAATTTTAGGTCCTACCTCTTAGGATCCCCCATCACTGTGTTCACTGAACATTCTTCACTAAAATACCTCTTCCAAAAACAAGATGCTAAGGCTAGACTGATTAGGTGGGTCCTTCTCTTACAAGAATTTGACCTCACAATCAAGGATAAAAAGGGCGTTGAAAATGTTGTAGCTGATCACCTCTCTAGGATGAAATTCAAAGACAACTCAAATCATCTTTCTGTGTTTGATTCATTTCCTGATGAACACCTATACTCTGTGAGTGACTACCCTTGGTATGCCGACATAGCCAATTTCTTAGTTACAGGAGTCATTCCAAAATTCTTAGGGACTCATGCTCGAAGGAAATTCCTTTATAATGTTAGACACTATGTGTTTGATGATCCATACCTCTATAAGTTCTGCCCTAACCAAGTTATTAGGAGGTGTGTCCCAGAATCTGAACAAGAGTCCATCCTTAAATTCTATCATAGTGAGGCATTTGGAGGTCACTTTTCCTCTAAGAAAACATCTGCTAAGATTATTCAGTGTGGTCTCTTCTGGCCCACCCTCTCAAGGGACTCTTACACATTTTGTCAAAGCTGTCCTAGGTGTCAACAAGTAGGGTCCATCAAAAAAAGGAAGCAAATGACCCTCACTCCCATTCTGGTCATTGAAATCTTTGATTGTTGGGGAATTGATTTCATGGGACCCTTCCCAAACTCTAGGGGATACCTCTATATCCTTTTAGCTATTGATTATGTCTCAAAATGGATTGAATCCATTCCCACCAAGTCTAATGACCATCATGTTGTGATCTGATTTCTGAAAGAGCATATATTTTCTCGATTTGGAATTCCTAGGGATATAATCAGTGATCGAGGAACCCATTTCTGCAATCACCCATTCTCTTCACTCATGTCTAAGTATGGTATTTCTCATAAAGTTTCCACTGCATACCATCCTCAAACCAATGGTCATGATGAGTTAGCAAATAGGGAGATTAAGAAAATTCTTGAAAAAACTATCAACCCCTCTAGGAAATATTGGTCTGAGAAACTCTTAGATTCTCTTTGGGCCTATCGAACCGCATATAAAACCATTTTAGGAATGTCCCCATATAGGTTGGTTTATGGAAAAGCATGCCATTTACCTGTTGAAATTGAGCATAAGGCATTTTGGGCAATCAAAAACATGAATTTCGACATTTCTTTAGCCAAAGAAAATAGGAAATTAGATCTTAATGAACTTGAGGAACTTAGGATGGAGGCTTATGAAAATTCAAGGATAAATAAAGCTAGAGTTCAAGCCTACCAATATAGGAATATCAAATCCAAACATTTTGAACCGGGAAAATTTGTGCTCTTGTATAGTTCAAAACTTCATTTACACCCGGGAAAGTTAAGGTCTATATAGTCAGGTCCATACATAGTGAATAAGGTGTACCCCCATGGGGCAGTAGAGATTCAAGATCCCACAAGTGGTTACATTTTCAAGGTCAATGGACAAAGGTTAAAACCATTAATTGAATCATTCAATAAATAGGAAATAGAGGTGGAGTTAACTGAGCCAACCTATGAACCAGAAAAAAACTATAGATTTAGGATCCATGTCGGGCTAGCGACATTAAACAAAGCGCTGCATGGGAGGCAACCCATGGTTTTCATGTTTTCAATATTTTTGGAATAATTTTTTTTATTAATAATTTTGATATTTAAAAAAAATATAGACTGTTGATCCGTTCTTCTATTATGAGTATGGATGGGTACGAAAGGGGAGCACCATATTCATCCATGTCACATGGTGTGATCCCCGAGTACTACCTTACCCAGAAATTAAAAAGAAGACAATGTATTATCAATTGATTTCAAAAAAAAGGAAAACCATAAAATTTATGAGACTTGGTATTAAATAAATTGTTGTGTTGTTTGTTTTGTTTGGTTTGTTCTTTTTTTTATGGTTTAGGGACTATTTTTTGGTGATACATATTCAATCAAGGAGGTGCCTACATCTCCCATGAGACCAAAGAGTGATTTGGGAGCAACACAATCATCATTATGAAGCCACCAGGTGAACTTGTTCCATGCCCTTTCCAACTCATCCCCCCCCACCCACTTCTCCTCTATTTTCTTTTTACAAAACTAGGGAAAATTTCATTCTAAGTTGGGGGGTGTGAAAAAAAATTCTTGTTAAAAAAAATGATAAAAAAAGTAAAGTAAAATTCCTTTATCATTCATATAATAACATCTTTGCTCACATTAAAACTACATAACAAATAATTTTTATTTCCTTGACTCTTAATTTAATTCATGATTAAGTTTAAAAGCATTGATTTTGGAAGTTTGGTTGTCCACTGAAAATTTTCATCATTTTTATTTTCATCCATTAAATCAAAATGACACAATGCACGTCCTCTAGACCATGGGGTACTAATTTGAATTTTTGGGGTCCCATAATAAATATCATAGGCTGGTTTGATTTTTATGAATAATATGAGTATTCAAAAAAATAAAAAATAAAATAAAAATAAAATAAAATAAAAATAAAATAAAAATAAAATAAAAATAAAATAAAAATTTGCGTGTAGAGCAATGGATTGATAAAATGAGAGGCTTTTGGCACTTGGGGATCGTGACTCCAGAGTTGTCTAGCCCTGAGTTTTCAATCTTTCTCTATTTATGGTAATATGACTTTGTTTTTGATTAAGTTAACTCGAGAAGATGCCTGAGTATGTGGGCTTCACTTGGTTCCCTAAGGCCTTTGAGTCTGGGAGTCATCGGCAAAGTCTTGCTACATGGGTTAATTTGATTAACTGAAATCTCAATTACTATGGAAATATTGAAAAATAAAATAAAAAAAAGGAATGAAGAATGATCATATTAGGATTAAATGTGATTCCACCTAGTGCTTCCATGATTTCCCCCTTGAATGAAAATGAACCCCCATATCTATTGTGATTCACAACACATCATTACACCTAATTGAGTTGGATGAAGTATGATGATGGATTTGATCAAAGGAATGGGCTTGGGATTGTGATCTGCTTTTAAATTTATCTTGTTTTAAATTATCTTGATAGGTTATAAAGATATATTTGTGTGCATTTTACACTGTGAGCACTGTTTGTTATAATGTGTTTGAAGAAAGGAATTCAAATAAAATCATTGAATTATTTGCTCGGGACTAGAAAATATCAAGTTGGGGGGGGGGGTGATTGACCAATAAAAAAATATATTTTAATTACATTTTAATGTTATTAAATGTTCATTTTTGATCTTATGGTCTTGAGTTAGTGGATTTTGATTTTGAACATCCATTCTCATCATTTGTGCACTTCATGCCTAATGTACACCAATTTAGGCCCAATGAGTCATCTAATTATAAGGAATGTAATTATCAATATTTTAATTTGATATTTTGTGAAATGGATCTTCACTTAAATTTAAATTTTTTTAATTCAGGGATCAATGGATGATTCATAAAGGATGAGGGAGATATTTGGCGATGAAAAGAAACAATTCCAGAGGAGGAAGATTGGAAACCAACCTACTGATGAGAATGTGGGGCCCACAATACAGGCCCAATGAAACCCAAATTTCATAGTCTTATATAATACATATATAGGAACAAATAATTATCCATGAGCCAGTGCTAATTATTCATCCATTATGGTTATTTAAGCGGCCCAAGTTAGAGATATTATTCTGAGCCAGATTCTGAGGCCCAGAAAAACATCCCACTAATATAATCATATCTCGGAATCCACAACTCCAAATGGGCCCAAATTTTACAGGAGGTTATAAGACATCTTGGGATCCATTTGCTTTTTCTATTTCCCACTCTTATTAGTCTATCTAGAAGGTATTCCAAGCGCGTCTGTTCGGTGAAGGAAAGATGGATTCCACCTCGGTTCAAGGGTGAAAAAATCAACTCTCCCTTACTTTCCACCCACCTATGGCCTACCACAATTAATTAAGGAGACTTGGAATGTTGGAGGATAGACCCAAGGGATAAAAAATTTATATTTAAGGTAGTGGTGTTGGAGGATTTAAGGATCTTGGGTGTTTGGTTTAATTGTAATGTTATGCTGCCACTCTGTGTTTGTAATCGCATTTCAATTTCCATGTAAGTTTCCTTTTTGTACTTCTTTGTTCTTAATAAACATCTTTATCTTCCATTCTTAAAATTTCTTTCATTAAAACTTTATAATCACAAAGCACAGTGATATCTCTTTGTTGTGATGAATTAGTTCACACATAGGTGTGAATTTCATTCACACACACGGAGGAGTGCTCGTTATTTCCGCAGTTTTAATTTCTTCAATCTAATTCTTGTAAGCCATCTTCCGCCCACCATTGAGAGTATACCATAAATGTAGGGATAACCCTTTAATGGGTTGATCTTAGGAAGATGCAAAGGCTGGATTGAATTTTATTTTATGAACGAATTGTTGTTAATTGGTTAACTAATTTAAGACTTCCATTCTTCAGTTATTTCCACTCTTCATCTTCACTGTGTTTGAGGAAGCTAAATCCAATTACTAGAATGAACATATACCTTGGATACATCATGAATTTGGTTCTCTAAGTGTGTAGGGGATTATTAATCGTGTTTAGTTACATCAAACCAGAAAATGATGAAGGTAGTGTTATTTTGAAGAATGGATTCATCAAGAATTAATTAAACCAAAATTGTCTAAAGAAGTAAAATTCATTCAATCCACCCCTAGAATAATCTTAAGATCAACCCATTTTCATTTAATTGAATTCAGTTAGGTTTATTAGTGTTCTTTAAAACCATCCAAAATCAGAACCAAGTTGTCCACTTCATAGCCAAAAAATACACCTCATAGGTTGTGTGTCTTAGGTATCTTCTTAGGTCTCAGTGGATTCGACAACCCAATCTAGGCTACAAGGACCATTCTACCTTCATATCTTGGGTAAATTTGAGCGAGAATAAAATTTTGGCACCGTTTCTGAGGACCCAAGTAAGTCATATAAACACCCATTCTATTATCCACCCATTTATTCTTTTCTCATCCAAATTCTCTTATCATGTCCCTTTCTCGTTTTTTTTTTCTTTTGGCACATGTCCGCCTACACCTGCGATCAATCAAACCGTCTAGTTAGGGTGGATAGTCCTGGGGTTGGGGAGTCAAGTACACCAAGAAAACTCTTTCCATTAGATCCTAATCTTCCTAATACTCCAGAGTAAAAAATTGAGACTATTTCAATGGAATTTCTTCAAAGAAACCAACTCATAAACCCAAGTGGGAACCAAAATGGAAAACCAAATGAGGCAGCCCCAAAATTGGGGAATGCAATAGATCAAACCATGAATTAATACCTCACACCTTCCTGGACCAATGCCTCCTCATACATTAGACATAATTACCTAGGATATGCAAACTGCATATTTAAACCCCATGTCCTAAACCACCTTCCCACATTCCATGGAATGGAGTCCAAGATGCCCTACCTTCACATTAAGGAATTCAATGACATTGTAGAAACCATGTGTCCCCCACATCAACTAGAATCAGCTAAGATAAGGCTATTTAATTTTTCATTAAAGGATCGAGCTAAAAATTGGCTAAAAAATTTGAGACCATCATCCCTAAACTCTTGGTACCAACTAAAAATAGAATTCTACAAAAAATACTTTCTGCACCAAAAAACAATTTCACTTAAAAAGAGTATCCAAAATTTTTTTGAAAAAGAGGGAGAGTCATTCTATGAAACATGGGAGAGGTTCAAAGACACTCTAAACATGGTTCCACACCATGGTTTTTCTATACCTGAACAAGTGAGAATTTTCTATGAAGGGTTGGGTATGGGGAACAAACAATTCATTGACATGATGTGTAATGGAACCTTTAAAAACAAATCCCCAAATGATGCTTATGAGTATCTAGAAAGAATTTCTGAACAAAACCAAACATGGGAAACTTAACCTTATTCTGAAAAGCTACAAATAACTACTGGAATTCATACACTTAGAGAAGAGGAAAGCATTAGGTATAAACTTTTAGCACTCTCTAGGAAGGTTGAAGAGATAGACCTTAGGAAAGTCCATGAAATCCAAACTGTTGACCCTGTTTGTACAATTTGTGACAAACATGACCATAAGACAGACAACTGCCCAACCATTCCATCCATCAAAAATGTTATTTTAGGAGGACCCCCAGCAGAAGAAAATGCCTTGAACTTTAAAAATCCTCAATACCAAAACAACTTCAACCCAAGGTATAATGACCACCCAGGCTTCCGCTGGAAAGATAACCAACAACCTAGACAACCACAGGGACAAAATCCTTACCCCCATCAGAACTACCAATCCCATAACCAGTTCCAAACCCAACCTATCCAATACCAACAGCCACCAGTCCATTTTCAACAAACCATCCCACCTCCAAAATATCCCCCCTAGGATAAACCAACCAACTCAAGCACCAACCCAAACTGTTCCACAAAGCCTACTAGAAAAACTGTGAAAATAAATGGAAAGTAAGAACTCAGAAGTCTCTTACCTTAAACAAGAACTTAAAACCATCAAAACTGGAAAGGCACCCATGCCTACTCAGGCAGTTCCATCCTCAACTTCAAGGGGAGAGTCAAGTTGTGCTCAAACAACTCATGAACAACTAAAGGCTATGACTATTTTAAGAAGTGGGAAATCAATTGAGAAACCTGAAAAACTAATTCAGAACCCACCTGAAGATTCAAACTTGGATGAAAATTCAAATGAACCAAATGATCAAACTAAAAAACATGATAAAATTGTCAAAGAAACAACTCTTCAACAAACAACCCCACAACCTGCACCATTTCCTCAATGCATGAGGGGTAAAACCAAGCCTGAATTGAGTGAAACATTGAGGGAGATATTCTCACAAGTTAAGTTGAAAATTCTACTCCTTGATGTAATTCAGACCATACCTTCCTACTCAAAGCACCTTAAAGACTTGTGCAATTTTAAAATAAAATTTTCACATAAAAACCAAGTCCTTTTGGCTGCTAATGTGAGTACCACCATTCAAGGGACCATTCCTCCTAAGTTGAAAGACCCGGGTTGCCCTTACATCAATGTTGAACTAGGATAGAGAAAAGGTGTCAAGGCCTTGTGTGACCTAGGTGCTAGTGTCAATCTCATCCCATATGCTATGTTCTGCTAGTTAGGCATAGAAGAGCTCCAACCCACATCTGTCGCACTTCAGCTTGCTGATCTTAGCATTAGGGTTCCAAAGGGGATTTTGAAGGAAATTCTGGTAAAGGTTGAAAAATTCATCTACCCTACTGATTTCATTGTCCTTGACAACCATCCAAACTTAGGAAATAAAGAACAAAACCCAATCATCCTTGGTCGTCCTTTCCTTGCAACAATCAACTCTGTTATCCGAGTTCGAAATGGGAACATGACCATCACCTTTGGGAACATGATTATAGAATTGAACATCTATAATGCAAGATCACAAATAAGGGATGACGAGTAAATTCATGAAGTAAACATGATAGGAAGCATTGATAATGAATCCATGGAACATCAAGGAATATTTGATGAATGTTTAAGTCAGGATGAGATTGATTTCCTTTGTTCATATGAAGGAAGTTTATCTCCTTGTCTTGAATCATTTTCAAATTGCTCTTATGATGAATTCTTAGGTCCAACAATCAGTGAAACCTTTCAAGAAACCACTTTCATGGAGACCACTCCAAATTCCTTCCCTAAATCTGATCAAGACAATCTAGTAGCTAAAACTTCTACATGTGGGGAATCAATCCTATCTGAAACTCTAAAAAAAGAAATTGAAATTGATCCAATGTCCCAAACTTCTGTTGAAATTCTGAACCAACCTAATCTTGAATTAAAGGAACTTCCCGCTACACTCAAGTATGATTTCCTTGGGGACAATCAAACACATCCTATTGTCATTTCTTCTTCTCTTGAATCCAATCATGAGAGGATGCTTCTAGATGTCCTTAGGAAACATAAGAAAGCCATTGGTTGGACCCTGTCTGATATTCCTAGGATTGTCCCGCTTATTGGGACTCATAGGATTGTTCTGTAATCTGATTTAAAGCCATGTCGTCAACCTCAACGATGACTCAATCCTAATATCATGGAGGTAGTAAGGAAAGATCTTCTGAAATTGTTAAAAGTTGGTATCATATATCCCATAGCTAAGAGTGAATGGGTGAGCCCAATCCAAGTGGTTCCAAAAAAGGCTGGAATCATAGTGATAACCAATGAGGATGGAGAGATTCTTCCAACAAGGGTGAGTAGTGGATGAAGGTTCTGCATTGACTATAGGAAGCTAAACTCATTCACCAAGAAGGACCATTTCCCCTTACTATTCATTGACCAAGTCCTTGAGAGAGTGGCAGGTCATGCCTTCTACTGTTTCGTAGATGGGTACTCGGGGTACAATCAAATTGAGGTCTCCCTAGAGGATCAAGGGAAGACTACATTCACATGTCCATTCGGTACCTTTGCCTTCAAACGCATGCCCTTTGGTTTATGTAATGCTCCTGGAACCTTCCAGTGGTGCATGATGGGAATCTTCTCAGACATGGTAGAGGATTTTCTAGAGGTCTTCATGGATGACTTCTCTGTGTTTGGGGATACTTTTGAGGGATGTCTACGAAATGTAGAGAGAGTCTTTTCAAGATGTGAAGAAAAGAATCTAGTCCTAAACTGGGAAAAATTCCATTTTATGGTTAAAGAGGGACTAGTTCTAGGCCATATGGTCTTAGGTAGGGGGATTGAAGTTGATAAAGCCAAGGTTGACATCATTCGTCACCTTCCATCACCCAAAACTATCAAGCAAGTGAGGTCTTTCTTAGGACATGCTGGTTTCTATAGAAGATTCATCAAGGACTTTAGTTCAATATCCCGTCCCCTTTGTGCTCTCCTAGTAAAGGATGCTCCATTTGTTTGGACAGAAAGCTGTGAGGGTTCATTATAAACCCTTAAATCCTCTCTCACCTCTCCCCCTATTATGAAATCTCCAAATTGGAACCTTCATTTCGAACTTATGTGTGATGCCAGTGGCTTTGCTGTAGGATCTGTGTTAGGACAACATTGTGATAAAAATCCTTATGTCATTGCTTATACAATAAAATCCTTAAATGATGCCCAAATCAACTACACCACCACTAAAAAGGAGTTACTTGCTATTGTGATTGCCTTAGATAATTTTAGGTCCTACCTCTTAGGATCCCCCATCACTGTGTTCACTGAACATTCTTCACTAAAATACCTCTTCCAAAAACAAGATTCTAAGGCTAGACTGATTAGGTGGGTCCTTCTCTTACAAGAATTTGACCTCACAATCAAGGATAAAAAGGGCGTTGAAAATGTTGTAGCTGATCACCTCTGTAGGATGGAATTCAAAGACAACTCAAATCATCTTTCTGTGTCTGATTCATTTCCTGATGAACACCTATACTCTGTGAGTGACTGCCCTTGGTATGCCGACATAGACAATTTCTTAGTTACAGGAGTCATTCCAAAATTCTTAGGGACTCATGCTCGAAGGAAATTCCTTTCTAATTTTAGACACTATGTGTTTGATGATCCATACCTCTATAAGTTCTGCCCTAACCAAGTTATTAGGAGGTGTGTCCCAAAATATGAACAAGAGTCCATCCTTAAATTCTATCATAGTGAGGAATGTGGAGGTCAATTTTCCTCTAAGAAAACATCTGCTAAGATTATTCAGTGTGGTCTCTTCTAGCCCACCCTATCAAGGGACTCTTACACATTTTGTCAAAGCTGTCCTAGGTGTCAACAAGTAGGGTCCATCACAAAAAGGAAGCAATTGACCCTCACTCCCATTCTGGTCATTGAAATCTTTGATTGTTGGTGAATTGATTTCATGGGACCCTTCCCAAACTCTAGGGGATACCTCTATATCCTTTTAGCTATTGATTATGTCTCAAAATGGGTTTAATCCATTACCACCAAGTCTAATAACCATCATGTTGTGATCTGATTTCTGAAAGAGCATATATTTTCTCGATTTGGAATTCCTAGGGATATAATCAGTGATCAAGGAACCGATTTCTGCAATCACCCATTCTCTTCACTCATGTCTAAGTATGGAATTTCTCATAAAGTTTCAACTGCATACCATCCGCAAACCAATGGTCAAAATGAGTTAGCAAATAGGGAGATTAAGAAAATTCTTGAAAAAACTGTCAACCCCTCTAGGAAAGATTGGTCTGAGAAACTCTTAGATTCTCTTTGGGCCTATCGAACCGCATATAAAACCATTTTAGGAATGTCCCCATATAGGTTGGTTTATGGAAAAGCATGCCATTTACCTGTTGAAATTGAGCATAAGGCATTTTGGGCAATCAAAAACATGAATTTCGACATTTCTTTAGCCAAAGAAAATAGGAAATTAGATCTTAATGAACTTGAGGAACTTAGGATGGAGGCTTATGAAAATTCAAGGATAAATAAAGCTAGAGTTCAAGCCTACCAATATAGGAATATCAAATCCAAACATTTTGAACCGGGAAAATTTGTGCTCTTGTATAGTTCAAAACTTCATTTACACCCGGGAAAGTTAAGGTCTATATCGTCAGGTCCATACATAGTGCATAAGGTGTACCCCCATGGGGCAGTAGAGATTCAAGATCCCACAAGTGGTTACATTTTCAAGGTCAATGGACAAAGGTTAAAACCATTCATTGAATCATTCAATAAATAGGAAATAGAGGTGGAGTTAACTGAGCCAACCTATGAACCAGAAAAAAACTATAGATTTAGGATCCATGTCGGGCTAGCGACATTAAACAAAGTGCTGCATGGGAGGCAACCCATGGTTTCCATGTTTTCAATATTTTTGGAATAATTTTTTTTATTAATAATTTTGATATTTAAAAAAAATATAGACTGTTGATCTGTTCTTTTATTATGAGTATGGATGGGTACGAAAGGGGTGCACCATATTCATCCATGTCACATGGTGTGATCCCCGAGTACTACCTTACCCAGAAATTAAAAAGAAGACAATGTATCATCAATTGATTTCAAAAAAAAGGAAAACCATAAAATTGATGAGACTTGGTATTAAATAAATTGTTGTGTTGTTTGTTTTGTTTGGTTTGTTCTTTTTTGTATAGTTTAGGGACTATTTTTTGGTGATAAATATTCAATCAAGGAGGTGCCTACATCTCCCATGAGACCAAAGAGTGATTTGGGAGCACCACAATCATTATTATGAAGCCACCAGGTGAACTTGTTCCATGACCTTTCCAACTCATTTCCCCCCCCACCAACTTCTCCTCTATTTTCTTTTTACAAAACTAGGGACAATTTCATTCTATGTTGGGGGGTGTGAAAAAAAATGCTTGTTAAAAAAAATGATAAAAAAAAGTAAAGTAAAATTCCTTTATCATTCATATAATAACATCTTTGATCACATTAAAACTACACAGCAAATAATTTTTATTTCCTTGACTCTTAATTTAATTCATGATTAAGTTTAAAAGCGTTGATTTTGGAAGTTTGGTTGTCCAATGAAAATTTTCAGCATTTTTATTTTCATCCATTAAATCAAAATGCCACAATGCACGTCCTCTAGACTGTGGGGTACTAATTTGAATTTTTGGGGTCCCATAATAAATATCATAGGCTGGTTTGATTTTTATGAATAATATGAGTATTCAAAAAAATAAAAAAAAAATAAAAATAAAATAAAATAAAAATAAAATAAAAATAAAATAAAAATAAAATAAAAATTTGCGTGTAGAGCAATGGATTGATAAAATGAGAGGCTTTCGGCACTTGGAGATCGTGACTCCATAGTTTTCTAGCCCTGAGTTTTCAATCTTTCTCTATTTATGGTAATATGACTTTGTTTTTTATTAAGTTAACTCGAGATGATGCCTGAGTATGTGGGCTTCACTTGGTGCCCTAAGGCCTTTGAGTCTGGGAGTCATCGGCAAAGTCTTGCTACATGGGTTAATTTGATTAACTGAAATCTCAATTACTATGGCAATATTGAAAAATAAAAATAAAAAAAAGGAATGAAGAATGATCATATTAGGATTAAATGTGATTCCACCTAGTGCTTCCATGATTTCCCCCTTGAATTAAAATGAACCCCCATATCTATTGTGATTCACAACACATCATTACACCTAATTGAGTTGAATGAAGTATGATGATGGATTTGATCAAAGGAATGGGCTTGGGATTGTGATCTGATTTTAAATTTATCTTGTTTTAAATTATCTTGATAGGTTTTAAAGATATATTTGTGTACATTTTACACTGTGAGCACTGTTTGTTATAATGTGTTTGAAGAAAGGAATTCAAATAAAATCATTGAATTATTTTCTCAGGACTAGAAAATATCAAGTTGGGGGGGAGTGTGATTAGACAATAAAAACATATATTTTAATTACATTTTAATGTTATTAAATGTTCATTTTTGATCTTATGGGCCTGAGTTAGTGGATTTTGATTTTGAACATCCATTCTCATCATTTGTGCACTTCATGCCTAATGTACACCAATTTAGGCCCAATGAGTCATATAATTATAAGGAATGTAATTATCCATATTTTAATTTGATATTTTTTTAAATGTATCTTCACTTAAATTTAAACATTTTTCATTCAGGGATCAATGGATGATTCATAAAGGATGAGGGATATATTTGGTAATGAAAAGAAACAATTCTGGAGAAGGTAGATTAGACACCAGCCTACTGATGAGAATGTGGGGCCCACAATAAAGGCCCAATGAAGCCCAAATTTCATATGGTTCTAGAAAAAATATGTAGTAACAAATAATGATTTAGGATCCAGTTCTAAGTATTCGTCCATTATGGTTATTTAAGCATCCCAAATTAGAGATAAAATTATGGGCCAGATTCTGCGGCCCAAAAAAACATCCCACTAATATGATCATATCCTGGAATCCACTACTCCAAATAGGCCCAAATTTTACTGGAGGTTATAAGACATCTGGGGATACATTTTGTTAGTCCATGGACCACTCTGATTCTGCCATCTAGAAGGTCTTACAAGCGAGTCTGTTCGGTGAAGGAAAGCTGGCTGCCACCTCGGGTCAAGGGTGGAAAAATCAACTCCCCCTTACTTTCCACCCACCTATGGCCTACCAAAATTAATTGAGGAGACTTGAAATGTTGGAGGCTCGACCCAAGGGCTCAAAAATTACTATTTAAGGCATTGGTGTTGGAGTATTTAATGATATTGGGTGTTTGGTTTAATTGTAATGTTATGCTGCCACTCTGTGTTTGTAATCGCATTTCAATTTCCATGTAAGTTTCCTTTTTGTACTTCTTTGTTCTTAATAAACATATTTCTCTTCTATTCTTTCCATTTATTTCATTAAAACTTTATAATAAAAAATCATAGTGATATCTTTTTGTTGTGCTGAATTAGTTCACACATAGGTGTGAATTTCATTCACACACATGGAGGAGTGCTCGTTATTTCCGCGGTTTTAATTTCTTCAATCTAATTCTTGTAAGACATATTCCACCCACCATTGAGAGTATACCATCAATGGAGGGATAAACCTTTAATGGGTTGATCTTAGGATGATGAAAATTCTGGATTGAATGTTATTTTATGAACTAATTATTGTTAATTGGTTAACTAATTTAAGACTTTCATTCTTCAGTTATTTTCACTCTTCATCTTCACTGTGTTTGAGGAAGATAAATCCAATTACTAAAATGACCATATACGTTGGAGACATAATGAATTTGGTTATATAAGTGTTTAGGGGATTAGTAATTGAGTTTAGTTACATCAAACCAGAAAATGATGAAGGTAGTGTTATTTTGAAGAATGGATTCATTAAGAATTAATTAAACCAAAATTGTCTAAAGAAGTAAAATTAATTCAATCCACCCCTAGCATAATATTAAGATCAACCCATTTTCATTTAATTGAATTCACTTAGGTTTATTAGTTTTCTTTAAAACCATCCAAAATCAGAACCAAGTTGGCCACTTCATAGCCAAAAAATCCACCTCATAGGTTGTGTGTCTTAGGTATCTTCTTAGGTCTCAGTGGATTCGAAAACCCAATCTAGACTATAAAGACCGTTCTACCTTCATATCTTGGGTAAATTTGAGCGAGAATCAGGTTCAGATCTAAATCCAAGAAAATTAATAATGACATCATGACTCTTGAGAAGGATCTCAATGAACTTCAAAAGACAAACACCAATCATGACCTCAACACTGATCATAATTTTGAACTAAACATTGCGGTCAAACTTAAATCCCTGCTCACTTTCAAAGAAAATATGAGAAAACAAACACTTAAAGATAAATAGTTAACAGATGGTGATAGAAACACTAAATTCTACAACTCTCTACAAATAATCAGGAAGGCCTACAGGCCGTTAACCCTTTTAATGGATGGAGATAGGCTCCTTGACAATGAGGATGACATCGCTCATCATATCATATCCTACTATGAAACCATTTTCAATGGTACTAATATAAACAAATAACTCCTACCTGATATCATTCCTATAGTGATCAATGATGAGGAAAAATACTTATCAACACCCCAATGGATCAATAAATCAAAGACACTATCTTTAGTCTGAATCTTGATAGTCCTCAGAGTCCTGAAGGTTTCAATAATGGGTTTTTCAACATTATTGGGATGTGATTTAGATTGATGTTTGTAAAATTGTAAAACCCTTTTTCACCAACGGGGTTCTCCCACGTTCCCTAAATGCCCAATTTCTCACCTTGATTTTGAAAGCAGATAATGCATATGAGATTAACCTGTTTAGACCCATTTCTCTTATCAACACCCTTTTTAAAATCATAAAAAAATCATTGCCAACCGAATTTACACTCTCACAAGAAAAATTGTCTCATGGAACCAATTTGGTTTTATAAAAGGAAGATCCATTCAAGACTGTATTTTCCTTGCCTATGAGTGTGTTAATAATTTTAATAAAACTAAAAGGGGAGGCAACATAGCGATTAAACTTGACATCAGAAAAGCTTTTGACACCATGAACTAGAGTTTTATCTTCAAAGTCCTTCAAGGATATGGTTTTAACACCTCTTTCATCACTGAAATCAGAACCCTCTTCAACTCAGTGTCTATATCCATCCTGGTCAATGGATCACCTAAAGGCAATTTTAAATGCACAAAAGGTGTCAAGCAAGGTGACCCACTATCTGCCATTCTCTTCTCGATAGCAAAAGACTACCTCAGTCGTCTGATCAATCGGCTCGTGGAACAAAACAACCTAAAGCTCATACATGTCTCTAGGAACATAAATGCTCCTACTCATATTTTTTATTCTGATGACATCATAATTTTCCTTCAGGGGGATAAAAGAAATATTCTAAATCTAAAAAAATTCTCTCTCACACTATGAAGAGGTTTCTGATCAAACCATTAGCTGGAGTAAATCTTGAATCTTATTTGGGAGGAATTTCCCCTTTGGTAGAAAATGTAACATTATTAGTGACATGAGTATGAAAGAAGGTACTCTCCCTTTCACATATCTTGGTGTTCCCATTTTTTGGGGTAGACCTAAATCTTGTCACTTTGTGACGATCGTTGACCAGGTTCTAAATCAGCTATCCTCTTAGAAGGGTAAATCTCTCTCTATGGCAGGAAGGACTTTCCTTCTTAAATCCACTATTATGTCTAAGGTAGTTTATTTCATGATGGTCTATAAATGGCCAGCTAGCCTCATCAAAAAAATGAACACCACCATAAAGAACTTTATCTAGTCTAGTAACATTCTTGAAAGAAAACTTGTGACTCTGACTTGGTCAACTTGTTGCAAACACATTGAAAATGTTGGTATCAGTATTAAAAATATCAAATACTTTAATGAAGCCCTTCAAGAAAGACTCACTTGGAACCTTTTTCATAATACCTATGAAGTTATTTTCTTTCTAAGGAATAGGTTTCTTGACAAACTTAAAATGGGCAACTCAAACTTCATTAGCTCTTCAATCTGTCCTTCCATCAAAAACTCCTTCACTAACATTATGCATAACTATGGATGGATGGTCTTTAGAGATTCCTCCATGAAATTTTAGTTGGATAACTGGACTGGAATTCCTTTAATTTCCATGATGACTCTGGATCAAACCCCTGACAACATCAATAGCTCTATCAGAGACATCTTAAAATCCCAACATGACCACCTTCCTAACACTATTATGAACATCATTGAAAATTACTCCTTCTCTTACACCAATGATTTCTTAACTTGGGAACCTACTCACAATAGTATGATCAACACAAAAAGGTTTTACAATAATTTTTTCTGTAACTGAGAAAGAGACTACTGCTGGTTAATTTTTTTTAACAAACCTTGGATAAAACCATTGAGATTAAACCTCAAATGGAATTTTGATCACAATAGAGTGATCACTGACCTTTGCCTTAAATCTTTTGGCATCCATCTATGCTCTAAATGAAAAATCTGTAATCAATACAAGGATGATGCTAACCACCTCTTTCTCTCTTGTGATACTAATTCTGCTCTCTAGAACTATATTCTTGACATTTTTGATTGCAGGTGGTTGAATATTAATTCTATCTAAGATCAACTTAAAAAATGTGCAGAAATGGATGGCTCTAAGAAAATCAAGAGCCTATTTTATGATGCGGTTTCTGAGCTACACCATGTAATCTGGTATGATCAGAATGCTATTATTCATAATAATTTCTCATTTAATCAAAATACAGGTCAGATGAGGATCCTAATTGCTATACAAGAAGCTGCCTTGATTCAAAAGGGACACTACCACAACACCGTTCATGACTTCGGGATCCTGAGGCATCTACAAATTAAAGGCAACTTTTGTCAGCCACATCGCACTCTGGAGGTGTTCTGGAGAGCCCCCTACCTGGATGGATCAAGATCAATATTGATGGTGCCTCTAAAGGAAATCCGGGACCTACAGGGTGTGGTTCCATTTTCAAGAATCACCACGGTTAGATCCTTGGATACTTTATGGGAAAATGTGGCATTGCCACCTCAATTGAAGCTGAGATGATGGGATTGATACATACCATTTCTTTTTCCAAACACTTTGGTTGTAATAACCTCTGGATTGAAAGTGACTCGATTACTATCGTCGAAGCAATTTGGAATTGCATAATCCACCTTGCTTGGCCGATTAATACTCACTGAATGGAATGATTCTATTCACTTGGCGATATTAACTATATCATCACTCATGTGTATCAAGAAGCAAACACGGTTGCAGATGGTCTAGCCAACTTGGGAGTCAATCAGGACATTACTTGGTTCGAAGGCCTTCCCACTGCTCTGCTTTCCTTTCATGAAATGTTGTAATATGATTCCATTTTTTAGACTCTTGTAATCCTTCTTTTTTAATAATATTTTTTCTTTGGTTATCTATGACCAGGGTATCACCCTTTAAAAAAAAGTATCAGGTCAACATATATACTTTGAATTTGTCCAAGCAACCTATTAAATCTATCATGAATGATATTGATCCCTAGAATATTTGATTATTCACCCAAGTTCTTGGAGAAACACTTGTTTAACCAGTCCTTAACAGACTCTAAGACTGGTATGTCATTTTCAATAAGTAATATATCATCAACATATTTTCCTAGGATAAATACTTCATTACCACAAAACCTCTTGTAAACACATGGGTCACATTTGTTCTTAATGAAACCAAATTATTTTATGTATTTATTGAATCAAATTTTCTTTGATCTAGATGATTTCTTAAATACATAAATGGATCTCTAAAACTTATAAATCCTTTTGTCATCACATGGATTCAAAAAATCTTTTGGTATGTCATATAGACATATTCCTGAAGGTTCTCATTAAGGAATGTAGTTTTGACATCCATATTCTAAATCTCATATTCATGGTAAGCTACTCTATCAAGTAGAATTCTGATTGATTTAACCATGGGAACTGGTGAAAATGTTTCATCATAGTCAATTACTTGACAATGTTTAAACCATTTATCCAATAGACTTTCTTTATAGGTTTTTTAATTTACCTTCCATGTCCAGTTTCCTCTTGAATACCCATTTTCACTTAATGATATTTACATCAACTAGAACATCAACCATAACCCAAACTTGTCTTTGATACATGGAATATATTTCACAATTCATGGATTCCTACCATACTACAGCTTTTGTACTCTGTATTTCCTCTTTATAAGATAGAGGTTCATCATTTTCAACCAAAAATGAATCACTATCTTCAGTTACTATAAAACCATATATCTCTATTTCTATTAACTATCTTGTGATCCTACGTAGTGATTGTGTTTTAGGAACTACTTATTCTATGGGGACCAATGAAATATTTTCATGTACCAACTCTTGTGTAACTTGAGCGTCAAATTAATCGAAGTCAATCTTACTCCCACTATACTTTTTAAGGTTGTGCTCTCTCTCAAGAAATATGTATTTTTGAGGGGTTATATAGATGTCATCCCTTTATTTCCTAGGGATACCCTATAAGGATACACTTTGTGCCCTAGGGTTCTATTTTGTTTCCTGTGAAGGTCTTAAAAAATGCCTCACAACTCCACACACATGTATGTGACAAAAAAAGTTTCTTTCCACTCTATAACTCAAAGGGAATTCCATTTTCCTCTTCAATTGGTACTTAGTTTAATGCCTATACTGTAGTTTGTAATGCATATCCCCAAGGGGATAATATAAGATCTGCATGACTCATTATCAACCTTACCATCTCTAAAAAGTTATGGTTACTCCTTTCATTGATACCATTCCACTGTGGTGTGTAAGGTGGAGTGAGTTGAGATAGAATCCCAAACCCCCATAGAAAGTCGATAAACTCTTGGTTAATATATTCACCACCTTAATCTAATCAAATATTCTTTATCTTCTTTAGAAGTTGATTCTATACTTCATTCTTGAATTCCTTGAATTTATTAAAGGAATCAAAATTATACCTCATAAATTAGACATATCCATATCTACTCAAGTCATCAGTAAAAGTTATGAAGTAAGAATATACAACTTTATATTCTACTAGAAATGGTCCGCATACATCAGTGTGTAATAATCCTATAAGCTTATGGGCCCTTTCACCCTATCCACCAAATGGTGACTTTTTCATTTTTCCTTATAAAAAACCATGATTTCATTCAAGTGGTTTTATATTAGAAGATTCTAAATAACCATCTTGAAATATCTTTTTCAAACACTTCTCATTTACATGACCAAGATAATGATTCCATAGCTGGGTGTTATATGAGTCATGTGAACATGATTCATTATCAATTTCCAAAACTTGTTGTTTTGTAATTTAATACATAAAGTGTAGATACACAAGCTTGAAGTACATGGACATTACATTACTTTTGTGGAATATTTAATACATAACAAGAACAAACACACAAGGACCATAATAGTTTAGTGTCTTTGGAAACTCGGAACATAATCTTCTAATCATGGGGAAAGATCTTCAACATCTCCCATAAAGATCTTCCCCTTTTGTTTTCTTACCTAAAACCTTTCTTTATATCCTGGGGAAAAGAAAACATATAAAGGGTGATCTCAAATTCTCAGTAAGGGTAAGCATGGAGAAAATAAAACAAACCATATAAATTTTAAATTCAAAACATGAACATAATGTTTAAACATAAAAATCTTGAGCAATGACATAAAACATAGCAGTACATATGGCATAGATACATCAATCATGATAAAATAGCATGGGAATAAAACATGTAATTGTTGAAACCATTAAGAACATGATATGATTTCCATATTAGCCAATGCATTGCTACCAAGACCATCTTAGTGGACAAAGTCCCTTTCTGAATTGAGTTCACTCCTCATTCTAGTCTTGTAACATTGAACCGGATTAACTTACTGTTCCATACATGTCTATCTCATGAGATATAAATCTTTAACCAATGCATTGGAGGGAGATATAGGTCCCAACCATCTCATAATGAAATCATTCTTACTTGTGCCACAAAATAAACTTAAAACATTCATCATAACCCAAAGAATAAAATGGGTTTCATAAACATCATCCCATCATCACATAATCGATATAAAACAAATGGATATTTCATCATAAGAAAAGTGAAACCATGTAAATCATAGAGACATTATATTTGAAACATACACATATGAAATAATGTCAATCTTAGATGGAAAATGGTTTTGATAAAACACTGGAAATTAATTCTTGAGGAAAATATCCTTTCTTCTTCAAAATCATTTTCTTTTCACAAAATTCCATGCAATTTTAAAAGAAATGTATTTTGTTGAAAATAGTCATAAAATATTGTAGAGTAAGATTCATAAAAATGAGGCATTATGAAACTGTAAAAATCCGTTCACGCCGTATAAGTTAAAAATAACATTCTTCTTGTACTTTTGTCAGAAAAGTCAAAAAGTACCTCGTATGGTAAACAAAAGAAAGATTCCTTCCATACGATGTGGTAAAAGTAAAAAAAAGGGTAAAAATGACTTTAAACATACATGGAATAAAAGTAAACATTTTATGAAAACATTTTGAGAACATATGGACATGGATAATAAACATAACCCCAGTAAATACTTACGAATAAACAATCTCAGATAAGAATGAGATTGAAATAATTATCCCTTACCTTAGGTCCGATATGCTTCGTACGTATCCGAACCTCCTGTATAATGATTTAAATAATTTCATTGGCTTATTAAAGAATCATATTCATTGTTATGATATCATATATGGTTCACTTATGAATTTATATTACCTGTTCTTTTGTAAATTCCATGTTAAAGCAGCATTTTGGGTAAAATCGTTTCATTTATCGTACGTGTTTCGACATGTTGTTCTTGATATTATTACTTATATCCTGATTTAATTAATTCCAGAATGTAAAAAATTATTTATATATATTATATATTCATTATATAAATATATATGATAAATTGATAAATGGAATGAAATACACCGTTCATGGAGATGGTAGGTCGTGCGTATGCATGAACGCTGTTTTCGTTTCCTTATTGAATTAAATGGAATTAAGTAAATGAAAAATATATTTAAATAAATCAAGTATAATTATTATGTAATATATTTCATGATTATTTATTATATATACTTTATAATCATACTTGAATGGTTAATCATGGAAAATGAATCTTATCGCGTTCGTGGAGACGGTAGTCCGTACGTACGCAGGATCGATGATATCATTCCCATGATCATGGAATTGTATTGAAGTGTTTGTATAATATTTAAGAATCAATATAACTTTACAATAATAATATATAGTTATTTATTTACACCATTATACCCATCCAAGTAAGGTGGTGGTGGAAAACAGATTACACCACGGCGTGGAGACGGTATTCCGTACGTACGCACGCGCGGTGATTTCATTTTCCGTAGGATGGATAGAAGATGAAATTGGGTTGTTTCATATTTATAATAACATATAAGTATATGAGTGATACTTATGTTATTAATTTATGATGAAACAAATAAAGAATAAGAAGTAGAAGAAGAAATAAATTGGAAAGAATCGGTAAAGGATATTACCTCTTCTTTGACGCGCCTCTTCTTAACCTCATCTTAAGGCATGAGGGTTGGTATTTTGAGAAGACCAAAACCTATATAATGTTTCTAGGGAATATGATAAGGGAAATGGTCAGGTTTTGGCCAAGCTTCAAGGCTCAAAAGGGTGTGAAGAGAAGAGGGAAGGGGTGCCCTTTTTATAAGGGAGGAGAGGGGCACCTTTGGAAAAACTTAAAATATTATTTTATAATAAAGTCATATTCGGATTATAATAGCTAAAAATTGATTTATTTAGAAGATAAAGTGGGTATGGGTTGAAATACTCTCAACAAATAGGTTTTAGACAAGTTTAGGTTACTATTTTAACCTTTTCATTTATATTTAACTCTAAGTTAAATAATTTAACTTTTACCGTGTCTTCTTGTCTTCTTACACTATATGGTTAATAAAATTACTATAACAAACCAAAAGAACCCCAAGTGGTTCATTATTAATATATATAACCTTATATAAGTCATTTTTCTGAACATTAGATTTTTAGGAATAGAATAACAATTAATAATATAATATTTTTTAAAAAAACTATTTTATGTCAATTTTGATACTATTTGGTAATTTATTTTTTTGAAACTCATAACAGAATGATTAATTATAACAAAGTTAATTAAATCAATACTAACATGTCATATTAACTTATAAAATTAGTGGAATTCATAAAAAGTCTAAAATTACATTTATTTGGGTATTTATAACATCAATTATGTTAATATTTCATTAATAAGGTAATTACTGCATCATCATTGTGTCATAAATAAATTAAATTATTTAATGTATAAAAATTATAAATAAAATACCATTATGTAGGAAATATTTTTATCTTTATAATGAATATTTATAGTCTAATTTATCTTATGTATAACCCTATATTAAAAATGATTTAGTTATTAAACTTTGATTTTAACTATTTTAACCATTCTTTAAATAAATTAATAATAAATATCCTAATCTAATCCAAGTGAACCTAAATGGTCATATTTTATTCCTAAGGTTGTTTTTGGTCGAATTAAACTTATCCAATAGAATTAGGACATGTGTTAGGGTAATAATAATATCATTTTTACCCTTAATTACCCTCTTTACTTTTAACCGTGGTAAATAAAAGTAAAAAGTTACTATTCACCAAAAATTATTTTTATCTTATTGAAACACATTTTACTCCTTGATATTAACCATGTCTCTCGGATTTTTAAAATTCCACTCACAAAAGCGGTAAAATTAATTTTTATGTAAGTTTGTAAAAAGCTCCTAGGAGGTAGGTAAAAGACGGTGAAAAGTTCAATAAAATTTTTATATATCTAAAATTATTATAAAATGACTCAAATGAATTAAATTGAACTTATATAGGTATTATGTATCAATTTTTACCTAAAATAAATTTAAATAAAATAAATAATTATTTAAATAAAAAGTCGGTTTTTAAATAGTAACCCAGTGTTTTCACTATTCATCAAAAATTGAAAGTTTTTAGAAAAAACCAAAAATTCACCGTAGGCTAATTTTGATATTCCGAATCTAAAAATGAAGTCCATTTTGAAAGATAAAATTTATAAAATTTCAAAAAGTGGGTATTAATATTCATAACAGCTTGTTTATATAATATTTTAATAACATATCGTTGTTTAGTGAAACTCTATATTACGTACAACACACGCTATCGTGAAAGGTCGCGATTTAGTGTAATGTAAGCCAAGTCAGGGTTGCGTGTAGTGAAATACTCCTTTGTTTTTGCGTATAAAAGAATCCAACCATATTTCATTTATACATTGAATATATATATATATATATACACACTCAATGTTGCATAGAATAACTACTATCAAACAAACTTGAAATTGTGTGTAACACGATCCAAGAATAGTGTTGTGTATACTGCAAGCTAATATGGTCTTGCATATAGCGCAAGATAATCTTGGTGTAGCGTACAACAGAAGATATGAAATAAATTAAAAAGAATAAATCTCATAAAATCTCGGGGTGTTACATAAAGACTATTATTTAAATATTCCATACCATAAAATATGTTTTCCTTATAAAAGAAACTAATTTTATTTTCAAATTTGAAAATAAACCCATATGCATCTAGGAATGATACAAAATTTATGTTCTTGGTAACTGTTGGTACATAATAACAATATTTTAAAATCAAAATCATTCTTTTTGGCAATGAAAGGTGGTAATTACCAATGGCTAGAGTAGCCATCCTTATACCATTGGAAGCTTACAGATCCACCTAGGCTCTAGAAATATTTTAGAATCTACTTGGTTATTGTATTTGGATATATATGTGAGCACCGAAAGTCATATCTAATACTGACTGAAAATTACTTTTTTATTAATCAGTCACTTTTGAGGAAAAAGTGAGAAAACAAACAGGAATTCAATGACATAAGACACTCAAAGCACCACGATAAAAAATTTAAGAGCAAACAACGCTTTCAATTCCATAGAAAATATCCTACCTAGAATCATAAACATGGTTCAGTTTCTTCCTACTAACTGCTACACGGAAATCAGTCCAGTGCATGATTGCACGGGCACATAATTGATGGCAAAGCCATACCCTCTCAGAAATACAAATCCGGAAGAAAAAACCTGGAGAAAACTGTTGCTTTAAACCCCATTTGTAGCAATTCCATGAAAGAGAAAAGTTGCAATGACTCTTCAAACCTCATAACGCAAGCCACCAAAATACCACCCTTGAACCAGAGATCACCCAAACACCGTCGATTCATTTGCGAAATCACACAACAAGCATAATAACATCCAGATCCAAGAAGACTCAGGGAATGAAGAATCAAACCAGCCGCCGCACACCATTTCAACAGATCCACCATTCCAACAGATCCACCAATCCAATGCAATCAAAATAGATCACAAAAATCATCAAAATAAAACCTGAAGAAGACCTGAATGAACGCCGAAAGTAGAACCAAGAAACCCTCCCCCCTCCGCGCCACTCCCAGGACGACGCCGATCTAAGAACCAATGATGAGACTCGCCCAGACCTCCTCTGAGACTTCACCGGGCCGGCGTGCCAGGGTAGATGAGATCCACGCTGAGTCGAGATGAAGCCGAGATCTCTCATTCACCAAGCTGAGACGAAGCCAGAACCTCACCTGTGCTCGAAGCCAGAAGGCTCCACCCCGTACGATGCCGAAGCTGAGCCGAAGGATGCGGACACCGAGCTGCACGAACCACACCAGAGGAGAGAAGGGGAAGAAAACTGAGACAAAACCCTAGCCCCATGAACTAGATAAATCCCTGATACTCAGAGGATCCATCGAAAGGTGATTAATTACATCAAAGACATATCTAACACCCAATGTGTAGATATTGAAATATTACACTTGATAACAAATGAACCTTTAGATCCCCCTTGCTTCTAGGAGTAGTTCATCTTCTAGTGGACTGACTTTCCACATGAAAAAACATACTGCCTCCTTTTCATTTCCATTTCTCTAGATATTACTCTTCTTGTAAGGATGGTGCTTGGGAGATTTATACTTGTTATGAGTCTTGGGACCCTTTTCCTTTCCATGCCTCAGGATATTCCTCTCCTTGGAAGGAGGGTGCGTGGGAGCTTTAGAATTTTTATGAATCTTGGGACCCTTTTCCTTGTTCTTCCTTTTCTTGTTCACTATAAGGACCACAAGTTTATCACACACCATGTCCTTATCCACTTGGAGAATCAAGGTAATAAATTCTGAAAGACTCTTCTAATTATTTCTCATATTTTAATTAACAATAAAACTAGAGAAGTTCTTGGGTAGTGATGAAAGTATGAGATCTGTACGCAACTCATCTGGTAATTTAATCCCTAAGATGTCTAAGTGTTCAATATAACCAATAACCTTAACTACATGAGTCCTAGATAGCGTATACCCAAAATTTGTTTGATCAAACAATTTGAATGGTTTTAGGTATACATTATAAATTCCAATTGAATTAAATCATAATTCCTTTATTTGTTGAGTGGGCTCCACAATCCTAAAATCCTTAAATTGGATTTCCTCAACCCTTGCCTCTTAGTTACACCAATTCCTTCTTTGGCAGTCAACCCTTGATGTAAACTAATTTAATTCAATCCAAAAATTCAATTTAGAATTTCCCAATAGTTGAAATCACCCCAACTTTGGATGGTCAATCACTTTGAACTATGGGTTGTTTTTATTGAAGTAGTGGAAGGCTATACTAAATTAATATATATAATTTAGGGATTTTATCCTTTATGCGTAAATTGATAATTATTATCTTCATCAGATAATTTTTAATATTAAGTGTATTTAATTAAGTGATTAAACATGTATTAGATAATATTTATGCATAATATAATTTATTTTAGTTCTGTCTTGCATGCTCGTTAATTTCATTAAATCACGTGATCACAAAAAAACATACATAATGAAATAACCACGAAACTTGAAAGAAATAAAATAATAAAGTAGTATGGTCATGGTCTTTTACCAATGGTTAGTTTATCTAGTGGTTGATAAAATAATAATTAACCTAGGGTAAAAACACCTTAAACCAATTAAGGTCCGTGTTATAGCTTTCCACCTATCCACCTATGTATGTCTCTTGGATTGGTTTTGCCTCAGCTCCAAACTCGAACCGCATCTGCTAGATTGGGAGCTACATCCATTGAATATGATTTTACTCACATTTAGGTGGGGGGAAAAGGGTTTATATAAAATAAATCATGGTCACATAGGTCCTTACAAAATAAGAGGAGATAAGGCGCAGAGGTCAACAATTTAATTTAATAATAAATTAAATAAAACCAATCACATACAAAGGTCTAGTCTATGATCATGATCATAAAAATGCATGAAATAAATTACGCATTTAATAAAGCTAGCATTCAATTCTTAATCATTCTTTATTTAAGATAAGTCATTCTTGAATCAATTAATTATCATATTTAGTTAATCTATTCTATTATCTTAACTCTCATATGAATTTCATTGAGATTATCATTCATTATAATTTTAAACAAAATAAATTTATTTAAAATTAATTATGTACTTAAATGTACCTTGAAGATAACACCGTGAATACCCATCTGAATCTACCCAACATGTATTATACTCGTATACTATTTACTCTTGTAACATATGGAATACACGATTTATCTTGTACTTTCATGATGTATATTATCAACTCAATGATTACATGAATTACATGATTTTTTAGTCACGTGTTATGCTTCAATTCCCATAGAGTAACAACTATAATACGAATCATACATGATATGTAGATATGAACATTTCACATATTATATATATATATATATATATATTAAAAACCCATCACATGGTGTTTCCTATCAACTTAATGACCACATAAGCACATGTTGATAAGGTTTACAAAGTACAATAAATGAAGTTTAAATCTTCATAATTTGGTATAAGTACATGACATGTACAGGTGAGCTACACGATGTGTACATCTCTCACTGTGTATCTGAGGAACATGCCTAGATACTCGGTGTGTAAACTATTCCCCATATAATTGGAGTACACGACGTGTGGTCTCTGAGTTACATGGTCACCAATCATGTAGGATGTGTATGGTAATACACGGTCCGTCTGTAACTCAAATGGACTAAACGCTGCATATTTTGGCAACATAGTGTGTAATTTAGTTGACTGTTCACCACCCTATCCTGGTCGACATGCGGTGTAAAAAATATACACACCACGTTTCATCAATTCACATAGTTTGAATTAATTTCCACATTAATTCTTGATGCAATAAACATAAGTACATGGCATGTAACTTCAGTTAATCAGCATGTAATCCTGTGTTATCCGACCTGAATTCATGGCACTACTGGATGAGTTCTTCAATTTTATTTTGTTCATAAAAGTAATTGTATTGGTTAGATCTATGGGACATGTAACAGCCCAAGATTTTATAAAGAAATATTCTTTTTAATTTTATTAATGTCTTGTGTTGTACGCTACACCAAAAGGAGCTTGCACAACACGCATCCTTGTCTTGCCTTGCATTACACGCAATCGCGACCTTCCTCAATAGCGTGTGTAATACGCAATACCGAGTTTCACTAAACAACGATGTGCTATTAAAATATTATTAAAACTAGCCGTTATGAATAGTAATAACCACTTTTTAAAATTCTGTAAATCTTATTTTTCAAAATGAACTTCATTCTTGGATTCAGAGTATCGAATTTAGCCTAAGGTGAAATTTTGGTACTTTTCGGATAACTTTCATATTCTGATGAATAGTGAAAAATTACTAAATTATAATTAAAAACAACTTTTTTAATCGAAATAATTAATAGTGATAAATTATTAATTTGAGTGGTTTTAAATTATATTTAGAATACATTTTTACAATTTAATACAATGTTGGTCATTGGTTGTAATTTCACATTTAAACAAGACATAATCAAGTGTCAATCTTTTGATATATATTGTTTCCTAAAAACACGCTATTTATTTTAACAGCGGGATTTAATTATAAAATTAATTAATGCAACTTCTATGTTATGAATTTGGTAAAATAGATTTCATTTTTGAATTCGGAATATGAAATATAGCTTAGGATGAAATTTTGGCATTGTTCTGAAAAACATCAATTTTTGATGAATAGTGAAACTACTAAGTGGTAGTTAAAAAAACTGAATTTTTCATAAAACTTAATTTTGCCGCTTCTGTGAATGGAATTTCGAAAATCCGAGAGACACGGTTAATATCAAGGACTAAAATGTGGTTCAATGAGATGAAAATAATTTTTTGGTGAATAGTAACTTTTTACTTTTTTTTACCGCGGTTAATAGTAAATAGGGTAACTAAGGGTAAATATGATATTACTATTACCCTAACACATGTACTAATTCTATTGGAAAAGTGTAATTCGACCAAAAACAAACTTAGGAATAAAATATGACCATTTAGGCCCACTTGGATTAGATTAGGACATTTATTATTAATTTATTTAAAGAAAGGTTAAAATAGTTAAAATCAAAGTTTAATAAGTAAATAATTTTTAATATGGGGTTATACATAAGATAAATTCGATTGTAAATATTCATTAGAAAGATAAAAATATTTCCTACATGATGGTATTTTATTTGTAATTTTTAGACATAAAATAATTTAATTTATTTATGACACAACGATGATGCAGTAATTATCTTATTAATGAAATATTGACATAATTGATGTTATAAACACCAAAATAAATGTAATTTGAGATTTTTTATGAATTCCACTAATTTTATAGGTTACTATGATATATTAATGTTGATTTAATCAACTTGGTTCGAATATTTAATTCTGTTATGACTTTCACAAAAATCATATATCAAATAGTGTCAAAATTGACACAAAATAGTTTTTAAATCAAATATTATATTATTAATTATTATTGTATTCCTAAAAATCTAAGGTTCGGCCAAATGACTTAGATAAGGATATATATATTAATAATAAACAATTTGGGGTTCGTTTGGCATGTTATAGTATGTTTATTAACTATATAGTGAAAGAAAACAAAAAGACATGGTAAAAGTTAAATTATTTAACTTAGAGTTAAATCTAATTGATAAGGTTAAAATAATATCCTAAACTTGTCTAAATTATATTGGTTGATAGGCTTTCGACCCATACCCACTTTAGCATCTAAATAAGACCCTTTGGAACCATTATAAACCGATTTTGACTTTAATATAAAATAATATTTTGAGATATTCCTAAGGTGCCCCTCTCCTCCCCTATAAAAGGACACCTCCTCCCCCTCCTCCTCACACCAATTTGAGCACTCAAGCTCGGCCAACCCCTGCCAAAATCTCTTCTCCACTTCCCTAGAAACATCCTAGAGGTTCTGGTCTTTCTCAAAGACCAATTCTAGTGCCCTAAGAGGAGGTCTCAAAGAGGCACTTCAAAGAAGAGGTAATTACCGTTACCAATTCTTTCATCTTTATTTCTTCTTCCACTTCTTCTTCTTAGGTTGTTTCATTATGAAGTAATAACATCAGTATCACTCATATACTGATATGTTATTATAAGTATGAAACAACCCTATTTCACCATCTATCCATCCTACGGAAAAAGAAATCACCGCGCGTGCGTACGTACGGAATACCGTCTCCACGCCGTGGTGTAATCTATTTTCCACCACCACCTTACATGGATGGGTATAATGGTGTAAAAAATAACTATACATAGTTATTACAACATCATATTGATTCTGATATATTGTATAATCCACTCCAATTCAATTCAATATTTATAGAAATGATATCATCGCTCGTGCGTACGTACGGACTACCGTCTCCACGACGCGATGAGATTCATTCTCCATGTTAACCATTTAAGAATGATTATAATGTATATATAATAAATAATAATGAAATATATGACATTATAAAGCTACTGGATTTATGTATATATATACATATGTATGTCATCTACTTACTTCCATTTCAAGACAACAAGGAAAGAAAAACAGCGTTCATGCGTACGTACGGACTACCGTCTCCATGAACGGTGTTTTTCATTTTATTTATCTATCTATTATATATATATATATACTGAATATATATGATATATAAATCATATTTTATATTCTGGAAGTAAGTAAATCATGATATAAGTAATAATGATGTCAATAACAACAAGTCAAAACACCTACGATAAATGAAACGATTTTACCCAAAACGCTTCTTTAACATGGAATTTACAAAAGAACGGGTAATATAATGTCATAAGTGAACCATATATGATATAATAACAATGGATATGATTCTGTAATAAGTCAATGACATTATTTAAATCATTATACAGGAGGTTCGGACACATACGAAGCAAATTGGACCTAAGGTAAGGGAAATATCACAATCTCATTTTTATCCGAGATTGTTTATTCGTAAGTATTTACTGGGGTGTATTTTATCATCCACATCCATGTTCCCTCAATATGTAATATTGTTTCCATCCACTTGAAATAGTTTAAATCCAATGTTACCCTTATGTGAGTTTTTAGTAAAGAATATGAAAGGAATCTTTTTTCGTTTTTCCGTACGAGGTACTTTTTGACTTTTCCGACAAAAGTACGAAGAATGTTTTTTTTAACTTATACGGCATGAATGGATTTTTAAAACATTACTTCAAAGAAGCTTCCTTTACAAGTTTTCAAGTTTATTTTTAATCAACTTCTTTTATTTTAAAGTTGTATGACATGTTATGAAAGGAAAAATGTTTTTGAAGAAGAAAGGATATTTTCCTCAAGAATTCAATTCAAGTGTTTTATCAAAATTATTTTCCATCTAAGATAATAAAGGGTTCTGTTTCTATCCATATTTTTACATTGGTTTGACTATGTTGTGATGAAATTATGTTTATGAATTCCTTTATCATATATGAATTGATTTATGATGTCATGATGTTTCAAGAATCCCATTTTTGTTATATGTGTTATGCGATGATGTATGTTTTATGATTATGTGGCACACATAAGAAAGGATTCATTATAAGATGGGTGGGACCTATATCTCCCTCCAATGCATTGAGTAATGATTTTATATCTCATGAGATAGACATGGCTGGAACGGAAGGTTATTTCGGTTCAGTGATACAGGACTGAAACGAGGAGTGAACTCGGTTCAGAAAGGGACTTTGTCCACTAAGATAGTCTTGGCAATGAGTCATGACTAACAAGAAATGATTTTCCATGATTATGTGTGCATGCCACAAAGTTTCAAGTTTTATGTTATGATTATGGGGATCTCATTTTCACTTCTATGATTTATTTCATGTTAAGATATTATGATCTCTTTTGCAGGTTATGATTTTCAAAAAGATATGATATGATTTTTATTTCTTTTGTATACCCTTACTGAGCATTTGAGCTCACCCTTTTATGTTTTCTTTTCCCCAGGATATAAAGAAAGGTTTTAGGTAAAAAAAAAAGGAAGATCTTTATGGGAGATATTGAAGATCTTTCACCACGATTAGAAGATTATGTTCCAAGTTTCCAAAGACACTAAACTATTACGATCCTTGTGTGTGTGTTCTTGTTATGTACTAAGTATTCCGCAAATGTAATGTAATGTCCATGTACGTCAAGATTCGGGTCTCTACAGTTGGTATCAGAGGAAAGGTTTAGTCAACCTTTGGAAACTAGGATGCGAGAACTTTAGTGAGATCCCTAGAGATATTTATAAGGTATGTCTAGGGATGTCCCTAAGGATAAGTATACGTATAGGATACAGTCCTAGAACTATGGTAACGATCATAGAATTTAACATAAGATCTTAGATATTGAGGGTACTCCCCCTTTATTATGTTCTTTTCCCTAGCATGATTTTTTCCTCTCACACTATTCTTTTTTGGGTTTTAGAAAATGGCTGGAAACAAGATGATTCACGATAATGGAGGATATGATGGACAATGGAATGATATTCTTCATAATGAAATGGGATTTGGAAGTCCAAACATTATTATTATGCCGAATCAGCAATCTCATAATATGATCAATAAAGTAAAATTTGGTAAGTTTCCTGACTTGGCTAATAAGAGAAAGATGGAGTTTCATGATGATCATAGAGGAAAGAAAGTTCAATTTCCCCTATGTAAATCATGTGGGAAGAGGCATCAAGGAGAATGTTTCAAAGGAACTGGAAGATGCTTTGGGTGTGGAAAAGAAGGACACAAAGCCAGTAAGTGCAAAGGAAAAGGTTCAGTTAACACCAGGGATGAGGATAATGGTATTGCTACGACAGCAACAATGGTAAAATGTTTTAAATGTGGAATGTACGGGCATTATGCAAACCAATGCCCTAAGGGAAAGTCTCATGAAGAGAATCAGTATGGCTGTATGGGTAGTATTTATGTGGATGATGATGAAGAGACTACAAATGATATGTGAGATGAAAGAATTGTTGAAGCTCGGTCAATGGTTTAAGAATGTAGTGGAATGATTACATGTTTATCAAGTGTAATGTTGTATAAGTAATCTCATGGTACTATGGGATAAAGAGACATCTAAGGATTGTTACATTGTTGTCTTTCCTTAAGTTTTGAAAGTATGTGATGAATGGTACCAGTATTTTTGGAAAGTAGATGATATGCTCATAATGAAGGGATAAGACGATAATGAGATGTTTGATTGTATGCATGAGCTCATGATTGATATAAGGACTAAGTGATATCATGGTTTGAGTATATAGAATTTTGAGGATTTTGGTATGTGGAAAGTGTTAACTTTAAACTGCATTCATGTTTTCACTAAGGTATTCAAGAGAATACATGATTAAGGACTTTGAATGTTTGGAATATGACCAACAAAACATATCTTATGATATATGGGGATCAACGATGATATTAAATCTCTGGTAATTGTTTTCACTATGTTATGAGAGTGGACTGCAGTATTATGGATAAGCCTAAAGATTGGAATGGATTGTGTTGGACGTAAGTTAGTATTGTTTAAGGATAGAAATTTTTTTCGATATTATTGATGGGATGTTATAGTAATATAGTTTTGGAAAAAGGACAACCTGCAGGACGGGCGACAACCCATCGCTTCGGACAAGGCTGTAGGAATCGAACCCACAACCGAAGTGCGACTGGCCTTTATCGCCTACCACTGACCTACAGGAAGTCCCTGTTTAGTAGAAACTAGTTTTATTATATTAAGCAGTATGATATATGAAGTATAAGTCCATTTTAGGAACCATATATGATTAATCTCACTATAGATCGACTTATGTATATAAGTTTTGCTAACCTTTTGTTTGAGACAGATGGAATGACCTGTCATTCTATCACATGATCTGCTAACACTTCACGAATAACAAATTCAACTTCATTTATTTAAGAGATGAAGTGGAAATTGTTCAAAGCACGAACAACAGTAAGATTGTACCAAAATAAAGTAAGTATTTATTCTAATTAAAATTTTCAACTTTAGGGGAAATGATCTTGAAAACCAAAAATGTTGTCCTAGTGATCTTATACCTGATAAATCAGATGGTACCTTATATCATCACAAATCTATGGATTTGTGATTACTGGCTTTTCCATAGCCATGTTCTCTACCACTCTCTATCAGAACATGATGGTTAGATTTCTCTTCCATATCCATATTTTCACCTATGTGGAAACCCAATGATTAGTTTATTTGGGTAACTGTTACGTTTCATACTTTTGTTTTTAAAGATTGGTTTTGATATTCCTTTTTACGATGTGGGTTTCTATTAAAGAAACTTTCGAATAGTAAACCATTTATAACCCCGACGAATTTCGAGGGCGAAATTCATTTTAAGGGGGGTAGAATGTAACAGCCCAAGATTTTATAAAGAAATATTCTTTTTAATTTTATTAATGTCTTGTGTTGTACGCTACACCAAAAGGAGCTTGCACAACACGCATCCTTGTCTTGCCTTGCATTACACGCAATCGCGACCTTCCTCAATAGCGTGTGTAATACGCAATACCGAGTTTCACTAAACAACGATGTGCTATTAAAATATTATTAAAACTAGCCGTTATGAATAGTAATAACCACTTTTTAAAATTCTGTAAATCTTATTTTTCAAAATGAACTTCATTCTTGGATTCGGAGTATCGAATTTAGCCTAAGGTGAAATTTTGGTACTTTTCGGATAACTTTCATATTCTGATGAATAGTGAAAAATTACTAAATTATAATTAAAAACAACTTTTTTAATCGAAATAATTAATAGTGATAAATTATTAATTTGAGTGGTTTTAAATTATATTTAGAATATTTTTTTACAATTTAATACAATGTTGGTCATTGGTTGTAATTTCACATTTAAACAAGACATAATCAAGTGTCAATCTTTTGATATATATTGTTTCCTAAAAACACGCTATTTATTTTAACAGCGGGATTTAATTATAAAATTAATTAATGCAACTTCTATGTTATGAATTTGGTAAAATAGATTTCATTTTTGAATTCGGAATATGAAATATAGCTTAGGATTAAATTTTGGCATTGTTCTGAAAAACATCAATTTTTGATGAATAGTGAAACTACTAAGTGGTAGTTAAAAAAACTGAATTTTTCATAAAACTTAATTTTGCCGCTTCTGTGAATGGAATTTCGAAAATCCGAGAGACACGGTTAATATCAAGGACTAAAATGTGGTTCAATGAGATGAAAATAATTTTTTGGTGAATAGTAACTTTTTACTTTTTTTTACCGCGGTTAATAGTAAATAGGGTAACTAAGGGTAAATATGATATTACTATTACCCTAACACATGTACTAATTCTATTGGACAAGTGTAATTCGACCAAAAACAAACTTAGGAATAAAATATGACCATTTAGGCCCACTTGGATTAGATTAGGACATTTATTATTAATTTATTTAAAGAAAGGTTAAAATAGTTAAAATCAAAGTTTAATAAGTAAATAATTTTTAATATGGGGTTATACATAAGATAAATTCGATTGTAAATATTAATTAGAAAGCTAAAAAGATTTCCTACATGAAGGTATTTTATTTGTAATTTTTAGACATAAAATAATTTAATTTATTTATGACACAACGATGATGCAGTAATTATCTTATTAATGAAATATTGACATAATTGATGTTATAAACACCAAAATAAATGTAATTTGAGATTTTTTATGAATTACACTAATTTTATAGGTTACTATGATATATTAATGTTGATTTAATCAACTTGGTTCGAACATTTAATTCTGTTATGACTTTCACAAAAATCATATATCAAATAGTGTCAAAATTGACACAAAATAGTTTTTAAATCAAATATTATATTATTAATTATTATTGTATTCATAAAAATCTAAGGTTCCGCCAAATGACTTAGATAAGGATATATATATTAATAATAAACAATTTGGGGTTCGTTTGGCATGTTATAGTATGTTTATTAACTATATAGTGAAAGAAAACAAAAAGACATGGTAAAAGTTAAATTATTTAACTTAGAGTTAAATCTAATTGATAAGGTTAAAATAATATCCTAAACTTGTCTAAATTCTATTGGTTGATAGGATTTCGACCCATACCCACTTTAGCATCGAAATAAGACCCTTTGGAACCATTATAAACCGATTTTGACTTTAATATAAAATAATATTTTGAGATATTCCTAAGGTGCCCCTCTCCTCCCCTATAAAAGGACACCTCCTCCCCCTCCTCCTCACACCAATTTGAGCACTCAAGATCGGCCAACCCCTGCCAAAATCTCTTCTCCACTTCCCTAGAAACATCCTAGAGGTTCTGGTCTTTCTCAAAGACCAATTCTAGTGCCCTAAGAAGAGGTCTCAAAGAGGCACTTCAAAGAAGAGGTAATTACCGTTACCAATTCTTTCATCTTTATTTCTTCTTCCACTTCTTCTTCTTAGGTTGTTTCATTATGAAGTAATAACATCAGTATCACTCATATACTGATATGTTATTATAAGTATGAAACAACCCTATTTCACCATCTATCCATCCTACGGAAAAAGAAATCACCGCGCGTGCGTACGTACGGAATACCGTCTCCACGCCGTGGTGTAATCTATTTTCCACCACCACCTTACATGGATGGGTATAATGGTGTAAAGAATAACTATACATAGTTATTACAACATCATATTGATTCTGATATATTGTATAATCCACTCCAATTCAATTCAATATTTATAGAAATGATATCATCGCTCGTGCGTACGTACGGACTACCGTCTCCACGACGCGATGAGATTCATTCTCCATGTTAACCATTTAAGAATGATTATAATGTATATATAATAAATAATAATGAAATATATGACATTATAAAGCTACTGGATTTATGTATATATATACATATGTATGTCATCTACTTACTTCCATTTCAAGACAATAAGGAAAGAAAAACAGCGTTCATGCGTACGTACGGACTACCGTCTCCATGAACGATGTTTTTCATTTTATTTATCTATCTATTATATATATATATATATATACTGAATATATATGATATATAAATCATATTTTATATTCTGGAAGTAAGTAAATCATGATATAAGTAATAATGATGTCAATAACAACAAGTCAAAACACCTACGATAAATGAAACGATTTTACCCAAAACGCTTCTTTAACATGGAATTTACAAAAGAACGGGTAATATAATGTCATAAGTGAACCATATATGATATCATAACAATGGATATGATTCTGTAATAAGTCAATGACATTATTTAAATCATTATACAGGAGGTTCGGACACATACGAAGCAAATTGGACCTAAGGTAAGGGAAATATCACAATCTCATTTTTATCCGAGATTGTTTATTCGTAAGTATTTACTGGGGTGTATTTTATCATCCACATCCATGTTCCCTCAATATGTAATATTGTTTCCATCCACTTGAAATAGTTTAAATCCAATGTTACCCTTAGGTGAGTTTTTAGTAAAGAATATGAAAGGAATCTTTTCTCGTTTTTCCGTACGAGGTACTTTTTGACTTTTCCGACAAAAGTACGAAGAATGTTTTTTTTAACTTATACGACATGAATGGATTTTTAAAACATTACTTCAAAGAAGCTTCCTTTACAAGTTTTCAAGTTTATTTTTAATCAAATTCTTTTATTTTAAAGTTGTATGACATGTTATGAAAGGAAAAATGTTTTTGAAGAAGAAAGGATATTTTCCTCAAGAATTCAATTCAAGTGTTTTATCAAAATTATTTTCCATCTAAGATAATAAAGGGTTCTGTTTCTATCCATATTTTTACATTGGTTTGACTATGTTGTGATGGAATTATGTTTATGAATTCCTTTATCATATATGAATTGATTTATGATGTCATGATGTTTCAAGAATCCCATTTTTGTTATATGTGTTATGCGATGATGTATGTTTTATGATTATGTGGCACACATAAGAAAGGATTCATTATAAGATGGGTGGGACCTATATCTCCCTCCAATGAATTGGGTAATGATTTTATATCTCATGAGATAGACATGGCTGGAACGGAAGGTTATTTCGGTTCAGTGATACAGGACTGAAACGAGGAGTGAACTCGGTTCAGAAAGGGACTTTGTCCACTAAGATAGTCTTGGCAATGAGTCATGACTAACAAGAAATGATTTTCCATGATTATGTGTGCATGCCACAAAGTTTCAAGTTTTATGTTATGATTATGGGGATCTCATTTTCACTTCTATGATTTATTTCATGTTAAGATATTATGATCTCTTTTGCAGGTTATGATTTTCAAAAAGATATGATATGATTTTTATTTCTTTTGTATACCCTTACTGAGCATTTGAGCTCACCCTTTTATGTTTTCTTTTCCCCAGGATATAAAGAAAGGTTTTAGGTAAAAAAAAGGAAGATCTTTATGGGAGATATTGAAGATCTTTCACCACGATTAGAAGATTATGTTCCAAGTTTCCAAAGACACTAAACTATTACGATCCTTGTGTGTGTGTTCTTGTTATGTACTAAGTATTCCACAAATGTAATGTAATGTCCATGTACGTCAAGCTTCGGGTCTCTACAGGACATGAAGGAGGAAGAATAATATCTCACAATTTAGATTAAAATAATGATTAAACATGAATTGAAAACTAAATCACAAATGCACAAATCAATCAAAGATATTCACATAATTATAAATAATTATGTGACCGCTCTGATACCACTTTTAGATTTCGAGTGCAGTGGAAGCATGCAATGGGTCATGCCCAACTTTGATTTTTATCATGATCGATGATCAATTTGAGATTAACACAATGATAAAAGTCCTAATATATGGAATTGAATCAAAGAATATAGAAAATGGATAGAATACCAGAACTAGAGAGAGGATCATCACATATTATTTATAATGAATTTAATTAATTAAGAATTACATTGTTGGAATTCTTTTTCATTGATGGGTCTATTGATAGATCTACATTGTACCATTGCTGCATTGTAGAAATAAAGAGAAGATTCCCTCTAGCTATGATCCACACGTGATCCAAAAAACTTTGAATATCGTCATATGAATCTCTGGGTGTTATCATGGTAGATCCTATCACTTGTGTCATCCACCTTTGATCGTCACTAGAACTGCTTCCAAATAGTTTTACTGAATGTCTCTTGACTTGAGAGTGGGGGTTGGAGGAAGACCAATCTATATTCTTGGGATCCTTCTTGGAGAAGAGAGCTCTCTAGGTATTGAGAGGAATCTCCAAATCCATTGTGAACAACCAAAAGAATGAATTGTATTTCAAAGAAAATAATATAATTTGGTTTATATATCCCTAGAGTCAAAATAAAATAATTGCATAAGTTTACTTTATTATTTATTTAATCCATATAGAAACCCATGTCAAATAATAATAATAATAATATGTTTTACATGCACTTAACTTATGAATTAAATTAAATATTATTTAATCAAATAATATTCAATCTTTATTATTTCTCACTGGACCATTAAAATCAGTCTGTCATTCCTTTATAATATTTATCAGGACTTGAATAATGAATATTTATTTATTAAATAAATATAACCACATTATTCAAAAATAAATAAATAAATATTTTATTCACTAAATAGAAAATAAATAATTATTAAATATTCTACTCATATTATATTCTCTTGAATAACTGGTGATGTAATAAATATGATAAAAACATGAATAATTATTAAAACACATGTGGGAATAAAATTAATAAACTTATTAAATAATAAATAATAATAATATTATTTAACTGAGATTCTCAATACACTTTGTGTGTGTCCCTCTAGGCCTATTTCTCAGTGTCATTAGGCGAAGCAACCTAAAGTCTAAGTTTTGAGTTTAGTAACATGCCAAGGCACCCATAGAGAAATAAGTTAATGCCTAAATGACATAGTATCTCATATGGATGATTACTGTGTAATATAATCCCTTTATCATGACATCTCTAATCAAGAAGGTTTCATGATGGTTTCATCAACCTATGTGCTTGACGTATAGTTATTTGACTTCCACGAAATTGAACTTTCCAATAGAACACCATAAAAATGGATTTTTTAGGCTATATAATTTAAATAAAAGGGACTAAGATATCAAATTATATTAAAGAGCATAAGGGGTAATACTTTATTTCATTATTCATTAATGAAATATTACTTATGATGCACCCAACGTATCCTACCTCACCGAAAACATCTTTCATCATGGTTTTCATCAATACATCAAAGAACGCAACTCATAAAACTCATTAATAATAATATTAAGGTCTAATGACCAATACACAAATCCATATATAAGAATATATAATGACACATATAAATGATTATTTACTACTAGAAGGTCTTGTTCTCAAAATATCCTACATTGGATATTACCAAGGGTGTACACCATGAGAAGGTTCCTCAAAGTCCTATGAGTCTCCACCCCTAATAGCCTCTATCATTTGTGTCCCTCAAATTATATCATTAGACTATAGAAAATATATTTAATAATAATGTCATAACACTTATGGGTTCTAATCATAGAAGTGAACTACTATGACCTTTTAGTGAGACAACTACTATTGGAATATTATCACATACTATTATACGTATAAGAATGATCATGATGTGATAATAAGTTTATTAATATTCAAAAATTTGAATACAAGTTATCATAAAGTACACAAAATTTAGTTCTAGGGAACCGACTCCAACATGATCGAGGTTTGTTATGATCATTTCATTTGACATCATTCCCCTCCTTCTGAGTCGGGTGGATGGTTTTACATTTTTTGGTGGGATTATATTTTTACCCATTTTTTATTTTTTTACTATGGTTGTTGGATAGACGTATTCATGCATTTTAGATTTCCTCTCTATTACCTTTGCACATTTGCATGAAAATGTGTCCGAGTGAATTCATATAGGTACCATATGATAAGGCCTCTCATGTGTGTGATATACCAACTTTGTAATGATCACCAGTTGGAGGCGGTCTTGAGGTATTTGTGGCATGGGCCCTAGTGGGTTAGGTCGTGACAATGATAGTAATGTTATTTAAAGGCATATGTGTTTAGTTATTTACCTTACGATGTTTATTATACTTATTGATTCATGGTAGCTTCCACTATACATAACCCTTATAGATCATTTTGGATCACCCTTATTTTGTTTTTTTCTTAGTAATCAATGAAGTGTACCATGTATGATATGCAAGGATATACTAGAGGGAATGATGTTATTATTGAAAAAATGTTATATTTTTTTTAAAAATTTAAAATAAGAATCATGTATGTATCTAGTTTACCAAGACTACTAAAATATTTTATTATTAAATATGTGATTCCTTGTTTCTTATTCCAATATAATAAATCAGACACTAGATCTGGAATAATGGGGTCACGGTTGCTAAATTTTGTATCAAAGGATATTTATTATAAACCTTTGGAACTATATTTAGGAAATCATAGACTATGGAACATAACCCAATGATAAACTTTGAGGATAAGTATAGAATACATCCTAATGTTTTGGTAAGGTAGAAATTATTTGGTTTTTTCCTTGAAATATGTCCCTGTCAGGATACTACAAGTGGAAGTGGTTCTGTCACGGAGGTACCTAGGGGTAATAAATTCGAAAAGAGTGCATTGGGCTTGACCCAATTGCCACTTGGTGCATGTGAATGGGTCATAATATGCACTTGGTTTGACACTCTTGGGGGATTTTATTAGGATAATCCACATTTTCATTACAAACCATTATAAATGATTTGAATAGACAATAAAGATGAATAACCTAGGTTAAACCAAATGTTTCTTATATTGAAAATAGAGTTTCATGATTTATACATCCTATAGATGATTATATGTATTCACACTATGATTAATGTTTATCACAATATACTTTTTGGTTTTAGTTAATGGTTGGAACTTGATGGAATCAAGTAAAAATTGAACATGAGGGACAATGTGGTGATTATGAGCAACCAAATGGGAAGATGATAAGAGTGAAATATATTGTGATTATGAATAACCAATTATCCTTAAATTTAATTAACAACCTATACATTAACAAACTCCAGGGATTACTAAAGAAGATAAGGATGGAGTTTCCTTAGAGTTAGAGTGATGGTGACCATATGGTAAAAAAGGATTGATTTCATTCATCTCAAAAATATGGAAGGAAGAACCCATGAAAAGTCTCAATGTAATGAGAAAATAATTTATGTGTGTAAAGGATGGTCATAAAGAAAATAATTATCAAGGAAAAGTCAAGTGTACAATGAAAGGAAATAAATCTCATCCTAAGGATCCATTTATAGATCGTTGTCTTAAATGTGGTTAAATTAGTAATTATTTGAGTAAATTTGTTCTTTTAAAGGTTAAACCCTAGAACGAGGAAGGTCCTATATATAAATAAATTTGGTTGAAGTATTTATGTATTAGGGTTCAAGAATCAAATTTTATAAGTATTTTCTTACCAACGGTATTTTGGTGATAAAAATATGGATTGTAAAGATTGTATTTATTGATTAAATTTATATTTATGGATACTATAATGGGTTTATTATTTTAATATTGACCATATGTTTAATGTCTTAAACACCTATTTTTTGGTTTTATGTAATGGAAGCCTCACAAGATAAAGGATATTTTGTGAGAAATTAATGACAAGAATATATTTTAGTGGAACATTTATTTTAGGAATAATGATTTACATTTTATGAAAACAAGTTTAAAGGCATTGATAACCTTTAGGGATAATATGATCATTAATTATGTTGTAATAATAGACAAATGATATTTTTAGACTTTTTGAAAAAAAGGTTGAATTGAAAACCTTAGTAAAAAGGTTATTTAATGATTAATTTTATTTTAATGATTTATATTATATATTTTTGGGGAAATTATAGAAATTATATTAATATAGTTTATAAAAATGACAACCCATATTCTAGGTTACAACCTGTTGCATCCGGAAAGTCTGCGGGGAATGAACCCATGACTGAAGGATGATAAGAGTTTAGCACCTACCACTAGCCTATGTGATGTCCTGGGTAATATGTCATTATTTTTTATTAAATGATTTGAAAATTAAATATTAATGATGAACTAATGGTGTTACTTTTGATGTTTAGAGATTAATTTATTATATTGGGTAACTTGTGCTAGCTATATTGGTTTTGAAAGATTGTTAGATAAAGATAGAAAGACTTGTTACTATTTTATAGAGCTTACTGTTATGACCCCCTCCCTCCAAAGATACCAGAATGAAAGAAGAGAGATAATGACCCATGCATCCCTCCTTTTGTATGCACCCAACTGACAATTTGCATTGAGGGTATGAAAATATCAAAAATGGGAGGCATTAACCTCAATAATAAAACAGGACCAGGAGATAGGATGAATCAACCCTAAGAAAATCCAATACATAATATAAAAAGAAAACCCAAACCATCCCATAATGAATGTATAATTAAAAAAATATAGATAAAAATCTCTAAATGAAAGTTGCGAAATAAAATCTAAGGTAGTGACACAAAAAAATCTTCAAATGTATGAGCTATTAATGTTTATCATGGTCCATGAAGTCCTCATAGAAAAAATAAACATAGTTTTATATACATAGGGTGAGAATACAAGTATACACAGTAGGAAACCCAAAGTCCTTCATGAACATATTAAAACAAAATACTAATGCACTTGTGAGAAAAAAACAGAACCAACATCACATAATCAGGTCAACTAACCAAATCCCAACCTCACCATGGATCACTTACCAAATAACTAATCCAATTATAAAAATAATATAATATGAAACATATCAATTAAGTTACCTCTCTCCACTTTACCACTGATTTACCTATCTCACACCCTAAAGACATAAGTCCAGGTGCTCCCACCTCTTCTGTATCACATCACACCACATCCTACCCATAGACACCTGGTCCATCACATCACCTCACATTATATCCCGTATGGAGACAATTAGGCCATCACATCTCATAACTAGTGTAGTAGGATATCATGAACATAAAGGACATAAAACTCATGCCCTCTTCCTACCATGCACAACCCTCAACTATAAGACATATAATCACATCTCTCCCAAAGACACTTGGTTCATCACATCTCATCACATCAAATATCGAAAGTGGGACTTTTGAATTCTAGCCATCACAACCCATTAATGTTTCCAATGATTGGAAGTTGGAGTAGGGAAGAGAGAATAGCCAACCATACATCCGCCCATTGAGATGTAAGAAAAAACACCCCGTAATATATATATATATATATATATATTGGTGTTGGCACATGACGCTTGACGTGGATGGGGTGAATATATAAATAAAAAGGAATATACAATGATATATATATATATATATATATATATATATATATATAATATCAAACACACAATCCAAATTCTATGGGTTCACAACTGAGGTAATAACCATATCACAATGTCACCACATCACCTCACAACCTCTAAAAATTCTGATACCATTTCTAATTGCAAAACACCACACAATAATCCACAAAATACATCCCACAATCCAATAAACCCTTTAAAATTAATACATTTTCCTTATTTCACATTCTAATCTAATTTAATTCAAACACCAAATTCATACCATTATTTCTTAACCATTTAATTTCGCATTAAGTGTCAACCACACTTAACCACACTTCCCTTCTTTTTAATTCACTATTTATTTACATCTCATTAATCAAACCTACCCATTCATTTAAATTCCAATAAAATATGGACATGTTAGAACAAAAAAACCACACATCACATTAACATAACATATTTCATTATTTATCAAGGGGATTTTCATCACTTTCATTTATTTGTTTTAGGGGAATTCTCAAAAAATACAATAATATCCTGGGTTAAACATTTTATTAGTTGGATATAAGTGATTATACAATTATATTTAAAGGTATTTCAAACAATCACATCAATAAAAGTTCCACAACACATATTAAATTAGCACAAAAAAATGACCTCCAACATCTATGATTAATAGTGATCTATCAAACATATATAATCCTTTATGCAATATTACAACATAAGAAAAAACATGTGAGGTATTCATTTTTAGGGAAAACAGTAATAATTAACTTCATGGGATTATATATATCTATCTCTAGGATAATATTTCATTTATTTAAATTTAAAAAACGCGTGATAATAAGGAAAATTATTCTCTATTCATGCGATAATAATTTATATGGATACAATTATCAACAATATTAATAATTCATATAAAATACATGTGAAACTAATTCATTCCCCATCAATTCCAATTAAACAATTAATTATATTTATTAATAAGATACATACCATATTCAAAAATAATATAATTTTTTTTAATGTTTATGGAGCTTCCAAAGGCAATTCGGGACCTGTGGGCTATGGTGCTATCTTCAGAGACTTTCTTGGCCATTGTCATGGTTTCTTCTTCAGAAGTTGTGGTACTGCCTCTTCTTGAGAAGCAGAAATGATGGCTGTGATTCATGCTATTGACTTTGTTAAACTAAAGGGATAGAACAACATTTGTATTGAAATTTATTCAACCACTATTGTCCAAGATCTTTGGAATGGTGTGGTGCACCTTGCTTGGCCGCTTACTACCAGTTGGATGAGCTGCCTTGCTTCGCTAATAGAGATCAGATACATTTACAATAATGTGTTTTGTGAGGAGAACATGGTTTATGACACTCTATCCAATAAGGGAATCAACTAGGGAATTACTTGGCTGGATGATCTTCCGGTTGATCTTCTACCTCTTTATGAAAAATATTGTAACAAGATCTCTTTATTCAGACTTATGTAGTTCCTTTCTTTATATTTAATAAATTGTGTCTTGGTCTTCGAATGAGGAACCAAATTCATAAAAAATATATATAAAAAGAGTATATACCCTCCCACATAATACATTGGATGAGAAATGAAGGACTCCATACCTTGATGTACTGACCCAATAAGTTAGAGAAACAATGTTCACAAGGCCCAACGTGAAGCCATAATAATCTGATTCTACATATTTAATAATTTAAATGTAAATATAAAATTTAATTAAATCATAAAATTATATAATTATACTTGAAAAAAATGGGGTATTATCTTTTACTCATCAAGAATAATCCAACGAGACTGATGGTGCATGAATCTGATTAGTATTGAGGGAGATATGACAAAAATAAGTTAAATAATCTAGGGTATTTATTTACCCATTTTTTAATTCCAATATTTTTTTTCATTTGATTATTGTATTTAATTCCCTTATTTAATTTACTCATTTAATTAAAAACATTTTATACAATTTATTATTTCTTTTTTATTTTTTAATTTCCCACATTTATCATCATTATCATCATCATCATCATCATTTTAATTATCACTCTTATTTAATTTATCTTTCATTTAATTTTTCAATAAATTAAACACATACACTTATAACTATTCTCTTCATTAAAACACACACTATATCATCCCGCCTTTTTATCACATAAAATTTAATTAGATTATACCAAACTGAGGATCTTTAAGGTTCAGTGTCTTGGAAACCAGAAACTTAATACATGACAACATAAAAAAAAATCATCTTAAACACTTGAAAGAATTATTCATTTTTTAATCCTAAGTTCATTACTGCATCTTATAACCTGAGAACATACATCAAAGGAAAGGGTGAGCAGAAGACCCAGTAAGGGAAACAAGGGAAACATTTTACATGTGAACTTGAGATACATCAATAAAGTCATGAAAAAGAACTTTAAGGCATGAGAAAGAAATAATGAGGCATATCATAATAAAAATAACATGTTTCATAACTTGAATATGTGGATACAACATTTAACTTAGACAATAATTTCTGTTTCACCAAGGTCCATCCCTAAGGTGTCATTAAAAAAAATTACCAAGGTTATTCACCAAGGTATCGTTAAAATGGTCATCTATAGAGATTAAGTCTTTACCCAATGAGTTGGAGCGCTATCAGGGCGCACCCTTAATTTTTATTTATTATCATGTGATCCACATATAAAATCATCAAAAATTTCATAAATAACCAATACATCATAAAATAAATGGGGTTCATTTCATAATCATAACGTTTTAAAAACTTCTTTTACGACATGATCTTTATGTCACTTTAAACCCATGGAAAAGGAAAGCGGGTTTCATGTATGTAAATCCCAGAATTAAAATAGAAAATTTGGATATATATGTGAATAACCCTATAGAAGAAATAGCTTTGAGTATTCACTTAATAAAATAAAATAATTTTAGAAAAATAGAGAGACATTTTGAGATGAAAATTCTGCAGCATAACGACTATGTTACAGGGTTTTAGAAAACATTGAAAAGAGAAGGGACATGGGTTAACCACTCATAAATGATCCAAAAAACAGTATAGGGATATAATATAAAGGATATAAGAACATGGTAAAGAAATTTTAAAGACATACCATATGAAATGAAAAAACTTGAAAGGAAGACAAAAAATAAGATTTCTCCTATAAAAATTCGGCAGCCTAACGACGTCACTTAAAACTTCTAAAAAATGAAATTGATGAGATAAAATAGGGTCTCTCATAATATTAACACAAAATGACAGTATGATGGATATAGAGATCATACCCCAACATAAGAAAAAGTTACTTGAAAGACTTGACATGAAAACAGAACTTTGAAAATGAGAAGAGTGAAAAAATCCCTTACCTTAAAACGTAATTTATAAAACTCAAAGGTCGGGACCTTGAAGGATTGAGGGAACCTTGGGAGGAATCCTTGGTAGGTAATGAGACCATAACTTCATTGAGCAGGATTTTGGAATGGAAAGGATGAGATAATGGCTTGGTATTTATAGGGGAAGTGAGGGGACAAGGCATTAATGGCCAAGGGACTCCTCATTGGTGGTATTGGCAAAACCATGGGCTTGCCCATGGTAGTTGAACATGGTATTAGACACTTGGGACACCTCATACCTTATATTACAATTCATAAGTTGACTAGAATTATTACATAATTATTAAATCCTTAATGATGTCATTAAACACCCGAAACTCTAAAATGAAAATTCACTATTCACTGAAAATTTAACTTTTTTTAGAAAAATCCCAAAAAGTCACCTTAACATAATATTGATGCTCTGAATTCAAAAATGAACTCCATTTTATAAAAAAAAATTCTCAATATTTTTAATTTAATTTTTAAATAAAAAACACTATCCACTCGATAAAACTAAGACTTAACTAATAATTTCTGAAACAATTATTTACCTATTTTATTGAATCACATTACTTAATAAAGGTGCCTAAATTATATTAATATTTTCTTTAAGTGAGATTACTAATCAATTTGGTCACATTACTAATCCTAAGCGTAAAATCACTATTCATAATTTTCTATTCACCAAAAATTAATTTGATCTTATTAGACTCTAAATTCCTTACTGAACACATTTGAAGAAGGCAATTTTTTGAAAATCCTTAAACATCATTAATTATTTAAGGTTTACATAAATATTTTAAAATATCCCTTTTTTCAAAATTAATCCATAAGATACATCCTATTTTTATCCGGACATCGTAAAATTCAAAAACATTACCATAAGAAGAAATCACAATTTTATTTATCTCAAAGGATTACATAAAGTAGCTACGATCTCGTTACATAGCCTCTTATAACACCAACATATGACCTAAGTGTAAGGTGTGATAAGGTGAGAGAATCTGAGGGAGGCTCGACCTATATTGCCTGAGTAGTGATTTCTATAAGCTTGAACTTCTCCCAAAGGTGATTCCAGTCCAGCTTCACACGGTGAAGTTCAGCTTGGGTTTGGTCTAGAGAAAAACCCAGTGGTGCTACCTCCTTCCCCAATTCCTTCTGATGGGCTTCGATCATCCCGAGACTACTGGATGAGGCCATTATATCTTCTTTTTGTATTAATTGACCAAGGTCACTTGTTTTTTTATAGAAAAAAAATTCAACATTAAGAGTTTAGTTTCCAACGGTCATATTGACCAATGGTCATATAACAGTCGAAACCCAACGATCTCATTTAATTTATACTTATTTCATTAAATGAAATAGTTTCGTTGAGTATAAAATAAAATAACACACAAATAAAGGAAACATAAATTATTAAAAGTTCGGGTCGTTACATTCTTCCCCCCTTAAGAAATTTTGTCCCCAAAATTTTAACTCATACCCTCAGAAAAGAAAATATGTGGGTAATTCTGCATCATAGACTCATCTGGTTCCCACGTGGCTTCTTCATATTTGTGGTTCCTCCACAACACCTTAATAAGGTGGGTAGTCATGTTACGTATAACCTTGTCTCTACGATACAAGATCTCCACTGGATGCTCCTCATAAGAGAGGTCATGTTCCAGTTGTACAACCTCTAAGTTTAGTACATGTGAAGGGCCAGGTATGTACTTCCTCAAGAGGGATATGTGGAAGACATCATGAACTTGTACTAGATTTGGAAGAAGTTCAATCCGATAGGCCACTGCTCCCACATGATCAAGGATTTCATAGGGGCCAATGTACCTAGGGCTGAGCTTCCCTTTCTTTCCAAACCTCACGACTCTCTTCCAAGGTTAAATTCGAAGAAAGAACTTTTCACCGACATAAAACTCCAAGTCCCTACGATGGTTGTTAGCATAACTCTTTTGCCAACTCTGAGCATCCTTAATGTGTTGTTGGATGGAATGGAATTTTTCTACCATCTCTTGCACAAGATCAGGCCCAAGAAGCTTTCTATCACCAACATCATCTCAACAAGTAGGAGTTCTACATTGCTTCCCATATAGAGCTTCATAGGGTGACATTTGAATTCTCAAGTGGAAGCTGTTGTTGTAAGAGAACTCAACTAAAGGGAGATGTTGATCCCATCCAGCTTTAAATTTCATTGACCATGTTCTCAGCATGTCCATGAGTGTTTGAATAGTCCTTTCAGATTGTCCATCAGTTTGGGGGTGATAGGCCATACTGAAATTCAATTCAGTTCTCAGAGCATGTTGAATAATTATCCAAAATTTTGATGTGAACCTTGGATCACGATCAGATATGATAGAAAGTGGAACCCCATGCAGCCTTACCACTTACTTCACGTAAATCCTGAGAAGTTGATCAAGAGAAAAATCTTCCTGAATAGAGATAAAATGGGTAGTCTTGGTGAGACGGTCCACTATAACCCATATCGCATTGTTCCCTTTTGATGTTTTCGGGAGACCAGTGAAAAAGTCCATAGTGATATTATCCCACTTCCATGCTGGTATGGGTAACAATTGTAATACCCCCTTAGGAATTTGTCATTCTGTCTTTACTTGCTGACACACCAGACACCTTGTAGTGTAATCAACAATCTCCCTCTTCATGTTATCCCACCAATAATGATCACGAATGTCTCTATACATTATAGTGCTTCCTGGATGTATAGAGAAAGTAGAGCTATGAGCTTAATCTATTAGTTCTTTCTTCATCTTCGGAATAGATGGAAGACATAGTATTGTATGAAATTTCAATACACCTTCTTGATCAATATTGAAATCAAGAAACTTACCATCCTTCACAGCCTCAAACTTCTCCTACAATAAAAGATCTTCTTTTTGATCCTTCTTGATCTTATCTAGTAATGAAGGTTGAGAAATCATTTGGGATAGGGTTGATGAAGTCCCTTCCCTTACAATTCCCATTTCCAGTTTTACTAGATCCTTAATCAAGGGATCTCCTAGGATCCTCATTGTTGCCAGAACAATAGGGTCTTTCCTGCTTAACGCATTCGCAACTTTGTTTTCTCTTCCAGGATGATAATTAATTGAACAATCATAGTCTTTAATAAGCTCCAACCATATCATTTGTCTCATGTTCAATTATTTCTGCTTGAAAATATACTTTAAACTTTGGTGGTCGGTGTATATATCACATTTCTCCCCATAAAGATAGTGCCTCCAAATCTTCAGAGAAAAAACAACTACAGCTAGCTCCAGATCATGTATAGGATAATTCTGCTCATGAATCTTCAACTGTCGAGATGCATAAGTAATGACCTTGTCATTTTTCATGAGGATGCACCCAATCCCTTTTAGAGATGTATCACTAAAAAATAATGAATCCTTCTCTGATAGAGGGTTGTGTTAACACAGGTGCAGTAACCAATCTCTTCTTTAGCTCTTGGAAACTTTCCTCACATTTCTTTGTCCAAATGAACTTAACCCCTTTTCGAGTCAACTTGGTTAGTGGATTAGAAATCCGTGAAAAGTATTTCACAAACCTCCTATAATATCCTGCTAAACCAAGGAAACTACGAATCTTAGTTACTATTGTGGGTTGAGGCCACTCCTCCACAACCATTGTCTTTGCAGGGTAAACTGAGATTTCTCCATTGGTTACGATGTGCCCCAAGAAAGCCACTTGTTGTAACCAAAACTCACACTTTCTAAACTTTCCAAAGAGCCTCTCCTTCTACAGAGTTTGTAAAATAACCCTCAGATGATCTTCATGCTCCTCAAGACTTTTTGAATATATCAAAATATCATCAATAAAAACTACCACAAAGTTATAAAGGTAGTCCTTAAAGACTATATTCATCAAATACATGAAAATAGCAGGAGAATTAGTCAAGATGAAGGGCATAACAGTAAAATCATAATGCCCATATCTTGATCGAAAGAGAGTCTTTGGAATATCTTCCTTCTTCACCCTCAATTGATGATAACCAGATCAAAGATCAATCTTGGAGAAGAATTGAGACCCACGAAGTTGGTCAAATAAATCATCAATTCTTGGAAGAGGGTATTTGTTCTTCATTGTGATCCTGTTCAGTTCTCTATAATCAATGCATATCCGCATTGATCCATACTTCTTCTTCAAAAAGATAACTGGTTCTCCCCAAGGAGACACACTCTGTCGGATAAACCCCTTCCCCAACAAGTCTTGGAGTTGCTTCTTTAACTCCTCTAGCTCCACATTTTCCATTCTATATGGGGTCTTTGATATCGGTTGAGATCCAGGTATGAGTTCAATGGAGAACTCTACATCTTTTTCTGGGGGAGGTCCAGGTAACTCCTTCGGAAATACATCAATGTATTCCTGAACAATCGGAACATCTTTTATTTGTATACTCCCTTTTCCTTATTCATCCTCACCGATTAACTCTATAAAGAAGGATATAGGAGGTGCCTCTAGACAAGGATCAGGTCAGGATATCTCTCCTTGGAAGATAATTGTAGGTCGTTCATTCAAGACTACTGATATTTCCTTACTTCTACATTTGATCTTAGAATTATACTTTGAGAGCCAGTCCATGCCTAGTATAATGTCGAATTCCATCATGGGAATGACTACTAGATTTGTGATAAGATTATGCTCGCTAAAGTAAACACTAGTCTCTAAACACTATTGATTCATGGATAATCCCAATTGGAGTCTTGACTGACAACTAAACCTCTAGTAGTTCGGGGATTGATTCTATATTCTTTGCAAACTTGGACGAAATAAAGGAATGCATAGAACTGGAATCAAATAAAGTACTTGCTAGTTTTGAGAGGACAACAAGAGTACCTGCTACCACGTCATTCGGAGCTTCAACTTCAGTTTTTGTTATAGAAAAATCATGACCTTTCTCCCTTGGACTTTGTTGAGGTTTATGGTGATTCCCCTCCACTACCCTCAAATTTGGACAATGATTAGCAATGTGACCAAGCTGTCCACACTTGAAGCATTGGAATTCAGGTAGGGCTAGAACCATATTTCCTTTGTTGTTAGTTTTGGGGAGTTGAGTCTTCACCTCACTACGACAATTCCGAGAAATATGGCCTTCTCTTCCGCACTTGTAGCACTTTCCACTTCTGATCAAGTAGTGCCCCAAATGCTTCTTCCCACATTTATTACATGTGGCAAGTTGCATTTTCTTTCCACCTCTTTCCTGATCAAAGCTTCTTCCCAGGCTTGATTCTAGAGCTCTCTTCTTCTCATTAGATTTGTGAGACCACTGTGTCTCACCAAACTCCAGTTCGACTTTCATAGCACTTCAAACTATTTCTTCGTAGCTATCATAGCCCCTATTGGCTATATTCTTCCGCAGATGAGGTCATAATCCACCAAAGAATCTATAAAACTTCCCACTAGGGTCCATGAAAAATCTTGAGGTATAATGGGAAAGCCTTGTGAAGTTCATCTCGTAGATTCCAATAGATTCATTCTCCTTCTGCTTCAGCTCAAGAAATTCTTTCTGCATTCTCGTTCTCATCAAACTAGGGAAATACTTATTGAAGAATATTCCCCTGAACTCTTCCCACTCCATTGCTTCCATCTCTACTCTTGGCTTTATGTTTTTGATTAGTGACCACCATTGATCAGCTTCTCCCTCTAGGCGGTAAACAACAAGGGTGACTTTTTCTTGTTCTGAACAATGAAGTACAAAAAAGATTTTCTCTATAGAGATGATCCAGTGCTCAACAATCAATGGGTCAGTCAATCCACTGAAGTTTAGTGGTCGTTGGTGCATAAAGGACTAAAAAGAATGTTGTTCCCTTCATGTTGAGATTGGCCTATCAGCTTGATTCAAGTTATTACTCATAACTTGAGTCAGCTGGTTCATCATTCTCATGAATTTTTCTATTCCGACTTCCATCGGAGGGCCGTTAGCGCATGGTCCATTGCGGTCACCATTTTTACAGTTCCTCCTATTGCCCTCCATTTTCTAAAAGAATAAAAATCTTTGTGAGAAACTTGTTTCATTTACGAATCTTTTAACTATAAAGGATTCTACGTCTTAAAACTTCATGCTTAAACAATTTTATTTCTCTATAATTCCTTCATAATGATTCATTAAAATCTTGTGATTAACCAAACATATCACCCAGGAGTGTCATAACCAAGAGTGCAGAAGGGCTCATTTTCGTGCACCAGTTCCCGTTCAAGTCAAGCTCAAAGTGGTGTTTTTGGGTTTTACCCCTTTGTACATCTGTGCCAGAGCCACCTCTACCTGCTCGTATCCATACAGGGATGTATTTGTTTGGTAAACCACTTACTCAATACTCACCAAAATACCAGGAAGTTTTCCATATATTTAAACATTTCTATAGGGTTATTCCTAAAGTTTTCATAGCCTAATTTCCATAAATAACTAAACGATCCTTTGATACTAACTATGGAATCCTTCCTTTTTATTACATAAAATTTCATTACATTATACAAAACCGAGGATCTTTAAGGTTTAGTATCTTGGAAACCAGGAACTTAATACATGACAACATAAAAAAAAATCTTCTTAAAAACTTGAAAGGATTCTTCATTTGTTTATCCTAAGTTCATTAATGCATCTCATAAATTGGGAACATACATCAAAGGAAAGGGTGAGCAGAAGTCCCAGTAAGGGAAAAAAGGGAAACATTTTACATGTGAACTTGAGATACATCAATAAAGTCATTAAAAAGAACTTTAAGGTATGAGAAAGAAATCATGAGGCATATAATTATAAAAATAACATGTTTCATAACTTGAAGATGTGGCTACAACATTTAACTTAGGAAATAATTTCCGTTTCACCAAGGTCCATACCCAAGGTGTCATTAAAAATAATTACCAAGGTTATTCACCAAGGTATCGTTAAAATGGTCATCTCTAGAGATTAAGTCTTTACCCAATGCATTGGAGTGATATTAGGGCGCACACTTAATTTGTATTTATTATAAAGTGAGACACATATATCATCATCAAACATTTAATAAATAACCCATACAACATAAAATAAATGGGTTTCATTTCATAATCATAACATTTTAAAAACTGCTTTTAAGACATGATCTTTATGTCACTTTAAACCCATGAAAAAGGAAAGTGGGTTTCATGTATGTAAATATGAGAATTAAAATAGAAATTTTTTATATATATTTGAATACCCCTGTAGAAGAAAGATATTTTAGTATTCACTTAATAAAATAAAATAATTTGCGAAAAAGAGAGAGATATTTTGAGACGAAAATTCTGCAGCATAACGACTATGTTACAGGGTTTTAGAAAACATTGAAAAGTGAGGGGAAATGGGTTACCCACTCATAAATGATCCAAAAAATAGTATAGGGACAAAATATAAAGGATATAAGAACATGGTAAATAAAATTTAAAGACATAACATATTAAATGAAAAAACTTGAAAGGAAGACAAAAAATAAGATTTCTCTTATAAAAATTCGATAGCCTAACAACGTCACTTAAAACTTATAAAAAATGAATTGATGAGATCAAATAGGGTATCTCATAATATTTACACAAAAGGAAAGTATGATGGATATAGAGATCATAACCCAACATAAGAAAAAGTAACTTGAAAGACTTGACATGAAAATAGAACTTTGAAAATGAGAAGAGTGAAATAATCCCTTACCTTAAAACGTAAGTTCTAAAACTCAAAGGTCGGGTCCTTGAAGGATTGAGAGCACATTGGGAGTAATCCTTGAGAGGTAATGAGATGAGAACTTCTTTGAGGAGGATTTTGGAATGGAATGGATGAGATAATGGCTTGGTATTTATAGGGGAAGTGAGGGGACAAGGCATTAATGGGCAAGGGACACCTCATTGGTGGTATTGGAAAAACCACGGGCTTGCCCATGGTATATTCCCATGGTATTGGCCACTTGGTACACCTCATACCTTATCTTACTATTCATAAGTCGACCAGAATTATTACATAATTATTACATCCTTAATGATGTCATTAAACACCCGAAATTCTAAACTGAAAATTCACTATTCACCGAAGATTCAAATTTTTTAGAAAAATCCCAAAAATTCACCTTAACATAATATCAATGCTCTGAATTAAAAAATGAAATCCATTTTATAAAAAAAATTCCAAATATTTTTAATTTAATTTTTAAATAAAAAACACCATTCACCTGAAAAAACTAATACTTAACTAATAATTTCTGAAACAGTTATTTACCAATTTTATTGAATCACATTACTTAATCAAGGTGCCTAAATTATATTAATACTTTCGTTAACTGATATTACTAATCCATTTGGTCACATTACTAATTCTAAGCGTAAAATCACTATTCATAATTTACTATTCACCAAAAATTAAGTTGATCTTATTAGACTCTAAATTTATTACTGAACACATTTGCAAAAGACCATTTTTTGAAAATTCTTACACATTATTAATTATTTAAGGTTTACATAAATATTTTAAAATATCCCTTTTTTCAAAATTCATCTATAAGATACATCCTATTTTTTTCCGGACATCTGAAAATTTACAAACTTCACCATAGGAAGAAATAAAAATTTTATTTATCTCAAAGGATTACAAAAATTAGCTACGGTCTCATTACATAGCCTCTTATAACACCATCATATGACCTAAGTGTATGGTGTGCTAAGGTGATAGAATCCGAGGGAGGCTCGGCCAACATTGCCCGAGTAGTGATATCTATAATCTTGAACTTCTCCCGAAGGCGATTCAGTTACGACTTCACACGGTGAAGTTCAGCTTGGGTTTGGTCCCGAGCAAAACCCAGTGGTGCTACCTCCTTCCCCAGTTCCGTCAAATGGGATTCAATCGGCCTGAGATTACTGGATGAGGCCATTATATCTTCTTTATGTATTAATTATCCAAGGTCACTTGTTTTTTATAGAAAAAAATGCAACATTAAGAGTTTAGTTTCCAACGGTCATATTGACCAATGATCATATAACAGTTGAAACCCAATGGTCTCATTTAATTTATACTCATTTCATTAAATGAAATAGTTTCTTTGAGTATAAAATAAAATAACACACAAACAAAGGAAACATAAATTATTAAAAGTTTGGGTCATTACACACACTATATCCATCCTACTTTTCTCTTTCCATGCCCAACTCCATCTTATTCCTTTTTTATATTTTTTTTCGATTTCCCATTTTATTCTTCTCTCTCCCCAATCAACTAAAATCCCACTCTTTCTTTTAATTTTTTAAAATGTCACACATATATAAATATATATAACCACATATATATTCACTTTCACATATAAAAACTTTCCAATATATATATATAACATTATATATATACAAAAATGTGATATATAAATACTTTTATACATACAATCATATATATATATATATGTAGATATATGTACATAAAACATTTCCCAAAAAAATGTTTTTTAAACTTTTAATATTAACATAACTCATGAAAATATATATTTACACACATATATAACATGTCACATAATGTGTGAAACAATTTTTATTAACATGAAATATTTCTGGATCTTTTAAAACTTAATACCCAAGAGATTAATTTTATATATAATATATTTTAAATTTTTATTTAAAAAAGCCCTTTAAATTTAAAATAAGCATTTTTTACATAAAAAAGTAATATTTATTGTATGATAACATTGGTGAACTCTTATATTTTGTTTCCTTTTAATGATTCTCACTCCAATCTATTCATTCACACATATATCTCCTATTAAAATCATAAATCCCACACACCTACCCACCCACCCATCATTTATGAGTATCACACTTAATTTACAATTTCTCTATCTTCTATTTAATCACCAGACATTTAAATATCATTTTTTTTCTAAATATAAAAACACAAACTATCTCTATATATTTAAAACCATTCAAAAAAATTTAAATCATTATTTTTTTCAACTCCATTTATATACATATAAATATATTTAAGTATACAAAATTTTACCCTGAAAACATTATAAAATATATATGAATATATAGAAAATAATATGTATATATAAAAATTTATATATACAAATAAACATATGTATATTTATATATACACATTTTATGACAAATGAATTCTACAGTGTTTTAAAACATAAATGTGTATATATACACACACACACACAACACATAACATACATATATAGATATATATATTGAAAAATATCTTTTATATGTGACTGATCATTTAATCATATAAAACTTAATAATTATAAAAATATAAATGATGCACACCATAATTAATAAAAGCATAATATTTTAAAATCATGTGTAATAAATAATATATTTTGATAAGTTATATTATTTCTATGTGAGAAAAAAATTTAAAATCACTATGTAATATTTTTCACTTAGTCAAAATATTAAATTCAAATTCAAAATCAATAAAATAGAATTATTTATTATTAAATGATCCAAAAATTCTGACACTATTATAAAAACATCACCAAACTCCCTCAACACCCAAAAATAGAAAAGGAAGGATTTGGGAAAATTCAGAACCTTACATCAGATACCTCTCAATCAATTATCATCCCTGAGAATTAAAAAAAAGTTGATAAGGAAAGATAAAGGAAGTCTGAACAACCACCCCATGTGATACCTCTTAACAAAACAAGGTCACATAAATGGTTATAAAAAACAAAAAAAAACAAGAAATATCTATAAATTATGATCAAAATATTCTCTTCAACTCAATTCATCATTCACAGTTTAGAAAAGAACTTTCCTTTCAAAATCATCCTTAATTTAATGCCATTTTTTAATCTACAAAAAAACATTTTATCAAATCACTTTTCATTTTAAGTTATTATTTTTTTACAACCAATAATTTCAAAGCCTTAATTTGTTCCCAATAATTTATGTCTTTTATTTTAAACATAAACATTAAATAGTTTTATTTTTGAAAAACTATTCATCACATTTCAAATCATATTTTTTTCAAGAGTCATAATTTGACATATGATATGAACTGTAAACAAAACAAAGCATAAGGATAGAACATCCATTTTATCTGTTTGTAAAATTTCTCAATTTTCCTAATAAAACATTATTTACAAGGATCATACCTATGAAAAAAATTTCATAACATTTCCCAACCAACAAAATCACTCATATTAATATAAAAAGATCTTCCACACACATAAAAATCAATGAAACTCATCCACTGTACCATGATATTGTTTTCTTTGGGTGGTAATGACTCACCCACATGGTTTTAAAACATGTCATAATATAACATGTCTTTATATGGGAATGATTTTCCTTATTATCATATATTTGAGGACATAACACATTCAATTAATATAAGATCACTCAAAACAAAAGCATCTAAAAAATTTGTAGTAAAAAATTCCCATCATTTAATAAAAATATTTTGGTGTGGGAGGAATGACCATATTCATTAATTTCATGATTTTATAAACAACCCTTTTTATATTATTACCAACTTTATATGATTAAACTTTTTATGGGAGGTAAGATATTCTATCAACACAAACACATCACAATGCAACATAAGTAATATCACCATGAAAAACACACATATTAGACACCACACATCACCACCACTACACAACACAACCACCAACCCAAACTCACCAACCAATGAAAACATCCACCATACATTTCATAAAACCGCATAACCACACCACTTTATCATCTTCAAGCAACCAAATTTTCACATTACCAATTGATCTATCTCATCCTTCACGCTTCCTCAACCAATGATCACCACTATCATCACATATCAAGTCCCCAAGAACACTAATCAAGGAATTACCTCTCCCATATCAAGATATTATCTATATTGGGTGGCACTTAATCAGTCACACAATTTTAATCATGTCAAAGTATAATTATTATCAATTAAGGATCAGGTTTTTCCCTTTTCATATTCTTGAAATTTTTAATCACACATCACATAAGGAAACACAACAAGAATGACCACACATAGAAACAATGTATTATAACACCCATAATTATTTAGGTTATTAAATTACTTCACCTCATTATTTATCATAAGTATTCTTGAACAATTTCAATTTTTTCATGGGTTACTAGTTCATTAGACATATATAAGTGATTATCCTTTGAATTAATTGCGAGCTTAATCAAGCAGTCACATCTAGAGTTTCATAATCCACATCAATCATAGTTCATATAAGGTTTCCAACAAATGTTATTTTCCACAAGACATATAAACACTTCAATACAAAAATAAAAATGCAACCACAAACCACACTAAATATTACCAAGTCATTTATAGTGACACACCATGCTTGTATTTAAATAGTTCTAACATGTAGCCAAGTTAGAGATGGAACTATACTCATTTTATCTCAAACACCATGTTTAATATGATTAAAAAAGACATTCTCAATTCATATTATTATCAAGGAAATAAATTTCCAAATTTATTTAAAAAAAATTACATGATAGGATCATATGTTAAATTCAAATACCCCATTACATGCACAACATAATTTTAGAATCATCGAAATAAAACATGCTTTCTGACCATGAAATTAAAAGTTCACATGTTGTATTATTATATTTATTTTACTATCATGCTCGAAATAAAAACTATTTGATAATTTAATTTCTCAAGAAAACATGATAATATGATAAAATAAGGATAACATGATTCTACTTCCATATTTAAATATAAGTTATTAAACATGCTATATGCTCAAGTCTCACATACTATAATTTTCCTAGTTACCACACAAATGATTTCAACTTTTGGAATGTTTCTAACAACAAACTACTCATGCCTTAATATGCGAGGCATGATTATTTCATTACTTAATAATTCTTATCTATCATAAAATAAAAATTCTAATCATTTAAATGGTTTTAATTCTCAAAAAATTACCAAAAAAATCATGCTTATCATTTTATAAAATTTAGAAATAAATGTCATAAGAATTTCTACCATAACACATGCTTAAAATATATGGTTATATCAATATTGCAGAACTGAAATCAATCCAAAATAAGGATCAAGTTTATCTTTTAAAGGTTTCCAAATTCAATGGAATTATCAATAATCAAGATAGTTATTTTTATAAAATTTAGAATATAAATGTTAAAACCAAGTTTTACAAAAAGTCCATAACACATGCTCATGATAAATTAAATATAGAAAGAAAGACATGGAATAGTAACTCACATGGGAACCATAATACTTATAGTCATGGTTTAAAAATAATTTATTTTATAATGCTACTCGAGGTAATATGCTTCATAAGACTATTCAAAATTAAATAGTATTCCCAAAAAAATACACTAAGCATGATTATCTAAAAATTTAAATTATTAAGAAAACTCGATGGAATGTTATATGTTTTAAGGAAGGAAATCAATTCTATTTATTAAGAATAATGATATAATAGGGAAGGGAATAACACATTCAAGCCGAAATGAGGTTTCAAACAAATAGATTAATCTAGTTATCCATCATTTTAATCATTAATTTTATGTTATATGACTAATTCAGTAAACAATAATAGTTGTTAGCAACAAAATCATGTGAAAAGTTAGAGAAATAAACATAAAATTCCATTATTTATTTAAATAAATTATTTAACTTACTAAAACCACCTTTTAAATCATAAGAACAATAAATCATGATTAAATTACCTCCCAATGGACTCTAACCTACATGCGATGCCACATCAATTGGTCGTTTAGTAGGATCTGATTCCTAGCATCAGATCTTGTAGGGCCCTAAAATCCCATGTCATAGTAGGTCTTCCTTTCCAGTTTCACACACCAAGATCATCTGACATTGTTTCCCTACCAACCCATGAAATCCTTGTAGTTTCTTACTGATTAACTCTCAAATTTACCCAAGAGATGAAGGTAGAATGGTCCTTAATGTTTAGCTTGGGTTGTCGAATCCTCAGAGACCTAAGAAGAAACCTATAGACACATACATTCTATGGACTGTTTTTGGCTATGAAGTGGCCAAATTGGGATGATTTTATATGGGTTTAACTGAACTCTAAGACACTGAAGTTAATTAAATTTTAAAGTATGAGTTGATCCTAGGTTATCATTTGGGGTGGATTGGATGGATTCCCTTTTCAACTATTTTAATTTCTTATATTTGAGATGAGTTAATTTAAGAAGATCAAACAAAATCATCACTCACTGGTTTAATGTATAAACACCCTAATACTAATCACCTATACACTTGAAGGATCAAATATTTGATCACTCCAAGGTAAAGGTTTGTATTAGCAATTGAAGTGTGTGACCTTAAAATTCAATAAGGATGAAGAAGTTTTAAAATCATCAAATAAAAATATCATTTTAAAGAGGTGATTAGAGATTAAGGTAGTGATAAATAACATCCAATACAACCCCTTGATACTCCCTTGTATCAACCCATAAGTGGGTTATCCCTCCATTGATCCTATGGTTTCAATGGAAGTGGAAAGTAGAATCATGAGGGAGGAATTGGAGAAACAAAATAACGAAATAACAATCACTCCACCATTTTGTGATAATATCACAAGTTTTGGTATGAAAAAGTTCACACCTTGAGTAAATGGTATAAAATTGATAAGAATAATAATAGAAAAAGAGAATATGAAGAACTTTTATAGATAAGCTAAGGTAATTCAAGGAACTTACAATTGAAGGAATGCGATTACAACATCAAATTGGTAGCATAACATTAAGATGAAACAAAGCTCAAAATATGATCAAATACTCCACCACTACTACCTTAAATAGGAATGTTTTAAGCCTTGGGTATATCCTCCAATAGTACAAGTCTCCTAAATTAATTTTGGTAGGCCATAGGTGGGTGGAAAGTTGAGGGAGAGTTGATTTTTCCACCCTTGACCCGAGGTGGAAGCCAGCTTTCATTCACCTAACAGACGCATCTTAATGGCCTTCTAGATGACCTAATTGGAGTGAGACATAGAAGAAAAAAGTGAATCTCCAGATTTCTCCTATCTCTCTGTAAAATTTCAGCCCAAATGGATATGTGGTTGCTGAGATATTATTAAATTGGTGGACTATTGTTCTGGGATGTAGAATCTAGACCATAATTTTATCTCTAAATTGGTCCACCTTTATAACCACCATCGAGGCCGAATTAGAACTGTCTTATGAATAATTATTTGTTCATCTATATGTCTTATATAATACAAAGAAATTTGGGATTCATTGGGCCTGTATGTTGGGCCCCACATTCCCATCAGTGTGCTGGTGTACAATCTACCTTCTCCAGAATTGTTTGCATGAAATCCCATTTTGGTGGTCTTTCAATGTGAATATTCCAACACTCCACAAGTATGAATTGTTCCCAATATAATTATAAATATGAAAATTAAATATGAAAATAAAATCAAGATCATTGGGTACTTTAAATGATGTTAAAAAATGTACCACATAATAGTGTATTTTAAGAAGGAATTACAATCATAATGTGAAATGGTGTTCAAAGTGTGAAATTCACTAATATGGTGTTTATGAATAATAAAGCACATGAATATTATATATATTAACAATGAATATTATCCTCATTTAGTGGATAATCACTTACTCCAAAATCCATCCAATATCTCAACCCTCAGGCTATGATATAACGTTTTCATTACCACCTCCCTTCAAAAATACCTCAATGAAGTATTAGAGGTAATGACCCCCCTGAGTCCCACCTCTAGTAGGCCCTAAGATGGTGACTAGAATCAAGGATATGAGCATATAATAAATGAGAGGCATTGAAATTTATAATAAAATAATACCGGAAGATAGGATGAATCAACCACAAAGAATTAAATGATAATATAAAAAGGAAACCCAAAACATCCCATAATGAATGTATAAATAAAACCCATATATATAATATTCTCAAATGAAAGTCACAAAATAAAAGCTAAGATAGTGACACAGTAACCAATTCAAAGTTTTGAGAAAATAATGTCCACCACGGTCCACAAAGTCCTCCTAGAAAACCTGAAAAAAGTTTTATATACATAGGGTGAGTATACAAATATAATCACTACGAAAACCGAAGTCTCTCATGCACATGTGAAAAGATCTTACTAATTTACCCATGAGAAAACAATAGAACCAACAATAGAAAATCGGGTTAACTAACAAAATCCCAACCTCACTCTGTCTCACTCACCAAATAACACCTCTAAGTATAATAATAATATAATATAAAGCATATCATTGACAATACCCCTCACAACTTTTACACCGATTTTCCACTCTACCACCCGAACAACATTCATCCCGATGCTCCTACATCTTCCATATCACATCACATCACATCTCACCAACAGACACCTGATCCATCACATCACATCACATCACATCACATCACATCCCACTTAAAGACACCTGGGGTATCACATCTCAAAAATAATGTAGTAGGGTATCATGAACATGGATAAAATCAACCTCCTGACCTCCTCCTACCATGAATGAGCCTCGCCATAAGACATCCCATCACATATCGCTTGAAGAAACCTGGCCTATCACATCTCATCACATCAAATCTTAATAATGGAATTTCTGACTTTTGGATATCATAGAACGTGTATGTCGCCAACGCCTGGTAGAGGGAGTGGGGAAGAGTGGGTAGCCATCCATCCATCCTCCCACTGAGATGTTGGAAAAAACACCCCCAAATATATATATGGGTGTTAACACATGGTGCTCGACATGGGTAGGGCACATATAGAAATCAAAATATAGAATGATATATATATATAATATCAAACACACAAGCCCAATCCTATGGGTTCACAATTGAGGCACTAACCATATCACAATGTAACCACATCACCTCACAACCTTAGAAACTTATACCACCACTTATAAATGCACAACACCACACAAAAACCCACAAAATACATCCTACAATCCAAAAAACCCTTTGAAATTAATCCATTTTCCATATTTCACATCATAATCAGATTTCATTCAAACACCAAATTCATTCCATTATTTCCTCCCCATTTAATCTCAAATTAAGTTTCAACCACATTTAACTGTACTTCCCTTATTTTTAATTCATTATTTATTTCCATCTAATTAATCAATCCAACCTATTCATTTCAATCCAAAAGCTATCATTTAATTCCAATACAATCTAGGAATCTCTGCACAACATTACCACACATCACAACATCATAAATTTTTTCATATTCATCAAGGGGCATTTTTTTCACTTCCATTTTTTTATTTTAGGGGAATTCACACACAATATAATAATCTCATAGGGTAACCATTATATTCATCGGATATAAATGATTAGTCAATTATATTTAAAGTGATGTCAACCAATCACATCAGTCAAGGTTTCATAACACATATCAAATTAGTATAAATAATAGATTCAAACATCCATTATTTTTATCAATCCATCAAACATGTATATTCCTTTAAGAAATATTACAACACAAGAAAAAGACATGCAGGATATTCCTTTTTATCAAAAAAATAATAATTAACTTCCTATGATTATCACTTTACTCTCCACGATAATATTTCAATTATCTATATTAACACAACATGTGATACCAATAATAATTATTATCTATGCATGTGATAATATTTTTTATGGATAAAATTATCTGAAATAAGAACAATTCATATAAAATACATGCAAAATTCAATCATTTCAAATCAATTATAATTAATCAATAAATTATATTTATTAAGATGATACATACCATTTTTTCAATGAATAAAAAAATATAGTTCCTCCCACATGATACACTTGTTGAAAAACAAAGGATATCTTTCCTCGATTTACAGATCCAACAAGGATGAGAAATAATGTTCATAACAAAGCCATAATCCCCAGATTCTCTAAATTCAAAAATTTAAATATCAATATCGAATATAATTAAATATGGAAATTATAACAAGGATCTTGTGAAATTTATTTTAAGTCTTAACTTCTACTCATCAAGCTAAATTTAATAAAATTGACTGTACATGAATCTGATTAGTATTGAGGGAGATATGATATAAAGAAGTTAAATAGTTTAAGGTATTTATTTACCTAATTTTTAATTCCAAAAACAATTTTTTCATTTAAGTCCTGCATTTAATTCCCTCATTTAATTCACTCATTTAATGAAAGAAATGTTACAAAAATTATTATTTAATTTTGAAGTTTCAATTTCCCCCATTTATTATTATTTTTATCATCATTATTTTTTAATTAGTACCCTTATTTAATTTCACTTTTGTTTAAATTTTCACTAAATTAAAACAGACACACTCATACTTACTTTCATAATTAAAACATACACTCTCTCTATTATACTTTTAACTTTTCATACCCAAATCCCTCTTATTTCCTTTCTTCTATTTTTTTTATTTTTTATTTTATTCTTCTCTCTCCAATCAATTCAAATCTCACTCTCTCTATTTTTTATTTTTTATTTTCAAAAATGTTACATATATATACATATATATAACCATATATATATATGTATATATAATTTCATATATAAAAACTCTTTAATATATATATATATATAACAATATATATATACAATAACGTGATATATAAATACTTTTATACATACAAGAATATATATATATACACACACATAAAACATTTCACAACAAAAATGCTATTTCAATGTTTAATATTAGAATAACTCATGCGAATATTATTTTCCACACATAGATAACATGTCACATGATGTGTGAAATAATTTTTATTTACATTTAGTATTTCCATATGTGTTAAAACCCTATGCACAAGAAGTTTATTTTATGTATAATATATTTTACAATTTTATTTAACAAAACCATTTAAATATAAATTAATTTTTTTATAACAAAAGTAATTATTATTATATTATAAGTTCGGTGAACCCTTTTATTTTTTTGTTTAATGATTCACAATACAATATATATAGTCACACATTTTTCTCCCATTAAAATCATAAATCCCACACACACCCACTATTCATGAGTATCACATTTAACGTATAATTTACCTATCTTATATTTAATTACTAGACATTTAAATATCATAATTTTTATAAATATAAAACATTCAAACTATCTTTTCATACTGAAAAACTTTCAAAAAAAATTTAAATCATCATTCTTTCCAACGCCATATTTATACATATACATATATTTAATTATACATGATTTTCCCCTTCAAACATGATACAATATATATAAATATATAAATAAGAATATATATATATATATATATAATTTATATATACATATATACATATGTGAATGTCTATATACATGTTTCATGATAAAGACATTCTGCAATGTTTTAAAACATAAGTGTATATACATAAATACACATAATACACACACACACACATGTTGCATAATATATTTTACATGTGGAAGATCATTTACTCATATAAAATTGAATACATATGATAATATAACTCATACACACCATAATTAATAAAAATATAATATTTTCAAACCATGTGTAATAAATAATATATTTGATAAGTAATATTATTTCTTTGTGAGAAAAATATTAAAATCAAAGTGTAATATTTTTCACTTAGTCAAAATCTTAAATTCAAATCCAAACTTAATAATATAGAATTATTGCACATGAGCCTCAGCCCAGTTGGTGAGGTATCCTTAAGTGCATCCACACGACCCAGGTTCAAAATCAGGTAGAGACATATTTATGAGTACTATAGCAGCACTGTAGCAGGTACTGTAGCAGACACTATAGCAGACACTATAGAAGAACTATACACTATGTGGGTACTATAGCAGAACTGTAAAATGTGCGGGTACTGTAGCAGAACTGTACACTGTGTGGGGACTATAACAGGTACTGTAGCAGGTACTATTTCGTACTGTAGTAGCTGGAAATATTCACCTTGGGCCACCGGTTTGGGCTTAGAGTCCTTAAGGATTTCGGGCCACCCAGACCTTCGGGTCAGTAGGGCTTTCGGGCCACCTTTAAGGCCCTCGGGTCACCTCAAGGCCTTCAAGACACATGCAGTTTCCCCAGACACACTACAAAAAAAAGGAGAAGGCCTAGAAGAAGGATTCAGAGCAGGTGCACTTACCAGAGCAGAGCCAAATGGATTTGTCAGAATGAGAGGGTATGACTATGCCATCGGGACCAGCCTATAATTGCATGGTAAGCCTAGCCAGATGACCATGCAAAGGTGGAGAGCTACTATCATGAAGCAGATGCTGAGGAGGGGCAGTTACTTGTAGATAGTCTAGTTGAATTCCCTAAGACCTTTGGGTCATATAATCTCCTAAGCCTATGGGCCTTGTAATCTCTAAGTCTACGGGCTTTGTAAGGGTTCCCCCCTCATCCCTTGAATGAGGGGTTATCAAAAATCAATAAAAATGAAGTCCTTCAGGAAAAAAAATAATATAGAATTATTTATTATTAACTAGTCTAAAAATTCCAACACTATTAGAAAAATGTCACCAAACTCCCTGAAAACACGAGAATGGAAAATGGAGAATATAATAAAATTCATTCCCTAACACTTATGATCTGTTAAAAATGAATTTTAGTTCTTTATGTGTAAAAAATTCATTTTTGGATATTAATTTATTAGAGTGAGTGATGAATTTGAAATTGATCGAAACACATTAAATAAAAATGAATTATGTAAGTATATATCCTTATATTCCAAGATAAGAAAATAATTCCTCAACATTAGGAAAAATTATCTTGAAAAAAATATTATCATATTACATTCATATCTAATAAATTAGATGTTCTTTTAAATCATCACAAATATATGGTTTTGGTGCCCTTAACTTTTCATTAATCATTCACTTGCTTGCGATCAATGAAATATATCATTCAGTATAATTATTTATGCTTTTATTATATGTACACGTCACCACTTTCCACTAATGATATCCTGAATAGACACATAGTTATGTGTTATTCCATATGACCTTTTTTACTTCCCTTTATCTCTTATTAAGAGGATGTTTTGTTAACCCTTTTACGATTTGGGTTTCTCAACATGGTATTTCCAAATGACGAACCCTTGATTACCAAGATTATATTTAAGTTGTGTAGATGCAATTTATTTAAGGTGGGGAGAATGTAACACCCTAAATTTCTAAAATATTAATATTTTATTTTATAGCGTATTCAACATGAAACACTAATATTGAAGAAACCATGAAATAAATTTCTTTAAATTTAATTTGTTTGATAGATTACGAAGTACACATCCCCGAGTCGAAGTGAACCGTAATATAGTATAAAAAACCACTAAATTGGAAGGTATGAATAGAACTAACTAAATTATTAAAATAATGGTTATCTATAGATTAAAAATAACATAAGAATCATTTAAAAGAAAAATAATTATTTTCTAAAAAACTATTTTTTTTCTAAAGGACAGTTTATTCACTCTTTAAATGAATAAATTAAAATTAATTTTGAAAACTATTAAAAAATTTATTTGATAAAATTAACTTCATTTTTGTAATTATGATATCAAAATAATATTGGGGTGAGTTTTTTTAATTTTCCTAAAAACTTTTATTATTTGATGAACAATAAAAAAAGACTGGATTTTAATTGAAAACAACAATTTCATTTGAATAATATATAATGTTTAATTATGTTTAAAATGGGGTTTAAAGTATCAGTCATTTGATTTAATATTAATTAATCCAATTCGTGTCATCTCAATAATTTTTATATTGAATTTTTATATTAATACTTTGTAAACTTTTGAACATTTTCTCTTTAAAAACCCATTTTCTCATCACGTCTGTGGGATTAATTTTAAGTTAACATTTGTCACTAATTTGGATTTAATTTTTAAAAATTTATTCCATATTTGGAAACATCATAATTTATATTTTATAATAAGGTTATCATAATTTTTTAACAAAATCAATAGTGAGAATGGTAAAAATTAATTACCACGGTTAAGGTAAAAAAGGATTTTCTAGGGGTTTAAACTAAATATATTAGGGTTAAAATGACCTATAAAGTGGTATAAAATATATATTTTGGACATATTTAGACAATATCATGTATAGGTATCACTATTAATCTAATTTTTACCCCTTTTCATGTACAAATTGTGGGTACACCTTTTTGTTATAAAAAATTACAAGTGTGTCAATCACCTAACTTATAAAAGGCCACCCACTATCATATATTATTCACACCATAAAAACCTTTTATATATCTATTAACTATGAAAATTAATTCCTAACATCCTTCCTCACATCCTTTAAGCCTTATTTTGGGCTGGAATCCATCCTAGGAAGGCTTTTGGTGCAAACCTAAGGAAGGTACGCAAAGAAGAGGTAACATTATTCAATAATCATTTTTATTTTATTTCTTCCTCCACATCCATAAAATATTATTAAAACATGATGATATAATAACCTTACTATATTACATATAATTACATATTTTTATGTTAAGATAATTACCTACAAACATCCACACTTTAATAAAATGGTTTATGAAATCATCATTAGTGTGTACGACAGACTGCCACCTCGTAAACCGATGACATTAATTTTTTCCATTAACAACATTCACAATAGGGTATGAGGATGGATATAAAGTATATATATGATATTTATAACATAATTACTCCTATTTATTCACTATATCATATAAATATATTTTAACATTACATTCTGTAGGATATACGATAACATCGCTTGTGAGTACGACAAACTATCGCCTCACGAAGCGATGTGATTCGCCTTTCACTAAAAATTTGCATTGAATGTAATAAGGGTAAAGTTAGTAAATAAATGTTATATAAATCAAATAATTATGATATTCATGGAATATTTGTCATTCTTAAAATATTATATATCATTTCTTTTTCTTACACTAAAAGTTGATAACATCGTTCGCGTACAGGTGGACAACCTTCTTCACAAAACGATGTGACTCTCTTTTCACCCCCACACCAAATAATGATATATATAATTATATTTAAAGAAATAATATAATATTTATAATATTATGATAATTATTTAAAGATAAAATATTACTTATTTTCTTTCCATGATAATCATTGGGAAATGGAAATGTTACTCACGCATACATATGACCTACAGTCTCCATGATCATAATGCACTTCATTTTTCATAACCATATTTCATGAATGGAATTTAAAGTATAATTGATGTATAAATATGATAATTATTTCATAATTATTATTTTGGATATTATTTAATTATATAATGTTCACAAGAACTGAAACTTCAATGGAAAACCATGAATGAGAAGACAAGGAAATTGATATCCAAAACAATGGATATAATAAAATATTATTAATAAACATGTGATATGATGTTATAAAGGGATAATATATGATTTTATAGATATTAATATAATTATTTAATAATTTAATAACATGTTTAAAACAACTATACAGGATGTTAAATCACATTCTACCAAAAGGAAAAATGATGTAAGTGACTTTGTCGCAATTAACTTTTATTGAGGCACATTTGTATGTTATGAAAAAATTTATTTTACATGGGGTATATAATTCAAATTTGATATGTAACATCATGATACCATAATATTTAAAGGTATTTAAAGTTTCAATTTTAATTATTTCTTCCAAGGGGATTTGATTTAAATCTTTCAAAGTGCAAAGAAAATTTCATAACTCAATTTCTTTTTATTGTGTTATATTACTTATTCATCATCTTTGATATTATAAGATTAAGCGTGAAATTAATTTTGATTATATTATTTATAATTTCTAATTGTTTTATGTGTATTTAAAGTTGATATACAAAAATGATTCAATGATTAATTCTTAATTCAAAGTTGTGATCATTGTAAGGGTTTATTTCATAATCTCATTCTAATTGAGACAAATTGTTCGTTAATTTTAGTTAAAGGGATTTATTTGATCATTGTATAATAAAAACATTTAATTTTATTAAACTCTAGTTAATATTTATATTTTCTTTTAATACTACCATTTTTTCACTCTTTGGTAAATAAATTAATTGAGAAAATATTTTTAATAAAATCTGACTTCTTTTCTCTATTCGGTTGGAAATCCGTTTTCTTTGAAAACCATTTTTTCTAAAAACATATTAATTTTTTTTATCATTTTCCAAATGATCTATTAAATTTAATTTTACCCATTTTTTACTTTTTAAATTTTTCTTAAGGAATATTCATGTATTTTTCAAAAAAATACCCATTTGAATTTTATCTTAAAAGTTAAAGGAATCTTTGTTTTAACATGTATGACATGATCAAAATTTCTAACAGTCATGACCAATTAAATGTATTAAATATTCATTTATAGTATTAAAATATTATTCTAAAAAAATTATTTTCAATAATTGTTGTGAAATTTTAGTTTTAAATGGTGATTTTAGAAATTAAAATATATTTTCATCACAAATATTTTTAAATATGTTTTTATGTTTTTAGTATTCATGAATGATAGAAAAAATTTATTCTTACTCCTATTTGTATATGTTGTGTTGATTCTATCCACATTATTACTATAGATTGTTTATGATCATTTTGACTAACTAAAGTATTAACATTCACTTTCTTGAGTCATTTTTGTTGTAATTAACCTTCCCTTGAATTATTTTATTTCCTAGGGACTTTAAATTTCCTGTAAATATCCATATTACTTATCATGGGTATGTTTATTGATTAAATTCTATATAATTTCTACATACTATGTTCTATAATGAAATTTATTTTTTATATTGGGAAATATTAATAAATTAGTATTTATTACTCAATATGGATAATTAATGATAAGGAAACCTGTTTAATAATTAAATCGATTATTCGATATAAGAGTAATTCTTTGGACATTCTAACATAGAAGAGGCCAATTTGTAGATATCCCCTTGATGCATCAATAGTATCCTGAGGAGAATCAGTAAGCTATCATGAAACCAATTGGGAAAACCAAATTAGTTTATACCTAGTAGTTTTAAACTATCTTGAGGAGAAATCTTGTTAGTAGGGGTTTTCAAGTGCATGAGACATGACATCTAAATGGAATGTGTGTTTATTTATTTATCTTACTATGTTGATTATACTTATTGACACAAGATAGATTCCACTGTGCTTAAAAATTACTGATAATTTGATCTCACCCTTATTTTGTTTCTTTTATCAGGATTCTATGAGGTGTACAATGTTTGATATGAAAGGATATTCTAGTGGGAATAATTTTATTCTCAAAAAATATGTTGTAATTTTTATCTTCAAATATAATATGGGAATCATGTATGTATATAGTTTATAAAGAATATTAAACTATTCAGTCCATTAGGATTTGATTACTTGTATATTATGAAAATGTAATAAATTAAACACCTACTCTAATATACTATGGTTAGGGTCATGACATTAAGTGTACAAAATGAGACAAAACATTTTTTTAAAAGAAAAAAAATATTTTTAATAATAAAACTATATTTATTCTTATCCAATTCCTATAAAAATATTTTTTGAATGATTAATTTTTTTATTAAGAAATAATATATATATTTCATTAAAAATAATTCACCAGTACATATTAATTTATTTTATTTATGTAAAATACATTATGTGCATAAAACAATTCTTCAGGAAAAACATCACTTTAATTTTCAATTTATTTTTGTATTTAACTATAATAATATGATAACTAATTTATTAATTTTATAAATGTGTAGACTGTATATTTTTTATATTTTAGTTATTACTATTCATATATATCAATCCAAAATATAGGAGATTATAGAAACATAATATTTTAATAATATTATGTGGTTTATCTTAACACTTTGTTGTGTGTAGCTCAATACATCGAAGAAATCAAATATCATGTTGTTTAATTACACCCTTCATAAAATTAATTCCACTCTCAAAATCCATCATTTGGATATATAAAAATTAGGATATATCTATTTAATTGCATCCTTAGGTTCTTAATTATCTTCTTAAAATTGGTGATTTCACCAAAAAAACCCTGAACTGATGATTGTTCATATTTAATATTAATTTATCTCTATAATACATAATATATTATGGATTTTATTCATAAGAGACATCATTTTATAGTTTTAAAAACTCTGATTTTAGTAAATCCAAAGTATAAATAATGTACTTTCTCAAAAGAGATATATGAAACACATCATGAACTTGAGAGAGATTTTGTGGAAGTGCCAATCGATAAGACAACATCATGATATGATCATGAATTTAAAATAGACCTATATACCTAGGGATAAAATTTACCCTCTTCCAAAATATTATAATATTCTTTAATGGGAAAATTCATAGAAAAACCTTATTACCTAATTCAAACTTCAAATCTTATTGGTGATTTTCAACATAACTCTTGTTGACTATGACATTTTTGTGTGTGTTGTTGAATGAATATAACCTTATCTTTAATTTACTCTACTAGATCAGGTCCTAATAGCTTTCATTCTCCAACAACGTTCCATCATGTTGGAGTTTTGGAAATTTTATCATAATGGGATTCATAAGGATTAATCTGAATGCTTGACTGAAATATATTATTATAAAAAAATGAAACAAAAGGAATGCGTTGATCCCATCCACCCTTTATATTTATAGTCCATGATTTCAACATGTATTCTATAGTTTTAATGTTATTCTCATACTAATAATCTATTTGAGGATGATAATTAGGGCTAAAACTTAACTCTTTATATAGAGATCGCTGAAGAATTTTTTAAAACTTCTAAGTAAACCTCAGATCCCCATTAGACACAGTTGATAGTGGTACACAATGGAATCTTACCACTTATTTAATATATAACTGAGTAACTTTATCAAGATATAAATATTGTTTAATGTAAATGATGTTTTTTGAATTCTTTAGGTGATCAACTAAAACCCATATATCATTTCACCCTTTAGATGTTTTGGGGAGTTCATTAGTGATGCCCATTGTAATGTTTTCACAATTCCATTCTATTATGGATAATGGTTGTAACATATCCTTATTCTTTTGTCTCTCAGTTGTAACTTGCTGATATTCCAAGCACTAAAAATCATACTCTTCAGTATCTATTTTCATCCCATCCCACTAGAAATAATATTTTAGATCACTATACATATTTGTGCTTCTAGAATGAAAAGTGAATGATGAACATTGATCCTAATCTAGAAGCTCCTTCTTTGAATTAGGTATGAGAAGAAAATAGACATGGTTCTTGAACCTTGTTTTTCCCTCACAATCAAGGGGGAATTCATAAACATTTATCACTATTTGTTATAGATCCACATCTTTATTCCATGCCTCATTTATCTACAATTGTATATATGGTTGAACATTAATTTTAGAAAGATAATATTTCTCCCACTCCTTCAATATTTCAATATCCATACTTTTTTAGTCTAGAAATATTGGATTTTTATTGATCCAAATCATTGATAAGATAGAATTATATTTTTTAATAAGATCATCTTCCACCTAGTTTGGTTTCCTAGGGAGGTAATGTATTAATCAATCATAATCTTTAATCAGTTCCAGACATATTTATTGGTTCATGTTCATCTATTTTTGAGTGAAAATATACTTTAAAGTTTTGTGATTATTATATATATATCACACATTTCTTCATAGAGATATTATCTCCATACCTTTAATTCAAAAATTACCAAAGCTATCTTCAACTTGTGAGTTGCATAATTTTCTTCATGAGCCTTAAATTTTCCTAAAGAATAATCTATAACAATATCATTTTGCATTAGGATTCATCATAGTCCCTTCTTTGATGCATCACTATAGATTACAAACCCTTCTCCACTATAGGGTTGTTAAATCATAGGAGTTCTATCTAGCCTTCTATTTAGTTCCTTGATACATTTCTCACATTCATCAGTCTAAAGGAACTTGTATCCCTTCTGAGTTATCTTGTCAAGTGAATTCAATCACCAAATAAATTATCCATAAATCACTAATAATAAATAGCTAAACTAAGAAAAATATGGATTTTTATTACCTTGGTTTATCTAGGACATTTCTTAAAAACATAGGTCATTGAAATATCTACTCACATATACCCACATTAGATTATATGACCCATGAATGAAACTTTATGAATCCAAAATTAACACTTGGTAAATTTTTAAAAAAGATTATTATTCCATAGGGTATTTAGCAAAATACTTATGTGATATTAATGCTCTTAATATATCTTTGAATAAACTATAATATCGTCTATAAATACGACCACAAACTAATTAAGGTTTCTTCTAAAGACTCTATTCATTAAATTTATGAAGATATGGGGAACTAGTAAGACCAAAAGGCATCACTGTAAATTTATACTATCCATAACTTTTAGAGAATGTTATTTTAGTATATACTATTTCTTGACACTCAATTGACGATATCATAATTGATGTTCAATTTTAGAAAATTATTTAACTTTGTGTAGTTGATCAAATAAGTCATCAATATAGGGGAGAGGTTACTTATTATTTATTTTAATCTTGTTATGTTCCCTTTAATCAATGAAAAGATGCATTAATATATTTTTCTTCATAATAAGTAGAACATGTTCACCTTAAGGTGATGCACTAGGGAATATGGATCCCTTATCAAGATTCTCCTAGAGTTGTTTCTTCAATTCCTATTACTCCATTGGGGCCATTCTATAAGGAGTCATTAAAATATTCATAGCACCATGTATTAGTTCTATTGAAATATTGAATTCATGATTTGGTGGAATAAGAGAAAATTATTCTTGAAAGACATTAGAAAACTCTCATACAGTAGACATATCCTTAATGACGAGTTTCTCCCTAACTATATAAGATATAAAATTTTCATATACAGAAATTAATACCCATAATATGGAATTAATTTCCATTGAAATTTCATATTTATCCTCACATTGATAAATGATCATAGGTTCATTCAGAATATGAAATGTGACTTACCTTCCTTAAAAATTTATATTCACTCTATGTAGATAAGTCCAATACATGAAATTAATGGAATCAAATTAAACTAAAGGGAGAATAAAAAATATTTTTCGGAAGAAATTTAAAAAAAATAAATCAAAGGTGAAATAGATAATTGAGATGCACCCATTATTCCATTATAAATTTTCATAACTAAATCAACATATAATCATTGAGGTGATAGAGTGATACCCTTATAAAATTCATTAAAATTTAAAAAATGAGTGAATCTAGAATAAAATAAGTAATTTTTTATTCTATAGTGGATGGAAGTTATATCTTTGACTATTTAATTATCATAACCCAGTTTGAATTCATGATCACATGATATTTCCCTTTGTCTTTGGGATTAAGAGATTATTGATGCTGATTATTAAAAGTATTTGGATTCATATACTGGTTGTAATAATTAACATGTTCCTTGAATATGAAAAATTGAAGCATGGGTGATGCATTAGTTGGTGTCTTATTTTCCTCCATTTCATTTACTATACTATTCATCACCTTTCAACATTCATGGACTTTATGACCCACCATTCTTGGGGTAAGTATAAAAGTACACAAAAAATAATTTTTTTTAAATCCCCTTGTGAAAATTTGAAAGAAGCATGCTATAGCCTTGTCAATAAATAGAGGAATTAACTAAATCAGGAGAACAATATCCTAACCTCACAAAGGTACACTCACAACATAATATATACAAATAGGTAACAAAATATTAAGGTAATATATATATAATAAGGGAACCTGAAACACACTCCCGATTGTTTGTCACACTAACACCCCAATGAAAAATATCATATAATTCAATAAATACAATAAGTCATCATGTACCTTGAGAAAATGTATATATCAGTTCATATATAATGAGGATCAGACCTAACCACAACCTACTATAACTTAACATAGGGTCCAATGTTATATTTTAAATAAATATGTATCATCCATAATAAAATCTTTTCCAAAACAATATTCTATCATAGTAAGGTAACATGAACATGAATTACAAGTTCCATGTGCCCCCATTATTCTATGAATTAACCCCACAATACTTCCTCACATCATGATAAATTTCATACAATAACATTAAATTATTATATCTTGTACACTTTCATCATACTTTTTATGAAGGGAGAGCGAGTAAGAGGGTGTAGTCAGTAATTTATTCTCTAAAAAACCTGAATGTTGGGGAAGACACCCAAACCCAAAACATTTGAGTGTTGAAAAGAATATAAATTAAGAGGTGATTTATAATAAATAATATATGATAATCATAGTATATCACATAATCGATCTAGGGGAAAATATCTAACACTAGGGTCAAACTAAATATAATGTTCCTCATGGAAACTTAGATTCCATCACTGGGACTTATAATTCAATGATTAACCAATCATAAAAGAAAACATTTAATCATTATTAATATTCCAATGTTATGAAAATTTCCATTTAGGATATAAAATCCCATAAACAATTTTAATTTAACAATTAAAAATTGCTTAAAGCTGAATGGGATTCATTATGCAACATCTCAATTACAGATTTCAACACATTCTCTTTGAGAATTACCTCACCATTTCATGATTTTAAATTATTAAATATTTACCATTAGTTGGAACTCCACTTTCCCTAAATAAGTTTGATGATCGTGATGGAATACTACCTCAAAATGATTAAAAAAAGGCATAGGTAATGGAAAATAAATCTTCCCTAAAACCCTTGAAGTTTTCCCAAGTAAACCTTGTGTGTGGAACTAGAATAATTAGTACCTCATGCATGTATCAACTCTGTAAGTCATTAGTATAACCAATTAAAACATGCAACAACAACCTTCATGGCCAACTAGTGTGATATCCCCCCTTCACACAAGGTCCTTAATTTTTCTATAAGTAATACCTTTAGGATCCTCATTTGCATCTTTTAAAAGACTGATAGATAGTCTGAATCTTTGCTCACCCAACTCTCTCACCCAAGTCCTAAAATACCATATATAGAATATATAATATCTTAACTAAGAGGTAATTAATTAAAATAGATGGTTTTTTATTTCCTTAATAGTATAAAACACCGAGAAACTTTGTGAGGAACCAATTTTTCCCTATTATAATATCACTAGGGTGAATCACCATTACCTAAACATACATTAGAAACACTAATCATCAAAAAGTTTCCATGGAGACATAATATCATTAAGTAAAAACGTATCCTAAGTTTTTTCATCTAGATCATATCATTTTCCAAGCATCACTTGGGTGAATTCCCCTTCATTTCACCCACATCTCACCTAGGTGAAGTCCCCTTCAATTCATACAACTAATATCTGTACAAAGAACCTTGAATATGCCCTATTTCAACTTTGGTGAAACCCTTCTAGTCACCCTAATAACACCTGGGAATAATATCCTCCAATATCTTTAACTCATAATTTTTTATTCTTCATTGACAACGCACTCACCTACCCCATTTTTCTATATGAAGATCAAATTATAAAGACCTACACTAATCCCACTTAACCCAAATGATTATGTTGTGGATCACACTGACATGTACTCCTTTGATCATGAATTTTATTTTTAAAATTTTTCCCCACATTTCCTTCAAAACTGATAGGTTCCTCTATGATTTTTTGATTATATATACCCTTATTAACTAGGTACCCAATCCTGGATGTAGTGATTGGAATCTACCCTACTCATACAGTGAAAATAAATTTTGACGTGCTTCCTGAAATTTATATATATCTAGGAAGAATTTTTGGAATTGTTTTTCTAATGAGTGGATACATAACCCCTAATCCATGGTCTAGAAATTAGTAAGAAGATGAATCTAGGAATCCCACCTGGTATAATACCCTATCCATTCTTGTAGGATGTCATAGCCAAAGTGTCTTCCATATCTCGTCCCACATCCATGAGTGAAAGAGGAAGGAAGTTCTACCTCGGGCTTCTAGTTCATGTGTAAGTCCCATATAGACATGATTTAGTGGTAGGGTGGATCTTCTTCTATCTCTTGTTACTCACACTAAGCTTGACTCACTTGAGCTTAGAGATTAGAGATGATTTTGTTACTTTCATAATTAAAATTCATATCAAAGGGAATCCTTCTAAGGTGTAAGCCCCAAACATAATACTATCCTTATTAGGCTATATTATTTCTAAGATCATGCACCTCCTAATGGGATACATTCACATCGAGTTCATTTATCTCAAACTTATCTGGTCATATTCAAAGTGGGATATCTCTTCACAATGCCAAATTCCTTAATATATTAGTCTAATCTCATAGGGCCACATCCCTAGTGTGATCAACCACATAGGGCCGATCATGATTAAGTCCCACAATATCATTTTCTATGAACCTTTCACCTAGATATCACAGTCGCATGATTTTAATATGCATGGTATAGTATTTGTAAAAATTTTTTAAATGGTAAGGTGTGTCCCATTATGTGGAACAAAACTACATGGATTTCGATTCCTTTCATGAGGATACATAGAAAACCATGTCAAGGGCCTAATATTTACATCAAAACCAAAATAATCTCCCTAGATAAAAAAATTACACAATGCCCAGTTGTGTAGTGTTAAACCATAGTTACTAAATCCATGTGTTACAAAAATGCCAAAATAAGGTCAAGAACCTCTAATACATATATATGGTTCCATTTATGGATAACTTATGATACATGTAGAATTTCACATCAACATATATTATAAATAATATCAAACATAAATAAATATAGTTCCATATTGGGATTTGAGAAGGATTCATGAAGATATTTTAAATATATAAGAGAGTCATGAAGTAGGAAATAATTCCCACCAATATATAGTGATGAGAAAAACCTCCCATCCTCACCATTTATGTGGGTTCTCAAATATCATTGGTAAAAAAATTTGATGATCTCCTTCCTTTGGAAAGAATGTTTTTAGTTTTCTAGGGATATAGGAACTGTTAGGTATTTCTAGTTCCATGAATAAACCTTATTAAAAATAATATGTAGAGTATAAATAATTTCCCATATATGAATAACCACCACCCATCATACTGAAACAAAAATCGTGTACTTGAAATGAATCTTACATTAAAAAAATACCTAATTCACATATATATTAGGCCATTTTGACTGTTGTATTTTTATGAAATAAAAATAGGTGGATTTTTTCCACCCAGTTCCTTTAACACCTAGTATAAAATACAATAATCAAGGAGTAAACCCTTAATTATATCATCATGACCTTAGAAGTCATGTGTGAATACCTCTATGACGTTAAGACTCACCAATCAACATCCCAATGATGAGTGGTGAAAAAAAAGAAAATAGAACCTATTTCCATTTCAAACCATTTTAGGATCCAATGACTATAACATAGTAGTAAATACTCCCTTACTATAGGAAGGTGGAACATTAGGTCCAAATCAGGATATAATCAATGTAGGATCTTCCCAATAGGGATACTCTCTAAAACCAGAACTGCTATCATAATTTACCATAGATCCCTCAATAACATGTTGATGATGTGACAATGTGGGTCTCATCTTGGGTTACTATATCCTAATTACACAGGAAATATTTTCAAGAGTATTAGACTATCGAAAATTAGAAATGTACCTTCATAAAAACTTTCATTATATAAGACCACTAATATATTATAGCAATAATCTACATGTAAGAACATATTCCTACCTATACCCAACAAGCATGCTGGTACATTTTGGAAACATTTGAAAAATAATATCAATATATCTTGATAATAAATTGGGTAAAGTTAGAAATTCCTACCTATGAACATAAAGTATGTTGGTATATAATAGTTTGAAATGGATAACAGGATCAAATACACATTCCTCCTCCAAAAAATGAATGGGAATATATTCACATTCTAGTAACTGAAGCCCTCTTGCACATCTTGATGGTAATAGAGGGATAGGATTATATCCATGCCCATATTATGAAATTTTTTAAATATATATCAGTAGTGGAAACATTCATGGTAAGAAACACACCCCCACACCAACTGCTAGAGTTTCACATTATAAAACTAGAAAGGCTATATAGGATAAGACACACACACCTACTCCTATCTAGGATGTTCATTGGTAATCACTCATGAAAAATGTAAATCTAGATTAAGAACAAATTAATACTCCAACTGATGACTATCATCCCATTACAATGGGCACATCTGGGTAGGTACACATTCCATAAAAAATATAAAAAATTTCAATATATTCCCAAAACCATGGAGGAGTTATTTAAGTTAGTGTTGGTATAAGAAATTCATTGTTCACAATATTCAACTTCAACTTCTCGATGGAGAGCATCTAAGAAGAAATATCACCTAGGGAAATCTAAAATTAAGAATCAGGCCCACATCCCTACTCTTTATTGTGATTGTTTTATTGATGCTTGTGAAAATTTATCAATAGAGACCCATGTTCTTGCTGACTTATTCCCATGCCAAGGAAGTAAAAGATATAATATTGATGATCCTCCCTTTAATTTTTCATTAAGAAACTATGGAGGAACTTACCAAATTATTTACCCTAAGAGTCTCCTTTGTGTCTATACTGAGATCGATCATGGGAAATCTTCTCATGATCAGTAGCATGAAATCCATCCTAATGGTTAGAATATAAAATTTCAAGATATTACTTCCATTAATAATGTATTCCTAGATGTTCCTCCCCTAGGGAAATATTTTTGGACCCCTCCTGTGACTAGACTTTGAGCCATTATGGTAGTCCTCCCGAAGATGGTGTTCACTGCGAAGGACCGCGATGTAGTGATATTTCATTTTGAAAAGAATCCCACCATAAATCATATATGAGAGTTCTGTTATATCATGATTAACTTGAGAATATGAGGCTAGACATTCATGATTCGTTTTATTTGATAAGAGGTACTCTTTCTCAATCAAAATATAACCTAAGGCAATGATATTTTTCCAAAACTATTATGGACTTCTTAGCTTCTATTACAATAAATAAGATAATTTTCAACCATAACTGATAATACATAGAAGATAAGAAATTAACACTTTGGGTATATAGAGTAAAGTAATATATCATAGAGGATGGAGAGAACACATTTATTATGAGAAAAAATTGGCCAAATACAACATACAAACCATTTTATACCCCCTAGACACCTCTCAGTATAACATTCTAAATACTTTCCTAGAGGAATGCATATGTCACATTTATCTAAATATGTGGATGAATCTCTCTGACCTAAAAATTAATTTTTTTGTATGAAGGTTATAAAAATCATATAAAGAAAATATAATAGTTTCACCATCAGGCTGACTTAGTTGTCTTATAATTCATGCGAGGCACAATATCAGGAGAGAAACTTTAGGATTTTTAATTCACATGTATTACTAAAATGTGAAATATATGTTAGTTGATTAATGATTCCTAAACCTATGTCCATATTAGAGGATGGTGATAATATGGAGAATTTGATTTCAATATACCCCTAACTAGTGAAAAATAATAAAAGTGGCACCATGAAATGTTACTTCTTCATGCCGACTCTAGGAATTGTACTTTGCACAATATAGTCAATATAATTTTAAGTGATTTTCTATGGCTAAACCACAAAATACTCAACTCTGTTTAGAGTAACTAATTAAAAAGATATGTGATCAAGCATCTAAAAATATTTATTATGTTTATTATTTGAGAAATACTAAACCTCAGGTGATGAAATTATCTTTGGTAGTAAGAAGATCATGTTCAGAACATAAATTACACCCAGCTCAGGCTAAGACAATGATCCAAAAGATCAAGAGGGAAATTATGAAAGCTCCATCACTAGTAACCCAGGTTTGTCCTATTCTTGTAGATATTAGGGAATTTTTACTATTATTTCATCATTCATGGAAATAAAATTTGGTATTAAATGTTTTAGTAATGGAGAAAGACTAGCCCTATATCACAAGTATGGGGGTACTTTTACCTCATCTTCCTCCCCATGAGAGATTGGTCATTTCCCATTTAGGCATTGCTTAATAAAAATATTCCACATGTTTTTATCATCTTATAAATTATATTTATATTAGGTAATGTGTAAAACAAGGGGTTTTAGAGACTATATATGGATTAAAATGTTTTAAATTTCTCTAGGAGGATCATGGAATGAATAGATGACTCCCCTTGGAGATCGCAGGACAAAGTGTCCCGTCAAGAAGGAAAATTCCTCTAAGGATCATGAATTTTCTCTTAATTGATGCCAAAATTGTGACTAAACTTCCTATAATTTCAATCGAAATATGATTTAGGAAATTAAAAATGCATCAATACATGTCATACACACTGTCCCAATAGATTCCATGAAATATGAAGATAGTACAGGAGAATAAGTGGATGATGTTTCTATTTGAAACATAGTCAACATTGAATTGATTCAAAATGGTTTATGTACCTAAAATCAAAGCTAGTATAAAAATTTGGAACTCCCTCAAATATTTAGTTAATAAAACCTTGGTGGTTTTTAAATAATTAAAAGGGAAAAGGTGTTGATATATCCCACCCGTTACAAGAAGATGTTTAACCTCCTATAATTTTAGAAATATTTTCACATTATGAGTATAAATAGAAGTGTTAAAGTGATTCAATAATATGCTTCCAAGGGGATATATCCTTGGTAGTTATGTTCTTCCAAAATAGCCTCACCTTGATCATTCAAAATATGTCCCTCAATTGGAAGATATCGTTATTCCATAAAAAGTAGAAAAAATGCATCAAATTAATATTTAATATAGATAAACATTATACTTGGATCATATGAAATCAAGATATCAAGAGTTACCTCTATTAATATAGAAAATAGAACAATGTCAGTCAAACTACCTCACACCAAAACATGATAGTTTTCATCCACAAATACTTTTGGCCCTCCATGTCAAACTATAACTATTTATACCCCTAAAAAAGTACCTACTCAACCAGACATCCCACCCAAATTTATTGATACTATCAAGTCACTAATAGCTGAGATGGAATCTATGGAAGGATAGTGTGAACTGTTATAGCCATAGAGAAATACTTACCCTAAATTGGTAGATGAAACTCCCCCACATCCAATTACAAGAACCCTATATTTATGACATTCAATGATATGGGGGGACCTAGAATATCTCCTAAAAAATTTTATATCTTGGTGCGGTCTCATAATGTGAACCCTTTATTAGTAAGAATTATAAAAACTCAGATGATTTGTTTGGGCTGGAGAGACCTCCGTTAGATACTTCCTTAAAACTTTATCTCTATGCTAAATAATACAAAAATAATCAACCTCTCAAATTTCTAATCTCTTGAGAATGAGAGAGTATGAAATTTCATTTCTAAGAGGAAGTGTTAGACCAACTCCTTGAAGATTACACTACCTTAAGATGAGTTGATAATTATCTATATAGGGAACCTCCATGATGAGTTGAAAACACTACTCAATACTATGAAATATCTATAAATATTTCATAAACTCATTACAATTGCACAAATACTTTATGATTCCAATTTTCAATGAAAATCCAAGTCTCAACTAACATCGACATCTCAATTAAATAGAATATGTAAAGTTGAAACTAAAATCATCACTCTTGATGCTGCTCCTACAATTTCACTAGATCTTAATCCCACATAATACCACATGGAATCCCTTACATAATGGACACAATGAAAAACATATTCTATTTAGGATGGGAGAAAAGAGTATATGTATCGACCATCTGAGGATAAAATGAATAAGTTTTATTATTTTATAGAATGGAATGTTACTGGTTATTTAATAGAATCTATGGAGATCAATTTTTTGAGGTTAGAAAACCTAGAAGGCCTGATCAGGTTGGTCTTAGTCATCACCTAAATAATTATATCTTTCAAAAAAATGGGCATCACAATTTAGTTTTCTTTTTTTTAAATATTCTATTGATGATGGTCAATTATGGATGAGAGAAATTGGGCAAGCCACCAGCACAAGTGGTATGTGCTTCAACCATTTTGGAGGATAAATGTGGATGAAAAGAATTTATATGTAAAATTTTATAGAAGATAAATAACTAGGTGAATAGAAACACAATCAATAGAACTCATGCAATCCTTGGGGTACACCTAAACCATCCAATTCTACCCCAATTTTCTTCAATTACAATGCGACTAAATTTATTGACGCTTCGATTTTCCATGATTTGGTATTCTAATAGTCAGTATAAACAGTGAGGTAAGACTAAATTATAGGAAGAAAAAAATTTATAAATACCCAATATAGTTCTAACACTCAAAGATTCTATGCCATTTGAACTAAAAGCACAGGCAACAACCCACCAAATAGAACACTCATCAGATGGAAAATAACTATTTAGTTTTTTAATGTCATTCATTTAATGAATCACTTCTATGATGATGAAAGTTTGTATAAACTGAAGTCCACCATACCAAAAAAGGGTGCTAGAGGTAGGACCCGCAAATGTTAAGGGAAAATGGGAATACATAGTCACAACTGAGCTCACTATCCCATACATATCCCCGATAAAGATATATATGTTGTTGAGACTAGTGGGAAGGCACAACATCAAACACAGAAGGAGAATATACACACCCTAGGATCCTTTTAGGGTAATTAAAAATAACTTATTTTTGAAGACCAACTGGTGGGTCTACAACCATTAAATCAACTTTGATGAGTGTGAAGGTTAGTTAAACTTAATATTATAGCAACATATGTGCCTTTAAATTATGCTCAAACATCGGATCTTTCCTATTCGAACACTTTATCCCTAAATTCACATTCTAAGGAATAACCCCACAATGGGAAACACAGACCTCAAGCTCTAAAATATGACATATTGAAATAGTTTTTTGTGGTACTATCCACGATTTCAATCATGGATGCCCATATTTATAAATAGATCTCTATGTAGTGCTTGTGGAAGTCTTATTATGCACTCATGACTTCAAAGATGAGGTTACTACTACTGAAGTATATGGTGCAGAGATCGATCTCAAAAAATATCATGCAGTCAATTCCTTTCTAGAGAAAGATTGGGAAATTGTCTCATAAGGACACAAAAGACCCTTGTATGTATCTATAATTCTTGATGACATTGATATCCAATGAACAACCCTTGAAAATGGTTTAGAAATTATCCACATTTTTGTTTGTACACTCTTTCCATTGGGTTACTATGTATTCAATTTATCCCATTATTATTTAGCACTCCAGGGTTATGAAAAGGTGAGAAGAAACCTCTTGGTCGAATCAAAATTAGTGCTTAGTTTTGGGACCTTATCTAATATTTTTAAATCCTAGCTATTCGATAGAATAAAAATATTAATGCTCAATTATGGAGTTCTTGGTGGCATGATAATGAGAAAATTCTCTCATTGCACCATCAATGTCTCAAATTTTATATTGAAAGACAAATTGAGATATTGCATGGTGATAGGGCTTTGTTTATGTTCTATGAGTATCGATACATTGATGTAGGACTCTACCAAATAGAATAAAAGTTGTCCATGATTTAGGATTTCTCTTGGGTTACTGATGCAAATGATTTGGAAATAACCATGGTTGACCCATTTAAAGATCTTGTCAATTTATATATATTTCTCACTAATAAAATTGTGGTGAAAAATTTAGATTTGGGCATGTATTCAACTATATTCACCGTATCAGTTAAGATAGATAAACCTCATCATATGGAAGAAATATCTTACACTACGGGAATTTCAACTTTTTGCGATGGGCTATTTGCGACGAGAATAGGTCATGTCGTAAGTAGTCCATCAAAATATACTATTTGCGATGTGAATTTTGACATGTCGCAAATAGTCGATAAAAAAGAGGTATTTGCGACGACTCGTCACAAATACCTCTGGCGCGACATGCATTCCAAATTGAGGGAAGAGTATTTGCGATGGGGCTAAACCCCCGTCGCAAATACTCATCCTGGTTTTCTATTATTTGTGATGGGGAACCATCCCCATCACATATAATTTGTTTACAGGTTAGTATTTGCGGCGAGTCTCGCCGCAAATACTATTTTTTACCACCGCCTCAATTAAAAATTGCATAACTATTTGCGACGGGAGTCCCATCACAAATAATCCCATCACAAAAGATCTAACCGATATATACCCCTTTGATTTTTTTTTTCATTCACAACTTCTCTCAACTTCTTGACCCTCTCTGCTTTGATATTTTTTAGTTTAAATTTTTTAGAGTTTCAAACATTACAAGGGATTAACTTTCAAATTTCAATGTAATTTTTATTTTTTATTTTATTTATTTTATTTAATATTAGTAATAATAATTATTTATTAGTAGTAATTAAATTTATTTAAAATTAATTAGTTTTTTTTGCATTAATTTCTTTTAGAAATATTTTGTTTTAATTTGCGTTATTATTTTTAATTAAGACTAAATAGTTTTAATTTGCAATAATTTATTTAAATTTTCTATAATTAGTAATAATTAGTTGTAATTATTAATAATTAGCTACAATTAGTATTTTTTTAATAATTAGTGATAATTAGTAATAATTGGTGGTAATAAGTCATAATTGGTGGTAATTAGTAATAATTGGTAATATATTATATAAATTAGTAATAAATTGTTATACATTAATACAAATTAATGTTAATGAGTGATAATTAGTAAAAATTATTAATAATTAGTAAAAATTAGTAAAAATTAGTGGTAATTAGAAGAAATTAAACATAATTAGTAATAATTAGTGGAAATTAGTAATAATTAGTGTTAATGAGTAATAATTAATAAAAATTAGTAATAATAAATAAAAATTAGAAATAATTAATAAAAAGTTGTAATAATTAATAAAAAATAAAAAAACTAATAATAATTAATTTTTTTAATAATAATTAATAAAAATTAGTATTAATTAAAAAAATTAGTAATAATTAATAAAATTAGTAATAATTAGTGTTAGTTAGTAATAATTAGTAATAATTAGGAATAATTAGGAATAATTAAGAATAATTTAGAATAATTTGGAATAATTAGAAATAATTAGGATTTTTTATGATTAGAAATAATTAGTATTAATTAGGAATGAATAGTATTGACTAGGAATAATTAGTAACGATTAGGAATAATTAGTATTAATTAGGAATAATTTGTATTGATTAGGAATAATTAGTAATGATTATGAATAATTAGCAATGATTATGAATAATTAGGAATAATTAGGAATGATCAGAAATAATTAGTAATATATATGAATAATTAGTAATAAATAGTAACAAATAGTAGTAATTAGTAATAATTAATAACAAATAATAATATGTAGTAACAAATAGTAACAAGTGGTAATAAATAGTAACAGGTAGTAAGAAATAGTAATAAGTAGTAATAATTAGTATTAAATAGTAATAAATAGTAATAAAGAGTAATAAAGAGTAATAAAGAGTAATAAATAGTAATAAATAATAATAAATAGTAATAAAAATTAATAAATAGTAATAAATAGTAACAATTAGTAATAATTAGTAATAATTAGTAATAATTAGTAATAATAAATAAATAGTAATAAATGGTAATAAATAGTAATAAATAGAAATAAATTGTAATAAATAATAATAAATAATAATAAATAATAAATAATAATAATAAATAATAATAATTAATAATAAATATTGGTAATTAGTGGCAATTAGTAGTAATTAACAGTAATTAGCGATAATTAGTCTAAATTAGCAATAATTAACGGTAATTAACGTCAATTAGTGGTAATTAGTAAAAATTTGGAATAATTATTGGTAATTAGAAATAATTAGCGGCAATTAGAGGTGAATAGTAATAACTAATAATAATTAGTAATAAATAGTAATAAATAGTAATAAATACTAATAAATAGTAATAAATAGTAATGAATAGTAATAATTAGTAATAATTAGTAATAATTAGGAATAATTAGTAATAATTAGTAATAAATAATAATAAATAGTAATAAATGTTAATAAATTTCAACAATTAGGAATAATTAGGAATAATTAGAAATAATTAGTAATAAATAGTAATAAATTGTAATAAATAGAAATAATTCATAATAATTAGTAATAATTAGTAATAATTTGTAATAATTAGTAATAATTATTAATACTTAGTAATAATTAGTAATAATTAGGAATAATTCAAAATAATTAGAAATAAATAGTAATAAATAGTAATAAATAGTAACAAATAGTAAGTAATAGTAACAATTAGCGGTAATTAGTAATAATTAGCAACAATTAGTAACAATTTACAAAAGTTAGTAATAATAAGCGGTATTTAATAACAATTAGTGGTAATTAGAAAAAATTGTTATAAAAAAATAACAATTTGTAATAATAAGTGGTAATTAGCAGTAATTAGTGGTAATTTTCTATAATTAGTAATAATTAGCATTAATTTTTAAAAATTAGCGGTAATTAGAAAAAAAGTATTACAAACTAATAAAAATTAGTAATAATAAGTGGTAATTAGTAGTAATTAGCGGTAATTAGCGATAATTAGTAAAAATTACCTAAAATTAGTTAAAATTAGTGGTTATTAGTAAAAATTTCCAGTAATTAGTAAATTTTTTTATAAACTAATAAAATTAGCAATAATAAGTGGTAATTTGGAGTAATTAGCAGTAATTGGTGGTAATTAGTAAAAATTATCTATAATTAGTAACAATTAGCAACAATTAATAAATATTAGTAGTAATTAGTAACAAATTTCTATAATATAATAAAAATAGAAATAATAATTGGTAGTTAGTAGTAATTAGCAGTAATTAGCGGTAATTAGGAAAAAAATCATATTTTTTTATATCAAATTAATCATATTTTTTTTTATTTTTTTTATTTTTTAGAGTAATATGAATCATAAAAGTCAACAATTGTCTTTATTACATGATCATGATTGGATAAATCATCAGAATAATCCAAACGGTTCTATTATAAATCCTCTATATATTGAGGGTTTTGAAGATTTTTTATCATTTTAATCATAAAAACTAGAAGTTATTTTAGAAGGGACAATTAAGTGTCCATGAAAGAAATGTGATATGGGAAAGTTTAACACATTTGAAAATGTTGGGGGTCATCTATTATGATTTGGTTTTTGAAATGATTATGTTTTTTTAGTATCGACATGGTGAATGAAATTCCAAAGATGATACTAATAAATTGGTTCTAGATCCATCATAGTTCCAAAATTTAGTACATGATGTGGCTAGTTCATTTTTTCAACAAACTAAAACTCAGGATGATATCGATTCAAATCTAAATTTGGAACTATCCCAATTTTTACAATGAAAAAAATAACTTATATCCATGGACCTGTAGCCATAGTTTTATAGGTATGTGGCTATAGGTTAATTTATAGATACACTTACATTAAAACCCGTGGAAAATTGGGTTTGATCATCAGGAATTTTCCTCCTCTTTGAGACCCCCTCTCATTACCCTCACCTCTATGAGACCCTCCTTCCTTGGTGGTGCCACTCGTTAGCTCTATTCTCCCCAACCCACCTCCCCCGATGGTGCCCCTCACAACGATGCCCCTCACTACCATCGAACGAGGCAACCCCACTACGAGATCTAATCTCTGACCCTCCTCCCCCGACATTGGCACGGAATGTAGACACCTCACCTCCCCCACCGATGCTACTCCTAGGTGGCCTCCCCACCTCCTCCTTATGGATCTCAGTCAGTCACAGCTCCTGAATTCACTTACCCATAAATGTATTTAGGGTTTTATCTTCTATGATGGATGCCTTAGATCTCAATATATCTTTTGATTTATATTTTCACAAGTCATACTCATGTAAATAAGGAGAGATGAGTCATCTTAAAGAACCTATGGTTTTGGGGAAGATAAATCCTATTAGTTTCCATGATGGACTAATGAAACCAAATAAGAAATATGTATAATTACAGACTCTGTGATAAGTGTAAACCAAATGGTAGAGATTTTACAATGTAATATAGTAACATGAGGATATATATGTGATGATATGATTATGTGACCTCATGAAACAACCATATTATAACAGAAAATGATGTAAGTATTATGTGAACGTGGGATTATCATGAAAATATGATCACACAGGATGGTCCTATTGGAATATATCATGTGTATGTATCTTTTACAATTACTTTACATAGAATTTTCATATAGTATTTATTATCTATCATATGTTATGATTGAAAAACAATTTTAAAATATTAAAAAATAATATTTTGAGTAGTTTTTAAGGCTTTATTTCACATTATTACACAAATTAGTTAATGTTTTTAAATGTTGATAATTATAGAAGACTTAAATGACAACCTGGGTGATAATTATTATAGAGATTATCATTCATGACCAACTGAGGATATTTTATAAATATTTATGAGAATTTTATGAGATTTATGGATAAACATATTATTATATTATTATTCTAAAAATTTCTTATAGATATTGACACAGATTACTTTCTTGAGATAAAATTAATGTTAAAGTTTGAAAGCCTTTGTTTACTCATTGATATTGCAAGAATAAGAAAGGTAAATTTTTCTATATCTACTGTGTGAAGAGCCAAATCTACTTATTATACACTAATAATAATCATCAACAACTTTAATTGGTTTAACTATTATATATTCATTATGATTAATTTAATTTATGATGTAAAGTTTTATCCAGCTGTAATCACTCAACTCACGCATGGTTGTGCCTCTATTAAAAGGTAGTGTATTGGTTATGCTAACCAAGGAAAAAATTAGTTCATATATTCTACCTTATCCCAAAAAATGTAGGTTTTTGGGTTGTGCCTTCAAATTTGAAAAAGGTAGGTTGGTTTGTATTGGATATTGGGCATGATAAAACAATATTATAAAGAGTTTTAAATCTCCTTCAAAAGTGAGATCTATTTAGTGTGTACCATTCTTTAGAGGAGTTAAGAGGTGTGAAGTTTATGAGATATTTTTGATTAGAACTACTATAAAAATCCTTTTATACTCTTATTCATTATTTTTTTCATACAATCTTCACACTAAAATTTCATTTATTATTTATATTTAAATTGTTTATTCTTATTATCCTTCAAATTATGAATTTTTTTTTAAAATTTTATTTGAGTCTATTCACCCACCCACTAGACTTTAGATAATATATATATTTGGATCAAAAATTAATATCAAAGTCTATCCATTTATGAGATTTACTTCATTAATTATTTTCCTAAAACCATTCTTGGTATCATTTACATTGATACTTTGAGCATTTAACCAGTTAATGTGTTATTTACATTGATGATATTCATAGGACACTGAAATCACTTAATTAATTGGTAGAAATTATTTTACATAAATAGTAATATATATAATCCACATAGGAGAATAGATAATTGATAATTTTAGAGGTATTTATTTTGTTAAGAATAATTTCTAGTATCTAAACTATGAAAAGATTATTTCCCTTTATATAGAACACATACATAAAATTTATATATTGGATAAAACTTAATTTATTAAACCAAAATCCAATTTTTTTTAGATTTTGATTTTATTTAACACATTTCAAATTTATGTGTTGAAAATTGAAGAACACAAGATAATCAAATTAGAAAAATTGATCAAATGGTATCCCGTATCATTCCCATTTTCACTCTGATGTGGTGTTATACTCCCTGATTAAAAATAAAAAATGGAATGGTGTCCTTCAATACACTATGGTATAATGGAATCCTTCAACGCACTATGTTATATGATATGGTTTATATTTTCAAAATGTCTCTAAATTTCAATAAATCTTTGTATAATTAATACAAAACATTATAAATCATTATCAATCCATCCAAACACTTTTGTGAATTTATTATTATTATCTCTTAGATTTCATATAAACTCTTTTTACTATAATCAATCCTCATTCTTGGAACATATGTGTGAATATTCGAAATTTTTTATCATTTAAAACATTTATCAATTCCATAAACAATAATTTTAATACATTTGATCTGACTTTTTAGGAACATGTTATTGATGATTACTTATTATCTTATGAAACAATACATATCATGGTAATTCAGTTTTTAGATTATTTATTTAATCTATGTTTATATTCCTCATAATGGATAGATACTATATGTACAATGTTGATCCAATCACTGATGAGTTTTAGAAGTTACGATATTTTTTAGACTTTACATTCACTAATGATTCAAATGATGGATTAATTCAATGCCTATGTTTTTATTGTGTTAGAATACCATGGTTAACTCATGAGGAAGTGAGTTAACATTTCAATAAACATGGTTTCCAAAAATATTATCATGTGTGGTATCATAATGAAGAAAAATATCAAGTGGATAATGAAATTGATTTAGTAGAAATGATTGGTATGAAAATTTTGATTTGTGATCAGTTTCCTTTTGTTTCTGAAGCCAACTCCTCATGTAGATTGGTTCAAGATGAAATGAATACTAAAACATAGTTTTCATCTATTAATTAGTATGATTATGTTGAGAGTGTTATAAATATGAAGGAATATTCAAATACCATAGTATATTATACATGTGAAAAATGAGAAAACATCAGTTTTTAATGCAATTATATCATGAGAAAATAATGTATGGATTAGTAATACCACGAGAGATTATCTACTTACATTTATTAAGGATTTATTTCCAGATGATGCATGTATTCCAAAAAATGATTACATGGAATCAAAGTTGGTTATAAAATTTGGATTTTTATCTATTAAGATTCATTATAACCCCAAATATTATTGTATGTTCTGGAAGAAAAATGAAAAGTTGAGTCAGTGAAAATAGTACGGAACATCAAGGTGTAAGAATAATAAATATAGAACTCAATCTCACATACAAAATCAAGTGATATGGAACTTCCCTTTAATTCCTTGGATTCAAAAAATTTTTATGTTAGAAAAAATGGAAAGGAATATGGGATGGAATGAAGATAAAAGAAATAAGGATAATGATGAAATAGTTCATCCTGCAGATGAGATGTATTGGAAGAAATTTGATAGGTCACATCCAAATTTTGTAGCCAAACCATGAAATGCTAGATTGGTATTATACTGTGATGGTTTCAACCCATTTCTCAAAATGTATACTACACATAGTAATTGGACTATTTTCATTCACATTTATAACTTTCCTTTATGGATGTGTATGAAGAATCCATTTACTATCATGAGTATATTGATATCTGGAATAAGTGACCCTATAAATGATACTGATATATACTTTAATCCATTAATAGATGAGTTAAAGGATCTTTGGACTATTTGTGCACAAGAATACAATACATTTAGGAAGGAGTACTTTATGTTTTGTGTAACTTTATTAGGGATAATAAATGATTTTACTTATTATGAAATGATGTTTGGTTGGAGTACTAAAGGCAAAATATCCTACCCTATTTTTATGAAAAAATAAACATTCTTAGAGATTAAAGTTTTGATGAACTTTCAGCTTCACAGGGAATCGGAAATTTCTACCGATGGATCATCCATATAGGAAAAATCAGAGACAGTTCGATAATTACATTGAGACAGATGAGACACCTCAATTAATATCAGGGAATGATATTAATAAATAACTTTATGCTTTGAATTATGTTCTTGAAAAAATTCAATCAAATATAAGAAAACAAAATCATGTTAATTCGAATTATAATCGAAATTGGAGAAATAAAAACATATTCTTTGAGTTTCTATACTGGTCATAAAATTTATTACGTTATTTTTTGGATGTAATGAATATAGAGAAAAAAATTTGTGAGATTTTACTTGATACTATTTTAATTTTCAAAGGAAAAAACATAAGGCGATTTGTAGTCACTTCATGATTTGACGGATTGGGGTATAAGAGAAAGACTTCATCCTGAGTTAATTGGTCAAAATAAGTGAAAATTCCCTTTTTCTTGTTATTTGATGAAAAATGTGGAGAAGAAACAATTTATTCAGGTCTTGGAAAGTTATAAGGTTCCAGATGGTTATTCATGTAATATTTTGAAAAGGGTGAATACACAAGATGTGAAACTAAAATATCTTAAAACCCATGATTACCTTGTCTTGTTACAGGAGTTGATTCCCATTTACATTTGAAATTTACTTTTATATAATGCTAGATTTGTTATGATTAAGTTTTGTCATTTTTATCAAGACATTTTTTCCAAAAGACTGAGTATAATTGTTGTTCATAAATTTCAGAGAGATGCACCATTTATTATTTGTAACATGGAGAAAAATTTTCCATTGTCATTTTTCACATGTATGTTACATCTGATTGTATATCTTCCCACATAAGTTCTTTTTGGTGGCCCTGTTTCAAGTTAGTGTATGTATCCTATAAAAATAATGATGTTTACATTGAAATATTATATGATAAATAAATATCATCCTGAAGGCTCTATTGTGAAATGCTATTTAGCACAAGAATACATGGATTTCTATTCATCGTACTTAGATAACGTCACTAAGAGGTCTAATAAAATAATGAGAACTGAATATGAGAAATATGATCCCATTGAGCCTGTATTTTATTGACTACCCCAAATAGGGGGATATCTAGATCGTAATCGTTATGTACTTTAAGAAGGGAAGCATGGGAAATGACTCATCGTATAGTATTATTCAACTGTGGTGTTCTTGATGATTATATCAAGTTAGTAAACTAATAAATATGATTTTTTTTATTGTGTGATTTCTTCATATCTTCTGACATTTTAAATCTTTTATATCTATAGAGAATATTTAGAAATTATAAAAAGAGGAATCTATCTCTATCTATTAAGAGGAAGGAACTATTGCACAACAAATAATTTGCTTCTTGGTTAAATTCAAAGGTAATAGATTTATTTTTCTTCTTATCATAACATAATCGAATGTCTCTCGTTAATATGTTGGTATCTTTTAGGTTTTAAATATACTAATGAATGAGGTATCAGAAAAAATAAGAGCATTGTCCTTTGGTCCAAATGATGTGGTACATGATTGTAAGGCAATAGCTATAAATGGATTTGAATTATTTATAAATAATTATGAAAAAAATGGAAACACTGCATGAAGGTGTATTGATAAGCAACACAAGATATTGTTATGTGAGTGCATCATATAGACAACCTCAATCATAAAATATATCATATTACAGTGTTGTTGAAAGAATTATTTTATTATATTATTATGCACATGTTCGGGTCATAATGATGAAATGAAATTAGTTTGATTCAATGACATGATAAGGAATGTATATTGATAACTGTGGATTTAGAGTGATTGATATAAACCACCATCTTCATAATGATGAACCTTATATTCTTACATCACAAGATAGACATGTGTTTTATGTAACTAACTTGTTAAAAAAAAACTTAGTGTTATTATTGATGTCATTCCTAGAAATATTTTTGATGAATACATGGATGACAATGATGTTGTAGATGAACCTATCAATATTTATTCGAATGTTTCATTTGATGAAATAAATGATTAAATTGTTAGAAGAGACTGCGAAACATAAATTATCATAGAGTACACATAGTGTTGACATATTTTTATGTATTTACCTGATATTATCACAATATTATATGTGTTTTTCTTAAAATTTCATGCATTATATTAAATTAACTAGTATATTTTATACCATTTTTGAATATAAAACTATTAATAACCTAACCAATTTATGTTTAAGCACATCTCTTATTATTATTGATCATATAAAAGCCTTGATATTTTATTAATATAAATATCACACATGAAACTGTATCTCATTATTTTATGATACAATTTTATTATTTAACATTTTTCCTTATTTCTATTTATTTTAGAATATTATTTTAAATTTACATGTCAAAATCTATGATTATGATGATATGAGAAGAAGTATAATAATAAAGAGAAATGAACATATGTCTACTCTAGGCACCACTATAAGTACAATTTATGTTTTAATATTATGGTATTTCAAATTATTTATCTTGTTATTTTTTATTTTATTTTATCATCGATGTTATTTTAGGATACATAATCAAGGAGACAGTTGGATTATGCCATTGAGTCTAATAGTATGGCAAGGGGTACTACTATGGATGATTATACTGTTCAGCATACTACTATACTACTTGAGTCACTATGAGGTCATCCTCCCATTATTCCACCTCCATATTATCCATAGCCACCTTTTACTTATCCCTTTTCACCTATACCCACATCGAATGGTAGTTCTCAGACTCCCATCCCACCTTATTTTCCATTCCCACCATCCACTATACAGGGCACTGCACCCCCATATATTCCACCACCATATCTATATCCATATCCACCCTCATTTGTACAGGGTTATCTATCAGGTTTTCTCCCTCCATCAGTACACTTTTCATCATATACTATATAGAGTACTCCTAGTATAGATATCCTAGCTACCACATAGGCTACACCCTTCTCTAGATATAGAACTTTAGGGGTTAGTAGATCCCCCATCTACTAGTATGTGTTTCAACATTAATGTTAAATTCACACATATTATTTTGCTTTATTATTTTTTTATTGATTAGATCAATCCTCTACCAGATGATGAGGCCGCACAAAAATTAGAGAGGTCTGGAATCGACACACACAAATCATGGTGGAATACAATGAGGTTGGTTCTATAATTGAAAAAATGGTATGGAATGTAAAATATTTATGGTAAAACTTTATAAAAACATCAATATAATCCTGGTTTAACCAATAAGTTATAGGGAATTTGGAGAAAAAATAAACAACTATGACTGGGAATAGATTTGTTCAAGTAGTATTAATCACCTCATATATATATATATTAATTTATAATATTTTCTTAAGAAATATTTTGTCCATTGTAGCTTTGATATAATTTTCATGATGAAACAAATTCCAAGGACACATGGTTAATAGAATTATGTGAAATGTGAAGAGTATAAAAGTATGACTTATATGTTGGTTAGAAAAAGAGAGTTGGTATGAAGCTTGCAGAAATACCAGTGATTCATTATTTCCCAATATCACAATACTAAGAGATGATAAGCTATTGGAAGATTCCAAGGATTAATGTATTTGTTAAATATATATATATATATATATATATTAATTAATTTATTTGAAAATTATTTTTAAAGTATAAATTACTTGTTTTATTTGTGTTAATGAAATTATATAATTAATTTTTATAGGATAAATCAGACAAAAATAAAAGAAATAAGAGAGGAATGAAACACATTTATACTATTGGACACACTCAACTCCTAGATCATGATCCAACATATGTAATTTAACATTTAAAACATTTATATTGGTTTATTTTAATTTTTTGACTTCTAATTTTGATTTATTTATTTGTTTTTTTCCATAAAAAGGCATTGAATAATGAGGTTTTCATTCCTCACTATACTTAATTCTGTACAAGAAAAAAAAGAAAGATGGTATTGTGATAAATATCGACACCGAGAAGGAGGCTTTAAGTATATTTCAATTTATTTTATTTTGACTGAATTTAATTCCTTATATTATTTTATCATTTTAATTTATGTTATATATCAATCAACAAAATTATTTTAAGGCATTGGTAGAAAAAGAAGCTAACAATTTGGGCCCAAATGACCATCTATATCAGGTATTATGAGATGAGCATTAGGGAAGGGTGTGTTTTCAACTTGAGAATAAGATTGTAACATCTCGATACTAGTCTTATGAAAATGTTTCTCTAAGTACTGGTTTTGGTTTGGTCACAATGGAATAAATGATTGCTGCAATCAAAGAAGAAACTCAAAAATGAGAAAAGGTGATAAATGAAAATATGATGGAAGTTATGTATGCCCTTTCTTATAAACTTCCACAAAAAGAAGTTGTAGAGGTTTATGAATGTTTAATGTTCACGCGTTCTTCTTATGTAGATTCATCTATCGATGCGAGAGTCAGATCCAAATTTAGAGCCGGACCTAGTGCTGGTGCCAGACCCAGTGCCGATGCTAATGCCAGTTCCAGTACCGATGCTGATGCTGATGATGATGCTGGTGGTGTGAGAGGTGGTGATATTGTTTTTATAGGAATATTGGATGAGGGTTATCATAATTTTTATAATACTGATATTAAGACTCACTATTGATGTAAATTTTATTTTTGGGTTGTTAATATGTAAAATTTTATTATGCAGTTAAGTTTGATTATTGTAATATTGAATTTTATTATGGTGTTTCTGTCTCTTTCCACATATATTGAATTATTTTATTATTATATATGTTTTTTATGTAGTAGTTAAGTTTTATTATTATTATTATATTTAATTGTATCATCCTCCGATGTGACCACTGTACCTTCTTGTCGACGCTGCTCCGAGGTGGCCCCCTACCTCCTTCGGTGCACCTATAATGGTTTGTAGTCCAATTTTCCATTTTTTGTTGTTTATTTTCTATTTCTACTATTAGTTTCTCCCCTTAATTTGTCTATATTTTTAATTTGTTCTGTAGATGAACCCATTTCGGATCACCTCTGATGGTATGGTTTTTTTGTAGCATAAAACTTCAGTGTCATAGAATTATTTTCAATTATATAATCTTTCATATATTAGTTTAATTATGGATTTGTAACTACATTTCTTTTCTATGCTAATATTATATTTTTTGTTCTAGTATTATCATAATTTGGATATAGAAATATCCAATCGAGAAAATTTCATGGCCATACTATAGAGGCTGCATAGTTGTGGAAACTGGTTGGATTGTAACATCCTGTTTCCGGGTTCCACCCATAGGTTCCCCGTACCTGGTTAGTCACATGGCCTCAAGTGCATTTCCCCAAATGCCATAGGCTACCGACTAGAATCTGGGGCCTTGGGTGTGATAGTGGGGAAACTATTCTCTCATTGGAAGAGTAATGTAGAGGAAATAAATTGATAACAATAGTGGAAACATTGATAATACCATACAACAATAAACAATAGAAGACTAAAGAAATAAAAAACTGGAGCACATATATAAATAATGATTGATACATATGTCTAGGAAATTATCTAAATAAGTCACAATGATGGAATATTGTACTAAACTAAAGTACACAGAAAACAAGTAAGCTCCAACAGCATCACAATCCTTAGCTTGGTCCAATGCTCTCCAGCTCCACAATAATCATGTACCTGATGTAGAAGGGCACTTTCCCTTATCTATACCTGCAATAGTATAATCTATTTGGACCCAAAAGCATGACCCAAATATGGTTTGAGATGAATCAAAGTAGGCAACCACCCAAATATCTGTGCCTAACAGTGAGTGAATATATATTATAGGCAATATAAAAAATGAAGAAATAAACAAGGAAGTACTAAAAATTAAACAATCCTACCATTTCAATTACATTAGTTTTCATTTATTAGTTAAGTAACCAACAATCCTACGTAACCCTAAGGGAAGTAATTATAGCCTAACCCCTATGGTTCAACCAATCAAATACCAGCAACCCTCTGGGAAGTACTCACAGTCTAACCCCTCTGGTTCAGCTTTAGCACAGACTCTCTAAGGAAGCACTCACTATCAATTACCCCTATGGTCTCATATTGGTAACAATAGACACTTTGGGGAAGCACTCAACGTCCAATCCCCCCATGTGGTCTTGTAACGAGGAACTACAGAGACTCTGAGGGAGGACAAAGTCCATCCCCCTATGGTCTCACAACGTAAAAGTAAATAGACACTGTAGAAAAGCCCTCAACGTCCATTCTCCCTATGGTCTACTACACCAGGTTCCCACAGACCTGTGTAAAACAATTATACAAAAATGGTACAAGGTAGACAAATTAAACCTCAAGATATACTTGGATAAATAGTCTACAGTATCTCACACCATTTTAGATAAATTTACTCCATCCTAAAATACTAGGCATGGAAAACAAAGCAGCCTAACATGTAAATCTAGACCAAATGGTAAATATCAATAAAACATGGGAAACACATCCATAAAAAGGTAAATAATCCTATTTACAATCATAAATCCTCTACTCAAGCACACAAGGTATAACAGGCAATAACCAGGCAAAAAACCATAAGCACGCAATACCCCGAACAAGGGTATTGGGCTCTTTTGCACATATAATTCAAAGAATAACTATGGAAAGTCACAAACCACCTACCTTGGTGTTGTACGATCGATATATGTGAACTTAGGGCCTTTAATCACCCTATAACTCCGTAGATCTACAAAAATGATAAAACGTTCAATCAAGGATATCTCACGAAAGATAAGAAATCAAGAGATGAGGCTCTAGAATAAGGAAGATCTTACCATGGTGATTCTAATGCAATTGATGGAGTTCGATTTAGAGAAAGAATAGTGAGTTGGGGGATCAGAGAAGAATCACATCGTATGGATACTCCTGGATGAGACGAATAGAGAAGATGGGTGTTCTGTCAATTAGACACAACCCCCGTCCATTAAATGAAATAAAAAGAAAGTACACATCATGTTCTTCAATGGTACATGGTGTGTACTTTCCTTAATTAGCCTCCACTTTAGACAGTCTCCAGGTCACCCCACATGACCAAGTGCTCGACCATTTCACAGCCAGCACACGGTTACCCGCGACAACCGGGTACATGACCTGTACTCCTGAAATTTCTATAAACTGCTCTTTTTATAAAAAACAACCAGAAAATAATTAAATACCTAAAAAGAATATCCATGATATTATAAACTTCCCCCTTAAAAAAATCATCACTGAATTTCCCTACAAGGCATCGTAGAAGAAGAATCCTCGAACAGCTCCAACCACTGTGATCATACATTGACCTTACTCTCCCAAGTCTCATCCTATACCTGCCTATGATTCCATAAAACTAATACCAGAGGAACAAGACAGCCACGAAGAAACATTTCACTGTGATCAAAAATACAGATAAGATGATCCTCGAATGAGGCGTCCACCTCTAACTCAACCTCCTTGGGTTGGAAAATATTAGACGGGTCTGAGAAGTAACACCGTAGCTGAGAAACATGGAAGACGTTGTGCATAGCCCAGTACTTATGAGGTAGCTGTAATTGATAGGAAACTTGCCCGACCCTCTCCAAAACTTCAAATGGTCCAACATATCTCAGTGAAAGCTTATGATGCCTCCTAATCCTCCTGTGTCCCAACCTCGGTGAGACGTGTAGAAAAACATGATCTCCAACCTATAACTCTAGAGTTTATCTCCATTGATCAGCATGAGAATTATGTCATGACTGTGTAGTATCCATCCTCTTCTGAATCAGATCTATCTGCTCTGTGGTCTCCTGAACAAGACCAGGTCCTAGGATAGCTTCCTCTCCTGCTTCCATCCAACATAGGGGTGATCGGCATGATGTACCGTACAAAGCCTCATAAGGTGACATATGAATAGTTTATTTAAAACTATTATTTTATGAAAACTCTACAAGAGGCACGTGATTCTCCCAAGAACCTCTAAAATATAGGACGCATACCTGAAACATGTCCTCCAACACATGTATCGTACGCTCAGACGAACCATCTATCTATGGATGGTAAGATGTACTCATAATTACCTATATACCGAAAGACTTTTGTAGTCCCTGTCAGAACCGAGAAATAAACATGCATCCCAGTCTGAAACAATGGAGTGTGGAACCCCATGTAGATGTACAATATCTCTGATGTACAACCTTCCCAGCTCATCTACACTAAAGGTCTCCTTGATCGGAAAAAAGTGTGCAACCTTCATGAGTCTGTCAATGACAACCCAAACTACATAATTCCATCAAGGAGACCTCAGTAAAACTGTCATGAAGTCCATCAAGACATCATTCCACTTCCAATCGGGAATGGGTAACTATTTCAAAAGCCCTGCTGGATACTGATGATCTGCCTTCAGCTACCAACAGGTGGAACACCTCATGACAAAACCAAAAACATCTCTCTTCATACCTGGCCACCAATAGTGACAGTGTAAATCACAATACATCTTGGTGACACCAGGATGAACTACCCAAACCAAGGAATGAAAGTCCCACATTATCTCCTCACGTATGTCTACTAACACCCATACATGTCCGTGAAAATGTAAGATCTCATCTTTTCCTATGGTCTATCCCGGAATAGGGTCCTATCCTGACACTCTCTTCGATAGGACTAGGCATTATAAATCTGATAGCTGCCTCATTCACACTTGATCAAGTAGAGTAGAGGTAACAACCACAGAAGAAGGAAACGTCTGCCTCTATCTACCATGCACCACAAAATGAACCTCAAAGAACAAAGCCATAAGCTGCCACTCACTTCTAGCCTCCTGAACTTCCTATATCTGAGTCCTCTTGATCAACATATCAGCTACTGCGTTGCCTTTCTCAGGTGTGTCGGTAAGCTCAAAGTCAAATGAATGAAGGTACTCAAACCACATTCATTGTCTCCAATTCAGATTATGCTGAGTGAAGATATACTTGATACTTTTTTGGTCGGTGAAAACCACAAAATGCTCTCCCATCAGATAATGTATAAAACAACATAAATCATGAACAACTGTATCCAACTTGAGATCATGTGTCGGGTAATTCCTCTCATGTGGTCTCAACTGTCGAGACCCATACACAATGACTCTTTCCCCCTGCATAAGAACTGCTCCCAAATCAATACCTAATGCATCACAGTAAATAGTATTACTCTTTCCCAACTCTGGAAATACTAGTATCAGTGTTGTGGGAAGCCTCCCTTTCAGCTCCTGAAAGGCTGACTCACAAGAATCTGTCCAAAAAAACTTCTCACCCTTCTTAGTCTGGCCCGTCAGTGGTGCTTCTTAGCATGAAAAGTCCTGTATGAAGTTTCTGTAGTTTCCATCCAGCCCTAGAAAAATCCGTACCTCAAATACGTTCTTCAGCTTCTCCCAGGAAACTAATGCTCTCACTTTCTCTAGGTTTACTGACACTCCTGTCTCTGAGATAATGTGACCCAAGAAGTAAATTTGGTACATCCAAAAGTGGAATTTTGAGATCATAGCATATAAATAATGCTCTCTCAGTGTACACAAAATGATCTCAAAATGGGTGGCATGGTCATATTGAGTGTGAGAGTACACCAAGATATCATCCACAAAGACTACCATGAAAGAATCCATGAATGGGTGGAGCACTCGTTTCATCTGTTCCATGAAAACCACAGGCGCATTTGTGAGACCGAACGACATAACCACGTACTCGTATAGACCATACCTACTCTGAAAATATGTAAGAGGTATATCAGATGGTCTAACACACAAATGGTGAAAAACATATCTCAATTTAATCTTTGAGAACACTCGGGCTCCTCAAAGATGATCAAAGATATCATCAATCCTTTGAAAGGGATATTGGCTCTTGACCGTAAACTGTTTAAGCTTCCAATAATCTACACAAAGTTTGAGGGTACTATCCACCTTCTTTGAAAACAGGATAGGTGAACCCTAAGGAGAAGTACTGGATCAGATGAAACCCTTATCCTGAAACTCCTCCAATTTCTTCTTGAGATCATGTAACTCTAGTGTAGCTATCCTATAGGGAGGAATGGACACTAGTTCTACTCCTGGCACAAGCTTAATAGAAAAGTCTACATCTCACTCCAGTGGAAAACCTGAAAAGTACTCTAGAAAGACATCCCTAAAGAAATACACTACTAGTGGAAAGTCCAACTGTGATGTCCCCTGGTCATCCAGATATAGACTAGCAATCTGGGCTGTGACTCCTCTCAATCCATGATGCTCAGGTCCTGCTCTGATCTCCTGGACATCCCATTCACCTTTGTGTAAAAACAAACTGTCCTCTGGTGATGTGAAGCTCACCCTATGGCAGTAATAGTCAACAACTTCTTGGAAGGTAACTAACTTTTCCATTCTGAGAATGACAACATATCCCATCATCTCTAAGACATAGAGGTCCCATAAGAAGTGACACCCACCAACCTCTATAGGGAACTCCTTACATTGTCATACCCTAGTCGTTAATGTTCCCAATAGATTTTCCAACGTCAAGAAATCAATAAAAGAAAAGATACAGAGCCTAAGGCTCTCCACAATAACAAGAGATATGGAACTATGGGAATCCCCATTATCAAAAAGTGGAAAAGCTAAAACTGTGGTAACTAGGATTGTACCTCGAACTGTAGTGGGTACGGAATACTACTCCTCCTAGGTCTGCTCCACTACAAAAGTATGGCCTATACTGTAGCCCTGTGACCCTACTCGACCAACATGAGACGATCCACCCTTTTGTCACTAAAAGCCTGCCGATTAGATACCATGACTGTGACCTCCAGATCTACCTGAACGGTTGGACGAACTCCAGTTCCCAGTCTAATGAGAAACTGGTGGTGCTGCTCCTAAATGAGAAGTCATAGAAGAACTCCTATCACCAGCTATTGGTGGTAAGAATTGTAAAAAATGATGAATATGACCCATATTTTCACAAGATCGACACTCCAATGGGTCTCTCAGGCAATTTTTCCTTGTATTCTTGCTCCTCCCACACTGGTAGAATACCCGTGGCTACTAGAAGAAGTATCCCACCTATTAAAATCTCTACACATAGACTCTCAACGATGCTTCCTACTGTCAGTCTGAGGGGTACCAACTCTGGATGCCAAACCTCCCTGGATCACAGCTCCATAATCTCTATGACTGCACTTTGTGATCATCACCTAGTTGACTATAGAGGTGATGGAAGTCAACTAGAAGATGTTCACCTGAGATCAAATGTCATGCCTGAGACCATCCTCAAACTTTCTCACTAGGAATAACTCATCTACTTGTGGAATTAGTGTGAAGTGTTGTAGCTCTGTGAAGAGAAAAGAGTACTACATGATGGAAAGAGTACCCTATTCTAGACTCATAAACTCTCAGGCTCAATCGGCCCTCAACATATTTGGGTAGAATTAGTAATGGAAGGCATGCTGGAACTCATCCCGAGACCTGACCTGCTAGCGTCCCACCTGTGAGATCACATCCCACCATATCTTGGTGAAGTCCCAAAGCATATACGTAGAGAGATTAAACCTCCTATCTAGAGGAGTCTCTAGATGCTCAAAGATAGATAGCATGGATTCCAACCATGAATCTGTAGCCTAAGGTCCTCCATCCCCTGTAAAGGTGGGAGGATTCTACTGCTAGAAAACCCATGTCAACTCTTCCATAGATGGGGAAAGAAGCAGTACTCCCCTAAAGGTCTCCATTATTCTCATGAAGCCTTCTCAGAACTGTGCATCAGCACCTACATTCGGGATAACGGATGGTTCCAAGACTGGAACTATAGGAGGATTTGCAGGTAGTCCCTGATAATCCATGTCTAGTGTCTGATCACTACCCTATAACTACCGTACAACTAGAGGACATCTCGGTGGAATGACTCTGCACGGTCAAGTGCACACTTAGTTCAATACTATCAAGGACTGAAACTTAGAAGTGTAAGAAGGGAATAAGAGAAGAAAAGCATTCAAGATTTCAAAAAGGTGGATACATGACATGTACAAATCCTATATGGCATGTTTCTCTTAAGATTTCACATGGGCGTGTACTCCTACCAAAACTGGTCGTGTAACACCCCTACACACAATGTGTTCTCCTAAGACATGGCGTGTAATAGAATCGTGTTCCCCTACCCAAGTTATTCTACATGACTTAACCCACACAGTTCTCATAGAGAAAGACTACACAACATGTTTGTGCTAGAAACGACGTGTACTAGATGAGCTTCACCGACCCGTGTTGTTAGTCACACGGTCGGTTACACGGCTAACTCTACACAATGTGTTTGTTCTAAACACGGAGTGTACTGAATACCCATTATCCACCCGTGTCATTGGTCACACGGCTGGACACATGGTCTATACACACGGTGTGTGCTTCAGGTACACGGTGTGTTTCACCAAAGATTTTCCAACCCCGTGTCTCTTCCCACACGGGCAGTAACATAGTTACGAACTTCACAACATGTACATATAGTACATGGCGTGTACTTAAGAAAAACATTTCCTTCCTAAATATAAGGATAAATGGCATGTATTTATCATTACAATCCATGTATTCTAGGTTTTTTCAGACAATAAGCCTCAGAAACTACTTTAAAACCCATAAAACACTGAAAAGAACATTAAAGTGCCAAATTCTGATTTTTGGGGCCCATACTCCCTACGAATCAAAGTTTGGAATCTTATAAATATCATAGACAAGCATAAAAGTGAAATGATCCACCAAATCCTAATCCATGAGGGCCCATAACACCTTAAGAACCAAAGTTTGACATTCATTCAAACGAAACCTTACACAATCTAATACCCTATAAAATAGAAGTTATTATATCAATGCATCTATCACAACATCATGTATATCTAGCACGACATCTATCACAACAACATGCAATTAGTAATGCACCCTAAATGCCATGGTAAGAATGTATGACATGTGATCTCTAAAAAGTGCCTATATGATGCATGAGATGACATACCCTCATATCATCGGGTTTTAATAGAAATAGAACTGCAATAATATCAATAATAATAGCACAAAACATGTGAATTACCCAACAGTGAAATCAAATCAACTCTAATAATTTAAAAACCAGAAAAAATTGCAATAAACAAGGTAAATTAGCTTTTACCTTTACACGGGATAACTACTATCAGGCACAACTTATTACCAATTACCTATTCCATTATATACCACGCTATAGGCTCTAAATAGTAAGTCAAGAAGAAAATAATTCCTCTGATACCACTTTGTAACGTCCCAGCTTCGGGTGTCGCCCATAGGTGCCCCTTACCCAGTTGGTCACATGGCCTCAAGTGCATTTCCCCAAATGCCAGAGGCTGCCAAATAGTAGTGAGGGCCTTGGGTGTGATAGTGGGGAAACTATTCCCTCATTGGTAGAGTAACACAACAGAAATAAACAGATAACAATAGTGGAAATAGTAATAATACCATACAATAGTAAATAGTGGAAGACTGAAGAAATAAACAACTGAAGCACATATATAAATAATGAAGGATACATATGTCTAGGAAAGAATCCAAACAAGTCAAAATATTGTAATACATCACTAAACCAAAGTACAAAGAAAATAAGTAAACTTCAACAGCATCTCAAGCCTCAGCTTGGTACCATGCTCTCCATCTCCATAGTAATAAAGTATCCGAAGTAGAAGGGTGGTTTCCCTTATCTAGAGCTACAATAATATAATCTATTTGGGGCCAAAATCAGGAACCAAATAGGGTGTGAGACAAATCCCAGTAGGTAACCACCCAAATATCTGTGTCTAATAGTCAGTTAATATATATGGAAGTAAATATGAAAAATGAAGCAATAAACAAGGAAGTACTGAAAAGTTAACAATCCTACAGTTTCAATTACATCCATTTTCATTCATTAGTTAAGAAACCGACAATCATAAATATCCCTCATTTAAGTACCCACTACCTAAACCCTTTGATTCAACCAATCAAACACAAGAAACCCTATGGGAACTACTCACAATCTGACCCCTCTAGTTCATATTTAGCACAGACTCTTTGAGTAAGAACTCATCATAAATTCCCCTTGTGGTATTGTATCGGTAAATATAGACACTCTGGGGAAGCACTCAACATCCAATCCCCCCTTTGGTCTCATAACGAGGAACTATAGACACTCTAAGGGGGCACAAATTCCACCCCCCTATGGTCTCACAACTTAAAAGTAAACAAACACTCTGGAGAATCCCTTAACATCCACTCACCCTATAGTCTTCTACACTAGGTTCCCAAAACCCTGTGTAAAACAATCATGCGCAAACTGTATAATTTAGGAAAAGTAAACCTCAGGAACTACTTGGATAAAAAATCTACAGTATCTCAAAACATTTCAAATAAATTCACTCCATCCTAACAATACTAGGCATGTAAAATAAAGTATCCTAACATGCAAAGCTAGACCAAAAGGTCAATATCAAGAAAACATGGGAAAAACATCCATAGTATAATAAATAACTTTATTTAAAACCATAAATCCTATACTCAAGCACACAAGGCATAACATGAAATAACAGGTCTAAAAACCATAAACACGCAATACCTTGAACAAGGGTATTGGGCTCTTTTGCACATATAACTCAAAGAATAACTAGGGAAAGGCACAAACCACCTACCTCAGAGTTTTATGATTGATATACCTGATCCTTAGGCCTTGAATCACCCTATAATGCTATATATATACAAAAATTCTAAAAATGTTCAACTGAGGATATCTCACGAAATAGAAGAAATCAAGAGATGAGGATATAGAAGAAGGAAGAGCTTACCATGGTGATTATGAATCAATAGACGGTGTTTGATTTGGAGAATATATGGAGAGTCAGGGGATTTTACAATAATCATGTCGTACAGTCACTCCTAGATGAGACGAAAGAAGAAAAAGGGTGTTCTGTCGATTAGACGCGACCTCAGTCCATTTAATGAAATAAAAAGAAAGTACATGGCATGTTATATAAAGGTACACAGAATGTACTTTCCTTAACCAGACTCCACTTTAAGAAGTCTCTAGGTCACCCCACATGTCCATGTGCTCATCCTTTACATGACCAACACACGACTACCTGTGGCAACCGAGTACACAATGTGTACTCCTGAAATTTCCTGAAACTGCTATTTTTCTAAAAAACAACCAGAAAAGAAGGACATAATTGAAAAGAATATTCGAGTTCTTATATGGATGTTTTAAGAATTCTGTGCTTTGGATTCAATTCACCTGAATGTTATATAATTGATAATCCTCTTTAATTTTCTAGGAAACTGAAAACTTTGAAAGAGCTGTCCAAATCAATTAGAATAATCCCCCAGAATGTCAGAATATATATGTTTTTTTTCCCATTTTATTATGTTTATATTTATCATCTTTGTTCAGGTCATTATATATCATATAGAAATGGGTATTGGAATAAGATTATCCCAATAAAAAAAACCATGAGATTTAACCATGAATTATTGGTAAATAAGAAGAGCAGACTACCATTAGAGTTATAAAATAAGTCTCAAATAATGGAAATGGTGTTTGGAAGAGTTGGATACCTTGTGGTTAGCCCCAATAATAGATGATTGATTGTGATTTTCCTCATTTAATTGATATGTTTTTATGTTATATAAGTGCTTTCTATGATAGGTATTATATAATTGAAGAAATGGTTTTAGTGAAAAACATAAAGAATATGTTATGGGGGTGGCAGTGGGATGGGGTGCTGGTGGGGTGTTGGAGGGTGGGGGGGGGGGGAGATGGGGGTGAAGGGTGGGGTGGTAGTGTAGAGTGGGGTAAGGGGTGGGTAGAGGGGGTGCAGGGTGTGTGTGTGTGGTATTTGTCAAGCCTAAAGTTATGTATTTGTTACATTATTTGTATTAAATCATCACTGTCCACAAATTCCATCTCGTGACATGATGTCCATTTAAATATTGCATACAAGACCTTGTGCACTAAATAACTTCTCACTAATAGGATAGAATGACCAAATAAAATTGTGTGGATTGAGATTCAATGTACATTTTGGTTTTTAGTTTTACCCTTTTAGCATGAGAATTTACATTACACTTAACCAAGAATCACGTTTTTTTATGTTTTAGTAATAGAAAACATGAAGGAAGAAAAATATTCTATAATTTACATGCTTCTTGTCTCCTTTCCTATAATTAACATTCGTATTTTTGGATCCATTTCTACATGGTGGTGTAGACATTGTGCCCGGGCTGTGCCATGCTTGACTCATTTTTCAAGATAAGAAAAACTAACTCTTTCCTGGAATAGGGGAACACTTAGATAGAAAAATAAACTTTACTGATGTTTAGTTGTTACCATGATATCCAATATTTATTCTGAATTTCCTTCTTAATTATTTCCATCTCTATCCAAATCAACTATGAAATAATTGATAGAATAGTTTTTCTTTAGATGGGAAAGATAACATTTCTTCAGCCAACTTGGACTACGAGTTTGTGATAGCTTCATGGTATGAATGATTTAACTAAAAAAATGGTTGGGCATTAGTTACTACTTCTAGTGATCAATTTTTATCACAAAATCCATTATTTCCTTTTTTTAAATCAATTTATAATTTTTAGTTTCGAAAAAATACTTACAAAAATAAGCTATTGGGTGACATTTATACACAAGGAAATTTCTACTCCCTTCCCTAAAGTATCACATTCTATATAGAATTCCCTGAAAAGGACAAGAGGGGTTTCAATACATAAAACACAATACTTATTAGTCAACTTAGTTGGGGGTTTAGAAATGTTTTCATAGTTCTTGATGAATTTATCATAGTAACCCGTGAGGCCTAAAAAATCCCTTTCCCCCTTTACATATGCTTTTCATATTTTAACCTTGTATGGATGATGATTTTCTCAATTTTCTTGGGTTCCATTCCCACATCTTCACTGTTTTATTTTATTTTTCACCTATTGTAATTACAAGAACATTTTTTAAAATGTTAGAAGCTTAAATTAGGTATATTACATGGGTTAATAGGGTAGAGGTTTAGACTTCTCCTGAAAATTAGTATTCTAATTACAGTGACCTTAGATTACACTTATTCAGGTTTCATGATTTAATATATAATATTCATGATTACATTACAGTTTATGCTTCACATTAAATTTTCCTGTTGATTGTGCAATATACTGATTATATTTGGTGAATTTTTTTGGGGCGACTTTTTGTTAACAGGGTAGATGTTTAGACTTCTCATGAAAATAGGTATTCTAATTATAGTGACCTTAGCTTACACTTATTAAATTTTTATGATTTACTATATACTATTTATCCTTACATCACTATTTATGATTCGCATTATATTTTCATGTTGATTGTAAAATATAATGATTATGCAACACAATTTTTAATATTCCACCTAACATTATCCATCAATTAACTTTAAAAAATACCCACATTCTTAAAAAGAAAAATATTTATTGTTGTGTATTGAACCAATATCACATAAAATTCATATATTAATAATTTTTTCAATGGAACCATGTCTCTTCAATCATGTTCTTCATATTCAATTTGGTATATTACATGTATGGCGTTGACCATAAGGTCAGTGGAAATAACACCCTCTTATTTTCTTCATATAGTAGGGAAAAGGTCCCTATCCATGTGGATATTAAAGGAGTCATGAGAATCCGTTTTAGTTGTAGTAGGTGTGTCATTAGGAGAGCCCCTATCATGGAACTCCTTTCTATTAATTATTGGAATCCCTTGAACTCTTTTAGAGACTTTTGTGAATTTTTATATAATAGTAGAATCATCTTTAATATTTTTCTTCCATTGTGATCATATTAAGCAAGTAGGCGCTTCTCCTGAATAAGATGCATATCAAGCTCATTTTTTGTAACTAATTCATTATCAAATTCCTCATGATTATAGTGATTCCTAATCTCAATTTCATTGAAAAGTGAATTCATAAAAGAAATACCTTCACCATTCTTCATAGGAGACCCCAAAAATTTGGTCATTACCACAGAACTATCCTTATATATCTATACAAGCCCAAACTTATTAGCAGCCTAGACTAGAACCTTAGAATCACTAGCCTTTCATCTAGGATATTATTAAACTTATTTGATCCTTCCACTAGATTTAGAACCTTTACCAAAAATTCCCCTTCACACATCCAATACTAGATTTATCTATTGCTGATAAAACTATATAGATCTTTGACTTTCACCATAAGAGTTAACATGTATCCCCTTGAGGATATTAGCAAGCTATGCCATGTTTGTGCATGCCCAGGATTTCTATTGTTTTTCATGAAACTGAAGCCTATATACATGCTTTTAAACCATGTCTATACAACAAGTTCTATAGTTTTAAACAATGGATTTAGGTATAGAGACATGGTTTTAAACTAGGGATATATTTTTCAATAGAATTATCTATAGACACGGTTTTAAACCATGGCTATGGGTCTAGTTTGACAGTTTGAAACCATGGATATAGGGATATATACACTGTTTCAAACCAATAATATATCCATGGCCCTATTTCCATGCTAATAGGAGCCACAGTTCCCAAAATCGTGTCTATAGACATAATTTATAGTAGTGTTTATGATTTGTTGAAGTATGCTAGGGAAGCCTAATTTCTTGGTTGTAAGATAAGAAAATTTGAAGCGGTTAAAAAATTTATGGCTATTAAATAAGATAACGGAATATTAAATAGATGTTTTGATTAGATATTCTCCTTGGTTAAAGCACTATTACTTAAAGTAAATGTGTTGCCTACAAATTTTTATGAGAGAAAGAGGCTTGTTCGTAATTTGGGTGTTGGTTATTAGAATATTCATGCACGTTAAAATTATTTAATCTTATATTATGATGAAAATGATTCATTCGTTAGTTTTTCTACCTGTGGAAAATCTAGGTACAAATATTTTTGACTTGAGAAGTATGGATTGTTTCTTATAAGATAATTAAGGTATTTACAGATTACACCTAGATTTATGTGTTTATTTATGTCTCTAATTACAGAGTCATTAATGTCATGGTAGAAAACCAATATTTCAACTTTTATAGTCTTAAAATATCCTAATGATGGAAATTCATGGAAACATTTTGACCAAGCACATCAGTATTTTTCTTCCGAAGATTGAAATTTATGATTGAGTATTTCTACTGATTGTTTCTATCCATTTGGTTCTTATGGTAGTCAATATTCTTGTTGGATCATATTTATAACTCTGTATAATTTACCTTCTTAGATTTTGATGAATGATCCATATATATTTTGACCTTATTAATTCTAGGACATCCAAAAATGAATATAGATGTTTATTTGAAGCCATTGATTGATCATTTAAATTTATTATAGAGTAACCGTGTCAGTAGATATGATGTTGTTGTGAAAAAGAATTTCTTATTAAAAGCTACATTAATGTGGAAAATTTGTGACTTCCCAACATATGTCATGTTATCTGGTTGCAGTAAACATGATAAAAAATCATGTACTTACTGTATGAAAGACAAAAAGTGATTATCCTCATTAATGGAAGGAAACCTTATTTAATTAATTTTCATCGAATATTTCTTCCTAATTATCATCCTTTTCGGAGGAACATATATCATTTCAGAAAAGTCACAATTAAAATAGATGGAACATAAAAAATGATCTCGGGTATTGAGTTAAAAGCCATTGTCTCTTCATTACCTCCCATTACATTTGGACAGAATATAAAACAAAAAAAATTGATAGCTTTGGGAAAGAACCCAATTGGTTAAATTAGATTATTTTTGGGATATTCCATATTGGTGTGATTTTTTGGTTTGTCACATGTTTAATGTCATTCATAATGAGAATAAATATTTTGATAATATATTTTATACAGTTTTGGACACACCAGGTAAGCTCAAAGATAATGTAAAGGCATGATTAGATCTTTCCCAAATTTGCAGGCAACCATAACTTTAACTATTTGAAAATGAAAGATCCTAGAAGTTAATTATGCCAAAGGAATATTATATGGTTTCTAAGGAGAATCATTTATTATTTTGTAAATGTATTACAAATTTGAGGCTTTCAGATGGTTATGTTTCTAATTTTGCTAGATGTATTAGAAATGGTAAAATTTACAATTTAAAAAGTTATGCCTATCTTGTTATAATGGAAAGAATTCCACTAATTGGATTTTGAGGTTTGTTGAATTATATGATTTGGGGTTCTCTAATAGAAATATAATATTTTTTTCTGAGATATTTGTGTGGTGAAAACAGACTACGATGCACTAAGTAGATTACAAGAAGATGTTGTTTTAATTTTATATAAACTGGAAAAAATATTCCCACCAAATTTCTTTGATTAAATGGAAAATTTGATATTACATTTGTATAATGAAGAAAAATATAGAGGTATGGTATAGTTTCAATGGATGTACCCATTTAAGAGATGCATGCATAAATTGGAGAAAGAGGTACATAACAAAGAACCAGTTGAATGATCAATTTCAAAATCTTATTTATAGGAGTAAATTTAATTTTTATGCTATAATTATTTTCAAAATGAATATCCCTTAAAACATAACCACATGGTCCATAATGAGGGAAATTTTGATGATGAAAAAATAAATCAATTATCTATTTTCAATCAGCCCAAAATTGGATTTAGTGGAGTTTTTTAATGATGGATTTCAGATGATGAACATCACATGGATTATACATATATTCTGCTCAACTATGAATAAATAAAACCATTTTTACTATGAGTACACCTATCAATTATTCTATTATATTTGTTTCATTAAATTATTATTATTTTATTTATAGATTGTATGATAATCATATCAGGAAATAGTTTCCTAAAATTATAACAGCTGCTCTTGAAGAATGTTGGTAAATGTTTTTTCCTACTGGTTTGAAAAACTGGTAAAATAAATTGTTTATTATTTAATATATAAAATCAATTTATTACATTTTATATTGACAATTTTTTTATAATTTTTAGGTTATCTGAATATATTGATAAAATTTATTACCGATTGTATGTATTGAGTAACCCACCATCCAAAATGGTTAAATATTATAATGCATATACAGTGAATAGTTTCTGATTTCTTACACATTAATATGGGGAATAAAAAGAAAAACAATTATTAGTGGTGTTTTGTTAAGAGGATATCATCATAGAGAAAGAGAAGTTGACTTTTATGGCATACTAGATAAAATAATTAAACTATGTTATCCAGTATAGAATTACATAACGATGTTTAAATGCCAGTGGTTGGATATTGACAGAGGCTTTCATGCTCATCTATGGTCTGGAATCATTGATTTTAAATATAAAATCCTTCTTGTAGTAAATGAACCATTTTTAATGTCTTATCAGGTACATCAAATTTATTATGAAAATTATTGTGCTACTTCAAAGAAGTTAAGTGATTCATGGGGCATAATAAAAATGAAATCTCAAGAAAATAAGTTTATTCAAAGTGATTACGGATTTTCTAAAGTGCAAAGAATTGAGAATTTTCAATAGAATAATCCAAATCCATATTCTTCAAGAAGTGACCTAAATATAAACGATGAGACCCCATAATTAAGGGTCAATATTGATAATGATGTTATTAATGTAATAAATGAATTTGGAATGAGAAGGGATGATGAAAATGAAACTATTTTAAAAATTGATGATACCAAAGAGGAATATAAAGATATTGAAACTGTAATATAAGAATATGAGGATAGATATAAATATTGACACTGTTAAATGTTGGTTATAATATATATATATATATAATAGTTGTTTTCAACTATTTTCTAACATATATAATTTCATGTTTTAGATGGACTGAGATATATTTTGTGAGTTTGAAGGGTCTAATCTACTTGGTGATGAGCATGATGTTGGATTATATGACCCTTAGATTGATGGTAGTTTAGTGATGACTTAGAGGGGTTGTGGTCTTATGAGATTAATGATTCTTGAACCTCTCCCTAATCATCATCCACATCTTGACTTCGATCCACCCATGTGGAGGTATGTTTAATTTTGTATTTTAGTTAGATTTCATTAATTATCCAATATAAATTTTTATTATAAAACAATTTTAAGGGAAAATTGATAACCCTTATAGATTGACTAGATCAAACACTAAAAGAAAATGCAGACTTGTTAAAGAAAAGTTTGAGCCAATTGGAATCAATCTCCTTAAACAGTTTCCTAGGAAAAGAAATTATCTGATTTTCTGGATCATCCTTTAATATTTCTTCATAATGATATTCAAAATAGTCCCAATATTGAATATATTCCTCCTTTTTAGTCTTCCCCATGTCGAAGCCTCTGACCAATATGTGGTCTTTCTTGTCAATACACTCACATTGCTTCCTATTAGTGTCCACTCAAAGCAATATTCCCATAATTTGTTCAATATCTCCCTTAATCGCCTTAATATTTAGAACTTCCTCCACCATTTCCTCACTCGATTTCATGATCAGTTCCATATTATGTTCTAGAACCATGTATTTCTGTCGTTGAGGGACCTCGTGAGTCCCTGCCTCTCACTCTTATCTAGGAGGTTATGCAGCCTCATTCTCCAGCTGCACATCCTCTAATTGGAGAAGTATCTCCCTATGTTAGTCCTTGGTGTCCTCTTCTATATTCCCTATAGGATTGACTAAAACTTTTGAGGTTGACTCAGTGAGTGGAACCGAATTTTCATTATCTAGGGTCCTAGTATCTATTATTTTTTGATCCTCCTTACCGCCTTCCACTATTTAGGGCTCATTTTCCTTAGATTTACCAATTTTTTTGGCAGAATGTGTCTCTATTGTCCTATGTATATATGATTATTCCTTTAGGCCCTTTGATGTCTACTTATTTGTGACAATGCAGCTCCTTAGGTCTCTATTTTATTTGTTTCCATTATTCCTCCTGGGACTGTGCATACCATTACCGCAAACTCCTATTTCTCCATTAGAATATTCTTCTAAGGGACAATAGGTGTTCTGTTCTACCCCTTCATCGACACTCAGGCTATCAAAGCTATTTTCAGGTTGATATGGGACATATTACTTATCGTATTGAACCCTTATTTGATATTTATCTGACTATAGGCACCATACCTTGGATCTTCCCACTCCTGACCATCCTTATAAATTCCCACCCCATTCAGTTGAATCACCCCTTCAGGGCTGTTACTACTGCCTGCATGCACAACCATAACATAGGTTCAAGAGTTTGAGATCACATTTCCCTTATAATTTAATGAACCAGCTCCAACCAAACCCATATAAGATTATTTTTCAAAAGCATAGGTGACATGGGATCTGTTTTCCATTGATGTTCAACAATATATGTTTGAGAATTGGATGGTACATAAATAAATAATAGTTATTTTAAAATTTATTTACTTAATTACTGGATATTATTAATTATTTTTAGGATTTATGGTATTCTGATGATGATGGAATGTGGGACTCTATTTGGGAGGCATGAGGGATGTGTATGTGTGAGCATTACCTTTAAATTTTTACACAATCAAAGGAGGACATCAATGTGGAAAGTAGGAGTCACATAATTTGATCAGTCTTACTATGACCACCGAAAAAATTACATATTTTCTTTTGTTGGTGATGGATTATGTTCATATTGGATGACATATACATTTTTGAGGAGAGAATCATTAGGTCGACAAAACTGGGGGAGGTAGGAGGTGACATATCAACCTGATAGTCGTACATTCAGCATACAATGATGAAATTTGGTAAGTATTTTTTTAATAATTCATATAACTTTAAATGAAAACTTTTTATTTTATACTCATATAGGTAGTAGAATAACCCAGTATTATAGAGTTAAACATTTATAAGAGGATGTATAGTTATCCTTTCACTACAGAGATTAGAGGTGATCTCCAACATCATATTGTGGTTAGTATAATTTCTTTTTGAGTTTTAAAATTAACTATAAATACTATTTTAACTATTTTAATTTTAAATTGCAATTGAAGGATTCATATGGGCCTGTGATGTCTCAGACATTGGGTGAGAATCATGTTGAGACCAAAGATCATACCTCCAGTGCACCAAGATTTGATGATGCAGCATGGATTCATGTGATGTAGCATGCATTTGAGAAAGACCGAGTTGTTGGTACTAGCTCTCGATTGACGCCTATGAGTTATTATGGCACAACTGTGATGTCATCATGCAGCTCAAGAGGAGCTCATAAAGAGTCATCATCATCATCATCATCATCTCCTGTACAATATGAGGAGTATCTATAATCTTTAGGTGAGATTATAGAGACCATGCATAGAGAGTAGGAAGTGCTAAATTAATAATATCAACAATAACAAGAGGAGATACATCGATGACATCAACAACAACATAAATAGACAATGGAGTAAATGTGATGTTTGAACATGGTTTAGGGATAAAGTTCCCTCCACCATCTTCCCCAACTACTGTAGATGGCACTCTCAGTGGTTTATATACTTTTTATGGTAAACATTTGAATGTAATTTTTATTTTTATTTTTATTTTTTATTAATCTATATATTTATATTTCTATATACAAAGTTTTTTATATTATTGCAAATATTGTGTTTTTTATTATTATTATTATTTTATTATTATTATTATTATTATTATTCATTATTATTTTATTTTATTATACTTATTATTATTTACTATTTTTTTATTTTATTATTATTAATTTATTATTATAATTATAATTATTTTATTATTATTATTATTTTATTCCATTGAAAATATTGTGTTTTTATTAATTTTATTATTTTTTATTATTTTATTTATTATTTGATTTATTATTAGTTTTATTAGCTATTATTTATTCTATTATTCTATTATTATATTATTATTATTATTTTATTAAATTTTATTAATATTTTTTTATGTTTTTATGTTTTTGTGATAGGGTGTGAATCCTGTCCCAAAAATTATTTACTATGGGCCCATCGCAAAAGTTTTTTTTTTAAACCCAAATAAAGTATTTGCGATGCCGTTTTCTGCAATGGGTCATTTGCGACGACATCTCATAACAAATAACCCATCATACATGATTTTATTTCCAATACTGTTATCCCTACAATGAAAACAATGTCTCAAATTAAAATCCCGCTATTTTTTCCTCAGAGTCTCAAAATATCCATATATCATCAACTATATTGGATGAGGCTCTCATATGACCAATAGAGTGTGAGGTCATCTGTATCCAATCTCTAGGCTGTCATGATGTTGACACATATTCTACCCCATGATAACACTACATAAGAGGTAGAATAAGAACTTGATCTTAGTGATTCCCCTCCTGAATTTGAGGAAGGTTTCTCAGCTACTATTGATACACTCTGGTATATAAATCTTGGAAAAAAGTATCACCCACAAACTACATTGATTGGTGTTTCCATTTCATTCAAATAAAAATAGGTGTATAAATATTTTTTGAACAATCACTGAGATATTTTCACCTATAACTATATAGAAGTTTCTACACTTGATCCCGATGGAGCCACCCATCACATGCGTTTACTGGAGAATCATCACAGTTATAAGTAGGCTGCCAGAAGAACACATCCAACTCATACTAACATGGTTGAATATGAATCATAAAATATTATCAAACAAAACATTATTTAAGATTACAAAACATGAAATATATCACTAACATTGACCTAGTTAAAAAGAAGAATAGGAATATTAGAGTTTTCATCAAATTTAGAGATCTATATAGGAATTTTCAAAAGGGTGATATTCCAATCCATATTACATAACTTTTAATAAATGAAATCACTAGATATCAATCCATAAGTTTTATGGATATCTATTTAGGATTCAAGAAAATTGAAATGGATCATAAAGATGAATAGCAAAATTCTTTTAGAGTACCCCAAGGAATATACTCTTATTGGGTGGTGCCTTTTAGTTTGAAGAATGTTGGTTCCACATACCAATTTTCATTGATTTAATTTTCAAACCCTTATTGTAAATTTCTATTGAAAGTTACATCAATAACCTCATAATAGAATCAAAAAAAAAAATTCAAAAATTTGGTCGATTTTTGATTGTATTCAACAATATGTGATATAGTCTTCTCAGCATACGTACCTCCCCTATCAACCCAATATTATGATTCTTAAGTTACAATTTGTATAATCTATATTCCAACCATTCTAGTAGATTTAGTACCATTGATTTTACATACTTTTTTGTTTTAACTATTTCCATGGTCGAGATCATATGTTCACATGGACAATCTACGTCATGTAGCTTTAAATGGTATAACACCATGGTTTAAGCATCATGACCATAAAGTGAATGTTCCATTATCTAGTGTAGTATTCTTCAAAATTAGTCTCACCATTCATGTCAATTTTTTTATTTCCCTCTATTGTATAATTTACCCATATATTTAGTTAAATATATATGAACTAAAATTACAAAAACCTTTAGTCAAATCTAGTTGACTTAAAATATAAGTAATTTTGGTGAAAGTTGTTCATCATTAAATATCATTTATGTTGTTATTAACTGAATGAAATTAAACTACCAATGGAAATAGACCTTATACTCGCTAATATGAAAACGCATAAACTGTGTTATGGGTAAAATTCAAGTATTTTATCACTGGACATGAACCTTACATGATTCAATTATGATTGAGTAGTGAATGACCATATTTTAATAATTAAATATTTTCAATGTTACTTTTACATCATTGTTAAATACTACATGTTCCAATCAAACCCAATCATGAAAGGGAGTTGGAATTTGTTGGTGCCACCATTTTGTAATGAATTCTGAATAACATAATAGAGTTCCTCAAAAACATAAAGAAAAAGGCATAGGATATGGTAATGAAATCTTCCCTAAAACCCTTGAAGTGCACCTATGGGAACCCTATATGTGGACTTAACATTCCCATCACCTCCCACTGGCCCCAACTATGTAAATCATTATTGATACCAACTATCTCATACAATCCTAACTTATGCAACCCACAAGAGTGAGATCCCCTATACACCTAGGGTCCTATTTTTTTAATAAATAGTACCTTTAGCCTCTCTATTTGTATCATTTAAATTATGGAGAGAGATATTGAATCTTTTCCCACATAAATATCTTTCCCAAATCCTCAAAACTATAAAGTTTCTTATTTAAGATCTATAAAAACAAAGAATTTACCAAAAAATAGGGGATTTGAGTTCACCAAGGGACCAAAGCACTAAAGAATTCAGAAGGAACACCTTCTTCCCATATCTAATAGCACTATGGAGATAGACAATAACCTAACCATAAAATTATGTTCCATTATTATAAGAGTCTATGAGGATACCCCCAATCATTGGTGAGAATCTTAACTTAAGTGTTTTCACTCAGATCATCAGGGCACCCAAGTATCACTTGGGTGAAGTCCACTCATTTCTCCCTAGTGCCACCTTGGTAATTTATTTTTCACCTTGCCCAACTATCATTTCGGTGAAACTACATGAATCTTCCCCATTTTTATTTGGGAGAAATTATTCCATCAATCCAAATACCACCTTGGAAAATTCTCCTCCATGATCTTTAAGTAATAACATTTAATTCTTCAATAAAATGGTATCTGTTTTCCAATGTTTCTTAAATAGAGAACCAACTATAATAACTACTTAAAATCCACAAGACCCAAATGATCAAGGTATGGAAAACAAAAACTTTTGCCCCTTTTATTATGTATTCCCTTGGTAAAATTTCCCCCCCACATTTCCACCTTAACTAATAGGGCCCATGGTATTTTCAATTATACATCCCTTTGGTAATGAGGGATCTAATACAGGTAGAAGTTGTGGGAATCTACCCAGATCACAGAGTGGAACTAATCTTCTATAATCATCATGAAATGTGAATTAATTCAGGTAGTATATGTGCCTTATATTTTCATATCAATTAATTTTTAATCCCCAATACAGGGTTTAGAAATAGGAAACAATAAGAATTGGGCCATCCCTCATGGAGTATGCCCCTAGCCTTTATTTTAAGATATCATACCCCTCCTTCCATCTATATCTCTTACCATGTCTATCAGCAGATAAAGAAGGAACCTCAATCCAAGTAATCTAGTTCAGTTGTATGTCCCATCCAAATGCCATTATGAAATATGGTGGATCTTATACAATCTATTTTTTCTCAAACCATGCATAATTTACATGAGATTAAAGACCAGTGATGATTGTGTTACTAGTTATCAAAATTACTCTTAATGGGCCTCCATATTATAGGTCATTCATGATAATACTAAAATCCTTATTGGGCCAAGGTTCTTATAAGATCATCCCCCACCCATAGAGAAAAATTATAGTCTGGTCCTTTTATCTTATCCTTATTGGGCCATATTCCCAGTGGTATCTATCTTCTTAAGGCCAAATTCCTTTTGACAACAATGCAATATCCTAGTGCCAAATACCATGCAGGATCAAACACATACATCTACTCAGTTGTAAGTCCAACATCATCCTTTTATAGTAATGATTATCCTACATTTCTTAGTAGAAAAATGTTAAACTTCATGGAATGGTCCTTATCATATAAACTTAAAAATTATGGAATCTCTCATTATGTGGCACCAAACTACTTGGGTTGTGATTAAATTAATGATGATACATAGGTAAACCCATCAGGAGGACTGTCCTAACATTAAAATAATAATCATCTCCATAGATGATAATAAATTATATAGTTCCAAGATTTGGGGCTTTAAAACATAGTTATATAAAACCAGGAATCGCAAAATAATGAAAAAATAAGATTAAGAACCTTTGATACACTGATATAGTGCCATTAATAGAGCATATATGATACAAACTAATGTTCTCATTTGCATATGTTGATAAATGATTTAAAAAATAAGGGAAACTAGTCTAATATTACAGTTTGGTAAGGATTTATGAACATGTATTAAATCTATAATAGTGTCATGATGTAGGAATAAATCCCCCCAACTAGGTGTGATGATCCTGAACACTCATCCTCTCAACCAATGTGAGTTCCCAAGTGTTTTTAGTAATACACCCTAATGGCCTATTGACTTTGGAAATTAGGAAAATAGATTTTTACAGATATAAGAAACATTGTTTTTTTTATTCCATAAATAAAAAACCTTATAAATAGTTTGAATATTATGCGTAATTTTCCACATATGAATAATATCCAACATTCAGGTTGAAACACCATCATTGAAAGAAATTCCCATTAACTAATTGATAATTCATTTCCTATTCCATAGTTCAAGGTATTCTATGACTCAATATATTCTATAAAAAAATAAGAACTTATAGAGAATTAAGAGACCAAAAACAAGAAGAACATCACTAAATAAGAAATAAGAAAGACAATCCTAGCTCTAATCCCATGCCAAATATCCCATTAACAACCACATACAACCTCTACTTCAACCATTAAAAAACATTATATCCCCTTGTAAATCATCCCACCACACTAAGTTTTATATATCAATTAATATTAAGTATTTTAAAATCTTAAGGTATATACAGTTGGAAAATCATATTTACATTACAACAAATTCAAGGAGAAATTAACACTATATCAATAAATCCTAAAATATTACAAAAAATGGTTGAGCTATAAAACCGTCTCAAACATTTAATTCCAGCAAAAACCATTTTCTATGATCATCTTGATTTAATTGTTTCATTATGAGTATTTTTTATCAAAAATAAACCTAATAAAAATTATCTATCAATATCTTAAACAACCATATAAATTTTAAAGGCAAGACATCAATTTCAATAGTTGTAATAAATAATTATATACTTAATTAATGAGACTCATTCGTTATTATATTGATCTTACCATATTTAGATTATTTTAAATAATTTATAGATTTCAAATATTCCAAGTAAAAACAATAACCATAACATTTAATTTTTATACTATATCAAAAATATCATGATTCATCCATAAAAAATAACATAATTCACATGCGATCAAAACACCCTTTCAAAAATTATTCCATTCATTATTCTAGATTAATGTATTAATTAAAGTTAATATCACCCATATAATTATTGAATTATAATTATATATTATTGAATACTAACAAAAACATTATAAATATTTACTTATATAACCTATGTGAAGGAAGAGAATATGTTAAAAGAAAAAATTAATAATATTAATACCTTAAATAGAGAGATAAATAAATCCCCATGAGATCTAAGGTTAGTATCCACTAGGTGTTGGGAGAAAGTATCCAAATGGATTGGGGGGTGGGGGGGGGGGGTGGGTAAGATTGTGTTTGAAGGAAAGAAGAAACATTCAAAACATAAGGAACCTAGCACTCTATTTATAAAGAAATTCCATTGAGACTTCACCCTAATTAGAAGACCTTAACCAATATTATTGTGTCTATGGTCAGATCTGAATTTGGAACCCATATACTTTTAAAAAACTAACTCTCAATATTCATAGTGGTCATTTCATCCATGTATAATAGGATTATGTAGCTCCTTAGTGTGTTACTACCCAACACAACTATATCACCGTAGACCATAGATCCCCTTGGAATCCCACTACAACATAGGTATATAGGCCTTGACCTATCATCAACACAACACCACTATTACAAAAAATAGCAATTTTAGACTTTCTAATTTCCCATAGAAAAATCTTCTAAGAAAAATACCCATAAAATGGTTACATCCTTTAGTGTGAAGATCTATACATGGAAAAGGAAGAGATATTAGAATTATCATGATTCTATTCCATCCAAAATATGTGTGGTTTCCTTCATCATGATATAAATAGAAAACATATTGACACTATGCTACTAAAATCAGTGTTTCATGCTCAGGGATTTCTATGAACCAAAATGGATGGAAATTAATGCCAAAACTTAATAATGGACCAACCGTGACCACCACCATAGATACCGGCATGGGTTATTTGGAACTCATAGAGCCAAAACTCATTCCTTTATATAAAACCAAATTCTTGGAAACATAAAGGAATATATTCTAAAGAAACGAGGACTAATGCTACATGTCATTCTTTCTTGGTTTTCTTAAAACATAAATATTTTCAACTAAAACATATCATATTTTTTTATTTTAAATTAAATTATTTTTACATTATATGAATTAACATTTTATTTTTATTGATTGGAATAAATTTTCACAATTTTTTTTATTTTTACAACATGGAATTAATGTTTAACCACTATTGATTAGGGAGTGTGTTTAATTCCTTATGGAGATTTAGTATTTGTCTTAAGATTCAGGTCCCTGAGGATGATTGTTATAAAATGATATTAGAGTATGGGTTTTATCAATGAATGTTTTTTATATATGAATATAGGATACTACAAACCTGATATGTTATTGTAAAATAAATAAGCAATATTGGTATAGTAAACCTCCGTTTTCTAGGGATATTGGACAGAAAATGAAGATATAAAAATATCTCAAGGAATTATTTATTCCATGTTTTCCCATGATCAATTAGATTGATATTGTGTTCATGTGCTATTATAGGCATAAATAGGGGTTAAATTGCAAGTGTATGAAATTTTGAAAATTAAATACAAAAATATAGAGCTATTAATGTATTTGAGTCCTCTGTTATGACTTAATATTTTATTTTCCCATTATTTTTTATTATTCATACTTTAGATACCCATTATCATTCACGTGATTAAGGAATATTGGATTTCATATTATTGATATTTTTTATACCCTATTTGATTTCAAAATGACTTTATTGGGTCCTCATCCATTTTTGATGTTTTACTTAGTTATTTATATATTATTGTTTCATTATGTAAATATGAAATTAAATATTTTTTTATCATGGAAATGTGGGAGAAATTTGAATAAATGTGGTTGAATAATATTTTTGATATCAGTTCATAATGTGAAATTACTAATTAAATGTATCTAAGTAATTAAAATATAGAAAAAAATTTATGGAATCATGGTCTATGTTTGAGATCATATATATGAATATATTTTTCCACCATTATTATTTAAATCATATATGTCTTTTTTCTGGATTTTATGATTATTTTGAATATTATTTCTTGTATGATTGGTTATTTGATGTTTTTGATTCTAAAATTAAGATTTTTTTGATATTTGATTTTTAAAGATAGCCAATGTATGATATAGAACCATTATGGGTGATGATAAAGAAACGTTCCAATGTGTGACTTCAAAGCAACCCATGGTGGAAGCGTCGGGTCTGAGGAAGTTTGCGGACGTCGTGAAATCATCTGACAATTTCCCTGAGTTTGACTATCCTCTTCCTGGGAGGATCATTAAGAAAGGACGTATCACACATGTTGCTGCTAATCAAATTATGGTTGAAGAGCCAGTGAATCTTTGTTTATTCTTGATCATCGCTCAGGTTGTTCTTCCAGAGGGTGGACTGCTCTGTAAATTCCATCATCTTTCTCAAAGACTCTCTCAGATTTGGTGATTTGATGATTGGGAGATGATTTCTATGGGCCGTGGTTATTATCATATCCTTTTTTCTTCTGAGGAATCGAAACGAAGGGAATGGGGCTTCAGATCTGTTTCACTGAAGCCTGGTGTTCTTTGAATTCAAGAATGGGTTAGAAATATTGATCCTAAGAATGTCAAGGATACACACGCTCAGGTTTTTATTTGTATCCGCAAACTGAATTGGCTTAATTAGCATCCTATGATCATATGGGATATTGCCTCGTCGGTTGGAAACCCTATTCGAATGGATAATCATACAGATGATCCTAAATTTGGGCATTTCATGAGAGTTCTGCTGGAAGTCGATATGGCCTCAATGCTGGTGGAGGAGGTTGTTCTCACAACCAGGGATGACCGCTTCAACCTAGAGATTCAGTATGAACGATGACCGTGGTTTTTTCTCAGTTGCCATTTCTTTGTTTACATGGATTTTGAATGCAACAGGAACGAAATTTGTGGTTTGAGCAAACTGAAAGGTCACACTGAGGATCTCTGTCGGAAGGGATAGGTCAAGAGCAAGGTACAAGATACATGCATGAATGTCATCCCTCATGTTGAACAACGTTCTCAGGACTCTGTGCAGGTTATTGTTGAACCTGATGTTCAGGTGGCAGTGCAAGGTCAAGATGTGGATTCCCATACAGTTCATCTCGATGGGTCTTTACAGAGTTCTGTTGCTACGACTGAATCCTTATAGGTGAAGATTGTTGAGCTTCCTCAGGGCTCGGTGTTGGTGTCTGAAAATCTGAATGCTTCGGTTATTGAAGCAGCTGATCAGTCTATTGGGCAGGCTCATTCTGGGTTCTATCAATCAATGAATATCACTCGGGATAGTGCACAGGTAAAGGACCAGTTTTCTCAGGCAGTTTAGGGTCAATCAGAGGCTCATGCAGTGAATCTGGATATTCCTCGAGAGTCTGTGCAAGGTGCTATTTCTGGGATTTCTCATGTCTCTTTGAAGGTGCAGTCTCAATGCACCGAGCCTTCTGTGGGGCCTGCCTTGCATGGGTTAGTGCTGGTTGTTATTGATATAACAACTGCTACAACTTTGGTTGCATGTATGGAATTGGAGTCTGATAGTTTTTTTGGATAGAAAAGTGAGGATGTTCTTCCTGCTGAATCGCTTTTACAGGGGCAAGAACAGGCTTTACCTATTGTGAAGGAACTAGATTCTCAGTCTATTGAGAAGGTTAATAATGGTGAAAAAAACGATGATGGGTCCTTCTCTCAGGTTCTTCTCTCTAAGGCTGTGAGGAAGTCTACATTGTAGACCAGTCCGGAGCCAGTTGGTTCTTTGAATAGGTTTTCACCTTTGACTGGTATTTTTTGGTTTGATGATAAAGAGGATAGTAGTAGTGAAGAACAAGATCCAGATAATGCTTCCTCATATATTATTAAGGGAAATGAAAATAAGGGTGAGAAGTAGGATAAATCAGTGCAATTGCAACGAGATAGTGGGCCTATAACCAGGTCCAAATCCTCTTTATCATGAAGATTTTCTTCTAGAATTTCCAAGGGATTGGGAATTATCCCACGATCACAACCCTTAGGCATTTTATTGTGACCAATAAGCAGCACCTTATTGGAATTTCTGAGCCTTGTATGTCTTTCTATAAATGTAAAGCCTTCAAATGGTCAACCATTGGGTACTCTTTGGTTTCAAATAATGCTGATCAGAGTTCCTCAGAGTCTCTTTGAGTTTTGAAGCACGATAGTGTTTCTTTGATATCTTTATCTTATGATCAATAGTCGATCACTCTTTCGGTTGAGATATGTGGTTATGGAATGTCTTTTAATTTTGTTTATGATTTAAATCAGTATATTGGGAGACGTACTCTTTGGTCATCTCTGGAAAGTATAGCTCTGGAAATGCGACAAAATTGGGTCATTATTGGTGATTTTAATTTGGTGTTCCGGCCTGAGGATAAGATAGACAATTTATTTAACAGGTTGGCTGCGTCTGAATTCTCTTCCTGTATTGATGCTTGTAATATGATCGATGTTCCAATCATAGGGGCTGATTTTACCTGGCGCAGATATAATTTACATGGATTACAAGCCAGTAAGCTTGATCGGTGCTTCTGTAATGTTGATGGGGGATCTCGGGACTTTTCTATGTCTAGTATTACTCTTCCATGGGCTAATTCTGACCACAATCCTCTTTTAATGTATTTTAATCTCCTCATATTGAGATCTTATCCCATACCATTTAGGTTCAATAATGCTTGGTTATCTATCCAAGGTTATAGGCAGATTGTCATTGAGGCTTGGGAAAACACTATTATTGGAAGTCCCTTTTATATAATGGTTATGAAGTTTAAGGTTGTAAAGTTGAAGCTCAAAGAGTGGAGTAAGCAATATTTTGCATGCCTTGATCATGATATCCAAAATGCTGAGGATAATATTTTGCACTATCAAAGGCTTAATGAGGGTCAGAATGTAATGTCTAGGGAAGAGTTTCTTTCTCTTTCTAAATTTAATGAGCTAGTGGATTTAAAGGAAAGTCTTTCCTAGCTCAATATAATGTCAAGTGGTTGAAAGAAGGGGATAGAAATACAAGACTTTTTCATTTCTTACATAGGGAGAAAAAGGTGAAGCGTGGCATGAATGTCCTCATGGTTGATGATGTTCTTTTCAACTCTAAAAAAGATATTTATGATGCTGCTTGTAGCTATTTTGAAAAGATTTACACTGACTTAGGGAAAGATAATAATCATAAAATGTTTAGAAATATTTCTCCTTTAGTTGAAGCCTCTTAGAATGATATTCTCACTAGTATACCTACAGAGGAGGAAGTCAGGAAGGTGGTTTTTTCTATGAATCCTGATAGTGTGGCCGGTCCAGATGGTTTCTCCAATAAATTCTTTATGAATTATTGGGATATTATTCACACAGAGTTTGTCAATGCAGTTAGAGATTTATTTTATCATTCTTATTTCCCTTTTGGTGCCAATGATAGCTTTATTGCTCTGATTCCAAAGAAGGATAATTCTCTTGACATTCGGGATTTCAGGCCCATGGACATTGGGAATAATATTCCAAAAGTTATCAGCAAAATATTGGTGAATAGATTGGGAAGTATTGCGAAGGAGTTTATTTCTACAAATCAATTTGGGTTTGTGCCTAGAAGGAACATTCAAAATTGTTTCTATATGGCGTCTGAATGTGTTAATGCTATGAGGAAAAATGTGGATTATGGGAATATGGCTCTGAAAGTTGACATTTCAAAGGCTTTTGATACGATGAAATGCAGTTTCATTTTTGCGGTGCTACGAATGCATGGCTTTTCCAATGGCTTCATTAATTTGATTAGATGCATTCTTCAAAGTTCTATATTATATATTCTTGTGAATGGTTCTCCCAGAGGCTTATTTAAATGTTCTAGGGGAGTGAGGCAAGGAGATCCCTTATCTAGTCTCCTTTTTTCTATTGTAGAGTATTATTTGAGTACATGTCTTTCGAATCTTGTGCATGCTGGTTTATATCAGCAAATGACTGTTGGAAGAGGTCTTTTTTATCCTTCAAATCTCTTTTATGCAAACGATATTCTGATATTTGGAAAGGCTGATGGAATTACTATATGATATATTAAGGTGGCTTTTGAGTATTATGAGGTTGTTTTTGGTCAAGTTATCAGTTGGTAGAAATCCTATGTGTTTTTTGGGAAAGGGGTCATTCTTTTAAAGAAAAACAGAGTTTCTCAGAAGCTTGGGGTTAAAAGAGGTTCTCTACCTTTTAACTATCTCGAGGTTCCCATTTTCTGGGGTGCATTGAAAAGGTGTCATTTGGAAAATATCTATCACAAAATTCTCAATCAAATGGATACCTGGAAAGGTAAATCTATGTCTCAGGCAGGGCGAGTCTGTCTGGTTAATTCTGTTATCACTTCTATGTGTGTCTATGTTTTTTCCTTATACAGATGGCCTAGAACTCTTCTTGAGGATTTAAAAAGGCTCATTCAGAACTTTATTTGGATTGGTTCAATTCATGGGAGGAAGCTTGTTACAGTTGCTTGGAGTGATTGCATTTGGCCTATTGACATGGATGGTATGGGGATTAAGGACCTTAAGCACTTTAATGAATCTCTCATTAAAAAGTTCACTTGGTCACTCTTGACTTACAATGATTTTTCTTTAGAGTTTCTATAAAATAGATTTTTATCCAAGCTGCTCAATGTGTATCTCTTTATGTCCCTTCCTCGATATCGTCATCAATTAAGCATGCTTATCTCATCCTTGAACAATCCTCTAAATGGGTTGTTTGTCGGAATTCTACTTCGAACTGCTGGAAGACTGTTTGGTTGTCATGTGCCATTGCTGAACATACTGAAATTCCTTCTGATTTGAAGGATATCTCAATTTATGAATTCCATAATAATGTCATGGCTCAGGGGTTGCTTTCTGATTCTCGGAAAATGGAGTTGGGCTGTTATCACTATTCTGCGATGGATACTTTAATCTGGTTGCCAAGTCTTACTGGAACTTTTAGCACTAAGGAGGATTATAGATTCATGTGCATTGAACCTTCGATGGATCCCTCTTGGATTCTTATGTTTCATGCTATCTATATCCCGATAGCTCAATATTTTCTTATATGGAGTATTTGGAAGTGTAGATCACCACTGTAACGGATGATACAACGTGCTGGATTTTCTCTTGCACCTATTTGTTTTCATTGTCTTGCTGCTGATGAGACTCTTGATCATTTATTTATATCTTGTTGCTCTGCATCTAGTTTATGGGATTATTTTCAGGGTGTTTTTGGATTCCATCTGAACTTGGAGGATTTTGGATAGCTTATGGACTCTATTTTTCGAGCTGATTGTAGTTCTCAGGTGAAACCACTGCTTATCTCTGCTGTTTTAGTGGTTGTTTCTTTTATTTGGTGTTCCTGGAATGATCTTGTATTTGAAAAAAAATTATACCAATTTCCATTGGTATTCGGGAGCTTCATACTTGTGTTCTTTCTACTGAACATGATCTAAATGGAGTCATGAAAAATGATGTTTCTGATCTGGTTATCTTGTGCACTTTGGGTGTTTCTGATAGATGTAAGAAGCCAATTTTGATGAAACATATATGATGGATTCTCCTGATCTCTCGGTGTCTGAAAGTTAATGTGGATGGAGTTGCTTTAGGTGTACCGGTGCCTTCGGGATGTGGTGGTGTTTTCCTCACTTATAGGGGCTTTGTTAAAGGCTGTTTTTATCACTTTTTAAGAAATGGCTTGGCTATTGAGGCAGAGTTATGGGGTATGATCAAGGCTGTTCGGTATGCTTCTTTTCATGGTAGGATGACCTTATGGATGGAGTTTGACTCAACTCTAGCGGTTGATATCCTTAGAAAGCATTCACGAAATGTCCCTTGGAAGATGATTTCTGCATGGGATGAGTGTCTCAAGCTTGTGGAGCAGATTTGTTTGGTTGTCACTTATGTTTACAGAGAGGAAAATCAGGTTGCTGATGCTCTTTCCAAGCATGCGATTGAGGAGGTTTTCTCTTTTTGGTCCTTTGTTACACCAACCTTCTGCTGTGGGTTGGTTGATGCTGATGCGCGTGGTGCTGTGTACACACATCTTTGTTGACCCCATGTTTCTCTTCTTTTGATGTATTTAATTTTTTATATATAAATATTTTCTAGGAGTAGGCTTGCCTGCTCCTAAGTCTTCCGATTATATAAAGAATTAGTGAAAACAAGTTCTTAAATATTCATGGGAAATCCATCAATGAATTATTTTTGAAATGAAATAATTCACCTTATTGATTCCAATATTGGTATATGGGTTACATGGAGCCTCACTAACCGTTTTCTTCTAATATATTTCATTTATAAGAAACATTATGATGACTAATGTAGGCTTGTAAGTGTTTTTTATGAAATTTGGGTAGTGTTACTGATAACATAGTAGAAGTTAATGACTAAATGTTTCATAGACCTAGAATTTTGAGTTGTTCCACTGAGTCAGCACCTCAAAAAAAAAACACAGGACTGATAAGAATGTGATAGAGGATTACTATAGGGGAAAAATCCTCACTTTATATGAATTAAGAATTATCCCAACTAGTGAAAATTCTACTTAAGTTTTTTGAGATTAAATAATTTTGGGTCCTTTTTCATAGATTTATAGTGTGTATTGATGTATATTTTTCATTATTATTTAAGATTAATTTAAAATATAAATCATTATAAGAATAAGAAACATATGAATATCAACATCTCTTCTAAGGGGTTAAAATATTTTAGGATAAAATTTCTAAAATACAAAAAGAAAAAAGATACCTAAAATAAATCTATGTTTCTATCCCTTGATAAAATTCATTGATAATTTATAAATATTTACTAATCCTATATTCAATGTAAAATTTTTATTTTATGTCATAAAAGTGATTTATATCATGAAAACCTATTTAATGTAAATTACAAGTAAACCTAATAAATATATTTTCCATACTTAAATAATTAAAAATTATATCATGTACAATATTTTATTTGAAAATTAATATAATAAGAAATGATTTTAAAAGGGAACATAAAGAATCATATATGACAACTAACATTAATTTCAATGATTTTTAGGATCAATCATGATCCATTTATTTATTATATCCCAATTAAAATTGGTCTGTTATAAAGTTAATAAAAATGTTTTTTAGAAATCAAATCTATGCTTAGTATTGAGGTGATAAATTTTTTTTATTGGGTAAAAAATCCATCATGGTCACATTCCACTATTTTTAGGTTGGGTATGTTTTTTGACAATTCTAGTTGACCTGGTTAGTGGTCAAGTCCCAGTGTAGTTTTTGGTATAATAGGTTAAAAAAACTTTGGGATAAATGAAATGAGGTGTACCAATATAGAATCTAGGAGAAATAGCGAAGGAGTTACATAAAATACTGTGAAAATAAGGATTCTAAACTATCTAATATATATTGGAATATTCCATGTCTTTCTCCAAAGTTTTGATGTTTCAAAATGTTTAAAGTTACTTGATGTAGATAGAGTTGTGTGAACACATGAAATTAAGATAAAGTTACATAACAGAGGTGAGTTCTATGCTAAAGGTTATAAAAAATGGTTTAAGACCAGAGAACCAGTCATGAACTAGTCTAGATACCCTAGTAACATAATACCCAAGACAACACTAACATAGCATAAATGTAATTAAATATCCCCATGAATTAGCGAATAACACCAAGAATCATGAAAAATAAAACAGGGAATGTATTTTCAATAAAACAGTGGAAGATAAAGGATACACATTAGTATAATCAACACTCCAAAAAGAGAAAGTACAAAAAACAAAAAAGGTATAGAAAAATAAAAACAAGTATATCATCTAAGTACTCAACAAATGGAAAGATAAAACTCAAACATGACAAAGGGTAACATAAATCCAATCCTAAAGGACTAAGAATATCCACTTCCTTAAAGAGGTGCTTTCCCATTACTCAGACCCGGAATAACAAAATATACAAATGCCTAAAGGCAAAGGTAGGGTGTGAGCTCTAAAGCCTAGTAGGGACTCACCAAGTGTTCCATAAAAAATGACATAATAATAAACCAAATAATGAATTTAATTATAAATAAAATAGGGAATGACATAATAAATCATTTGCATATTTTAAAAATAACATTCTTTATTTCAAATGATGGAAAAAAATTCAAATATGGGTCAAGTAAACATTTTATATAAAAAAATTTATATAAATCAACTATCATGAATAAAATATTTTTATCATTAAAGGCATATATAATAAAAAAGTCCCATGGTCATCTTCCCATGTGTATGATAGTTTCTTGTTAGAGGATCCTCACAATTCTCAAATTAGTGATAAATATGTGTACAAACCTCCCTCAGGATCAAGCCGAATAAGACTCTTTAATATCCCACCAGGGATAAGATCTACTGAACTTGGATTTTGATAGGGTTTTAATCATCAATCCATTAATAAGGAATCATCATCATAGTGTACTTGTCCTGAATAACCCACTAACTACTGAATCTTGCATGTGCTCAATGAATCAACAAAAAAGAGAAAATCATTTCATTTCAAATCAAACATCATTTACAATCCAATTTCCAAATTTTAAATTTCAATATTCCATTTCAGTTAAAAAACATTATTTTGTAATAATTTCTTGCCTTCTTAATAAAGAACCAATCATAGGTTTTCATTAATTAAATTTAATCTATTTTCAAAAATAAATTCTCAAATAATTTCATCAATTTTATTAATTTAAAAATACACCTCAAATTAAAATTCCATTGGAATTGTAGGGTTTTCCCAAAATCCATTCCATTACAAATTCCAATTCCAAATCATATCAAATTGGGTTTTCATAAATCAGTTGATAGCTATTTCAAACAAATCAAGAAAATAACTATTTCAATCATATTAAAACTCTCAAACAAAGCCACCTAACTTTAAAGAATGATCATGAATCAACACCCATAATGGGATTTTTCCGATGGGATTTGATTTAGTCAAGTGGGAATATATTGGGGGTTAAACCAAGGAGTTTGGGATTTTAGAATATTTATTCTAAATAAAAAACTCCACATCCACGGTTTCCTAGAGAGGGCCTCATGGTTAGAAAAACTATACTCCCTAACCTTTCAAGCCCTCTGGAATCACTTTCCATGTAAAATAATTTCTTCTAGGTGGGAACATGGTTTGTAAAGGAATGATCCAACCATTAAAGTTTTCACTATCCAGGGTTTCATAGTTTGAACTAGAATGCCACATAGTTTGGGCAAACCGTGTATATCCCATAAACCTCCTGAATTTTATAAATTTTACCCAAAAAAACCAAGGAAAAAACCAACCAAAGAATGATAAAGATAAGGGTTCAGGAATACTTAAAAACAAGTCATAGGGTGTTATAACCTCCCCACAATAGAAACATTCTATCCCTAGGATTCCCATTAGTAAGTTTCAATATCAAAGAGATAAGTCTACTTCTCTCTCATTAGTGCCTCCCACTCCTATTTATCATGGTAATAAGAACCACACATCCATAGAATATAGAACAAATATATCTTCCTCCCATTAAGTACCTTCATATCAGAATCAACAATTCTGACTGGGTGCTTAGTCAAAGATAAATCAAGATCAATGTTTAGATCCTCCCAACTCATGAAATGAGATGGGTCAAAAAGATAATTTTGAAGTAGTGATACATGGAACACATTATTTATCAACATCAACTGTGGTGGGAGTTATAAATAGTAATACATTTTCCCCACCTTCTCCCTAACATAAAAAATAGCTTAAAAGAGGAGAAAGATTCCATTACATCCCAAGATGTCAGTGACATAACTGAGGTGAAACTATTAGAAACACTCATTCATCAATAAGGAACTCCAATTTTTGATGATGATGATCAAAATAGGATTTATATCGACCTTATTACCCCAAAATTGTATGATGAATCAATTGAATATTCACCATCGCCTCTTAGACAAAAATTGGTCCAACTATTTATGTTTCCCCAATCTATAAAAAGAACAAAAAAGATTTGAATGAACTCCAATATAAGGCCTCAAAAATAGACATTTTGATTGAAGAATGGTAACTATTATAATATGAAAAATCAACCAGTCCCAAATGGATATCCCAAGATCCCCTAAAATTAAGGATGTAGGAATTAAGAATGTCCCCAAGAATCTATATATCCCTCTCTATCTAGCCATCTATCTGCAGATGGTATGCTATACCCAAAGGAATTTGAGTCCTCATCACTTTCTAAAGGCCTCTCTAGAAATGAGAGGTAAAATTTTTATCATTATCATAGACTATAGAATATTTAACTCTATGTAAATGAACAATATATTTCTTATAAAGTTTTCCTAACTCCTCAACATTGCTTATTTCATGAGTGGGTTTAAAGTGAGATGATTTGGTCAGCCAAACTATCATGACTCATATCACATTATTATTTTAAGGGGTACTTGGAAAACCAACAAAAAATTCCATATAAATTTTATCCCACATCCAATTCATCACTAAATGTGGCTGAAGAAATCCAAAAGGTCTCCGGTGCTCTACCTTAACCTGTTGGAATATATAATAATGAGAGAAAAAATCAGCAATGTCCTATCTCATAATTGGCCACCAGAATTGACGCTGCATATTGTAGAACATATTTGTGGTTCCTGGTTTCCCAACCCACTGGTAATTATAACTACCCCCATCACAACTTTTCTCATTATAAAATTAACAATAATCTAGTTTAGGAAATGTTGGATACCCTTCGTGGAGAAAGACCACTCAAGAGTATTCTCCCCTCCATAAAGAGAGTTACTAATGAAACCAAATTCATCATCAAGATGTTGTTTCTAAAGAACCATCTTGAAAATAGAAAAGGATAACCAAAAACATTCCAAAAAAACGTAAACATCCTCTTCCCAGACTCCCATATACAATAATGAAAAATGGTCCATCAAGTTCCACTCTTATGGCGATTCTTTTGTGGCTTGGGTTTGAAGTTTTCTCCATAACACTTCGACAAAGATATTCCCTTTCCCCAAGGTATAGGAAATATCATAATAAAAAGATTTTAGGTACCCCAACCAATGATTCTGATAGAGATTCAAATATTTTTTATAGAAGATATAACTCATGATTTTTTGGTCAGAAGATAGGGTAATCCTTTCTTTGAAAAGGTAATGCCACCAAATCTTAAGTGAATTCATCACAACTTCAAGTTCAAGGTCATGAGTTGGATAATTATTCTCATGTAGCCTAAGATACAGAGATACATAGGCTATAACATGATCAATTACTTTAATAATTCATCCCAAACCTAAACCTAATGCATTTCAAAAGATCAAATAGCCATTCTTGGCCACTTGAAGACCAAAAATTGGTGCAGAAGTCAAAAACACTTCAAGTAAAGAAATAACCCTGTAATTTCTCATCCTAGGTAAAAATAACTTCCTTTTGAGTGATAGCATTCATAAAAGAAAAAATATTTGAGAAATCCTTTATAAACTGGTCACAATACCCTACTAAGCCTAAGAAGCTTTGAATATCGAAAATTTTTTGTGGTTGTTACTATATAATAACAAATTTAACCTTCTCAGGATCAACTGAGATAAAAATTCCTGAGACCACATGTCCCTAATATATTGACTTATCAAATCTAGAAATAACATTTACAAATACTAGAAAAAAGTAGGTGATTTCTAAATGTTTTCAGAAATACTCTCAGATGATTCACATGATCCTCCTCGGAATTAGAGTGAACTAGGATTTCATCCACAAATACCACCATTATCGTATCAAGGTTCTCATGGAAGATCATTTTAATCAAATCTATAAATACTACAGGATCATTGGTTAAACTAAAAGGCAAGATAAAATACTTATAATCTCCATAAATTCTCTGGAATGAGGTTTTATAAATGTTAGAATAATTTATTTGCAAATGGTGATAACTAGATTGAAGATCAGTCTTTGAGAGCTACATCACCCCTTTCAACTGGTCAAACAAATTATCTATCTAAGGCAATGAATAATTTTTCTTTATCATAACTCAGTTGTTTTGTTAGTAATCAACACATAGAAAAATTGATCCATATAATTTCATAAAAAATTAAATAGGCACCACCCAAGGTGACACAGTTGGGCGCATAAATCCTTTCTCTAATAAATCATCCAACTGAGTCTCTAACTCTTTAATTTTAGTTATTTCCATGTAGTAAGAAGGAATAGATACTAGTTGAGTACCAGTAACTAAATCAATAGAATACACTACATCTCATACTAGTGTAAAAAGAGATTAATAATAAGTAAAAAAATTAGGAAACTCAAAAATAACTGGAGGGATATCATCACTCAAAGATTACTACTCAAGATCAAAATAAAACACTGATATTACCTTTTCACAATCTGGATAATAAGTACTTGATCCACTAAACCATGGGTTCCATTATAACTGAAAGACACAACACACCCCATCATTAATGGTAAATGAGACCCATCGAAGATAGTAGTAAATTCAGGACTTATTAAAAATGATCCAATCACTCATAAAATTGTCATCAAGGGGTTTCATGTCAAGAACCAGAAAATTATTAGTAAGATTGATATCTGATAAAGAGAAGAAACAAGTAAGACAATGGGGAACCTTCTCTCTCTTCATTACAAGGGTATTAGTAATATCCATCACATAATAAAAATATCCATATGGAGATTTTATATGTTTACAATATGACTCGATATAAAGGAGTGAGATTCACCACCATCAAATAAAGAAGTAACTAAAGATGAATCTATAGTAATGGTACCTCTCACAACCACATGACATGTATAAGATTCCTCTAGAGACTATTCCACTACATGAAGAATCTTTGTTCCATATGCCTATAGCTAGAACCACTTTTTTTGTGTGAAGCATATGAATGCACCACTTTTCTTTTTCAGTTATGATGATTCCATGCCACTATGTGGAGTACAAAATATATAAAAAAATTATGAAAGTGGCATGATCATACTTATTAATTATATATCATGCGTTTCTTATTGAAGACCTATTTTGGATGACCAATCTTGCTACATTGGAAGAAAGTCAAAGGTTTATTCCAGGAATTTCAGGAGGTCTAGAAGAACCCTGTTGTCGAGACCCACCATGATACTCATCACACTTAGTATTCCCTTTAAAGGAACTCATGGAATGACCACTAGGAGAAAAAGTTACTTTGATCTACCTTGAATTACCATCCATATAACATTCAACCATCAATTCCCTATCTACCAGATCACTGTTAGAAGTGAGCATCAATAAGAAAATATTGAGAATGAATATTAGGTTGAAGAACAATCTAGAACCATCAAGTCTTCATCTTCTCATTTGATATAATCTAAAGTGAAAACTATATAATTTCAACAAAGTGGTTCTCATAATCAACCACAATCTTGTAAACTAACTCGAGTTTCAAAGACCCCATATACATATCCAACACAATATACTATATATAATTGATTAGTGAAAATAACTTTAATATCCTTTCACTTTAAACCCTTGTTCTTCTTCTCTATAACCATCAAGTCTTACTATCTCCTGCTAGGTCTTTATAGCTTAAGGGTGTCACATTTAACCTTGATTGAATAAGGAATTTCCATGATATAAAATAGAAGATATATCTATCTCAACCATTCCCCATCCTCCTTAGCATCACTTGAGCCTTTGAATATTGGTGGATTCTGGCAAAGGAACTCTAGAGTATAATTATGAGATTCATCCCTCCGAGGTTCCACAACTGAAGTCTAAATGGTAATGGGTATAAGTTTCTGTCCCATATCATAGATAGAATACTCAATAATTTCAACAAGGTTCTGGTTCATAGGAGGATTTTCTCACTTTTTCTCACCACCAACTTCCCCTAGGACCTGTTCACATGTTTTCGTGGAGTCATGATGCAGAAAAACATAAAAAAACATTAAATACATTAGTAGATCAATCAAATAAAAAAAATTAAATAATAGTAATGAAAATAAAAATTCAATTAGATAAGATATCATGATTTTTTATTTTAACCTTTCAAAATCAAAAGTAGGGAAAATACTATAATTAAAATATTTTTCCCTCTAGACAGCTTTCCAATACCACCCATGGTGACTTGAGGCATGTTATAATGATAGATGGTCAGTAAATTGCTTATAACTACCACTTATGTCTCGAAAATTTCTCTGGAACTGCATTCCAATATCAAGGAAAGATTCCAAAATTACCCCTTTAATACCACTTTGTCACAAACCACCCTAGATGCCCTGGTGCACTGATACAAAAGATGACACTAATATATCCCAAAGTCCATTCTTGATCTCCATAGAATGGTGAATAGTACCCAATATTATACAAGGTAAAATAGGGAAAAAATTTTCTATAAAATATCAGAAGATAAAGGATACAAGTATGTATGATGAACAATTCAAAAGGAAAAATTACAAGAAACCAAACAGGTAAATAAAATCACAAAGATATAAATTATGAAAGTAGTAAGGAAATATAAAGATAAAAATTAAAAATACAAAAGGAGAACCTCACTCCAAACCCAAAGGATCAATAACATCCACCTCCTATAAGATTTTATTTCCCTCTGCTCATAAATGGAAAAAGATAATCTTAAAACACCTGAAGGATAAGGTAGGGTGTGATCTATAAATCCCAGTAGAGTCTCACCCAGTATTACATAATAGATTTCATAATAATAAACCAAATAATGCTTTCATTTTTAAATAAAATAGGTCATGGAATAATAAATGATTTTCATATTAAAAAAATAATTCATATTTTGAATGGATGGAAAACATTTCAAACAAGGCTCAAGTAAACATTTTATATAAAATAATTTATATAAATCAAATGGCATGAATAAAATAGTTTTATAATCAATGGAATATATAATAAAAATAATCACAACAATAACCATGTTCATTTCCCTTAATGTATGATAGTTTATAGTTTTAGGATACTCACACTTTTCATATTAGTGATCACAATAGTATGTGTACATACATCCCCCAGGATCAGTCTGAATATGACTCATCAACATTCCATCAGGGATAAAATCTTATGAAATAGGTTTTTATTAGAGTTTTCATCATCCATACATTTTTAGGGAATCCAAAATAATCCAAAAAATACCTAGGATTATATGTTCTCAATCAATCAATATAAAAAGGAAAATCACCTCTTTTCAAATCTAACATCATTTAAAATTAAATTTCCCAATTTTTAACTACAATATTCCATTTCATTTTCAAAACAAAAACATGATTTTTCATAATTTCATTCATTTTAAATACAAAACAAATCACATGTTTTCATCAAGTCAATTTAATCCATTTTCTAAAATCAATTCTCAAATCACTTTATCAATTCAATAAATTTTAAAATATACCCCTAATTCAAATTGAATTAGAATTGGGGGTTTTCCAAAAAATTCTTACCATTACAAATTTCAATTCCAAATAATAAAAAACCGGGTTTTCATAAATCAATTGAAATCTATTTCAAAAGAATTAAACAAATCAAGGATTCAATTTTATGGAAAATCTCAAACAGAACCAGCTACCTTTAATCAAAGGTCAAAAATCAACACCGACAATGAGATTTTTCCTATAAAAAGGATGATTATGGAGATATAGAAACAAAAACTAGGATAAATATATAAATAGATATAGTTTTGATCCATATAATACATGATAATCCATTAAACACTAATGAGGAAGGAGAGGTTGAGAGAGACTAAATTAGAGGAGATACTCTTATTAGAGAGGGATCATATCTTCTTCTGGTGTATTTATTCTACAAATGATGGGTTTGGTAGAGTCAAAATCACCCAAATAGGGTCACCATATCAAAGGATTTCTATTTTGGATGAGTGGGGGTTTATTGTGAGTTAAACAAGGGGGGTTGGTATATTAAAATAATTTTTTAGATTTTTTTTTGCATGAATGGTTTCGTAGAGAGGGTCATATGATTATAATAACCATGTGCCCCCTATAGACTCAATATACATGGAACATAGTGTCTACTAGGTGGGAAAATAGTTTGAAAAATTTTGTGATAACCTTAAAAAACCTTACTGGCTAGGGTTTCATGGTTTTCACTAGATGGGCGCACAATTTTAGAAAATTGTAAATAAACTATGAACCACTAAAAAACCTCAAAAATTCTCTAAATTTCACCCAAAATAGCATTAGACAAATCCCAAATAAATAATTATCAAAAGAATAGTCAAGGAGTACCTAAAAACAACTAACAATGAGTTACAGAACTGGGAGAAATTATATAAAAATCGATGTGTATAAGGAATTTGTGTGTAGGGTCAGTCAAATCTATAAATTGGAATTTACCCCCTTATTAGGTATTTTCAACACTATTAGGCTACTAGGGTACTAAAAATTCATAAGAGTTTGACAAATAAATTTCCTGCACAAATCTTATACATAATCATCAGCCGCACATAGAAAATGGACTTGTGTCTTTTTGACCAAGTGAGTTATATAATAAACCATAAAATGAAAGAATGTTTGGGTTTTATGAAAAACCACACAAGTTATGTGAATTTTATAGAAGTTTCATGATTTTTTTTTTGAATATTGTGTTAAAGTAAAAATTATTAGATCGATAGGGAATTACCTATAAATTTTGGGGTGAATATATATTCATCGTGTGGATAAATATTGTTCTTCACGGTGTAATGAATATGATGTAAAAAATATTAATTAAATTAATAAAAATAAAAATATTATAAACTAGTGGTGGACATAATTCAGTTGAGAGAGAAGTGAGAATTAAATGTGTTATATTCTTGAACCAGTAGGGATACTAATTATTCCCCAAACATTGTAAAAACAATCCACTTTAGTTGGTTTGGTACATCAACACATTGTTATTGTATGGCCCGTGGATGTAGCCCAGTAAGAGTGAACCAAGAAAAATTGATGTGTCCGATGAATATTTTGAATCATGTTTAATCCCCAATATAGATAAATAGAGAATATTTTTTTTTGTTTAAAAGTGAATAAAATTCCAAAAAAGGGGTAGTTTTTTTTAAATTTTTATACCATGATACACCCCCAGTGTATTTAACCCAGTACGACCAATGATTGATATCAGAGCCAAAGGATAATGTTTAATTTGTCTCCCAATAGAATAAACAGAAGTTTTTAATCATAAATGGATTCCAATATTAGATTGAAATATTATTCAACTATATAATAATTGGATATAACACTATTTTTGTTCCTAAGGCATTGATGTTTTTATAGCATCATTGCATGGAATTTCAGTTAGTATATATTGTGAAGCTATGTAAGAAGCAGTCTAAAGTGAATTGGATGCTCACAATAGAGGAATAAGGGGTCTTGGGAAGCCTTATACAACATACTCTACATTAATGTGATTCATGTTAAGTCATCATATTCCATGTGAAAAAATATGTTAAACATATATAAAGAATATTCAAGAACCTGAGAAGCAAAATTGTAGGTTTTATAGAACTAGTATGGGGAATTGAGAATGCACCATATTGAGTATGTTGATGTATTATTTGATCAGGTAAATGTCATTTTCAAATAAATTTAAGGTATTTGGAAAATCCTATGCTTATGTAATGCTTTTAAATCACATCCTAAGAATTTTTCCACCATGATTCAAAACAAATGTCTTTATACCATAGGATAAAGATCTAGGGGATTTGACCTTTGTAACACCACAATATTTTACAAGAGGAACTTCATATTCGATAGAATGTATGGAAAAAAAATAAAATCATGTAAGAGAATGTAACACCTCCAGAATTTATGACAAATTTATATTTACTTCAATATATTTGATATCTTGTAATTCATGTAACATTGGGTTTGAACAAAACATGATACTCAATTAATATATTATTATTTAAACATGACCATTTTAAACTAGAACTTAAGATATTGGGTATTAATAGTAATAATTAAATTATAAAAGTTTTATGGTTTACACATTTAGAAAATAAATTAAATGATTATTTATTTATTATAAAAAAATAAGAACAATTTGAATTAAAAATAAATTTTATCTAAAAAATAGTATCTTTCTGAAAGGTGGAGATTTCATGCTTCCTGTACATGATTTAAAATTAATTTTTACCAATTTAAGAAAATGTATTTTATAAATTAAATTAATTTTTGAAATAATCATATCAAAATTAACTTATTGTGAGTTTTTTTTTATTTTTCTGAAATGTTTCATTTTTCAATGAATAGTTAAAATACCATTTTACTGAAAACCACATTTTGTATGAATTATTTACAAAGTTAAATTATATTTTAAAATGTTTTTAATAAAAAATGGGTTTGATTATATTATAATCAATACATATTTTTTCAGTGTAATTATCTTCATATTGAATTTTGACACCAAAACCTTCTATACTTTGGAGAATTTTCCCTTTGGAAAACATCTCTTTCATCACATCTGTGGGTGTAATTTTAAATGTGATTATGCCAATTCTATGAATTGAATTTTTTATAATGGATTATATAATTTGAATCATCATAATTAAAATTTTATAATAAGTTCAACTTAATTTTTAACTAAATTTAATATTGATAAAAGTAAAAATTAATTACCACAGTTAAGGTTAAAACACATCCACCAAGGATTAAACTAAGAAGATAAGGGTTAAAATGGGGAAAAAAACTTTTAAAAATATTATTTTAGGAATATTTTCACCTTATAATTCTTAATTTATAATATAGGGTCATTTGGATGATTTTTTCATGTGTAGAACTTCATCATTTTGGTTCTTTTTAGGAAATTTCCATGTAATTTCCCAAAAGGACCCCTTTCCCCACTTATAAAAGGGAACTCACTCCTCTCACTTATTCATACCTCTAAAAAAGTTTTGACTGGAAAAAAACATGCCAAAATCCCTCATCAACATAATTGGAAACATTTTTTAGTTGATGTTCTTCCCAAAATACCAACCCTAGTATCATAATGTAGATATCTAAAGGATGTTTTTCTAAGAGTAGGTAATTGTCTTAATAAAGTTATTACAATTTCATTATTATTTTTCCTCATTAAATTATGTCATAAAATTAAAATAAAATAAAACTAGTGTCTTAAAAATACTTATATGTTATTATGTTAATAGTATAACCTATATCCATCTCTACTTATGTCAAATTAAAATGAAACCGTCAATCATGTATATGACGGACTACCGCCTCGTGAACCGATGTGACATGTTTTTCATAAAAACTTATCTTATTTAGATATAATTATAGTTTTACTAGAAATATAAAATATTTATGATATAATTTTACCTATGTAAATATAATATCACATATATCTTATTACTTTATATTCTGTTTAAAATACAGTAATGTCGCTTGTGTGTAAGGCAGACTATCGCCTCGTGAAGCAATGCGATTCATTTTCCAATTAAAAATTACAAGGAATGTAATGAGGATAATTTTAATGAATATTTGTGATATATATTAAAAGATATAAATTCTGTAAAAGTAATATATAATACTCTTCCTTACCCTTTTACACTTTAAGTGAATGATATTGTTGCTCATGCGTACATACGACCTACCACCTCCACTAAGAAATGCCATTTATTTTATTTTTCCAATTTTAAAGAATCATTATAAGGTTTCATATAATGAAAAAAATAATATTTATATCATTAATATCATTATGGATATGATTTAAATATATCATTTATAAAATAATTAGAACATTCATGACAAAACACTAATGAAAAAACAAGGTAATTAACACCTGAAACAATAAAAATAATAAAATATTATTGAAAAATGGGTGGTAAATTGTTTAAATAGGATAATATATTTTATGATATATATAATAATGGATCTTTAATATATGTTTAATAAACCTATAGTTAATATAATGGGGGCTCGAACACGTACGATGGAAATCATACTTAAGTTAAGGGTTTCTCATCTCTCTTTTACTACTGCGAGACATACACCATATTGGAAACTTATTCCTTATATGGTGTATATACTAGAATTTTTTATATTATATATCATAAATATATTTAAATTCATGAAATTTAATGTTTCATTTGAATTTATTTTTTTCTGGGATATTATGATTCAAAGTTACCAAAGTGGTAAGGGTTTATTTCACAATTTCATCATTATTCAGGTTCTTTTAAGTCTCCCTTTGGAGAATTTTTTGATATTTATATATTATAAATGATATATTTTATTCTCATTTTTTCATTCATGAAATTTTTCATCTAACCGTACAATTTTTCAACTCATTGTTATGATAATTATTTCAAAAATGTTTAAGAAAATTCAAATTTATCTCTATCTTTGGTAAAAAATCTATTTTCATAAAAATAAATGTTTTCTAAAAATGTTTTAACCATTTTGAAATTATTTATTAAATAAATTTATATCAATTTCCCCTTTTTGAAAAGATAAATTCAAATTAATCTTTATATTTTTTCAAAATAATCCCCATTTGATTTATACCAAAATTGTGAAAGGAATATTTGTATTAACATGTACGACATGAATGGAATTTTCCTCAATCATGAAAGCTCAATTTTTTAAATATAATTTTACATGTTTCCAAATTTTATTTTAAAATTAAATTATTTTCATTATTTTTGTGTTTTTTAAAGTATATTTTCAAAGGGAAAATTATATTTTCCAAAAAAAAATGTTTTTATGGATATTTTTATGGTATTTCTATTCATCAATGACATAAACGATTTATGATTCATATGATATAGTAGAGATTTGTTTTATTTATACCATCAATATTACTTTATTATATGGTTTAGAATTATTTTTACTGGGTATGTAAAATTTTATTAGCACTCATCATATTACTTTGGATGGTTTATGATTATGTTTATTTTTTGAGGTAAATATTGACATTTATTATGTTTGTTTTTAAATATGAATGTTTTTTTTATTATAATTTACCCCATTAATTTGAGGATCTTATTGAACTTATTAAGTGATGGTTGGGGCCAAAAATTATATATCCCCTTGATGCATCGGTAGGTCTCATGAGACAAATTATCTTTGGTATTCAACAAATCCCTTACACATTTATGTAAAATGCCATGGAATAACACCTTAAATGTAAGAAGTCTTGGAATGATTCCTTTATGGTATTTTTAATATTTATTTAATTATACATTCCATAATTAAGAATTCAACTATTGATATTCCATGTGATTATTCGATTAGATAGAATATCCATTTCTAAGTTTCAAGATAATGTTATTATTTATGTAGAATTATTTTACTATCATTTATTTTTTCAATATTATGTTCAAGTTATTTATTAAATGGAAAAAATTTCAATTATTTACCTTTCTATATTAATCAAGACTTATTTATTCCTATCTTATGTTGTATGATTCCCATTATTGAGAATCTATTATCATGTATTTCTTATGTTTTATTTTTTCCAAGATACTGGGAAGTGTTTTGTGATTGATATGAATGGATACACTAAGGGGACTAATGGAATTATCAAAGACTATTATTTTTTATATATTATGTTTTAAAATTTGACATGAATTTATTGTATGTATCTAGTTTACCAAGGATTATAAAAAAATAAGCCCTTTTAGATGCAATTTCTTGTATCTTATGTCAATATAATAAAGTAAACACCCACTCAAAGTTACTAGGGTCAGAGTCAATATAGTTAGTATTAGAGAATATTTAGTAGCAACCTTGAAAACTAGAATTAGGAAAATGTATATTATGAAACATAACCATATGATAAACTTGAAGGATAAGTATAGAATATCATCCAAATGTTTTGGTAAGGATGATATTATGTTGATTTTCCTAGAAAATATATCACTATCTAGATAGTACAGGGGGATTTGGTTCTATAACAAATGTTCATAGGGATAATAACTCAAAAAATGGTGCATTGGTATTGACCTGATCATCACTTGGTTCATGATAAAGCGCATTAATTATCATCTATTTTTATAATCCTAGGGAATATACGTAGGATAAATTAAATTTTACGATTATGAAGGAGTTGAAAATAAAGAAACCCACAATGAAACCATGTTTATGATTTTGAGATTATCAATGTAAAATATTTTTAATTAATATTAACTGTTTCACTATTTTTGGGATTATAAATTATATTTCATAATTTTATGATCTAATATAGTGTATTCTATTGTTTAAAAATGGGACCTAATGGAAGGAATGAGAATAGTATCAATGAATATAAATTATATAGGGATTCCCCTCATGGGAAGGATAATAAAGATAGAGTTGGAGGTGAAGTCGATACTTACTAAATTATAATCATATTGGGGGCAGCTGACTCAGGTTATGAGTAATGACCATTACTATATAAGTTAGTAGATTGATCCAACATGCTGTGTAACAATGCTAGACATCTTTATGCGTCATCAGTCTCCATGATCAATGACTGGATATAGAATGAAAGTTCTTGAGTCTATTATAAAAAGAAGAGGAAAATGTTTCCATGTTTGGAAATAACATTAATATCTTAAAAAGGAATATTTCATACTACATATGTAATTCAAAGAGTAAGATTGACCATTTCATTTATTAGATTATGATAGTTTTTTAAAAGGGAACTAGTATCCCAAATATTATCATCATATGAAGAAATAATAACATGTAATATAAAGATAGAAAAATAATTATCTAAGTATTATAGTTTTTAAGGGAAGAAAAATAAGAATAGGATGTCAGAGAAAAAAATAGATAAAGGGAAAATCAAAATATAGATTTAACCATATATGACACTTGTGAAAATAATTACCATGGTACTTTCCTAAAAGGAATACTGATTTTCTTTTTATATAGATAAAAATTCCATCATTCTCATAAATTCAAGGGTATGTCATATTCTATCAAATTACAATTATTTAAATATTAGGGGTTGGGAACTATTCTAACCCATTCCCCAAGCAACAAGGGAATATAACTTAGAAGAATATAATGGATCAAGGTCAAGATTCTGCTATTAATATATACAATGTAGAAATATTAATGTTCTTGTTTTCTTGGTTCAATTAAATATATTTTAAAAGTATTTTAATGATGATATTTTCATTATAACAATTATGAAATGTGTAGGGAATGTACTGAAGTATAATTTCCCTATGGATTTCAGAGTATGTGTTGAATGGTTCTGATGTCCAGTTAAAGTTATTCAATAAAAATTTGAGCTTCTTCGAAAATATACGATTGAGTGAAGATAAACCTTAATATGTGCCCGATGTTGAGATAATAATGATAAAGTTGTTTTATGAAGGTATTAAAAACCTTAATGTTTTATCTAGTCTTTTATATTGAGTTAATTATGGGATATTATAACTTTGGTAGATTATAGGAATTATATTAATATGGTTCTATAAAAAGGACACCCGTTTTTTGGGTGACAACCCATAGTATCTAGAAATGCCGCCATGCTTTAACCCAAAACCCAAGGTATATAAGGGTGAATATTCTACCACTGACCTATGTGATGTTTATATTAATAGGAAATTGTTTTTACATAGACGATTTTATAGATAATTACATATATAAAGTATTAAGTTAATCTTTCTATGTTGATTTTGAAGTTTAGATATTAATGTATATGAAAAGAATTATCACTCTTTCAATATTACAATCAATTAAAAGTTAATTTTAGTGCTTATAACATAAAAAAATCATCTTGGATATTAATTTCTTATTGTAATAAATGATTTGTAAAATGATTGAACAAAAAACAAAAGATGAAATCTTTCCTATGACATAGAAAGATATCAAGTAAGTAAATTTCCTTATGTACTTAGTTTAGATCATAGAATAATACCTTAACTTTATGGAAGTGATCTTCATATGAAAATAGTATCCTATTACCTTCACTTTTGTCATAGATTTATGGATTTTTAGTTTTTAACTTTCTCATGACCATTCACTTTATTTTGAACAATGATCTCTACTACTCTCTATTATTCCTTGGGAGTTAATATTTTATTCCGTGTCCATATCCTCAATTCCCACATATCTTATCCTACTTGGGAACCTAGTTATGTGATTATTCTAGATGAACTTCATAATTATTTTTCTCTCTTATCAAGAGGATGTTTTATTAACCCTTCACATGATGTGGTATTTCAAGAAAGTTATTTTCAAATGTTAAACCCTTAATTACCAAGATCAATATTAAATTGTGAGGACACATTTTATTTATGTGGGGGAGAATGTAACAACCTAATATTTAAAAGAGGGCCATCATATTCAATGGAATGTAAGGAACACAACACCAAACTTATAATAGAATGGAACACACTATGAATTTATGATATATATATTTTAAATTCAATCTCTTTGACAACTTACAATGCATGTAACAATAGGTTTGAATGATACGTGACAATATATTAAAATATTATTATTTAAGTATGCCCATTATAATCTAGCCATTAATATGGAGGGTATGAATAATTATAAAAAAATTAATAAAATTATATGTTTTACACATGTATAAAATAAATAAAATGGTTATATGTGATTATAAATAAAATAAGAACCATTTTAATGAAAAAGAAATGTTTTCTAAAAAAATTTATTTTTTCTGAATGGAGGAATAACCACAATTTACACACTTAATTTAAAATTAATTTTCACCATTTTTATAAAATTTATTTTATAATTTTTTTTAAAATCATAACATAAAAAATAACTTAGGGTGCACTTTTTGTAATTTTCTAAAATGTTTTATTTCTTATTAATATTGAAAAATACTGATTTTTATTCAAAAATTCTTTTTAATTTAAATTATATTCAAATTTAAATTATGTATTGATTTTTTTACAAGTAAAATTAGTTCAATTATGTTATAATAAATATGAATTCCATAGCGGTGGAGGGTATTGTATTAGTAACTAAAATGATAGAGGTATTGTAGCAGCCTGGGTATTGTAGAAGTACTATTCACTAATGGGCTATTTGGGCCAAACAAATGGGATTTATAGCATTGTATTCATACCAATTTGTCTTGGGCCTTCGGGCTATGTAATGGGTCTCCTTCTACCTAGTCATAAAGAGGTATTTACTTTAATAATAAAAATGATGCTTCATCCGCAACCTTTTTTTAAAAAATGGATTAAATATTTTTAATCATCATAATTTATATTTTCTAAAAGTTCAACATAATTTTTTCCTAAAATGAAAAGTGATAATAGTAAAAATTAATTATCAAGTTTAAGGTTAAAATGAATTTAACAGAGGGTTCAACTAAGAATATAATTGATATAATGACCTAATAACTTGTTTAAATCATATTTCATAGCCCAATTTGCACATTATCTTTCAAAATTATTAATATAGGTTTATTTTAATCTTTTTTCATGTGAATTAATTTATCATTTTGAATTGTTTTGGGAAATTTCCATGTAATTTCCAAGAAGGTCCCCTTTCCCAACTTATAAAAGGGCACACACTCCCCTTAGTTATTCACTCCTATCAATCCATTTGGATCCACAAAAACTATAAAAAATACATCCCCAACATCCTTGGAAACATTTTATAACTTCGTTTCTTCCCAACATACCAACCATAGAGTTTTTACATGGAGATCCAAAGGTGGTGTCTCTAAGTGAAGGTAGTTATCTTAACGAAGTTATTTCGTTTTCTTTCTTATTTTTCCACCTTAAATTATTTATTAACACATTAAATATCATAAAAACAGAATCATAGATATACTGAGATGTTATTATGTAAATTTAATAAACTATATCTATCTCCACTTTCATAAAATGGAAAATAAATCATCAATCATGTTTATAGGTGGACTATCGCCTTACGAACTGATGTAAATCATTTTTCGTAAATATATATCATGGATCGATATAATGATGGGTTTAATACATATATATAATATTTATTATATAATTATTATTTTCAAAATATATTATCACATATAACTTCTTACATTTCAATATGTTTATAATATGAGAATATCACTCTTGTGTACGGTAGACTACTCGCTCGTGAAGCGATGTGATTTTACTTTCACTTATGAATTACAGGGAATGTAATAAGAATAGGTTTAATGAATTTATGTAATATATACGAAATTTTATCCAGTATTTAAAATTAATACCTATATAATACACATCCATACCCTTTCACCCTTTAAGGGAATGATACCGTTGCTCGTGTATACACGTATCCTACCGTCTCTACAAAATGATGTGATGCATTTTCCACATAAAAATTTCAAGAATGGTTCTAAAAATTTATCTAATGAAAAAATAATTTTTATATAATTAAAAAAATTATTTATAATATGTAACTATATCCTATATAAAATAACCATAAATTTCATGACAAAACACGCATGAGAAAATAAGGCAATTAAAACCCCAAATAATCAAAATAATGAAATATTATAAACAAACATGTGGTAAAATGTTATAATAGTATCATATATTTTATTATATATATAATTAATTTTATTTAATTGATATATAATAAACCAATATATATTATAAAATATGTTCAAACACATACAAGTTAAATTAGTCATAAAGTAAGGGTTTCTTATCTCACTTTTACTTCCATGAGACATACATCATATTCAAAACTTATTCCATTTTTTGTTTTATATACTGCCCATTTTTATATGCTATATCATTATAGTTATTATATTAATTGTATTTAAAGTTTTATTTGAATTTATTTCTTTCATGGGGTTATGATTCAGAGTTTCCAAAGTTGTAAGGGTTTATTTCATAATTATTTAGTATTTTTTTGGTTTAAGTCTATCTTTGGGGAACTATTTCATATTTATATAATAAACACTATATATTTTTTTCTCCTTTGGAAACTCAATAATTTTTTACTAGAATAGTATGGTTTTACCACTCTTTGGTTCTTAAATTGATTGAGAAGATGTTTTTTTATGAAATTCCGTCTTTATTTTTCTCTTTAGTCAAAAAATATTTTTCAAAAAAATCCATGTTTTCTAAAAATATTTGTAAAAATTTATTTTTTATCTTTTCTAAATGATTTATTAAATAAATTTTTACAATTTTTTGAAGTGTTTTCAATGGAATATTAATGTTTTTTTCATAGGGATTTTATTGAAAATGTTAAAGGTAACTTTGTTTTAATGTGTATGGCATGATTATATTTTTTCGCTATTAAAACCACTCAATTATTTAGTGATTATTTTAAAAAATTTAAATGTTATTTTAAGTGAAATTTATTTTAGAAATGTTTTGTGAAGAGTTTTTTAAAAAAAAAATTCCCAAGGGGAAAAGTATAATTTCCACAAAAATACTTTTAATTACATGTTTATGTTATTTATATTCATCAACAACATAGACACATTATTTTTATTATGATACACTAGTTATATGTTGTATTTATACGATCATGATTATTTCTATAGATGATTTATGATTATTTTGACTGGGGATGTTCAATTTTTTTACCATTCACGAAATTACTCTGGATGGTATATTATTATATTTATTAACTATGGTAAGTATTACCATTTTGTATGTATGTATTTAAATATAAATTTATATGATGATTATGTTTCACCCATTTCATATGATCAATTCACTAGACTTATTAAGTGAAGTGTGGGGCCAATAATTACATTTCCCCTCGATGCTTTGGCCGGTCTCATGAGAAAAATTTGATTGAGTTTTTGGATGAGACCTTACCAATTTATATATAATGTCTTGGAAAAAAGGAATTGATTGTAAAAGTATTTAAGGTATGTTTTAGATGTACAAAATTATTCATTCCATCATAATTATTTTAGTTATGGGTTTTCAATTTCATTATTTTATTAGTTAGATTATCCATGGTTATGTTTCAAGCTCATGTGATTATTTATACAAAATTACGTGGTCATCATTAATTCCTTCCATATTTTAGTCATTTTATTGAATAAATAAAATTTGTTTTGGTTATTTTACATTCCATATTGATTATGACTTATTAATTCATGGCTTCTTCTGTATGCTCACCCATAAAGATCATCTGAGATAACCCCTTTCATATGATTTATTTTCCTTAGGATACTAGTATAGAGACCCCAACCCCAACAACCCGAAGCTAGTGTCTGGTTTATTGAATTGATATAAGAAACAAGTAATAATATCCTAAAGGATATAATAGTTTATTAATCTTGGTAAATCGAATACATACTTTTGTATTACATTAAATTTGAATGAAAAAATTACAACATAATTTACATTCAAGAATAACTTTATTCCACCCATTCTATCCCTATATATCAATTATAGTATACTTCATGAAATCCAAGGGAAATGAAAAAAATAAGGGTGAGCTCAAATGACTAGTAATAGCTAAGTACAATGGAAGCTACCATGAATTAACAAACATAATCAACATGAAAAGGTAAATAACTTAGCACTCATGCCATTTAAATAAATAGATAAGGAACAATCAATATAGAAAGATAAATAACTGATCACACAATCCATTTAAATAACTAGATAAAGAATAACCAATATAAAAAGTTAAATAACTAAAAACTATTCTATTTAATCAATAAACTGAAATTGAAATTCATCTAGAGATAATATCATAGTGAAAATATCATGGATAATAATAGCTAAACTCTTAATGATGGTAATGCTTAATTATTGGAAATCATGTCTCAGGAACATGATACCTCTACCAAAAAGACCTTTCACAAGATGGTTTAAAATAATGGTAAAAACCCATTTTGTTCTGTCTTAACTGATTTGGTTCAAGATTTCTACCTATGCATTTAGGGCTACATAATGTTGGCCCCCACCAATCACTGCAGGTCAAAAGAATTCTTCAAATATTGAGTAATCGATTTAATTTATTAACAATGTTCCTTATAATAAAATATATATATTGACTAGAAATATGAATTTATCGATATTTCCCTTGTAAAACAAATAAAATTCAATGTAAAACACCATATGTATAAATGAGATGCGGTTTAAGTAATAATCATATCCATGATAAATAATATGGATATTTAAAGGAAATTTAAGGTATAATGATAATATAAAAGTGAATATTTCATGGGAATGTTAAGTAATACAAACATGAATCAATAATGTGAATTTCAATAATTTCCTTGGTCAAAATTTTCATAAACATCTATAGTAATAATATATATGATATCAATACAACATATTCCCATTGGAGTAAGAATAAGGTCTTGTTGTCATTGATGAATAGTAGTACCCCAAAAAGATATTTGAAATGTTTTTTCCTAAAAATATTCATTTAAATTTTAAAATCCATTTTTAAAACATAAAAAGTTTCCAAAAATACATCTCATTGACAATTAACTTGAAAACCTATAATGGAAGCCTTAAAACATTTTTAAGTTGTGAAATAAACCATTAAAATGATCATAACATTAAAGTGAGAATTAATAATTGAATCGATTATGTGTTTCAACTATAAATAAAAAATAACAAGAAGTGTATATACAATATAAGGTAATAAAAATTCATTATACATATAATATTTGAATGAAATAATCAGTGATTAAAACATTAACCCAAGGAAAAAAACTGTGTTAAGATATCCCTTATCTCATGCTTCCTTTGACTAAACATTTTTCAAACTCATTTATAGTAGTTTTAAACATATAATTAACTTATAATAGAACTATATTAATATTTATAATATCATAATTTATCCCTTTTTAAAATATTATTACCCATTGATTAATATTAATTCATTATTTTCATTATATTAGGTGTCAATTGCCTGGTTTTCTAATGTGTGTTTCATCATGAAAGATCTTATTCCTCCAAATATTATCTAGTAATATAATCTACAGAATAATAATCATGAAATAATTATCATATTTTTACATAATTTTTACTTTTAATAAAATTCATGAAATATAGTTATGAAAAATGAAGTCTGTTACAATCATGAGGATAATAGGCTGTACGTATTCATGAATAACATTTTTATTTTCCAATGATCTTCATTGAAAGAAATTAAGTAATATATAATAATTATTCAATGAAAATAATATATTATATACCTTATTATATAATTATATATATCATTCTTGTGTTTTAGTGATGAAAATAGAGTCACATCGCTTCATGAAGGTGGTAGTCCCCATGTACACGGACGATGCTATCATATTTAAGTGATTGAATAGGTAAGAAATAAAATGATATATATTAAATTTAAATAATAAAAAATATTAATTTAATGTCATAATTTTTTCATGTATATAAAATATATTTAGTAACTTTAACCTTATTACCTTCCATGTGAAGCATTAGTGAAGGACGAATCACATCGCTTCATGAGGCGGTAGTCCTCCGTACACACAAGAGACTTTATCATGTCCCCTATATAATGGAAAGTAAAAAATGATATATATGATATAAGGAATCTATAGGTATAATAATTTTATTAATATACTATATATACCTCATATCCATTATCATACCCAACCGTGAAAGGTGGCAATTAATGAATGAATGATATCAGTTCTTAAGGCTGGAGCCCACCGTACACACGAACGGTGAATTCGTAACCCATTTGATGGAAGTTGTAATGGTTTTAGGTCATGATATTATTATAAAAACATCCTAATATATATAGTATACTACGGTTTTTATATTAGTGTGATATAACAATAATTGGAGGTGGTGGACAAATAAATAAAATAAAGACGCTCATTGAAGAACATTACATCTTTTTCGGGTATCCTCTTTAAGTTTTCCCAAAAGCATTACTAGGTTATCTTTAAGCCAAAAATAAGGATTCAAGGATGATGGGAGATAATTTGTTAAGTTATTTGGGTAGGTAATGTATTATCTAATTGTGTGTGAAGGTGTGAACAACGTATGAGTGGGGGTGGCCTTTTATAAATGGGGGAGAGGACACACTTGATATTTTTGAAAAGAATTGAGTGATCCCATGTATTTCAGGTGTCAAAAGAGTCAAAAATGGACCATTAAAAATAATTATATGTTTAATTTCAGAAATAAGGAAACAAAATAGTTTTTAGAAAAGTATATAGGTCATTTTTACAGTTATCATTTTAGTTTAACAAGCTGCTAAACTCATTTTTACCTTAATAATGGAAATTAATTTTTACCACATTCAGTATTCATTTTGGTCGAAAATTAATTTGAACAAATTAGATATTATAAATTATTATGATTAAAAATATGGAATCTATTGTTAAAAATACAATTAATATATATGGAAATATTTAATTTTAAATTTATCCCACATACTTGATGAGAAATCGAGTTCTAAAAGTGAATATGTTCAAAAGTTTACAAAGTTTTTATATCTATATTAAATATTTAAATGATTACAATGACATAAATTAGATAAAATGATATAAAATTAACTATAAAAAAAAACAATTCAATATATAATTTAACATTATAAATTATTTAAATGAAAAGGCAGTTTTAAATTAAAATCCATAATTGTTCACTATTCATAAAAAATAGAAACTTTTCAGAAACGTATAAAACATACAACCTTAGATAATTTTGATATTGAAATTTAAAAAATATATTTTACTTTGTAATATTTATTTTATAATATCATAAAATATTATTTTTAAATTATGTGCACAAAGGGATACTAATCCATATTTTAAAAAATACAGTTTTTTAGAATTTTTTTCTTCTAAATTATTCTTATTTTATTAATAATAAATAAATAACCATATTTTTAATAATTTAGGTAGTGATATTCATACCACAATTTAATTTATATGTTATAAATATTATATTAAATAATTACATTTTAATAAAATTTCACATTTACTTTAAACTTAGTGTTGTGTGTAATATAAGATAAATTAAGTGTAGATTATATCACAAGATAAACTCTGTGTTTCATGTATCACATATGAATATAGATTTTATTTTAATTAAATCCATTTAATAGATTAAATTTATTTGAAAATAAATATATCATAAATTTTGGGGGTGTTATATTTTCTTCAAAGATTAGTGTTTTTTATAATATATGATTTCAAATATAATGTTATTATTTTAAATTTTGGGTTGTTACATTCTCCGCACCTTGAATAAAATTTTTCTTAACAATTTAAAGTTGATCTAGGTAATCAATGGTTTTACATTTGTAAATTCCATTGTTGAAAAACCCACATCGTAAAAAGGGTTAATAAAATATCCTCTTAATAAGTGTGAAAGAGAATTATAATGGTTGTCCAGAATAATCACCAAAGTTGGTTTCCCTGTTTGAGAACATAGGTGGGAAATGGAATCACGGACTTGTAAGGGAATACTAATTCTTAAGGATTAATAAAGAGTTATATAGATAATTTATCATAAGAAAGTGGGTGATCTATAGAAGGTTAACAATGACTAAACCATAAACCAAATTGATGTGAAAAAAGATATTGATATAATTAGAAATGATGGTAATAAGATAAAATATTATTTTAGGATCCTTTTTAAAAAAATTAATGAATTATTTTACTATATATTAAAATACAGAAATATACTTACTTGATAATTTTTTATTTCATAAGAACAATTTCATCCTTTAATTGTGAATCAATCAATTTTCAATCCATCACTTACTCCATGAGATTAATATTCAAAAATGAATTTTTTTTCTTGATGATCTAAAATTCAATTTTAATGGACTACAAGATCTATAAGTGAGTGAAATGTATTTTTTGTATATCTCCAAATACTTTATAGAACCAATATGGCCAACACAAGTTATCAAATATTCATAAACCCTCATATGGTTATTTAATACATTAATATCTAAAACCACATACAAATTTCATCTTAAACCATTTCATAAATGGTTTACCTTATGACCCTTCTTAAATATTAAGACCCAAATCTTTATAAATAATGTCATTGAATTTCTAAAATGAACTTATCTTTAATCTCTCAGAAAAAATAAAGTATCTATTAATCATATCATACCAAAACATATGTACATATTTATCATGTATTCTCATAAAACATAAAAATAATAGGAATTACCATAATAACCTATTAAAATAATTTATTTTTACTTATTCCTTAAGTAAAACATAGATTATTGGAAATATTACTCTTATAAAAAATGATTTAAATTCCATTAATGACTATATAAACAATTTATCAAAAAATCATTAGTCATTTATAAGGTAGTAAACACTATTTAATTTACTTTATTTATATCAATTATCTATTTATCCCAACATTATTTATCTCTACATCATAAACTTATTAAGGGTCATCTATCATGTGTTTTTTTTATAATGTTTTACTTACCAATGAATCATTTTTCTTGCTCATTAATACTATTCAACCCACTTTTCAAATCCTTAATGAAAAATTACTATAATATAGTCCTTAAATATTTCATTATTATTATAACTAATAAATCATTGATAAAATACTAAAATAAAATAATTCTTGAATCCAAACATAAGAACATTAATAATTCCCATTCATCTGTGGTAATAACATAAGCTTTACCATAATCCATTATATTATTTTGAGGTATATTTCATTAACACTTGGTAAATTGATTTTCGTAGTGCCCCATCTTCATATTGTTGAATCATTGTACATTGGGAATTTTTTTATTACTCTTACAATCACAAGAATGATGGAATTTGTTATACACATATACCAAACTCTAATTCCCTTCAAGTATGTACCAAGTTGATTTTTCAATAATTATAACATGTGGGAAATATTTTCATCCCCTCATCTCATTTATCTATCCTTATTCATGATTTCCTCTTCTTCTCTTACTTCATTAAAATCCATAATACATAGAGATGTTTATAATTCTTGTTAGAACATGATAATATCTCATATGATTAGAATATTTGTGAGACAAGTTCTATTGAAATATTAGCTTAATCCCATCAAATAAATGACCATTATTACTCTTTAGATCACGTGCATTTATGTGGTTCCAATTCCTTCTTCTAGGTGCTATTTCTAAATGATGACATACACTAGATTAGATCATATCATTGTAAAAAATAACGAATAATCCCAAATCTATTTAAATACTTAACATAAGTTGATAAATTTATGCAAATCGAATGTCATAATCATGAACATGGTTTCTTTGGGAATATCTATGTTTTAAAATCCTTTATAATGGTTTGTTATGGAAATGTGAATTATCCTAAGAGTATCCCCTAGGAGTGTCAAACTAGGTGTATAGTATTGCCTACTATTATACACTAGTTAATGATCAAGTCCAATCCAATTAATCCTTTTCAGAGTTATTACCCCTAGGTACCTTTTTTCCAGAACCAAATCCACTTATAGTATCCAAATAGTGATGTATTTCTAAGAAATACTATAAAATATTTACCTTAACAAACTTTAGGATGTCCTTCTACATATGTTCTTAATGTTTTTAAATAGGTTATGGTCCATAATACATGTTTTTATAAATCTAATTTCCAATTATTCTACTAAACCTACCTCTGATACTAACTATAGATACCTTAACACCAACAACCTAGGGCCAATGTCTGAATTATTACATTAACATAATATACATGAAATTACATCATAAAGGTCCAAAGATTTTATAGTCCTCGTAAGCTAGATACATACTTGTGTCTTACATAAAATTTGAATTTTAAAATTAAAACTTTTTTTTTGATAATTTCATTATTCCATCTTGCATATCCCCACATATCAATCATAACAAACTTCATGGATTCATGGGTAAAGGAAAAAAATTAATGTTGAGCTGAAATGCTTAGTAAGGGTTAAGTACAACATAAGAAATAATGAATAAATAATTATAATCAATATGGAATGGTAATTAACTAATCACATATTCCATTTAAATAATTATATAAGGAATAATCAATATGTAAAGGTAAATAACTGAGCACACATTCCATTAAATAACTAGATAAGTCATAATCAATATTTAAAGGTATATAAATAAAAACACATTCCATTTAATCAATAAAGTTAAAATGAAATTCATCTAGAGATAATATCATAGTGAAAATATCATGGATAATAATTAGTGAACTCTTAATGACATAAATTATTAATTATTGGACGTCATGTCTCAGTCATATGATACCTCTACTACCAAGATATTTCACAATATTTATTTAAATTATAAGTAAAACCCCTTTTATTGGAAGATCAATTAATTTGTATCATAATACCTACTGATGTATCGAGATTCTATATAATGCTGGGCACCACCCATCACTGTAGGTCAAAATCACTCATCATATATCAAATAATTTTTTTAATTCATGAACAATGTTCCTTATCATCAAATATTTGTATTGATTATAATATTAGGTTTAATCGATATTTCTATAATCAAAATAATAACTTCCACAATAAAACAATATATGTATAAATGATATTGGGTTTAAGAAAAAATAATATCCATGATAAAAAATATGGGTATTTTGGGTAAATCTAATGTCTAATGATCACATGGAAGTGAATATTTCAAGGAAACATTAATGACTACAAAAATGAATCAAGAAAGTTAATGTTAAAAATTTCCATGGTCAAATTGTTCATAAACCATCCATATAAATAATAAGTATTTTATCAATATAACATATACCCATTAGAGAAAGAATAATGGGTTTTTGTAGTTGATAAATAGAAGCACCATAAAAATATCATTAAAAAAATTCTTGAGGAAAATATTGTTCTCATTTTAAAAATCACTTTTAAAAAAATAAAACATATTCACAATAATTTTCTTTGAAAATAAACTTGAAAACTTATAAGGTATTATTTAAAACATTTTGAGGTAATGATGGTGAAAAACTCCATACATTTAGTAGATTTTAAAATAAATATTCATTTCAATTTTTTAGTAAAGATAAAAGAAGCATTATTTTGAAAAATTCAAAAATATTCCTTTGAATTTTTTTTTCTAGAAAGTAAAAATGAAAAAAAATTATTTATAAAATAATTTTAAAAAGTTTGAAAACATTTTTGAAAGAATATTTAGAAAACATGGTTTTAGAATAAAATATGATTCCAACTAAAGAGAGAAATGAAGTCGAATTTTCTTAAAAAATTATAAAATATTTTAAGTACCAAAGAGGGGAAAATGGTACTATTACATGAAAATATCATTAATAACTAGAGGATAAGAAAATAAAATTGGTTTACTAATAAATGTTCAAATAATTTCCTTCAACTAAAATTCAGTAGTAAACATTCTTGATTAGAATGATATTGTGAAATAAACCTTTAAAATGATCATAAATTTCATGTGAGAATTAATAAATAAATTGATTATGTGTTTCAAATATAAATCCACATAAAACAAGTGGAAATACAACATAATGTAATAAAAATTCATTATACCTATAATCTTATAATGACATAATCAATGAAGTAGAATACTTGCCCAATGAACATAAATTGAGTTATGAAATCCCCTACCTCGTTCTTATATTTGATTGAATGTTATTTAATCTTCTTTATAGTGTCTTTAAACATTTTATTAACTTATACAATAACCATATAATATTTATAATATCATATATGAATGTTTTAGAACATCTTCTTACTTTTTCATTAAAAATATTTTATTATTTTCATTGTTCTATGTGTTAATTTTCTTGTTTTCTCATGTGTGTTTCATCATGAATGATCAGTTCATACACATATTATATAGTTCTGTAAACATCTATCATGACTATCAACAATGGGTAATGTGCCATGACTCCCCAATCCCACCTCTAATAGGCCAGAGGCTCGTGACTAGAACCGAGTATGTATATCACTAACATGGGAGGCATTGTATATGTACCCACACAAACACACACACATCTCTAAGCCCATGAAATGTTGAAATGTAAAAACCAATAAGAAACCAATTTATGAATACATATGTATCCCATAACTGGAGTACAGAAAAAAGAAACATAAAGTAGAACATGTCCAAATACAAGCTCACTACAAAGAGTCTATAACTGCAAGTCCAAACTGTATGTAAAGGTATTGGGACTACTGTCCAAAATCCGTAGAAAAACACCTTAGTATGTCTAGTCTCAAAAAGTACTATCTGGTCTTGGTATACCTAGGACTCTATCAACAGGTCAATAGTTTTCACAAGACACAACATGTGTTGGAAAATCTCATGCATGGGTGACTATCACAATACTCAGTAAGACACCACAAAACTAAAAATCAATACAACAAAGGAAAGTACAATCAGATCTACACAAGTATATGTATAAAACATATATAACCAGATTATACATATATAATAAAACCAAGACACATTGTCTAGAGGTAATCCACAACCATAGTATACCATACTTAGGATTATAGCTTGGAGATTCCACAAAGGACTCATTTGGGATAACACACTCCCGGGTTCGATCGCACTGATGATGTCCGTCCGAGAGGTAATTATCATTAGGTACTATCACAAGAGATATATGATGATATGTCTAAAGATATTACGATGCATATATGAGGATTACTTCCATGGACATGGGGTGATTCCAAAAACTAATTATGGATTAACCCGCTAAGTGGAGGATCAACGCCCACATAGTGTTGGTCATGTATATACCAAGAACTCTAACTAGGGCATAAATATGAATAAAGATTCCCACTCCAGGCCACTTAGGGGAATTCTAAAAACTATTTCTAGGAAGTCCTATTGAAGGGATCATAGTCATAGAATTAAGAAAAAATTCACACCAATCATCAGGGTAATGATAAATGGAACGAACCCCAATGAAACTTTTCCATGATATGATGGACAAGAGATTCAAGCCATGTAGAAAGGGGTACATGGTGTGTGGTAAGGGTACACACTGTGTACCTTAACCCTTGGTACTACCCATATAAAATAGAACATATCATTCAACCCATGTCATGTATTAGAGTACACGTCATGTGAATGAGTTACATGCCATGCCCCTACATTTGGGGTCTTCTCATGTAATCTAGCCGTTTGCTAGTATACGACATCAGCACGTGTATCCGTGACCAGGTACCAGTACATGGGGTATCTTGTGTACATGTTCTAGGCCACGCCATGTGGGGGATTAAATTCAATTTAGGTAACCCATATACTCCACCCCATGTATGTGTACTCCTTAAGGTACACACCAATTTGTTCAAGGGGGATACACGCCGTGTAGTCAAGAACTACACACCGTGTGTATCATGTTTTACTAGAACCTATATTCTTCCTCTTTCTCCTCCATTCCTATGGTTGGTTTTTCCAACAACTCTAGACCTGATGTTGTTCTATCACACCATCAATAAATCAGTAATTGACACCCACCATTGTTTGATCCACTAATGCAACCACCATCGTGCCTCCCTCGAGTAATACTAATACCAAATATATGATTTCAGATCATTGTTCCAAGAAATAGATGCATAATGATCGATCGATCAAGAAAATTCGAACTATGGGGAAGAACAATAAATACCACGAAGAATGGTGAATCGAGGGAGAAAATTACAAAATGATAGAGAGGAAAAAACCTTGATCAATGTACATGTTGATATTGGTTCATCACTATTATAAAAATAAAAGAATCTAATAAATCTAAAGATCAAACTCCCAATAAATCTTGCAAAAATAATCCATCCCTTATAACAATCGATCTACAGGAAAAACTATTTGTGGATTGGTCCAAATTCATTATATAATTAAATAATAGAGAAAATGTAATCAAAATAACACTCCCTACCTTGATTTGGATAATTCCATGATAAATAACGATCAATTCATTGTTGTCACTGGTTTGATCCCTTAAAATCGGTGTGCAGCAATCGTCGATCAATGATTTCATCATCGTTCATCGGGAAATATTCTATAGATATCTCTCTAATGTATCTAGAGAATTTTAGGGTTATTCAGATAACAATAGAATTATGAAATAATAGTCTATTTAAATACTAAACAATCGATGCATAAATAAATTAAATAGAATAATTTTATTTAAATAATTTTATTCATTTCTACGCTCACGATGAATTTTCCACAAACGGACCACACCGACCAATGTTAGGTTGTACCTAGGATAAAGCCTCCATTATGAACTCAATGGTGCCCTTATATTTCTCATCTGGTGACCCATTTAAAAGTTATTCCACTTTTTTAGGAAAATCATGCATGCATGCTATTAAATATTTTAATATTTTTAAAAAATTTATTCTGGGCCAACAGAGACTCAAAATACAACACTATCCTAGCTCCTTGTAACACCCCAAGCTTCCATGGTATATTTCCCTTTGAATAATGCAATATCTTGCATTATACGCAACTTTGAGATTCTAACACACCGTGACCAATCAAATTAGCCGTTATGAATAGTAATAACCACTTTTTGAAATTTTATAAAAACTATCTATCAAAATGGACTTCCTTTTTGGATTTTTAATATTTAAATTTTCTTAGGGTGAATTTTTGGTATTTTTCTAAAAACTTTTAATTTTTGATGAATAGTGTAAAACACTACGTTATTGTTTAAAACTGAATTTTTATTTAAATAATTAATTATTTTATTTAAATTAATTTTTGGTTAGAATAGATACACAAAACCTATATATTTTCGATGTAATTCATTGTAATCATTTTGTAATAATATTAGATATATAAAATTTTATTGAACTTTTCACCGCCTTTACACACCTCCTAGGAGAATTTGAAAATTTTCATAAAACAGAATTTTACCGCTTATGTGAGTGGAATCTCAAAAATCTGAGAGAAACAGTTGATATCAATAAAAAAAATTTGGTTCAATAAGATGAAAATTATTATGGATGAATAGTAACTTTTTTACTTTTATTTACCACAGTTAAAAGTTAATAAGGTAATTAAGGGTAAAAATGATATTATTATTACCCTAAAACATGTTATAATTCTATTGGATAAGTGTAATTATACCCAAAACAACCTTAGGAATAAAATATTATCCTTTAGGTCCACTTGTATTAGATTAGGACATTTATTATTATTTTATTTGAAGAAGCGTTAAAAGAGTTAAAATCAACGTTTAATAACAAAAATATTTTTAATATAGGGTTATAAATAAGATAAATTAGTCTATAAATATTCATTAGAAAGATAAAAGGATTTCCTAAATTATGATATTTTATTTATAATTTTTATACATTAAATAAATTTATTAATTTATGACACAATGATGATGCTGTAATTATGTTAATAATGAAATATTAAAATAATTGATATTTTAAATAACAAAATAAATATAATTTGAGACTTTTAATGAATTAAACTAATTTTATATGTTAATATGACATGTTAGTATTGAAAATATGAATTTATTTCTAAGTAATAATGTTGTTAGGAATTTAAGAAAAAACATTTATTAAATAATGTCAAAACTCACATAATTGAGTTTTTAAAACAAATATTATATTATTGGTTGATATAATATTCCTAAAAATATAATTTTCTACCGAAAATAATTAATAATATTATATATGTCATTAATTAACCTTTTTTGGTTCTATTCATAGTATATAGTATGTTTATTAACCATATAATATAAAAATACAAAGATGCATGGTAAATGTCAAACTATTTAACTAGGCGTTAAATCTAAAAGATAAGGTTAATATGATGAAATAAACCTGTCTAAAACCTATTGGTTGAGTGGAGTTCGACCCATACCCACCTTATATTCGAAATAAATCATTTTTTTCCATTAGAAACCGAAAATAATTTTACTATAATATAATATTTCAATCTTTCCCTAAGGTGCCCCTCACCTCTCTTATAAATGGGCACCTCCTCTTCTCTAAAATTCACTCCTCAAAAGCCATTTATCTCAGCCAAATCCTGCCCAAATATCCTCAAAACTATCCTAAATTCATCATAGAGGCCTTATTTTGATCATAAATCCAACCTAAGGATCCCTTTTGATCAAATCAAAAGGAAGAACCCGAAGAAGAGGTAAATATCTCACCACCTCTTTCAAGTTATTTACTTCTTCCACTTCCTCTTTATTTGTTATTTACATTATAAAATATTAAATCCAGTATCTTATATATAATATGATGTTATTATAAAAATTGTATAACCATATTCATTATGTTGTCCATCCTATGAATAACATGTCACCATATGTGCATACGTACGACTTACCGTCTCCACTTCGTGGTGTAGTTGTTATTCAATATATTATTATTTGGATGGGTATAATAATGATGTATTATTTATGTAAATAATAGATATAACATGTTAAGGATTTTTTATATATTATATAACTTCCATTTACTTATGATTTTAATTACAAAAGAATGATATTGTTGCTCGTGCGTATGTACGGATTACCGTCTCCACGAACACGATGAGATTCATTCCCCATCGTAATCACTCAAGAATAATTTTCATGTGATGATTAAAAATAATATTTAAATAACTTAATATCATTTTGGATATGAATCAAATACATATTTTCCCTAACAATCATGGCTTATGTAACTAAGCATATAAAGGAAAACGAATCAGTTTACACCTGAAACAATGATAATACTAAAATATTATTAACAAAGAAATATTAGAAGATCATATATGATATCATATTTATTCATGTGGTTAATGTACAATTTAATAAAAATGATTTAACTATTATACAAGAGGTTAATGTACCCTAGACCAAGGAAAATTACAAGGTAAGGTTTAATTTCACAATCTCTTTATTATTCGAGGTTGTTTATACGTCATTATCTACTGAGTCATCTTTGTCATCCACATCCATGTTTCTTAAAAATGTATTCCAAAACATTTTTACTATTTACTATACTATTGGTTAAAGTAATTTATACCCTTTTTTTACTTTTTATAAACTGGTTTGAAAGGAATTTTTCCGTCGTTTTCGAAACAAGGTACCTTAGGACCTTTTAGACAAAATTAAGGTAAGCATGTTTTTTTAACTTATACTGAGGGTGAAGATATTTTCCGCCATTATAACATCATCGAAGTTTTCCTTAAAATCTTATAAGAATATTTTCAAAATAAATGTTTTCTTTTATAATTATATGAATTTTAAATGATTTCAATATAGAAAGAGATATTTCTCAAAAAAAGTTTTGATTTCATCTATGTCAACATCCTTTGATGGATTGTGAGTTTATTTAACGTTGATTTATTATGATACAAAACATTCATGTTGTATTAAAGATTTTGTAATATTTTTGACTATGGATGTTTTATTTTTATACCATTCATGGTTTATGGATAAAATATTGACATTTCGTATGCTAGTTTTAATACGAATGTTTATGTTATATTTAAGCATTTTCATATGAGGAATGAATTGGACTTAGTAAGTGATGGGTGGAGCCCGCTATAGATCCTCGATGCATCATTAGGTCTCATGAGACAAACTAGTGTCTTGACACAAGGCCTTGACAAAATCTTATTTGTGGTCTTGGCATAGGGCCTTGACTATGTGGTTATGAAGTATGGTATTATGCATTCCATCATTATAAAAGTGACTATTGATACTGCATGTGATTATTCGACTAGTAGAATATCTATGTGAATTAGTAAATGAAATTATTTGATTTTATCTTTTACATATTATGCTGAAGTTCAAGTTTAAAAGGATTTTGTTTTAGTCATACATTGCCTTAAATGTTTATGCTTATTTATGAAAGTTTCCTCTATATTGTTATCCTCACTGAGCATCTGAGCTCACCCCTTTGTATGTTTTATTTTTTTTCCCAGGATGCAAATAAGTATATTATGACTGACCTGTAGGGATACTCTAAGGGATATGAGTGTGGCCTATGAAGAATATGTTGTTGTAGTTTTTCATTTTTTAATGTAATGTAAAACTTATGAATGTATCTAGTACTTCCAAGGATACTAAACTAATAGGTATTTCAAGAATTGATATTTTGTGATCATTCTAATGTTATGTAATAATGCACCGGCTCTGGGTAACTAGGGTTGGGGCGTTACAGTTGATATTAGAGGAATTTTAGTACTAACCTTGGAAGCTAGATTTATAAAAACTCTTATTAGAGAACATTACCCTAAGATAGAATTTGAGGATTAGTATAGAAGAATTTCCTAGAATTTTTGTACTGTAGAGATTTTGTGAGTTTTCATAGCGATACTTCCCTTTATAGATATGAGTAGGTAGAGGCGGCTCTGCCACAGATGTACCTAGGGGTAAAACCCAAAAACACCGCTTTGATCTAGACTTGAACGGGAACTAGTGCACGATAACTGGCTTTGCTGCACTCTTGGTTATGACACTCTCGGGAGATATGCTTCGGATAATTCTCATTTTCTTTATAAACTATTATGATGAGTTTATGAATATATACTTTCTCAAATAAAACATTTTTATTATTATGGATTATATCCATAAACTGTTCAATTTTTGTTAAGTGTTTTACAAGTTTGGATTTATGTATTGCGATTCATAAACTAATATAGTGTATTCCATTGTTTAGAAATGGATCCTAGTGGAAGGAATGAAAACTGTATCATCACATCTAATACATGTAGGGATTTCCCTTCTATTCAAGATAATTATAGTGGAACTGGTGAAGCAACTGGTGCTAATCAGCTTATCACCATACTTGGACAACTCACTCAGGTTATGAATAATAACCTTACCCGTATGGAGCACCCTGATCCATAACACGAAGGATCAATGTTAGACCGCTTCATAAGGAAACAACCACCAACATTGAATAGGAGTAAAAATCCATTTTTAGCTGAGCAATGGATAAATTCCTTAGAGAAAATATCTCATGCTTTGGGGAGTAGCGAAAGGAAAAAAGTTGTCATGGAAGTTCATCGCCTCACAGGAGATATAGATCAATGGTTGTCATTGATTCAAAACACAAAAAAAGATGATGAAGTATCAAATATATAATGGAGGGAGTTTAAATAGATTTTATTAGAAAAATAATTTCCTCATGACCATCGAGGGGATATGGAAAGACAATTTTTGAGTCTAAGGAAAAAAGAGGATGAGAATGTTGCAAAATATGAGGCTAACTTTACTAGGTTAGCAAGGCATGCAACAGATTATATACGTAACCCAAGGATTAATATTGATTGATTCATTGATGGTTTAAAACCATTTCGTCGTCGAGAATTAGTCTCACAATCCTTCTCATCATACGAAGATATTGTCTCATGTGCTATCAAGACATAAAAAGAATTCTCTATGTCTTATTACTTTAAAGAAAAGTAGGAGAATAAGAGATCTACCGAACACTCTAAAAATGGAAATAAGGGGAAGAAGGGAAAAGTTGAATATCCATTCTGTAGTAAATGTTGGAAGAATCACCCCGGTACTTGCCTAAAGGTAATGAGTGTTTGTTACATGTATGGTGAAAAGGCCACCAAGCTTGTGATTGCAAGGGGAATAAATAGGCTATCAATGTTGAATGCTACAATTGTAGAGAAAAGGTGAATTATGCAAATGAATTTCCTAACCGCCAAGGTAACTTACCTAAAAAAGTACAAGGGAGCAAGGCAAAGCTTATACTATCACTACTACTGAGGTTGAATCTCCAAAATATGTGGTGGTAGGTAATTTAATGGTTTCATCAAGTTTAGAAAATGATTTATTTGATTCTGGATCATCACATTGTTTCATATCTTCTGAGTTTGCTAAGAAAATTATATATTTTCAATTTGACTTAACGAGGGAGTTGTCAGTCAAAAATCCTAAGGGAAGTATCATCTCAACAAAGTTTTGTGAATCAGTTCCCATTAGAGAATATAAATGTTCTTTATATACTGATCTCATCGTCATAACCATGATTGAATTTGATATAATATTCTGAATGGATTGTCTTTCAGACCATGATGCGAAAATTTACTTTTAGAAGAAGGAGGTTACAATTTTCGATGATGATAAGGAGTACCTTATCTTTAGAGTAGAAACTTCACTATCTGATTCTTATATAAATCCACCACCAGTAGATCTACTAAGTTCAATTATTGGGGAATAAGAGAATAAAATAACTATGGGTAAGGAAAATAATGTTCTAAAAGAGGACATACCGATTGTGCAAGAATATGTTGATGTGTTTCCAAAGGATTTACCTGGACATCCTCTAGAATTAGAAATTGAGTTTTCCATTAATTTAATTCCTGGTTCAAGGTCCATATCGAAGACCCATTATAGAATGGCCATTGTGGAATTAGTGGAACTAAAGAAACAACTAGAGGAATTGAGTAATAAGGTATTTATTCGTCCTAGTGTTTCTCCATGGGGAGACCCTGTCCTTTTTGTTAAGAATAATGATGGATCTATGAGGTTGTGCATTGAATATAGGGAGATCAATGCTATAAAAATAAAGAGAAAGCGTCCCCTAACATGCATTGATGATTTATTCAACCAACTTCATGGAGTTCAATATTTTTCAAATATTGAAATTCGATATGGATATCATTAGTTGTGTGAGAAGAAGGAAGACATTCTGAAAATAGCATTTTGAACCAGGTACGAGCATTACGAGTTTACAATATTTCCTTTTGGGATGACTAATGCACCCTCTATTTTCATGGATATAATGAATATAGTTTTTAAGTAATATCTTGATGACTTTTTAGTGGTATTTATTGATGATATCCTGGTATACTCCAAAATCTATGAAGATCATAAAAATCACTTGCGCACTATTATGAAAACCCTCAGAAGAAATGAATTATACAGGAGTTTCAAAAGTGTGAATTCTGGCTTCAAGAGATTTATTTTATTGGCCATATTGTTTCTAAGGATGGAATATCTATTTATCCTTCAAAGAGGAAGGCAATCGAAGAATGGTGAGCAATGATGAGTACAACTGAGGTATGCAGTTTTATTGTTTTTGTAGGTTATTATCGACGTTTTGTCCAGAATTTTTCCCAATTGGCTAACCTATTAACCAAGATCACACGTAAAGGGGTTAAATTTGTTTGGACAAAAGAGTGTGAAGAATATTTTGAAGAACTGAAGAGAAGATTATTTAATTCTTCTATTTGAATCTACCATTAGGTAATGAGGGGTTTGTTATTTATAGTGATGTTTCAAAGAAAGGACTTGGTTGTGTCCTTATGCAGAATGATAGAGTTATTACCTATGCAACATGGCAAATAAAAATTCCTGAGAAAAACAATATTACTCACAATCTTGAGTTAGCAGCTATAATATTTGCTTTTAAAATATGGAGACACTATCTTTATGGTGGAAAATGTGAGATTTATACTAATCACAAGAGTTTGAAGTATATTTTATCACAAAAAGAACTTAACATGATGAAACGATGATGGATGGAACTACTCAAGGATTATGATTGCACAATACACTACCACCCGGGGAAGGAAAACTAGGTGGTAGATGCTTTGACCATAAAGGATCATGGAGTTTTTAACAAGATGATATTTGAAAGGGATACTATTTTCATGGATCTAGTGAAAATGGATATGTGAATAATCTTGGAAGGTGAAACATCAATACTTCGTCAAATGTTTTCCATACCATATTTACTAGAAAAGATAAAAATTTCTTAGGCTGATGATGAGGAGTGTCAAAAGAAGATTAAAGTTGTGAATGGTGGGATATTGAGTGACTTCATATATGAAGATGGAATTTGAAAATTCGGGAAGAGACTTTGTGTTTCCGATATACCAGATATAAAAAGGGAATTGTTAGATGTTGCTCATAGCTCCAATTTCTCTATACACCCTGGTAGCAACAAGATGTATAGATATTTGAAATAACATTTTTGGTGGGAGAAAAAGAAGAGGGAGATTGCTGATTTTGTGTTAATATGTATGGTTTGTCAACAAGTGAAAGCTAGAAGGCAGCATCCTAGAGGAGTCATGCAATATCTTCCCATACCTGAGTGGAAATGGGATAATATTTCGATGGATTTTGTCATGGGGCTACCAAAGACTCCTAGAAGGAATGATGCAACATGGTTCATTGTTGATCATCTTACCAAGTTAGCACAATTTCATGCTATAAGAGAAGATTTACCACTTGAACGTCTAGCAGGAATATATATTGATGAAGTTGTAAGACTTCCTAGAGTACCCTTATCTATTATTTCTGATCGTGATCCCCGTTTTACATCAAGATTCTGGAAAAGTATTCAGAAATACTTGGATACTGAACTTCATTTGAGCACTGCCTACCACCCCCAAATTGATGGACAATCAAAACAGACTATTCCAAAATTAGAAGACATGTTGAGATCTTGATCACTTGACTTTCAAGGTATGTGGGATCAATATTTACATATGGTAGAATTTTCCTATAATAATAGATTCCATTCAAGTATTCAGGTGGAACTATATGAAGCGTTATATGGAAAGAGATGTCGCACACCAACTTGTAGGGATGATGTTGGTGAAAGAAAACTCGTAGGCCCATAACTTTTTGAGGAAACAATGGAAAAGGTGAAGGTTATCCAAACCCACATCAAAGATCCAAAAGTATGAAAAAGAGCTATGCCGATAACCGAAGGAATGATTTATAATTTCGGGTAGGCGATCATGTTTTCTTGAAGGTATCTCCATAGAAGGGTGTCATACGTTTCAGTAATAAGGGTAAATTATGTCCTAGGTACATCAGGCCTTTCGAAATTCTAGAATGAATTGGCATTGTAGCTTATCATTTGACAATGCCTCCAAGTCTCTCCAAAGTTCATGATGTGTTCCACATATCACTATTGAGAAAATACATGCCTGACCCAACACATGTACTCACCTATGAGGAAATTGAACCGGAACCTGATCTGTCTTATTGTGAAGAGCCTTTCAAAATTATTAATACAAGAGAACAAGTGCTGAGAAGCCGGGCAAATCGTCTGGTAAAAGTTCTATGGAGAAACCATAAGATAGAAGAGGCAACGTGGGAACCAGAGAAACTTATGATGAAGAACCACTCGAATCTTTTAATGTGGTAGTATTATAGAAATTTTGAGGATGAAATTATTTTAAGGAGGGAATAATGTAACACCCCAAGCTTCCACAGTACGTTTCCCTTTGAATAATGCAATAGCTTGCATTGTATGCAACTTCAAGATTCTAACACACCGCGACCAATCAAATTAGCCGTTATGAATAGTAATACGCACTTTTTGAAATTTTAAAGAATTTATCTATCAAAATGGACTTCATTTTTGGATTCGGAATATCGAAATTAGCTTAAGGTGAGTTTTTGGTATTTTTCTGAAAACTTTAAATTTTTGATGAATAGTGAAAAACACTGCGTTATTGTTTAAAACCGACTTTTTATTTAAATAATTAATTATTTTTTTAAATTAATTTTTGGTCAAAATAGATACAAAATACCTATATATGTTCAATTTATTTCATTGGTGTCATTTTGTAATAATATTATATATATAAAATTTTATTGAACTTTTCACCTTCTTTACCCACCACCTAGGAGAATTTTCAAATTCACATAAAACTTAATTTTACCACTTCTATGAGTGGAATATCCAAAATCAGAGAGACATAGTTGATACCAGTAAGAAAAATGTGGTTTAATAAGATGGAAATAATTTTTGGTGAATTGTAACTTTTTACTTTTATTTACCACGATTAAAAGTAAATAGGGTAATTAAGGGTAAAAATGATATTATTATTACCCTAAAACATGTCCTAATTCTATTGGATAAGTGTAATTCGACCGAAAAAAACCTTAGGAATAAAATATGATCCTTTAGGTCCAATTGGATTAGATTAGGAAATTTATTATTATTTTATTTAAAGAAGTGTTAAAAGAGTTAAAATCAAAGTTTAATAACTAAACCATTTTTACTATAGGGTAATACATAAGATAAATTTGACTATAAATATTCATTATAAATATAACAATATTTACTACATAATTATATTTTATTTATAATTTTTAAACATTAAATAATTTAATTTATTTATGACTCAATGATGACGTAGTAATTACCTTAATAATGAAATATTACAATAATTGATATTATAAATATCCAAATAAAGATAATTTGAGGCTTTTGATGAATTAAACTAATTTTATAGTTTAATATGACATTTTAGTATTGAAAATATGAATTTATTTCGAAGTAATAATGTTTTTGGGACTTTAAAAAAAATTATTTTTTAAATAATGTCAAAATTGACATAATTGAGTTTTTAAAATAAATATTATATTATTGGTTGATATAATATTCCTACAAATCTTAGGTTTAGAAAAAGGGACTTAATAATATTATATATTTCATTAATGAACCTGTTGGGGTACTCTTGGTAGTTTATAGTATGTTTATTAACCATATAATATAAAAATACAAATAGGCATGGTAAATGTCAAACTATTTAACTAAGAGTTAAATATAAAATATAAGGTTAATATGATGACCTAAACCTGTATAAAACCTATTGGTTGAGTTTATTTAGACCCATAACCACCTTATTTTCTAAATAAATCATTTTGGAGCCATTAGAAACCGAAAATTATTTTATTATAAAATAATATTTCAATCTTTCCCTAAGGTGCCCCTCACCTCTCTTATAAAAGGGCACTTCCCCTTCTCTCAAATTCACTCCTACAAAGCCATTTTACTCAGCCAACCCCTTACCAAATATCCTCCCTTCATCCTAGAGTCCTTATTTTGATCCTAAATCCAACTTAAGGATCCCTTTTGATCAAATTAAAAGGAAGAACCCGAAGAAGAGGTAAATATCTCACCACCTATTTCAAGTTATTTTCTTCTTCCACTTCCTCTTTATTTGTTGTTTCCATTATAAAATAATAAATCCAGTATCTTATATATACTATGATGTTATTATAAAAATTTTACAACCATATTCTTTATGTTATCCATCCGATGAATAACATGTCACCATACGTGCATACGTACAACTTACCGTCTCCACATTGTGGTGTAGTTGTTATTCAATACATTATTATTTGGATGGGTATAATAATGATGTATAATTGATATAAATAATAGATATAAAATGTTAATAATTATTTATATATGATATAACATCCATTTACTTATGATTTTAATTACAAAAAATGATATTGTTGCTCGTGCGTATGTACAGATTACTTTCTCCACGAACACAATGAGATTCATTCCCCATCGTAGTCATTCAAGAATAATTTTCATGTGATGATTAAATATAATATTTAAAAAAATTAATATCATTCTGTATATGACTCAAATACATCCTATCCATAACAATCATGTCTTACGTAACTAAGCATATAAAGGAAAACGAATCAGTTAACACCCAAAACAATGATAATACTGAAATATTATTAACAAAGCAATATTAGAAGATCATAAATGATATTGTATTTATGTATATGGTTCTTTTATAATTTAATAACAATTATTTAACTATTATACAAGAGTTTAATGTACCCTCGACTAAGTAAAATTACAAGGTAAGGGTTAATTTCACAATCACTTTGATATTCAAGGTTGTTTATACATAATTATTTACTGGGACCTCTTTATTATCCACATCCATGTTTCTTAAAAATGTATTCCAAAACATTTTTAATACTTACTAGAATATGGGTTAAATTCATTTATACCCTTTTTTTAATTTTTCTAAAATGGTCTCAATGGAATCTTTCCGTCATTTTTCAAACAAGGTCCCTTATGACCTTTTCGACAAAATTAAGGTAAGAATGTTTTTTTAACTTATACAACGAGTGCGGCTATTTTCTGATGTTATAACATCTTCAAAGTTTCCCTTACCATCTTATAAAAATATTTTCAAAACAAATGTTTTCTTTTATAATTATATGACTTTTTAATGATTTCAAAATAGAAGAGATATTTCTCAAAAAAAAGTTTGGATTTCATCTATGTAAACATCCTTTGATGGATTGTGAGTTTATTTGAAGTTGATTTATTATGATACAAAACTTCCATATTGTATTGAAGGTTTTATGATATGTTTTATTGTGGATGTGTTATTTTTATACCATTCTTGGTTTATGGATAAAGTATTTACAATTTCATATGCTAGTTTTAATACGAATGTTTATATTATGTTTAAAACTTTTCATATGAGGAATGCATTGGACTTAGTAAGTGACCGATGGAGCCCACTATAGATCCTCGATGCATCAGTAGGTCTTATAATAAAAACTAGTGTCTTGACACAAGGCCTTGAAAAAATCTTATACGTGGTCTTGGAATAAGTCCTTGACTATGTGGTTATGACGTCTGGCATTATGCATTCCATCATTATGAAAGTGTCTATTGATATTTCATGTGATTATTCGACTAGTAGAATATCCATGTGAATAAGTAAATGGAATTATTTGATTTTATCTTTTCCATATTATGCTGAAGTTCAAGTTCAAAAGGGTTTTTTTAGTCTTACATTGCCTTACATGTTTATACTTATTTATGAAAGTTTCTTCTGTATTTTTATCCTTACTGAGCATCTGAGCTCAACCCTTTCTATGTTTTATATTTTTCTCAGGATGTGAAGAAGTATATTATGACTGACCTGCATGGATAGTCTAAGGGATATATATGTGGCCTATGGAGACTATGTTGTTGTAGTTTTTAATTTTATAATGTAATGTAAAACTTATGAATATATCTAGTACTTCCAAGGCTACTAAACTAATCGTTCTTTCAAGACTTGATCTTTTGTGATCATGCCAATGTTATGTAATAATGCACCGACTCTGGGTAACTAGGGTCGGGGAGTTACAACCTAGTCTATAATTTTATCCATATAATATTTAAAAATAATTTATGAAAAATTTGGGACATTAAATTCTCTTCACCTTGGGGATTTACATCCCCCAAAATCCAAAAGGAAGGATACTAAAAAATATGTGGTCACATAACATGAATTTGAACCTCCCACTCCCAAGTGATCTCATAGTTATTCCCATGTTGCCACCAAAAAAACACCAAAGGGATATATCATCCATCAAGGATCTCCTCATATAGATCCTCAATCTTTACTGGGTACTGAACAAAAATCACTTCATCCTAAATGTCCAGGTCAACCCAGTCGATAACATGGGATGGTTCATGCACATACCTCTTTATCTATGACACATATAAGACTTCATGTACTCGATGTAACTATGGAGGTAAATATCAGTGGTACACCACCTCACCAACTATATGTGGTATCTAGAAAGGGAAGCTGAAACTCAGAGATAACTTGCTACCCCAGCCAAATATTCATAATCCACATCGAGGTGAAACCCATAAGAACACATGTTCTCCCTCATAAAACTCCAATGGACTCTATCACCTATCAGCATAAGACTTATGATGACTCTGTGCACTCTTCATCCTCTCCTAGATGATCTGCACCTTATCTATAGTAACTCAAACCAACTTTAGGCCCATGAGTGCTCACTCTCCTAGATTAGTCCAGAAAATTGGTGAGTTGTAGGGTCACCCATAAAAATCCTTTAATGGTTCCATACTGATGGTGGAATGGTAGCTATTTTTGTACACAAACTCCACCAGTGGAAGAGGATCCTCTCAACTACGTCAGAAGTCTAACAAGAAATCTTGTATCATGTACTACTGAACCTAAATGGTTCACTCAGTTTGGCTGTTAGTTTGTGGGTGAAATGCTGTTCTCAAGAATAAATGTGTCCCAAATGCTTCCTTTAATCCCTTCCACAACTAGGATGTAAATTGAACATCATGTTCAAAAACAATTATCAATGTAACTTCATGGAGTCAAACTATCTCCTGAATGTAGAGGTGTCCCATGCTCTCTACCAAAATCTACTCTTTTATATCTAGTAAGTTACATGACATGGGGAGTTAGTCTAAAATCACTTATTTGTAATTGTGTTCCATGTAAATAACTGGTAATACCATCACAAAGTTCATAGATAACCCATCCCACCTCCATTCCAGCACCTCAAGGTGTTGAGCTAAAACCTCTATAAAATTTTTCTCATCCTTCACTTACCGACAAATAAGGAATTGATAGATACAATCTGCAACTCCTTTATTCATCCCTTGACACTAAAACTGATTTTGGAGGTCCTAGTATATATTTTACACACTCTGATGTACTATGAAAGGATACATATGAAATTCTCCCCGAACCTCCTCCCGTAACATCATTGAAACCATCATGCATACTCTAAATAGAATAACATGCTCCCCACCTTTAAAATATCCCTCAGGAGTATGCCCTATGGATATATAGGCACGTAGGATCTTGAAGTAAGTATCCCTAAGATGTGCCTCCCTGAATAACTATAAGAGTGAAGGGGTAACAATGATTGAATAGAGGTAAGCTTCTCCATCTCCATCCATAAAGGATAATTACAATGAATCTAAATTCTTTGACACCTCATTCAACAACTAAAAACTAGATCTCATACTAAGAGAATATTCCACCACGTTCCCTTTCTTAGGAGTATGGGAAATCGTAAAGTTATATTCCTGGAGGAACTCTATCCATCACCTCTGTCTCAAGTTAATATCCTTTTGATAGAAGATATACTTGAGATTCGTATGATCTAAGTAGATGATAAACCGATTTCCCATAAGGTAGTGTCGATACATCTTCAAAGAAAATACTGTTGGAGTTGGTAGCCTAGAACTGTCTACATTGTACTTTATGATAAAATTGAATCGCTACTGGAAAATGGACCTATACCCATGGTTTTGTTTTGAACCATGGGTATAGGGAACACTTATACCAACAGTTTTGGAAAACCATCGGTGTAGGTATAGTATGGGACCCTATACCCACAGTTTTCCAAAACCGTGGGTACAAGTCACCTATACCCACGGTTTCTGCTAAAACCATGGGGATAGAGTTTTTTTGAAGATGTATTCCCACGGTTTTGGAAAACCATGGGTATAGGAATTGTTTTTCAAGGCCTATACCCACAGTTTTTCAAAAACTGTGGGTATAAGGTTTTTTTTCAAAGACCTATACCCATAGTTTTCCAAAACCATGGGTATATCTTATAGAGGGAAAAAAATCCGCGAGACAAAAAAAAAATTTGGAATGAAGATAGTCTGGATTAATATAATTAGGTGGATAGAAATATTAAATAACAAAAACATCGTAGCTTAGTTGGTTAGGCCATCGTTGGTTATATCTAGCGGTCCTGTGATCAAATCTTACTGTCATTTTTATTTCTAATAAAAAACTAATATTAATATAAGTATATTAATATATATATATATATATATATATATATATATATATTTAATAAAAATTTCCATAGATTGGTTGGTTCGGCGTGGGTTCTCCCTTCGACAGGTAGCCTGTTTGAGACTCGACATTTTAAATTTTCGAATTCAGTCGTGAAAATTAATATATTAATTAAAATGTACATATACAAACATGTATAAGAAGTAGCATGAGTGGTCAGGAAGGTTAGATAGATTGAAGAGGGTGTGTGCTCAAAACCGAGTAGGGATTTTATTTTTTTATTAAATACCCACGGTTTGAAAACCGTGGGTATAATCCATTGACATGGTGGTGATAGACTTATTACACGGAGTCGATATCTATGACCATGGTTCTCCAAAACTATGGTTATAGTCTAAAACCCCTATTGTGACGCCTTTCTAGCCCATGGTTCCCATAACCATGGTTATAGGCTATACCCACAGTTTTGGGGGCTATACCCACGGTTTTGAACAATGGGTATAGGTTGTTTTTCCAGTAGTGAATTCATGCATTTGAATATTAATAAACACTTTATCACATATTGATTGTTCTTATACATGAAAATGCTTGTGATATTGTCCTAAGGATAGCTATTGCACTAAAGGGTCATAGTAGATCCCTGCTATAATAAGAACTTGGAAGTTCCATAACCCTATTCTTTAATACATGTTCTATGGCCGTATGATGTTATTTTAGGGATAAAAATAATATAGGCCATTAAGGGCGAGGACTCATAAAACTTTTAGGCACCTTCTCATGGTGTGTGCCCTTGGTAATATCCAGGAGTATATTATGATAACAAAACCCACCATTGGGAAATCCACATTTCATAGTGTCATTGGATGTTCCTATATTTAGATGTGTGTATTGGTCCTTATAATTTGAGATTATTATTAATGGGTATTAGAAATCACACAATTATATGTACTGACAAAAAACTGTGATGAACAATATTCATAGCGAGGTAGGATGTGTTGGGTGCATCATGAGTAATGTTGCATTAACAGATAATGTGATAAAGGATTTAACCCTTTTGTTCCATAACAGAAGTTGATATTTCAGGCCCTTTGATGGAATTTATATAGCCCAAATAAATCCATGGACATGGTGAGGAAATGGGAAAGTTCAATTCCAAGAATTCAAAGAAAGAATAATTGGGCACATGATTTTATGGCACTAGTATGTAACCCACTTTATTGAAGATATCAAGACAAAGGTATTACATTAAAAGGTAAGTGTTCCTAGGTGGTGACACGTCATTTTAGTGTTAACTTCTTTCTCTATGGGTTCCTTGGTGTGTTTCAAGATGCTAACCTTGGAACTTAGGTAGGCTCCACCTAATGCCACTGAGAAAGAGTCCTTTAGGGTCACACACTAAGTGTATCCAAGTATATTAGTTAAATATTCATTTAACAAGTTGAATAAAGATTATTCTTGATTGTGGTTTAATAATTACTCAAGGATGATAGATCACATTTATTTCGACACTAGTTATTTGATAAAATATATTGTGCATGAAATAATATATTTTTTTAGTGAATAATGCAGTGATATTTACCAGAAAGTTTAGTCAGAGGCAAACCTACGACCATTTATTTAAAATAAAATAAAAAGAAAAGTACATCAGACAGGCACAATAAGGTGAGAACATCAATTACATATCATAAAAGTCAGACCCATCGCCACATCCTTGATACACCATTTCCTCCGCAGTAGCCGATTCCCACTCCAAACTTTCTTAATGTTTCAGAATCTTGGCATACTTCCTTCTATGATTGAGCTTCTCCAAAGAAAGGAGCTCCTTAGAAGATTTGGAAATCCGTCCAACCTTCCCACTAGAAGCTCTCATAGTCATAGGCATTGGAAAGTGAGAATAGTCTTTCCGTGGCCTTCTTCATGGTGGGTCAGTCTTCACTTTCTCCACCCAAGACACTCTATTTTTGCAACCCTGAACCATATCACTATAGGAGGGCTGAACCATACCACCATAATTTTCTTTCTCACTATCAGAGCAGTCCCCCCATTTACCAGAAATGTGCACCACCCTATACCCGTCCCTCTCACCTTGATCCTGTTGAGATTGACTGTTGACATCCATCAAATTAAGGCAGGGGGGGGGGTTGTTGACATAATCACAACCACCATGCATGCCTTTTTTCACATTACAATCTCTAACTAAGCTGTCCAGTAGTGAACCATTGTCCATATTTGCTTCAGAGCCCTTCTCAGCAATATATGTCCTCACAGCCCCCAGATCTTGATCACAAGTGCCAACACTAGCTACCCTTGACTCAACATCAGCACATAAAGAAACAGAATTTTGATCCTCATGAGTCCTTTCAGCATCCTTCTCATGATCCAGGACCAAATCAGCATCCACCAGGCATGAAAACCGATTGCCGAGATCAAAATTGGTCGGCTGCCTCCCAGGTGTTTCCTGCATCTCATCCACTATCATCAAGGCACCAATTTCATTAGCAGTTTCCTTGACAGGGGTTTCTTGATTCCCAGCCAGCTTCACAATCCCAAGATCCATGTGTTGATAGTGCCTCCCAATCCCCTCTTGAGCTGGGGAATTAGGACCTGCAGCAACGACTTGCTTATCATGGAAAATGACAACTGCTGCATGTGCACTCACAGTTTCCAGGTAGAGAAAGTCCACACCAACATTTTCCCCACCCAGGTCCACATCTTTCTCCACAGCAGCACAACTTCGTTCAACAGAAACATCCCTCTCAACACTAGCACCCACTTCTCTTCGGGGGCTTGCCATCAAGGATGGAACCTCAATCATTGGAGTTCCAACAATGCCTCCTGCATCCTTAATAGCAGAAGAAGTCTCACCAATACATTTCAGGAGATCAACCTTACCCAAGTCCCGCTTCAACCTGTTAAAAATATCACTGACCTTCAGTCCAGGAGGCTCCACATCTGGCTTCTTCATTTCAGCCCCCATGCCCAGAGCCCCACTGTCCACTAAGTTCAACATCTCATGCTGAAGAAGTATGGGCTGTTCTACGTTCACCCCACCATCAACCGAATCTTGCCCCTATGTCCTCAAACTCCCCACAGCAGCAACTTCATGAGAAACCAAACCATCCCTCACCCTCCTGCACACCCTCCTGTTCAGAGAGCCATTTCTGCAGACAGAGACACCATGTCCCAGCCGATGGAACACACTGCAATAATCAACCCACGATTCAAACATAACATCCTACTTCCATCAGAATTATTTCCCATCAGTAATCCACACTTAGTCCACCGGCGTCTTGGAGACATCAATCTCCACACATATGCGAGGGCAGATGGGATGACACACAATTTCAGTTTTGATGTCTGAGCACAGGTAGTGGCCAACCATGTTCCCAAGCATAGATAGAATGGAAGGGTTATGGAATGGGAGAGGAGGGCCCGGGAAACGTACCCAAATCGCTATACTCTGATTGTCCTGCTGCATATGGAATTCAAAATTCCACCGAAGAAGAAAGAAAGGCATACCTCCACACCGTCGAGGAGCCTTAGACCACACCGTGATGAGATCATCCATAGACCCAAAACGAATCATTATGTGCCGTCGATCGAGAAGACCAATCACCGCCCGATCTTGCGGGTTCCAAGATTCAAAGACAAACCGATCAAAAGCATCAACTGAGGGAAGACTTTGATGAAATCGAGCCACCAGAGTTAGCTTGAAAAGATCTTTGGAAGAGTTAAGTTCTGAAGGCGCTAAACATAGTTGAGGCTCTTCTATGCTAGAACCCAGAGATCCCTTCGGTGATGTCCATAGATATTTGGATCATGTGTGGATCACTTCTAGAGGAATCCTACACTTTGATTTTTCAACTCAGTGACATATTACATTGGATTGAGACTGGAAGCATCAATAGAGAGAGAATTCCATCATGGTAATTATTTTCTTTTAATTAAAGTAATTATAAACAACATATGATGATCCTATCTATGGTTCCATGAATTGAATCTTTCTTTTTAGTTCTTTGTTCTATTCTAAAGTTCTGGCATTTAATCATCATTATAGATCTCAGATTGATCGTTGTTAATGGTAAAATCAAATTTGAGTACAACCATAAACATGCTTCCGCTACAACTGGAACCTAAAAATACTACCACTGCTAACTCAAGATTGTGGGCCACGTAGTTCTTCTCATGTGGTCTCAAATTGTGTGAACCATAAACATTCACTACTTTCCTTTCCATAAGAATGAAACCAAGCCCTGTTTCTAATGCATCATAGAACACTACATACTCAACACCTTCCTATGACAGTTTCAAGATGGGAGTGCTCATAAAAATCTTCCTCAACTACTGAAAAGATTACTAAAACCTTTCCGTCCACATAGAAGGATGTGCCTTTCGATTCAAAACTATCAGGGGTGATAAAATAATAGATAAATTAGCTATGAATATTTGATAACAGCCTTATAACCCAAGGAATATTCACACCTCTATCGCGCTCTTAGGTGGCTCTCATGGTAACACTACCTCGACCTTGGCTGGGTCCACTACCACTGTATCTACTGAGATAATGTGTCTCATAAAGTAGACTTCAAGAATCTAGAATAGAAACTTTGAGAGATTCCAATAAATACGGTGCTCTCAGAGTATGTCCATAACCATCCTTAAGTGTCTCACGTTCTTATTCGTGGATGACGATCACACAAGGATATTGTTGATGAAGAACACCATGAACTATTCTAAGTAAGGATTAAAGATATAGTTGATGAGTCCCATGAAAACTACTGGGAAATTCATCAAGACAAAGGGTGTCACTAATTACTCATAGTGACCACAGAGACATCAAAATTCCAGCTTTGGAATATCATTATCCCATAATCACAATTGATTATAGCTTGATCTGAGGTCAAAATTTGAGAACCATAATGACACTCTCAAATGATTAAATAAGTCATCAATTGTTGGTAGTGGATACTTATTCTTAAGAGTCACCTGGTTTAAACACTAGTAGTGAAAACATAACCTCAAGCTCCCATTTTCCTTTTTAGAAAACAAAATTGGGGTTGCCTAGGGGGAAACATGGGGTATCACAAAGACCTTCCTATATAAGTTCTCCAACTGAAACCTCATCTTGAGAATATATGTGGCATCCATTTGATATGCTGGTATGGATATTAGTACCATCTTGGGGTGTAGATCAATGTAGAGGTCTATCTCTTGACGAGGAGGTAAAATTTGAACATATTTTGGAAATATGTCCTCATACTTAACCACAACTGCAGGAAACTAGAAACTCACAACATTAACCGCTTCAACAGTTAGGCTATCCAACTAATGAGTAATTGGGTGCAACTTCCTATGCACGAGTCAATCTTACCCTATCTAGGTTTCCTTTTCTCTAACAAAGGAAAACTTAGTTTTTTCACTGTGGAAACACCACACCTTTTTCCTAAAGTAGACAATTTGGTTATGAACTATAGATAAAAAATACATGATAAGAATGAAATTATAAGGACTTGATATTGCTACCAAGAGATCCCCACTAAAACTCTCACCTCAAAGAGTCATGTCACAATATCGACACCAGTTTGTGATCACTGAGTATTCTTCAGTAGGAGTCTCCAAGAGTAAGGATCGAGTCAATGGCTCAACCAGAATCACTAAGTCTCATAACAGGTATGTTGAAAGAAAGGAATGAATTGAACCCATGTCTATCTATACTGAAACTAAAGTAGAAAAGACACAAATCATACATTGAATCATTTCTAGATCCCCTGGGTCATAATAATTGACTACATACAACTTTCCCCTCTACTTTCCTCTAGTTTTATAAGCCTGGTGTGGACCACCTGAGGGTGGTGGTGGTAAAATTTCCAAATGTATACCACCTCCTATTGCTCTCCCAGCTCCTATGACATTTTCACAACCCTTTAGATATACCTGATCCTATTTCTTACTCTACCTTGGTGGTCCATCCATAGTTTTCCTATCAGCAGTATGACAAGTTGTACAATCTCAAGAAAAATTCCCCCTACTGTGACATTAATTTCATTGCCTCTCTCTAGGCTAACTGGACCCACCCTATGATCCCTAAACTGTAGATCCTTTGTTTTGGGATCTCCTCCTAATACTCCTCCCATGTCCAGGTCCCTGAGACTGACGTTGGCTCCTTACTACTAAGGTCTTTGCTCCTGTTGTCCCACTACAAACAGTCATGAGTTGTGTGTACTCATCCAATAAGCTTTCAACAACCAAAGATCGCTCAATCACCCCAACATAAGTAGGAATGCACATAGGGATAATATGGGATTGAATGTCTCTATAAATACCTCTCTTAAAGGTATGATCCCTGAAGAAGTGATATTGAACCATATCTATCGATTACCTAGAGAGGTTGGTAAATCTCAGTGAACACTCAGCTACTCACATGCTGCCTTTCTAGAGTAGAAGAAGCTCCTAGATACACACACCTCTTACTATAAATGGTGATAAATCGTCTCTAAAGAGGCAATAAAACTCTATCCATGAAATATTCTCCTCATTATAAGTGTGGGTGACCAAACTCCACCATCTTCCTACTGATCTATGAAGAAGGATCGGCTCCAAGAACACAATCTGATCTACTAGTGTCCTGACTAGATGGAAAACTAGGTTCAATGCCTCAAGCCATTCCTCAAATTCCTATGGGTAGGGATCACTTCAGAACCTAAGGGGTCTATACTATTTAAACTCATGAAGATCACTCAAATGACACACCTCATCTTCTAGTATTACAAGTATCGTGTGATGCTCTACAGGTGGAGGTATGGATGGTGCAGCACTGGAGGTAAAATCTCGGGAACTAGTCCCAACATCAAAGCCTAGTCATTGAGGGGGTCATCCTCATGATCAAGCTACTGATTCCTATCTAGTATGCATCATGGAGTCATCCAGAAAATAAAAAAGATGTAGCATGATCAATGAGTATATATGGAGAGATGACTCAAGAAGGACATGGAAACCACAAATCATTCCTATATGATGCATGTACCATTATTTTCCATACAACCAATGTTCTGATGTACCAAGTTGAAAAAAGGTGATCAGAGTCCTGGTGTATTGATACATCAGTTTCCACACTAACAATGGAGTCCCTATCTTAAAACCCATGCTCAAAACACTTAACACTGTTTCCCCAAACCAATATAAAAAACTCCTGATGTTAAATTAGAATTGACCTTCTCTGACACCACTCTATCATGACCTGTTCTAGTGGGGCTATGACACGAACCCCTAATCCCAACTCCAATAGGACAGGGGATGGTGACAAGCATCGAGTCATCATATCAATAACATGGGGGGTATTTCCTATGTACCATTACACACACACATCTCCAAGACCACGAAATGATGAAATAAAAAAAACCACTAAGAAACCAATGCATGAATACATCTATATCCCACAACCAGAGTACGACAAGAAGTAACATAATGTAAAATAGGGACAAATAAAATACCACCATAAAGAGTCTATAAACACAAGTAAAACCTGTATATAAATGTACTGGGAATGCCATCTAGAATCTACATGAACACACCTTGGTCTGCCCAATCTCACAAAGGACCATTTGGTCCTTGTCCACCTAGGAATTCGTGAAAAGGTCGATCATCTACACATGACACGACACGTGTGGGAAAATCCTCTCTAGGGGTGAGTATAAAAATACCTAGTAAGACACCCCAAAACCACAAAGTAATACAATATAGGAAAGTACAGTCATCTCTACACATGTATATTTCTACAACACATATAAAAAGAATATCTAGATATTCTCAAACCAAGACACACAATCAATAGGTAATCCACAACCATACTATACCAGCCTTTGAATTATAGCTCGATGATTCCACAAAGCTCTCATTAGGGAGAACACAATACCAAGTTCCATAACACTAATGTCATCCATTTGAGAGGTACTACTCATCATGTACTATCATGAGAAAGATACACTGATAGATCTGAAGAGATTATGATGCACAAATTAGGATCACTACCAGGTCCATGAGGTGATACCAACAACTCAATTTGGATTATCCCACTAAGTAGAGGATCAATACCCACATAGTTTTGTCATGTAGATACAAATAAATACACCAAGATTGCGAAGAAGAATAGACGATCCCACTCCTAACCTCTTGAGGGAATTCTAAAAACTCCATATGGGAAGTCTTTCTGAAGGGATCATAATCCTAAGAGTGAGAAATGATTCACATCAACCTTTAGGAAAATGATAAAGGTAATGAACCCAAACAAAAATTGTCTAATATATGGTGGAAAATAGATTCAAGAAATGTAGAAATAGGTACATGTCATATCGTAAGGGTACACGTTGTGTCCCTTGACCCTGGGTATAACTTGTGTAACGTGGCCAGTATCATTTAACCTATTTCATGTAGAAGATTACATGATGTGTGAATGGGTTACACACCGTGTCCCTACATCCGGGGTCTAGACTTGTACTTCGGCCATGTTCCAGTACACGATTTCAGCTTGTGTATCCATGCCCATGTACCAATACATAGGGTATCCCATGTACATGGTCCAGGACATGCCATGTGAGGGAGTACACGCCATGTAGGTAACCCTCTTACTCCAACCCATGTCCGTGTAATCATTCAGATACATGAATAGTCATTCAAGTGGCCTACACATCATGTGTATTAGGTTTTACCAGAACCTATATTCTTCATCCTATTCACATTGGTCTATATTCTAGCTTCCTTTACATTTGTCAGTTTTTCATGAAGATTTAGATCTAAGGTATTTTTCTCATGCCATCACCAAATTGGAAAGATTTAGGCCTTCAATTGGCTCAAAAAATGAGATCGTCGCCTTTATTCATTACCTTTGAAGAACCTGGAATCAACACCCAACATCATTTGATCCACTTCCACAACCACCACCACACATCCTCTGAGTCATAACGATGCCAGATCTATGATTTCAGATCATTGCACTAAGAATCGGATGCGCAACAATTGATCGTTCAAGAAAAGTCGAACCGTAGGAAAGAACGACAAATACCATGAAGAATGGTGAATCAGGGGAGAAAAGAACAATTCAAATAGATAGGTATGAACCTTTATATATTCTAGTGTAGATCTTGGTTCATCATCATTATAATGATAAAAAAATCCAATAAATCTCATGATCAAACTTCCGATAAATCCTACAAAATAATCCATCCCACATAACAATCAATCCGCAGGAAAATATATTCATTGATTGGTCTGTGTTCATCATAGAAATAACGAAAAAAGAAAATATAATCAAAATAACATGACATACATTGATTTGGATTGGTCATGGATGAAGAATTATCATTGCATAGTCATCATTGGCAAGATACCTCCAAATCGGTGTGCACCGATTGTCGATTCGTGATTTCATCATCATTCGTTGAGAAGGATTCTCCAGATTTCCATAAAATGACTCTCTAGAGGATTCTAAGGTTATGATTATAACCCTATAATTTTGACATAATAGTCTATTTAAATACTAACCAACTGCTACATCGATAAATAAAATAAAATAATTTTATTCAAATAATTTTATTCATTTTTGCGCTCGCGATGGATTTTCCACAAAAGGACAACACCGACCAATGCTAGGTCATGCCTAGGGTAAATCCTCCTTTTTGAACTCAATTATTCCCATAGATTTTTGATATAGGAACTCATTTAAATGTTATTACACTTTTTAAGGAAAACCATGCGCACGTGCTATTTAATATTTTAATAATTTTAACATAATTTTCTGGGAACACCGGGTCTCAGAATCTCATTCCATTTCAGCATCGAGTCTCTAATTTAATTCATATAACATTTAAAAATAATAGATGGAAAATACAAGAAATTACAAACCCTAACCTTTTCTGGAGATGTTTTAGGCTCGTTTATAGGTAGTCTTTTTCCTTGGGTTGAGTACTTTTCGTTTGGGTTTTACCATGGGGTGATTTTGGGTGAAAATTTAGAATTTTTGAAGAAAGAGAGTGTTTGAATGGTTGGTGTACAGTTTTCCCAAACTATACACCCTGAACCAGCAAACTGTGCAACCCTGGACATCAAGGGTTTGCATGGTTGGCACATGTTTTTTCAAACCATGTGCCCTAAAAGGGGAAAACATGCACCCCTAGAAGTGGCACATAGTTAAGTATCATAATTTAGAAAAACATATCCTCTACCCAGAAAACCATGTTCATAGATTTAATTAAACCAAAAATTTATTTTAAAAATACCCAATCCACCTAATTATCCCAAAATTGGCCCCCACTTAGACCAACTTGATTTGTATCATCTTTGTAGGTTCCTGGATGCATTTCTAGGCCTCCACACCTCTGTTCTTGGTGAATCAAAGGGTGTATTGAATATCTACACCCCACTCAGTAAGGGTATATAATCCCGTGTGGTTTCCTTATTAACTCATATCTCCCCCTCATATTTTAGAGGTAATTTATCCTCTGTTTTGTTAGATTTAAATTTTGGATTATTGGATCTAGATCTAGAACTATGGGATCTTGATTGTTCAATCTTGAATTAGGGTTTCACATTCAAATATCATTCTATATCGTTATTCCACTCAAATTGGGGTTTTCTATTGGTGAGTGTTCTTTATTAATTTTGAGTTAGGTGGATATTATTCAAATACCATAATCATGATTTCGATTACATGTATGTAATTTTAGAATTTATAGGGTTTTTAGAAATTGAATTTCTCAATTGAAATATTTAATTTGGTAAATTAATTAATTAAGGGATTGTGGAATTGGAGATAATTAATTACTTAATTAATTATCAGAATATTAAAATTTTTGGATTTGGGGAATAATTAATTATTAAATTAATTATTGGAATATTGAATTGTGAATTTGAATAATTAATTGTTGAATTAAATATGGGATATTGAGATTATGAATTACTATAATTAATTATTGAATTAATTATGGGATATTGAGATTGTAAATTAGAATAATTAATTGTCAAATTAATTATTGGATGTTGAGATTGTGAATATGAATAGTTAGTCATGTAATTAATTATGGGATATTGAGATTGTGAATTTGAATAATTAATTATAAAATTAGTGTTTGGATATTGATATTTTAAATACGAATAATTAATTGTTGAATTAATTATGGGATATTGAGATTTTGAATTATATTAATGAATTTTTGAATTAATTATTAGATGTTGAGATTGTCAATTGATTAATTAATTGTTTAATTATTTATTTGAATTGATGTGACTAGTTAATTAATGAATTAATTAATGAAATTATGGGTATGTTCAATTATTTAATTTTTTTAATTAATTGGTTAATTAATTAATGTCATAATCATGTGTGGGACATGGTCTACCTCATCAGATTCCTATAGTGTGATAAGAAATGATGAATGGTAACAATGGGATTCACATGAGATAATTGTGTGTGAGACATGGTATACTACATCAATATCCCATAGTGTGATATGAAATGATGGATGGTAACAATAGAATTCACATGTGATAATTATGTGTGGTACGTTGTTTGTTGCATCAAAATACCATAGTGTGATAAGCGATGATAAATAATGACAATGAAATTCATATATGAATTGAGATAATGAATGGTAATAATGTAATTTAGATATATGATACCCCTTAGGGATAGTTCATACTTTGGCATTGGGAAAAGTAGGTATTAAGAGTTCGGGTGTCCTCAGGAACCCAAGTGTTATATGGTTAAATAATGAGTAATTGAATAAGTGTAAATTGTTTACTTTATGACTTTTTTGTATTATTTATACTACTTCATAAAATTTTTATTTAATGGATATTATTTTAGAGACCATTTATAGTGACCTAATGAGTTATACTCACACCCTACTCAGGATGCCTGATCAGTACCTGAATTGACTTTATGATTATAGGACATGATAAAGAAAAGGTCCCCATTTCAGATGGATGATTTGGGATAGATCTTGGAGTAGGGAACTAGACATGGTTCATGACCTTCTTGGGGGTGTTTTAGTTCCTTCACTTTTGGGTTTTCAATTTTTACACTTGGAACATATATTGGAAGGACATATCTAGTTTTCATATTTGATATTGTATTTCTAGTGTTGGCTATCTCATGATACCGGTATTATCCTACTTATGGTTATATGTCATTTGGTTATTGATTATTTATTTACACTGAGTTATTACTCTAATAAAGAGGGTATATCCTCCCCATGATCAAAATTAGACCCTCGTTTCTACTCTACAACCTCTAGTGTACGGGGAGGCATGCTTGAGGTCATGTGGAAGACTGGATCAGGGCACTAGCTTGTGGAACCTGGGTCGTGAAATCACAAATTGGTATTAGAGACCAACTTTATTTTATTTTATTTTGTATTTATATTTGGTAAAGTTAGATATGAGACTTGGAAGAGTCAGTCATTGGTCCTAAGCTTGTGCATGGTAGTTGAAAACCCATTTATAGGGGAAGAACTAAGTACCTAGGGTTGTATTTTTCTTATAATACGTGTTGTTACAATTGGATGTTATTTCGACTTGGGTGATGCACTTGTTGTGTGATGTGATTATGGTTTTTGAGATTATCTGTGATTTGGATCATGGACTGGTATGGAATGAGATTTTAGTATGCATTCATCATTCTTGGCACTCAGGATTATTTTGTGACATGAATCATTCTAGGAATGCACGAGAAAAAAAGTTTTGGTTAAGTTTTTGAATTTGAAATGTTTTTCATTTCTTGTGAAATGGATTTAAAAATGGTACCTAATATGAATTTTAAAGTGGTAAAATGATATAAAATAAGAATAATTGGTAATAAAAATGAGAAACTTGAATATTATAATGAGTTTACCCTTTTTGAACCACGAGCTAGATGTATGATTAATAGGGTAGTGATAGCACCTCAGTTTTGATCGTGTGATGAGTTTTGGGGAAAAGAGTTATTATTCCTTGTTTTGTTTTCCACTTATGTAAACGTGATAAAGTATTGTTATGTGTGATGATATATGTGTTTGTAATTATAGAGATATTTTTCCATGAGGACACTTGTTGATAGAATGATAGGATGACACAGTTGGTGATGACCTAATAGTAGAGGAAACTAAGGAAAAAATAGTACTGGGTGAGGAAGAATGAGATAATTTCCAAGAATTTTTTTATTTATTCATGAAATTCATGGAAAGAAACACATATAAAGCTGTGAATATCATGTATAAATTGACACATGAGTTCCAGTTTCATCACCCTCTGACTTTTTCTAGAGAGGGTGGTCCTGAGGGAGAAGAGTTTTAGATTGAGTCCATCCAGACTATACTTGACAATTTTTAGTATCCTACTAAGAAGAGGGTAAATTTTGTTACTTATATGATATTAGGATTAGAGAAACACTAGTGGTATGTTTAGGATCAGACCATACATGATGATGGTATGTTATGGAAGGAATTCTTGGAAATGTTTTTATATCACTTATATCTAGGGAAGTTGGTACAAGAGAGAGTAGATGAGTTCATGTGGTTGAATCAGGGGAGAAGGTCTATGCTGGAATACGCTAGATTATTTATAGACTTTCAACACTTTGATCTAGCATTAGTAGAGGATGATATAACTATGACAAGGTGTTTCCAGGACAGACTTAAATATGAGATTAAGTCCTAGGTTAAACTATTTTTGTTAAATAAGTTTTATAAGGTGGTGTATTAGGATCTCATACCCAAGGGGAACCTAAGGGAGTCTTTTGGTGAAGGATAGGTGGTTCCATCAAGATAGTTTGGAGTTACAAATTCTGAGAGTAGGAATAATCATTATGAAAATTTTAGCTAGGTAAATCAGAATAAGAGTACCCTAGCAAAGGGATATGTTGCTTAGGATATTAATAGAGTGGTTTTTCACCAGTGTGGTAGGTTTGGAAACTTCTGGAGACAATGACCAGACCATAGGTAGAGTACTTAGGCTATGGAAAGATGAGACATCTACATAGTTTATGCAGGAACCCACAACATATGGGTAGTGATGGAGCAGATAGACAGAATCATGGTGTGGGAAGTGGATCTTCTACACTATAGTAGTCTGGAAGATAAATTTTTACTAGATGAGGTGGTAGAGGCAGTAGGCAAGGTGTTTTTTGGAAAAAGTTCCCATATCAATAGAGTGTTCCATCTTAGGGGACTTAGACTACATCACATGGATTAGTGGTAGTACTGTTGTAAGCAGTGAAACCTACAGTTGTGGGTAACGAGGTTGGACCATCAACAATAATAGGTATCATTATTATATATTATATTCTATCTATTCCCTTACATGATACTGGTGTCTCTTAGTAAAAAAATTTCTACAAAACTTGTGAATGGTTTGATCCTCATGATGTATTTTTTGAGCAGGGTGTTGACGATTAACACACATCTGGGAATATGATCTATAGACATCTATTTGTGCAAGGGATGTTATCTTGATATTGAAGTGTATCATTTTCTATGGGATATTTATATTCTTGATATTCCAGTCTTTGACCAAATTATGGGTATGGATTGGTTAGTATAATACTAAGCCCATGTCGATTGTTACAACATGAGAGTGACATTTACATCTCTTTAGGGTAACTAGTATATTCACTATGGAGAGCGGGATATCTAGGTAGGCTGAGCAGGGCCAGTTTACCAAAAACTGGGGGAGCTTACCACCTAGGTTGTAAGTTTTTTATTGGATGATGGAGGTATAAAATTAGATTCCTTCCCACCTATAGTGGAAATATTTCAGGATGTGTTTCCTAAATAATTTTAAGGGATAACACCTTAAAGAGATGTGGAATTTATGATTGAGCTCATAATGGGGGTTGAGCTAGTTTATATTCCACCTTACATAATAAAACCAATAGAGATTCAAGAGCTCAGGAATCAGTTGTAAGAGTTAGAGGATAAGGTATTTTTCTATCCAATTAAGTCACCTTGGGGTTATCCAGTGTGGTTTTATAAGAAGGATGATGAGACTCTATACTTGTGTGTTGATTACTGGAAGTTGAAATTGATGATAAAGAAGAACCAATATCCTCTTCCATGAATCGATGATCTGTTTGATCAGTTTAGAGGTGCATGAATTTTCTATAAGATCAACCTGAGATCAAGGTATCATTAGATGAGATTTCATCTTTATGATATACCAAGGAATAGTTTCAAAAAGAATGTACGACCTATATAAGTTCTTCGTAATGCGGGTTGGGATAATTAATGATCCAGCAATGTTTATGGCCTTGATGAAAAAAATATTTTTATCTGTACTTGTACTGGTTTGTGTTAGTGTTTGTGGATGACATCTTGGTGTACTCCAAGAATCATGAAGATCATGACCAACATATTTACATCTCTTGAGTACACTAAGAGAGCATTGGATATACACAACAATATTTAAGAGTCAGTTTTGTATTGATTTGGTAAACTTCTTGGGTCACATCATCTTAGAACAAGGTGTGTAAGTAGACCCATAGAATATTCAGGCAGTGTTTTCTTGGAAGAAACCCAAGATTGTTTTTGATATCTATATATTTCTAGGGTTGGATGGATATTATCTGGGGTTCATCGAGGATTTTCCCCTTTGTATGTACCAATTTTTGGCTTAACCAAGAAGGAGGTAAAGTTTGAATGGTGGAAGCATGCGATAATTCACTCTAGGAGTTTAATAAGTAGTTGACATAGACACCAATATTGATCCTACCTGAGACAAGTGAAGAGTATATGGTGTTTTGCGATTCTTCTAAGATCAGACTTGGAGTAGTGTTGATGCAGGGAGATCACGTTGTGGTGTATGGGGCTTGGTAGTTGAAGAAACATGAATGTAATTACCCTAAAAATGACCTCAATTTTTCTAAATTGGATAATGATTTAAAGTGTTTGTGGAATTATATGTTGGGTGAGAAGTTTAATTGGTATACGGATCACAAAATATTAACATATATCTTCTACCAATGAGTTTTTAATATCTAGAATCAGATATGGGTTGGGTATATGAAATCATTCGATTTTGATTTAGCATATATTCCCAGAAAGGTAAATAGTTTTATTGATGCTTTAAGTAGGAAAACTCAGAATCAAGTCATTCAGGAGTCTAGTGCTAAGTAGAAGATGATGACTCTAATAGCTGAGATGCATGTTGTGGTTAAGGAGAGTCAGAAAAAGATGAATCTTGTATAAGTTTTAGTATATTCTATACTCTTTAGATTGATCAAAGACATATAGTATGTGGATCCAGAATGTTTCACCTTGAGGGAAAGCTTTGAAGGTGGGGAGTCACCTTCTAATTGGACCATAGATGAGGATGAGATCATCTATGTTAGGAATCTAGTTGTTTTTCATACAAGCATGTAAGAGGAGATGATGCATGAGTTTCATGCCTCGAAGTGGGTGGTACATCCTGGTGTGACCAAAATGTATTGTGAGATACGATGGCAGTTTTCATGGCTAGGTATGAAAAAGGAAATATAAAGGTTTGTGACATGATGCTACACCTGTCAACAGGTGAAGGATGAGCATAAACATCTTGGAAGTTTACTATAGATTTTTCCCATTCCAGAATGGAAGTGATACGATGTGACTATGAAATTTGTGGAGGGCCTCCTAAGGATGACTTTAAAGAATGATGCTATTTGGGTTATGGTGGAATTATTGAAAAAGGTAGCACATTTATTTATAGTTTTGAATATATTCTAAATGGATCAGTTGGAAGAGTTATATGTTCAGGAGATAGTCCATTTTCATGGTGTTCTACAAACTATTTTTTTATACCGCGAGTCTTGTTTTACTTCATGCTTTTGGTAGGTCTTGTAGAAGGTGATTTTTAAAAATGTTTTGTTTTGTAAGGCTTTCCACCCACAAACATATGGATAGTAGAAACATACTACAAAGGTTCCTGAGGATATTCTACAACAGTGTGTTCTAGACATCGTTGGGTCTTGGGAGAAGTACCTAAAACTTATGGAGTTATCCTATAACAATATTAATCAATTAACTATTCATTTTGAACCATATTAAGCACTTTATGGTAGGCCATGCAGATCATATCTATACTAGATAGAGGCAGGCGAGTCAGAGTTTTTGGGACCGTGTCTTGTGCATGAGACATAAGATCAAGTAGAGTTGATTCAAAAGTGTATGGATATGGATTAGTGTATACTTTAGTCGTATGATGATATATTTTGATGACCTATAGAGTTTATAGATGGTTATCATATATCCCTTTGGGTGTCTTCTAGATTGGTCCACCATAAGATATAGTGATAGGGTAAGTTTTCACCCAGGGTTATTGGACCATTTGAGGTTGTGGAGAGAATCGGGCTGATACATATCAATTATCTCTTATATAGAGATATAATTCTATTAATGATATTTTCCATGTGTCACAACTTTGGTGGTATCACCCCAACCCTTATCATGTGATCAATGTGGATGATGTTGAGCTTAAGATAAATGAGTCCTTTGAAGAGCATCCGATATGTGTGTTGGATCATAGTGAGAAAGTATTTTTGGGAAGATTGGGTTGATAGTTTGTGTATTGTGGAAACATGGCCATGTTCAGAAAGAAACTTTGGAGAGATAAATGGTTATGAGGGCTTCGTGGCCCAATATTTCTGACTCAGAATCTTAGAGATACTTAGGATTATAGTTCAAGGATGAGCCATTATAAGGTGAGAAGATTGTAAAACCCTAACCATTTCTGAATATTTTTTAGGCTCATTTACATATAATATTTTTCCTTATGTTGAGTAATTTTCATTTATGTTTTAACTTAGGGTTTGTTTGGGTAAAATTTTATATTTTTTAAAGAAAGAGGGAATGTGCCTAGTTGGTGCTTGGTTTTCCCAATCCTTGCACCCAATGACAACCCTTATATTTATTTAACATTAATATGTGATATAATTACATAAATTTTCACTTTATATAACCAAAAAAATTGAGAGTTCTAGTGTATTTGGTAAATTAGGTACATTTCATAACAACTTAAAATATGAAAAGCAATATATTTATTTAAAACTTCCTTAACATGACCAAAATGTTCCTTTGTACTTAACACTACATGTGATACCCTGTGGAAATACATAATAAATGGGTGAGCTGTAAATCCTTGTAAGGGAATAAAAAAGGTATAACATGAGGAAAACAATGCATGTTATAAAATAGACATATCAATGTATCATAAAGTAACATGAATAATAAGACATGATATAACATGATAATCATGACATGGGAAATGTGGAAAAAACTTAAAACAATACATCATAAACATAGTTCAAGGATAAACCACAAATACTTCATGGTGGAAGAGTCCCATAAAATAATTATGTGAACCCCTTTCCCAAAATGATGTTTCATGATACCAAACATTACCCAATTCATTGGAGTTCAATTAGGGCGCACCCTTCATAATGATTTCAGTCTCATGCTTAAGTGTGTCGTATAGATCATATAATATTGATTCATTAAACATCATAATTTATTCCACGATCAAGGAATGTGGTATATATACATTTAAGTCCCCAATAAAAAAGTGTATGTTCATAAATGTAAATACCCTTTATAGATAAATGGTTACGATATTTACTAAACAATTATCTTGGCATGGAAAATCATAGTGCAATTTCAGCAGCTTAAAAACGTTATATAGAAATTCATAAAATGGGTTAGTGAGAGTGAAATGGGTCTATAGTAATTTTTAATTTAAATTTATAGTAATATATACATGTAAATACATTCCCCAATATAAGTAATTGTAAATAGAAGGTGTAACGTAATAAAAAAACTTGAAGAAAGAAGGGAAAGGAAAGAGCCCTTACAAAATTTTAGAATGGTAACGGGTGTACATAAAGTTTCTTATGAGGGTTAAATGAGAGTGAAAGGGAATATAATAATTTATAAATAAAATGGGAATCATTGGGGATATTTAATAACATATCCCAAAATATTAAAAAAGGAAAGTAAAATACATAACATAAAAAGAGTGCTTGATAAAAGAGGAGGGTGGAAAATCCCTTTCTGAATTTCAGAAAAGTAATGAGTGTACATAAGGGTTCATAATAGGGACAAGTGTGGTTGAAAGGGTATCCCATAATTTAATTTTTTTTAAAGTAATGGGGATAGGTAATAATGTATCAAAACTTAATTAAATAGAAATTATAGGCATATCATAAATGAAATTCTTGATAAAAAGAAGAGAGAGAGAATCCCTTACATGAATGTGTGACTCCAAAGGCTTGGGAGGGGATTCTTGAGAGATTGTGGGAAAATTAGGAGGACTATACAAAGTATATGTAATGTTTTGGTCTTTATCAAAAGATTTTTAGTGAAGAGAAATGGGATAATGGGTGGGTTTATATAGGAAAATAAGGGAATTTCTTAATTATTTTGGTTTTGGACACTACATAATAAAATATTAAAAACCATAAACCATACCATGGATTTTCCCATGGTTTCTGCAAGAGGGTGATGGTTTAAATAAATTTATAATTAAAATATCTTAAGAAAATAAAATAACTCCCTTACTTATGCGGAGGTGAGTCACACTCTCAAAGAAATTATTTTAAAATCATAAAATATATTATAAGTCTTGGAGGGTTCATAATGGCTTTACAAAATAAATAAAGTAAACTTAAAATCACATTATTTTAAATGGAATAAATATATTTGGTCTTGGATTCTATTTATATTACTGATTACATCACTTTTTGGTCATTGTGATGTCGTAAAAAACAAGGCATATTTATACGATATTAAATTTTTACTCAAAGATTTGACTCTCAGAAAATTATGAAAAATTAACCCATTGGATAATTTTGACATTATGATTCCAAATAATATTTATTTTATCTAAATAATTATTTAAATATGTGAATTTTAACTTTTAAAATAATAACCGATATATATTTAAAATGACGAATTTTTGACAAATAACAGTTTTTTGAACCCTTATTAAAATTACATTTGACATCATAAAAATTATACGATCATTTATATTCGATAAATATTATTTAATAATGATATTCCATTAAAATATATTTTATTTTATAAATCCATTAATTAATTAATTCAATAATGTAATTTGAATATTAACCAAAAGTATAATTTGTGCTTCAAAAATCATTTACAAAGCTACAATAATAGGATGAAAATAGATTCATTATTATATAAAAAATAATGTACATATTTATATTGATCGTGTATTGATACATATCCCTTTAATACACCATCATACACCCTAAGTGCAAGGTGCGTGATGATGGGGCTTTTATGGGGCCGTTTGGGGAACATGGTTGGGTCCATGATCACAGTGATCTTGAACTTCTCTTGTAAATTGTTTTACTCATGCCAAAGTTGTTGGATATTAGCTTTGGATTGGTCTAGGAAAAATCCCAAATGTTATTTCTTGCTCAGAAGCTCTAACAAATGGTATTCATAGGGTACAATCCTACTGGTTGTATCCATCACTTCCTTTTTCTATGCCAAAAGGATTTATTAAAACCCTATATTTATAACAGTCATGTGATCCATATTAAATGACTATATTATCAATGGTAAATATTCTTTAGGGTCCTTTAAATATGATTTAATATAATAAAAAAATAATTTCATGTGATTACTATTTAATTAAATATAAAATGTAAATTTTATTCATAATAGTTTGGGTCATTACAATCTTCCCACCTTTAGAAATTTTGACCTCAAAATTTTCTTTTCCCATACTAAAACTGATGAGGGTAAATCTACTTTATCACCTCCTCTAATTCCCATGTTTCTTCTTCAAACTTGTGGTTTTTTTTCCAGAACACTTTGACGAGGGGGATTATCTTATTTTGTAGAAAGTTTCCTCTACAATCTATGATCTTTAATGGATACTCCTCTTAAGAAAGGTAATTATCCAATGGTACCACATATAGATTAAGTACATATGAGGTATCAGGTATGCCACTACTATAAAACTATACTATACCAATAGTTAGAAACTGTTGGTATATTCCCCAAAACCTTTGGGGTGTTGGGAATTGTGATAGCCCTATAAAAATGGTTTATGTTGAACCATTGGTATAGTGATTTTGAAATTGATATATCCCAATTGTTCAAGTTGAACTGTTGGTTAATCTCTATCCTGACGGTTGGAAACCATTGGGATAGATTTAATCCAATGGCATTCAACCGTAGGTATACCTTTATCCCAATAGTTTTGAACTGTTACATGGAACAATTCCAATAATTTAGATTCAATAGTTGAAAAAACTAGCATGATTAAATACATAATACAAATGGTTCAATTGAACCATTGGTATACACACATAGTAGGCTTCCAACATCCTTCCTTATAGCTAGTAGAAGGCAGGTCACTCACCATCCCGCAGTAGGCAGCTCATAGGGAAGAATATGAAGGAAAAACACCTTACTAGTATAACAAAATAAATAGAATCACAATATAAGATCTATTCAAACGGGAAAAACAGGATTAAGAGACTTGTGGCCTTAAATTAAGACATATAGAATATGGGTACCATGATGAAAGAAAAAAGTTACATACTTAAATAAAGTACCCACCACATCATAAAATTTATAGTCATAGAGAAAGAATTCATGAAAATTATTTTCTATATCAAAATTGAGCTACAATAGAGAATATTACTAGAAATGAAGTTTTAGCTAAATTGAAGTAGATATAAACTCATCTAAAAGAGAATTATCAAAATTTTAAGGAGCTTAATATAAATTTCTATCTATTAAAGGTAAAAGAGAAGTTGAAAATTTTCTATATAGATTCCAAAACAAGTAGAGAATTCAAGGATCCAAATCTGAAAATTTAATATAAAGGGAATACCTATAGAATATCTAGATGAATGGAATCTAAAAGAAAAGTGTTAATAAAATAATACATTTGTGGATGATTTTGGCACTTCATTCGCACATATTTTTAATATCAAAATCTCAATATTGTAAGGAAAATAATTATGTATACATATTTATAGATTTATTAATATATGAGGTATAAATTTCTTAGAAGAAGATATATATGTTTTAATATCATTCATATGAAAAGAAAGTGGGAATAAGAGCTTTAACCATATGTAGACACAATGAAATGTGTTCCATGAACTTTTCCATAGGGTGAAGATATGATTCTCACAAAGGAAAAAATTGTCAAGTATGAGTAAAGATCTTTTCACCATGAAATAAGAAGATGAAGACTAGATTTATATATTCCAAAAAACTACTCCATAATGATGGATAATTGGAATGATTCCCCCATCTAGGAGTTGGAACTGGATTTCCAATATCAATGATGAAAATGTGTCGACACATTAAATTCAATATCCAAGTTTCTTCTAAGAGGAAATGGTGTATTTACCACCTCAATAAGTGTATAAATATTTAATACCTTCAATTTGACTGGTCTCAAAGACCAAACTGACTTACAGATCAAAAGTTATGGCACTCATAAGAAGAATAAATGTCATAAAAGGACCTAAGTCGATGACCTACATTGAGGATCTACGCAGCAATATAATTTCTACACCCCTATGCAGAAGAGCTACACAGAGGACCTATGTGGAGGACCTGAGCATACAACTTCCCTTCGACTAGTTCCCCTCCATGCCTATAAATAGGACCCATTGGGATCCCTATTTCAAAGGCGGGACAAAGTAGGAAGAAGTCCCAAAGTTCCCGTTTCTTAGCTCTTTCACAATGATCCCTCAAATTTTCTTAGGTAACTCTCTTAAACATGAGAGAAGAGATAATTCAATGGGGAAATGTGGTTCAAAGTCCCATCAAGGTCTAAAACACATGGATCTATTTGGAGCACCTTCTTGATGAACATGTGTGGAGAACCCATGCAAAGAACCTGCGAGGAGCACTTGTTTGGAGCACCTACGCGAAGCACCTGTGTGGAGCAACTACAAGGAGCCCCTGTGAGGAGCACCTGTGGGGAGCACCTACATGGAGTACCTCTGCAGAGCATCTGCGTGTTGCCCCTGCACAGAGCACCTACACGACCCACCTGTGCGACACACCTACAAAACTCACCTGCACACCACAACTTCATGACACATAGGCGTGCCACACCTATATAGAGCACCTGTGCGGCACACCATGGAAAAGAACCTACACGACCCTGCTGGACCATACCATGGGGGCTATGACCCTGCACCCCTACTCGGCCTCAGTGCCACGCTATTCCCCTGCAACCCTGCTCGACCTTAGTGCCAGGATACGATCCTATCCCTCTGGGATGGTCCCTTTGCTTCCATCACTGACCCCCATGAAAAATGGATAGTCACACCACAATGTTTTCAGATCCAGTCGACGACATTTTCCATTGCACCCTTTATGTGGCCCAACCTCTTTCCCTGGAATACCTTGATTTGAGACACTCCATCACACTCAATAAAGTGCCTTGAGTTGACTTACACCTCTTAGTTCCTTTCACATTTTATGAGTTTGGACTCTTCTTATGGATTACTATAGTACCTTGATTTGATACACTCCTCAAGAACCTCCTCAAACTTCATCACCCGACTCTTATGCCAGGTTAAACTCAAATGGGATATCTTCTTAGGAGTAAGACCCAACCAATATCAAATGGGAATCTTCTTTAAGAGTAATCCCCAACCAATTCCCAAATGGGAATCCTTCATAGGAGTAATCCCCAACAAATTACCAAATGGGCATCCTCCTTAGGAGTGAGTCCCAACCAAACCTCAAATGGGAATCCTCCTTAGGAGTCAGTCCCCACCAAACATAAAATGGGAATCCTCCTTTGAAGTAAGCCCCAACCAAACCTAAAATGGGCATCCTCCTTAGGAGTAAGCCCCAACCAATCCTCTTATGGGAATCCTTCTTAAGAGTAACCCCAACCAATCCTCTAACAAGAATCCACCTTAGGAGTAATCCTGAACCAATCATCTAATGGTAATCCTCATTAGGAATAATCCCCATACAAAGATCATTAGGAATTATCCTTATGATTAATCCCCAAACAGTTACCAAAAGGGAAACTATCTTGGTGTAATCCCCTAAAATTTCAAGTAGGATGTTATAGTATCACTGCTCTCTACATCCTTTACCATCACTCCTTCCTTGCACTGTCCCCTTTTCCATTGTAAATAGAACATAGAGAATGCTCATCGCCTCTCCCTCTTCTTGGGTCAACTCAACCTCATCCACCCTCACCACCGTAGGCGCGCCCTCTTCAACTATCAGAGGTGGAAAAGTGTGGGTGCATTTGTTGAATCTTTGACATCCTCTTGTTTCTCACAGCGAGCATGACTCATGTGGGCTTAGAGATTTTTCATGATCACAACATTTTCACAACACGACTTTTACTACAATAACTCTAATTCGTGTTCAAACCAGGATACGTAGGAAGCCTTCTTTAGGTTCAAACCCAACACTTCAAATCATCCCTCTTCTTCCTGGGAGATATTCCCAAAAGGGTTTAATATTACTTGGAAACCCATATTCTTTCCAAGTTCCTTGGGCTAATTAGGCATAAGTCCCACACCAAACCTTGACTAAGGTACTTTCACTTAGAGGTCATTATCACATGACTTTAAAAGGTATGATGTGTCCCATTAAGAAGCACTGAATTATGAGGGTTCTGATTCCTTTCACAAGGATACGTAGGTAACCCATTTTATGGGTACAATCCTAATATCAAAACAAATCTTCGTCTCCCTGGACGATAATAAATTCTGGAGTACCCCACTGAGTGTCTAAAAAAATAGAATCATCGTAACAATGATTAAAAGAATATCTAAATAGTATATGAGAGGATACCATTGATGGAATCCTTGAATAAATAAGGATATCTCCATTAATGAAGAACCTCGAATACATACAGATGATTCTAAAATTTCACACATGTTAATAAGTGGTTGAAAATTCAAAGGGAAACCAATGTTATACATGGTGAATTAACAAGGATTTATGAAAATATCTTAAATTTATAGGGTCCTAGAGTAGAAAATAATTCCTCCCAAAAGGGTGTGCTGAGTCTGACCTCCCATCCTCTCGACCAATGCTTGTTCTTAAGTATCATAAAAGTTCAAACATAATGAATGTCTTCCTTTGGAAAGTAGGAACCTTTTAGATAAATAAATGTTGGATGTTTCTAGTTACATGAATTAATCTAATGGAAAACTCCAGGAAGCAGTGATTCTTAAACTAGAACACATGTTTTAAGGAACTACGAAACAAAAATGGTGAACCAAACATGAATTCTTAACCTTGTCAATAATGTTACCCACCTGCCAGGCCCCTATCAATTGATAAAGGAAGGATAGACAAAGGAATCAATCAAGCATGTATCCATATAAAATACATTTATTTAGTGAAGTTTTTTGTTGTTCTTAGTTTTTTTCTTAGAACTCCCTTTACTCCATAATGGATTCCTTCAAGTTTTCACCTATGAATGTCCCAACCGCTGCTGAAGTAGGATTATTATCTTTCATAAGGATGTCATCACCCACTTAGCATCTTCAACGTTGGGTCTCCAATGTGATGATAAGGGACTACCATCGTCACGGTACTATCCCAACCTTAGAGGCTGCCTGATTGGCTCTCCAGGTTAATAACAACCATCGATTATCCAGTCAACGATGACTGATGGTCAAGAAGGAGATGGTGCTGAACATCGTCTTCAAGTGTTTCAGGTCCTTATCCATGGAACCCAAAAACCAGTACCTCCTATACTATAAGGAGGTAGATTAAGAGGTCATTCATGGACTCAATTCAAAGATTAAGGGGTCCTTCCCGAGGTCTCCCACAAACAATTGACTCCAACAAAATCAAGCGATAGTGAACCCCCAACATGATGGGGGTGTTGCCTTTGGATGTTCGACCTAGGTCTCTCAGACCTGAGAATGCAAGAAGAACTTTCAAGGATAACTTTCAGCCAATAGAAAGTATATTATTACTTATTCTCCCTCTAGAGAATTTCCTCAACCTAACTTGATGGAAAACAATGAGCAGGCACATACAACCGTCCATCCTAATTCTGCTTCCCAGTAGGCTCGTCTAGAAAAAAACCCACCAATCCCACCAGAAAAATCTGGTGGAGTACCATGAATAGGAATATACACCTGTTTACAAATTTTCATCCAGTCAGCAGGCTATTCTGACCACATTTAAGGAAACCCACCAATCAAATGTGGTGCCAACCAGTAAACAGGAACATACACCTGCTTACACTCCCCAATTCAGCCAGCAGTATTGTCTTCCAATATTGAAAGAATTTTGTCAACCATGTCTAATGGAAAATATCCAGAAGGCACATACACCTTAAAACATTCATCAATTATACCAATAGTCTCATTTGGAAGTACCCAGTGAAGTTATTCGTAATGCTCCAACGACAAACCTAGGGAAAACTCAACTCTCTGCCCCCATACATGAGTACTATTAGTACCTATTGATAGGAAAAGGAGTAAAGAAGTAGTAACATACACCTAATTCAAATAAATAATGGATTTATATTCATGTTTCGACCACTGAAGTCACCAAACACATCTTAGCAATGGTTAAAGTGAGGACACAAATTCCTTCTCATATTCTAGAAGCATGCCAAAAATATCATGACAACAACTTCAGCAGTACCAGAGGAACAAACAAATAAATCTGTCCCCACACCTGGGATGAAACATCAGCATGGTATCCTAGAGAAGATACATACCTCTATTCCGGTCCAGGAGGGTTATGGTACATACTCTCCTATATCATATGAGCAACAAGATCAGGAACATACACCCTTTCCAATTGGAGGTTCAAACCCAACACTTCAAATCAGCACTATTCTTCCTGGGAGATATTCCCAAAAGGGTTTAATACTACTTGGAACCCATATTCTTTCCAAGTTCATTGGGATACTTAGGCATAAGTCCCAAAACAAACCTTGACTAAGGTACTTTCAATTAGAGGTCCTTATCACATGACTTTAAAAGGTATGATGTGTCCCATTAAGCGGAACTAAACGGTGAGGGTTCTGATTCCTTTCACAAGGATATGTAGGTAACCCATTTTATGGGTACAATACTAATATTAAAACAAACCCTCGTCTCCCTGGATGATATTAAATTCCATAGTGCCCCATTGAGTGTCTTAAAAACTAGTATCATCGTAACAATGATTAAAAGAATATCTAAATAGTATATGAGAGGATACCATTGATGTAAACCTCAAATAAATAAGGATATATCCATTAATAAAGATCCTTGAATACATAAAGATGATTCTAAACTTTCACACATGTTAATAAGTGGTTGAAAATTCAAAAGGAAACCAATGTTATACATGGTGAATTAACAAGGATTCATGAAAATATCTTAAATTTATAGAGTCCCAGAGTAGATAATAGTTCCTCCCAAAAGGGTGTGATGAGTCCGAACTCCCATCCTCTCGACCAATTCATGTTCTTAAGTATCATAAAACTTCAAACTTAATGAATGCCTGCCTTTAGAAGGTAGGCCCCTTTTAGATAAAGAACTATTAGATGTTTCTAGTTCCCTGAATATATCTAATGTAAAACTCCAGGAAGCAGTGATTCTTAAACTAGAACACATGTTTTAAGGAACTACGAAACAAAAATGGTGAACTGAACATGAATTATTAACCAAGTTAATAATGTTACCCACCTGTTAGGCCCCTATAAATTGATAAAGGAAGGCCAAACAAAGGAATCAATAAAGCATGTATCCATATTAAAGACGTTTCTTTAGTGGAGTTTTTTGTTGTTCTTAGTTTTTTTCTCAGAACTCCCTTTGTGATGATAAGGGAGTACCATCATCACGGTACCATCCCAACCTTGGAGGCTGCCTGATTGGATCTCCAGGTTAATAACAACCATCTATTATCTAGTCAACGATGACTGATGGTCAAGAAGGAGACGGTGCCGACCATCATCTTCAACTGTTTCGGGTCCTTATCCATGGAACACAACAACCGATACCTCCTATACTATAGGTATGTAGATCAGGAGGTCATTCATTGACTCAATTCAAAGATTCAAGGGTCCTTCCCGAGGTCTCCCACCAAAAATTGCCGCAAGCAGAATCACATGGTAGTGAACCCCCAACATGATGCAGGTGTTGCCTTTGGATGTTAGACCCATGTCTCTCAGACCCGGGCATGCAAGAAGAACTATCAGGGATAAATTTCAGCCAATAGAAAGAAGATCTTTACCTTTTCTCCCTCCAGAGAATTTCCTCAACCTAACTTGATGGAAAACAATGAGCGGTAACATACAACCGTCCATCCTAATTTTTCTTCCTAGTAGACTCGTCTAGAAGAAACCCACCAATCCCACCAGAAAAATCTGGTGGAGCACCATGAATAGGAATATACACCTGTTTACAAATTTTCATCCAGTCAGAAGGCGCTTCTGACCACATTTAAGGAAACCTGCCAATCAAATGTGGTTCCAACCAGTAAACAGGAACATACACCTGCTTACACTCCCCAATTCAGACAATAGTGTTGTCTTCCAATATTGAAAGAATTTTGTCAACCATGTCTGATGGAAAATATCCAGAAGGATCATACACCTTACAACATTCATCAATCATACCAATAGTCTCATTTGGAAGTACCTGGTGAAGTTAGTCGGAATGCTCTGACGACAAACCTAGGGAAAACTCAACTCTCTGCCCCCATACATGAGTACTATTATTACCCATTGACAGGAAAAGGAGTAAAGGAGTAGGAACATACACCTAATTCAGATAAATAATGGATGTATATTCCTGTTTCGACCGCTGAAGTCACCAAACACGTCTTAGAAATGGTGAAAGTGAAGACACAAATTCCTACCCATATTCTAGAAGCATGCCATAATATCATAACAACAACTTCTGCAGTACCAGAGGAACAAACACATAAATCTGTCCCCACACCTGGGATGACACATCATCATGGTATCCTAGAGAAGATATATACCTCTGTTCCAGTCCAGGAGGGTTATGGTGCATACTCCCCTATATCATATGAGCAACATGATCAGGAACATACACCCTTTCCAATTAGAGGTGATCGGCCTATTCTGATGATCACTCCAAGGCAAGCACATACACCTGCCCATGATAACCACTTTTTAGCAAGTGTCCCCAACTATGTGTAAGTGAGTATCCAAGATGAAGTCTTTCCAAACACAGTTGAAAAATCAAGAGCCATGTTGTGATCTGTCTCCTCTTAATGCTGGAGTTCTGAACACCCTCATACATTTATCTGTTGTAGCTCAAGATCATACCATCTCATTACTAAATTATGGGAGTAGTAGCAGTAATTTTGAATTTCCCTATCGGACAGATCATCATAATGTCTTGCATCATAAAATTTAAGTCAATCCAGAGAGCCTATCTCTGGATGAGATCCTGGTAAACCCTCTGCGTGGATAGAAGACCAAGTAGTAAGAGGATTTATCCCTTGATATAATCCACCATGGTGGTCCTCCCTATTATGGAATTCGCTGAAAATGTTTTCTCCACAGTATTATTTCAAATTTTCAAGATAATTCTGTAATAGAAAATGTAGTAATGAGAAATCCCTTTTATCTCGAAGCACTTTCCAACACAAGGCCAATCATGTCTGATACATTGTCATTAACAAGTGAAATACTTTATCAAACAGAAGGAATATTAATGGAACAATCATTCTCTGAACCTCACTTGGGTCATTTGTCTTCCAATATAGTAGACAAAAAAATGACTGATTCCATTGTTTTTAATAAAACAATCAAGAAGAATCCAATTTTGTCATACCAAGTAGATAAAACTCTAATTAAAGATGATGAAGATATGTTAAACAAGAGAAAACAATTAGCTAAAGGAGAAGTACCAGTCATGTTCTATCCTTTGGAAAATTTTCAATACAACATTCCAGAATTGATGGAAGAAGATTACACTCATGATGTTCGCCTCAACTTATGGAAGACTCTTAATCATTTGAAAACCAAAGTATTACCATATGATGAATATAAAAATCATTTAAAGGAAATAGAAGGGTTTCAATGCCAAATTTACTTGGCAACTCTCCCACTTTCCCAACATCACATGGTTGAAAAGTAGTATATAACCCTTAAATGTTCATGCCATAATTCTTTAAAGAGTCTATGCCAGTTAATTTTTGATACCCCATTTAGTATTCATATCAGAGGATGCGGTGCACATGGAGCATTGAATTTTACTACACTCCAAAATCAGCAAATCCCACTAAAAGTGGTCTCAAAAAATGTTAATTCCCATGACCAGCTACAATCAATATACTTTGTATGTAATCAAGTATACACTCAAAAAGAGGCCTCAGGTAGCTCTAATTAGATCCAGCCCCAAAGAAAGAAATCTATTGAGATAATTTTACACCAATCATTTGAGAATCTTCAGTATTCCTCCTGCATAGAGGATGTCAACCATCTGATGGCACAAATGTCTAAAATATCACAATGATCTTCCGAAATATGTGATTTGAGAGGTTTTCGGATAATGCACCCAGCTAATGTACAAACCAAAATCCAACAAATTATAAGAGAAGATGCGCAAATCTCAACCATAGTATTTCAAGAGCCACCCTAGCCTATAGGGATAGGGGCTTGTTTAATTTGACCTTTGAATTCTATAAACAAAATTCTAAATTTTGAAGAAGAAGAACAGAAACAGCCCCGTCCTGAAGGAATGGGGTATTTTTTCACATCTACAATACCGTCCTCGATGGATGTCAGTTTTATCTTGATTAGGGAAGAAGACACAAAGAGAAAACCCAACTGAACTATCCAAGGATTCCCTTTGGGTAATTGTCCATTTAAATAGTTCCAGAGAATTCATCATATAAGATAGCATAGTCTTATGGAAGATACAAAAGGAGATGATCTTACAAAGATACTGATAGAATGCCATCAATCCATTATGCGTTAATAATTGTCATTAACACTATTTTAGAATATCCTTTGGAAAATGAGTCTAGTTCAGGGGAATCCTAATATGAAGTTCTTATCCATAATACAGTACACACTGAAGAAAATGAAGGAGGCATGTGTACCCAAAATTAGTGGCTTACCCAGAATCTAGGTATTCATTAAAATAATCAACTCCAACCTCATAAAATGTTATCTAACAAGGTGAAATGTAAAAATCAGACCACGTTTCACTTTTCCACTGGATAAGGAAAATCTCTTTCACTTGAAGAAATATTTGAACAGCAAGAAGAGGAGATTAAAGATTTGAAAAGACTCAGTACATAGTTACTTCAAAGTAAGATTTCTGTTAGACATACTCTCCGATAGATCCTCAACTAGCACATCCTATAGGTTCTCCTCAGTAGAAAGAATTTGTGGTAACTACATATGCGGATAATTAATTCCCTCTATTGAGTACACAACCAGAGCAGGATCAAACACATCCTTATAGGCCCATTTCCGTGGGTTATCCAAGAAAAATACCAGCACCCCCACCTGTGGTTTTGCTGGAAATTTCACCAATTCAATCTCTAGATACTATACCTTTATTGGTCCCATCTCATCCGGATATTCCCCAAATTCTTATGAACACAATTGAGGCATTAACAACTCTATTTGAAGTTATGGAAGAATGGAGTGCACAAGTTCAGCCAGAAAAGATAGCTTACCCCGAATGGGTGGATCTGATCCCTCACCCACCCACTTTTTTGAATACTAAATTCCTAATCTTTAATGGTCTGAGAGATCTGGAACAAAACATAATGAATTTCATTTCTCATTGTGATCCCATGATGGGGACTCCTCAACAATAAGAAGGAGTAATGCTTAGGTGCTTTGTACAGTCATTACAGGGACCGAATTTTATTTGGTATACAAGTTTTCAATCTCGATCAATTACTTGGTGGGAATATCTCCATCAGAAATTCCTTCTTTAATTCAGTTCACCATTCCCAAAAACAATAGTTTTTGATCTTAGAAATTGAAAACAAAGGTAAAATGAAAGAGTCTAGGATTTCATTGCTCGATAGAAATAATAAACATAGTTTCTAAATATTGAACTCTCTCAAGAAGAGTTTCTACCAATTTTTGTGGTAAATACGTGTGATGATTTACAGAAACCACATATCCCTGTGAAATACATAGAAGGGTTTCAAGACCTTGCTTCAATTTCCCAATAGGTGGAGGATTACATTGTGGAAACTAAAGATAAAAATCATATAATTACATTAGATCTGGGAAGGAGAACATGTAAAGAAGAGGCTGTTATAGTCACACTCAAGCAAGCACATGTACCTTCTTCCACTTAAAAACCTTCATCATATTGAAGGGATCTGCCTATTGAGCATGAACCACAATGATAGACTCATCATGATGATAAAAGAGATCGATGGTGGAAATGGTTTTAGGATTTAAAGAAAAACTTATGTTCTTTCTAGAATGAATAGGTTCCCAGTTACTTCATCTTAGCTCTAGAGAATAATTTGGTTTAGTTTATAAGGACAAAGAAATCAAATAAATATTAAAATGAAGATCTTCTGAACTATTTTACCTTTATCCAAATGTTGGGGAATCCCATTCAAAAGTGTTTTGTTTTTAAGGAACTCCTGCAAAAAATGGTAGACTCTGGAAAAGTGAAACTAAAAAGTTCATCATCCCAAGTAGTATGTGTTACTGCTACTGATCCAGAGGAACAAGGTGAATAGAAGAAAGTCAAAGGTAAAAATACACAGAAATATAATGATTGGATGATCCAAAAAATGATCAACTGAACTCATTCCATTCAACGAACACAATCAAAACAACCAATTGTGTCTTCTGGATCTCCCACCATTGCAAAACCACTTTCATCAAAAGGTAAATCCTTAAAGAAGCGACATGATCAGAAGGGAAATGAGTAATTAGAAGAAGATGATCTTATGTTAAGGAAAATGTTTTTTTTGACTCTAGAAGATTTCATTCCATATGTTTCAAAAGCACATGCACCGCCCAACCAAACGTCACAATTAAAATTGACCTATCAAGCAGAATCTTCATCAGATGAAGAATTGATCTTTGGTTAAATAAACATTATCCACTTAATGGATCCCTATGCCAATGGTGATTCTAATTATAATGAGAATGAGTTACCTGTACCTAACTAGGGAACTAGAGGAAGAATACAAGCTCGAGGATACAGGGGAAGATGTGGGTCTTCTAGAAACCATTATTTGAACTCTACCCCTGCTCGAAACATATATGTGGTAAAAACTCATGGGAGAGCCTTCAACGGGATAAATAAGAACAAGGAGATTCTTCTACGCATGAAATGTTTGGTCCTGACATGATTATTTTGGAGGACCAATTAGAGGTTACACCATCTTTCTCTTAGTAAGTAGATAGACCTAGTCAGTTTAATCTACCAAATCCAGGAGTATTTCTAGCTTTTGCTCCAACATAGGGTACATCAACACCAAGATTATCAACTTCTAAGGCACTTGAAAAGCTATATCTACATTCTGGGAAACACAAACCTTTGGACCAAAAGTTTGATGTTTTGAAATAGATATCCCAATAACCAACCAAGTTGTCTATTTTTGGATTCCTTGAATCTGTCAAAAGATCTTAGGGAATCACTTATTGAGGATTTGTCAAGCCCTCAAGAGTTTGAAACCGAAGTTGCTGATGATGAGGTCTACCATATAGAAAGTGATCCTGCAGAATGTCATGCAGTTATATCTTTTACAGATGAAGATGAAGATGATTTTGTATATGTACATATTAGGTCTTTGTATCTATCTGGTAGGGTTAGTGACATAGACACCCGAAGAGCCTTCATTGATAATGGCTCAAAAGTAAACCTCATTTATACTCATACAATTCGTTGATTGGGCCACAATAAATCTGATTTATATCCATACACTTTAATTTTGAAAGGTTATGATAATAATAAACAAGAACCTCTGGGTGAGATTACACTCAGAACATAGTTTGGAGATATTGGGTCTAATTCATATTTTATGGTTGTCTGTCAGGACACATCCATTAACATTCTGTTTGGTAGGCCTTGGTTACATCAACATGCAGACATACCTTGTCCATACCACCAATGTATCAAGTACTATTTCAATGGTAAAATTGGAACTTTTTATGGTGATAAGGATCCATTAAAAATGTGTGAATCTCAATACATTGTGGTATAAGTTTATCACATGAAGGGGAAAAAGTCCATGATAATGGAGGTAACCAGAATCAATGATCCAAATGGTCTAGAAAAGATCCTAGAAAAACCATTAAAATATTTAAGTATAGATTATGTGTTGACTATTAATCAAATTGAAAGTATAAACCCAAATCTAAACACTCATCTGGTGACTTCCATAATGTCAATTGTGGAAATCTAGCCAGACAGCATGGGATAAATTATTAATTCACCAAGAAGTGGTGAAATCTTAAATGGAGATGTCTTAATTTACTCCACTAAAATTCAAAAAGTATCTTCTTCATAAATCAGACTAGAAGAAGTTGTATCAATACTAGAGGAAGAAAATGATGTTGATTCCCCACTCATTATATCATCTTCAGTGCTCCAAGAAGACCATTCACCATTAGTAGGGTCAGAAATGGTGGCCTCTTCTTCAGGATGTTCAAATACTAACTTCCCCCCACCTCTAAATGTTATGATTCATCATCTACTATAAAAGTAGAATAACAAGAAGTGAAACATAATAAAGAAGAATAAGAAGATCTGAGAGATGATCCTCTAGCATATGAGGAAGGTGTCTCTACCACTTTGGATGAGAACAAAGAAATAAATCTAGGTATAGAAGATAATCCATGCCCCACTCTAATTAGTGAGGCTATGAATTCTTAAGAGAAAAAGTGTATACTTCATTTCAAAAGAAATATCAAGATATATTTTCTTGGAATTATACAGAAATTCGAGGTCTAAATCATGATGTAGCCACTCATCATTTGGTTTTTCCAGAAGAACATCGAGGATTCAAGTAGGAAAAAAGAAGAACACACCCAACTCATGCCTCTAAAATTGAAGCTGAAGTTGATAAGATTATAAAAGTTGACTTTTTCAGGGAGGTTCAATATCCAAAATGTCTAGCCAACATTGTCCTAGTGAAAAAGAAGAATGGTAAAATCAGATTTTGAATTGATTTCATAGATCTTAACCGACATTGTCCTAAATATGACTTTCTAGTTCTAATCATAGAGATTTTAATTGATGAAACAACTAGCTATGAAGCTCTTTCTTTCATGGATGGATACTCTGGATACAATCAATCCACATGGCCCTAGAGGTTTAAGATTATATAGCCTTCAGATCCCCTCAAGGTTTGTTTTTCTATCGGGTAATTCCCTTTGGCATAAAGAATGTAGGTTAAACATATCAACATACCATGCACCATATATTCAAACCATTTTAGGAAAATTTGTCAATTGTTATGTGGATTAATTGGTGGTTAAATCCGGACAACATTCTGATCACTTGGCAGATCTAGAGACCATATTCAATAAACTTCGACAACACAATTTTAAGATGAACCCCTTGAAATATGCTTTCAGGGTAACCTCAGGAAAATTCCTCAACTTCATTGTATGTAATTATGGCATTGAAGTTGGTCCTAATAAAACAAAAGAAATACTTGGCATGTACCCTCCTCTAAATTTGAAAACATTAAGAGGAATTCAATGAAACTTGGCCTATATTCAGTTCTTCATTGTGAATTTGGAAGGCAAGTGTTTTTTCTTCACTAGATTAATGAAGAAGGGAGTAACCTATCAATGGAATGAAGAAATCCAAGAGGCATTTTATACCCTCAAGAAATATCTCTTGATTCCACTAGTATTAATTCCACATATTTAAGGAAGACCACTTATTCTCTATGTGACAGCTTTAAAGTGGTCACTGGGTGCCTTCCTTGGCCAAAATAATGATTCTTGGAATGAAAATAGCCTTTACTATCTTAGTCGAACTATGCTTGACACAGAGACATGATATTAAAGTATCGATAAGTGATACCTGGAATTAATTTTTTCAGTTCAGAAATTGAGACACTACATGAAACATCATAAAGTTTAATTGGTATCTCGCAATAACCCACTTAAATTTATCCCAAGTAATCCTATTCTTACAGGGCATCTGGAACAATGGGAAATTATTTTGAAACAATTTTATATCCAGTTTGTGCCTAAGAAGGAAATAAAAGTCCATGCTTTGGCTGAATTCTTTGTTGAACATCCATCTGTAGAAGATATATCATTGAATACTGAACTTCTTGATGAATAGGTATTCTCTATTCAAAATAATTCCAAATCATGGGAAATGTACTTTGATAGATACTCCAGAATTCCAACGGGGAAGAGAATGGAAAACCATAAACTCAACAAAGTTGGGTTTTTAATTGTACTTATATCCACAGAAAAGGTAGTGTTTCCTTATTACTTCTTGTTGTCAGAAGGTGGTACCAACAATGAGGTAGAATATCAAGCTCTCATCGTAGGCATAAAATTGGCACTTCAGGTACAAGTGAATCAATTGAAAGTAAATGGTGATTCATATTTGGTAATTAAACAAATCATTGGGGATTATGATATCAAAAAAGAAGATTTAATCCCTTTGTGTGATTACGTAAGAGGGTTAATGGATGAATTTATCTCAGAGTAGACATTGTCTTATATCCCGCGATCAAAAAATTAGCATGCTGATGCACTAGCTAATGCAGCCACAACCTTGGAAGATCCCAATTAGGATGAGTTAATCATCAGTATATCCCATCTTCGTGTGGTATCACCTTTTTTTCAAACTAGAATGGAGGAAATTAATGAAATTATCTCTATTTATGATCCAGATGGTCATGCCATGGGATGGATAAAACCCATCATGGAATATATTCAAAATAGAGTACTTCCACTAGTTAGAGCTCAAAAAGAATAGATACAATGATGGGTTTCCAATTTTACTCTTTATGATACTTCAGATCACTAGAAAATTATCTACAAATGAGTCTTTTATGGAATCCTCTACAGGTGTATTGCAGGAGAAGAAACTGAAACTTTCATGAAAGAAGTACATTCAGGATCTTGTGGTTCTTACCAGTCTGGGCATATGATTTGTGATCAAATCCGAAGTCTTGGATACTTTTTTACTTCAATGATGTAGGATTGTATAGATTTGACCAAGAAATGTCATCCCGACCAAGTGCATTCCAACTTTATTCATTAACCCTCAGAGTCACTACATATAGCTAAATACTCCTGGCCATTTGCCTCATGAGGAATGGATGTAGTAGGACATTATAATCTAGCTACGGCTAAGTAGTTCAAGTATATCCTTACTACTACTAACTTCTTCTCCAAATGGGATGAGGCAATATCTATCAAAGAAAAAGGAGTAAAAAGCATTGCTAGTTTTTTCAAAACTAAAACCATCACAAGATTTGTGCCCCTGATACTATATTGACAAAAAATGGAACCAATTTCTATTATGTTGAGGCAAAGAAGTTATATCAGGAGCATAATATCAAATCCAACCATTCATCTTGCTGTCATGCAGTGGCCAATGGACATATAGAGGCCTTCAATAAGACCTTATCAAATATACTCCAAAATATGGTGGATAAAGACAAGAAATCATGGCTTGGTAAATGATTTCATACTTTATGGGATTTTCAGACTACTACCCATCGTGCCACTCAGGAAACCCCATATTCATTGGTGTACAACACATAAACAGTTTTTCCAATTGAAATTCAATTGCCTTCACTCAGAGTTACAATCTATGATTTGTTGTCTATAGATGAAAAGTCTTAGAAATGGTTTGATGAGCTGGAATGATTTGATAAAAAAAGATTTCATACTTTGCATCATTTATAAGCCTGCTAGAATAGAATAACGCGATCCTTTAACAAGAAATTTCACCTCCGTTTATTTCTTCAAGGAGAATTGGTATTTGTCCTTAGGAATCCAATGATACTAGGAAAGAAACCTCCAAAGATTGAATTAAAGTGGGAAGGACCTTATTCCATACACAAGGTCCACTAAAATGGAACTTATGCATTGATCTCAATGGATGGAGAGATTATCACAACTCCTACCAATGAGAGATTCTTGAAGAAATAATTGTGTGAATGCACACCTTGTCCTCACCGCATGACTCTAAATAGCACACAATGTCCTCACTGTATGACTCTAAACTGCACATAATGTCCTCACTGCATGACTCTAAACTGCACAACACAAATCCCTAGTTACAAGAAATTACACTACATAACAACCATAAGCATCCTTACTACACGATGATAAAATGCATATCATATTTGTCCTTGTTATATGATGTTAAATTGCATAACATCATTTGTCCTCATTACATGACAATAAATTGTACGGTTAACATCTTATCTATTTTGAATTTATGAACTTCCATGTGCCAACATCATTGACATCATTACTACTCCTTAGTGGTACATGAGTACCTTACTTCTCTATGTCTGAATCAAATCTGCATAAGGACCTAATTTCAAGAACTATGTGTGGCTTGATTCTCATCCATATGAGATACATAGAGACACCTAGATCTCCAATCTTAGGCCCGTCTGCAACCAAAAATTTTATTTCCCTTTTTCTCCTCCTATATATGAACTAGATCTATATAGAGTGCTCTCTTAAGATACCTCATTTTATTTTCATACCATCTTTTGTCTTAAATTTAATCATTCTTCTAAAATGTGTTAAAATCCTAGTCTCCCACATTAAACTCAATTGGTGTGGGAAATTATTGTTCAATAACTACGTATGGATTTATTCTCATCTATATGAGATACGTAGTGAACCTAGGTTTAATTCCTTGGTCCATCCACAATATTACCTTTTTATGTCGGAATCACTTCATTTCCTCGCTACATGAATCTAAACTGCACACAATGTCCGCGTTGCATGACTCTAAATTGCACACAATGTCCTCATTGCATGACTCTAAACTGCACAGAACAATGTTCTAGTTTCAAGATATTAAACTACATAACAACCATAAGTGTCCATGCTGCATGAAGATAAAATCCATAACATCTTTTTCCTTATCGTATGACATTAAACTGCATGACATCATTTGTCCTCATCACACGACAATAAACTTTACGATTAACGACTTCTCTATTTTGATGTTAAGAACTTCCATGTGCAAGAATCATTGACATTATTACTACTCATTAGTAGTACATGAGTCCCTTCATTCCCTATGTCTAAATCAAATCTGCATAGGACCTCATTTCAAGAACTATGTGTGGATTTATTCTCATCCATATGAGATACATAGAGACTCCTGGATATCCAATCTTGGGTTCAGCCGCAACCAAAAATTTTATTTCAATTTTCCTCCTCCTATATATGAACTAGATATATACATAGTTCTCTTTTATGAAACTAGCTTTGATTTTCATACCATATTATGTCTTAAATTTAATAAATCTTATCAAATGTGTTAAAAGCCTCATCTCCCACATTAAACTCAATTGGTGTTGGAAATGATTGTTCAAGAACTACGCATGGCTTGATTATCTTTCATATGAGATACATAGTGACACCAGGGTTTAATTCCTTAGTCCACCCACAATATTCCCTTTTTACGTTGGAATCACTTCATGTCCTCACTACCTAACTCTAAACTGCACATCATAATATTTATCAAAGGAAGCAAAGAAATTCCCCATTTTTTCATATGAGTCAGATCTATATAAAGGAATTCAAACTCATGGCCAATATTGATTCAAATATTTATCATGTGCATTGAGAATAACCCATATACATATTGCACACTATTAATCTTGAATATTTTCAAATCATAATCTTTCTTATGAATTTTGGTGAAAGAGTCTCTGATATATGAGACTTCCTTTTCTTGACTATACAATATGTTTCCTTAGGTGGCCTTATATAAGTTTCCTACTTAACATTCCTGTCAGTAAAAAGATGCCACTATTTAGATATACAAAATATTCCCCATTTGTTCCTCAATAACACAACCTCCATAATGGGTTTGTCAAATAATGCTAATTTCGTTCTTGGTTAAAGTTCCTTTTGTCCCCTTCAAACTTTGATAACAATATACAAGAATATGTATTTTAAAGCACTCATTCATGTATATTTGTCCCATTACCTTTCTCTCAATATGAAAGTCTTCAAGAACCTATTTAACACATTTACCTCTCCATGTGTTCAAAGTAATTTGAAATGACATTGGATTAGTTGACCACATATAATATACTATTTACATTTCTAATCCTTGTTGTATGACCTAAACTGACAAAAACTATACTCCCAATGTTTGGGTCAGACCTTTGTAGAAATCATATTCCTCTTATTCTTTGGAAATAATGATTGGAAATAATCTCTCCATATTTAGGTACCTTTATTCATAAGGCAAACTATGTGATTTGGAAAATATGAATCCCCATAACCTTTCTTCATATTTTAGTAATAGAATGTCAAACGTCGGAGATCTCTTTTATCTGACTAATTAGTACGTTCCCTCAGGTGTCCTTGAATAATATGCCTACATAACAGGCCTATCAGTCAAAAGATGCCACTATTTAAATATGTAGTATATGACCTAGTTGGCCCTTCATAATACAACCCCCATAATTGGTTTGTCAAATAATGGTAACTTTTTTCTTAGAAAATACATCCTCTAATTAATTTATCCCTTTTCTTCCCATATCATTATTCAAATTCAGAAATTCCTAAATCACAGTTTACATTTCTTCCCTTTAATAACTGAATATATTAGTATGTTTCCAAATAAATTATCAAGAAATTGGGAGAGTCTCATACATTTGGTCAAATATAAAGACCTTAAATTTAAGTAGTATAATTCCCTCACTACATGACTTAAAATGGAAAAATACGATGTCCTTACTACATGACTTAAAAATTCATAGTATGATATCAGAAATTCCCTTTTCTAAATTTTTTTAACCATTCCTCATACACCAAATTTGTGTAGAAGTGGTTTTCCTATTCATGACATATTTTGGCACAAATAACCCTTTATTATTAAAACCCCTTTACTTGGGAAAAACCACCCACTGTAGTCTTAATTCACCCAAATATTATTTTCATTGGTCTATCAATAGTAAAATGTTAAATTCCTAAGATCTATTTTTCTTGACTATGTAGTACATTCCCTTAGCTGGACTTGTATAAAATGTTCCTACATAAAACGCTTGTCAGTCAAAAGTTTCCACTATTTGGCTATGCAGCATATGCCCCAGTTGGCCCTACATAACACAACCCCCATGAAGACTTTTTAAAATAATGGTAACCTCATTCTTATAAAAGACATTTTTTATGTTTATACATGTTTTATATTTGGTGAACATAAAAAAATCATGACCCTAGATTCCCCTTGGAAATATTTAAAGAATATTAGGGAAATTCTTAGCCACTGATTCCTTTTTTGGGATTTAATTTCAAAATTTATGGTCAAAGTTGTTTGACCTTAAACACTATCCCTTTATAGTCCAACATGCATGACTCTAAACTAATAACAACAAGAGACGTGGTACTCACTAGATTGGAAACCCTCAATGAGAACTCTAGACAAAAATCGAGTCCCATCTCACTAAACATACATTTTTGTATGGTTTAGGTAATATTGAGAAATAAAATTAAAAAGACACAACGTATATAGGGTTGTCCATATGAACCTATCAATAGTCAAACTATGCTCGATAATCCCTATGACTTAGGAAAAAATTTGGGCATCCTTCCAAACTTGACATAGCTCCAAATATAACCAAATAACGTTGGAATACATCAAAGTGCCCCACTTTATCCTTAGAACATGATTCTTTTCATTCTGAAAAAATAAAATTCTAAGGGGGTTTTTGTAGACACAATAAAATGTGTTCCATGAACTCTACCATAGAGTGAGGATATGATTGTCACATAAAAAAAATGTCAAGTATGAGTAAATATGTTTTCACCATGAAAGAAGAAGATGCAGGCTGTGATTCTATGTGCCAAAATACTACTCCATACTGATGGATAAGTGGAATGATTCCCCCATCCAAGAGTTGGTAGTGGATTTATAATATCAATGATGAAAAGGTGTCAAAACATTAAATTCAATATCCAAGTTTCTTCTGAGAAGACATGGTGAATTTACCACCTTAATAAGTGTAGAACACTTCAAGACCTTCGATTTGAGTAGTCACAGAGCCCAAACAAACTTACATATAAAACTTTATGGCACTCAGAAGATGGATAAATTTCAAAAAAGGAACTACGTGGAGGACCTACGTGGAAATATAATTTCTACACCCCTACGTGGAAGAGCTATGTGGAGGACCTATATGGGGGACTGATGCAGACAACTTCCCTTTGATTAGTTCCCCTCCATGAATATAAATAGGACACTTGGGCTCCTCATTTCAAAGACGGGAAAAAAATGGATGAAGTCCCAAAGCTCCCATTGTGTAGCTCTTTCACCAAGATCCCCCAAATTTTCTAAAGTAGCTCTCTGAAACATGAGAGAAGAGATAATTAAATGGGGAAACATGGTTTAAAGCAACATCAATGCCTAGAACACATGGAGCTTCACGAAGCACCTGTATTATGCACTTGCATGATGCACCTACGCGGATCACCTGTGCCACGCCCCTATGTGATTCCCCTGCAAGACGCCCCTGCGCGACGCCCATACGTGATGCACCTATACAGCCCACCTATGCGACGTACCAATGTGACACACCTACACGAAACACCTACGCGATGCACCAATGCGATGCACCTATGTGACACACCTGCACGTCACACCTACACGCCTCACCTGCGCGACACACCTGCATGCTATACCTACACAAAGCACATAAATGATGCACCTTCACAGAGAACGTACATGACCCTACTGATCCATACAGCGGGGGCTACTCCGCTGCACTCCTACTTGGACTTAGTGCCGGGCTATGATCCCAGAACACTAGTCTGGTCCCTTTTCTTCCTTCACTTACCTTCATGAAAAATGGAGAGTCGCACCGCAATGTTTTTAGATCTGGTCTATTTTTTTTCATTGAACCCTTTATGTGGCTCAACTTCCATCCCTATAATACAATGATTTGAGACACTCCATCACAATCAATGAAGTGCCTTAATTCAAATTAATCCTCTTGGTTCCTTTCACATTTTACAAGTTCGGACTCTCCTTATGGATTCCTATAGTAACTTAAGTCGATACACTCCTCAAGAACATCCTCAAACTTCATCACCTGACTCTTATGCTAGGTTAAATCTCAAATGGGCATCCTCTTTAGGAGTAATCCCCAACCAATCTCAAAATGGGAATCCTACTTAAGAGTAAGCCCTAACCAATTCAAAAATGGGCATCCTACTTAGGAGCAATCCCAAACCAATTACCAAATGGGAATCCTCCTTAAGAGTAAGTCCCTACCAAACCTCAAATGGGCATCCTAATAAGGAGTAATTCCTAACCAAATATCATATGGGAATCCTCCTTAGGAGTAATCCCAAACCAATCCTCAAATGGGAATCCTCCTTAGGAGTAATCCCCCAACCAATCCTTTAAAGGTCATACTCCTTAGGATTAATCCCCAACGAATCCACTAACGGGAATACTACTTAAGAGTAATTCCCATCCAATCCTCTAATGGGAATCCTCCTTAAGAATAAGCCCCATCCAAAGCTCAATGGGAATCATCCTTAGGAGTAATCCCCAACCAATTCCCAAAAGGGAAACCATCCTGGTGTATGACCCTAACCTTTAAATTAGGAGGTTGTTGTATCACTCCTCTCTACTTACTTCACCTTCACTCCTTAATTGCATTGGAACCTTGTCCAATGTAAAGATAAATAATGGAAGGCTCGTCACCTCACCCTCTTCTTGGGTCGACTCGACTTCTTCCACCCTCACCGCCCACGCCCTCTTCCACTAGCGGAAGAGGAAAAGTGTGGGTGACTTTGTTATATCTTTGAAATACTCTTGTTTATCACACTGAGCATGAATCATGTGGGCTTAAAGATTGTTCATGATCACAACATTTTCACCACACCACTTGAAGTAAAAGAACTCTGATTCCTGTTCAAACCAGGATAAGTGGGAAGAATTCTCAGGGCCTGAGCTCATTGGATATCCTCTTCCGGAATCCAACCATATTTCCCTTAATCTGGGAATCTTCCTTTGGATTAAGCCCTAAATTAAACCCCCAAATCATCATGGAATCCTTTTCAAGAAGAAATCCCAAACTCATTTCTCTCAAAGAACTATACTATCCTATGAGACTCATCGAACTACATGGGCTTTTATTCCCATATAAATGGGTTACATAGGAAGCCTCCTTGAGGTTCAAACTCAACACTTCAAATCAACCATGTTCTTCCTGGTAGATATTCCCAACATGGTCTAATATTACTTGGAAACCTATATTATTTCCAAGTTCCTTGGGCTGCTTAGACATAAGTACCAAACCAAACCTTGACTAAGTAGATTTCTCTTAGAGGTCCTTATCACATGTCCTTAAAAGGTAAGATGTGTCCCATTAAGCGTCACTGAACTACAAGGGTTCTGATTCCTTTCACAAGGATACGTAGTTAACCCATTTTATGGGTACAATCCTAATATCAAAACAAACCTTTGTCTCCCTGGATGGCAATAAATTCCAGAGTTCCCCATTGAGTGGATTAAAAACCAGTATCATCATAACGATGATTAAAAGAATCTCTAAATAATATATGAGAGGATAATACTAATGGAGAACCTCGAATAAATACAAATATATCCATTAATTAAGAACCTATAACACATATAGATGATTTTAAAGTTTCACACATGTTAATAAGTGATTGAAAATTCCAAGGGAAACCTATGTTATACTTGGTGAATTAATAAGGACTCATGAAAATATCTTAAATTTATAGAGTCCTAGAATAGACAATAATTTCCCCCAAAAGGGTGTGATGAGTCTGACCTCCCATCCTCTTGACCAATGCATGTTATTATGTATCATAAAAGTTCAAACTTAATGAATACCTTCCTTTGGAAATCAGGTCCCTTTTGGATAAAGAATTGTTGGATGTTTCCATTTCCATGAATAAATCCAATCGAAACCGCTAGGAAGAAGTGATTCTTAAACTAAAAAACATGTTTTAAGGGTCTACAAAACACCATATAAAGGTAAAAGAGCCTTACCGGTATAATGGAAAGAAAGTTCTAATCACATCAAATGAAGAGAATCACAATCAACCAAAAAGGTTAAAGATATACCAGTACAGTAAATATATCATACTGGATTGTTAAGATATTAAACAATATAAAAAAACAAATATGAATCACCTCAATGGATTCAGTATCCCAAAGACTCTATCTTTTAGTCTAAATTGATTCATGTAACAAAATATATTCACATTGTTTTGACTCATTTCAATAAATTCTAGAAACACTAAACGTGAGAATATATTATGTGTGAAGCCATATAAACTAGACCGTTATTTCACCAAGATAGAATCCATGATCTACAATGAGAAATTTAAAAATGTTATAACTAAAACTCATAAATAAACCAAAATAGAACCTTAGAAAATGAAAGGTTAACTAGGGGAAACATATTGCATCAAAAGAGAACTAAAAAAATTGTTTCATATTTATCAAGTTTAATAGTTTTTTTCGAAGGTTCTTCAGAAGTGATACATTTATCTCTACCATTATTATATGAAACCCCTCTATAGAATCTTTATAGATGGACTGAATGACCACATGTATAAAAGATTTCTAATATTCCTGACAAGAAATTTTATTATATCCCACTTTTTAGCACTGATATAAAACCAAGTAATTTATCATAGAAGAAACTGATGAGAAAAAAGTATATAATTTTTAACCCACCACTTATAAGGTCTAACATAGTGCACTTCCCTTTTCCATTGTTAGAGATTCCTTAACCACATCCAGGAATAGAAGAAACACAAAACACCTATAGTGATCCTTCTAATCTTGTGTCAACATTGATAACTTATCTCACAATAATTCTATAGAAGCGGTGTCTAAATGAAGAAACAACTAGTAACAAGTCTGATAAAAGACTTTACTAAAACCACTAATCCAAAAAGAATCATCCAAGTCTAGATTAGAAATTTATGGAACCAACTGGATAAAATGATTTGTGTACTCAAACACTATTTCATATCCTTACTGGAGGCTAGAAAATTCTATAGCCATCAATACCTTAACTTCATTATGAAAGAAGGCTAAATGAACCATGCCTTGAAACTTTTCCATGAATAATCCTTATCCAATTAGTATGAATAATAGACTTGAACCACTTACAACTAAGACCCTCTAGTAGGATGGTTACAAATATAACATTAAGAGACTAATAAATCTAAAGTTGGATAAAATATCCTCAACCTTCAGTACCAAAATCAATTCATCATAAGAATCATGTTACCTAGAGAAATGAATAGGGTTAATGTTTTGGAACTCTCATAAATAATTATCACATTTGGAAAAGAGAGGAAGAAAAAAATGTAATTCCTCGACCCCAGTTACCCAATGTAGGTGCATTATTTTAATACATTGGCATGATTGTAAGGAATCAAGTAACTAAGGACCAATCAGTTTAGGAGTCTTGGAAAATAGATTACATATATAAATGCTACATTAAAATTTATAAAATAAAACACAACATAAATAATCCTACAAGAAGGACCTTATTCCCCTAGATTGACCCTGTATATCAATCATAAAACACTTATTTGCATCATTGTAAAAATAAAACATAATAAAGGGGTGAGCTCAAATGACCAGTAAGGATAACAATATAGTGAAAACTATCATAAATAAGCACAAACATTTAAGGAAATGTATAAGACTAAAACACAAGACTTTTAAACATAAAATTCATTATAATATGGAAAAGATAAATAAAATAATTCCATTTAATTATTCACATAAATATTCTACTAGCCGAATAATCACATGTAATATCAATAGCTAATTTCATAATGATGGAATGCACAATACTGGACATCATAACCATATAGTCTAGGCCTCATGCCAAGACCACAAATAAATTTTTTATCAAGGACTTGTGTCAAGACACTAATTTGTCTCATGATACCTTCTGATGCATCAAGTAGCTATAGCGGGCTCCACCCATCACTTACTAAGTCCAATGCATTCCTCATATGAAAATATTGAAACATAACATAAATATTCGTATTAAAACTAGCATATGAAATGTCAATACTTTAATCATAAACCATGAATGGTATAAAAATATCACATCCATAGTCAAACATATCATAACTCATTCAATAAAATATGGAATATTGTATTATAATAAACCAAACTCAATCAATAATAATATCTAGTAAAGGATGTTTACATAGTTGAAAATGATCAGTAAAACTCTTTGAGTGAAATTTACCTTATTGTGAAATCATTTAAAAATCATGAATTTATAAAGTAAGTAATTTAAAAGAGATTTTTGAATCAAATTGTACCATAAAACTTTGAAACTTTTGAATGGAATTAACTTTTTAAAACAATCCTTTCCATATAAATAAATCCTTAAAATTATTTTTAAAACATGGATATTAATTAAAAATATTTAGAAAAATAAATCATTAAAACATTTAAAATACTGATGTTGATAAATATTACCTTCCAAAAAACCTTAAAATATTAGTTTTGAAAACATTTTAATGAAACATGGACTTGTATGATAAAAATTTCCCAGTAAATACTTACACATAAACAATCTCAGAAAATAATGAGATTGAGGAATTTACCCTTACCTTGTACTATCCATTGGTCGAGGGTATGTGTAACCTCCTGTATAATGACCATAATATGTTGTTAAATTATAAAATAACCATATTCATATTTATGATATCATACTTGATTAATTTATGGCTTTATACTACCCATTTAATAATAATATCTATGTTAAAATAATATTTCGGGTAATAATCACTTTCTTTATCATATGTGTTTTAACTTTTTATTCTTGATCATATAACTTATATCACAGTTTCATTGATTAAAAAATATAAAATATTATTTATATATCATATATATTCAGAATATAAGTATGTATAATATATAGATATATGAAATGGAAAAGACCGTTCATGGAGACGGTAGGCCGTACATACGCATAAATGTCGTTTTCGTTTTCATACTGTATTGAATGGAAGTAAGTGAATGAGATATATGTATATATATATATATATATATTTCTATTAGAATTATTTTTTCATATATTACATACTTATTAATAATATATATATTTATAATCATCATTGAATGGTGAAAGTGGAAATGAATCTCATCGTGTTGTGGAGACGGTAAGCCGTATGTACGCATGAGTGATGATATCATTCTATTGATGATAAAAACATATGTAATTGGATGGTATATTATATATAAAGAATTATTAACATGTTATATTTATTATTTACATCAATTATACTCATTATTATACACATCCAAATAATGAAGTGTTGAATAACAAACTACATCACGATGTGGAGATGGTAAGCCATACTTACACATGTATGGTGACTTTGTCATTCATAGGATGGATAGAATAATTTATATGGTTGTACCATATTTATAATAACATATAAATATGTATAAGGTACTGTATTTATTATTATAGTATGGAAACAACAAATAAAGATGAAGTGGAAGAAGAAAAGAACATTGAACGAGGTGATGAAGTAATTATCTTTTCTTCGGGTTCTTCTTTTTGATTTGATCAAAATGGCTTCTCATGTGGGTTTATGATCAAAGTAAGGACTATAGGTTTAAGTGAGGGTAGTTGGGAGGATATTTGAGAAGTTTTTTTCCGAGAAAAATGGCTTTTGAGGTGTGAAATTAAGAGAAGGGGAAGTACCCTTTTATAAGAGAGGTGAGGGTCACTTTAGGAAAATCTTGAAATATTTTTTTATTATAAAATCATTTTTGGTTTATAATGGATCCAAATGGAATTATTTAGAGGATAAGGTGGATATGGGTCTAAATAATCTCAACCAATAGGTTTTAGACAAGTTTAGGTCACCATATTAACCTTGTCTTCTAGATTTAACTCTTAGTTAAATAGTTTAACTTTTACAATGTCTTCTTGTATTTTTATATTACATGGTTAATAAAATTACAATAAAATGAAAAGAGAATATAAAGAAGTTCAATAATAACATATATATCATTATATAAGTCCCTTTTCTGAACCTTATGTTTTTTGAAATATTATATTATTTAATAATATAGTATTTGTTTTAAAAATTCATTTATGTCAATTTTGACACTATTTTGTATTTGGTTTTTGTGAAAGTCAAAAAAACTTGATTAATTTTAAAAAATACAATAAATCAACCCGAACATGTCATATTAACTTAGAAAATTTGTTTAATACATAAAAAGTCTCAATTTACCTTTATTTTGATATTTATAATATCAATTTTTTGAATCTTTCATTAATAAAGTAATTACTGCATCATCATTGTTTCATAAATAAATTTAATTATTCAATGTCTAAAAATAATATATAAAATACCATGATGTAGAAAATATTATTATCTTTATAATTAATATTTATAGTTGAATTTATATTAAGTACAACCCTATATTAAAAATGGTTTATTTATTAAACTTTGAATTTAACACTTTTAACTCTTCATTAAATAAAATAATAATAAATGTCCTAATCTAATCCAAGTGGACCAAAAGGATCATATTTTATTCATAAGGTTGATTTTGGTTGAAACACACTTATCCAATATAATTAGGACATGTGTTATGGTAATTATAATATCATTTTTACCTTTAATTACCCTATTTACTTTTAATCGCGGTAAATAAAATTCAAAAGTCACTATTCACCAAAAATTATTTTAATCCTATTGAACCACATTTTACTTATTGATTTCAACTGTGTATCTTGTATTTTTTAAATTAAATTCACATAAGCAGTAAATTTATATTTTATGCGAATTTGCAAATGTTCCTAGAAGGTGGGTAAAAGACGGTAAACATTTCAATAAAATTATATATATATATATATACATATATATAATATTATTATAAAATGACTTCAATTAATTACACTAGACTAATATAGTTATTTTGAATATATTTTTTACTTTAAAATAAATTTAATTAAATGTAATATTTATTTAAATAAAATTCGGTTTTAAATAATAACGTAGTGCTTTTCACAATTCATCAAAAAGTGAATGTTTTTAGAAAAATACCAAAACTTCACCCTAAGATAATTTTGATATTATGAATTCAAAAATGATTTATATTTTACTAAATTAAAAACATAGAATTTTTATTAGTTAATTTAAAATTAATTTCCGCTGTCAAAACCAGAAAGCGGGTTTTTGAGATGTAAAAACTATCAAAAGATTGATATGTGTTTATGTCTAATTTAAAATTAAAATTACTTATAATGACCAAAATTAGATTAAATGATAAAAATATAATCTAATTATACTTCAAAACCATTCAAATTTATAATTTAACAACATAAATTATTTTGATTAAAAAATTGTTGTTCAATTAAAATTTAGTATTTTTCACTATTCATAAAAATATGAAAGTTATCAGAAAAAACAAAAAAAAATTATCCAAAATAAATTTTTATTTCATTATTCTAGATAATAAGTTTATTTTTTCAAATTTAATATATAAAAGTGTCAAATACTAGATTTAAAAAGGGTTCACCATTAAAAGGCGATAAAATTGCATTTTTTTAAAAATAATTCTTTTATCTGAAAAAAATGAATTTGTTCTTATATTATGTCTAAGAAACCCATAATATGAATTCTAAAATTATATGGAGTATATAAAATTTAAAATTCAGTTAATAATATTCATAACCACTTTTGAATGACTAGTTTTGTAAGTTGTGGTGCGCTAGAACTCGGTGTTGTGTTTAGCACAAGCTATTGAATTATTTTAAAGAGATAACATACTATGAAATATTGGGGTGTTACATTCTACCCTCCTTCAATAAATTGTTTCCTCGCAATTTGAAATTGTTCTTCAAAAATAAAAGGTTTAAAATAGAAAATACCTTTGTGGAAAACCCACATCAGAAATAGGGTTAATATAATTTTGTCTTAATAAGAGGGAATGGGAAATGAAAAGGTCACCACCAAATTAGGGTTTCAAATAGGATAACATTGGTGGAAATTATAGACACATAATTGGATAAAAACCATAAATATTTTTATAGAGTGATTGAGTTCATCAATCACAAACAAGTGAATAATAAATAGAAAATTGAGGGCCTCCAATCCATAAATCTATGATTAATTAAAATATAATTGGTTCATAAAAACATAAGGTATTAGGATAACACATTTTGGGTTTTAAGATCCTTTGTGTAAAGTTTGAGAATTAATTTATTCATAGAAAAATAATAATTGACAAATAGAGTTCCATCCTTTAACTAATTTCTACCATAAACTCATATTTCACTCTATAAGATAATATAACTCTAAAATATTCTATTTATCCTAATCATATAGGGTTTAAAATAAATAAATTTATAATTTATCTATCAGATCATTTAAAAAAAACTACATTATAAAGACCAGGACAACACATACGCCAGTGGTAGGTGATTCACCCTTGTCACCCTTCGGTTTTGGGTTCAAGTCTCACGGCCTTACCAGATGCGATGGGTTATCACCTGACCATCATCTTGTCCTTTTTATAAAAAATACAAAAATAATCTTAATAGTTGTTTTAACCTTAAACCATATTATCAAATTTCCATATTAATACATTCTAATATTTATACTTATCCAAAATAATTGTGTCCAAACTCATAGCCCAAAAATTTATAAGGATGGTCAACATAACATAATGAAGATGTTTGTTTTTCACATAATAACATGTGAGAACCTTCATATATTCTCTTAAAACACGGAAACACCTTGAATTACTATAAAAACTTATTGATTACATTCATTCTCCCTTATTACTTATAGAATACTATATATATTCCTTATATTCAAAAATTTTGAATACTCCAAAAATGATGGAATAAACAACCCATTAATTAGTTCCAAGGTAGTAGAGAATACCCAATATAATTTATCCAAATCAACCATATCTTATTCCAAAATCTCTACCTCACTATCAAGACCATATTATGTTTTATCTTTCCTTTAACCATGTATTTTCAAAAAAAGTTTAAATTTCTATTGAGTCACTTTTCCTTGTACCATATAATATCAAGTCCTCAATGAAATAACACTGCAATATAATCCTTACTTATTTCAATAAATAATATAACCAGTACAACGTTGATATAACACTCAAATGACATAATTATTTAATAAAAACATAAAAACACTAGTCATTACTCTTCATCTATGGGTGTATCATAACTTGATTATTATCCAAAAACATCATATGGGGTATACTATGATGATTAGGGCATTGATTCAAGTAGTATCCCAACTACTTTTATATGAAGCATTGTACCTTTGAAACCTTTTTCTCACCCTTTCAATCACGTACTTGGTTTACTTTTTCTCTATACTTATAACAAACTCCCATTCATTTCAATCACTTACCAAGGTGATTCTTTCTATAGTTATCACATATGGGAATATCCTTCTTTCCCTTCTTCCTTTTATCCATCTTTCTCTCTACCATCCTTTTCTTCCCTAGCATCCAATAAAAGCTGTAGGACTCAGATAATTATTTACTTATCTTATCAAGAGATGATAATATTTCTTGATATGATCAGAATACATGGGAGACTATTTCCCTTATAAATGTTTTCATAAGACCTTGAAATATATGACCATTATTACTATTTGGATCATGCGTATTTCTAGAGTTCTCATTCCTTCTACTGGGTTCCATTTCTAAATGGTGACATACACTAGGTTAGATCATATCATAATTTATAGTCCCAAAACTAAAAAAATTCTCAACATTAATTAAATATTTTTACATATCTAGTATCATAATAAAAAAACTAGTTTCTGTGCTGACATATTTACTCATAAATCCTTCATAATGGTTGGTAAAGAAAATGTGAATTATCCTAAACGTATCCCCCCGAGAGTATCATAACCAAGAGTGTAATAAGGCCCATTTTCATGCATTAGTTCCCATTCGAGTCTAGATTAAAGCGATGTTTTTAGGGTTTACCCCTATATACATTTTTTCCAGATCTTCCTCTACCTGCTCGTATTTAGACAAGGATGTATTGTTTGAAAAATTCACAAAATATCTAAATTACCAAAATTCTAGGAAGTTATTTTATACTAATCCTCAAAGTCTATATTAGTGTAATGTTTCAAAATAAGAGTTTATCTAAATCTATTTTCAAGGTTGTTGAAAAAATCCTTCTGAGACCAACTATAACACCCTGACCCCAGTTACCCAGATTCGGTGCATTATTTTAATACATTGGCATAATTTCAAGGAATCAAGTCCCGAAGGACTGATCAATTTAGAAGTCTTGGAAAATATATTTCATAGATGAACGTTACATTACAATTTCTAAAATAAATCACAACATAAATAATACTCTGATAATGACATTATTCCCCTAGATTAACCCGCCATATTAATAATAATACATTTCTTCACATCCTAGGAAAAATAAAACATAAGTAAGGGGTGAGCACAGATGCTCAGTAAGGATAAAAATATAGAAAAAACTATCATAAATAAGTATAAATAGTTAAGGTAATGTATAAGACTAAAAAAGAAGTCTTTTAAACATAAAATTCATCATAATATGGAAAAGATATATCAAATAATTCCATTTATTTATTCACATGGGTATTCTACTAGCCGAATAATCACATGTAATATCAAAAGATAATTTCATAATGATGGAATGCATAATGCCAAACATCATAACCCCATAGTTAAGGCCTCATTCCAAGAATACAAATAATTTTTTTTTCAAGGCCTTGTTCTAAGACACTAATTTTTCTAAGGAAACCTACGGATGCATCAAGGAGCTATAGTGGGATCCACCCATCACTTACTAAGTCCAATGCATTCCTCATATGAAAATGTTAAAACATAACATAAACATTCGTATTAAAACTACCATATGAAATATCAATACTTTAAACATAAACCATGAATGGTACAAAAATAACACATACATAGTCAAACATATCATAACTCATTCAACAAAAAATGAAAAATTGTATTATAATAAATCCAACTCAATAAAGAATAATACCCAGTAAAGGATGTTGACATAGTTGAAAATGATCAGTAAAACTATTTGAGATAAATATCCCTTATTGTGAAATAATTTAAAAGTCACACATTTATAAAGGAAGCAATTTAAAAGATATTTTTGAATCAAAGTGTCCCATACCAATTTGAAACTTTTGAATGGAATTAACATTTTAAAACAATCATGTCCATATAAATAAATCCTTAGAATCATTTTTAAAACATGGACATTGATTAAAAAGATTTAGAAAAATAAATCATTAAAACATTTAAATTTTTTATCATGACAAAGTGTCCCTTACAAAAAACCTTAAAATATTCATTTTGAATTTTTTTTATGAAACATGGACATGGATGACCAAAAATTCTCAGTAAATACTTACACATAAACAATCTCGGATAATAATGAGATTGAGGAATTAACCCCTTACATTGTACTTTACTTTGGATGAGGATACATTTAACCTCCTTTATAATGACCATAATATGTTATTAAATTATAACAGAACCATATTCATATTTATGATATCATAATTGATTCATTTATGGATTCATGCTACCCATTTAATAATAATATCTATGTTAAAATAACATTTTGGGTAAAAATAACTTTCTTTATCATGCATGATTAAACTTGTTATTCTTGATCATATAACTTATATCATGATTTAATTGATTCAAGAATATAAAAACTTATTTATTTATAATATATATTCAAAATATAAGTATGTATAATAGATAGATATATGAATGGGAAAACAACATTCATGGAGATAGTATGTCGTACATACGCATAAACGCTGTTTCCATTTTCATACCGTATTGAATGGAAGTAAGTGAATGAGATATATGTAAATACATACATACATACATACATACATACATAAATACATTCATACATAAATACATACATACATACATACATACATACATACATACATACATACATACATACAAACATACATACATACATACATACATACATACATACGTACATACATACATACATACCTACATACATACATACATACATAGATACATACATACATATATATCTATATATTTCAAGTAGCATTATTAGGTCATATATTACATACTTATTATATATATATATTTATTTATAATAATTGTTTAATGGTGAATGTGGAAATGAAACTCATCATAGCGTGGAGACGGTAAGTCGTACGTATGCACGAGCGATGATATCATGATATTGATGGTGAAATAATTTGTAATTGGATGGTTTATTATATATAAAGAATCATTAACATGTTATAATTATTATTTAAATTAATTATACTCATTATTATACCCATCCAAATAATGAAGTGTTGAATAAAAAACTACACCACGATGTAGAGACAATAAGCTGTATGTACTCACGTATGGTGACTTTGTCAATCATAGGATGGATAGAAAGATGAATATGATTGTACCATATTTATAATAACATCTCAGTATGTAGAAGGTACTAGAGTGATTATTTTAGTATGGAAACAATAAAGAAAGAGGAAGTGGAAGAAGAAAATAACTTTGAAAGAGGTGATGAAGTAATTACCTCTTCTTCAGGTTCTTCCTTTTGATTTGACCAAAACGGCTCCTCAAGTTGGTTATGTTCAAAGTAAGGCCTATAGGTTGAATTGAGGGTATTTGGAAGGATATTTGAGTAGGGGTTGGCCGATACAAATAAATTTGGAGGTGTAAAGTTAAGAGAAGGGGGAGTACCCTTTTATAAGAGAGGCGAGGGTCACTTTAGGAAAAGCTTGAAATATTATTTTATTATAAAATAATTTTCGGTTTATAATGGATCAAAATGGATTTATGTAGAGGCTAAGGTGTGGATGGGTTGAAATACTCTCAAAAAATTGGTTTTAGACAAGTTTGGTCACCATATTAACCTTATCTTTTCGATTTAACTCTTAGTTAAATAGTTTAACTTTTACAATGTCTTCTTGTATTTTTATATTACATGGTTAATAAACTTATAATAAAATTCCAAGAAAATATCAAGTTCTTAATTAATTACATATCTATAATTATATAAGCTCTTTGGAAATATTTTTAGGACTGTTATATCATTTAATAATATAGTATTTGTTTTAAAAATTCATTTATGTCAAATTTGACACTATTTAGTATTTGTTTTTGTGAAAGTCAAGAAAACTTGATTACTTAAGAAAATACATTAAATCAACTCTAACATGTCATATTAACCTATAAAATTCGTGGAATGTATAAATAGTCTCAATTTACATTTATTTTGATATTTATAATATCAATTATTTTTATCTTTCATTAATAAGGTAATTACTGCATCACCATTGTGTCATAAATAAATTTAATTATTTAATACCTAAAAATTATAAATAAAATACCAGGATATAGGAAATATTTTTATATTTATAATTAATATTTATAGTCTAATTTATCTTATGTATAACCCTATATTAAAAATGGTTTACTTATTAAATATTTAATTTAACACTTTTAACCCTTTTGAAATAAAATAATGATAAATGTACTAATCTAATACAAGTGGACCAAAAGGATCATATTTTGTTCCTAAGGTTGATTTTGGTCGAAATACATTTATCCAATAGAATTAGGACATGTGTTAGGGTAATTATAATATCTTTTTTAACTTTAATTACTCTATTTACATTTAACCATGGTAAATAAAATTCAAAAGTTACTATTCACAAAAAAATATATTCATCCTATTAAACCAAATTTTACTTACTAATGTCAACTTTTTATCTCAGATTTTTAAAATTCAATTCACATAAGTTGTAAAATTATGTTTTATGTGAATTTTCAAATGTGCTGTTAAGGTTTGTAAAAGACGGTAAAGAGTTCAATAAAATTATATATTTAGATAATCTTATTATAAAACGAGTTAAATGAATTAAATTAGACTAATATATTTATTATGTATCTATTTTGACTATAAAATAAATTTAAAAAAAATAATTTTTTAAATAAAAGTCGATTTTAAACAATAATGTAGTGTTTTTCACTATTCATCAAAAATTGAATGTTTTTAGAAAAATACCAAAATTTCACCCTAAGATAATTTTGATATTCCAAATTCAAAAATGATGAATATTTTAAAAAATTCAAAACATATGAGTTTCATTAATTAATTTAAAAGTAATTCCAGTTGTCAATACCAGAAAGTGGGTTTTTGAGAAGTAAAAAGTACAAAAAGATTGATATGTGTTTATGTCTAATTTAAATGTAAAATTACTTCCAATGACCAACTTTGGATTAAATGATAAAATTATAATCTAATTATAATTCAAAACCATTCAAATGTATAATTTAACAATATAAATTATTTGGATTAATAAAGTTGTTTTCAATTAAAATTTAGTATTTTCACTATTCATTAAAATATGAAATTTATCAGAAAACCAATAAAAATATATCCAAACTAAATTTTTATATACCACTTCTAAAGAAGATGTTTATTTTGTCAAATTGAATATATAAAAGAGTAAAATATTTAATTTAAAAAGTGTTCTCCATTAAAAGGTGGTATAATTGCATTTTAAAAAAAATACTTCTTTTATTTGGAAAAAATGAATTTGTTCTTATATTATGTCTAATAAGCACATAATATGGATTCTAAAATTATATGGAGTATATAAATTCAAAATGTAGTAGTTAATATTCATAACCGCTTTTTGAATGGCTAGTTTGGTAAGTCGTGGTGTGCTCGAACTTGGTGTTGCATGTAGTGCAAGATATTGAATTATTTTAAAGAGACAACGTACTATAAAATCTTGGTGTGTTACAAACAAGCTATAAAACTGAAGAAAACAAAACAACCATCCAAATAATATCTTGATCAACCAATGAATCCATTAAATCCAAATGGGTATATACTCTAAAATAAGAAACACAAACACCATCAAAATGGACATCAAAACTCCATCCCCATGAGACATAACATAGATCAATAAGTAATCTCAAGAAATAATTTAAATAAAAATAAAATCCAATACTTTATAAATTCATAAAAAACCAACAATATGGACTTTTACTTCATTGAATCAGTGATACAAATTCTCTTATTTAACCTAGAATAGTTTTATAAAAAATTATTTCAGAACGAACTTTCATTCATTAAAACATCATTTTTACCCAGGAGGTTTTGAAAAAATCATCTTATAAAGAGAAAAATTAATTATTGCTGAAACTATTTAAACAGAATTATATATTTTGGTAAAACACTTATAACATTCAAATAGTTCAAAAGAATCTATTATAAAGGTATATTGGGCTTAAATCCTTTAAAATATTCTAATTATGTTCTATTAATATGAATTTAAAACCTTGAAAATAATTAACACAATCTGTTTTTCTAACAGAATGGACATACCTTCCAATAATAGGTTATTATTTTAAATCCAAAACTTTTTATACACTTTTCAAAATACAAATATCACTATAAAAGTATTCCAATGTTTTTTATAAGAATCTACACATTTTTAAACATTCCCATTTAAATATTTACATTTCAATTTAACTATGGACAAAAAAAACACACATAGTATACCATGATCCATCTAACCAAGCCATAAAAAAATGGAAATAACTCAAAATCAAAAAAATGAAAAATTCCAAGTTCACAAAAATTCACAACAATAAAAGAAGATATTTAAGTCAAGATTCATTCAAGAAAGAGAATATCTATATTAATGAGTGTTCAAGGGGTTGAGAGACCCAGATAGTTGATGATATTATGTGAGTATTTGAGATGAGTAGATCTAATCATTCCTATCCACTACTAAATATCTTGAAGATTATGTTCATGGGTAGACTGGTTTATCTAGTGTGTTTATGTAGGTATATCTACATCAAGTGGTGCAGAATAAACTTGGAGATTAGGTAGATACCATTTTATTTTAATCATACCTTTTTATTGGTTAGTGGGATGATTAATTCATTGGTGGGAATCTAGAGTAAGAGAATATTAGTTCTCTATTCTTATAGTATTGAGAGGTCTTTAGTGTAACCAGTTGTGTTTATAGTGGAGAATTCTCAATTGGGGTGACTAAAAAATCATAGAAAAGAGTGGGAATTTGAGTTTGAACCTTTTAAAACCTTGGGATGTGATGGAAATGATAGTGAGTAATTCAAGTAGAAAAATAGACTAGGTCTTTGAAAACATTAAATACTTAACATATAATGAATAACTTCATTGAAAGGTGTCATCTTCTGAAAATTAATATACTGTAGAAGGAAGGGGAAAGGTCCATAACACAGAAATGTTATTGAAAAGGTAAATCAGAACATGTTGGAGTGGAAGTAGCTCAAAGGAAGATGGTCCCATGTGTTGGAATTATGGGAAGAAAGGACACCTGGAAAATGATTTCAATGAGTGGAGATTGAATTATGGAAGATACACTTTCAAATGTGGATTTATTAATATTATTTTAGAGGATAATAGTGTTATGTTGTTGAGTATCTCTAATTCTATTGAGTCTTAACTATAGACTCTCGAGCTTCATTTCACTTAATATCTCGTAGGGAAATTCTGAAGAACTATACCTTCAAATGATATGGGAAGGTTCATTTTATATATCATCTTACTCTAAAAATTATTGAAAAAGGTGATATATACTTGAAAATGGTAAATAGAAGTATGTTTGAGTTAAGGGGTGTGTAGTGCATACCAGGATTAAAGAAGACTTAATTTTCATTTGATAGATGATGTATGTTTTTATACCAAATTCATAGATGTTGGAAGGAAAATTTTACACCGTTCCATGTTTATGGATAAAAAATTTATGGATGGGAAGTTATACCTCAATAGTGTATAGAAAGTAACAATTCAAGCTAGATAAGTTACTTTTTCAGTGTTATGGCCTAACTATCTGGGTCACTTAAATGATAATGGGATAAAGATCCTCACTATTAAAGGCATGTTAGCAATTATAATTATGGAGTATTGGAAGTGTGAAGGTACTATTTTTAGAAAGTAGTTGAAGGTTTCCTTCAAAAATGAAGGTAAGGTATTGAAGTTACAGAAGCTAGAGTTTGTTTATAGAGATGTATAGGGGCTAGATCAAGTTAATTCCAACAGAGGATCATTGTTCCATATAACATTAATCAATAATGATACATGAAAAGTGTGGGTGTTATTTCTCAAGAACATGTCTGAGGTGATTGGAACCTTTGTTTGATGGAGAGACCTAGTGGAAAAAGGATATTTATTTTAAGGTTAAGTTCCTATAGTCTCATAATGGCGGGGAGTATAAAAGTAGATAATTTCAAAGGTTCTACTAGTATAAGGGCATATGTTTTAAGATAACTATACCATGTAATCTAGAACATAATAGATTCATGGAGAAGATTAATATGAAATTAGTTAAAAATGAGAAGATTATAAAAATTCATATAGGTTTTACCTGGTTTTTTGGGTAAAGGTAGTGAATTATTTTATATAATTGACCAAGTGGAATTTCTTTTCTCCATTATGTTAGGAACTACCAAAAGTTTTTTAGTTTGTAAGGAAGTTTGAATTCACTCATCTCAAAGTCTCTGAGTCTCCTACTTATATCCATGTTTCTTCTATGGAAATGGATAATCTTGAAGCTACGTCATGTGCATGTTACTTTATAGAATATGTAAATGAAGAGTTTTATTTTTTAACTATTGGATAAAAATTCTTATTGGATTTTTATAAGTTAAATTTTTTCCTTCAATGAATATATTATGAGGAAGGATTGAAACTTAGATGAGAATTTTAATGAGAGAAAAGTATTTTTAGAGGCTGATGTTCAACTGAACGGGGATCCAAAAGTTATGGATGTTCCAAAAAATTCAAGAATGAAAATGGTTCAAAAAACACCATACCATCTATAAGTTTCAATGGATGAGATTCAAGTTAAAATGGTGTTTTCCAAAATAAGAAGTATCATAAATCCCTAGGCCTATAAAATAACGGGTTCAACTTATGAAAGAAATTTATATAGAATATATATCTCCATAAGTTATAATATCATAAGGATATGAGCCATTAAGGGACTTGTAAAGGTTTACTAAAGTAAGGAAGCAAAAGAAAAGAAATGGGAGTTATCTTCATTATCAGTTACTCATGGAATATGGATTGCTAGAGATCCTCATAGAGGCTTTAAATATGAAAGAATAAAATCAATGGGAGTTATCCATGAGAGATGAAAATTATTCATCCATGTATATGGAAAATGGGAACTACTAAAAATTTCTACTAAGAGGAAAATTATTTAAAATAAATGGGTGAATCAGTTGAAGGAGGGAGTGGATGGTAAACAAAGGTATAATGGAATATCTAGTCATAAAGGGGTGACAATAAATAAAATATGTGTATTTATCTTAGATTTGTTCCACTGGTATTTAAATATATGACTATTACAATGACATGTATTATGGTTTTCATTGAGGGATTTCATTTGGAATAGTTGAATATGAAGATAGAATAGCTTCATAGAGACTTAGATGGGGTAATTTACCTGGAGAATTCAGATTTTTTTATGGATAATGGGAACTAGGTTATTTTTTCCAGACAATGTGAACCCTTTAAAATTTATAACACGCTTCAAGGTAGTGGAAGTGAAAGTGGATGTTTAATGACCTTATGATGAAATGGAATTTCATCTTGAGAAATGTTGACCATTTATTTTACCAAAATATGTTTGGTGATGGGAGTTTCAACATATTTCCTCTCAATGATAATGATACGAATGTTTTCAATTTTTTGAAGAAAAGGGTTTATGATATGAATATTGAAATGTATAAAATATTTGAGATGATGAATATGGGCCTAAAAAATGGGTCTTTGGGATGTAGGCAGTGAGAGGCTTAAGTTCAAATAATTTGTACCAAACTTAGTTGGATTACATTTTGATTGTAGTGGAGTGATTTATCATGATAGAGGTGAAACCTATGACTATACCTATGGATAAACATTTCAAATGTATTAAAGAGAAGGAACCACAAATATAAGTTGATATACATCACATGAAAAATATTCTCTATACATTGTCGGTCGAAATCTTGGTGTATTCAGTGAATAGAGCATGATGATGATTGATTGTTTTTGGTAGTAAAAGAAAAGTGGTGTCCAAGTGAAATGTACATATGTAGTTCCATCTAGATTCATGCATGAGTATTAGTGGTTATCTTCTAGATAAATGAGTGATGCATATAAGGGGGGGGGATTCCGATATAAAGGCAGAAAAAATGAAACACAGTAATCAATATCTTCACTACCCCAATCTCCCTCCCCTACAAAGAAAACCAGCCTCTAGTGCCTTTATAGACCCCTATATCAAATATAACTTCCCTCCATCCATAGAAAGCGGTTGAAGGCCTAAGTGGCCGATGTGATGAAGAAAATAAAATAAAAATTAAACTAAAAAATACATATCTCATATGAATATACATGTCACCACCCAACATATAAGAACCAAAATGACCCATGGGTCAAATCATGTACTTGCATACTAGGTGAAATAGATCCATGTTTCAAAATTATACTATCAAATAGAACATTCCAATTAATTAACAATTACTCTTCCTATTAATGGAATATAATATTTTTGGATTAAAACTTATATAGTGTATAAGAGTTTTATTTCTAAAAAAATATAATATAAAAAATCAATATATTAAATTTACTTTAATTAATTCATATTTTTTAATTATTTGTTATTTTTAATTATGGGAATCATAATATGGTTACTGCACATTATTTTAATTTACTATTATTTTTTTTCACATTAAATCAAATTTTCTTTAGTTAAAATCCATTTATTATTTCCAATTTCTATTATTTCAATGAATAATAGGACTAGTTGGGTGAGTTTTATTTTGTCTACTTTATGGTTATTTTATTAAAGATGTGGTTAATTCCATTTTACTATTTTTAGAAATGTATAGCCAATTTTAAGGTAGATTATTTTTTATTGTTTGTGTGTTTTTTTTGAATCAATTTCCCATAATTTTATTTAATACATTTTAACTCTATTAAAATTAGTAGGGTTCTAATTTTGAACTGCTCATTGTTAAATAGAAATTTTCATTGACTCTAGTAACTCTATTCATACTCATCAATATACCTCAGGATAGATGTCTCCATCGATCTTTTGTTGCAAAAAATGAGTTCCTGCGAAGACTTTTTAAATATATTGAAACCCTGAACAAAATAAAACAGGGTGACACGAAATAATACAGAAAAGATAAACTATAAACAACATATAATGTGGAATAAAACCAAAAAATGAGAATGTACCACACTCTTCTATTTGGATTTCTCAAGATCAAACCTCTGTACTTTCAAAGACCTATAGTAATGAAACTACAAGAAATTAAAAGATAGTATTACAGGCAAGTTATAGGTTAAAGTGGAGGAAATGTATATATAAGCTTAAGGAAAGTAATTTTTTATACTATAATACTAATAAAAACAAAGAATAAGAGAAATAATATATGCTATAAGTGATGAACAATATCTACTTGTAGCACAGGATTAAAAAGTGTAAGACTGGGAAATCATATTTAATAATTAAATGGACAACTTTACTTGAGGCTATTTTTGTTTATTTCTTTTAATTATGTTTTTAGCATCATTTAGAATCTCATTATGTAAATATCATATTTCTCAATTAATTATTTTCAAAAAATACAAAATACTTTTAATTGTGTTGAGAATGTCATCTTTCTCAATTAACCAAACAATGACATCAATAGGGAGTGCATTGAAGATGAAATAAAACTCAATTATTATCCCACTTGATAAGAAAAGTTTATTAGAGGACACAATTTATAATCAAATATAATATATCATAGCATTAAAAAATTAAAAAAAGGGATATGTACTATAAAAAATAAAACTATTAGAACAAAAAAACTTAATAGTTAAATCTAATTCATAATTGTATTGCAAGTGCCTTATTTTTTATCACCAATTTCAACCCTTTCAGTATCAGAGATAAAATTCTCACCTCTATCCTATAAAGGGATGATACAAATGGTAAAACATAATGGTTCAAGGAAGTTTCCATTTCTATGATATAATGGTATGTTTTATTATAGTTGAACTATACCATGACAATGTTATCATCCCATATCCAGATAGAATCTAACATACAATCGCTTTTTTAGATCCTTTAAAACATACAAGTTTTAATTTTTATAGTTGTTAATCTAGTGGAGTTATTTTTTAATGATCCATTATTGGGTCATGAATTCCTCCTACAATAACATCCACAACTAATATGTTAGCCAAGTGCCTTTTTATGAAGAGACCATATATATTACCCCATAAAATCAGAGAATATAATTTATTTATAAGCATCAAAATCCATCTATGAAACTCTAACACTAAATAGGGACATAATATTATTACATGAATTAGTATCAAAACTACCAAACTAATTACTATGATTGGTAATATGTGTCAATAATATATTGTCCAATATAATCCCAATTGGTTAATCCATACAATCTTCTATAAAATCATGAAGATTATAATTTTTCATAGTCCAAGATGAACTGAGTAGCATGTGCTCACCTATTGAAGATTCCTAAAAAGAGAAAATTTTATTATATATGATTATATTTAAAATATCACATGATATGATTAGTGGAAATTATAGAAGATTTCCTGTATTATAAGAGTAATATAAAGTCATTGTGAATATCAAGTATTTTTGACTATATGTGAAAACTAAAAGGGTGAAAGATGTTTATAGTTTACTACATGAGATTAATAAGATTCCTAAATAATAAAATCATAATTTTAAGAGAGATTAAAATTATTTGAGGTTGAGAAATATTCTCACATTATGAAGTGATTATATCTTGGAAAAAAACTTGATGAATCTAGAATCAACCCAAAATGAACGTCCCTAAAGAACTGAGAAGAAAAGTGTTACCACTCAAATAACATTAAATATTTTATACTAAAAATAGATCAATAATAGTAAAAAATAAATATTTATAAAATTTGGAGAGTCCTCCACTCTATCCTCATGGAATAATGTATCCCACTACCCTAATAAATTTATAATTACTAAGTCCTTTTTATTTGTAAGTGTTATACAAGGATCAATGTCTATGAAAAACCCATTGATATAAATTATAACGAAACTCACCAATACATTAAGGGTGGATGTGAGAATATGTATGAATAGTAGTTCCACAAACCAATATAAAAAATATGGTGAATATATACAAATACATCAATGAAATAAATATAGAAAAACTACCTCAAAGGAGAAAGAGATAAGATTTTTTGTAAATTATTGGTGTTTCGGGAAGTTTGTGAACATGAACATTTATTGTTGGTATAATATATATACTCATATAAGTGGTATAAGAGAATAATAAAATGAGATAATAGTTAAAACTAAGAACAAAACTATTGTGAAAAATTAGTTTTCACATATGAAGAGAAATTTATCTATTAGAAACATATTTGAAAGCCTTGATAGTTTTTTATAAATATTGAAATGTATATGATCACTATTATGGGGAATTTTGGTTTTTAGAAACTCAAAATGAGGCATATGTTAATTAAAAGTGGAGTCCATGATTGAATAAGTAGGGAAAAAAGAAAAAAAGTCTACCTTGATGTGTAAACAGAAGAAAAAAGTAGAAAAAGACACACCTAAGTGGTCATTCAAGAGAGATTATCATCACAGGGTTTAGTATCAAGAATATGCTTCTATTAAGATAGGAAAGTCTACATAATATTCTATTTAAAAATTTGTGATGGTGTGACTTGATACTGATGGATGTTTCTGTTGGTTCTCAATTACCCTTAAAGAGGATTTTCAATAAAATAAAAATTGTATTGTGGATAGACTATTTAAAAATAGACATAAACATTTACGAACTTTATGATAGAAAATTTGAACTAAAAATGGAATCCATCTAATAAAGATATAGTATAATTGGATTAGTAGTTGAAATTTCTGAAAATGATCCTAAGATATTTCCTATGGAAAATCAAAAGCAATTGAAGAAGTTTTTTGATGGTGTAATTCTGATGGTCATGAAGCTATCACATGTATGACTTTGATTACTAGTCAAAAGAATTTGATTAGTAGTAAGGGAAAAGAACCAATGTTATCAAGTTCTAAATAAATTGCTACAAATGGATCCACACCTATGAAGACAGTTGAATAGAATAAGAAATAATGTTTGATCATATGGTCTGATGAGGTGTAAAATTATAAACTAAAAAAATGAAAAAAAGTGAGGGTTCTCTAATTTCTCAAGTGAATATAAAATTTTCAAACAACAATAAACATGTGAAAGAATAGAAAACCATTTTTCCTTAACAAAAATATGTTTAGAATATGAAAAATAAGAACGTGAAAAGAAAATAAAACAATTTTGAGCTACAAAAAAAGTTCACCAGTGATAATAAAAAAGCCTTAGTCAGTGTTATAACATAGATTTTAATAATAATACCTTATTAATAAACTTGTTGATATAAAAAAAACACTTGAATGGAAATTTCAAATAACACTCACTTCAAACATATATTTTTTTTGTAAAGGAAAATAACGTTTCAAAATGAATCCTTCATATAGTGTTGTTATTCTACTATGTCACTCCCAATGCTTCTATGAATCTCAACTGCACAAATCCCCAATTGAAAGTACATATTCAATAACTAAGAAAATTGATTTTGGAAAAAATAACTTCGAAGAATATGAAACATTGAATACCTCAATGGATTGGAAAAAATAGGAAGTAATGATCTTGGGTTCCCATATTCCTAATTATAGAAAATATACATCATGAAGGTCTGATTTCACCATAATTTATTGAAATAACTGAATAACCCTAAAACATACTTTTCTAAAATTAGAAATTTCATAAGGTAAAAAATGTAGGAGGGAGGTATAATACCTCTATGCATGTCTTTTAGATGACACATGGAGTAAAGATTTTGAGGGGGAGGGGCGAGCGACAACTTTTAGGACATGGGATGGGAGGACGAGAGAGGTGAGAGAGGATGAGCATGGGGTGGCGAGTAATGTGTGTAAAGCAGTTAACGACAAGTGGAGAGTGGCAAGGGGGAGTTGGAATGGGAGGATGAGAGCACGAGGGGTATGAGAGCGATGAATAGGGGGAGTCGGGATGGGAATTACAGTGAGGAGGGGAGGAGTGGAGCGGTACTGTAGGTATGGAGAAGTGGGGCGTGAGGGGATGTCAGGATGGGAGAAGGATCAAAATGGAGAGTGGAGGCTTTTTAGGTAGGTCTATCGTAATGGTTCTTATGAACCATTGGTGTTGAGGCGGGTTTTTCCAAAGGTTTACAAAAACCGTTGGGAAAACCAGAATTATATTAGGCTATACTAATGGTTTCATAGAACTATTGGTATAGGTTCTTTATCCCAATGGTTTTTTCAAACCATTGGGAAAGAAGTGTTGGTATAAGTGGGATTTCCACTAGTTTGTAATTATTCAATTTTGATACATGGAATACATCATGAACTCGAGATAGTTTAGGTGGGAGTGGAAGTTGATTGGCCACTACGTCAATACAATCAAGGATATCAATGGGGCCAATGTGTCATGGACTAACCTTTCCCTTCTTCCCAGTTCACATAAATTTCTTCCATTGCGATATGTGGATGAATATCATGTCTCTAACATCAAACCCGAGGTCTCATCGATGATTATCATAATAACTCTTTTGTAGACTCTGAGAAACCTTGATGTGTTATAAAATGGTCTAAACATTTTCCACTATTTACTAAACTATTTTAGGAACTAGCAGTTTTGTTCCCCAGCTTCATTCCAACATATAGTTGTTACACACCTCTTCTTGTAAAGATATTCATAGGGAGAGATTTGGATTCTTGAGTAGAAATTGTTGTTATAAGAGAACTCAACTAGAGGTAGATGTTTATACCATCCTTCTTTTAAGTCAATTGAACATACTCTAAACATGTCCTCAAGTTTTCAAATAGTTTGTTCATATTAGCCATCAGTTTGAGGGTGATAAGCTATACAGATGTTCAACTCAATGCTTAGAGCATGTCGGAGAGTTTTCCAAAACTTAGAGGTGAATATTGGATCTCAATCGAAAATAATCAATAGTGGTAATCCATGAAACCTTACCAATTTTATGATATATATATGTTCTAGTTTATCTAGTGACAAATCCACTCGAATTGCAATGAGGTGTGCAGTATTTTTAAGATGATCCAAAAAAACCCATATAACATTGTTTCCCTTAGATGTCTTTGTAAGTCCAATGAAAGGTCCATGCTGATGTTTTCCCATTTCCATGTTGGTATGGGTAATGGATACATCATCCTCTTATACTTATACCTTTTATCCTTCACTTGCTGATATACTAGGAACTTTTATGTATAACTAGTGATCTCCTTCCTCTTTTTATCCCACCAATAGTTCTCTTGGAGATCCCAATACATATTTGTGTTTCTTTGGTGAATGGAGAAAGAATAACTATTTGAATCATCCAATAGTTTCTTCTTAACTTGGGATTTGATGTAACACATAGTCTTAGCACAAATATCACAATTCCTTCTCCATTAAGATTGAACTCTGAGGATTTTCCTTTTCTTATTATCTCCACTTTTTTATCAATTCCAATATAATATTTTTTTGAATCCTTTAACCTTTTTATATGTGATGGTTGAGAAATCATTTGTGAAAGGATTGATGATGTTCCTTTCTTTATTATTCCCATGTCCATCCTATTTAAATATAAGAAGATCATATCCTTCTCAATTATCATTAATGATAGAATTTCTGGATCCTTTCTACTTAGATAAGTCACCAATTTGTTTGATTTCCTAAGATGGTAGTGGATGGAGAATCTGTAATACTTGATGGGCTCTAACCATCTTCGTTGGCGCAAAATCATCACTTTATGTGTGAATATATATTTAAGAATTTTTTGATCCGTATATATTTCACACTACTCCCTAAAGAGATAATTCTTACAAATTTTCAAAGTGAATATCACCTCTTTCAACTCCATATCATGTGTTAGATAGTTTTTATCAAGAATTTTCAACTACCTTGAGGCTTAGACAATGTGTTTTTCATTTTTGTCAACACACATCCCAATCCTTTCTTCAAAGAATCGCTGAAAATTATGAAAAGTTCCTCACTTGTCGGTAGTTTGAGCACAGGGGCAGTGATAATCCTCCTTTTTAACTCAATGAAGTTTTCTTCAAATTCATCATTCCACAAAAACTTGACTCCCTTCTATTTTATCTTGGTTAGGGGGTTTGAAAATCATGATAAAGTTCTCACAAATCAGCAAAAATATCCATCTAACCCAAGGAAACTATGGATATCTATAAAAAATGTTAACCTTGAGCATCTTTAAATTGCTTTTATCTTTGAAGGATCCATATATATAGAATTTCTTATGATGTTATTCCCCAAGAATGAGTGTTACTTCAACCGGAACTCACACTTCATGTACTTTTCATAGAGCTTCTCCATTATCAAGGTATTTGGCACAATTCTCAAATTCTCCTCATGATCCTCCTTGGTTTTGGATTATATTAGAATATCATCAATGAAGACTACCACACATTGTTCGAGGTAATATCTAAAGACTCTATTCATGAAGTCCATAAATATTTCCAAATCATTAGTGAGCTTTAATGGCATCACTATGAACTCATAGTGGCCATACCTTGTACGAAAAGTAGCCTTGGAAATATCCTCCTTTTTCACCCTAACTTAGTAATATTTCAACCATAGATCAACCTTAGAGAAGTATTGTGATCCACATAGCTTATCAAAAAATTCATCAATTTGGGGAATATGATACTTGTTATTTATTGTGATCTTGTTGATCTCACCATAATCAACAAAAAGGGGCATTGAACCATCCCTCTTCTTGATGAAGAGGACTGATTCACCCCATGGTGAAGTAATTGGCAGTATGAATCCTTTATATAGATTCTATTATAGTTGTTTTCTTCAGTTCATAAAGTTCTATGAAAACCATCCTATATAGATTCTTGAATATTGGAAAATCCCCAGGTATAAGATCGATTGAAAATACAACATCTCAGCTAGGGGGAATACCAAACAATTCCTCAGGAAACACATCAACGTATTCCCTTACAAAAGGAATGTCTTCGAGGAAGGTTCTTTCCTTGGACTCAATCATTTTAGATAGATATGATTTCTTATAGGGTAATAATATCCATGCCAAAGATAATGGTGCTAAAGAATATTCATCCTCCTCCTTGCACTTGTATAGAAGTAGGATCAATTCTCTATATGAAGAGTGATTTACCTCTCATGGAAATTTATGTTGGATCTATATATAAAAATTCAATACTTTCCCAGAATTACATCAAATTACCCCAAGGGAAGTATGAAAAGGTTCTTTAATAATTTAATCCCACAAACACTTGTAAAGGAGGAATTATATACTTTGGATGAAATAATTTCCATATTTCTCATTTTCACCAACATCTCTACTCCCATGCTTTGTGGTGATGTTTGGAATGTTCTACTAAAATTTCATAATCTGAAGGAATGCGTAGAACTAGAATCAAAATGTATGTTCACTATTATGAAATTAATTACTAGCATACCTGTCACCACTTTTTTTTCATGATTCAATTTTGTGGTAGTGATTGAAAAATCTCACCCTTTCTGCCTTGGAGGTTGTTGGTTTTCTAAAAAAAACCCTTGTCTTAGGGCCCTAGTTTACAAAGTGCCATGGTTTCTTGTAGTTTTGAAAATGAACAATGTGTTAAGGGTCGACTAGATAATTCATTTCCTCTATCACATTGGTGGGTTTCTCTCATAAAAAATCATTGTCCTGGTTTCCTTATCTTCAACATGTAATGCATTTCCTTATTCCCCTTAGGCAATTTCCAAGGCACTTCTTTCTACACCTTTGATAAATGGGATGCTAAAAGTTCTTAGTACTATTGGATTTTTTCCATCAGAATACAATAATTACACTTCAAATTCAACTTCTTATCCCAATAATACCATTGTGTTTCTCTGATCTCTGTTTCAAATTTAGGGGAAAATCAAACAATTTCCTCATAGCTATCAAAGTCTTAGATCTCCAGGGATTTTTATAGAGTATGATTTATCCCACAAAATAATCAAGAAACATTTAATTTGTAGGTAATGACAAAACCAGAGGCATATCATGCAAGTCTGGTAAAGTTTTCTTTATACTCCCCAATAGATTTTTCATCATTTTTCTTGAGTATAAGAAAATCTTTTTCCATTTTAATATAGATGGTGTGAGGAAAATATTTATCAAAAAACAATATCAAAAATTAATTACACTCTAATTACTAGATCTCTTCCTTAGGATTCATATTTTTGATCAATGTACACCACTGATCAGCTTCAACCTTCATTTGATAAACATCCAAAAGAACCTTTTCTTGTTTGTAACATTAAGGGATGGAGAAGATCTTTTCAATAGATTTGACCCATTGATCTACGATTAAGGGATCTGATGATACATTAAAAGTAGGAGTACTTTGTTGTTTAAAGATCTCGATTACTGGTTGTTCTCTCTTTTGGGGGTTTGGGTGATCCTATTGATCAAGTTCTCTATTTGGAACATGTGTTAACTGAGAGAGTATCATGATAAATTTTGTGATTTCTGTTCCCATTAGGTTGGGAATCTTGTTGGGGTCGTCATCTGATTTCCCTTAAAATTGGTTGTTAACCCAATTTCTCATATTACTAGACATTGGCAATAAAAAAGATAATTAGGTATGAGTATTTTAAAAGTAAACACATAAAATTAATTTAATGAAATTAAAGGTTTATGTTTTAAATTACATTTGTATCCTTAACATAAGAGTTTCTAGGTTTCTATATATTCTATCCGTGATATATTTCCTAACATATATTATTATGGAAAATGTTTCCCCTAATAATGGTTTGTAATGAGATTACAAATTTACCAAAGAATATCCCCTAGGAGTGTCAAATCAGGTGCATAGTAAGGCCCATTTTTGTGTACCAGGTAACTCTATGTTAGGCTCACAACACCTTATTAGAGTTTTCACTCCTAGGTACATCTTTTCCAGAACCATTTCCACTTTTAGTATCCATATAAGGATATATTTTCATGATAAACTACTTACTCTATACTTACCAAAATTTAGGGGTGTTTTCTTACACTCAGTCTTATCCCTAATGGTGTTTAGAAGGGTTTTCTAATCCTAATCCCAAAAATAATAAAAACTCCCTCTGAAACCAACTGTAACAACCCTTATCTTTATAAAAAATTAATAATTATTTAATTTTATAAATTTTCACTTAATACCAAAAAAAATATTGACAAGTATAGTTTATTTTAGAAATTAGGTATGTTACATAACAACTTAAAACATGAAATGTAACATCTTTATTGAAAAGTTCCTTAACATGACCAAAAAGTTCCTTTATACTTAACACTTTATGGGATAACCTGAAGACATACATAATAAAGGGATGAGATATAAATCCTATTAAGGGAATAAAAAAGGGATAACATGATGAATACAATACATGTAATACAATAAGTATATAAATGGATCATAAAATAACATGAATAAAAAGGCATGATATAAGATGATAATCAAAACAGGGGAAACATGGAAACAACTTAAAACACTGCAGCATTAAAATTGGTCAAGGATAAAATGCTAAGACTTCATGGTGGAAAAATCCCCATAAAGGAATCAAGTGAACCCCTTTCCAAAAATTACATATCTTGATACTGAACAATAACCAATGCATTGGAGCTCTATTAGTGTGCACCCTTCAAAATCATTTCAGTCTCATGCTTAAGTGTTCCACATAGATCATTTAATATGGATGTAATCAGCATCATAATTTATTCCACAATCAAGTAATGAGGGATATATAAATTTAAGTCCCCAATAAATATGTGTATGTTCATAAATTTAAATACTATTGATAGATAAATGGTTACATTATTCACTACACAATTATTTTGGCATGGAAAATCATAGTGCAATTTCAGCTGCATAACAACGTCATATAGAAATTCATAAAATAGGTCAATGAGAGTGAAATGGGTTTATATTAATTTATAAATGAAATGGATAGTAAGAGATACATTTAAATACATTCCATATAATAATTAATTGAAAATAGACGGTGTAACAATATAAAGAAACTTGAAGGAAGAGGGGAAAGGAAAGAGCCCTTACAAAATTTTGGCTTGGTAACGAGTGTACATAAAGTTTCATAGGAGGGTTAAATGGGAGTGAAAGGGAATATAATAATTTATAAATAAAATGGGAAAAAATGAGGATATTTAAAAACATATACCAATATATTAAAAATGTAAATTAAAATACATAACATAAAAAGAGTGCTTGATAAAAGAGGAGGGTGGAAAACCCCTTAAAGAATTTTCGCATAGTAATGAGGGTACATAAGGGTTAATAAGAGGGATAAGTGAGGGTGAAAGAAAATCCAATAATTTAAACATTTTATAGATAATAATGTATCCCAAATTAAGCAAATGGAAATTAAAATGCATATCATAAAAGAAATGCTTGATAAATAGAGGAGAGAGAGAATCCCTTACATGAATGTTTGACACCAAAGGCTTGGTAGGGTATTATTGAGGGATTGGTAGAAATCTATTAGGAATATAGGGAGTAGGAATAGAGTTTTTTCTTTCTTAAGGAGTTTGAGTGAAGAGAAATGGAAGCTTGGATGGGTTTATATTGGAAAAGAAGAGGATTTCAATATTATTTTGTCTTTAGACACTACATAATAAAATATTGAAAACCACAAATCATCCCATGGTGTTTTTACATGGTTTATGAAAAGGGGTATTGGTTTATATTATATTATAATTACAAGGTCCTAATATAATAAAATAACACCCTTGCTTATGTGGAGGTGATTCATACTCTCAAAGAAATTATTTTTAAATCTTAAAATATATTATAAGTCTGGGAGGATTCATAATGGCTTTACAAAATAAATCAAATAAACATAAAATCACATTATATTAAATTGAAAACATATATTTTGTTGTGTATACTATTTATATTACTTATTACATCACTTTTGTGTCATTGTGATGTCATAAAACACAAGACATATTTATAGGGTATTTAATTTTTATCCGAAACTTCGACTATCTCCAAAAATTATGAAAAATTCACCATTGGATAATTTTGATATTATAATTCCAAAAATTATATTTCTTTTATCTAAATAATTTTATAAATATGTAAATTTTTCCTTTTTAAATAATAACCGACATTTATTGAAAAAGACACCTTTTTTTAAAAAATAACAGTTTTTTGAACCCTTATAAAAATTACACTTGACATCAAAAAAATTATATAAAAATTTATGTTTCTATATATGTTATTTATTAATAATATTACATTAAAATATTATTTATTTTAAAACTCCATTAATTCATTAATTCAAAAATTGTATTTGAATATTAACCAAAAATACAATTTGTGCTTCAAAAATCATTTACAAAGTAATAATAATAGGAAAAAAATTAATTATTATATAAAAAATAATTTACATATTAATATTGATAGGGTATTGATACATATACCTTTAATACACTATCATACTCCCTAATAGAAAGGTTCATTATGGTGGGGCATTCATGGGGTCGTTTGGTGAACATGGTTTGGGATGTGATCTTAATGAGTTTAAAATTCTCCCATAAACAGTTTTGATCATGCTCATGTTGTGGGATCTCAGCTTGGGATTAGTCTAGGGAAAAGGCAAAAAATTATATCTCCCTCATAATCTCTGATTAATGGGATTCATAGGGTATGATCTTACGGGTTGAGGTCATCACTTCCTTTGTTTGTGCCAAAAGGATTTGTTAAAACCCTATATTTATACTGGTCATGTGATCACTATTCAATGACTATGTTATAAATGGTAAAGACTCTTAATGGTAATTTAAATACAATTGGATATAATTAAAAAAACTTCATGTCGTTTCTATTTAATTAAATCAAAAAGGGAAATTTTATTCAAAACAGTTAGGGTCATTACACGCCCTGACCCAGAAAACCATAAAGCCCTGGACAGAGAGGGTTTTCATGTATAGTGCATGGTTTGTCATACCATGTAACATAAAATGAGAAAAATTTCCCCCTGTAGAAGATTCTCATGGTTAAGGTACAAATTTTGGATAACCATGATTTTTTTAATTAGTCCATATATTTGTTTTAGAAATACCCGAACCCCCTAATTAACCCAAAATCTACCCTAGTCAGACTAAATCATTTTATATCATTTTTGGAGGTTATTGGATGCATTCCTAGGATTCTTGACCAAAGTTACTATTGAATCAAAGTTCATATTGAATATTCTCATCCCACTCAATAATAGGATCTAATACCATGTGGTTTCCCTATTCTCTATTGTCTCTCCCTCATCTTTTAGAAAGAAGTTATACTCTCTTTTTTAGATATAAATATCATATTGTTATATCTAGATCTATAATTTTGTGATCTTGATTATTTGATCTTGAATTAGGGTTTTAGATCTAGATATCATTCTATGTCGTTATTCTGCTCAAATTGGGGTTTTTTGTTGGTGAGAATTCTTTATCAATTTTGAGTATGGTCGTCTATTATTCATATCCCATAGTAATTATTTCTATTACGTGTATGTAATTTTAGAATTTCTAGGATTTTTTATAAATTAAAATTATAAATTGAATTATTTAATTTGGAAAATTAATTAATTAAGGGATTATGAAATTTGGAATAATTAATTATTGAATTAATTATCAAAATATCATGATTGCGGGATTTGGGGAATAATTATTTGTTGAGTTAATTATTGGAATATTTAATTTTAAATTTAGTAATTAATTTTTTAATTAATTATACGATATTGAAATTCTTAATTAGAATAATTAATTATTGAATTAATTATTGAATATTTAGATTTTTAATTAAAATAATTAATTTTGGAATTAATTATTAGATGTTTAGATTTTAAATATAAATAAATAATTATTGAATTAATTATGGGATATTGAGATTATGAATTAGAATAATTAATTATTGAATTAATTCTTTGATGTTTGTATTGAGAGTATGAATAATTAATTGTTGAATTCCTTATGGGATATGAGATTATGAATTAGAATAATTAATTATTTAATTAATGATTAGATGTCAAGATTATGAATTTATTAATTAATTTTTGAGTTAATTAATGGAATTGATGTGATTAAGTAATTGTTTAATATATTAATGGAGTGGTGGGCATGTGAAATTGTTTAATTTAATTAATTAATTGGGTAATTAATTAATGTGATAATCGTGTGTGGGACATGGTCAGCTGCATCAAAAGACCATAGTGTGATAAGAAATTATGAATGGTAAATATGGAATTAACATGTGATAATTGTGTTTGGGACATGGTCTGTTGCATGAAAATACCATTGTGTGATAAGAAATGATGGATGTCAACAATGGAATTCACATTTGATAATTGTGTGTCAGACGTGGTCAGTTTCATCAAAATCCTAGAGAGTGATAAAAAATGATTTATGGTAAAAATGGAATTCATATGTGAATTGAGATAATAGTTACAATGAAATCCTAATATATGATATCACATGGAGATAGTTCACACTCTGACAAAATCCAAAGAAGGTATTGAGAGTTTGGGTGTCCTTGAGAACCTGAGTGTTATGTGGTCAAATAACGAGTAATTTAATAAGTTTAAATTTTTTTACTTTATTGATTTTATATATTATTTATAAAACTAAATACAATTGTTATTGAGAAGATATTATTTTAGATGTGGTTGGCGGTGGCCTACTGAGGTATACTCACACCCTACATAGGCTACCAAATTAGGACCTGAATAAACTTTATGTTTGCATGAAAGGATAATCGAGAAGGACCTATGTTTTATGGATGATTTGTGATGGATCTTGGGTGAGGTAACCAAACTTGGTTCGAGTCCACATTGAGATTTTTTAGTGTCTATAATTTTGAGTTTTCATTTTTGAAACTTGGAACATATATTGGCATGACATATCAACTGTTTAGATTTGATATTCTATTTCCATTTTTGGTCATATTGTGATACTGGTATTATACTAGTTATGGTTATATTTCATTTGTTTATGGTTGTTTATTACCACTATGATATTACTCTGATAAAGAGAGTATAGTCTACCCATGATCAACATTAGACCCTCATTGCTAGTTGGCAGCTTATTGAATTTGAGGAGGAGTGCTTGATGTCATGTTGTAGACCAGGTCGGGGCATTGGAGTGTGACACCCAAGCCGAGATATCACAAGTCACATCATCTCCATAATAATAATCTTGACATAATTAACATATTATTACATTAATTTTAATTTTAAAATCAATCATGAATGATGGTTCTGAGAAATGAAATACATTACAATCTTGGAGATGGTGGGTCATACATGCGTATAAGTAACATTTTCATTTTCCAATTATCATTATGGAATTAAGTTTAGTAATATATAATAATTATATAATAATTATAATATAATATATAACATATTATATATATATGTATCATCCAAGTGGTGTGGTGATTAAAAGATACTCACATCACTTTGTGAAGGTGGTAGTCCACACGTACATGAACGATGTTATCTTCATTAAGTGAATGAAATAGTAGGGGAGAAAATTATATATTTATATATATATATTATATTTATAAAATGAAAAATATGTCTTCAACATAATAATAATGTATTTTAAATCACATATATTGATTAAATTTAAACTTATTACATTCCATGTGAAGAATTAGTGAAACGCAAATCAAATTTCTTCATGAGGCGATGGTCTGCTATACACAAGAGAAATGTTTATGTATCCCCTATAGAAGTTGAATATCCATTAGAATCATCATCTCAATTGTGGATATTATTGTCTTTTGAACAGTCATATCTTCCTCAAATGATTGAGACGAAGGAGAGAATTATTCGTGAAGACATGCCCAACGTGAGGGATTACACTGATGTATTTACCGAAGAGTTTCCTGGTCTTTATTCTGACCTAGAGGTTGATTTATCAATTGAAATTGTTCATGGATCTCCAATAATATCAAGAAAACATTATAGAATGGATATCGTAGACCTGGATGAGATGAAGAAGCAGTTATAGGAGAATCTGGAGAAGGATTTTATAAGCCCGAGTGCTTCACCATGGGGTGCACCAATCCTATTATTCAAGAAGAAGGATGCATCAATGTGCCTCTGCATTTATTATCATGAGCTCAAAAAAATTATGATAAAGAACAAGTATCCCATGAAATGAATAAATGAATTGATTTATCAGCTCTGTGGGGCTAGTTAATTTCTATAAGGTGGACCTTCAGATGGGATTTCACCAATTAATGGCGAGGAAGGAGGATATTCCCAAGACTGCCTTTTTAATGAGGTGCAGACACTATGAGTTCATAGTGATGCCATTCAAACTCACTAATTCCATAGAAATTTTCCTGGATTTAATGAATAGAGTCTTTAGATATTACTTTGACAAATTTATGGTGGTATTTATTGACCATATTCTGATATACTCCAAGATCAAGGAGGAACATGAGGAGCATTTGAATACTTTGTTAAAGACTTTGCGAAGGGAGAGGTTGAATGAAAAGTATAGTAAATGTGATTTTTGGATAGAGGAAGTATCATTATTGGGGTATGTTATCACCATCAAAGGTATTTTTATAAACCATTCCAAAACAAAGTAAATTGAAGAGTGACCGAGGACAACATATTTAATGGAGATCCATAGTTTTTTGGGTCTAGACGGGTATTATCAATGATTTGTAAAGATATTTTCATGATTTTCAAACCCAATTAACAAGCTGAAATAGAAGGAAGTAAAGTTTGTTTGGACTCAATAATATAAATATTGCTTTATGGAGTTGAAAAATAGGCTTATCACTAAACCAATACTCACACTCCTGTCAAGTGGAGAACTATTTGTGGTGTACTATGATGCTTCAAATAAAGGATTAAGCTGTGTAGTGATGCAAAATAATAAAGTGATATCCTATGACTCAAGGCAGTTGAAAATCCGTGAGAAAAATTTTCCTATTCATGATCTAGAGTTGGAGGCTGTGATATTTACAATAAAAATCTGGCGGCATTATCTATATGGGGAGAAGTGTGAGATATTTACTGATCATAAGAGTATCAAATATATATTCACACAAAAAGAGATTAATATGCACTAGAGAAGATAGATAGATCTAATAAAGGATTATAACTACTAAATCAACTACCATACCTATAAGGAAAATAAGGTGACATATAATCTAAGTAGAAAGGATCCGGTATCTTTATCAATGATGAGAATTGAAACGGATTAAATCTTCTTAGATTTGTAGAGTATGGACATGGGAATAATTAAGGGAGGAAAATTATCTATCCTTTCTCAAATGATTTCTCAACCATACCTTATGAAGAAAGTAATGTATTCTCAAATAAAAGATATGGATATTCTAAAAAGGGTCAAAGCTATCAATAATGGGAAATCATATTAGGTCATGATTGATGAAAAAGGAGTTGTAATATTTGGATCACGATTATCTGTACCATTCAATATAGAGATAAAGAAGGATCTTCTAAATGATGCACATAGATCAACCTTCTCTATCCACCCAGGGAGCACAAAGATGTGTTGAGATATCCAAGAGAACATTTGGTGGCATAATATGAAGAAGAAGATTGCTGAGTATACATCAAAGTGCCTGGTATGTCAACATGTGAAGTATGAAGAAGAAACGTCTAAGGGGATGATGAAACCAATACCCATACCAACATTGAAGTGAGAGAACATCATTGTATACTTTATCACTAGACTTCGAAGGACATCCAGAAAAAAACAATACTATATGGGTCATTGTGGATCATCTTTTAAAGACAGCTCACATTATTAGGATTTGAGAGGACTTCTCACTAGATCAACTTCCACAAATATATATCAAAGAGATTTTAAGGATGCATGGATTACCACTATCTATAGTATTTGATCAAGATCTGAGATTTATCTTGACTTTCTATAAATGTTTTCAACATGCTCTAAGCACTTAACTGAACTTCAGTAGGACCTATCATCCTCAAACTGATGGAAAATATAAGTGGACTATTCAGACACTAGAAGATATGTTAAGAGCATGTTCTATGGAATTCAAAGGAGGATTTGACCAAAATCTTCCACTGGTTGAATTCTCCTATAAAAATAGTTTCCACTCGAGCATATGAATGGAACCATATGAATCCATTTATTGGAAAAGGTGAAGAACACCAATGTGTGGGGATGAAGTTGGTGAGTGTAAGTTGCTAGGACGTTAAATGGTTGACGTAATAGTAGAGATGGTGAAAGAAATTCAGTAGCACATCAAGGAATCCCAAAGTAGACCAAAGGGTTATGCAGACAACAATTGATGACACCTTGAGTTACAAGTTGGAGTCATGGTATTTCTAGACATATCTCCATGGAATAAGGGCATGTGGTTTGGGATGAAAGGAAAGCTAAGTCCCATGTACATTTTCCCCTTTGATATTCTTGATCGAGTCGGATCTATGTCCAATCATCTGGAACTTCCACCTACCATGTCCAAAGTACACGATTTCATTCATGTATCCCTCTTAAGGAATTACATAATAAATCATTCACATATACTCTCTTTAGAGGTGGTATGGTTGAAGGACGATCTTTCTTATGGGGAGAAGCTAGTGAAGATCTTGGATCATAGAGATAAAGTTTTACATAACAAGACTACTCACATGGTCAAAGTACTGTGGAAGAACCATAAATATGAAGAGGAAATATGGGAACTGGAGGAGGAAATGAAGGAAAATTACCCGCACCTATTTGGGGCTTAAAATGTGAAATGGAATTTCAAGGGTGAAATTTCATAAGGGGGGAATAATGTAATAACCCAATGTTTTATCAATCGAAATTCCCTTCTTATAATTATGTCATATAATCACATGAAATCACAACACAATGAATTACCAAGTACTATGTGTCCTTTTAACATAATTTGGACACTTTTTTGATTTGAATTTCGAAAATCTAAAATACACGGTTTCTATCAGTAAGATGTTTGGAGTCTAATAAGACAAACTTAATTTTTTGGTGAATAGTAACTGTCCCTTATGAATAACAATGTTACTATTATGAGTTTTAATATGAAACTTATGAATAGTAAATTGACCAAAAGAATAGTAACCTCACCCATGAGTGTATAGATAAAATTTATGCATCTTATAAGTGATAATATGACCATAGTAAAATTATTGGTATTTTTATAAGTCAGAAATAATTAATTATAATTAATTAATTAATTTAAATGAAAATTTATTTTCCTAAAACTTGTTCATAAACTAAAATATTTATATATTTTAGTTTTAAGATAATTTTATAATACCTTATGTAATTTTTGAAAGCATTATAAAATCAGTTATAGTTTTAAAATCTTTGTTTTTCAAGTAAATAATGATTTTAATTAAAAATTAACTTAATCATATTTAGAAAATTATTTTTTAAAAATTGATTTCATTTTTGGATTCTAAATATCAAAAAATGGTTAGGGTGAATATTTGGTATTTTTCTAAAATACTTCAATTTTTGATGAATAGTAAAAATACAATAATTTGCAAATTATGATAAAGACATGATTTATAGAGTCATGGATGATATTTTGATGATGTAATTCCAATAATTTATAAATAAAATTCACTTATTACTATTATTGGTCATGAAATTTTCACTATTTGTTGTCTTATGAAGAAATAATAATCTAATGATTAATATATTAAGGAAACCCTCCTCCCCTCCACTATAAAAACCACCCACACTCTCATCTTCTATTATCTCATCTCAAGCATTGTTCCTTCCCTAAATTCTTCAAAACTATCTCCCCAAGATCTTCCACCATGTCCAAAATGCCTTAGTCTTTTCAAAATACCAAATACTCTTCCTTTAAGAGGCTCTCAAGGAAGATTGATTCAAGTGGTAAATTCTTCTTTTCAATTCTTTTACTTAATTTTCAAGTTCATTTGTTTAATTTTATATCCTTACCACTCCTAATAAAAATGTTATGACAAATCCACTAACATATATGTACTGAAGTTTTTTTATGATAATGTAATAATTTATTATCATCTCTCATTTACCCTTCTTTTATTTTATTAGTAAAGACACCCTCTAAGATGTGTTAATTTACCACATTAAAGGATGTTGGGATTTCAATTTTCATAACCGTCTTTAATTCAGGCCATGAAACCATTTTCATGGTTGAAATATACCATAATATATGTAATATGTATCATATATTGTTCTATAATCATTTTTTACAGATGGTTTTGATTTATAAAACAAAACATGTTCATTGTTGCCAAAATCCACATATTAACCCAAAATGTTATCAATAATGTTGTACATAATGATTAATCATCAATCCAATGGAGAAAATGAAATTTATAACCATGTAACCTTATGTATTTTCAATAATAGAATATAAATACAATTATGTATGACCACCCCCATTTTACAAGATTCTCCAAACATGAGTATAAGTGAACCAATCATTAAAACCAAAGAAACAAACAGAACCAAACAATGAAATTGAACCTCATAACCAATAAACAATATTACGAATGATCTCAAAAAGGTTATAATAAAGAATTTACATATACAATAGGTTCTATAATTATTAATTAATGAACCTAATTTGATTATTCATGTCATTAATATCAAGCGAAGAACACCTTTTGACTTAAGGTACTTCCCCTCTCTATTCCACTTTTATTCAAGAATGTCCTCTATGTTATGCCCTTTTATGTGTAATAACTAATGATGGGGTATGATTTAGAACCTCCCCATAATTCCATAATGATTTATTAGTGATAATAAACCCCATTATCTCTCATTAATACCTACTAAGTACACCCGATACCATGCGAATATTCCGTAAGAGATTCTACCCAAACCTCCTTAATTCCTTAAGGTTGATCTATCTTTCTTTTTACCCAAATGATGTTATCTTTTTTTTATGTAAAAATTCTACATACTATATATATTATCGAAACTCATGTTTCCAGATCGACACATCATTCTCCTTTGGGGATATACATTCTTATATGTGATTCCTTCCTCGATACTTCCCAATAAGAAAACTTTTTTTAAGGAAACTTCTCAAAATTTAACCCAATTTTAAGTGCACTATAACTTTTGATTTAATACACCATTGTATTTATAAAATCATTATTTTTGTTATGAAAAATTTCTTATTTAAATTCCAATTTTATATAAATTATTATTTCCTTTTCAATTTTAATTCTCTTTAGTATTTTCGTTAAAACCACACAAAAATATTTTTATGCTAAGAATTTCCGAAATACACTTTTTTCATCATCTCACTTCTATTTTAAATCACTTAACATGATATATAACTATTTTACCTTATTAATGTCCATGTATGTTTTAATTCCTTTCTCTCAAGGACACTTTTATTATATGCCCATTCATTATGCTTTGTGACTTTAATGTGATATGCATTTCTCTCCATGGGTTCCCTTATGGTTATGTATGATTGATTATGTATGATTTTTTATGTGGAAAGAATATTCCGGAACATGTTAATATGGGTGTGTCTAGATATCTATCTAACAAATTGAGTAAAGTTGAGTCTCATGAGATGTTATGTGCAATGGTCTTGGCAGTTAGCCCTGACTCGTGCTACCATGTGAAACAATCTTGGTGGTTAACCTTGTTTGTGATCCTTTATGTGAAAATAGACTTTAATCATGATAAATACATGATTTATGTTGCTTCCACATTAATATTAATTCATGCTTATTTGATCCCATGCTTATTTGATATTATTTCATGTGTTTTATGCCTTATAGTTTCATTATTCCAATCTTTCTAACCCATGTGTCAAAGTTTAATTATCATACTTTTACCTTACTGGGCTATTTATCTCATCCCTTTATTCATGTTTTCCCTAGGGTACCCTATGAATATGTAAGGGATCAAAGGAAGTTAGGATATCTTTAGAAAGATTAAATAAAGAAGTGTTTTTTTAGTTCCATGTTTTCAGTTTTATGTACCTAGTCTTCTATGACATTAGACTTTACAATCCTTGGCTTTTACTATAATGTATAATTATGGTTAAAATCATTTAATGTTTTATTTAAAATTCTAGGGTTACTATATCAAATCTCTATAAGAACAAATCATACCTTTCTCACATCTTCATACCTTCGATCAACATTAGCCAATAATTCCAGTTGCTCGTAAACCATCAATGCCTCAACATAGAATTAGTGTAAAACATCATAGTTATAAGGTGTTTCCATTCCATGATATTTTATATGGATATGGAACTTCATTCATGATCCCATAAACTAGTCTACCCCACATAGTTCCCATACTAAAAATCTCTTTAGGTAATAATGGTTTTGACCAATGAACTCAGTCACATCTTCATTAGATTTGAACTTCATTATAGAATTTCCTAAAGCAACAAAAATGTACAAATCATCAAACCTAAAGTAGTAGAATTGGGAATCATTGAGTCCCAACCATTATTCATTATCATCCTAAAAAAACAATAATACAAGAACAAACATGAAATCACATCTTCCATGAATTCAATCAGCTCGCCGATTACCTCAAATAATATTCCATGATTATTCATCAGTGGAATTCACAATCTTAAATAATAGATGCATAATCTTAGTATCCAAGGGTGAATCTCTCATAAAAATGACTCCTCACATTAATTAGATATACCTAAGTGTCCTTCTCATAATAAAATTACAAAAGAATTGAGATTGAGTAAAACCAATCAATCTTAATCAGTTTTAAGTATTGGGATTATGAAATTAGAAAGACTGGGTATCATGCTTCCCTAATAAGAGAACATGATGAACACCCATCACCAACATCATGATCATTGAAATATAATTCTTTATATTTGAATCAGTTCATCACCATCAAAATATCCTCTCAAAATCTCATCCTCACCCTAATATGGGATGTCCAGGGACATTGAGATCTCTAAAGGTTGAGCTTGCGTCCATTCATGTATATCAGATCAGATATTCTTTTTCATATTTTCTATGGGAGTGTGTTTCTGAGAATTCAACTACATGTTTTTTAATAATTTCGATACATAGAAATATATATCATGAAAATTGGATACTCATCATATTAGATACATTGATAGATACTAAAATATTACCTACATAGGTGGTGTCTATAAAATTGGCTATGTTAGTCAATGGTTACTGGAAAATTACAATACATTAATCTACTAAAAATCAGCCTTGTGATTCTCCAATAGACACAATCCATCATAAATGAAAAATCAATAACTTCAAAATTATAAATCAATATTTCAATAACTAATTAATTAAATAAATAAATAACAAAAAACAAAACAATATTAAATTAATAATTATTTTTAAAAATTATTAAGTCATTCAAGTCATTATATTAGATGTTAAATTAAAAATAAATTAACAGAATAAAAAAATAAATAAGGATTCTAAACATTAATATTTTAAGAGAAACTATAAAATTAAATAATAATATTTACAATCAATAATTAAGACAAACAAAATAAAATAAAAATGAAATTTTAAAATAATTATAAGATCAATAATAAATTAGACAAAAAAATATAGTTAAAAATTAGAAACACATTTTAACATAAAATTAAGAGTTTTATTAATTTTAAAAAAATAAAAAAATTATTAAATGACCAATTAAAAAAAAATTATTAATTAAAATAAAATAAAATTAATGAATTTATGTACCAAAATTTTAAAACTAAATAAAACATCACTGGAAACTTACCTGGAATTACATGAGATATAAATCTTTACACTATGCCTTGAAGGAATATAATATTCCAGGCCCAACCATCACATATCATAGTGTCCTTTGTCTACCCACTCATGAACCACACATGGTTTCTTAGGAGATAAAAATTTTACTCAATGCATTGGAGGGATTTAGAAATCTAATACCACCATTCAAATAATGAAAATCATACATATGCATCTCACTTGTGGAAAATAAACCATACATAAATCATTATTATGATCAAACCTATGAGAATGACTTGGGTTTCAAAATCTTAATTTAAACACATAATAAATGGATAAGTCATAGGGGTTACCAAGAGGAGAAGGAACTCAATTAATTCACACTTTTATAACATAAAAAGGGACATAGATCTGGAACATAGAGTTCCATTATATAAAATTCATGACAATGATATGTAGATTAAAGAAGAAATAAAAACTCTTGAGTGGTGATTTTATGAAATTACAAAATGATCATTTTAAAGAAACAAATAGTATATAATTTTCTATAAAACTAAAATTAAACCCATAGGGTTAAAAATAAAATAAATAGTTCTTTTTGAATATATTAAATGTTTAAAAAATCTTATTGGGGTGATTCTTGACATGAGATCAAAAATACCAAAGTTCCCATAAATATGGTTTATAAAGTGTGAATTAATAAGTGAATTTTAAACATGTATAAACCTAACAATGAAAGTGATATTTAACTGGGTATAAATATAATGGAAATATATAAAAAAATAGAAGAGGTACATGAGAATGATATTTCATATAAGGGAGGAAAAGATCAAAAAATATTTCTATGAAGTCAAGAAGGTGTTATGAAAGATCTATTACTATTTTTTAAAAGTCCATTGATAAAAATAAAACATCATAAAAATTCCAATAAAACATTATTTAAAAACTATAGGAAGGTAAATATAAACATCACATGATATAAAACATAAATTTGATTCTAATTAAAAAGGTTAACAATGGATGAAAGTGAAATTATGGACAATGATGGGAAACTATTCTTTAAATTTATTTTAATTATTCTTAACATACTCACATTATCGAAAACCATTGAAACTAAAAATTAATAACTAATTTAAATAAAAATGGGATATATCAATATATAAATAGGGTATAACATATGAAACCAAAACTAAATTCAAAGAAAAACATTATGACTCCTGAAACTAGATTATGTGATGAAAGAACATTATATTTTAGGGAAGATATCAATCATTTAACACATAATGAATAACATGATTGGAAGTAATTTTTCCAAGTTAAAAAAATATTTGTGATAGTATAATTTGTGGGGACAATATATATACCATAATAATGATGATTGATTTATAATATCAATGAATTAAATAATATAGGGTGATTGAGATGGAACACTTATGACTTAAGATAAATTCAAATAAAAAACCATAAAGGGAGATAAATTAGAAATTTTAAGATATAATATAATAAATAAATATAATTCATGATATTATAAATTCATTTGGTTTTATACAAAACATTTAATGGAAAATAGGTGCATAAATTAAGAGGTTCCTCAAAGAAGAAACTTTTGAGACAAAACCATTATGGATTTAGATATTTTTTGATCAGAAATCATTGAAAGATTGAAAATATTATGGTTTTATAAATATACTAAATTAAATAAAGGACTATCCCAAAATAAATTCATGGGAATTATGTACACCATATAAAATATTAATTGGTGTATAACATTAAAATTAACTTAATTAAGTGAAATTGAAAGGAAACCCCTTACCTAATGCACAGACGTGTTCTTCAAATGCACGTGACATGAAGAAAATTGAAATTAAGTTCATTATATATGTAAAAAATATAATTGTTCACATATATTTAATATTCCTAGATCATTTAACAATCATATATCATTATTTTATAATATATTTTGTTTCCAATATCGGTTGATTGAGGCTGTTCGACCAATTTTGACGTAACTCCTTATGTATATTGAGAATGGTCCAAAGAAAAGTAAAATATTTTCATAATATCAATATTCATAATAGTGTAATTGAAATAATTTTAATATTTTTAAATCCAACCCAAATGGGTGGTGATGAAAGTTGAAACTCATTTCTCTTTGACGTGATAGCTCCCACACACACATGATTAATGGTTCCATTTCTCAAAAAATAAGGGGTAAAGAAGGAAAAGGATAATTTAAAATTTAATTATAGGAGTTATATTGTTGATAAAATATTTATTAATAAATTATATCATTTTTATCATCTATTAATGAAAGTTATGAAAAATAAAAGACGCCACTTTATGGTGGCAAAAGTCCACACAACACACTAGTGAAACTTTTAATTTTCTTTTCGAGGGGTGAGGAATAAATAATAGTTATTACATTTATATAATGAAAATTTCATATAAAAATGATACATATTTCACTATATTATTTTGTATGTAATATATTTAGATGAGTAACCTTGAGTAGATAACATATGAAGGAGACAATACTTAAATTTTAGGACTGATATTTCCTTGAAAAATCCCGTGGAATTTAAGGGAATAGGATAAATTAGTATAGATATGAGATTATTAAAGTGTGAGTAAATTATAGTAGTGAATATATCTATTCAGGTTTGTATAAATTTTAATTTGTATGTTTAATCATTGAGGGTTTGAATTTGTACCCTTTTATGAGTGAAAAGGTCACTTTTGGGAATACCCTTTACTCCACTATAATAAAATTACACTATTAATTGGTTTCTGGATCAAAAGTATTGAAATAATTGATATTGGTGTGTATTTTTGTTGATAAAAACTCAACCATTTCTTTAATATAATTTTTCAAATTTTATATAGGGTTTTTTACCATTATGTATTTATATTTTACTCTTTTACATTTAAACACGATAACATGTTTTTAACTAAGGGATTTTATGTTTTATTAAAAATATAACATACCCCATACCACAAAATTTGGGTGTAATTAAACTAAATTTAACCTCTGTTAAAAAAATTCTATTTATATATATTATAAAATTAACTTTTAAATTAAAATAGGTAATGTGTAGAAAAACTATTTTAATAAAAAATTGAAATTTTGGCCACTGTGGATTCTTAATATTATTTAGTATTGATTAAAAATTAATTTATAGTCAATATATTTTTTAGATTTTTATAAACAATATTACGGTCAAAATTTAAATTGTATTAATTTTACTAATTAAATTAATCATACATGATATTAACAAAATAATTATTTTCAGAAAAATGGTTTTAGAATTATAATGTTAGTTAACACCAATCATAAAAATATTATTTTACACCTATAAACAAAATTAAACATGTCAAATAATTCTGAAATTTTGAAATTAAATAATAAATAAACATTCATTTATTAATTTTTTTAAATTGAAAATTTATAATTTTTAAAACAAATATTTAAAAATTATTTATAACATGAAATATTTATTGTGTTTCATAAATGTTAAGCATGTGTCAATTTTTATTACTATTCAACTAAAAATCAATTATTTTATAATAAACCCAAAATTAACCTAAATATAATATTGATATTCTAAATCCAAAATGATATATACATTTTAAAATTAAAATTCTTACATTTAAATATTCTAATTCTCAAAAAAATAATAAAATATAATGAAAAATTTTGTTTTTTAGAAAATTAAATTTTCAAACATTCACAATTATTTTTCTTATTTCATACCATTTACTTAATAAAGTGGTATTGTTAAATTATTAATATAAAATATAATTTATTATTATTAATTATTTTTTATTACAATACAAAACTATGTCATATAAAATGGAAATTTTAAATGAAAATACTTTTTTAAATATTAAATTATCTTTTCATGTTTTTAAATAATGGTTAGAACATGTATATTTTTAAGTATTCGATAGGAAAAAATTAAACATTAGATGAGTCTGAAACGAGGAATTTTATAACGGTCTCTTTCAAATATACGTAGAAGGTCAATGGGGGGATTATTCACTTAGATGAGGCCACTACTACTCGTACCTTTATTGGCTAGTCCATCTCCTACCTTATTTGCTTCTTAATCCACATAAGTGATAATATAATCAATAGAGTTAGAGAATTCATGGAAATCCATTAATTTATCCATTATTCTCTAAGAGAGATATGAATTGTTTTTTGTGATTTCATGCACTACCATTGTGGAATCACTCTCCAACCATTATTATGACCACCCTATATCTAGTAATGTTCATTACATTGATTACTCCAAGAATCTCAGCTTCAATAGAGAATGTGATTCCACTAGCACTATAAAAGAAATTATGGATGTTTCCACTAGGATATTTGAATACATCACTATATCTCATGGTCCTTAGATTACTCTTCTAATCGCCATCCATATTTACCTAGTTCCAACCCAATAAAGGATCCCACCAAATAATATTAAAATTAACAGAAGGGGGGGGGTTATAAGTGATGCAGAGTTTCTTTGAAAAAATACCATCATTAATGGAGTTATTTCAGTAACCCCATAGAATGGAGTTGGAATTCATGATAGAATATATAATTCATTAGAGCGAGTCCAAGATATTGAATCTAGACTGGTAATGTATAATTGAATTTCAACTTCTCTAGATGACATGTGTAGTTTCTTCCACAACTTATTGAAAAATATTATATAGTTGTTCAAACATCTAAAATCTAGTATAGATAACATGAAGACTAGAAGTAAAGTTTTCCTTAAGGTGAGGGATATCAAAAATATCAAATTTTAAATTCAAATGATTAGAGGAAGAATCACAAATTAAGAAATTGTGGTATGGGTCCTCCCTATACTGGTTACAAAGAAAATATTTGGATCAATGTATGATGAAAAAGAACTATAAGAAGATCTATGTGTGGACCCTTCCATGAGAAATCTTGCAGACCAAGCTAAATGATTAAGGATTTATCCATAGATCGTGGAAATTATATATCAATAAGATAATATAGTGGTCACTACCAAAAGAGGAGTGATAAAATATATTATCATTGAGCTATCTAGTTCTAGAAGGCTCCGAAGAAAGAAGTCCATCTTGAGGATCAAGGGAGTATTCATTGGTAATTCTTACATTTTCCTCAAGTAAATTCTTTTATGTTCCATCAACTAAGTCATTAATAGAATCCTAGAGGTCAATAGAGAAGTCAGTGTTATACATAGACTAAAATATATATGAACCTATCCAATTTTCAATCTAAAATATAATATGAGATTCCTACATGTAAGACCTTTTGTACAAATGCTATATTCTTTGATAGGATTGAATCATTTCCTCTATGGTATATTAACAATACTTCATTCCATGTTTCTTCATGTAAAATAGAATTTGTTTTATATAGGAATTGTGGATTTTAAAAAGATAATATGGCTATATATTAACTATAAAATAGTATACTATTTTAGAAATAATTATAAATTTAATGGGGTGTACCATTCTATATATAAAGTTATATTTCCCATTCCATGAAGAAAATTATGTTATGAAATTACTAAGAATATTATTAAAATGGAATACCCTATTCATACATTATAATATGGAGATACCAATGTATCTAAAATACATGAATCCATATCTTATACCCAATTAATTCAAGATTATGATTTTCCTAGATGAGGGGAGATTATTTCCAAATTAGGAAAGGGATTTATCCCAACCAACACATTTTATCAAGACACTTTCACTATGAGAATGAGTTTCCTTTAAGAGAATAATTATTTTATTCCCACCATTGATAAAAAAAGGATATAACCATTATGAATGAGGTAAGAAGGGAAACAAATTCATCTTCCAGCTTGGATGGTCTTTAGATCACCCAAATCCACCAGTTTGGAGAGAATCCCACTGAGATAATGTTTAGTAGTGGATAAAATGAGAGTAGATAAATGATCACCTTTCTTAACCCCACTCATATAAGAGAAGATTCACCTTAGAGAGAAATTAATGAGCATATAAATATTGGAAGAACTAAATATAGTTTTAACACAATTGATTAAGATATATACTAATCCCAAACCCCATTAAAAAATTATAAATTATCTTATTGTCTATATTATCAAAGTATTTTCTCACATAAAGTTTCAAAGATATTAAGACACCTCTTGAGGGTTTATTATGATAGTTAACACATTCTATGAAATTATGAATATAATCTTGGATGGATCTACCAATAATGAATCCAAATTGATTCCGAGAGAAAATATTTTTAGATACACATCCTCTTGTAGTGAATATTTCTAAGGACTTTTTAAATGGTGTCAATAAGTGCAATGTTCTTGAAGAGATTGTTTCACAAGAATTTTCTACTTTTGGGGTCAAGGTGAGAAATTAGGCATTGGAACCTTATTTAATATATTCATTAAAAATAAGATGTTAACAAACCAATAAATATCAATTTTAATAAAATCCCATTTTTTTATATAATAAAGTTAGAGAGGCCATCTTGTCCATGGGAACTCATAAGGTTTATGCTAAATACAACCCATCTAATATATATTTCTAGTGGAATTTACGTAATACTATTATTATTGTTAGAGTTGACCAGTGGAGGGATAATTACACTAACAATAACATCCTTTTAGATAGATAAATTTAATATCCTTTTATAATAATCCACCAGGATATTTGAAAGTATTTCTTTTCCATTGATGATCGAATCCCCCTCTCTTAGGATTGAGTGAGGTCTTTCATCCTTTATGGATTTATAAATGTAGATGTTGGCACTAGAAAACGCATCCCAAAAATATTCCGAAATCTTATATACATGATCCAAGTTCGTAGCCCATTTTATAAGTTTCGATTTGGTAGGTCGTAGGGCCCAAATTGAGTTACATATTAGGAGTTATGGAAATTTGAAGTTGGGATGTAAAACTATTTTGTGGAGCCCATTTGAGAAGATCCCTATGCGATCGTGGAGTAAGGGAACTTGACCAGAGCCTCCATGAGTGCCACGAAACTCGATGAAGGTCGGATCCGAGGTTACAAATAACATGAGGGAACTTGACCAGAGCCTCTGTGAGCACTGTGAAGCTTGATGACGGTCGACTCCGTGGTTATGATGAACTTGAGGGAACTTGACTGGAGCCTCTATGAGCGCTACGAAGCTCGATGATGGTCGGATTCGCGATTCTGAGAAAGTTGAGGGAACTCCCCCAAGTTGTAGATTGTGATTTTCTACGTGGCACGCATTTTTGCTTCATGGAACACATTTTTTCTTTGCGGCGTGTTCCGCCGACCTCCATCACCTATAAATACCCAGCTCAATCCCTTCATAAAGATGGTCACGCAACCCCTTGGGTGACCGATCTCCTATTTCGCGGAGCTCCAATGCTTCGTAAAGTGATGCCATTCACTAAGGGCTCTATGAGAGGCTTTTCTCCTTAAGACTCATTTCTCCACAAGAGGCTTTTCTCTGTGAGATGCTTTTCTCTACGAGAGGATTTTATCCATGAGATGCTCCAAATCGTGAAATGATTTGCTCCGCGATACACTTTGCTCCATGAGACGCTACACTCCGCGAGACGCTTTGATCCGTGATCCAATTTTCTCCACGACCCACTTTCCTCTAAGAGCCCCTTTGCTTTGTGGGACTTTGCTCCACAAGAGACTTTGCTCCGTGAGTCCATGATCCGTGAGCAGATTTCCATCGCGAAGCTACTCTGTGATACCCCATGATCTGTGAGCACCTTCCATCTATGAAGCTACTTCCCAAAGCCCTATCCTTTGAGAATATCCTACCTTTTCACCCACTAGTCCATATCACGAGGGATGCACCCCCGCACCCCCCTCGGGGTTAGTGCCGGGTTATGGTTCTGGACCTCCGGTCCAGTCCCTTCACTAATGTCACTTACCCCATGAAAAATGGAGAGTCGCACTGCGAAATTTTCAAGCTGGGATGTCATCATTTTTCATTACGCACCCACCTTCCACCTATGGAATACCATGATTTGAGATACTCCTCTATACACCATGAAAAACCTTGAGTTGACATATTTCTATTGGTTCATTTCCCATGTCATGAGTTGATATTCTCATCATCAATTCCATGAGAACCTTGAGTTGAACCATTCCTCAAGCAACTCCTCAAAACCCTACCACTTGGCTCATATACTAGGTTGAAACCAGAAAGGGCCGCTCTTGCATAAGTCCCAAAACCAGACATTCCTAGGTGCCTTATGTCTAATAGTCCAATCTACATGACTATAAACTGTAGTGCACCCTATATGAAAAATATAGGATGCCTCTTTCTCTAATTGAGAGATTCCGTATGCCCTAAGCATGAGATGCCTATAGTCCTATCTATATGACTATAAACTGTAGCACACCCTATGTGATGAACATAGGATGCCTCTTGCTCCAAAAAAAGATGTCTAATGCTCCATGAATAAGATTCTAGTAGTCTTATCTACATGACTATAAACTGTACTACACCTTATGTACCAAACATAGGATCCCTCCTTCTCTAAAAAAGAGATGCCTTATGCTCCATGCATAAGATGCTAGTAGTCCTCTCTACATGACTATGAACTATAGTACACCCTATATTCCAAACATAGGATGCCTCTTTCTCCAGACAAGAGATGCCTTATGCTCCAAGAATAAGATACCTCATTCCATGATTATAGTGGCAAAACATCAAGAGCATTGGAATCCATTCAAGAATTCCAAAACTACAAATCATGATTCGTGTGTCCTACATTTAGATCTTCATCCTCTTTCATGTATAAAAGCCCCCCCTAATGGCCTAGTCACATGCCACATTGGCTCACCTACCATTCTGAGCCAACACCCCAGAATACTTTTGACAACACTTCTAGTTAGGTCCAACATTTCGAACACGATCAGCAGTCGACCCTCATTTTCTTGTCCCCATTTCAGGATAATGTGATATGAATGCTGTGTTTGGAACACGGTCAATAGTTTTCCTCCATTTTAACAGTTCCCTCACCACGTTCTGAATATTGGGTATGTGATTCAAACTTTTCATCTCCCTTTGTTCAAACAGATCCGAATGCCCCTTGGTGTTATCCCTCTTGTTCACTTGTGCATAGGTGTTGGCCCAAATTATATGCCTTAACCCACTAGTGAGTTGGGATTCCCTCATGGCCAGACATGAGGAACAAACCTAGGAAACTTCCTTACATAAGCCCCATTCAACATTGATGCTCCATTGCGGCACCCAAGCAACTTCCTTGCTTAAGCCCCATCCACCATTTTCGATCCTTAGAGGCACCTGGGAAACTTCCTTGAGTAATGCCCATTTACTATTGTCCCTCCATAGCAGCACCTGGGAAGATTCCTTGCGTAATCCCCATTCACCACCCATCAGGGACACACCTTTTCCCCATGATCATCAGGTCCTTTCCACCTATTGTTTCTCAAACCGAGCATGACTCACGTGGGATTAGAGTAAGGATTGACCATGAAATCAGCTCTGGGTAGCCTAGAGTGTAAGCCCCACACCTTCCTGATCTATGTGAACTTTGATCCGTGCCAACTCAAGGTATGCAGGAAGCCCCTCTGAGGTTCAAGCCCACCATCCATTGGTTCCAACCCCCTTCACGTCAGTTCCCACTCCTGAACTACGTGGAATTTGATCATTTCCAAGGCAAGGTACGTAGGAAGCCTCCCTGTGGTTCAATCCCACCATCCATTGGTTCCAACCCCCCTTTATGTCGGTTCCCACTCTTAAAATACATTGAATTTGATTCCCTTCCATGGGTATATGTAGGAATCCTCCATGAGGTTCAATCCCAACATCCATTAGTCCCGACTCCCTTTACGTCAGCTCATAAACCCCTCCTAAACTATGTGGACTTTGATTCCCTGCCACGAGGATATGTAGGAAGCCTCTCTGTGGTTAAATCCCACCATCCATTGGTCCCAAACACTTCATGTCCGTCCACCCCATTCTGCATGACATTAAACTGTATTCCCCTTTTGTACCACATGACACTAAATTGTCCCCCATTCATTGGAAATCTATTGTCAACTCCATTCAGCGGCATGCTGTTGTCAACCACATTCAGCAGTAAGACGTTGTCAGCCGCATTCAGTGGTAATCCATAGTCATCTCCATTTAGCGGTAAGGTTTTGTCAACCCCATTTTGTGGTAATCCATTTTCAACCCCATTCAATAGTAAGATGTTGTCAAACCCATTCGATAGTAAGCCATTGAAATCCCCAATCATCAGTAATCCATCTCCAGATGAACTACGTGGAATTTGATTCCCTACCACATGGATACGTAGGAATCCTCCTTGAGGTTCAAGACCATAACTCATGATTCATCCTGATATATCTCTCAATCCCATGTGTTCTGGGAAGATCATGCCCCATCTTGGAGGTTTTATTTCCTTCGTATCCTATCCACATGTCCATTCTCCCAGGACACCTCCTCAGGTGTCCCATCATCCTAAAAAACTATGTGGGATTTGATTCCCTACCATGGGGATACGTATGAAGTCTCTTCCAGGCTCAATCCCAACATCACCGTAGTCCTCATGTCAGTTCCATATCATTCTCCTTACACTTCATTCAACTCTCCATCATTCATCCTGATTTTTACCCAGGCTGCCACATCCTGGGGGGATCAAGCCATCCACCTCCTCACTACTCCTTGCAGTACCTAGGCTGCTATCTGTACGTAAGCCACAGCATGTATCCAAGTTGTTGTCCTTTGTGTACACCCCGGTTCATCACCCCTTCTAACTCTTAGGATTTTTATCCCTTTCATCTATACAGGGTAAGTAGGTAACCTCCATGAGGTTCAATATCATCCAATGGTAAACTATGGTGTCCCTCATTCTGGGGTGCACTCTTTCGGATCTTCCCTCAGTGGTTTCTATATCAGAATTCATGGTGTGAAACCTTCCATTTATGGGACACACTGTACTAGGTCTGCTCTTATTGAGTGTTCTGATCTCTCCACCTAGTAAACATTCTTAATTCTCCCTCCTAGGGATGTACCAATCTGATCCATCTCTATGGGACATTCTGATCACTGTCATTTTGTCTCTGCAAGATGTTAAACTCATATCCTACCTCGTGTTAAATATGAGATTCTTGAGGAAAAACTCGAAAGTTACACCTTTGGAATAGCCGTATCCTCTACAAGTTAAACTCACAGAATACCCCATGTTAAGCATGGGAAGCTGAGGAAAACCTCAGAGACTTGCCTCCGACATAAGATACCCCATGACTGACATGGGATGACTCCGGTTCTATGCCCTTATGATGCCCTCTTTTGAGGAAGAATATAGGTTCCCCAATGTCCATGCATATATATATGCCCCAAAATGCCTAATGTTTTCATCTACTCCGACCGAAGGTTGCTACCATGTCAAGTCCCCATGGAATGTCCTAACAGAAGTAGTGTAATTAACCGACATCCACAATGATATGGAATCAGGAAAGAAATTCACAAACCAGAAGTTAATCTATAATGGAGACCCAGACTAGGTAACAAGTTCTGAGGAGGAATCCACAGAAGGAAGAACCGACATCTCATCATCACGTTTAGATCAAGGAGAAAACATCCATGAATAAGAAATGGATGCTTCCTGCCATTGGAAAGTGGGAATGCGGGGCAACAGCTACAAGTCCTCGACATAAGGATGCACGTGACCCAACGAAATCCTCAGAAACAATATTTTTAGTACATTGTGATTCTATACCCATCATAAATCTATTTTACTCTAAAATTTTCTATTTGGATTCATTCCTTCAAGATATGAAATGTGTTACGTTTAGTGGTGACATAAATTTCATAGTCAATATCAAGAGAAAATTCATTGTTTGTTATTTAATCCTAAATATGTTTTAGATTGTCATCTAGAATTTCAATACAATTTTCTTAAATTTTTAAGGAGTATCTACTCTAAAAATTAGGTTTCTTATTCAAAATATTAAATTTTTTGACACATTGAAAGGAATTATTCATACAATGTTTCTAGTTATATGAATTTGAAATTATTTTACAACAATAAAGAAGAAGAATCTAGTAACTTTTTTTCCTAAAGGGAAAGTTTGTTTTAAATCAATTTGAAGAGGTTATCCAAGAAGTTGTGATGGTCTATGTTTAGTTTGGGAGAGTAATGTAGGATATAAAGTCCCATTTTTCAAAAGATTTTTCATTAGAAAATGATCTATTAGAATTACTATTGAAAATTCATTTGGAATGTATCCTATATTAGGTGTATTTGGCCCTACTATGGAGACCTCAATTTGGTCTTTTATATATATAATTTATTTTAAATCTATAGACAAAATAGGATTGAAGGTGTCACTAATATTTTCATCACAACCCCTGATAGCATAAAAATCACCTAGGAAAACAGAATCATTTTTAATAAATCTGTTGTGGATTTTAATATGATTAAAAATATCCATTCCATTTTGATACATGTTTTTAAAATAGATAAAGGAGAAAAAGTGAGGAATCCTATAAAGTTATAATTCTTATGTTTCAAACCTACTTCAGGATGCTGAAGAGGGTTATTTTTTCAAGATAATCATGAAAAAATACCCAGGGAGAATCTGTTATAGTGGAACATTTATTCATACCCATGTGGTGACATCCCTTCTTCTATGTCAATGATGATCTTGAATAGAAATAATGTTTACGGAAAAATAATGCTATAATTTTCCTCATGTGGTTTTGTAGAAATTTCCTAAGATAGTTAATGGTTTCTGGGTTTGAAACCCTTAGGATATTCTAGTATAATATATTAATTTTAACTAGGACTTGGATTTAGAAATTACCTTTGATTTCATTCTTCTTGACTTCTTCCTGATTGAGGAGAACTTTGGCCTATCTAGTGTCTTTTTGTCATGGATTTCAAGGATAAATGGAAATTCATCCAACAACTTAAGGGATTATTCCTCTAAGATATTCTCAGTAGAACCTACCATAATAAAAATACTTTCCTCAATTGGAAATTCAAGATTCATAGAGGCTGGTCCATTAAAATTTGATTCTTTTTCCTCCTCCTATACCATATGGCTCAAGAGTTTTTATAGAGATCCATATCATTTTTAATGAACCCTATCATGGTTAGGATATATTTGTTTATTAGATTTGAGTTTTATTTTAATACTTATACTATTAGTCAATAATTTAGGTGTAAGAGTATTTTGTTTAGGTTTTTAGGAGGATCCTAAATTTTCAATGTATTTGTAAGAATGAGCTTATTTCCATTCTCAGGATATGTGTTAGTAAAATATTTGGAGCTCATCTTATCCACTTTCAATATATTCCTTTTTCACTAAAGCATCCTCATTATTAATTATACCAATTTTCCGTTCCTCACCTATTATTTTATTATAATATTGATAGCAAGGTTGGTTATGTAAACCCCAAAGAATTTTCATCCTCTTTATTATCGGTTTTACAATTTTCAAGTATTTATCCATCATTATTCTTACCCTTTACCTATTTATAGATCTTATCATTATCCACTAGTAATGGCTTGTCTTGCCTATATAATATTTTTTAGTTAGTGATTAAAGGGACCATGATTTTAAACAATTAAAAAAATGGGTAAAGTGTTCATAATCCACATTGAATTCATATTTATGGTCATTGGAAATGAGATTCAGAGTATACAGAATCTTAGATTCCATAAATATTTCATAAAACATTAACTCATATTTTTCAAAAAAAAAATAAATTTATTGGTTATAATGGAAATACATAAATATTTATACTTGATCTAAATTTATCATGAGTTTATTTATGTTTAGTGTTTCACGTGGAGAAAGCTATAAAACATAACGAATTAACTAGTGAAAAAATATAATCAAATCTTGGGAAGCAATATTCCCCCCATTTATAAATTGTGTCCTATAAATTTTAATCATTACCCACTAATTAAAATATATATGGATTTCATATAGAAACAAATGACTCAATATATAATTTATAGAGTTATATAAACATTAATAACATATAAAAAAGTCTTTTTTTTAATTAGAATAACATTTTCACTAATATTGAGTGTTATCCAACCATTTGAGCCTAGAGTCTTTTATTATTCAGTATTGTGAAAAATGTTTTATTTTTTTATAATGGGAGTTCATAATAATCCTTGCATATAATATCTTATGTTATTTCAATATTCCAAACATTTTTTTACACAATAGGGATAAAACTAATTAATTTACAAAATCACATTAATTATAATTAGGAAATAAATAAATATTTTCTTACGTAAATTTTCCATAATTTTTAACTTGTGTTTTATTAATCATACAAATTGAATTTTTTATTAATAATTCAACATATAGGAATAGAGGTGAGGATTTGATACTCTTAGAAAGAATTCTTGGTATGATGGATATGGTAGAAAATGGTATAATTATAATAATCAATGTTCTTGATTGTATAGTTAGTGTTCTTTAATCATATTTACCGAACTATATTCCACATTTGTGATTTTATAGGATTTATATTGTTCCCTTGTCCTTAAAGTGTATTAATGTCTATCATCCTTATTTGCCTTTAGATGATGGAATTGTCTTGTATAAATCCCATTTATTCTATAGTTAAGGTATTATATCATTATTCATGATATTAGAAGCATGATTTCATATCCTATCATGAAAACCAATATCTTCATATTCTTACTGTAGTTTCATGCTCAATGACCAATTATTCAACAAGTAAAGAATTTTCCAGTCCCATGGAGGCAATTACATAGGTACTTTTTACCACATTTTTTATATGAAGGAAATTGGGTCTTCTTACCTTCATCATCTTCATTATAAGAAAATTAATGAGACCCCACCATCCTCTTCTTGGTTTTAATCAAGATTTCAAATACTTTTAAATTTTTAATAATATTTCATGATAGATGGTTGTTATAATCACTTGATTTTTCAGTCTATCTAAAATTATAATTGGTAGATTTATGTGTTAAGAATCACACTATCTTTCACTCCCAGTAGTGGATTAGTTCCTTCTGGTTATATCCCTTTCCAAAACCAAATGTCTTAAAATGAGTGACGAACATTTAACATCATATTTGGGATTATCATAACTGATAATATTAAAGGGATTCAACCTTAAAACCTTTTACCGTTTTAATCACTATGTTATCCCATAATTCATTTAGTTTAATGTATAACTATCTTAGTTTTTTGTAGGTTAGTTTATGTAGGTGTATCTTATACTTCTCAACCTAGTCCCATATAGTAACTAGAAAATAATTCCTTCATAGTGGTTCGTAAAGAGTTTATGATCAATTAAAAAAAATCACTCGGGACTGTCTAACCAAGTATGAAATTATCTTCCCCCCCCATCACTCATCACTGTGATGATTGATTCAATGATCAACCAACCAGTTTTATGGTGATTACCCCTAGGTACATATATTCCATCTCAGATGCTGGTATCCAGATATGGATGTATAACTAGGAGAACAATATAAACTATAGTTCACCAAAAACTTGGATGTTTTCTTATTCTTATTCATTTCCATTAGAATTATCGATTGGGTTTTATTTAAGGTTTTATCATACTAGTATCCAAAAATAACTATACCTTCCATTGATAGTAATTAAAGATACCCAAGACTTAAAAACAAAATATTTCAATATTTTTAACATTCATTCTAATAAATACACAATTTTTATTGGGAGGTTTAGTGTATTTGGGAGATTTTACATAAAAATACATCAACTTAAATATAAAAACATAATATTTATTTAAAAATATATATATTAATCTGATATACATGGATATTCTAAAACAAAATAGGTTATCCTTGAGAATATACCTAAGGAAAAGTGTGATCAAGAAATCATATTTTGAGAATAATTCAAGAACGAAAGATTATTTTGGGATTTAAGAGAAATAACATAATATCATAAAGATAATGATAATAAGAATATAAAAATTGCATAAAGAAATGAAATAATAAGATCATGGAGTCATGTAATTTTTGAAAAAACATAAGAAATGAAATCATAAACATAAGTGAAGGATCACTCCCAAGACCATCATTATAGAGTTGAAAAATTCCCATGGTAAATTAGATTCACTTCCTATTAACATAAATATGGTGGGAAAGAATAATATATTAGGTTCACTCTCTAATACCTTATATAACATATCCTGATATATAAATCTTTACCAAATCAATTGAGGAAAATATAATTCTAGGACCACCTATTGAAAAACATATAGTTCCTAGTATAACCACTCATACACCATACATGGTATATCATGAGATGAAAATATTAAAAAATTAATTTGAGAGAAATATAATTCAAATCACACAAATCACATAATTAAAATAATTTATATGAATATTATTTGTGGAATAGAAACCATACATAAATCAACAGCATGATCAAACCCATGAGATGGATGTGAGATTCACAATTCTGATTTCATGGAATAACCAAAGGTTAAACAATAAGGATGTAACACACGAGGTAAATAAAGAATATGAAATTTTTATATTGATCTATTTGTGAATAAAATGTAAATATTAATTTAAAGGGAACCCTATGCTCTATGGCTTACCCAATACGCAACAACGAGTTCCTTTGAAATCTTAAGTCGCACTCTAATAATAAAATAATTTTATTTTAAATGGTAGTTAACACCTAGCCGTTGTAATGACGGGAATGAACATAACTAACTAAAAAATGATTATATATGTTTGTCAAACATTTTTACTTTTTACAATAAATTTTAGTTGATTAAAAATGCGAATGAATCCAATTTTAAGCGTAAACATTCTAATATTCTTTAAAAGGCCGATTAACCGCCTTTTGATGGAGAAACTCTTTTAAATCCACTTTTTGACACTTTTTTGTGTTATATTTGACAAAATAAAATTCTTCTTTAGAATTGAGACATCAAAATTTACTTTGTGTAAATTTTTGGTATTTTTTTGATAAAGTTCATTTTTTAATGAATAGTGAAAAATGTTGTATTTTAATTCAAAACCGCTTTTTAATCTAATTTATTTATACGATTATATTATCTTTTGAATTGTTTTTAAAGTGAAATTAGAATATATTTTTACCATTTAATCCAATAGTGGTCATTGGAATTAATTTCACTTTGAAATTGGACTTAAACTAGTGTCAATCTTTTGATATATATTGTTTCATAAAAACACGCTATTTGTTCTGACAGCGGGAATTAATTATTAAATTAATTAATGTAACTTATATGTTTTTAATTTTGTAAAATAGAAATCATTTTTTAATTCAGAATATCAAATATAGCTTAGTGTGAATTTTTGGTATTTTTCTGAAAAACATCAATTTTTGATGAATAGTGAAACCACTAAGTAGTACCTAAAAAAACTGTTTTTTCGTTTAAATGAAATTTTACCACCTATGTGTTATGAATTTCAAAAATCCAACATACATGGTTTTCATTAGGAAGTAAAATGTGGTTCAATGGGATTAAAATAATTTTTTGGCGAATAGTAACTTTTAAGTTTTTAATCGCGATAAGAGGTAATTAGTGTAATTTAAGGTAAAAATAATGTTTTAATAACTTGAAATGACCTTGAAACATGTCTTACCCTTATTTTATGTGTCATGGACGACCAAGACAATCCATGAGTCAACTTGGGGACCCCATGGAGCCACTTGGGTAGGAAAATGACATTAAAAACGTTTTATTTAATGCTAAAATAAAAATGTCACAAACATGTGTTGTTTTACCTAAACAATTTTTAAATGGGTTAATAAAAGTCATATTTTGACTATAAATATTCATTAAAAATATAATAATATTTACTACATCATGATATTTTTTTTATAATTTTTAGACATTGAATAAATTAAATTATTTATGACACCATGATGATGCAGTGATTACCTCATTATTTAACGATTTAAATAAAATAAAAAGATAATGTAAATTATAAGACCTACACTTGTCAAAAACCTATTGTAAGTGTGTATTTAAAAATATTATAACCTTAACCTAGAAATATATAATTTTGGGCCCTTTAAAATACGAAAAGAATTTTATAATAATATTACTTTTCAAGACTTTCCAAGAGCACCCCTCCTCTCCTCTTATAAAAGGCCCCCAGCTCTACCACCTTACCCACACCTCTCAAGCATTTTTCTTGGACAAAACCTGACCATTTTGTCTCTCCACATCCCTATCTTACTCCTAGAAGCCTCACATTTGGATGAATTATTTCCAAGGAAGCCTTTGAGCTCAAATCAAAAAGAGTTACCAGATTTAAAGGTAGTGTCTTCTCTTGTGTTCTTATGTTTTATTTTGCTTCTCCAACCCCCCAAACTCTTTTTATTCCTTTATTTTGTAACAAAACCAGTATCTTCAATATAATATTATGTTTCTATGAGTATTATTAGATCTAAAACTACACACACCTTCATCTAATGGTTAAAGAACATACTGTTTCTCTGGTTGGCGATTTTCTGCCTCACGAAACGATGATTGTTCAATATTCTTTTAACACCTTTAAATGTGGCCATTATGATGTCACTGTATTTTATATATTATATATATTGTATTTATGTTTAATATATGATTCTGTATTTTATATTTAAAACATACCTTTATTCTTTGCATGTTGTGCAAATGCGATAATTTCATATAAGGAAGTGTGGACTACCGCCCCCTCAAGTGATGTGACTCGTTCATGCAATACATTGAATGTATAAGGAATGAAATTAATTAACATATGTGACCTATATAACATATATATTATACTGAAATTATAATATATATATATCTCATTTATTTTTTAATTCCATTAATATGACAAAAAAAATGAAAGTAGCGTTCATGCGTACGTACGGCCTACCGTCTCCATGAACGGTGCTTTTCATTTTTTATCTCTAAATGTTATGTAATAGTATAAAATGACTATGTACTGGATATCTATGATATTTTAATCATTAATACTATTCTGTAAATGATTTACTTATAACTACATGAGTAATCATTTTCAAACAAGTTCATTTTTTAATCATGTACCAAACATCAACAAAAATGTCTGTTATGAACTAACAATATTAAACAATTATTATAACATTATAATATGTGATATGAACTGAATAATAATCTTTAAATGAGGTACTTAAGCAATTATAAATTGACCAAAGTTTATTATTCAGTAATATAAAGAAACGAACAAGACAAGTCGGACTTGAGGTAAGGGAACCTACCCCTCTCTTTCTTTTTTAAGTACACTCTTTTATGTCATTCCTTTTAACATCATCTTTCTTATGATTGGGATGTTATTATATATTAATATTACTGTAATTTTTAGGTTCATATTATTAGAGACCCTATTTTGTCTCATCAATCCATTTTTTAAGTTTTGATTGGCGTTGTTAGGCTGTCGAGTTTTCGTAAGGGATTTTTCATCTCACTTTTATTCCTATGAGATTTATGCTACATTTTCCACCATTTCCATTGAGTGGTATATGTAATTCCCATTATTATACTCTTTGTGTAATATAATTTCGTTTACGAGTATTTACATCAATGTTGTATTGTCCTTCTTTCATGGGGTGTATGTTTCGAAAGATACCCAAGTCGGTAAGGGAACTTTTCACCCTCCTCTTTTTAAAAAACTTATTTTGTTGGGTCTTTTAATTTACATATTGTAATGTTGGGATATGTTCTTATATATAATTACTGATGTAAATTTTATGTCCAAGTGATGAGATACCCTTTTTATCTTTCATCAACTCACTTTCTGAAATTTGAAGTGACACCGTTAGGCTGTCGAATCTTTGCAAGGGAACTTCTTAACCCAATTTTGATTCTCTGGGATAAACTTGTACTCCTTGAATATGTCATTATATGAATATGTGTGAATGAAATCTGATTGTTTTACACTTAATATCCACTTATATTTGGTGTATTCGTTTTTCACAGAAAATTATGTAATTGATATATACTTAATCCAAGGATACCGTCTTTTTAAGGGACTTCGTCTCAATCTCCTTTCATTGAGGCATATTTTTTTTATACACAACTTTATTTTATATGGTGTATAAACCCCTTTTGACTTTTATGCTTATTCAAAAGGAATATTTTTTTATATGAAGCGTTTACTAAACGACAAAAGGGAATGTTTTTTTTGGTCGTACGTATGCGACGACAATGCCTTCTCCGCCGCTGTGACCTTTATTTGAGTTTCGGCTTCCTCTACAAGCCATAACTTTTTTTGAATGAAAGATAAATACCATGTTTTACTTTTCTTTTATTTTGGTATTGAAAATGGTTTTCATAATGTTTTTATATCAATGTGTTGTATTGATATCTTGTGATTGAAAAGTGGAAATGTTATGTTTCCTTTATGCATGTTTTATGTGATACTATTATGTTATGGTTCGTGGGTAGTGTTATGAAGACGAGTTGTTCCATGATAAACTAAGGGCGGGTGAGACCGATATAGCTCTCCATTGATTTGGGTAACATGAAGGAGTTAAACGTTAAGGTTTCTCCGAAGAGATTTAGGGAATATACTGTGATGGTTATTCCAAACGTAACCAATAGGGTTACTCCCTACATAAGAATGTTATGAATGCCTCAAGTTACCTTTATGTATTATGATTTCTATGATTTATTCATGATTTGATGAGGTATGTTAAAGTGATTATGTCTTATGAGTAAAGTATGATTTCATACATGGACTAATGTTTTCATTTCGTACTTTTGTATTCCTTACTGAGCTTTTTATGCTCATCCCATGTTTTTTAATTTTTTTTCATAGGTCAAGGTAAAGGTATATGATGTGATGATAGGGTCAAGGAAGTGTAATGAAAGAATCCATGTTTTTTTTAAATATGTTTCCATCGATGGGAAAAAAATGAAAACTATCTTTTATGTAACCACTTTGTTTAAATGTGGAATGTAATGCATGATTTATGATCTAATTATATAAAACTCTAAACTTGAAAATATCCTCTATGTGAATTATTCATTTAATTCAATAATAAGTAATGTTTAAGGCCGGGTCCTTATAGTTGGTATCAAAGGCCGATTTAGACAAATTTAGAGATTAGGAGTTTTTGTTAGACACACGGTTAGTCCCAATATCTATTATCTCAGTTAAATCCTTGTTTTATAACTTTTTTCAGGTAAAGTAAATTCAGTTACAAATGGAAGGAGGAGGATCTCAAATGAAATTCCTACCTCTTTCTGATGACATGCTTGCAATAATTATTGCAATGTCTTGTTCGGATGATTGTGAAACTTTTTCTAGCATACAACTCACTTGCAAGCAGTTGTTTGAGATATAAAACACCTCCACTATACCTCGTTATCATCATGGATCATGGGTTGTATTTAGACAAATACTATTTTCAAAATTATATTTTCAAGAAAGGTAAATATTATCAAGGTATTTTCAAATATTTTACCTTATCACAAGAATCTGAAGCATATTATGATTTTAAAAATGGTGCTAAGGAAGGAGACCCTTGAGAAATCTATTTATATTTTCTTTTAAAATATAGTCTCTCAGCACATAATTATGGTATTTTAAAAGGACCAATAATAGAAAGTTTCAACTCAAATTATGTCCGACTATTTTATAAAAATCATGTTTTATCAAATGTTTTGGAATTATATTTCATACATGATTATTTTCCAAAACTGTTTTTCTGTGAACACCCATATGACCCATGTTTTACAAGGTGTATTTGGATGGAGGAAGCAAATGATTTTTAAGGATCTATAAATCATTGTTGTAATGCATGAGACTTCTACCTACGTGAACAAGATGACGATGAAACTGAGTGGACGCCATGATCAAGGTATGCTGTTATTCATTTTGGGAATCGTTTTATTTTATAGTGGTGAAATAAGACTTCAAGAATTAAGAAGTTGAGATCGTAATGAATTTGGATGAAAATGAGAGGTATAAGTAAACTATTGAGGTTAAAACATGTTAGGGTTATTTTTGGAGTTTTTAAAAAAAGACAACACAGAGACCGTGTGATAACCCGTCGCGTCGGACAAAGCTACAGGAATCGAACCCACAACCAAAGTGCGACTGGTATTTATCACCTACCGCTGGACTACGTGAAGTACCTGGTTAGTTCGACTTATTCTTTTTAGTTAGACGTTTTTATGAATTAAGAGTGAGTTGATTTTGGGTTATCTATGGAAATTATTAACCTATCAGGGAGGATATGTGATTAGGTTAATTACTTTTCAATATGAGACTTTTAGAGCAACTGATGTTATTTAGAGATAAGTGTTAATTTGTACCTTGGAAGACTATGTGACTAAATCCTTCAAATATTTGGGTTTCAATCTTAGTTTGGTTTACTTTGAATAATTTTATGGACAAATTGTTTATCGAATGGTCCTCGTTGAACTTTGGGTTTTGTTGGACAAATTTTGGAGATTAAGAATAGATTTTCTTTTCATAAAGGGTTATCCTTTTCTGGATTATCTGATTTTGTTCTAACAATTTTGGTTTTGGTAAGGGTCTAAAGACATGGGAAATATATAGTTTTCTTTTGTGGATTAGGTTATTCTCAAGAAGTTGATTATAGTACACTTAATGTGAACACATCTTCCTAAATTCTCATCATTTGGGGAAAGTATGAGTTTGTGTAAGAAATCTAGTAAAAGTTGAAAGTCAACATGACAAGTAAGTATGTTTCCTTAAGATCAAAAATAAATTCCTCAATGAAAAGTAACTTAAAACCAAAAATGTTATCTATTAACTTTTCCTACTGGGGAATTGAATACCGTTTAACCCACCACAAGTTTGTGATTTTCTTGTGGTTAACTTTCTCCTAAACATGTTTTCTATCACTCTCCCTCAGAACATGACCCTTTGCTTTTTCTTCCATATCCTTGTTTTCCTACATGGAATCCTAGTATGGGTTAACTCGGGTGACCTCTGTATTTCTCTTTCTTTCTTTTGAAGTGATTGTTTTACCGACTCTTGTTCCGATGTGGGACTTTCAATGATATTTATGAGCCCAATTTTAAAATTACGAGGACGCAATTCCCAAAAGGGGGAAGGATGTAACACCCCAGGTAAATAAAGAATATGACATTTTTATATTTATCCCTATTTGTGAATAAAATGTTAATATTAATTTAAAGGGAACGCTATGCTCAATGGCTTACCCAATACGCAACAACGAGTTCTTTTGAAATATTACGTTGCACTCTAATAATAAAATAATTTTATTTTGAATGTTAGTTAACAAATAGTCGTTGTAATGACGGGAATGAACAGAACTAACTAAAAAATTATTATATATGTTTTTAAAATATATTTACTTTTTACAATAAATGTTAGATGATTAAAAATGCGAATGAATCCAATTTTAAGCGTAAACATTCTAATATTCTTTAAAAGGTCGATTAACCGCCTTTTGATGGAGAACCTCTTTTAAATACACTTTTTGACAATTTTATGTGTTATATTTGACAAAATAAAATTCTTCTTTAGAATCAGGACATAAAAATTTACTTTGCGTAAATTTTTGGTATTTTTCCGATAAAGTTCATTTTTTAACGAATAGTGAAAAATGTTGAATTTTAATTCAAAACCTCTTTTTAATATAATTTATTTATATGATTAAATTATATTTTTAATTGGTTTTAAAGTTAAATTAGAATATATTTTTACCATTTAATCCAATAGTGTTCATTGGAATTAATTTCACTTTGAAATTGGACTTAAAATAGTGTCAATCTTTTGATATATATTGTTTCATAAAAACACGCTATTTGTTCTGACAGCGAGAATTAATTATTAAATTAATTAATGTAACTTATATGTTTTGAATTTTGTAGAATAGAAATCATTTTTTAATTCGGAATATCAAATATATCTTAGGGTGAATTTTTGGTATTTTTCTGAAAAACTTCAATTTAGGATTAATAGTGAAACCACTAAGTGGTACTTAAAAAAACAGATTTTTCGTTTAAATGAAATTTTACCACCTATGGGTTTTGAATTTAAAAAATCCGACATACATGGTTTTCATTAGGATGTAAAATGTGGTTCAATGAGATTAGAATAATTTTTTGGTGAATAGTAACTTTTATGTTTTTAATCGCGATTAGAGGTAATTAGTGTAATTTAAGGTAAAAATAATGTTTTAATAATATGAAATGACCTTGAAACATGTCCTACCCTTATTGGATGTGTCATGGCAGACCAAGAGAGTCCATGGGTCAACTTGGGGACCCCATGGAGCCACTTAGGTAGGAAAATGACATTAAAAACGTTTTATTTAATGTTAAAATAAAAATGTCACAAACATGTGTTGTTTTACTAATTTTTATTAAATTGGGTTATACAAGTCATATTTTTGATGATAAATATTCATTAGAAAGCTAAAAATATTTCCTACATCATGATAGTTTTTTTTATAATTTTTAGACATTAAATAAATTAAATTATTTATGACACCATGAGGATGTAGTGATTACCTCATTATTTAACGATTTAAATAAAATGAAAAGATAATGTAAAATATAAGACCTAAACTTGTAAAAAACCTATTGGATATGTGGATTTCGAACTATTATCACCTTAACCTAGAAATATATAATTTTTGGCCTTTTAAAATCCAAAAAGCATTTTATAATAATGTTACTTTTCAAGACTTTCCAAGAGTACCCCTCATCTCCTCTTATAAAAGGCCCCCACCTCTACCACCTTAACCTCACCTCTCAAGCCTTTGGATTGGCCAAACCCTGCCCAGTTTGTCTCTCCACATCCCTCTATTACTCCTAGAAGCCTCACTTTGGGCAGAAGTCTTTCCAAGGAAGCCTTTGAGCTCAAATCAAAAAGAGTTACCTGATTTAAAGGTAGTGTCTTCTCTTGTGTTCTTATGATTTATTTTGCTTCTCCAACCCCCTAAAATCTTTTTATTCTTTTGTTTTGTAATAACACCAGTATCTAAAATATACCAGGATGTTTTTATGAGAAGTATGAGAGATACACCTACACACACCTTCGTCTAATGGTTAAAGAACATACTATTTCTGTGGTTGGCGAATTTCTACCTCACGAAACGATGATTGTTCAATATTATTTTAACACCTTTAAAGGTGGACATTAGGATGTAAATGTATTTTATATATAATATATATGGTATTTATGTTTACTATATTCTTCTGTATTTTATATTTAAAACATACCTTTATTCTTTTCATGTTGTGCAAATGCGATAATTTCATATGAGGAAGTGTGGACTACCGCCCCCTCAAGTGATATGACTCGTTCATGAAATACATGGAATGTATAAAGAATGAAATTAATGAACATATGTGACATATATAACATATATATTATACTGGAATTATAATATATATATATCTCATTTATTTTTTAATTCCATTAATATGACAAAAAAAATGAAAGTAGCGTTCATGCATACGTACGGCCTACCGTCTCTATGAACAGTGTTTTTTATTTTTTATCTCCAAATGTTATGGAATAGTATAAATTGAATATGTACTGGATATATATATATATATGATATTTTAGTAATTAATAATATTCTGGAAATTATTTACTTATAACTACATGGGCAATCATTTTCAAACAAGTTCATTTTTACTCATGTACCAAACATCGAAAAAAACATCTGATATGAACTAACATTATGAAACAATTATTATAACATTATAATATGTGATATGAACTGAATAATAATCTTTAAATGAGGTACTTAAGCAATTATAAATTGACGAAAGTTTATTATTCATGAATATAAAGAAACGAATAAGACAAGTCGGACTTGTGGTAAGGGAACCTACCCCTCTCTTTCTTTTTAAGTACACTCTTTTATGTCATTCCTTTTAAGATCATATTTATTATGATTGGGATGTTATTTTATATTAATATTACTTTAATTTTTATGTTCATATGATAAGAGACCCTATTTTCTCTCATCAATCCATTTTGGAAGTTTTTATTGGCGCCGTTAGGCTGTCGAGTTTTCATAAGGGATTTTTCATCTCACTTTTATTCCCGTGAGATTTATGCTACATTTGCCACCATTTCCTTTGAGTGGTATATGTACTGCACATTATTCTACTCTTTGTGTAATATAATTTCATTTATGATTATTTACATCAATTTTGTATTTTCATTCTTTCATGGGGTGTATGTTTCGAATGATACCCAAGTCGGTAAGGGAACTTTTCACCCTCCTCTTTTTAAAAGACTTATTTTGTTGGGTCTTTTAATTTACATATTTTAATGTTGGGATATGTTATTATATATCCTTATTGATGTAAATTTTATGTCCAAGTGATGAGATACCCTTTTTATCTCTCATCAACTCATTTTCTGAAGTTTGAAGTGACACCGTTAGGCTGTCGAATCTTTTCAAGGGAACTTCTTAACCCAATTTTGATTCTTTGGGGTAAACTTGTACTCCTTGAATATGTCATTATATTAATATGTGTGAATGACCTCAGATTGTTTTACAATTAATATCCACTTATACTTGGTGTATTCTTTTGTCACACATAATTATGTAATTGATTTATCCTTAATCCAAGTATACCGTCTTTGTAAGGGACTTCGTCTCAATCTCTTTTCATTGAGGCATATTTTTTTTATACACAACTTTATTTTATACGGTGCATAAACCCCTTTTACTTTTACGCTTATTAAAAAGGAATATTTTTTTATATTAATCATTTACTAAACGACAAAAGGGAATGTTTTTTTGGTCGTACGTATGCGGCGACAACGACTTCTCCACCGCCATGACCTTTATTTGAGTTTTGGCTTCCTCTACAAGACATAACTTTTTTTGAATGAAAAATAAATACCATGTTTTACTTTTCTTTTATTTTGGTATTGAAAATGATTTTCATAATGTTTTTATATCAATGTGTTGTATTCATATCTTGTGATTGAAAAGTGTAAATGTTATATTTCCTTGATGCATGTTTTATGTGATAAGATTATGTTATGGTTCTTGGGCATTGTTATGAAGATGGGTGGTTCCATGATAAAATAAGGGCGGGTGAACCCGATATAGCTCTCCAATTCATTGGGTAATGCGAAGGAGTTAAACCTTAAGGTTTCTCCGAAGATATTTAGGGAATATACTGTGATGGGTATTCCAAACGTAACCAAGTGGGTTACTCCCTACGTAAGAATGTTATGAATGCCTCAAGTTACCTTTATGTATTATGATTTCTATGATTTATTCAAGATTTGATGAGATATGTTAAAGTGATTATGTTTTATGAGTAAAGTATGATTTCATACATGGAAAAATGTTTTAATTTCATACTTTTATATCCCTTACTTAGCTTTTTATGCTCATCCCATATTTTTGAAATGTTTTTCACAGGTCAAGGGAATGGTACATGATGTGATGACATGGTAAAGGAAGTGTCATAAAAGAATCCATGTTTTGTTTTAAATATGTTCCTGTCGATGGGAAAAAAAATTAAAACTATCTTTTATGTAAACACTTTGTTTAAATATGGAATGTAATTCATGATTTATGATCTAATTCTCTAAAACTATAAACCTGAAAAGATCCTCTATGTGAATTATTCATTTAATTCAATAATAAGTAATGTTTAAGGCCGGGTCCTTATAAAGGATCCCCAAGAGGAGAAGTAACTTAGTTGTTTCAATCCTTAATTATTTAAAAAATGACATATTTCATTCACATAGAGTGACATTTCATAAAATTTATGATAATTATATGGAGAATAAAAAAGAAAAAAAAGAAAAAAATAGAATAGTTACATTAGAATAATATTTTATGAAATATATAAAAAGAATGAGAATGTGTTATGAGAAATTTATGAAGGAGGAATGGATGATATGTTATAATGAATTAAAACACACCTATATAAAATCCATCTTCATTAAAAAGATAATAAAAACATACTTTATAAATATTATATAAATACTGTTCTAACATGATATTACACATAATTAGGTTTTTTAATTATAAAGGAAAACATTTGTAGTGTGTTAATTCATGGATAAGTAGTGTAATCCATCCTTTAAGTGGATGCAAATTACTGTTAACATAAAAAATTTCCAACAGGTTAACATATCACTAATAAGGTGGAAATTAGGGAAAAATTTACCTTTTAAGATATAAATTATGTATAATATATTAAATGAAGGGTGAAATTTATACAATACAGTATAAATCCTAAAATCAGATCGAGTTATGAATGAACCTTATATTTATGGGATGAAATAAATCATATCATACAAAAAGTAAATGTATGAGTGAAAGTGATGTTTCTAATATAAAAATTACTTTCTGATAGTGTAATCCATTGGTATGTAGATATACTATAAAAATGGATACTGGTTCATATTATCAAAACATGCCTCAATGAAGGATAATTTTGACGAAACCCTTACATATTATGGTATATTCAGATTAAAAATACTTGGTAGAGAGAAATAATTAAGATGAATTTTAAAAATTATAAATGAGGATAATTCATGACATTATAAGTAAAATTTATATTATAAAACCATTTAAATGAAAATTGTTCTATAAAATAAAATGTGTCTCAAAGAAGGAAATTTTACAGCAAAACCCTTAGGGCTTTAGTAAATTTTTAATAAAAAATATTAGGAAACTTCAAAATAACATGGTTATACAAATACTAATAATTAAATCATATATTACCCCAAGATAAATCACTTGAAAGTATATAGATATAGGACATCAATGTGATATATATTAATATTAGAATTGAATAATGTATTCAAGATGGATTAAACATAAGAGGGGGGTGATTTGTATTTTTAGAAACATTATTTTAAATATATTTAAAATAAAAAATTTAGAAAACCTATTTATATAAAAGGAACATATTTAGTCTAAGATTAGTCTAAATATCAAAGTATTGTAATCAGAGTGATTTAAATATATCAGAGTAAAATGATTAAAATAATAAATAAAATTATTATACTGTATTCAGAGTGGATACAATTAGATTAGATTAAAGAATCATAATCACAAAGTATAAGATTAACTCAGAGTATAAAAATAATATTCAAGATATATAGGATTAAAATAGTTTTCCACAAATACATTGAAAATTTGATTAGTAAAATAGATTTTATTTACTGTAATGATAGTCATTATGATAAAACTATTACATACATTCACAACAGAATAAAAATAATTATATAAAACAAGTAAAAACATTAGAGAAATATAAGAATGAATTTTGTCCATTTAAAAATTAAATAGATCTCTTTTATCCATAAGAATAAGGTAGACACAAACCCTCGCTAAAGCTATCCATTATTTTATACTTTTAAGAAAGACCATCTTTCCTTAGTAAAGAAAACCCTCAATACGATGATTAGCTTCTCTGCCTACCTATTCCTGGAGGCCCTTGATCGAATGGATCGGATTCTATCACAGTATCCCTATGTTCTCTTCATCAATATGATGATTATATTCTTCATATTACTAGCATCGTAAGCCCTTGATCATAATCAAACAATCTAACACACAAAGAAATTACAAAATGATTCTTTAGAAGATAACCCGAAAAGGTTTTCTAAAGAAATAATCTCACTAAAGAATTACAAGAGACTAAGAAAAAGATGTTCATGCTTTGTATACTTTATAAAAAATTGGAGAGAAATAAAATTAATAGCTTTAAACTATTAAAATAATTAGGTATTTGTAGGAAATCTAACCAAAAATCATATTTTCCCCAACAATCATATTTCTCTGAGTTTTCCATAATGACTTAGATAGATGTCACTTTAATAGATATTTTATAATTAATTTTATGACTTCATATTTATTTACTAAATTATAGTCTAAAAGAAATTACTTTCTTTATAAATCGGTTTTTTGTATTTAGAATTCAAACTAAGTAAGTCAAATAGAATATCTTATAAATTTCATTATGAAAATATTAATAAGTATGAGTCCAATGTTATTGGTTATAGTATTAGTTCTATTAAAAAGACTTTGTCTATATGAAATACAATATTCAAAGTCTTATATTTGATCTAATAAAGGGGATTATAATGCTTATCATATCCATATCCATTAAGATAATCTTAATGAAGAAATTTAGATTATATTAATTAATAATTCAAAAATAATTCTATGTATGGTAACCGTTTTTGTTTTCGAGAAAATCATTCTAAAACTTTTTATACATAAAAATTCAATAAAGTAAGTATAAAGAATTTTTTTGTGATTTCCAAAATAAAAAGGTATAGAAAAGTTATAAGTGAAACTCTTAACTCCACAATCTCTCCCTTTTAGAAATCACAAACCATAAAAGTTAAAATGAATAAAACTTAAAAAAATTAATCTTCTTTTATTTAATAAACTTCTTATTTAGTAATAAAAATTGATTATTAACTCCCTGTTCTTTTATTAGTATTTTTACTATGATGGAGAGAATAAAAAATATTTTTGGATCCCTTTAAGGTATAATAATTTTCTATGAAACAATATTATCCCCATTTGTAGAATATATCTCCCTTATTATAAGAAATGTGACTTTTTGAGACACACCCTTTTTGATTTTCATGAAGAGATGAGGACTAAGTATGAATTTACAAAAATGTCAGGGAATAGAAAAATGTATAAAACAATTTGATAAATTTACCAGTCATCAGTAGAAAATGTGTTGGAACATTCATCCAATCATATTGGATAAAAATTTAAACAATTTTATTTAGATAGAGAAGTAATTCATACATGATAAATTTTTTTAAAAAGTCTATCAAAACATAGATTACAACAAGAGTTTAGAAAAATCAGTCTTTCTCCATGAGGTTTTTTTACAAAAGACTTTAAATTCTTGAAGTTTTTGTGATATTTCTTCATAGTATGTTTCAAACTCTGATTTACTACCTTTATCTTATTAATTTTTTCAATATAAATATTTTTTTTATCTTTTAGAAAAGTAAAATAAAATTCAAAAAATCTTACTCTCACCATTTCATTCTTCAGGTCATGGAATTTTATTTTTATAGCATCCACTTTTTTCGTCCGGTCATCGGTTTGGTCATTGAACCATTCAAAAAATCTCACCATTTTGGCTATGTATTTTTCTAATTGATAAAAGGAACAAGATAATTCCTCCATTAAATTATTAATATCTTGAATTTGATCATCATGAGGCTGAACATCAGAATCAAATTCATAAGACCATTTCACCATTTAATTAGAAGATATTTTGCAGGAAATAGAACTTTTTACAACGTATCAGCCTCAATACGAATTACTGATTCAGTCATTATTTTTAAAGAATTTTATTTTTAAGAAAGGTTGTCCTAAAGAAAATGAAAAATTTATTTTAATATCATAAAATAAGGAATAATTACTTCTAAAATTTTAAAAATAGATAATGTTGTAATCAAATCCTTTTAGAGAAATTATTCATGCTGACTTAGATAACTCTGGACCAGGTTGAGTAATCTTTGTGTGAATTGTGATATTAATTTCAACTTTCCATTTTTTCTTATCAAATTTTGAAAAATTATTTTGAACTTTATTCACATTGATGGGGGTACATTTATCATCCGAAACATCCAAAATATTGACATCATCAGTGTTTGGATTTTCAAAAGGAATTTTTTGAAACTTGATCATCCTCCCCATTCTTAGATGAAGACTATACTTTTTTTATGATTAATATTCTAATTTTGGTATTTTTGATTTTTTTATCATATTCCTTTAATGGTAAATTTCATGAGTGTTTTTTTGATGAGGTTGAATATAATGATTTATCATATTGGGTTTATTTATCATCACTCTCTTATTTTTCTTTTTGATAATCAACTTTATCCTATTCACATTATTATTTTTTAGTGTATTCAAAAACTTCATCTCCTGAATGCCTTATTTTATTTCTTGAACTTCATTTTCATCTTTCTAAGTATCATTTTTTTGCAGATATATTCTCAACATTCTTTTCTAAGACTTACTTTAGGTCAAATTCAATAAAACCACTAACTTTGTTTTTGAGATCTTTTTCAAGTTGGCTATTTGTTCTGACAACTTTGTTTCCTGAGGAAATCAGTGCCGGTTCTTATTCTACTAAAGAATGTACCGATTTTTTTTCTGGTGTTACTTTTTAAACTTGATCTTGTCCAATTTATTTTTATTTTCATTTTTCTTTGACTAAGGAAGGATTAGGACAAACCATCTAAGTTTCTTGAACTGTTAACCTTGCATCTGGGTTTTGTTTCTTAGAAGGTAAAAAAAACATCTCTGATGCCTTTTCCATATTTTCAACAAAATTTCATGAAAAAGGGATTCTCAGAGGCTCTTATTTTGTTTATTATTTTTCGATTGTTTCCCATGTTATTAAACACCATGAATTCTAATGGACGCAGCCTCTTTAGGATCAAATCTGACTTTAAGAAATCCAGGTTTCTTATATTCTTTGATTCTTATCCATTCTTTATAAACTTGATCGAGAACATTCCTTTAATTATTTTGTTTATTTTATTATTTAGGAGGATAAATTACAAAATTCATTTTCTTCTTCTTCTTCTTGTTCTTTTTATTCTTCTTCTCCTTATTCTTTGACTTCTTAGATGATTCTGGCTCCAGTACAACAACTCTAGATTTATCAACAATAAATTTTTAGACTTTTCATAAAAAAAACTTCATTCTCTTTAACTTATCATCTCTCATAAAAGAAAAGTTTTACCTCATAGAATTAGATTTTCCCTCTTTGTTACAATTAAAACATTCTATAATGAACTTACTTAGGAAGTCTTGGAAAATTATAATTTTTTACTTGATGGAATTATTCTCAACATTAGGAATAGTTAAAAGAAAAAAATTTACAAGATCAACTTTCCTATATTGACAAAATAATACATCATGGAAATGTATGTTACTTTCAAAGTATCTCTTTATCCTTTTCTTAAGATTATAAAACCTTGCATCCAAAAATCTATGAGATTATTTTATGGAGAAAGATGAGAAAATATTCTAATAAATTCATCATGGGAAAACAAATAATATTAAGATCTAATTTTTGATAAAGTTCCAAGATAATTGGGAAGTTTTTGTGATGAATAATGTGAATCACCTTAAAATGGTACTCCAATAAATTATGATAATTTCCTTGGTGAGAAAAAGTATGTTTTTCTATAAATTCTAAAAGAAAACTTATGTTATTATTTAATTAAATTCAAAGAGGTATAAAAATCATAAACAAGTTTTTGGTAATACTTATCAATTTATCTTTCTCTGAAGACAAACTAATTCTAATAATTTTGTTTTAGAGCCAGCAGATAATACTAAATACGATCTGTCAAACTAAAAACAAAACTTTCAGACTAGGTACTCTTGTTGGCAACATCAGTTTGGTGGAAAATGTCTCGAGAAGCCAATATGGGTTGGGGGGTCCCTAATATATATAGGTGACTGAGATGATTTTTGGGCTTCCAAATTATATCAAAAATTGAGATGATGGGTCTTTTGATCTGATGGTTAAAATTCCTATGATGAAATAATTAAAAAGTTTTGAACTCTTGGGGGTTTTAAGAAATTTTATTATATTTCTAGTGGATACAATTTTTTTTTAAAACAAAACAATATTTTTATTAAAACTAATAATAATAATAATAATAACAATCTCAACTAATTATAATAAAATAGTGAAAAAATTAAAATATAAGAATAATTACTTTTAGAGTATAAAGTTTCTTTAGTACGAATAACATGTTCTTGGAAGTTTAAAAAATAATTTTATTAAAATAGTATTAAAAATATTTAATATGATTGTTTTTTAAATATTTTTTTTAGAAAAACTTAAAATAGAGTAAAATTAAAATTAGACACATTATAATATTTTCATAAATTCAAGCTTTTTATAAAAACATGAGTCTGTAAAAGTCATTATTATAATTTTTTAAAGAAAACTAAATTTTTTGAAAAATTAAATTTTTTAAAAATAACAAACATATGTAATCCTCATAAGAAAATGAGTAACTTAATTTAAGGAGATTGTTCAACAATAAGTTGATATGAATGATCAATTTACATAGATCATTCATATAATTTTTAATTTATTCAAATATATCGGAAGGTAATGGTTTTATAAAAATATCATAAAGTTGTTATTTAATTTTAATAAATTGTAAAATTATATATATACTTTAAGTTTGTGATAACTAATAAATTTATTTCTAATATCTATGTGTTTTTAATGTGAGTGATGTTCATGGTTCTTACTTAAATTAATGTCACTAGTTTTGTCACACAATATTTGAGTTTTTTTAAAATCATGCCATAATCAAGAGTGGTCTTCCATTGTACTAAGGCAAGGAAAACTGTTGCTCCTAAGGTCTTATAATTTAATTTCCTAAAAAATCTCATTCTGATTGGAAAGAATAATAAAATCTTCCTTGGAATTGTGTAATACACATTTATCATTTCTAAAATTCACAAGTTAACCTTCATCACCCAATTGAATTATGCTTATAGGGTTGTTATTAAGGCATTTAACAAAATAAAAATTATAAATTAAATCTTTTCCAGGAATAAAAATATTACCTATACTAATAATCTCTCATTAATCATTATCACCTAAGGAAAATTTTACACCTTTCATCTTGATAGTATTTTCAAATAAATCTTTGTGTCCATTCAGATGTCTAGAACACCCACTATCCATCCAAAAAATATTTCTATTGTTTGAACTACATTTTTTTTACAAAAAAAAAATAGACTTTTAGAACCCAAACCGTCTTGGGTATGGTGTTAGAAAAAAAAATCTTAGGTAACCAAATTTGTTTATAAAAATAACATTTATAAATTACTAAGGATTCAATTATATTTAAAGAACAATTTTTGTCCTAGTGAAAAACACTTTGGCATTTTTTAGAAAAGGGTTCAATTTTCAGAACAAAGTAATTATTATTGAAAAGAGGTTTTTTTGAGTAAAAAAATTTCAATACTATGTTTATAAGTATTTATTTGTTTATAAATTTTATCAAAATTTTTTTTACGAGTGGTAGATGTGGAAAAACGATTCTTGAGAGAAAAAATTTTAGACTTTAGTTTAATAACTAACTCCTTATCCTCACTATCAATCTTTTTGGAATTAAATTTATCAAAAATAATATATTAAACTCATTTTCCAAAAATAGTTTTTCAAGGTTTTTAGAAATGGTTTCTCTTTAAAATGTTTCTTATCAAGATCTTAAGAATGATCTGATACTTCTTCTTTTTAAAATGCTTATCCTTGAATTTTCCATATCAACTTTTTTACTTACTTCTCAATTTTAATTTTCAAATAATTTTACGTTGAAAGAAAGTTATACATAAGAGGGTAAACAATTATATTAATTATTTGATGAATATTTCTCAATTGAATATTTTGAGTTTTTTCTCAATATCAGATTCAGGATAATTTTCACTTAAAGATATATTTATATGGTTTTTAGCGGTGTGTACCTTACCCATTAAACAAATATTTTAATTGGGTAGTCTATAAAGAAGACCAATGGTCATCAATCCGGAACATTAATTATCAAAATTATTATATGAGTAATATCCTCAGCATTCACTCCAAGAATATTTTTCTTTATGAAATTTATTTCCTTTTTAATTTTAATACATTTCATGATTTCTATTATAATTTATTTCTTTCCTATATTTCCTTCTTACCCTTGGACAAACATGTCTGATATGTCAAGATCTTTCATAATAAGAATCTTTATAATATTTAATTTCATTCCATCCCTTATTACTTTTATTATATAGATACTGAAAATATTTATTACCAACTATCTTGTTCATCCACTGAGAAAGATTATCCAGTTCTTTTTTGGATTTTTTAGAAACACTAGAATCAGATTTTATAGATACCTTTTTATTTTTTAAAGACATAAATTTTTTTTCTAGTGTCTGAACATTAGTAGGTTTTTTATAGTATTGAAAGAAAACCTCCATTATTTTTCTTAGTTTTCTAAACATCTATTTATAATATTCTCTCATACTGCATCAATGTTCCAATAATACGATTTAATGTGATATTATTAACCTTCTTTGTTTCATCAATAACAGTTCCTTTATGCTCCCATTCATTAGGAATGATATCTATTATATTTTCCATGAAAATTTCATTATCTAATAATTTTTATCCAATTTATTTAAGGCGATTTATGATATCCATAAATCTTTGATTCATTTTATCCACAGATTCCTTGAGAAAAAATAAAAAATATTGATAGTCATCTCTTAACGTGGCTCTCCGTGTTTCAGCAACCTTGGAAGTTACTAAGTGAGTTAATTCAATATTTTTCCTAATATCATTTTGCTACTTCACAAGATTATATCTAGATATATAAGCTCCTAGTAATGGAACCTAACAAATCATTCCTTACTTTTTAATTCAACTAACATTCCATATATTATTGATTAGTAAAGGATCCAAATTCCTTATTAGTTATTTTATAATTACCAATCAACATGAAAAAGTTATCAACTCCTTTTTTGATTGAAAGATTCTTCATTATATCCCACCAGAATTCATAATAATCATTATAAAAAAATAGTGGTCTATTAGGATTCAATTTATAAATGGATCCGACATTAGTTCCTTCCATATTTTGAAAACAAATAGAAGTATTATTTTCCACAATACAAATTAATGTAACGAATATTTTCAAAATAAAATTTTATAATAAAATTAAAATAAACAAGAAATATAAAAGTAGATAAAAGTATATAAATTACTTGAGTTATGAAATCCTCCTTTGATACTAATAGTAGGATATAAATATGAGATATATTAATATTAGGATAAAATAATGTTTTCAGGATGGCTCAAACAGAAGAGGGGGGGGGGGGGGGTGAATTGTAGTTTTAAAAAATTTAGTTTTAATTTATTTAAGCTAAAACAATTCAGAAGACCTCTTTATGTAAAAGGAACTGATTCAGCCTTGGATGTCTACTTATCAAAGTATCGTAATCAATTTGATTTTGATATATCCAAATAAAATAATTACAATCATAAAGAATATGATTATATTGTATCTAGAGTATATATGATTAGATCAGAGTAAAGAATGGTAATAAAAAATTATATGAATAACTTACAGTAAATAGATTATATTCAATATAAATACGATTAAAAGACCATGTCTCATATTCACATAAAATCCAATTAGTAAAACAGATTATATTTATCAGAATGAGTGTTTTTACAATAAAACTATTTCATATAAGTATAGTTGAATAAAAAGACATATATAAAAAAATAAAAAAATAAATCAATATAATAATGAGTTATAGTTTTTTAAAAATTGAACAGATCTCTTTTAATATTAAGATTAAGGTAGCCATAAACCCTGGCTATAGGTATCCCTTGTTTTATACTTACAATAAATTATATCTTTCCTTAGTTAAAAAAGCCTTTGATACGATGTTCAGATTATTTGTGTTCCTATCCCTGAAATCCCTCAATTCGATGGATCATATTATGCCACCCAATATCTATGTTCCCCTGATCAATACAATGATCATTTTATCACTCTTTCTATCATTGGGATCCCTCGATCACAATCACACAATGAGACACATAATGAAATTACAAAACAATTCTTAAGAGGACAACCTGGAAAGACATTCTTAAGAAAGGATCTATCTAAATAAATACAAGAGACTAAGAACAAGTTGTTCAAACATTGTATACTTTAGAGAAAATAAGATTGAAATGGAATCAATAGATTCAGACTCTTCAAATGAATGAGTATTTATAAAAAATCTTCCCAACAATCATATTTTCCCGAACAGTCATATTTGTCTGAGTTTTTTACAATGACTTGGATAACTAACACTTCAACGACTCTTTTATAAATAGGTTTAAAATATAGTATTGATTTTCATCGTTATAGTGTAAAATAAATTCCTTACTTTAGATATCATTTTTCTAAATTCATAATTTAATGTAATTCAATATAATAGACATTATTATAAATGTCATTACGATTAAATAAGTATGATTCTGATGTTTATTAGTTCCTATATCCATTTGATTAAAAAGATATTGTTAGTAAAAAATACAATAAAAAAGACTTATATCTGATATGATAAAGGTGAATATGATTCTTATCAGATCAATACCCATTAGTACAATAGTAATGAATAAATTTAGTTTATATTCATGAATACATCATAACTAATTCTAAGTATGGTACTAATTTATGTTTTCTGTAAAAAAATTCTAAAACTTTATAGATATAAAAATTTAGTAAAGTAAGTATAAAGAAAGTGATTGTGATTTTCAAAAAATAATTATAAGTGAAAATTATGACTCAAAAAAGAACCCTAAAAATTATAAATTGTTTTATTAAATTAAAACAAGTATCAATGAAGAGAAATTGAGATGAAAACCCTTTTCTCATGCCGAAAGTGTTCTTAAAAAGAAATTAAATTTTTGAGTACTTAAATTAACTATATTATATATATACCCTAGAAACATATTCATTTATATCTCTCTTTCCATGGTCCTTTAACAATCATATGTTATTTATTTACAATTTCATTTTCTTTCCTACATTTTTTACTTGAGGTTTTTCATCCAATTTCCCCGTAACTCATTATGTATGTTTTCCATGGTAAAACTCATTAAAAATAGATTCATAATCTAGATAATTAACATTTTAATGGAAATATTTTTTATATTTCTTTAATCCAATAATGATTGGTTATGTTAAAAGATAAAACTAATTTCTCGTGGAGGTGATTTTTTTTCACATACAAAAAATCAATGTTTTCATTTCTCAATGAATGATAGGGAAGGAATATAAATGATAATTTTAAATTTTAGCATCATATTTATATTATAGATATCATATTTTTTAATACATTAAATAAATTTTATCATCTATTTATTATGTTGATGAAAAACTGAAGACATCGCTCTGTGGAGGTGGTAGTCCGTGCAAGACATTAATGAAACTTTCATTTTTCCTACCAGATAGAGTTGAATAAATAATGATTATTATATTAATATAATAAAATTTTAGAATAATAATTATGATAATTTATTTATATTTTTATCGATGTATTGTATCTTGATTAGGATGATTATGAAGAAAAACATAAAACCCGTTTAATACTTGTCTAGGACACTTGATATCTCAATGGAGAAATTCCTAGAATTAAATGGCATAGGTTAAAATAGTGTGACTAGGGACTTAATAATGTTTGAGAAAATTTTATGATATTATATTTGGGCAGCTATGCAATGAAAATTTTAATGGTAGGTGTAACCGTTCAGGGTTTGAATTGATCCACTTTAAAAGTAAAGAAAATGGTAGTTTTTAGAATACTGTAATGCCCCGACCCTAGTTACCTTGAGTCAGTTTAATATTACATAACATTGGCATGATCACAATGGAACAAATCTAGAAAGACCAATCAATTTATTTTCGTTGGAAGTACTGGATACATACATATGTTTTTTCATTACATTATGATATGAAAAGCAACAACATTGTGTCTTCTTTGAACACATTGACCTCCCTTAGACTATCCATGCAGGTTAGTTATAATATACTTATTTACATCCTGGAAAAAATAAAACATAGAAAGGAGTGAGCTTAGATGCTCATTAAGGATAACAATATAGCAGAAACTATTATAAATAAGCATAAACATTTAAGGCAATGTATAATACTATAACACAATCCTTGTAAATAAAAACATCATCATAATATGGAAAAGATGAATCAAAATTTTCTATTTACTTATTCACATGGATATTATACTAGTAGAATAATAACATTTAATATCAATAGCCAATTTCATAATGACGGAATGCATAATGACGGACATCATAACCACATAGTGAAGGCTTAGTTCCAAGACTAGAAAAAATATTTTTTTCAAGACCTTATTCCAAGAAAATAGTTTATCTCATGAGACCTATCGATGCATCGAGGATATATATTGGCTCAACCTTTTACTTACTAAGTCTAATTCATTATTCATATGAAAATGCTGAAACATAATATAAACATCTGTATTGAAACTAGCATAAGAAATGTTAATACTTTAACCATAAAACATGAATGGTATAGAAATAACACATACACAGTCAATCATATAAAAAAACCTACAATACAATAGGGAATATTGTATCATAATAAATCAACATAAAATAATTGTAAAATCCATAAAAGGATGTTGACATAGATGCAATCAAAAATATTTGAGAGAAATATATCCTTCTATTTTGAAATCATTTAAAAGTCACATAATTATAAAATAATCCATTTATTTTGAAAATAATATTATATTCCGGTAAGGGAAGATTCAAATGTGTTATAACAATGAAAAATAGTCACACCCTCCATATATGTTAAAAAACATTCTTACCTCAATTTTTCAGAATGGACATAATGTTCCTTGTTTGGAAAGTGACGGAAAGATTCCTTTAAAAACAATTTATAAAAATTCATACAATGGTATAAAATAATTTAACCCATAATCTATGAAATATTAAAAATGTTTTGAAACACATTTTTAAGAAACATGGATTTAGATGATAAGGAGGTCCCAATAGATACTCACGTATAAACAACATCCGATAATAAAGAGATTGTAAAATTAAACCTTACCTTGTACTTTTACTTGATCAAGGGTATGTTAAAATCCTTTACAATTGTTAAATCATTGTTATTAAATTATACAAGAACCATATACCTAAATATGATATCTTATATGATCTTATAATATTTTTTTGTTAATAATATTTCAGTAGTATCATTATTTCATGTGTTAACTGATTAATTCTCCTTTATATACTTGGTTAAATAAGATATGGTTGTTATGGATAGGATGTATTTGATTTATATACAGAATTATATTAGGTTCTGAAACATTATTTTGAATCATAAAATGAAAATTATTTTTGAATGGTTATGATGGGTAACGAATTTCTTCCCGTTCGTGGAGACGATAAGCCGTACGTACACACGAGCGACAATATCATACTATTGATGGTGAAATAATATGTAATTAGATGTTATATCATATAAAAAGAATAATTAACATGTTATATTTATTATTTACATCATTTATACTCATTATTATACCCATCCAAATAATTAAGTGTTTGAATAACGGACAACACTATGACGTGGAGATGGTAAGTCGTATGTACGCATGTATGGTGACTTTTCATTCATAGGATGGATAGAATATTAAATATAGTTGTTCCATATTTATAATAACATAATCGTATATATAAGGTACTGGATTTATTATTTTGGTATGGAAGAAACACAAAATGATGAAGTGAAATAAGAAAAGAACGTTGAAAGAGGTGGTGAAATTATTACCTCTTCTTCTAGTGTTTCCTTTTAAGATGATCAAAAGGGCTTCTTAGGTTGGATTTCTGATCAAAGTAACACCTCTAGGTAGAATTGAGGATAATTGGGAGGATATTTGAGAATGGGTTGGCCAAGCCAAATGGATTTGGAGGTTTGATTTTGAGAGAAGAGTAAGTACCCCTTTATAAGAGAGGTGAGGGTCACTTTAGGAAAAGCTTTAAATATTATTTTATTATACAATCATATTCAGTTTATAATGGAAATAAAGTATTTATTTCAAGGATAATGTAGGAATGGGTCTAAAACCTCTGAAAAATAGGTTTTATATAGGTTTAGGGCACCATATTAGCCTTATCTTTTAGATTTAACTCTTAGTTAAATAGTTTAACTTTTACCACGTATTATTGTATTATTATAATAAATGGTTAACAAGCTTACTATAAAACACCAATAGAACCAAAAGTGGTTCATTATTGATATATCTAACCTTATATAAGTCCTTTGGCTGAACCTTATATTTTTATTAATATTTTATCAATTAATAATATAGTATTTGTTTTAAAAACTCAATTATGTCAATTTTGACACTATTTAGTATTTGGTTTTTTGAAAGTCATGAAAACTTTATAATTTAGAAAAAATTTATTTAATCAACCCTAAAATGTAATATTAACCTATAAAATTCGTGTAATACCTAAAAAGTCTCAATTTACTATTATTTTAATACTTATAATATCAATTATTTTAATCTTTCATTAATAAGGTAATTACTGCGTCATCATTGTGTCACAAATAAATATATTTATTTAATGTCTAAAAATTATAAATAAAATACCATTGTGTAGGAAATATTTTTATATTTCTAATTAATGTTTATAGTCGAATTTATCTTATGTATAACCCTATATTAAAAATGTTTTATTTACTGAACGTTGAATTTAACTCTTTTAACTCTTCTTTAAATAAAATAATAAAAAATGTCCTAATCTAATCCCAGTGGACCAAATTGATCATATTTTATACCTAAGGTTGATATTGGTCAAAAAAACTTATCCAATTGAAATAGGACATGTGTTAGGGTAATTATAATATCATTTTTACCTTTAATTACCCTATTTACTTTTATCCATTGTAAATAAAAGTCCAAAGTTACTATTCACCAAAAAATATTTTCTTCTTATTGAAACACATTTTATTTACTGATGTCAACCATGTCTCTATGATTTTTGAAATTCAATTCACAGATGCGGTAAAATTATATTTTATGAAAATTTCCAATTGCCCCTAGAAGGTGGGTCAAAAAAGATAAAAATTTCAATAAAATTTTATATATCTAATGTTATTATAAAATGACTCCAACTAATTAAATTGAACATATATAGGTATTATGTATCTGTTTTTACCTAAAATAAATTGAAATAAAACAACTAGTTATATAAATAAAAAATTAGTTTTAAACAATAACACAATCTTTTTCACTATTCATAGAAAATTTAATGTTTTTAGAAAAGTACCAAAAATTCACCCTAAGCTAATTTTGATATTAAAAATCCAAAAATGAAGTCAATTTTTAAAAATAAAATATATAAAATTTCAAAAAGTGGGTATTACTATTCATAACAGCTAGTTTGACTGGTCGTGGGGTGCTAGAACTCAAAGTTGCATACAACACAAACTATTTCATTATTCAAAGAGAACCATATCATAGAATATTGGGGTGTTACATTATTTCCTACTTCAATAAATTTCATCCTTTCAATTTGAAATTGTTCTTCAAATATAAAAGTTAAAAAAATATAGAAAATACTTTTGTGGTAACCCACATCAGAAATATGGTTAATAAAATTTAGTCTTAATAAGAAGGAAATGGAAATGAAAAATTCAACATGAAATTAGGATTTAGAATAGGATAAAATAGTTAGAAATTATAATTGGAGGAAAAACATAAATATTTGTAGAGAGTGATTGAGGCCATCAATCACAAACAAGTGAATGCAAAATTAAGGACCTTAAGACCCTAAATCTATGATGACTTAAAATATCACGAGTTCAACAAAACATATAGTATTAAGAAAATATATTTTTGGTTTTAAGACCCTTTCCCTAAATTTTAAGTCTTAATTTCTTTATAGAATAAGAAAAAATATTACTTGACAAGTAGATTTACATCCTTTAACTAATTTCTACCACAAACTCATCTCTCACTCCAAAACATAATAGAACTAAAAAATTTTCTATTTATCCAAAATGTATAAGGTTCCAAATATAAACATATACCATTTAAATGAATAAAACTATATTGTAATAACTAGGGACTTCCTGTGGATTAGTGGTAGGTGATAAATCCTTGTAACACTTTGGTTGTGGGTTCGATTCCTACATCTTTGTCCGCTACGATGGGTGATCGCCCGACCTGGAGGCTTTCCTTTTTCTAAAACTATACATTTATAATATTACCAAAATAATATTATAAAATATTTTAACCTTAAACAATACTATCCAAATTTCAACTTAATCCATTCCAACCTTTATAGTTATCCCAAATACTTCTATCCAAACTCTCTCTAAAAGGGATCTAAATTCCAAAATAAATTATAACATCTGATTCCCCGAACAACGTAAATTTTATCTTATTGTAAAAAAATTTAAATATGATTACCTTAATCATATTAAAAACTAAAAAAATAAGCACTGTAGTATAATCCTTATATATATCACATTCTCCTTATAACCAATATATAATTCTTGAATCAAAAAACACAAATAGATTAATTATTCCACTTATACTGTAGTAACAACATAAGCTTGGCCTTTCTCCCTTGGGCTTTTCTAAAGTATGTTTCCTTGGGGCTTAGGTTATTCGTTTTCATAATTCCCCATTTCTCTACAATTGTAGCATTCAACACAGATAACCTTTTTTTCCTTTGCAGTCACGAACCTGGTGAATTTTTTCTCCACATTTATAACTAACACCCATTCCTTTTAGGCATGTATGAGGTTGTTTCTTCCCACAATTATCATATAAGGGAAAATACTTATTTACCTCTTTACCTTTATCTCTCTCTTGTTCCATCATTCTCTTCTTCTCTTTCTTTAATTTAATTCCATAAAACTTAGAGAATTCATTTTCTATCTTGATATCACATGAGACTATATATTCATACATTGAGAAGGATTGTAAGACTAATGATAGATGGAGAAATGGTTTTAACCCATCAAATTATCGATCAATATTACTCCTTGGGTTCTGTATATAATCTGAAGCAGGCCTTGATAAACTTGTAAAGTTATCCTCTTGCTTTGCGATATTCTCATACTCCTTTTGCCTCAGACTCAGAAATTTCCTTTCCATATCGGCTTGATGGTTATGGGGAATGAATTTTTCTAATAAAATCTCTTTAAAATCCCACCATTCCATATTTGATAATTCATCATCCTTCTTTGTGTTATGAATTAATGACCACCATTGATCTGCATCTCCCGTGAGGTGATTTATTGCAAGGACAACTTTTTTCCATTTTTCAAGTACCCAAAGTATAAAATATTGTTTCTAAGGAACTTATCCATTGTTCTGCTAAAAATGAATTTATAGTCCCATTTAATTTTGGTGGTTGTTTCCTCATGAAGTGGACCAACATTGATCCTCTACATTGTGGATCAGGGTGATCTATACAGGTAAGGTTATTTTTCATAACCAAAGTGAGGTGTCCCAGTATGGTAATATGTTGTTCAGAACTAGTTTCATCACCAGATAAACTGTAATTATCTTGAACAGGAGGAAAATCCCTACATGAATTACGTGCATTTATATAGTTTCCATTCCTTCCACTCGGAACCATTTCGAAACAATGGCATACACTAGATTAGTTTATGAATCACAATATATAATTCCAAACTAGAAAAATACCTAACATAAATTGAACAGTTTATGGATATAATCCATAATAATAAAAATGTTTACTTTGAGGGAGTATTTACTCATAAATCCTTCATAATGGTTTTTAAAGAAAATGTGAATTATCCTATGCATATTCCCCAGGGGTTTCATAACCAAGAGTGCAACAAGGCCCATCGCCATGTACCAGGATACCCCAGATCAATCTTGAAGCTCCTTGTCAGATTTTTCAATCCTAGGTACATCTGTGCCAGATCTTCCTTTACCTAATCGTATCCAGACCGGGATGTATTGTTTGGAAAACTCAAAAATATTTACATTACCAATATCATAGGAAGTTATTCTATAATAATCCTTAATGTCTATCTTAGGGTAATGTTCTCTAATCAGATTTTTTCAAAATATAGTTTCCAAGTTTTGAACTAAACTTCCTCTCATACCAACTGTAACACCTATACCCTATTTACCCAGAGTCTGTGCAATATTACATAACATTTTCATGATCACAAGGGATCAAATTCTGAAAGTCCCATCGGTTTAGTAGCCTTGGAAGTTCTAGATAAAGACATAAATTTTACATTACATTATGAAATGAAAAACAACAACATTGTGTCTCCATTGAACACATTCATCTCAATTATACTATCCCTGTAGGTTAGTCATAATATACTTTTCACATCCTAGAAAAAATAAAACATAGGAATAGGTGATATCAGATGCTAAGTAATGATAACAATATAGTGGAATGTGTCATAAATAAGCATAAAAAAATCCAATTTCATAATAAATCAAAATCCCAATGATTGAATGCATAACAAAATCCTTTTAAACAAAAACTTCAGCATAATATAGAAAAGATAAATCAAATTATTTCCTTTACTTATTCACATGGATATTCTGATAGTCAAATAATCACAAGTAATATCAATAGCCAATTTCATAATGATGGAATGCATAATGTTGCACATCATAACCACATAGTCAAGGCCTAGTTCTATGACTATGAATAAGATTTTGTTAAGGCCTTGTTCTGAGAAACTAGTTTGACTCATGAGGCCTACCGATGCATCTATGATCTATAGAGGGCTCCACCCATCACTTACTAAGTCCAATTAAATCTTCATGAGAAAAGGTTGAAACCTAACATAAACATTTGTATTAAAACTAGCATACGAAATGTTAATAATTTAACTATAAACCATGAATGGTATAAAAATAACACATCCATAGTAAAACATATCAATTAACCTTCTATACAATATGGATGATATTATCATAATAAATCAACTTCAAACAAGTGTAAAATCCATCAAAGGATTTTGACATAGATGAAATAAAAACTATTTGGGAAAAATATCTCTTTATATAATGAAATCATTTAAAAGTCACAAAATTATAAAAGAAAAAATTTATTTTGAAAATAATATTATAATCTTGTAAGGGAATCTTTGAAGTTGTTATAACAACGGAAAATATTTTCACCCACCGTATAAGTTAAAAAAACATTCTTACCTCAATTCGTGGAAAAGGTAATAAAGTACCTTGATTGGAAAGCGAGGAAAATATTCCATTCAAAAAATTTTATAAAAATTAAAACATGGGTATAAATTAATTTAAACAATAATCTATGAAATATTAATTTTTTTTGGAATAAAATTTTAAGAAACTTGGATGTGGATGATAAAGTGGTCCCAGTAGATACTCACGAATTAACAACCTCTGATAATAAATAGATTGTAAAATTAACCCTTACCTAGTACATTTACTCGATAGAGGGTATATTAACCTCATTTATAATAGCTAAATAATTTTTAGTAAATTATAAATGAAACACATACATAAATATGATATCTTATATGATCTTCTAATATTTCTTTGTTAATAATATTTCAGTAGTATCATTGTTTCATGTGTTAACTGATTTGTTTTCCTTTATATGCATGGTTACTTAAGCCATGTTTGTTATGGGTAGGATTTATTTTATTCTTATCCAGAATTATATTAAGTTATTAAACATTATTTTTAATCATACAATGAAAATTATTCCAGAATTTTTATGATGGGGAATGAATTTCATAGCGTTCGTGGAGACAGTAATCCGTACGTACGCACGAGAGAAAATATCATTCTATTGATGATGAAATCATATGTAATTGGATGTTAAAACATATATATAGAGTCTTTAACATGTTATATTTATTATTTACATCCTTGATACTCATTATTATACCCATCCAAATAATTAACTGTTTGAATAACAAACTACCCCACGACGTGGAGATGGTAAGCCATATGTACGCACGCATGGTGACTTGCCATTAATAGAATGGATAGAATAATAAATATGGTTGCAAAATATTTATAATAATATAAAAGTATGTATAAGGTACTGGAGTTATTATTTTGGTAAGGAAAAAACTAAGAAAGTGGACGTGTAAGAATAAAAAAAACTTTGAAAGAGGTGGTGAAATTATTACCTCTCCTTCGGATGTTTCCTTTTGAGTAGATCAAAAGGGATCCTTAGGTTATCTTTCTGATCACATTAAGGCCTATAGGTTGAATTGAGTGTAGTTGGGAGGATATTTTTGTAGGGGTTGGCTGAGGAAAATGGATTTGGAGGTGTTATTTGGAGATAATGGGAAGTACCATTTTATAAGAGAGGTGAGGGTCACTTTAGGAAAAGCATGAAATATTATTTTATTGTACAATCATATTCAGTTTATAATGGCTAAAAAAGGATATATTTCAAGGATAATGTGGGTATGGGTCAAAAAAATCTTAACCAGTAGGTTTTAGGTAGGTTTAGTTCACCATATTTACTTTATATTATGGATTTAACTCTAAGTTAAATAGTTTAACTTTTACCATGTATTCTTGTATTATTAAATTAAATGGTTAATAAACTTACTATAAAAATATAAGGTAAACCAAAGTGGTTAATTATTGATATATAAAAACTTATATAATTACTTTGGGTGTACATTATATTTTTAGGAATAAATTATCAATAAATAATATAGTATTTGTTTTAAAAACTCATTTATGTCAACTTTGACACTATTTAGTATTTTGTTTTTTTTAATTTCATAAAAACATTATCATTTCAAAAAATATTTATTTAATCAACCCTAACATGTAATATTAACCTATAAAATTTATATAATACATAAAAAGTCTCAATTTATTTTTTTTTAATATTTTTAATATCAATTATTTTAATATTTCATTAATAAGGTAATTACTACATCATCATTGTGTCATAAATAAATTTAATTATTTAGTCTAAAAATTATAAATAAAATAACATTATGTAGGAAATAGTTTTATATTTCAAATTAATGTTTATAGTCTAATTTATCTTATGTATAACCCTATATTAAATTTTTTTAGTTATTATACTTTGAATATAACACTTTTAACACTTATTTAAATAAAATAATAATAAATGTCCTAATCTAATATAATTTTAAAAAAATGATCATATATTATTCCTAAGGTTGATTTTGGTTGAGAAACACTTATCCAATAGAATTAGTACATGTGTTAGGGTAATTATAATATAATTTTTACCTTTAATTACGATATTTACTTTTAACCGTGATAAATAATAGTCTAAAGTTACTATTCCAAAAAAATTATTTTCATCTTATTGAACTACATTTTACTTACTGGTGTCAACCGTGTCTCTCAGATTTTGTAAATTCAATTCATAGAATCAGTAAAATTACGTTTTATACAAATTTGCAAATGCGTCTAGAAGGTGAGTAAAAGACGATATAGATTTCAATAAAATTTTCTATATCTAATATTATTTTAAAATAACTCCAATGAATTATATTGAACATATATAGGAATTAGGTATCTCTTTTTACCTAAAATAAATTTAAATATAATAAATAATTATTTAAATAAAAAGTAGGTTTTATACAATAACGTAATGTTTTTCACTATTCATCCAAAATTGAATGTTTTTGGAAAAATACCAAAAATTCACCCTAAGAAAATTTTGATATTTCGAATCCATAAATGAAGTCCATTTTGAAAAATAAAAATAAAAAATTTCAAAAATTGGGTATCACTATTCATAATGACTAGTTTGATTGGTCATGGGGTGCTAGAACTCGAAGTTGCGTACAACGCAAGCTATTGCATTCTTCAAAGAGAAACGTACCGTGGAAGATTGGGGTGTTACAAATACAATTTACACCTTCATGATAAAATTATGATTAAGTGGTAAATATACCTATATTTTTAAAATAATTGACTATTAGGTGTATTTAGGAAAAAATAGACTCAAAAAGAGAGTTAAACACGTGTTTTACACATGTAATAGTGTTTTTTATTAGGTTTTAACATTTCACTCTTTTACTTTTAAACAAGGTAATTAGTTTTTAACTAAGTGATTTTATGTTTTATTAAAAATTTAAAAAACCCATATAACCAAATTTGGGTTATATAGAACTAAATGCTACTGCTATTAATTTATTTAAATTTCTAAATATTATAGAATCATCCTTTCAATTAAAACATATAATGTGTAGAAAACTATTTTCGTAAAAAATTTACATTTTGACTATTATGGAATCTTAATATAATTTAGTAATGATAACCAATTAAATGGGTGTTAATATATATATATATATATATATATTATACTTAATATTTGAGTTAAAATTTAAATTTTTCAATTTTATAGATCTTAAAATTACAAGATATTAATAAAATAGTTCTTTGAAGAAAAATTTTATTCCATTATCATTGTAATTAACACTAACATGACTAGTATTATCATTATGTATAGAAATTAAATTGAACATGTTAAATGATTATTTCATTTTCAACTCATATAGGAAATAAATTTTATTATCCTTAATTTATATAATTTATAAACACTAATTCAAAATATATGTGTGGAAAAATAGTCTTTAGTGTGAAATATTTCTTGAGTTTAAGAAATATTAAACATGTTTTTTATAAATTTAACTTATTATTTTCAAATGAATTATATTAATCATTTAATAGATATTTTTTATAATTGAATATTTTATTAAAATTTTAATTTACTCTTTTATTATAAAAGTCATAGATTTTAGAAAAATTGATATTTTTTATATTTATGTAAAAAGCAGTTATTTTAAAAAAAATCCCAAAATTTAAACTTAAGATAATATTGTTATTAAATATATAAAATTTATATTAAATTCTTGAAATCAAAATTATTAAATTTATAAATTCAATTTATTAATAATCATAAAATTCAATGAATAAATATTTTTATTAAAAAATAAAATTTTCGGAAAAAAAAGCTTTTAAGATTCTTATTTAATATGATTTATAGATTAAATTGGTCCAAAAGAATTATTAATATAAAATTTAATTTAAAATTCTTAATTTTAAATTTATTGAAATAAAATGATCATATCACATAAAAACCATTTTCATAGAAAAAAATATTTTCTAAACGAAAAATGATCTTATCAGTCATTTTAGGCAATATAATTGAATTTAATTAATTTTAAAAGTAACCTTTATTTTAATTTTTATTAATTTTTTATAATGTGATTCCTTATATTTATTCCAACAAATGAAAATTCTAGTTTTTAATGACCATGAATAAATATGAATATTTTATATAAATATATTGGGGTTTAGTTTTTGTTCTGTATTTCATGAAGAGAATGTTTTCAAACAAAATAAAATTATAAGATGAAAAAAATATTCTAATCTAAGTTATTTATAAATAATATGTAAGATTATTAAGTAAAGTATTATATAAAATTTTGAATTGATGTAGGATGATGATTTTTGAATTAAATTATAATGTTTATAGGGCTTTGAAATGTAAATGAAATAGATAATTATGAATGTTTTAAAAAATATCTAAATGTAGAAGAATAAAGAACACATTAAACATCTAAAAAGAAGTGGTTTTGTGTGTATAGTTATGAATAAAAAACATATGATACCAATGTAGTTTTGTTGCACTGAAGAATAAAAAGAAAATTAAATACGGGGACAAGAAATTTGGATTCTAGTCTGAATAATGTGTTTTTAACTTGTGAAAGAGATAAAGAATAAGCTGTTGAATTTCAGGCTTGTTGCTATGAAGATTTAGAAGGTGTTATAAGAACTGTTCTTGCATACAAGAAGAAGGCATGGCTTCTATATTTTTCTGAAAGTAATAGAATATGAATAATATGATTGGAAAATAATAGAATAAATTTAATAAGTATAATATGGATGTAAAAATATCATACTTTAATAAAATATATTGTACCACATTAAGAGTAAGTATAGAGACCTAGTTGGATTTTTTTAAAGTGTGGGGGAACCATACACTATTTAAAGATAGTTAACATGATGTTTATAATATTACATGCCTGTTTGTAACTCATAGGTGTGTTACAAATGGTTAATATGATCTTTGGATTTTTCTATTCATATAAATGATTTTTCTTTCTTGTTAAAATGTATAGTTTTTAAATCTAATTTTATATTTTTTGTGTACATTTGAATGTGTTCATTGGAAGCATGTAATTTGATAAAAAGTAAGATCTATTCCCATTACAGTACATATGTAACATGATTGTAATAAAACTATAAATTGAATAAAAATATCCTAACACTAATTCACCACCCCTTACTCTATGTGTTTAGTATATCCCAAATCTTTCCTCTAAATTGGTATTAGATCTTGGTTCACCTTTGATTGGATTCCATTTTTTGAAATTATTACCTTTTTATTATTTGATAATACTTCAGAATGAAAAATTTTGTGTAGTATTGGTGAAGATTTATTTATATATTATTATATTTAAATATCGGTTAAAACCATTATGAAAATGGAATTGATTATGATATTGAAGAAATTATCCCCTTTATCAAATGAAAAATTGTTATAATTTCTTTAAGATAAAGTACTAAATAAGATATATCTAACCTGAATAAGAAAACACTTTAATTTAATCAACGACCTTGGGTATCAATACTACTTACACCTAAAAATTATTAACTAATTTATTTTTTGATGATATTAGTGTATAATAATTCTTAAAAAACTCTCATGAAGTAAAAAGCATTACTTGGATTGATCAAAAGTAAATAAATATATCATTTGATGTTTTATAGAATATATTCAATAGATTTCCCAAAACATTTTTCATTTTTAATTTTTGGGTCTTTAAAATAATGTATAAAGAAATCAATCAACATGAAGAATAGTCTTTAAAATGGATAAATCCTTGTATGATAATTTTTTCACTTTTATAAATCCCTATATATAGTTTTCAATCATATAAGAGAATATATATATTTGATAGATATTCTCCAATTTTTAGAATTAATTTCTAAAATAAGATCAAGGGAAGGATGATATCATAAATAAACATAAATATAAGATTCATTCATTATATGGTAATTAGGGAACCATCATTGATGTTAAGGATGTACAATTATAGGTCAAATTGAAGAATATCAAAGATCTCTACAATATTTTAAAAAATATGGACAAAATGGATAACTAGGAAGATGAAATTATTAATGATGATTTTTAAGAGAAGAAGATATTGATTTATGATCATAAGAATGAACTGAATATGACATTTCTTAAATAATAGGTTAAATTGGATATTATTGAAATGAAATATATTGAGTCTTCAAAATTGACTAAGATAAATTTTACTAGAACACACTATTCTAAGAATTAATCTTATGTTAAAAAGCTTTTGTTAGGGAATAAAATGATTAAATGATCAATTAATTTTGTTCCTTATTAGATTCATGGAAAATAAAATAGTTATCTTTAATATGAAATGGTTGTTTTATATCTTTTTTCAGTAATAGTGTTGGTTAAAATAAATTTTTTTAACAAAAAAAGGGATAAATGGATATTATTATACTATATTTTCAAGGGTTTATAGAAAAATGTTTAAGAGAACTTTATCCACAAAACTAACCAAAGAATATGATTAAAATGTTGAAAAATAACTTACAAACAATTATGTAAATTCTATATAACAAACAATTCAAGGAAGAAAAAACATGTTTGTTGGTAAATATTGGTACACTAAGAGGTTTGTGCATATATCATTACACATTTTGATTAATCTTTCAATTATAAAAATTTAAATAAGGTCTATATTTAGGGGTATAAATCTAGAGTTGATGAAAAAATAAAAAATAAAAAGGAAAAATTAAAGAGTCTAAAATATCCAAATTCTTGGAAATTTCTATGGATACTTCAAAAAAAGTAGTCACATGAATGTTTTATGTAAAATATAAATTTTTCAAAAAATAAATGGAAATTTTATTTGAAAAAACTAATGATTTTTTTTATAAATTTATTTAAAAGAATATGAATAAGTTAGAAAAGTTTATCATTCCTAAAAAGTTTCAAAAAGAATGTACATTGTTATTAAGTAGGAAACGAATCAAGAATACGAAGAAGGTTTCCCCACCAAATATGATAGTCTTATTCTATAATGGAAATATAGAACAAACTATTAATATATTAAAGGGACCCATTGATGTTTGTATAAATTTGGGAAATTAAGAGAAGAATAGAAATTTTGTTAAAAGAAAAATAAAAGGGATGATTTAATAAAATTCATTCCCAAGATGAGCTTATATGGAAAATCTGAATAGGTTGTCCATACTCAAAAATATATATGGGTTTTTGGAAATACTTTTCTAAAAAGGAAGAATGATGTAATAACAACTAGTGAATAATTTATAAATTAAAATAATATGTTTCACATTATGAAATCAAATTTATTAAGAGGTATTCAAAAAATAATAAACTATGTGTTTTAGAGGAACTATGTGAGAGATATAAAAAATATAGTCATGATATTAAATATTGTTTTTCTATTTTTCAATTACAATAAGAATCCCTAAAAATGATGAATATTTAATAATGTTATTCATATAACATGATATACTAATTAAAATAAATGTCTTCAACAAAAATAAGGGGATGATAATAAGGGATCCATGATACTAAAATAAAATCAATATTTTAAAACTATATATTCATGAGTTATGGTTGAAAATAATAGAGAAACATGGTTAATAATATATTATAAAGATTTTTATATATTAAAGAACTTGAAATTATACCATATTCTATTATCACTATGTGTTTCATTTCTGGGCTTACAATGTAGAGAATTGAAGGTGATGTTGGTTTTTAGGGATATAACATGTAATGGAGTGAATGATAAATAAATATAAGAATAAATATAAGTGTCTTCAAAACATTATTGATAAATTAAATAGTTATTCCAATATATGTGTGTTTAGTAATATAATCATTGTGGATGTTGTTAGGTTAAGTCTAGAGAATCACTTGAAGTGATCTATTTGGGTGAATTCTTAATGAGGAAAATATGGAAATAAATATATTAAATAGATACATCTTAGTTTTGGAGTTTCTTCATAAGGGTATATGAGTGAATAAGATCTTATAGGAGACACCTAAAATTTTAATACCTTCAAATCTTTTTTGTAGAATGTCATTGAAAAAGGTGTAAATGAAAATGTAATATTTTATAATCTATAAACCTTGGTTAAAAAACCTATCATTAATTAGGATAAATATATCTTAAACTTTGGATTTAATTTGAATTTTTGGATAATATTTAGGAATCTTTTCAAAAGTTTTAATCCATCCTTTTGAGATTAAATGTTTTAAACATAAGTATTGAAGTGACTGTAGGAAATTCATGTTTAAATAATTAAATAGGTTATTTTTAAAACATTTTGTTATTAAATTGTTTCAGATTATAAATTATTGAAAATATTCTTAAAAAGGTGTTGAATAATTCTTTTTAGTTGGTATAATATTTTTTTTATGATATAGAAATTTATTTTTAAAATCAAAATCTTTCATTTTATAAATTAATATTGTCTCATATATACTTAGAGTAAAGTGATTATTTTCATAGTATTAATGTATGAGTTAATATCATCCTATCTAAAATATTTTTTATTTATTCTCAATAAGGGGCATAAAAGTAAATTAAAAATTCAATATTGATGAGAAATGGTGAGATAAGAAAAATATGTTTTAGGGGAATGGAGACACATATAGATATACCATTTTAATGGGTATTGGAAAAAAATACAAAGGGGGTGTTTTTTGAATACAAATGTGTGAGTTTTAATTTTTTTAATGAATTTAAATTTTAATGGAATATTAATTAAAGTTTATTTAAATATTAATGAAGAGTAATTAGATTAAAGATATTTCATGTTGGTTAAAGAACCCAAGATTCTTAAGACGATGGAATTTGAAGAGTTTCATCCATATATTATCAAGAATAATGTATATATGTTAAGGATGGAGATCAAAATAGATGAATCATAAATCTAAAATTGGATGAGAAGGTGAACAAATAAGTTATTTGGTTCTTAGGGATTTCTCATTATATTTATTTTATTTTTAAAGGAATTGTGAAGAGTTAAAAGCATGAAATATGAAAAATTAAAGTCTATTAATGCACCAAGATCTTGAATCCTTCTCAGATAGATCATTTACTAGGATAATTTGTGATCAAATCAATAACAACATAAAGGTATCATGGTTCTGGTGTAAATTGGAATAAACAATAAGATGTGTGAGGGGCCACATGGGAGGAAGAGAAACCATGAGGGTTGGCATGAAAAAATAAAAGTATGTTTAGACGATAAGGGTTTTTCGAGTGAATTATAGAAAATTATTGTTTATAATAAAGAATTAATCCCAAATATTCATTTATTTGGGTCACCATTATATGGGAAATTATTTATAATTAAAATTTAATGTAATATCAGGATAAAAAAACTCTATGTAAATTCATTTTATTTTTCATATGATAGTGTATACATAGTGACTATAATACTCATGTTGTGTTCTTCCATTTAAAATAGTAGAAAAATGTTTCGTAGAGAATTTAGTTATGATATTTATATAGATATGAATCATATATCATTCAAAATTATAAATAATGAAATAATATATACATAACTTGAGAAGAAAATATTTGGAAGAAGTTGAATTTAGAAGCTATTGGGAGCTAGTTAGATATACTAAAAAAGAATATGGAGTTCATATAAAATAATGAGAAATATATTATTAAACTATAATAATTCACAAGGTGTAAGAAAAATTCCTAATTTTCTAAACAGACATTGATGTGTTGGACTAGCTCACAGATTATATTATTGAGCTCGTTGGTTATATTCTAAAGAATTATAGTGTAATCTCAAAATATTTTGTTTTTTTAGGTTCATTGGATATAATTATCAAGATAATTGGTTAAAAAAATAAAGTGTTAAAATATAATGAATAATATAACTTTTCTATAATTTTTACCATAATGTGAAGCCAAATAGGCAGGGAGATCATTAGAATAATTAAGATCCATACTGACTCATCTATTGGAAATACCATCTGACATATAATTTTCTTCCTAGTAGAGATATGTGAAAATTAAATTGAGGCCTATAAGGAAATCCATGAATTCCATAAAGCATTCATTGAGGTTTCATGAGTGATTCAATATACCATTTCTGATTTCTTGAAAAATAATAGTGGAATCTCTTTACAAATATAAATTGTCCCAAACTATTGATCATGATTAATTGACTATATTAATAATTCCTTTCAGTACCAAACCAATATATAATTACATTATAAGTAATCCATAGAAGAAATAATAATCCTCCATTGTTACTATGAAAGAAAACACTGCACCTTGAGGGATCTGGGTTCACTTTAGAAGACCCATCCAAGTTGAATTTGATCCAATGAGAAAGAGGAGGATACCAAAATACATCTAATTTTCTAGTTGGTGATTTGTAATTCATAGAAATTTAAAATCTGATAAGAACTGTGAAATTATGAATACTATTATCACAGAAACCTCTTTATGTTACATTCAACTCTTTACATAAAACTGTAAATTTTTCTAGAGATGGCTAAAAATTAAAGGTAGTGTAACTGTCCAACATAGAATTCTGACCATCCAAGATGACATGTAGTATCTTGGACACTGCTAACTAGAAAAGGATTTGAATCAAGTGTGGGTGTGATAAATCTAATAAATAATTAAATAAGAGCCCAAGTGAATACACGATTGATATCTACACTTTAAACATATCTTAACTCTCCTTCCATAGTGTAGAGTCAGTAGCTTAATTGAGGACTAATTGATTTGAATCCTCCCTATGATGATTGCATAAACATCCCCAAGAACAAAGGTAATTATCAAATTCTTGTAATTAGTTCATTTTGGTTATTCTATTGCATGTGATTATCCAAATTAGAGTTATTCATAAGGGCTTGATCCAAGAATTATTAAAGTTCACAATCCAATCAAAGTAAAAATTTGTTTCACTAGTAGTGTACTTGTAGTATAAGTACATATTAATAATGCCATTCATGGTTGGTACCTAGAATAGTATAACCTAGAAATGGGAAAAGCTTCATCCAATAATAATATCCTTGATCTAATCCTATAAGTGTGATTGATTGAAATAAAATAAGTACAAGTGAGAGATTCTTAATGGTCATAGTAAAAAGCATCATGTGGTTCATATTAGAATTTAATAAGGTTCTAATACAATATAAGTTTTATCATTATAAATTTAAATATCATGAGGTTATTATCTTCATAAGGTTCATCACTTAGTGAAATTTATGATATCCATAATTTTAATATTTTAAATAAATGGAAAATTAAATTCAATATATGTAAGACAATATTTAAATTTACGTATAATATTTTTTTAATAATGATTCTAGCATAAGAAGTAAGTATAGGAAAAATTCACATATAACATCACACGATAAATAAAGGTATCTATAACAACAACTTGATACTCCATGAAAACACATGCATAAATTGATTCAGGTATTTTTGAAATATTTTTTAAAAAATGAAGGAAATTATATTTCTATATAACATAAAGGAAACCTAATAAAGAGTTCTATGTCTTATGCTTTATATTTAGAGAGGTTTGTTAATTGATTAAGATCTAGGATTTTTAAATTAAAGTCTTAGGTTTTTAGGATATGGGAATGATAATGAAAGTAATATTTCTCTTGGAACTGTAAAATATTATAGTATATAAGAAGGAAAAGGCCCGAGATGTTTATATATTACATAAATTACTAGAATTATATTGTGATGAACTACTGATGGTGTAATTTTTATAAAAATTATTTAGAGTCAAGAAATAAGTTGATGATCCAAAACTATACTCACTATAAACAATGTAAAAGTTGATGAAATCTAGTGGCATATGATCAGGTACTATATATGATCTAAATAACCTTGAGGTATTGAATAAATTAGAGAATATACCTGAAATGAAACCTAAACTAAAGATTTTTGTGTGTGTTGAATACCATAATAAGAGAAAAAGATTTAAGTTTAATTTTTTCCACTAAATAATATTAATATGAGGTAATAATAATACAATGATTGTATAATATTGTTCACATATATTGAAGTATATTTCACTTGATTATGAGAATAAAAAAAGAGAAGAATCATTTAAGTCTTTTTTGATATTAAGAGGAAGATTAATTTGTATATACTATTCTTGTATATAGGAAGAAGGTGTTTCTTTTATGTTGTTATATAAGTAATAGAATAAGAATAATAAGAAAAAAATATTGTACATCCACAAAATACATAAGAATAAAGGAAAGGAAGTCTCAATTTTTGTTACTATAGAATATTTTTCACTGTTGGTGGTAGTTTAATGGATAGAATAATGATTTCATTATGAGGTATTCCCCATAAATTTTCAAATGATTTGTAACATTAGTTTCAAGATACTTTGGACGCACTTACATTCCAATGGTTTGTTTCTTGTGAGTCGTGTGGTTGTTATTTTTTCCCATTCATACTAAGGATTACTATTTCATGTTTTAAATTGAACCATTCATATTTGATGTCCCATTTTGTGTTTTTTCATTTGGATGTTCTAATAGAATAATTTTACTATATGAAATATATATATCCAATCCTATTATTGTGTATAAGTAAAAATAAAAGGATAAAATATAAATTCAACAAAAATACACCAACATTGGCTAAAAAACACCCCCTTATTGTTGATCATGAACCAAAAAATGGTCCTCCCAAAAATGAAATAAACATTTTTATTATTCGGATTTATAAGATTAATAAACCATTCAACAAAAGTATTAATATCTGGTTTTACCTTTCAATTATCAATTCGATCAATGGGGATTCAAAACTTATCACACAACTTGGGATCTTTTTGAATCTAAACTCTAAATTGACTTTCTTGTAATAATTTGGTATTAAGGTTATAAATATTAATATTTTACAACCTACCTATTATAAATTTTCATAATCTAGGTGTAGATAGATATATGTTAAAATAAAATTCACATTGAAATATTAAAAAAAAGAAAATAATCAATTAATAATTTATCACAAATATTTAAAACTATTGTAAAAAATTTGATTACCACTTGTATGTTAGGTATATTAGGTGAAAATATACCCCCAAAATTATATGCGTTAAAATCTAGTAGTGTTTTTTGGTTATCTAATGTTTGATACATTAAAATATTTTATTTTTCCATGAGTAGAATTTTCTTTTGTATAATACTTCGTTTTTTTAGTTTTTACTCTAGGGTCTAAAAGAATGTATTAAACTATTTATATTCCTTTTAATAGTGTGAATATATTCCTCATTTCTTGAAGTATTTTATTTGTGAGACTCTAAAACCCACCCCTCTAACATTCCAATATAGTTATCAATGTTGAAAATCTACTAAAATATTTTTTTGGTCACCTATAGTATCTGGTTCACCTTGTCTATAAAAAAGATAAGGGGAAAATATTATAATTGTTTTGTTTTAAGACATAAAATATTCATATATTTTACTTAATTCTCACTTACACATTCATGCCATGCATTATTCAAGTTTTAATCTAAAATTTGACCCTTCCTTTTAACATTACCCTCCATATGTACCACATGACATGTTATAGAGTTTCTTAGAATTTATGACTGATCATTATTCATCGCAAAAAAATTACACTAATATTTTTTTTCTATATTGAAAAAACATTTTATTATAAATTCAATTAATGTACTAATTTTTTCTCATATTCATAATACACAATAATTAATTTAAAGTATGGATATACTGACTTTTATTAATGTTGTATGATCTATATATTCATTTTTTTAAATAAAGACAAATAAAGAATTTAATTCTTAAAATAGTCAGATATATATATTAAAATCACATTCAATTTACTATAAATCCATCATTATAATTATAACAAACAAAAATAATATATTTATTATTCTGATATTAAGATTATATATATCACTGGTATATAAGGTTTTATTCTCTCAAATGCATCTCTCAAGTATTAAATTGATAATGTCACAAACAATCCTCTATGTTATTTTTTAGTAATAGTAAAAATAATATTTTATATATATTATTAAAAAATAAATGTAATTTTGTAAAAAATATCATCATTCATTACTTTATCTAAAGTGGAAAATAATATAAATCATAACAACATGTTACCAAAATGTCTTCCCAAATGATTTTTTCATTTCATGTTTGAGATTCTACCAACTGTCTATGAAAATTGAAACATTAAATATTATACTAATACTATTGTAACTAAAAATGACTTAAATTTTAGGTTAATTAATTAATACTTCTTACAACAAATATATAAATTTTTATTTTATTAACAGTGGCACACAAACACATGAATCCAAAACACATGAAAGCAACAAAAAATTTTAGGTGTCTAAAATAGTAGAGCTTGATGGGATACCCTCAAACTAATTCAAAACCTTCATGGGGAATGTAACCTAAACAATAGAATAAAGTAACCAAAACTCTTTGAGAGGCCTTGGTATAAAGGAAATCAGAATCATTCCCCCATCACTCCAAGTGTTAAGTAACTCTATGAGGTTATTAATAAGCCCCCACACCAATACATTTGATATGAGATAGACCATTAAATGTAGTAGAGTTTATATAGAGTATTATGTATTATTGTGGAGTCTATTTATATAGTTTTGAGATTTATGTTTCATTGGATACAATGATCAAGACCTATTAAAGATACATATGCTTCTTCATGGAGAGATTCAATCACATCTGAATAAAGTAGTGAAAGAAAGGTTGGGGAATCATCTTGGATAATGAATATTTTCTCTACCCCACATCACACCAATGAAACGTGATCCATCAATGTTGATATTAAGAAAATTATTGGGAGGATACCAGAAAATACACCAGTCCTATGAGATTCACATGTTAGTGGGGGGGGGGGGGGGGTTCTAGAGACTGAAATGGATTTGAGGGTGGGTTCATCTTCTCAATTCATGAGAATCCAATTCAGGTTTATCAACATGACATTCTCTTAAAATAATGTGTAATCCTTGAGCATGTTATCCTCACCTTGAAAATATTTATTCCTCACTATCCAAATACACCAGAAACACACTAAAAGGATAAAAACTCTCATCATATTCTTGAGGAAATTGTTGTTTATGCCTTTGAACCTGATATTTAGGAATGAAATAATTGATGCTCCCTTGGTAGATAACCTAGTAAACTCACAAAATGAGTACCATAAAATAAACATAGATCCCCCTTTGAAGAACACGTGGGAATAGTTTTCTTCTTAGTGATCTAGAAAATACAAACACCTGGACATGAGGTCAATACCTAAATTCTTAACCAACTCATCTATGTATAATTCATGGTTCTTGATGCACCATTTGAGAACTTGAAGCCTCACTTGGATCTCATTACAACAAAGAAACTCACCCTAATTTTTATTTTAAAACATGATATTATTTGATAATATTTTATTGAGATTGAACCCAACAAAGAACCTATAAAAAAATACTTTTCTAGGACAGAGGAAGGAATAATAAGGACAAAGATTTAAAATTTATCCTTATCCAGGATGGAATGGATGAATAATGGGTACATAATTTCCTTCCTGAATGACTTATCTAAAATTTTGAACCTAGGAAAACCAAGATTGGTAATAACCCAATTATGTGGCCAAAAATTAATGTCTCCTAGACCAAAGAAAAAAACTGCATAGTGTAGAAGAATTTGGATGTGATGTTGGATTATGTTTCATAATGAATAATAAATCCAATTTTGTACTTCCATATTTTCCCCACATTTTTCCATAATGAACCTTCCCTAAAACAACCATCCCTCAAGAACACCCAACACTAAATTTTCATGAAATAATTTAATGTGTTAAAGAACCTGCAAAAATTGATTCCACCATCCTTCAAGGTATGTTCTATTATTTCCCCCAAATATAGGTGATTTTATCTATCAGACTAGGCATCCCATTTGAATGAATTCATAAAGTTTTCATTTATAAAGATGAAAACTTTTGGTAACTTGGAGAATGATAGAGCATGAATTAGAATAGAGGTGAAGATACTATTAACTATAGTGATTACACCGTTGAATGTTAATGGATGGTTATTACTATTATTGGTGTGGCTAGTGATCCTTAAAACCACCTTGTTAAACTGGTGGATTCAGAGTCTGATCGTGGAGATCATGGTTCCTAGGTAGTACATATGAAATCTTCTCTTCCTGATAGCCAAATAAATTTACAAGGTTTTTGAACACCAATCTACGCTCCTGTTCTAAATATAGATGTTTCACTTATACCATTTATAGAGTTGGAAACTCGATTTTCAATATTCATCAAATATCTTGTTGATACAATGAATATATATTACTAAAATTATTAGAAATAGTTGTTCCATCCACAAACATGAGATAAGAAACTATTTGAACATGTGGCCTAAAATAATGGATTCTACCAAGTAAGAGGATTTTATTGATGACTCGACTAAGGGTATTCTATGTTAGGATAAAACAGTATAGGGAAAATTGATCTCCTTATTATAACACCTAAAAATAATTGAAACATCTATATTTTTTCCAAAATAAATAGATGGATGGCCATAGTGAGATAAATTAAATGTTGAAGAGGTCAGAGGTCCATGGAGAAAAAACCCATTCATGATATCACCATGAAAATGGAATTACATTCATGTTTATAATATTCATTGTCCATATTCAATATGGTAACAATATTTCAACAAAGAAACTTTTGGTTGATGTCACTAATCATTTTTTGATCCAATACTATAACACCTTGGATCATTATACCCTTTAAGAATCATTATTGTTATTTATAAATATAGTCTAGAAGGTTTAAGAATAGAATAATATTGGTTATAATGGTCAACACCTTATAAAGTAAATTATGCATACTAATAGGAATATATAGTTTGAGTGAGGACAATTTATTATCCTTAGTTATGATCACCAGTTTAGTAGAGATCACCAAACATGGGTGACTAAAAACTCAAAATAAATCATACCCTACTTCCAATAGATTATTTATTATAAGATCCCTTTAGGAGACATAAAAGTATCTAGGGAATCCATTTAGGAATAGAAAAACTTCTCGGTTTAGATAATTCCCTCCCTTAAGGATTTACATCTCTTTAATAATAGATTAAATGAATGAGTTATCATGATCAACCATTATAAGAGGGATGGAATAAAAAATTTATTCATTGACTCTTGTTTTACCATTGTGAAAGTGAGTTTTGGATCCTATAAAATATATTTAAAGTGTGATTATTTCATACATCCCACCATGTAATTATCATTCTTGAAGGTTCTATTCTCTAGAATAATATGTGGTATTTTTTTTTTCATCTTTTAATTAATGAAATATTTAAAATACAATATATTCTAGTCTCTATCCCAAATCAATTTTATTCTATATAACACATGATCCAAATGTTTATGTTTCAATGGAAACTTGAATTGGATATTATTTTTTATGAAAGGTAACTTGAATATTCCTCTCCCAAAAAGTTTTCATTATTGGATTTTATCTTCTCAATCTCCATTTTGATCGAATCCATGTCTTCGAACTGTTGGGGTTTACTATTGACACAATATTAAAGGTCTTATTTTAGAAACCTATGTTTTTTGTGGAAAAAGATCCATGAATTTAAATATATTATTTTATACCATGACACTTTCACCACATGTTGGTAACCCGAAATGGTGGTCCATTTTTTAGAGAATTGGAAGCCCCCAAATCTTTCATTTTTTCAGTGGATAATCAATAAGTATAAGGGAATTATATGAAAGAGAATACACAAGAAGATTTTTCTTCACTTATGGGTATGAGGAGATGAAGTTAATACTAGTGATAAATTAATCAAAGTGACAGAAGGCATGTATTATCCAATTATAGGTTTTGAACTAGGTGAAATAATCACCCATGCATCCCATATTCGAAAGGAATTTATAAGACATAAATGTTGAAATATCATGTCTAGACTTCAGAGTGAAGGAACTGACTCTCTTATTTTCCATGGGATCTATAATAGAATTAAAATAATCTCACATGAAAAATAAGAGCCTCCCATATTGAAGGACCTAAGATCATGTCACAAGGATTCTATTTCCTGTGCATCATATTTGGTGTAGACAAATGTGATGGAGGAATAATACAGTTCTGTGATTAACTTACCAGTGATAAATTAGTCAAAATCGATCACCAACCCACTGAAATATTGTGTTTCTAGAGGATCCATTTATATTGGTACTATGGGTTGGTGGGAGAAAAATCACATACTCTTATTCCACACATGAAATATGAAATCCTGGAGGTTTTTGGTTTTAGTTTGAGTATTACTACTAAGGAGGATTTGTTTATGTGACCCTCATATGATATGAAATTTGTTTTAACCCAGAAAACCATTGAAACATCATAATAATTTAAAAAAATAAAATTATATTTTAAATAAAAATGGGAATTTAAAACTATATCCATCTTTAATTATGTGAAACACCTTATTTATATTTCATTTCACGCAACCTCATGATTTTTATATTTGATAGCTTATTCAACACACAACACCAAACTTATACAACCTAGGATATATATTAAAGTTATAAAAAATTCATTATAAAGGTAGTTTTGAACATTATTAACTAAATTAGGAATATATTATTTAAACATGTATATACAATTATTTATTGGCAGACCAATTAGTTAGAAATGAAAATAAAACCATTTTGAAAAGAAAATAAATTCTTTTTCTAAAAAAACTATTTTTATGATCATAAATTTGTTTTAGAAAAATTAATTAAATAAATAAATCTTGATGGATTTTATTAATTTAATTTATATATAATATATTAAATACAATTTTAAACATTTATCCTATGTGTTTTCTAGACATGCAATAAAAATAAACTCAATTTTGTGCTTAAAACTATATTTTTTTAGAAATTAGTTTTGTCTACTATTAATATTATAATTATTTAAAAATAAATTTTACCACTTTTATAAAATTTATTTTAAAAAAAAATTTAATTTTGGGATTATGATATAATTTTTTTTCTTTGGGTGAAGTTTTTGTATTTTTTAGAAAATATAGATTTTTTGGTGAGTAGTGAAAAATAAAGTTTTTTTTAAATAATGTATTATATTTTATATAAATTATGTAATTTAAAAGTACCAATATTTTTAAAATATGTTTTCATATAACCTATTTTATATTTAATCCAATTAATTACATTAAATCATCTTTTTAATGTTTTTAGTATAAATTTGTTTTCGGGTTTAAAAACTGGTTTTTTTAAAAACCATTTTAATATACATTGTGTTTATCCTTTTAGGTTAATCAAAGAAAAACTAATGGGATTATTCTAAAATAAATTTATAGAATAAAAATCATTAACTTTTAATTTATCTTCATACAATGATTATTATTAGTCATATAGTAAATATAGAATCATCATATATTAAAAAAATACTCTTATTAAAAATGCATTGTCTCTCCTCATTCGTGAGATTAATAGTAAATTAAAATTTCCCAATTATATTAATTTAATTTTAAAAAATAGATTCCATATTTATAATCAGAATAATTTATTACTTATAATAAATAAAACATATTTTCTGGCCAAAGTGATCAGTCAAATCTATTAAAATTAATTATAGCGATTATGGTAAAAATGGGTTTAATTAATAGTTAAGCTTAGAATATAAGGTGTAAAAATCACCCCAAACTAAACCAATACCACTTTTATTTAAATATTTCAAACATATATATTATATTATCTAGTTTTATGCATTATTGGTTGTTTTATACTTGAAAAAATATGGGTAGAGTTCATTATTTTAAAAATACTACAAGTGTGTCGCTCACCTCAATTATAAAGGGCCATCCAATCTCATCCCTTCTTCACACATTAAAACCTCTTGGGATTAGAAAATATTTGAAAAACTAATTTCCAAACATTCTTCCCCTAATCATGTAATCCTTATTTTTGTAATAAAACCAACCAATAACAACTTTTGGTGTAAACAAAAAGTCATTTCCCGAAGAATATATAATGTTCATCAACAAGCATATTTGATTTTTTCCTCTCTACCCCGTAAATTATTCTTATACAATGATAATATTCTATCCATAATATAATCCATATACCAAGATGTTTTTATGTTAAATATAAAAACTAAAACCATACACAATTCCATCAAATGGTTTATAAAACCATCACTTCATGTGGAGGAAGGACTACCATCCTCCGAAATGATGTAATTAATTTTTATATTGGAAACTGTCATGATTATGAATAATGATGTATCTAAAGATTATATATTATATTCATAACTTAATTATACCTATCAATTAAGTATATCATATATACCCTTTTATATTTTATTCCGTAAGAGATACAATAACGTCTCTTGTTTGTACAGCGGTCTACCGCCTTACGAATCGATGTGATTCGTTTCTCTATAACAGGTTACATGGAAAGTAATAAGTTAAAATAAAATAAATACATATTATTTACCTGAAATATTTACTATATTAATCACATAATTATAATTCTGAAAATATAATACATGAATTTATTTTTACCTTATCACTCTTTGAAAAAATGATAATGTCGTTCGTGGATGTGTGGACTACAACCTCCTCAAAGTAATGTGAACACCTTTCACCATTTAATCATAATAATTAAATATATAATTATAAATAATTTATGAATATTTAATTTAGTATATTATGAAATTTATGGAAATATAATATATTAGTTTTCTTCTCTCCATAATGATCATTGAAAAATGTAAACATTACTCATATGTACGTACGACTGACAGTCACCATGATAAAAAAGTTAGGCCATTTTTCATAACCATAATTTATGACTAGACATAAATTCTATATATATATATATATGATAATTATGTGATGATAATTATTATGGATATGTTTAAATAATTATGTAAATCCCAAAATTTTAAAACATGAACATCATATTCAATTGTGTGTATAACACACAACACCAAACGTAGAAGGGAATGTAATGTCATAAATCTTTATGATATATTTATATTTTGATAAAATGAATATATATATTAATGTATATTAAATGAAACATTAATATTATCTTGTTTTATATGAAAAAACTATAATCTTGATCTATATGGAATAATGATTTTGCGTTACATGCAATAACAAGTTCCTTCAAAATCTTGTGTAACACACAATTATGGGTTTTACTGAATATTATAATAATAATTATTATCATCAACTAGAATTTAAATTGGGTGTTATGAAAATGATTAAACATTATATGGGAATATATTTTTGAATTCATTGGTTACCAAATAATCAGATATTAATATAAAACCTAATTAAATATAAATGATTTTTTATATAAAAATCTATTCTTATGTGCCAAAGGTATTTTATATTAATAAATTAAATTAATTACTATTATTCATTGATATAAATTTAATTTTTTTGTTATATATATTATCATATTATTTTAAATTTATCCAATATATTTTATATTCATAAGATAAGAACAAATCCAATTTTAAGAAAAAAATGTTATATTTTTATGAAGGCATTTTGCCGCCATTTAATAGTGCACTTGTTTTGATATTTTATTTTGATTGTTTTATAAATTTTATATGAAAAATTAAACTGTATTTTTGAATTTTTAATTTAAAAAATAGGTTACATTTAATTTCCTATATTTTTCCAAGAAGTTTCATTTTTTATGAATTGTAAGAAATACTGAATTTTAATTGAAAAATGGATTCTCATATAACTAATATTTAATGAAAAATTATATTTTAAATTGATTTTAAATTACAATTAGATAGATTATAATTATATTAATCCCATTTAGTTAATTCTAATCATTTTCATATTTAATTTAGATATAAAAACATAGTAAACTTTTGAACACTTTCACTTTAAAACCAAGATATTTCGTCCATTCAATGTAATTAATTTCTAATTATTTTTTTGAGATATATATGAATATAATTTGAAGAAAAGGAATAATTTTTTAAATAATCAAAATTTATAATTTGTAATATGGAAAGCTTAATTTTTTGACTATATTTATTAGTGAAAATATTTAAAATTAATTACAATGATTAAGAGAAAAACGAGTTTACTAAGGGACTAAACCATAAACATAATGGGGGAAAATGACATAAAAACTTGTCTAAAATCCATTTTATGGAAATTTTTACAAATTATCCCTTATTTTATGGAGTTTATTTCATTATTGGATCCATATTACATGGAAAAAACATGGGCAAAATTCCTACTTTCTAATATTGATAAGTTTTCCATTCACTCCACTTATGAAAGGCGTCTCCTTATCCTCATATATTCATACCAATCAATCCCTTTTTATAAGAAATTCCCTGAAAAATCATTTCAACACTTCCCTCTAATCAACCAAGAAGCCTTATCCAAGGGAAAATATATCTTATGAATGAATTATTGAAACCTAAGGAGGATACCTGATGAAGAGGTAATATTTTTCTAAAATAATAATTATTTTATTTAATTATACACCTAATTTAATTATTACTATCATTATTATATAATAAAATCAGTATCATAAATAAAATAAGTTGATTTTAGGTAATGTTTATAAACAATATATTAACACACTTCCATCAAATGGGTTACAAAATCATCCTTTGTGTGTATGGTGGAAAACTACCTTGTAAACTAATATCTTTTTGTTTTTACATTACCACATATCAGGGTTGGGAATAATGATGGAAATACTATTTATATATGATATTTATGATATCTTTATGCTTTTAAAATTATTATACAATATTTAAAATCTTTATTTATATATTTTGGGAATATGATAATGTCATTTTTTTGTATGGAGGACTACAACCTCGCGATGCGATGCGATTTATTCATGATTTACATGGAATGTATAAGGGATGTTTTTAATAAAAATATGTGTTATATATGAAATAAAAATTATGATTGAATGATAATATATATATATATATATATCAATTAATTTTATCTCTTTCAGTATGATAAGAAAATAGAAATAACATTCATGTGTACATATGACCTACTGTCTGTCTTGACCTGTCCCAATGGGTCTCTTACCACGACTCCCCAAGCCCTCCTCCAATAGGCTATAGGGTGGTGACTAGCACCAAGTAGGCATATTATCAACATGGGAGGTGTGTCCTAAGTACCTATATGCATGCACACATCTCTAATCCCACAAACGGTGAAATTTAAAAAAACACTAAGGAACAAATGCATGCATACACTATAACCCAACAAAAAGAGTAAAATGGAAAGTAAAGTGCAGAAAAGTAACTGGGCCAAAATATATAACCATCATAATAAAGTGTATTCACACTACAATGTACCACATGAAAACAAGAAATAGGTACTGAGACTAATGCTTGTAGCCATAGGAACCCCTCAGTTTGTATGGAATCTCAAAAAGATCAGTCCGGTCCAAGTTTTCCTTAGACTCTGTTAAAAGGCTACTCATTAGTACAAGACACAACATGTATGGGAAATGATTGTGGAGGGGTGATTATAACAATACTCAGTAGAGGGCCCTGAAAACCACAAATCAATACAAAAAGTAATGGTATATACCACTCTACACAGTATATGTCTACAAAACATATAACAAGAGAAACACACACATATATATATACTTAAAACCCAGACTTTTATTCTAGAGGTAAGTCACAATGACCACATACCCACACTAGGGATTCAGTTCAAAGATTCCCCAAAGTTATCATCTTGGAGAAATCATTACATGAGTCTGATAGCTCTGATGACATTTGTCCGAGAAGTACTATTCATTAGAAAGTGTCATGAGAGAGATAGATGCATCGATAGATCTGAAGGGAGAACATATACAATTTTTCCGTGAGACCACACTCTTGAGTGGGAAAATATCGTGATACGCAGATGAGGGTCACTTCTAGGGTCTCTGCATATACCACAACTCATTCGGATTCAACTGCTAAGTAGAGGATCAACATCCTGTAGGTTTGGTAACATCGTTACCTATCTCTAAATATAGACAATAATGGGTAGAGGATCTCGCTCTAGGCCTCTCAGAGGGTCTAAGACTCTATCTAGAAAGTCCTTCTGAAGGATTCATACTCCAGAGGATGGAAACGATACCCAACCCTCAAGGGAAAAAGGAAATGGGGAACTGACCCAAATGAAACTTTTCCAAGGTATGGTGGACAAGGAGATCAATCTAGGTATATGGGATTACATGGAGTGGGGGAGTTTCACACACTGTGTCACCTGACCCTGAGAATTTCCTATGTGCAACATTTAATGTTAGAAAACATTTCGTATAGAAATTGATATGCACAGTGTTTAGAAGAGTAACACGCCATGTACTACTACTCGAGGGTCTCTCTGTGTATGCTAGTTGTGTGCTCATACACAACTTCAACCTGTGTCTTCCAACCTGTGTTCTAGTATATGGGGTAACTAGCGTAACTAGCCTGGTTTGGCCATGCAGTGGAGTAAATACCATGTACTCCACCCCGTGTCTATGTATTGTATGAGATACATGTTGAGTCCCATGTAGGGACCGTCATGCCACGTGACAGGGTCACACATTGTGTCATTGTTTCCTGTAGTACGAAACCCTAGCCACCACTGAATAGGCCCCACATTCCATGTTCTTTGGAGAACACATCGTGTTCATCATGTTTGTCCATAAATGACATCCTTCATCATCATGCCGATACTTCTCTTCTGATTCTCTATACAACCATTATTTTTTATCTAAAATCAAGATCCTAGGTCACCCCACCATTCCATTAACATTCCAGGAGGTTTCGAGTGTTTGATCTGCCCTAAAAACTCGTTTAAATCATCCATGTGATGAACAATTGAAGAAATATTTGTTATGAACCATGTTGATTCATCATCCTCCATTATTATCGCACCTCCAATGGGTCATCATAGTATCAGATCTACTATTTGGGATTTTTTCATTGTGAGATGGATGCGCATTGATCCGCTTTCATAACCTCGTGATGAATGTGAAGAACACACAGGTTTGGTAGAATAAAATTCCTAAAAAGACAGGAACAAACCTCCACCATTTTTCATTACAGTGTTTATCCACTCTTATTAGAATGATCAGTATTACAACCAAGGATAATCAAAACCATAAATGTTATCATTGTAGAGACCCTTAGCTTGACGTACATGGACATTACATTACTTTTACGGAATAATTAGTGCATAACAAAACACACACATAAAGACCGTAATAGTTTAGTGTCTTTGGAAACTCGGAATATAATCTTCTAATCATGGTGAAAGATCTTCAACATCTCCCATAAATATCTTCCCCTTTTTTTACCTAAAATTTTTCTTTATATCCTGGGGAAACTAAAACATATGAGGGTGAGCTCAAATGCTCAGTAAGGGTAAACAAAAGAAATATCAATCACATCATATTCATAAGAACTTAACATTTTGCAAATCTTAACCTGAAAAAGAGATCATAATATCATAACATGGGATAAATCATAGTAGTGAAATGTAATCCCAATAATCATAACTTAAAACATGAAACTTTGTGTCATACACACATAATCATATAGAATCATTTCTTATTAGTCAAGACTCATTTCCAAGACTATCTTAGTGGACAAAGTCCATTTCTGAACCGAGTTCACTCCTCTTTTCAGTCCTGTTTCACTGAACCGGTTTAACCTGCCGTTCCAGCCATGTCTATATCATGAGATATAAAATATTTACCCAATGAATTGGAGTGAGATATAGGTCCCACCCATATCATAATGATACCATTATTATGTGTGCCACAAAATCATAAACCATACATCATAGCATAACCCATGTAATAAAATGGGATTCTTAAACATCATGACATCATAAAACAATTCATATAAGATAAAGGAATTCATAAAAATAATTCCATAACAACATAATCAAATCAATGTAACAATAGGGACAGAAACAGAAACCTATATTACCTTAGATGGAAAATAATTTTGATAAAACACTTTAACTCCATTCTTGAGGAAAATATCCTTTCTACTTCAAAAACACTTTTCCTTTCTTAACATGTCATACAATTTTAAACTAAAAAAGTTGATTAAAAATAAAAATGAATACATTTAAAGGATGCTTCTTGGAAATAATGTTTTAAATATCCATTCATGCCATATAAGTTAAAAAAACATTCTTCTCGTACTTTTGTCAGAAAAGTCAAAAAGTACCTCATACGAAAAACGACAAAAGATTCCTTTCATATCTTTTACTAAAAACTCACCGATGGGTAAAATTGGATATAAACTATTGTAGAAGGATGTAAAAGTTACATATTGAGGAAACATGGATGTGGATGATAAAATACACCCCAGTAAATACCAAAGTATAAACAATCTCGGATAAAAATGAGATTGTTATATTTTCCCTTACCTTAGGTCTGATTTGCTTCGTAAGTGTCCAAAACTCCTGTATAATGATTTAAATAATGTAATTGACTTATTACATAATCATACTCATTGTTATGATATCATAAATGGTTCACTTATGACTTTATTTTACCCGTTCTTTTGTAAATTCCATGTTAAAGAGCGTTTTGGGTAAAATCATTTCATTTGTCATCCGTGTTTTGACTTGTAATTATTCATATGATTACTTAGATCATGATTAATTAATTCCAGAATATAAAACATGATTTATATATAATATATATTCATAATATACATATATATAATAGATCATTAAATGGAAAGAAATACACCGTTCATGGAGACGGTAGGCCGTACGTACGCATGAACGCTGTTTTCGTTTCCTTATTGAGTTGAATGGAATTAAGTAGATGACATACATATATATAAACATAAATCCAGTATCATTATTATGTCATATATTTCATGATTACTTATTATATATACTTTATAATCATTCATGAATGGTTAACGTGGAGAATGAATCTCATCACGTCGTGGAGACGGTAGTCCGTACGTACGCACGAGCGATGAGATCGTTGTCATGATCGTGGAATTTTATTGGAGTGTATGTATACTATTTCAGAATTAATACCAATTTAAAATAATCATATATAGTTGTTTATTTTCACCATTATTCCCATCCATGTAAGGTGGTGGTGGAAAATAGATTACACCACGACGTGGAGGCGGTACTCCGTACGTACGCACGCGCGGTGATTTCATTTTCCGTAGGATGGATAGATGGTGAAATAGGGTTGTTTCATACTTATAATAACATATAAGTATATGAGTGATACTTATTTTATTACTTCAAAATGAAACAACCTAAGAAGAAGAAGTGGAATAAGAAATAAAGTTGAAAGAATCGGTAACGGACATTACCTCTTCTTTGAAGCGCCTATTTGAGATCTCCTTTTAGGGCACTAAAATTAGTCTTTGAGGAAGACCATAAACTCTAGGATGTTTCTAGGGAAGTGGAGAAGAGAATTTGTCAGGGTTTGGACGAGCTTGAAGGCTCAATTTGGTGTGAGGAAGAGAGGGAGGAGGTGCCCTTTTATAAGGGAGGAGAGGGGCACCTTTGGAATAACTAAAAATATTATTTTATTATAAAGCCAAATTCGGTTTTAAATAGCTCAAAATTGATTTATTTCTAAGATAAGGTGGGGATGGGTCGAAATACTCTCATACAATATAATTTAGACAAGTTTAGGTTCCTATTGTAACCTTATAATTTATATTTAACTTAAAGTTAGATAATTTTATTTTTATTGTGTCTTTTTGTGTTCTTACACTATAAGGTTAATAATATTACTATAACAAGAAAAAAGAACCCCAAGTTGTTTATTATTAATATATATAACCTTATCTAAGTCATTTTTCCGAACCTTAATTTTTAGGAAGAAAATAACAATTAATAATATAATATTTGTTTTAAAAACTATTTTATGTCAATTTTGGCAATATTTTGTAATTGATTTTTGTAAAAATCATAACAGAATCATTAGTTCAAAAAAAGTTAATTAAATCAATACTAATATTTCATATTAACCTAGAAAATTAGTGGAATTCATAAAAAGTCTCAAATTACATTTATTTGGGTATTTATAACATCAATTATGTCAATATTTCATTAATAAGATAATTACTGCATCATCTTTGTGTCATAAATAAATTAAATTATTTAATGTCTAAAAATTACAAATAAACTACCATTATGTAGGAAATATTTTTAGATTTATAATGAATATTTATAGTCGAATTTATCTTATGTATAACCCTATATTAAAAATTATATACTTATTAAACTTTGATTTTAACTATTTTAACCCTTCTTTAAATAAATTAATAATAAAGATCCTAATCTAATCCAAGTGGGCCTAAATGGTCATATTTTATTCCTAAGGTTGTTTGTGGTCGAATTACACGTATCTAATAGAATTAGGACATGTTTTAGGGTAGTAATAATATCATATTTACCCGTAATTACCCTATTTACTTTTAACCATGGTAAAAAAAGTAAAAAGTTACTATTCACCAAAAATTATTTTCACCTCATTGAATCACATTTTACCTACTGACATCAACCGTGTCTCTCGAATTTTTGAAATTCCACTTACAGAAGTGGTAAAATTAAGTTTTATGAAAAATTAATTTTTCTTAACTACCACTTAGTGGTTTCACTATTCATCAAAAAAGGAAAGTTTCCAGAAAAATACTAAAAATTAGGCCCATACTATATTTGATATTATGAACTCAAAAATGATGTCTATTTTACCAAATTCAAAACATATCAGTTGCATTAATTAATTTAAAAGTTAATTCCCGTCGTCAAAACAAATTGCGTGTTCTTAAGAGATAATAACTATCAAAACATTGACACTTGTTTATGTCTGGTTTAAATGTGAAATTACATCCAATGAACAACATTGTATTAAATTGTAAAAATATATTCTAAATATACTTTAAAACCACTCAAATTAATAATTTATCACTATTAATTATTTCGATTAAAAAGGTTGTTTTTAATTAAAATTTAGTAATTTTAACTATTCATCAGAAAAGGAAATTTATCCGAAAAGTACCAAAATTTCACCCTAATCTAATTTTGATATTCCGAATCCAAAAATGAAGTCCATTTTGAAAAATGAAATTTAAAAAATTTCAAAAAGTGGTTATTACCATTCATAACAGCTAGTTTTAATAATATTTTAATAGCATATTGTTGTTTAGTGAAACTCGGTATTGCGTACTACACACGCTATCGAGGAAGGTTGCGATTGCGTGTAATGAAAGGAAAGTCAAGGATGCGTGTTGTGCAAGCTCCTTTTGGTGTAGGTTACAACACAAGACAATAATAAAATTAAAAAGAATATTTTTCATAAAATCTCGGGGTGTTACATTCTACCCCCCTTAAAATGAATTTTCCCCTCGAAATTCGTCAGGGTTATACATGGTTTACTACTCGAAAGTTTCTTTAATATAAATCCATATCGTAAAAAGGAATACCAAAAACAATCTTTAAAAAAAAAGTATGAAACGTAACGGTTACCCAAATAAACTAATCACTCGGTTTCCACATAGGTGAAAATATGGATATGGAAGAGAAATCTAACCATCATGTTCTGATGGAGAGTGGTAGAGAACATGGCTATGGAAAAGCCAGCAATCACAAAGCCATAAATTTGTGATGATCTAGGGTACCATCTGATTCATCGGATATAAGGGTGCTAGGACAACATTTTTCTGGTTTTCAAGATCATTTCCCTAAAGTAGAAGATTTTGAATTAGAATAAATACTTACTTTATTTTGGTACAATCTCACTGTTGTTCGTGATTTGAATAGTTTCCACTTCATCTCTTAAAGAAATGAAGTTGAATTTGTTATTCATGAAGTGTTAATAGATCATGTGATAGAATGATGGGTCATTCCATCTGTTTCAAACAAAAGGTTAGAAAAAGTTATCAAATATACATAAGTCCATCTATGGTGAGGTTAATCGTATACAATTCCAAAAATGAACTAATACTTCATATATCATACCGCGTAATAAAATAAAACTAGTTTCTACTAACTAGGGACTTTCTGTAGGCCAGTGGGAGGCGATAAAGGCCAGTGACACTTCGGTTGTGGGTTAGATTCCGACAGCCTTGTCTGACGCGATGGGTTGTCGCCCATCCTACTAGTTGTCCTTTTTCTAAAGCTATATTACTATAACATCCCATCAATAATATCAAAAAAGTTCTATCCTTAAACAATAGTAACTTATGCCCAACATAATCCATTCCAATTTTTAAGCTTATCTAAAATACTTTGGTCCAAGCTCATAGTATAAAGAAAATGATCACGTGAATGCCATCATTTATCCCCCATAAACATGTGAATACCTTAATCATGTATTCTCTTGAAGAATGAATACCCATTGAAACTTATTGAAAACATGAATGCTGTTAAAAGTTAACTCTTTCCACATACCAAAATCCTCAAAATTCTATATACTCAATCCATGATATCACTTAGTCCTTATATCAATCATGAGCTCATGAATACAATCAAACATCTCATTATCTTCTTATCCCTTCATTATGAATATCATATCTTTACCCAAAAATATCTCAATCACTCTCCATGGTTACCGGTACCATAAAACTATTGAAAACCACAATAGACCAATACACAAATATTCCAATATTCCATGATACTATATACAACATTATTTTTTGAATCACATTACAGAAACACTTAATCATTCCACCACATCGTTGTCATATTCAACATCTCCCATAGTGATCGCATGTGACTTCCCTTTGTCCTTTGCCTTAAGTGGTTGATCATGTCGATCATCATTAACCCTTGGATTATGGCATTGATTAGCATAATTCCCCATTTCATTGCACTTGAAGTATTGAAGTGTTGTTGGTGCGTTCTCTGCAGTCTTTTCTTTATTCAAACCATTAGCAACCCTTTTTCCATTACTTCGACACTCAGCTGCTCGATGACCTTCTTTTCCACACTTAAAACATTTTCTAGTCCCTTTAAGACAATCTCCACCATGCTTATTTCCATACTTTGAGCATAAAGAAACATTCATCTTCTTTTCACCATTATTCTGAGATTTATCCTTAAATCCCATATTTCGTTTCTTGTCAAAACCATGAGATGAATATGTAACACCAACTTCCATTTCTACCTTAATATCACATCGCACAATTTCTTCATAGCTACTGAAGTCTCTTATAGCTAATGCCCTTCGAAGATTTGGTTTTAAGCCACTGAAGAATCAATCAACTTTACATTCAGGTTGGATGATAAATCCAGATGCATACCATGCAAGACCTGTAAAATTTGCTTTGTATACACCAAAAGATTCATCATCCTTTTTCTTTAGTTCAAGAAACTCCTTCTCCATCTTTTTTCGAAGTATACGAGGGAAGTACTTATTAAAAAATAAGTTCTTGAACTCATCCCATTCCATGGAATCAATTTCATCTCTTGGCCTCGTATTCTTGATAAGATTCCACCATTGATCAGCTTCACCTTCCAAACGATATACTGCTAAGATGACTTTATCATGTTCAGAACGTTGAAGAACTGAAAATATCTTTTCAGTGGTACTGATCCATTGTTCAGCAACAAGTGGATCAGAAGACCCACTGAAAGAAGGTGGACGTTGCCTCATGAAGGACTCAATAGAATATTGTTCCCTTCTCTGCTCATTTGGAAGTCCAGAATGATTCATAGCTTGTGTAAGTATAGAAATAAGATTTTTCACTCCATCTCCCATAACATTTGTTTGTTCAGGAGGACAATCATTGCATTTTCCTTTGCATTGATCAACACGGTTCCTTCAGGTTCCATCCATCATCTAAAACCCAAAAATAATAGTGTGAGGGGAAAAAATCATGCTAGGGAAAACAACATAATAAAGGGGGAGTACCTTCAATATCTAACATCTTAGGTTACTGTAATTCTAGTAGAATAACCTATACTTATACTTAACCTTAGGGACATAACTAGACATACCATAGAAATATCTCTAGGGATCTCAGTAAAGTTCTCGCATCCTAGTTTCTAAAGGTTGACTAAACCTTTCCTCCGATACCAACTGTAGAGACCCTAAGCTTGACGTCAATGGACATTACATTACTTTTGCGGAATACTTAGTACATAACAAAACACACACACAAGGACCGTAATAGTTTAGTGTCTTTGGAAACTCGGAATATAATCTTCTAATCATGGTGAAAGATCTTCAACATCTCCCATAAAGATTTTCCCCTTTTTTTTCCGAAAATCTTTCTTTATATCCTGGGGAAAAGAAAACATAAAAGGGTGAGCTCAAATGCTCAGTAAGGGTAAACAAAAGAAATATAAATCACATCATATTCATAAGAACATAACATTTTTGGAAATCTTAACCTGCAAAAGAGATCATAATATCATAACATGGTATAAATCATAGTAGTGAAATGTAATACCAATAATTATAACTTAAAACATGAAACTTTTTGGAATACACACATAATCATATAGAATCATTTCTTATTAGTCAAGACTCATTTCCAAGACTATCTTAGTGGACAAAGTCCATTTCTGAACCGAGTTCTCTCCTCGTTTCAGTCGTGTTTCACTGAACCGGTTTAACCTGCCGTTCCATCCATGTCTATGTCATGATAGATAAAATCTTTACCCAATGCATTGGATGGAGATATAGGTCCCACCCATCTCATAATGATACCATTCTTATGTGTGACACAAAATCATAAACCATACATCATAACATAACCCATGTAATAAAATGGGATTCTTAAACATCATGACATAATAAAACAATTCATAAAAGATAAAGGAATTCATAAAAATAATTCTATCACAACATAATCAAATCAATGTAATAATAGGGATAGAAACAGAACCCTATATTATATTAGATGGACAATAATTTTGATAAAACACTTGAACTCCATTCTTGAGAAAAATATCCTTTCAACTTCAAAAACACTTTTCCTTTCTTAACATGTCATACAATTTTAAACTAAAAGAAGTTGATTAAAAATAAACTTGAAAAACTTTAAAGGAAGATTCTTGGAAATAATGTTTTAAAAATCAATTCATGCTGTATAAGTTAAAAAAACATTTTTCTCGTACTTTTGTTGGAAAAGTCAAAAAGTACCTCGTACGAAAAATGACAAAAGATTCCTTTCATATCTTTTACTAAAAACTCACCGAAGGGTAAAATCGGATATAAACTATTGTATAAGGATGTAAAAATTACATATTGAGGAAACATGGATGTGGATGATAAAATACACCCCAGTAAATACCAAAGTATAAACAATCTCAGATAAAAATGAGATTGTGATATTTTCCCTTACCTTAGGTCTGATTTGCTTCGTAAGTGTCCGAAACTACTGTATAATGATTTAAATAATGTCATTGACTTTTTCCAGAATCATACTCAATGTTATGATATCATATATGGTTCACTTATGACTTTATTTTACCCGTTCTTTTGTAAATTCCATGTTAAATAGCGTTTTGGGTAAAATCGTTTCATTTGTCATCCGTGTTTTGACTTGTAATTATTCATATGATTACTTAGATCATGATTACTTAATTCCAGAATATAAAACATGATTTATATATAATATATTTTCAGAATATACATATATATAATAGATCAGTAAATGGAAGGAAATACACCGTTCATGGATACGGTAGGTCATACGTACGCATGAACGCTGTTTTCGTTTCCTTATTGAGTTGAATGGAATTAAGTAGATGACATACATATATATAAACATAAATCCAGTATCATTATTATTTCATATATTTCATTATTACTTATTATATATACTTTATAATCATTCATGAATGGTTAACGTGGAGAATGAATCTCATCACGTTGTGGAGACGGTAGTCCGTACGTACGCACGAGCGATGATATCGTTCTCATGATCATGGGATTGTATTGGATTGTATGTATACTATTTTAGAATCAATTCCACTTTAAAATAATCATATATAGTTTTTTATTTTCACCATTATACCCATCCATGTAAGGTGGTGGTGGAAAATAGATTACACCACGGCATGGAGACGGTATTCCGTACATACGCACGCGCGGTGATTTCGTTTTCTGTAGGATGGATAGATGGTGAAATAGGGTTGTTTCATACTTATAATAACATATCAGTATATGAGTGATACTGATGTTTTTACTTCAAAATGAAACAACCTAAGAATAAGAAGTGGAAGAAGAAATAAAGTTGAAAGAATTAGTAACAGACATTACCTCTTCTTTGAAGTGCCTCTTTGAGATCTCATTTTAGGGCACTAAAATTGGTCTTTGAGGAAGACCAGAACCAATAGGATGTTTCTAGGGAAGTGGATAAGAGAATTTGGCAGGGGTTGGCCGAGATGGAAGGCTCAAAGTGGTGTGAGGAAGAGAGGGAGGAGGTGCCCTTTTATAAGGGAGGAGAGGGGCACCTTTGGAATAACTAAAAATATTATTTTATTATAAAGCCAAATTCGATTTTAAATAGCTCCAAATTGATTTATTTCGAAGCTACGGTGAGTATGGGTCTAAATCCTATCATCCAATATAATTTAGACAAGTTTAGTTTCCTATTTTAACCTTATCATTTATATTTAACTTAAAGTTAGACAATTTTACTTTTTTCGTGTCTTTTTGTGTTCTTACACTATAAGGTTAATAAACTTACTATAACAAGAAAAAAGAACCCCAAGTTGATTATTATTAATATATATAACCTATATAAGTCATTTGGGCGAACCTTATATTTTTAGGAAAAAAACTAACAATTAATAATATAATATTTGTTTTAAAAACTATTTTATGTCAATTTTGACACTATTTAGTAATTTATTTTTGTAAATATCATAACAGAATGATTAGTTAGAAAAATTTTAATTAAATCAATAATAACATGTCATATTAACCTAAAAAATTATTGTAATTCATAAAAAGTCTCAAATTACATTTATTTGGGTATTTATAACATCAATTTTGTCAATATTTCATTAATAAGATAATTACTACATCATCTTTGTGTCATAAATAAATTAAATTATTTAATGTCTAAAAATTAGAAATAAAATTCAATTATGTAGGAAATCTTTTTATATTTCTAATTTATATTTATAGTCGAATTTATCTTATGTATAACCCTATATTAAAATTTATATACTTATTAAACATTGATTTTAACTATTTTAACCCTTCTTTAAATAAATTAATAATAAAGATCCTAATCTAATACAAATGGGACTAAATGATCATATTTTATTCCTAAAGTTGTTTTTGGTAGAATTACACTTATCTAATAGAATTAGGACATGTGTTAGGGTAGTAATAATATCATTTTTACCCGTAATTACCCTATTTACTTTTAACCGTGGTAAAAAAAAGTAAAATGTTACTATTCACCAAAAATTATTTCCATCTCATTGAATCACATTTTACTTACTGACATCAACCGCGTCTCTCGGATTTTTTAAATTCCACTCACAGAAGAGGTAAAATTTATTTTTATGAAAAATTCATTTTTCTTAACTACCACTTAGTGGTTTCACTATTCATCAAAAAATGAAAGTTTCTAGAAAAATACTAAAAATTAGGCCTAAGCTATATTTAATATTATGAACTCAAAAATGATGTATATTTTACCAAATTCAAAACATATCATTTGCATTAATTAATTTAAAAGTTAATTCCCGTCGTCAAAACAAATAGCGTGTTCTTAAGAGATAATAACTATCAAAAGATTGACACTTGTTTATGTCTGGTTTAAATGTGAAATTACATCCAATGAACAAAATTGTATTAAATTGTAAAAATATATTATAAATATACTTTAAAACCACTCAAATTAATAATTTATCACTATTAATTATTTCGATTAAAAAAGTTGTTTTTAATTAAAATTTAGTAATTTTCACTATTCATCAGAAAATGAAATTTATCCGAAAAGTACCAAAATTTCACCCTAAGCTAATTTCGATATTCCGAATCGAAAAATGAAGTCCATTTTGAAAAATAAAATTTACAAAATTTCAAAAAGTGGTTATTACTATTCATAACGGCTATTTTTAATAATATTTTAATAGCATATCGTTGTTTAGTGAAACTCGGTATTGCGTACTACACATGCTATCGAGGAAGGTCGCAATTGCGTGTAATGAAAGGAAAGTCAAGGATGCGTTTTGTGCAAGATCCTTTTGGTGTAGCGTACAACACAAGACATTAATATAATTAAAAAGAACATTTTTCATAAAATCTCGGGGTGTTACATTCTACCCCCCTTAAAATGAATTTCGCCCTCGAAATTCGTCGGGGTTATAAATGGTTTACGACTCGAAAGTTTCTTTAATAGAAACCCATATCATAAAAAGGAATGCCAAAACCAATATTTAAAAACAAAAGTATGAAACGTAATGGTTACCCAAATAAACTAATCACTGGGTTTCCACATAGGTGAAAATATAGATATCGAAGAGAAATCTAACCATTATGTTCTGATGGAGAGTGGTAGAGAACATGGCTATGGAAAAGCCAGCAATCACAAAGCCATAAATTTGTGACGATCTAGGGTACCATCTGATTCATCGGATATAAGGTCACTAGGACAACATTTTTTTGGTTTTCAAGATCATTTCCCTAAAGTAGAAGATTTTGAATTAGAATAAATACTTACTTTAATTTGGTACAATCTCACTGTTGTTTGTGATTTGAACAATTTCCACTTCATCTCTTAAAGAAATGAAGTTGAATTTGTTATTCATGAAGTTTTAATAGATCATGTGATAGAATGATGGGTCATTCCATCTGTTTCAAACAAAAGGTTAGAAAAATGTATCAAATACACATAAGTCCATGTATAGTGAGGTTAATCGTATACGATTCCAAAAATGAACTTATGCTTCATATATCATACCGCGTAATAAAATAAAACTAGTTTCTACTAAAAAGGGACTTCCTGTAGGCCAGTGGAAGGCGATAAAGGCCAGTCGCACTTCGGTTGTCGGTTTGATTCCGACAGCCTTGTCCGACGTGATGGGTTGTCGCCCATCTTGCAGGTTGTCCTTTTTCTAAAGCTACATTAATATAAAATCCCATCAATAATATCGAAAAAGTTTTATCCTTAAACAATACTAACTTATGTCCAACATAATCCATTCCAATTTTTAAGCTTATCTAAAATACTTTGGTCCAAGATCATAGTATAAAGAAAATGATCGCGTGAATTCCATCAATTATCCACCATAAACATGTGAATACCTTAATCATGTATTCTCTTGAAGAATGAATACCCATTGAAACTTATTGAATACATGAATGCTGCTAAAAGTTAACTCTTTCCACATACCAAAATCCTCAAAATTCTATATACTCAAACCATGATATCACTTAGTCCTTATATCAGTCATGATCTCATGAATACAATCAAACATCTCATTAACTTCTTATCCATTCATTATGCATATCATCTCTTTACCAAAAAATATCTCAATCACTTTCCATGGTTACCAGTACCATAAATTTTTTGAAAACCACAATAGACCAATACATAAATATTCCAATATTCCATGATACTATATACAACATTATTTTGGAATCCCATTACAGAAACACTTAATCATTCCACCACATCGTTGTCATATTCAACATCGCCAATAGTGATCGCATGTGACTTCCCTTTGTCCTTTGCCTTAAGTGGTTGCTCATGTAGATCATCATTAAACCTTGGATTATGGCATTGATTAGCATAATGCCCCATTTCATTGCACTTGAAGTATTGTAGTGTTGTTGGTGCGTTATCTGCAGTCTTTTCTTTATTCACACCATTAGAAACCCTTTTTCCATTACTTCGACACTCAGCTACTCGATGACCTTCTTTTCCACACTTAAAACATTTTCTAGTCCCTTTAAGACAATCTCCACCATGCTTCTTTCCACACTTTGAGCATAAAGAAACATTCATCTTCTTTTCACCATTATTCTGAGATTTCTCCTTGAATCCCATCTTTCATTTCTTGTGAAAACCATGAGATGAATATGTAACACCAACTTCCATTTCTAACTTAATAGCACAACGCACAATTTCTTCATAGCTACTGAAGTCTCTTATAGCTAATTCCCTTCGAAGATTTGGTTTTAAGCCACTGAAGAATCGATCAAATTTACATTCAGGTTGGATGATAAAGCCAGATGCATACCTTGCAAGCCTTGTAAAATTTGCTTCGTATAAACCAACAGATTCATCATCCTTTTTATTTAGTTCAAGACACTCCTTCTCCATCTTTGTTCGAAGAATACGAGGGAAGTACTTATTGAAAAATATGTTCTTGAACTCATCCCATTCCATGGAATCAATTTAATCTCTTGGAATCGTATTCTTGATAAGATTCCACCATTGATCAGCTTCACCTTCCAAACGATATACTGCTAAGATGACTTTATCATGTTCAGAACATTGAAGAACTGAAAATATCTTTTCAGTGCTACTGATCCATTGTTCAGCAACAAGTGGATCAGAAGACCCACTGAAAGAAGGTGGATGTTGCCTCATGAAGGACTCAATAGAATATTGTTCCCTTCTCTGCTCATTTGGAAGTACATAATGATTCATAGCTTGTGTATGTATAGAAATAAGATTTTTCACTCCATATCCCATAACATTTGTTTGTTCAGGAGGACAATCATTGCATTGTCCATTGCATTGATCAACACGGTTCCTTCGGGTTCCAGCCATCGTCTAAAACCCAAAAATAATAGTGTGAGAGGCAAAAATCATGCTAGGGAAAACAACATAACAAAGGGGGAGTACCTTTAATATCTAACATATTAGGTTACCGTAATTCTAGTACTATAACCTATACTTATACTTAACCTTAGGGACATCCCTAGACATACCTTAGAAATATCTCTAGGGATCTCACTAAAGTTCTCGCATCCTAGTTTCCAAAGGTTGACTAAACCTTTCCTCTGATACCAACTGTAGAGACCCTAAGCTTGACGTACATGGACGTTACATTACTTTTGCGGAATACTTAGTACATAACAAAACACACACACAAGGACCTTAATAGTTTAGTGTCTTTGGAAACTCGGAATATAATCTTCTAATCATGGTGAAAGATCTTCAAAGTCTCCCATAAATATATTCCCCTTTTTTTTAACTAAAATATTTCTTTATATCCTGGGGAAAAGAAAACATAAAAGGGTGAGATCAAATGCTCAGTAAGGGTAAACAAAAGAAATATCAATCACATCATATTCATAAGAACATAACATTTTGGAAATCTTAACCTGCAAAAGAGATCATAATATCATAACATGGGATAAATCATAGTAGTTAAATGTAATCCCAATAATCATAACATAAAACATGAAACTTTGTGGAATACACACATAATCATATAGAATCATTTCTTATTAGTCAAGACTCATTTCCAAGACTATCTTAGTGGACAAAGTCCATTTCTGAACCGAGTTCACTCCTCGTTTCAGTCCTGTTTCACTGAACCGGTTTAACCTGCCGTTCCAGCCATGTATATCTCATGAGATATAAAATCTTTACACAATTAATTGGAGGGAGATATAGGTCCCACCCATCTCATAATGATACCATTCTTATTTGTTTCACACAATCATAAACCATACATCATAGCATAACCCATGTAATAAAATGGGATTCTTAAACATCGTGACATCATAAAACAATTCATATAAGATAAAGGAATTCATAAAAATAATTCCATCCCAACATAATCAAATAAATGTAATAATAGGGATAGAAACAGAACCCTATATTATCTTAGATGGAAAATAATTTTGATAAAACACTTGAACTCCATTCTTGAGGAAAATATCCTTTCTACTTCAAAAACACTTTTCATTTCTTAACATGTCATACAATTTTAAACTAAAAGAAGTTGATTAAAAATAAACTTGAAAACATTTAAAGGAAGCTTCTTGGAAACAATGTTTTAAAAACCCATTCATGCCGTATAAGTTAAAAAAACATTCTTCTCGTACTTTTGTCGGAAAAGTCAAAAAGTACCTCGTACGAAAAACGACAAAAGATTCCTTTCATATCTTTTACTAAAAACTCACCGAAGGGTAAAATCGGATATAAAATATTTTAGAAGGATGTAAAAATTACTTATTGAGGAAACATGGATGTGGATGATAAAATACACCCCAGTAAATACCAAAGTATAAACAATCTCAGATAAAAATGAGATTGTGACATTTTCCCTTTCCTTAGGTCTGATTTGCTTCGTAAGTGTCCGAACCTCCTGTATAATGATTTAAATAATGTCATTTACTTATTCCATAATCATACTCATTGTTATGATATCATATATGGTTCACTTATGAATTTATTTTACCCGTTGTTTTGTAAATTCCATGTTAAAGAGTGTTTTGGGTAAAATCGTGCCATTTATCATCCGTGTTTTGACTTGTAATCATTCATATGATTACTTAGATCATGATTACTTAATTCCAGAATATAAAACATGATTTATATATAATATATATTCAGAATATACATATATATAATAGATCCGTAAATGGAAAGAAATACACCGTTCATAGAGACGGTAGGTCGTACGTACGCATGAACACTATTTTCGTTTCCTTATTGAGTTGAATGGAATTAAGTAGATGACATTCATATATATAAAAATAAATCCAGTATCATTATTATGTCATATATTTCATGATTACTTATTATATATACTTTATAATCATTCATGAATGGTTAACGTGGAGAATGAATCTCATCACGTCGTGGAGACGGTAGTCCGTACGTATGCACGAGTGATGATATCATTCTCATGATCGTGGAATTGTATTGGAGTGTATATATACTATTTTATAATTAATACCAATTTATAATAATCATATATATTTGTTTACTTTCACCATTATACCCATCTATGTAAGGTGGTGGTGGAAAATAGATTACACCACGGCGTGGAGACGGTATTCCGTACGTATGCACGCGTGGTGATTTCGTTTTCCGTAGGATGGATAGATGGTGAAATAGGGTTGTTTCATAATTATAATAACATATCAGTATATGAGTGATACTGATGTTACTACTTCAAAATTAAACAACCTAAGAAGAAGAAGTGGAAGAAGAAATAAATTTGAAATAATCGGTAACAGACCTTACCTCTTCTTTGAAGCGCCTCTTTGAGATCTCCTTTTAGGGCACTAAAATAGGTCTTTAAGGAAGACCAGAACCTCTAGGATGTTTCTAGGGAATTGGAGAAGATAATTTGGCAGGGGTTGTCCGAGCTTGAAGGCTCAAAGTGGTGTGAGGAAGAGAGGGAGGAGGTGCCCTTTTATAAGGGAGGAGAGGGGCACCTTTGGAATAACTAAAAATATTATTTTATTATAAAGCCAAATTCAGTTTTAAATAGCTCCAAATTGATTTATTTCGAAGCTACGGTTGGGATGGGTAGAAATCCTCTCATCCAATAGAATTTAGACAAGTTTAGGTTCCTATTTTAACCTTATAATATATATTTAACTTAAAGGTAGATAATTTTACTTTTATTGTTTCTTTTTGTGTTCTTACACTATAAGGTTAATAAACTTACTATAACAAGACAAAAGAACCCCAAGTTGATTATTATTAATATATATAACATTATATAAGTCATTTTTCCGAACCTTAGATTTTTAGGAAAAAAATAACAATTAATAATATAATATTTGTTTTAAAAACTATTTTATGTCAATTTTGACACTATTTAGTAATTGATTTTTGTAAAAATCATCACAGAATTATTATTTCAAAAACAGTTAATTAAATAAATACTAACATGTAATATTAACCTATAAAATTAGTGTAATTCATAAAAAGTCTCAAATTACATTTATTTGGGTATTTATAACATCAATTATGTCAATATTTCATTAAGAAGATAATTATTGCATCATCTTTGTGTCATAAATAAATTAAATTATTTAATGTCTAAAAATTACAAGTAAAATACCATTATGTATGAAATCTCTTTAGATTTCTAATGAATATTTATAGTCGAATTTATCTTATGTATAACCCTATATTAAAATTTATATACTTATTAAACTTTGATTTTAACTATTTTAACCCTTCTTTAAATAAATTAATAATAAATATAATAATCTAATCCAAGTGGGCCTAAATGCTCATATTTTATTCCTAAGGTTGTTTTTGGTCAAATTACACTTATCTAATAGAATTAGGACATGTGTTAGGGTAGTAATAATATCATTTTCACCCGTAATTACCCTATTTACTTTTAACCGTGGTAAAAAAAGTAAAACGTTACTATCCACCAAATATTATTTCCATCTCATTGAATCACATTTTACATACTGACATTAACCATGTCTCTTGGATTTTTGAAATTCCACTCACAGAAGCGGTAAAATTAAGTTTTATGAAAAATTCATTTTTTTTAACTACCACTTAGTGGTTTCACTATTCATCAAAAAATGAAAGTTTCCAGAAAAATACTAAAAATTAGGCCTAATCTATATTTGATATTTTGAACTCAAAAATGATGTCTATTTTTCCAAATTAAAAACATATCAGTTTCATTAATTAATTTTAAAATTAATTCTCGTCGTCAAAACAAATAGCGTGTTCTTAAGAGATAATAACTATCAAAAGATTGACACTTGTTTATGTCTGGTTTAAATGTGAAATTACATCCAATGAACAAAATTGTATTAAATTTTAAAAATATATTCTAAATATACTTTAAAACCACTCAAATTAATAATTTATCACTATTAATTATTTCGATTAAAACTGTTGTTTTTAATTAAAATTTAGTAATTTTCACTATTCATCAGAAAATGAAATTTATCCGAAAAGTACGAAAATTTCACCCTAAGCTAATTTCGATATTCCGAATCCAAAAATGAAGTCCATTTTGAAAAAAAAAATTAAAAAATTTCAAAAAGTGGTTATTACTATTCATAACGGCTAGTTTTAATAATATTTTAATAGCATATCGTTGTTTAGTGAAACTCGGTATTGCGTACTACACACGCTATCGAGGAAGGTCGCGATTGCGTGTAATTCAAGGCAAGTCAAGGATGCATGTTGTGCAAGCTCCTTTTGGTGTAGCGTACAACACAAGACATTAATAAAATTAAAAAGAATATTTTTTATAAAATCTCGGGGTGGTACAATCATCCCCAAATTACCACAACTTGAAACCCTCCCATAGGGACGATCAAACCGTGGGTCAACCTATTCATAGGTTGATTCGTGTTCATCATCAAAACAGAGAACAAGGAAAATAATGAATTTTAAATAACTACCCATACCTTGATCATAGACAAAGATTAGGCTCACTGTAGTCGTCGATGAGGTCCTCCTACCCTACTATGCAATGATCCTTGGGCAGAAAAGTTTTCACCGTTCATCGAGAGTTCTCTAAGGGGGAAGCTCCTCTCCAATGCTCTAGAGGATTCCAGGGAGTTTTCTAGGGTTATGGGCATAACCATGGGATCCTATTTATTTTAAACTATAAAACACATCACTACAACATTAAAACATTTAAAACAATAAATTATTATTTTTATTATCTTTAAAATGTCTAAAAATTAACTTTTGCATCCGACCTACACAGGTCAATGTTAGGCTTTTTCTAAGATAAGAACACTACTCTGAATGCAATGGTACCCTCAGATTTTTGATCTGGTTACCCATTTAAAAAGTTATTAAAAAATTTCATGAAAACCTCTCAATCGCACTATTTAAAAGATTAATTTTTTTCAAACATTTATTCTGGGCACATCGGGCCTCAGATTCGCACACTTTTCCATAGCCTAGTCTCGAGATAATTCTATATAACTTTTAAAAATAATACATGGAAAATCTGAGACATTACATTCTCCCAACCTTAGGGATTTACTTCCTAGAAAACCCAAAACAAAGGATACTCAAACAGATGTGGTTACATAGAAAAAATATGAGCCTCCTACTCCCACATGCTCTCTTGAAGATTCCCTTGCTACCACCAAACATACACCAAGGTAAGTTTTCACCCACAGATGATCTTCTCATTCCAATCCTCGATCTCCACTAAGTAATCTATGAATGTATCCCCATCCTCGATTTCCCGCTCTCCCAAGTCGATGACATACAATTGATCGTGCATGTACCTCCTCAGATGAAACACATGGAAGACATCATGTACCCGATGCAACTAAGAAAATAGAGATAGGAGGTATGCTACCTCCCCAACTTTGTGTAGTGTCTAAAAAGGGCTGATGAACCTCAGAGATAACATTATGCCTAGGAAAAATCTCAGCAAACCTCTTTTGAAGTGAGACCTAAAGGAAGACATGGTCTCCCTCCTCGAACTCTTGAGGTCTCCATTGTTTGTCAACATAAGACTTTTTCTAATTCTATGTAGTCTTAATTCTCTCCTGGATGATCATTACCTTCTAATTAGAAGCTCATACCAACTCTGTACCCATGAGTACTGACTCTCCTTGGTCGGTCTAGCAAAGCACTGACTATTAGGGTCTCCCATATAAAGGCTCGAATAGTGCCATACTGATGGTGGATTGGTAGTTGTTGTTGTATGAAAAATACACCAGTGGTAGGTGGTCCTCCCAATTATGAAAAAATTCCATGATATAGGCCCACAACATATCATCAAAAACCAAAATGGTTCCCTTCATCTGACCATCTTTCTAGGGATGAAATGATGTTCTTAAGAGCAACTGAGTGCCAAACACATCCTGCAATCCCTTACACAATTGGGATATGAAACAAGAATCATGATATGAGTTTATAGTCAAGGGGATTCCCTAAAGCTGAAGTATCTCCTACATGTAGAGGCATCCCGAGATCTCTAATTAACTTTTCTCCCTAATAGTTAGGAAGTCGGCTAACTTTGTGAGTCTTTCAATGATCACCGAAATTGAATCGTGTCCCCTAGATGTTCATGGTAAGACCATCCTGAATTCCATAAAAATTACATCCCACTTAAATTACGAAACTTTTAGGGGGTGATAATATCCCACTAGAACTTGGTGATTAGCATTCACCTGATGGAATTTAAGGCATCAAGAAATAAATTCCGCCAGTGCCTTCTTTATTCCAGTCCACTAGAACTAATGTCCATGTTCCGGGTACATTTTTTGAACTCAAGGATGTACTGCCAGTGATGTTTTATGAAAATACATCAGAACCTACTCCATAATTCCACTAGTACAACTATGATTCCTTTGAAAATAATGACATGCTCCCCACGTTGCAAATATCCATAGGGAGCATGTCATGTGGATAACTGAGCATGTAAAGTCTCAGAGTCGACATCCCCCAACTGTGCCTCTCTGGCTCACTGCAGGAGTGAATGGGTAACCACCATCAACTAAAGGTAAGATGCATCTTCTCCATCCACAAATAATATCTATTGTGAGGCCAAATTCTCCGACGCCTTACTTAGAAGCTGCGAACTCGACCTCCTGCTGAGAGCATATGATGCCACATAACCCTTACTAGGAGTATAACCAATATCAAAATCATAATATTGGAGGAACTCTAGCCATCACCTCTACCTCTTATTCAGATCATTTAATGAGAAGATATAGTTGAGGCTATTTTGATCATAGTAGACAATAAACCGTTCACCCATCAGGTAGTTCCACCACATCTTCAATACAAAGAATACCACTACCAACTCAAGTTCATGGGTTGCATAGTTCTTCTCATGTGGAAACATCTGGTTTGAAACATAAGCAATCACCACCTATCTCTGCATCAGAACACAGCCAAGACCATTCCATGATGCGTCCTAGAAAACTACGTACTCGATACCCTCCTCTGGAAATTTCATGACCGAGGTGATCGTCAAACTCTGCCTCAACTATTGTAAATCACACTAGAACTTCTATATCCATATGAAATATAGCCCCTTTCAGGTCAAAGATGTCATTGGTGCTGATATCCAAGAGAAATCAGAAATGAATATCAGGTAATATCCTGCTCGTCTAAGGAAGCTCTGCACCTCTATCATGCTCCTAGGTGGATCCCATGCTAACACTACCTCATCATTGGGTGGGTCCACTACTACCCCATCTATTGAGATGACATGTCCTAGTAAGTAGACCTCCTATATCTAGAACTAGAACTTCGAGAGATTTCCATAAAGCTAGTGCTCTCAGAGTACATCTTGATCCATTCTCATGTGACTCATGTGCTCCTACTCTTACACCGAGTACACAAAGATTTTGTCAATGAATACTAATACGAACTCATCTATGTATGGTTGTAAGATCCGGTTCATGAGATCCATGAACACTCTGGGGAATTATTCATGTCTAAGGGCATCACTAAGTACTCATAGTGACTGTAGCGTAATCTGAAAGATTTCTTTGGTATATCCTCATCTCGTACTCATAACTAATAATATATCAATCAATGGCCAACCTTAATGAACCACCATGACCATATCAACAAATTGAAGAGGTTATCATTCCTTGGTAGTGGATACTTGTTCTTCACTTCCACCTAGTTTAGGAGCCGATAATCCACACATAACCTCAAAATCCCATATTCCTTATTGGAAAAAAAAACTGTGGAAACCCTGGGTGAAATAATGGGTCTAACGAAACCCTTCCTCTATAAATACTCCAACCACACCCTCAGCTTGCGAAGCACTGTGGGAACCATCCGATATGCCGATGAGGATATCAGTGCTGTCCCAAGGTGTAAGTTGATTTAGAATTCAATTTCCTATTGGGGAGGTAGTCCTAGAACATATTCTTGAAAGACATCCTATTACTACACCTCTAATACTGGGAACTAAAATCTTATAATATCTATTGCTCTAATGGTAAGGATATCTAACACCTGAGTGATCGACTGCACCCTCTTGAGCATTATCCCATTCTGTGCTGCCTGGGATTCCTTTTCACCGAAATAGGAAAACCTCATCCCATCGCTGCAGAGACACTTCAATATTCACCTACAGAAATCAATCTAGGAATGGATAGATTATAACCCATCCATACCTAGAATGACATTGTAAGTCCTTGAAATTGCCTGCAAGAGGTTCCAACCGAAACTCTCATCTCCAAGAGTAATATCACACCATTGGAAAAGATATATGATCATCGAGTCTCATCCCTTAGGTGTATCCTAGATTAAGGGTCGAGTCAACGTCTCTATCAGAATGTCAAGGTCTCTCAAAAGACATATGGAGAGAAAATGATGCTTGGAACCTCTGTCTATAAGTAGGGAATCTAAGGTAGAAAAGGAACATATGGTACCTCAAATCATCCTTGGAGTGCCTAGGTCGTATACCTCAACTGCATGTAGCAGCCCGCGTCCCTATCCCCAAGATCTCTATGCCTAGTGAGGACCTCCTAGGGGTTGTGGTGAAAGTATGTCAAAATGTCTGCCCCAATTTGCAGCTCTCCCTAATCCTCTACCATATACAACACCTAGTGGGTCTACCTCCTCCATTCTCTGCCTCTCCCTCAGTGGTCCATCCATCGTGTCCCTATTAGCAGCTCAATGGGTTGGAAAGTCTCTAGAGATATGTCCTCTACCATCACATGAGTATCATCGCCTCTCCCAAGGCTGACTAGATCCAACCTAAGAGACCTAAACTACATATCCTCTTTCCTAGGTCCTCTTGTGACGTCTCCCAAATCTAGATCTTAATGCTTGACATTGGATCCCTGCGGATGAGGTCTCAGCACATATCTGCATGCTACTGACTGGAACTAGCTGTCTCTACTCATCCAATAAGCTATCACACACTAAATATCGCTCGAGCACTCCAACACAGGTTCGAATTCATAGAGACATGATGCTAGTTCATATGTCCTATCAAAAACCTCACTCGAAGGTTGGAGCTTTGAAGTAATGATCCCTGGCCATATCCATTGAGTACCTGGTGAGGTTGGTGAACCTTGAATAATATTCATCCACCATCATACTACTTTGCTGGAGCTGAAGAAGATCTTGGATATGTACTGCTCTCAGCATAACCGGAGAGAACTCATCCCTAAAGAGTAGCTCGAACTCCATCCATGAAAGAGACTCCTCGTCACGAGTCTACATGGTCAAACTCCACCATCGCTCTACCAATAACTGACTAAGGCTCACTCTTAGGATCACCATATTGTATGCAAGTATCAAAAATAGACAAAAACCTCTGGTCGCCGCCTCAAACCAGTCCTTAGCTACCTAAGGGCCTAGCTCACCTTGGAACCTGAGGGGTCTCTATCTCTGAAACTCATGTCGTTCACTCAGTATGTGCTCCTCGTCTACAGGTAATGTAGGTACCACATGCTACTACACTAGTGGTGGAATAGAAGTTGCACCACCTAGAGGTAATTCTTGTGGAACTGCCCCCAGAATCAAAGCCTCTTCATTAAGGTGGTCATCGTCAGGATCAAGCTGCTAAATCCTAGCTAGTATGGATCATGGAGGAATCCTATATGAAAATAAGATGTACCATGATCAAAGTGTATATTTGGATACCTAACAAAAAATGACACGAAAACCACAAACCATTCTTATATGATGCATATACCATTATCTTTTTTATCTGCTACTAGTGGTCTCATGTATTGAGTTGAAAAAAAGGTTATCAGAGTACTGGTGTGTGGATACATCAACTTCCTGCACTAAAACTGGAGTCCCTAACCTAAAATATTATCTCGAGACACTTAAAACTGTTTCCCCAAACCAATATAAAATACTATTCATCCTAAGGTAGAACTGACCACCTCCGTTACCACTCTGTCATGACCCTTCCCAGTGGGTCCCGCACCGCGACTCCCCAAGCTTTCCTCTAATTGGATAGGGGCTAGTGATTAGCACCGAGTTGGAATATTACTAATATGGGAGACATTTCCTAAGTAACTGTATGCATACATACATATCCAAGCCCAAAAATGATGAAATGTAAAAAAACCACTAATGAAAGATCACAATACATGGATGATGATCACTTCTAAGGCCTCATCATATACCACGACTCACCTATATTCACCTGATAAGTAGAGGATTCATGTCCTTTAGCGGGTTTCAGGTCGATAAATAACTCTACCTAGGGCCAATAATGGGTGTAGAATCTCACTCTGGGCCTCTCAAAGGGACTTCTACTCTATCCAGAAAGTCCCGTTGAAGGGATTATACTCTTGTGGATGGAAATGATACCTGTAATTTAGGTGAATGGACTAAGGGGGAACTAATCCAAATGAAACTTGTACAAGGTTTGGTGTAAAAGGAGATCAATCCATGTAAAAGGGAGTACACGACATGTAGTAGTGTCACACACTGTGTCCCTTGACCCCAGGTACTGCCTAGGTGCATCAACCTATGTCCAAAAACATGTTGTGTAGAAATCAATATACATGGTGTGTAGAATAGTAACACTTTGGGCCCTACTATTCGGGGCCCATACATGTATGTTGGAAGTTTTTTCGTATGCAACTTCATCCCGTGTCTACCAACTCATCTACCAGTACACTGGGTAACCCCCGTAACTGACCTAGTCTGTCCGTGTAGTGGAGCACATTCCATGAAATCCACCCCATGTCCACGCATCGTCTAAGATACATGCCGAGTCCTGCATGGAGACCCACATGATATGTGATAGGGGTCACATGATAGGTCATATCTTCATATAGCACAGAACCCTAGCCGTTGTTGAGTTTCCCCCATAGACCATGTTCTTTAGAGAACACATCATGTTCGTCGTGTTTTTCCAGAAACAACATTCTATGTCTCCACGCTTTGGCTACTCTTTCGATTCTCAATCCAACCATTTGTTTTCCTCTAAAATCAATATTTGGGGTCACCTCACCATGAAATTAACATTCCAGGAGGTTTCAAGTGTTCAATAATCTCCAAAAACCCGTTTCGATCATCCCTGTGAAGAATGGTAGAAGAAAGATTTCTTCTAAATTTTGTTGATTCGACTACCACTATCACCGTCACACCTCTGATGGGTCATCTCAATGTAAAATATATGATTTGGGATTGGTATATTGTGATATGGATGTGAAATGATCCAATGTTCATAATACTAAGAAGCAAGTGAAGAGTACACGTGGTTAAGAGAAGGATTATTAATAAAAAAAGAGGAACAAACCTCTACCGTTGTTCATTACAACAATGATCTGCTCTCATTACAAGGATCAAGATAACAACCAAGGATAATTATAACCATAAATATAATCATCCCTAAATTCCCACGACTTGAAAAACTCCCGCATAAACGATCAAACTGTGGGTCAACCTATTTTTATGTTGATGTCTATTCATCGTGAAATCAAAGAATGAGGAAAATAAGAAATTTGAAATGACAACCCATAACTCGATCGTTGATGAAGAGAAGGTTCACTATAGTTATCAATGATATTCTCTGACATTGTTGTGAAATGATCCTCATGTTGACCTTTTTTCACCATTCATCAAGAGTTATCCATGGGGTGATTCTTCTGCAAAGATCTATAGTCCCTAGAGTTTTCCAGGGTTATGAACATAACCATGAGCTCCTGGTTATTTAAAACCATAAAATACGTCAATGACTCATTAAAAAATTTAAAATAAAATAAATTATTCTTTTATTTTATTTTCTTTAGAACATTTTATAATAAAATTTTACAGCCAATGTAACTCCCCGACCTAGATACCGATAGTTGGTGCATTATTTTATTACATTGGCATAATTATAATGAATCATGTCCCAAAGGAATGATATGTTTAATATTATTGGAAAATATATTACATAATTGACCATTACATAATATTTTCTAACATAAATAACAACATAAATAATCCTTTGATAAATCCATTATTCCCCGAGCATAACCCTACATATTAATCATATTACACTTCTTGGAATCCTGGAAAAATAAAACATAAGAAAGGGGTGAGCTTAGATGGTCAATAAGGATAAATAATTCAGTGGAAGCTATAAAAATTAAAATAAAGATATATAATAAAAACACCATCCTTTTAAACATAAAAATTGATCATAACATGGTAAAAATAAGTCAAAAATTACTATAAAAACATGAACATGGATATTATACTAGTATAATAATAACATGTAATAACTAATTTCATAATGAGGGAATGCATAATTCCAGACATAATAATTAATATGTCAATTACTTGTGCCAAGACCATTCACAAATATTCTGTCAAGACCTTGTGCCAAGACACTAGTTTTTCTCATGAGACCTACTGATGCATTGAGGGGATAGAGTGGGCCTCAACCATCACTTACTAAGTCCAATGCATTCCTCATATAAAAAGGAGAAACATAACACAATCATTGATATTAAAATTAGAATATTAAATGTCAATACTTTAACCATGAACCATGAATGGTATAGAAATAGCACATCCATAGTCAAACATATCATAACTCATTCAAAATAATAAGGAATATTTTTCCAACCTTAATCATGAATAATATCCATTAAAGGGTGTCGACATAGTTGATAATGACCAGTAAAAATATTTGAGAAAAATATCAATTTTTCATGAAATCATTTAAAAGTCAGATAATTTATAAAATAAGTCATTTAAAATAGATTTTTAAATCTATGTGTCCCATACCACTTTAAAACTTTTTAAAATAATTAACATTTTAAAACAATCATTTCCATATAAATAAATCCTTAAAATTATTTTGAAAAATATGGACATTAATTAAATTGATATTAAACAATAAATATTTAAAACATTTAAAATGATTATCTAGATAAATATTCAGTTCTTTAAGACCTTAAAATTTTCTTTTTGAAAATATTTTAATGAATCATGTGTTTCCAATTCTTTCACTGGGGCGTGTGCAGCCGTCCGTAGAGGGCGCGCAGCTATTGCCCCGCATTCCCACTTTCCAAAGGCGGGTGACATATGTCACTTATTCAGAGATGTTTGCTCCTTGATTGAAATGGGATGATGGGATTTTATTTCCTCCTTCCATGGATTACTCCTTAGAACTCGTCACCTAGTCCTTGTCTCCCTTAAAGATTAATTCGTGGTTCGTGAATCACATTCCCAATGCCATATCTTTGTGGGAACCAGTTAATTACATTGCTTCTGTCTTGAAATTACAAGGGGTATTGACATGGAAAAAACCTTTGGTCAGAGTAGATGAAAACATCATAAATGTCATGGCATCTCTAGATCCGTGGACAATGGGGAATTTGTATTCTTCCTCAAAAGAGGGCATCTCAAAGGTGCAAAACCCAAGGTATCCCACATTGGTCACGGGGTATCTTATGACGTAGTCATGTCTCTGAGGTTTTCCTTAGCTTCCCATGTTTAACATGGGGCATGATAAGACTTTAACATCTAGTAGAGATGGTTATTCCAAAGGAATCTCTTCCAAGGTTTCCCTTAGGCATATCATGTTTAACACAAGGTAGGTCGTGAGTTTAATGTCTTATAGAGATGGAATAAGGGTGACCAGAATGTCCCATAGAGACGGATCAGATTGGTACATCCCTAGGAGGGAACACCTGGAGGTTTTGTCCAGTGGATGGTTCAGAACACTCAATAAGAGATGACCCAAGATGGTGTGTCTCATTAAGGGAAGATGTCACACTGTGAAGGTTGATCTAGACCCCACTGAGGGAAGATCCGGGAGTGTGTACCCCAGAATGGGGGTGCACCAAGGTTTACCATTGGATGTGATTGAACCTTATGGAGGCTTCCTGCATACCCTATGAAGACTATAAGGATCAAAACCCACGTAGCGCTAAGGGGAGATGAATCTGGGGTGTATACAAAGGACAACAACACAGATACATGTGGGGGCTTACAAATAGAATGAATCCCATCATTAGAGGGATACTCTTGGGTGGATGGTCATGAATGTTGTGGGTCTTATGTATGGTTAGCTACCCTAGTGCCGCAAGGAGTAGTGCTGAGATGAATGGCATGATCTCACGGGGATGTGGCGGCCTGGGTATGAATGAAGATGGATGGTGGGGAGTTTAATGAAGTGGAGGGGGAATGAGATAGAGCTGTCATGAAGGTGATGATAGTGTTGGGATTAAGCCTTGATGAAACTTATTATGTATCCCCGTGGTAGGTAATCAAAGACCTTGAAGTTTGGTGGGATAATGAGACACCTGAGGAGGCGGCCCATGTGAATGGATGCATGGATGGGATCTGGTGGATATAGAACCTCCAGTTTGGGGCATGATCTTCCTGGAACACATGGGACCAAGGGATTGATCTAGAAAAGTCATGAGTGAAGGGATTAGACCTTAATGTGTCTTCCTACGTAACCCCGTGACAGGGAATCAAAGTCCACGTAGTTCATCTGAAGATGAATTAACGTTGATTGGGGACCTCAAAGGATTACTGTTGATTGGTGGACTTCAAAAGCATACCATCAAATGGGGTTGGAAATGGATTACCACTGAATGGGGTTGAAAAGGGATTAAAAATGAGTAGGTACAGTTTAGTTTCATGTAGGAAAAAAAAGTGGTGTACAGTTTAGCATCATTCAAGATGGGGGTGGACCTACATGGAGTGATCGAGACCGATGGGAGTTGGGCTTGAATCTCAGAGAGGCTTCTTACATACATTACCTTGACAAGGATCAAAGTCCCCATAGTTCGGGTGGAGTGGGAACCAATGTGAAGTTGGATGGAACCAATGTTCTTTGGGATTGAATCTTAGGGAGGTGTCCTATGTACCTTTCTTTGGCTAGGATGAATGTCCATGTAGTACGAGATGGTTCGGTGAACTGACGTGAAGATGGTCAGGACTAATGGGCATCGGGCTTGAACCACAAAGAGAATTCCTACATACCGTACCTTTGCAAGGATCGAAGATCACAAAGTTCAGATAGAATGGGAACTGACGTTAAGATGGTATAGACTAATGGGTGTTAGTATTGAACCTCTGGGAGGCTTCCTACGTACCATGCCTTGGCAAGAATAAAAGACCATCTAGTTTAGATGGTGTGGGGCTTACACTCTAGGCTTCCCATAGAGGATGTCATGGTCGATGCTTACTGCTATAAGCCCACGTGAGTCATGGTTAGTGTGAGAAACAAGAGGCAACAAAGACCTAACGATCAGGGTGCAAAGGAGCATCCATGAAGGGTGGTGAATGGGGATTATGCAAGGAAGCTTCCCGGGTGCCGCTAAGGAGCGAAAATGGTGGATGAGGATTATTCATGGATGCAGCTCATGTTCCGTAATGGATCGGTAATGGTGGATGGGGATTACGCAAGGAATCTTCCCCAGGTTCCGCTATGGTGCAACAAAGGTGAATGGGACTTATGTAAGGAAGCTTCCTGGGTGCCGCTATGGAGCAACAATGGTGGATGAGGATTATGCAGGGAAGCTGCCCGGGTGCCGCTATGGAGAGACCACAGTGCATAGGGCTTATGCAAGGAAGCTGTTCGGGTGCCACTATGGAGTGACAATGATGAATGGGGATTACACAAGGAAGCTTCCCGAGTGCTGCTATAGAGCAACAATGGTGAATGGGGATTACACAAAGAAGATACTTGGCTGCTACTATGGAGTGAAAATGATGAATGTGGCTTATGTAAGGAAGCTGCCTGGATGCCAGTATGGAGCGACAACGGTGCATGGGGATTTCTCAAGGTAGCTTCCCAGGTGCCAATATAGAGAGAAAATGGTGAATGGGGCTTACAAAAGGAAGTTGCTCGAGTGTCGCTATGGAGTGACAACGGTGAATGAGGCTTATATAAGGAAGCTGTCTGGGTGCTGCTCTGGAGGGACAACGGTGAATGGGGATTACGTAAGGAAGTTTCCCAAGTGCCTCTATGGAGCGACAACGGTGCATGGGGCTTACAAAAGGTAGATTCCAAGGTGACTCTATGGAGAGACAATGGTGAATGAGTTTTACGCAAGGAAGCTGTCCGAGTGCCTCTATGGAGTGGCAAATGTGAATGGGGATTATGAAAGTATGCTACCCGGGTGACGCTGTGGAGGGACAATGACGAATGGGGATTATGCAAGGAAGCTTCCTAGGTGCCACTATGGAGTGATAATGGTGAATGGGACTTACGAAATGAAGCTTCCCAGGTGCTACTATAGAGCAAAAATGGTGAATGGGGCTTACACAAGGAAACTGTCTGGGTGCCACTATGAAGTGACAATGGTGAATTGGGATTATGCAAGGAAGCTGGCTGGGTGCTGCTATAGAGAAATAATGGTGAATGGGGATTACACAAGGAAGTTTACTGGGTTCCACTATGGAGCGACAACGGTGAGTGGGGCTTATGCAAGGAAGCCACCCGAGTGCCACTATGGAGTGACAATGGTGAATGGGGCTTATGCAAGGAAGCTACTCGAGTGCCACTATAGAGCGACAAAGGTGAATGGAGATTACACAAGGAAGATCCCTGAGTGCCTCTAGGGAGTGAAAATGGTGCATGGGGATTACTCAAGGAAGCTGCTCTTTCTGGTTCAACCAAGTATAGAAGCCAGGTGACGGGGTGTGGATGAATTATTTGAGAAATGGTTCAACTCAAGGTACTTGGGGGGATTGATGAAGAGAATCTCAACTCACGACATGGGAAACAAACCAAGAGAAATATGCTTACTGAAGGTGTTCCATGGGGTGCATAGGATTGCATGAAATATCGGAGATGTGCGTGAAATAGGGGGCCATGCGTGCAATAGGGAAGGAATTGTGTGCAATAGGGGATGTTGGTTTGGAAAAGGGGATCTTTTTGCGCAATACGGAATGTGACTGCAATAGGGGAACTGTTCGCACAATAGGGGAGATGTGTGCCCAATAGAGAAGGAATTTCATGCAATATTATGGGTTTGTGTGTAATAGGGAAGGTGTGCACACAATTGGATAGGGGAAATATTGGTGCGTGAAAAATGGGGCACAATGTCACCATTGAATGGAAAAGTTATACTTTATGTGAAAAATTGGGAATGTGGGCCCATTTACACGGAAAAGTGATGTTTTTCACGCAAGATGGGGAGTTTTGCGCCTAGGCGTGGAAAATGAAGACTTATGAGCATTAGAGTGGCGACCGACCTTTGGGGGATCTAGAGAAGAAGGGGGTGCACTTTTATCTATAGGCTATGCCTTGAATGTCAGTGCACGTAAAATTCCATTCCAATTTTCCTCGCAAAGCCCTTTCACATGCAAGATTCATTTTTATGCACAAGATTACCTTTTTACACATAAGATTCCATTATTACACACAAGATTTTCTTTTTACGTGAAAATCTATACTTTTCCCCAAATTCATCCTGGATGGCCATTTCCAACAGCCTGACTTCGAACAACCATAACTTCTGATCCGTAACTTCGTTTGGGCTCCACGACTAGTAAAAGTGAAGCCTATGGAACTAGTTTTTCTCTAATATCATGTCTCAAAACATTTGGGGAATTAAATTTACACATTTTCCGGTTCCAACAACATTTACATGGGGATAAATATGTCCCAGTAAATACTTACACATAAACAATCTCTATTAATCATGAGATTGAAGAATTAACCCTTAACTTGTACTTACATTTAGTTGAAGGTACATTTAACATCCTGTATAATGACCATATTATGTTATTAAATTATACCAAAACCATATTCATATTTATTATATCATATATGATTTATTTATGACCTTACACTACCCATTTAATAATAATTTCCATGTTAAAGTAACATTTCATGTAATAATTGTTTTTTTAATCGTACGTATTTTAACTTGTTATTCTTGATCGTATCACTTAGATAATGATTTATATAATTCTATAATATAAAACATGATTTATATATAATATATATTCATAATAAAAATATGTATAACATATAGATATATGAAATGGAAACACCGTTCATGGAGACAGTAGTCCTTACGTACGCATGAACGTTGTTTCTATTTTTTTTATCATATTGTATGAAAGTATGTAAATGAAATATATTTGTCTACATAAATATATATTATTCCAGTAGAAATATTATTTCATATATCCCATACTTAATCAATATATATATTTTTATTAAAATTCTTTAATGGTGATTGTTGAATGTGATTCTCATCGCGTCGTGGAGACGGTGAGCCATACGTTCAGACAAGCGACAATATCATTCAATTGATGGTGAAACGATTTTTAATTGGATGGTATATTATATATAAAAAATCATTACCATATTATATTCATTATTGAAATTAATTATACTCATTATTATACCCATCCAAATAATGTAGTTTTGAATAACAAACTACACCACGACATGGAGAGGGTACGCCGTACATACCCACACATGGTGAAATTTTCATTCATAGGATGTATAGAATAATTAATATGGTTATAACATATTTATAATAATATATTAGAATATATAAGTAACTAGATTTATTATTTTAGTATGTAAATAATAAAAAAAAAGAGGAAGTAGAAAAAGAAAATAACTTTGAAAGTGGTGATGAAATAATTACCTCTTCCTCAAGTGCTTCCTTTTGATTTGACCAAAAGGGATCTTCAGGTTGGTTTTGTGATCAAAGTAATTCCTATAGGTTGAATAGAGGATATTAGGGAGAGATTTGAGTAGGGTTTGGCTGAGCCAAATGGATTTGGAGGTGCTAATTTAAGAGAAGAGGTTGTACCCTTTATAAGAGTTGTGATGGGCACTTTAGGAAAAGCCTGAAATATTATATAAAATTATTTTCAGTTTCTAATAGATCAAAAGGAATTTATTTCTAGGATACTGTGGGGATAGGTCAGAATCCACTCATAAAATAGGTTTTAGACAAGTTTAGGTCACCATATTAACCTTTTCTTTTATATTTAACCCTTAGTAAATAGTTTAACTTTTGACATGTCTTCTTGTATTTTTATACTACATGGTTAATATGGTTAGTATAAATATCCAAGAGAACCTAAAGTGGTTCATTAATGACATATATAACATTATATAAGTCATTTAGTTGAATCTTATATTTTTAGAAATATTATATCATTTAATAATATAGTATTTTTTTTTAAAATCTCATTAATGTCAATTATGACACTATTTAGTATTTGGTTTTTGTAAAAGTCATAAAAACATTATTTATTCGAAAAATATATATTGAATCAATCCTAAAAAGTCATATTCACCTAGAAAAATCTTATATGGAATAAAAAATTTAAATTTAAATTTATTTTAATATTTATAATGTCAATTATTTTAATCATTCAATAATAAGGTAATTACTACATCATCTTTGTGTGATAAATAAATTTTGTTAATTAATTTTTAAAAATTATAGATAAAATACAATGATATAGGAAATATTTTTATATTTCTAATGAATATATATAGTCTAATTTATCTTAGGTGTTTCTTTATATTAAAAATGGTTTAGTTATTAATATTTTAATTTAACACTTTTAACTATTTTTAAATAAAATATAATAAATATCCTAACCTAATCCAAATGGATCCAAAAAATCATATTATTGTCCTAATGTTGATTTTATTTCGAAATACACTTTTCTAGTATAATTAGGACATATATTAGGGTAATTTTATATTATTATAATATTTTTTACCTTTAATTACCATATTTACTTTTAACAGTGGTAAATAAAATTCTAAAGTTACTGTTCACAAAAAAACATTTTCATTCTATTGAACCACATTTTACATACTGATGAAAACCACTTCTATTATATTTTTAAAATTCAATTCGCATAAGTGATAAAATTATGTTTTATGCAAATTTAAAAATGTTCATAGAAGGTGGTTAAAAGATGTCAAAAAGTTCAATAAAATTTTATATATCAAATCTTATTATAAAATGACTCAAATGGATTACATTAGAATAATATTCATGTTATGAATCTATATTGACTTTAAGATATATTTTAATTGAAAATAATTATTTAAATGAAAAAGTTGGTTTTTATGTGCTATGTAGTATTTTTCAATATTCATAAAAAAATGATTGTTTTGAGAAAAATACAAAAAATTGATTCCAAGCTATATTTAGAATTCAAAAATAAATTATATTTTAACAAATTAATTTTTTAGGAGTTTCTAAAATTAATTTTATCATTGTTCACAAAAGGACAAAAAAGGTAGTTCTTTTAAGAAAATAGTTTGTCTAAATATATAACTAATTTAACAAAACTTAAACATTTCATTATAAATATATTTTATTTATGTGAAAACATTATAAATAAAATTTAAAATTTATTTTTTATTATTCATATTAAAATATTTATTTGATAAATAAAAATATTATTTAAATAATTATAATACTAATGTGTTGTTTTACAGAAACTCATTATTTCATATAATGTAAGCCAAGTTAGTGTTGCATGAAATATAAGCTATTAAATTACTTTTAAGAGATAACTTACTACAAAATATTGGGGTGTTAAATTTTTCACTCCTTCAATAAATTGCATCCTTGAAATTTGAAATTTTTCTTCAAAAATAAAAGGTTGTAAATAGAAAATAACTTTTTGGAAAACCCACATTGAGAATAGGGTTAATAAAAGTTAGTCTTAATAAGAGGGAAATGGAAATTAAAAAGTTGCCACCAAATTAGGATCTCGAATAGGAGAACATTGGTTGAAATTAGAGACACATAATTGGAGAAAAAACGTAAATATTTAGAGGGAGTGATTGAGGTCATTAATCATAAACAAGGAAATAATAAATGGAAAATTAAGGGAATCAAAGCCATAAATCTATGATGATTAAAAGTGTCATAGGTTCAACAAAACATAAGGTATTAGGATAACAAAATTTTTTAGATACTTTTTATAAAGAGGATGTATTAATTTACTATAAACATAATAACTCAAGAAAAAATACATTATTTAATTACCTTTCATAATCATAATCTCAGCATTTGGTTGTGCTTCATTCAATTTTCACTTCATCCATTACACTAGGAAATGAATGTTCAAAAATGATCTTTTATGCTTGAAGTACATTTTTTAAATCATAAGGTCCACAAGTATTTCATTAATCATTTATATGTTTACTGAAATCCAAAATTTTAGGTCAAAGTATGCTATGAATTATACTTTATCCTCAAACAAAATACCAAGTACTCAACTTACTCCATTCAAACCTTTAGACTTATCCAAAATACTTGTGGCCAAACTCACAATCCAAAAATTTGTATGAAGATCGCTTTTTTCCACATAATAACATGCGAATACCTTCATCATATATTATCTTAAAATATGGTAACACCCTAAATTACCTGAAAACATTGTTGAATACATTCTTTCTCCCTTATTTCTTATAAAATACTTGATATACTCCTTAAATCCAAAAAATCTTGTAAACTTCAAAAATAATGGAATAAAAAAACAATTAATTAGTTCCGTGTTAGTCAAGAATATCCAATATAATTTATCCAAAACAATCATCTCTTATTCCAAAATCACTACCTCAGTATTAGGACCATATTAAGGTTTATCTTTCTCTTAACCATGTATTATCCAAAAAGTTTAACTTTCTATTTTGTCACATTTCTTAGTACCGTAAAATCTAAAAACCTCAATGAAATAGTACTACGATACACTCATTATTTATTTAAATAATTCATATATCCATTACATCATTGATACAACACTCAAATGACATATTTCTTTAATCTAGAAACACAAATACATTAATTATTCCACGTCGACTGTAGTAACTGCTTATGCATGACCTTGATCCCTTTGATTCTTCTGATCTATATTTCCTTAAATCTTAAAACATTTATTTGCATAATTCCCCATTTCACTACAGTTGTAACACTGAATATTAGTTATTTCTTTGTTCCCTTTGCATTATTTTTTCTAATGACCCTTTTCTCAACACTTATAACAAACACCTAGTCCTTTCAAGCACTTCCTAGGGTGATTCTTTCCATAGTTACACATATGGGAGAATCCTTCTTTCACTTCTTCCATTTATCCATCTTTCTCTCCGACATCCTTTTTTTTGTCTATCTTCCCTTCAAATCCATATGACTCAGATAATTGTTTACTTATCTTGTTAACACATGATACTATTTCCTCATATAATGAGAAAAAATGTAAGGATATTTTATTTTGGAATGTTTTCTTAAGACCATGAAAAATAGAATCCTTCTTACTCTTTGGAACATATTAATTGGTGGGGTATTCATTCATTCTACTAGGCACCATTTCTAAATAATTTCATACACTAGATTAGGTTATGAATCATAATGCATGATTCTAAACTAGTGAAATAATTAACATAAATTGAAAAAAATATTTATGCATATCTAATTTATTAATCATAAAAATGGATTCTTTGCAGAAATATTTAATCATAAATACTTCATAATGTTTTGTAATAAAATTTATATTATCCTAATCATATTCCCTGGGAGTGTCAAACTAGGTGTTTAGTAAGGCCAGTTGTCATGTACCAGGTTACCACGAGTCAAACTCGGAACACCTTATTGGAGTTTTCACCCCTAGGTACATCTCTTCTAGAACCATGTCCACTTATAGTATCTAGACATAAATGTATTTTCTAGGAATACACATATAATCTCTATTTTAAAATTCTCAGATTCTATTCAATACTTATACTCAAATTATATCTTTTGGTTATGATCCCTAATCTTAGTTTTGTAAATCTATTCCAAGGTTGTTTCTAAACTTATTTGATACCCACAGTACTTCCCTGAGCCCAGAAGCTCAGAGCTAGTGCATTATTTTAATACATTTCCATGATTACAAGGAATCATGTCCCTAAGGACTGATTAGTTTCTCAGTATTGGAAAATTGATTACATACTTGAACATTACATAACACTTTTACCATAAAACACATCATAAATAATCCTTTTAGAACTCCATTATTCCTGTAGAATAACCCTGCACATCATTCATATTACACTTCTTGGTATCCTAGGAGAACACAACATAAGGAAGGGGTGATCTCAGATGCTTAGTCAGGGTAAATAATTCAGAAGAAGCTATAAACTTGTAATGAAATATGTATAATAACAACAAAAACCTTTTAAAAATAAAAATTTATCATAACATGGTAAAAATAAGTCAAACATTACCATAAAAACATGCACAAGTATGTTCTACTAGTCATATCATCACATGTAATAACTAATTTCATAATAACAAAATGCATAATACCAGACATAATAACTACTACATCAAGGCCTTATGCCAAGACCATTCAAAAATATTCTATCAGGGGCATATTCCAAGACACTAGTTTGTCTCATGAGATCTACCGATGCATCAAGGGTCTATATCAGGCCCCACCCATCACTTACTAAGTCCAATGCATTCCTCATATAAAAGGGTGAAACATAACACAATAATTCGTACTAAAACAAGAATACGAAATGTCAATACATTAACCCTAAAACCTGAATGGTATATAAATAGAACATCATCAAAAAACATATCATAACTCATTCAATAGAATATAGAAGATTTTATTATAATAAATCAACATCAATTGAGAATAATATCCAGTAAATGATGTTGATATGGTTGAAAATGATCAGTAAAACTCTTTGAGAGAAATATCCCTTTTTCAGGAAATCATCTAAAATTCACATAATTTAAAAAGGAAATCATTTAAAATATATTTTTGAATCAATGTGTTCCATAAAACTTTGAATCTTTTGAAAATAATTGACATTTTAAAACAATCATATCCATATAAATAAATCCTTAAAATTATTTTGAAAATATGGACATTAATTAAATAGATATAGAAAAATAAATCTTTAAAACATTTAAAATGATGATCTAGTTAAATATTCACTTCCCTAAAACCTTAAAATATTCCTCTTGATTTTTTTAGGAAACTTGGAATGGATGATTAATATTTCCCAGTAAGTACTTACACATAAACAATCTCGAATAATATTGAGATTAAAGAATTAACACTTACCTTGTACACTCCTTTAGACAAGGGTATATTTAACATCCTCTACAATGGCTATAGTATGTTATTAAATTATACCAGAACCAAAACCATATTCATATTTATGATTTCAAATATGATTTATTTATGACATTATATTAACAATTTAATAATAATTTCAATGTTAATGTAATATTTTAAGTAATAAGCACTTTCTTTGTCATACATGTTTTAAATTATTATTCTTGATCGTATCACTTAGATCATGATTTATATAATTACCTAATATAAAACATTATTTATATATCATATATATTCAGAATAAAAATATGTATAATAGATATATATATTAAATTTAAACACCATTTATGGAGATGGTAGTCCTTACGTACGCATGAACGTTGTTTCCATTTTCTTATCATATAGTATAGAAGTAAGTAAAGAACATATATTTACCTATATAAATATATATTTTCCAGTATAAATATTATTTCATATATCTGATACTTAATCAATATGTATATTTTTAAAAATTCTTTAATGTTGATCGTTAAAGATGATTCTCACCACGTCGTGGAGACGGTAAGTCGTACGTACGCACAAGCAACAATATCATTCTATTGTTAGTTAAAAGATGTTTAATTGGATGGTATATTATATATATAGAATAATTAACATGTAATATTAATTATTGAAATTAATTATACTCATTACTATACCCATTAAAATAATGTGGTGTTGAATAACCAATTACACCACGATGTGGAGACAATAAGTCGTACGTATGCACACATGGTGACATTGTCATTAATAGGATGAATAGAATAATGAATATGGTTATAACATATTTATAATAAAATCCCAATATGTATAAGGTATTGTATTTATTATTTTATTATGGAAATAATAATGAAATATGAAGTAGAAGAATAAAAGATCTTTGAAAGAAGTGATGAAATAATTAGCTCTTCTACAGAAGATTCCTTTTTTATTTGAACAAAAGGGCTCCATAGGATGGTTTTTATGAAAATAGTAAGTAATATAGGTTGATGTGAGGGTATTTGGAAGGTTATTTGAGCATGGTTTAGCTGAGAGAAATGGATTTGGTGGTGTGAATTTAAGATAAGAGGAAGTACCATTTTATAAGAGAGGTGAGGGGAACTTTAGGAAAAGATTGAAGTATTAATTTATTATAAAATTATTTTTGGTTTCTAATATATAAAAATGGATTTATTTTAAGGATAAGGTAGGTATGGATCTAAATCCTCTCATCCAATTGGTTTTAGACTATTTAGGTCACCATATTAATCTTATCTTTTAGATTTAACCCCTAGTAAAATAGATTAGCTTTTACCATGTCTTCTAGTATTTTTATACTACATGGTTAATATAGTTACTATAAACTTTCAAGATAACCCCATGTGGTCAATTAATGAAATATATAACATTATCTAAGTCATTTTTCTAAATATTATAATTTTATGAATATTATATCATTTAATAATTTTTTTAAAAAAAACTCATTTTTGTCAATTTTGACACTATTTAATATTTATTTTTTTATAAAAGTCATAAAAACTTGATTAATTAGAATAAAATGCATTAAATAAATAATAAAATGTCATATTATCCTATAAAAATAATTTATGGCATATAAAGTTTCATTGTACATTTATTTTAATATTTATAATGTCAATTATTTTAATCTTTCATTAATAAGGTAATTACTCCATTATCATTGTGTCATAAATAAATTTATTTATTTAATGTTTAAAAATTACAAATAAGATACTATGATGTAGGAAATATTTTTATATTTATAATTAATATTTATAGTTGAATTTATATTATGTATAACTTTATATAAAAAATGGTTTAGTTATGAATATTTGAATTTAACACTTTTAACTCTTCTTTAAATAAAATATAATAAATACCCTAATATAATCCAAGAGTATAAAAAAGGATCATAGTTTTGTCCCAAGGTTTATTTTGGTCTAGATACACTTATACAATATAATTAGGACACGTGTAGGGGTAAATTTATATTATTACAATATTATTTTTACCTTTAATTACCCTATTTACTTTTAATCACGGTAAATAAAATTCAAAATTTACTATTCACCAAAAATTATTCTGGTCTTATTGAACAAAATTTGACTTAATGATGACAACTGTGTTTGTTTTATTTCTCAAATTCAATTCACAGAAGCAGTAACGTTACGTTTTATGCAAATTTGCAAATGTGCCCAGAAGGTGGGTAAAAAATGTTTAAAAGTTCAATAATTTTTTATATATCCAATATTATTATAAAATTATCAAATGGAATAAATTGTAATAATATATTTATTATTTATGTATTTTGAATTTAAGATAAATTTTAATTAAAAATAATTATTTAAATGAAAAATTCAGTTTTTATGTACTATGCACCATTTTTCAATATTCATAAAAAATTGAATGTTTTTAGAAAAATACCAAAAATTAAAACTAAGATAATTTTGATATTCTGAATTCAAAAAATAAGTCTATTCTACCAAATTAAATTTTTAGGAGTGTGCAAAATTATTTTTTTTATCGTTCACCAAAGGACATAAAAAGTAGTTCTTTTAAGAATATAGTTTTTCTTAATATATAACTAATTTAACAAAACATAAAAATTTCATTATAAATATTTTTTATTTATGTGAAATCATTTTAAATAACATTAAAATTTATTTTTTACTATTCATATTACAATATTTAATTGATAAATAAATATATCATTTAAATAATTATAATACTAATGTGTTGTTTCATAGAAACTCAATATTGTGTATAACGCAAGCCAAGTCGGTGTTGTGTGAAATATATGCTATTAAATTACTTTAAAGAGATAAAGTAATATGAAATATTGGGGTGTTATAAATGACCTATTCCGGTTGATGTAAGTCCTTGAATAAGTTAAAGTCATTTCTTTGAACATAATAGTGCCCTAAGATTTATGATATGAGCACCCATTTAAAAGTTATTCCCCTATTTCAAAAAAACTACTCACACGCTCTATTTAATATTTTAATTTATTTCTATAATTTATTCCACAAACTCTAGGACTTAGAATCACAGGCCATCAAAAATCATGGTCTCAAAATAAATCTATATAATTTTTAAAAATAATACACCGAAAATCTGAGGCATTACAATTATCACCATGAATTGTGTATTTCACTTCATACCACTAAATTCTGGGATTATTAAAAATATATATATCGTAAATATATTTTTATATTTAAGTCGTATTTTAAATTCCAGATATATTTAAATCATGGTCAAGTTATAAAGAATAAAAAATAATGAGTCAAATCATACTTGAAAAACAAAGAAGTTATTACTCGAAATGATTAAAATAATGATTAATTATTAACGAATGGGTTATAATATTTTATAAAAGAATACTATATGATATAATAAATATTAATATGGTTATATAATAATTTAATAACATGTTTAAAACCATTATACATGAGTTTAAATAATATTAAACCAAAAAGAATCATAAGGTATGGAATTTTATGTCAATTTCATTTCATTGAGTCATATTGTAATGCTATGCACCTAGTTAGTTTCATATGTTGTATATAATGACAATTTAAATACAATATCATTAATAATTCATCCTTCCTACTATTTTATGATTATATTGGAATTATTTCACCTATGGTTATTGAATTAATAGTTCCATGTTGTAAATAATTTCAAAACTAATTTCCTTTTAATAGAGTTATATTAGTTCTCATGGTCATTAAAATTATTAGAATATGTTTGTAAGGACTTTTGAATATAAAATTATGTATTTGAACTTGTTTTATGTGGATGTATAGTTGATATGTATACTTTATTCGTTGGTTGAATCACACTTCAGTGTTATGATCTTTACAAGGGTTTACTTCCCAATATCATTTTATTTGGGATTGTTTGTACTTAAATTTACATTAAGGGGAACTAATTGTTTTTTAATAATCCATTTAATTTTATTCTACTCTAGTTATTCAGGATTCTTCTCAATTAATAGTACCATTTTACCACTCATTGGTATTAAAAATATTTTAGAAATTGTTTAAGAAAACCCAACATTATCTATCACTTCAGTTAAAAAATGTTTTCTTTTAAAACCATGTTTTCAAAAAAAAAATTCAGAAATGTTTTTATAAATTTAAAAATGATTCCTTAAAAACATTTTTCCCCATTATGACTTTTTATCAAATTTATCCAAAGGAATATTCTTGTCTTTTTCTGAATAAGGAACCCTTCTAACCTTTTTTACAACGCAAAAAGAATGTTATTTTTACCTTGTAAGAAATATAAAAAATTACCAACCATCATTTATTTAAAGATTTCATTGCATGTTTATGATTATATTTTTAACTAATTTTTTAAAATTAGATATTTAAAGAATTGTTTTTCAATGTTTTTCATGTTTAAAAAGTAATTTTCAAAATGAAAATGATATTTTCATCAAGAAAGTTTTTATGGTTCTTTTTTTACATAATCAAGGATATTAGTCCTTATTATTTATCTAATTAGTATATGTTTTACTGATATAATCCTTATTATTTCACTGGATAGATTATTATTATTATTAGCCAAGGATTTTTGTAAATTTACTTATTTGAATCATTTTCGTATTCAATAAATTCCCCTTGATATATTAACTTTTATATTAATATTGAACATTAAATTTACCCCATATATCCATATCATTTATCATTGATATGATTATTTCATAAGATATATACCATTTTTACATAATATTTTTACTTTGAATATTATTTTTTTTGCTGGAGAAATATTGATAAATATATATTCTTCACTCAATACAGATATTTGATGAGACACATTGTTTAGGAATTTAATAAATTATTTGATATATGTTGAATTAATTAGAATTATATGACATGGGTCAAGGAATATTTAGATTAATCCCATCAATGCATTGTTTATATCATGGGATTAATTAGTTGGCCAAAAAGCATCACATTTTTAACCAAGTAGTTTTAAACTATCTCAATGATAGATTTTTATTATAAGTGTATTGTAAAATGTCTTGAAATTAATCAGATAGGTTATTATAAATAATTTTTTAAACCGTCTTGAGGAAAAATATTGAAGGCAAAGGCTTCAGGTAATAGGGAAACTTGAAATCCTATAATTAATTATTTCCTTTATTTTGAATTTAGTAATTATTAATGATATTTTCATTATGTTATAATCTATAGATGCATTTCATTATTATTTTGTTGATTAAATATTATATGTTATGATTTATTTAACTTTCCATATTGATTTTTCATTTTCTAATTATATAAATGGCATGTGTTCTTATTTATATTCCTTACCATACTAATTTTTCCTTATCAAGTTATTTAATTGTCATGTGTGCTCAGTTATTTTCCTTGAAATGTTGATTATGCTCATTAATTCATTATTGATTCTATTTTACATAACATTAAATGAAAAGTTGAGATCAGCCTTATTTTATTTCCAATACCTAGTATTCTATGAATTATACTATTATATCCAAGAAATAATATTCTATAAAGAATAAAGATATTCTCAAAAAAATAATGTTGTAATTTTTGTATTGAAATGTAATGTAAAACTCATGTATATTTCAAGTTTGGAAATAAAAAAAATTGTTCCTTATAAATGAATTTATTTGTATTTTATAATAATGTAACGGTAGTAGGAACCATCTCTGAATTTACTGGGTTTGGGATTGCTATAAATGACCACTTTGACTATAGTCAACCTACCAAAGTAATTTTTGAAACAAAATCCCAATATGGTCAAAAAATCTGAAACAAACCAAACTAATTAATTAATTGAATATACCATGTTAATAAGTAAAATAAATTTAATAATAATGTTGAAATTATTCTCATTCATGTAAATAATTAACATATATTTATTATTCTGGGAGATAAAAACAAGTGTGATGAATAAGACTAAAGATAAGGATTTTTCTCATCTCACTTTATATATCTTTGTGATATATACCATATTCACCACTTATTTTTTTGTGGTTTAAATACTAACCATGAATGAAATTTTTTATTCTTATAATAAAAATTATTTGTCTTTATACATCCATTTTTTGATATCTATTTCTTGGGGATTATGATTCAATGTTTCCAATGTGGTAAGAGTTTTATGTTATTATATCATCATTTATTAAATATTTTTATGATTTTACTTCCAATGGATTTGTATGAATGATAGGGTATGTCTATACTATTGGGACTAGCAAATTATTTCATGGGAAACATAGCCAGATGGCCATGTGAAGGTGGAGAGGAACCATCACAATGCAGATGCTGGGGAGGGGCAGTTCCTTGTAGTTATATTCTAGTTTAATTACATAAGACCTTCAGGTCATGTAATGTCTCTTTAGACTATGGGACATGTAATCACTAAGCCTTCTAGAATTGTAAGGGTACCCCCCTCATCTCTTGAAATGGGGGTTATAAAAAACAAACAAAAAATGAAGGCCTTTAGGCCATTCGGGCCAAAATGGAAATGATATTTTCCTTAAGAAATTTTAATGAAATTTTAATCATATTTATATTCATCAACATCAAAAACATTTTCTTCTACATATTATAAATTGGGAATATTTTTAATGTTACCAATATAATTATTTGTTTTGATGGTATAATATTATTTTATTGAGATAATTATAGAACCCATTTCATTTCCTTGGATTAATCATATTTCAAAGTGATTATTATAAAACCTATTTCTATTCCATGAGTTAATCATGTTTCAAATATATATTTAGGTAACCTATTTATTTTACATAGGTTAATAATGTTTCAAATATATTTTCACAAAACTAATTTCTTTTCCATGTGTTAATTATGTTATGAATGGAAGTATTATGATTTATATGAGTTTTATGATGAAATGAACACTCTATGTACTTTATTCATGTTGTGGGTATAGGACATGTAATATGATGGAGAAGTCCAGAAAGATTTGGGTGAGCCCATTAAAACTTACATAATGGAGTATCCTAGATAGCACTAGGTGGTCATGTTATGTCTTATGCATTGGGGCGACCCAGATAACATCGAGTGAGACCGTTTCAAATATTATAGTGTGACGGCCTAGAAAGCATTGGGTGAGATCATTATTATTTGTATAGTGGTTTCACCTATATATCAATCCAATACATTGGCTAAAAATTATATTGGAATTTGACCATATGTTTGCTCCATATAGAATTGTTTTGAAAGTGTTTTATGAATATGTAGCTCCAAGTTACCGAAAAGGGTTGTAATTGCTTGCTATGGGATTATAATGTTTACAATTATCATGATTGATATCACATGTATCATGATTATTGATTATGATGACTCTTCCATTTTGTATGTTTTTATATTTTATGATCCTGGTACTGATGAGTATTAGTTATTTTATTATTCACTCATCGACTTGGATTATATCATCATACACTTATGAACTTATTATGCTCATTGATAGCATTAAATTAATAATTCATATGTCTAACCTTACTGAGAATTTTATCTCACCATTATTATATTTCAATTTACATAGGTTATAAATAATGATATTTAAGGAATTTTTCTTATATGAATTAAAAATGGATGATTTTGATTACCTAATGTGAAATAATAAAAGTTGGGTATAACCGAATATGATGTTCATCGGTATGAACATGTTGTTTATGAATCCTAGTTTATATTAGTTGGTATAAATTATATAAAAATATAAACATAAATGGTCTATGGGTATATAAGTGATGAAATATTTATTTTTAATGTTATATATTTTTATTTGAGGAAATCAGTTCACCTTATTTGGTATCAAAGCTAAAAATATAACATTTATGAATTTAACACTGGATACCAGATTTTAGGTTCTATGATTTTATAGTTGGTATCAGAGTTGGATTTAGATAAATTTGTAGATTAATTTGTTTTAATGTTAGGTTATCTTAAGTGTTATGGATATTTTCATAGGTCTATAAGTTTATGAATGATCATTATTTCGAAGATTTAGTCGCCCCATTGAGGTGTGAAGTGATGAGATATTTAAGTGATTGATGATATTTTTGGAGGAATTTTATTGGTTTTATGTATTTAGAACCCCTAGGAAAAAATGAATTGTTATTTAGGGTTGAATTATTTTTCATTTTTAATAAAAAAAGGAACAACTCATCACATTAAGAAAGGTTGTGGGGCTTGATCCCATGACCAAAGGATGATAAGGGTTTCATACCAATCATTTTCCCATGTGATGACCTAGATACGTTTTTTATTGGTAAACATTATGTTTAATTTAGAATGATATGGTATTTTATTTGAGGCATAACAGATGATTTATCTTGCAAAAATATTTGATCGAATCCTTAAAATCTTTAAGTTTCAAACATTGTTTGGATACAGTTGAAGTATTTTAAGGATATATATTTATGGAATTATTTTTTTTAAAATTTGGGTATTAATATTGAAATTTTGATATTAATGTATAAAGGTTTATTCATTTTGGTAAATATCATACCATGTGCTAACTATTTTTGTTTTGATATTGGAGGAATAAATTATTATCCCTTTTAATATTATGCAGTCTTTAAAATATGATTTTGGAGATTTAGGTTAGAAAAAGTCATTATGAATACACATCATTTGAGAAAAAAAATCATATTGTGGTGGAGATTCATTAAAGGGTGTGATTTTTCACATTAATTAAGTATATTTCCATATTCTCTTAGTATATATATTTGGAGAATTCCTCAAATCAAGAAAAATCATCTCAAAACAAAATTATTATCCTAGTAACTTTAATCACGATGAATCTATAGTCTTTTTGATCATAATAGATTTAGTATTACAGGCTGTTAACTTTAAATTGATCATTCACCTTCTTGTGATCAAAGATATCATCTACTCTCTATAATTATTTCCGCTTTTCATTTATCCCCATATATGTTCTCATATTTGAAAACCAAGTTATTTTTTATACCAGATGAACTTCATACATCCTTTTCTATCTTATTAAGAGGTTTTTTTATTAACCATTTTTATGATGTGGTTTTACAAAAAAAATATTTTCAATTTCAAACCTATGATTATCGAGATAAAGTTTAAATTGTAAAGAAAAAATTTATAAAATGGGGGAGGATGTAACACCTATATATTTTAAAAGAATAAAATTATATTTAATAAAAAATATACATGAAACAATATATTTATCTTTTGTTACACACAAAACCCATTTCATCTTGTGTTACACACAACCCCAAGATGTTTATTTTCGACAGCGTATTCAACACAGAACCCCAAAATTAAATAACCCATGATATACATTACTATTATAACCTAGATTTAGGAATGGTGGGTTTGGACAAGAGTAACTGAATTATGAAAATATTGTTTACACATTCATATATAATGGACTATTGTATTATTATTTAATTATAAATTAAAATAAAACCCTTTTTAAAATTAATGAAAATCTTTTTCCGAAAATCTATTTTAATACACAGAAGTGTGTTTTATACTAATAAATTAAAAAAATCCAAAATTTGGGGAATATTAATGAAATTATTATATAACATATTGAATATAATATTTAGCATTCATTATATATGTTTTATATACATGATATAAAAATAAATGCAATTTTACTCTTAAAAATATATATTAAAAAAACGTTTTCAATTATTTTATAGTAAAATTATTTTAAAAATAATTTCTAAATATTTTATAAAATTTATTTGATAAAATAAAATTAATTTTTGAAATCATAATATCAAAATTTACTTGGGGGGAAATTTTTGGATTTTTTAAAAAATTTTATTTTTTTCTAATTAGTGAAAAATACTAAATTTTTGTAAAAAAAGTCTTTATTTTAAGTAATTATATAATTTAAGAGTAAAAATATGTTTTTAATATGTTTTAAAGTAAAACAATTTAAATTTAATCTACTTAATTACATTTAATCCACTTAATTACCTTTAATCAACTTTATATTGGTTTTCATTGTAATATTTTGTTTTGGTTAAAAAAACATTTTTTAAAAACTGTGTTAAAATGCATAATGTTTCTATTTTTTGATTAATTAAAATAATAAGTAATGTGGAATGATATAAATAAAATTTATATATTATATATAACTAAATATTAATTTATTTTTTATAAAATTATTATTAGTTATATATTTAAAATAGAATCATATTTTCAGAAAAAACATTCTCTTCTTTAAAACCCACTATCTCATTGCATCTATATTATTAACATTAAATTAAAATTTTCCACTTATGTGAATTGAACTTAGAAAAATTGATTCCAAATTTTGAAACAGAAATATTTATAATTTATAATAAATTCAACATAATTTTTTTACCAACGCGAATTTCTAAAACAATTTAAATTAATTACAACGATTAGGGTAAAAACAAATTTACTTAATGGTTATACTTAGAATATAAGGTGTAAAAATGACCTAAAACATGTATAAAACCATTTTATGGTCATATTTAGACCTTATATATTCTATTATCAAGTTTGGTGCATTATTACGACATGATGTCCTAAGCAAAGCTGGAGTTATTTCTTTCAAAAATATAACAAGTGTTCCACTCATCTTAGTTATTAAAATACACCCCATCTCATACCTTATTCAAACCTTCCAAATTGTTGGGAAAAGTAAATAAATATCCATATAACTTTCCTAATTCCCTAAAATAATCCTATAATCCATAATTTTGGTATAAATATTTCTATGAAATTCCTTTGGTGAAAACTAAAACGAGTTACCTGAAGAAGAAGTTTCATTTATCAACATGCATTTTTATTTATTTCTCACTCCCTCATTAATTATTATAATAATAAGATAATCAAATAAAAGAAATATATTCCATATTACAATATTTTTTTAGGTTAATATTATGAAAAATAACAACTCACATTTCTATAAAATGGGTTATGAAATCATCATTTTTGTGTATGGAAGACTACCACCCCATGAAACGACGTCGCTTGTTTTTCAATTACCACCTCACAATGTTTGGAATGATGATAGATATAAATTTTATATATAATATTCATAATTTAATTATACATCTAGAGTAATTATGTTATATATAAAAATTTATGTTCCATTCTCTAATAGATACGATAACGTCACTTGTTTGTGTAAAGGATTGCCTTCTCAAGAAGTAATGTGATTCATTTTTAACTAACAGGTTGCGTGGAAGTTAATAAGGGTAAATATAATAAATATATGTGACCTAAATGATAGATTAATTATATTAATGACCTAAATATCATTATTTAAATATAATATATCATTTTATTTTTATGTTTTCAATCCCTAAAAAAATGATTATGTCATTCATGGACGTGTGGACTATCACCTCCTCAAAGAGATGTGAATCATTTTTTCACCACCACAACACAATAATTCTACATATAAGTATCAATAATTAAATAATGTGGTATTTATAATATTATTATCATTCTATAAATCTAAAATAATACTTACCTTCTTTACATAATGATCATCAAAAAATGGAAACTTTACTCATGTGTACGCACAACTTAGCATCTCCATAATCATAACATTAGTTCATTTATCATCACCATCATTAATGAATGGACATAAAATTATAATTTAAATATAAATATGATAATAATTTCATTATTTTTATTCTATATAATTTTAAATAATGAACTCTTTGACCATATTTAACCTACCAAAGTCATTTTTGACACATAAGTAGAATATGGTCAAAACATCCAATGTCAACCAAATTGATTATGTAAATGTATATAACGGGATAATAATTTAAATAAAAGTAATAATAAACATTAAAATTATTTTCATGAAAGTAAATAATTAACATATGTTTATTATTTATGATTATTGTTGAATAATCATGACGAATCAGACTCAATGTAAGGGGTTTTTCTCATCTCACTTTTATTTCTATAAGATATATTCCTTATTCACCATTTTGTGTGTGTTTGGTGTATATAATGACTATTATTTATTTTATTATTATTATTATTAAAATTATTGGAGTTTAATTATCCTTTTTATGATTTTTATTTAAAGAGGTTAACAATTAACAGTTACCAAGGTGGTAAGAGTCTTTTGTTATAATCACATCATTTACATGGATTGTTCTTTATTATGCTTACAATGAAAAATTATTCTGATATAACTCTCAAGAAACTCATTAATATTATTATACTTTGTTTATTTCATTAGAATACAAGTTTTAACTTAAAATATTTCTATTTATGTTCTCAATAGTTTAATTTTATTTTTTTATTAAAACAGGTCTTTTTGGTTGGGAGATATTTTTCTTCAAAAATCAAGTTTTCTAAAAATCTTTTAAAAATTGTTTTATAATGTAATATAAAAAAACCAAAAAAAATTTCTTCAAGAAATTTTTAAATTAATTTTTAAAGCTTTCTTTATATTTTTCTCATGGTTATTTTCATCGAAAATAATTTTAAAAATTATTTATGTTTTAAAATGTGTTTATCAAAACTATAAGGATATTTTACACAAGAAATGTTATTAATGTCCTTTTAATAGTATCTCTATTCATAGAAATAAAAATCACTTATTGTTACCTATTCTCCATTGGGGATATATTATAATTATACCATCCTAATTCTTTCTCTATATGTATTAATATTGTTTCAATGTGATTGTTATATAACATGTTTTATTTCCCAGAGATAATCATGCTTCAAGGAGATTGTTATGAAACTCATTTCTATTCCACAAGTAAATAATATTTTAAAAATATTATTATGGAACCTATTTATTTTATATAGTTTAATATTGTTTCAAATATATTTACATAGACTTCATTTATTTTACATGGTTTAATCAAGTTATAAAAGGAAAAATGATAATTTCTATGAGTTTTATGATGAAATGAATAATCTATGTACTTTATTAATGTTATATTTCTTATGAATATTATATAATGGGGAAGATTAGGTAACACTTGGTGATCACATTATACTTTATACATTGGGTTAGACTAGATAACACTAGAAGATCCCGTTACAACTTATACAATGGGGTAGCCAAGAAAGCACTGGGTGATCCCATTACAGCTTATATGATGGGGAGAACCAAATATCACTGGGTGATCATGTTATAACTTATATAATGAGAGTTACCAGATGGTTCTCTAATTAATTGGGTAATGATTATATTAAAGGTTATCTATATGGTTATTCTAATTAGAATTGTTTTAAAGGGGTTTTATGAATATTACTCTCCAAGTTATCAAAATGGGATTTAATTGATTATTATAGGTTTATAATGTTTCATAGGATCATGATTTTTATTACATGGATAATGATTATTAAATATGATGAATATTTCATTTAAATTTTTTTATATTTGATAATACAAGTATTGATGTGTTTTATTTCTTTTATGATTTTCTCATGAACTTTAATTATGTCATGATACCCTTATGCACTTTTTATACTCATTGATGGAATTAAATTACTAATGATTATGTATTCCATTACTAAGAATTTCATCTCACCACTCTAATGTTTCCTTTTCATAATTTTATAAATAATTAGCTTTAAAAATTTATTTCTCTAATGGATTTTACATGGAAGATGTTAATTACCTAATTTGAAATAAGAAAAGTTGGGTACAATGAGAGATGAAGTTCATATTTATGAACTAGCTCAATAAGAATCCAATTTGATTTTAGTTTTTCCTAATTCTATTAAACACTCAACCGAATAGATATATAGAAATGAAAGTGATCCAATATTTCTTTGTAATGTTATAAATTTTGATTGGTGAAAATTGGTTCACCTTATTCTATATCAAAGACAAAAATATATAGTTTATAAATTTAGTACCAGATCTAGGAGTACAGGTTCTAGTCTATTATACCAAGACCATGGGCATTCCATAGAAGAAAGGATACACAAACAGGAAGAAGTTTCTAGCTTTGGTGCCTTAGACCGAGGATTTATCATGGTTAATGGATAAAAATGCTAACTAAGGTTTAATTTGGGACATGGTTTGAACACCAATAAAAGGTAAAGTATGTATAAATGTAGTAAGTACGTGATATTAAATTTCTTAGAGAATCTAAGAGAAATTATATATAGAATAGAATCCATTTGTGAGGTATATGGGGAGAATAAATATATTCTAGAACCATCCAACGTGGGTGTAGGTAAGGATACTTGGAGGGTTATCACTTCCTTGTCACACAATTGGGGGATCTTGAGGGTAGTGAAGGTACGTCCAACTAGAGGGTACCATGTAAACTTATAGAGAACCAAGTCTTAGCATGCATAATACTTTTATAGGGGGAGGGAAGAGAGGGGGTATGGATTATTGGTTGTAGAACTAAACATTGGATGGTCAATTAGAGATAAATGAGATAGGAGAGCCATCCAAATAGTCTTAGGGGTGTGAAACCAGGAATGGGTTAAAAGGACGAACTTGGACCATCTACTAGTGAATCTTTTTGGAAAATTAGAGGAAAGGAAACTAGAGTCATCAACATTATAAGGATCATGGGGGATATAATTTTTTTTCTATGATAAGGTTTAGTGACATTTTAAATGAAATCCCATGAAGATGTGAGTGGGGGAAGATAAAATGATCTTCTCACACCATGAGATATGATCTCCCTCTCTAAGTTGAATGTGGCCCGAGAGAGGAGAATATAGGTCCACATAAACATAGATGCGGGCCACAAAGGCATAGAGTATCTATTATTGTAATCATTTAAAAAAAAATGAGCCCACGACATCTTCTATAGACGAAGACAATAAATGTTGTGTAAGGGGGTGAGAAGACCTGGAAGGCTGATCCATCCCATTTCCTTTGAAGAATTATGGCTGAAATGATACCCAAGGACTACCTATATAGGTTCAAGTTCCATTTTTCAAAAAAACTAAAACATTACGACCAAGAATTGATGATGTCGACCCTAGAACATAGGACAACATAGAAATATTTGAAATTCATCACCGATAACCATACTATAGAATTCATCCCCGGGGAAGAAACCATATTATGTAAGAGAGGAAGTGGGGGATTCTCCTGCTAAAAATGTGACACTAAGGTCTACTAATGAAGAAGGAATGAAACATTTAAGACCTCTTTCATGATGGTTATCTCTGGGGACCTACCCACTTATCCTAAATAGATCTGATATGGGGGGATTTTAGGGAAGGAAGAGAGTGTGACAGGAAGAAAAGGTGGACCCAAAGAAGAACTTCTTTTAAAGAGGGACCAATATGTTCATTACTAAGGCCTTATCATAGAATGAATCTGTCTAGGGGAATGAAAGAATAATATGGTGGTCAGGCCAGTGAGAAGGAGGGAGGATTAATAGCCAGTGGGGGTGCCACTAGAGATTCCATGTTGAGAAGGAGAGGAGAAATGGACGTTAAATTTTGAAATTAAGGGGTGTGTAATTGTTTATTCAAATATGAGATCAATATAATTTTTTTCATGAAGGTGATTAGTATCACATGATAGAGAATAAAATTTATACACCCCATGTTAAACATAAAAATTAAAATATATAACCATTATATTAAAATTTAATTATTTATATAAAAAATGTATAATATATAAAATACCGTAATTATAGAAAACATACAATTTGATATTTTCTATTTAATAGTTTATGTTTTCAAAATTTTATTGATTACATGAGTTACATATCTATTTTTTAACATAATATATATGTCATTTTATCTATTAGGTCAAACCTAAAATTTTTATGAAGTAAAAAATAAAAGATAATCCTCCATGAATTGACACTATATTCTGTAGATGTTTTTGTTTCCAAAAGGATAATATAACAATTTTTGTTTATGGGATCATGTGTTTAAAATATCTATATTTCTATGATTTCATTTTAATGTGATTATATTTTCATCCTCTGTTACTATAATTTAGTTTTACGATTACCAATTCCTTAGCTATTACTATCACCATATAATTAATCAATTTACATCACTTAATTTCACATGAAATTTCGTTTATTCTAACTCCTATATTTCATTGATGATCTCAACATAAGACCTAATATCATAAAAATATTTTTATCCTTAGAAATATAAATTTTCATTGATTCATACAAAATTAAGAAACTACTCTTTTCACAATAAAAAATTCATTAAATTCCATCATATTGGATATTAAACTTTTAATTATGTAGGTAATATAAGAAAACATATGCACACTTTATTCTTTGGTGGTCCATAATAATTTTTTAGAGAATGTTTTAGGATTTTTGAAAAATTAATTATAAATTTGGTCTTAGAAAAAACTAATCAAATATTTGTTGTATATGTTCTTTATATCTTACATGAAACCCTTATTGAATTCATATTCTTATGAATATATTAATGAGCTTGATTATATGGAACACCATTTATATTATTATTTAAAACATATAGATGATGGTGTCACTAATATATTATTGTGATTATAAACAAATTTCTTCATTAAATTAATTCACCACTAATGTTCGCATCATGATGAGATATTAGAAGTCCAATTCCACCAATATTAGATTGATATTACGAACTGAATTCAATGACTTCTTATTAATTTACCAATTTATAATACGTATTTTTTAGAAATTTTTTTTATATGCACTTTTTAAATCATGATTTATAATTTGATAGGGTACACTAATATGAAATTTATAAGACATAATGCAAGATCCATCTCACTAAGTAAACCATCAAGTGTACCTAAAAATCAAATAATTATTATAGGAAGAACATATCTATTTCATGTAAAGAGATAATAATTTATTTTTCTTTTTTCTAGAAACTACTATGGGTAAATACCATTACTATATATTAAATTGAAATGGAAACATAGCTTATTTATCTTTTTTCAATTTTGTTTCTCAATATAAAACAAATATCTATGGAAAAAATATTGAATATAAACATAACAGTCAAGTGATTTCAAAAATTTTCACTTCAAATTATTAATTAACACATAATTATTAATTTCATATAAAAATATCCATGATACCATTATACCACTTACAAATATAAAATATTAAATCTCCCTATTTTATAATGCTTCCATCGGGGTATACATTTCAATGTCCGATCTATTTCCATAGGAATGTTTTAGTCCTTATGGCCCTGCATTTCCACCTTCCAAAGTCAGCCTTCTAGAACCACTCTAGTTGATGATGTTGACTCCTTGATCAGAGAAAGATTTTGGGATGTCCAAACATACTTAAATGTATTACCCCAGGGAAATCATTTCCTAGTTTGGGTCTCTCTTATAGATCTATGACATGTGTGTGAATATCATTCCTATAGCAACATCATTTGGAAACAATTTAATTATTTAACATTCTCCCATAACATTTTGGATAACTATGGTTGAAATTGATTATGAAGTTGGGGATATTGGGAATCTATAAATATCTTCCACATTTGAGGTTGAGATGGAATATTATAATTTTAACATAAATTTCCTCTGGTGTAAAACATAAGGAATCCCCTAATCATAATGAGGAAACATGTGGTCAATGACTTAATAATCCTAGAACCATCGCCTTAATAATATAGAATTCATCACACATGGAAATATCATGTATGTTATGTGAGTAATATTTTTGGTATACACACCATTAAACATATTATTGTCACATAAATCATCATTGGATTGTGACCTAGGGAATCATTTTCTCATCACATAAGGTAAGAATCTTAGGGTCCACTCAAAAGGAAATGGATAGGAGATACCATTATCATCACATTGTATTATTAGACTCATCAAATAAGGAATATCATACTTATCACATGAGGAAACACCTTAGGCATGTCACCTAAGTGGGCAGATAAGAGACCTTATGATTCTCACATAGGCTTATTAGGCTTATCAACAAAGGCACCCTCAGATAGTCACATAGGGATAGTTTTTTCATAAAATAGGTTAGGTTTAACAGGTTTAAAGCTAAGTGACAGAGTTTCACATATTTTTATTCTAATACAGATAATCCCACATATGTTCATCACATATGGGTTTATCATATGTTTTACATCCAGTTCGGGTGTTTCACATATTCAGAGTCCAATGAAGACGGTCCCAAATACACACATATTGTTTGATTCAATCATAGTTTTATATCTGAGTGAGTATTATCCAATATTTAAATTCAAGAAGTGTAATTGTTTTTGTATATGGATATTAAGTATGAGGATATCATCTCATTACTGTTATATGAGGCATATAGACCTCATCTCACAATGAATATTTTTCTCATCACAAGGTTTATCCCATGAATATCACATAGGATAAGGCTACATATTAACATCTTTTGATAATGTTGTTGTTATACATTTTAATATCATGCGACTTTAAAGATTTCATTTAGTCAAACATCAGGCCACTAGGATTTTTTCATGTAGTCTAATGCCATGAAAATATGATATTGTGTTTTGATGTTTAATGTACTTTAGCTTAGACATTATGTAATTTAGTTTAAAGGATTAAAACTCAATCTTGGTTAGGTATTACGAGTTACGACTCTAATTCTTGGATAGGGTGGTAGGAAAATAGGATCTTGGGATCCATGATATTCTAAATGAGGAAATAAATGACCAGCTTAATTTAATAATGTCATGGTTAAGAAAAATGTATCCTCTGAGAATATTATTTTGGAAGGAATAATTCATGGACTCTTATCATTTAAGGTAGAATATAGGGGGCCTAGATTGAGTGTTCCTATACTTAGGAGTATTGGACATGTAAACTATTCATCCCATGCCTTGTAAAAAGGTCCTGGGAATATGAAGTGGTGATACTGGTCATGTTTATAAAGTTTTAATGAATGAGATTCATTTAGACCACGAGTGATCAAATTTTATACATGTATGTTTTCAATAAAGAGATATAAAATGGGGGATATAGAGACACTTTCATGAAACTATGGATTTGCGTGTAGATTTTGAATAGTTCAAGATAAATTATTTAGTATAATGATGGTGAATGGATTATAAAGGGATAGTTGTTTGTAATGTTTGGCATTTTATTAAAATCATGTTTTTATGAATTATTTTTTCCTTGTGTGAATTTTATTTTTTTGTGATGAATGTTTTATAAGTTCATCTCTAACTTATTGATAGGTGATTAATACCTATGTGATGTATGAATATATATTTCTCACCTTTAAGAATCTGTGAAAGTATCTAGTTGCATGAATTCATGAATAAATTTTTTCCTGATTTGAGAGTGTACCTCTTTTACTTATAGAGGTTTATCCACAAAAAATGTAGAAATTCACTATTTATCTACATTTTGTCTTGCATAAGGAATGAGATCATACAAACTCTACTATATCGTAGAACATTAAATGGATCACACATTTTTACGGATTCATATTTTAGTAGTGATAGGTTTTTAAACTCTATTTTCAAGAAATTTATACCCCTATTATTGGTGGGAAACTAGGTATATATGGATCTTCTAGAATTTTATTCAACCTTTCTCACAAAACAAGTTGCATGATATTTTTGAGAGTTGGAAAAATTCTATAAATGCTGTTTGTAACCATCCCCTATGGCTTAAAATGTTCCTAAAAGCTATTTCATTCTTTTTCTATTGTCAAATAATTATTCTAGAATCCAAAGACACAATTTTTGATGGAAATAAATATACTCTGCCTTCAGATTTAGAGCTTATGGGGTAAATGAGAGTTGAATTTTTAGGAACACAGATTGATGTAAAAATTTTCATTTTTGACATGAAATTAGGCTATGTCATGGAACTTGGTTGCATGCATCATATATACGAGGTGGTCATTGGCCTATAAATAGGGTGCTAGGTCCTTTTACATATCATGTACTTTTAGATTTGATATTTACCCTATCTTTTCACAGAACTCGAAGATTTTCCTAGGCCACCTAAGGTTTCAGTACATAATGTTATCACAACTCTCCTCTTAGTTGATAAATGTTAAGATACATATCTTAACTGAGAGAAACCGTAACATTTTAATAAAAAAAACTTGCATGAATGGGGTAAAATTTGCAAGATATGGGAGACATTTTGAAGAATAGCATGAATTTCTTGACATATTCTTTAACAATCATTAAAACACCCTATAAATTTTTTAAATATTCAATCCAAGATTCTTATGCCACTAAAAAACTGATTATACTTCTAAGAGGAAGGAAATGGTTGAATACACTTATATTCAAAATGATAGAAATTTTATATTAGGGAGCCATCCAATGGAGAGTCTACAGAAGGAGGCATGTAGAGAGTATTTTTTGAGCAACAAAAAACCAATATAAAATTTCAATCTGCTGGATGACATTGTTGTACTGGTTATAGATGTCGACACCCCATAAAATTACTTTTAATCTTTAAAGATATCTAATAGTGGGATGTGATCATTTTTGGTCATGTGGTAATGCACTAAAAACTTGAAACTATGAATAAAATATCCAAACGACCCATAAATATCAATTGATATTTTATATTATATGCGATTTTACCACCTCACTATTCTTTCATTGTACAATTATTCATTTCAGAAAACTACACGATTTGGTATAAAGACATGGATCTATTTTAAAGAGGGTTATTTATATACTTATGGGAATTTTTATACTCAGTGCACTATATGTGTGTGGAATATAGATATAAGATGTGTCATATAAGGTTGTATAAATCAGTATTGATGTACTAATTCAATGTCTAGATACAACCAGATCAACTAAAGGAGCTATTAAGAAGATATAAAATAGACACCAAAACTTTCCACCTATACCATGTGGATGTGGGTACGGGCCTATGGTTTCTTTACCACATTAATGAGAACTATCTCACATGATTTTAGTATAAAGAGTTTCAATCACCACCCAACTCTTTTGGGGATACATACCAGACATTTATAGCAGAGAATAACCTTTTTAACACATTGATAGAGATACCGAAATATAATTTAATCTATCATCCATATATCCATTTCAAGACATGCCTCTTACTCTTCTTGAACATACAAGATTAATTAATGTAGTTATAAACCATGCAATGATTAAGAGTTCAATATCGAAGGAATATAGGTTTGTATTGGATAATTATGTAGAATATATGATACATGTTATGGGGATAATGTGTGAAATACTAGAACCTAATATTTTAATTTTTGGAATTACTAAATATGTTTTTAGTGGCAGTTATTTCTAGATCAGGATGTGCACATGGGATTTTGTCCAATTTCCCTAATAATTTCCTTACTTAGGGTATATAGATACCAAATCAACCTCTGTATTCTAGTATTATCTATTACATGATTATCTGAGGTATACCACCAAAGGATAGATGCCCAGGAACATCTGTATCCCTTTCCAAACACTACATCGATGGGGTATAGATAACGTCAAGGGGTATGAGTTTCAAAAAACCATTACCATTACAGACAATAAATATATAAGAACTCTCTTCGACATCCTTGTGTATATATGACATTGATCAAAAAAGAATGTGTGGCAGATTACATAAGAAATTTTGATAAATTCAATTCCTGGCCTTTCTTTACCCCATATAGGGAACTAACTTATAATAAGAATGGTACTGTTGAGAAGAGGTTATACCAATAGACTTTTTGAGGTAGGGTGTTGTTAAAAAGGTTTTATGATAACATATAATAATATCCATACACCCTTATTGGGTTTACAAATAATTTAATCTTTATTTAACATCTACTATCAAATGTATGCCAGAGAGTTTTCTAAGAAATACATCCATGTGTCATAAGATGGAACTAAGGGTTTCTCACCTATGAAAGCTTTAGGTAAGTTATCATGAATCCACTAGCTAGTACCTATTTTAAATTTACCTAGAATTATGAAAAAAATGAAAGTCAGTATATATAGATTCTATCTTGTGATGATAGTTGAGTGGAGATGTTTTTTCTGAGGAACCACAGGGATGAAAGTTCAAAATCTAGGAAACCATATTGGGATCTCACTTGGTAGGAAGGAGGAACCACACCAGTGAAAAAACAACTGCTAAAGGATCCCACATGTATTATATTCCTCATTCGTTAAGTATATTCACTAGAAAATGTTAATCTGGAGGTGTGGGTCTCACTCAAAAGTGACTTTGAGATGAAGCTAAAATAACTAGATACACTGTGTGTATTTCTGGTGAGGCTCTAGGGAAGTGATTTATCAACATGAAAAAGTGGAAGATAACACAATACACAATATGATATTAGAGGCATAAAACATATTGAGGTTGACTCATACTATATAATAACTATTCTATAGGCCACTGATGGATGGAATCAAATTTCCAGAGGTTAGTCTCGCTTGGATATAAACATTTGATTGACTATACGGAGATATTTGAGTACTTGATAAATATGGATACCCTAAAACATTTGTGAAATGTAATAATATGTCCTATGCATCCTTATTACCCGACACTCAAACCAACTCCCCATTAACCCAAGGGGTGTTCTTAAACACTTGGGGTTTTCATACAATTCATGTTCATAATATATATAAATAATAATAAATATTTCCCCAATATATTTGATTTAAAAAGTAACTGATTTCTAATTTTTTTACATGAACCATCCATAGTATAATATTTGATGAAAAAGTAAATCAGATGATACAAAAATAACATAAGAAATAAGTAGATATATATATATATATATATATATATATATAAACTAATCTCTCATCTCCCTCTACAAAATCCATTACCTAGATAGTATGCCTCTACTCACCCCCACCAAATCTACCTCAACATGATGAAGCTCTAGAATCACTCAAAATATATGTAAATAAGGAAATCCACCAATAACCATTATAGAATGAAAAAATGAACTCTTTTAAAGGGAAACATGTTGGATATTTTATAAAAATAAAATTATTTATTACAGAATCATGTAATAGGAAACAAAATATTAATTTCATAAATAACGTGAGAACTAACCTCAAATACATTAGATGAATCAATTCTCCAAGAGAGTTTAACATGAAGTGTAATTTCTAAAATTAAAGTGATAATATATGCATGATCATGAAAATAATTATAAGTCCATAACTATCCTCACCACATTCAAACCTTTACTTATAAGTTTTTTTTCAATATTTTTGAAATAAAATTCAAAAATAGGGTTTCTAATTTACTTAATATTATTAATTGAAAACAATTACATATTTTTTTCACATCCAATGTTTTTTTACCCAAAAAAAATAATTTTAAACCCTATTCAAAATCTAATTTTAAATACATTATTCCCAAAAAATTAAAGAGTTTTTGGAAATAATTTTTAAAGAAACAAAAGAAACATAGGGAATATAAGAAAATACAAATTAATCAACGTAATTTAGTAAGTAATAATGAAAGTAACTAGTATAATGTTTTATTAATCAATGTAAGTAGGGGGGTCTAATCATGTACAATATGAAAATCCTTTATATCAACTGACAATAAATGTATAAGTGTCAAGGGGTACAAACCAAGGAATTAGAGAATCAATATCTTGATCTGGTGACAAATAATGTTGGTCAAACTAGTATATAATTTTAACCTCGTAGTTTGATTGAACTAGTTGGAACCATTACCATCAAAACATGAGGGAACTGATACCATGGGGAACCATTGAGGCACACTAAGTAACCAGATACTATTTTTTTTATCCCCAAACCAACTATTGTTTTCACTCATACTGGACTCTATACAGTGAACCTAAACTCCGATTACTAAAAAAAGTGTGAGGGTGGGTTAGTAGAAAATTTCAATGAAGGTCAAAAATCATAGTAATATCACATAATTTCCTCCAACTCCCTTTCACAATATTTCCCACAATCTATCCATACAAAGATAAAAATAAAATAGATATCTCACAATGAGTGAAATAATAGAAAGCAGAAACAAAGTGTCTCTTAACACCAAGGAACTTGTTTAAAACAGCTAATTGGGCCTTTAGTAAATCGTCTTAAGATTCCATGTATTTTTTTAAATAACTTAAACAATATTTATAAAACAATTTTCTAAATAATTTTATTGTAAATCACACTTGAGATCCATTCCAAATTCATATCCTATATTATAAATAATAAGGTGTTCAAAAAACCCCTCTTTTATTTAGAAAAAATTCTAAAATTAATGAATAAAAAACTCTTTTCATTTCATGTACCACATGATATTATATGTTAAACTATTAAACATATTTTTTCAAAACCCTAAATCAAAATAAAAATCTCAATTTAATTAATATAATTATTTAAAAACCAATTTAAATAATTTTCATTTAAAGTTCTACATTAAATGTCAAGAAAAGGAATTAATAAAAATGAAAATCCATTTCAAAACTTTAAGAAATAAATTATATCTGTTATACATATGCATATTTAATTGAATAAAATATTTAAAAATAATAAAAATAATTCAAAAATTATAATCTGGGGTAAGATAAATCCAACTTGGAATAGTTGAAAATCACATATGATATTCGTTATGGCACAAACAAAGCCTTGTGGAGATATTTCGCACCCTAGGAACAAATAAAGAAAAAAAAATTCATAATAGAACCCTGAGTCTTTTTCCAAGAAGGTTTCATGGCCAATGGGGAAGAAAAAAGATAAAATGAAGGGAAGGAGAGGAGGACTTCTTACCATGGTGAATTGGTCTGAAAATGAGAAGATCATGAGAGTAATCACCCAAAATGGGGATTTCCATTAAAGGTAGGAGTTCATGATAGGGATGTCTTGTCTAGTGGGTCCCATAGTGGGGATGTGGAAAAAATGAATAAGAGATATTACAAATAAAAATTTGAAATTTTTATTTATTTATTTTAAATATTTTCATTAAACATCGTTTATCTACACAATTTGGAAGACCATACCATGACCATGTGGAACCCCATGGAAAATCAAAAACACCATCATTTAGTTACTCATAAGAGCTCTCATGGTTTAAGTAAGCATGAAATGATTGTGACATGGATGGTTTGATAACACCCCCACAAAAAACTATTTCTCCATGTAGAAATCTATTGAAAAAGGATAGTACAAAACAAAAAATTAATACTCAACATGTTTAGAAGAGAAGGATAAGCTTATAGGAAATACAATATCCCCTAAATAAAAAAATACACCTACTGTCACTATTCTTAAAAATCAATAGATAACTTCCCCAAAAAATATCTTATATATCCAAACATAAATAAACTAACCATCAAGGGACACAAGGATCCACTAAAAATGAGTCCTAATAGAGTATCCCCAATATTTATAATTTATCTAAATTAGTGGGTGAATAATGCACACACCTTCCCTAGAGTCACACATACTATTAATAATTACTATCGAAATTATTGATAAAGATCAAAATTCATAAAAATATCTAAAAAACCATTTAAAAATAATAATATATCCTTAATCCAATAATTATTCCATAAATAATAATGAATAAATCCCCAAAGATTCACTTATGCACCCATAAATCAAGTCACTAAAGCTATCAAGATAAATTCAAAACTACAAAAAATAATATGGGTTAAATTTCTAATCACTGTACTCAATGGTTAAAAATGAAACTCAAAATTAGGACACCAGGTCATGAAGAACCCATCAAAATTAAACTGTCACCCTCAAGTTCCCAACAGTCTAGAGACAACTACCATCCAACATACCTAATAATATATCCTATGGTTTCTCATGATCAATCCATCAAAAATAAGAATTATCAAGCCACCAAATCCATAAAAAAACCCAAAGTAACATGCTTTTAATTAAGGAAAAATCTACACAAAGTAGTTTACATCCCATAAGTATCCAAATAAAATATCGCAAAGAAAAAACCAGAGTAGTCATACCAAAAAAAACCCACCATGTCCAAATCCACTCTAAAGGAAACCAAAAAAATTAAGAATCACCAGTAGACTAAATAACCCACCTAATCCTACAAAAAAACTAAGATCACCCTGTAAGGAGAGAAACTATTAACTAAAGAAACCAAAATCTATTTCCAAGAAAAATAAATATAATAACCTTACAAATAAGTTACAAGTTTGTATAGGGCCACCGACTAGTTGAATTACACATTATAAATGAAAAATCACCTGAAGGGTCTTCTTAGAAACAACATATCCATCTATTAGATGATTTAATTGGAAGTAACAATCCAAGTAACATGAGGCATGAGCTAAAAAATCTTACATCCCACCTCAATTATGGGAAATAAAAAAAAACAAATAAATCAAGAAAAACACAACTCATCATGAACAAGCCACATAAATCTCATTTTCCTTTAAAGAACATAAATTATAAAATAAGGTTTTAAACCCCATTTTTAAAAAATAAATACATTGAAATTAACTTATAAATAAAACACCAAATTTAAAATTTGAAAACCATCCCCACTTTCAACATCATTTTCTCAAAAAGTTTCCTTTAAAACCATCCAAAATCAGTTTGAAAACAGACACTTTTTAAATCCAATTTTCCATCCAAAATTATTTTCACAAAACACACACAACCAAATATTATAGTAAAACCCAAAAAATATACAATACATAATAACCATGTCACTAAAATCCCTTGAATTCTCCCCAAAAAATGGGTGTCACCCCAGGGGTGTCTGAATCTCAAAACCCAATGGGATAAATAATCATGCTTGACTTGAACAAATTGATTGATGAGACAGAACCAATAATTAATTGAAGCTAAATACATCACTATGATCAAGAATTTGGTTGGTATACAGTTTATCAATTCATTTAAATTTATATCAACCCACTAATTTAATTAACACTTTCATCCCAAAATCCAATATAACCCCCAATAAAACTAATTCATGCCTATGTGGTTCAACACACTATAATAATAATTAAAATGAAATCTCTAATAAAAAATTAAAATCCCATCCACCCATTGTAACTCAACACTCTAAATGGAAGAGAGACCTTGAAATTATCTAGTGCATGTACCCCTTCTGAGTCCCAAATACCCCTTCACCAGTCTATCATGAGAAACCCTACATAAAGAAGGGGTTATAATGAAGCTATGTACACACTTTATAATAGAATATCTAATCAAATTTGTAACAACTCGACTGGGGTCACTATCCTAACAAGGTAAAATTTTCTCTAGGGGTGTTCCTTATCCCTATGGGTTGGTGATAAATTATATTAAATAAAATATTTAAATAATTTGAATCATGTAACCCTTAAATCAAAGTAAAAGAAAAAGTATATTTCTATCAAAATTTCAGTATGAACCATCCATATGATGGAATCCCGTGAAAAAATAAAAAAGTATATTCAAATGAAAAATAAGCATAGAGAAAATATAAAAATATACAAAATAATAACTCAAATCATCATCCAAACCCCATAACCTAGTCATAAAAAATTATCTTATCCCCCAAATCTACCTCAATATATTGTTCCTCCACAATCACCTAGTATACACATAAAGAATTAAATCCTCCAATGAAAGTAACTTAATGTAGTAAAGAACTCATTTGAAAGGATGCATGTCGGTTACTCTACAAAAATTTAATCATATCCTAAAAAATCTTGTAAAAGGAACCACACGTTGAATGAAAAAAATAAACTAATAGCTAACGTAATGTAACCTAATTTAATCAATTTTCCAAGATTGTTCAAGAGTAGAGGCCAAAATTGAAATTGTATTGACAATATATACATGGGCATCAAAATACTCACTTGGACACCACCCACCATTACACAAGACATTACTTGAATTGTAAAAACGTTTTTAAGAAATATTTATATTAGAAAAGAGTGTGTCATTTTTATTTACTTTTTCTAAATGAAAAAAATTTAAAAAAAAAATTTCCTTATTAGAGGGAAAAAATATTTTGAAACCCTTTTCAAAACCCAATTGGAAATACTTTTTCCCAAATATTTTAAATCCTATTTGGAAATAAATTTTAATAAAATAAGTCTTTTATAAAGAATTAGGGATGAGAAAAAGTAGGTACAATAATTTGACGAGTAATAATGATGGGAAGAAAAATAAAGGTTCTTTAAACAATGCAAGCTAGGGAGAGTAATCAATAATGACATGAAAATACCCTACGTCAACCAAAAAATAATTTATATGTGACATGGGATACCAACCTATGAATTAAATTAGTACTATCCAAAACTAGTGATATGTACCTTAGGTCAACCAATAAGAACCTATATGTCATAGTAGTCCCATAGAACTAGTTGGGCCCTCTCCCATCATCATAGGAGCATATACAAACCTTGGGAAACCATAGGGGTAAACTATCCAACCGAATAATTCTATAAATATTACTATACTAAAATATATTAAGAACTCATCTAGTACTTAACTTATCATCTTAGCCTTCCAAAGAATTATACAAGTGTGATGGTGAGTCTAATGACCATATATTTCACTATTTGTTATATATTAATGAATAATTTGTTAATATCATGTTTTATATGGAAAACTAAAATAAAGAAAATAAACTTGATATACTTTGAATATTAGTTATGACCGTTAAACATAACTATTAATTTCTATGAGATAAATTTAAGTATCCATATCATAAAACAAATATAAAAAGTAAGTTGAAATAGAATATAGATGTAAAATACTTCATTATAAAGACCATTTATCTGAACTTGAAAGGGGGGTAGCTTTTCAACTATTTTCCCTTGACTAAGAACATGTTGAACATGATCAATTATTGCTAAAGTAAACTATATCTTATAGAACATAAAGATCCATTATATAAGTTTTTTTTATTTCTTTTGTACTTCTATTTAACATATAAGGAATTTATTTTATGAATTTATGATTTTATCACCCTAAATATGATATTTTGATATAATTCCTTTTTAAAGATGATATTTTGGATATCCTAGGTTGTTGTGACATGGTTTTTTGATATATATGAATTATAATTGGAGGTTTCCTATATTACACACCATTGAATTGGTTTAAGAATATATCTCATGATATATTGAGATCTAGATAAAAATAGTTTGTTAACATTGGAGTGGGAATGTTTGTTTCACAATTTTTTTAACATGGACATAATGATTTTATTTAAATAATAATGGGAATAGCTACTTAGATAAAATAGGTTTTCCTATTATTATGGATTCCCCACATTTCCATTTTTTTATCAAGTTATAACAAATTTTAAATATTCATTTCATTTCCATGAAATTCCATTCTTCTACACCATATTTTTAATTTAGTTTTCAATTTGATGTATTAGTAACATGTTATATGATTATTGAGGTGTTTTTTGAGACATCTAATATTGTTTATGTTTCGTTAATAATTTTTTTATATGATCTCATTTTTCTCTAACATGTTTTATGATTACCATAAATAATCTTAGGGTCTATAATTATGATATTTATGCCGCCCTCATATCCTCCTTATTATGATATGTTTTTGGATTAGCAAGTGTTTGAGATCACCAATTTCTTATGTTTTTAATCCATAGGTTAAGAAGATGATTACATTATGTGATTTATCTAGAAAAAGGTTCTATAGAAGCATGATTATGGAAATTTTTTTCCAAGTGTAGTAAATGAAGACGTTTATATTGTTAATTTTCAATACACTAAACCTTTTTAAATATATATAACTTTTGTGAGATATATTATCTAAACCATGAGAATAAAATATTAATTAAGTTATGTTTATCTTGGGATGATGTAGTTTATATTAGAGTAGGGTTTAATTTTTTATATTAGTTTAATTATTTCATGGAGATTAGTTTAGATAACATTGGTATTAATGTTAGAGAACCATAGTAAAAACCATTTAGTCTAGTCTTATTATAAGATGGTATCCTATAATATTGATAAATATTGAGTAGTTGGTTTTCCTTAGTAATACATCCAAATCTATATACAATAAGTTAATGCAATATCTCACACATATTTACCTAGGGGTAATAACCCCAAAAAGGGTGTGTTTGTTATCAACACAATCTTCACTTGGTGCTTGAAAAAGAGGCCTAAATACAAAAATGGTTTAACACTCTTTGGGGGTATTATTTGGTTGATCATACACTATTTATGAACAAATATAAAGTATTTATTTCCCAGTTATTTTGAGGAAGTAAAGATAAAATAAAATAAAATATCCAAGGTTGAACTATGTTTGTGATTAGTTGAACCAAAGGAATAATGTGACAATATGAAAATGTAAAAGTGTAAGACATATTAAGGATTAATTATTTTATATGATCATGATAATATTGTCATGACCCGTCCTCGGGGCCCGTGCCGTGACTACCCCAATCCTGCCTTCCATAGGCCAGGGGCTGGCGACTAGCACCAAGGCATAATTCCCGGTAAAAAGGGAAGGCATTGCCTTTCTAAAGTAAACAAACACCACAGAGCAAGCAAGCAGGAGAAGTAAACACTAAGTAAAAACTGAGTACAACAGTATGTGTGGAAAAGTAAGTGGTCCAGTATACAAACCCAAACTGAAAGTAAAGTACAACTGGAAGGGAAAACAGCAACAGAAAAGTAAAACCGCAACGTCGAGCTGTCCACTGGAAATCCCACCTGAAGGGTGAGTACAGATAGCCTCCACAACTCCTCGAGTCCAGCCGTCCGCTCCGAGAACGTCCCGCCCAGTGGTCTACCTCCAGGTACCGTCCTGCTCAACAAGCCTCAACCATGATCAGCGTTGTCCGTCGTCTGCAACCAACACAATGTAGTGCGGGCATAGCCCGTGCAGGGGTGAGTATAAGCTACTCAGTAGGGACCCCGAGACCCCCGAAGGTCTCCCAGAATCCACGAAGGATAATCCACAAAGGAAAGATACAATCACTAAGTAACATCCAACACTTCTTAGGTATATGCCCATACATATACCTAAGTCACCAATTCTCGTTCGGCTCCAACACCCGAGCTCAAGTACAACCCATTCCACACAGGAAAGCAAAACGTAAATCCACACAGGATATCACAACACAATCCACAAAGGAAGAAAAACAGGATTCAGCTCACATAGGTATACTTCTTTGAATGACGATAGAGATGATCAGATATATCCACTGATTCATCTAAGCCGCCGGACTCACAAAGGATCGATAGGTACTAACCCCCGCAATGACCCACAAAGGATCTGACCCACACAGGATCGATAGGTAACTAACCCCCACAAAGACCCACACAGGATCGGACCCACACAGGATCTGTAGGCGTTGGCCCACACAGGACCGCTGAGCGCTGACCCACACAAGATCAGACCCACAAAGGATCTGTAGCACTGATCCACATAGGATCGCGGAGTGCTGTAGTCGTCGTCGTCGAATCCACTGAGGATCTCTGCACAGCCGTCGTCGTCACAGTCGCAGTCGCAGCCAGCTCTAGGGTTCCTGCAAACAGCAAGCTCGCTCGGGAGGGTCCGCTCCACGAGCCGAGAGGCTGATACATCAACTGACACATATTACAGAGTTGATGTATCCAAAATTTCTGTATCATCAAGAGGAACTCAACGTCGCAAACAGAGCATCAATTGGACGCCCGGTCTGAGAGTTATTGGCTTTTTCGTTCTAGGGACCCGATTGGTTTTTAAGGCAAAACCAACCCGACCATACTCCATCTGTGTCCAAACCTCGGGCGGAGTAAGACAAAAGATCCGTCTCACTTAGAGGAATCCAACAAAGTCGACGGTACGTCAATCGAACGTCCGTAGCTCAAGATATGAGCGTTTCCGCTCCGAGGGCCCGGTTGGTTTCCTGTACGAACCAACCCGGCCAAACACAAAGTACTCCGAAACCTTGAGTGCGATATACCAAAACGACCGCCTCGATCCAAGGATCGCATCGTCGCAGACGTTGCATCGATCGGAGGCCCGAAGCTCACGTTATGAACAAAAGACCGAAAAGGTCCGAAAACGGGGGTCTGGGCCCGGACCGACCCAGCCCAACCCCCCCTAGGTCGGCCCGAACCGGGTTGACTCGACCCGAGTCTGGGTCCGACCCGGCCCGGCCAGAGTGGCCCGGCCCGGCCTGGGCGTGACCTGGTCCGAACCGACGGGTCGGCTCGGCCTGTTATGTAACATCCCAAGTAAGTAATGAATAATAGATATTTTTATCTATGTCTATTAATGATTAAGATAGTGTTATAGAGGCTTAAAATGAAAATAAATACAATCTTATGCATGGAATACACTAATATTCTTAAAAGATTGTTTTAGTGCCTTTTGATGGAAAACCATTTTTGAATATATATTTTGACAATTTTATAAACTATGTTTGTCAAAATAAACTTATTCTTTATGATTGGGACATCAAAATTTACCTTGTGTGAATTTTTGGTATTTTTCTGACAATGTTCATTTTTTAATGAAAAGTGAAAAATACTGCATTTTACATCAAAACTGCTTTTTAACCTAATTTATTTATTTGATCAGATTATGTTTTGAATTGGTTTTGAAGTGAAATTAGAATATATTTTTACCCTCTTATCCAATGGTGGTCATTGGAATCAATTTCACTTTGAAATTAGACTTAAACTGGTGTCAATCTTTTGATACTTATTGTTTTGTAAAAACACGCTATTTGCTCTGGCAGTGGGAATTAATTATTAAATTAATTAATTTGACTTATATGTATTAAATTTTTTAAAATAGACTTCATTTTTGAATTCGGAATATCAAATATAGCTTAGGGTGAATTTTTGGTAATTTTCTGAAAAACTCCAATTTTTGATGAATAGTGAAACCACTAAGTGGTACTTATAAAGACTGATTTTCCTTTTAAATGAAATTTTTCCTTCATTGTGTTTTGAATTTCAAAAATCCGACATACATGGTTGTCATTAAGAAGTAAAATGTGGTTCAATGAGATTATAATAATTTTTTGGTGAATAGTAACTTATTAAGTTCTTAATCGCGATTAGTGGTAATTAGGGTAGTTTAAGGTATAAATAATGCTTTAATAATAGGAAATGACCTAGACACATGTCCCAAACTTATTTGTTGTGTCATGGCCGGCCAAGAAAAGCCATGGGTCAACTTGGGGACCCCGTGGAGACACGTTGGTTTGGAAATGACATAAATAACTTTTTATTAAATGTTAAAGTAAAAATGACACAAACAAGAGATGTTTTACGAAAACAATTTGTACATGGGGTTATAAAGATCAGATTTTTTATTATAAATATTCATTGGAAAGCTAAAAAGATTTACTACATCATAGTAGTTTTTTATGATTTTTATACATTAAATAAATTAATTTATTTATGACATAATAATGATGCAGCGATGACATCATTATTTGACGATTTAAATAAAATGGAACGATAATGTAAAATCTATGCACTAAACATGTCAAAAACTTATTGGATGAGTGGATTTCGAAGCCTTATCACCTTATCCACGAATTATATCAATGTGGGACCTTTTGAAACCGAAAAACATTTTCAAATAAAGTAATATTTCTTTACTTTCCAAAAGTGCCCCTCCTATCCTCTTATAAATGGCCCCCACCTCTACCTCATTTCACACACTCCTCAAGCCTTTGGCTCGGCCAAACCCTGCCCATTTACTCTCTCCACATCCCTCTCCTCATCCTAGAGGATTCCCTTTGGGCATAATCCTTTCAAAGGAAGCCTTTAGGCTCAAATAAAAAGGAGTTACACTTTTAAAGGTAATTCATTCTCTCATGTTCATTTGTTTTATTTTGCTTCTACAACCCCCTAAACTCTTTTTATTTACTTCCTTTGTAACAGAACCAGTATCTTCAATATACTAGGATGTTGTTATAAGATTTATTTGAGCTAAAATCTCACACAACTACATCAAATGGTTAAAGAACATACGGTTTCCGTGGATGGCAAAATTCTGCCTCCCGAAATAATGATTGTTCAATACTCATTTAACACCTTCAAAGGTGGCCATTATGATGTCACTATTTTTGTATATGATATATGATATGTTTATGTTTTCCTTAAGCTTCTTTTTTTTCATTTTGGGCATACCTTTATGGTTTCCATTATGGGTAAACACGATATCTTCATTTTAGGAAGTGCAGACTACCGCCCCCTGAAAGTGATTTGATTCGTTAATACCATATGTGGGATGTGTAAAGGATACAGTTAATGATATTATATATGTTATTATACTGGAATTATAATATACTCTTATATAATTATTATTCCATTCCAAAAAAAATACAAAATAGAAATGGAAGTAACGTTCATGCGTACGTACGGCTTACCGTCTCCATGAATGGTGCATTTCATTTCTTACCTCTAAATGTGATGTAATATTACAAATACATGTATATGCTGAATATATATGATGTATATGTTATCCAAATCATTAATATCATTCTGGATATAATGAACCTTTGACCAAATTAACATCATGTAAGTGTAAGAAGTCTATTTTTGACTTAAGAACCAAATACCGACAAAATGAACATTATTAACTTAAATGATTACATGATGTTCATAACATGGTATAAAAGGAATAATGAACTTGAAAAAGATTCTTAATCAAGTAGAGATTAACTCAAGTTTATTATTCAGGAGATTAAAGAACGGTCGGGTCAAGTCGGATATGAGGTATGAGACTTCGTCTCAATCTCCTTTCATTGAGGCATATTTTATTTTATAAACAACTTTCTTTTATATGGTGTATAAAACCCGTTGACTTACGTTTATTCAAAAGGAATCTTTTTTATACGAAGCGTTTACTAAACTACAAAAGTTAATGTTTTTGTCATACGTATGCGGCGACAACAACGTTTCCGCCGTCGTGACCGTTGTTTGAGTTTCGTCTTCCTCTACAAGCCATACCTCCTTTTTAAAAGAAAAATAAATACCACGTTTTAGTTTTCATTAATTTTGGTATTTAAAATGGGTTTCACAATGTTTTTTTGTGTTGTATTGATATCTTGTGATTGAAATGTGGAAATGTTATGTTTCCTTTATGCATGTTTTATGTGATACGATTATGTTATGGTTCTTGGGAATTATTATGAAGACGGGTGGTTCCGTGATAAACTAAGGGCGGGTGAGCCCGATATAGCTCTCCAATGCATTGGGTAACACGAAGGAGTGAAACGTTGAGGTTTCTCCGAAGCGATTTAGGGAATATACTGTGATGGGTATTCCAAAACGTAACCAAGAGGGTTACTCCCTACGTAAGAATGTTATGAATGCCTCAAGTTACCTTTATGTCTTATGATTTCTATGATTTATTCATGATTTGATGAGGTATGTTAAAGTGATTATGTTTTATGGGTAAAGTATGATTTCACTCTTATGTATGTATGTACCCATGTTTCCTTTACATGTTTTTATAACCCATACTGAGTTTTTATGCTCATCCCAAGTTTTTGAAATGTTTTTCACAGGTCAAGGGGAAGGTACATGATAAGATGATAGAGTCAAGGATGTGTCAATAAATAATCCATGTTTTATTTTAAATGTGTTTCCATTGATGGGAATGAAGAATACGATATTTCTGTAACCACTTTGTTTATATGTGGAATGTAATGAAAGTTTTATGATCTAATTCTCTAAAACTCTAAACCCGAAAAGATCCTCAATGTGAAATCTTGTAATAACTCAAGATTAAGTAAGGTTTAAGGATGTGGCCTTATAGTTGGTATCAGAGGTCGGTTTAGATAACTTTAGGAGTTAGAATTCTATTAAATTATTATCCAAAAGTATATTTTTTTTCGAAATTATATAGCATTTAAAGATTACCATGTTGGTTCATCTAAGACATGTTTGTTCAGAATGGTTTTCCGCAGAGGAAACAGGGAAGCAGTGCTAGGAAGGCATACAGAAGGAAATAACCTTCCGAATCAGCATCCCGAAATGGTCGGAATTGGAACTGAACAGTTTGTTGCAGTAATGGCGCAGTTGACTCAAGCGATAAATGGCAGTGGTATCCATGCACGAGATCAGCCAGATCAACCGCAGAGGAACATGTCAGTGGTGGAACATTTCATGAGGCAACATCCACCATCATTCAGAGGATCATCTGACCCTGTGCTAGCTGAAGGGTGGATTAAAGCACTGGAGAAGATTTTGATGTCATGGGGTGTTCAGACAATCAAAAGGTTAGTCTTTCTATTTACCATTTGGAGGGTGAATCAGATCAGTGGTGGTCTATGGTTAAAAATATTAGGGATGCCGATGAGATTGATGCTCTTGACTGGGATGAATTCAAAGGTATGTTTCTTGAGAAGTATTTTCCTAAGGCTGTTTGACTTAGGATGGAAACGCAATTCTTGGAATTGAGGCAAGAGGAAGACTCAGTGGATGCCTATGAAGAAAGGTTCACTCGATTGGCATGGTATGCTCTAAATTTTATCCGGGACCTTGATAGTAAAATAAATCGTTTTTACTCAGTATTAAAGCCAAAATATCGAAGGGCATTAGCTTCTCATGAGTTTAAAAGTTATGAAAAGCTTGTTCGATGTGCTGAGAAGGTGGAAATGGAGTTTGTCGATGACCAAGTGTTCTATAACAACCAGCAGAAGAAGAGACCGAGGTGGCAGGAGAAAGGTAAGAATTCTTTAAAAAAGTCTGATGGTAAGAGAACTAAGTTTCCAGTTTGTGATAAATGTGGCAAAAGGCATGCTGGTGAATGTCTTCTGAATTCTGGAAAGTGCTACCGATGTGGTAAGATGGGACATAAGGCTCGTGATTGCACTGAAAAGGATCAAGGTGAAGGTAAGAACAAATTTGATTTAGAGTTAGTGAAATGTTATAAGTGCAATGAGATGGGTCACTATGCAAACAAGTGTCCGACAAAGAGCTTGAGTGATGGGAAGCAGTTAGACTACAAGAAGAAAGGGGTGGTGAAATCCTTTGCAACTACTTCAGCAGATGTCGGGCCATCAAATGAAGTTGTATTAGGTACTTTGTTTGTTTTTTCAGATTATGCCAGTGTGTTGTTTGATTCGGGGTCTACACATTCTTTCATCTCTTAAACCTTTTCTAGTAAAATGGGAATACCATCTCAAGAAATGACTCCTGAACTTTTGGTAAAAACACCTGGGGGAAGTGTCGAGGAAAAAATAATTTATAAGAATCTTCCTATCCTTATCTGTGGAAAGAACCTACCTGCAAACCTTATTGTTCTACCTCTAGTAGAGTTTGATGTCATCCTGGGTATGGATTGGCTCTCTATTTACCATGCTAAGATTGATTGTAGAGCTAAAGAAGTTTCTTTTCAGAAAGACTTTCAGTTTGTTTACAGGAATGAACTCTTACTTTTGATAACATATCAAGAGGCCGAGAAACTTGTAAAAGATGGAAATGAATGTTACCTTGCACACGTCGTTGAAAATAAAGGAACTGTTCAGATTAATGATGTGCCAGTGGTAAATGAGTATCCTGATGTTTTTCCTGATGAGTTGCCTAGAATAATACTAGATCGGGAAGTTGAGTTTACTGTTGACTTAGTTCCTGATGCTAAGCCAATTTCAAAACCCCCTTATCGAATGGCACAAATTGAACTTTTAGAGTTGAAGGAGCAATTGCAAGATTTATTAGAGAAAGGTTTCATTAGACCTAGCACATCACCATGGGGTGCTCCTGTTTTATTTGTTAAAAAGAAATATGGTTCTATGAGACTTTGCATTGATTATAGAGCCTTGAATAATATCACTGTTAAGAACAAATATCCTTTGCCTCATATCGATGATTTGTTTGATCAGCTCCAGGGAGCTCAGTTTTTTTCAAAGATTGACTTGAGATCGGGGTACCATCAGCTGAAGGTAAAGGAGGCAGATATTCCGAAGACCGCGTTCCGTACGAGATATGGCCATTATGAATTTGTAGTAATACCTTTTGGGCTAACCAATACACCTGCTGTATTCACGGACATAATGAATAGAAATTTCCATGAGTCCTTGGATAAGTTTGTGGTGGTTTTCATTGATGATATTTTGGTGTTTTCTAAAAGTAAAGAGGAGCATGAAAAACATTTAAGGGTTATCTTGCAAACCTTAAAAGAAAAGAAACTATATGGGAAATTTAGCAAGTGTGAGTTTTGGTTGCAACAAATTTCTTTCCTTGGTCACATTGTTTCTAAAGATTGAAAAACTGTTGATCGTGCAAAAACAAAAGTTGTGGAAGAATGGCCAAGACCCACAAATGTAACCGAGATTTGTAGCTTCCGTGGTTTGGCAGGCTATTACCGAAGGTTTGTTAGAGATTTTTCACGGTTATCTAGTCCAATGACTAAGCTAACTCGGAAGGGTGTTAAGTTTATCTGGACAAAAGAATGTGATGATTGTTTTCAGGAATTGAAAAGAAGATTGGTGAATGCTCCAGTTTTGGCACTACCTTCCAGGAATGGCGAGTTTGTTATATACAGCGATGCTTCATTGAAAGGACTTGGTTGCGTCCTAATGCAGAATGATCAGGTAATTGCTTATGCTTCACGACAGTTGAAAACTCATGAGGTAAATTACCCTACACATGATTTGGAATTAGCTGCTGTTTTTTTTGCTTTAAAAATTTAGAGGCATCATTTGTATGGAGTAAAGTGTGAAATATATACCGATCACAAAAGTTTAAAGTATATATTCACTCAGAAAGAGTAAAACATGAGACAAAGGAGATGGCTGGAATTAATCAAGGATTATGATTGTACAATTCATTACCATCCGGGAAAAGCAAATAAAGTGGTTGATGCTTTGAGTCGGAAAAGTAATGCTTCATTAACAATGTTGCATTTGGAACGTGATCCTTTGGTTAAGGATTTGATGAACTTTGGCATAGAAGTTGTTGGTGCAGGAAGTCCTTCTGTTTTGTTTCAGGTATCAGTGAGATCATCTCTATCAGATAGAATCAAGCAAGCACAGAAGCAAGACAGTGAGTTGCAGAAAAAGATAGAGCTGGTTCAGAAAGGTAAGTTGCCTCAATTCAACCTTGATAATGATTGTGTTTTGAGATTTGGGAGGAGATTGTGTGTGCCTTGTGATTCACAGTTGAAGAGAGAGTTGTTATGTGAAGCACATAGTTCTCCGTTTTCAGTTCATCCGGGCAGTACTAAGATGTATAGAGATTTGCGGGAGTATTACTGGTGGGATGGAATGAAAAGAGACATTGCTGATTTTACTGTGAAGTGTTTGACCTGTCAGCAGGTTAAAGCAGAGCGACAGTTACCGAAAGGGATGCTTTAGACTTTACCAGTGCCAGAGTGGAAATGGGAGAATATATCCATGGACTTTGTTGTTGGATTACCGAAGACATCTCGAGGTAATAATGCAATCTGGGTTATTGTTGATCGCTTGACCAAATCTGCTCATTTCCTTGCTATACGAGATACTTTCTCTCTTGATCAACTTTCCCGTTTGTATCTTAAAGAGATAGTCAGGTAACATGGAGTTCCTCTCTCCATTGTATCGGATCGTGATCCCAGGTTTACTTTTAACTTTTGGAAAGGCCTTCAGAAGTCATTGGGTACTGAATTAAATTTTAGTACAGCATTTGATCCTCAATCAGATGGGCAGTCAGAACGAACAATTCAGACATTGGAGGATATTCTACGAGCTTGTTCTATGGATTATCAGGGAAGTTGGGACTAACATCTTTCTTTGGTTGAGTTTTCATATAATAACAGTTTTCATTCCAGTATACAGATGGCACCATTTCATGCATTATATTGGAAGCGGTGTCGAACTCCAGCTTTCTGGGATGAAGTGGGTGAAAGAAAGTTGATGGGACCAGAATTGGTAGAAGAGATGGCAGAAAAAGTTCAGCTGATTCAGAAACACATGAGAACAGCTCAGAGCAGGCAGAAGAGTTATGCGGATAACCGGAGGAAGGATCTATCTTTTGAGGTAGGTGATCATGTTTTTCTCAAGGTTTCTCCTTGGAAAAGCGTGATGAGATTTGGTAAGAAAGGAAAGTTGAGTCCAAGGTTTGTTGGACCATACAAAATTCTGGAGAGAGTTGGATCAGTTGCATACCGAGTGGCTTTACCTCCGAGTTTATCTCAGGTACACAATGTTTTTCACATTTCGATGTTGAGAAAGTATATGCCAGATCCATCTCATGTTTTGAGTCCAGAGGTAGTTCAGTTGGAAGAGAACCTATCTTATGAGGAACAACCGGTCCAGATTCTTGACCACAGGGAGCATGTGTTACGGAATAAGGTTATTAAGCAGGTAAAGGTTTTGTGGAAAAACCACATGATTGAAGAGGCAACATGGGAATCTGAAAATGAAATGAGGGATAAGTACCCCCATTTATTCGATAAGTAAATAAATTGCGGGGTCGAAATTTTCTAAAGGGGGGAAGGATATAACATCCCAAGTAAGTAATTAATAATAGATATTTTTATCTATGTCTATTAATGATTAAGATAGTGTTATAGAGGCTTAAAATGAAAATAAATACAATCTTATGCATGGAATACACTAATATTCTTAAAAGATTGTTTTAGTGCCTTTTGATGGAAAACCATTTTTGAATCTATATTTTGACAATTTTATAAACTATGTTTGTCAAAATAAACTTATTCTTTATGATTGGGACATCAAAATTTACCTTGTGTGAATTTTTGGTATTTTTCTGACAATGTTCATTTTTTAATGAAAAGTGAAAAATACTGCATTTTACATCAAAACTGCTTTTTAACCTAATTTATTTATTTGATAAGATTATGTTTTGAATTGGTTTTGAAGTGAAATTAGAATATATTTTTACCATCTTATCCAATGGTGGTCATTGGAATCAATTTCACTTTGAAATTAGACTTAAACTGGTGTCAATCTTTTGATACTTATTGTTTTGTAAAAACACGCTATTTGCTCTGGCAGCGGGAATTAATTATTAAATTAGTTAATTTGACTTATATGTATTAAATTTTGTAAAATAGACTTCATTTTTGAATTCGGAATATCAAATATAGCTTAGGGTGAATTTTTGGTAATTTTCTGAAAAACTCCAATTTTTGATGAATAGTGAAACCACTAAGTGGTACTTATAAAGACTGATTTTCCGTTTAAATGAAATTTTGCCATCATTGTGTTTTGAATTTCAAAAATCCGACATAAATGGTTGTCATTAAGAATTAAAATGTGGTTCAATGAGATTATAATAATTTTTTGGTGAATAGTAACTTATTAAGTTCTTAATCGCGATTAGTGGTAATTAGGGTAGTTTAAGGTATAAATAATGCTTTAATAATTGGAAATGACCTAGACACATGTCCCAACCTTATTTGTTGTGTCATGGCCGACCAAGAAAAGCCATGGGTCAAATTGGGGACCCCATGGAGACACGTTGGTTTGGAAATGACATAAATAACTTTTTATTAAATGTTAAAGTAAAAATGACACAAAAAAGAGATGTTTTACGAAATTTTTTTTACATGGGGTTATAAATATCAGAGTTTTGATTATAAATATTCATTGGAAAGATAAAAAGATTTCCTAAATCATAGTATTTTTTTTATGATTTTTAGACATTAAATAAATTAAATTATTTATGACATAATAATGATGCAGCGATGACATCATTATTTGACGATTTAAATAAAATGGAAAGATAATGTAAAATCTATGAACTACAAATGTCCAAAACTTATTGGATGAGTGTATTTAGAAGACTTAACACCTTATCCATGAATTATATCAATGTGGGACCTTTTGAAACCGAAACACATTTTCAAATAAAGTAATATTTCTTTACTTTCCAAAAGTGCCCCTCCTCTCCTCTTATAAAAGGCCCCCACCTCTACCTCATTTCACACACTCCTCCAGCCTTTGGCTCGGCCAACCCCTACCCATTTACTCTCTCCACATCCCTCTCCTCATCCTAGAGGATTCCCTTTGGGAAGAATCCTTTCAAAGGAAGCCTTTAGGCTCAAATAAAAATTGTTACACTTTTAAAGGTAATTCATTCTCTCATGTTAATTTGTTTTATTTTGCTTCTCCAACCCCCTAAACTCTTTTTATTTACTTCATTTGTAACAAAAACAGTATATTCAATATACTAGAATGTTTTTATAAGATTTATTTGAGCTACACTCTCACACAACTACATCAAATGGTTAAAGAACATACGGTTTCCGTGGATGGCGAAATTCTGCCTCCCGAAATGATGATTGTTCAATACTCATTTAACACCTTCAAAGGTGGCCATTATGATGTCACTATTTTTGTATATGATATATGATATGTTTATGTTTTCCTTAAGCTTCTGTTTTTTTCATTTTGGGCTTACCTTTATGGTTTCCATTATGGGTAAACACGATATCTTCATTTTAGGAAGTGCGGACTACCGCCCCCTGAAAGTGATTTGATTCGTTAATACCATATGTGGGATGTGTAAAGGATAAAGTTAATGATATTATATATGTTATTATACTGTAATTATAATATACTCTTATATAATTATGATTCCATTCCAAAAAAAAATACGAAATAGAAATGGAAGTAGCGTTCATGCGTACGTACGGCTTACCGTCTCCATGAACGGTGCATTTCATTTCTTACCTCTAAATGTGATGTAATATTATAAATACATGTATATGCTGAATATATATGATGTATATGTTATCCAAATCATTAATATCATTCTGGATATAATGAACCTTTGACCAAATTAACAACATGTAAGTGTAAGAAGTCTATTTTTGACTTAAGAACCAAATACCGACAAAATGAACATTATTAACTTAAATGATTACATGATGTTCATAACATGGTATAAAAGGAATAATGAACTTGAAAAAGATTCTTAAGCAAGTAGAGATTAACTCAATTTTATTATTCAGAAGATTAAAGAACGGTCGGGTCAAGTCAGATATGAGGTATGGGACTTCGTCCCAATCTCCTTTCATGGAGGCATATTTTATTTTATACACAACTTTCTTTTATATGGTGTATAAACCCCGTTGACTTACATTTATTCAAAAGGAATCTTTTTTATACGAAGCGTTTACTAAAATACAAAAGGGAATGTTTTTGTCATACGTATGCGGCGACAACAACTTTTCCGCCGTCGTGACCGTTATTTGAGTTTCGGCTTCCTCTACAAGCCATACCTTCTTTTTAAAAGAAAAATAAATACCACGTTTTAATTTTCATTTTTTTTGGTATTAAAAATGGTTTTCACAATGTTTTTTTGTGTTGTATTGATATCTTGTGATTGAAATGTGGAAATGTTATGTTTTCTTTATGCATGTTTTATGTGATACGATTATGTTATGGTTCTTGGGAATTATTATGAAGACGGGTGGTTCCGTGATAAAATAAGGGTGGGTGAGCCCGATATAGCTCTCCAATGCATTGGGTAACGTGAAGGAGTGAAACATTGAGGTTTCTACGAAGATATTTAGGGAATATACTGTGATGGGTATTCCAAAACGTAACCAAGAGGGTTACTCCCTACGTAAGAATGTTATGAATGCCTCAAGTTACCTTTATGTCTTATGATTTCTATGATTTATTCATGATTTGATGAGGTATGTCAAAGTGATTATGTTTTATGGGTAAAGTATGATTTCACTCTTATGTATGTATGTACCCATGTTTCCTTTCCATGTTTTTATAACCCATACTGAGTTTTTATGCTCATCCCAAGTTTTTGAAATGTTTTTCACATGTCAAGGGGAAGGTACATGATAAGATGATAGAGTCAAGGATGTGTCAATAAATAATCCATGTTTTATTTTAAATGTGTTTCCATTGATGGGAATGAAGAATACGATCTTTCTGTAACCACTTTGTTTATATGTGGAATGTAATGAAAGTTTTATGATCTAATTATCTAAAACTCTAAACCCGAAAAGATCCTCAATGTGAAATCTTGTAATAACTCAAGATTAAGTAAGGTTTAAGGCTGTGGCCTTACAGTTGGTATCAGAGGTCGGTTTAGATAACTTTAGGAGTTAGAATTCTATTAAATGATTATCCAAAAATATATTTTTTTTCGAAATTATATAGCATTTAAAGATTACCATGTTGCTTCATCTAAGACATGTTTGTTCAGAATGGTTTTCCGCAGAGGAAACATGGAAGTAGTGCTAGGAAGGTATACAGAAGGAAATAACCTTCCGAATCAGCATCCAGAAATGGTCGGAATTGGAACTGAACAGTTTGTTGCAGTAATGGCGCAGTTGACTCAAGCAATAAATGGCAGTGGTATCCATGCACGAGATCAGCCAGATCAACCGCAGAGGAACATGTCAGTGGTGGAACTTTTCATGAGGCAACATCCACCATCATTCAGAGGATCATCTGACCCTGTGCTAGCTGAAGGGTGGATTAAAGCACTGGAGAAGATTTTTGATGTCATGGGGTGTTCAGAAAATCAAAAGGTTAGTCTTTCTATTTACCGTTTGGAGGGTGAAGCAGATCAGTGGTGGTCTATGGTTAAAAATATTAGGGATGCCGATGAGATTGATGCTCTTGACTGGGATGAATTCAAAGGTATGTTTCTTGAGAAGTATTTTCCTAAGGCTGTTCGACTTAGGATGGAAACACAATTCTTGGAATTGAGGCAAGAGGAAGACTCAGTGGCTGCCTATGAAGAAAGGTTCACTCGATTGGAAAGGTATGCTCCAAATTTTATCCGGGACCTTGATAGTAAAATAAATCGTTTTTACTCAGGATTAAAGCCAAAATATCGAAGGGAATTAGCTTCTCATGAGTTTAAAAGTTATGAAAAGCTTGTTTGATGTGCTGAGAAGGTGGAAATGGAGTTTGCCGATGACCAAGTGTTCTATAACAACCAGAAGAAGAAGAGACCGAGGTGGCAGGAGAAAGGTAAGAATTCTTTAAAAAAGTCTGATGGTAAGAGAACTAAGTTTCCAGTTTGTGATAAATGTGGCAAAAGGCATGCTGGGGAATGTCTTCTGAATTCTGGAAAGTGCTACCGATGTGGTAAGATGGGACATAAGGCTCGTGATTGCACTGAAAAGGATCAAGGTGAAGGTAATAACAAATTTGATTTATAGTTAGTGAAATGTTATAAGTGAAATGAGTTGGGTCACTATGCAAACGAGTGTCCGACAAAGAGCTTGAGTGATGGGAAGCAGTTAGACTACAAGAAGAAAGGGGTGGTGAAATCCTTTGCAACTACTTCAGCAGATGTCGGGCCATCAAATGAAGTTGTATCAGGTACTTTGTTTGTTTTTTCAGATTATGCCAGTGTGTTTTTTGATTCGGGGTCTACACATTCTTTCATCTCTGAAACCTTTTCTAGTAAAATGGGAATACCATCTCAAGAAATGACTCCTGAACTTTTGGTAAAAACACCTGGGGGAAGTGTCGAGGCAAAAAGAATTTATAAGAATCTTCCTATCCTTATCTGTGGAAAGAACCTACTTGCAAACCTTATTGTTCTACCTCTAGTAGAGTTTGATGTTATCCTGGGTATGGATTGGCTCTCTATTTACCATGCTAAAATTGATTGTAGAGCTAAATAAGTTTCTTTTCAGAAAGACTTTAAGTTTGTTTACAGGAATGAACCCTTACTTTTGATAACATATGAAGAGGCCGAGAAACTTGTAAAAGATGGAAATGAATGTTACCTTGCACACGTCGTTGAAAATAAAGGAACTGTTCAGATTAATGATGTGCCAGTGGTAAATGAGTATCCTGATGTTTTTCCTGATGAGTTTCCTGGAATAATACCAGATCGGGAAGTTGAGTTTACTGTTGACTTAGTTCCTGATGCTAAGCCAATTTCAAAACCCCCTTATCGAATGGCACAAATTGAACTTTTAGAGTTGAAGGAGCAATTGCAAGATTTATTAGAGAAAGGTTTCATTAGACCTAGCACATCACCATGGGGTGATCCTGTTTTATTTGTTAAAAAGAAAGATGGTTCTATGAGACTTTGCATTGATTATAGAGCCTTGAATAATATCACTGTTAAGAACAAATATCCTTTGCCTCATATCGATGATTTGTTTGATCAGCTCCAGGAAGCTCAGTTTTTTTCAAAGATTGACTTGAGATCGGGGTACCATCAGCTGAAGGTAAAGGAGGCAGATATTCCAAAGACCGCGTTCCGTACAAGGTATGGCCATTATGAATTTGTAGTAATGCCTTTTGGGCTAACCAATGCACCTGCTGTATTCATGGACTTAATGAATAGAATTTTCCATGAGTCCTTGGATAAGTTTGTGGGGGTTTTCATTGATGATATTTTGGTGTTTTCTAAAAGTAAAGAGGAGCATGAAAAACATTTAAGGGTTATCTTGCAAACCTTAAAAGAAAAGAAACTATATGGGAAATTCAGCAAGTGTGAGTTTTGGTTGCAACAAATTTCTTTCCTTGGTCACATTGTTTCTAAAGATGGAATAACTGTTGATCCTGCAAAAACAAAAGTTGTGGAAGAATGGCCAAGACCCACAAATGTAACCGAGATTCGTAGCTTCCTTGGTTTGGCGGGCTATTACCGAAGGTTTGTTAGAAATTTTTCACGGTTATCTAGTCCAATGACTAAGCTAACTCGGAAGGGTGTTAAGTTTATCTGGACAAAAGAATGTGATGATTGTTTTCAGGAATTGAAAAGAAGATTGGTGAATGCTCCAGTTTTGGCACTACCTTCCAGGAATGGTGAGTTTGTTATATACAGTGATGCTTCATTGAAAGGACTTGGTTGCGTCCTAATGCAGAATGATCAGGTAATTGCTTATGCTTCACGACAGTTGAAAACTCATGAGGTAAATTACCCTACACATGATTTGGAATTAGCTGCTGTTGTTTTTGCTTTAAAAATTTGGAGGCATCATTTGTATGGAGTAAAGTGTGAAATATATACCGATCACAAAAGTTTAAAGTATATATTCACTCAGAAAGAGTTAAACATGAGACAAAGGAGATGGCTGGAATTAATCAAGGATTATGATTGTACAATTCATTACCATCCGGGAAAAGAAAATAAAGTGGCTGATGCTTTGAGTCGGAAAAGTAATGCTTCATTAACAATGTTGCGTTTGGAACGTGATCCTTTGGTTAAGGATTTGATGAACTTTGGAATAGAAGTTGTTGGTGCAGGAAGTCCTTCTGTTTTGTTTCAGGTATCAGTGAGATCATCTCTATCAGATAGAATCAAGCAAGCACAGAAGCAAGACAGTGAGTTGCAGAAAAAGATAGAGCTGGTTCAGAAATGTAAGTTGCCTAAATTCAACCTTGATAATGATTGTGTTTTGAGATTTGGGAGGAGATTGTGTGTGCCTTGTGATTCATAGATGAAGATAGAGTTGTTATGTGAAGCTCATAGTTCTCCGTTTTCAGTTCATCCGGGCAGTACTAAGATGTATAGAGATTTGCGGGAGTATTACTGGTGGGATGGAATGAAAAGAGACATTGCTGATTTTACTGTGAAGTGTTTGACTTGTCAGCAGGTTAAAGCAGAGCGACAGTTACCGAAAGGGATTCTTCAGCCTTTACCAGTGCCATAGTAGAAATGGGAGAATATATCCATGGACTTTGTTGTTGGATTACCGAAGACATCTCGAGGTAATAATACAATCTGGGTTATTGTTGATCGCTTGACCAAATCTGCTCATTTCCTTGCTATACGAGATACTTTCTCTCTTGATCAACTTTCCCGTTTGTATCTTAAAGAGATAGTCAGGTTACATGGAGTTCCTCTCTCCATTGTATCGGATCGTGATCCCAGGTTTACTTCTAACTTTTGGAAAGGCCTTCAGAAGTCATTGGGTACTGAATTAAATTTTAGTACAGCTTTTCATCCTCAATCAGATGGGCAATCAGAACGAACAATTCAGACATTGGAGGATATGCTACGATCTTGTTCTATGGATTATCAGGGAAGTTGGGACCAACATCTTTCTTTGGTTGAGTTTTCATATAATAACAGTTTTCATTCCAGTATACAGATGGCACCATTTCAGGCATTATATGGGAAGCGGTGTCGAACTCCAGCTTTCTGGGATGAAGTGGGTGAAAGAAAGTTGATGGGACCAGAATTGGTAGAAGAGATGGCAGAAAAAGTTCAGCTGATTCAGAAACACATGAGAACAGCTCAGAGCAGGCAGAAGAGTTATGCGGATAACCGTAGGAAGGATCTATCTTTCGAGGTAGGTGATCATGTTTTTCTCAAGGTTTCTCCTTGGAAAAGCGTGATGAGATTTGGTAAGAAAGGAAAGTTGAGTCCAAGGCTTGTTGGACCATACAAAATTCTGGAGAGAGTTGGATCAGTTGCATACCGAGTGGCTTTATCTCCGATTTTATCTCAGGTACACAATGTTTTTCACATTTCGATGTTGAGAAAGTATATGCCAGATCCATCTCATGTTTTGAGTCCAGAGGTAGTTCAGTTGGAAGAGAACCTATCTTATGAGGAACAACCAGTCCAGATTCTTGACCACAGGGAGCAAGTGTTACGGAATAAGGTGATTAAGCAGGTAATGGTTTTGTGGTAAAACCACATGATTGAAGAGGCAACATGGTAATCTGAAAATGCAATGAGGGATAAGTACCACCATTTATTCGATAAGTAAATAAATTGCGGGAACACAATTTTCTAAAGGGGGGAAGGATGTAACATCCCAAGTAAGTAATTAATAATAGATATTTTTATCTATGTCTATTAATGATTAAGATAGTGTTATAGAGGCTTAAAATGAAAATAAATACAATCTTATGCATGGAATACACTAATATTCTTAAAAGATTGTTTTAGTGCCTTTTGATGGAAAACCATTTTTGAATCTATATTTTGACAATTTTATAAACTATGTTTGTCAAAATAAACTTATTCTTTATGATTGGGACATCAAAATTTACCTTGTGTGAATTTTTGGTATTTTTCTGACAATGTTCATTTTTTAAGGAATAGTGAAAAATACTGCATTTTACATCAAAACTGCTTTTTAACCTAATTTATTTATTTGATCAGATTATGTTTTGAATTGGTTTTGAAGTGAAATTAGAATATATTTTTACCATCTTATCCAATGGTGGTCATTGGAATCAATTTCACTTTGAAATTAGACTTAAACTGGTGTCAATCTTTTGATACTTATTGTTTTGTAAAAACACGCTATTTGCTCTGGCAGCGGGAATTAATTATTAAATTAATTAATTTGACTTATATGTATTAAATTTTTCAAAATAGACTTCATTTTTGAATTCGGAATATCAAATATAGCTTAGGGTGAATTTTTGGTAATTTTCTGAAAAACTCCAATTTTTGATGAATAGTGAAACTACTAAGTGGTACTTATAATGACTGATTTTCCGTTTAAATGAAATTTTGCCATCATTGTGTTTTGAATTTCAAAAATCCGACATACATGGTTGTCATTAAGAAGTAAAATGTGGTTCAATGAGATTATAATAATTTTTTGGTGAATAGTAACTTATTAAGTTCTTAATCGTGATTAGTGGTAATTAGGGTAGTTTAAGGTATAAATAATGCTTTAATAATAGGAAATGACCTAGACACATGTCCCAACCTTATTGGTTGTGTCATGGCCGACCAAGAAATGCCATGGGTCAACTTGGGGACCCCATGGAGACACTTTGGTTTGGAAATGACATAAATAACTTTTTATTAAATGTTAAAGTAAAAATGACACAAACAAGAGATGTTTTACGAAAACACTTTTTACATGGGGTTATAAAGATCAGATTTTTGATTATAAATATTCATTGGAAATCTAAAAAGATTTAATACATCATATTATTTTTTTATGATTTTTAGACATTAAATAAATTAAATTATTTATGACATAATAATGATGTAGCAATGACATCATTATTTGACGATTTAAATAAAATGGAAAGATAATGTAAAATCTATGAACTAAACATGTCCAAAACTTATTGGATGAGTGGATTTTGAAGCCTTATCACCTTATCCACGAATTATATCAATGTGGGACCTTTTGAAACCGAAACACATTTTCAAATAAAGTAATATTTCTTTACTTTCCAAAAGTGCCCCTCCTCTCCTCTTATAAAAGGCTCCCACCTCTACCTCATTTCACACACTCCTCAAGCCTTTGGCTCGGCCAACCCCTGCCCATTTACTCTCTCCACATCCCTCTCCTCATCCTAGAGTATTCTCTTTGGGCAGAATCCTTTCAAAGGAAGCCTTTAGGCTCAAATAAAAAGGAGTTACACTTTTAAAGGTAATTCATTCTCTCATGTTCATTTGTTTTATTTTGCTTCTCCAACCCCCTAAACTCTTTTTATTTACTTACTTTGTAACAAAAACAGTATCTTCAATATACTAGGATGTTTTTCTAAGATTTATTTGAGATAAACTCTCACACAACTACATCAAATGGTTAAAGAACATACGGTTTCCGTGGATGGCGAAATTCTGCCTCCCGAAACGATGATTGTTCAATACTCATTTAACACCTTCAAAGGTGGAAATTATGATATCACTATTTTTGTATATGATATATGATATGTTTATGTTTTCCTTAAGCTTCTGTTTTTTTCATTTTGGGCATACCTTTATGGTTTCCATTATGGGTAAACACGATATCTTCATTTTAGGAAGTGCAGACTACCACCCCCTGAAAGTGATTTGATTCGTTAATACCATGTGTGGGATGTGTAAAGGATAAAGTTAATGATATTATATATTTTATTATACTGGAATTATAATATACTCTTATATAATTATGATTCCATTCCAAAAAAAATATGAAATAGAAATGGAAGTAGCGTTCATGCGTACGTACGGCTTACCGTCTCCATGAACGGTGCATTTCATTTCTTACCTCTAAATGTGATGTAATATTATAAATACATGTATATGCTGAATATATATGATTTATATGTTATCCAAATCATTAATAGAATTCTGGATATAATGAACCATTGACCAAATTAACAACATGTAAGTGTAAGAAGTCTATTTTTGACTTAAGAACCAAATACCGACAAAATGAACATTATTAACTTAAATGATTACATGATGTTCATAACATGGTATAAAAGGAATAATGAACTTGAAAAAGATTCTTAAGCAAGTAGAGATTAACTCTAGTTTATTATTCAGGAGATTAAAGAACGGTCGGGTCAAGTCGGATACGAGGTATGGGACTTCGTCTCAATCTCCTTTCATTGAGGCATATTTTATTTTATACACAACTTTCTTTTATACGGTGTATAAACCCCGTTGACTTACGTTTATTCAAAAGGAATATTTTTTATACGAAGCGTTTACTAAACGACAAAATGGAATGTTTTTGTCATACGTATGCGGCGACAACGACTTTTCCGCCGTCGTGACAGTTATTTGAGTTTCGGCTTCCTCTACAAGCCATACCTTCTTTTTAAAAGAAAAATAAATACCACGTTTTACTTTTAATTTATTTTGGTATTGAAAATGGTTTTCACAATGTTTTTTTGTGTTGTATTGATATCTTGTGATTGAAATGTGGAAATGTTATGTTTCCTTTATGCATGTTTTATGTGATACGATTGTGTTATGGTTCTTGGGCATTATTATGAAGACGAGTGGTTCCGTGATAAACTAAGGGCGGGTGAGCCCGATATAGATCTCCAATGCATTGGTTAACGCGAAGGAGTGAAACGTTGAGGTTTCTCCGAAGAGATTTAGGGAATATACTGTGATGGGTATTCCAAAACGTAACCAAGAGGGTTACTCCCTACGTAAGAATGTTATGAATGCCTCAAGTTACCTTTATGTCTTATGATTTCTATGATTTATTCATGATTTGATGAGGTATGTTAAAGTGATTATGTTTTATGGGTAAAGTATGATTTCACTCTTATGTATGTATGTACCCATATTTCCTTTCCATGTTTTTATAACACATACTGAGTTTTTATGCTCATCCCAAGTTTTTGAAATATTTTTCACAGGTCAAGGGGAAGGTACATGATAAGATGATAGAGTCAAGGATGTGTCAATAAATAATCCATGTTTTATTTTAAATGTGTTTCCATTGATGGGAATGAAGAATACGATCTTTCTGTAACCACTTTGTTTATATGTGGAATGTAATGAAAGTTTTATAATCTAATTCTCTAAAACTCTAAACCCGAAAAGATCCTCAATGTGAAATCTTGTAATAACTCAAGATTAAGTAAGGTTTAAGGCTGGGGCCTTATATGTTACGTCTGAGAGGAGCGGGGGGTGTGCTGCCCCCGCGTGAGAGAAACGCGGCCCCGTGTGGGGCCGCCCTTGCCAGCAGACGCGGCCGGGCGGCCGTGTCTCATGCTCCTCTAGTCCCGCGCGACCGCGGGACTGCGCTGCTGCCATTGCGGCTTCAGCCGCAGAGGTTCTCTACGGCGGCGCGCCTGGCGCCGCTGCCTTCCACCACCGGCGCCGCCGTGCCGGCGTGGCGCGCCAGCGGTTTGCTCCACGGGCCACCGGACGAGTTCCGGTGGTCGAAACTTCGCGCCGTCTTCGCCAAAGCCCCTCCTAGGGTCCTTCCTTCCCTGCGAGGACCTCACATCACCCATGCGGCCTGCTTTGTCAACGTCCGCCGTTTCGCACACCAAGAACGAAAGGGGCGGTGGGTTCGGACTTGTTCGTTAGTCCGCACCCACCGTGTTAGTGGTTTTAAAAGTCACCCAATAATTTTTTAATAAAAAAAAGATGTGGGTATAAATCACAAAGATTTAAATGAATCAACCCCTACCTTGTCGTTGTCGTCAGACATGAGTTCTTTGCGGGATTGACCGTCGCGGAAGAAGAGGATCGTCGCGTCGCAGAAGGCGGCATCACGTCGTCGCGGTACACGGCGTCGCGTCGGCGACCTCCGAGGGTTAATCAAATCACATAGATTTAATTGTATGTTTAAACCCATGTTGAGGATAAAATCCAAAAAGAATTAGAGAACTGTAATCTCCTACCTCAAGAAGTTGATGATCGGAGATTGTTGCGGGGAAAAAACGTCGTGGAAGAAGCGTCACGGAAGGAGAATCGTTGGCATCACGGAACACGACGTCACGTCGTCGATCTCCGAGGGTTCAGCATTCATCGCTTTCTTCGCGAAGGAGGATGAAGATCTCAAGCCTTAGAGTCTTCTCCAAATCCTCTCAACGAGCAATCCTCAAGAAAGACATGTGTTGGTCTTATTTCATTCCATGCCAACAATTTTAAAACAAGCTAAGAAACGAACCATTAATTCAATGAATTAATGGTAACGTCTTAATTGTCAAATTAGTAGGGGTGTTAAGAGTTTAGAAAACGCACCAGTTGACTTTCATTAAAGAAGAGTTTTCGTGGGTGCGTTACTTAGGGGTAAAGAAACGGTGGGGCTCATGCGGGCCCCACCTCAAAAATATCCTACCAAGAGGGTAGGATATTTTGGGTTCCACCCTATCCACTTCAACTTAGATTAAGTGGATTTCAAGTGGCTTTAAGAGAAATAAAATAAAGTTGTCGCATCACTTTATTTTATTTTCTTAACTTAACACCAAAAACTAAAAACTACACCCGGGAAAATGCAACTCCGGAAAAGGCGTTTCTAAGGAAATACCGGCGTTGCGATTCCATCGGTGCCCTCAGAATTCGATTCTTAGCACCGGTTCAATAGTTAGAAAAACTCGCTCGTTCGTTCACTGAACGTACCCAAGCCAAACTTTGGAAAATGATTCCGGGAACACCGGGCCTCAGAATCAGGTGCCGTCAGAAACTGCATTCTTGTAAAATTCCAATGAAAATTAAGAAAAAAATTTCCTTGAATTTTACGGGTCTTTACATCACTCCCACCTCAGGGATTTACGTCCCCGTAAAGATACATAATAAACTAGGGAAACAAATGTGGTTACTGAGCACGCATCTGAGCCTCCCGCTCCGAGGTGCTCTCTTGTAGGTTCCCGTGCTGCCATCTGATGCATAATAGAGGAATCGATCATCCACGCAGGACCCGCTCTTATCGATCCTCGATCTCCACCGGGACCTCTGCAAAAGTCTCCCCACCATCAACATCTAGATCCCCATGGTCAATGATATGCGTCGGGTCGTGCACGTATCTCCTCAGCTGAGATACGTGGAAGACGTCGTGCACCTGGTGTAACTGAGGTGGTTGAGCAAAGTGATAAGCCACCTTTCCAATCCTGATGAGGACCTGGAATGGTCCGATGAAGCGTGGAGACAACTTTCCGCCTCGGCCAAATCTCCGTAATCCACGTCGAGGTGAGACATGCAAGAAGACGTGGTCGCCATCCTCAAACTCTAGTGGCCTCCACCTCCTATAAGCATAAGACTTCTGCCGGCTCTGAGCTATCCTCATCCACTCCTGGATGACCTGGACCTTCTCTGTCGTGGCCTAGACCATCTCTGGTCCCACAAGTGCTGACTCCCCAGGGTCTATCTAGCACAAAGGAGATCTGCAAGGTCTGCCATAAAATGCCTCGTATGGTTCCATCTCGATGGTGGAGTGGTAGCTGTTGTTGTACACAAACTCCACCAAGGGTAGGTGGTCCTCCCAGCTGTGACCAAAGTCGAGGACACATGTGCGGAGCATGTCCTAGAGAGTCTAAATGGTCCTCTCCGTATGTCCATCCGTCTGAGGGTGAAAGGTGGTGCTCAGACGTAGCTGCGTCCCGAACGCCTCCTGCAACCCATTCCAAAGCCGGGAAGTAAAGTGATCATCTCGATCAGAGACGATGGATGATGGCACACCGTGAAGTCATACAATCTCCTCAATGTAGAGACGTCTCAAGCTCTCCACTTATCCCTACTCTCTGATTTGTAAGAAGTGAGCCGACTTGGTGAGTCGGTCGATATTCACCCAAATGGAGTCGTGACCTCTGGAAGTGCGTGGAAGTCCAGTCACGAAGTCCATAGATATCCCGTCCCACTTCCACTCTGAGACCTCCAAGGGCTGTACCAAGCCTGCTGGTACCTGGTGTTCTGCCTTCACCTACTGGCAGGTGAGGCATCGAGAAACGAACTCCGCCACAGCCTTTTTCATGCCCAGACACCAGTGCTGTCGTCCGAGATCCTAGTACATCTTCACCACTCCAGGATGTACCGCTAAAGGAGAAGTGTGAATCTCTCTCAGCACCTCCTCCCGTAATGCAACTAGTACCAAGGTACATCCTCTGAAAAGGACATCGTTCTCTGCTCCAAAGGAGAAACCATCAGGTGCCTGTCCTAAGGATTTCTGCGCACGCCGCGTCTCACAGTCGGTGTCCCCACACTGTGCCTCTCTGACCCACTGCAATAGTGGAGGAGAGACTATGAGAGACTGAAGGAAGGCTGCTCCATCTCTATCCATGAAGGATATCTGTAAATCGGCTAGCTGCTCTGTCGCCTCCTCAAGTAGCTGAATTCCCATACTCCTGCTGAGAGAATTAGCTACCACAATCCCCTTCCCAGGAGTATAGACTGTCTCAAGTCATAGTCCTCGAGGAACTCGAGCCATCGCTGTTGTCTCAGGTTCAGGTCCTTCTGAGAGAAGATGTACCTGAGACTCTGATGGTCAGAAAAGACCATAAAGCGTTCGCCCATCAGGTAGTGTCGCCATGTCTTCAGAGCGAAGACCACTACTGCTAACTCCAGGTCATGGGTGTTGTAGTTCTGCTCATGCAGCCTCAACTGACCTGATCCATAAGCGATCACTACCCGCTCCTGCATCAGGACACACCCGAGTCCGGTCCCTGATGCATCACAATAGACTACATACCCTACTCCCTCCTCCGGAAACCTCAAGATAGGTGCACTGGTCAATCTATGTCTCAGCTCCGGGAAGCTCTGCTGACATCTGTCCGACCATACAAAGGGTTTCCCCTTCTTCGTCAAAGCTGAGAGTGGTTCCACAACTCTGGAGAATTCTGGCACAAATCTTCAGTAGTATCCAGCTAGTCCCAAGAAACTCCGCAACTCCGTCACGCTCCTAGGTGGCTCCCAAGCTAGAACTGCCTCGATCTTCGTAGGATCCACTGCAACTCCTGCCTCCGAGATGACGTGTCCCAAGAAGTGGACCTCGCATATCTAGAACTGACACTTCGAGAGTTTTCCATAAATCTTGTGCTCTCGGAGTGTGTCTAGTACAACCCGCAAGTGATAGGCGTGCTCCTCCTCAGTGGTCGAGTAATTCAAAATTTCGTCGATGAAGACTACGACAAATCGATCGAGGTATGGCTGAAAGATCATGTTCATTAGGACCAAGAACACCGCTGGAGCATTGGTTATGCCAAAGGGCATAAACAATAACTCATAGTGGCCATACCGACATCCGAAGGCCGTCTTCTGCACGTCCTCGTCCCGAACTCTGAGCTGAGGATAGCCTGACCTGAGGTCTATCTTCGAGAACCACCGTGCTCCCTTGAGCTAATCGAAGAGGTCATCAATCCTCGATAGCGGATACTTGTTACTCACTGTCACCTAGTTCAGGTGGCGATAGTCGAAACAAAGTCGCAAGCTCCCGTCCGCCTTCTTGGCGAACAAAATCGGGGAAGCCCAGGGTGAAACACTGGGTCAGATGAAACCCTTGCCCTGCAAGTCCTCCAACTATACTCGTAGCTCTCGAAGCTCGACGGGAGCCATCCGATATGCTAGAGTGGATATCGGGGCTGTCCCGGAATACATATCAATATAAAAGTCTACCTCTCTACGAGGAGGTAGTCCTGGAATGTCGTCAAGAAAGACGCCCGTATACTGATCCACTACTGTAGGAAAACTAGGACTCTGCACGTCAACTGCTCCTAGGATGAGGCTAGACAACTGATTAGTGATGGGATGTCCTCTCCTCTGTGAGAGTCCATCCAGTGCTGCGAAGACTCCCTTCTCGCCGGTGAAGGTGAACCTGCTCCCGTCGGTGCGAACACATCGCACCATGCGCCTAATACAGTCAATCTGAGCATGGACTGTATATAACCAATCCATTCCCAAGATGACGTCGTAAGGCCTTGATGCCACTACAAGAAGATCTCAGCCGATGCTGTCACCTCCTAGAGTAAGCTCACACTGTCGGCACCAGTGCGTGATCATCGAGTCTGCTCCCGTAGGAGTCTCTAGCCGTAAGGATCGAGCCAACGGATCTGTCGGAATCTCCGAGCTCCGAACAAGGGCAGTAGCTATGAAAGAATTCATCGCTCCTATGTCTATAAGAACTGCAGAAAGGGTGGAATAGACACAGATAGTACCTCGAATCATCTAGGGCGTGCCGTGGTCGTAGGCCTCCGCTGCCTGGAGCTGTGCCTGTCTCTGCCCGCCAGCTCCCTATGGTTGGGGTGGACCTCCTGGTGGTGGTGGTGGTAGAGCCTCAATGCGTCTCCCACCACCTTCTGCTCGGCCAGCTCCTCTGCCTCGTCCGCCTACTCCCTGCGGACCGCCACAGTCGACCCTCTGCCTCTGCCTGGGTGTCCCCTCAACCGTCTGCTGCTCCTAAGCATGGCGGGTCGGGAAATCAAAAGCCATGTGGCCCTACCCGCCGCATGCGTAGCACTGTCTACCTCTCGAAAGACTGGCTCCGTGCTGTGTGCCCCGCACTGCTGAGCCAGTGTCCTGAGGTCGTCTGTGTGAGGGTTTGGTCTACCTGGACCCATCAGTCATCCGTCGACTGCCTTCTGCAGAAGACTCTGTTACATGCCGCCCCGCAGTAGGCCTCGCTGCTGAAGAAGGCTCAGCAAGAAATCTCTCGATCAAAAGGGCTCGCTCCAGTACTCCTGCCTGAGTCGGAATGCTGAGGGAGATCAGCGATGCTCTATTCTCATGTCTCAATCCCTACTCAAAGGTCCAGGCCCGGAAGAATGGGTCACGTACCATGTCTTTCGAGTAGCACGAGAGATCGGTAAATCTCGCCGAGTACTGGGCGACCATCAAGCTGCCCTGCCGCAGCTAAAGAAGCTCCTGGATGCGCACCGCACGGAGGGTGGCTGGGACGAACTCCGAGCGTAAGAGGCTCTCAATGTCCGACCAAACAAGAGATGACTCATTGTGCACCTGGAGCATCAAGCTCCACTATCGGCCCGCTGCCGTGTGCAGTAGGATCGCTACGAGGATCACCATGAGGTCTCCTGGTTTCCTCACTAACCGGAAAACTCGTACCACTCCATCCAGCTAGTCCTCGACTGCCTAGGGTTCCATCTCCCCACAGAACCTGGGCGGTCGCTGGCGCTGGAACTCATGTAGTGCACTAAGGCGACGTGCATCGTCAGCGGCTGGGGATGGAAGCATCGGTGGCTCAGCGGGTAGAGGTACCGCCGGTGCCTCAGCTGTCAAAGGGCCTTGTACCGAGGCCTGGTCGCTCAGCGGCCTGTCGTCACGCTCAAATCTCGGAACCCTAGCTGGCTGCCATCGTGGGGCCATCCTGAAAAGAAACAGGTGCACCACGGTCAGAACAGTATACCTGGTGAGCTGACACAATGTAATCACAAAGAAAACTTGAAACACACAAGCAATTAATATTTTCGTGCATTACGTTGGAAATCAGAAGTCAGGGTCCTAGTGTATGGATACGTCGGCCGCCGCACCAACACTGGACTCCGTGGACTGATAACCACACCCAATACGCTTAACACTATTGCTTCACATAGAAAAAGATCAGAGTCCCAAGTTCTGCGGTAGAACCGAACTCCTCTGATACCAATTTGTCACGACCCGTCCTTGGGGCCCGTGCCTTGACTACCCCAAGCCCGCCTTCCATAGGCCAGGGGCTGGCGACTAGCACCAAGGCGTAAATACCAGTAAAAAGGGAAGGCATTTCCTTTTTAAAGTAAACAAACACCATAGAGTAAGAAAACAGTATAAGTAAACACTAAGTAAAAACTGAGTACAATAGTAAGTGCGGAAAAGTAAGTGGGCCAGTATACGAACCCAAACTGAAAGTAAAGTACAACTGGAAGGGAAAATAGAAACTGAAAAGTAAAGCCGCAACGTCGAGCTGTCCACTGGAGATCCCACCTGAAGGGTGAGTACAGATAGACTCCACAGCTCCTCGGGTCCAGCCGTCCGCTCCGAGAACGTCCCGCCCAGTGGTCTACCTCCAGGTACCGTCCTGCTCCGCAAGCCTCAACCACGATCAGCGCTGTCCGTTGTCTGCAACCAACACAACGTAGTGCGGACATATCCCGTGCAGGGGTGAGTATAAGCTACTCCGTAGGGACCCCGAGACCCCCGAAGGTCTCCCAGAATCCACGAAGGATAATTCACAAAGGAAAGATACAATTACGAAGTAACATCTGACACTACTTAGGTATATTCCCATACATATACCTAAGTCACCAATTCTCGTTCGGCTCCAACACCCGAGCTCAAGTACAACCCAGTCCACACAAGAAAGAAAAACGTAAATCCACAAAGGATACCACAACACAATCCACAAAGGAAGCAAAATAGGATTCAGCTCACACAGGTATACTTCTTCGAATGATGATAGAGATGATCAGATATATCCACTAATTCATCTATGCTGTCGGACCCACAAAGGATCGATAGGTACTAACCCCCGCAATGACCCACAAAGGATCTGACCCACATAGGATCGATAGGCAACTAACCCCCGCAATGACCCAAAAAGGATCTGACCCACACAAGATCGATAGGTAACTAACCCCCGAAAAGACCCACACAGGATCAGACCCACACAGGATCTGTAGGTGCTGGCCCACACATGACCGCTGAGCGCTGACCCACAATGGATCTGTAGCACTGATCCATGTAGGATCACTGAGTGCTGTAGTCGTTGCCGTCAAATTAACTGAGGATCTCTGCATAGTCGTCGTCGTCACAGTCGCAGTCGCAGCCAGCTCTAGGGTTCCCGCACATAGCAAGCTCGCTCGGTAGGGTCCGCTCCACGAGCCTAGAGGCTGATACATCAAATGACACATAGTCCAGAGTTGATGTATCCAAAAGTTCCGTATCATCAACAGGAACTCAACGTCGCAGACGGCGCGTCAATCGGACGCCTGGTCTGAGAGTTATTGGCTTTTTCATTCTAGGGGCCCGGTTGGTTTTTATGGAAAAACCAACCCGACCATACTCCACCTGCATCCAAACCTCGGGCGGAGTAATCCAAAAGATCCGTCTCACTTAGAGGAATCCAACAGAGTCGACGATACGTCAATCGGACGTCCGTAGCTCAAGATATGAGCGTTTCCGCTCCGAGGGCCCGGTTGGTTTCGTGTACGAACCAACCCGTCCAAACCCAAAGTACTCCAAAACCTTGAGTTCGATATACCGAAACGACCGTCTCAATCTAAGGATCGCATCGCCTCTGACGGTGCATCGATCAGAGGCCCACAGCTCAAGTTATGATCAAAAGACCGAAAAGGTCCGAAAATGGGGGTCTGGGCCCGGACCGACCCGGCCTGGCTCGGCCCGACCAGAGTGGCCCGACCCAGCCTGGGCACGACCCGGCCCGAACCGGCGGGTCGGCTTGGCAGATTACGACTGAGTGGAGCGGGGGGCGTGCTGCCCCCACGTGAGAAAACCGCAACCCTGTGTGGGGCCGCCCTTGCCAGCGGACGCGGCCGGGCCGCCACATCCGGTGCTCCTCCGGTCCCGCGCGGCCGCGGGACCGTGCTGCTGCCGCCGTGCCGGCATGGCACACCGACGGTTTGCTCCGCGGGCCACCGGAAGAGTTCCAGTGTTCGGAACATTACGCCGTCTTCTCCAAAGGCCCTCCCGGGGTCCATCCTTCACTGCGAGGACCTCGCACCGCCCGTGCAGCCTGCTTTGTCAACGTCCGCCGTTTGGCACACCAAGAACGAAATGGGCGGTGGGTTCAGACTTGTTCGTTAGTCCGCACCCACCGCGTTAGCAGTTTTAAAAGTCTCCCAACAATTTTTTAATAAACAAACACCACAAGTATAAATCACAAAGATTTAAATGAATCAAACCCAACCTTGTCATTGTCGTCGGACATGAGTTCTTCGCGGGATTGACCATCGTGGAATAAGAGGATCGTCGCATCACAGAAGGGGGCGTCGCGTCGTTGCAGTACATGGCGTCTCTTTGGCGACCTCCGAGGGTTAAAGAAAACACACAGATTTAATTGTACATTTAAACCCATGTTGAGGATAAAATCGAAAAAGAATTAGAGAACTGTAATCTCCTACCTCAAGCAGTTGATGATCGGAGATTGTTGCGGGGAAGAAACTTCGCGGAAGAAGCATCACGGAAGGAGAATCGTCGGCGTCGTGGAACACGACATTGTGTTGTCGATCTCTGAGGGTTCAGCATTCTTCACGTTCTTTGTGTTCTTCGCATTCTTCATGAAGGAGAATGAAGATCTCAAACCTTAGAGTCTTCTCCAAATCCTCTCAATGAGCAATCCTCAAGAAACACATGTGTTGGTCTTATTTCATTCCATGCCAACAATTTGAAAACAAGCTAAGAAACGAACCATTAATTCAGTGAATTAATGGTAACGTCTTAATTGTAAAATTAATAGGGGCGTTAAGAGTTTAGAAAACGCACCAGTTGACTTTCATTAAAGATGAGTTTTCGCGGGTGCGTTACTTCGGGGTAAAGAAACGGTGGGGCTCGTGCGTGCCCCACCTCACAAATATCCTACCAAGAGGGTAGGATATTTTGGGTTCCACCCTATCCACTTCAACTTAGCTTAAGTGGATTTTAAGTGGCTTTAAGAGAAATAAAATAATGCTGTTGCATCACTTTATTTAATTTTCTTAACTTAACCCCAAAAACTAAAAACTACACCCGGGAAAACGCAACTCCGGAAAAGGAATTTCTAAGCAAATATCGGCGCTGCGATTCCATCAGTTCCCTCAGAATTCGATTTCGAGCACCGGTTCAAAAGTTAGAAAAACCCGCTCGTTCGTTCACTGAACGTACCCGAGCCAAAATTTGAAAAATGATTCCGGGCACACCGGGCCTCGGAATCAGGTGCCGTCAGATACTGCGTTCTTGTAAAATTCCAAAGAAAATTAAGAAGAAAATTTCCTTGAATTTTACTGGTCTTTAAAAATATCACTATATTTTAAATGTTTCATCACTCATTTAGAACCTTTTGGTTTTAGTAATGGATGGAACTAGAAGTATCCATGGGTGATGGGGAAAATGTAGAGATTAGGTCAATGAAAAACCCATCAGAATGAGATTCAGAATGATAAGCCATGTAATTATGACCAACCATTTATCAAGTAATATGATTAAAAATATTAACATTTTCAAAGTTCCAAACACAGAAAATAAGATAAACATAGAGTCTCATGAAAGACTAAGTGACAATGGTGATGGAGGGGTAATATTTAAAATTTATATATGATATAAATGTTGGAAGAAGAACCAAGGGAATCTCATTTTCGGGATTGGAAGACTATTTACATGTATACTATAGGATCATCAAGTATCAAACTATTATGGGAACATAATGTGGATGGTAAATATGATGGAAGTGGAATGAATGAATCTAAATAGACCACTAATGGTTGAATGCATTAAGTGGGGAAATACTAGACACTGACAATTTCATTTTTATAAATATAAGGAGGATAAGAATGATTTTCATTAACAACTGCCATACACAAGGGAATAAGTGGGAGCCTTTCCATTTATTTATAATGAGATGGATTTGTATAACTAAATCCTCTACTTTAAAATTATAAATATGGGATCTTTATTCTAGACACACTATACTTCCTAGATTATTTTATATGTGTACCACCGCAATTTGTTTTAATTAAAATATCTAGTTATATGATATTTTAATTTCTAAATTTATGTTTATGATAATATAAGTCAAGTTATGGGTATTTTAGGATGGTTTTATATTATGGATTAAATATTTAAACATTGAAAAAATATTATTTAATCTTGGTTACATACCCATAAGATACTCACTATTAAAAAATGATGGGGTAAATACAAAAAAATAATCTACTATGAAGATACATTAATGGAACCACAATAGTATATTAAACCAATGAATAATATTATTCATCATCCATTAATGAATATTCACCACATGTGAGGATCGATGTATCTAGAGAAGTTGAAATAACCAAAAAATAGGAGTTGTAGAATAAAATCCCCATCCACCACCACTATCTCCACATGACATGGTGGTCATGCAAAAATGGTGTCCACAAATGATACAAGGATTTTAGTATTTTAGAATCTGGTTTGATGACATTGTGTAAAACCCCATGTTTTTGTGAAATTTTTTTCCTCAAATAAATTCAATCTTTTTGTTATTTTATGTTACATTAAACACTGATTTTATATTTTATTAAAATAAATACCATTTTTGGATTGTGTTATACTCTATTTCAAGGTTATACTATTTTTCACATAACTTCATGTTTAAACCAAACATAATATACTATTTAAATGTTATTATTTAATATTATAGTTAATAACTAACTGTTGGAATGGAGTAAATGAATAAAATTAAATAAATTATTAAAATATAGCTTTAAAATGTTTAGATATATAATTATATGGTGACCAATTAATTAAAAATGAAACTCTTACCCTTTGGAAAATAAAAGGAAATATTTTATGAAATTGTTTTATAGGAACAAGTGTGTTTTATATTAAACAATTAACCAAATAATTTTTTAATTATATTAATAAAATTTATGTATTATATATTAAATAAAATTATCATAATTCATCTTAAATGTTTTATAGAAAATAGATAACAATAAATCCAATTTTATACAAAAAATTGTTTTTTATTCTAAAAAGATGTTTGATCACTTTTGTATGGAACACTTATTTTAAAACAAAATTTTTACACTTTAATAAAATATATCCAAAAAAATTAAAATAAACTTTCAAATTATAATATCATATTTATCTTTGGGTAAAATCTTTTTACTATTTAAAAAGTTTCATTTTATTGATGAATAGTGAAAAAATAAAGAATTTTAATTGAAAAAATCATTTCCATTTAATTTAGTTATTATGATAAAGTATAGTTTATATTTGATTTAAAATATAATTATTTCAATTATGAATATTTTTATACAATTTATTTCATTGTAATAATTTTAATATATAATTTATTTATAAATACTGTGTAAATGTTTGAACATTTTCATTAAAAAACTCACCTTCTCATCGTGTTGGTGGGATTAATTTTAAATTATTATTTCACTTATGTGAATTGAATATTGAAAATTGGATCCCATATTTGGAATCATATAATTTATAGTTTATAAAAACATCAACATAATTTTTGATCTAAATGAATAGTGAATAAATTAAAAATTAATTAATATGGTTAAAGTAAAAAATAGGCTTACAAGTGTGGTTAAAATTGAATGATACGAGTTAAGATGATCTAAAATATTATATTAGTTTTTATTTATGAGTTTATTATGGAATTGGACATAAAATTCCATGAAATATGGAAATTTATTGCCACTTATATTGAAAATGACCCATGTAATAAGTTAAGTAAAAATAGACAAAAAGATACTTTTATTACTTTTCATATCTATAATTATTTGTGATTGGGATAAACCAATTTTCTTCTCTTATAAATATCATTTTTAAATTTAAATTATATTTTTAACATAATAATTTATATTTAATTATTATTGATGAAATATTTACATAAAATTCTTAAGAAATGTCAATGTAAGAGTTATTTAGTTAATAAAAAAATAAAATAACTCATACTAAAAACTAGTAAAGTTAAGTAAATTGAATGAATAATTTTGTCCCATTGTTTGTTTCATGAACATATAATTTTATATTAGTGTTAAATATATATATATTCCAACTCTATCAATGTATTGATATTTTTTAAATTCAATTTAAATGAATAATGTCAAAATTAACATGAATGCTATTTTATGATAAATCATATTTTGTTAAATAATTTTTCTAAAAACACTATCTTCTACCAAATAATTTTTAGTTGTTAATTACTACCAAATATGGTCCATTCATGGAAGCATTTATCTTTTATAATGAATATGTTGATCCATATCTTGAAAAAACTATATTAGTGCGGTTATGGTTGAAGTAGTGTTTTTACACGTTAAATGCACTTATATTAAAAGTAATTTTCAAATAACATAGGATTTTTATTCAATAAATATTATTTAATATTTATATTAAGTAATTAAAAATAATTTAATAATTATCATACTAATTTATTATTAAAGAATAATTTACCAAGGCTATAAGTTTAGTTACTGTAGTGACAAACCAAAATGGTAACAAAATGTAAAACATAAAAGTTAAGGAATAAAATGTTTAAAAAATGTGTTTCAATCTGTTTTGGGGTATATATTGAAAATATAGTCCATAGAAACCTTTAGTTTTCTATTTTTATCCACTCTATGTAATATTGACATACCAATAGTGAATAGTTTCGAGTATTTACTAGAATAAAACTCTTCCTCAACCATAAATGGGAACTCAATATCCAGACTTATCACATTTGAAGACATTTGGTTCAAAAAATAACTTCACAAATAACTTCCCGATATCCATAACCTCATCATAGATGTATTAATTTGGTATGAATTCATATTTTGAAGTCTTTAGTGGAATCCTAAAGTGGATACCTAAATAAGAGGTAATCTTATTTAACAAGAGTCTTTATTTTATTTCTTCCTCCACCACCAAAGATTATTATTATACCGTGCTTAAATAATAACCTTATTATGTTTCATATACTGATATGTTTTTATGTTATGGGTAGAACCAATAATAACACACACTCACATCAAATGAGTTATGAAATAATCGTTTATGTGTACCACAAACTAGCACCTCATGAACCAATGTTGTTTTTCATTACTCTATTACCCTTTGAGGTTGAGAATAATATTTTAAATATTGTTTATATATGAAATATTTTATATTTTATAGGTTATTACTCTTAAATAACTACTATATCAAACATATATTCATGATTTCTATTTTTTGGGAATATGATAACTTCGCTCGTGTGTACGGCGAACTACGGCCCCATGAAGTAATGTGATTCATTCATGCTTTATATAGAATGTATTAAGGATAGTTTTAACAAAAATATATGATATATATGAAATAAAAATTATACCAGAAATATTATATATATATATATATATAAATATATATGAATATATATATATATATATATATATATATATGTAATTTACTTTTCCTTCTTTCAATACGACAAGAAAATTAAAATAACATTCATACAAACTTACGACCAACCATCTGCATGAATGATGTATTTAATTTTCTATCACCAAGTTTTATGGATTATTATAAATAAATATATAATGAATATATAATATATTTATATCATATTTATATCATTTATATTATTAAATCATGACCAAAAGAAGAGGAAAAAAATCAAAAGATAAACAAAAAACAAAGCAGTTATTACCCAAGACATAATTTTAAAATGAAATTGTTAATAAGAGGGTAATAAAATTTCATAGGAAAATAATATATGGTATGATAAATATTAATATGTTTATTTAATATATTTATAATAAACTTATATTTATAATACAAGTGTTTTAAATGAGTACGACGAAAGTCAAGATTTAATGTAATGGATTTTCGTCTCTCTTTTTTCTTTTATGAGACACATGCCAAATTCACCAACTGTATCTTATACATCGTGTATATAATACCAACTAATGTTTTTAATTATTATTCTACTAAAATTTATTATTATTTTAATACCCAGTTTATGATCTCTATTTCATTGGGTATATGGTTCTAATGTAACTAAATCTGTAAGAGATTCATTTATCAATTTGACTTATTTGAGATATATAATATATTATGAACCTATATTTATTTATTTGATATCTATACAAACAATTTTATATGTAGTATCATGAATTTATCAACCAAAATGATATTTTATGTAACAATTTATGTAATTCCTTCATGCGTTATATGATTCAATGTCACTGAAGTGGTAATGATTTTATATTACAGTATCATCACTTATCATGACTGTTTATGATTAGGTATCCAATGAAGAAATCTCAGGTTTTAACTCTCAATAATTCTCATTAAATTTATTATACAATCATGATATCTTCATTTAATGGTATCATCGTTCCCATCTTTGGTTCTTAAAATATTAAGAATATGTTTTTATGAAAATCCAACATTTTTTATCACATTGGTTGGAAATATGTTTTCTTCCAAAATTAAGTTTTCTTGAAATTCTTTCAAAGATGGTTTCATTTGAACCTTTATTATAATTTTCAAATAAAATAAAATAATTTTTTTTATATTTAAAAACTGTTATAAATGATTTTGAAATATTACTTTATAATTTTTCAAAGTTATTTTAAAAAAAGGCTTCCAAAATACATTGTGGTTTGTAAGGTGTTATCAAAATTGAAAGGATATTTTCTCCAAGAACTATTTTAAATTATATTTCAATATAAGTTCACGTATATGATTATATATCGTTATTTTACCTATGCCATAATAGGGATATGATCCCATAATATCATTCATATTCTTTCTCTAAATCATTTTTGTATATGATGAATTTTTTTAAGAAAATCATTTCTCTTCAACGGGTTATACCCTGAAAAAATTATTATGAATCCACCTCTTTTAATGGGTTATTCTATAATGAAATGGTTATAAAACATGTATACCTTATATAGGTTATGATATAATGAAATGTTTATGATATGTATTTTATTTCATGGGTTATGATATGATGATTTTTTATGGTCTTATGACACACATATATATGATTTAATTATATGATGGGTGGGATATATATCTACCTTTAATTCATTGGGTAATGATTTATATCACATGAGATGGATATGACATGAATGGGGAGTGAACTCTGTTCAGTAAGATAGTGTTGTAATGAGAAATGAACCTGGTTCTATAATACATGGATGGAATGGGGAGTGAACCAGGTCTAGTAGCGGAATATTTCTTTTATGATTGTATTATAAGTGATGCTTGACTAATATTGAAATTATTTTCTATGTTTATGTTTATAAAAATATTATATGTCTTATTCCAATGTTATGCTCTCATGGATTATATTATTTGATTATATTATGATTCATGTCATAGAAACTACAAATATTTATTCCATGACTCATGATTATGTTATTTGATATTGATGGTAAGATTTGAAAATTTTATTCTCATGTTCTCTTACCATTATGTTAATGTTATTATCATATATCGCCTTTATTTACCCCTACTAAGCATCTGATCTCACCCTTTCTTATGTTTAATTTCCCTAGGTTATGAATATAGGTTTTATGTATGAGTACTAAAGGGGATGATCTCTCTGGGAGACATTGAAGATATTTCACCAAGTTAAAAGATAATTATTCCAAATTTCCAAAATAACAAATCTATTATAGTCATAGGGCATGTGTTTGTGTAATATAAAAAATATTCATAAAAAATCAGTTAATATCCATGTTTTATATTCTTGGGTTGCTATAATTGGTTTTAAAGGAAAGCTTTAGTTAAATACAAGAAATAATGATTACAAAACATTAGTAATATCTATAGGGATCAAAACTATAAAATTTTATTATATCCATGGTTTAAAACCATGGAAATAGGGCCCAAAATTTTGGCCACATGCTATAATTACAGTTTTTCCCAACCATGGTTTCTATCACCATGGTAGTAGGGTTAGACCTATTGCTTTTATTTTAAACATGTAAGTAGATGGTATATTTCCATGGTTTTGAAAACTGTGGAAATAGGTCTCATCATGGAAAATTGTGGACATTGACATATAGACATTGTTTGAAAGGTATAAATAGAGCACCTATTGCCATCTGAAAAACTATGGAAATAGCCCAAAAATAATTTTTCCCCAACTGGATTTGATCTCTGTACCTCACCCATAATATTCAACAGCATAACCAGTACACCAAATTACACTTCAGACATATATATATATCATATATATTATAAAAAATCCTATATGTGGAATAAAAACCTGGGAAATAGAGCTTCCATCTCTATTTTCCATAGGAAAGTGTTTCACCCGTTCAAGGGTGGGAGATCTATTGCATCAATTTTGAAAAGTGTGGCTATATTCTACATAACCATGGATATAGGTGTGTCCTATAGCCACGAGTTTCCAAACCATGTCTATATCCCATGGTAAAATGGCATTTAGCCACAGTTTTGAAAAACATGGCTATAGCCTACCTATAACCAAAATTTTAAAACCATGGCTATAGGTCCATGAAAATTTCCCAATTTTCTACTTGGGGATATTTCGAAGGATATTTCTAGGAATGTATCTATGGATAAGTATAAGGATGAGTCAAAGTATAGGAAAGTGTGCTCAAAATTGTTTAAATGCTATATTGAGTGATTTTCTAGAAATAAATCATTTTTAGGATACTATAAGTCCAGGTAGATCTCGAACAGATGTACGTAGGCGTAAAAAACCTAAAAACACCATATTGGGATAGACCTAATAAAGAACTAGTGTAAAACAATAGGTCTTGTTGCTCATCTAGTTTGATAGTACGAGGAGATATGGTTTGTAAATTTAAAAACTCTTTAGAAACCATCATAAATGATTTAAATATAAGAATACTATGAATGACCTAGGATTATCCTAAGGGGAATTAGATTATTGAAGGTGTCAGATATAAGCATCCTATATGTGTTTTTGAAAGATTATGTCGTTCCCCATTATTATTACTATTTTTTACTGTGTCCTTTTTGGTTTTTTGTGAAAGGATAGAAGAAGATATAATCGTATTAGCATTGAATCTGAGAGACAATTCAGTGACCATGAGAAACCAAATTGGACGATTACTGGAGAGATAAATATTTGGATTATTCCAAATAAACCATCATTAAATATGACCAATAATTTTAATTCATTGAGATTTAAAAACAATTAAATAAGAAGAACATTAAATTTTTTGAAAGTTCATGCAGTAATGAAGATATAAGAAAGAAGATTAAAATTTATACATGTCAATAAGGTGAAAATAAGGACCTATAAGAATACAAAAAATTTATGGGAAGATTCTATATTTTTAAAAAATAAAGACATAGAGTGAAAAATTGTCAAGGAGTTCAATGTCTTATATTTTTGGAACAAAAACATTATTTAATTCAATGCACTGACACAATAATTAAACTATAAAAAATGAATAGAACTATTATATTGTAATCATTAAAGTGTAAGGATTGAAGTATCTATGTATTTGAATTCATTAATTATTAAATATTTAATGATTGTTTAGTATAAGTTTTTTATTAATGATTTGAAATAATATGTTGAAAGATGATGATGACCTGGAAAAGTAATTCAATAGAAAAACAATATTCATGGAAAATACATGATTAAGGAAAATACTAACTTTAGTATGTTCTTGAGGATTACATAATGATTTTATTATAAGGATATTATTTATTTTGGTAAATTAAATTGCATAGTATTGATGGCCCAGGAATTAATTAAGGAATTTTATGAAATAGTGGTTTGTGATATCATTGATGGAGTTTATAGTATTTTTGTATTTAAGGAATATATACAATTCTCTATGTTTTATATAAGAAATTAGGATGAATTTATGTTTTCAGTATGTTTTTATGGTAATACAAGTTATTACCTTGTTTCAAGAGAATACATGGTGATGATATTCACATGTTTGGTATGTGACAATTAAGAGCTACATTATGATATATGAGCTATTAATGTTAAGTTGATTTAAAGAAATTTAGTAACCTTATTTATAAGTTTTTTAATGTTGGAAGTGTTACATGGATTACCATTTAGGGAATTACAAAATTTAATCTTTTGTTGAAATTTTTGAGTTTAAAGTATTATCTCACCATATAAATATTTATGCATTTTTTATAACATGTTCTCCCCATTTCTATGTGATGATAACTAAAAATATATGGATTGAATTATCATTATATTTATGAATCTCAAGATACATATATGATTTTGGAATAATAAATCCACCTTAATTTCATAGATTAAAAGATTAAGTGGAAGTTTTTCAAGGCATAACCAAAGTGTTAGATTCTGAATAATTAATGGAATTAAGTTAAGTAAGTATATATTCTTGTGAAAATCATTCAAAATTTAGAAAAATATCTTGAAATAAAACTCTCTACTATTATCACAATTTTTTATGATATCAATGAATTTTTTTTTCTAATTTTTGTATGGTTTTATGAACACTAACCTTCTCAAGATCACCAACTTTCTTGTGATCAGATATATTTGTCAGTCTCTATAATTATTTACTATTTTCTTCTAAATCCAAATATTTACTTCCCACATATGTTCTCTTATGTAAATTTATGAGTTTCTTGGGGTGACCATTATGCTTCCAAAATTCCATTTTTAAATAAATCTTTGTTATTCATTTGTACGGTGTGGGTTTCTATGAAGGAATTTTCTAAGGTTAAACCATTGATGACCGAGATGAATTTTGAGGATAGAATTCATTTTAAGGGGGGTAGAATGTAACAACCAGAGTTCTTTTGAATTTTTTTTCCTCAAATACATTAGATATTTTTGATATTTTATGTCTCATGAACCTCTATGTTGAGTCTGTGTTATATGCTATACTAATTTTTTCTTATTCTACCTACAATTCCAAGTTTATTTTGAGTTACATGCAACCCGGATTTTAAACTAAACATGACATGCTATGTAAATATTATTATTTAATATGATAGTTATTAAATAGTTTTTTGAATTTAAGGTAATAATAGGAATAAATAAATTATTTTAATATGGTTTAAAATTATTTATATAATGATTTTTGGGCGACTAATTAATTAGAAATGAAAATAAAACATTTTTGAAGATAAAAGGAAATATTTTTCTGAAAAACTATTTTTATTCCCATATGTGTATTTTATATCAATAAATTAACCAAATAAATTTTATTTAATGATATTAATAATATTAATATATTATCTATTCAATAAAATTTTTAACATTTATCCTATATTCTTTTCAGAAAAGAGATACGAATAAATCCAATTTTACTCTAAGCAAATATATTTTTCTAAAAAGTTGTTTTGTCACATTTGTATGGAAAAATTATTATAAAAATATTTAGAAATTAAAAAACATTTTTTTAAATTATAATAACAAAATTATATTGAGGTAAATTTTGGGTACTTTTATGAATGTTATAATTTTTGATGAATAGTAAAAAAATACAGAATTGTAATTGAAAAAATGCCTATCCAATTAATTTATTTATAAAGATAAATAATATTTTAAATTAGTTTTAAATTATAATTAGTTCAATTTTATATATATTATCTCATTTTTTTTGTTTTAATCATTTTTATTTTGTAATTAGGTAATTTTTTTTAAAAATATTGAAATTGTTTAAAATAAAAATCAGTTTTCTCATCGGGTTTGATAGATTAATTTTAAGTTAATTTTTTCCACTAATGTGAATTGAATTTAGAAAAATAAATCCCATATTTATAATTAAAATAATTTATAATTTATAATAAGTCTAATTTATTTTTTTTACCCAATTGAAAAGTTAAAATAGTAAAAATTAATTACCGTAATAATAGTAAAAATGGGTTTATGGGGGGGGGGGGGGGTTAAAGTAGAATTATAAGAGGTAAAATGTTAAAAAATATTATCTTAATTTTTATTTATGAGTTATATCCTCCTATTTTATAATTGTACATAAAATTTGGAAATTCCTTGCCACTTTAATTTTAATATGGCCCTTAAATAAGTTAAGTAAAGAAAAAGACAGAAAAAACACATCTCTTACCTTAAATATCTATAATACTATAGGATATAAAAAACCACATTTGTTTAGTTATACATATAATTATTAAATATAAATAATTTTGTTTCATAATAATATGTCATTAATTATTTGTTATCAATTAGTTACTTAAAATTATAAATAAATGCTAATGTAGTAAATATTTAGTTAACAAAAACATAAAATAATTGATACTAAATATCCTAAAAGTTAAGTAACTTGAATGAATTATTATGTACCATTATATTTTATAATAATATTTTATGATAAAAAGGTTTTAACATATTATATTCAATTTCTTTCATTTTATTTTTATTGTTTTATATTCAATTTTAGTGAATAATTCCAAAATTGACATTATTGTAATTTTATGATAAATTTTATTTTATTAAATGGTTTTATTAAAATTAATATCTTATAAATTATTATATATAAATTTTAATAACTACTAAATATTTTCTATTCAATAATAAATTTATCTTTAATGATATATATATTGACCCTAAATATAAAAAACATCTTTAGTGTGGTTAAGGATAAATTTGTGTTTTTACACATGAAATGTGCTTGTATTTAAAGTAATTTTCAAAAAAATGTGATTTTTTTGATATATTAGATATCATAATTAAAATAAATGGGTAATAATTATATAATAACGCTCACAAATAATTTATTCTTAAATGAAAAATCACAAGGTAATAAATCTAGTTACCACAATGAAAACCTGAAATGGTAAAGAAATGGAATCTTATATGTTAATGAAAGAAAATTTTAAAACATGTGTTTCAATGTGTAGTAGAGGTCTGAATTAGAAATATATTCCATCCGAACCTTTAATTATTATTTTTGGAGCAACTTGAGGTGAGATTGACCTCTCAATAGTGAATACTTTTGAGTATTTATAAGAATTCCCCTCCTCAAATATAAAGGGGAACTCACTTTCCCGACATATCCACTCCTCTCAAGCCATTTTTGTCAACCATTATCTACCCAGATAACTTCCCAAATACCCTAAACTAATATTATAATCACTTTTTTTTAATTAAATCCATATGTTTAAGGCTTTAGTAAAAACCAAATGAGGATACCTGAGGAAGAGGTAATGTTCTTCAATGATAATTTTTATTTTATTTCTTTCTCCAACTATTTAATTATTTCAATACCATGATTATATAATTACCTCAGTATATTCCATATAATGACATGTTTTTATGTTAATGGTTGATCTAAAAACCCTAGAAACTTCCATCAAATGGGTTATGAAATTATCGTTTGTGTGTGCTGGGAACTACTACCTCACAAACCCATATCGTTCACTTTTCCATCACCACCTTTTATGGTTATTAATAATGATGTATATATAGATGAAATACGATATTTATTAAATTTATTATATTATTATGATTCTATATCAATTATATGACATACACCTTTATTCTTTCTATTTTTTTGGAATATGATAATGTCACTCGTGAATATGGTGGACTATCGCCTTGTGAATCAATGTGATTCATTCATGCTTTACATAGAATATATTAATGATGGGTTAAATAAAAATTTGTGATATACATGAAGTAAAAAAAATACATTCATGATAATATATATATGTATATATATCATTTATTTTTATTTATTTCAATTTTATAAGAAAAATGAAACAACATTCATGCATACAAACGACATACCCTCTCTATGAACAATGTATTTCATTTCCAATCACTGAATATTATGGATTAATATAAATAATTATACACTGAATATATATATGATATTTATATCATTATTCACAATCTTTATATGATTAAAATTATATAAAATTAATAGTTCCCCAAATAACAATTCAAAAACTATATGAAAAATAAACGGTTATTATGTGAGAAGTAACTTTAACATGAAATCATTAATAAGAGGGAAATAAAAGGTAATAAGAAAAGTATATATGATATTATATTTATGAATATGTTTTGTAAATATATGTATAATTAAATCATAATTTTCATGCATGATTTTTGAATGAGTCCGACCAAAGTCAAGACTTAGGTTAATGGATTTTTATCTCACTTTTCAATTTTGTGAGACACCTACTATATCCAGAACCTATTTATTTTATGTGGTGTATATACATCCCATGAATTTATTTTAAGGATATTTCACGCAAAAATTATTTTTAATTTTATATCCATTTTAGGATCACTTTTTCTTGAGATTTTGCTTCAAAAGTTACCAAATCTGTAGATAATTTTGGTCTCAATTTTTCTAATTTGAGATATACGTTGTGTTATACACCTATATTCCTTTACAAGGTTTATATACAGACCCTTTAACATGTAATACAATAAATTTATTTATCCTAATGATATTCTATGAACCAATTTATTTTATTTCTTCATGGATATTATGATTCAATGTCATAGAAGTGGAAAATATTTTATAATACAATACCACCATTTAGAAGAATTATTTATAATTAAGTCCCCAATGTTTAAAGATAATGTTAAAACTCATTATAATTCTCATAAATTTCTATTTCCTTTTTTTATTTGTGATAAATTAAAGAAACAATAAAAATTGTACACTTTTTTTACTTAAATAATTAAAAAATGTTTAAATGAAAATTCAACTTTATTTCTCTCTTTGGCCAGAAATATGTTTTCTTCTAAAATAATGTTTTCTATAAATGTTATAAAAAATGTTTTTAAATGATCTTATTATCCCATTTTCAAATAATAGGTTTTATAAAATGTTTTATGTTTTAAAAATTTTAAAAATTAATTTTCACTCATCCTTTATAAGTTTTGAAAGATATTTTTAATGAAAAAGGATTTGAAAATGTTTTATGATTTAAAAAGTTTTTTCAAAGTGGAAGGGATATATTCCTAAATAAATGTTTTAAATGATAATTAAAAATTATCCCCATCTAATATAAAATCTTTTGATATTACCTATTTATTATTGGGGATATGATCTAAGTATAAGAGTCTTTTTAATTATCTAAATATTTTATTCTTATGATGAAAAGCAATTTATAAAACCAACTTTTCTTCATTGGGTTATTCCATGATAAAATTATTTTGGTCCCTGCTTCTTTTCATGGGTAATTACATGATGAAATTATTATGAAACACGTTTACTTTATAGGTGTTATGATATGATGAAATTTTTATCATTCCTATTTCATTTCATGGGTTATGATATGATGAATTCTTATGATCTTTTTGAAAACATCTATATGGTATCATTATGTGATGGGTGTTTCCTATATCTCCCTAAAATTCTTTGGTTAAAAATTTATATCTTATGAGATAGATAGGAATAGAACATGTAGTGTACTCAGTTCAGTAAGACATGGGCGTAATGGGAAGTGAACCTGATTCTATAATACAAGGCCAAAATAGATAGTGAACCTAATTCAGGGAAAGGCATTGTCCTCTATAAAGATCTTTGTAGTGATCTTTGAATAATATGGAAATTATTTTCTATTCTTATGTTTATCTCATAAATCTATGTATTATTACAATTTTATGATCTCATGAAACAAGTTCTTTGATTATCTTATGATTCAAGTCATATGATTTGAAAATCATTATTCCAGGACTCATGATTATAATATTTGATATGAAGAGAATAGTTTTGAAATGTTATTATCATGTTCTCATACTATTATTTTCATGTTCTTTTTAAATATATTTTTTAATTTCCCTTTATGATAATTTGATCACACAATTTATTATGTTTCAAAGATTCCAAAGTCACTAAAATATTACGGTCCTCGGACATTTATTTTTTAAATATAAGTAATATTCATAAAATATTATATAATATCCTTATATGAAAATCTCGGGTCACTATACCCTATGCACGTAATACCATGTAGTTTGTGTGGGAAATAATTTGAGTCTTGGATGACCTATTTGAAAATATGAAATCCCCCCTAAGAATATAGGTGATGTGGTATCCACCACCCCCAAACCATTAGACGAGAGGGTTTTATATAGTAGGAAGCATCGGGAGAAGTGTAATAGTAGTGTAAATATATTTTTGTTCATCATTTTACATAGGAAATAAAAAATATATATAATATGAAGATGGTATAGAAGGATGAATTTGAGATGGATATTTCATAAAGGTATGAGAGGGGTATAAACATGGATCTCAATAATCCTTATAAGGGGTTGGGGGATAATTATTCATCAACTTCATCATTTAACCTTAATATTCCACATGTACCACTATGTTGAGGAATTATTAGAGATGATATATAGGAGAGTGTGGTGTTGCTATTATAAAAATAGTGAATCTAATTTCTTTCTGTAAACTAGTTTGTTATAATTTTCAACCCATTTTTGAACTAATAACTCTACATAAAATATAATAGTATTTAATACCAAAAAATTAGAGGAAATTAAATCAAATGGTTGGGAAGATTCACAATATTTAGAATGTACTTATTATAATTAAATAGATGTGATTGATACCAAATTATAAAAATAAATAATGAACTTTTTCTAAATACACTTAGATAACATTATTTTTAAGAGATAATTAAGATTAAAGGGATATAATTTATTTTATGGGGTAAAGTAAGAAATTGAGATTTCACAATATATTATTTTTAAATATTTTTTTTTTCAATTTAATGTTTCATACACAAAATCAAACTAAACTGAAAAAACCATGAAATATTTTGAATATTTTATATTTTATAGACCTTGAACACAATATCTCGATGCTGATGATATATTTAATACATAATAATAGGATATAAGGAATCACATCCTAGAGGACCAAATAGTTTAGTATACTTGTTAAATCCGATAGAGATATGTGTCTTGAATTATGTTTGAATATTCAAATTAGAACACATTCTTTTCAAGAATAATATTATTCAATCTAGAACATAAAATCATATCAATCACATGAAAATTCACTCATTCTTGGTAAATGGGAAAAAATAAAGGTGAACTCAAATACTCAGTATGGGTTAAATATAATTGAAACTATTCTAATTCAATGATAATAATCAATAATGCATGGTAAATAAATATAGACACATGTTATTTAAATAATTTAACTTGAATAATCAATATGGATAGGAAAATAACAAAAAAAACTTCCATTTAATCATTAAACTAAGAATGAAATGAATCTATGAATAATATCAAATAGAAAATATCACGGATAATAAAAAATCAATTTTTAATGAATCCAATTATTAATTAATTGAAGTTATTTTCCCCATGCACATGATACCTCTACCTTCAAAATCTATCCAAGAGGATGTTTAAAAATGATTGGGAAAAACAAATTTAGATATGGTTATCCATCTGATTCATATCATGAGACTACTGATGATTTGAGGGGATATGTATAATTGGGTCTGATATATTTCATTCTTGACCAAATAATTATTCATATCTTTAATAATTGATTTAATTTACAAACAATGTATACTATTAATAAAAATTTTTATTGAGTAAATAATATATATTAATAAATATTTTCCAAGATAAAAAATAACTTTCCATATAGGACCCCATATGTAAAAAGTATTTATGTTTTGATCAATAAAAATATCAATGATAAATAATATGTATATGTAAGAGAAATTTAATTCCAAAAGAAAGTGAATAATTCAAGAGAAATTAATGACTAAATAAATGAATCAAGGAAGTGGATATAAATACATACCTTGGTCAAAATGATTATAAAAAATATATAGGAATAATAAGGATTACATCAATAAAACATATACCCATTGGAGTAATAACAAAGAGTTGATGTCATTGATGAATTTAAATAACATAAAATGGTCATAAAAATACTATTGAAGAAAATAACCATTTCTTTTTGAAAAATAATTTTTAAAAATAAATGTTCAAAAACAAAAATGAAAATAGTGTTCTTCGAAAATTCACTTTTAAATGTATATAGGATTCTTTAAAACACTTGAGTTTTTATTTTGGTTGGATGCTCTGGTGATTCCATACATGTTAATACAAAGATTATTTTCACTTTTTGGAAAAATCCAAATGGGAATTATTTCTAAAATTACATAAATATTCATTCTAAAATATTTTTTAAAAAGTAAAAAAGTGTAAAATTTTATTTAATAAATAATTTTTATAATGATCAGATCATTTTTGGAATTGTTTTTGATAAAAGGTTTTTGTTAGAAAACATATTTTTTACCGTAGAGAGATATGAAGTCATATTTTCATAAAATCATTTTCATTATTATTTTACGTAAAAATCAGTGGTATATGGTGCTATTTCTTTTAATTATATTTATTAACTAGATTTGTAGAAAATTATATAGTTTTACTGAAAAATTATCAAATATTTTTCTTCTTCTTAAATTCAAGAATAATAAGTTTCTATTAGAATTAAACTATTAAATAAACCCTTAAAATGATCATAACAGTTTAAGTGAGAATTATTCAATGAATCGATTATGTTTATTAACAATAAATATTCCTAAAAAAATAGAAATAAAAAATAATATAATTAATCATCTTTCCACATTTATTCTTATAATATCCAAGATGAGGAATATAATATAACCAAATGAAAATAAATTGAGTTATGAAATTATTATCCACTTGGTAATTATTAAACATTAAACATAAAATAACATAAATTATTAATTAATCATGATATTACATGTAAAATGTTATGTAAATACACAGTAAAAATATTTTTATTACATAACATTACAATATGCCTCAATGAAATAAAATTGAGATGAAATCCCTTACCTCACCCTTACTTTTTTGGTTTACTATAATTTAACCTTCTATATAGTAGTTTTAAACATAATACTACTTTATAATATAACCATATTAATATTTTTATTATCATATGTTATCATTTTTTAACATTTTATCACATCTATATTAATAATTATTCATTACGTTAATTGTTTCGGGTTTTAATTACCTTGTTTTCCCATTTTTCTGTCGTCCTAAAATATATGGTTCTTATGAATGTTATAAAGTTACATTATCTCCAGAATAATAATAATGTCATAATAATAATATTTATATGTTAATAATACTTTTAAAACAAGTTATTAATGATGGTTTGAAGATATGAAGTATGTTACGATCATGGAGACGGTAGGTTGTACGTTCGCATGAGTATCGTTTCAACTATAAAACGATCATTATAGAAAGCCAGTAAGTAATATTTAATAATTATATAATGATAATGATAAAAAATATCAAAACTTTTCTTTAAATATACATGTATATTCATTATCTATGAGGTGTGGGGATGAAAGGAGAGCCACATCAATTCGTGAAGGCAATATTCTATAGGTAGGATTACAATGTTATCATTATTAAGTGAGTGAAAATAAAAGAAAAGAAAGTAATATATTAACACTTAATAATGATAAATATTTCACTAATACCATATTTATTACATTTATATCACAAATATTTATTAAATATATTTTTATCACCTTCTATGTAAAGCGTTAGTAAAAGAAGATACTCATTACTTCGCGAGGCGGTAGTCTGCTGTACACATGGGAAACATTATCATATCACCTAAAGAATGGAATGTAAAAAATATATTTATATGATATAATTAATAAATAGGAATAATTATGATTTATATATAGTATATATACATTATTTCTATCATCATACTCAACCATGAATGGTGGTATTGGAAAAATGAATGACATTGGTTTGTGAGGTGGTAATTCGCCGTACTCACGAATGAAGTTTTCATGAAAAAATTGAATAAAGTGGGGATGTTTTAAGGTCATTCTATTCACGTAATAAAATATAATAATATGGAAGATAATGTGGTTATTATATTATCATGTTTTGATAAGAAACTAAGAAGATGGGGGAAGAAATTATAAAATATCCCTCATTGAAGAACATTACCTCTTCGTCATGTATCCTTATTAGGTCTCCACCAATTCCATATTAGGTTGGACTTATGCCAAAACAGTACTTTTAGGATGAGTTTATGGAAATTTTGATGTTATTTTAGAAGTTATTTTCTAAACCAAAATGGGTTTAAAGGTGTGAAGAAGAGTAGAGTTGTGTGTCCTTTTATAAGCGAGGTGGGTGATAGTCTTTTAATTTTTGGAAATAAAATGGTTTACCCACATTTTTTACATTCTATAAGGGTCGAAAATAGATTATTGCATACCCTTATACATTGTATTGTTTCAATAGTTCTATAAAATATATTTTATATAAGTTTTTGATCATTTTAACACTTATCTTTTTTGTTAAACCCAACGGTAAATTTATTTTTAACATAACCAAGGTAATTAATTTTTTATTTTTTCACAATCCAACTTGGTAAAAAATTATTTTGAACCTATTATAAAATATAAATTATACTTATTCCTAATATTTAATATTTTTTTTTGAAATTCTATTCACAGAATTGGAAAATTTCAATTTAAAATTAATCCCGCAAACGAGATGAGAAAACCGATTTTTAAAGAGAATGTTTTTAAAAGTTTAAAAACAATTTATATCAAAAAACAATATTAAAATTATTATAATGACCTAAATTTGATAAATGGATATATAAATGAACTAAAATTACGTTAAAAGAAATTAAATATATTTCAATGTTATAAATAATTTAAATGTTAAGGAAGTTTTCAATTAACATTCAATATTTTTTTATTCATCAAAAAAATGAACCATTTCTGAGAAATCCAAAAATATGACCCTAATATAATTTTTAAATTATTTTTTCAAAAATTAATTTAGTTTTATCAAATAATTTCTCTAAGAGTGGTAAAAATTAATTTAGATCATATAAACAATGCTTGAATAAGCCGTTTTAAGGAAAAATACAATTTTTGAGAAAACATTTATTTTTCTTATAAATTATTCTTATTTTAATACTAATTAAAAGATAAAGATGTATTAAACAATTTATCTAGTACTATTTATAAAAATTCAATTAATTTCTAGTCTATAACTATTATACTAAATAATAATATTTTAATAATATTTCACATGTGAGTTAAACTGAGTGTTGTGTGTAACACAAGCTTAACGTAGTGTTTTATGTAATGAAAACTAAAAAACTTGATACATGTAATGAAATATAAAATCATTTTGTATTGTAAAAATTATATTTAATATATTATATTAATTTAAAAAAAATATCATAATTTCTATTTGGGTTATATTTTCTTCTAAGTTTGGTGTTGCATGTCACATATACTATCAAATACAATGTTCTTATTTTATAATCATGGGGTGTCACATTCCGCCTAATAAAATAAATTAAATCCTCACAATTTTAAATTTATCTCAATAATAAAATGATTTATATTTTTAAGAAACCCACATTATAAAAAGGGTTGATAAAATATATTATCAATATGAGGGATAGGGATGTAGAAAGGTCATATGAAATATCATATAACTAGGTTTCTATATAGGACAACATTTTTGGAAGGTGAAGACAAGGACATAAAATAAATTTATAAGTAATTATTGTGTTTAATTTAGGTTATTGATCTCAGGAAAGTTAATAATAAATGGAATGTTAAGGGGATCAAAACCATATATTTGTGATGATTTAAAACACTGTCTGATTTATCGCATATGATGGTAATATGATATTTTTTTACATTCATTTCATAGAGTTGAGGAATTATTTTAATTTCCATGAATAATTTTGACACCTAATAAATTAGAATCATATAAATCAAAAGGGAAGAAATTTATGGATATGGGTATTATATTCCCCCCAATAGAAAAGGGAGAAAGAATGGAGGAATAATACCACAAGTTATGTGAGCCTCCAAGGGATACATGATCACGTCACCATTATAAGGCCATGTCATGGGACTATATACAGTGCATAGCATATGAAGGATCCCCCAATACTCTTCAACTTTCTTTCTTTTATAACTAATGATCCTTAGACAAATAGTGGACATGGGACAAAAACATGATGAGATCCCCCAGGTCATGTGGCCATTCAACCGATGGGTGCCTGAAAATGCATCCTAAAATACATAAAACGTTGTTGGGAAATATCCAAAAGGTTGAAGACTCTTGTAGTCATAAAACTCTAGTGATGGATCAACAATTAGGAGATTGGTTATCCTCAACAACACTCAAAGAAACTCACGAGACCCCCAAGCCTTTGTAAAATAAAATAAAGGAAATAAAAGGGGAAGAGGAGATATAAATTCACAATTGTAAAATTCATATGACACAACCATGAAAATATAAAAGACACCGACTGAATTCGTAAAATGTTATCCTCATTTCATGAAAGACCACCGACAAGAAATATTTATTATTTGAGAGGCATTGGGTATGTCTAGGTGACCTCACACTTACCCTTGGGCTCCCTAAGGAAAAATAGAAGGAATTTTCCATGTAATGATCATGCATCCCCATATGAAATTTATTGGTCATGATATGAATCATCAATGGGTAGAGTAAGTTTCTTTGATATTACTCATGTAATCAAATGTGACCCTAGAACTTAAGAAAATAAATAAAGGAAATAAAAAGAAGTGGAGGAGGGAGACCACGTAGTCATAAAACCCTTATGACCTGATAATGAGATCCAAAACATGGTTTCATATGACTCCTTGAAATTTCATAATAATCTCACAAAGGAATCCTGACAACCAATCCTTATCTCGTTAAATATCCCAAACAAGGCATCAATTGTCATACAAATTCCTCTTAGTAGGCACTTTAATATCAGGGAGGCCCTTGGACATATCAATATGAAAATATGGTAGTTATTTGGAATGAAATCATATTTCAACAAGTTATATTTAATAAACAATAATCCATTAATGGAGGTCTTGATGATATGTACTTGTAGTCTCTAAAAATCAGGCAACACCATCATAGAAGATCCATGGTGGGAGCTTGCGAAGCTGTGTGAAAATGTGATCCTTCACCAACTCCATCACAGAATCATAAGATCTGCACCTCAAAAAGAGGTGAACCAAAAAGGTGGGGATACCTAAAATGTAAAGACCCATAAATTTCAAGGAATTTTTTTTAAATTCTTTGGAATTTTACAAGTATGCAGTTTCTGACGGCACCTGATTCCGAGGCCCAGTGTGCCTGGAATAATTTTCTGAAATTTAGATCGAGTATGTTTAGTGAACGAACGAGCGGGTTTTTCTATTTTTTGATATGGTGTTCAGAATTGAAATCTTAGGGCACCGATGAAGTCGTAGCGCCGATATTTTCTTAAGGGTACCTTTACCACAGTTGCGTTTTATGCAAGTCGAAAGTTAATTTTTGGGGTTTAATCTTAAATTTAAATAAAATTGTGTGGTACAAAATTTTTATTTTGTGAGTTGGTTTTTCCTCCCATGTGTGGATATTTGTGAGGTGCAGCCCACACGAGCCCAACCTTCAACTCCCCATTAATTCCCTGTTGTTTCCTTTGACAATTCCCCATTAATACCCCTTGTTTAATTACCTTGACAACTCCACATATTGATTATGATAGATCCTTCCTACCTCCCTCATCCCATTAAACGTGCCAACTAATTAATTTAATGTCAGCGTTAAATTAATTGGAACCACTAGGAATTAATATGAATTTCTCAATAATTCTATTAATTAGAGGGAATTTTTTCTTTTTGTTGGTAATCTATTTGGGAAAAGACTCTAGAGGATTAAAGGAGAGGTGGTCCTTCATCGACGAAGAACATCGTTCTTCAACGAAGAACACCCCGATGAAGAATGCGAAGAACTTCTTCCTCAGGCACACCTCAACGTCAAGGAGAATATATTGCCTGCGGCAGTGACCCTTCCTCCATCATTGATGGAATGACACCGTTCTTCTGTGATGCCCATCTACCACGACGCTCGTATTATGTGGATCGACGACGTATGGAAACAACATCAAGGTAGGGGGATTTTTAAATTTCATATTTATGTTTTATACTCTCGATCATGGCATTAGTTGTTGGTTGATGTTTGAACCACTAACACGGTGGGTACGAACTAAGGAACAAGTACGGACCCATCGCCAATTTGTTCTTGATGCGAGGTATGTTTGGCGATGACAAAACAGGACCCCAATGGCGATCTGGAGCCTTCACCGTGATGTTCGGGTCTCGAGATGACCGTAGGCACAGACGAAAGCGAAAACGGACATCCGGATTTATTCCAGTGGCCTGTAAAAGTCCACGGCGGCGTGGCACCGCCGGCGATGGGAGGAGGTGACCAGCATAGGCCGACTGCCTGGAAGCGGCGGTGCCCCAGCGCACTGCCGTCAGAAACCCACCGCGACACTGGTTGCCGTGGAGAAAAGGGGTATCCCCATCCGTGCGGGATCCAGGAGGTCCAGCGGCGCCAGCCTGGTGCCGCGTCTGCGGAAGATGGGGGGGGGGGGGGGGGGCGCCCCCCGCTCAGTGCTGGCCGAGCCAGCGCAGCACCCCGGCCGGGGCGGTGTGGGTCATGCAGACTGGGCCTTACCCAGCCGGGCCGGGCCATGCCCTACTGGGATGGACTCGGACCCGGGTTGGGTCGACCCAGTTCCGGGCGACCCAGGGTTGTTTGGGCTGGGTCGGACCGGGCCCAGACCCCCCCACTTCAGACAGTCTTTCTATATTTTGCCCATAACTTGAGCTACGTACCTCCGATTGATGAACCGTAAGTTGCGTAGGAATACTTGTATCGATGCAGTCATTTCGGTATATTACACTTGAGGTTTTGGCAAATTTTGGGTATGGCCGGGTTGGTTTGAACCCGAAACCAACCAGGCCCTTGGAGCGGAAACACTTATAACTTAAGGACTGAATGTCTAATTGAAGTGCCGTCAACTATGTTGAATTCATTTTTTTGAGATGGTTCTTTTGGAATACTCCACTTGAGGTTTGTACATATATGGAGTACGGTTGGGTTGGTTTAAGCTTAAAAACCAATGGGGCCCTGGAACGGAAAAGCCAATAAATCTAAGACCGTGCGTTCGATTGACACACCGTCTGTCACGTTGGGTTTCTTTTGATGAGATAGAAATTTGGGATACATCAAATCTGGACTTCATGACAATTGATGTATCGACCCCCTTGCTCGAGGAGCGGACCCTCCCAGAATCGAGCGCTCTGTGTGCGGGAACCCTAGAGTTGGCTACAACTTCGATGATGATGACTTCCGAACTAGGATCCTCAGTTGGTTCGATGATGATGACTTTAGTACAAGGATCCTTAGTGGGTTCAATGATGATGACTTCCATACTAGGATCCTATGTGGGTTCGACGATGACGACTACCATACTGGGATCCTCCATTGGTTCAATGATGATGACTACTGTACTAGGATCCTCTGTTGGTTCGACGACGACGGCTACCGTACTAGGATCCTCCATGGGTTCGACGACGACGTCTACCGTACTAGGATCCTCCGTGGGTTCGACGATTAAGTCTACCATACTGGAATCCTCCATGGGTTCGACGACAATGACTTCTATACTGGGGTCCTCTGTGGGTTCGACATCGATGAATTCTGTACTTGTATCCTGAGTGGGTCCAACAGAGTAGTTGGTCTTGTATCCTGAGTGGGTCCGACAACTTGGCTGGTCTAGTATCCTATGTGGGTCTAACAACTTAGATGAATCAGTGACTACATCTTATCATCCCTATCACTCGACAAAATATGTATACCTTTGTGAGATGTGTCTTGATTTTCAATCACTATCACAGATGTGATTGACTTGCATCCCTGTGTGGACTAGGTTGTGTTTTCCTGTTTGGACTAGGTTGTGCTTGGGCATGAGAGTGGGAGCCTAAATGTAATTGATGACTTAGGCATATGTATGGGCATATACCTAAGTAGGGTCGGTTGATACTTCATGACTGTATCTTTCCTTGTGGTTTATCCTTCGTGGATTCTGAGATACCTTCGGGGGTATCGAGGTCCCTATTGAGTATTGTATACTCAACCCTGCATGGGCTACTCCCGCACTACGTTGTGTTTGATGCAGATGACGAACATCACTAATTGAGGTGGAGGCTTGTGGAGATGGGCTGTACCCAGAGGTGGACTATGTGGAGGGATGTACATGGATCGGATGGCCAGACCCGAGGAGATGAGGAGACTATATTTACCCACCCTTCAGGTGGGATTCATAGAGGAAGACTCAGTGGTTGCCTCTTTACTTTACTGTTGTTGTACCTTTCCCCTTTTTAGTTGTACTGTAATTTTAGTTGGGTTTGTATACTGGCCCATTTACTTTTCATCACTTACCTTTGTACTTAGTTTTACTTAGATCTTACTTCACTTGCATACTCTGTTGTGTTTTTTACTTATATAAAGGAAATGCCTTCCATTTTTATCGGGATTTATGCCTTTGGTGATAGTCTCCATCCCCTGGCCTATGGAAGGAAGGCTTCGGGTAGTCACGACACAAGCCCTGAGGACGGGTCGTGAAAAATTGGTATTAGAGGAGTCAGTTCTACTGCAGAATTCAGGACTTTTATATTTCCTTTCAGTGAAGTAATAGTGTTAAGAGTATTGAGTGTGGTTTTCAGTCCAGGGAGTCCAGTTTTGGTGCGGCGACCGACGTATCCATACACCAGGACCCTGATCTTTGATTTTCTACTCAGTGCACGAAAACACTGATTTTGTGTGTATTTCCTTCAAAATATTTTTTTGTGATTACTTTGTGTCAGCTCACTAGGTGTGCTGTTTAACAGTGGCACACCTGTTACTTTTCAGGATGGCCCCACGAAGGCAGCCAGCCAGGCTTCCGAGTTACATGTGGGATGGCAGCCCATCGAGCGACGAGGCCTCGGTGCAGGGCCCCATCACAGTGGAGGCACCAGTGGTACCACTACCCACTGTGCCACCGGTACTACCAGTCCTAGTAGTAGAGGGTGCATTCCGCCTGAGTGAATTGCACGAGTTTCAGCGATAGAGGCCGCCCAGGTTCCGCGGAGAGACGGACCCTCAGCCAGTCGAGGATTGGAGGGAGGCTATCGTCAGAGCCTTCAGATTGGTAGGGACACTAGATGAGCTTATGGTTATCCTTTTCGAGAGTGTCCTGCATACAACAGCAGGTAGATGGTGGAGCTTGATACTTCAGGTGCACGATGAGGCATCTCTACTTTGGACAGACTTCGGGAGTCTCTTCTGCTCGAAGTTTGTTCCAGCCACCCTTCGCGTGGTGCAGATTCAGGAGTTACTACATCTGCAGTAGGGAAACATGATAGTAGCTCAGTACTCAGCGAGGTTTACTGACCTCTCATGCTACTCCACAGACATGGTACGAGACCCATTATTTAGGGCCCAGACCTTTGAGAAGGGACTCAGACATGAGATCAGGTTTTGATGATCTCCCTCAACATCTCGATGCAGGCGGGGGTGCTAGAGATATCCCTTCTAGTGGATAGTTTTCTCACTGCGCTGTCACCAACGGCAAGACCCTCCACAGGATGACATGCAGCGAAGTCTTCTTTAGCCTTTAGTAGAATGTTGACGTAGAGGTCCAAGCGGACCAGGCCATCAGATGAGCGATCTAAGGATACAGGTTCGGTTGTGCGGGGGAACACGAAACAGAGCCAGCTATATGAGGATAAGGCAGTGTTATGCATGTGGCAGGAAGGGTCACATGGATCGAGACTAACCGACCTACCCTGCATATGATAAATAGGTGGTAGAGGGACCTCCCAGGAAGAGGCTCGACCATGGTAGTCCTTCGGGAGTATGCAGATGTGGTAGAGGAGCTGGCCAAGCAGTAGGTGGTGGATGATGTTTCGAGGCCCTACCACCACCACCACCACAAGAAGGACCACCCCGACCATATGGAATGAGTGGACAAGGGAGACCTCAGCTTCAGGCAGGTGAGGCCTACAACCATAGAGCTCTGGGAGTAGATGGACAGGAGTGGGACTAGCTCCAGGCATGGAGACTTTTTTTCAGGATGCTTCTAGATTTTTTGATGTTGTTTTTTGTGGATGCTTTGTGTCCTTGTACTTTGAGCTATAGTAATAAAAGACACTTGTTCTTGTGACATTTTCTTCCTTTTCCTTTTTATGTGGTTGATACTGAGAGGTTCCGGTTAAAACTGTTGACTTGACGCTCACTTTTGAGATTCCTATTGGAGGAGACCTAGTGACCACACACTGGTGCCAATAGTGTAACTCGACCCTTGGAGGTGAGAGTAACGGTTAGATCTCATGGTAGTAGCGTCGAGGCCTTACAATGTTGTCCATGGCATGAAATAGTACCATTCATGTTAGGATTGACTGTATTAGGAAAAGAATGTGTTTTATCCAGGGGATGAGGTCATATTTCTCTTTTCAGCAAAGGAGAAATCTTAGCAGCTCTTGCAGGATGTTAGCGAAAGAGGGTGTAGTCGAGTTCATTACAAATGGCTAGTCAGACCCATGGTTCATTGAGAAAATGGTTTACGGTTTACTCTAATCTCAAAAGTCTCAAGTGTGTCTTCTCATAGAAGGACCAGGACCTGAGATGGTGTCGTTGATTTGAGGTCCTCCAGGACTATGAATTTGAGATAGTCTCTACTCTTGGAAAGGGGAACGCTGTATTAGAGTTTGTTTCATGATGCCACACTTGTCAATAAGTGAAGGTGGAGCACCAGGTGCCAGCAGACATGGTACAATCCTTAGAGGACCCCAAGTGGAAGTGGGATGGAATATCTATGGTTTTGGTGATGGGGCTTCCACGTACATCCAGAGGACACGAATCTATCTGGGTGATCGTAGACTGACTCACCAAGTCGACCCACTTCCTAGTGATCATAGATCAGGGATTAGTAGAGAGCTTGGGATGCCTCTATGTACAAGAGATCGTACGACTTCATGGTGTGCCATCGATTATCATCTTTGATCGAGATGCTTGCTTTACTTCCCGGCTTTGGAAGGGCTTGTAGGAGGCATTTGGGACGCAGCTTCGTCTGAGCACCGCCTTCCATCCCCAGATGGATGGCCAAACTGGGAGGACCTTTCAAACACTCTAGGACATGATCCATGAATGTTTCCTTGGCTTGGGTCATAGCTGGGAGGATCACATACCTTTGGTGGAGTTTGCATGCAAAAACAGTTACCACTCCACCATCAGGATGGAACCATACGAGGCACTGTACGACCAACCATGAAAATTGCCTCTGTGCTGGACTGACCCAGGGGAGTCAGCACTTGTAGGATTAGAGGTTGTTCAGGCTATGACAGAGAAAGTGCAGATCATCCAGGAGAAGATGAAGACTGCACTAAGATGACATAAGTCCTATGCTGATAGGAGACGGAGACCACTGGAGTTCGAGGATGGAGACCACATTTTCTTGAGGGTCTCACCTCGACGAGGTTTGAAGAGATTTGGCCGGGACGACATGTTATCTCCACAATTCATCAGACCTTTACAGGTCCTCACCAGAGTAGGTGAGGTGGCTTACCACCTAGCCCTTCCACTTCAATTGCACTGGGTGCATGACATCTTCCACGTATCTCAACTGAGGAGATACATGCATGACCCGACCCACATCATCGATCATGGGGAGTTGGAAATCGACGATGAGGCAACATTCTCAGAGGTTCCAGTGGAGATCAAGGATCGACAGGAGCGGGTCCTTCGTGGATGGTCGATTCCTCTGCTGTGCGTTCGCTGGCAGCACGGGAGCCTTCAGGAGAGAACATGGGAGCAGGAGGCTCAGATCCATGCTCAGTACCCCATTTTGTTTCCCTAGTGCATGCTGTAGCTTTATAGGGACGTAAAGCCCTGGGGTGGGAGTAATGTAAAGTCCCGTAAATTTCAAGGATTTTCTTTAAATTCTTTTGAATTTTACGGGTACACAGTTTCTGATGGTAACTGATTCCGAGGCCCGGTGTGCCTGGAATAATTTTCTGAAGTTTAGCATAGGTACGTTCAGTGAACGAACGAGTGAGTTTTTCTATCTTTTGAAGCGGTGCTCGGAATTAAAATCTGAGGGCACTGATGAAGTCGCATCGCTGATATTTGATTACGGGTACCTTTACCGCAATTGCATTTTATGCGGGTTGAAAGTTAATTTTTGGGGTTTAACCTTAAATTTAAATAAAATTGTGTGGTACACAATTTTATTTTGTGAGTTTTTTTCCTTCCAAGTGTGGATATTTGTGAGTTGGGTCCCACATGAGCCCAACCTTCAACTGCCCATTAATTCCCTCCTGTTTCCTTTGAAAATCCCTCATTAATACCCCTTGTTTAATTACCTTGACAAATCCACATATTGATTATGATGTAGCCTTCCTACCTCCCTCATCCCATTAAAGGTGCCAACCAATTAATTTAATGTCAACGTTAAATTTATTGTCACCACTAGGAATTAATATGAATTACTCAACAATTCTATTAATTGGTGGGCCTCATTTTCTTTTTGTTGGCGAATATCATTGGGAAAAGACTCTGGACGATTGAAGGAGTGGTGGTCCTTCATCGACGAAGAACACCATTCTTCAATGAAGAACACCCCCAGCGAAGAACGCGAAGAACTTCTTCCTCAGACACACCTCAACGTCAAGGAGCCTACATCGCATGCGACAGCAAACCTTCCTCCATCATTGAAGGAACAACACCATTCTTCTGTGACTCCTATCTACCACGATGTTCGTCTTCTGTGGATCAATGATGTACAACAAAAACATCAAGGTAAGAGGATTTTTATATTTCATATTTATGTTATATACTCTCGATCATGGAATTTGTTTTGGGGTGATGTTTTGAACCACTAAGGCGGTGGTTAAGAACTAAAGAACAAGTCTGTACCCATTTCCGATTTGTTCTTGATGCGTGGTATGTTTGGAGAAGACAAAACGATACTGCAACAGCGATCTGGAGCCTTCGCGGTGAAGTTTGGGTACCGAGATGACCACATGCACAAACAGAAACGAAAACAGACCACCGTATTGACTCTGGTGGCCCACGGAAGTCCACGGAGACCAGCACCGGTCGGCCCCCTGGAAGCGGCGGCACCCCAGCGTGCCGCCGACAGCAACCCGCCGCAACACTGACCGTGGCGGCGAGAAGGGGGATCCCACGGACACACAGGATCTGGGAGGTCTAGCGGCACCCGCCTGGCGCCGCGTCCGCGGAACAGGGTGGGTGGGGGGGGGGTGCCCCCTGCTCGGTGCTGGCCGAGCCAGCACACCACCCCGGCCGGGTTGGGCTGCACCCTACTGGGTCAGACCCAGACCCAGGTCGGGTCAACCCGGTTCGGGCCTACCCAGGGTCGTTTGGGCCCGGTCGGACCGGGCCCAGACCCCCCACTTCGGACCATCTTTCAGTATTTTGCCCATAACTTGATCTACGAACCTCCGATTGAAACAATGTCAGTTTCATAGGAATCTTTCCGTTGATACGGTCGTTTTAGTATATTACACTCTAGGTTTTGGAAAAGTTTGGGTACGATCTGGTTGGTTCGAACCCGAAAACAACCAGGCCCTTGGTGAGGAAACACTTGCAACTTAAGGACCGGACGTCCGATTGACCTGCTGTCAACTAAATTGAATTACTTTTGTTGAGACGGTTTTTTTGGAATACTAAAATTGAGGTTTGGACATAGCTGGAGTATGTTCGGGTTGGTTTTAGCTTAAAAACCAACCGGGCCCCTGGAACGGAAAAGCCAATAACTCTCAGACCGGGCGTCCGATTGACGCACCGTCTGTCGCGTTTGGTTTCTTTTGACGAGACAGAACTTTGGGATACATCAACTTTGGACTTCGTGACATCTGATTTATCGACCTCCTTTCTTGAGAAGCAGACCCTCCCGGAATCGAGCGCGCTATGTACGGGAACCCCAGTGCTGGCTGCGACATCGACGATGATGACTTCCGTACTAGGATCCTCAGTGGGTTCGACGATGATGATTTCCTTACTAGGATCTTTAGTGGGTTCGACGATTATTACTTCTATACTAGGATCCTCCGTGAGTTCGACGATGAGGACTACCGTACTAGGATCCTCTGTGGGTTCGATGATGACGACTACCGTACTAGGATACTCCGTGGGTTCGACAACGACTTCTATCGTAATAGAATCCTCCGTGGGTTCAACGACAATGAATTATGTACTGGGATCATCCATGGGTTTGACAATGATGACTTCTGTACTTGTATCCTGAGTGGGTCCGACAGAGTATCTCGTCTTTTATCCTGAGTGGGTCCGACAGCTTGGCTGGTCTAGTATCCTATGTGGGTCCGACAAATTAGATGAATTAGTGACTACATCTAATCATCCCTATCACTCTACGAAAGATGTATACTTATGTGAGCGGAGTCTTGATTTTCAATCATTATCATCGATGTGACTGACTTGCTTCCCTCTGTGGACTAGGTTGTGTTTTCCTGTGTGGACTAGGTTGTGCTTAGGCTCGAAACTGGGAGTTGAATTGTAATTGATAACTTAGGTATATGTATGGGAATGTACCTAAGCAGGGTCAGTTGATACTTCGTGATTGTATCTTTCCTTGTGGTTTATCCTTCATGGATTCTGAGAGCCCTTCGGGGGTTTTAGGGTCCCTACTTAGTATCATATACTCACCCCTGCACGGGCTATGCCCGCACTACATTGTGTTGGATGCAGACGACATACATCACTAATCGAGGTGGGGGCTTGTGGAGCTGGACGGTACCCAGAGGTGGACCGTGTTGCACGACGTACACAGAGCAGACAGCCAGAACCGACGAGCTGAGGAGACTATCTGTACCCACCCTTCAGGTGGGATTCCCGGAGGATGACTCAATGGTTCTGATTTACTTTTTTGTTGTTGTACTTTTCCCCTTTTCAGTTGTACTGTACTTTCAATTGGGTTTGTATACTGGACCATTTACTTTTCATCACTTACCTTTGTACTCAGTTTTACTTAGTGCTTACTTCACTTGCATACTCTGTTGTGTTTTTACTTATATAAAGGCAATTCCTTCCATTTTTATTAGGATTTACACCTTTGGTGCTAGTCTCCAGCCCCTGTCCTATGGAAGGCGGGCTTGGGGTAGTCACGGTACATACGCCAAGGACGTGCATGACATATAAATTTCCAAATCCTTATGGAAAAAAGTAAATGGTGGTCATGAGAAGAAACGATACATGCAGACCACTACTATATAAAGATGAGAAAAATTCCGAGACCTCACACCGGTGGTAGAGTGGATTTATTGGAGTGGCTGATCTCACGACCATATAATGCTTCCCATTAGGTAAAGCAATTGAAAAAACTAGAGTAATCATGATCTTTGCATAAATCACTTGGAATTATCACCCACTGATCATGTGAATGAATTTTGTAAGGACGTGGAAAGAACATTCTACACCCATGCCAGATCATGTGATACATAATTTAATTTAACACTGAACAAATATAAGTCATTCACTATATAAAGGCTTAAAAAAAAGACTAGATACTTAAGAAAATAACATACATGTTGATCATCATGTTCTTTTCCTGAACCACCCAAGTCATACGACAACACAAGGACTTGTCGTGAAAAATATGTGACACTCCATTAGTATACTATTTGGATCATGACAATTCCTCTATACATTTCTAATCCAGTCACATGGAATCCCCAGGATATGCTACCATAGTATGTCAAATCCCCTTAGAATCTCCATCCAAGCCTTATGGTGTTCTTCAGACATGTCACCTGACCCATATAGAAACATCAATTAATGTCAGCTAAGTCTCATAGTAGCACCCAGGCATGCCAAATATATTAGGAAACACCATGTAGGAAAGTTATCTAAACCTCACACTTCCCTCTAGACATGTCGGCCAGGACATGTGACACCCTTTAAGACATGTCGTATTGACTATTGCGAGGTACTCTATATGTGTCATCCAACTCTTACAATGACACCAGGGAAAGTCAGCTGAGTCATGCGACACCCTCTAAACAAACTGATCCGGTCAAGAGATATCCTCCCGAAAGGTCATCTGTGTCATGAAATTCAATCTAGACAAGCAGGTCGGGTCATAAGGGCATACCAAGATTTTCTAACCTTGTCCATCCACCATATATAATCCCTAATGATAATGGAAACCTCAATGTGTAAACCTAGGTCAAGGGAACTACGATGACGCTGATTCATTTGATAACCAGTATACATAGGACACCTCCCAGAAGTTCAAGCACCATATTAATCTTCCATGGTCGATCCCTAGATATAATTCCCACATCCACAAGAAATGACATTTATTACATTCCATCCCATGTTTATCACAATAATCATGGCCCATGTGGGATTAGGGAGTTGCAATGGTCGTATCACCTACTCTTTAAACCTCCATGAAGACTAAGACCTTGTTAGTTTATAAGCCTATATATAACGAACTATGTTGAATCTGATTCCCACTATGATTAGGATATTTAGGATGCCTCTTTCAGGCCCAAGATACATACTAAAAACATCAAGTTTTGTCCCATTGCATAATCCCTATATCCATGTGTAGTGAGACAAATAAATTTTCACCACTTGTTTCTCAAAATGTGCATGGATCATGTGGGCTTAGGGAGTTTTGATAGTCATATCATTCTCATCACAAGTCTCCACAATCCAGGGATACATAAGTCTGTATGCCCTAATGAGCAGTGTGACACATTTTCATCAACACATGGGTATCTACCTTGGGGCTAGTCCCAAATGCATGACTGAGATATAAGAACTATAATTCATTTTTTAACTAGGATACATAGAAAATATTTCTAAGGAATGATCTAAAATAAGCACCCAATTTAGTACAAGTCCTTTTATGTCTCTGACATCTCAACTATCAAGACCGGATCATTCCCATGGGATGATCACCCTGCCTCACTCGTCCGTGGACTAAGAAAATAAATGAACTATGAGAAATATGATTCTCACTATAATTAGGATATATAGAAAGTCTCTTATGGACTTGAGGTTGAACATAAAATTCCATAGATCACTCATATATATCCTTTAAATATGACATTATAACTACATGAGTTAACGAAATATGTGGCTTTTGATTCCTACAATAATCATGATACATCAGATGCATCATAAGTGATCAATCCCCTCTGCGGAATAATAACTACCTCCCTATATGGAGTAAATTTTTAAGCTTTTTGTTATATGGACTCATTTCATAAGTATTTGGGAATAGATGATGTACCTTAGATGCATATAGATGGATTCATAGATGAAACCCCTTGTCTTATTCACAAAGAGGAAGAATTAACACATATTCATATTTAGGGTAAACAATCCCCTATCAGGATTAGTAAGATATTCAATAACATATCTTAAATTTACAAGAGAGTACAGATGTAGGAAAAAATTAGCACAAAATGGTGGAATGATTCATACCTCTCATCCTATCGAACAATGCAAGCTCCAAAGTTCTTTTATGTTTGAAAAACCAAGCAAAAACATGGCTTTGAAAAGTAGGTCTATAACCAGTTATGAATGGGGAATCATTGGGAATTTATAGGGAAGACTAGAAAAATAGAAAACCCAATGAGAAATATTAAGACAGGCCATAAACCCACAACAATCAAACTGTCAGGAAGATCACATCCTCATTGCCTCTTTCCTAACGAAGCAAAAATAGGGAAATCGATGTGAATCTCTTTAAGTATAAAGGATTTGTTTTTTATCCATTGAGACAATTGTTTTACATACCATACTCAAAACAATAATAGATATCCTGATATGAATATCTCAAATGACAAAATTATTGGTTAATCATACATAAGACTACTTTTTTTTTTCATATCCTATAAAACAAATCTACTAATTCCAACATAATATTATAGATAATCCTCTATAATTGAGGTTTTGATGAAATAAGTCCACCCTTACTGGAAAAGTCTCAGTGATTAGAATGGATGTATCGGGAATAAAAGGAATTTTTTTTAACCATGGATATTTTATTTAGAACATCATTCTAACATTGTTTCAACAATTGGGAACCTTGTTCCTTATTATCTACATGATTTCAGATACTGATCTTAGCACCCTAATATAAGACAATGTCTTCATCATCTAGAAATAAATCTTCAAAACAAACTACATACACAATCTATATGGATAAAAAAGTGATCACACCTTCATGACAACTCCAACATTAGGTGTTGAACATGATGGTTCAAGAGTACCACTGATGTTGTAGAATCTCGACACTGGAAAATTCTAGTGAGGTTCTCCAAGCATGGAAACAAAAAAACCCGCCTTTTCTAGGGAAATAAGTAGCTAAGACCATGCCCCTCATTACCACAACAAACCACTTCAGGAGCTCATATATGGAGATTGAAAAATACCACCTTTAGTCTTTGATGAAGGTGGATCAAGGAGTCAAATACAGATCCCTTTTGGTTCAGGTTCGGCCAAGGAGGGAACCTATCACCTGCAGTCCCCAACACCATCCCACCAGTACCCACCAGTCACCTTATGAGCAAACCACCTTACATGCTTCCACCTATGATTCACCTAAATGGGAAGCATGGAATGCCTATCAAGTGGGGAAGGCTCTGGATATCTAGGAGTGGGGTGATATCCACACTCCCATTGATGAAGTTTCCTTATATATTATGATGGTAACTAGCATGTAGACACATATTCCTGCTCACTCAGTACAAGTCTACGAGAATATTCCTACAACATGAATATGGGAGGGACATATTCTTACCCCCATTAATTAATCCCATTGGTATATTCTAGCGGTATAAGGACGACACAAGTGTGTTCATATCCCTACTTCAATCGATGTCATATGCCAGTACATAGTGGGGATGGAAAATGTGAAGGCCTATATTTCTATATACGCTTTGTTGAAATGATAATATATTTATGAAAAATATAAAGTACTTCATCTGAATATTCCATCACTAGTACAAATAAAGGGGTATGCACATATTCCTATCCATATAGCCACAAAAACTCAACACTGTTTTCATTAAGAACAAGTGGTTGTACTAGATAAATATCACATTATTGCTCATATATAAGTAGATTATTGAAATACTCTGATAAAGGATATTCTGGATGGCCTAGATCATACTCCAATGCCGACCAGGGATCACCAAGTGAGAGAGAAACACTCCTTGGGACAAGGAAACTGCCTATCAAAAATGTCCATTGGCATATTCCAAGGGCATATGATCGATATCATATCCCCGTTTTGGCTAGGGATAACCAAGTGAGATGGGTACAAGCCTCTGGTATGGCTTCTATTTCTATTAAAGAAGTCTATAACCATACTACAAAGTCCCAATATCATCCATATAACCCCGTTATGGTTGGGGATGACCAAGTGAGAATGGAAGAAGCCTCGGGATAGAATCATATTCATGCTAGTGAATATGCTTGGCATATTTCAATAGACCACAGAATTCGAGTGAATAATCCTACTTATATTAATGAAAAACTACACCAATACCATTACAAGTAAATACAGGAGAATGCTCATACCCCTTATCCTATTTCGAAGGGCTGTTGGTATATTACAGTAGGGAATTCATATTCAAACTAGGATAATATTCTTTTTCTAATTTTGTATCACTAGGTGAGTGCAACACATGCTTCAGGGTAGGCCCATATCCTTACCAAGAAAGAAAATGAAATATCCCAGAGGCTCTAGGTTAAGCTCATATTCCCATTCAAACTGAAGATCACCAAGTTTTAATGAAACATTCTTCAGTAAAAGATCATATTCTTGTCAATAATGATATAATTTATTAGAACATTATAATAGCTTCTGGGAAGCATGTACATACCCCCATAACACTCAAAATTTATAATAAAGTTCCTATAATCGTCATAAAATAGGATCATATCCGAACACAATTCTAAAAGGAAGGTTATCATATTTTTTCCATAACACAGATCAAGACCCATATTCCCAATCTGCTCAATGCTAGTGTCTTTGAGGCTATTCGAGACACATTCCAATTTCCAAAAGGGTGTGTCTACTCTTTAACCAAAGTAGAGGATGATCATTACTATGATATTCCACCCTATAGTAGCATAGATATGGATCATAGGGAATATTCACCTGACATCCACCCTGGTCAACCTCCCCATGGTGATATATCCTAAGGACAAGGAAATCCCGACTTTTAATAGACACCTCTATATAGGTAGGTATTCAATATATCCACACCTTCATGTTGAGAGGTGATCAAAACATCATGGTGAACTATATATGGTTCCCCATTAACTTCTAGATGCACTCCATTCTAGTCTGTATGCAACCCTCAGAAGAATCTTCTACGGTATGACCAGATGGAGTTGTGTAAGTCTGATAAATGTGATTCTGAAATTTACATATGGATAAAGTTATAAAGAAACAACCTCCCCATTATTTTATGGCCCCTTACCACCTCTAACTATGAGATCCAAGATGACTATGAAAAGGAGTACATGTATTATCTATGCTATAATATATGGTGTACTCATTACTGACTGAAGAATTGACATCTCCCATATCAATGATATGAGTTTCACCTTTATACAATCAAGATAAATTAGTTTTAGCTAGACGTAACCACTATCTCTATGGTCCAAGATCCAAAACCGAAAAATCACAATGAAAATTTGCAACATGGTTGCCACCATTTCATCATGACCATTCAACATCTAATATTCAAAGACACATTTCGCATTCATATTTGGGGATTCGTAAAGTAATGAGCATTACACTTTTCCACACCCCAATAATAGAAAACCCCCTTATATGTGATATCCTATAATTTTATATCCTTCAGTGAAATTAGGGAAGTAGGCAATTATTATTCCATTTGGTCACTAAAAAAGAATTCCCCAAATTCAATGATGACCAAACATCATGAATGAAGGGAGATGATAACTAGTAGGACATCAAACTGGGCCCCTCGAAGTAATGAGGATGCATTTTGGCCAAAATGACCAAAGTTTCAACCATCAAGACAACTTCCCAAAGAGTGGTTCTTTTCATCGTATGCCATCATACATAGATCCTACATGAGCATAGTGGTGCCACATTAAATGGGACATAGTAAAATATTCCATAATGGTCATCTAAGAGTGGACCCATCCCACAGATATGGGGAATATATTCCACTGCCTCTACCCCTCAGATCATCAAATCCCGAGATGATTCATAAAATATCTTCAGCAGTTGTAAACAAACCCCATATCACAGGTCTGGGTGAATTTATATCTCAGTAACCATACCTAGGTTTATCATCCCCTAATAAGGTATTTGGGGGATTATTAGTGATTTAATATCACCCCCATTCTATTGGGATGGGGGCATTTATATCTCAATTTCCATCATGGGAATCATCAAATCCTCATCTAGAATCACCAGATCCTCAGAAAAAAGATCAATTAATGCCAACTGCAGCCCCAAATAACCCCAAATACATAAGGATGGGGGAATTATTATCATCATCATCATCATCGCAATACAGAGAATCAATATTCTCTAGGTTGTTAGGACATGATCAATGATTGGAATCCCATCAGTTCCTCTCACTACAAGAGAATCCTGTTCTATTTTGGGGCCCATTAAACAATCATGACAAGAAAGCCCATCAAAGTCATTTCACATAGTCCAAGATAATAGGAATGTATGACAAAGGAATTCAAACCTCACTGGTGTCACATGCCAAAATGGCCCAATATGGAAAAGGGTTCAAAGAAAGACCATGATCATGGTAGTACAAAATCATCATGTTGCATTGAAAGTACCGAGACAATCACCATTACCCGATATGACTCTATAAATGTAGTTAGTGTTAATATGAAATTCATTTTTTATCAATATGTAAATTTTTTTGTCAAAAAATGGAAAATAAATCCCAGGAGGAGTGTGATCGGGATGCACCAACTAAGTCTGCATGCACCCGGAACTATAAAATGATGAAAAATATGGAACCTCTAAATAACATGTCACTAAATACATGGAGTAATACATAAAAATAAAAAGGAAAAGGTATAAATATATACCAGTCACTACCTATATAAATTAAGTTTCCTTCCACAGAGGAAAAGTTTTCATAATATGAGAGTGAAATAAACACTATCTGATAACTTAATGAAGAGATACTTAGGGGGAAAATCACAATTGGATGTCATCTTTAGGTTGAGTTAAATATTAATCCTCTAATAAGATCTTATCCTCTTGTAAAAGTGGAAAATGAGCATCTGACTAGATCTGGCTCTAAAAAATTAGTCTACATAAACAAGGAATTCAAAAATGATTAGGAATTCTCTCTATTGCAGTGATAGCCTCTCCCATGTCAATGTAATCATTGAGTCCTAGGATAAATCAATAATTAAATAGAGATGATGGTGATACCAAATCATATCCCCCACCCACTCTTTGTGGATGATAGAGAGCTCAGACGATAGTACACCTAGAGCTACATAATGTCATCAATTCCCTGACTACTCAAATGGAAGCCATGGAAGGATAACACACACATGTCAACCTGAGAGAGATCTATATCTGGACAGGTTGAATGACATTTCTCCTCTAACTAATTTTTGAAACCCTGAATTCTCTACCTTTTATGGTGATGGAGACCCTGAACAACATATTAAAAACTTTGTATTCCGATGCGAGCTGATGATGGTCCCTCGAGATCAACAGGAGGAAAAAAATATGAGGTGTTTTTTTCTTCAGAATTTGACTGGGAAAACATAGTTTTTGTGCAACGGTTTTCCATAAGGATCCCTTATAGGATGGGAAAACCTTTTCTATCAGCTTCTTTACTAGTTCAGCTGCATGATGAGAAAAATGAAAATAGTTGATTTAAAAAACTAAAAGAAATGCGAAAATGCGAGGGTGTATGACTTCATATAATGGTGTAAAGGTTTAACATATTCACTCTATATCCATCTCTCATAGGAGAAACTAATAGAAATTTGTGTTCAAAATCTCAGGCATGAGTTTCAAACACCTCTGATTCTAATTAATTATATAGGTGGATTCCATAAGTTCATTGAAACATCTCAACATTTGGAAGAATCCATTCAGAAAACCTGATATAAATTATGACTCATCCCCCAACATAGGGGAAATGGTCAGGAAAGGTAGATTTTGTAGCTATCACTCTCATGCCATCTTTAGTAACCATTAAATATCTTAGGAAGTTCCCAACCCACCCCTCATATCCAGTCTAGTTGTTTCAACCATAAAATCCTGCTCGAATAGAAGCACAGAGAAATAAGGGTTGCCCGAGACATGAGGAGTTGATGAACAAGACATACTCATTTATGAATGAAAATTTACCTAGTTATTTCTTGGTAGTTATGGACAATAACATTCCCAATATTACAAATCCTAATAATCCTGACTAGTTCAACCTCATCGACCATACCAATAACATTCCTTACTATAGAATCCTTGGTCATAATATCCGAGACTAATTTATATTCAAATTTTTCCTTCAAGGAATGGCCGATTCTGGACAGGTGGCATTAGAAAACTCCCTAGAGCGGGTGGCCTACATAACCATTGGATTGTCAAAAGATGAAGATGGTTGATAGAAAGTTCTAGCTGGGCATGTATAAATGTTGGAAAACTAGATGACTCAAAAAATATTTAATAGAACTCATGCAACCTTGAGAGAAAAAATACAAAAACCCATAATAGATCCACCACCTAAAGATTTAACATCAAATATTCCTCTCAAAGGTGGGAATGACCCCCAAAAACAATAAGAAACAGAAGAAAAAAGTCACATTCTTCTCCACCACAAGCACAACACTTGCATATTTCTTCCCTACAACATCTGCATCATGGGAACTATCCCTCCAAATGAAATCATAATCGAAAAAGGGTATGATATATGTTTATGTAAATGTGATACATTTGGGATAAACCTTCTATAATGATGAAAAATCCTCATAATATGAGTTACTGATATAATAAAGGGGAACATGAGGCCGTATGAATTGGAAGTGAGGACACGGGGGACAACATGGGCATGGTCAGACCCAATATCTTGATCAAGTACCCACATAGGACATATATGAAGCTGAGACCTATGTGTAGGAACTATAGAAAACCCATAAAAGGAATGAAGGGGTATTAGAACCATCCATTAGTCATCCACACCAAATTTTATTTCATGATCTCCTAGCAGGGGATAGATTATATAATCATACTAGAAAACAGGGAAGGCCAAAATGACCTGTTCCACTGGAAGCAGATGCTTCCACAACCTTGACACAAGTACCAAGACCATATACCTCAAAACCTCAGTTTATGAGCCACACATCTTGGAGTAAATCCATCTCAGGAATCAAAATGAAATTTGACAAAAGTAAAACATTCTGAAATAGATGGAAATAGTCTGAGCCAAGATCTCAATCTTGAATGTTCATTATCATTCATAAGAAGTCAAGGAGGAACTCATTGAAGCCCACTGTAGACCATAAGAGTTCAGCATAGAAGTCACTGTAGCCAAGGTATATTGAGTGGAGACCATGCCATCAGAATTTCCTGTCATCATATCATTCATAGACATATATTAGGATATGGTTACCCATGGGAAAACAGACCCCTACATGTTTTGGGTAGACTCAATAATGTCAACATCTAAGGGTATTTGATTGATAATGGTTTCTAGATAAATCTAACCCTGGTTAAAATCTTCTAATGTTTGAGATATGGATAAGGGGGCCTATCTTCCATAAATATGACCATTAAAATATATGATATGTGCAAGCAAAGACCCCTCAGGAAGATAAAACTGAAATATCAGTTTGGGGATCTCACATTAGATACTGAGTTTATTGTTATCTAGAAAGACACCATATATAATGTTTTACATGGAAGGCCCTGGATCCACAACCACTTGGTTGTACCTTCAACATTCCATTAGTGTTTGATGTACCCCATCAGTGGAAAGGTTCAGATACTGCATGGTGATAATTCCCCTTTTAGGACATGCAGATCCAAATATGATGAAACATATTCCTTTAAGAAGGGTGGAAAACAACCAATAGTGGATGATGCTGCATAGGTTATAGCTCCCAACAAATTAGGGATCGTCCCTAAAAACCCATGGAGTATGTACTATTGTGACTATGTGTCCTTATAAATCCAGTTGAAGTAATAGATCCGGTCTTAAATATTCAAAATCCTCCTGTAGCCAACGAATGTGTAAAATGTAGTCATCTCTGAAATCTCTCTACAAAGAGTCAGGGGTATAGAATGATAATGTCTATTTTCATGGCCTTCTACAGGGATTGCCAACATATCCACCGTTAATAAAATAAATGGGAATATTAGGGTCTGCATTTTTTTGAGAGTTCTCAATCATCATTTCTCAAAGGATTACTTCCCATTGACGATTATAGAAATCTTGATCAATGAATCTAATAGCTTCCAAGCCCTTTACATAATGGGAAGGTATTCATGGTACGATCAAATAATAATGGTCCCTGAAGATGAAGAAAACACTACTTTTAGAATGCCTTAGAATATCTTCTACTTTTAGGTCATTACATTTTTGTTATAGAATGATGGAGCTACATATCAACACTTTAGGAATGATAAATTTAATCCATTCATGGTAAAGATATCAGGATGTTATGTCGATGGGATTGTTTTGAAATCCTGGCAGTGATGTGATCACCTCAGGAACCTCCAAATGGTCTTTGAAAAACTATAATAGACCATACCAAAGATGAATCTAGTAAAATGATCTTTTATGGTAACATTGGGGAATTTAGTTGGATTTTTTGTAGGTTATCACAACATTGAGTTTAACCTATAGAATACTAGTTCCATTTTATCAATTTCACCAATACAAATCTCAAATAACTTAAGGGGATCCAAGGGAAACTCGCATACATTCGATAATTCATATCCAACAAAGACAAAAAATATCCCCCTTCACTAGGTTAATGAACAAGGGAATCACCTATCAATTGTATGTTGATTTTCAAGAAAACATCAAAAGTCTGAAGTAGTAGTTTTGTTGCCCATAGGTTCTGATTCCACTAGTGGAAGAGAAGACACTCATCATGTATGTGTCCACCATGGAATTCTCACTAGGCATCCTCCTCACATAAAAAATGATACAAAGAGTGATAAAAATATCTACTACCTCAACCCAATGATTCTAGGTATTAACACCAGAAACTATGATGTTGAAAAGAGCATCCTTGAACTCATATTCATAGTGAGAAAGATAAGGTATTACTTGGTGCACCATGAAGTCCACATGGTCTCTCATGCCAATCTTCTCAAGTACATCCTTGTCGTACATGCCAATTCCAAGAAAAATTCATCCATAAACCCTTAGAATTTATACATACAACTAAATATTACTGAATGTATACCATTTGTGGAATAGATATTCTTAGGACATATCCTCCATATAGAACTATGAAATTCATAGAAATCCTTAATGAAAACAACTTACTTCATAAATAGGATGAGATAATACCCCTCAAGTATGTCATGATGAAGAACATCATAAACTTTGTAAAGTCCCATATCGTCACCGGGTTTGGGGTCCCTTACATAAAATTGATGGACAACGACACTAACTTTTTTTATAAGGAGATGAAGATGTTGTACCAGGAGTACAATATATATTCTAATCACTCATCCTAATATCTTGTAAAAAACATTGATATATTTTTTGCTTAAATAATACTCTATCGAATATACGTCAAAAAATGGTGAGTAAGGATAATAATTCTTGGATGAATAACTTTCCCATGCTTTGTGGGAATACCGTACCACCACATGTAATGCCACATAGGAAAAACAATACTCATTGGTGTATGGGACTGGGGCAGTATTACCCATATTTATCCATCTTACTTCACTCCAAATATCTATTTCTGTAGAGCTAAATGATTACAAACTAGCAGAATATTTTCTGGACAAAATGGAGTGGCCTGATGAGAGTAGGTTGCAAACATTACACAACCTATAGATCCATTAAAATCAAATTGTTTGATCCTTTAATAAGAAGGTTCGTATGAATTCATTCCTCTAAGGAGAGTTTATATTGGATCTAATAATCCCAATGATAATAGGTAAGAACCCTATAAAGTTGGAACACAAATGGGAGGGGCCTTACATTATATGTAAGGTCTATCAGAATGGATCCTACTCATTGTCCACCATAGATAGAGAGCATGTCAAGCCTCCCACCAATGGAATATTTATCAAGAAATAATTTTCTTAGCTTTGATCAAGAATTGGAAATCCTAATATCATGAATTTAAATAGCATGGTATCCTTTGTCCTGAGCTCATGATGATAAATTTTAGTGAGATCATCAAGACCACATGGTCATAAACTGTATGGAGGTCATCCTAACAACACGATGATATGTTGTACAGAGATAGTCCTAACCACATGATGATAAAATGTGAAGAGATTATTTGGAACACATGATGATAAACTGTATGAAATCATCTTGGTTGCATGATGTTAAACTACAGGGTTCCCTAAGAACTATGTATGGAAATATTCATACCATTATATGATATGTAGTGACATTCGAACCGATAGTTTTGGACTTATCTACAACTTCTATTTTCCATCACACTAGGTGTTTCATGTCCTTACTGCATGATGTTAAACTTCATGGTTAATGTCCTTTACACACGATGTTAAGCTGCATGGATACATTGATACTCTAGAACTACGTATGGATTGATTATTATTTTCAGTGAGATACATAGGGATGCATCGATCTATATTCCTTGTCCCAATTACAAAAATAAATTGAAACAGTTCCTACATATCCGTATAGACAAGACATGAAATGAGAGAGTTTCTCATTCAATAAATAAGTGTGATTTGATTCCTGTCCTCATATGATACATAGTGATGCCTGAATTTCCATCTCCAAGCCTAGTAATGAATGATAAATATAAGATACTCCCCTCTTTTCATATGGGTCAGACCTACATAGGGAAAAACATTTAGAACTACATGTGTCTTGATTCCCATCACCATGGGATATAATGTGACATCAAGAATCCCAGTCATGGGACAAGATGCAATACCACCATTCCACATCTTAGGACCAGTATCCTCACTACATGATGTTAAACTACAAAGACTTTTATAATTACATGTGGTTTGATTCTCATTTTCATGAGATACACAGTAATGCTCGGACTTCCACCCTTGCGCCAAACCATACATTCTCATTCCTCTATATTGTTTCATATTCATCATCACCACATGATGTAAAACTAAAAGGGATTTCAAGAAATAGATATGTATCGATTCATATCATTATAGGATACATAATCCATCCTTAATTCCCCTTTTCAAGTCAAAAATACCATTTCCTTATTGTATGACATTAAACTACAAGGAAAACATCTTGGTCATATGACATTAAAAATACACAACAAGAATTTCCTCACCACACAATGATACATTTCATGGTGTATGTCCTTACAAATTGACATTAAACTACACCAAAATCAACCCCACTACATGATGATATACTGTGTAGGACATCACCCATTTTTATCCATTATCTGGGGACCACAAGAGAGTTACCCCAGTTAGCCATAACATAAGGTGATTCCACTATATTTTAAATACACTTCATTCCATAAACCACACATCTTGATTTGAGTGCCTTAGATCACTAAAACCCTCCAAGGCCCGTGGAAAGGATACCCACATTAACAACCCTTCTATTGAGTATTCATGTGTGCCTATGTCGCTTGTATATTAACCTATGGTCATCAACCAAATGAATCACTCTACAAAAGGGATTTCCAATCACTGTGATCCCTAACATCACCATGTCATAACTTATCACCTTAGCATAATCTAAACTTTTCCCAATATGATTTTCCAATATCATCACACATGAACAGAGGACCTTAAACCATGATTTTTAAAATTTCTATATCCTAATAATAAGGATGTTGGGGTATGATTGACACTATGTATCCGAATTAGGATTTCTTGTATCAACCCATACCTGGTCCACACACATCATGACCTTAAACTGGCTGCACTTTTGTCAAAGATGTATGACCACGAACTCTAACCTATAATGGTTCAAATCAAAAAAACATAAAATGATAGAGAATGAGACATAAATTTTTTTAGTTCGAAATCCCACATAGGGAAGATTTAGAAAAATTAAGGACTTCAATCTCTAAACACTTTATCAATAGAGTTTTGGAAGAAATTAGGTAAGAAATGAATAAGGCATAAATCTCATAGGCTGTAATTTGTATCCCTAGTAATATCCAATATCTTCTCACTATGTCCCCTTGTTCATGTAAAATTTAGAGTACTGATTTTTTATATATCCTCTTCACGAAAATATATTCAATAGGAAGTGACACAAATTTTAGGGATCCTAAATGCTTCTTGGATATTACACTTTCAACAGGTCATAGTTCATGATTTGAGTCTCAAGTCACCACTATCTTATGAAGAACCTAGAAATGATTATCGGATTTATAGACGCTTTTCTTATCTATGTATATATACATATGAATCATTCATATGTTCCTATGGTTTTCAACCAAATGCATCACCCCACAATTGGATTTCTCATCCTTTTGAGTTTGGGAATTACAATGGCAGAACCCATCATCCCAGCATGTTGTGGTTCATTCCTGATATAATTTTCTTAAATCATCCTCCTAACCAAAGAACTTTGGACCATGATTTATAATCTCTGTTCCAAAATGTTCGAGATTATTTGACATCCTCGATGCACATCACTATATTATATACCCGTTCTCAAATTAGGAATGTGACACTACATTCCTAAACATTTGATGGCCCACTCTTCATGACTTGAAAACACATGGTATTGGCCTAAAGCTTCAAATTAGAAGATAAATTTCACTAAGCTTCATGATACCTTCCTGGATAACTTTTCTTCCATACCAAACTTCATTATTTAGACACTTGAGTCTTCAGAAATATTTTATAGCCCTCAGAAAGGAGTGGAGATCATCTTTGTTCAGCCATGCAATCAGTTCATAAGGGATTTAGCCAACCAGATAAAGGAATTTCCTCCTTGAAATAAATATTCTTCAATACCTATGATCCTTGGTGACTCCATACAGGAACTCAACACCCTAGAGTGTTTTGAATCATTCCTGGTATGTAAGACCCATTCCATTACCCATCAATTCATGCTCATAGAAATATGATTTATATCACCCATACTCTAGATATCCAGGTGGACCTAACATACCTAGAATTTCTCCCTTAACTGATATCACCTCCACAAATCATTAATATCCCCTGGAATAGATACTGGGATTCAATGACCCATTTCTTGATTATTCATGTGTGCCTATTTCTTCTATATATAACCTTATGGTCACAAACCAAATGTGTCACTATGAAAAAAGGGCCTTTTAATCCTCAAAAGGCTCTACAACACCAAAGTATAACAAAAAACATTAGTGTGTTTTGGGTAATTCATAATATGTTTTCACCATATCCTCTATCCATATATCAGGTGTGATCTAAGAGACCCTAAACTAATGTAATACTAAGTCTGAGCTAAATTACCCTAAACTAAAGTGATAAAATGTCTGAACTAAAAGACCCTAAAATAAAGTGATAAAAGGCCCGAGCTAAATGAAAATAAACTAAAGAAATATAATTTTCGTACCAAAATAATCTAAACTGAAGTGATAAAAGGTCCAAGATAAAAGACACAAAAATAAAGTGATAAGGGGTCCAAGATAAAATACCCTAAACTAAAGTGATAAAAGTATGAGCTAAAATACACTAAACTAAAGTGAAAAAGGTCTAAGCTAAAATACCCTAAACTAAATAAATACATGGTCTGAGATACAAGAACCTAAAATGAAGTGATAAAAGGTCTGTGCTAAATTACCCTAAATTAAAGTGATAAAAGGCCTGAGCTAAACAAACATAAAATAATGAAATATAAGGTCCAAGCTAAAGGACCCTAAATTAAAGAAATATAATATTTGAGCTAAAATATCCTAACCTATAGAATGGAATCTATTTAGTATACAATAGCTTTTGAATTCCACCATATAGACATAGAAAAAATCAAGATTCTATTACAAATCCTATCATCTTCAAAAAAAGAATGTTCACCCTCCCTCCAGGAGATATATTCTACCCAACTGATCCATTTTTAAATCACTTGATGTCATGATTGTTGGGAAATATATCATCAAGAAACATAATGTTGGTTGGAATTCGTGATTATTTATTAGTAAATAATTATTATTATTTCATTATTGAAAACTAAGAATTAATGTTTCATGATATTATGAAATGGATGGGTATTTTTTATGATACATATTATATCAGAAAAATGAAATGTTATCCACATTATGGATAAAAAACCAAGGAAAAACATATAAAGTTCATCAAAACTATCCACTGATAAATCATGCAACATGATGAACCTCCACCTACTAGAGTATATTCTATGAATATAAGAGCCAAATAAATATTGAAAAATCATAGTTACATAACAACATAATCTCAGATGATTCCTTGAGTTCCTCAAGTCTCTAATCCAAGGATATTACATACTGGAATAGTTGATTAGTAGATTTAGTTTCCGCCTTAACGACCTGATGTAGCCTCTCCTTCCTAGAAATGACTTAAAGGCAAATATTTATTCCACATCAAGAAGTTCCTAATGATCTATCATATCCTTCTCAGATACTTTGAGAACTGGATGAAATTGGTAGAAATCTATTTTAATATGGATAATCTCAAACTCAATGTGACCAATTTTAAAATGAAAATGGCCAATTTCAATTTTCCTAGCCTTGATTATGTATGAGTGAGTGACTACTTGTATCACACACTGGGAAGCTTCCTTTATATCCTCATCCTAGTTCTGCTTCACCAAAGATGATGCCTTAGTTGCTACCACACTCAGTTAATTGGCCTCTTCTTCTCTCTCATAGAAACCACTTCCTTCACCCAAACATGAGGGGCAGAGTTGTCAAAGTCCTCATAACAAGGGTAAGAAACTTAAACTGAAGATGACCCACACGATCCTTCAACTCCTCCAAGGGGGTCTCCAAAACTAAGGCCAAAACCTCTCTCCACTTGTGTCGCCTCATCAAATGATATAATGTCTTAGATCCCAGGCCCTCAACCAAACCCATCTGGGGAATGCAAAAGTTTTCTAGGATCAGGTCACTCAGAGGAAGAGTTGTCCTTATATTCTTGGATGATTAAGGGAGATAACTAACCTCTACATTAGTTTTTCTAGTCAAAGGAACCCCAAGGGAGAAGGCAAAACATCCTATAAACTATGGGGTGAAAGCTCTAAATCAAGGGAAAAAAGGAATTGTCATTAATATGATAAAAAATACAGAATCACCATCGAATCAATGCATATGAACAAGTTTAGAAATATAACTTTATAAATTGCATCACTAGAGACAAACCCTAACCCAACCCCATCCTCAAGAGAAGATATAATTACCTCCTGTGACTAATAACTTTTTGTAACTTTGGAATCTTTTCTTTAAGATGTTCTTCATTCACCACTCTTAAGTGATATAGGGACAAGGAGTTATTATTAAGAAATATTACACAAATAAAAAAAATTAAAGTATTGAAGAATTATTCACCATTAACAAAACTTTATTCCATACAATATAATGCTTTATAATATTAAACACTTCTTTCAGCATCCTCTAAAACTGAATCCACCCATGTTGGATCAAATTTTACGATCACTGAAACATATGCAGTAGGCAACATACAAGATTGAATCAGCACCTCATCCACCTTTACTAATTAATGGGTTGTAATCGATAGAGAAAGAATTTATAAATAATCTAAATGATTTCCCACATCATCAGAAGAATATAAATTCTCTTCCTAATGATCTTTTCAGAAAACTACTCTTTTTTTACATGTCAAAATCTGTTTCCACAGTATTCCAGGGAAAGAAAACATTGAAACACCATACTTACTTGAGGATTTAATAGGGGGACCTAAAAATGCAAGGATATTTCTTTTATTCTTCTTCCTGTATGAGTGATTCTCTTCAGATGGTGATGAAGCTAAAAATATAGCTCTAGAAGTGGAAATTTTTTCTCTCATCTGAGAATCTAGACCTTGGAACTCCCAATCATCAGTTCCCCAATCACAACCAAATTCGTATCCCATAGACATACCATAATGATTATATTCATGGGACGGTATATACGGATGAGCTTTAGCATCCTCCCACTATTTAATCATATAAATGATGTCAATATAGTTGAAATGGAACTATGAACCTTAAAAAATAGTAGTAATTATATACTTATCACTTCCTCAGTGATGGGATAACTCTGTTTGTCTGCAACATTTTTTAGTGTTCCTGGGAAAACCATTTGGTGGAATAGTATAAAGGAAAATATACCACCTTTTATACTCACCAAAGTAACATCAAGGTCTAAAATAAATCCCCGACTACCTCAGGATGGTCTTTGAAGGTTATACTAAGAGGGGTAGTGATAGAGGAGAAACCATTCAAAAGTTTCTCTACCTGAAAAAATATTCCCCAAAGCTCATCCTATTTTTTAACCTTCCAAACCACCATTGATGAGATATTATGGAAACAATAACTATAGTGAAATATCACCTTACAACACTAAATTTTATTGTATATTTTTCATTAATTTCTTCTTCTAGAAATGGTAAACATCTGGCATCCTTACAAGGTGCTTTTGGGGTTATAAAATCTCTATAATCTAGTTTCTTTCCAGGTCTGGGATTGTTCTCAACTGACGGTGGTTTGAAGGACTCACTTAAAAATTTGGATAATATTCTATTGAGATATGAGTGAATCCAAATATCCATATAATCATGAGATAAAACAATTTTTTCATTACAAGAAGGATGGTGTACCTCAACACCAGTCTCTTCTTTTGTATGGATTATGAGATACAATTAGATTCTCTTCAAATTTAATATAAATAGAATGAAGTCACATTTATTGGGCACATACTAATTATTGGATGAATTTTCATGGTTCGTACAACTGGAAAATAACATCCTAGTCATTATGGGTAGAAAGAAAACCATAATGGAGTGACATCATGTATTCCTGTGCCTCAAGACTGGGCTCACCATTTTCAATAATATCTTTTATTGGAATTTTTATATATGTTATAAAAGATAAAATTCATAACAGGTCACATAATACCTAGCATATAAATTTTCAATGTAACGGGTATTACCCCATTGGTGCACTGTTAGTATGAAACAATGTGGGAATTCAGGATACCCCAGATGTTTATATACTCATAAACACCCAAGTGAGATCTTATCCAACCCCATAATACTTGTAAGGGCCCCATAATCCTGTAAGGGGTGTTAACTTTTTGAACATGGTGAAAAAGACAATAGATTTGGGCCAGTATAGGGATGGCTTGCCTGATATTCTCCCCACCTTCCATGGAGGTTTCCATTATGAAATATTAAACACTAAATCCTCATTTTTCCTTAAATGGGGAATAATTACCAACTTAGGTACATGGATAGTAATCCGACCAGTTGGATAGACCGATCAACATTAAGAACAACTCCCCATCCCCATTCATTAAACTCACCTTTTTCATCCATGGTCTAGTAAGAACCTAGTGCACTATGGGATATCCACTCTAGGAAATGAACCCTTTAGAAGGGAATGTGTTTGTAACAACTCCCCATCCCTATTTTTCCTCAAATTTGTTTTTCTATTAAGCATTATACCCATGTACTAAATGAGATATCCACTATAAAAAATTAACCCTTTAGAAGGGAATCTTCAGCTTCTTAATCTACTCCAAGGTTAGAGGAGGATCCCTTATTAATTCATTACAAGGGAAGAGTGGATGAAATAAATCATCATATGCTCCACCTAATATATGTTAACCATAAATCTGCACTACATCACATAGGCTAACACCCACCTAACTATATATGAGGTGGAATGTGTTTGTATCCATACTCCTATGGATGAACAACTACATAATTAGACCCTTATTGTAATAATAATATGTCTATGATATCTAGAAAGACTCATATAATCCAGTTTTCTTCAACTACTGAGAAATTTTAGAATTAGTGTATTGAACTCAGAAGGGCCATCAACAGTACAGTCTACAACTACCTCCCAATTAGAATTCCCAGTTGGATACCCATCCATGTTTCTTTATCAGTGGAAAACTTCTAGATTATTTAATGGTACATATAAACATCCTCATTAGGAGCTCAATCATTCCCATCAACATATATGAACATGAATTTCAATAGGTTCCCATCTTCACAGCCCCCCTGGGAGATAAAGTAACCCCCAAAGGTATGTTTTATTAGAAGGTGATATGGGTCTTCTGAATCTAAGAGGAAGGTATAAATGATGACTTTGGAAGAGGGATTGGGACATCATTAATGATACTAAACCCATAAATGGGTAGGAAGTCTAAAAGTGGATAGTTTGAAAATTTGAATCCAATCAGCTTTATCAAACTCAATTGAAGTGACCTAATGTCTCAACAACAAGATGGATCCACACTCACCATTATAGAATCAAGATGATAGATTGCTTCTTTTTCTACTTTCTTCAATGGCTTATGAAAATTTTAATGATAACTAAAATACATATGAATAAAAGCAAGTGGCATATGTCTAATGGGTAAAATAAAATATTTTCAAAGAAAAGACACAATAAACCGATTGTTTCATGAGAATAACATGAGTTAGAAAGTTATTCGGGAATAAAACAAGTATTTTTTGATTCACCAAACCTCCAAAGGTTTCATAGGTCATATAACCTCATAGGGAATCATGTGATCACATGATACTTTGGAGACTTGCGATCGTATGACCTAGACATGGTCAAAAAATTCACATGAAAATCAATCAATCATATGATCGAATCTGAAGACCACAAGTAAACTTCAATAAAATAGAAACCCTCACAACGAAAGTTCAAAAATTTACCAAAATATAATTTTCATTCTGTTTGAATGGGAACTTTCTCAAGAATGGTATTGTAGAATAGTCATCATGAAAGAAGTGCTCACAGTGGGGTCATGTGATTTGGTCTCACGGAATGGTCTCAAGATAAAGGAACATAATGAATGAAAGGTGAGAGCACACTAGAGAAGTAGTATAAAGTGAAATTAATGGATATACGCCCCTATATATAAGGAATTTCAAAGAATACCATGTGTCACTTGGAATACCAGATGTCTCCCCAGACACTGATTCAAAAAATTGTCAAATACATTGGAAGACATTTAATTTCCTCAGAACTAAGACCTTATCCCCTTTAATTTCACTCCTAAGGAGAGGGATTTGTTGAAACCCTCCAAATAATCATCATAAAAATCAAAAAGGAATAAATACATGGATATGGGTATTATTTTTCCCATAAAAGGAAAAGGAAGAAAAAAGGTGGTTGAAGTTCGTGAATCACATGGGCCTCCAAGGGATATGTAATTACATGACAATAATATGGTCATGTGAAGATACCATATGCAACACATATCATGTGAATAACACTACTGAAAAAACGACCTATACCCACGGTTCAAACTGTGGGTATAGCCCCCAAAACTATGGGTATAGGCTATACCGACAGTTTTTGGAACCGTGGGTTGGAACGACGTCGGTATAGGGTTCTGAACCTATACCCACGGTTTTGGAGAACTATGGGTATAGGGGAGTCAAAATGTGCACCACTGTTGTTCCAGCGTGGCACACAACAGACCCCACAGTTTTCAAACTGTGGGGTAATTAAATTCAAAAAATCCGCAGTTGGTGAGACTTGATCCAGGCCTCATGGTGCGCCTCCCAGCCACGCCTCACCAGGGAACCAACCAAGCTGTCCGTTTTATTTGGTATATATAATATATCTACATATATATATATTAATATCTACCACGTTTAGTAAATTAAAATAAACCGTGTTTTGGAAAATGTTGAAGGCAGTAGGATTTGAACCTGCGCCTGATAACTTGGATCAATGACGCGCTTCACCAAAGGACCAACCGGGATAATAATTTTATTATTTTTATGAACATACATCTATGTATATATATTAATATGATCCTTATTTCGATAAAATGTCAACAATGTGAATCGAACACGCGACCTTCAACAAATGACGAGAAGCATTTCCCAACTAAGTTACAAATTTTTTTGAAATATATATTTATTTTTATGTAAATATATTAATCTAGACTCTGAATAAATGTCTTCCCGCCAAGTTTTGTTTCGTGTCCCGACTAATTTTTCCCCCTCCATAACGTGGGAAATCTATACCGACGGTTCTTCAAAACCGTGGGTATAGGTCTTAAAATAAAATCCAATACCCATAGTTTTGATGAACCGTCTGTATAGGTCTTCAGAAAATACCCTATACCCACAGTTTTTTCCAAAACCGTGGGTATAGGTCTTAAAAGAAAACTATGCCCATGGTTTTTGGCACAACCGTGGGTAAAGAGGGCCTATACCCACTGTTTTCCATAACCATGGGTATAGGTGGAATATACCCATGTTTTTTCAAAACTGTGGGTATAGGCTTCACACACTATACCTATACCTACAATTTTTTTGAAAACCGTGGGTATAGACCCATTTCCAGTAGTGTAATCCCATGAAGACATTTTAAAAATCCTTGTTGATCTCACCAATGTTCCTTAAATAACCATTGGACATGCAGTGGTGTCCAAATGAGCTCCCCCTGGACATTAATTCTATCAACTTATGAGTGCATGGAAACACATAAAAAAATCCATAAAATGTGGAAGGAAAATAGACAGAAGAAGGAATATTATCATGTTCATAAACCTCACAAGATGGATCACTGATGAGGAGATCATTTCCCTCCAACAACATTTAAACAAACATATGAGACCCCTCAGCCTTTGTAAAAGAAAATAATTGAAATAAAAGGGGAGGAGCTGAGGGATAATATCAATCCTAAAAGTCAAGAAACACACCCCAGGAGATCATCCAAATACTATGAGACTTTGAAAACATGTCCACCTAATCTCGTAAAAGACCCCCTGAATGAAATCATTGTAAGAACATTAGTTTTTTTATGAGATACAAATTCTAATTATTTTGGTTTAAATATTTTAATATAGGGTAATATTGATACCAAATTTGATCATGGGTCTTTCTGGGGTGTCTAGGGCTTGTTCAGAGCCCAAAACCCAATCTTTTAGGGTCAAATAATCATGGCGCACAATAAGAATAAACAAATCAAGGAAGGCTGCATAGTTAGATTAAAACATGTGAATATGGAATGTGGGGAGAAATAGGATGCATGGTTATTCCAAACCATGTGAAATGGGGTGCTCAATCATGCAACAACCTTGGAAGTTTTGACAGTGGGGTTTGACATTGTTTTTGTATGGTTACTCAATCTATGTGAGGAAACCATATGGGTTCCCCTTATCTATAGCTAACCATGCATGGTTGGCACATGGCTTGTCATACCATGTTCCTAAACTATGTAACCTAACTATTTTGGGTAAAATTATTGTTCTCCCTTAAATTCTATTAAACCAAAACTCATTTAATCATTCTCCCATGGAAAGAAAAGGCTCTTTATTTTTAAGCTCCCTCGGTGGCTATTCTTGGGTCATATCCCATTCTTGCATCCAATCTCTAATTTAAGAACCACTCATCTCATTGGATATGTATCAGAGAATTCTCAATTCATTTTTATCCTTTATTAATTATTTTGTATATCTACTATTATATTTAGGTGAAATCTCTTTCCACATATTTTCAGGTTCTTTATCCTTTATTTGATTTTCTTCCAATTTGTGTTGAATTTGGATCTAATACAGGATGTTCACTCTACTACTGAACCATGGTAGGTGATCTATACTTTTCCTGTAGGTTTTGGTTCTTTATTCAGATATATTCCATTGTCCCCCCATCATATTTTTAATTAAAACCCTGAAATGGAACTGGTTAAATGAATTAATTGAATTGGATTTATTAGGGTTTCCCTTTAGTTCTTTTGGGATGTATTTTCAGTTTCTGCCCTACCAAAATCCACCCATTAGGTGTGCCATGTATTTTACATGAATTTACCCTTTTGTTAAACCACCTACGGTATGTGGTTTATAGTTTTCCTAATTAAAGCAAGCTCAATAATTCTTAATTGGAATTGAATCGTTGACTAGGATATTTATTTTCCTCTTTTCCTTATGTCAATATTTTATTCCATGATTGAATTAAATAAATGGATTTGTAATGATTTGTTAAATGAGTGGGTATACTCATTGGATACTTTTGAGTTACTTAATAGTTATTTTGTAAATGTGGTAAGAGTGGGTATACTCTTTGGATTCCTTTGAATTTGAATTACAGATTATTAGTGGGTATACTCATGCTATTAAATGGAAATGGTATTGATTGATTAATGAAATGAGATGTATTTGAAATGATAGTGGATTCCTATGTTAGTATACTAAGGATATTGATTCCATTTATATTCCTTGGATGTTATTCCTTGGATCTTTAATGTGATAGTGGACACCATGGATAGAGTATGGTCCTTGGGTATTGATTCGATGGGATGACTTAGGGCTTTCTACCCCATGGATCTAGCTTGCATGGGATCCCGTAGGACATGTTTTCTAAGACATGCTCCTAGGACTACAATGAGTGGCTGGCTGAGTTTCCATCAAGATTCTCCTGGGAATCGACGAGGATACCTTGGTATTATACACCTTCGATCCATCCATTTGTGGTCTAACACTACGATTATTATAACATGTCCATGAGAAATATGCATTCTTGGATGAAAAGCTCGACTATGGATGTTAATGCCCCATGGGTTTTGTAGTAATGCCACATTTTACATAATAGGTGTGGATGTACAATGAGGACGTGTTAGTTAATTTTGCTCTTTTTGTAGCTATATTGTTAGAGGAGCTTGACCATATTTTATAGGGTGCCTTTAAGAGGCTATTTTAGGGTTATTGGTTTAGTTGTTACATGGAAAACAAATATTTACATTTATTTACAGCTTACCTTACACATTGTTTATCTAGTTATATAGAATAGCTCAGAATTGTATATATCTCTGGGTGGTTAACTACTAGAATTGTATCTCACACCCTATTTGGGCTGCCATTGGGTACCGAAATAGACAATTTTGATGCTAGTAGGGACTGAGGAAAGTGCCCTCAGTTCGATACTTGATTTTGTACCATGCTTAAGAGCATGAGACCACTAGACCGAGATAAGGCTTGTGATACTATTTGGAGATAACATTCTCAGCCTTTTTGGTATTTTGAGATATGTATTTTACAATAATAATTTGCAACCATTTAGGTTGTTTTATAGATACATGTATCATCATCAATGTATATGAGAAACTTATGGAATTTTTATCTAATCTTTATTAGTATCTATTGGTTGCATGGTTTAATTATTATGCTATTGAAAATTATTGATATTATCTTCTGTTACACTCTAGAAATGAGGTTATATCCTCCCCAATGATACAGCTAGGTCCTTACTATTTTTCATAATCCTCTGCTGTTTTGTAAGATGCACTTGAGGCTATGTGACCCACCAGGCTTAGGACACTGTTGGGTGGCATCTGGGTCCGAGACGTTACAAATTGGTTTCAGAGTATTTATTTTCCAATATTATTTACTATTTGGAAGGAAAAAAATGAATAAGAAGGAATAAGAATTTGGTAATGAGATATGCCCTAGAGTAGCTATCCCATGTACACAAAAAATCCAAATTGCCTTGGATGATATTACTATTTACTAGATTTTGTCTATAACAGTTGATTTGATTCCACCATTGGGTGATGAACTTGAATTTGAAATGTTATTATTGATATGATTATGTTTTATATTCTATTTCAACTCGATGATATATGGGTATTCCATCTCTGGCATCATACAATGCACTTGTTAGAAATCACATGCCATGTGTCATTCCATTCCATTTAGGATGCCTTACTTGTTGCATGTTGTTGTGATAGGTGTTGTGATAGATGTATATACTATTTTGATAGATTTTTTTGTAGTGAATAGATAATTGATTGCATATATTTTTTCATAAGGATTATGGTCCCTTATGGAATGAAAAGTGATGCACCTTTTAATTCAATCATTTAAAGAGAATGTGATATGGTGTGGATTATATGGGTGACACATTTTTATTCATAAGGTTTATGAGACCTTATGAATTGGAATGTGGTGAAAAATTGGTTCAACCCTTAATAATGGATTACAGCATGCAATTAAATGAATATGAATTCAAGTGGAAAATTAAAACGATGTATAGAGACTCGAACTAGCCTCAAGTTTTGAGTTGGAAAGAGGGAATGCTTCTAGTGGAGTTCTTTGATGTCCATTTTACCACCAAGAAGTGGGATATGAAACATTTTTAAAAGGGTTTTGATTTTTCCTACACCTTTCAGCTATAATCTTGGATATCAAATATTTTTGAGGTGTGTTTTTTGGAATTGTAGAGGCATGAAAACATGGAGTCCTCTAGATGTACAACAATAGGGATGCAATAACCATGATCTAGAGGTGGTGGGCTATGGGCTACCAGTGGATCCCCTTTTAGTGCTAGCTGTCACACCAGCTAGTGTTCTAGATGCAGGTGCTGAGCCGCAGTTCAATGATGGGTTTTATCGCTTCATGCAGACTATTCCGGGAGCATCGTAGCCAACCTTGTATATGGATGAGTAGACATGTGTGTTCCAGAATCAGAAAACTCCCACCTTTTTATGGGAAAATAGTCTATAGGATACTGAGATGTGGATTGAGATAATGTTTTCAACATTCAATAACCATGAGAAACCTCTTGATATGAGAGAGAACATTGCAACATATATGCTTCTTGAAGTGACAAAGTGCGGGTTGGATGTTTAGAACTAAGATGATAGGCTGCGAGACATTGTCTGAGTTGATTTCTAAACTAGGTTCAATGAATGATTTTACCCAAAGGCTATGTGGGAAGAGTGGGATAATAAGTTCATGCATTTGGAGTAGGATACTGGGATAGTTATGGAGTACTTGACTCTCATTATAAAACTGCATCATTTTGTGATGATGTACCTTGAAGATGAGCTATCAAGGGTGATATGTTTTGAGGAAGGCCTCTGACATGCTATCATATCTCAGATCAACGTGTTCATATTAATCTTTATTTATTTAATTTTGAATCATGCACTGATTACAAATCTTGACCCAAGGTAATATGGGGGCATAGAACGAGGAAGTGTGGTCTCTCATCCAAGTATCTCAACTTCTTGTAGTAGGAAGCGACCTTATGAGGCTTCATGGGAGATGAGTACCAGTTATGATATGAGTAATATTAGCTTGGTTTTCTATCATCAATGTGGAATATGGGGCCACATGAAGAATCAATGTGATTATGACCCAGTCAAGTTCCAAGATTTTGGTAGGATGTGACACGTGTAGTGTTTTTGTGGGATCTTTTCTTCGGTAGTGAGTTGTAGGGGATCAGATCTAACACAAGGTTCCAGAGTGATTTTATAAACTCCAAATATAATAGGGAGTGGAATTTGTGATAATAGATAAGGCTAAGGAAGAGGTGGTCATGGCCGAGGCTGCTAGTCACCAATTACACCAAGACATTAGAGTGAGCCTACTTCGAGTACTGAGGTTATGTCATAGAGTCATGGTTAGGGCTAGTTCTTTTCTATACATCCTACCCCCGAGGATTAGGGTGTTGGAATATATATTGTGAGAGGTACGATCTAAGTATCCTATACTATTATATCTTCTATTTTGATATAGGTTCATCACATAGTTTCATATCTACACCTATGGTCAAAAGATTTGGGATTTTTATACTATCTTTTGAGAGAATTATGATTCTAGAAACTTCATTGGGAGTTAGGAAAGAGGATGTGACCCAGTATAGTGAGTTATTCATTGAGGTTGGTGGGTATAACATTATCTGTAATCTTTTTTATCATGGGATGAATGGGTTTTACATCATACTTAGGATTGAATGTCTAGTATATTATCAAGATTACAACAACTTCTAATGATGGAGGGTTAATTTTACATCACTAGAGGGTGAATTTTATACTTATGAGGGTAAATAAGAATTCTGAGTGAGCTAAGATAGATAAGATAATCATGGGATAGGCAGAATTATATCCCAGATCAGTAGTTTGTATCTAGATGATTAGGGAGTGCGTTAGACGACATTTCCACCAATGGTTGATCATTTTAGGTATGTGTTCCCAAACGACTTTTCTATTTTACCACATTATATATAGTTTTATTTCTCCAGTGAGATAGTTCCATGATTTTCACTAGTATCCATAAATCCTTTTAGGATAATAATGACAGAGTTGTAATAGCTCAAGAGGCAGCTAGAGCATTTGGAGGAAAAGGGGTTTATCTGACCAAATACTTCTCTGTGGGGTTCTCTAGTCCTATTTTTGAAGAACGAAGATGGTAACCTCAAAATATGAGCCGATTATCAGAAATTGAACAAGCTAATAGTTAGGAATCATTATCCTTTACCACAGATAAATGACCAGTTTGACCAACTTCAAGGAGATCAGGTTTTCTTGAAAATCATCTTGAGGGAAGGTTATCACCATGTATCTGTTCGACCTCTAGAAATACCTTATAAAACCTTTAATATAAGTTGTGGTATATATTAGTATCTGATCCTACCATTAGGTCTCATGAAATCTCTAACATTTTTTTATGGAATTTATAAACCAAGTCTTCCATCTTTATCTGGAATATTTTGTGGTGGTTTTCATGGTTTATATCTTGATGTATTATCATAACCGACAAGACCCTTCCAAAAATATTGAGATCATTTTGAATACAATCATAGAGTATTAGTTATATGATAATCTCAAAAATTACCATTTCTGGATAGATTATATTTACTTCCTAGGTCACATCATCTTTGAGATAAGAGTATTAGTTGACTGAGAGAAGGTGAGAGATGTAGTTTCTTGGGAGCATCCCAAGAACATATTTGAGGTATGCAGTTTCATAGGTATGGATGGTCAGTAATGTAATTTCATATAGGTATTCTCATTCTTAACAACTCCACTAATGGGATTTACTAAGATGGGTGTGATGTTTGTATGGTCAGATACATGTGATACGAGCTTCAAGAGTTGAAAGGATGATTGATTTGAACACCGATACTAATATTTATAGATATAGGTAGGAGTAAAACTATGTACTAAAATGCATTAGGTATCATTATAGGATTATTTATTATGTATGGGTAAATATTCATGGTGTATGGGTCTCAATAGTTGAGGCCATATGAGAGGAACTACTCGATACATGATCTCGAGTTAGTTGTAGTTGTTCTTGCTTTGCACTTTTGGATGCATTACATAGAGGGAGAGTGTTTTGTGGTGTAAATGGACCAGAAATGACTCATGTATGTATTTAGACATCATGATATGAATTTGAGGAAATGAAGGTGGGTCAATTACCTATAGTCATTCAATTTATGAGCTTTCCTACATGTTTGGTAATGGTAATATAGTGGCGGATGCACTGAGTAGGAGGACTCAGATACAAGCAGTGTAATAGGAAAATAATGAGTGGAAGACTTTGGATTTATTTTCCAAGATTGATTTGGTGGTGAAGTATAGTCATGGGATGAGTTTTATATCATCTTTAGCTATGACCTATACCATGGTGGAAAGAGTGAGGATGAGACATCTATCATATTCACATGGAATGGTACCATTAGAGAGTGTTGTAGGTGAGGACTGGACTTCCCATTAGACTATAAATGAGGATGATATTATGTGTATCCATGGTCAAATTTTGGTTAAAGTTGAAATGTGTGAGGAGTTGAAGTGGGAGTTTCATACCTCAACTTTGGCAGTACATCCTAAAGTCACCCCAATGTTCCGTGACTTACGCCATTAATAATGGTGGATGAGTATGAAGTGTGAGGTAGGTAGTTTCATTATGAGGTGTTGTACCTATCATCAGGTGAATGAAAACAACATTTAGTATCTAGAAATTTATAGCAGTTACTTATTACTAAGTAAAAATGGGATGGCATCATGATGGATTTCGTGACTGATTTACTGAGGTCACCTCAAGGTGAAGATGTTGTGTGGGTTGTCACTGAAAGGATCCTGAAGGTTGATCATTTCCTACCAATCAATGAGACCTTTAGTTTTTATGAACTTAGGAGGTTTTATATCTTTTAGATTATGCAACATCAATGGATCCCGTGCACTATAATTTCAGATAGGGATGCCTGGTTTATGTCATGTTTTTGGGAGAGTTTGTAGAGGGAATTTTGTACATAGGTTCTTATAAGAATAACATAACCCCCTCATATTTTTGTTTAGTTAGAGCATATGATATAGGTTATTGAGGATATACTGAGATCATTCTTCTTAGAAATTTTGGGGTAAGCTTCTGAGAGTCATATTATCCTGTTCGTGTTCTCCTAAATAAATAGTTATGTAGCGGTGATAAAAATGTTACCTTATGATGGGTTTTACTATAGGCCATGTTGATCACCCATGTGATGGTAAAAGGAAGGTGAGTCATATTTAATGGGACCATGTCTCATGTTGGAGACATGTGAATAGGTCCAGTTGATTCACAAGTATATTGATACTTTATAGGCTTGACAAAAATCTAACTCCGATCATTACAGATGACAACAAGAGTTTGAGGTTAGAGATAAGGTTTCCTTATGTGTTTCACTGAGATTGGGACACTGGATAATCAAAAGTCAGGGTAATAATTCATAGTGATATGTTGGGACCTTCAGGATTCTTGGTTGAGTTGAGCAAATAGCCTATTAGTTGTAGTTACCCTATAGGCAGTGATCCATGCAAGATTTCTACCACGTATCTCAGCTGTGACATAATCAACCATACCCTTATGATGTTTTTCAACTTAATGAGGTGTAGTTAAAGGTAGATTCATCCTTTTAGTATCATCCTATTTGTATCGTTTACAGGAGCACAAATGTTATTTGAGGCTAGTTAGTTCCTCTAGTATGGGTTCTATGGAAGAATGATCATTTACCTAATGAGACATGGGAGTAGGATCCTGCTGTACATGCTTAATGTCCAAAATTATTATCGAATGGATCTTGATCACCCTTGAGAGGGAAATTTGGGGACGAATTACATTAAGTGTGTGTGTGCAGGGGGGGAGGGGGGGTGATTGTAAGAATCTAGGTTTTTTATGAGGAATGGATGCTTTTTATTTTGGTTAAAATATTAAAATATGGCATGATATGGATACCCAATTTGATCATGGGTGTTTCAAGGCAATTCATGGCATGTTCAGAGCCCAAAATAAAAAAATTTGGGTTGAAATAATCTTGGATAATGATTAGATTAAACTGTGTATGGAAGCCCACATGGTTAGATTAAACAGTATGAGGCTAGAAAGTGTGGAGAACAAGGCCACATAGTTATAAAAACCCATGCTAAATGGGGAACATAGACATGTAAAAACCATTAAAAGTGTGATAGATGATTTTGGAATAGTTTTTTCACCTTGTAGGAGCCCATTCCCTGTATCTAAACAGGCATAGTTTTAGAATATTTTTCTTCTAACCATGCAAATAAATTGTAAGACCCAAATATTTTGGGTAAATTGGCTATTTTTCCCTTAAAATTTTATTAAAAAAACACTATTTCTTTTCGTCATATAGACTAAAAATTTTCATGATTCTTGATCTCCATTGGTGGTTATTCTTGGGTTTGATCTTGTTCTTCCATCTGATCTCCAATTCAAGTTGCTCTTGTCTAATTAGACCCACAACGGTCAGTACTCCATTAAGTTTTATCAATTCATCATTATTTTGAATATAAGTTGTAATATTTAAGTGAAAACACTTTCCCCCAATTTTTAGGTGCTTAATCCTTTCTTTGATAATCACATGATCCAAGTTGAAAAAGGGGTTGATACTAGACAAACACTCTACTACTGAGCCACAATAAGCAATCTTTTCTTTTTTTTTCTATTGGTTTTGCTGATATATTAGGCTAGTAACTATTGTGTTACCTACCATAATTTTTGATTCGACCATGAAATTTAATTGGTTAAATTAATTAACTGAATTGGACCAATTAGGGACTCCCTTACATTCTTTTGAGATGTATTTTTGTTTTTCTATGAACTAAAAGACACCCCTGGTATGTGACATGTATTCAAATTGAGTTTTATATTTTGTTAAACCAACCATAGGGTGTTATTTATTACTTTCTTGGTTAAAGGAAGCCTAATTAATCTTAATTGGAATTGAATTATTGACTCAAAGGTGAATTTTACTCCTTTCCTTGTGTAAACATTATATTCCATGCTTGATTTGAATAAATTGACTTTTAATGATATGTTAAATTAGTGGGTATACTTATTGGATACTTTTTAATTAACTAATGTTAATCAGGTAATTTTGGTAAAAGTGGCTATGCTCTTTTATTTTAGTTGAATGTGAAGTGTGGATAATGAGTGGGTATACTAATTTTATGAAATGGAAATGAGATTGACTAATGAATGAAGTGAGTTTTTTTAAATGGCAGCGAATGATTGGTTGGTATTCTAAGGGCCTTGATTCTATTTAGATGCCTTGGATGTTATTCCTTGGATGTAGAATGCGATATTGGATGCCTGTAATAGAGTATTCTCACTGGGTGTTGATTAAATTTTATTCCTTGGACCACGATACACCTTGGATCCAACTTTCTTGGACTAGTTTAGGATATTTTTGATATGAAATTAATCTTTGACTCCAACCAGTGCCTAATTGAGTTTACATCAAGAAGCTCCTAGGACTTGAAGAGGATTCTTTGGTCTTATATACCTTTTATCCAAACCTTTATTTCTTGAAATATTGATTATTATGGCTCAAACATGAGAAATATATATGCTTGGATGATTTTCTTGGTTGTTGGCTATTCTAGAAAATTGGTATGTATGGAAAGGCTATATTTGATGTGACAAGAGTTGATATATGGTGATTCCATGTTAGTTATTTATTCTCTTTTGTACATTCCTTGTTAAAAGAACTTGAACATATTTTGTAGGGGTCCTTGATAGGATATTTCAGTGTTAATGTTTTAGTTGTTACATGACATGTGAATCTTTTTATTTATTTACTTCTTTCCTTTTTATATGAACACGATTTAGGTTTTTATATTTCCTAACCTAGAATTGTATAGATATTTGGGTGGTTATAAACTAGGATTGTATCTCACATGATATTCAGTACACCATTAGGAGACCTAATAGACCATTTAGATATAGGTAGGGACCAAGGAAAGCTCCCGCATTTCAACTGTTGATTTTGTACCATTCTTAGGAGTAGGGGATCACATGACTAAGATGAGGCTAATGATTCTATTTTGAGATATCACTTTTTGGACTTTTTGTTTTTGAGGATATATATATTGTACTATACTAATTTGTACCTATTTTGGATGGTTTATAGATACATGTATCATAATCATTGTATATGAGACAATTCTGAACTTTTTATATATTCTTTCTTAGTATATATTGTCTGTATACTTTAATACACCCACTATTGAATGTTATTCATATTTTTCTATGTTACAATATGGTAATGAGTGAATAGTCCCCATAACTAATTTTGGGATGTTACAATCCTCATCAAGTTAGAGGTCTTAGGTTTGTCCAGGTGACCTCACACTTCCCCTTTAGTTCTCCAAGGACAAATAAATGGTGTTATCTGTGAAAAACTTATGCATACCCATATAACCATTATTGTTCACGTGATACATAATCAAGAGATAGAGTGATTGTATTTGAAATTACTCATTTAATTACACATGACCCTCATGATTTGGAAAATGAAGGAAAGAAATAAAAAAAGAGGATGTGAAAACCTCCTTTTGTTGTATAACCCGTGATATATGCTAGGGATATCCATAACATTGTCACATGAGACTTCTTGACAAGCTGATATGATGTCATGAATGAATCCGTAAGATCAGTCCTTGCCTCATGAAATATCCCAGATAGGGCTTCATGCATTACATGAGTTCCTCTATGTAGAAACATTGATCCTCCAAAGGCCCTTAGACATTTTAATATGAAAATATATAAGTCCTTTGACATGATCCCGTAATTAAAAAAGTTATTTTTAATTGGAAATAACAAAATAAAGGAGGGATTGATGGGAATGACTTGAGGTTGCTAAAAATTAGGTGTTTCCCTTGAATAAGATTCAAGGTGGTAGCTCACAAAGATGTATGAAGTCGAGATCCTTCACCGAATCCAGCTTGGACTCACATTATATGAACCAAAAAAATAGGAAAACAACTAGGGTGGTGATACCTATAAGTACCATACCCTATTATGAAAACATGAGACGGTGATCAAGAGAAGAAAGGACACACACTGACCATTACTCTCTTTGGATAGATGAACTTTAGAGACCATTCACCGATGTTAGAGAATATTTATAAGAGTGGTTGATATTGTGAACAAAAAAATATTCCCATAAGATAAATTTTGGGGAACCATTAGTATGGTCACAGACCATTTAAAAAGCGATTCACATGATCACCAAAAGATATCACAAATCACTTCTGATAAGACATGCAAAGAACATCCCACACAACTGATTGATTATGTGGGAAATAATACAATCTAACAAACTAAAAATCAAAGGCTTTAGAAAAATATAGGCTAGAATAAAGAATAATGATTGGATATATAATAAAATAATATACATGATTATTCTCTTGTGCTTCACATTATCTAACCAGGTCATGCGACAACACAAGGACTTGTCACCCAAATTATGAGATAATTCTTTGTCATACTATATTGTTAATGCGAAGTCCTTTGGACATATCAAAGAAAGTTACATGGTGTCCCCCAAACAGGACACCCTAGTTTCATGAATCCATTCAGTCTCCCAATCCTAGAATCGTAGAGCTCTTCATACATGTCTCATGACCCATATATCAGTGCCAGTTCATGTCATAAAAGTCTTACAGTAGCACTCGAACATGCAAAATGTCTCTTGAAACACCCTCTAAACAAGTCAAAAAATATTCATGCTACCCTCCAAGCATTTCATCTAGGATATGATACACACAGTAAGGAATGAAACATTGAATCTCATGATGCTTTACAAATGTGTCAACCAGCCCTTATGATGACACCAAGGAATGTCAGCTGGGTTATGTGATACCCTCTAGACAAACCAGCCAGGTCTTGTGATGTCCTAAGGAAAATTTATATGGTTCATGTGATTCCCTCTAGACAAGAAGGATAAGATACAAGGGAATCCTAGGATTTTATAACCTTCTCTATCTTCAATATGTAAGACCCCATGATAAGTGAAATCATAGTGTGTAATCCCCGATAAAGGGAACTATGATGAAAATGATACCTTCCATAATCAAGAAATGTAAGACACCTCCCATTGGTTCAAACTCTATTATAGTCTTCCAAGGGAAATTCCATAATATAAGTCCTTAATAAACAATAAAACCCATTGATTACATTCCATGACTTTTTTTTCAAAATGAGAATGGCTCATTTGAGCTTAGGGAGTTGCAACGGTCAAATCATATGTATAATAAACCTTTGAAAAGACTAGGGAAAAAGAAATGCGTAAGCCTCGATCTACTAAACTACGATGACCATGATTCCTACTATGATCGAGATATGTAGAATGCCTCTTGGAGACTCGATACCCATATTAAGCACCTCAAGTGATGTACCAATGCATAAGCCCCACATCCATGTGTAGTGGGACTTATTACATTCCATACTTTGTTTTTCACAATGAGCATGAATCTCATGGGATTAGGGAGTTGTAATAGTCATATCATTAACATCACAAGTATCCACCATCTAGGAAACATATTTATGTAAGTCCTAATGAGTGGTGTGACAAATTATCCTCAACACAAGTAAATCAACCTTGGGACAATTCTTAAGGGAATGACTAAACTACAGTAACAATGACTCCTACTATAATTGGGATACATAGGATGAATTTATAATGGAAAATATCAAATATTCACCCACTTTAGTGAAAGTCCATTTATGTCTCCAATATATTAAATTTTAGGACCCAATAATTCCCATGGTATGACCAGCCAACCTCACCCATCAATGGCATGAGAAAATAAATGAACTACCAAAACTATGAAATTATCAATAATTAGGATATGTAGGATGTCTCCCAAGGGCTTGATCTTGAACGTATGATTCCATTGATAACTCATATATGTTTTTTCTGTATGTTTTTAGAACTACATGGTTTAATGTAATACATGGGATTTGATTCTAAGAATAACTAGGTTATATAGGATAACTTATAATATCTCAATACCATTATCTAAATATTAACTGACTCCCTATGTGGTGGAAAATTCCAAAGCTTCTGGTTATATAGATGAAGCTAATAAGTCGTTGGGAACAGATAAAGAACCTTAGAAACATGTAGATGTATTCATAGATAAACCCCCTGACTTCTTCAAAAAGAGATGGAATTAACCTATAGTCACTTTGTTAGGGTAACCTGTACCATATCAGGATTAAGAAGAGATTCATGAACATATCTTAAATCTGTAAGAGAGAACTAGAGTAAGCACCAATTCCCCCATAAGGGTGATATGAGTCCGACCTCCCATAATCTTGACAAATATGAGTCCCTAATTTCCATCATGCCTGAAAACTAAGGTGGCCAACTACATTTGGAATGCATGTCCATACCTAGTTACTAATGGTGGAACAATTGGGAGTTTCTAGAGAAGATTGTAAAATTGGAAAAACCAATGTGAACGATTGAGCAAGGAGATAAACCCCCATAAATCAAGTCTTCAGGAATATCCTTTCCACAATGCCTCCTTATCAAAAAAAATACAATGAAACGAATTTACCTAATACCTTTCTAATTAATAATAACAATTTCATCCTTTTGTTGTGGTTAAATAAAATTCCAATTCATCCCTTACTCTATGAAATGAATATCCAAAAGATATTTTTTTCTTGAACCAAAAAATTACTTTTATAATATTGTAGGATCCATTAAAGGGTGACTAGTATTTCCATCCATCTTTATTTATTTTCCAAAACCAATATGGTTAGCACCAGTTACAAAATATAATACATTAATCTATAAATCTTAAAAGTAATACCACTGGTTCATCTTTAAAATTATTTTTTCAAATCATTTAAGTAATTTCATATAAACCCAAATATCATGTAGGATTGTGGTAGGCATTAAACAATTATCATCCTCCGATCATGGGTTTAAGGCCCATGGACTTATAGGATGAAACATGTTGTCACCCAACATTTATGTTTTTCATTTTATGAACAATATTAATATAATTATTATAACTTCCCCAAAAAAATATGATGGGCATCCTTAAAATAGAAATAATATTTAAATAACCTTATTACTATGGTTCTCAATATGAACCTTTTTTTCAAATAGTCTAATAATATTATATTACTATTATTAGAATGTCATTAATGATCATATTAACCAGAAATATTATCAATACCTTTAAACTTATGTTTATAAAATATAAAATCTTTATTACTCAAGTAATTTTTTTACTAAAACTTACAATAAACCAATTAGTTATATTGCCATAAATTTCACCTAAAATATCCTCAATCATGGTAGAATCTCTTCACATAAAAGCATAAAAAGTAATTTTTTTTATTTTAGAGTTATGACCAATATTAAAATCCAAAATTCATGATGGTATCTATAACACTTACATTGTTGAAGAGACATATGCGTATAAAATTTAACACAATCCATAGATATTTCATAATTCTTATCTTGAAATAAGAATTGGTAAAAATTCTTCTAAAATATAATTCTTACATCAAAATACATAAATACTTTATCATTTTTATTTAAATATAGGTCCTTATTTGTATTTGTATTGACCTTGAAGAGTGATAATTGACTCTAAGAATGCCCATGTTCTTCACATTTAAGGAAAAAAACTATAAATGGATCCCTAGGTTGAGATTTACTTCCTTTTATCATACTCTTCATTTTTTCTCAGAAATAATTGTCTTTATTCCCTTACTTTTTCACACATAAAACACTTTCATTTTCTTTTGAGACACTTTTTTTGTGTCGCTTCCATATTTCTTACATGATTAAAATCAGAAATAATTTCTTCAGCGGCCTTCATCACTCAAGCTACTGGAATAATCCATCCTTATCATTATTGTTGAGAGTAAGAGTTGGTTAAGGTATATTTTGCTAATTGTATTTTGGGAAAAAGATTATGAATAATCATAATATATTTTACTCTATTCATTATTCCATTTTGATTCTCATAATTATAAACTTGTCCATCATTTTCAGTGTTATCTTGATTAGTTTGGGTTCTAGCCCTTGTCTAAAACTAAAAAGTGTAGTGTGATCAAGGATAATCATATTTGGAAAACTATATAATCATTTATAGGATATTTAAATCATGATACATATTTTTTAATCTAGGACACCATAAGTTTAATATAGATCACTCATTATCATTATATATTCAAATCCATATTAATATTTTTTAAATGAAATGTGAATTATCCTAAGAATATCCACTAGAAGTGTAAATATATGTGCACAGTAAGGACCATTTTAATGAACTAGGTGATGATTGAGTCAATACCAATGTGCCCATTTCAGAGTTATTACCCCTAGGTATATATGTTTTAGAACCACATCTACTTTTAGTATCTAGACATGGATGTATTTCAAGAAAAATCACAAAATCTCTACCATAACAAAAATTTAGGATGTTATATTACACATATTCTCAATGAAAATCAAAGAGTTATGTTCTTAAATCTATGTTTTCCTTTATCTAGTTCCCATGGTTTCTACATAATATCCTCTGATACAAAATGTAGTGACTCTGACACCAGTATCTTTGAGCTAGTCCCTTATTTAATACATTATCATAAGATACAAGGAATCACATCCTGAATGACTATACACATTAGTAGTCTTGGTAAAATAGATACATACATAAGTCATTCATTGCATTTGAATTTACAAACTACAACACATTTTTCAATAATAACGTTATTTAGTCTAACATATCATTTTAAATAAATCATGGTAATTTTCATAGTTTTCAAGTAAAGGAAAAAATAAGGGTTATATGAAATAATCAGTAAGGGTTATGTATAGTGGAATATATCATGAATCAATGAGTATAATCAACATGAAAATGTATTACAAAACACACATTATTAAAATAATTTGAATGATATAATCAATATAGGCAGGTAAATAACATAAAACACAAACCATTTAATCAATAAAAAAGAATAAATTTTACCTAGAGATAATAACTTATAAAAAATAATGTGGATAATAAAAAATTAATTCATAATGAGTAAAATTCTTAATCTTTGGATGTGATGTCTCATTGGAACTTGATAACTCTACTATCGAGATAATTAATCAAGATAGTTTAAAACTAATGGGTAGAAACCCATTTGACTAAGGCTATATATCTAATTCATCACTTGATATTACCTATTCATCAAGGGGATATATATAAATGGGACCTCCCATGACTTTCTTGTCAAAACAATTCCTCATATATCAATTAATCAATTTAATTCATAAAAAATATTCCATATAAACAAATATCTCTATTGATTAAAGAATATGGATCTAAAAATATTTTCCTAGATAAAAAGATAAATTTCAATGTAAAATAGTATATGTAGAAATGATATATGGTTTAATAAATAAACATATCCATCATAAATAAAATGTTTTGGAGATATTTCATGTCTAAAATAATGTGAATAATTCAAGAGAATGTTAATTACTACAGAGAATGAATCAATGAAGTGAATGCCAATAATTTATTTAGAAAATATTTTCATTAACCATTTATAGGAATAATAAGGATGGTAAAAATATATCATACAACCATTAGTATAATAATAAAGGGTTGTTTTTATTCATAATTACAAATATTAAAAAATATCTTTAAAAACGTACTTCAAAAAAATATTCCTTTACTTTTCAAAATAACATTTTAAAACAAAATATTAAAAAAAAAATTGAAAATAACTTTCTTTGAAAAATATAATTTGAAACATATAATTTATCTTTTAAATATTTCTAGTTGTCATGACAACTAGAAATTTTATTCATGCTATACATGCTAAAATAATGATTCCTTTCACATTTTGGTAAAATCCAAACGAGCATTATTTTGAAAATGATATTATGATTTGTTTCAATTATTTTAGAAGTAATAAAGTGTATTTTTTTTAATAAATAACTGGTAAAGGTTCAAAAAAATAAAACATTTTTTGAAAATAGGGGTTTTGATGAAAACAATTTTTCCACTAAAGAGAAAATTGAAGTGAGATTCTCTTAAAAAAATTTTATCTATTATTTTATGGTCCAAGAGGTTTAAAATTGGTATTATTATTTAAAAATAACAAGAATAAAAATATGAAGACAAAATTATTTGGTTTTAATAGACCATGATCAAATAATTTACTTCACCTAAAATTCATGATTGAATAATCTTGAGGAGAATTAAATTGTAAAATAAAACCTTATAATGGTCTGAAATATTTATTGAGAACTAGTAAATGACTCAATTTTGTGAGTCAACATTAAATCTAAATAAAAAATGTTTAAATAGAACAAAATATAATTAAAATAAAGTATATTTATATTATTTTAATATTATATATGAAGAATAAGTAATATGACCCAACAAAATGAAATGTTGTTATAATGTTCTTTACAACATGGTAACTCTTATGTCAAATAAAATTTGATTAAATAATTTAAATTGAATCTTAAAATTACATTTATCATTAATTAATTATGATATTATATGTCTATGAGTCATTATACACACCCTAAAAATAAATTAGGTTCCTAACATTATAATATTCTTTGATGAAATGAAATTGAGATGAAATAAATTCCTCATGCTTCCATTTTGTTCATTGATATTTAATATTCAGTATTCTAAGTTTATACATTTTATTAAATTATAAAATAACTCTATTAATATTTATAATATCATATTTTATCATTTTATTACATATTATCACCCATTTGTTAATAATATTAAATTACATTCATTTTTTTGGGTGTTAATTTTCTTATTTTTTCATGCATTTTTCATCATGAAAGATCAGGTTCTTAGGAATATTATATAGTTATTTAATCACAAAAATAATTTTAATTACAAAATTATCATATTTTTATATTAATTATACTTTTAAAAAAAATTTAATGATGGTTTTAGAAAACAAAGTATGTAACGATCATAGAAATGTAAGGTCATACGTATGCATGATTAACATTTCCATTTTCAACAATCCTTATGAAAAGGTGGTAATTACTATTTTGAAAATACATAATAAAAATTATATAATAAAAATTATATTATATATATATATTCCATGTGTTTTGTTAATTAAATGAGAGTTACATTGCTTCGTGATGGCGGTAGTCCACATAAGCACAAATGATGTTCTCATCTTTATATGAGAAGGATAGAAAATAAAATGTTTCATTATCTTTTAATAATGAAAAATATTTCAGTAGTAAAATAGTTATGAGCGACATTACCATATCCACAACAAAATGGGATGTAAAAATTTATATGTTATATAATGAATCTAGAGGTGTAATTATGATGTAAATATTATTTATATACCTTATATCCATAATCATATGGAGAGACCTGGACCCTAGTAGCATGAAGCCTGTGATTCCTTTATTACACTAGCATAAGATACGAGGAATCACATCATGAAGGACCAAATAGTTTAGTATTCTTTGTAAAATAGTCACATAATAGAGTCCTAAATTAAAATTGAATAAAAATATTTCAAAATATTTTTTGATAATTAAATTAATCCCCATACCACATCCTTTCATATCAAAAAAATAATCTTCATTAAATTATGAAAATGGATAAAAATTAATGGTGAGATAAAAATTTCTACAAGGGTTAGTTAAAATAGAAGCTATCATGAAACAATAAGAATCATCAACATGGAAGAGTAAATAACTAAGTAAATATACCATTTAAAAAAATGTATAATGAATAATCAATGTGGAATGATAAATAACTGAGCATATATTCTATTTAAATTACTAGATAAGGAATAATCAATATGTAAATGTAACTAATTGAAAAAAAATCCATTTTGTAAATAAGATGATAATGAAATTATTCCATAGATAATATCATAGAAAAAATATAATGGATAATAATAACTAAACTATAAATGAATTCAATGCTTAATTATTTGAAATCATGCCTCTAGGATATGATACCTCTATCGTCAAGACCATTCCCAATGCAGTTTAAGCAATAGGTAAAAGCATATTTAATTATATCTTAAATAACTTGTCTCATGAGACTTATCAATATATCGAGGGGTTATATAATTTTATGCATGACCGGCCACTCTAGGTTCAAATAATTCAACATATATCAAAAAATATACTTAATTCATGAATCAATATTCTTTATCATATAATATCCGTGTTGAGTAAAGGATATAGATTTACAAATACTTCCACAGTCAATCAAATAAATTTCAAAGTAAAACATCATATGTATAAATGATATATTTTTTTAAGAAATAATAATACTTATGATGAAGAATATATAAATTTTGGGGGAAATTTAATGTCTAATTATCATGAGAAAATAAATATTTCAAGGGAAAATTAATGTCTATAAAATAAAATATGGAATTGAATGTGAATACTATCTATTTTAATAATAAAAAATAAAATAAAAATGAATTATATTTATAGTATCTACATATTTCCATTAGAGTATTAAAATAGATTTTTTATCATTTATTAATACAAATACCAACAAAATATATTTAAAAACATTATTGAGAAAAATATTTTTTTATTTTGAAAACATTTTGAAAATCCATTTATTTGAAAATAAAATTTCATAATACATTCTTTTAAAAGAACAATGTAAACATTTAAAGTGTATAAATTTAAAATAACATTCCTTTTAAACTATAAATAGGTTAGAAATATTCCTTCTTTAAAAAATGACAAGAATATTCTTTTCATATTTTCAGAAAAATATAAGTGAGCATTTTTTTTTAAAATGAATTAGATTACATTGATTTTTTTTAAATAGTAAAAATGTTGGAAAATTCCTTTGATATATATTTTTTAAAATATTAAAAACATTTTTGAAATAATTTTTTTTCAAAAATATGATTTTGGAAGAAAATAGATTTTCGATTGAATAGAGATATGAAGATAGATTATGTAAAAACAATTTTCCAAAACAATTTTAGAAACAAAGAGTGGAAAAACGTGTATTATGACTTTAAATAATAATGAAAAACCATAAAAGATAAAATTAAAAGGGTTTATAAAAAATTATAATATAATTTCCATTTTGGTAAATTCAAGAATAAACAATCTCAATTATAATGAGACTATGAAATAACCCCTTAAAATGATCTTATCCTCGAAGTGAGAATTATTCAATGAATATATTATGTGTATCAACTTTAAAAACACATAAAAATATTTAAATAGATAATAAAATAATAAAAAGTCATTATAGACATAATCTTATAAAATTAGTGACAAAAAATGAGTAATATAACCCAATGAAACGAAATTGAGCTCTGAAATTCATTATATGGTATCTTTTATGTCAAAAAACCCTTAGAATAAATACTTTAAATGTAAACTTAAAATAACATAATGGATGAAGTTTTAATTATATTACATGTCTATTGGTTCAATATATACATGATATAAAATAACTGAGGTGTATAAAGTTACAATATGTTTCAATGAAACAAAATTGAGGTGAAATCCATTACCTTACTCTTCCTTCTAGATGAATACCATTTAACATCATGTATAATTGTTTTAATTATTTTATTAACTTATAAAAGAACCATATTAAAAATTATAATATAATATATGATCCTATTAAATCATTTTATTATCTATTTGATAATAATATTTCATTATTTTCATTGTTTCTGGTGTTAATCACTTCTTTTTTCTCATTCATGTTTTTCATGAATGATCCAGTTCCAAGGAAAATTAGATATTAATATCACCCATAGGATAATAATCATGATATAATGATCATATTAATTATTTAATTATACTTAAATATCATCAATTTTGTGTTGTGATGAGTCACACCGCTTTGTGAAGGCGGTAGCCCACCATAGATGAATGATGTCATTATCATTACACGAGTGAAAATGAAAGAAAGAAAGTGATATATGGATATTATCTTTGCAGAATGATAAATATGTCCTTAATAAAATAATTAATTCATTTATATCACATATAATCATTATCTTAATATTTATCAACATCCATGTAAAGTGTCAGTGAAAGATGAATCTCATCGCTTCGTTAGGCGGTAGTCCTTTATACACAGAAGGAATGTTATTGTATCTTCTATTAGAGGTAAAAATATATATATGATATAATGACTCTAAAAGAATAATTATTTTATAAAAATAATATATATATTTTGATCCATCATCATACCCATCCTTGAGAGGTGTTAATGGAAAAATAAATGACATCATTTCATGAGTCGATAGTCCAACTTACACAAAAATAATGATTTCGTGATCCATTTGATGAACTTGTTTACAGTTTTAGGTTATAAACATAATATAACAATATATAATTATATTTAATACACTGATTTATTTATATCAAAATGGTACAAGAAGAATTTAAGGAGGCTGAGAAGGAATTAAAATAAAAATTCTCATTGATGTACATTACTATCATTTCGGATATTCTCTATAAGATTTTACTAAAACCTTTAAAGGAATTATTTATAAACAAAATATGGTTTCTATTATATTTTTATGTAATTTTGTAATTTATTTGGGAATGGATTTTCTGAAGAAAATTCATTTTGAAGGTGTGAGTATGTGTGGAGAGTGATTTCTCATTTATAGATGATGAGGAGTGTAATTTTTGAAATTACCCAGAGTTATTTGCTATTAGGAGCTCTGAATTACCTAATATAGATAAAAACTAAATAATAATGTATGTGAGTCTTTATTTGGTCAAAAATAACCTCCAACACATGAAATTAAATACATTTTATTCATCTTTTTTCCTTACCCTTTTTGTTTTTTCAATTTTACCTTTTTTGTTTTTACTAAAGAAACTTTTATATTTTTATTTATGAGGTTAATTAATAATTTAACATTATATTTTAAATGAATTTTATTTGATAATTAATACATAATTATACTTAATATTATTAAAAATTTATTAAATAAAAATAAAATGTTTGTGTAAAAAATATTTTAATATACACACATGTAATGCACAAAACCTCATTTCAACCTTAATTGTGGTAATTAATTTTAACTATTTTCAGTAATCCTTATTGAAAAACATTTTTTTTAAATTATTTAATAATAAAATTATAATTATTAATTATTTTTAATTATTTTTTTAAAATTCCCTTCATAGAAGTCTCAAAATTGAATTTAAAATTAATACTGCAAACGCGATGAGAAAGATAGTTTTTAAAGTGAAGATGTTCAAAAGCAAACAATATTTTATTATTAAAATAAAATATAAAAATGGTTCTAATGAACTAAATTGGATTAATTTATATTTATTTGAACAAATTTTAATTAGAAAAACCAAAATATAGTTTTACATTATACATTATTTAATAAAAAAAATGTTTTTAATTAAAATTCAGATTTTGCATTATTCATCAAAAAAGAAGACTTCTCAGAAAAATCACAAAACAATAACCCTAATACAATGTTGATATTCATATTTAAAAAATAAATTTTTAAATTTTATATAAATTTTATTAAATTGGAAAAAATTAATTATAAATTATGTGTACAAATAATGACTAAACTGTATTTAGACAAAACTAGTTTTTCGAAGAAAATTTAATTTTCTTTTAAATCATGATGATTATTATTTATAATCCATTGACAAAAAATAAATGTGTGTAAAATATATATTTTCTTAGTTTGTTTAATATTATTCATTCCTACCACTCTAATATCTTAGAAATAACTATCATATGAAAAAATTATATTAATAGTATATTGTTGTTCAGTAAAACACTATCTTGTATTAACAAAAACTGTCGAAGAAATTTGTTGATGAATGTATTGTATGATATTGAGGAAATTAGGTTTATTGTAAAATAAATATATTTTAATGTATTTTGGTGTTATTTTATACTTTAATCTAGGATTTTCATTTCACATACATTATTGAATAAAAATGTTATTCTTTTAGAATTTTGGGCTGTTACATTCTCCCCACCTTAAATAAATTTCATCCTCACAATTTAAACTTGTTCTAGATAATAAATTATTTTATATTTGGAAATTAATTTTCTTAAATACAATATCTTAAGAATCGTTGGTATTAAATCCTCTTAATATGGGATAATATAAAGTACCAAAGTCCTATGGCATAAAATATAACTAGGTTCCTATATAGAAGAACATTAGTGGAAAGTGACTATGTGAACATTTAAGAGAAGAATAAATATTTATAGATAATGATGGTGATTATTTATTATAAGATGTTAAACGATATATTCAAGGTTACGAGCCTCATAACCAAAATTATAATAGTTCCGAAATGGTTATTGATATCATCAAAAATTATGGTAATATAATATCATTTTATTTCAAGGTCCTTTTTCTAGATTTTAGGAATTATATTTCTATGTAAGAATAAAAGGAAATATACATACTTAAAAAAGTTCTATTTCATAATAAAAATACAATCCTTTGGTTGGGATTTTATCAATTTCTAATGCATCCCTTACATTGAGAAATGAATATTCTAAAAATGAGTTTTTTATTCCTGAAACACCAAAATTAACTTTTAACGAATCGTAAGAGATGTAAAATATTCAAATGTCTTTTAGTCTATTTATAATAATTTTAAAAAGTCATTATGGTTGGAGAAAGTTATAAATTTATTTTGAAACATTGAATGTAACACTTCTAGTTCATCATTATTTTTTTTCAAATCATTTCACTAATGAAATAACATTTTAACCAACACATCATGTAGGCCATTGGTAGGTGAGAAAATCTAATCATCCTTTGGTCATGGGTTCATGACACTTCACATTGCTAGATGTGATGGGTTGTCACCCATCATGTGGTTTTTATTTTTTATAAACTATATTAATATAATTACTATAAAATTACCAAAAAAATATGATGAACATCCTTGAAATAATGTTAATCATTAAATAGACTCCTTACTAATGTTTTCAGTTCAACTTATTTTTCTCAATGTCTAGTAATATTATTTGACAATTTTTATAATGTAATTAATGATAATATTAATACCAAAGGCTATCAGTACCATTACACTTAATTATATAAAACGTAATGTGATTATTCCTCAAATAAAATTTCAATTAGAATATTGGATTTCCGTAAAAATCTCCCAAAATATCCCACGTCTTGGTAGACTCCCATAATATAAATCCTAAAAGGAGAAGTTTCAGAATTTAAGCATATGATAAATATTAAATTCATTGACCCATAATGGTATACATGACTCTTAAATTAATTATAAAAAATGATACTAAAATTTAACAAAATACTCAGATGCTTCATTATTCATATAACCAAAAAACAATTGGTAAAATACTTCTTCAATTTAATTATTGAACCTCAATACATAAATACTTCATCCATTTTATTTCAACATAATTCCTTTCTAAGTCCAGTGGTTAATTTGTGTCATTTATTTTTATCATCTATACAAATCCATTATAGTGGGTTGTAATGAAAATTTGAACTATCCTAATAATATCCTTTGGGTGTGTAAAACAATGTGCATGGTAAGTCCTGTTTACATATATTAGGTAATGCTCAAGGAAAGGCCAATGTTTCATTTCAGATTGATTACCCCTAGGTACATTGGTGCCATAACTACATCCACTTTTCATATCCAGACATGGAACTATTTATAAGAAGACCCACATAATCTCTTCCCTAAAAAAATAATATGATGTTCTTTTTTACTTTCCTTAAATTCTATTTTGGGTTATGTTACCTAATCTATGTTTTCCTATATCTAGTTCTCAAGGATTCAACTAAGCTATCCCTGATACTAACTATAGTGACTCAGACCCTAGTATCCTAGAGATAGTGCCTAGTTTTTCCCATTAGCATAATATTTAAGTAATCACATCCCGAAGGACTCACTTATTTAATTGTCTTGGTAAAATGGAAACATACTAGAGTCTTGAATTACAATTTAACACACAAATTACAACATTTTTTTCAAGGATAACATTATTACCTCTATCATATCTATGCATATCAAAAATAGTACTCTTCATGGAATCCTAAGAATGAATATAAAAAATGGTGAGACAAATTACTCAGTAATGGTTATCAAAACTATACAATATCATTAAATAATAACAATAATCAACATGAAAATGTAAATAACTAATAAAATATACTAATAAAATAACTAGATAAGGAATAATCTATATGGAAAGTTAAATAATTGAATATAAATTCCAGTTAAATAACTGGATAATTCATAATCTATATGGTAAGGTAAATAACTAATAAAACATTGTAATTAATCTATAAACTGAGTATGAAATTCAACCATAGATAATATCATTAAAAATATAAAATGGATAAAAATAATTTAATTTTAAATAAAGAAAGAGATTAATTATATTATCTCATGTCTTGGGAATATGAAACTGTTACCATAATACCTTTAACAAGGTGGATTAAAATGCACATAAAAACCCATTTAACTATAGCTTAGATAATGATACAGGAATAGGTGTGGGATCTTCCCTAGTGATTCTCAAGAGGTTTATAATTTCTCTAGATATATGGTGATCTCTTTAGTCTTGGGTCATAACATGGCTTCATGTAATTCTCCACATGTTGTGCCACAGGCTATGGAAGTTGTGAAGTGGATACATGGCCCTTCAAAAACAGATGATGATAATTTAGAGGAAGAACTGATAAATGATGGTGTTGAACATCAATATTTTAAATGGATTTTTCTTTAGTCAAAATATGTGGATTCTTTCAAGATTTAGAGGAAAGGTAATATTTATCTGGTTTTAGGAAATGAAGTGGCCATTTAAAAAAAATATTTAATTTGTTAAGATCTTAATTATTACTCATTTGATTCTTTTAAGGGGTTACAAGGATTTAAAGATTGAAGATATCATTTATTGGATGCTTTCATTTTGGGGATTTAGATATTGTAGATTTGTTTTATTGGGAAAGGGATACTACAATTGGCTATTTACTTATGAAGAATAAAAATTTAGAGCTTGGGGTACTATATATATTTCCCTGAATTTAGGGTTCCTATATTTCATGGAATGGTATCCCAATTTTCAACCTCTCTATGAAATGAATTATTCTATGCATGTAAAGGTCAGAGTCTTTAGGCTTAACTGGATACTCTAGGACCCAATTATTTTATTTCATATTACTTCAAGTTTAGGTGTTCCCACTAAAATTGATAGGGAGATGAAGATAATCATATTTATCCACTATTATCACCTCCTTGTAGAGGTTGATATTTTCTCTACCCTTTTTGAAAAAGTGTTCCTTTCAACACCAAATGAAAAATTATCATTAAAAATTGCATATGAAAATTCCTATTTTTTGACTATAATAAGACAGAGAAAAAAGATCCTACTATAGAAGGAATATTTTTTGTGCTTATTTAGCCTAATATAGATATTATAAGGAGAGTTTTATCTCAAAAGGTAAAGAGATTCCCATGCCAAACTAGACATGGGGAATCTTTTGAAGAATGTTGGAGCTCATTCTTTACCCCTTCTATCAATTCATTGAGGGATGTTACTCATGGAGGTTACCTAACTCCTATGAACTCCCATGACCATCCAACTCATTTGAATAACAAATTTGTTTCTTAGGATGATTTGGCTAAGAAGATGTGTATTAGGGAAATTTTCCGAATTCAGTTATTAATTTTAAGGATGATCTGACTAAGGGAGAAGGGTTTGAAAATTTCATTATTGTATCTTATGGTCATCAAGATTTTGATGAAGTAGCTACTCAAGTGGATGTTGGATTGGATTTTTGTCATGATAAAAACTGACTACTTATACAAGGAATGGTATATGGATTATTGTTGATGCCTCACCTAAATTTTTTGTAAAGGGACACACTCTTTCTCCAAGCGTTGATGGGGTCACCTTGTAAGAAACTATTTCAACTTATGGTTTCTTGTACATTGATGTGGTTAGCAGAGAGAATGGGATGTATTCAAATGTAATGATTTCTTCTACAGGGCCGCCCCTGGTGGACCATCAAACCTTGGTTGCTTCTATTGAAAAATCAGGTGTTGGGGGATATTCTTCCCCTACTGTGATCTCTTCAACTAGATTCCATCGGGAAGAAAGTTTTATGATTCAAAGTCAGAGGATTGAGTAGGTTAGAAGATCATATGAGGTTGTTGATGAAGGAAAAGAGTAATTCATGGAGATGGGTGACCTCTCCATGTGAAATTCCATAACAAGAGGTGTTATAGATATTGCGGAAACCTTCCAGGTGAGTAGAAAGGTTGAATCTCTTGGATAGGTTGATGTTGTGGCCTATTCTTGTGATGGAATGTAGTATAATTAAGATGATAAGAAATCCTTTTATATTGGACAGTCTCAATTGAATATTTGAATAGATTTGGTGGCCTATGATACTAAATTGAAAAAAATAGGTCTAATTTGAATGTATACATCATGGATTCAAGTGATATTGTTTTAGTTAATCCACAGGTGGGTACTAAAAACTATTTTGGATTGATGGATTCAATGAACATTATAAATGATGAAGTTGATAAGACAAAAATGTTGCAATTACCCACTAAGAATGAAAAAGAGGATATAGATGGTAGCTCGGGCTAAGTGAGTACTAACCTTAATAGACTTTTTTATCTTGAAAAAACTTATATTAGAGGTCATAATTCCATAAGTCTTGGATTTTTTTAATGGGAATATGAATTTGAATTTCATTTGGGATAAAGAGATTGTAGTTTCAGAAAGGATTAGTGAAAATTTGGGACTATAAGCTCCTATGACGGAAGTTTCAAATTTTAAACCCCACCCTTCATTATGTTATGTTTTCTTTGACTTTAATAAAAGGGATATCACCTTACCTTTTTCAAGTTTTTTTTGCTAAACTAATTTGTCTCATGAGTGAAAATAATGCATCGACAGCCTATATAATTTATGTCACAAAAAATCACTTTAAGTCTAATTCATTCTTCATTTTTCAAATAATATATTTAATTCATGAATAAATATGCCTTATCATGAAATATATGTATTAATAAAAGGATACATGATTGTTAATATTTCCTAAGAAAATAAAATAACATTAAATTTAAAAAAATATATGTAAAAATGATATGTGGTTTAGGTAATAGGAAAGTCTAAGATGAATATTATGGATTTTTAGGGGGAAACCTAATATATAATGATAACAATAAAGTGAATCTTTCAAGGAGAAGTAAATGATTAACAAACAAAATTAGTAAGTGGATGGAAATAAAATATGTGGTCCAAATAATCAGAAACCATCAAAATGAATCATAAGGATGGAATCAATATATAGCCGTTAGATTATGAGCAATGGGAAATTTTCATTTATGTATAAGAATAAAAAAAATATATTTTTAAAAACATTCTTGTGGAAAATATAATATTCATATTGAAAATATTTTGAAACTTCTATTCTTTAAAAATAAATTTTAAAAACATATTATTTAAAAAGAAAATCACAAAATAGAAATTTTTAAATGTAAAATGAACATTCGTTTTTCAGTATAAATAGGTTACAAACATTCCTTGTTTAGAAAACAATAAAAAGATTCCTTTCACATTTTTAGAAAAAGAAAAATGGGAATTGTTTTGAAAATACCATTTAATTGAATTGAATTTTTGTTTGTGAAGATTAAAAATGGGAGAAAATTATTTTTATAAATCATTTATAAAATGTAAAAAGTAATTTTTAAGTCATTTTTAGAAAAATAATTATTTGGGAAGAAAACAAATTTCCATCTGAAAAGAGAAATGATGTCAGGATTTATTAAAAACATTTTAAGTACCAAATAGTGTAAAACATGTACAATTTCATTAAAATGATAATAAATAAATAAAGAAAATATAAAATGAAATGGTTTATAAAAACAATAAGAAAATATTTTCATTTAATAAAAATTCAAGAATAAAAATTATCATTTATATTAAAATTGTGAAATAAACCCTTAAAATGATCATAAAATTAGAATGAGAATTAATTAATGAATAAATTATTTTCATCAACTATAATTCCAAATAAAACAAGTGTAAATAAAAAATATGATAATATACTTAATTATACAAATAATCATAGAATATTAAAGAAAATGAAGGTATAATATAACATAACAAAATGGAATTGAGTAATGAAATTCTTTACTTGGTAAATTTTAGGTCAACAGCCCCTTAGATGAAATATTTAAAATTAAAACATAAAATAACATGAATAATAAGGTATTATTGATATTAAATGTCAAAAGAATTAGTATATGTGCCATATAAAATAAACTAGATGCATAAAATGACAATATGCCTCAATAAAATTTAATTGATATGAAATACCTTACCTTATGATTCTTTTTGGTTGAACTCCATTTAAAATCTAGTATATTGGTTTTAGGAAAATTATTAACTTATAACAGAACCATATTAATAACTCCATAGGTATAATTACATTATAATAATCATATATATAATTTATATCTATCATCAAACCCATCCTTGAGAGGTGGTAATTGGAAAATTAATATCAAAATTTATGGAGGTGGGAGTTTGCCTTACACAATAATGATTATTTCATAACCCATTTTGTGGAGGTTTGTGAGGTTTTATGTCACAAACATAATATAAAAAAACAGTACATGGACGATACTAAGCTTCTTATCTGTATGGTGTATTAATAATTGAAGGTGGTGGACAAGGAAGAAAAATTAAAAAATCTCATTGAAGAACATTCAACTTCTTTAGGTATTTTTGATAGGTTTGCACTAAATCTATCAAAGGTTGAATTAATGTTCAAAAAGGCTTCTAGGATGAAGGTATAGAATTTTGGAAGTAATTTGGGTAGGTACATTCCAATCCAATTTTTTTAAAGGTCCGGAGAAGTGAGGAGAGTGAGTTCCCTTTTATAGTTGACGAGGAGTGACACTTTTGTAAAAAAATCATTCACTATTTGGAGGTCTCCCATTCCTAATTTAGATCCAAAATTGAATAATAATGAAGGGTAGGATTGATGTGGTCGACTAATACCTCCACAAAACAAAAAATAAATACATTTTTTTTTCATTTTATTCTTTATTATATAATTTTACTCAATATTACCCTTCTAGTTTTTACTAAGGTAACTTTTATCTTTTTATTTAGGTAGGTAATCTATCCATTATGTTCAAAAATAGGATTGTTTTTATTATATATTTTATACCCACAGATTATAAATATTAAATCCAATTTATTAAATAAAAATACAATGTTTTTTAAAATTAATTTTTAATACTAATGCATGTAATGTGAAAAACCTAATTTTAAACGTAATTATGATAATTAATTATAATTATTCTCACTACTAAATATAGTAAAACATTTATGTTTAATTTGATGAATAATAAAAATTATTATGATTCCAGATATACAATCTATTTTTACAAATTCAATTAACATAAGTTGTATAATTTTATTTTAAATTAACCCCACAGGCATGACAGGGAAGTGGGTTATTAAATTGAAAATGTTCTAAAGAATAGAATGTTTTTAAATATTAATTCAATATAAAAATGACTCTGATGAACTAAATTGTATTAATTTATATAAAATTGAACTAATTTTACATTAAAAACAATTAAAAACATAATTTAGCATTAAAAATCATTTAAACGAAAAGGCAGTTTTCAACTAAAATTATAAATTTTTAACAATTAATCAAAAAAAAATTATTAGAAAAATACTAAAAAATATTCTTAATATAATTTTGATATTACAGTTTAAAAAATAAAATTTATATTTTCATATTTATTATAATAAATTATTAAAAAAATAAAAATTATGTGCACAAAGCATTAGTATACCGTCTTTAGAAAAAAAGACAGTTTTTCTAGAAACATTCATTTTTCTTAAAAATAATACATATACTTATAATCAATAAATAACCAATGAATGAGTGTAAACTATATATTTTTGAAAATTATTAGTCATATTAATTATTTCTTTTACAATTCCTATAAAATGAATATAAAATCAAATAATTATATTAATAGTACATTATTGTTTGGTAAAACAATGTTTTGCGTGTAATGAAAGAAATTAAAGACACTCATCGTTGTATGTATCATAAGCTATCGAAAAAATTAAATTTATTCTAAATGAAATATACTTCAATTTCTTGGCTTGTTATAATCTCTTCTAATCTAGGCTGTGCATGCAACATATTCTATTGAATAAATTTTTATTTCTTTAGAATTATAGGGTGTGACATCATACCCAACCATGAGTGTTTTTATTGGAAAAATTAATGACATCGATTTGTGAGGTGGTGGTCCACTGTACACATGAATGATGATTTCATAACACATTTATGGAAAGTGGATATGGTTTTAGGTAATTCACATAACATAAAAACAAGTAATTATATTGGAGATACTGATAATATTATATCATCATGGTTTTGTATGAATGAAAGGAGATGAAGGTAGATATAAAATAAATATTATTATAGAACAACATTACCAATTCTTCAAGTATTCTATTTTGGATTTCACTAAATATTTACTGGGTTATATTTATGACATAAGTAGGTATTTTATGATGATAATATGGAATTTTTTATGTTACTTGGGAAGGTATTGTCTAATTAAAAAGGGTCAGAAGGTGTCATGAAGAGTGGGGAGGGGGTGGACTTTTGTAATTGAGGTGAGTGATATACTTGTAATTTTTGGAAAGAAACGTTATACCCACATTTTAACATTTAAAAAGAGTAAAAATTTAGTATTATTGAACCTTAGACATTATAGGGTCAATATATGTCAACAAAATATATTTTAGGCATTCTTTAAGGTCATTTTAACCAATATCATTTTATTTTTACCAAAAAAAAAAAATCCATTTTTACCTTAATCATGAAAATTAATTTTTATTGTTTTCACTACTCATACAGGTAAAAAATTAATTCGAACTGATTAAAAAATATAAATTATTATTATTATAAATATTCTATCCATCTTTACAAATTCCATTGATAGATGATTCAAATTTTGATTTAAAATTAATCTCAAAGACAATATGAGAAAGTGGGATTTTAAAGAGAAAATGTTTAGAAGAATACAGTGTAATTATATCAAAATTCAATATGGAAAGATTCCAATGAACTAAATTTGATTAATTGATATATAATTGGTCTAATTTTTCTATAAAAACAACTTGAAATATAATTTATATTTATAAATTATTTAAATGAAATGACTGTTTTCAATTAATATTCAGCATTTTCACTATTCATCGAAAAGAAGCATTTTAGCAGAGTCTGAAAAAATCATCCTAATATAATTTTGATATTCCGGTTTCAAAAATTGATTTCATTTTATCAAATATTTTTAAGGTTATCAAAAAATTTATAATTACAAAAAATTAATTTAGATTATGTGTGCAAAGCATTACTAAACTGTCTCTTCGGAATTTTTTTCAAAAAATATTTCTTTTAATTATAAATGAATCTTATTTTATTACTGATAAATGTGTAAAAATATTTTTTATAATTTATTTATTACTATACATACCATATAATATAATGGGTATGCTATAAATATTATATTAAATTATAATATTTTAATAATATGTTGTATTTTTTTAAACTCGGTGTCGCAGGTGACACAAGATAAACTATGTTTTCAATTTAACACAATCTATAAATTGAGTTTCATGTAATAAAAGGATAAACTTTGTATTGTGTGTAATTCAAGATGTTAATGAAATTGAATTCATTTAAAAATAAATATAACATAAATTCTCAATGTGTGGGGGTTATATTTTCTTTTAGGCCTTGTGTTGTGTGTCGTATACACTATAGAATCTAATGTATTTATTTTAAAATCTTGGGGTGTTAAAGATATGTCTATTAAAAATTATTCAATTAATCAGTCGATATAAAATAAATCAACAATATCACAAATCTAAAAAAGAATTTAATTATAAGTAGAATATAGGAAACCAATCTTTCCTTAGAAATCTCATTTATCTGAACACAAAATGGAGATAGAATCTCTATGGTTTTTCCATAATAAATACTGATCCAAAAAAGTGTAATTATGTTTTGAGAAAAAAAAATATGAGATAAGTTCATGCTCGGGGAGATTTTCACACGATCGATGCTAGTAGAACCACCACTTAATACCATGACCATAACTTATCAAATATTTGGTGTTATGTAGGGATCATAAAGTATTATTTAATTAGAAATTATTATTATATACAAGTGTAATAAAATATTTATATGTTTTCATATATCATAATTTTTATAATTTTCTAGAGTAATTTTGTCTAAATTCACTTTACAATTGATGTTTTTTTAATAAAATGGAATTTAATTTCAATAAACTATATTTAATTGGATAGAATAATAACAATATATATATTAACACTAGATAAATTATTAATTAATAAAAAAATATAATAAATATTCCAAATGACATTTTTTTAAACACAAATTTCCCTAAATTTTATATTTTTAATTAGAAATAAAATTTATAAATTAAATGATGTTAATTTATTAAATTTAACCTAATTTTTATATTTATTAAGGATATGTTATTTTATGATTAGTTTTTTAGATTTATCTAAAAAGGGATACTTTTTATAGAAAATGCAGGATTTATTAACACTATAATTTCAATTATTTAATAATGATATAATCATAATTTAGAAGACATCTAAACCGTTAGTGCAAAAATATATATGAAATTAATGAATATAATTACAAATTTTGAAATATTTTTTAATATATAAAATCTATTCCAAACCTTGTAAAAAAATAAAAAATGATACTTTAATATAAAAACTATTTTTATTAATCTATTATGATAAATTTTTTAAAGGTGAGGCTTGGATTTGTAATTACATGGTAGCATAATAAAATTATTAAAATTAAAATAAATTACTTCATGAACTAAAAATCAGTAACAACGATAACTCTATCATATATAAATTTATAATATTGATAAAGTAATTTTTTTATAAAAAATATTTTCTATGTTTAATTGTTTCTAAATTAAAATATATATTATATATATACATAAAAATTATGTGAATTAATTTTAAATTTTTTGATATAATAAAGTTATAATTGAATAATCATATCAATTTTAATTTTTTTTATTCAAATTAATTACTAAATGTAAATATTAGTTACCAAGGAAAAATTAAAAATGGTAAAACGTATTTTACTAAGAGGGAAATGACAAAAACTAATAAAATCACTTTTAAAAAGAGTATTTTTGAGGTATTTAGAGACCAAAACTCACCCCATTTCCTCTTTTTTCCTTCTTTAATTCATTGTCATTTCAATAGTGAAATTAAATTATTGAAATGTTTGGATATTTCCAAAACTACCATTCTGTTCACATCTAAAATAATAACACATCCACCACTTAAAGGCATACATACACATAAAATTATTCCATAAAAATATTCCATTTTACTCTCCTGATAACCTTATCCCAGGAGAATAATCCCCTAGTAACTCATAGTTTGTATATGCCTTTCAATTTTGAGGGGACTTCGAAAGAAAGATCAAGTATCCAACATGAGTATTATCTTCTTCATAAGTTTTCTTCATAATATTTTCTTTCCAAATATATAATTATTATAATAATATTAGAAATTAATAATAATTATAAATTCTAATATTTTTTATATCAATGTTACAAATCATAGTAATTCATTTTCATCAACTTAGTGAAACTATGTAACCTCAATTGTGCATGTGTACAGACTATCACCTCCCTCAAGAATAATTTTTTCATTTTATTCATGTATTTCATTATTTCTCCTATAATATTCGAATTATGTTCATATATATTAATACATTAAAATAATATCATTATTCATCCATTATAATAAAACTGTTTCAAAAGAAACACCTCTTTAACCATATTGACAAATAATGTGAAAGAATATTCATGTTTTAGTCAGTTTAACTATATACATGAATGTTTTTATTAAAATATATTATATATGACTATGGGAACCAAGAAAATAATATATTAATAATATAATATATAAATAATTATTTTTATATGGTTCTTAAAATATTATAGTAAGGTTTTAATTTATTATTAAATTATCATTCGTGTCCGCAACAATCACCGAAAGATAACAACATCAAATCAATTTTCATACAGGATAAATAAAACACATTGGAATAGTATGAAAGGGTTATAAATAAATAAAAGATATTTTTTTAGTATATATATATATATATATATTAATTTTTAACATTGTATTAATGAATGGCTAATGATATAAACATTATATAAAGTGCACAAATGGTTAAAGTTATCAATGCATGATAGTTAAAAATATGTTATAACAAACCAATACAACACAAATAAATAATTAAAAATCAAGTATATAGAAGGAAAAATATAATAATATAGTTATAAAATATTTTATTAAGGTATCTATTTTTATTTTATAGGAATTTCGAGTGTCATCGACTAAGAAAAGAAACAATGTCTAAATTTTTCATCTCAACTTATTATCATCGAGACATGATTTCATATTATGAACCAATTTATTATTTATTTAGTTTATATGATTATAAAGAATGTGTTTTAATGTAATACATGTTTTATTTCATAGGATTTATTGAATCATATGATTTTAATGTTTCCAATGAATTTTGATTCTAAAATTTCTAAAGCCACAACTAGTTTTCATGACTCAGTTCTCTAAGGTCATAATCCCTATTCATTATCTATTACCCTTGATGATTGATATATTAAAACCTATGATGATTATAAGTGTAATAAAACATTATATTTTAGTAAATCATGTTTCACACCAAATAAATCTTCCTCAATCACTCTAATGTTTCTTTAAAATGAAATTTTTTGAATAATAATTATCATTTAATTAATTATACTTTTCCTCTATATCTATTTATTTACATCCCAAAAATGTTCTGATTTATCTTGTGAAATGAAAGATTGTTTTTGTATCTAATGATAATTTCAACCACGTTATTCATTTTTTAAATATTTTCATCATCCTTTTAATGATGTGTCATTTCTAAAAGTTTATCTGAAATGATCAAAATGTTTTCACATCGATTACAAATAAATGTTTTATCATCCAATAAAAATTTTAATTTGATAAAATTTATGCATTTCTTAGGTTTAAATTATTAATTATTATTTTAAAAACTAAAATAATTCATTCTATTATCACTTCATTTTTTATGAACATCATTTCTTTATTAAGTATACATTATTAACCATTCATTTAAAAGTATTCATTTATAAAGTGTTTTCACTTATTATATTTATATTCTATTATGTATTTTAATGGATATTTTATTTGGAACTCTTTATATTAAGTTTTTCTAAATTGTACTATATTCCTTCACAAATTTGTTTTATTGAATGAAATTTTTACTTCGATGTTATTAAATTTTTATTGCATTCATTTTTATTTTAATAGAAATTTACACTCTACGGGTTTTCTTTCATATATTAATGTTTTTATCCCTATCCATATGATGTTATAGGGTGGATAATTTTAGAAAATGAGATTTTGATATCCTATGATGTTTTAATTTTATGTTATGTGATGTTTTTTGGAAGTATTAAGATATCAAAACCTTTTTCCATTGGATTTTAATATATATTAATTAGTATTTTTTTGTGCCACACGTATGTGTGGATAATGATGGTTTGGGTCTTATATCTCCCTCCAACACATTGGTTTGTGCCTATATCATAGAAGATAGTTAGATAGGAAGATAATGTGTTGGTTCGCATAAGCATGGGTATAATGAATTTTATCACTTAGGTTTTCTCTTACTTATGGATGTGCTTTACATCAATGTTGTTTATCATGTTATTTTTTTTTCATGATGTATTTAATTTCCATAAAATATAATTATACATGATAATACATTATTTTTAATTTATTCTTTACTTTTATATCCTATTCAAATGATAAAAGGATATTGAGATGTGTTTTAATCCATCTCATATCATTTATTCTTATTTAACTATCTTTTTTTAATATTATGTTTCTCTAAAATGTTTAATTAATAACATATATTGTATTACAATATTTTATTATGATATTTTGTCTCCCCCCCACATTCTTCCTTTTTATGATTCGGTTTTTTCTTTACTAAGTATCTAAGTGCATACCTTTCTTACATTTCCAATAATTGATTATAAAGATGATTAAATCCTATGAGTTATCAATCAATGGATCTGTGGGATTATTATTAGGTAGAAATATTTATAAGTGTTTTTAAATAAGATATTTATGTAAATAATTTATAACACACTAAACTTATTAGTGTCTTGGATACCTGATTATTGTGAGATGTATTATTTAAACCATGATATTATTATCTCATTTCGGTTATTTTTTATATTGGTTTTCTATAGCTTGGAAGAAAATAATATCAAAGAAGGAAGTAAATATAGTAATATAACACACACACCCCTATCACCCTCTCCCATTAGTAACACCAATCTATCCATCCAACCATCATAATAAAATAGATAACCTATAATTGGTGAAATTAGATTAAGGGGCCACATGGGGGGGGACCAAAATAATGTGAAACTCAATTTAAAGATCCAATTGAGCTTTTAAGAAATCTAATTGTAATGACATGTATTTTCTTTAATAACTAAAAATTATTTATAAATAAATTTTATAAAAAACTAAATTTTGAAATCATCGTCAAAATACATTTAAAATTCAACCCTTGTTTTTTAAACCTCCAAAATGTTCAAAACGCCCATATTTAAGTTAAAAAAAATCCCCGAAATAAATAATTTATAAATTAATGAAATTTTTAAGTACCATATAAAATTCCAAGTAAATATATTTATAATTTTATTTGAAAAACCCAAAACACTATAAAAAATCATTTTAATTAAAAAAATTAGTTCCCTTTTAAATTCATTGAATTTTAATTTACACTTGGAATTCCATGTAAATAAATTATACCCAAGGAAAAAATTAAAATATTTACAAAATTTAATATTTTTAATATTTTTATTTTTAATTAATTAAATTCATGATTTTAAAATTATAAGAAATCAATAGTTTAAAAATAAAAAGTTAGGGAATAGTAAATCATACACGAAAATGATGGAAATAACATCAAAACTAAAATATAGTATCAAAGATTCCATGAAATAAATTTTGCACCCTAGGAATGATGAATCCCCAATGATCATATAGAAATGGAACCCAAATGGTTTCACCGAGAAGATAGTGTAGAAAAGGGGGACAAAACAAGAGGGAAAAAGGAATAGAAATATACAAGGAGCTCTCACCTTGGCGATTTAGCACCAAAATTGGAAAATCAAAATAGGAATAACCTAAAACAGTATTGGATTGAGGAGGTAAAAGAATGAAAGATGGGATGTCCTGACTATGGAATCACATGATGAGGAGGGGGGAATAAGAAAAGGGGGATTAAATATAAATTTGGGAAATTTCATAATTCAATTTTTTTTAAAAAATATTCATTGTGTATAGTTTTCTTATATGGGTTTACATGTCAATCAATGACTATGATACACACTCTCGAAACCCAAAAAAAGTATCAAAATTTTACTCATAGGAACACATAGGGCTCAATTTGAAATGCACCAAATATACCTACCAACAATGTTTAAGTATAGATCTGAATACATGGGAATAACATAGTTAACTAACTTGGTGGGCTAATTACATGCCCCCAAAAAAACCATTATTTTTGTTGAAATTTCATTCTAAAACTCTTGGATTCCCACAATGACTAAAAATATTATGAAATTATATTAAATAAAAAAATATAAAAACAAAAATATAAGGTGCGTATCTAATATAGAGAGGGATATTCCTACATTGATAGAGTGTGTTCTATGCTTGGTGGGAGGCCATATAAATTAGTAGTTGGTGAATTTTCATCCAAGATGGTGATTGATTATGATATAAAGATAGTGGAATTTGGAAACAATACTCCATAGTTAGCGCTATTGAGCTTGGTTTTATCCCAAAATATTAGTGAAATATCTCCTAAGGAACACTTGACTAAGATCCTATTTAAATAGGTTAGTCTCAAGATTATGGGTTCCTGATAACATATATTGTTTTATTTAATAAATCCCATTTCCAATCCATGTAGGAAACCACATGTGCGGACTAGGAGTATTCTACAGGAGTTAGAGTGGATTTATCTAAACATAATGAGGAGGATACACCAAAGTCTCCCCATGAGATATTAAGTGGGGATATGGTGGAGATAAAAAAGTATGATACTACTATCCCCCTCTTGTCATTTAAATGTTGTCACACACAAGAATTACAAAGGAAACTCTCTCTAGATGTAGGTAAAACTATCGAGGGTGGTTGATTATTTGAATTCCTCTATACTTAAAAGTAAATTAAAATTACTATTTCTCTAGTTTTCCTCTTCTTTGGATGCATTTTTATAATTCTATGATGATCTATACATTCTCATTTTTTAAATCTACCAGGCATGAAACCTTGGAATAATTAAGGACATAAATTGTGTTTCTTATTAGTATGGATGGGTCTCTAGGGGTAGACCTCACATTTGAAGCGTCAATCATAGAGATATTTTCCAAGGTTATAACATCCTATTTTGTATTGGTTAAAGGTATAATTGAAACAAAAATAGTCATATCCTCAACATCCTATAATACCTTACTATTATGACTTATAATGAAACAAGGAAATTTTAGCGGTCAAGATAACCCTCAATTTCTTTATTATGGTACGTGGTTATTCATCCCCTCTAATGAAAATCCACCCAAGTGGCCCCATGTTTTCTAGAAGTTTCCTAGAACTAATATTGGAAGGGTTGGTGGCCATGATATCAAATACTAGTGTCTTTGAATCTTCTCATGTACGAAATGAAAGAACCAGATATGACAATCTGGATAATCAAAAGGGGATAACCTTTGTCCTGAGGACTAGAATGTTGCATCTAGGAAGATGGTTGAAGTGCTGGTAGAGCATATAGATGATACGGTGGAAGTTACCTATGAGGGGTTCTCCTTGTCCAATCCAACCCTTAATTTAGATCCAATACCCTAAAATATTATTCATAAATATGACTATACTACTGAGGTGATATCTTCCTTCCATGAGTACCGGCCTAATCTATCCAAGGAAGATGATGATTCTATGTAAAAAAATCATCGTGGTGAGTAAAGATGTCAATCCTAGGATGTGGAGGAGTTTCTAGAACATTATGAAACATTACCCATGTAATAATTTAGTGGTTTAGATATGATCCATTCACTATATATAGTGATTATAAGGTCTAAATACCTCTAGATTGTGGCACAGGACTTCATAATTGATCTAGTTTTCATAGAGTGGATATAGTTTGACACACCCATTCTGATCACACTTTTAAATGAATTTATGAAATTTGTGTAATGAATAAGTAAGGTTATTTCATATAAGAGAAAGAATGTATTTATGAGGCCATCATCACTATTATACAGGAACCAATTGATGAGATAAATTTATAGATGGAAAAGACTGAAGTTGAGTATATTGGAGATTCCTATTTGGTAAAGTAATGAAATATCAAGTATGATGTTTTATAGTTCTAGGTGGATTAGGGTTTCCCCAAGCATAGAAATAGATGGTGGAAGTTTCCAAAAATAAATAGGTATTAGAGGCATCTTGAAATGATTTGATAAAACCAGAGATGGTTTCCTTAGAAGTTAACACCTAAGTAGGATTTTGTAATAATGGTGAGTTTACATAATTTTTATTATCCTTCCCTTTTTGTACTGAGAAATACAAAATATTACTTGTTTTAACATCCAGTGCAGATTCTGGAACACGATCACATTAATAGAACAACCAATTACATATCCCTAATCACATGTGGTCTATTCTTGTTGTGAGAAATATGAGTGAAAGAAAATATAAAACAATATGTTAGAGTAATAGATAGGTGAAATTTCATAGAATCATGAAATACTAATGAAACAATGGACTATACAAACGGTATGGAACTATTGGTGTATGTCCCCAAACCGTTGGTATAGCCTATACCAATGGATTGAGAAGCCATTGGGTGATTTCGCATGGGGATATACCTATCCCAATAATTTGGGGAAAACTGTTTGGATAGGTCTATCCCAATGGTTTTCCCCAAACCATCGGGATAGGTAAATCTAAAAAAAGTTAGAGTAGATATTTGAACCCCAAACTAAGACATTATATATCACAGTCATTACCACTATCCTACAGTTACCTTTGTGAATATATTTGGATATGTATATATATAATGTATATATTTATTTATTTGACAATATTCCACAAAATAATTCACAAAAAATAAGGGTACCTATCTGAAAAGGTTTGAGAACTATTGGGATAGGCACCCTCATAAAAATGGTCTATCACAATAGTTTTGGAAAACCATTAGGATAGCCTTACCAAATAACAATGTTTTTCCAAAACTGTGGGGATAAGTGTTCTCAAACTGGTCTATCCCAGTGGTTTTGGAAAACCATTGGGATAGCCATACACTTTCCCAATAGTTTTCCAAAACCATTGGGAATGGTGTTCTCAAATATGTATATCCCAATGTTTTTGAAAATATTTTGGGATATCCATACCCTTTACCAATGGTTTTCCAAAAAAATTGAGAAATATGGTTTCAAAGTGCTCTATCTCATTGGGTTTGGAAAACCATTGGGAAATGAACCAATACCATTGGTTTTTAAAACTGTTGGTATATGTGGGTTGGTATAGTTAGGGTTTCTAGTAGTAAAATTATGCCTATAGATATTAAAGGCCTATAATTATATAAAAATCATCATGGTGTGACTCCATAATTTTGGATTTCTAAAAAATATTCAAGGAACAAACAGGCATAACACAAAGGGTGTTAAAACATCACATGAGAAAAGGGATGGAAGATGGAGGTAAATTATAACCTTAGGAAATTTTATCAATAGATGGAGGAAGTAGGGGGGTTGAGGATAATAGGAATTTTTTTTGGATAATGGGTTCCATGGATGTTCTGATAAATATGTCTCCTTTGGGATGTGTTCCTTAGGCAGGATGTGAGGATTTTTCATCCATGTTTCTTCACCATGGGGGAGAACCATAATAGTTGGGGATGGTTCCTCTGGGTAATGTGACCTAGATGGACAAAGATAAAATTTTATCCATGAAAAATTATTATAGGAAGAACCAATTCATATGTTTAAGGAATATATTCATCTAAATCATGGGGTCTCAATGATTGTTTCTGGAGGAGTTGGATGATTATAAAGAGTTCAAGAACTGTTAGGGTCATGAAATATGACATTGAGAAAAGTGAAATGATATACAAAAAGAATGGAAATCACATTAACTAGTGAGTTAAATAAAAATTCAAATTAAATTAAAAAATAGGGACAAATAAATTTGACTATACTCTAGTAAAAGGATTAATTTTCAATAAAGATGATTAATTTTAGTTCCCAAATCATCAATCAAAATGGAATAATATTTAAGGGTAGTGTAGATTAGAACATGAGTTTTTTCTTTTATGTTCATGTAGCTATTACTATTGGTTTGTTGATTTTTATGGTCATGCATCTATGACTATTAGGAACCATAGATTAATGTTATACACCTTGGACTGTGAAGAGGTGAGGTAATTTTATTTTTGAGGAAGAACAATCCCAAATTGATAGGATGAACCCATGGGGATCCCATGAAATCATAAATTTTCATACCATTACTGGGGGAATTCAATTTATGGTCATAATTCTTGTACAATGAACTAGAATTTTTAGATATAGGTAATGTACGATATAAAGGGGAATTATCCTAGATATAAGATAAATAGGGGATCAACCAGTGTTTTTAAAAGTGCCAAAAATATCAATATGTGGATAAATAAAAGTTATGTGTTTGGGTCTAGAAAAAGGTTTCTATATGTAACTAAATATCCCAAGCTGATAGAATAATGTAATGCATAGTTCTTGAAGGTGTCGTTGTATGAGATCAACCCTATATGGGGGTTTTACTCTCAAATGAGGACTCTGGTATCACATTGATTTTTGTTATATATAAAATAATATTTCATGATGTTTTATTTCATTTAGTGAGGATGGTGGATGGGTGAGGTATTTTTTTGTAGCATGAGATATAATATTGAGTTTCACACAAACATCCTTAGGAAAATGTGCATGCGGTATAAGGACATGATGCATGGAATGATTTTTCTCCTGATTATGGATAGGATGCATGTACCATCACACATAATTTAATATAGATGTATTTATACTTATAGTGTAATAATTTTAAATGAAATTGAATAGTATTATAATTATATAATGTTACAATTTGATGAATTAATGACAACAAAAATCTAAATTTAATGAAGGTTTAAGAATCATAGTTCTATAAAATAGTACATGGGATTGCATTCACTATGTTTAATTTTATGTTTATTAGACCAAGTGGTTCTACCAATTAATATCCCTGGCATATAGATCAAGTGGTGCTATGGGGATTTAGCATGGAATGAAGAAAAGTAATATCCCAACATTAATGGAGGGAAAAGTGTACAATAATTGTACAATGGTCCCTATGATGGGTTTCAAAATGTTTATGCTTGCGATTCTTGGACTAGAGATTAGATATCTAGGTTAATGATTAACCAAATTCAATCAATAGGTTTTATTATAAGGGTTAATTTTTGTTCCTCGATCATATTGGAGAAAATCATCAATGACTCCAAATACTATGTGATTCATATTCGGTGAGGGAACCAAGAAGTAGTGAGAGACATCCCATATAACTTGATAGTGCATGATATGAACAAATATAAGTCATTTCAAAAAAGTACTCATTATATTACATTATTATATCAATGTTCCATGATTAGTGATGGAATATATCTATGAATATTACCATTACACAAGAAATAAAACGTTTTAGAGGAAGTGAATCATGCTAACCATGTACTGAATCCATAGGAGGGATACAAAAGGGTGAAAGAAAAAAATTATCCATACTTCAAACATGGGTTCCATCACCACAATTTTGAGGATCATGTAAGAAAATTATTAGATCCACTATTGATAATTTTTTTCATTCAAGAACCATATTTTTTCATTGTAAATCCTCTGGGTAAGGTTCTTTGGATATATGAAGATCCAATTTTGGACACATTCCATCATTGTGGGGGGGTGGGGAGTATTTGAATGTGGAAGTTTATGGGAAGTCTACAAGAGGAAGGCTTGAATTATGGATGTGAAATGAAGGAATGACTTTATATGACTCTATGCCCATATTGATAAACCTTTATACATTCAAGTACATTTATGAGGTATATTAATGATCGAGATTCAGACTTTTTCCAAAGGGGTATCAAAAAAGGTTTCTATAGTTGGTCTATGGTTGAGACACTTTGGAATATCTATATATACCATGTAAAAAGAATCATAAAATATACATTTATTGGTGGTGGTGTTTTAACGTTCTTACCCAAGAGAGGGTTTTTTCCTCTCTAAGTAAGAGTATGATACATTCTATAGTTTATGAATTATATAATAATTTGTTATTTTGTTTAGTTTATGTCCATGTAAATAGGTTCTAAATGGAGTTTTAAGATGGTATGTGATGTGGGAAATGTATTAGTTTCATGGAATGAATGGATGGTTAAGGGACCTTGTCAACATATACAACTTTATGGAATGAATCAACATGGTTTAAGGTCATGATCATTGGACCAAGGCCTAAGGAAGAACATATAGAATAGGGGTATAAAAAATATTATGGGGACTCGTTTGAGTCAGAATCTACATTGATGATCTACAAAAGGGGTATAAAGGGGTGAAATGTCTTCTATAACTATTTTATGATATAGTATGTTTGAAGAGAATATACCTGGTTTTCTTGGGGTTTATATATGAAACCAATTATCTTGGTACCTATTTAATATACACTGTAACTTTTTTCCAAGATTCTTGGGGTGACTTGCGATTACATGTTTGAATTCTGCTCAGGTCACCCTTGTTGGTTTCAGCCCATCAAACCTTTTTATATCATTCTTAGGGAAGAATATTATCATCCCAGTTATAAAATTATCATACAGTTTAGTTTCACGTGTTAATGACACTGAATACATAGATTAATGTCATTTAGTAAGAATGGTATGCTATGAAATTGGACATATTATAGTTAGTATGGGACTGTGAAGTTTAACATCTTCTATAGTAGAGTTAGAAATATATTTCAATTCCATCTAGTGAGGTTTAGGACTTTCATGTTCAATATATTATGATAAGGATGTTGGAAAAACTTTGATTTTCATGTAGTGGGGATGGTCTACTATGTTGTTTATATCATTTCATCTAGAAATATGATGTGGCATGGTTTAGGTACATGTTTCCATTACCAAAATTAATTAACATGAAGGTTATTAAATATATATATAGACAAAACCTACATCAGTTATCAGTTCTATACATCTTAATATTGTCTATGGATGATCCCCCAAATATCTTAAGGTCATGTGAGTAATACTTGACATGATATAAAATGGGACTTAAAATAATTAACTTGTCCAATGAGAGATCAAGATGGTAATCTAAAATATATGATAAAAATATTACATTAGTATCTAATGGAAAATCTAGGACATTGGTAAACAGTTTAGTGTGATTTGTAAGACCGATCAATCCTTCCCACATGCCAAAATTAATGAAAGGTTAACACTGACGGTGTTATAATTCAATGTAATAATATGGAAATAGAGGAGCTACGAATTGGTTCATTAAGTTTGAGTTTAAGAATAATGTGAAAAAAATAGGGATAGACATTAATCATCATCAAAAAATGGGTTTCACTACCATATTATTTAATATTTCTCATATAGGTCGTGTTCTTCGAATGATAGGCTAGCCTATTACTACCATGTGTCATTATAGTTGGGGAGTCTGTTTAGAGATGAAGGTGGTTCTTACAAGGAATGTTTACTCGATAGAAGGTGATCAAATTTTTTCCATGTAGTATCAACATGCGTTTTTCCATTTATACATAGTATATAATGACCATAACACTACAGATAATGTGTTGTGATGAAATGTGGAGGATTTTTAGAATGGATAATTGATCACCATTGAATAGTACTATCATTCATTGAGTAAATCGATTAGGTGCCTCGAGCATAGATGGATTTTTTAAACCCATAATAGTAATGGGAATGGTCTGAACATTACATAAATGGAATTGGATCTATCCTTGATGTATCATAGTTTAATTTCATTTGAATATAACATATGAGTGGAAACACAGTTTGAAGTTCAATGATTTAAACCAAGTGATATTCATATTTAATATTGTACATCTTTGACACTCTCCATTTGGCTAGGATATCTCCATGTCACATTTGGGTAAAAGGAAACATGAAAATGAAAATATTATTTAGAAGATAAGGTGATGCTGATTGGAGGTATCCACTTGGACTGAGGTTGGAGATTGGGAATCAATGTGTGTCAGAAGAGATATGAATAAAGTTACATATTGTTATTGATTGTGGAATCATAGGAGACTGAGTCCACACAAGAAGGTTTCCCTATTATATGAGGGTGATAATTAATAATTATAGTTTACATGTAATACATAATGATATTTTTTATACATTTTTTCACATACATATCATAATTTTTTCATAATGTTTAATTTCATGTGTCGAGGATGTCGAACATGCAGTTTGTCAGCATAAAGTAAGGATACAGACCATGTTTTTTGACATCATATTATAAGGATTATGGGAACACCATTTAAAATCATAAAGTGAGGATGGTATGTTTTATATTTTAACATCACATGATAATGATATTAAAAATTTAATTCCACATTGTATTGTAAGGACGATGAACAATGTAATTTAACATCTTCAATCCGGTATTAGAAGATGGTAAGAAATTATGAAAATTAATTTTTGAATAACCTTACATTAGTGGAATGTTTTATTTACTCCCTGTTAATGTTTATTAATAAGTATTCATCACTAGAATAATATTTTTGGTCAGTAAATGGACCATCCCATCTATGATCTATCTTTAGAAGAGTTAATTAAGTCATATTTGTATGTTTCAATTCAAATAAAAAGCCTCATTTGATGATGAATTATTGGTGAAAATTATTGTTAATTTCATTGGTCACCTATTTGTGATGGTCCAAGAAGTTTTGTGGTTATTGGAGAATGTTATTATCAAGGGATTCCAATTCATATAAGTGGAAATCAACTAATATTATGGTAGAAATTTTCTATAAATATATCAATGGAAGTGAAATATAAATATGAAACATTAGTTTTATTATGTTTACTAGTGAGTATGGGGTCACATAGCAAGAATTATGGGTCACCATATGATATTTCCAAAATTTATTATAGATATTTTTGGAACATGTCCAATTTTTTTGATCAAACATCATCTGTAGAAAGTTATGAAATTTATATTAAACAATAAAATATTTATATTTTAATGTCCATAATAGTTGGATATGTTTTTAGACTAGATGTTATACATGGTATATAGATTCTTCATCTTTGTGGACCAGAAATTGGTTTATTTTTCTATAATATTTTTGTGAGGAATTTGAAACTGATAGATGATTTTGCATCTCACAAACCTGATTTTGGACTGGGTGTTCAATGGTTTTATGTGGATGACTTACTCTAATTTATGGAAGAACTCATTGGCTATATGGATAAACATACAATATCTATCTTTCACTAGTGGTTAATGACCCATATATTCAGTTCCTCCAAATAGATATTTTTGAATATTAACTCTTTGTATGGACCATCTCTAGAAATTAATTTCCAGTTTTATTATGAAACAGGAAGGCATGCCACATTTTAGTGACATTGATGTAGTCCAGAACCATGATGAGCTATAATTAGCATCATATTTTGATATAGTGGGATATCTTCCATCCTAGTTGATGGTAGTTTTCTGAAAAAACTAAAACCTTCTATAAAACCAATGGGATTTCCCACCATATAATACAATTGAGTATGATTCCATCAATGATATGTTTTTAGAGAACATTCATTGATTTGGGTTTCGTATAGAGGGTAAACTTTACCTCATGTTAGTGGATTTTCTCACAATCATCTTGGATTTATGGGAGAGTCCCAAGGTAGAGGTACTTAATTAGGGGTTTCATCTATTTCCATACATCTTCTATAGTGGGTAAATTTCATATCCCTTATTCAGGGTTCCATGTAATGACCCATAATTTTATTTTTAGAATCTCCCAACTGATTATATGATTTTTTCAAACATATTTATGTAGGATTATATAAATAACTTGACCCATGTGATAGAATATGACAACCCTTCTTTTATTACAAACTTAAACATGATTTATTATATAAACTATTAACTTGATACAACATGGAAGATAAATAGGTCTAGTGTCTTTGGTGCTTAGGATCATTAAATAAGAACTTAAAACATGAAATACAACATCTTTATTGAAAAATTACTTTACATGACCACTAAATTCCCTCGTACTTAGCATTGCATGGGATAACCTGAGGACATGCATAAGAAATGGGGTGAGCAATAAATCCCAGTAAAGGAATAAACATGGAATAAATGAGGAGTACAATACATGTTAGACAATAGGCATATCAATAGAGCACAAGAGAAACATGAACATAAAGGCATGATAAATCATGACAATCATAACATGTAAATGTGGCAACAACACTTAACATTGAATTATCATGAGCCAAGGCTCATTGCACATGGAGCATGAGTAAATTATCATTGCACATGAAGCATGAGTAAACCCTTGTTGCACTTGAATTAGCATGATTCAACACTCATTGCACATGATGTATCACGATACTATACTTTACCCAATGCATTGGAGCACTATAAGGGCACACCCTTCTTAAACATTTCATTTCATGCATAAGTGTGCCACATGGATCATAAAACATGGAATCATTAAACATACTCATTTATTCCATGATAAAGGAATGTTTAATTAATACATGAAACTTATAATCAATAAGTAAATGTTCATAAAGGTGAATACCCTTGATGGAGAAATGGGCACGATATTCACTAGACAAAGGCATTGGATTAGAAAATCGGTGCAATTTCAGCAGCGTAACGACCTAACATAAGAATTCATAAAAATGGTTGATGAGAGAGAAAATGGGTTTCTCATCATATTTATATGAAATTGACAGTAAAGGGGTTATACATGTCCATACAATTTTAATGGAATTTAGATTCATGATACAAAAGTATTGCTTTATTGTAAATGAAGAGAGAGAAGTTCCTTTCGGAATTTCGGCATAGTAACAGGTGTACATGGGAGGTATTTAATGAGAGATAAAGGGGTATACCATCATTAAAAAACATAAGAGGGCTGTATGGGGGAGGTGAGAAACCATACCCCAGAATTTATAATTGAAATTAAAAGGCATAACAATATTAAGAAAATTGGACAAAAAAAGTGAAAGGAAGAAAAACCCTTACTTGGAAGTGGGCTTCCAAGGCTTGAGAGAGGCTTGATAGAGGCTTATTGGGAGCTTGGGGCACCTTGGGAGGATTCTAGAGAGAGTAGGGAAGAGGTTGGATGAACTGAAAAGGCTTTGAGTGAGGAGGAAGTGGGAGCTTGGGTGGGTTTATATAGGAAATATGATTGAATTCTTTATTATTTAGGTTTGGGGCCCCTTACATTAAACTAATCCAAACCACAAATCATCTCATGGTTTTTTCCCATGGTTTTTGGAAATGGGAATAGGAAAAAAATATTTTATAAGGCCAAAGTCTGAACTTCTTAAAATAATGGGGTTGCTTATGTGGAGGTGAGTCACACTCCCATGGAAAATAATTTAAAAAGACAAGATGTTTAATAAGTTTTGAGGGGTCCATTAATGCTTTGAAAAGTAATTTAAACAAACCACAAATCACATTATTTTAATGGTAAAACATATATTGGCCGAACATAAGGCTTATAGTATTTTATTACATCACTATTGGGTCATTATGATGTCATAAAACATATTATATATTTAAACGGTATGTAATTTTTATCAAAAAATTTGACTGTCTCAGAAAATTTGGAAAAATTCACCGTTGGATAATTTTGAAGTCCTGATTCAAGAAATATCTTTTATTTTATATAAATAATTTTCCAAATATGTTAATTTTCACTTTTAAAATAATAACCGACATTTATCGAAAACTCACGGGGTTTGACAGAAATGGATTTCAAACCTTAATAAAAATTATAATTGCATTAAAAAAATTATATGATCATTTATATATAATAAAATTAATTTAATAATAATAATAATATCTTATGAAAATATTATTTAATTCAAAAATCCCTTAATTTAATAAAATATATTTCTTAATTAAATAATAACTAAAAACACTACTTGTACTTTAAAAACTATTTACAATGTATCAATAATGACAACAAAATATATTCATTATTATATACAAAAAATAATTTACATGAACATAGTACTAGAGATTTGTTACATAACCCCTTAAAACAGCCGCATAAGACCTAAGGGTAAGGTGTGCGCTGGTGATAGACTCTTGGGGTGGCTCATATAACATTGCTCGAGTGTTAATCTCTATCAACATCCACTTTTCCCGTAGACGGTCTCATTCAAGCTTGACATGATGAAGCTCATCTTGGGCTTGGTCAGGAGCGAATCCCAAAGATGCCACCTCTTTTCCAAGTTCCGACAAATGGGCTTCGTATAGATCAATTCTACTGGATGAGGCCATCACTTCCTTTGTCTGAGTAAATTGGATTTGTTAAAGCCCTATATTTATACTAATCATGTGATCACTATTCAACGACTATAAAAGAAACAGTCACAATTATTAACATAAAACAAAATAATTTGACATTTTATATAATCATTTTACATAAAGATTCATTTCATTAGATCAAGAGGGATTTCCATTAATGATACTTTGGGTCGATACAATATTCCCACCTTAAGAAATTTCTCCCTCTAAATTTCCTTTTCCCACACTAAAACAGATGTGGTTAACTCAGCTTCATCATTTCCTCAGATTCCCATGTCTCTTCTTCAAACTTGTGGTTTCGACACAACACCTTGATGAGGGGCATTGTCTTATTTTGTAGAAATTTTTCTCTACGATCTAAGATCTTCACTGGTTTCTCTTCATAAGAAAGATCATCTGCCAACTGTACCACCTCAGAAGAGAGTACATGTGAAGGGTCTGGTATGTAATTCCTTAAGAGGGATACATGAAATACATCAGGTACTTTGGCCATGGTAGGTGGAAGTGCTAGTCGATAGGCCATAGCCCCGACACGATCAAGAATCTCGAAGGGACCGATGTACCTTGGACTTACCTTACCTTTCTTTCCAAACCTCATGACCTTCTTCCATGGAGATATGCGTAGAAAAACCATGTCTCCAACTTTAAACCGAAGGTCTCATCGATGATTATCTACATAACTCTTCTGTCAACTCTTGGCTTCCTTGATATGCTGCTGAATGGTTTTCACCTTCTCCACCATTTCCATGACCATTTCCGGTCCAACCAGCTTATGTTCACCGACCTCATCCCAACACGCTGATGTTCTACACCTTTTCCTATAATGGGCTTCATATGGTTCCATTTGGATGCTCGAGTGGAAACTATTATTATAAGAGAACGCAACAAGAGGAAGATGTTGATCCCATCCTCCTTTAAAGTCCATTGAGTACACTCTCAACATGTCCTCAAGTGTTTGGATAGTCCGATCGGATTGGCCATCAGTTTGAGGATGATAGGCCGTACTAAAGTTCACTTCAGCATCCAGAGCATGTTGAAGACTCTTCCAAAACATAGAGGTGAATCATGGATCTCGGTTAGACATGATAGATAGTGGTACTCAATACATACTTACCACTTCCCTGAAATATATCCATGCTAGTTGATGCAATGATAAATCTTCCCGAATAGCAATGAAGTGTGCAGCCTTTGTAAGACGATCCACTACAACCCATATTTCATTGTTTCTTTTGGATGTCCTCGGATGTCCAGTGACAAATTTCATGGTGATTTTCTCCCATTTTCATTTTGGTATGGGAAATGGTTGCATCCTCCCCTTAGACTTCTGCCTCTCTACCTTTACTTTCTGGCACACCAAGCACTTTGATGTATATACAACGATCTCCTTCTTCATATTATCCCACCAAAAATTTTCTCAGAGATCTCGATACATCTTTGTGCTCCCTGGGTGAATAGAGAAATTTGAACAATGTGCATCATCCCAATGTTCCTTCTTCTGCTCCAAACTTGACGGAACATATAGTCTTTTCCCAAATTGCCAAATTCCTTCTTCTTTAACATTAAACTATGAGGATTTCTCTTTTTCAATAGCTTCCACTTTTTCCTTAATTCCCACATCATCATTTTGAGTATCCATTAAAATTTCCAAAAGAGATGGTTGAGCAATCATTTGAGAAAGGATTGATGATGTTCCCTTCTTTATGATTCCCATTTCCTTATTCATCAAGTCTAGGAATATTGGATCCTTCTCAATTCTCATCATTGATAAAATCACTGGGTTTTTTCTACTTAGGGCATCTTCCACCTTGTTCAATTTCCCAAGGTGGTAATGTATTGAACAATCATAATCCTTGATGAGATCTATCAATATTATATGGAGAATATTAATCTTTTTCTGTGTGAATAAATATTTAAGACTCTTGTGGTCATTATATATCTCACATTTCTCCCCATAGAGATAATGCCTCCAGATTTTCAAGGAAAATATCACCCCCACCAACTCCAAATCATGCATTGGATAGTTTTGTCAAGTATTTTCAACCATCTTGAGGCATATGATATCAATTTATCATTCTGCATCAGCACAAAACCTAATCCCTTCTTTGAAGCATCACTGAATATCACAAAAGGTTCCCCACTTGTTGGTAAAGTGGGCACTGGCGCACTGATAAGCCTCCTTTTCAAATCCCTGAGGCTTTCTTCGCATTCATCACTCCAAGAAAACTTTAGTCACTTTCGAGTTAGCTTGGTATGATGGTTGGAAAATCATGAGAAATTTCTCACAAATCATCGATAATATCCAGCTAACCCCAAGAAGCTACAGATATCCATTACCGATGATGGCCTCAACCATCCCTCAATTACATCTGTTTTGGAGGGGTCCACAGATATCCCATTGCTTGTGATTATATGGCCCAATAATGAGACCTCCTTCAACGAGAACTCACAATTGCTGTACTTTTCATAGAGCTTCTCCTTGCGCAAAGTCTCTAGTACAGTTCTTAAATGCTCCTCATGAACCTCCTTGGTTTTGGAGTATATTAGAATATCATCTATAAATACTACCGCAAATTTTTCAAGGTAATCTCTAAAGACTATATTTATCATGTTCATGAATATTTCTTGAGCATTAGTGAGTCCGAGAGGAATTACTATGAATTCATAGTGCCCGTATTTTGTATGAAAAACAGTCTTGGGGACATCTTCCTTCTTCACCCTTACTTGATAATATCCTGACTACAAATCTACCTTGGAGAAGTGTTGTGCTCCATGCAGCTGATCGAACAAGTCAACGATCTGTGGAAGAGGATACTTGTTCTTTATCGTGATTTTGTTAAGTTCACGATAATTGAGGAAAATCCGCATTAACCCATCCTTCTTCTTGACGAAGAGGACTGGTGCACCACATGGTGAAGCCCTTGGGCATATAAACCCTTTATCCAGATTCTCCTGTAGTTATTTCTTTAGCTCTTCAAGCTCCACGACAACGATTCTATATGGAGTCTTGGATATTGGTAGCACCCCTGGTATAGGTTCAATTGAGAATTCAACATCTCTTTTAGGAGGAAGAACAGGAAGTTCCTCGGGAACCACATCAGCAAATTCCCTCACAATAGGCTTTTCTTCAAGGATGGTTTCTTCTTTGGACTCAATCATCTGAGCCAGATACGCTTTCTCATAGGGAAGTAATATCCATGCTTGAGATGATGGAGCTAAAATAGATTCATCTTCCTCCTTACACTTGTAAAGAATCGGGGGTCGATTCTCCATATAGAGTGTGATTTCTCTCTCCCGAAAATTTATGTTGGCTCTATATAAGGAAAGACAATCCATGCAAAGAATTGGATCAAATTCCACTAGAGGGAGTATGAAGAGGTTCAACGGGAAATTCAATCCACATATTATGACAGGGTAGGAGTTATATTCATGGGATGAAATGATTTCCCCATTTATCGTACTCACCGACATCTTCACATCCTTGATTTGTGGTGGTGGTGGGATTGTTCTACTAAACATTTGAGATACAAAAGAATGCGTAGAACCTAAATAAAAAATTATGTTCGGTATTCATGAATGAATATCTAGCATACTTGTCACCACTTCGTTTTCGGGGTTCACTTTAGTAGAAGTGATGGAAAAAGCTCTTCCTTGTTTCCTTGGAGGTTGTTGGTTGCCTCTAAAAACCCTTGGATTAGGGAATTGATTTGCAAAATGCCCCAATTCTTTGTAGTTGTAGCAATGAACAATGCATTGAGGTTCGAATGGAGCATTCCTCTCCTCTGTCGTAGCCGCAGTTCTTTCATTTCGACAGTTAATAGTTAGGTGCCCTTCTCTTCCACACCTAAAGAATTTCCTCATCCCCTAGAGGTAATTTCTAGGGGGCTTCTTTCAGCACTTTTGGCAAGTGGGGTGTTGGATATTCTTATCACCGTTAGATTTATCCTTTATACCGCTAGCATTGAAGTCCACCTTATGCTTCTTGTCCCCATGATACCCCCTGTGATTCCCTGATCTCTATTTCGACCTTGAGGGCACATCAGAAAATTTTATCATAGCTATCGAAGTCACGGATCATTAATGCTTTCCGTATGCTAGGCTTTAGCACACCAAAGAAGCTGTCAACTTTGAATTCGGGAGTAACGACAAAGCCAGAAGCATATCGTGCAAGCCTTTTGAAGTTTGACTCGTACTCTCCAATAGATTCTTCAACTTTTTTCTTGAGGGAAAGGAAGTCCCTTTCCTGCTTAAGCCAGAGGGTGCACAGAAAATATTTATCAAAAAAAATCTTCCAGAAATCCATCCATTCCAATGCCTCGATCTCCTCCTTAGGCTTCATATTTTTGATCAACGTCCACCATTGATCAGCCTCACCCTCCATACGATAAGCCACCAGAAGAACCTTCTCTTGTTCAGAACATTGAAGGATATAGAAGATCTTTTCAATGTAGTTGATCCATTGTTCAACGATCGTGGGATCAGATGATCCACTAAAAGTAAGAGTCCTTTGTCTCACAAAGATCTAGATAGCGACTTGTTCCTTCTTAGGGGGGTTGGACGTTCCTCTTGACCTGTGTTTCTATTCAAATCTTGAGTTAGCTGAGAGAGAAGCATGAAAAAGTTCGCGATTCCCGCTCCCATTGGATTGGGAATCTCATTAGTAGAGTCATCACACTGATCTTCACATCGGTTGTTTTCCCATGTTCTCCTATTACCGGCCATTGGCTGGAATAAAAGGAATGTTAGGGGGTAACACATAAAGGTTAATCCAAAGGCAAAAGTTGATGACGTATAAATATACTTTTATTTTCCTTAACTCATGAGACTATAGGCTTCAATCTAGGATTTTCATGATCTACTTTCTAACATATATTATTAGGGGCATTTTTTTATTCCCTTACTAAGGGTTCATACTAAGTCTGTGAATTTATCAAAACATATCTCTCGATAGTGTCATAACCAAGAGTATAGCAAGGCCCGTTGTCGTGCACCATTTCGTGTTCGAGTCTAGCTCAAAGCGGTGTTTTTGGGTTTTACCCCTAGGATACATCTGTACCAGAGCCGCCTCTACCTGCTCGTATCCAGACAGGGATGTATTGCTTGATAAAACACTAAATCAGTACTAAAAAAAACTTAGGGGTGTTTTTATTATACTTAGTCTTGTCTCTACGACTTTACTGGGTTTTTCTAATCCTAATCCCAAAAAATAATGAAACCTACCCTCTGATACCAACTATGAAAACCCTGCTTTTATTACAAACATAAACATGATTTATTACATAAACTATTCACTTTATACAACATGGAAGATTGATAGGTCTAGTGTCTTTGGGGATTAGGATCATTACATAACAACTTAAAACATGAAATACAACATCTTTATTGAAAACTTCGTTTACATTACCACTACATTCCCTCGTACTTAGCATTGTATGGGATAACCTGAGGACATGCATAAGAAAAGGGTTGAGCTATAAAGCCCAGTAAGGGAATACATATGGAATACATGAGGAGTATAATACATGTTAGACAATATGAATATAAATAGAGCACATGATAAATATGAACATAATGGCATGATAAAGCATGATAATCATAACATGGAAATGTGGCAACAACACTTAACATGGAATTAGCATGAGCTAAGGCTCATTGCACATGGAGCATGAGTAAATTATCATTGCACATGAAGCATGAGTAAAACCTTGTTGCACTTGAATTATCATGAGTCAAAACTCATTGAACATGAATTATCATGATATTATACTTTACCCAATGCATTGGAGCTCTATAAGGGCACACCCTTCTTAAACATTTCATTTCATGCATAAGTGTGCCACATGGATCATAAAACTTGGATTCATTAAACATAATCTTTTATTCCACGATAAAGAAATGTGGAATTCATACATGAAACTTTATAATTAATAAGTAAATGTATATAATGGTGAATAACCTTGATAGAGAAATGAGCATGGTATTCACTACACAAATGCATTGGCTTAGAAAATCGGTGCAATTTCGACAGCGTAACAGCGTGACATAAGAATTCATAGAAATGGTTGATGAGAGAGAAAATGGGTGTCTCATCATATTTAAATGAAATGGAAAGTAAGGGGATCATATAGATACATGACCAAATAATTGTAATGGAATTTAGATTCATGATACAAAAGTATTTCTTGAATGTAAATGAAGAGAGAGAAGTTTCTTTCGAAATTTTGGCATAGTAATGGGTGTACATGGGAGGAATTTAATGAGAGAAAAAGGGGTCTCCCATCATTCAAAACATAAGATGGAAGTATGGGGGAGGTTCTAAACCATACCCCATCATTTATAATTTAAATTAAAAGGCATAGAAATATTAAGAAAATTGGACAAAAAAAGTGAATGGATGGAAAATGCTTACTTGGAAGTGTGCTTCCAAGGCTTGAGAGAGGCTTGAGAGAGGATTCTTGGGAGCTTGGGGAACCTTGGGAGGATTATAGAGAGAGTAGGGCAGAGGTTGGACGAACTCCAATGTCTTTGAGTGAGGAGGAAGTGGGAGCTTGGGTAGGTTTATATAGGAAAGGTGAGTGAATTCATTATTATTTAGGTTTGGGACCCCTTACATTAAACTAATCCAAACCACAAATCAGCTCATTGTTTTTCCCATGGTTTTTGGTAAAGGGAATAGGAAAACAATATTTTATAAGGGAAAAGTCCGAACTTCTTAAAATAATGGAGTTGTTTATGTGGAGGTGAGTCACACTCCCATGGAAAATAATTTAAAAAGACAAGATGTTTATAAGTCTTGAGGGGCCCACTAATGCTTTGAAAAGTAAGTCAAACAAACCCAAAATCACATTATTTTAATGGTAAAATATATATTGGCCGAAAATAAAGCTTATAGTATTTTATTACATCACTATTGGGTCATTATGATGTCATGAAACATATTATATATTTAAACGGTATTTAATTTTTACCCAAAAATTTGACTGTCTCAGAAAATTATGAAAAACTCATCGTTGGATAATTTCAACGTCCTGATTCCATAAATTTCATTTATTTTATTTAAATAATTATCTAAATATGTCAATTTTCACTTAAAAAAACTAACATTTATCGAAAATTCAGGATTTTGACAAAAATGGCTTTCAAACCTTAAAAAAAATTATATTTTCATTCATAAAATTGTATGATCTTTTATATATAATGAAATTAATTTAATAATAATAATAATAATAATTTTTTAAATTATTATTTAATTCAAAAATACCTTAATATAATAAAATATATTTCTTAATTAAATAATAACTAAAAACACTACTTGTACTTTAAAAGCTATTTTCCACGTATCAATAATGACAAGAAAGTATATTAATTATTATATATAAAAAATAATGTACATTAACATTGTACTAGCTATTTGTTACATATCCCCTTAAAACAGCCGCATAAGACCTAAGGGTATGGTGTGCGATAGCGACAGAGTCTTGGGGTGGCTCAGATAACATTGTTTGAGTGGTAATCTCTATCAACTTCCACTTTTCCCATAGATGGTCACGTTCGAGCTTGACATGATGAAGCTCAGCTTGGGCTTGGTCAAGATCAAAGCCCAAAGACGCCACCTCTTTTCCGAGCTCCGATAAATGGGCTTCGTATGGAGCAATTCTACTAGATGAGGCCATTGTTTCCTTTGTCTGAGTAAATTGGATTTGTTAAAGCCCTATATTTATACTAATCATCTGATCACTATTCAATGACTATAAAAGCAACATTCACAATTCTTAACATAAAACCAAAGAAGTTGACATTTTATATAATGATTTTACATAAAGAGACATTTAATTAGATCAAAAGGGATTTCCATTAATGAAACTTTGGGTCGTTACATCGACCTTGAAACATTCTGTTATAATAATTTTAACATTAAAATTATTGATTATAAATGGATATAAGAATTGTAAAATTTAAATGGCTTGAAAAATAAAAAATATGACAATAGAACATTGAAAATTTAGAACCACCTAATCCACTGAAATAACTATATTCATAAATGACAATTTAGAATTGAAAGAAAATATTTATAATCCAATATTTATCTTGGAAATGAATGTATAGTTATACCCAATATAAAATATATGTGAATTAATAACTAATAGAACATGAAGTTCTTATAGGAATTAGGGAACTCGTTTATCTATTATAAACCTGACCATTATAATAGTAACTTGACCATTTGAACTTGACTATTGGAAAAGTAATATGACAGTTTTTAATAAAATCTAAACTCATAAAATAATATCATCACATAGGAATGTGTGAGAAAATATTTATGTACTTTATGAAATTACAATATGAAATGATTATATCATAATAATGAATAAATGTATTCATATTGATATAATAAGTTCTTGTATTTTTGAAAACCAAATAAGTCTTATTTTGTTTTTTACAACATAATAATTAAAATTAATATTTATTTTCATAAAATGGGTTCACAAATTATTATTAATAAATTTTATAATGATAATATAATTCTTTGAGACCATAAATAAATTTTTAGAGGGTCTAAAAATTGAATATAAAATTAAAATTGATATTTTTCAAATTAATAATAATATAATTCAATTTTTTGTAGTTGGGGTTTGGCTTAGTGGTAAGCACCCCATAATCCTACATGAAAAATAGGGGTTAAAAACCCATGGGGTGCAGGTTACTGTAGCAGTATTGTAGCGGTACTATAGCAGCGGTGGTGCTGTTGATCGGCGGGTACTGTAGTGGTGGCAGGGCACTGTAGCAGCGGTGGGTACTGTAGCAGCCAGGTTACTGTTCACAGAATGGGCCTTAGGCCAAAAATTTGGGCCTACGGGATATGTAATGGGCTACATGCCCACTAGGCCTTCGGGCTATGTAATGGGTCTCCCTCTACCCAGTTAAAAAGAGGCATTTGCTTTGCTTTAATAATAAAATGAGGCTTTGGACCCTACCTTTTTAGAAAAAAATATAATAATATAATTTAAAATTTAAATTCCTATATTTATAAACTTATTTTCAAAAAATATATTTCATTTATTGAATATACACATCCAAAAAGGGTTACTATGAATTTATTGTATTTTTCTAAAATAGTTAAATTTTTGGTGATTAATAAAATACATCAATATAAAGTAATTTTCATTTTAATATAAATACATGAATTTATGAAACATGGATGATGTATGAACTGAATAATTCAAATTAAAATGTATCTTTGACCATTTATATTCTTATTAATCAATAATGTTTCCCATATTGATCAAAAATAATAAACTAATGAATATAAAATTCAAAAACATTCCTTTCACTGCCTTTATAAATACATCCCTATATCCTCACACCATATATGCCTTGAATATTTACAAATTTATACCCAAATAATACCACACCTCTATCCTCACGTCCCTTTAATCATTTTCCTCTAAAAATTCCTATCCCAATGTTACTTAAGGATTATTTCCAGAGACAAAATTTGAGAAGTAATGTCTTCAAACTTTCTCTTTTGATTTCTTTTCTTATTCTACCCTCTCTTAAACTACCTCATCCAATATTTCATAATGAATCAATTATTTTAAAAATAATGGAATTATTTTTTTAATGGCATATCCATCGTTCATCCTCCCTTCATTGGATTATTAAAAGTAAATGTTATCAATAATATGGTTGGTTCACCACCACCACCACGAAATACACACATAATTTTTCTCCTCCCCTTTCAATTATGTTATAAAAGAATTATTATTGTCAAATACTATAATAATAAGTATAATAAATCTTATTTCATGTTTTTTAATGTTTTATTCATCATTTTGTTAGATGAAATGAAACTAGTTTTTGATGGCTGATAAAACATCCATAATAAACTAACCATATAACATTTTTTTTACTAAATGAATATTACATATTTAAAAAAACATATGGGTATTTGGGACTATTAAAATTTAATAAAGGAAATCAATATCATTTCATTTCACTTATGCAGTATTAGACCCATTTGATTTTAATCTCTGTAATTATCCCGATGTGACCCAATCTAGAACAATGAAGTAAATGCCCTCAGAGAATTTAAATTAAACCTTATATCTCATTAACAATGTTGTAAATAAAAAATATATAATTATAATTGTAAAAAACTGGCCAGAGATCCACTTAATAGTACCCCAATTCAGTTCATCACATTACCTCATGTGCGCCACCCAATACACTAGAGATTGTTGACAATTAGAGAAGGTATAATATTTGACAAGTGGAGTCTATACATTCTTTTGAAAAGAATCACTATAGTGGAAAATAATATTCAACATACCCAAATATACCAAAATAATTGATAATCAACCAATATATTATGAAAAAAATCCAAAATATGGAAAATGTTCTTAAATAAAAGTAGTAAATATGTCATTACATACAAGTGTTTAGTGTCTAATTAAAACCTATAATAAATACACAATGAAAAATCATAATTGGATCCCGACATCATGTCCAGTTCCCTCATCCATGCTCTATCCCTAATACCAAATCATCAATATAACAGAGGTATCATTTCTATATCCTTACATGGAAACACGAATTTTATTTGGGTACCATTAAGACAACCTGAGTATGGTGTGAGTACAAATAGTATGCCACCACCAAAAATGTCTAAATAAATATCTAGTATATAATAGTGTATTTAGTTGTATAAAGAATAATTAAAAAATGAACAAAGTAAATAGGTTTTAAATTTACGTTTCTTTAGAGTTCAAAATCACAATTTCTTCATCCCATTCCAAATTCTCATCCAAACACCATAAGGATATCACAATTTTTCTTTCATTAACTTCCATTATTCAATTCAATTCCAATATCATTTGGTACCCTGGATCATCAGTCTTGGTACCAAAATCACAAGTATGTGGAACTTCAGTCCAATTCTAATACATAAAGAGCCAATCTCTATATACTAAAACCCCATAGGTATTGGTAGAAGAAGTACATGACCAACAAATCATTTATCCCATGCATAAATTAGGGGCCTAGATTAGTAGTCTGACATCCGATGGGTATTTAGAGTAGCAATCCTAGACCCAAAAATCACTAATCAATCATTCAAAAATTTCAAATATCATGGTTTGAAACTCATAAATCATTTATCAACCATTTTCATCATGGTTTAGTAATTCGTTTATCTATAAACACCATGTTTATTCCCTTTTATCATATTTAACTACATAAAATATTTACCAATTAATCCATTTAACACTATTTATTTCACAACTCATTAAACCTTCATGGTTAAGCCAAAAAAATCATTAAATCCCATTATCAATCTTGAAACAATTATTTAGTTCTAATTAATACACATATTATACCAAATTTCATATTTCATAATTATAATTTCAATGGTAATTTACACAAACCATCGGTTTCCATCATGTCAGTCTCACAATCTTCAATGAGTCCAGTGGTATTTATGAAGGGTCTCAAAATAACATTGTAAAATCCAATAATTTTTCTAATTTAAAATAATTTAAAAAATTGGAAAATCTATGGAACAATTATATACACACAATCATAATTTAGATTATGGGAATTATCAACTATACCACCTACATAAAGATCATTAATGAACTATTTCCAAACCTTGTCCCTCAATTTGATGTAAAATAGTAAAAATCAAAATGGAAGGGGAGACATTGGATAAAAATCTTGGAACGAGATCCAATGAAATGATTTCAATTAAAACCTAGACCTAAACCATAAATGATAAAGGAAATTCATCCCTCACTAAAGCTAAAGATATAAGAGAGAGAGAGAGGAATATAAATAATGATGAAATTTCATATTATACAGGGTTTCATTTATTCCATATGATATTTGACTCACACAAATAGACATTTAAGGATCCTAGAAATTTTATCAATATCCTCAAAGAGTAAAGGAATACATGTTAGGTCAAGCTGCAGTTATTAGGGTTATAAAATAGGGGTTCATCAATTTTAAATTAAAATTTCGATGTATTGAATAACAATGTGAATGGTATATTATATTATTTTCATAGTTAGACAAATTGAATGCCCTAATAATGTGACCCTACAATCCATGGGGAATAAAATTTCTCCTTATGGAGCATGATTTGTTAAACCATGGTCTGACCATGAATCACCCCATTGTCCAAGGGTGTTGGGGTGAACAGTTTGCTAGGGGTGGGCATACAATTTGGGGAAAACAAGTGTCAATTCTGAAATGCCTAAACACCCTATAAATGCACCAATAACTATCCCACATGATCCTAATAAAATATCCTAACAAATTGAGATTGAAAGGGTTTAAAAACATGGAATGATTATCTAAATCTCTAATACAGTAATGATATTATAGTATCCTGACTTTATAATAGGTCATCCTCAAGTTGTACTGGAAAGAAAAACTAAGCCTCCAAGGAAAATAGGTCAGGAAAATAGGCCTGAATATCTAATTCCATCTCAAATCATTCATCTAGAACATGTCAATGTTTCCATAACACTCAGACCAATGACACAATCCTTCCCCACAAAAATTTCTTACTGTGATCCACAACACAAATCAGATACTCCTTAAAGGACATGCCAAACTCATTGTAAACATAATCATTGTCAATCACATGATAAGGGTTGGTGTGAAAATGCCAAATATGTCACACATGTATGATATTATTAATAACACTACACCTCAATGGAGGATGAAAAAAAATACCAGTCATACCCTCTATACAATCTAAAATGGTCTGAAAAACCTACGCACCAACTTGTGATTATTCTGAATAATATTGTTTCACAATATCAATGATTCCTGATAGAATACACAATTGTACACTATAAAGTCAAGAGTTAAATGATGTTTCTAAATATAATAAAATTTTTATCTCTGTATTTTATCCATATGTTTTTGAATTATTTTAATATACTCTAATGTCTCACACATGTGAGATGAGCACAATAACTATAAATCGACTACCTCCATCTAATATAATTGTGATATTCATGGTATTTTATAGAGAGCCTAAAATGGACCAATTTGAATAATTATCTAATAAAGGTTTTTATAGGTGAACACACCCCGTGTTAAGTTATTTTCCCATAATCCCAAAAATTCTAGGATTCATTTTGTCAACATGTCCAATATCACATAGACAATGCACTATGATTTCCCATATTTTTTTGGGTGAAAATACATACTAAAAAACACATGGTTACCTAGGTCCTTAATACATTAAAAATGTGTAATGTAAATCATTACTAATTATCTAAGACTACACTTCATAGAAAATTGTGAAAACAGACTACCTCACAAACATATATATCAACCAATAAATCAACTATGAAAGTTTTCCAGATTATAAAGTAATGGGATAATTTCATCAATAGATCTATAATCACCCATATAATGTCATTTTTTGGAATATTCCTTGGTAGACCTACTATAAAGACCATAGTAACATCATACCATTTCCATTATTGAATGGAAAAAATATATAATAGAACACCCGGTTTTATATGATCATCAATCACCTACTAATCGGTATAAAATTGTTTCACAAAACATGAAATCTCCCATTTCAGGCCCAACCACCTATACTATAAGTATATGTCCTGATACATTTTGTTCAAACTAGGATTCACCTCCCAATTTGAGACATAAAACTCATTCACCCTCACCTCACACATACAAGTAGGCACACCAACATAGTTCTAGAAATATAAGATCTCATCCCCATCTATTATACAATTGGAAGGTGATTACCCACACTCAAGGATTTCCCTCAAGGATAAACACTTCTAATTCTCATATTTCCTCTCATTAGTCTGGCTCAGAAGTATGGAATCAACTAATAAAAAAACTAGTTTGTTATTCTCCTATACCTCCTGGACCACAATACACATCATAGAAAAACAAATCATCATATTCTACTCATCACTAAACTCCCAAACTTCTTTAGTGTGTGTCTTCTTATTGAAAGAGTCAACAACATATTTTCCCTTATATTATGTATAGTATATCTCAAAATCGAACAACTTCATATACTCAAGCCATATTCACTACCGAATAATAAATTCTCACTATGAAAATATGTAATTTATAATTTTGTTGATAATATACATAGAAAACATGTCACCCAACCGATAATTACACCAATACATTAAAGAAATAAACTACTGCTGCCAACTTGAGATCACGTGCAGGATAATTCCATTTGTGTGGAATACAGTTTCATGATATATACACCAAAAAATGATCACTTTGAATCAACACTAATCCAATTTCAATTCCATATTCATCATCAAATAAGATATGCTACTCACCTAGATCGGGTAGTATGGAAATAGGTGCGGTAGTGAAACACTTCTTAAAATCATGGAAAGAATTATCATAATCTCTAGACCATTCAAACATGATACCATTGTTAATCAAATTCCAAAGTGGTACTTAAAATTGATAAAAGTCATGTATGAATATTTTATAATATCCCAATAAACTAAATATTTTGTAGTACAAAACATTATTGGGATTCTCCCAAGAAACAACTGGCTGATCATTCTTTGGTTCTCTTGACACACCTTCCATAGAGATGATTTTACCCAAGAAATTTACCTTTAAATATAGAATTGACCCTTAAATTTATTACCACAAATAAAATTCTCTCTTATTGTGTTAGGATTATGTCACGTTATTTAGCACGATCTTCATGAGTCTTGGGGTACAATAAGATTTCATCCAAAAAAATAACCACAAAATAATTCTGGTATAGGTGAAAGTCTGTTCATCAAGGCCATAAACACATCTAGAGCATTCATTAGTTCAAATTGAATCCTAAGGAACAAATATTGGCAATATATAATTCTAAATTAAGTTTTTTGAATATTAAATGGTAAAAATCTCAACTGATGTTACCCCGATGTCTAGTCAACCTTGAAGAATACATAATAAACCTTGAATTCGTCAAAGAGATTGTATGTATATGGAAGAGGATATGGTCCTCAACTTTCATCTGGTTCAACTTCCTATAATTAAAACATAAATGAAATGTACCACCAACTTTCTGAGAAATAAAATATCGATAACCCCAATGCGATGTACTTAGATGGATAAATACCATACTCATAAGTTTTTTTAGCTGAGTATTAAGCACTAAATTCTCTTTTGGTTCTATTCTATAAGGTGGATTAGAAACTAGATCATGTCCCCACATGAGCTCAATTATAAACTCAACATCTCTCATAGGTGGAATTTTTGATAATTCCACTAGAAGAACATCCTAAAACTTGTCCACTAAAAGTGTAAATACACTATGTTTCACACCCCCTTCATAAAAAAACACTTGAAACCTGGGTGGTGAGTTCTCATAGTTTCTGATGAACATGCACAACATTTCCTTCCATGATATCATATTACCTATTATGAACACAACTATTACACTTCAGATACATAAATATTACTCTTATAAATTGATAATTGATGTGGGATCAATATGATACCATCCATTTCACACCCAAAATCAAATAAAATATGATATGTAAACACTGTGAATATTCTAAATGATGGATACTCACAATCCTCATGGTGACACCCTGTAGATAGAAAAATGTACTTTGACAGCACTTACAATGGTTTTTGATCATCATAACCCCACTAAAAACCCCTATTTTCTTACTCAAACCATTAAAAAGTTGAGTAGATATAAAACAATTCAAGGCTCCTTTATCAAATAAAGAGCTAAAATGTGTATCCGATACAAGAACAATACATCTGACTATTGACGGAAAATCCTTTCTATCCTCCTGTGATGGTGGAAATTCATGCAATTGACATAACCCTTTATCCTGTGCCCCAATATGAGTATGATATTTTGAACTACTCTACTGATACAAGTACTCTTTCCCAGAAGTACCACATCTACAACCCTAACCAAAATATTCAATAAAACTCTAACCACCAGAATAGTATAGGGTATAAGATCCCCATCTAATATTTATGATTGAATATCACCTCAATAACTACCCATCTGTGGAGGGTTCCCATAGTACCTCTATAAGTGTCTCATACTACCATAGGGTCAACACTCCAATAGTGATCAGTTTCACCTAATGATAATGTGACCTAACCTACCAAAATGATGGAATTGCACTTTATTACTGTTTGATGTAATTGATCCTCCTCTATGCATACACTATTTTATCCTACCCTAGTTTAATTTCTCATAGTGATTCTTCCTAATCTAGGAAGATGTACGCCTGGTTGTACATCATATACCACATGTCCTCCACCAGAATCCTCTTTCATGTTCCCCTTAGAAATGAGATCCTGATTCACCACATTAGTATAATTATTCATTTGAATGATATTAATATGGGTCTTAATCTTCATTTAATGTAAATTCTGATAAATTCTCACTGAATTCACCTAATCTCTTACTAGTTCTAGGGAAAAGTGATGCAAGTCAATGAAGAAACCAACATAGTCCATCACTAGTATTTTTTCATGAGTCAATCACATAAACTCTACCACCCCTCTTACCTAAGAATCTTTGGGGAAATGTATTACAATAATTTCTCTAGAAATTCCTTCCTACCATTATCAACAGATAATCATCTTGATACTAAATTCAACACTATCACATCACTAATTCTCACAATATATAGACTAAAAATTGGACGCTTTTCACATCACGAGTCTCTAAATGAAATAGGATGGTCTAGATAGACCCAATATAAAAAATAGCTGCCTTAGTCCCACCCTCTCCCATGAATGTTGGTGGGTGTTATTTCTAGAACTCCAAGGTCATATATGATATAATTTCTACAACCCTATCTGGGTCTCCTTCCATGAACTAAAAAAATAAAGCAATGTTATAATGGAACTGCTATCACAATCTTTCACCCATAAATATTGGGGCCTCTTATCGTGTTATTGGAGTCACATTTCTGATGATTTCATCCAATCATCATACGAACAAATATCATCCTTAATGCATGTCTCTATAAATCCAAATACATGTATTAGGGAATATAAAAAAATTATTAACACATTTACATAAGAGTAAGTACACATTAATTAAATAGAAATCATCATACATACATAGTCATATGACCAAATCCATGACACTATAACTACCATTAACCATCCCCAACCTAGAACACGGACCACATAGGGTAAACATCATTTCACATCATAAGATCTCATTAGACACACATTTCATAAAAATGCCAAATTACCACATTTACCATAATTTAAACATATCTATTCCTTATTTGGAACCATTTCATTTTAAATTACTCATTTAAAGAAATGAATTTACATTTCCCATCACCCACGCATAAATTTCTTTTCTATGTGTGCCTAAAATTATGCTTTTCATAAAAAGTTCAGAGTACATGGGATGATTCATTATACTCAACAATAAGGCCATACCAGGACAAAAATAAAATATCTTGGAAAAAAACACATCACAAAATAATTGAATCACTGAAGTTAAAATAACAGTAAATATTGAAAACAAAGACCATGAAGAATAACCCCCCCATGGGGTACTTGGGTTTTTTTCTATGGATGGGTTAAGTACTCCCATGAAGGAGCCCATGAACAATGCCCAATTCATCATAGTCTTCTTTATAGAATTCCCAAAAAGTATGAAAACTGAAAAGAAAAATAAATTTCTCTCTGATACCACATTTAACATCCCAACCTGAGTGGAACTTACCAATTCCACAACCTGGTTAAGAGTATTACCTCTGGTACAACTCCTTACATGTTAGTGGATACCAACTAGCATTGAGAGTCTAATATGTGACATAGGGAGTCTATACACTACTTATAAAAAACCATGGAAATAAATATGAAATATAACCAAGATACAACAATAAAAAATAATAAACTAACTACACATGAATAAATCTAAAACAAGAAAAATAACCATAAAACAAAGCATTAAATATATCTTTTCATTCAAGTTTCAAGTGTATGATTAAAAAATAGAGACATAATAAACTATTGTAAGTGATTCCCAACATCATTTATGTTTCCCTCATCCATTACCCATCATTAATTATAACTATTTTATATAATGTAGGGATCTTACCCTTATCTAGACCTAAAAACATGAATCTTATTTGAGTACCAATTAAGCGACCCAAGTAGAGTGTGCGTACAACTCAGAAGGCCATCACTAATCTTATATAAAGTGATATCCTTTCAATATCTATGTATGTAGTTTTATAAATAATATAGAAGAAATGAAAATATTAACTAGGTATAAATTTTTTTATTCTTTATCCAAACACATAATACCTTCTTCATCAAATGCCAGATTCAGGACAATACACCATAGGGATATAAGAATTAACTATGTCATGGGATTTCATTATTTAATTTCATTACAATTTTATTTGGTAACATGATGTATCAATCAAAGTACCACCATCTTATGCACTTGGAACTTCATTCTAATGCTAATATATTAGGGTATTAGAGAATTAGTTTAGCAACCCCTCGGTATCTGGAACAGTATCGACTATACCACAACACATTGTTCACATGCATGCATTGGGGGTCTAGAGTAGCATTTTGTCTCCCCATGGGTATTTAGAGCAGTATTCCCTGACCCCCAAATCATTGATCAATCATTGTCAAATATCACATATTATGGTTCAACATTTATAACTTATTTATCCACTGTATTTATCATGGTATGTTGATTAATTTATTGTTTTTGGTGGAATATTTAAATACAAAAATTAATAAATTATGTCAAAATATTTTTCCAATAAATCCGGTGGTTCCAAGTTTATTTATTCTCAAATATTTGAATTTACTTTTGGATTGTGATGATTGTTTTTAGAAACCATATTGACTAAGTTTAAATGAATTTAAATTGTTATTTTAAATCATTATCCGATATTATTATTCTGATGATTTTATTGGAAGACTTATTCAAATTATTTTTAATTATAATCTTAGAGATTTATTCTATAGGAATAAAGATACAACAATGTTGTGTTTTCAATAGAGATATTTAGAAATTCTCTTGAATCAATTTACTATAAAAATTTGATAAAAGTGGATCTTCTGTAACTATGGTATATCTACTCTATATATAGCTTTCTCTTTTTTTAAGTAAGGATAAGATAGAAAGACATAAATAACAAGATACAAATTAACATTTTTTACACTATGTTTTTTCAAAGAGAAAGTGTTGTGAACGTTGAATATGCTGTGCATTAGCAACATCCTCTAACAATATATTTCATCCCCTACATGATCTATCATGTGATAAATTTATTCTGCTTTGACAATAATTTCCTTGAATGGAATAGATTATTTAATCCTCAATAACTTATACCTATGATTTAATATTTTATCTTCTCATTCATATGGTTCCGAGTCTGTAACACCTTTTCTCATCTCTCACACACACTATATAGTCTATTTTTTATTTTATACATCAAAAATTATTTATTAATATATTTCATTGGGTTGTGAGTCATAAATTCTGAAGTCAGGATCTAAGGGTTATGAATCTCTATTTCTGAAGTTAGTGTTGTGCAGGTTGTGACTCTCTTTATGTAACATCAAGTTTCAAGGGTAGTGACTCCCCATAAATATTCAGTGTCTTGGTTATCCCTCCACTAAAAAAGGATTTTGTAATTGAGTTATGAACCCACCCTAAAAATCATTTTTAGTTCACAAGCATCTCTCACTGTGCAGATAGTTATAATAGTAAAGTATTAACACTTTTTAGTGAACTACTACAAAAAACATAATTGTGTTCTTTATTTTTTTATGCTACTAGTTAACATTAATAATTAACTTTGATAATTAATTTAACTAATAAATTTATTTGTCCAGTTTATTTTAATATGTCTATTCACCCCCTCTAGACCATATTATATTAACCTATCTGACCTAACAATTTGTATCAAGGGGAAATCCTTTTTACAACTGATTCTCTCTATTATTATATTTTAGATACCCTTCAATCTGTATCAAGAGATTCTTTCTTTTGGAATTATCAAATCCCTCTATAGGGATTTCTTTGATTTTATTTGTGAAAACATTTTACTAGACCTCACAGTTTTAGGAGAAGATCTTATAACATGGTAGGATTGAACTAAAATGATGCTGGATTTCTCAAAAGTTTCCACACTTTTATGGTAATGATTATAGATAATGGAGATACTGAATGGATGATTACCTCAAATATTTGAGCATTAATCACTGATCTATCTTGTCAAAATAGAAAACTTCCAAAAACTAACCTAGATACTCTTACCTAAAATAATGTTACTAGATCTGTTTTAAATTAAAAGGTTGTTAATATTTTATATTGTGATATTAACAGAAGTGTTTTTAGTCATATGTCTGGTTGTAAGATAGATCATTAATTATAGAAGATTATATAAGTTACTCACCATATATCTAACAATATAATCTGTAACAATCATGGAATGCATCATGTTAAGTACCATGACTTCAAGTTGGGTGAAGATGAAATAGTAAACCAAATGTTCCAAAGATTCAAAAGTATTGTGAATGGAATGAATTCCCTTAGAGAATATCTAGAAAATATAATACTAGTTGAATGATTCCTACAATCCTTACTAAAGAAATGAAATTACAATAAGGTTTCTATTGCTGAAAGAAATAATTTTAAAGAGTACACCATTGATGAATTGATTGGATCAATACTCCAATATGAATTGGAACTGAATAAAATAGCTACAGAGGAGAAAACAAAAAGAAAAGGTGTGGATTTTAAAAATGTGAATGTTGTTTCTATTGACTATTTTGATTCTAATCTACATGATTGTGAAAAAGAATATGTGACTCATATTGTGACTAGAGTTTACAAAATAATGAAAAATATAGTATTCAATAATCATTATAGAAGAAACCCTAAAATAGAAAAACACATGAGAGATAAGAAAAGTGATATGAATTATAATGATTCATATGTATCTTTTTTTGAGTGTAAGAATAGAGGGAATATAAAACATAATTTTTATAAACTAAAGAAGAAATATTAATACAAAAAGAAGGGAAAAAGGCATTGGCCACTAGTTGGAGTTGTAGAAGAATCTGATTCCAGTGAAAAATCTAGAAATAAAAATGAAAGTTATAACTTTTGATTTATAAAATAACTAAATTAGGTGAGTAATTATTATTTTTATTCTGAATATTCTAATTTTTAATGTGATTCTAAAAGGCATTGTTTTTTAATAAAATAAAGAAGTTGAATGATTATAAACAAATATTTTCTAAGCTATTGATTTATACAATAAACATAATAAAAATAAGAAAACATTTTCTGACTAAAAAATATTTTTTCAGTAGAATTAAATACTATGTTAAAATGAATCTACTTATCATTCAAATATTTAAGAAAATTTAAAATCTTCTCAAGATCTAAATGAAAATTTAAAAAAGGAATTAAGATGTCTAAAAAAATTTATCTACTTTTATTCAAGGTTATGTAAAATACCATGAGATGATGTCTTTGAAAAAAATAGATATAAATAAATATGGGTTTGGATACGACATAAGATTACCCCAAATATATAAAACTCATTTTTTTAAAAGTAAAAATGGTTTTACTTCTAATGTGACTTGTATTAAATATGGCATGAAATGTCATTATGAAAATGAATGTTTTATTAGATTTAAACAATCCTTGGGATTTATAAAAAATAAAGTATTAAATCCTTATTATCTATATCACATTAAAAAACATGTTTATATTTTTTATGGGTAACTAAAAATTATATAAAAAATCCAATTGGACCTAAAGTATATTGGGTACCAAAATTATCAATTATTTAATTTTTTTTGGAAAAATATCATGGATGTCTCAAGAACTCTATATGTTATATGAAAAGTGGATCTTTTAGGCATATGACTGGATACCCATCAATGATTATAACTTAAAACACATGCGATGTAGGCCCAATAACTTTTGGAGACAATTCTAATGTCATAATAAATGGTTTTGGTAAATTTGGTTTTTCAAATTCTACTTTTATTTCTTATGTTTTATATGTTGAAGGTTTAAAAAATAATTTAATTAGTATATCATAATTATTTGACGATGGAATAGAAGTTAAATTTCAAAATGATAAATTTTTAGGTTTTAAAGATGATTCTATATTATTTTATACTAATAAAATATATAATATTTATAATATTTATTTTTTCTGAACTTACCGTTCAACATGTAGTGTGTTTGAATGTTGTATAGAATGATAGAATACTTTGGATTTGATGTTTAGGTCATGTTAATTTTAGAATGTTGCATAATCTCTCAAAACATTATAATTCATTAAATCATTCTTCCTTGAAGAAAGAAAATCTTAATGTCTGTGATTCTTGTATGAAAGGGAAGAAACACAACATTTCATTTAGTCCTATTAATAAGATAATTACTAATAGGTCTATAGAGTTAGTGAATCTTGTTTTATTTATCCCAACTCAAATTTCCAACCTTGTTGGAAATAAATATTCCTTAGTTATTTTTGATGATCATAGTAGATTTACTTGGGCATACTTATTTTCATATTAAAATGATACTTTAATAGATTTACAACTTTTTTGTAAATTAGTTCAAATTAAAAAATGATTTATGATTATTTCAATTTATAGTGATAAATGGGGTAAATTTCATAATTTATATATTGAATAATTTTGTCAAAATAATGGCTACTCTCATAATTATTTTCTCGTAGAACCTCACATCCAATGGTGTTGTACAATGGAAAAATAGAACTCTTATTGAAATGGATCAACCTATATTGAGTGAATAAAATTTGCCTAGCATTTTTTTGGAATGATGTAATTTTTCCTATATGTTATATTTCAAAGAGAATTATTATTATTCTAGTATTAAATAAAACTTCTTATGAATAATTTAAAAATTTAAAACCCAAATCTAGTTATTTTAGAGTTTTTGGATGTAAAGTTTTTATTTCTTAATTCAATTGATAATTTAGATAAATTTGATGCTAATATTTATGAAGTTATTTTTATACGGTATTCTAATAATAGTAAATCCTATAGTGTTTATAATTAAATAACTATTATTATTGAATAATTTAATTATGTTGTGAGTGATTAAAATAATATTAAAATAAATTCTATTTGTAATGTTATTGATGTTTAATTTGGATATTTTAATTTTTGTAAAGAAATTAATCTAGAAAAGAATGAATCAATTTAGGGGGAGCATACTCCTTATCAACCAGATCCCAAATCATTAATGATTCAAAAATATCATCCGGTTGAAAATGCAATTGTCAATGTTAATTCAGTTATTAAAAATAGAAATTCTAATTAAAAGTTTTGTGATAATTCTATTTTTATTCCTAATTTTGTTCTTTTTAATGTTAATGATGCATTGAAATATGAAAAATAGATTTTTTATATGCAAGATGAATTAAAACAGTTTGTTAGAAATAATTTTTAGACTTTTGTACAATTTCAAATGGATAAAAAATTCATTAGAACTAAGTGTATATTTTGAAAAAAGCTAGATGAATTTGATAAAATTGTCAAAAATTAAGCAAGGCTTGCTTCTCAAGGATACTCTTAAGAAAAAAGATATAGTCTTTGAAGAATACTTTTCACATATTACCTAGTTAGAGGAAATTATAATTTTATATAATTCTTATTGTTTTAAAGGTTTTGAATTATATAAAATGGACATAAAAAATTTCATTCTTATATGGTTTTATAACTGAAGAAATTTATGTTTCTCAACCCCTATTATTGAAATTAAAAAATTTCATAACTAGTATTTTAAATTATCTAATTCTTTTTACAGTCTCGAACATAAACCTCATGCTAGGTATGAAATTCATTATTTGTTTTTGTTAAATAATTATGTCAAGAAAGGAAATATTGATCTGACTATTTTAATTAAAATAACTTTGGATAATATTATAGTTGATGAAATTTATGTTGATTATATAGTTTTTGGATCATCTAGTGAAATAATATTTAATGTATTTTCTTCTAGAATATATTCTTAATTTGACATGATTTTAATGAGATAATTAAGATGATTTCTTAGACATCAAAATTTTCCAAGAAAAAATGGTATTTTTCTTAAAACATATAAGTATGCTAAAGAGTTTGTTAAAATATTTGGTCATTATTATGATAAATCTATGAAAAATATTATGGGTAGTAATTGTAAATTAGATATCGATGCTTCTGATAAATATGTTTATTTTAATGTTTATTGAGGAATGATAAGTTATTCTCTATATTTTACTGCATCTAGACCCTACATCAGTTTTATTGTTTGTTTATGTGATATATTTTATGTAGAAGCTAAATAAATTCATATTAAAGATATCAAAAGAATAACTAAATATGTTAAAGTAACTATTGACTGTAGTTTATTTTATCCAAAATATAACTATTTTGATTTAATATATTATTCTGATTTTGATTTTGGAGGATATAGAACTAATAGAAAAATAACATCAGGTATGTATCATTTTATGGGAAAATTTTAATTTCCTGATTTTTAAGAAAAAACAATCGATTGCTTTATCTACTACAGAAGATGAGTGTAACTCTGATTCTAGTTGTTGTGTAGAATGTTTATTGAATAAAAAAAATCATGTGTTTTTTCATTTATCTTGATATCCTCTATATTTAGTATGATAGTACTTCAAAAAATTCAATTTCTAAAACCCCTTACAGGTTTCTATTACAAATCATATTGATATTAGATTTCATTTTTTAGAGATCATGTGAATATAGGTGATATTGTTTTAGAATTTATACCTTCTGAAAATTTTCCTGTAGATATTTTTTCAAATCCTTTAGACTTTTATTTTCTTGATATAAGTAAATTCAAACTTGGTATATTGGAATTTTAATTTTTTATTACTTCATTTTTTTAGGTGGAGTCTATTTTTAAATTTTGTTTATTTAAAAAGGTGGGAGTGATATTTTTGGGGAAAATGGGTAGAAATAAATGGTGAGAAATAAAATAGATTTTAATATTTTTAAAATTGGATTTAATTATTAAATTTTTTTGGTTTTGTAATCAATCAAAAAGGGGGATATTTTTTCATGAAATTTCTACTTTTTTGATTAATTATTTGATTACATGAAATTTTTAATTTAAAAAACTTTTTTTGATGACTTTGAAAACTAAAGTGTATGTATATCTATGATTCTTATAACTTTGGTTAGATAAGATATTTATATTAATTTCATTTGTTTATGAGTAAGTACGAAAATTCAATTTTATTACTCTAAAAATTCAATTAATGTTCTCTTGCAGTTTTAGAAGCTCTATAGTTTTCATTTTTAAAAACATTATGTATTTCTTTTACTGCAACTACTAACTATATCATATTTTGCTGAAAATTTTTTTTATAGAAATCCAACATGTTTTTCCTTATTTAATTAGTTTACATAAAATCATAAAAAGGTATTTTGAATGGTGATTGAATTGTTTGAGGTTCTTATTTTATTTTTTTGAACTACTATTTTTTCATATTTTTATTGCCTCTATTTTTTGATGGTATATGGAACAATATATGATAGTTAATTTTATTCTTGATTCATTGTAGAAATAATAATTTTTTCATCAAATAATTCTTCTTTAAAAAAGTTTGAATTTTCTATTTAGATCCCTTAAATATTTGTTAAAGATTGTTAATGTTTGTTGTCCAGTTTTTTCCCAAAGTATGAGAAACCCTACATTCACAATAGTTCAAAGAATGCTTCATAAACCCTAAATTATTGTTCGTCATCCATATTATACATTACTATTCATGAATAATGAAACGTATGGCTCATCAACTCTACAATACTATTCATTATTCACACGACATGTTACTATTCATGAATAGTGCAAAGTATGGTTCATAAACCCTACGTTACTATTCATCATCCATAAAATGCTTTACTATCCATAAATAGTGAAAAGTATGGTTCATTAAACCTACATTACAGTTCATCATCCACGTGATATGTTAATGTTCATCATCCATATTCTATGTTAATATTCATAACCTACGATACATTACTACTCATTCTTGAAGTTACTGTCTATTCCACACATTTTTTTGGAAAATTGATTTTATACACATATATGGATTATTTTAATTGGTTTTTCTACTGGATAAATTCACATTAAATCTATGGATTATGATCAAAGTGTTTTAATGTTTGTGGTTTAACATTTAAATAGAAAAGTGATGAAATTATTTCAATGTTGTTTTCTAATAAATTTAGTTGTTTTAAGTTTATTTATTTTCAAATATTTGAATTTACATTTGGCTTGTGCTGCTTGCTTTTAGGAATCCTATTAACTAAGTTTAAATAAATTTATATTGGTCTTTTAAACCATTAAACACTATTCTTATTCTCGATATTTTATTGGATGACTTATTCATATTATTTTGAATTCTTTAATAAAGGGATTTATTCTATAGGAATAAAGAGGAAACAATGCTGTTTGTTATGAAGATATTTATAAATGCACTTAACTAAATTTATTTTTCAAATCCAAAGAAAGTATAGTTGTTTTAATTTCTGATTATCTACACTATATATATCTTTTTCTTTTATAAGTTAATACAACATAACAAGATAAAAATTATAAGACACACATTAACATTTTTTATACTCTATTTATTCAAAGAGAAAGTGTTGTGAACTTTGATTCTATTTTGAATTTACAACATCCGATGAAACTCTGTTTCATCAAATACATGATATCTCAAGGGTTTAATTTCTTATACTTTGACTAAAATTTCTTTGATAAGATGAGACAATCTAATCCTCAACAACCAGTACCTATGATTTAATATTTTATCTTCTCATTTTTCTGGTTTTGAAACTGTAACCCTTTTTTCCATCTCTCAAAGGCACACTATTATTCTGTTTATGCATTTACACACAAAATAATTATTTTTTATTATTTTTCTTTGGGTTTGATTCCATGATTATAAAGTAAGGATCTAAAGGTTGTGATTCCCTGCATCTAAAGTCCTGACTATTAAGATTTTAAATCCCTTTATCTAATGTCATGTTGTATGGTTTGTGACTCCCTATACGAAATCCAGTGTCATGGTTATCCCTCCACTAGAAAAGTATTCTGTAATTGGGTTATGATTCCCCCTTAGAAATCATTTTTTGTCCACACATATCTCTCACCAAGTTAAGGGTATATGAGTTGAGTACATCCACTTTGGACAGAACTACAATAAAAACATCACAATGTTATTTATTTTTTCCACTACTAATTAACCTTAACAATTACCTTTCTTAATTTATATAATTAATCCATTTATTTGTTCAATGTTTTTAAGCTGGACTATTCACCCCCTCTATACCATCCTCCATTACCCTACCTGACATTAAATTTTTTTCTGCTTTCCCCATTTATGTTTATTACATCCTAAAAAATGATCTATTATATATACCAGGTCCATAATCCAATTTTTTGGCTCTATATAGAACAAAAACATGACCCTATCTCCTACTAAATGTCCCTAATCCTTTATTTTCTTGCAGGGATTCCATAATATTAAAGTCACCACCCACCAACCTCATAGTTTCATCTGGATTAAATGAGTTGAGATTGATCCGTATAACCTACTCATCCTGAGCATCAAATTTGAAATATACAAAGGATAATACAAAATAAAACACCCCTGCAAATGTTTACCCTTAGTGTGAGAAACTATATCCTTTACACAACCCCTCCCATGGGTCTTTAAAAATATTCTATTATTAAGAAGTGAATACAACTTGTGAAAACTCCAGTTAGATACCATCTGTATCCTGACAAGAAATATTATACTAAATCCTCTCAATTTACATTATTTTATGATAGAATAATTTATCGAAACAAAAGTGTAGTTACTTTGTTGAAACTTATCCCCAATTGCTCAATCAAAATCCTTAATCTAATTTAGATAGATATTCTTTTCTCAATCCGATGATGCTGGATCCAATTTAATAAATATGATGATTTTGGATCTGATGAACTCAGTCGGATGAATTCATTTTCAATCTATATTACTTGAACTATGCTCAAATACTCAATAAAATATACTTTTTTCTAATTGACTCAATACGATCTTCTGAATATAATCTTTCTCAATAGGATCTTGATCAATCTAGTAAAAAACATCCAGTTGTCTAATCCTCATCACAATATCTATGGAAGAAAATGAATTTCACTTGATTTCATTAGTTCTCTAACTTTTCATCTTGTATGAAAGTTAACTATGAAACAATGATCTTAGAAAGTATTTAGAGGTGAATTATAAAAAAGTAGGAAACATGAAAACGTTTCCTTCATCATTAAATTTCAAAAATCTAAAAATCTCTAAAATTTAAAAATCACCTTTTACTTCATCAGTCCTCTTGATATTTATTCATGATTTAAATAAAATTGAATTTCATGTTTGAAATATTCATAAAACTTATGAAACTGTATTTTTTGATTCTTCTTTTTAATAAGGTCATTATGAATCCATTTCTTTATGAGCTCATTACAAATCTATTTCCTTTTTAGTGATTTCCAATTTTGTATCCTTATTAATGATTATGAATTTCATTTACTTTTTAGTTCATTACAATTTATGTTTCCTTATCAGAATAATACAAATTCCATTTCCTTCTTATCTCATTACAAATTTTATTTTCATCTCGGCTCATTAAAAATTATATTTTCTTATCAGTGATTATAAATTTTGTAACCTTCTTAGTGATTATGAATTTTGTATCCTTTTTCTGTATCCTTCATAGTGATTGTGAATTATATTTCCTCTTATGCTTATAAAGAATTTTATTTCCTTTTCAGTGATTATGAATTCTATTTCTTTCTCAGTGATTACGAATTCTATATCCTTCTTAGTGATTACAAATTTTTTATCTTTCTCAATGATTAAAAATATTGTTTCCTTATCATCTCATTCAAAATTTGTTTTCCTTATAAGGGATTTTGAAATATTTTTCATTATATGTGATTAAAAATTCTATATCATTCTCAGAGATTATGAAATATTTTTCTTTATCAGTGATTAGGAATTCCCTTTCCTTCTCACCTCATTACAAATTATGTTTCCCTATTTGTGATTATAAATTATATTTCCATCTCAATGATTATGAATTCATTATCCATATCAGGGATGATGAATTATACTTACTTCTCACCTCATTATGATTGAATTTCCAATTACGATGGAATTATTCAATCTACATTTTTTTAATTTCTTCATACCTTTTAACCATTTCTTCAAATGATTTTATCCTAAATGTTTCCATGATTTGTGAGAACATCATGATTAGAAAATCATAATCTGATTTAGTTTATAAAGTATTAAAACTTTTTAACTCCCTACTTCACAACTTCTTTCAAAACTCTTCAGCAAAAATTCAACTTCTTTTGTTGAAAACTTTTGTCTTTCTAACTCATCAACTTCTTTCTTTCTATGATTACAATATACATAGATTTAAAGAAAGAAATAATTTCCACCTATGATTATTTTTGACTAGATGATATGAATATGATGTAGACATATATGATTCTTTTATAATCTTTTTACTTTCTGACTGAAGCTCAATATGATGGACTGGGTCTGATTCCTGAATAAAAAAAAAAATTTACAGAGTTTTTTTTTATAAAAAAAAAATATTTTAAAACAATTCATCACAAAGTCTACTCAATCTCCCTATTTGGATTGGTTTACACCCCTTATTAAAATTTTTTCTAACTCCAAGAAATTTTCCATAACTCATCTTTTGTAAATAGATCCTATTTTTTGAATTTTAGAAAAACATAGACCTTCTCAAAATATAGTTTGATGGAGCCACACTACTCGATAAAGTAATATTTTTTAAAGAATTATATCCATTGGTTATGAGAACATTTTTCAACCATATAATTATTACCCCCTCACTTTTCTTTTTATCTCTCCTATTTTATAATAACCATAGTTTTAGATTCATTTATAAAAGATAAATAGAAACTTATTTAAAGATATAAATTCTTTACTTTCTCTACCCAATTTTAAACATAATCCAAAACACCATAGGATTTCTTCCTTATAATGATTATTAAGTCAAGGTTAAAGTCTAAACAGAATGTTTCATCTTCAATTCCATAAACATTTATTTTTTAGAGATATCAGTAATCTGAAACTTTGTTGAAATGTATTATTTCCAGGGGAAAAATTATCTTTTATAAAGTGAAACTTTATATCAATGTGTTTTGATCTGGAATTTTGGACATGATTCATATAAAGATAAATTGCACTCAAATTATCTCAATGTATCTTAAATGTTTTATAAAATTTAACATTCAAATATTCAAGCTGAACATTCATCCATAACATTTTTGTAAAATACTATGTAGATAAAACATATTCTAATTCTTCTTTTCTCAAAGTTTCTAAAATTTTTTTCTTACTATTCGAACTCACATAATATTCACCTAAGAAAAATGTTTCTCCTAAGGTTAGTTTTCAATCATTAAAATCTACATCCCAATTGACATCAATATAACCATGAAACTTCATCTCATAATTTCTTTTGTATGACAAACCATGTGAAGTTGTTCCTTTGACATATCTTAGAATACTCTTTGATTCCAACATATGTGATTATTTTGTATTAAATTGATACATGTCACACTAATTCACAACATAAAAAATATCAAGCCTTGAAGATATAAGGAAAATAAGTTTTACTATTATCTTCTGAAGAAATTTTTGATTCACACTTATTATAAATTCATCTTTACTCATCCTTGTTCTCACAAAAATAATATTTTAAACTTATTAGAATTCATCCACCCCAAAATTATTTAAAAATTCCTTGGAAAATATTTCTTGAGATAATAAAATGCAGTTTTTCTTTTGTTGAACTTGTACTCCTATGAAGAAAGTTAATTCTTCCATCATTGACATTTCAAAATTGTTCTTCCATTATTCAGAAAATGTTTTACAAACATATTTTATATTCATAGAAAAAATTATATCATTTATATAAACAATTAATATTAGAGGTATAGAGTCAATATATTTGACATATAACTTACTATCAACTTTTCCATTATTAAAATTTAACATTTTCGAACAATTGTAAAGTTTTGAATAAAAAGAATACGAATCTTATTTCAACCCATACAAATCTCTATTTAATTTAAAAACATTTTTTCATACTCAACAAGTAGAAACCCACAAGGATATTTAATGTACAATTATTCCTCAATCGCACCATTAAATAAAGATAACATTACATCTATTTGATAATCATTGTAATTTTTATGTGTGAAAGCTGAAAGAAACATTATAAATATTTCTAATATTTAAACTGGAAAAAGTTTTTCTTCTTTATACACACCTTCCACCTATGTGTATACTTTACAAACAATCTGGGATTTGTTTCCTAAAACTTCTCAATGTTTATTTAACTTGTTTCTATCAACCCACTTTGTTTTGATAACATTTTTATTTTCTGATTTTGAAACAAGTTCACATGTTTCATTCTTCTTAATCTCATCCAAATACTCATTCATAGAATCCACTAATTATTTGGGTTGAATATATTATGAAACTAATTTTGGTTCAACTTTTTAAATAATGTGAGTATGATTTTATAATCCGAAAATTATTCTTGAATAAAATGGATCCTTCTGATTTCTAAAAAAGTTTTCAAATTCAAAATTTTATAGTAAGTTTGGAAATTTCAAATTATATTTTCAAGTTGAACTTTCCTCATAACTTTATTAATTTGAATCTTGATAAGGATTTTTTAAATTAATTGCACTATTGTTATAAATCTCAAGTTTATCCTCTTCAGAATTCTCAACAAATGTTGTAAAGGAAGTTTTGTTTTCAATAAATTTCACATAATATGAGTCCACTAACTTTTTAAATATTTATTCCAATATTTATAACTTCTATTTGGTGAATAGACCATAATAGTCCCTTTATTAGATTTCTCATAAAAGTTTCCCAAATTCAGATATTTTATTTTGATAATAAATCGAATTCTAAAAACATGTAAGTATTTCAATTATGGTTTTTTAGACCACATTCCATTTAAATTCATATATATATTTAGGCTCAAGAAAATATATTTTTAACATGTAGAGTAGTAGTAACAGCTTATCTCTAATAGAACATTTGATGTTTGTATTCTAATAACATACTTCTTCCCATTTCCACCATGAATCTATTATTTGTTTCTAATACTCTATTTTATAGAGTAGCGGGAGAACTATACTGATATTTGATAACAAGTTTTCTCAGATATGCTCCAATTCACTACTAGTGAATTCTATACAATTATTTCTTATCAAATTCTTCATATAACCCCCCATTTATTTCTCAAATTATTTTATAAAAAACATGTTTTCCAAAACCTATGACTTATGTTTAATAAACATGATCTTAGTCATCCGAGGTAAATTTGGAATAAAATTAATAAATTATAAATCTATTTTTGTCGATTGATGTTTCATCATCCCACATGAATCAAAATGAATAATTTCAATAGGTATGGTAGATTAAATATGAATTATATTATGAATTTTTTAGTCATATTTCCTTTCTGTAAAGTAATAAAAAACAGCTTCATTTCATTATTTCAATACTGGAAAATTCCAGATATCATTAATTTTGGAGATTTTATTCATGTTTTTCTCGATAAGGTGGACAAGTCTTCGGGGCCACAATATTTTCCTTTCTAGAACTAAAGTTACATGAGTTTTTGAATTCATATATTTGAAAGATATTCTCCCTAGTTCTTTCTCCTTTTGTAATAAATTTTCAATCTTTCACACTTTTTATGATACACAAATATTTTCCAAAAACACTTCTTTTCCATCATGACAATGTGAAATTACAATAAGTAAGTTATGTTTTATCCCATCAACAAATAAAACTCACATAGATTTCAACTTTTTATCTTTAATATCATCCATTATAATTCCTTTAACTTTAAGGAACTATAATTAACAAATGTAACTACTCCTCCATAACTACTTTCAATATGTTTCAAGATTTTTATATCAGTTGTCATATGTGATGAAAAACCACTATCATGTACCCAATGTTTTATCCTTTTACTTTATTTCAAGGTATTCTCAATAACAAATGATATTTCATTTACAATCTTCTTTTCAACTTTCTTTTCTTTAAAATGATAACAAACTTTTTCTAGAATGAGTGTCATATATCTTTCAGTATGATGACCAGCCTGATCACATATTCAAAAAAATTATTCCTAACATTCAAATTTATTTTTTTTTGGAAAGTTTCTAATATCTTGAAAATTCACTTTTTGAACTTTCTAAAATCTGGGAAAGTTACCCATTATAATTCCACTATTTATTGAAAATTTCGCAAATATTATTATAGATAGAGAAAATTTGTGCCAAAAATTATATTCCCTCTTCCTATAGATTCCAAAAAAATAATAAGACATAAAATATTGATTTTATCTTTAATAAATATATTTCTTTGTAGAAACCATTTTGAGGTTAGAAACATCTTTTTGCCCTAACATAATCGGGTTGTGGACTATATTTTTTTGAGTGATTTTTATACTTTTCTGTATTTGGTAGGTTTCTCAAAAACCTTTCTCCACCAAATATTTCCTAACACCTTTTCCAGAACCTGAAATGTTAGAATAATCAAGTGAGACATTAATTTTTATTAGTGAATATCTCACCTGATTCTCATTTTGATCCTTCTCATCAACTTTAGAAGTATCTGTTTTTTATTCTGAAGCAATGTTGATTTTTTTTATTTTTTCATGGTAAATTTAGAAATATAACGTTTTGATTGAAACTTGTTAAATTTTTATTCCTTGTATAGGAGTCTCATAGAGATATCATAAATCATTTTTCCTCGTTCAACAATTCTATATCTGTAGCTTAAGGTATTTTTAATTTATTTTTCCTCATTCTTAGTGAAATACTTTATTATATTAACAACTTATTCACAATCATTATTCATTACTATAATTTTTTCTTGAGATTTATGTTTTTTCAAAGACATGAAACAAGTTATGTTCTGATCTTATACTCTCTGTATGATTCTTCACCACCTTCATCACTCTTTGTGGAATATTTTTCTTCTCATCTTTTTAAATGATGGTTCTGATTTTTTATAAAATTTTATCTTTTGAATAATTGTTTTCAGTTGATTCCAATTAAACATTATTACTCAACATACTTATTTTTTCATCAAACGTCTTCTTTTATTTGTTGGATGACTTTTCTTATTTACATTTTTTATTCCTCTTCTTCCATTGAGGTTTTTTGACCGAATTGTCTTGATATTCTCAAATTTTTTTCTTTGGAAAATTCATATAGAAGAGGCTGACTTAACAAAAATAAAAAAATTTGAGTGGATATTTACCTCCATATTTTCCTCTTCCTCTTTTATAGTTTTTAAATATAATAGAAATGATCTTACCATTCAATTCATCATATTCCTTATATTCAGACTCAAAAGGCTTAATCTCTTTAACATTAAGGGTTTTCATCTTTCTCATTACTTAAAAATACAATTCATACTTTATATTCTTTTTAAACATTGGAACTTTCCTCATTTAATATAGAATAATAAAATTATGAAATTCATCAAGAGATAACTCATCATTATCTTATAAAGATTAAATTATATAATAAAGCATTTTTTGAAAGATTCCTATAAGTTTCTTCCTAATTTTACAATCTTATAGAACATATCTAAATCTTATAATATTGAAAAAAATTCATTTACTCTAGTGAAGTATTCATAAATAGTTTATTCATTTATCATTCTGATGCTTTCACAATTACTATACGGGAAATGTAGCTTTACTCCCTTAACTTTCGCATTCCATTCAAAATTAATTTCTAGCTTATACCACATACATTTTCTAAGTATTAAACCCATCTCCTTGTGATAATCATTAACTTATAAAGACATAAGGGTTAAATTTCAAGACCTTAAATCAAATTATATATTTCCCTAATCAGCAAACATTATAGGAGCATATTTATCAGTAGGTAAGAAACCAATCGTAGGAGCATCAACAACATCTAGGAAATGATACAAGAGGTAAATAATTATTAAATTTTTCAATCCATAATATTTTCCCATGAAATGTAGTAATTCAACAACTATTGATAGAATTTTTATTATCTATTATAACGATTCAACAAGGGAACCTCTCTATGATACTATTTGAAGTTATAAAAGATCAAATAACAACTGAGAAGGGAGGGGGGAATCCATATCAACATTAATTAATACTCATGAATTAGAAATTAGGAAATCAAAAAATGATTTATAAGGTTCGACCTCAGTGTGAGAACCTACATCCTTGCTATAGCCACTCTTGTGGGTCTCTGAAAATACACTATTATCAAGAAGTGAATAAAACTTGTGCCAACTTCAGTTAAAAACCTTATATATATAAATATGAATGATTATACTGAATTCTATCAGTTTTAATTTTTTTTATAAAAAAAAATTGATACAAAAATAATAATAAAGGAATTCTTGAAACTCTACCATAACTTCTCAGTCTAAATCCCTAATACAATTTCTCTAGAGCCAAATTTATCAATGTGATGACGATGTATCTGATTCACTTAATATAATGATATTGGATCTGATAAACTGAGTATGGTGAATTAATTCTCAATCATCATTACTCAAAATCAACTCAAATGCTCAATATGAACTTCTTTAGTATTATCCATACAATATGATCTTTCTCAATACAATTTTTCTCAATCTGGTAAACAAAAATTCATCCATTTGATCATCCTCATGAGACCTATGGCTGGAAATTAATTTCACTCAATTTATTCAGCGCTCCATATTTTCTTCTTTTGTAAAATTTAAAAATGATCAAATGATTTGATAAAGTATTACATGTGACTCAGAATACAAAAGCAGGAAAAATGAAAACATCCCATGACTCCTAAAATTTCAAGCCTCTAAAAATATATCACTTTAATCACATTTGACTTATTCAATCCTCCTAATATTTATGCAAAATTTACCAAAAATTGGACTTCTAGTCAAACCTCTTTATAAAACATCTCAAATCTTATTTTTGAGTATTCTTCATAATCATCTTATTATGAATTTATTTTATTATTAGATCATAAGAAATCTATTTCATTCTTATTGATTACAAATTATATTACCTTCTCATTGATAACATATTTGGTTTTATTTTCATCTCATTAAAATTATTGTTTCTTTATCAACTCCTTACAATTTTCTTCCTTCTTAGGGATTACAAATTATTTTTCCTTCTTAGTGATTAAGAATTATATATCCTTCTTAGTGACTAAAAATTATGTATATTTCTTAGTGACTAAAAATTATATTTCCTTATCATCCCAATATGAATTATAATTCCTTGTCTAGGATATGAATTGTGTTTCATTCTCAGTGATTACGAATTTAGTATCCTTCTGAGTGATTATGGACTATGTTTCCTTCACGGCTCATTATGATTGAATTTCCCATTTTGATGGAATTATTCAATATGCAATTTTTAATTTCATAAAACCTCTCAACGATTTCCCAACACCCTTTTTCAAGAATAATTTCATGTTTTTGAGAAATTAATGGCTAGTAAAGCATTATCTAACTTAGTTTAGAAATGTTAAAATTTTCTAACTCCTTTCATCTGATAATGTGTCCAAAAATCTACAGAAACAATTCAACTTCTTCAGTCATAAAAATTTTTCTTTATAACTCATAAACTTATTTCTTCCTCTAATTAAAAAAGGTAAATTTCTAGAAAATAACAATTTATACCACATATTATTTCAGATCATATTTTTTGAATCTGATACAGATGGATCCAGTTATTTTATAAACATTAAAATTTCTTGTAAAATATCATTATGATAGACTGGGTATAATTCTAGAAAAAAAACATTATTTTACAAAGAGATTAGTTGTCCAAAAATTCAATAACTTTGTTAAAATAATTTATCATAATGGTCCTTTAGACAAAAAACCCACTAAGATTTTGGAATCCCAGAATATCCAAATGTGCACATTAAGAGGGTTTTCATACAAGAATCTATAAATCTTATTCTCTACACATACACCATGACCATTGATGATTTTTTATGTTCCAAAAATGTAAAAAGGGAGAAAAAAAATTATAATGTTTTTTAGATATGAAATCTATTTTTACCAATTATCCTAGCATGTAAACATTATAAATGAGCAGTGATATCATTGTAAACAGTTACTTAAGGATTTTAATCCTAACATAAGACTAAAAAAATATAGGAGATGACACTTGATCCACTATTATTTTTGACTAAGAGATGTTGAATACTCCTTGGTGAAGAAATATAGAATACACCATCAGAAATACACAATCATCCATGCCCTCAGTGGTGAGGGTTAAATCAGATCCCGTGACCAATCTTTTATCCCCTCAATACGAAGAAGGATTCACGCCAAGAAAAGATGGGTGGGATCCATCTCAACACACACCCCTGCAACTGCCTCTTCGTATATGTGGAGGCTATGCTCATTTGTGTAGAGAAAAGATACTAAGGAGTCTCTGATTCATCACAAGAAGGAATAATTCATAAAGGGAAGAGTAAAAACTAGAATCATTACCCAAACCATAGCTTGAGAGGAATCACTACCAGTGTGGGATTCCATAGGCTACTGAAATATGAAACACCTCCATTGACCCACATATCGAGGGATTTTTTACCAAGCCTTAAATAATTACATTGAAGAATCCAGGATGATGTAAAAAACATTATGGTTTAGAGATGGCTCCATTTCTAGGTAGTCTAGGCCCTACATGTTCACAAAGTCCCAAAACATAAAAATTTTAGTTTTTCCTATCCCAAACCTCTTGACCAAATTCTTCTTTAGGTGTATTGATGCTTACTTGAATGACTATAATGAAATTTATATATCCAATAAGACACCATTTTAGGATATATTTAGATCCATGGGTATCATTTTAATGATGTAGCTAGTCGACATCTAAGAAGGAGGGGGATAATGAAGAGTATCCTTATAGGAAGGCATTGGAGGTGAACTAGATCTAGATGGGGAGGAAGAACCATCAGGTTGTGGCTGAAATATCTGATGGGGAGATCTCTCTAGGGTACCAGACACCAGATATACAAGAAAAACTAGAAAGGGGGGAGTAATAGGGATTAAATAAATGGCCAGGATAAATTGAAAATCATGGTGAATCTGTAAAGCATTGTTCTTATGCATACTGATTTTTTTATAGCTAATTGTTTATTTCACTCCACAAAACACTTCTTTATTTTTTTATTTATATTTTATATATACTATATATATGTCCGCAACATATATAAATACTTTAACTTAACTTTAATTGATGAGTATTAACAGGTTTTAATGGCTCCCTTCTATGTTTAATTTGTTTAAAAAGTACACTATTAAAATTTAAATATTTATCTCTTACCAAATTTAAGTACCAATCCATAAAATGTTTCAAACAATACTAGGTTTATAAAATATCGTATTTATTTATGTTAAATACTTTAGTTTATTTCTGGATTAATAGATATTAATTTTAACTTCCCAATATAAAGAATCATTACTCGTTTTCATAAAAATATGCTTAAGTGGTGCAATTAAAAAGTTACCTATCAACTATTTTCAAATATACAGATTAAATGAACATAATTTTTAAATAAATCTACCTTTTCATTTTTCAACATCAGAAAAAATCAATAATTTGGTTGAATCCATTATTATTTTCCATCTTGTTATTATATAGGAAATTATTGTGCAACCCTTTTCATTCCATGGTGAAGATTTATATTTATACATTTTGTTTGATTTCTTATGTGGCACACATGTTCAAATACATTTTTTGGATGTGTGTAGAAATATGAAGAACTAATGCATTTGGTACTGTTTATGTCTCATGAGATGGTATGTATGGTATTAGGGACTAAACCTAATCTATGATGGGAATCTATCCACCATGTGATGTTGTCTTGGAAATTAGCCTCTACATATTCTTATGTGATATTTTTTGTTGTTGTCAAATCTTTATGTTTACATGATCTTATGATTCCAAGATCTTTATATTATTATCCTATAAATTTTTTTATGATATTTCTTCCATGATATCATGATATTCCTTTTCAATCAAATTTTATACTTCATTATCTTGTGTATTCCAATATTGTGATTTATATCTCTCCCCTTTTGATTATTTATTTCATATGTTATTCTATGAAGTTTTTGGAGGTCCAAGGGATTTAGGATCTCTTTGTAGAGATTAAAAAAATATTTTTAAATTTTAATTTAACTTTGTTTCTTTATATACCTATCCTCTCATGGATTAAATGCATCTCGATCCTGGGTTTGCATTTATTTTCTATTTATATAAAAATTCATTTAATAATAAGTGTAAAACGCCTGGTTCTCTATATTGTATATCCAAAAAGGTTTAGTTAATTCTCAAATTTGGAATATAGTATATTATTGAGAATCCATAGAACATGTATATGTATTTTATAATATCTTAAAATTTTAGTGGAGTATAGAGTGAGTGGTTTCAAAGAAATTACATCCCTTTATAGATACTAAAAGTGGTTGTGGAAAAGTTTTATATATGGGTAATAACACTGAAAAGTTAGAATTCAGTATTAACTCGTTTTTTCGTAGTTCATGACAAAGTGGTCTTGATTCACACTTAATTTGACACTCTATATGGATATTATATAGAAAATTAAAAACTCTCCATGAACTACTTTTATGGATTTTAAGAGATTATTATTCTTAAAAAATTCATATGAAAATTACCATGGATTACATTGATTTAAACCAAGAGACTCATATGTTTTTATTTAAATGTAATGAGTAAGATATTCCATCTTTGTCCATGAATTCACATTGTATATGATTTTTTTTAATAATTATCATATCTAATTTTTTGTTTTATTTATTTTACATAATTGTTTGAAAGATGAGGAACCATTCCAAAAAAAATGATGAGAAATTGGACGATTTTCATAATAATATACCCAACATAATCAGAGTCAGATCTGGGAATGTTGTGGAAGTACTAGAATAACTAACTCAAGTTATAAATAAATAGATGATTTGAGTGTAATTACATTCTTATCCAAAGTAAAATTATGTTCTGATAGAGTCTTTTATGGGAAAATGCCTCCAATATTTAGAGGATCTACTATCACTAAATAATGTATTATATTCTATGAATAGATATTCCCTATCCTTCAATTCTAAGAATATTTGAAATTCATACTATTTTTTTATCTCATGGTGGATGAAACTAAGAAGTATTGAAAAAAGATCTATAACCTGAATTCCATAGTTGAAATTCAATCCATAGAATATGATGGATTTAAGAAACAATAAATAAATATTTTCTCTAAACTCCCCATTCTAAAAAGATGTCCATATTCCTCAGACAAAAAATAAAAGAAGATTAATTTTTTAGGGAATGTGTAGAAAACATTACAGGTCTTTCACGATATGCCTCTATCATTTAAATCAGTTAAAAAAGCAAGGCAGAACACTTCTTTAGTGGATTTAAGTGGAAATTTGAGACATTGTTGGATATGAGGAAACTAATGGTTATTCCCTTAATATTGAGATAGAGATTAGTGACTCTTAGTTCTATTTTGGGGATAGATATAAAAAAATAAAAGATGGTTTTAATTCATTAATATCAATGAAAAAATCCAAACAGAAAAGTTAAAGAAACTAACTTTTTGTAAACAATGTGTGAACAAGTACCTCAGAAACTATCTCAAAAAACTAGCAGATGTTTCAAATGTGGAAAAGAGATTCAATAGGTTAATAAATGAAAAAATTAAATGAATAAACCCACCAATGGGATGGAATAAAATAATATTTGGTCACCTCTAAAAATAATTACACTATTTAAAGTACAAGTAAAATTGTAATTATGAAAGATGATTCCCTATGATCAGGATTTTTGGAGGAAATAAATGAAAAAAACTCCAGGACCTAATGATAAAGGAAAGGAATGTTCTATAACTACTAATTAGGTGGATCCTAAATGAAATATCATGATATTTATGTGGGTTATAACATCACTAATTTAAACGTAATATTTGGTTTAGGGTCTACACATTCATTCATATATTTCAAGCATAGTAGAACTATTCAAACATCACCTCAAAATATGGGGGTTGACTTTTCTATGAGAACAAAAAAACTAAATTGTTAAGGACCAAGTATATTACTCCATAGTAGTTAATGTTGGAAGAATGAACCTCCCATCAAATTATATCATACATAACCTAGTTTAATTTTATGATACACTGGGCATGGATTAGATATCCTTAAATAAATCCAACATCATTTTTCAAGATAGGGATATCAATATTCACATCTTGAGTAATATTTTTATTATATATAAGTGTAAGTTGGAGGAAAAATCTTCTTAAGAATCATCAATCACATGTGCATAACATATCCTTATGAGTAAGAACATCTAACTCAAATGATTGAGGTAGATGAGAGAATCATGATTCAAGAGACTACCATTTTGAGGGATTATACTATTTTATTTCATGAAGAGTAATATAGTATTAATTATAATAGGCATATTGAGTTACCAACTAAACTTATAAATTGATATATTCCCATATATAAGACTCATTATATATTGGCCACCATTAAGCTGTAATAACTGATGAGTTAGTGATAAGAGAATTTGGAAAAGGTTTTTATAGGACTGAGTGCTTCACCATGGGGCGAATTTATCAACTTCCTAAAAAATAAGGATTGGTTTATAGGCCTCTAAATTGATTATTATGAATTCAAAAAAATCATGATAAATAAGAATTACCCCACCCACATATTTATGACTTGTTTAATTATCTACCTGGGGCCTAGTTCTTCTTTATAGTGGACCTTCAGTATAAATATCTCCAATTAACACTGTATAATGATGATATTATCAAGATTACCATTGAAAAAGGTATAAACACTACAACATCATAGTGATCTACTTTAGACTCACTATTTCTTCAATAATTTTCATGGAAATATGGATTATCACCTCTACATATTACACTGAAAAATTTGATGTCATATTTAATAAAGAAGGATCATGATGAGTATTTGAATACTATGATAAAGAATTGGTAAAATGATATGCTATATGAAAATTATCGTAAATATGAATTATAGATGGAGGAATTATCATTCATAGGTAGTATTATAAAAACAAAATAAATATCTATGGGCCCTTCTAAGAAAAAGGAAATTGAGGAGATGATTAGACTAGGTTATGTAATGGAGATCCATAGTATCCTTGAACTAGTTGGGTATTATTGATGATTTGCGAGTAATTTCTCAGGATTTTTAAACCTTCTAACCAGGATAAAAATGATGGTTAAAAAGTTAATCTATAACAATTATTTTGAAGAGATATAAATGAAATTGAAAAATTGGCTTATTATTGTATAGTGTGATCATGGAAGCACTGAATATCAAGGAAGTTTTTTCATGGGTGGAACCCAAGAATGTGGCAATAGTTCACAAAATCATTTTCCTTATGACCAATTATATAAGGTTTGTGTTAGACTATCCTTAGATTAAATCCCCATTAACAAACCTGTTTAAGAAGGACTATTTTTTTATTCAGACTAATTAATGTCTTATAGTCTTTGAATACATAAAGAAGAGTATGATTAGTTCTATATTTCTTTGGTTTCCAAATAATTTAATGGAATCCTTGATCATTTTCGATGCATACTATTTGGGTTTGTGTTGTGTATTTATTCTACAATGAGATATTCACTCTAAAAGTTTTAGGATGTTCTTCCCTAAGAGAATAACTAGGACCCCTGAGGTCTAGAGTAAGAATCAACAGTATTTTACATGATTCTATGGACGAATTACCTCATTGTAAAATGATTTTTAGTCTTCATAGAAAATATAAATATAAGGTATGTTTTCAAATAGTGGGATAAAAATCTATAATAGTGGAGGTGGATATAGATTCTATAAGATAAAAACGTTGAAATCCCTTAAACCCTTGTAAATTATAATATTTTGGATGACATGATGAGTATAATATTACAAAGACATGTCATTTAACAGTTTGAAGATATTTTGAATGGGTGGAAGTGCTTTTATTGACTCATCCTTATAGAAAATAAATTGGTGGTATTGGTTTCTTTTATTATAAGAAATTTTAATCTTCTTTTTATTCCATATTTAGGTGTCTAAGTGGAGAGACTCGAAGTTAGAGGTGATGTTGGATTGTGTCGATCATGTCAATTCCCTAGAGGGGTTGTCGAGTAATAACATTAATAAAATATTGTTTTAATTGAGGCTATTTATTTTACTGGGAATGACTAATAGGTTCCTCTATGCCATTCATGGATCACCATAATTATTATGTTTGTGCGTGGAAAATATTTACCAATAGAGCTTTGGTGGCATGAGATAAAAAGATCTTTAGAAAAAGTTTTAGGTTTATTGTTTGGAGTTATTAAAGGTGAATGTAGTGCACAATATTCATAGTGGGTAGTCATACCCTTTTGAAGTTATTGAGGATAAATTTGAGGAATTATTTATGGACGGTGTCACAAATTTTCCCAGGCTTGGGGATATGATTTATTTTGGGTGATCATGGATTGAATAATGAGGTCGGGAAATTTGATGGTGATTTATGAATTAATTTTGGTGGTTTTTATAGAGAGGTTATAAGTGGATTAGGGGTTGAGTCTACATGGGGTAATAAGAAAATTCATCTTTGAAAATGATCCTAAATTCCCATAATGAGTTTGGAGGGTCTTACAACATTCAATTTTCACCGATATGAGATTTAGAAATGATTTCCATCCCCATACAGATGGGTCAGTAGAGAAGATCATATAGAATTTGGTGGATAGGTTATGTACATGTGTTCTAGACTTGCATTAATCATGGGTGATCAACATACCCTAGTTTGAGATTTTTTATAATAATATTAATCACTCAACTATTGATAAAGATCTAGTTGAGGCACTATGTGGGTAGCTATATCAATATCATTTAAATTTTATAGGCATCGGGTAGTCATAAATCCTTGGTATATATGTGGTACAAAGTATTAAAAAATGATTATAATTTTTTGGGAGTGTATAAAAAAAGATATGGCCATAATAAGGCCTTTTTTGTACATAATTAAATTCCATTATATCTTTATGTTGGATACCATGGGTTGAATATGTTCTCATTTGATGAGGGGAGTATAGTTTTTTTTGTAGTGGAGTAATAATTCTCTATGATTCATCATTCCCTTACATTATTTAGAATTCATTAGTGATGCGATGTATCATGTGGAACATCCACCATGGTTGGGACATTTCCAATATTACTTCCACACATCCCGACTTCAACCTTGTCTTCAAAATGACTATATTGTCATTGGATAGGGATTTTTGGAAGTATAAAACAACAACAAAATTGTGTAGTGAAAAATTGAGATCCAGGATCATCAAGAGATTGTGGTTTTTAGGAAATTTATTCCCTTGATTAAATGTTTATATATTCATGGTTGTCTAGAATAGAATACATAGGAGAGTGGGACATAATGTGTGATCAGTACCCTAATATTGTTTTGTCCTTGTTTTCTTGTATTTGTTTTTATTGGGTGATGTACATATTACATTTTTGTAATTGGTTTATAAAATATAGTTGTTTCATTGAATCTTGTTTTTTTTCTTTTTATTTTAGGAGTAACATGTTTCATAAGTCGTCTCTCATTGGATGGTTATTTGGATCATTCCATTTCCCCTTCTTTTCTAGGTTTGGTTTTGATTAATGAGGATAAAAATTATTTGAGAGGTATCTAATATACAAGTTTTTACCTTCTCAGCATGTTACATATTGATATTTAGATATTGGGGGTGTCATGTTATTTTTATATGAGAAACTAGTGGCTTTAGGCTATGATTTTTCTAGAACAAGAGGTTATGGAAGGAAGATATCAATTGTGGCATAGTTGAGGCTTTTTTAATGTGGTTTATGTCATATGTTTTAGGATCCTAAGGATATTTGGATTTATGTTTCTTCCAATTTAGGAATTGGAATTTCATGAGGATGTATTGGATTATGGGGAAAAAAGGTTATCCATCCAAGTGGGTTTACTGATCCTAGGGGAGTTTTATTGTGGAATGTTATTACAGTGTGGATGCTTAAGTGTATGGTTTTTAGTGTCCCCATAGTTTTTGGGGTGTTTTAAGAATTGTTATTTGGTTTAATCATATACTTACCTTGGCTATATAGTATAGTTCCTGGATCTACACCATGGATTATGTTGATGGTTGAACCAATGGTTGATTGTGGAATAACTATTATTGTTTTACCAATGTATTGGGAGAAACAAAATTTTTTCTATGTTTTAATAGATTATATTTCATTAAATTTTAACTAATATGTGGGTATAAATTCCTTGACTCTTAAAAAATCACTATTATCAATAATTATCTTTCAACACATAGGCATTTTATATGTGTCTTTAAGAGGAATTTATCCCCATTTTCTATGTAATAATTCCATTTCTTGTAGAGGTTGTGTCAAGGTGATTTATGGTTAGTTACATTTCTTATCATATTTCGTTTACCTCAGGTTTTTAGATTGAGGTGATTATAGTTATAGAGATTTTTGGTCTTGGTGTTTTGTGTTAAGAGATTTTTGGGTAATAATTTGTATCATGTCAATGATTCCTTCATGGAATTCCATTTCCTAATATCACCCCAAATATCATATTATTAATTCTTAGGTCTAGTTTAGTGAATTATAAGTCATTTTATAACACATGGACTCCCTAAAATATCTCTATTAATGTGAATATGTTGGTATAGCATGGTTTTTTTCCCTTAGGTATATTTTACAGATCAAAATAAGAACACAATGAAAAAATGATCTGAAATTGAAGGGGATGGATGTAATCACATTTTTTCAATTACTTTTTTTTTTATTTTTATAAAAATATTTCCTATATTTATAATTCTAGAAACAATTCTTATTATATATCCCTATATATAATTTAGTTTTTATAAACTAGGAACCATTATTGTGTTTTTTTCTTGAACTCACTAAGAATAAAAGGTAAGAAAATCTATATGGTCAACGAACTGATTGTATATGAATATGGAACCATGTGAAATCACACATTCATGTGATGATGAGATGTAATAAATTCCATATATATGTTTAAATACAATTAAAAAACTATTTTTTACATGTGTCGGCATTATTGTTATGTATCTATTGTGGATTAGTTTACATTGTGTTGGATTATTTGGATAAAGTGGTGACTGGATCGGAGGTGGAATGTGTTAAGTTAGTAGGGATATGATTTATTATGTCATGGGATACATATATGTCTTATTTTGTTTGGTTTTTTGATAATTGTTTGTGTCTAAGGGTTGTGGGGTTGTGTTGGTTTTGGTATGGGATGCTGTGATTTTTTTGTGACAGGTATGGTTTTACTATTGTGTCAGTTTTGGATATTTCATATTATCAATGTGATGTGGATAGTAATGATGAAATGGATATGGAATGGACTGTAATTAAATATGTATGGATAAAATTCAAATTTTTGAAAATGATTAATGAATTGGATGATAATAAATGGAAAATTTATGAATTGAATACATTTTTTGATTCTAAGTGGATTTTCATTAAATAAGTAATTGAATTGTTAATTAAGTGGAAATTGGTATATTCAATGTGAATATTAAAATTGGATAAATTTTAAATGATAGTGGATCTCTGGTTTGTGAGTGTATCTATTTTATATAGTGAATTTTAATTTTTATGGTGGTTGATGTTGGTGGAAGATGTTGTTTAGTTATGGGGTAGTGTTGTAGGATATGTTAGAAAAGTTGGATGTGAACCCTTGTACTAGGAATTATGTTTGGTATACTATCCTTATATTATCATGTTATTTAAATATACACAAACTTATATAGAGTAATATATATCAATACTAAAATGTTTTAGGGGGTGTTTTCCCATTATTGAGGTTCATGATTGAATAGATGGTAGATTTCCCAATCCTCCCCACCATTACTTCAGAAGTAGTATCAGGTGATGGTGTAGATAGTATACAATCTTATCCCATTATAATGGAATAGTTTTGGGAGATTGTTGGTGGTGATACAATATGGTGTGGAGAGGATCATGTGTGGCACAAGGATGAGAATAAGGTTAATTTCATTTATGTTCATAATACTCTAAAACATATATTATGAAGTTGTAATTGGATGAATGAAAATAAAAATTATAATATGGAAGAATATCATGGTATTTTGATGATGAATAATTCCATCAAATGATATTAGAATATGCAGGATGCTAGGTTAGGTTGGGTTGTGAACCAAACCACAATATATATGGATTTATTAATGAGTAATAGTATATGTGGAGGGTTTGGGAACATAAGATATTTGAAGTTAGGGGGTGAGAGTGGATACTCAGTGTGGAAGTGGATGCAACAAGCCCATATCATTGTTTTATTTCTATTATTTAATGAACCTACGATGTGTTTTTCTTTTATTGAGGCTTGGTGTGGTTAGTTTAGATAGTTCTCCTATTTAGTTTTTTGTCAGTTGTATATTTTCTTCACTGGTACATTAGTATCCTCTTCTATAATTCTCACAAGATATAATGCATATAATCCTAAAAAGTATACATGTTACACTAATCCAATATATATATAAAAATAATTTTATCTTTCTAAGAGGGTTTTAAAGGATAATGTTAGTATTAATGCCATGGAGGTTGGTGTTGTTGTAGATTTTATGCCTTAGGATTTCCCTAGGTAAAATTATATCATTTAAGGACATTTATTTTTTTTCCATGACATGAATTGTTATATTTTGGTCATTCTAAATTATTTTATTGGATTTGGAATTTTTATCTTATCTCCCAATACTTATAATTTTATTAGGGATATTGTAGCCTATTTTAGTTATTTATATCCTTGGTGTTAGTCACCATCCCGAGGCCTATTAGTGTAGGGACATGGGGTTTACCCATTTTCATCATTTCTATCCTAAGAGGGGTAATATTGGAATGGTGGATACACTAATACGATAGACATAAAATATAATCCATTAATAATCAACATACCATATTCATCCATAATCTTACTTTTTTGGAATAACAATATTTTTATGTCCTTACTCTCCAAATTTGATGAACATGATCATAATACATCCATAGAAAAAATATGGGTTTTATTTTTAAAACATAAAAATTATGAGAATGAAATAGGTTTTATGAAAAATTCATTATAACTTCATCATAATAATCCATCTATAGAAATATTCTAGATGGAAACCAAATAATGTATCCCATTTATAGAACGAGGAAAATAAGTAGATGTTGACAGGGATAAAAAACACCCATTTATGATTGTTTCATAAATTATAATGAAAACTAGAATAAACTAACCTTTTTAAATTATTGATATCAATATAAAAATATTACTATACAAAAAATAAATTGATAATGATGGACAATTTTAATGAATTTAATTTTAAAACCAAAATGTTTTTTAGAAAAAAAAATTGATAAAAGAATATAAAAAATATATATAAGAAGTTATAAACCATTGAAATTTTTTTTTCTTAAAACAAATACATTAATAACCCATTTCACAAAAAAATTTTTTTTCAAAATAATACTATAACATTTTAAAAATATAATGGTGTTATAATTTCTTTTCAAAATATTACTATATTTGATTTTTGTTTTTCTAACAGGAGTGAAATTTTTGTTTTTCTTAGAGGAAGGGAGAAAGGTATATCATGGTTGTTCCATAAATATTTAGAAACATCATTATGAAAATAATACTAGTGAAATTAGTTTATGATTTAAAAAAAAATATTTATTGTATAAGGATATGAACTAAAGAATTGGAATTGTAGAGGGGTGATTTAAGAATTTTTACTTTATTCTTATGAATAAATACTTGATGAATTGTATCAACCCTTTAAGTGGTGGTATTTTAGGAATATAAGAAACTATAAGAAATAAAAAGGATTTTTCAACAGAATTTTTGTTGAGTTTGGATTAACCATACATCTTGAGGTGTAAGGAGAAGTGGGGTGGTTAATGGATCCTTTTACAAGTGAGGTGGGGGGTGTAACATTTGTCAATAATGAAAACTCAATCTAATTTCATGTCACATTCCAATGAAATTTGATCCAAAGTTGGATAATGATCGATATATGATTATTTTTGGTTCATTAAATCCTAAAACCACTCATTTAAAGACATGTTTTATATATCCCATAAGTATTTTATACTTTGTTTTACCCTTTTACCATTTCTACTTTTACTAAAGTAACTAATTTTAACCTAATTACTTTTTTATTATACCTTAAAATATAATGTTTCATAGTGAATAAATATTACTTATGATTCAAAATTTGTGATACATTTTATTATATAGAATTTATAAAAGAAAAAATATTAATTTCAAAATTTCAAATGTATAATGTATAAAAACAAATTTTTAGAAATACATTAATTATTTTTCAAATACCAACCACCAAGTTCTAAATTAAAATTAATATACTAAATATATTTTTATTGGAAAAATTGTTACATAAATTTTAAAATCATTATTATAATCAAATTATGTTATAAAAGTAATAATGTTTATAAAAACAAAATTTTTCAATATTCACCTAAAAATCATTAGTTTTAAATAATATCCTAAAAATTTATCTGAAGATAATATTGAAAAGCTAAATCAAAAAATGAAATAAATTTTTTCAGATTAAAATCATAATCTTTAGGAATATATCTTTAAACAAAAACATAAAATATAATGAATAAAAAATACCTTTCTAGGAAAATGAAATTTTAAAAAACAACTTTTCTTATTTTTTTCCTGTAAATTAAAAATTAAATTATTTTTAATCTATTATTAATTTCAAAAATACAATTTATCATCATTTGATCATAATATATTTAGTTTCCTAAAAAAATTCATACCTATTAAAAATGTCTTCTTTAGAAAAATAAAATTTTATTTCTAAATTGATAGTATTAGTTATTTCGGTGCACTAATTGAATATTAACAATGAATTTTTATTAAAAATTTCATTTCTCTTTCATTATACATATATTTCAATGTTCTATTACTTTTTATTTACACCTTCCAGTTTAATAGCTACATTATAATGTTCTGATATAATACTTATAATATTATCTTCATAAAATGTATTGAGGATTTGTTTTATTTTAGTGTTTCATGTAAAATAAGATAAATAATATTTATTTAATTAATAATTAAATATTGAAATATATTTGGAGTAATATTCCAATAATTAAATTAAATAATTCCTTGAAATATAAATTATTAACTTTCATTAAAAATAATTAAAGGTATCCATATGATAGATATGATTTTTTATAATATCTAATGACATATAAGACGAACTAACATGAGTAAGACTAAGAAACACATTTATTCCTTTATAATAGACATATCATAAATATTGAGTTTCTCTCAACCATTTTATCAAAGATTCCCTTGTTATTTGGTTTCAAGGTAAAAAATATTACAATTATGTTCCAAATTTAGTTCATAATCATTCTTTACTTAATAAACTATTATATGTTGATATGAAATGTTATTTGATTATTATGAAAATTAGTTTTTCCACTATTTATAGATAATGAATCCTTTTAAAAATTCAAATTAAATTCATCTGAATGGTGAATAATATTATTTTTCTAGGAACATTCTAGGAAAATGAAAATTTGTATATAATATCTATATTACATGAGGTTTTTCTATATAATTTAATACAGAATCCCTTTGTTTGAGTATTGTGTCTCTTAGAAACATCCTAGATATAATATAGTTCCTAGATTCAATCATTAATAAGAAATCTACAAATCTAGAGCGGAGTAAAAGTGAACTTTTATTATCATGATCCACTTTAGTATATTTCACAACATAGGCCCATAATTGTTCCGTTCATCTGGGAGGATACCAGTTATTACCTTACTTGTTAGCCTTTAGATTATGAAATTTACATGTAAAATTCCCATGTTCACCTCATCTAAAATATTTAATATAGAGGCACCTTTGGATTATCCTTATTTCCCTCTACATTATTAACCAAACACTTCATTTACCCTTAAGAACCAATTTCACAATACCTTCATTTTCTACAAACTCAAAATATTTAGGTTCCTTTGAATAATTTCACTAAGTTCATCCTCCTATATTCTTAACATTTAGTAATATGAATCTTCATTCCTACATGGGTTTTATCAGTTGAAAATCCTTTAAGCTCTATCCATATATTATTTGGTTAGTCTGTAAATTCAATAATATTCATATTTCTAATCATAATTTATGATTGTTAGATAAGAATAACAATAATATTCTTTACTCCTTATCCAATCTCATGTATTTTCTAATGGAGAAAATCATCACATTATCCATCAAATAAATTGTTATCCCAATTAAACCTTATTCTAGTCTTTAATTTAATAAATAAATGTTGATCATAATAATTATATTAATAAATTTACAGAATAAAAATCTATGAACTTAGCTAAAATAAAATCTATATTAAATTAATAACACACAATATTAATTTCATTGTTTGAATAAAGGTTATTCGTGGTACTGTTTCTATTTGGTTCTCTAACCCAAATAGTTTTAAATGACATAATAAATTTCAATAAAAATGCATCATAATGTTTTGTAATATACAAGTTAATCATTTAAATAAATTTCCCTTGTATTTTTTTTAAAAAAAGTTTGAAAATAGGTCTCTTTATCATGCACTAGGGGAAGATCGATTTGATACCCAAACAAAACTTTCAGGGTTATTAACCCTAGGTGCATCTATTCAAAATCCTTCCTCCACTAGTTTGTATCCACATTTGGATGCCATTTCATGGAAACTAATAAATATATAATTTACCAAAGCATTAGGATGTTATACTATATAAAAACTTATCCATAATGTATGTCATAAGATTATGTTATGACATGTATATTTTTATAAATCTAGTTCCCATGGTTTACACATGACTTACATTGTTACCAATTCTAATGTTCTTGAAAAAAGTAACCCAAATCGAATGGTAACGACTTTATATTGATATAAAATTCAAGGGATCATATCATAAAAGATATAATAATTTATAAATATTATGAAATGATATATATACACGTTTCTCATATTACATTGGAAGAATTGGATATTAGAATAATTCAATTTATAACAACTTTTTTTTATTACTTTTAGAAAATCCATGAATTCATTCAAAACAATATTCATAGTTTCCTAGTTAAGAAAATAAAATAATATAGTAAGATCAAATTAACAGTAAGTTGAAGCGTATTGTAAAATCTATCATTGATATATATGAATGCATATTTTGGTAGATTGAACAATAAATAATCAAAAAATATAATCAATATAATAGTAATTAAATATATATTTGGAAAATATGCAAATGTTGATAGTCACATGGATAAAAAATAACTAAATTCATAGTGATGGAATGAAAAATTATATATTACTTTTTCTTACCATCAATGCCTTATTATAGGACATAATTCAAATCAATAAGTCCATATTGAGTACATCATTATTTATATCAATGATATATCCTACACATCGTTCTATCCATCATGAATTTAGACAAGAGATAATTATTTAACTAGGTAGACATACACTAAATACCCAAACCACTTATATAATGAGACCAATTGATGACTCACTGGGCTATATATTGTCAGTCCCCACCCATAACATCATTATGTCTAATGCATTCAAAATATAATATATTTTAATAACAATTAAATTCATAATTAACATTTTTTATTCTTATATAAACATGTAAATTATTAAAAAACATTATTTTCATACATTAACTAGTGAATAAAAATTAACATAATCCATCTAGAGAAGGAAAGTGGATGGTTTAATTAAATCATATCTCTCGTGAGAAAGAAAACAAATTCAGGAAAAATTATTTAAATCATTATCCACAACACCATCCAAGAACAAAAGTGGATGGTAACATAATAGAATATAACATGTGTAACATTGGGATAATCCAAAGATGATAAAATAAATTAAAAAACCATTTAATATAATTTGGTAAATCATATTGAATAAACAAGAACAAATAGCCCTTTTTCAAATTATTGATAACTCCTTAAAAGATTTCATGAAAAACAAATATATTTTTCTTGATAAAGAATTTTATAAAATTTCTCTTTAAATCAAAAAATGTTTTAAAAAATATTAAATAAATTTTATTTGAAAAAAATAATTGAGAAATAAAAAAAAACGTTAATAATTTATTTCTTGGAATAAAATTCACTAAACACTTCATTTAAAACTCATAATTTTTAATCAAACATTTACTTATGAATAATTTAAAAATGTTTCCTTTAATTTTAAAATTAATATTTAGATAAAATAATTTAAAATCATTAAAATATTTAGAAGAATATTTATCTATAAGAATGATCAAAATGGTAAAATAAACTGTATAAATTTTTTTAGAAAATATTTTCACAAAAATCATAATGGATGGAGTTTAGGTGACATTCAAAAGTCATTTTCCAAAAAGGTGAAATGAAAGCTTTTGGAAAAAATTAAATTTTAAAAAATGAAATAATGGAGTATTAAAAATTATATAATTGGTTTTTAATTGAATTGTGGAGATGAAGATAAATTTTATAATTTTTAAAGTAAAGTTATTTATATTTTTTAAAAATACCTTTATTGAAACCTGCATTATGAAAAGGGAGGTCAAAACATATTTAAAAAGGTTCATAGGTAAATTAGAAGATATAATTAGATAATACATATTTGGGTTTAAAAATAATATTGGATTTTTAAAAAACCATAATATGGGTATTGAAGAGAATAAATCATTAAATTGGATGAATATTATACTTAACCACATTATATTTTTACAAGGAGATAAATATATCCAAGATGAAGAGTTTATGTAATAAACCGGCATAATGAATTTTATAAGGAATAAATTCAAATTTATACAAATTGAGATTAATTATGAAATATTTAATTCCTAATTTTGATTTTATCCAACTTATAAGAATAAAATCATATAATAATAATTAGAACTGATTGAAAAGAAAAATTAGTTAGAAATAACCCTTAATAGTTTTTGTATCTTTTTAATCATACGATCTTAAAAGAGATAAATTGAATTTATAATTTATATACATTGAATATATGGTGAATAATGATATAATATTTCAAATAGGTATTATATTTACCATATAAATAAGAATAGGAGCCTAAAATAAGGCATGTCTCAAAGAGTGAAATTTTAATATGAGAAACCCTTAAAACATCAGAATCTATTGAATTAGATTACCCTAAAATAAATATCTGAAGATTTATTTTCAGGTCCATCTATTTTAATTAAATTAATTTAAAAACATCCATATAGGAGTTTATAGATGATACAATATAAAATAACTTTTGAATATGGAATATGTCTTTGTGAAATAAAAGTGAGATTAGAAACCCTTAAAAATTTGGTAACAAATGAATCAAAATTATTTGAAGGAGGGATTCATTAAAATAATTTTACATTCATTTAATGATACATTAAAAATTGTAATAAAATCTAATGGGGATGTAAATACACAATTTAAAATAATAATATATGCATAACTTGAAAACATTCTTAAATGAGAGAAATTGAGATGGAATCCCTAAAATTTTAATTCTCACATTCACGACATCTCTTTACACTATTTTATAATAATCATAACGATATGAATAAATTATTTAAGATTCTTGTTGATATATACTATCATCTATACGCTCTAATTATAATTATTTATTACACAATTATTATTTTACTATATTTTATTTTCATCATCATATGTTAATAATTATAATAGTTGTGCACATGTTATGTTATCACAATGTCAAACCTCAATATCTGAATAAAAGTTTAGAATCAAAGATTATACAAGGAAATTAAATAAATTATTTATAATGATTTATAATTTTATAATTTATTCCCATGATATTTTTAGTCCCGATTTATGAGGGTGAAATTGGGGATGATCTTCTCTATGGCAATTTTATTATACCAATATATTAATTTATAATGATTACTATTATTTTTGTAATACATCATATTAAAGACATAAATTAATATTTAATATATTATAAATTAATAATATATATATATATATTTATTGAATCACATATTTCATGTGCTTATTAAAATTTTTCATCATATGACGTTTTTTTTCTATGGTGAAAGGATGAATATAGAAAAAAATTATTCCATTAAAATAATTTAGTTTTAGTATAATAATGAAAATTATGTTATTATTTTATGTGTTCTTAATAAACTCGGATTGTACAAAAATAACACCTAAATAAGTAGAAATGAAAAGGAATTCTTTTTGAAAATTTTACCTTACTTCTTGTAAGAACTCATTAAGAATTAAATAAATTATTTTATGCAAGGTATTTTTATAAAAAAATCTAGGTCATATAAAGAAGTTTTAGTGAGGGAGTTTTCTGAAATTTGGAACCAACTTAATTATGGTGTGAGTAAAAGACAAGTGGTGATCAAATCTTTTTATAAGTTAGAGGGGAAACACTTTTGCAGATAATCAGAAATTTATATTTATTCCAAGTCACTTTCAATATAATGTGGATAAAAATTTGGAAAATTGAAAATGGATTTTTTTTGGTTTAGTAAATTCTTCAAAAAAATCATTTACATACAAAATTATAACATGCCTTATGAATTCTATAATTTGTTTACCCTTTACCATTTAGACAATTACCATGAAAAATAATTTTTTCTTATTAAATTGTTTGTTATGAAAAAAATATATTGTGTCATATTACAAAATTTGGGACTTATTATTAGAAATATGGAATCCATTTTTTGATCTTATTTTTATAAAATTGATATGAATTAATCCAATAATTAGAAATATATTAATAATAAAAACGATTTTCTATAAAAATATTAATTTAGTTGCAAAATGTTATTCATGGGATTCTAAATAAAATTTAATATCTTAAATAAATAATTTTACTTAGATACTATAACATTAACTAAGTAAAATATTTCATATATTTTAATGTTATTCTTATACCTTAACGATTTTATAAGGGTCAATGAATTTTTAATTTTTTTCATTATTCAATTAAAAACCAATATTTTCATTAAAATATCAAAAAATAAACTTGAAATAATATTGAATTGATAAATACTACATGATGTTAATTTTATTAAATTCTTAATCTAGTGATTGTGAAATTATGTTTTAAATGTAAACAGAAAATTTAATAAAAGATAATTTTTATGGAAAATGGATTTTTATTATCAAATATATTTATTATCTTGTCCTATCAATTACTAATTTAAAAATTAATAAAAATATTTTATATAAAAAATATATTACATCATTTTTTTACCATTATATATTTAGTTTCATAAAATAAAAATATATTATGCCTAAAAATGTGTTTCTTATAAAATTTCATTACCAAACATAAAATTTTCTTATTAGTTATTTATATATTTTTATTGAATTTTATTAATGAATTATATAAAATATTGTCATTAATTTTATTTTTTCCATGATTTTATACATTGGTAAATTTTATTTTACACACCAATTAAATAGGTATATTAGAGCAATACCATATAAAACAAATTATGTTAATTTAATAAAATGTGTTGAAGATTCGTTTTAATTTTGTGTTGTGTGTGAAATAAGATGTATAGTATTTATTTAAAGTATAATTAGTCATTAAAATCCTAGGGGTGCTATTATTAATAAATTACAATATTAAATAAAATTTTATGATTCAAAGGAAATAACCGTTTATATACATCGGTATGAATTTATAAGGATGATTTGAAAGCTTTTTTGACTAAATTAATATTTTTTAAGAATAAACCAGAATTTCATAAACTAGAATAATACGTTTTGAAAAATAATGGCATCAAATTTAATGAGACTATTATTTTCAGAAATGACTTATATATAGAAATATCTATATAATATTGTTGCCTATTATTTTTGTCTTAGAATGTGTGCTTTTTCTAAAATATTGTGGTTTTAATAATTTAAACTTTCATTTGATTTGCTAAATTTGATACATAGTTATTTGAATTATATAAAAGTTTTTTGAATAGTTAAACCCTATAAATAGTTTCAAATTTTCCATTTTTTTAAACTAAACTTTTTATTTTATGTTTCTTTTTAGGCATTGAATGGTAATGTATTGAACTCTTAGAATATTTTGAAATGTTTATAATTATCCATTTCTTTTTACATTTATTTGTTAAAACTATATCTATTTCATATTAATATTGTTGTTATATGGATGCAATAGATATATTACCTTATATTTATAATTTTATTTCCAGATAATATTCATTTTATCTGTGATGAGTTGGAGCCCTTACACAATATGAGGCCCTAGAGGCACAAACGATGGATTATGTGGCCTGGAGGCCCATAAGGATGAGCCCTTACATCTATTTTAATGAACTAGTTACACTGGGACTACCACTCCACCATACATCTTTATGAATGTATCAAACCCTTAACCTTGACATTACTACTAACTCGTAGTTCCCATGTGAAAATATTCAATGGCTAATGGAATGACTTCCACATCCCTCCTTTAGTTATTTGGTTTAGTGGGATCTACCTTGGTGAATGATTTTTCCCTAATCTATCTTCCTAAAGATTCTCTAGGATGTTTGATTGCATAACTTCTTGAACTGTAGCTCCTACGACCAAAATGAATTTGATGTCCGGAATTTCCTATGGAATGGTGCCCTAATTTTGTGGAGAGAAATCCCATTAAAGAAGAATAATATTACTAGTAATTTACCTTTCTAAAACACTATCAGAAAGTCACTCCCATCCATATTGAGTCCCAGCTCTGATGCATGATTATTGGGGGTATTTATCTCTCAGATAATCCAACAAATTCTCTTAAATTCTCAAATTATATTTTATAATTTAATTTATTGTATAATATAGTTAAAGTAAGTAATTTTACTTATTAAATACTAAATAATATCTATATAAAAAATGTTTAATGAGTGTTTTTTAGTACATTTATTATTAACCTAGAATATAGTAAGTAGTTTTGTTATTTTAAACATATTAATTAATTACCTTAACTATTAAATATAATAGAATTGTTTATCAAATCATCGTTTTTAGAGGAGATGAAAGAATTACTTAGATTGATGATAATTTATAAATTCTATGAAATTATAATAAATCATTATATATAATTATATGATTATATTATATTTAAATTAATTTATAAAGAACTGAAATATTTGTATTTTTTTAAAATAATAACTTATGAATTATGATATCAAAAGTCATAACATAGTTAGTTTAGTTATAAAATATGTTTTTATAATTTTAAATTAATTTATTACTTTAAATAGTATACTACTTCTTGATGTAATTTAATTAGAAGAGAATTTATCAATGAGTATGTTGACAGACAGGGAATGATAATAATGATGAGTAGTTCTTACATTATGAGTTTTATTACAATAAAATAAAATTATGCATTGAATTCATGGGATTTTTAGATAAATTATGATTATAAAAAATTTAATATAAATTGAAAATATTATATTACAGTGTATATTCGTCATGTTAATGGAAGAAATATTTTTTAAAATTCTGTATTTGATTTACCACAATATGATTTCTTGATTTCTACTCTTTATTGATAACATTATTTCCTTTTTGAAGTGATTAAATGTTTTATACCTCAAGGATTTTGTTAAATGTAATGTATGATTAATAAAATTGAATTTGAAATTTAAAAAGGTGTTATTTTGGACAATAGAGTTGATGCCTTTAATGTTTCTCTACTTCTTTGATTTATATGAATTCATTATTTTACCATATAGCTTGAATGATTTAAGATATCATTTATGAACATGTATGTATGGGTTATGATTTGAATTGGGGATAATCTGAAACCTATTTAATATGGATATTGTGGTACCCTTGTATTTATTTTGGTTTTCAATCCATACCACCAGACATTAAATATCAATTTATGTACGTAACTTTAATTCATTGTCAACCGTCATGAGAATAAATTCAAAAAATATGTAAAATTATTATAATCTAGTATTTTTTCAATCATTAAAAAGCATTAATTGAAGCCTTTATTATATTATTGAGAAAAAAATGAAATCACATATTTTTATTTGAAATGATTCCAATGTTAGTAAAATATAATTAAATATTGGAAAACCCTAGATATATCAAAACCTGAATAATCAAAGTCATAAAATCTATCTATAATACAATCTAATATGTGATACCAAATAAGGTTTTATTTTTTAGGAGCCATTTGGATAGATAAAACATTAATTAAACATCCTGAATTTATCCCAAAAAACCGAATAAAACAATTTAAGTGCATGATATAATACTCAAAACTATTAAACTAATTTCCAACTCCACCACAAAAAAAGACATCATCGAATTTTGAATGGGGATTATTGTGTATAATGTTACCTCAATGTTGAAATTTTCAAAATGATTTCATAAAGTTCTTATTTTTAATTGAATTCATTTTTAGATAGCCTTCTTCTCATTTTCTCCCAATGAAGTGTTTCACTCACTTCATATCCCTTATAAAATTTTAGAAAATCCTTGAACAATAGATATTTTCTTATAAATTCATAAATCAAATATTTTAATTCCATCTATGTTGGAATACTATAAATATTAAGTAATGGAATAATGAGGGATCAATTTTCTCATTATTAATAGAAGCATGGATATGATTTTCCACTCAATAAAGAATTATCATTCCTTCTAATCTCAGTATGGGAAGAATTAAATATACTCCCTTTCCCCACATCATTGATTTCATGTTAATGTTCTTATCTTAACTTATTAACTTGGTTGGATTATTCTTTTTCACCTTGAATATCAAGGTAACTTAATTATGTAACTACCCAAGATTATAGACCATTTAAATCAATATTTTCATCAATAGCTTGTGCAAAATTAAACATTGAACTAACTCCACACCCAATATTAATGAACCCTAACATATTAAATGTACATGAATAATAATTCAACTGTCATAAAAATGATAATAATCATTGAAAATTGATACATATATTATTTTTCTTTGATTATTATTTAATAAACTATGCATTTTAATGTACCATTAAAAAAAGTTATTGTATTTTACCTTAATAAATATAATTTACCACAGTAGAAGTTTATTATAATAGTTAATATTTAAATTTATAAATTGATATGTCAAAATTAAACTATTTATAAATTTATAAAAATTTGATCAAATACAGATCAAGTTTTAAAGGTTATTTTTATTAAAAATAGTTTTCTAACCGACAATGTTTTTCATTTAAATGTCCAAATATAGAAATTTTATTATTTATATATTAGAAAAATAAATTAATCTTTGAAATTTGGATTTAAAAATTATATTAATAGTATCTGATTATATTTTTGTAAAATACTTTATTCTTAAGTGATTAATTAAAAACATTGTTTTTAATAAAAACAAAGTGTTTTTTACTGTATCATTAAGTACATATATATTAAAATATTATACAACATTTAAAATTATGAAATATGTATTTATAGATTCAGAATATAGATTTATAAATATTATTAATAATTTATATTACTGATGATTATTCAATTAGTATGATTTTACAATAAAAACTATTGTTGGCCATTTTTTATTTAAATATTTTTTTGAAAAAAGTTGTTTTGGATTTATTTTAAAGCCACATAACATTTTTGATAATAAAATTATTTATTTCATTAAAATAAAATACTTATATTATTGTACAAAAACATTTTTTTAGTCTTAAAATACAATGTTTCTAAAAAATTATTTTTGTGAATTTCATGAGCCAATTTAAAAATTAATTTTTCTTATACATAGAAATTTTATATGAGAAAATTAATTTCTTATTTTTTATAATTCAGTTAAAACTATGTAATAATGGAAAATCGATTTGAAGGAGTTAAATATAAATTGCGTAGGAAAAAATTCGTTATAATGGTAAAACCAAATAATGTCAAGGATAAAATCTTAAGAGTAATGCATTTAAAAAATATTGAAAACATGGGTCAAAATGAATTTTTAAGGATTTTAAACCTAATACCACTCACCACTATATTATTTTCCATTTTGGAGTATTCCTGATATTTAAAACATGTGCTCTTTTTGTATTAAAATTAAATATTTTCAAAATTTAAATTTTCACTACTTATAAAATGGATCTGTCACCACCCCTTTAAGACTACTCAATCAATCCAAAAATAAAATAATCTATTTCTATTCTCCATAATTTATAATATTATTTCTTATTATTGAACATATAACTATAATTTATTTTCAAAATTCTTATATTTCTAAGGTATCTCTCAAGGGAATCCCCAATTCATTATCAAGAGTGGGGTTTTATCCTAACTTATTTTTTTTCTCTTTATTAATTAACAATAAGTTTTATTAGAATTATTATATAATTACGTCATTATTCATTGTATACTGAATTAAATTATTTTATGGGAGTGAATATTGAAAACATTTCAACATTTCAATTAAGTGAATCAAAAATATCATTCACGTGTTGTGTGGACTAGCACCGCCACGAAGCAAATAATTATTTTTTTTTCACCACAAGATCTATTCACTTATTATAATAGTGAAATTGAGGAAGTGTGACACAAATAATTAAATTCTTATATCGAGGAACCAAAGTAGAATCAATCATTACTCTATCCCATTCTTGAAAAATGAAGATGTTTGTTTATGTTGTGAGGACTACTGCCTCTATAAAGAAACATATCTTATTTTTAATATATATTAATTATAATTAATTATAATCTCTTAAAATATTTTTAATCAAAATAAAAAAATCAAAATAAAATCATTATTCATATGTAATACATATAGTTTTCCAAAATAAAAACCTTTCAAAATCATAATCATCCATTAATTATGATGTTTTCTTGTTTGAGATGGCCTAAAAACCTACACGACAAAGGATATAAAATTATATTATGGATTCCAATGGGTATTCAATTACCAATTATATAAGATTCAAATTGGAAATTAATAATTTAATTTGTTATGGAATGGTAAAATTGACATTAAACACATTAATTAATGTTTCATCATTCGTTTGTTAATGTTTACTGAGACATGACTGGAACAAATCCCATATACAAGAACTATGACTAAAAATATCATTGAATAAATTTATAAATTTATATAATGTTAGCAAAAATAATTCAACAAACATTTTAGGATCTTGGAATGAGTAAAATTAGGAAAATAATGAGAACAATATCAGTATTATGGAATTATTTCAAAACGATCAATACTACTCATACTCAATAATGAAAATGGATAATAACTAACTCATATACATGTTGATAATAATTATAAATAATTTTTATTTAGGGTTATTGATATTAATTAGGAATTTTTTTTATAAAAATAGTTATTGTTTATATTGGATATCCATGTTCTTTTGTAAATGCTAAAAATTAAGGAAATGCATTCTTTGTATTGAATGCAATATATTTAGAAATATTTATTTATGTTCCACCTAACATCTATAATATTGTGTGAATATTATCTAATCAAATTAATTTACTATTTTAAATTAATGATATTCACTTTAATATATATATGTGTGTGTTTCTTTCATTAAATGGATTTTGATTCAAAGGATACAATGTTCTTAACGTTAATGATAAGTCGACTCCATTAATTGAGTTAGAAGTATTATTGTTGAACATATTTATTCCATGTTTGGTTTCTTACACCCAAATAGTTTCTTTCATGGTACTTTATCTCCCAATCTAGGGAAAATGAAAATTTTGACTCAAATATTCATCCTTGGTGTATCTCATACCTATAAAAAATTAAATAATTGTTGATAACAATTTATATCATTTTCAATGATGGTATCCCCCTTGATCAAATATTATATTCCATCTAGTGGTCTCCTATATATTTATAAATATAATTACTCATTATATAATATGACTAAATATTTTCCTTCTCCTTTTTCGTAAGTATTTTTTATTACTATTGTTATGATGTGTGTTTTCAATAAAGGTATTACAAATATTCATCCATCTATTAAAAATAAAATATTTAATATTCAAATCTATATTTCCTTTTATATGATTTAATTATTTTCAAGAATGTATTATTGAAGTCTATTTTCAAAAGGTACATATCCTAAAATGGTTTCAATCAGTTTCTTAAAACATTATATCGTTTTAATATAATCTTCATTAATGATTCTTTTTAAAATGTAAAAGTTTTCAAAATCTTTTCACATCATCTTTTGAGGCATTTATATTGTTTCAAGGATTTTTTAATTATATTTTATTAATAAAATAGATGTTAAAAATTAATTCCTTTTAATTTATCATAAATGATAGTTCCAAAAATAACTTTTGAAGGTAACTTTAACTTCATCCTCTCACCCAAATATAAAATCATTTGATACAAAAAATATTATGATTGCATTACCATTTCCATGTTATATATGAAGTTATCATTTCTATTGAAGTTATTGTTCCTGAATCTCCTCTAATATTTTATTATATAATACTCTTTTGGGTGATTGGGTTTTCGGTATTGATCATTATATTTGTTAAAGTAAATTTTTGCGATACAACCTGGAGATGTTTTAAAGAACATTTTCATTTCATTTTTTATTTGGGATCCAATTCATGATACACATTTTATCCCAGGGGTTTCAATATATATTGAATTATATATATTTTATGGCACAAATATATATATTTTTCAATATGTGATGGTTGAGTCTTATATAGCATCCCAATACATTGTGTAAAGTTTTATGTCTTATGATACAATGGGAAATGAGTTGTGATGCTCAATATACTAGGGGAAACATGTGAGTAATGGATGATATACTATAGTAAATAGGTTTTGATGTATCAGGAAATATTTTATGAAAAATATTTTCATGTTTATGAACTGTTCATATATTTTGGAAAATTATTTTGTCGTAATTTCATATCTAATATAATTTATGTTCTATCTGGGTATGTTTTTTTAATGTTATGTTCATGTATTAAGAATTTACTCTCACAAACATATACATATATTTTCTTAACTTGTTATATTTGTTGGTTATCTCTTATATTTTTTTACTATGTATATAATCTTGACCCATTTTATGTTTTCTTTCCCCTAGAAATGATGATGGTTATTACATGTGATATGTTTAGAAGGGGTTTTAGAGATGAGATGTAATGATGAAATTTTGAAGTGTGTTGTAATGTAAGATGTCTATGTTCAAAATATTACCTTACAATAAACCTTATTTTATATAGTTTGTGTCACTATTTGTGAGATGGAATTATTATTCATGTAAAATATTGAAAAAAATGTGTTTATTTTTTTTGGATAACTTTTAATTTCCCTGTCCATGCATAACGATATTCATCATTTCTTATTGGGTTGGTATAATTTTCATTTAATATTTCATCCCATTACAAACATATTCATATATCTAATTACAATTTACCTAATTTTTAGTTAATAATAAGTAGTTAAATTCACAAAACCTTAGAGTTCTCATTCATAAATATTTTCCTTAATTTATATAAAACATAAAATTTAGATTTAAAATAAAATTCATACATTCCAATGATATTTGGAATTGATGATTACTCTTTCCTCATATTACATTCTAGACATAAAATATTTTTTATATAGAAAAACATAAAAAAATTTGGTTCATTTATTTCATTATTTAAAAAATATGATCTTTCATTCTTATAGTAAATACTTTTGCATTCATGCCTCAGTTATAGTAATTTTCAATTACATAGAAATGAAAAATGTCTATGTTTATACCATTAACATTACTTAAAGTAACCTATAATATCTATTACAACGTTTTTTTTCTTTTTCATTAGATTTATTTTCTTCAAAACCAAGTGAAAACTTCATCATGATGAAAAAATAATCAATCCCTCCCTCGATTGATGAATTTTATGTATTTAAATAATTGAATCTATCCAGTCTATCATTTTTACCATTGATATAAGTTTTGTTTAATACCAATATTAATGGGAATCTATTTTTAAATTTATTTAAAAACGAATCAATTCAATAACTGATAATTAAAATTTCACCCATCTTCATCGACTGATTATACAATTTTATTGATATTTAAAATTCATATTAGTGTCATCATTTTCCCTCCTCAATTATACTTTCTCAATATCTCTCACACATAATTTTCACCTCACTTCACCACAAGTTTGCATTGATTTAATCATGTTCTTTCAAAAGAAACCTTCTTTTAGGGTTCAAACCTATATCCACTACACTAGTATTAATATAATTAAAAATAAATAATTTTGTTAATTCCAATGACACATGAATAACTTTTGGGATTATATATATGTATGGAAAATGAGACCAATAATATAAATTATTCCCTAAATATATCAAATTAAAAAATATAAATCATTTTAAAAAAATAAAATATTTAATAAATATAAATTCAAAAAAATGTACACATGTTTTCTAGGAATTATTGCTAAATATTATATCCTTTAATATAAGAGATTAACAAACAAAAAAGATATATTAATCAGAATAAGAAAAATGATAAAATATAAGATCATATAAGAAATTCGGAATGTTAATCAGCATATGAAAAATAATAAACTGAAACCTAGAAACGAACTAGATGAATTTTTTTTTCTGTATGGAGTTTCTTGTGTCTATATTATCCACTAATACATATTTATTAGTATAATACCTATGGAATAAAATTTTAAAATTATTTAATCACATTTTTCTATGCTTATGTCATATTATATACTAACTAATGAACACTCACTTGAATTTATTATGGGTATTTATTGTGAGTTACAACAATTTCAATTGAATTTTTTGGTTGAGGAATAACTAAATCTCAAAGACTTCCCATTCGGTCTTAAGGTAAAATCTTGGACATGGTCTCAAAAAATTGATGGAGGAATGTTTAGTATATTGGATTAATTTTTAATGAATTTGTAATGCAATTTTATCAAATAATAATAAAAAACAATACCTGGCATAACATAAATATTTTTCTTTAGGTGGAGGAAGTGTTTTTCTATGGACCTCATGATAGGTTTATAGGTATACATAGATTGTGTCCAACAAAGAAGTTCACTAAAAAACTACTCATGGTGAAATTTTATAATAGTATCACCCCTAATAACCAAAAAATGGTTGGTCAATATTCATGAGGTGATCATAGTGACAAGACTTATGAAGTGTTGAAAAAAAGTTAATACAAGTGCAAAAAATTGAAAACATAAATGCTTATGGAGTATAAGAATAGTTTTGAATGAGAAGACTTAAGTTTCCCAAGTTCAATTTCACACTAATAGTAATTATAATAAAATACAAAGAAAATATCTTAGATATAAATGCATCTATTTCTATATGTTTTTACTTTCCAACTCTTGTATCCTTAACATTGATTTGCCTTCCTAAGAACCAAATAATTACAATATTTTTTGTTATAGACCTGGGATGAAACTAAGGGATGATCCCTTTTATAATTAAAACAATAATATTTATTGAAATAGTACTGACATTTGAATGATGAAGTCTGTGGCTTTCAGACCCATTAATCCCCATGGATTCGAAAATTATCTTAGGTAACCTTTTTATAATCAATATAGGGGTGAGTTTTATAGTTCACAATAGAACACTAAGGAATTTTTTTTATAATATGAAGAAAATATTGAATTAGATGTATTTTCAAAATGAAAGGTTAAATATTAAAATTGGCAGACATTAATTTAAATATGTTTCTAATAAATTTCAATCTTAAGTGAGGATCTAAATTTTTGAAACTCAAATGGACCGATATTCTAAGAGAATAAATAAATAATAAAAGTTATATTAAAAAGTATTTATAAAGTCAATAATATAGAGAATATAATACATATATCTATTAGGAGTGCTCTATAGACTCACTAAGAGTCCACTAGGATTCCAAAATCTTATGTAACTGAAATTCATTAAGAGAATAATAATTAAAACATTGAAATCTATAAAATAGTTAATCTGAATAACCCCATTAAAATATATGAAAACCCTAGTGTAACTACTATTATAAAAGATGATAAATATTTTAAAATCTTGAAAAATAATGGGAGAGAATAAATTATGAAGGTATATTAATGGATTAATATTGTTTAAAGAATCTAGGTCCACACTTTCCTTTTCGAGACATAATTAAGAAGAACCATCAAGAACTTGAGCTTCTCAAATTCATTGAGTTGTTTAAAAAGACTCTATTTAATATCTCATTTATATAAGATTTATATTAGGTCATATATTATCAAACAATTACTAAAATTAATTAAAATAAGAAAACCATTGAACGTTTTTCCACTTATACTCTTACAGAGGATTGTAATGGTATAGTCTTGAATAGGATATCACCTATGATAAAAGATCTTGGTAGTTTTTTCATTACATGTGCCATTAGAAAAAATGGATGGGTCAAATATCTTGGTGAAGATGGATATAATATTAATTTTATAACATTATCACTATTTATACAATTGATATTGTTATATTTGTTTACCACCATAGTTGTCTATAGGTGTTCGATAGATCCAAAACCCACTCTATTGGAAGAGTTAATGATTTTAGTTTAGTGGTTGGGAAACTATTTTTACCTACTAATTTTCACATACATGATATGGAGTACGATAAGGAAGCCTTCATCATTATTTTTATACCCTATCTTTACACTAAAGGATATATAAAACAATTTTTCTAAAGTAAAATAGATTTTGAATCTGGCAGAGATAAGGGAACAATTTTATGTTTTTAAAAATTGTAACGTGTCACCACAATCTAGAAGTTACCATATTGATAAGATACTTTAATTTGAAGAAAATTTTGACGGATAATAGTAAGACTATTTTAGTATTATAGAATAATTGAAAACAACGTCCTATACAAAAGATCCAAAAAATACAATGTGGAATCATTGTATTAGATAACATGTATGAAATGAAACACCAAGTTCATGAGAGAATATAATGCCTGGAGAAATTATAATATATTTACTATTTTAATTAAATTCAATGTAATTTATATCTTTTAATTCACATGATATTGAGTTAGCATAGTCATACACAATATTAATTTTCATCAATTAATTATGTTACATGGAAGAGTGAGTTTTAGAGAACAAAAATATATTATTAAAGTATTATTATTTAATTTAATAATATATAAGCTATCCAATAAATTAGAGGGTATGAATATTATTAACTAACTTATGAAAATATATGGTTTACAAAAATATAAAACTAATTCATTGGTTACAATTTAATTATAAATGATTTTAAGAACAAAATGAATATAAAGGTAATATTTTTATAGAAAACCATTCTTTTTCTCAGAAAGATGTTTTATCCTAATAAAAAAAATTAATTACAATTTTGGAATTATATTAATGAAATTAATATGTTATATATTCAATAAAATATTTTTAATAGTCATCCAACATATTTTATAGGCATAAGATAAGAAGAAACCCAATATTACACAAAAAAACAATATTTTTATGGCACATTTACCAACTTTTAATAGGGAACACATTTTAATTCCATGGTTGGGAAAGTTGAAAATTATTATTTGTCAAAATAGAATTAATATTTGAAATATGAACAGAAAAACTATATTAGAGTGTATATTTTTTGTTTCTCTATAAAGATTCATTTTTTAATGAATAGTGATAAATTCTTACCTAACTCAATTTTTTAATTTTCTAAATAAACCAATTTTGGGTTTTGTGGGAACCTCACAAACACAACTCCACAAACATTAGGAGGAAACACAATTGAAAAACCCTCATACAAAGTATATAGAAAAATTAAAAATAAAACAAACGTAACAAAACAAGGGAAAAAATATAATGCCTTAAGAACCCCCCAACCTAATGCAAAAGAAAAAAGTGAAAACTTCATAAAAATTCCACAACATCAAACAAGATTCAAATTAAAAATTTGAAAACCAAACTAATCACTGTCACACCATCTAATGAGAAATAATCTTGAACCATATAACCAAATAAAGCATGAATCCTCAATCCAACCAGGGCATACTTCATGTCACTACTAGCACTCAGTTACTAGCAGGAATGTAGGCAAATATTAGAACCCTGAGGACATAAATTCCCTAACACTAGTAATGGACCTCACTATCATCATGATCCCACAATCTATAAAAAACACATCGTAATACCATTAGTATCACCAATGAAAAACCATAAACACCTTGAAACAAAACCGCAAAAAAATAATAATAACAAATTAAGTAAGCCAATGAAAGGAACATGTCTACCACAAGATGGGACTTATAGTACACCCTTCCTCTCATAGAAAAAAAAATCCCAGAACCTCCTCTAAAACCATCACTTCCAACATAATGGTGAAAAATACTAAATTTTAATTCAAACAAGAGTTTTCATATAATTAATTTATAAGGTAAAAATATATTTTATATTTGGTTTAAAGTTTAAATATGGAATCTTTATATTAATTAATCCAAAATCGGTCATTATAATCAGTTTTAAATTGAAATTGGATAGAAAAACATCTCAAACAAATAGACTTTTTTACTTTAAAAACTCACATTATCATCTCATTTGTGGGATTAATTTTAAATTAATTTTTTCTAATTCTATAATTAGATTTTGGAAAAATTAATTCCATATCTGGAATAAGAATAATTAATAATTTCTAATAATGTAAAATTATTTTTTGTCAAAATGTATGAGTGAAAGTTATTAAAATTAATTACAATGATTAAGATAAAAACTAGCTTAACATAATACTAAAACTTAAACTTAATTTGAAAAATGAAATATATACTTGTCAAAAATCCATTTTATGGCCATAATTTTACCTTGTACTCCATTGGATCAAATGTTTTCTATTATGGGAGGCACATTCAATTGGAAAAATGTGGGTGGAATTCCATTTTCCAAATTTTTGAAGCGTGTCTCTCCACTATAAAAAGGCACTCAAGCCTCCCACTTTATCACATGTTTTAAGATACTTTGTATTAAATAATATCTACCCAAATAGTTCCCAAAAATATCTTACATCAACCTAGAAGCCCCAAATAGTTCATAAATCCATCCAAGAATACCCTTTGGAGAATCCAAAACTTGTTACCCAAAGAAGAGGTTATATCATTCCTTAAGCTCTTTAGTTTTATTTTAGTTATCCACAACACAAATCTGATTATTCCAATGATTATATATTAAAAATTATCCTCAATATAGATATATATTTTTCGGTTATGTTTTTGACCTAAACTTACACACACTTCTATATAAAGTGTAAAAAACTTACTGTTTATGAGTACGATGAACTACCACCTCATGAAACGATGATTATTCTCTATTCCTTTACCAACTCTCATGGTGGGAATTATGATGAAAAATTTAATTATATATGATTTATATTATATTCAAAAATATTTAATTATTCTAAAAGTTTTTTTATAGAACACACCTATATTATTTCTAATTTATGTAAATATAATAGCATCGTCTATGGAAGTGTGAACTATCACGTCATAAAAGTGGGGTTATTCGATCACAAATTACATTGAATTTTTAAAGGATAGTTTATATTAAACATATGTTAAATACAAAAAATCAATATGATATTTAGTACATGATTAACATTGTGTAATTAAAATATATATCACTTTCTTTATTACCATTTCTAAAACAAAAAAAGTTATAACATCATTCATGGAGAGTGGACTACCACCTCCTCGACATGATGTTATTATTTTTATATAAAAAGAATTATATATGTAAGTATATATTATAAAATAATATATTAATTTTTATATAATTATAATTATATAAATATAAATTTTTTTTACCTTATTTCCATAACAATCCTTGAAAAATGGGAATGTTACTCATCCATACATACGACCTACCATCTCCTTGATTGTATCGTTGGTTGATTTTTCATAACTATACTCAATAACTAAATTTAAAAGAATAATTTATGTATAAATATGATAATTATGCAATGATTATTATTTTTGAGATGTTATATAATTACCCCTGTGACTATAGTTGACCGATATAAGTTGTTTTTGACATATAAACCAAATTTGGTCAAATCACCTGATGTAAGTTTAATTGTTCAAGTAGTTGTTTAAAACACGGTAATAAGTGAAGTAAAAGTAATAAAAAACATGAAAAATGTTTTAATGTAAATAATTAATATAATTTTATTATTTTGTAATATAATGACACATGAGATAATTCAGACTCAAGGTAAGAGATTTCCATCTCACTTTTCACATATATGAGGTAAAATATATATTCACCACTTTATTTTTTATGTGGTTTATATACTACCCATTTTGATATATTATATCAATAATCATTTTATCTTCTTTTTATTTAATAATTTAATTTAATGTTATTCATTTATGAGGTTAGTGATTGAAACTATTTCAAAATGTTATGTGACACTTTAAATTGATTAATGAATATTTCCCTTGAGAATAATTTTTTTGATCCTTCATTTAAATTGAAGGAAATAATATTACCAATATTAAATAAAATCTTTAATTTTCCATTATTATGGTTATTCATGACCCTTTTCAAGTATTAGTACCAATTTTTACACTGTGATAATTAGAATTATTTTGAAACTATTTTTAAGAAAACCCCACACCATTCTCTCTTTAGTTAGTGAATCTGTTTTCTTCTAAAAACAATAATGTATAAAAAGGTATTCAAAGAATTGTTTTCAAACTTTCCAAAATGATTTATTAAATAAATTTTCCATTTTTTTCTTATACCCATGTTTTTAAAAGAATCTTCTTGTCTTTTTTCGAACAAGGCATTGTTTTACCTTTTTACAGTGTAAAATGAATGTTATTGTTACGTCATATGAAATGTACCGATTTACCCTATGTCATTTCATTGAATATTCATTTTCATTTTTAAAATGTTACTTGTAAAATAATATTTTAAAAAATGTATTTATAAAATAAATTGTTTTTTTCAAAATTTATTTTAGAAGGTTTTTCCAAACAAAAATTATTTTTTCTCAATAATATTTCTAAAATATATTTTTATAGTATTTTTATTAAATAATAAAACAACTCTTTATTTTTAATCCTCTTAGGATATGTTGTATTTATACCATATTTATTATTTCTCTATATGGTTAATAATTTATTTTCCCAAGGATAATGTTGAAATTCACTTCATTTATTCCTTTTAGTCCCCTTTAAATATTCAATTTCCTATGATCATTTGACATTGAATTACCCTAAATATCCATATAATTTTTCATTGATATTATTATTACCTGTTCTATATTCTATCTTTCATATAGTGTTTGTTTTGAATTTTTTTTGATTATTAGGGTAAATATTTATAAATTATTTTCCTTTATCCAAAATAAACATTTGATAAGGCATATTGTTTAATTGATTACTCGATATGGGGAATGAATTAGACATGTAATGATTGGTGGGGCCTAGAATTTATATATCCCCTTGTGCATCGATAGGTTATCATGATAGAAATATGTTACGAAAATCAAATGGGGTTCTACATATAGTTTTAAACTATCTAGAAATTGGATATTTATAGTAGAGCTTTTCATGGGCTTGAGATATGAAACCTAATAATGAAGAATTTCCTTCATTTTTATTCATTGATTTTTTATCCCGGAGATTTTGTGTTAACATATATATCGATTCATTTAATAATCAATTAATTAATTTAATGTCAAGTGTTTTAGTTTCTTACCTTCCCAGTTTTTCCTTATCTAGTTTTCTGAAGGGAATGTTATTTTATTTATTACCTTTCCATGTTGACTATTATAATTGATTAATTATTTCTTCCACTATATTTCCACCTTACTATGAATTTGAGCTTAGCATAATTATGTTTCCTTTCAAAATGATTACCTGAAATGTTCTAAGAATGATATAGAAGGATACACTAGATAGAATAAAGTTAGTATACTTGAAAGGAAAAAATTATTTCATAATTAGTATATTCAATTTAAAATTATGACTCACATATGTACCTATTTTACTAAGACTACAAAATTTTTCGGTCAATGAGGATATGATTTACTTGAATCACATTCCAATTTAATGGTAGTATACACCTCCTCTGAGATTTTTGGGGTTGGTTCGCTATAGTTTGTATCAAATCAAGTTTAGTAGAAACCTTGGGAAATAGATTTTGGAAACGATAGATTAGGGAATATAACCCTAAGATGGAATTTGAGAATAATTATAGAAGAACATGCTAGAAATTTGGTACAGTAGAGATTTTGTGGGTATTCATAGAAATACATCCCTATATGGATACTACAATTGGACGTGGTTCTGGTACAGATGTACCATGGAGTACCAACATAGAAAATGTGTGTCGGTATTGACTTAGTGTAACCCGGTACATGACAACGAGCCTTACTGTACACCTGGTTTGACACTCCTAGTGGATATACTTAGGAAAAATTGCATTTTATGTACAAAAAACTATAATGTATTTAAAAAATAAACTACCAAGGTTAAACGTAAGTTGTTTCAGATAGAAGATAAATTTTCATGATTTTGATATTATATAAATGATTATACATTTTTCTATGACTATTGTTACTCACACTATATTTTCTGGTTTTATTCAGTGGTTGTTATCAAAGTAGTAATGTTAAAATTAAACATGAAGGATAAGGTGGTGACAAAGAGAAAACCAATTAGGTTTTGATAAGAGTGAAACATCTCATTTTTGTTCCTAATAAGTTTTATAGAAATATGATTTAAAACAGATATCTTAACCAACACCCAAACTAACTAAAGAAGATACTAATGGAGTATTTTAGGATCTCATGCGGTGGAGACCATCAAGAGAATATGGATTTCTTTACTTCATGCAATAAGTGTGAAAGAAGGAACTTATGAATGTGTCTCAAAGGAACGGAGAAATGATTTATATGTGGGAATGAGGAACATAATAAAAATAATTTCTGAGGAAAAATTAAGAGTCCAGTGGAAGGAAATGAAACTCTTCCTAACTAATACTTTAATATTTTGTTTCCCAAAATGTGGGTAAACTGAACATTACCCGAGTCAATTACCTCTTATAAAAGATAAAATCTAGACCAAATAAGGATCGGTATAGAAATAAATGGATGAAGTATTTATTTATTGGTGTTGTATTGAAAATATTAGTTAAAATTTTATTTAGTGAGTAACCTTATTTCAAGGATTCCCATCTTATTTATTTTGAAATTTATATTAATATGGTTTTAGAAAAGGATAAACTGTAAATCGGGTGACAACCCATCAAATCCAATAAGTCTATGGGTCATGAATTCAGGACCGATGGATGATATGGGTTTCACACCAACAAATAAACTACACACCATTTTGATATTCATTCAATAGATTTGATAGGTATATGATAAAAATAAACACAATATTCCACATAAATATTTTTTTAAGGAACTTTTATCGCATTTTAATGAATAACCAAATGAAAATATAGTGTTTCAAAATTTTAAAAATCAAATCTTTCAAAATAAACATAATCATTGAAATTATAATATAAAAATTAGGTTTTGGGGGATTTTTTGTTTTTTTATATGATGTTTCATTTTTTAATAAATAGTAAAAAATAATTAATTTTAATCCAAAAACATTTTTTCATATAATTTATTTATAAGGTTAAATAATATTTTAAACTGGGTTTAATGTTAAATTATATTTTAATAATTAATCCAATTTATGTCATTATAAAAAATTTCACACTGATACTGGATATAAAAACATATCATTCTTTTGAACATTTTTACATTGAAAACCCACATTGTCGTTCCATATATGGAATTAATTTTATATTAATTTCTTCCAATTATATAATTTTAATTTTGAAAACTGGATTTTGTATTTGTAATCATCATTTTTTATAATTTATAATAATTTCAACGTAGTTTGTTACAAAAAAATAGTAGTTAATGTGATTAAAATTAATTATAATTATGAATATAAATAATAACATAAAAAGGGACTAAACCTTAATCATAATGGAAAAAATGACCAATAATCTTATCCAAAATCCATTTTATGTTCATTTTTAAACCCTATATTCACTTGGATACAAAGGTTTTCATTATTACAGCCACATTCATTGTTAAAAACATGTATGGAATTCCATTTTCCAAAATTTACAACAGTGCCACTCCTCCCCCACTTTAAAAAGGCACTGAAGTATCCCAGTTCTTCACACCTCTCAAGAAACATTATATTGAAAAATATCTTCCCAAAAATATACTTATAATCCACTCCCTCAACCTAGAGGTTTGACATTGTTCATAAATCCATCCAATGGATCCATTTTTTGCAAACCAAAAGAAGTTACCCAAAGAAGAGGTAATATCTTTCCTCAATATCATCAGTTTAATATCCATTCTACACCAACTAATTTCTACTTATTCAATGAATATATAACAGAAATAGTATCCTAAGTATAATTATATGTTAGTATGTTATGGTTTTTACATACACTTATACACACTTCTATCTAATGGGTAACAGATTCACCATTTATGTGTACAGTGAACTATTTCCCCATGAAACGATGATTGTTCGCTCTTCCTTTACCACCTCACAGGGAATTTATTACCATATAAATACTATTCATATATGATATATATGAAATTTATGATTTCTTTATGATTCAATATTTTTTATATATAATATAGCTTTATGCTTTCCATTTTGAGTAATTACGATAACATCGTTGGCAGAAGTGTGGACTACCGCTTCCTAAAAGCGATGAGTTTCAATCACACAATACATGTAATGTATAAATGATTATTTTGATTAAAAATATCTAAAATAAAAATAATATATATAATATTCATGTCATTATTAACTTTATAGAAATATATTTTATATCATTTTCATTATTAACATTTTTGACACTTTAAAAGTGATAATGTCAATTATGGATGTGTGGACTACCACCTCCTCAACATGAAGTGATTCTTTTTAAATCATAAGAATTATATATATATGTTTATATGAATAAATAATATTTATTTATTATATAATTATCAATCTATAAATATTATTTTTACATACAATCTTTCCAAAATGAACATTGAAAAATTGGAACGTTACTCATGCGTATGTACGACCCACCGTCTTCATGATTGCAATATTGGTTAATTTCTCATTACCTTATTTAATTATTCGTATTAAAAGTATAATTGATGTATAAATATGATTATTATTTCCTGATTATTATTCAGTAGAATTTATATAATGACCCATTTGACCATATTTGACCAACCAAAGTTGTTTTTGACACTTAAACCAAATTTGGTCAAAACACCCGATGTAAACTTAATTTTTTTCTAGTTGTTTATAACATGATAATAATTGGAATAAAAGTTATAATAAACATGATAAAGGTTATTAATTAGGTAAATAATTGAAATAATTTTATTATTTAGGAATATAGAGACACATGAGACAATTCAGACTCAAGGTAATGTGTTTTTATCTATCTTTTTACATATGTGAGATAAATGTCATATTCACTACTTAGTTATTTTGTATGGTTTATATACATAGATGTTTTATATATTATATCATTAATAATTTTATATTTATGGTGTTTAAAATTTTCATTAATGATTTTCCTTCATGAGGATTATGATTTAAAATGTTTCAAAGTGGTATGGGACACTTCAGAATGTTTAATGACTACTTTACTTAGGAATAATTTTAATGATATTTTATTTCCATTCTTGGAGATTATATGACCACTTTCAAAAAACCATTTACTTTTACTCTCTTATATTTATTCAGGACAATTTTCAAGTATTAGTACCATTTTCCACTCTTAGGTACTGAGATGGTTTTTACGAAAACCTGACTTCACTCTCTCTTTAGTTAGAGAACCTCTTTTCTTATAGAACCCATTTTTATAAAAAAATTCAAAAAAATGTTTTTAGCTTTCATAAATGATTTATTAAATACATTTTTACCCTTTTTATCTTTTTCTCATGTATTAAATGTAATCTTCTTATCGCTTTATGAACAAGTATTTTTTCTAACCTTTTTACTGTGAAAAACAATATTCTTTTTTTTCAAATAAAACATGTATAGATTTACCCATTATTATTCCTATGATGGTTACTTTGAATGCTTAAAATTTTACTTTTAATTTTTTTTCTTGAAAACTAATTTTTGATGAAACATATTTTCAAAAGGATTTTCAAAATAGAAGTATATTTTCCTCATGAATGTTTTTAAAAGTTCTTTTATAGTATTTCTATTCATCGTTGAAAAAAAAATCATTATGTGTACTTTACTTTGGATATGTTTTATTGATACTATCATTATTTGTCATCTGAATGGTTTATGATTTATTTGGATAAGGATAATATTGAAATTGACTACATTGGTTCTTTTTAGTCACCTTCAAATATTCAGTTTACTATGATCATTTGACATTGAATTTCTGCTAAATATTCATATCAAATTTCATTGATATGATTATTTCCAAAACCTTATAACATTTTTCATTCGATGTTTATTTTGAGAGTTAATTAATTATTTTGGGAAATGTTGATAAATATTTATCCAATATTGAATATGAATATTTTATATGAAATATTGTTTAAATGATTACTCAATATGATAAATTATTTGGACATGTAGTAATGGGTGGGGTCCGAACATTATATATCCCCTAGATGCATCAATATTGTCCCATGATAAAAAAATTACCCAAATTAAATGGGTTTCAACCATTAGTTTTAAACTATTTGGAGGTCGCATCTTGAAATTAGTTGGTTTGGTGTCCCTATGATATGACATCCAATAATTACGAATTTCCTTCATTTTGACTCAGTTATTATTTATCTATGAGATTTTGAATCTCCTTATCTATGTAAGCATTTAATTCTTAGTTCATTGAGTAAAAATCTTATATGTTAGTTTATTACCTTTCCATATTTACTTCTACATACCAAGTTATTTTAATGGAATACTTTTTCATTTATTACCTTTCTATACTGACTATTCTCATTGATTCATTATTTTTTCCACTGTAGTTTTTCCTTACTGAGAATTTGAGCCCATCCTTACTATGTTTCCTTTCCAAATTATTCCCTAAATATTACTAAGAATGATATTCAAGGATACACTTGATGAAATAATGTTATTATCCTTAAAAGAAAGAAAATATGTTTCAATTAGTTTATACTTTTTTTAATTTAAGACTCATATATATATATTTGATTTACCAATACTACTAAACCGTTAAATCCTTTGGGACATAATGTACTTGTATATTATGCCAATGTAAATGTAGTAGACACCATATATGGAATGTTTAGGGTTGGGTCACTGCACCAGAGGATGATACTTTCTGGGAAATTGGTTCAATTACATAAGAATAACAAATGGATGTCTATAAGGTAGTTTCCTTAAGGAACCTTGATGAATTTTATTTCTAAAACATTTTAGACCCATTTTGAGAATCTGTATTTGTGTATCAATTTTCTTTAATCAAAATTAATGAATAATATTTCTTTATAAGAATTTATTTATCAAGGAATATTGATGTCATGGTTCCTACAAGATTAAAACATTGACCCTCAATTCAAAACAAAACTATTTTGAGCGAAAAAATCTTCCATATCACCATAAACACGCATTTTGGGTGAGAATATTTCATTATTTTTTAACATTTAATCTTTGATAGAAACCACTAAAGAGGAGAAATTGTTGAATGTGATGCTTTTTTAAAACAACTATAGTATGTCCTATTTCTGACATCATTGAATTAAACCCATAAAATTTCATACATAGGATCCCAAATGGAATCAAATCACAAACCATGGTTTCAGGGATAAATGGAGCTAAAACCCAATATGATAGATTTTGTTAGGGTGGAAGTAATCATGTTGTTGGATATTATAATTATTTACTATATTTCAGATAACCCACATTTTACTCTTGTATAATTATTTACCAAAAAGGGGGGTGTCACAATTTGTAGTAATGAAAGGAAAGTATTCATTTAAAATATAGTAGATACCAAATGGTGGTATGCATAGAACTTAAGAAACATAATTCATCAACTAGGAAAGAAATATTTCTCATTCAATTATTAGATAAAATTTTGGATCAGTTAGATAGAAATGATTTCTTTCATTTCTTGCATGATTATTTTGGTTCTAAATATACGCTAATTTCTCTAAGAGACAAAAAAGAAACCTTTACATGAAAATGAATAAAATTTTCTTATCAGTGAATTCCTTTACCACTCAAAGGAGTATGAAGAATAGGTTTTTATATGATTGGGAGGATAATTAAGATGTTTATTAATTATTTTTTTTTTGTAATCTGAAGTACATTTTAATGATTCTTGGATAATTTAGAGTTAGTTTTGCAAATCTTCCAAGAGACCAACAAAGTTATGTTTTGGGAAAAATGAATATTTATGATCACTTAGGGAATGTTTCTTTCCGATAAGGTTTCAAAGAGTTTAATTGAAGTTGATAATTCTAAAATTGAAGTTATTAGAAAGAAAACAGTCTAAAAATTTGAATGGAATTTGGAAATTTATTGGTCATACTGGGTTTTTGTAGATTGAATTGTACAAGTACTATTTGGCACAGTAGTAGCTAGGACTATTTCCCTGTTTTGGCCTTCGGGCAGTGGATTCGGTCCCCAAGTCCTTTAAGGCCTACGGGACACCCATGAATTCAAGTCAATAAGGCCCTCGGGCCACCTTAAGGCCTTCAGGACACCTTAAGTGTAGATGCAAATTAGACAACTTACAAGGAACAAGCTTTAGAATGAGAATAAGTAAGGAGCTTTCACCATAGAAAAAGCTAAACATATTACAAGAATGAGAGGGTATGACACCTGCCATCAGGACAAGACTTTGAATGCACATGAAATCCTAGTTGAACATCCATGCAATGGTAGAGAGATGATTTCCCAATGAAGATGTTGGGGAGGAGCATTTTCAAGTAGTTAGTCTGGGTAGTATGTAATGTTTGAAGCCTATGAGCAATAAATTCCTCTCAGTCTTATGGACCATGTAATACTAATTCCTATGGGCCTTGTAAGGGTTACACCTCACCCCATGAAAGGTTGATTATCAAAATCAATAATAAATTAAGGCTTTTAGGCCATTGGAGGAAATATTTATTAAGGAACTCTCAAAGATCAATATTCACCATTAATCACTTTTGGTTAAGGACACACCCTTCATTATGAAGAAATGATATTATAATAATTCAATATTATAAATGAAAAGAATACCTCTTATCCTAGAATAAAATATTTGTATTGGAAACTCATTTTTTATGTCATATGAAATTATAGATGTTTTAATTTTTGGGCTGTTTTGGGGAAATGAAAACATAAGAGGCTTCATGTTGTGTATAATATTTGTAGGTTTATAGAGAATGATAAAATGATTTCAAAATTAATTGGGAAATAATAAATATTTGTTCTATTTTCTCTTCATTTTTTAACAATATTTGATCGAGTCTGTTATTATATTATTTATTGACCATGCTAATCTCAAGTATCAACTAGATAAGAAAGAATATTAGACAAGAATCATGAGATGGGAAATTTTGTTAAAATAATTTGACATAGAAATAGATATCAATCATGGGGATGATAATTTTGTTGATAAACACATTTTAGGATTGTACCATACTTAAAATGATGACCCTCTACTAATTAAACCATCATTTTTGGAAGAAAAACTACTTATTCTCTTCACTAGAAATTCTGTATGGTATACATATTTTTTGAACTTTTTAGTTGCATGAATCAATCCACCTGGTCTCTCACAAAATTATAGTATATCAATATGAGATATATTTATATTTGTATATTAGAATTTATTCATGATGGATTAATTAGAATAAGGGGTGAATTGTTGTTTTAAAAACATTAGTTTAAAAGTATTTAAACCAAAACAATTCAGAAAAACTTTTTTTTATAAAAGGAAAATATTTGGTATTAGATCAGTAAAATTATCAAAGTATCATAAACAGAGTGACTTTGATATATAACAGTAAAACGATTACCATCATAAAGAGTATTATTATATTGTATTTAGAGTAGATATGATCAGATCTTAGTAAAGAATCATAATGACAAGTTATTTTATTAAATCAGATTAAAAAAATCATATTCAAGATAGATACAAATAATAGAGCATGTATCATATTCATAAAAAATACATATAGTAAAACAAATTGTATTTACCATAATGAGAGTCATTCTAATAAAAATTTTACAGACATGCACACTAGAATAAAAATAAATCTATTAAATAGGGAAAATAATTATAGTAATATAAGAATTACTTATAGCTATTTAAAAACTAAATTGATATCCTCTATACTTAAGAGTAAGGTAGACACAACCCCTATATAAATGAATACATTATTTTATACATATAATAGTGTCTTTATTTCCTTAGAAATTAGAGTCATTGATACAATGATCAGATTATCTATCTACTTATCCATAATAGTCATTGATCTGATGGATCAAATTCTATCACACTATAACCATGTTCCCTCAATCAAGTAGATCAATATCTCTATCTTCCAAGCCATAGAGACCCTTGACTGCAATCATAGAATCAAACAGACAAATAAAATGGAGAAAAATTCATAATTATACAACCTGTCAAAATTTTCTTATGAAATTATCACTCAAAAGAAATAAAAGAAACTAAGAAAAAGACAACCACGCTTTGTAAATATTATAAAAATTCATAGAAAAAAGAAATCAACAGATCCAAATTCATTAAAAGACTAAGTATTTATGATAAATCTTACCAATGGTAATATTTTACCCAAAATTCATATTTATATAATTTTTTCTCAATGAATTAGACACATATATCATCAATATCTCTTTTGTAGTTAATTTTCTGACGTCATATTTATTAACACCATTTGAGTGGAAAAATTGTTTACACTAGAAATAAGTTTTTTATATTCATAATTAAAATTATGTCTATCTAATAGACATTCTTATAAATGTCATTATAAAAATATTAATAGGTATGAAACCATTTTTTAACAGTTTTAATAACAGTTTAATTAAAAGAACTTTTTTAGTATAAAAGACAAGATAAAATGTCTCATATATGATCTGATAAAGGTGAATATGATGGTTATCATATCCATAACCATTACAAAAAAATACTGAATAAATTTAGTTTATATTTATGAATACATGATTAATAATTCTATGTGTGGTAATAGTTAGTGTTTTCTATAAAAATATTCTGAATCTCTTTATACATTAAATGTTAGCAAAGTAAGTATAAAGAAATTGTTTGGGTGTGATATCTATTATCTTTTGAGTATATCATAATCTAATCCTTTGTCTCCAATTTACTAAAAACTATTTATGATAATAATAAATATTTGATTAATATTTGACACTGATTCTCTAAGGAAAAATTAAAAATCTTGATAATCATCTCTTAAAATGGCTCTCTTGGTTTTAACAAACTTTGAAGTTATAAAGTGGGTTACTTAAAGATTTTTTCCAAATACTATTTTCTTCCTTACAAGATGATATCTGGCTATATATGACCCAGGGAATGGAACATAAAAAGTGTTCTTTACATTCATATTTAAATGATATTCTATCTTTTCTTGATTTTTAAAGGCTCTAACTTCTTTATTATGTATAATCACCAGTCAGCTTGCCAATATAATCAAATCCAGTGTTGATTTCATAAGTATTCATTTTAACCCTCCAAAATTTATATTCAACACCATAAAAAATCTGTGGTCTGTTGGGATTTATATTATCTATAGATTAAACATTTATTCCTTTAATATTTCAAAAATAGAAACAAACAAATCTCTCCCACAATACACGTTAGTGTAACAAATGTTTATAAAAAAATTCATGATAAAATTCAAATAAACGTTTAGTAGTAAAGAAGGTAAAAGTATAACAAGTAATTGATTAGTAGAATCCAACTCTAAGACCAATTATAGGATATCAATATGAGATATATTGATATTATGATCAAAGAATTTATTCAAGATGGATCAATCAAAATTGCGGGGTGAATTTTGGTTTTAAGAACATTATTTTAAAATTATTTAGCTAAAAAAATTCACAAAACCTATTTATGTAAAAGGAAGAGATTCTATCTTGGATAATTATGATTATCAAAGTATCATAATCAATGTGATATTGATATTTCAGAATAAAAAAATTACAATCATAAATAATTTTATTATATCATATTCAGAGTGGATATGATTATATCAGAGTAAATAATCATAATCACAAAGTATTTGTGTAAAATAATTGTATTTATCATAACGAGAGTCATTAGGATAAAACTATTACACACATGAACACCATAATAAAAAGTATTTTATAAAACAGTAAAATTATTACATCAATATAATAATGACTAATAACTATATAAAAATTGTTTAGATATCTTTTAGCTATAAGAGAAAGGTACACACAAACCCTGAATAATGGTGTCCCTTGTTTTATGCTTATAAGAATGTTTGTATTTCCTTAATAGAGAAATCACTCAATATGATGATTGAATTCATTGTCTACCTATCCTTGATAACCCTTGATATAATGGATCATATTGTTTCATACTATCCTTATGTGCCCTCGATGAAGTTGATCAATACCTCTATCTTTTGAGCATCAGAATACCTAGATCATAATAAAAAAATTAGACACACAAAAAAATTACAAAAATATCTTAATAATAAAACCTCATAAAGTGTTTATAAGTAAGACTCTCTCTAAATATATACAAGATACAACAAACAAGTTGTTCATAATTTGTGTACATTAGAACAATTAAGAGAGAAACAAAATCAATTGTTCCAAACTCTTCAAATGACTGGGTATTTATAGGAAATCGTTCCAATGATCACATTTTCCCTGAGAGTCCTTTTTATCAATATTTGTCCCAATAACATAGACACTTGGATCTTCAAAGAATATTTTATAAATAATTTTCTGAAAATTTATTAATTTATAATATTATATTTTAAAAGAAATTACATACCTTAGAAATTATATTTTTGTGTTCAAAAGTCAAACTATATCAGTCTAAAAGAATTTTTTAGAAATGTCATTATAGTGATCATAGTAAGTATGAGTCCAATGTCTATCGATTCTGGTATCATTTTGATTAAATATAGTTCTTTAGTATAAAAGACAAGACCCAATATCTTTTATCTAATCTGATTAATTTAAATATAAAGCTTATCATTTCTATTCCCATTATGATAATCGTAATGAATAAATTTAGTTTATATTTCTGAATACTTCATAACTAATTCTATGTATGGTAACAGTTTATGTTTTCTACAAAAACATTTTAAAAATATTTGGATATAAAATTTTATTAAATTATAAAGAAAGTGTTTGGGCATGATATAAATTATCTTATCCTTGATAATGTCATCATCATATAATTTCTCTCTAATTTATTGAAAAATATGTTTCATTGTCATAAATATTTGATGCATTTTAGAAACTGATTCACTAGAAAAAATTTAAATGCTTGATAGTCATCTCTTAACATGGATCTACAGGTTTCAACCACCTTTGATGTTTTGAAGTGTTTTACATTTCGATTTCTCTAAATTCTATTTGTTGGTTTATAATATGACATCTACCTATATATTCCTTTGGTTGTGGAATATCAAAAAGTGTTCCTTACTTTGAAATTTTACTATTTTTACAAATTTTCTTGACTAATAAGGGCTCTGACTTCCTTAATATGTATTTTATAATCAATAATAAGAATAAAAAAAATTATCAACTCATTTTTTGATTACAAAAGCATTAATTCAATACATCCAGTATTCATATCTACAAAAATAAATAATTAATGGTGTACTGAGATTTAGATTATCTATGGACTTGACATTTATTCCAAAAATCCATAAAAAATATAGACAAAAAAATATTTTTCAGAATACACCTTAGTGTACCAAATTTTTATAAACATGAAATTTTATTATAAAATTCAAATAAACTTGTAGTAGTAAAGAAGATAAAAGTATATCAAGTACATGTGAAGTTAAATCATACTCTGATACCAATTTATGGATATCCATATGAGATATATTAATATTTGGGTTGAAAAATGTATTCGTGATGGCTCAATCACAAGTGGGGGGAAAAATGAAGTTCTAAAAACATAAGTTTAAATATATTTAAACTAAAAAAATCACAAAAACACTTTATGTAAAAGAAACAGATTTGGTCTTGGATTATTCTGAAAATAAAAGTATCGTAACAAGAGTGATTTAGATATATCATAGTAAAACAATTACAATCATAAATAGTATAATTATGTATTTTTCAGAGTGGATCTGATTACATCAGAGTTAAGAATCATAATTACATAGTATTTGATTAAATTAGAGTGAACATATCATATTAAAGATAGATATGATTACAAGAATATGTATGATATTAACATAAAATCCATTTAGTAAAACATATTTTATTTATTGTAATGATATTATTTATGATGGAACTGTTACATACATGAAAATAAAATAATGAGAATTGTATAAAATATGTGAAATTAGTACAAAAATATAATAATGACTTATATATATTTCAAAATTGTATAGATATTGTTTTATATTAAGAGTAAGATATCCAAAAACCCAATATAAAGGTATCCCTTGTATTATAAAAACATTAAAATCTATATTTCCTTTGTAAGGAAATCCCTAGATATGGGGATCATATTCTCTATCCACCTATCCATAATATCCCATGATCCAATGGATCATATTCTATCACACTATCCCCATGTTCCCTCGATCAAGCATATCGGTATCTCCATATTTCAAGACTCGAAAGACCTTACTAATAATCACAAAATTGGACTAAAAAATAAATTTTAAAAAATTATTAAGAAGAAAAAATGAAATGATTTTCTTAAGTTACACTCTCTCCCTAATGAAATATAAGAGACTAAAAATAAGTTATTCACACTTTGTAATCTTTAGAAAAATTGAGAGTGAAATGGAATCAATAGATCCAAACTCTTTAAATGACTAAGTATTTATAAGCAGTATTACAAAAAATCATATTTTTTAAAACAGTCATACATCTATAGGTTTTTCAAAAGGACTTCGACACATGGTTCTTAAATGGATCTTTTATAATTAATTTCAAGACCTCATGTTGATTTAAACCATTAAAGTGTAAAAAAAATTCCTTACATTATAAATTATTTTTTTCATATTTATAATTAAAACAAATTCACTCAGATAAACTTTATTATAAATTTCATTATAATGATATTAATAAGTATGAGTCTGATGTTTATCAGTTCCATTATAAATTTGATTAAAAATTATTTTCCAGTATGATGAATAATACAGAAAGAATTATATCTGAACTGATAAATGTGAATATGATGCTTATCGTATCCATAACCATTATGGTAATAATAATGATTAAATTTATATTAAATTCACAAATAATCAATAAATAATTCGATTATAGTAGCTTGTTATATTTTCTATGAAAAACATTCTAAAACACTTTGGATAAAAATAGTTAGTAAAATACCTATAATTAAAGTGTTTGTGATTTCCAAAAAAAAGGAACACAAAATGAAGAAGTAAAAAATATGACTCTACAATAACTGGAGGAATAAATTTAATTCATAACTTAATTATCATTTTTGGTAAGTCTTGATATTATTTAAGATGAGTGTCGATTGAATTTTGGGAAGGTGAGTTTTGGAATAAGTGATTCAACAAATTTAAAAAAATTGAAATTCTTTACCTTGGAGAGGACTCTATAAGGGAGAAATGATATAAAAATGCGTTCTTTAAGTTGGAATTTTTCCTTGAACATTTTAAAGATACTAGAATTGTTTTTATAATGTTTCATAAGATCAAAATAATGAGAAATGTTGGAAGGAAATAAGAGATCTAACCAAAAGGAATTATATCGGTTGAAAACATTTTTCTTTGCGTTGGTAAATATTTTATGAGAAATTTCCATTCAACATGTTATAATGAATAAATTTTTGGTGCTATTTGTTTTGTATAATTATTGGTTGATGAAGTGTAATTACTAAATAAATAGGATATTAGTGTACCAAAATTCATCAAAAAACATTTTTTTGATGTTTTTGTATTCATTAAACCTTCATCAATGAAAATTTTACCCCATTTCAAAACATAAAATTCATGGGTTTCGTCTAATAGTATAGTTTTCTCCACAAAACGATTAAAACCGATCATCCATAATTAAATTTTCAAGATGAAATTTTAAATAGAAAATTAAAAATATTTTAGAGAAAAATGTGAGTATCTTATTAAAGTATTTGTATTCAATATTAGATAAGGAATTATTGGATTATAAGATATCCATTAACAAACCATATGTATCCCTCATTATAGGATTAATTTTTAGAAATCATTTCACTTTCCTATGGAGAATAACTCTAAGTAAAATTTAGCTATTAGGGAATTAAAAACTGAAATTAAATATACTTTAAAACAAATATTATTTAATTTAATGGTCCAGATAAAATATGGATAGTGTCATATGAAAATTATATAATTTAAAAGGAAGGATAAAATATTTTTACAGAATCAATCATTACATATATACACTATAAGGTAGAGGGAAATAAAAAGTCTTCAAATTAAAGAATAAAAATATATAGACCCTTTATTATAAATTTTATTTTAGATAATGGAGATATAGAGTTGGTTAGAGAAGTGTTTGAGTATTTCTAGTCACTAGGTAGATGATAAGACATTATGATGAAGGTAATAGAAAGGGAATGGTTTTTATCTGACTATTAGAAGATTTAGTTCACATTTAAATATGATTAAATACTAAAAATTCAATGGTTTAAGGGATTCAAATAGTGGTTATTCTTTTTTATTTACAATTTTTTAACATTGATGTTCTATTATGTTACCTATGATATGCTATATTTATCTCTCGTTTCAATAAAAATAATTATTTTTAATGAAAAATAATAGTAGAATACAAATCTCTTTCAGGTAAAAATGGTATGAACGTTAGAGTTTGTCGGATTTTAATTCTCTAAAATCTATCTATATTTTAATATTCTTATGAGAATAATTGGGTAAATATAGTTGTTAATTATTTAAATTGTAGGTGGTGAAAGTTGAAAAACTAGATGGAATGTTTCTCATGAAAAGAGGGAATAATTTGGTATACATGTTGAATGGAGATACTTCTCAAATGATGGGAGTAATGTTTTTCATTTACTACATTTTCCTTTAAAAATTTTTCTTTTTAATATTTAACATTAATTTATTTTTAAATCTATCACTGCTTGTAATTGTGTGAGGGAAATTATTTTCTATTTTAAATCCACCTTGTGGGTCTTCATAATTTTTTTGGGTGCCAATATTTCTGGTATATTTATCGTTGAATATAATTTTGAATATAGTTTTAAATATTTCTTTGCGCCCTATAGAACACATATGGATTACAAACTATTTTTGAAGTGAAATCACCGATTAAAAAGTGATAAATTTGATCTCATTTAAAAATAACTCTTTTTATTCTAATGAGAAGAATCATGTTTATAATAAAATATTATTTGAAAGTAAATATGTTTTTTCATCATCTATTTTAAATCTCACTCTGAACCTTCAACACTTCATTGAACTAGAGAATTGAAAAGAAGTTTTGTTCTAAATTTTTTAATTTTTATCTACTATATTTAAAATTATCAAGGGGGAATTTTTTTTGTTATATGTGTGGGGGAGGAGACTTATTTTTAATAAATTATAGTATAATTTATAAAACATCAAAACTACCACTTATTTTTTTAATTTTTTTTATTTTCACGAATCAACTTTCTTATTCATGGAATTAAAATATTTATAATATTGATATTTGAATTGATAACTTCATGAGGTTAAAATTTACTTATTTTCTATGGAATTAAACTGATTCATAAATTTCTGTATCTCCATATTTTTTATTTATATTTTTGTTAAAGCATTGGTTTTAGGATTTACAAACATAAATGGTTTTAAAACATTGATATAGCTTTATACTTTTAGCTAGGTATTTAAATGAGTGATGAAATGAAACTCTTAATCTATGTCAGGACTCTATTCTATTATTCATTCATTATTTTTTATTAATCTATTGGATGAGTTATTTATAGAGATTTTAATTATTATATATTCTAATTGAAAGAGTGATTATAATTATTTTTATTAACAATTATGTGTTCTTATTCTCATGTAGGTAAATATATGTTTTTAAATATTAGTTAAATAAAAATTGATGACTCTTTATACTTTTTCAAAATTTTCAATTTCAATAATTTTTATAAATCAAAAAATAACTATTAATTAAAAAACTTATCTCTAGAGTGAAATAACTTTTCTTAATTGAAAGATTATATAAGAAAAAATATTTGTGAAAACTAAATTATAGTGGAACTACAATTTTTCTATCTTTAAAATATCATTCTTCCACTAGGTTAGATAAAATGAATACATGAAGAGAAACAATGCCCTATATGTTGAGGAATCTGTTTTACCATTAATCCATTAAATTATATCCATATAATTTTTATATAATTATAATTTTTAATGCCAAAAAATATTTTTTTATTTAATATTATTTGGTTGTTTTTTAATTGAATTTATAGTTATTTTTAATTTTGAATGAATGTTTTCAAGTTTTGAGTTTCAAAAAATAATTATTATTCACAGTAAATTTTAAATTATTTTTTAGAAAAAAATTTATGTTTTTGTTGGATTATTCATAACAATCCAACAACTAAAAATATTTTGAAATTTTTTATGTTTAATGTTTAATGTAACATTATTTCATTTTTTAAATTCAATAATTCATTGTGGATTAATTGAAATATTAATTCTTGGAAATTTTTTAAAAAAATGATTTTAATGTTTATAGATTAATTAATCACTATTAATGGTTTTTTCTTATATTTGTTTTAATCTTTGTATATTCCTTTGTAGAAATTTTCCTATTTGGGAGCATGTCACATAGCTAAATATCATCTTGAGTGATGTATCTAAATTACGAGAGGAGTATTCACATAATGAACTTAGAACCAGATATTCACATGTCCAATTTGTTATAGAATCCATGTAGTATAATTTCAATATACAATTATTATTTATCCAAATATGATAATACACTCATGTAGTATAATTTTTAGGATGAATTCATGTATCATGATTAAAGTGAAGAAACCCCATTAACACAATTGGCCTCGATGATCACATAGTAAAAATTCAAAAATTATAATACCACTTACATACATTTTATCTATGACCCTTAATAATGATAATACCCATTAAAATATATTTAACCAAGTGATGAAACAATGTAGCTGGGTACAATGAGATTAAAGATGATGGATTGTTTCATTGCAAGACTCCCCTGATAATGATCGATGCTGAATCAAACTAGATTTAACTGAGAAATTAAGAGTGAATTGAACATAGACAAGAAAAATAGTGACCTCAAAACCATTGAGGACTAGATGATTGTGGAATAAAACCCAAGAATATTTGATCTATGAGGATTGACCATTGAGTTTGTTGGATAAGATTACACTAAAATATTGTAGCACTGATATGAGATCTAGTGATGACATCAGTAATATTGATTCTGAGATTCCAAACCATAAACCATGTAACTTGGAGTCTAATCCCAAAAATTATAATTTTTGAAAAATTTGGTCTATGGATAAGATATTATTTAATTATTTGTAGTATGATCAAATCTTGGGGTTTTATATCAATGGTATTGGGGATGAATGAACTTGATCAAATGACTATTTTCATAACTAATGTTGCCCAATCATTCGCCTAAGGAAAACTATTTCCTAGAAAGGTAAATTTTTTGAATAATTATTTTTATTTATTAAATCTATACAATAGGTGCATCATCCCCAAATCATGATGGATAGAAATTACGGAGTCCTAGATAATCTTCAAAAATAAAATTCTTAAAATCATCTAGGAAATCTCCCAATGTGGTGAATAAAATTGTTCTCTAATCTAGCCTACATTATTGGGATATTGAATTTTGAAGGAGATAAACCTAAAATAGTCTTATTGATAATGATTATTCTAAGATCATTAGAAGATAAAACTTACATAGTTTATTTTCAATGTATCCTAATGTATCAAATACTTAGAAGTAATTTAAATATGGATGTGCGCCAACAGAGTTTTTATTTCTTTTTATATTTACTTGAATTTGAATGAATAAGAAAATTATTTAAAGATTCACCCATACTAAACCATGTAAGCTCAACCATGTAGGGGTTACTTCTAGGTTTGAGATAGCTATTATTATAGGATGTATATTTTTGGATTAGTAGTTTTTCTCTGATTTATTTATAGATTCATTATAAAATTGAAGTTAATGTGACCTCATCATACCATGTCATTTGGAATGGGAGTCAGAAACCATAGATGAGGCATTTGATCATGGAGCTGGTGATGGGTATGACGACGGGTGTGGTTTCTAACTTGTAATTGTATGCTCTTGTTTTCAATGCTTTCCCGCTAAACTTTTCCTTTATTTTAATAAATGGTTAGGGAATTTTTCTCTGGCTGAGATTTTCTGGTATAATGATAAATTCATTTGGTTTATTTGTAACACATCAATATTTTTATGAAATACTTTTCGTTAATTTGTTTTTCAATAGGTTATGATTCATGTAACAATAGGTTTAAACAAAATTTGTAAAAATATTATGTACATTTTATCATCCATCCAATAAATTGGTTGGTATGGATAGTAATATCTATATAATGAAAAATATTTGTTTTTGAAATTATAAAAAAATTCATTATTTATTAATTTATTATAAATTAAAAAATTAGTTTTAAAATAAAAGTGATGTTTTATAAAGAAAAACATGTATGAAGGAAATGAATTTTTTTATCAATATATTTAATTAATGTTGGTGAATGAATTTAACTACATGTGTATATTATTTACTTGATAGTTTTTTTAAACATTAAAATAATATTTTTTGATGCTTATGATAATAATAAATCCAATGTTAGGCTTTAAATTATATTTTTCTTAAAAATAAGTTTTTTACATTATGGGAGAATTATTTAAAATTAATTTATTCCATTTATATGTATTAAATTAGATAAAATTAATTACATTTTAGAAATCATGAGGTTCAAATTAGGTAATTGGGGCCCTTTTATTTTTAGTCAACATGAATAGTGACTATGGTAATATTTATTAACTCGGTAAAGGGTAAAAACAGTTACTATGGATTAAAATAAGCGACAAAGAAATATTTATTCATCTTATTTTTTGTTAGATTAATTTAATCCAACCCTTAACATATATGGTTTGAAACTGATTTTTGTAATCGACACTTTTCCACGAAAATGAAATATATATTATTTAAATCAAATAAAGACACAAAATGCAACTTTCTTTATTTTAAATATATCTTATAGGTCCCCATGGGAATAAAAGAAGAGTATGAAGTAATATATGTGTCCATTTTTAACTTAATAAAACTAGTTTCATGATATAAATTTATTTATAAATTTTTGGGGAAACATGGGTAATATTATGAACTTTGTGATAGTTTATTTAATGAAAAGTCAAATATTTCGCACTCTCATTTTATTATGTATAATATGTTTAATATAGTGTTTTACAAAGTTTATTTCTTATAATAAATATTATTATAAGATATAAAAGATTTATCTACATCCAATTAAATTATTAATAATTATTAGAAGTTTAATAATTGCCCAAAATTTTTACAAAATACTAATGGAATAATTATTAAATTAAAAAAAATAATATCAAAAAATTTAAATGTAAAATAATATGAGAAATTTATGGTGATATAATAATTCTAAAGATTCCAATAAATCGTTAGGGATATAAAATAATATTTCATTCAAATTTTACTTGGATTTATGATGTTATTAAAAGTAAAATTAACGAATAATATCAAAATTAACATAAATTATATATTATGGCATTAACATTTTACTAAAATATATAATGTAACGGCCCAAAAATTTGAATAATTTTTGTTTCCTAAAATTGGGTGTTATTTTATTTTGTACTCAACAAAAAATATCTTTTAATTAATTAGGTGAGTATAATTATGATAATACCACTAGGTTTCGACTATTATGTGAGAATTGGTCAATATGACCGTTTGAAAATATACTCTTAAATTTTTGATTATTATTTATAAATACAAGTTATATTGGTTAATTAATAACGAAAGAGGAGTCGTTGTCCTCATCCAGTAGACTCGGGCATTACGAAGCCATCTATCAGAGCTTGGGATGGAGGTTGCATAACTAGGCTTTGCTCTGGATCAAACCCAATCTGAGATTCTACATCTAAAGCTTTAACGTAATTTCCTTTGGGAGAAGTTCATGCTAATAGAAATCACCACTCAGGAAATGTTGTCTGAGCTACCCCACGATTCGATCACCATAGCACACATTACACTTAGTTTCTAAGTAGGTGTTATAAGGGGCTATGTAATGAGACCTTAGTTACATTGTATAATCCTTTTGTATAAATATTATTTTTATTTCATCATTCCTATTTTCGGAATAGATTTTCTTAATAAAGTATATGTTTAATTAAGATAAATTTGACATATTGATTTAATAAGTTAAAATTGTAGTTTTCAAAGATTTCTCAAACATAGAGAATTATTATGGTAAAATAAACATCATTTTTGAATTTCAAATGATATAATTAACCTAGGATAAATGTTTAGAAATTTTTCTAAGAAGTTTCATTTTTATGAATTGGGTTTTGTGAATAGTATTTTTTATCTAATAGTATTTTTTGAATAGTTTTTATGATGAATAGTATAAAAATATTTTATTGTTAAATAACTTTTTTTGGGAAATTATTTTTAAAAATATATCATATATGGTTGTAATCGGGGAGAAAAATGTGGTTAAATAAGATCAAAATAATTTTTTTAACTAGTAACAAACCTATTTGAATAGTAATGAATAGTAATTTGGCCAAAAAAATTGAAACTTTACCAATTGATGTATAAATACAATTTAGGCATCTTAAAATTGAAACAACGATCATAGTATATGTTTTGGTATTTTTGTATGTCATAAATATTTTAATTAAAATTTTATAATTAATTTAATAATTTAAAATGAAAATTTATTTTCATAAAATGTAATCATAAATTGTTTCTTAATTTTCTAATGGTTATATGGTAGTTTTATGGGAATTTGATTACATTTTCAAGGTGTTACAAAACAAGTGATAGTTTTAGAGTTTTTTAATAAATAATAATTTATTTAAAAAATAAATTAAAAATATTTAGAAAATTTGTTTCATAAAATTTTGTTCATTTTTAATTCCGAGCATAGATATTAGGTTAGGGTTAATTTATGATATTTTTAAAAAATGTTTTGTTTTTTAGTGAATAGTGAAAATACAGTTTCGAGTTTTGTTGTGTTTAATTACATCATTAATGATGTAATAATGATGCAATAATTCTGGTAAACTTTTGAATAGTAATATATGTTAGGAGGTGTCACAAGTTGCTAATACAAGGGGAAAATACCATGGGAAATCCCATGGTTTTTCAAATACCACTGATGAGGTGTCCCTTGGAAATTAATAAAATATTCCCTCACTTTGGCTATAAATACAAAGCTTTCCCCCCATTCCATTCATTCCAAAATCCTCCTCAATGAATCTATGGTGTTTTTACCTCCCAAGGATTCCTCCCATGGTTCCATCAGTCCAACCAAGGTTCCAGCCATTATGCTTTCGAAGTCACTCATCAAGGTATGGGAACCTTTCACCCTCCTCTGTTAGGTCATGACTTTATTTATGTTATATCTTATAGTCTCCATTTTGTTATGTGGGGGTTTATTCTTCTATATTCCTACTAGTTTCCATTTCATTTTAATTTTATAAGATACACTTTTCACTCTCATCAACTTATGTTTCTGAATTTTAAGAGATGTTGTTGGGCAACTGATTTCTTTCGTAAAAGAAATCGCAACTTATCTTTTCATTCAAGTTCTCTTTTCATGTGGTATGTCATTGAAATATCCATACCATGATATTATTTCCCTATTATTTTGTCCATATACTATATTATGAGTTCTTTTTAAATGGTTTTCCCTTTTTCCCTGTCTTTTCAATATTTTGAAAAACCATGTTGTATAGTCATTATTCTGCAGACTTTTCGTATCAAAATCTCTCTTTTTCTCAAAATAATTCTCTTATTTTATTTATGTGAATACCCAACTCTATTTTCATTACTAGGGGTATTAATAAAGACGTAAAATTTCTCTATTTGATTCTGTAATTGACATACATATAACCCTCACTCCCATTCTAAGGGTAATAAATGACATATTGATTATATTTGTAAGCACTTTTAAAACGACACAATTTTGATATGAAACCCATTTCATTACTCTCTATGGGTTATTTATCAAATGTATGACTATGATATATGTGACTCACATGAAAATAAATAAATATTAAGGGTGAGCCCTAATAGCACTCCAATTCATGAGGTAAAGAATTTAATCTCTATAGATGACAATTTTCACGATACCGTGGCGAATAACCTTGGAAATATTTTTATGAAACCTTGGGGATGGACGTCAGTGATATGTTAATGAATGTATAAATTAAAATTTTTAGCCAAATATTCAAGTTATGAATGATGTTATTTTATATATGATATGCCTCTTTTTCCATTTCTTATTTCATTATGTTTTTTATCATGTTCTTATTGATATCACAAGTAAACGGATTCCCTTACTTTCTTTACTATGCCTTTTTCTCACCCTTTCCTTCGATGTATGTCTCCAGGTTATGAGATGCAGTAGTTCATCATAGGATTAACTTTTAAACATAATTTTCAAGGGTATTTAATAGAGTGTTTTAATTTTTCATGTATTTTGTTGTAGACATCTAAGACACTAGACTTTAAATGTCATCTGTTAGTAAAATTTAATGAAACATTATGTTATAGAAAGGCGAGATACCATATCTAAAAAACATAAAAAATAAAAAAAACACATATTGATTATTATATGGTTAAATAAATCATCATTTTAAAATATATGGTCCAACTGACACCATATATGTAAAAATTAGAACTCTATAATATTGAAAATGTTACTTCCATAGTTAAAATTAAAATAGTTTAACTAAGGGTTAATAAAAATGATATGTTTTAAACTACATCAAAAAAAAATATTTTGTTGTTTGATGATGTTAAAACCTTATATTATCTTATATTTGAATCCATATCCATTTTTTCATTCTTCAAAAGAACATTAATTTATTATAATTTAATTTTTTGAGATATTTAAAAAGTTCACCTCACATCAATTGTAAAAGGCAATATACTCCCTAACTTCATTAAAACAAATTGGTGCTTTCTAGATCGATGATACATAATAAATTTAAATTTGAAACTTCCTTAGACATATTCTAGATCTTATGGTCTTCTCAAAATACCACATTTATATCTTATTAAAGGATATCCAATGTAGTTGTTTTGAGGAAGAGGTAATCGATCTAGTATATCAGTTTATTTTTATACTCTTCATTACCTATTATAAATATACAATTTTTATCATTAAATAAAATATTATTTATCCAAAAAAATATGAAATGTTATTATGATTAAGAAAAAACCATTATACAACCTCTTTTAAATCAAACAAGAAGTTAATGTATCACTCGTACATACATATGACTTACCGTCTCCTTGAATTGATAAAAATCATTTTTCACTTCCAAATATTAAGAATAGGTATTATAATTATTATAATGCATATATATGTTATATTTTTTATAATAATGATTCATGAAATATGAATTATTGTTTAACTTTCCTTTATTCCATAAATCTGAAAATAAAAAAGTGTTCATGTATACGTATGACTTACTGCCTCCATTAATAGTTTAATTAACATATATATATACATTCTATAAATGATGATTAAAAAGTACATAAATATTATATAATATTTTTTTACTTTAAATAAAAATATATAAATGGGAAGACCAAGATTAATGTATAAGGACCAAGATTAATGTATAAAGACCAAGACTGTCGAACTGAAACATGCTTTGAAAACGAAGCAGTTATCACCCAGAACAGTGATTTCAGTAACAAATTATTAATAAATAGATTATAAGATGTTGTGAATAATCAATAAATATAATGATATAGTTGTGGTTATGGAATAAATTAATAATAAATCCAAATTTATTATATATGAGGTTTAAATGTAAACAAAGAATGTCATGATTTGAGGTAAGAGCATATTTTTTAATATGATTATTATTTAAGATTCTATCTACTCGGAATGATTCTTTTCTTGGCATAGGTTAACTATTAATGTTTAAAAAAATTCTATTAATATTGTAATATGAATTCATAAATTCATTTTTACCCATTTCTTAAATTTTAAAAATGGTTTATAGGGAATGATTTTATCATTTTCCAGACAAGATACATTGTGAATTTTCCAAGAAAAAAATGGAATGAATGTTTTTTTAACATATAATAAATAATAAAATATTCCTCATATCATGGAGACTTAATTATTTAAATATTACTATTCAAATTTAAATGTTTCTTTTCAAGGAAATATTTTTCATTTGTAATTACAAAACATTTAAAGAGAAAGGTTTTCAAAATGGAATGGATATTTTACATCTGTATTATTTCAAGTGTTGTTTCATAATAGTTTTCCATGTATGAAAACATTATTTTATTTTACATATGATTTAATATGGATATGAACCAAATATAATATCCTTATTATTTTATAGATTATTTATTTTTATTATGGAATGATGTTTGTGAATCTCGTTACTTTTCCATGGATTTTGCAATGATGAAATGTTTATGAATCCCATTTCTTCTCATGGGTTATAATATGATGAATTATTTGTTTTCATAAGGAACAAATATGATTGGTTTTTTTATGTGGCTAGTATTATCTATGTATCCCTCAAATTCATTGGTAATGATTTATTTCTCATTAGATAGAAAGGATTGCAGTATTAAATTGACATATTTCTATAATACATGGAGAGAATCAAAGCTTGACATACATGGACATTACATTACTTTTGCAGAATACTTAATACATACCAAAAATAGACACACAAGGACCGCAATAGTTTAGTGTCTTTGGAAACTTGGAAAATAATCTTCTAATCATGGTGAAATATCTTCAACATCTCCCATAAAGATCTTCCCCTTTTGTTTTCTTACCTAAAAACTTTCATTAAATCCTGGGGAAAAGAAAACATATAAATGGTGAGATCATATGCTCAGTAAGGGTATGCATAGAAAGCATAAAATAATCCATAAACATTTGAATGCAAAAACATGAACATAATATCTAAACATCAAAATCATGAGCAATGACATAAATCTTGGAAGTAAATAGGGCATAGATCATAAAGAAACATTAATCATGATAAAATAGAATGGGAATAAAACATGTGATTGTGGAAACCCTTAAGCACATGATATGATTTCCATAGTAGCCAAGGCATTACGGCCAAGAGCATCTTCGTGAACAAAGTCTCTTTCTGAATCGAGTTCACTCCTCGTTCCAGTCCTGTAACACTGAACCAGATTAACTTAATGTTCCATACATGTTTATCTCATGAGATATAAATCTTTACCCAATGAATTGGGAAGAGATATAGGTCCCACCCATCTCATAATGAAATCATTATTTCTTGTGCCAGAAAATCATAAATCATACATCATAGCATAACCCATGTAATAGAATGGGATTCTTAATCATCATGATATCATAACATAATACATATAAAAAATGGATATCATTTCATCTTAAGAAGAATCAAACCAAGTAAATAATGGAGAAATTATACTTGACACATACACATATGAAATAATTTCATCTTAGATGGAAAATGGTTTTGATAAAACACTTGAAATGAAATCTTGAGGAAAATATCCTTTCTTATTCAAAATCATTTTATTTTCATAAAATTCCATGCTATTTTGAACAAAAGCGTTTTTTTTGAAAATAATAATGCAATATTGTAGAGTAAGCTTCATGAAAATGAGGCGTTATGAAACCATAAAAATTGGTTCACACCGTATATGTTAAAAATAACATTCTCCTCGTACTTTTTTCAGAAAAGTAAAAAAGTACCTCGTATGGTAAAAAAAAGATTCCCTACATACCATGTAGTAAAATTCAAAAATAGTTAAAAATGGATTTAAACATACATGAATCCATTTTTAGGAAACATGGAAATGGATGATAACAATAACCCCAGTAAATACTTACGAATAAACAATCTCAGATAAGAACGAGATTGGAATAGTTATCCCTTACCTTACATCTGATATGCTTCGTATGTATCTGAACCTCCTGTATAATGATATAAATAATGTCATTGACTTATTAAATAATCATATTCATTGTTATGATATCATATATGGTTCACATGTGACTTTATATTTCCCGTTCTTTTGTAAATTCCATGTTAAAGAAGCATTTTGGGTAAAATCATTTCATTTGTCGTACGTGTTTCGACTTGTTGCTCTTGATATTATTTCTTATATACTTATTTACATAATTCAAGAATGTAAAATATGATTTATATATAATATATATTCTGCATATACATATATATATGATAGATCGATAAATGGAATGAAATACACTGTTCATGGAGATGGTAGGCCGTACGTACGCATGAATGCTATTTTCGTTTCCTTATGGAATTGAATGGAATTAAGTAGATGACATAAATATATATATACATAAATCTAGTATCATTATTATGTCATATATTTCATTATTATTCATTATGTATACTTTATAATCATTCATGATTTGTTAACATGAAGAATGAATCTCATCGCTTTGTGGAGACGGTAGTCCGTACGTACGCACGAGCGATGATATCATTCCCATGATCATGGAATTGTATTGAAGGGTATGTATAATATTTCAGAATCAATATCAATTTACAATAATCATATATGGTTATTTATTTACACCATTATACCCATCCAAGTAAGGTGGTTGTCGAAAACAGATTACACCACGGCGTGGAGACGGTATTCCGTACGTACGCACGCACGGTGATTTTGTTTTTTGAAGGATGTATAGAAGGTGAAATAAGGTTGTTTAATATTTATAATAACATATCAGTATATAAGTAATACTGAAGTTATTACTTCATAATGATACAACTAAAGAAGAAGAAGTAGAAGAAGAAAGAAACTTGAGAGAATCGGAAGAAAATATTACCTCTTCTTCGACGCACCTCCGTTAAGCTTCCTCTTAAGGAAGTAGAGTTGGTCTTTTGAGAAGAGAAAAACCTCCAGAATGTTGCTAGGGAAGTGGAGAAGAGAAATGGGCAGGGGTTGTCCAAGCTTCAAGGCTAAAAAGGTTTTGAAACTATTTGGTAATTGATTTTTGTGAAAACCATAACAACATGATTAGTTCGAAAAAAATTAATTAAATCAATAATAACATGTCATATTAACCTAGAAAATTAGTGTAATTAATAAAAGGTCTCAAATTACATTTATTTGGGTATTTATAACATCAATTATGTTAATATTTCACTAATATGATAATTAATGCATCATCATTGTGTCATAAATAAATTTAATTATTTAATGTATAAATCTCTTAAATAAAATTACATTATGTAGGAAATATTTTTATCTTTCTAATTAATATTTGTAGTTTAATTTATCTTATGTATAACTCTATATTAAAAATGATTTAGTTATTAAGCTTTTAATTTAACTATTTTAACCCTTTTTTAAATAAATTAATAATAAATGTCCTAATCTAATCCAAGTGGGCCTAAATGGTCATATTTTATTCCGAAGGTTTTATTTGGTCGAATTACACTTATACAATAGAATTAGGACATGTGATACGGTAATAATAATATCATTTTAACCCTTAATTACCCTATTTACTTTTAACCGTGGTAAATAAAAGTAAAAAGTCACTATTCACCAAAAATTATTTTCATCTCATTGAACCACATTTTAGTCCTTGATATTAACCGTGCCTCTCATATTTTGGAAATTACACTCACAGAAGCAGTAAAATTATGTTTTATATAAGTTTGCAAAAATCTCCTAGGAGGTAGGTAAAAGACGGTGAAAAGTTTAATAAAATTTTTATATATCAAAAATTATTATAAAATGACTCCAATGAATTACATTGAACTTATATAGGTATTATGTTTCAATTTTGACCTAAAATAAATTAAAATAAAATAAATTATTATTTAAATAAAAATTTGGTTTTTAAATAGTAACCTAGTGTTTTCACTATTCATCAAAAATCGAACGTTTTCAGAAAAATACCAAAAATTCACCCGAGGATAATTTTGATATTCCGAATCCAAAAATGAAGTCCATTTTGAATGATAAAAATTTTAAAATTTCAAAAAGTGGGTATTACTGTTCATAACAGTTGGTTTATATAATATTTTAATAACATATCGTTGTTTAGTGAAACTTGATATTGCGTACAACACACACTATCGTGGAAGGTCGCGATTGCATGTAAAGAAATCCAAGTCCGGGATGCAAGCTCCTTTTGGTGTAGCGTACAACATAAGACATCATTGATATTAAAAAAAATATTTTTCATAAATACTCGGGGTGTTACAATACAAGCCCTGAACATTGAATTAACCTAGATTAGAAATATAAGGCTCAAATGGGTAGTGATCCTATTTCAATAAGATAAGGATGGAATGCGGAGTGAACCCATTTTAGTATGGAATATTTTCTAATATGATGGTCATGGTAGTGATCATTGACTAATGAGAAAATGATTTTCAATGCGTTGTAGTATGAAAAAAATCCATGTATTATGCCAATATTATTTTCTCATGAATCATGTTTTTTTAATTTAATTATGATTTATGTCTTATGAACTACCTATATTTATTCCATTATTGAAGATAATGGCATTTTAAATGTAGGGTATAATTTCACAATGTTTATTTCATGTTATTATACCCTTTTCACACATTATGATTATGAAATCATTGATGTCTCCCATATTTTTCATTTAGGGAGCGTCTGAGCTCACCGTTTTCCTATGTTTTCTTACCATAAAAAATGATGAAATTTATTATGTATGATTTAAAAAATATGACTCTATTTATAAAGGATTAAGTGGAAACTGACATAGGTATTTTATAAACCAATCGTTTCTCTTTCCATGTTTCAAAAGACACCAAACCTATATGGATTTACGATATTTTTTTATGTTATGTAATAAATATTAATCTATTTAAAATGTAATATCTATGTATGAAAGTAATTTTCCATTATAGTTGGTATCACATCAAGATTTTGACATCATTTAGAAACTAGGATGATAAAACATTAGTATGATAACTAAGGATAATATTTAGTATTGGTTACAATAAAAGTATTTTTATAATCAGCATGAATAACCTAGGATTAAAAATAAGTTGTGATAGATTGAAATTTTATAATAAATTTTCCTTGATTATATAGTTTTATCTCTATGATTAGTGTTTCTAGCAAAATCCTTTTGGGTTTTATTAAATGGATCGAATATGAAGAAACCGTGTTAATGTTGATTGTGACAGGCAATGCAATGTTTGTCCTCTTAGTCAACCGAACGTTTTAGGATATAGAATGAAACATTTTTTTTCTATGATCAAAAAACATTCTTAGACTACGAATCATGATAGACTAACAATTTATAAAAAGAGGGAATGACATTCATTCGAGTCCATCATGATGTAACATCTTACATCTTTTAATAGATATTCTAATGTAGTAGAGGATGCGCATTGGATCAGAAACACTAAAATTATATTTAATGTTCTGAAATGTTTAGAACATAGAAAATTCATTTTGGTGGCCTATTATTTGGAAGGTGAACTGTATCAATGGTTGATTCTTATCAAGAGTACAAGGAAAATGGATGAAATTGACTCCATGGATTATGACATGTTAAAGAATTTATTTTTCAATGAGAACCATCATCTTGCTATTATTATAATAATGGAGATGGAATTACTTGAGATAACAAAAAAATGGTTAATATGTTGTAACCAATGAAATAAATTTTGTCGGAGTTTCTAGGTACACTTCTTTCATTATCATCAAACCTGAATGTAAGGTTTCTCAATTCCTAAGTTTATTAAAATAATGTATCCAAATTGAATTATCTATAAGATTCATTAGTAGATTTAAATGAAATTCTAATGTTCGATAAAGTTGGAAATATAATTTAGAGGACTGTATCAATCTTGTAGTTTTTGTAAGAAAGGGAAGATGGATTTAAAAAGAAAAATATAAAAACTATAGAGAATAGAAGATAAGATTTCTTTTATTCTCAATGTGTGGAAATAAACATGGAATAAATTTTCTCAAGGGGACTAGTTAATTTTTTTTATTGTGTAAGGAAAGGTTATCAAGAAATTGATTTCTGAAGTTATGGGAATAAGTTTTCTAATGACATGAATAGAAAGATGAATACATAGAATGAAACTGCCACACTTTAGTTCTTCATGTGTATATAAAATGGGAATTAAGATAATTAATTCCCACATCCAATGTCTGAAGACAATGATTGGAATATGAAACATCATAAAGCCAAATATAAAAAGAAATGTCATGGGATCACTATTGATGATGTGTAATAAGATAATGAATTTGTTAAAGAAAACATATAATTTTCTCTAAAATATATAATATATTATTTTATTTTATATCCACTGACTCTTTCATTTCTATATAATTTTCTAACAGTGTCAACATATCACCTAAACAGTTATATGATTATTTAGTTTTGAAAACATCAAATGGAACAATGGTCTCATCCCATGTTTATAATGCTTCTTGAGTGGATGTTTGTTGGAAAGATCTTCCAAAAAATATTGTGATCCTTACTTTAGGTGAATTTTCTATGATTCATGGAATGTATTATCTTTCTATATATGGAGCTTACATCGATTGTCGAGGAAGTTATGTCACACTTCAAATCTAGAATGAACCTATTATCATACATCGATGCATGTTTGAATATGAACATAAAATGGAAATTTTCCATATCTTTTGTGCCATATTTCCTATAAATAAACGATTTCTATATCAGATAGATGATGAGAAAATAAAAATTAAGGATGGAGATATTTTACATATGTTTGTTTATGTCTTTTGAAATGATTTTTCATGTTTTTTTACCAAACCAAAAAGTTAATTTTTCAATTGAACTCAGACCAGGTGTCATTCCTATTTCAAATACTCTTTATATTATTTCCTTAATTATGTTGTTGCATTTTAAGAATAAACTCTTGTAGAATCTTGATAAGGGGTTCATAATCTATAATGAATCACCTTGGGGTGCACATGGTGTGTTTTTTTAATTATATATATATATCAGTGTCACTTTACATTGATTATAGAGAACAAAAGAGGATTACAATCAAGAACATGTATCATTTTTACCATATTGAAGACTTATTTGAACAACTAAGTGGATCTCAATACCTTTCCAACATTGATAATAATTTATGATATCATCATTTGAGACCAATAAGGAATATATACCCATTAAGGCATTCTGTACAAGGTATGGACACTATGAACTTATAGTTATGCCTTTTGGTCTTACAGATTCTGCCTCCATAATATTGTATTTAGTGAACAGAGTATATAAATACTATCTTCATAAATTGTTGTTATTCATTATAGATGACATTCTTTTATATTCAGATATCAAGGAAGAATATGAAGGCCACCTAACGATTTTACTAAATACCCCGAGAAATGAGAAGATTTAGGGAAAATTTACCAAGTGTGAATTTTGGTTTCTTAATGTTTCATTTTTTGGGTCAGATAATTTCAATAGAGGCTATATATATCGATCCATAAAAGATTTGTTTTACTGATTATTGGGCTAGACCAATAATTGTGACAGAGATCTGAAATTTTCTTGATTTTCTTGGATATTATCATCTCTTAGTAAAATAATTTATCTAGGCAGTCCAATCTACTCACCAAATTAACTCAGAAGGATTTTAAGTTCCTTTTGATGGATTAATGTGAACAAAATTTCCTAGAACTAAAGATAATTTCAGATATTGAAACTCTGCTTACATTACTGTATAGTGAAGAAGTGTATGTTATCTATATTGATGTATCTAAGAATAAATATGGATAAATTAATGTCAAAAATGACATAATTATAGTTTATTACTCACACAAAATAATTTTTCATAATAAAAATTACCAAACTAATGATTTCGAGTAATTTTCAATAATCGTTTCATTAAATATTTGTAAAAATTATATTTTTGTAGAAAATTGAAATATATATTCAGATCACAAAAGATTAATGTATATATCCATATATAATTAGTTAAACATTCACCAAATAAATAAATTTGGGTTTAATTAAAGATCATGAATTATATTCAAGTAAAAACCCTAGGAAATAGATCAATGTGGTAGATTATTTGAGTTAAAAAGACCATGCATTCTTATCTATGGTGTGGATAAAAATGTCTCAAAATTTCTATATTTTCAAAGGATGGAACTGTAAATATTAAAGGAAGGGGTGAACTTTTATCTATTTTAAATAAATGTTCAACCATCTATATATTTTACAATTAATGAGGTGTAAAAGTATGACCTTGAGATACAATGAAATAATAATGTCGAGGTACCATGTACATGTCCCTCCCATTCCATATTCAAAGGAGTTGTTGGATGAGGATTATGTTTCATCATTCTATATTAATTCTAGATGAAAAAAGAAGTATAGTTATGAGAAATTCTATTTCGAGTGGGATGTAATGAAAGGAGATATTGTATAGTATGTTTCTTGGTGAATGATATGTCAGCAAGTCATGCATGGGAGATATGAGTTTAAGGGGAAGTTACCACCATTACCCAAACCAAAATGTAATTGGAAAAAAATCACCAGGGATTTTGTCACCGAACATCCTAGAGTGTATAATGAAATAATTATATATTGGTTTTATTTGAATTCCTTATGAATTCTGCACGCTTCATTGATATTAGAGAATATTTTTCTTTTGATGATATTTCTAGAATATAAATTAAGGGAGTCATAAGATTTTGGGGTGTACCATGTTCCATTATATTTGATCAGGATATGAGGTCTACCTTGATGTTTTGGAGAAGTATTCATTGGGATTTGGATACAGAGTTATGTTTCAGCACTGCTTATAACCCTTAGAGAGAGGATTATTCTGTTTGGAAAATTCAATCTCTAAAATAAATGTCAATATCTTCGTCTATGGTTTTCAAAAGTGGTTACTATCAACAAATACCTTTGGAATAACATTCATAAAAAATTACATTTACTCTGTCATTCATATGGTTCATTATGAATAAATACATGTTAATAAGTGTAGAACTATTATATACTGGAATGATGTTTAAAAAACTAAAAGCATTTGGACTTAATCTAGTTATGAAAATGGGGGATATGGGCAGATCCTTTCAATTTCACATAAGAGTTTCATAGACTCGACACATTTTGTTGCTAATAATCAAAATAATAACTTAAATTTTAATGTGGGTGAAAACTAATTTCTAATAAAATCTCCCTGGAAGAGGGTATTGGTATTTTCATGTAATGTTAATTTTAAATAATGGAATTTTAAAATAAGGGAATGTCTCTCCCTAGAGTTCCCGATGTGTTCTATATATCTATCACGAGGAAGTACATATCCAATAATTAAAATGTAATAAAATCAGAGGTCATACGAATATATATAAATATTTCTTATAATGAAAAAATGACTGGGATTCTAGATTACATAGGTAAGGTTATATAAAATAAGACCACATTCTTGGTTAATGTTTTGGAAAAAACCCACCAATTTGAGGAAGCTATGTGGGAACATGGGGATGCAGTGAGGAAGAGGAAAACTCATCTATTTGTTTATTATTGACATATTTAAAATAATAAACTCATTTTAAGGGGTTTAGAATCTAACTCCTGGGTATTTTTATGATATATTTGTATTTAAATAATTCTATTTTTTCCTATATCCATCATTTCATGAAATAAAGAGTTTAAAAAAAACTTGTAAGAATTTTTTTGTGCCAGATATCATCTTGATGTTAGCTTGGTGGGTATGAATAGTAATTACTATATTTTAACAAATACATGGTATATATTTTATAACATAAATTCAATATTTATCAAATTATAATAACTTAAAATAAAAATTATTTTAAAATAAAAGATTTGTTTTCTAAAAATTATTTTATTCATGAAATGTATTTTTAAAAATATATTACATTATTATATATTAATTATCTTAATGAAATTTATATATTTTTTACTTGATAAATTTTGTTTAAATATTCAAAAAATATTTTTATATGCTTCAGTTATGTTTAAATAGAGTATTATGCTTAAATATGTAGTTTTCCTAAAAAGAATATTTTTTCATATTTCATTGAACATGAATTAAAATTAATTATATATATATATATTGTTAGATAAATGGTATAACATATTATGAAACGCGAGGCTTAGATTTCGTAATTAGTCCCCATTTATTTTTAGTCAATATGAATAGTAACTCTGTTAAATTTTATTACCTCTGTAAAGCATAAAACATGTTAATATAGATTAAAAAGAAGTGACAAGGCCAAATATTTTCATCATATTTATTATATTATGAATTTCATTCTAGCCTTAAAACATAGGTTCAAAATTAAGGTATTTAATGGGAACTATTTAATTAAAATGGCTTATATACTTTTTAAATCAATGAAATTCAAAACATTTCGCATTCCTTGTATGTAATATATATTATGTGTCCACATAGGAAACAAATTAGTTTTTGAATTAATATAAGTATCCATTTATAACATAATTAACTTATTCTTATCCTATAAATTTAATTATTACCTATTTGGGAAACTTGGAGAATTATGACCTACATAGTATTATATTTAATAAAAAGTCAAACATGTCACAATCTACTTTTAATAAGTATGATATTTTTAATATATTGTCATCAATAGGATATGTTTGACTATAAATATTCTTTTAATGTATAAAAAATTTACATTCATCATGTAAATTTATTTATAATTTCTATAAATTAAATAATTACCCCAAATTCTTATACAATGATGATGCAGAAATTATTCAATGAACCTAAAAATCAACTAAATGATATTAAAAATATATAAATTATAAAATTTTATCTATGTAAGTTGATACATTAATTCTATTTATGACCTTGACATTTTTGGGATATAATGAAATAGTTGTGTCAAATTCTATAAGTTTGGGTCCTATTTTTAAAAGTCAAAGTATTAAATAGTATCAAAATTTACAATAATTATATCTTATAGGATTAATATTTTATTAAATTATCTAAAAATCATAAAAATAATTTTACATCTCAAATTTATTAATATTTGGCCCAAAATTTCATAAAGTGTCCATTTAAGGTCCAATTTTCTTTATATAAGTATAAAATTTCAACTTTTTAATACACAATAAGTTGTAGACATAGTTAACATTAAAATATGTTAACTAAGATTCAATAAAAATGATAAGGTTACAAATACCAAAAAAAACATTTCTATGTAATATTTTTTTATTATATTACATAATTATCTTATCTTATATTTTAATCTATATCCATTATGGGGTATTTGGATATAAAATAAATTTATTATAATTTATTATTTGGAGAAATTTTAAAAGTTCACTCACCTCAATTGTAAAAGTTAAACTCTTCAATCAATTATTTTCACCACATAGGAACTCTACAAACCAACCATACCCTATATATTTATCTTATAAATTCACATTTCGACATTCTTAATGTGTTTTTTTTCTCAAATAACCAACCTCAGAGACCTTTAGAGGAGATCTAAAGAAGCTATTTTGAAGAGGAGTAAATCGCTCTAACTGAATGATTTCTTTTTCCAATCTTCCTTATCTACTATAAATATATATATTTTAACATAAAATAATTAATTTTTTATCTTCAACATCCTAAAATATTATTATTATTGTGAAACAAACCTTATACACCCTCATTCCCCTCAAACAAGATGTGAAACTATCCCTCAAGTGTACGTACAACTTACCGTCCCCACATAGTGATATAATTCAATTTTCACATCCATATATTATAGATGGGTATTATAATGGGTTAGATGAATATATATTATAAAATATTTATTTTAGAAATATGAATTATTTTTTAACATTATTTAATTCTACTAATCAAAAAATGAAAACAATGTACATGCGTACGTATGACAAATCATCTTCTTGAATAGTGTAATTTATGTTTCTATCACTGATTTATATGAATGATTAAAACCATTTATATTATTTTTATATATTATTTTTATAACTTTATAAAAATTATGGAAATTATGATACCATGAAATGAGTATAAGGACCAGGACTATGGAATCAAATCATGCATCAAAAATGAAGCAGTTATCACCCACAATAGTGATATGAATAAGAAATTATTAATTAATAGGTGATATGATTCTATAAATAAATAATAAATGATATGATAAAATTATGGTTATTTAATAAATTTATAATAAGTAAATTTATATTATACATGGATTTTTAAGGTGGAAAAATAAAGGAAGGACTTTAGGTAAGTATGTATTTCCCAATGTAATTTTTATTCGAGAGTGTATCCCCTAGGGAGTATTTCTCTTCTATATAAATGTTCTATAAAAACGGTTTCAGGAAGGTTTTTAATATTATCCTAAGAATTTTTAAATTAAAATTTACCATGTTTTAATTTTCAAAAAATGGTTTTAATGAAATATATTTATCATTTTCTAAACAAGATACTTTGTGACTTTTCGGAAAAAATACAAAAGGAATGGTTTTTAATATGTATTTAATGAAAGGACTACCCCTTTCATGGAACATTATTTATTTTAATATTACTATACAATCATACATGTTTCTTTTCCAAGAGAATTTTTTTCGTTGTAATTTCATGGATTTTCAAAAAAATGTTTTCAATTTGGAATGAATATTTTAATGAATAATTATTTCAAGAGATCTTTCAAAATCGTCTTCCATCAAAGAAACCATTATTTAATGCTACCTATGCTTTACTAGTTATATGTTCCATGGATTCAAACCTTATTATTTATCATGATAGTTTATATTTATGATTGTATAATGTTGATGAATCTATTTTCTCTTCTATGGGTTTTGTAAAATTTAAATGTCTATGAAACCCACATCTTTACATGGGTTCTAATAAGATGAATGATTTATGATATTTGTTTAAAAACTTATATTTTTTTATTTATGTGATGGGTTGTACCAATATATTCCTAAAATGCATTGGGTAATGATTAATTTCTCATGAGATATACTAGGTTGGAAATGGGAATGAGCCTGGTTTAATAAGAGAGGACTGGAATGGGGAATGAACCTAATTCAGTAAGAAAACACCAGAATGTGGAGTGAACTCGGTGTAGTAAAACAATGTTAGAATGTGGATTTAACCTAGTTAAGCATGATATGGAGTAAATATAGAGTGAACCGAGTTCAGTACTGGACTTTGTCCGCTATGATTGTATTGGTAGTGAGCCTTGACTAAAAGAAATGATTTATTATGATTATGTGAATGCCACAAACTCCATGTATTATACCAATATTATGCTCCCATGGATCATGTTATTTGGTTTCATTATGATTCATGTCTCATTATATTCTATGGTTTATTCCATTATTTATGATTATGGTCTTTGATATGAAGGGAATAATTTCTAAATATGGGTTCTTGCCCTTATACCCTTGTGATCATATTAAGAATATAAAATCATTTTTATCTCCCATTTTTTCCATTACTGATCATCTATGATCAACCTTTTATTATTTATCTTTTCCCCTGGATATAAATAAAGTTATTATGTATGATATGTTAAAAGGGTACTAGTTATGAAGGACTAAGAGGGAGACGATGTAGATATTTTATAAACTTCTTGTTTCTTTTTCCATGTTTTTGAAGACACTAAAACTATACAGTTATGTCATGTTTTTGTTATTTTATATAATGAATATTAATTTTCATTGATGTAACAAATATGTACAAAAATTATGGTTAATTATCTTGATTATCATCTAGATTTAGTCAAAGAAAAATTTACATTATTTTAAGATGTTATACTATAAAATTTTGTTCTAATAAGTAGATTTACTGGTACGAATACTAATTCCCATCAAATGGGTAATACAAAAATTGTGGAGAAAGTACAAGTTGGTAGGATAGATTCAATAAAACTATAGTATAGTGACATAAGCCTAGAATGGAGAAAGGAAACTTTTATGGGAGTAGATATGATCCATATGTGAAATTCAAAAAATCTTTGGAAGTGGAATTTTCTCTAATAAGAATAAAAATATAGGCTATACAATTCTTCTGAGGACATATATGGAGATATTATTTTGAGGCAAATTTAATGCCTTGTTTTATGCCTTTTAAAACATTTGAATGTATTAAAAAACATTTTCATTGAAATTACCTATGTCGAAACAAGATTCTGTAGCATGAGGAGACACAGTGATGATATAATAAAAATAATAAAAATATTATATCTTCTTTATACATTTTTTATAAATCATAGAAAACACCCCATATGTAGTCTTGGATGGAAAATATAATACTATATTTATATCCTAGAAAGTGGGCTTTACCATAGGCATTACATAACATATGTGTGATTCAAGTGTTTTTTTGGATGTGGTCGTTAGCAGATTGATAAATTAATAATTTCATAATTAACTTCTCTAACCTAGCTCCCATATATTTATATTATATTATGGGAAAATACTATGGTTAGTGGTAGAAACCTAGGGATTTGGAAAGGTAATTGAGGGGATATTTGTAAGAATACAATAGTATTTCGGATCAAAAGTCAGTACATACGAGTCAATATTTTTTAATGGAGTTCATGGATCTAACTAATGAAAATTTCATATAATAGTTCATCATTTGTGGCCATTCCACACTTGAGGTAAGGGAAAAAATTTATGTTTGATCTATCACTATTTTCTAAAGTAACATATAATGCAAATCAATATTTCTATCAAATTAATTCATGGGTTGATCTTCTATTTAAATGTATTTTTTTTATCTTTTTAGAACTAGTAATGGAAAATGTTTCTCTTTTTCACTACATTTGACGATTCTCAATAAATATAATTAGGACAACTCATTAAATGAAGAAGGTTTATTCAAAAAAATTTGTGTTATTATTTTATCACCTTTTTCTTCATGTGTTCATCATTGGTACTCCTTTGGATGATGGTTCGATGAATTGCAAGAGAAATATCATCGATAAATTGATCATTGGAACACTCAATCATTTTTTTGCATAAAAATACAGTATTAAGGAAATAAAATAAGTGAAATATGGTGTGTTTTGAGATTAAATATGTTTTAGAGATGGATCAAGTGTTCTGCTAATGGGATTCAATGTTCAACTGAGATTCCTAATTGGATTGACACCCAAGAAGAATAGGTGGCCCAAATCTAGCATCCAGTGACTGATCGAGCATTGGTATCCCCAGATCCAAGTTCCTCAGTTTGAATCAGAAAAGAATTAGTATAAGTGGATGTGAGAGTGATCCATGTTCATTGGACTTGAGTTTCTTAGAAATTTTGGCATACAAAACATGTACTTCTAAGAACACACTCCATGAATTCCCTGCTGGTGGTAGCTATGGTTTCCATACAGAGAAAATTATATGAAGCTATATAGACCTACCACATGCTTTCTGACATAAAATACCTAAGGGTTATATAGGAACATTCATGACTATGTACATGGGACAAACCAGGGGACACTAGAATAAATAAGACCACAGAATATAGACATAACTAGTGCCCCTATACATGGCTAGAGGACACAACATGACTATAGTACACTAGTATATGAAAAATTATGTTAGAATAGTCCATAATAAAAGGTAATACCTATGGTGTCCAAGGCACACATTGTACCCCTATAAAATGGAGTGATATTTTCCTCTTGTAGAATGAGGCCCATATTCTCTTTAGTCTAGATATATATAATTATGGCGTGTTTCCTCAGTCTATCCATAAGAGGGTATGTGAGGCATCCCTATATAACCATACTATAAGAGATACAATATATGGGATTATCCTTATATAGAGTCTGGAATACCACTATGTGGACCGGATTACGATCCTCTACCAATTACTCTATAGGATTGGTTAGGAATTTTATTACCAACCATCGAGGAATGTGATCCACAGGATATTGGTTTTACTCCATGTAGGGTCAGATCTCCCCCTATAGGCCCTGTCTGACACACCCTTTATTTTTATAGATAGATTTATATTTATCGTGTGTACTTATTTAAGGAAAATACAAATGATCATAATGGATCAATTGAGCTCTATTAGTGTTATCAAACTTATGGAGTGAGTTCCCGTAGACATGTGTTACCTGGAAGCCTTGATAGGAATCCAATGCAAGAAGTGTGTCAGTGGCCTTACCTTCAGACTGGTTTCTTTTGAGAGTATATATGGGTTATTAATATTAATTTATATAATTCCATTTGTCATACATTCAATATGATGAGATGACTACTCACTTGATACTCTTTTTTTGTGATTTTTTTGTGTCCTACTGATTATGTTTATACTTAACCTTTCCAGGGATATGAAAACACATGTTGTGTCTTATGTAGACTTCATTCCTTTCAATGGAGTCCTAGGTGGTATTGGATAAGGAGGGACGTAGTTGAACAAGACAAGGCATAGTTAATTCTAAGAGAAATTTTTAATAATAGTCCCCTTCATACTAGTAATTTTAACTCTCTTAGTGTTTTGACGTGTAAGAACCCAAATCTCTTTTCAGGTATGTTTTCCTTTTTCTATAGTTTTTGAAAAATAAATGAATTTTCTGGAAATTTTAGAATTACATGCCGTGTAATTTCTTAGTACACACCGTGTACTCTTCCCCGGCTCGAAGCCGTGTGCTGGCCGTGTCTGGGCCACACAAACGGTGTGTAAGGCTGAGGTGGAGGCCGGTTATTTTGAAGTATGAAAAAATTAGAAGTGCACGCCGTGTAATAAAAAACTACACACCGTGTACTTTCTTTTTTTTCATTAAATGGACTGAGGTCATGTCTAGCCCACATATCCATCTTCTTCTTCAGATTTCGACCGTCCGAGAGCGACCATACGGCCGGATCTTCGACAAACTCCCGCCTCACCGTTCGTTCTCCGATTCGAGCATGGTCAGTTGCGTTGGAATCACAACGGTGAGTTCTTCCTTCTTCTTTAGCCTTGTTTCTTGATTCCTCCTCATTTTCAAGATATCATGGGATGAACATTTTGTGCGTTTTCTCATCTCTACATTATTCTAAGAGGAATATATCGTCGAGGTTCACGTATATCGATCTCCTCGGATCGAGGTAGGTGGTTTGTGCCTTTCTGTAGAAAGTTGATGAATATTATGTACAAATTCCACCAATAACCTTGAACGGGGTATTGCATGTTTCCTGTTTTTCCCTTATTGTTTGGCTGCTTTGCTTGATTTCTTTAGTAGAGGTTATTGCTTGAAAGTAGTGTAATTTATTTTTGTGCTCAGGTTGCTTTGCCATGCTTGTTTTGACTGTTGGGTGTTTTTCCAGTTGCCATACCATGTTGTAGGATAGTGGAACCGTTGTTTTGTTATGCTGTTGAGCCTTAGTTGATAGCCAAGTAGTTCTTGAGGTTTAATTGGATGACCCACATGCACTGAGCATGTTTATTTATACTCAGGACTGTGAGAACCTAGAGTAGTAGACCAAAGGGAGAATTGACGGAAGGGCTTCTCCAGAGTGTCTTTTTTTATGACGCAAGACTATAGGGGGAATTGACGTTTAGTGCTTCCCCAGAGAGTATATAGATCCATGACGCAGGACATAGGGGGAATTGACATTGAGTGCTTCCCCATAGAGCCTTTAGCACGATATGAGACTACGGGGGGAATTGACGGTGGGTGCTTCCCCAGAGAGTCTGCTTAATTACGTAGCTGAACCAGAGGGGTGAGACTGTGTGTGCCTCCCAGAGGGTATCTAATACTTAGAGGTTGAACCATAGGGGTTAGACCGTGAGAGATACCCAGAGGGTTACCTATTTTTTTGTTGCTGCTAGTTGCTTACTTGTGTAATTTACTTGTTAGAACTGTGGATTGTAGCTGCTTGTGATTTCCTGTTTACTGCTTCTTGTATATTTACTTCCATGTATTCATTGACTGATAGGCACAAATCTTTGGGTGATTTCCTACTGGGATTGTATCTCACACCCTGTTTGGGACATGCTTTTGGTCCCAAGTGGACTATGTTGCTGCTGGTATAGATAAGGGCAAGCACCCTTCTACTTCAGCTTCTTGATTCCACTAGAGCTGGGGAGCATGGGAACGAGCCGTGACTTGCGATGCTGAGGAGATTTCTTTGATTTTCTTTTGCACTTTGTTATAGTTTTATTCCAACATGTTGTTGTGTTTGATTCTTTCCGTAGATACTTGTACCTGCTGCATTTTTTTCATCATAGTGATATATCTACATTGCTTCCGCTGTTTGATTTCTGTTGTTATGCATGTTGTTTACTGCTTCCACTGTTTATTGTTGCTTTCTCACCTTGTATACCTTACAGAATGAGGGTATAGTTTCCCCACCAGCTCACATAGGCCCTCACTGCTAGTCGGCAACCTCTGGCATTTGGGGAAACACGCTTGAGGTCATGTGGCAAACCGGGTACGGGGCACCAGTGGAGTGGCTCCGGACCCGAGATGTTACATGGTGGGTTGATATTTAACCATTTATACATTCATGTACTAATGTGTTGCATTTAGTTGTGATAATATCTTATTAATTAATTCTTGTTATATGTTGTATTTTACATTTTATCATTTTAATTGTGGTTTAAGATTTGTTTTTTTATAAGAATAATTATTTAAGGCCTTCTATGTGTGTCTATGTGACATTCTTACTCAGTTCTTGTCATCATACACTATCCTATTAGAGGTGGGAATGTGGTTTCACACTCAATATTATGAGATCTGGGTGGGCCTCAGCTAGTTGATTCATGACTGAGTGGTTTTAGTGGAATTCATATTAGGAATAGAGTTGGGATGTTCTCTAGTTGTGAGATTTGGTTTGTGAACTAGGAAAATAGTGTTAAAGAATCTTGATTTTGGCTCTCATGAAAGGATATATAGTGTTTTGTGGTTACCAACATATCCATTTACTAGTACTATGATATCCTTCTTATTTAATGGGAACATGTAGGGACTAGTTTTAGTGAAAACAGTGGTACATGCAATATATAAGAATGGGTTTTCGTTTAATTTACTACATGAGTCAACTCCCAATATATACTCTTTAATTATGGGGTATGCTAATGATTTTATGATTCCTGCATGATAACAGCCAGAAAGGATTCCACTATAGGATCACGGGAATGGTCTTTCTAGTGAAGAGGATTTTGGTAGAGGGACATGTATATGATGTAATACCTCATGGTGGTTTTCCAATCCTACAACAACCCATCAAAATAAATGTTTCACTAAAAGATTTGGAAAATGACATGCAGAGGATAAATACACATCATCAGTTTTGTAGGTAGAGACCCATAAAGCATTGGGGTGATCTATACCCTCAGGTAGTATAGGACTAGCATGAGTTTGTTACATGAGTTTTCCACCTTGTTTGGACCCCTCACGAATATATGGTGGTCCTAGTGGAGATCCTTCTACCTGGAATCACATGGTGATAGTTGATTCTTTTGACTTAAAAAAAGGAAACTCTATCTTATAAAGAGTTTGATATAATTATCATAGATGAGTTTTACACTATTATATTGGGATTCAATAATATCCAGGAGCTTTTAGGCATCCATTATGGTAGCATGAAAGTGACAGAGTTTGCATCACATTTCACTAACCTAACATAATACTCTATGGATATGGTTTGAAATGTGTTATTAGGGGATGAAAACTATGACCATGATCTTCATAGTGATTTTATGGATTGTTTTATATCTCCTCGTATTGCTACTACTTCTAGATTTGTTGATATAGCCTTGGTGGTGGAAGTAATATTGGTAGAGCAATCAATGGTTGTTTCTAAAGTTAGTGGGAACCCTAGAACAAATACTTCGGTAGTTGGTAGCTGGAATAAGACACTTTTATCTAGGTTATCTAGGAATTTATAGAGATAGTCTTAGGATAGTGGTTCCACAGTTCATGACACTCATTATAGATCCTGTTAGCCATGGGTTGTGATGTTACTAATTTGATTGGTGGGAAATTCTTGTGTCTTGTCATTTGACCCATCGTGAAGCTGAAAGGGATATTTTTGATGGAACAAATAGGTAGAGGTAGTGGCTCAAGAAGGTAAGTCCACTACATATAGTATGTGGTAGAGAATGTAGGGTAGTATTAGAAGGTAGCTGAGGATTTCATCTATTTCAATCACGACCCCCAGGTTTTCCACACCAGGCATTGAGAGCTTGTGCTCAATAATAAAGGAAGAAAAAGATAGTGGTGGATTATTACCCAAAATATCTAGGTATTATAAGAGGTATGATCCTTTACTTTTATATACTTTATTTCTTATTGATATAAACAAGTGTGATACTTTTTTCATTACACAACCCTTTTTTTAATCTTCAGATTCTAGTTGATTCTTTGGTTTTACCCTTGTGGTTGGAGACACTAACTAGAGGATATTTAGTGGTCAAAGACTTCTAAATATAGTGTGACCAAACAATTAGGGTAGAGATATTTTTATGGGTTATTTTCATGTAAACTATGAGGACTTATAACATTATTCAATGTATGGACACTCTTATCATAGTTTATTTATATATTTTGTATTTGATGAAGAAGGTGTGGTGTGTCTGAGTCAATGGGATGAGGTTTTAATTTGTCACTAAGATGGAATCCTAGGCCATGTTAGATGGGATTATATAAAGTAGGATATAAATCATAATTTTTTATTTGTATTTTATTACACTAGGAGTGGTAGATGTGTTAGTATTTAGATTCCTCTAGTCATGGAAGTGTATGAAGACATATTTCTGAATGGAATTTTTGTCTTACCACTCCAACCGGAGAACAACATCTACATAGTCTTACACACAGATACTACCCATATATCATTGAAATATTATTTTATGTAACCTGCAGTGCTTCAAGAGATGAATTTTTTGTTGGAATACTTGTAGTATAAGGTATTTCTCAAGCCCATGTGTCACCTAAGAACCCTTGATTTTTTTCAACATGAATGAAGATAAGAGTGTAAGGTTTTGGGTAGATTAAAATTGAATAAACTAAGGGACTTTAAATAATGATTATCAACTAAATAGTATTGATGAATTATTCAACCAGTTAAAAGGGGTGATATGGTTCTTGAATATATTCCTCGGGTTAGTCTATCACCATCTATGAGATCAATATGAGGATATATCAAAGAAGAAATTGAGATATCACTATGGTCACTATTAGTGATATGTTATTCCATTTAGAGTGATAAATCATGAGTATCATTCATGGGACTCATGTACTATATCCTTCATCCATTCTTGGAATAGTTCATGGAAATATCCATTGATGATATCGTACTATACTTGGCATTTGGGGAGGAGCGTGTGAGATATTTGATGATGGTTATGGATGTAATCCCAGAGAACCATTTATATGGGATGATATAAATTTCTTAGTTATATATTCAACATCCACTTATAAGTAAATTTCAAATTAGACAATGGAGTAACAATTTTTTTAGGAAATGTTGATTTAGAGATACCTTGGGAGAGACCTAATAGTTTGTCATAGATTCTGAGATTGCTTGGGTTGGAAGGCTACTATCTGTGATTTATACAGAATTTCTCAGTAATGCTTGAACTCTTGATTGTTTTAAATCATAAGGGGTATCATTTAATATGTATTGATAGGTCCCAGTGGTATTTTTCGAGTTCCATATTAGATTGAAAAGTTCCCCCATCTTGAGATTGCCATAGGATGGTGTTGAGTATGAAATATTCTCTGATGGATCAAAAAATGGGCATGAATGCATCCCAAGGAAGAGGTAGGAGGTTATTTATTATGGATCTTGACGAATGGGACCCCATGATAATAACTATGTGACCCCTAATATAGTTCTATATACATTTTTACACCGCGAATATGGGTTGACATTACCTTCTTGGTGAGTGGTTTGTCCCCATCTCTGACAACAAGAGTCTCAAGAAGATATTTTCATTGAAATATCTTAACATGAGACATAGGTGGTGGATATTTTTCCTATAATATTATTACTATGGGATATTATATTATTTAATTAAGGTCTAACTAGTCTAATATACTTTTAGTAAATGATTTTATTCACAATAATTTGAGAGATGTGTTGAAGAAGATGGCCAAGTTGCAATTATCCATAGTGGAAAAGGATGATACAACTTACATATGGCCAATGGTTTTACTCATAATATTCATAAATGTTTTAGGGAGGGTAAAATTAGAGATAATTACTATGGGATAGTGCATATTTGGATTTCCAATAGACATTCTCCTAATAGAGTATTTTTATGGTGCAGAAAATGTTATCAGTTTCTGAGGGTTGATGATGATTCTAGTGACACTGATCTATGATGTTTTGAGGGAGACTCAGAAATCATTGTTATCAGTATATCCATGAGTATATAATAAATTATGGACATTTGACATCATTATTTGTTTTTGGGAAATAATAATTGTGTTTCTGATTGTTTGTCTCAATGCCTCACTTATATAGAAGAGAAGTTTGATCACCAAGTTTTAGTGGGTTTTTAATTACCCATTGAGGTAACTAAATGCATGTGTAATGGTATATCAATATAATTCATGATGTGGAATCCATGATATTCTATAGGACATGATGAAACATTATATATCATAAAAACTCACTAATTTGGCCCTATTCGTAGCTGTTAGGTATAAATGTTTAGGGGAAATATTGGTATGCCTTTATATATAGGAGATAGTCAAACTTCACTTAGTTATATAGATGAATATTTCATATTATAATGCTCAATTGACATCATTACTTTAGAGAGTATTACATTAGGACTTTATGTCTTAGTTGAATTGAAACATGGTGTTCCACCCTTAAACAAATGACCAGACTGAGTAGAACATTCATGTTCTGGAGGACATGTTTTGGGATTGAATGTTAGACTTTAACTATAGTTGGGATGATCACAAAATTTTGGTGGAGTTCATGTATAACAACATTAAAAATTCTATAATATATATTTATCCATTTTAGGCCTCATAAAAAATAAATTGAGGGTCACCATTATACTAGAATGATCCAGAGGAGTCATCACTCATGGGCCCGAAGTTGTTGATATAAACATTAGATAAGGTACATGTCATATAAGAGCGTATAAGGACATCCTAGATCTATTAAAAGTATTATAACTACCATGGATAGGGGATATTGGAGTTTTATGAGGGATACCACATGTTTCAAGATATATCACATCAATGATGGTTATAATGAAAATGTTATGGTAGAAATTAATAAGTGAGATTTGTTATCCCTTTCCAAATACTTCATAGGGTCAGTGAGGTGGAATACCACTTGTCACTATAATCTTAGTTTGATCATGTATATCAAGTGTCCAAAGTATCACAACTGAATAGGATTGTGTAAAAACCTTAACATGTTATCGATTAGGATGAGAAAGATATTTAGGATGGATCTACCTATATAGAGTTTCTAGTAGAGATTAGGGATCTGTAAGAGAAGATCATTTGTGGAAATTTATTCCCTTAGTACGTGTCTGGTGGCAGGACAAGAATATTTAGGAGATAACTTGTGCAAAGAGAAGAAGATATAAGCTTAGTACACTCTCATTTTTTGTGTCAGTTTTCTTTTTTTTGATGAAAATCCTTAATGTGAGGATAATTGGACAACTCTATTTTTACTTTTTTTAAAAATGGAATAATTTAAGGAATATTTGAATGTTCAAGAGCTGAGTCATCACTATATTTTGGGGAATGTGTAGCCTCAGTACTATAATAATAAAAAATTGAAACATATTATATCACACAGACATAGTTTTCCCAAAATAATTGAATATCACCCTAGAAAATTCTTATTTATGAAACATGATACTTCTATTATATCCATAATGTGGGTTTTACCATTGGCATGAGATAATTGATGTGTGATTTTTTTTATTTATAAGTGGTCATGGGTGCATTGATATATAGATATATTAATTATTTAATTTCTTATTTATTTAATTACCATTTCTTATAACCCCAATTTTTAATCCCAATTATGGAAAAATCATAGTTTTATCTGTATAACCCTAGGGATTTGGATAGTTTATAGAGGATAGATTTGTAAAATTTCAGGAATATCATGGATTTATGATAAGTATCATTGAGTTTTAATTTTCTTATGGTTTTTATGGATCTCAACAGTTTCAATTTATCTTGAATTTTTATTCTTCAATGATCGATCCAAATTGAAGGTAGGGATTTTTTTTAATCCACATTTTGATATCCAAAATTTTACATGAATAAATATTTATAAAAAATTAAATCATTGTTCAATCGTTTATTTTGGTGTATGGTTTTATCTTCCTAGAATTTTGAATGGGCAATTTTTCAATTATTCTATCGGTCTGATGATTCTCTATCAACAGATTGAGTCCCACTTGAAAAATGGTTGTGGTTAATTCCTATTGTTTTTGTTTTGAACTTCTCTCCCCTTGTACTTTGTGAGTTCATATTTAGTGTTCCTTTGAATGATGGTTAGAAGAATTCCCCAAGACTGATCATTTTGTAATTGACCTTCAATGAAATAGATAATTTTTTTGGGTCTAGATTCCTGATCATAATCATGGATAATGTATTATGTGGTATTATGAGAGATTCAAGATGGTTTTTAAGATGATCATGTGTTTTTCATTCATGGAATTGTTGTTTTCCATGGTGATATGATGGGATCGATTTATGAGAAGATCAGGTAGCTAGAATATGGAAACTGGTGACAGATCAAGTAGGTCATCCCTAGATTCGAGTTCCTTGGATTGATTCATAGAATAATCATTGTCTAAGGTGGAATTGTTTAGAGAAGTTTAATAGACATGACACTTTAGAGAGTCATCACATAAAATCCATGTAATTTAGAGTACACACACTTTATAATCCCCTCTTATGATGTCTATGGTTTCCATAGTGAGAAAAATATCAGACATATTGTGTCTCTACCACACAATGTGTGACTCGATACTAGTGACTACAAGTGTACCCCATCGATACATAGGAACATGCATGTCTTGGTACACAAGTACAACTAGAGTGCTTTGGAATGAAGATGATAATATCACAGAACATGGATAGGGAACCTATAAATTATAATAGTACCCTGGAAAAACCATAGTATATCATCATGGACCAAAGTAAATGATAATAGGTCAGAATACAAGGTAATGACCAAGGTATCTAAGAAATGTTGTGTACTCCCAGTACACACCATGTAATTGTTTTAGGGTAGGTTGGGGCCCATTTTCTCTTTAGCCTAGAGAATTATTTCTAGGGTGTGTTCCCATAGTCCATCCCTAAATGTTATATAATTAATCCCATCTAGAACATACGATGATTGACCCATATACAAGATTAGTATCATATTTAGTTATGAATCCCTCTATTTTTCGTTGGGTGTCATCCTATATAATTCTTTTAGGGTTTGTAATATTTTTTCTAATTATCAGGGCCTGTGATTGACATATGAGTGGGTTTAATTAGGTTTGGGTTTGGAATCCACCACAAGACTTAGGTGAGATCCCTAATCAATGTATCAATATCTATAGAGTTTTAACATGTACTTACTCATGTCATGGAACAATGAGCATGGAATCTTAGATAATCACCATCAGTGTTATTAGACACATGGAGTGAGTTCTTTTTGAAAAGTGTTACCTTGAATCCTCATGTAGAATTCTAGGTTGGAACTTTGGATATGAACGTAACTTAATAATTGGCATCTATCTATAGTATATCTGGGTTATTACTACTATTGTGTCACATAATTATTTACATATCTTCTTGAATATTTATTGATTTGTCTTCTTAAGATTTATGCTTTTTTATTTTTAGGTGTTCTAATATGAATTTATTTACTCACCCTTTCATGGTAAATTTCCAAAACTTGTCATGTATTATGTATAAAAAATACCTCTTAACTAAGTGGTAGGTGGACCCAAATCTGGTAGGCAATAGTTGATGTAAAGACACTAGGGTTCATTATAGAAATTTCATTTGATAGTTATCACATACAAACTAGTAAGTTAAATTATTTTATGATTTTTTTGGTCCTATATTAGGAACTTTTATGATTTCCCAAACTTGTTTCATACACTATTTTGGGGAATAGTTGTATGAATTCATTTATTATATCATTTTTTTCATATCAACACTATATTGGGTGTTTAAAAAGTGTTCAGGTGTAGATATACCATAGCATAAGGCCTCCCATGTGTTAGAGATATACCGACATAGGGGTTTTCTTCAACCATTGGCTTATTGAAGGCGGGCTTGAAGTTTTACAATCATATTTCATCTAACTAGGAGGGAACCAGTGATTTAGGTCATGTTAGTGGGAGACATATAATATTAGTAGAAAAGTAATCGAAAAACACTTCAAAAAATCATGAAAATATAGGACTAAGTGGAAAAAATTGGGGTTTGGAGAAGAATCATCTAGGAATAATACTTCCATAAGACTCTTATTTTCATTTTTCTATATGAGAAAATTTTTGTATAATTATAAAATTGTAGTTTTTTTATTTGAATTTATAATGTGGAATAAAAATTATTCATTTCTTCGTCATTTTACCTTGAAATGTTTCAATAAATTTTGATAGATTTTTATCTAAATTAAGTGACCAATAAATAATGATGAGAACATATTTAATCGTTATCAATATTGATTAATATTAATGTTTAAAAGTAATTTAATACACCCAGTCAATCATTTTTATCATTGATAGATGGTTTGGAGACTATCATGAATAATGGAAATTCAATTTCACATTTTATTAGTAATTAATCAATTCAACAACTGATAATCCAAGTCTTCCCTTTTATCTAAACAACTATTTCCTTGTTCTCATGACGTAAAATTCATCAATTTCTCATTAGTTTCACTGTTTAATTTTATTTTATCACTTCTCCTCACACATTATTTGACATCATTTAACCACCTATTTTGGTTTTTTTCTTTTTATTAATTAAACACACCTTCTATCTAATCTTGTCCCTACTTCCACAATACTAGTATTAATGTAACTAAAAATAATTATTTGGTAAATTATTATGACACACAATAAATTTAACATAATAATTATCATGATTTAGCCATAAAATACTACACAATATTAATATTGGTTAATCCCACCAACCAGTGGATTCTCTAGTATAACCTTATCATCGATTATAATGGGCGTAGGTTATTTTATCCTAACCCATTATTATTTACACACCAATAATTAACCACAAGGTATTTCAAATCTAGATTCCCACTTGAGAATGCAACATTACAATACATACACCTAAATATTAGATCCACAACAAGAAATTCCTATATCAGATCCTTGTAATTTCTATATCAAAAAAAGATGATCTTCATGTGTGAATAGATTTGATCACCAATCTGATCATGTAACTTCATTCAATAACTTTTAAATTTTATTCCCCTGGTAATATTTTATAATCATTAAAATCTATCCAAATGATCAACATTATATTTCTTACTCATAATATAGAATACTCTGATTTTATTATCTTCTTATACAAATAATTATCTCCCAACATAATTCTCATAATTGTTCTATTCTTCAACACTTTATAATTATCGAGTTCATCATTACACCTACTCATCTTCATCTACATTTCTGAACACTTCTTTCTCATCACTTATTATAGTTTTCCCATCCCCATAATTTGTTTATTTCTCCAATGAAATATTATTACAACTCAATTTTAACTTTTTGGTTCTCTTGAATATCAAATAAATTTGAGTTAATTCATTTTCATTCATCAACAATAGTATTCATATTTGGAATATATTGAATACTTTTTATCCTCTAGACAAAAACATGGTAATAAAATAATTACATTGGTTCCCCCACGATAATACATGTTATTATTAATAGATAATTAATATAGAAAAAATATCCACATACTTATTTAAAAAAATAATATTTCATTCCCAAACTCCTCAAATATCTATAATGGTCCTCCAAATAGAAGAATTTAAATATATATCTTTCTATCTACATAAAAACCTAAATATAAATAATCTAAATTTCTTTATGCATAACATGCACACAAAAATAATTTTTCAATATCATCAATTTGGTTCATATTAAAATATTTATCACATCTTTCTTAACCTAAAACAAAAAAAGTCTACCTAATTTCAGTACAAAAACAATTTTTTGGAAAATATCAGTAATAATATCATAAGAATATTTCATTTCATGACTTATTTTAATATATAATATTCATAAAAACACTTTAAATTAAAACATATTTATTAACATAGTTATTCACCAGATAATCTTTTATCTAAATGTTTAATCATATTTCTTATTATCATCATGATATTTTTAACATGAAAGCATAACTTCAGCATCATTATATTTATTTTTCATCTGAATATACATTTTTGGAACCTAAATTTCAAAAATTAATAATTCTTTCAAACTTATTTTTATTTTATCTTCTTATCCATTCAAAAATATAAGATCTATTAATTTTTAAAATGTATTAATATTCATTTCTGGGTGTTTATAACAATTAATACAATGAATATACGATTTTTAATCAACTCATTCAGACTTCATAATGTAAAATCTATAAAAGATGACTGTTAATATCTATTAAATATATAATTTTTCTAAATGTTGATGCTTACAGAAACTGATTAAAAATTATATAAAACCCAAATCAACCTTACTCAAGTTTATTTCCTTACAAATGATTCTTATTAAGATTCAAAATGATGTTTTTATAGATCTATCAGATATTTTTAATGTTACCAATAGATGATTACATAGTGGGATGATCCATATATTGATAAGGATTCATACCTATATAGCCAGATGTTGTTTATATAAGGAGAGACTAATGTTTTCAAAAACCTAGAAAATTCTTAGATGGGTAATGAATGATTCCAACATAGATATTTCTTTCCAATTTTGAAATATCTATAGGATGAGATGATGCTTATTAAAATCAAGGGATTATATTTTTGTAGTGGATACTTTATACTAAAAGTTTTTATAATTTTTGAAATTCTCAAAGACATGTAAAATTCATAATTGTTTACGTTAATTTATGGTTATTCTAATTAAACTACAACCTTCTCATTTCTCATCTAATATAGTTTAAATACTATATACATTTGCCTTCAAACTAAGTAATTGAATGATTGATTCTTTATAAAACATAAAATAGCTTCCTTATTAAGTAAAGAAAAATAAATCATCATAAGATATATTCTTACAAACATTATTCAATTCATGTTAACTATTAATTAAAATGAATCAGTATCCATAAGAATTTTTCTTTTGTATATGAAGACCATCTCCCCAATTTTCTAATGTAAAGGGTTCATGCATCTCTTTGAAAATAGGAATAAAAAAATAGCTCTAATAGAAAAAATAACCCATTTCTAAACAAAATGGATATTTATTAACAAATTAATTATTGAAATCAAACCAATTGATATTAAAAGTTATTTACACAAAATTATAACTTTTCTTTCTAACAACAAACATTATGTTTCGGTCCACCAGTGCATACATGTTTTCATGATACTATTCACTTTGGGGTGTCCAATGTAAGGACCCAAACCCTTATTGGCCAAATCAGTTTCTTATATTAATATATTGTTATGTCTACTAGAAAGTATCATCATAAAGGATCTAATATTTTAGTATTTTTAGAAAACCAAACAAAGCCTAATATTTACATTACAACTTGAATGAAAAAACATCATTGCATCTACCTTAGAAACACCCATAAACACATAGATTATTCCAACAATTAATTTATAATAATATTCATCGTCACATACTAGAGAAAAGTAAAACATAAGAAAGCGGTGAGATTATATTATTAGTAAGGTAAATTAATATAGTGTATTTTATCATAAAAAACATTATTCAAGGTGAATAACTGACAACACGTGCCTTTAAAAATAAACATGAGCATAATATGGAAGGAATGAAATATTAGTGAATAAGAACATATAACTAATAAAATGAGAATTAAACGTAACCATGGATAATATAATAATATAAAAATTCACATGGTTTATAAATTACTATTATAATAATGAGGGAATTCATAATGTTGGACTTCTAAAACATGTTGTCAAGGCCTCCACCAAGACGTCTGAAAAGGCCAGGGTAATGCCTCAGCCAAAACCCAATTCTATTTGGTCTTATGAGACCTATATATTAATATAATGGATATAGAGTACCCCAACCATCACTTTATATGTCCAATTCATTCTTCATGTGAATGGGGTTAAACATAAACATTATATATATATGAAATTTAAATAACTTTCCCCAATTTTTAATCATCATTACTAATCATTCTGAGTAGTATGGTGAATCATATCAAGATAGAACATCCATAGTCAAAATAATCCAAAACATTTAATAAAATATGGTGGATGATAAACATAATATATTGACTTTGATAAGACATAAAATTAAGTAGATCTGTTGAAATAGACAAAAATACACTAGCAAAATCATAGATGAATTTTTGAGAGAAATACACTTTTACTATGAAAAAATGAGTTCATTGAGAAAAATATTTGCATAAAACTAGGAATTAACTAATATAGTTATTCAAATAGAAAATGTGTGGTTTTATAAAAATAATTTAGTATTAAAAAATATAATATAGTTCACTTGAAAATAGGTAAGAATTCGATAAGTTCCCTTTAATTAGGATTGCTTATCTTGATGAATTGAGAATAAAACCCTTTAAAAATATGTATTTTCCAAAAAACGAATGATTAAATTATCATCATATATTTTTTTGGAAAATATATTAAGAATTTATAATAACTATATAAATTAAATTAAATATTAAATTAGTTTATATGGGATTAAAAACAACCCAAATGAAAATGAAGGATGGAGAAGGAAACCCTTTCCTTATTTCCGAAAGAGTTCTCCACTTGACATTAACACATTGGGTAATAAAATTAAAAATATTAATTAATTATTTAATAAAATTTTATATATTTAATTAATTTATTACTATATTATAATTTATATGTCCTTATTGATGAGTTATAGGGTTTATTTTTATCATTCGGGAGCATTCATTTTTTGGTTTTCATGATTAGTTAACTAGTTTATAAGTAATAAAGCTCATCTAAATGGGAATAATATTATAGAATTGGAATTAAATGTTTTTAATGATCATTAATAATTGTAAATGGTTATATATAGCATATGGTTATATGGTATAATGATGAATCATTAGATAAGACATTTCATGATAGTCCTCTAGATTATTACGACGATATTTCAATCACCATGAACTAGTTTTATTGTATGAATTATTATTATATATACACTATTTATAGAAAAATACATAATTCATTGTATATATTTTATAATATGTTTCAACTATAAAAATGTTTTCATGGGAATCCTTTAAGGAGAAATTATAGAATGATAGTTCTTCGTCCATAAAGGTTGTAAATCAGTACCTCCCAGATGGTGATTTTATTTTTAAAATAAAAGAGGGGAATTAAAGAGATTGATGATGGATCTTCCATTAACATGATATAATTATTACTTATAAATGATACTATATTTATCATGGTTATTTGAAAAGAAGATGTGAGGAGAGAATAATAAAATAAATAACTTGAAAAGAAAAATAATAGTGAAGTGTATTTTACCTCTTGAATACTCCTCCTTGAGAATCTCATTAAGGGGATTGATTGTGGCCTTTCGATGAGACAATGATCTTATGGACGTTATGGAATAGCTTTAGAAGAGTATTGGGCACAAAAATGACATGTTTTAGGGCTTGGAAGGAGGGAGGAGAAGAGGGAGTGAGGGGTGGTTTTATAGTGGAGGAGATGGAAAATTTATCATTATATTATCAATTATTTTATTATATTTATCAAGAGAAAAAATTATGTTCATTCTTGTGATGAAATATAGTAATAAGTGCATGTTATTTTAAAAATGGGTTCTTTCATCCTCTATGACTCAAGGAATAGTTTGTTTAGCTTATAATGTATTTATATCTAAAATTACCATATTTTTCTATTCAATAATAATTCATGTATTTTTGAAAAATACCAATTATTCTCAATAACCATTTTTTGATGTGTAGAATTAAAAAATCAACTCCATTTCATGAAAATAATTTTCTAAATATGAAACTTTTATTTTTAAATTCAAATCACCATTTACTAAAAAAATACAGTTTTTAAAATTAAAAATGATTTTATAACAACCTAAAAAAATTAACTATGGTCTTATTAAAATTTACTAAAATAATAGGGAAAAAAATATTGAATTATGAATAAATTTTATAAAAATTAATTTTTTAAATCATTTTATTAATTATAAAATTGTAATTAAAATATTATTATCCACAAAAATTCCAACACTTAATTATTAATTTTTTTAATATTCAGTACTTATACCATGATATATGTAAGAATATGGGTTTTTAGAACGGGTCAAAATCCCAACCTTGTTTGAATTTTTGACTTGTTTCTGAGGAAACTTGATAAAATGGGCAATTTCTAGAAATTTACAGACTACACTCCATATATATGTTATGCGAGTACTGGTCGTGTGCTTGCCGAGTACATGTCGTGGGATGACCGTGTAGAAATTTCATACTACATAGTGTGTCATTTCAGACACGTCGTGTACTAGTGACTGTATGGAGGCCATACATGGTGTGTAGGCCTATTGACCGGGAAGAATCGCTTTGACCAAGTACACGTCGTGTCCTCCTTGGACCCTCCATGTAGTCAGGTCGTGTATGATAGAAATACATGGCGTATGGGTAAGTCAGCGAGGAAGAGAAGGAAAACGAAGTACACGCTGTGTACCCCTTCGTACATGTCGCGTACTCATGTCGATAGGTTCTGGAAAGTAAGTCGGCAGAATTCCAGCCACCAAATGAACAGTTAAATGATATACACGACGTGTACCCATAAAATACACAACCTGTACATTCTTTTTTCTTCTTCTTTAAAATGTGAAGTAGCCTTGTTTTTGAGGAAGAACACATTTGTGTCGCCTGGTTTCGTGAACCAAGCTAGCCAGAGCTAATTTCCTCTCCCAGTTCTTCGTACAAAGTCATATTCGATCACGGTTGGATGCGTTGGAACCCCCTCGATAAGGCCTCAATTCCTCTTCATCCATTTTGTTTGATTCCTGTTCTAGAACGAGTTATTGGGGTTTTAGGGGTTTTGACTCTTTTGTAGATATACCACAATTTGGCCTAAATTGGATTCTGTTATTAGAGGAGTAACATCCTACGAGTCTTAGGTAGGTGGTTCATACCTTTTTTTGTGTTTTCATGGTCATTTGGGTGATGCGCCTTCGGTGTGTTTTCAGGTATTTTGAGAAGGACCCATTTTTATCTGATATTGCATATTATATTGTTCATTGACCTATGGGATACCTTTGGGTATGCCATGTTACTAGTTTTACTTGAGCGGGGCTGGGTGAGGGGTTTTTGCCCATCCGGCATTTTGGCTGGGGGACTCCAAAGTGGTTATATTTGAATTATAATGTTTTAAACTGTTGAGTTTAGTTTATTGAACTTGATATAATATTGTTAAGGCATTCAAGACCTAAGTGCTGGTATGGGGAAACACCTTACATAGTGCAATTCAACTATTTATATTGTGTTTCCTATTTATGTGTTCTGTTTAAATATGTTATATATGAAATTGATCAATTTCATGTGCTGGAACCTTTGGTTGGTGTAGGGAATGGCCTGAATATTTTTGAGTGATGCTGGTCAAATGTTGGGCTGGGCCCGGGTTATGTGGCGTTGTTTTAACCATGGGATTGGGTGTCACAGACGTCAGCTTGATGCAGTACGACTATCAGGTCGGGCATGACCTGAGTTACTTGGATGGAAAGGCCATCAGACTTGAGCGGCATGGTCGCAGGGGCATGAAGATTCAGATGTGTGGTGGCTTAGGTACTATTTTTGTTATTACCACTCTCCTGGAACATTGATTAGTGTGCACACAGAGAAACTCATAGATGTGGTTGTTTTTACCACTCGTGTGGGTAGAGGCCCACAAAGATGCGGTTTAGGTAGTTTGGTTGGGGGTGCTTGTCGTAGAAAGCCACATGGGAGGTGAGGAGCCTTCAGGGGATAACATTGAGGCTATCGGGTTGGGGGTAGAGGCTCGCCATTATTTGAGGGAAGATATCACTGTCCCTATGGAAATTTATTTGAGGGAAGACATCGTTGTCCCTCTGATTATTTATTTGAGGGAATACATCGTTGTTCCTCCGGGTTACTTCTAGGGAGTGCCTTCGGGAGGTCGGTACTTGAGGGACGCGGTGTCCGGAGGCACCAGGTTCCAGGTTACTATTCTTGGGTATGACTTTGGGATGTTGGTAATTGAGACACATGGTGTCATGGGGCACATGGTGCTAGGTTATATGAAAGAGATTTCAGCGTTGGCCAAAGCATGTGACACTCCATTGTGGCTGATGAGCACTAGTGGAGTTTGTGATTATCTGTGCATTGTTCTTTTTACTTATTTTATTATAAATGCATGCCTGAAAAAACAACTATATTAGGTATGAACAGTTGTGTGGTATCCTATTGAGATTTGTCTCACACACTACATAGGCCCTTCGGGACACGTGTAGACTTTATGGATTTATGTGCAGGAAAGAGGCCAACCTCAGGAGTTGGGCTGCATTAGTTGTTTCATGGAGATGGTATGGACAATGAGGTCTTACCAAGCTGGAGTTACTCTGTTTTTTTTGTTTTCCATATCAGTATGCTTATTTTTTGTAGCTACAGTTGGTTATCCATTGACACCTTTTTATATTCAGATATGTATGACCTGCTTTGGATGCATGTTTTATTGTTCAGTAGTAGTTACATGTGATCAACATACTGTTTTTTTTTCTACTATTGTTGTTATATTTATTTCTTCCGCTATTTACTAAGATTGAATGTACTTCCGCTCTACGGATCTGGTTCGAGTCTTCTGAGTCATTTATGCCATTGCATCTTTATTATTATACTTGGACTAGTATCCTTTTTATTATCCTATGAGAGGGTATAGCCTCCACACTATACCTATCGGACCCTCACTGATAGTCGGTAGCATTTGGCGTTTGGGGAGGTGCACCTATGTCAATAACACCTGACCCGTTTAGCACTGTTCGGGTGGATGTTCAGGTCTAGGTCATTACAAAGTGTTATCAGAGGAGTTCATGACAAGTATTTAGTAGCATCATTTTACTCGATACTAATGATATTGAGACCTATCCTTTATTTCTTCTGGTTTTTCTATTAGGGATATGGTAGACTGAAGATAGGTTGTTACTGGAACTAGGTTTCTAGCTTGTACTTGGGTGCCTACAGCCCCAGGTACAAGGGATGGACCCATTTTCCATGGGTGGGAATTTCTGTTTGTGTTTTTCTCAGATTATAGTTTATATAATTTCCACCTTAATGGCACACTTGGTGTGTGAGGTTATGATTTTGATATGTAACCCTTGACCCGGTGCAGTAAGGGAGAATTGGACCTTGGCCTGGTATGGCAAGGCTTGTTTTCTTGGATTTTGATAGGCACATTTTAGGGTATTTAAATTTCATAACTATGTGTAGGCTTTTTCAAGTGATAATACCATGTGAATAAAAATAAATTTCCAAGCTTATGTGCTCTGAACTTTGAATAGGTGAAATTACTTATAGAATTTCATTTTATTCTAATGTTAATGCCATGCTTTATATTATGTAGAATTGCATGTGGTAGGATATTTGGGTCTGGCTCTTGTGTGAGCAGGTAGGTACTTTAGATGAGGTGATTTTGATCAACAGGATTTGGGCGACTCAGTCGTCAGTTTGAGGCAACGTTGGCTTTCAGGAAGGGCATGGCCCGAGGTACTATTGATACATGGACCTGCTAGGGGCGGGTAAGGAGGCCATGTGGCTGAGATGCCGTGGGGCATGGGTTGTAGTGGGGGAGAGTAAGGGTAGTAGTTATGCACTACCATTTAATGTTTTCCTTATCCAAATTGAATATATATAGTTATATATATATATATATATATATATGGGTTGTCTAACCATTTATGGTATTCCGAGGATTCTGATTTGGGTGACTCAGATGGAGTGTCAGACGAGAGATGATACAGTGCTGCAGGTGCAGGATCAGGTTCAGGATCTGGTGCATGCAGAACAAGAGATGCATGTATAGGCTCAAGGATAGGATTATGTTCAGGATCCAGTGTAGGCAGGACAATAGCTGGGTTTGAAATCATTCGGGTCATGGCTCGTTGAGAAGCTCCGATATAGCCTAATTCATGTCTTGCAGGGGATCGACAGAGGCACACCGGGTATAGATCCATCTATGGAATACCTGACGCTGGAGTTCTAGTCATAGCACCTACAATTTTTTCCAGGTGAGTGTGGTCTGCAGGTAGCTGAGAACTGGATAGAGAGCATGTAGATGATCTTCGACCAGCTCGAGACACCTCCAGGGCGGAGGGTCAAGCTGACGACATACATGCTGTGGGGATCGGAAAAGCGTTGGTGGGATGTGTAGGTTCAGGCTCGTAGGCACAAGAGACTGGCATGTAAGGACTTCGAGGAAAGATTCTTTGAGAACTTCTACCCCGAGACACTGAGAATAGAGAGATCTCAGGAGTTCTTGAGTCTTTAGCCGGGAGACATGTCTGTCATGTTCTTTGCAGCTACCTTTACAGAGTTGTCTCTCTTTTCACCTGGTATGGTAAGCGATGACGCGGCTGGGGTGTGGTGCTTTGAGGATGGATTACGACACACCATTCGGGTCCAGGTGAACATCTTCTGGCTAGGTTCCTTCTCAGACGTGGTGAATCATGCACTCATAGTAGAGGAAAACCAGAGGGATAGACCCCAGGTTGGCCGAGGAACAGTTTCAGGTGATTGTTCGGACAGCAGGAAGTGAGGAAGGGATGAGTTCCAGTAGGGTAGTCAGGCCAGGGACTTAGCTAGACCACCTCGTAGCAGTCCTTCATTGCTTTTCTTTCATTGTGTATAGCTAGGAAATTTTCAGACTCAATGGTATAGTCCTCCAAAGAAGTTCCAGGCATGTGGACAGGTCAGGCACCTTGAGAGGTTATGCAGGAAGCCTTCTCAGAGAGCCAACATATAGGTACCAAGACAGATGGTCGCATCTAGAGTTAGTTCGGGTTCAGTACCAGGAGTGGGTAGACGAGGCTTATCTGCACGTGGAGGACGTGACAGAGACAACATGATCCAATTGAGGGGTCAGTGGCCGGTGGCTGGACCAGCACTGCAGGGAGGTCAGGCATCAGGCAGTCATGCTTCTGGCCAGGTTCACGCTATGGAGCTACCGGAGGCTGAGCAGTCTTATGAGCTAATGATGGTTAGAGGTACACCATTGTGTGTCCGTGATTTCCATGTTTTCTTTTTGGCATGACCTGTAGAGTCATATCCATTTTGAGTACATGTGGTGCAAATAATCTATTGTAGCTAACTAGATGCTAGTCAGTGGGATTGGCACCATATCGGGTGCGTGATATATATATATATATATATATATATATATATATATATATATATGTGAGATGCATAGAATCAGGGCATCGAGGATACGGGTTACTTGAGGTGCCTTGGGAATCGGGGAATCGAGGATGCAAGTTACCTGAGGTGTCGTGGGTATTGGGGCATCAAGGATGTAGGTTACTTGAGGTGCTAGGCACTAGGACCTCGTGGAGGTAGACACTGATGCAGTGCAGGATACGTTGGGTGTTGGGAATGATAGGGGAGCACCAATGAGGTGCAAGGGTGACGATGCATCACGGAAGTAATTTTCACCCGAAGAACATGTTAGTAAACTTTTTTTGTTGTGAGTTTTGTTGGGTTGAGACTATGTTAGGCGATTCCTAAGGTGGGGAGCCCCCTTGAAGAATTTAGTCAGGACCATTGAGACTAGGGAAATCTGGGTTACTTTGATCAGGGTGGTATGTTCGGTTCCATCTCCAGGTTTCATTTTATAACTTGGGGATGAGATATGTTAAGATGGGGAGATTGTAAGAAATCGAGTTTTTAGAACGGGTCAAAATCCCAACACTGTTTGAATTTTTGTCTTGTTTATGAGGAAACTGGATATAATGGGCAGTTTCTAGAAATTTCCAGACTATATGCCATGTACAATAAGTACACATTGTGTATATGTTTTTTTAGTACTGGTCGTGTTCTCACTGAGTACATGTCATGGGACGACCCTGTAGAAATTTCATAAAACACGACATGTCGTTTCAGACACTTTGTGTACCAGTGACCATGTGGAGTCCATACATGGCATGTAGGCATGTTGGACGGGGAGAATCACTTTGACCAAGTACACGCCATGTCCTCCTTGGACACACCGTGTAGTCAGGCTGTGTATGAGAGAAATACATGGTGTTTGGGTAAGTCGATGAGGAAGAGAAGGAAAACAAAATACACACCGTGTACCCCTAGGTAAACATTGTGTACTCATGTTGGAAGGTTCTGTAAAGTAAGTCAGCGGAATTCCAGCTACCAAATGAACAATTAAATGATATACACGGTGTGTAGTCATAAAGTAATCGTCGTGTACTTTCTTTTTTTTCTGCTAAAATAGGAAGTAGCCTCATTTTTGAGGAAGAACACATTTGTGTCGCCCAGTTTTGCGAACCAAGCTGGACGAAGCTGATTTCCTCTCCTGGTTCTTCGTTTTAAGTCATGTTCGATTACGGTTGGATGTCATGGAACCCCCTCGGTAAGGCCTCGATTCCCCTGAAGTCGTTTAGTTTGATTCCTGTTCTAGAATGAGTTATTGGGGTTTGTGCAGTTTTGACTCTTTTGTATATCAACCGCGTTTTAGCCCAAATTGGAGGAAATTATTGGAGGAGTAACATAATATTAGTCTCAGATAGGTGGTGCATACCGTTTTTTGTATTTTTTTGGTCATTTGGGTGATGTGGCCTTCAGTGCATTTTCGGGTATTCTGAGCGGGACCAATTTTAATCTGATATTGCATATTATATTGTTCATTGACCTATTGAATACATTTGGGTATGCCCTGTTACAAGTTTTTTCTTGAGCGGGGCTGGGTGAGGGGTCATTTCTCATCGGTGAATTTTGGCTAGGGGATTACAAAGGGGTTATATTTGAATTATAATGTTTTAAACTATTGAGTTTAGTTTATTGAAGTTGATATAAGTTTGTTAGAGGCATTAAAGACCTCAGTGATGGTATGGGACAAAACCTTCCATAGTGCAATTCAACTGTTGAGATTGTTTTTCCTATTTATGTGTTCTGTTTAAATATGTTATATATTCAATTGCTTAATTGCATGTGCTGGACCCTTTGGGTGGTGTTGGGCATGGCCCAGATATTGTTGAGTGATGCTGGTCATAGGTTGGGCTTGGCTCGGGTTATGTTGGGTGGGTTTGACCACAGGATTGGGAGTCATGGACATCGGGTTGAGGTAGTGTGACTATTAGGTCGGGCCTGGCCCAGGTAACTTGGATGGTGAGGCCATCAGACTTGATCAGCATGGTTGCAGGGACATGAGGTGTTAGATGTGTGGTGGCTTAGGAACTATTTTGGTGATTACCGCTAACCTAGAACATTGAGTAGTGTGCACACAGAGATACTCCGTGATGAGGTGGTTTTGACCACTTGTGTGGGAAGAGGCCCCTGTAGATGTCATTTTGGTACTTTGGTTGGGGGTTCTTGCCATAGAAAGCCACGTGGGAGGTGAGGAGCCTTCCGTGGATAGCATTGTGGCTGTCGGGTTGGGGGGTAGAGGATCACCATTATTTGAGGGCATATATTTCTATCCCTCTGGCTATTTATTTGAGGGAAGACATTGTTGTCCCTACGGTTATATATTTGAGGGCAGACATTGCAGTTCCTCCAATTTAGTTCTTGGGTGTGCCTTCAGGATGTCAGTACTTGAGGCACGAGGTGTAAGGAGGCACAAGGTGTCGGGTTACTATTCTTGGGCGTGCCTTCGGGACGTCGGTACTTGAGACACGCGGTGTCAGGGGGCACATGGTGCCGGGTTACGTGGATGAGATTCTACCGTTGGCTGAAGTAGGTGACACTCCATGGGGGATGCTGAGACCGTTGGAGTTTGTGATTATTTTTGCATTGTTCTGTTTACTGATGTTCTTATAAATGCATACATTTGTAAACACTTATATTAGGTATGCACCATTGGGTGGTATCCTACAGAGATTTGTATCAAACCCTTTAGGGGCCCTTCAGTATGCGTGTAGACTTTATGTATTTACGTGCAGGAAAGAGGCCAGCCTCAGGAGTTGGGCTGCGTTAGTTATTTCATGGAGATGGTATAGACCTTGAGGTCCTACCTAACTGGTGTTACTCTATTTTTTTTCTTTTCAATATCAGAATGAGTATTTGTTGTAGCTATAGTTGGTTAGTAATTAGTGCCTTTTTGTATTCAGATATGTAGGACCTGCTTTGGAAGCATGTTTTATTGTTTAGTAGTAGTTACATGTGATCATCATGTTGTTGTTTTTATTTCTTCTACTATTGTTATATTTATTGCTTCCACTATTTACTGAGATTGAATGTGCTTCCTCTCTTAGGGTCTGGTTCGATTCTACTGAGTCATTTATTGCACAACATCTTTACAATTATACTTGGACCAGTACCGTTATTATTATCCTCCAAGAGGGTATAACATTCCCACTATACATATCCGACCCTCGCTGCTAGTCGGCAACGTTTGGCCTTCAGGGAGGTGCATCTAAGGTAGTAGCACCTGACTTGTTTGGCATTGTTCGGGTGGCTGTTCGGTTCTGGGTCGTTACAATATAATAATATCATTTTTTCATTTATATGGTGCCCAAATTTTATTTATACCTTCATGGTTGAGGTTACTATTTATTAGGCTGATTTACTGTTCATAAGGGTCATCTTACTATTATAATGCCTCGACCCCAGTTACACAAAGTCAGTGCATTATTACATAACATTGGCATGATCACAAAATATCAAGTCTTGAATGACCGATTAATTTAGTAGCTTTGAAACACTAGATACATTCATAAGCATTACATTACATCACAAAGTGAAAAACTACAACAACATAGTCTCCATAGTCCACACACATATCCCCTCAAGATATCCCTATAGGTCAGTCATTAAATACTTATTCACATCCTGGGAAAAATAAAACATATAAAGGGGTGACCTCAGATGCTCAGTAAGAATAACAATATAGCGGAAACTATCATAAATAAGCATAAACATTTAAGGCAATGTATAACTAAAAGAAAATCCTTTTAAACTTGAAATTAGGCATAATATGAAAAAGATAAAGTGAAATAATTTCATTTACTTATTCACATGGATATTCTACTAGTTGAATAATCACAGGAAATATCAATAACCACTTTCATAATGATGGAATGCATAATGCCAGACTATCATAACCACAGAGTCAAGGACTTGTCCAAAGACTACAAATAATATTTTGTCAAGGCCTTGTGCCAAGACACTAGTTTGTCACATGAGACCTACCGATGGATCGAGGAGCTATAGCGGGCACCTCCTGTCACTTACTAAGTCCAATGCATTCCTTATATGAATAGGTTTAAACATAACATAAACATTCGTATTAAAACTAACATACCAAATGTCAATACATTCTCCATTAACCATGAATGGTATAAAAATAACTCATCCACAATCAAACATATCACAAAATCTTTAATACAATATGGAAGTTTTGTATCATAAAAATTTAACTTCAAATAGGCTTAAAATCCATCAAATGATGTTGACATAGATGAAATCAAAAATATTTAAGAGAAATATCTTATTTTAATAAATCATTTAGAAGTCACATAATTATAAAATAAAACATTTACTTTGAAAATATTTTTATAAGATTGTAAGGGAAGCTTCGACAATTTTATAATGGCGGAAAATAGTCTCACATGCCATATGAGTTAAAAATACATTCTTACCTTAATTTTGTCAAAAAGGTTAAAAGTACCTTGTTTGGGAAATGACAGAAAGATACCTTTCAAACCATTTTATGAAAATTCAAACAACGTTATAAATGACTTTAACCCATAGTATAGTAAATAGTAAAAATGTTTTGGAATACATTTTTATGAAACATGGATGTGGATGATACAGAGGTCCCAGTAGATAATTAGGTATAAATAACCTCAGATAATGAAGAGATTGTGAAATTAACCCTAGACCTGTTCATTTCCTTGTTCGAGGGTAGGTTAACCTCCTATAAAATGGTGAAATAATTTTTATTAAATTATACAAGAATCATATACATTAATATGATATCATATATGATCTTTTAACATTGGTTTGTTAATAATATCTTAGTATTATCATTGTTTCGGGTGCTAACTGATTCTTTTTCCTTTATATTCATTGTTATTTGAGTAATATTTGTTATTTATGTGATGTATCTTATTCATATACATAGTTATATCAAGTCTTTAAACATTATTTTTAACCATATAATTGAAATTAGTCTTGAATGGATACGAGGGGAATGAATCTCATCGCGTTCGTGGAGACGGTAATCCGTACGTACGCACGAGCGACAATATCATTCTTTTGATATCAAAATAATTTATAATTGGATGTTATATCATATATAAAGAATCAGTATCTTTTTAAATTTATTATTTATATGAATTACACATCATTATTATACCCATCCAAATAATAATGTATTGAATAACAATTACACCACGACGTGGAGACTGTAATCCGTACGTACACACGTATTGTGACATGTCATTCAATGGATGGATAGAATAATGAATACGAATGTACCATATTTATAATAACATCACATTATATATAAGATACTGGTTTTATTATTTTAGAATGTAAATAACAAGGATAGAAGAAGTGGAAGATGAAAAGAACTTAAAAGAGGGTGGTGAAATTATTACCTCTTATTCAAGTTCTTCCTTTTGATTTGATCAAAAGGGATCCATAAGATGGATTTCTTACTAAAGTAATCCCACTTTGATGAAGTGAGGGAAGTTGAGAGTGTATATGTGCAGGGGTTGGCTGAGCCAAAACGTTTTTAAGGTGTGAATTAGAGAGAAGGGGGGCCCTTTTATAAGAGGGGTGAGGGGCAACTTAGGAAAAGCTAGAAATATTATTTTATAATAAACTCCTTTTTGGTTTCTAATGGCTCAAAAATATATTATTTAAAGGGTAAGGTGGGTATGAGTCACAAACTACTCAAACAATAGGTATTAGACAGGTTTGGGTCACTATATTAACTTTATCATTTAGATTTAACTCTTAGTTAAATAGATTGACATTTACCATGTATTTTTATACTTTTATATTATATGGTTAATAAACTTACTATATAAATACAAGAGAACCCCAAGTGGTTCATTAATTATACACCTATCATTATATAAGTCCTTTGGTTAACCTTATATTTTTAGGAATATAATATCAATTAATAATATAATATTTGTTTTGAAAACTCTTTTATGTAAATTTTGACACTATTTGGTATTTTGTTTTTTCTAAATTCATAACAGCATTATTACTTCGAAAAAAATTCCTCAAACAAACAATAATATGTAATATTAACATTGAAAATTTTGGTAATACATAAAAAGTCTCAAATTACCTTTATTTCGTTATTTATAATATCAATTATTTTAATATATCATTAATTAGGTAATTTCTACATCACCATTGTGTCATAAATAAATTAAATTATTTAATGCCTAAAAATTATAAATAAAATACTATTTTGTAGGAAACATTTCTATATTTCTAATTAATATTTATAATCTATTTTATTTTATGCATAACCCTATATTAATAATTTTTTATTTATTGAACATTGATTTTAACTCTTTTAACTCTTTTTTAAATAAAATAATAATAAGTGTCCTAATTTAATCCAAGTGGACCAAAGAGGTTCATATTTTATTCTTGAGGTTTTTTTTGGTAAAATTATACATATCAAATAGAATTAGTACATTTTTTAGTTGTAAAGACTCATAAATTTCAAGGGAATTTTTTTTCTTAATTTTCTTTGGGATTTTACGAATACACAGTTTCTAATGGAACCTGATTCCGAGGCTCGGTGTTCCCGGAATCAATTTCTGAAGTTTAGCTCGGGTACATTCAGTGAACGAATGAGTTGTTTTTCCTAACTTTTTAACCGGGGCTCAGAACCTAAATCTGAGGGCACCAATGAAACCGTAGTGCCGGTAATTTCTTAGGAAGAGCTTTTCTGGAGTTGCGTTTGCTCGGGTGAGGTTGTTATATTAATTGGTTAACTGAAGAGTGAAATAAAAAGTTGTGCTACAATTTTTATTTCTATTCTAAGCAGTTATAGCCTGTGTATGGAAGATGAGGTGGGACCCACTACATCCTAACTCCACTTGGTAGAATAATAGTGAGGTGGGGCCCACACGAGCCTCACCCATTCAAATCCCTTAAAACCTCTCTCATGCTTATAATTGTGTAACACACCCGCACCCCCATTAATTTGTATCTCCTACACATTAAAACACATGCCAATAAAAACCATCATTAATTAGACAACGCACGTTAATTAATTTGGTGAATTAAATTTGATTTATGAAAAGGTTGTCATGAGTAATTAAATAAGAAAAGCCTTATTTTATTATTGTTGATCGTTGTGTGGAGATTTTTGGAGAAGAGGGCTCAAGTCTTGGAGATATTCTTCTTCCATGGAGAAGAATCCGAAGAACACCGACACGCTTCTCGATCTTCTTTCCACGTCAAAGAAAGGGGGACGCCAGATCCTTCATCAGGCGTGCACCGACGACATGTACGGATCCTCGTTCCGCGACGCCGTCTTCCACGACGTCATTTTCCAGCAATGATCCTCGTTCGAAGACTTCATTGAGGTAGGGGTATTTTTTGAGAATTATAATACTCCCATGTTTGTTTTCCTCTAAAACAGGAATGCATACCAACTAATTATCAAGTTGATCCATAGATTATTATTTGCGGGTTGGGGATTATCATTTGTGGGGAATTGTTGGAAGTTGTTTCAAACCACTAACGCAGTGGGTGTGGACCAATGAACAATTTCAAACCCACCGTTTTTCTATTCTTCATGCGTGGAGCATTTGGCGATGACGAAGTGGGACCAGAATGGAAATTGGAGGCCTTCGAAGAAAAGTACGGGTCTCGGGAGAGCCGTAGGTGCAGATGGCGGGCAAATCGGACAACCAGAGCACGTCCGATGGTCTGTAGAAGAAGCTGCAAGCGCGCCACGCCTGCACGGTGATGTCGGCGGTCGGAGACAGTGGTCGGCCACCAGGGGGCGGCGGCGCCCCAGCGCACCGCCCAGAGGAACCTCCGCCACTGAAGCCGCAGCGGCAGGAGGCCGGATCCCGTGGCTACGCGGGATCTGGAGGAGGAGGACGAGGCACCTACTGCGTCCGTGTAGCACAAAGGGGCGTGTCCCCCCAGCTCGGCCTGCTGGCCGAGCCAGCGCACCCCCCGGCCAGGCCGGGGGGGGGGGGGGTCGCACGGACCGGGCCGGGCCGGACACGGACCCGGGTCGGGGCGACCCGGTTCAGGCTGACACGGGGGGGGGGGGGGGGGGGGGGGGGGGTTGTGCCGGGCGGGCCGGGCCTAGACCCCCCCTTTCGGACTGTTTTTAGTCATATGCCCATATCGTGGGCTTCAGACCTCCGATTGACACACAGTCAATTGAGTTGGGATCTCTGGATCGAGTCGGTCATTTGGGTATATTACACTTAGGGTTTCAAGGAACAATTGGTATGGACAGGTTGGTTCGAACATGAAACCAACCGGGCCATCGGAGCAGAAACGCTTATTACTTGAGCTCTAGACGTCCGATTGAAGTGTCTTCGACTTTGTTGGTTTCCTCTTAGTGAGATGGACCTTTTGGCTTACTCCGCTCGGGTTTTGGATGTAGTTGGAGTATGGTCGGGTTAGTTTTGACTTAAAAACCAACCGGACCCCCGTGACGAAAACACCAATAACTCTCAGACCGGGCGTCCGATTGACGCGCCGTCTGTCATGTTGAGTTCCTATCGACGAGACGGAACATTGGGATACATCAACACCGGACTACGTGTCAGTTGATGTATCGACCCCGATTGGCTCGTGGAGCGGACCCTCCCGGAAACGAGTATACTGTGTGCGGGAACCCTAGAGCTGGCTGCGACGACGAATCCACTGAAATCTTCCATGGGTTCGACAGCGACGACGACTGCACTGATATCCTCCATGGGTTCGATAGTGATGACGACTGTACTAGGATCCTCCATGGATTCATCAGCGATGACGACCGTACTGAAATCCTCCGTGGGTTCGACGGTGATGACTACTGTTCTTTTATCCTATGTGGGTCCAACAGTACCACTGTTCTTGTATCCTATGTGGGTCCGGCAGTATTTGACTATGTACTAGTATCCTACGTGGGTCCGACAGAGTGGCTGGTCTAGTATCATACGTGGGTCCGAAAGCTTTGCTGGTCTAGTATCCGACGTGGGTCCCAGCTTAGATGAATCAGTGGATACATCTGATCATCTCTATCACCTTATGAAGAAGTATACCTGTGTGAGCTGATTCTTGACTATTCAATCAATATCTTCGATATGATTGACTTTCTTTCCTATGTGTACTGGGTTGTGTTATCTTGTGTGGATTGGTTTGTACTATCCTGTGTGGACGTGATCGAACTTGGGCTTGGACATTGGATCCGAACTGGAAATTGATGACTTAGCTATATGTATGGGCATATACCTAAGTAGTGTTGGTTGTTACTTTGTGATTGTATCTTTCATTTATGGATTGTCCATTGTGTATTCTGGGAGACCTTCGGGGGTCTCAGGGTCCCTACTGAGAATCTTATACTCACCCCTGCATGGGCTATGCCCGCACTACATTGTGTTGGATGCAGACGATGAACAGCACTGATCTTGGTTGAAGCGTGTAGAGCAAGTCGGTACCTGGAGGTGGACCACTGGGCGGGACGTACACGGAGCGGACGGTTGGACCTGAGGAGCTGAGGAGACTATCTGCACCCACCCTTCAGGTGGGATTTCCGGTGGACGGCTCGACGTTTCTGCTTTACTTTTCAGTTGATGTACTTTCTTTCCAGTGGAACTTTACTTTCAGTTTGGGCTTATATTTTGGCCCACTTACTTTTACGCACTTACGATTGTACCCAGTTTTACGTAGTGTTTACTTCGTCTTGCTTGCTCTGTGGTGTTTGTTTTCTTTTATAAAGGAAATTCCTTCCCTCGTTTTGGGATTTACGCCTTTGTTGCTAGTCGCCAGCCCATGGACTATGGATGACAGGTTTGGGGTAGTCACGGCACGGGCCCTGAGGACGGGTCGTGACAAATTGGTACCAAAGGGAGGTTCGGTTCTACCACAAAACTCATGACTCTGTTCTTTCTTCTATGAGAAGAAATAGTGTAAAGGGTATTGAGTGTGTTTATCAGTCCTGGGAGTCCAGTGTTGGTGCGGTAGCTGACGTATCCGTACACCAGGACACTAACTTCTAATTTCCAACTCAGTGCACGAAAACATTGATTGCATGTGTGTTTCAAAAGTTTCATTGTGATTACTATGTTTCAGCTCACCAGTTATACTTTATTGAACTTGGTGCACTTCTCTCTTTTCAGGATGGCCCCACGACGGTAGCCAGCTAGGGTTCCAAGATTTGTGCGAGACGAAAGCCCACCGAGCGACGAGGCCTCGGTGCAGGGCCCTTTTACAGTAGAGGCACCAGCGGTTCCTCTACCCGCCGAGCCACTGATGCCACCAGCCCCAGCTGCTGAGAGTGCACGTCTCCTTAGTGTACTGTATGAGTTTCAGTGTCAGAGACCACCCAGGTTCCGTGGGGAGACGGACCCTCAGGCAGCTGAGGATTGGCTGGAAAATGTTGTATGAGTTTTCAGGTTAGTGGGGACACCAGCTGACCTCATGGTGATCCTTACAGCGAGTCTCCTACACGCGGAAGCAGGAAGATTGTGGAGCTTGATGCTCCATGTGCACGATGAGGCATCTCTCCTTTGGACATACTTTGAGAGCTGCTTTCGCTCAGAGTTTGTCCCAGTCACCCTCTGTGCGGTGCGCATTCAGATGCTACTACAGCTATGGCAGGGAAGCATGGCGTTAGCCTAGTACTCAGAAAGATTTTCCAATCTCTCATGCTATTCGACAGACATGGTACGAGACCCATTCTTCCCGGCCTAGACATTCGAGCAGGGACTGAGGCATGAGATCAGAGCATCGATGATCTCCCTCAGCATTATAACGCAGGCATGAGTACTAGTGCGAGCCCTTCTCATAGAGAGCTTTCTTGCTGACCCTACACCAGCAGCGAGACCTACCACAGGGCGGCACATAGCAGAGTCTTCTACAGCTGGCAGTCGACGAACGTCACAATGGTCCAGGCGGACCAGACCAGTAGGTGGATGACCTCAAGACATTGGCTCAGCGGTGCGGGGCACACGGCGTAGAGCCAGCCTTCCGAGGAGCGTACAGTGCTACACATGCGGCGGGCAGAGCCACGTGGCTCGTGACTGCCCGACCCGCCATGCAGAAGAGTAGCAGACAGTTGACGGACCACCCAGGCAGAGGCAGAGGGTCGACCGTGGCGGTCCGTAGGGAGCAGGAGGATGAGGCAGAGGAGCCGACTGAGCTGCAGGTGGTGGGCGACGCTTTGAGGCTTTACCACCACCACAACCAGGAGGTCCACCCCGACCATAGGGAGCTGGAGGGCAGAGGCAGGGTCAGCTTCAGGCAGCGGAGGCCTACGACCAAGGCACACCAAAGATGATTCAAGGTACTACCTGTGTCTACTCCACCCTTGCTGCAGTTCTTATAGACACAGGAGTGAGTCATTATTTCATTTTCGCTGCCCTTGTTCCAATCTCGTAGATTCCGACGGAGCCGTAGGCTGGATCCTTACGGCTAGAGACTCCTACGAGAGCAGACTCGACGATTACGCACTGGTGCCGGAAGTGTGAGCTTAGTCTAGGAGGCGATCGATTTGACTGGGATCTTCTTGTAGCGGCGTCGAGGCCTTACGATGTTATCTTGAGCATGGATTTTTTATCCACAGTCTATGCTCAGATCGACTGTATTAGGCGCAAGGTGCGGTGTGTCCGCACTGACGGGAGTAGGTTCACCTTCACCGAAGAGAAGGGAGCCTTTGCAGCACAGGATGGAATCACGTATAGGAGAGGACACCCCATCACTCATCAGTTGGCTAGCCTCATCCAAGGAGCGGTTGACGTGCGGAGTCTGATTTTTTTATAGTGGTGGATCAGTATGCAGATATTTTTCCTGATGACGTTCCAGGACTCCCTCCTCACAGAGAGGTATACTTTTTTATTGACATGTACCTCGGGATAGCCCCGATATCCACTCCAACATATCGGATGGCTCCTGCTAAGCTTCGAGAGGTGTGGGTATAGTTGGAGGACTTGTAGGGAATGGGATTCATCCGATCTAGAGTTTCACCCTGGGCTTCCCCGATTTTGTTTTCCAAGAAGGTGTACGGGAGCTTGAGACTATGTGTCGACTATCGACGCTTGAACCAGGTGACCGTGAGGAACAAGTATCCACTAATGAGGATTGACGACCTCTTCGATCAGCTCAAGGGAGCACAGTGGTTCTCGAAGATAGACGTCAGGTCAGGCTATCATCAGCTCAGAGTTCGGGATGAGGACGTGCAGAAGACGACCTTCAGATGTCGGTATGGACACTATGAGTTCTTGTTTATGCCATTCGGTGTAAACAATTCTTCATTGGTGTTCATGAGGCTCATGAATAGGAGATTTCAGCCATACCTCTATCGATTTGTCGTGGTCTTCATTGACGACATATTGATATACTCGACCACTGAGGAGGAGCATGCCTACCACTTGCGGGTTGTACTGGACACACTCCGTGAGCACCAACTGTATGGTAAGCTCTCGAAGTGTCAGTTCTGGTTACGTGAGGTCCACTTCTTGGGAAACGTCATCTCTCAGGCGGGAGTTGCGGTAGATCCTATGAAGATCGAGGCAGTGCTAGCTTGGGATCCACCCAAGAGATTGGCGGAGGTGAGGAGTTTCTTGGGACTAGCTGGATACTACCAGAGATTCGTGACAGAATACTCCAGAGTTGCGGAACTACTCTCATCTTTGACGAATAAGGGGAAACCCTTCATGTGGTCAGAAAGATGTCTGTAGAGCTTCTAATAGCTGAGACAGAGATTGACCAGCACACCTATCTTGAGGATACCGGGGTAGGGAGTGTGGTGCGTAGTCTACTGTGATGCATTAGGGACCGGACTCGGATGTGTCCTGATGCAGTAGCAGGAAATGAACACCTATGAATCATGTCAGTTGAGGCAGCATGAGCAGAACTACGCTACCCATGACTTGGATTTAGCAGTCGTGGTCTTCACACTAAAGATGTGGCGACACTATCTGATGGGAGAGCACTTTATAGTCTACTCTGACCACTAGAGTCTCAGGTACATCTTCTCGCAAAAGGACCTAAATCTGAGACAGTGGCGATGGCTCGAGTTCCTCCAGTACTATTACTTTGTGATAGTCTATACTCCTTGAATGGGGAACATAGTAGCCGATGTTCTCAGCAGAAGGACAGGCATTCAGCTACCTGGAGAGGGGACATAGAAACTAGCCGCTTTGTAGATATCCATCGTGGATAGAGATGGAGCAGCCTTTCTTCAGTCACTCATAGTCACTCCTCCAATTATTCATCAGGTCAGAGAGGCACAGCGTGGGGACGTTGACTGTAAGATGCGATATGCACAGATAACCTCAGGACAGACAACTGATGGATTCTCTGTTGGAGGAGAGCACGTCATCCTTTTCAGAGGACATACCATGGTACCAACTACTTTGTAGAAATAGGAGCTGAGAGAGTTTCGCACTTCCCCTTTAGCGGTACATCCAGGAGTGGCGAAGATGTATCAGGATCTCAAACGACAGCACTGGTGGCCGGGTATGAAGAAGGCTGTGGTAGAGTTCATTTCTCGATGCCTCACATGCCAGTAGGTGAAGGCGGAGCACCAGGTACCAGCAGGCTTGGTACAACCCTTGGAGGTCCCAGAGTGGATGTTGGACATGATATCTATGGATTTTAGGACTGGACTTCTACATACTTCCATAGGTCACAACTCCATTTGGGTGATTGTCGACTGACTCACCAAGTCGGCTCACTTATTACCCATCAGAGAGCAGGGATCAGTAGAGAGCATGGCACGTCTCTACGTTCATGAGATTGTACGGCTTCATGGTGTGACGCATCTATCATCTCCAATTGAGATGCTCACTTTACTTCCCGACTATGGAAGGGATTTCCGGAGGCATTCGGGACGCAACTACGTCTGAGCACCACCTTTCACCCTTAGGCAGATGGTCAAACGGAGAGGACCATTTAGACTCTCGAGGACATGCTCCGTGCATGTGTCCTCGACTTTGGTCATAGCTGGGAGGACCACCTACCATTGGTGGAGTTTGCATACAATAACATCTATCACTCCACCATCGGGATGGAAACATACGAGGCATTGTACAACTGACCATGCAGATCGCCTCTGTGCTGGATAGACCCTGGGGAGTCAGCACTTGTGGGACCAGAGATGGTCCAGGGCACGACAGAGAAGGTCCAGGTCATCCAGGAGCGGATGAGGATAGCTCAGAGCTGACAGAAGTCTTATGCTGACAGGAGGCGGAGACCACAAGAGTTTGAGGATGACTACCACGTTTTCTTACGGGTCTCACCTCGACGTGGATTACAGATATTTTTCCGGTGTGGAAAGTTATTTCCGCACTACATCGGACCATTCCAGGTTATTAGCAGGATAGGAAAGGTGGATTATCGCTTGGATCTACCACCTCAGTTGCACCGGGTGCACGACATCTTCCACGTATCTCAGCAGAGGAGATACAGGCACGACCCGTCACATATCATCGACCATGGGGAGTTGGACATTGATGATGGGGAGACTTTTATAGAGGTCCCGGTGGAGATCAAGGATCGACAGGAGTGGGTCCTACATTGGCAGATGATTCTTCTAGTGCGCATCAGATGGAAGCATGGGAACCTCCAGGAGAGAACTTGGGAGCGGGAGGATCAGATGCGTGCTCAGTACCCTCATTTGTTTCCATAGTTTGTGATGTATCTTTACGGGGATTTAAATCCGTATGGTGGGAGTAATGTAAAGACCTGTAAATTTCAAGGGAATGTTTTTCTTAATTTTCTTTGGGATTTTACGAGTACGCGGTTTCTGACGGCATCTAATTCCGAGGCATGGTGTATCGGGAATCAATTTCCGATGTTCATCTTGGGTACCTTTAGTGAACGAACGAGCGGGTTTTTCTAACTTTATAACCGGTGCTCGGAATCGAAATTCGAGGGCACCGATGGAATCACAGTGCTGGTAATTTCTTAGGAACACCTTTTCTGGAGTTGCGTTTGCTCGGGGTGAGGTTATTAAAAAAATGGGTTAACTAAGGAAAGAAATAAAAATTTGTGCAACATTTTTTATTTTCTATTATAAGTAGTTTTAACCTATGCATGGTGGTTGGAGTGGGACCCACTACATCCTAACTACCCTAGGTAAGATATTAGTGAAGTGGGGACCACACGAGCCCCACCTCTTCAAATCCCATAAACCTTCCATGAGAACTTAATTGTGTAACTCACCCACCCCCCAATTTAATAGCAAGTCAACCCTCAAAGATTAATTTGAATATTAAACGCTCTTCAATTAATTTAATTAATCGAATGAGATGTTTTTGAATTTCAAATTAATGTCTTTCTTGAGTGTTAAAAAAGTAACACAGTGTCTTACTTTATTGGGGGGTTGATTCGTTGTGCGGAAACAAGGAGAGGGCTCTTGCGCTCTTGAGGAATATCTTCTTCCTCGTCGAAGAACGCGAAGAACGCCGCGTCTACTACGAAGAACTCCATCACCACAAGGGAATCATCATTCCATATCCTCATCTCTCTGCAGCTGGTTAGAGAAACCTTCTTCGGAGAATGACAACACGCCGCATCCTTCATCTGGCATGCACCGACGATGTATACGGAGACTCGTTCCACAACGCCGTCTTCTGCAACGCCATCTTCCGTGATGCCGTCTTTCACGACGACTTTTCTCCATATGACCATCGTTCGACAACTCATTGAGGTAGGGGTTAATATAGTTCATGAATATTATTTTTCGTTCATTGCCTTTTATTTTGGGCCGCCTGTTATCGTTATAATGGGAGGAGGTCGGACCGCATGAACATGGCCGAACCTCCTCCTTCTTTGTTGTTGTTCTTGTTGCGGCACGAACAAAAGCAGCACGGTGCGACGACACCACGTAGAAACAAGGAGGAACATGATGAAGTAGCGCGGTGCCATCGCGCCACGCCGTTGAGGCCGAACGAAGCCACGACTAGAGTTGGGCCGTAGCAAAGGCGGCGCGGCGCCGTCGCGCCGCGCCGGAGAACCACGAAGAGGCCGCGGCCGGAGCGGGGCCGCAGTGGAGGGGCACACTGGAGATGATTCGAGGTACTATCTGTGTCTACTCCACCCTTTCTGCAGTTCTTATAGATAGAGGAGCGAGTCATTCTTTTATTGCTGCTTCCCTTGTTCGGAGCTCGGTGATTCCGACGGAGCCATTGGCTTGATCCTTACGGCTAGAGACTCCTACGGGAGCAGACTCGATGATTACGCACTAGTGCCGGTAGTGTGAGATTACTCTAGGAGGCGAGAGCATTGGCTATGATCTTCTTGTAGTGGCGTCTAGGCCTTATGATGTCATCTTGGGCATGGATTGGTTATCTACAGTCCATGCTCATATCGACTGTATTAGACGCAAGGTGCGGTGTGTTCACACCGATGGGAGTAGGTTCACCTTCACCGGCGAGAAGGGAGCCTTTGCAGTGCATGATGGACTCACACAGAGGAGAGGACAACCGATCACTCATCAGTTGTCTAGCCTCATCCTAGGAGCAGTTGACGTGTGGAGTCCTAGTTTTCCTGTAGTGGTGGATCAGTATGCGGACGTTTTTCCTGACGACATTCCAGGACTACCTCCTCGTAGAGAGGTAGACTTTTATATTGAACTGTTCCCCGGGACAGCCCCGATATCCACTCCAGCTTATCGGATGGCTCTCGCTGAGCTTCGAGAGATATAGGTTCAATTGGAGAAATTTTAGGGAAAGGGATTTATCCGACCCAGTGTTTCACCCCGGGCTTCCCCGATTTTGTTTGCCAAGAAGGCAGACGAGAGCTTGCGACTGTGTGTTGATTATCGTCGCCTAAAACAGGTGACTGTGAAGAATAAGTATCCTCTACTGAGGATTGAATACCTCTTCAATCAGCTCAAGGGAGCATGGTGGTTCTCGAAGATAGACCCTACTTCAGGCTATCATCAGCTCAGAGTTCGGGACGAGGACATATAGAAGACGACCTTCAGATATCGGTATAGACACTATGAGTTCTTGATTATGCCTTTCAGCATAACCAACGCTCCAACAGTGTTCATGAGTCTCATGAACAGGATCTTTCAGCCATACCTCGATCGATTTGTTGTGTTCTTCATCGACGACATATTGATATACTCGACCACTGAGGAGGAGCACGCCTACCACTTGCTGGTTGTACTGGGCACACTCCGAGAGCACCTGCTTTATGGTAATCTCTCGAAGTGTTAGTTCTGGTTAAATGAGGTCCACTTCTTGGGACACATCATCTCAGAGGCAGGAGTTGCGGTGGATCCTGCGAAGATCGAGGCAGTGCTAGCTTGGGTGCCACCCAGGAGCGTGACGGAGGTGCGAAGTTTCTTGGGGCTAGCTGGGTACTACCAGAGATTTGTCCCAGACTTATCCAGAGTTTCGGAACAACATTCAGCCTTGAAAAAGAAAGGTAAATCCTTTTTGTGGTCATATACATGACATCATAACATCCAGGAGCTGAGACAGAGATTGACCAGCACACCCATCTTGAGGCTACCGGAGGAGGGAGTAGTGTACGTAGTCTACTGAGATGAATCAGGGACTGGACTAGGGTGTGTCTTGATGCAGGAGAGGGCAGTGATCACTTATGGATCACGATAGTTGAGGCAGCACGAGCAGAACTATGCTACCCATGACCTAGAGTTAACAGTAGTGGTCTTCGATCCGAAGATGTGGTGACACTATCTGATGGGATAGCATTTTACTCTCTACTCTAACCACCAGAGTCTCAGGTATATATTCTCGCAGAAGGACCTGAACCTGAGACGGTGATGATGGCTCGAGTTACTCCAGGACTATGAATTTGAGATAGTATATACTCTTGGAAAGGGGAATGTAGTAGCTGATGCTCTCAGCAGGAGAATGGGCATTCAACTACTTGGGGAGGCGACAGAGCAACTAGCCACTTTGCAGATATCTTTCATGGATAGAGATGGAGCAGCCTTTCTTCAGTCACTCACAATCACTCCTACACTTCTTCAGTGGGTAAGAGAGCCACATTGTGGGGACTTTGTCTGTGAGACGCGGCATGCACGGATATCCTCAAAACATGCACCTGATGGATTCTCTGTGGGAGGAGAGCACGTCATCCTTTTCAGAGGACATACCAAGGTACCAGTTTCTTTACAGGATGAGGTGCTGAGAGAGTTTCAGACTTCCCCTTTAGCGGTACATCCGGGAGTGGGGAAGATGTACCGGGATCTCAGATGACAGCACTGGTGGCCAGGTATGAAGAAGGCTGTAGCAGAGTTCATTTCTCAATGCCTCACCTTCCAGTAGGTGAAGGTGGAGCACCAGGTACTAGCAGGCTTGGTACATCCCTTGGAGGTCCCAGAGTGGAAGTGGGATGGGATATCTATGGATTTTGTGACTGGACATCCACATACTTCTAGAGGTCATGATTCTATTTGGGTGACTGTCGACCGAATCACCAAGTCGGCCCACTTCTTACCCATCAGAGAGTAGGGCTCAATGGAGAGATTGAGACGCCTCTATGTTCAAGAGATTTTACGGCTTCATGGTGTGCCCTCATATATCGTCTCTGATCGAGATTCTCGCTTTACTTTCCAGCTTTGTAAGGGGCTACAAGAGGCATTCGGGAAGCAGCTACGTCTGAGAACCGCCTTTAACCCTCAGACGGATGGTCATATGGAGAAGTCCATTCATACTCTTGAGGACATACTCCGTGCATGTGTCCTAGGCCTGGGTCACAACTCCTAGGATCACCTACCCATGGTGGAGTTTGCGTACGACAATAGATACCACTCCACCATCGGGATGGCACCATACGATGCATTATACGAACGACCTTGCAGATCACCTCTCTGCCGGACAGACCCTGGGGAGTCAGCACTTGTGGGACCAGAGATGGTCCAGGCCACAACGAAGAAGGTCCAGGTCATCCAGGAGCAGATGAGGACAACTCAGAGCCGACAGAAGTCTTATGCTGACAAGAGGCAGAGACCACTAGAGTTTGAGGATGGCGACCACGTCTTCTTGTGGGTCTCACCTCGACGTAGATTACAGAGATTCGGCCAGGGAGAAAAGTTATCTCCATGCTTCATCGGACCATTCTAGGTTCTCAGTAGGATAGGCGAGGTGACTTATCGCCTGGATCTACCACCTCAGTTGCACCGAGTGCACAACGTCTTCCACGTATCTCAACTGAGGAGATACGTGCATGACCCGATGCATATCATCAACCATGGGGAGCTGGAAATTGAAGATGGGGAGACTTTTGTGGAGGTCCCGGTGGAGATCAAAGATCGACAGGAGCGGGTCCTACGTGGGTGGTCGATTCCTCTAGTGCGCATCAGATGGCAGCATGGGAACCTCCAGGATAGAACTTGGGAGCGGGAGGCTCAGATTCATGTTTAGTACCCTCATTTGTTCCCCTAGTTTGTGATGTATCTTTATGGGGATGTAAAATCCTGAGGTGGGAGTAATGTAAAGACCCATAAATTTCAAAGTAAATTTTTTTCTTAATTTTCTTTGGGATTTTACGAATACGCAGTTTCTGACGGCGTTTGATTCCAACGCCCGGTGTAACCAGAATCAATTTCCGAAGTATAGCTCGGGTACGTCCAGTGAACGAATGAGTGGGTTTTCCTAACTCTTGAACCGGTGCTCAGAACCGAAATCCGAGGGCACCAATGAAACCACAATTCCGGTAATTTCTCAGGAAGACCATTTCTGGAGTTGCGTTTGCTCGGGTGAGGTTGTTATATTAATGGGTTAACTGAAGAGTGAAATAAAAATTTGTGCTACAATTTTTATTTCTATTCTAAGCAGTTATAACCTATGTAAGGAAGTTTATGTGGGACCCACTACATCCTAACTCCAATTGGTAGGATAATAGTGATGTGGGGCCCACACGATCCCCACCCCTTTAAATCCCTTAAAACCTCCCTTGTGCTTTTAATTGTGTAACATACCAGCACCACCATTAATTTGTATCTCTTCCACATTAAAACACATGCCAATAAAATGCCTCATTAATTAGACAACACATGTTAATTAATTTGGTGAATTCAATTTGAATTTTGAAAAGGTTGGAATGAGTAATAAAATAAGGAAAGCCTTATTTTATTATTGTTGATCGTTGTGTGGAAAGTTTTGGAGAGGAGGGCTCAAGTCTTGGAGATCTTCTTCTTCCACAGAGAAGAATGTGAAGAACACTGACACGATTCTCGATCTTCATTCCACATCAATGAAAGGGGGACACCGCATCCTTTATCGGGTGAGCACTGACGGCGTGTACGGAGCCTCGTTCCGCGACACCGTCTTCTGCGACGTCATTTTCCGACGACGATCCTCGTTCGATGACTTCATCGAGGTAGGGGTTTGTTTTGAGAATGATAAGACTCCCATGTCTGTTTTCCTCTAAAACATGAAAGCAGACCAACTAATTATCAAGTTGATCAGTGGATTATTATTTGCGGGTTGGGGATTATCATTTGCGATGAATTGTTGGAAGTTGTTTCAAACCAGAAAACACGGTGGGTGCGAACCAACGAACAATTCCGAACCCACCATTTTTCTATTCTTAATGCACGGAGCATTTGGAGATGGTGAAGTGGGACTAGAATTGCGATTTGAGTCCTTTGTAATAATGTAAAGGTCCCAAGAGAGCCGTAGACACAGACAGCGGGCAAATTGGACCACCGGAGCGCGTCCGGTGGTCCGCGGAAGACGCTGCCGGCGGCCGACACCGGCCGACTGCCAGGGGGCGGCGGTGCCCCGGCGCATCGCCAGGAGAAACCGCCGAGGCTAAAGTCGTGGCTGCATGTGGCCGAATTCCACGTCCGTGCAGGATCCAAAGGAGGAGGACGCGGCGCTTGCTGTGTCCGTGGAGCACAAAGGGGTGCGTCCCCCCTGCTCGGCCCGCTGGCCGAGCTAGCGCACTCCCCCTGGCCGGGCCAAGGCGGGTCGCGCGGACCAGGTCGGGCCGCGCCCAGCCGGGTCGGACTCAGACCCGAGTCGGGTCGACCCAGTTCGGGCCGACCTCGGGGGGGGGGGGGGGGGGAGGTCGGGTCGGGCCGGGCCCCGACCCCCCTTTTCGGACAATTTTTAGTCATTTGCCCATATCATTGGCTTTAGACCTCCGATCAACTCATAGTCTGTTGCGTTGGGATCCTTGGATCAATACGGTCATTTCTGTATATTACACATAGGTTTCTGAGAACTTTGGGTATGGCTGGGTTAGTTTGAACAAGAAACGAACCGGTCCCTTGGAGCAGAAACACTTATAACTTGAGCTCCTGACGTCCGATTGACATGTCATCGACTTTGTTGGTTTCCTCTTAGTGAGATAGACCTTTTGGCTTACTCCACTCAAGGTTTGGACGCAGTTGGAGTATGGTTGGGTTGGTTTTGACTTAAAAAAAAACTGGGCCCCTGGGATGAAAAAGCCAATAACTCTCAGACAGAGCGGCCAATTGACGCGCCATCTGCCGTGTTGAGTTCCTATCGACAAGATGGAACTTTGGGATACATCAAAACTGGACTACATGTCAGTTGATGTATCGAACCCCCTTGGCTCGTGGAGCAGACCCTCCCGGAAACGAGCATACTTTGTGCGGGAACCCTAGAGCTGGCTGCGACGACAACTACACTGAAATCCTCCGTGGGTTCGGCAGTGACGACGATTGCACTGAAATCCTCCGTGGGTTCGGCAGTGACGACGACTGTACTAGGATCCTCCGTGGGTTCGACAGCGATGATGACCATACTGAAATCCTCCATGGGTTTGACGATGATGCCTATCTTCTTGTATCCTATGTGGGTCTGGCAGTACTACTGTTCTTGTATCCTACGTGGGTCCGACAATATTTGACTCTATACTAGTATCCTACGTGGGTCCGACAGAGTGGCTGGTCTAGTATCCTACGTGGGTCCGATAGCTTTGCTGGTCTAGTATCCTACGTGGGTCCCAGCTTAGATGAATCAGTGGCTACATCTTATCATCTCTATCACCTTACAAAGAAGTATACTTGTGTGAACATAGTTTTGACTATTCAATCAATATCTTCAATATGATTGACTTGATTTCCTATGTGGATTGGGTTGTGTTATCCTGTGTGGATTGGGTTGTACTATTCTTTGTGGACGTGATCTAACATGGGCTCGGGCGTTGGAGCCGAACTGGAAATTGATGACTTAGGTATATGTATGGGCATATACCAATGTAGTGTTGGTTGTTACTTCATGAATGTATATTTCATTTATGGATTGTCTTTTGTGGATTCTGGGAGACCTTCGGGGGACTTGGGGTCCCTACTAAGTAGCGTATACTCACCCCTTCATGGGCTATGCCCGAACTACGTTGTGTTGGATGCAGATGACAGAAAGTGCTGATCGTGGTTGAGGCTTGTGGAATAAGTCAGTACCTAGAGGTGGACCACTGGGAGGGACGTACACGGAGCGGACGGTTGGACCCGAGGAGCAGAGGAGACTATCTGTACCCACCCTTCATGTGGGATTTCCGATGGATGGCTGGACATTGCTGATTTGCTTTTCAGTTGTTGTACTTTATTTCCAGTTGTACTTTACATTCAGTTTGGGCTTGTATTCTGGCCCACTTACTTTTTCACACTTACTATTGTACCCAGTTTTACTTAGTGTTTACTTCTGCTTTCTTGCTCTATGGTGTTTGTTTTCTTTTATAAAGGAAATGCCTTCCCTCGTTTCGGGATTTACGCCTTTGGTGCTAGTCACCAGCCCCGGTCTATGGAAGGCGGGTTTGTGGTAGTCACAAAACGGGCCCCGAGGATGAGTCGTGACATTAGTGTAACACCCCAATCTTCCATGGTATGCTTCTCTTTGAATAATACAGTAGCGTGTGATATACATAACTTCGAGTTCTAACACACACCAAAACCAATCAAACTAGCTGTTATGAATAATAATACCCACTTTTTGAAATTCTATAAATTTTATCTTTCAAAATGAACTTCATATTTGGATTTAGAATATTGAAATTAGCTGAGGGTGAATTTTTGGTATTTTTCTGAAAACATTCAATTTTTAATGAATAGTGAAAAACACTGAGTTATTGTTTCAAATCGAATTTTTATTTAAATAACTATTTATTTTATTTAAATTTATTTTTGGTCAAAATAGATACATAATACCGATATAAGTTCAATGTAATTCATTGGGGTTAGTTTATAATAATTTTAGATATATAAAAATTTTATTGAACATTTCACCGTCTTTTACCCATCTCCTAAGAGAATTTGCAAATTAACATAAAACATAATTTTACCGCTTTTGTGAGTGGAATTTAAAATATCCAAGAGATTTGGATAATATCAAGGAGTATAATGTGCTTCAATAAGATAAATAATTTTTTATGAATAGTAACCTTTTACTTTTATTACCACAGTTAAATGTAAATAGGGTAATTAAGGGTAAAAATGATTTTATTATTACCCTAAACCATGTTCTAATTCTATTGGATAAGTATAATTAGACCAAGAAAAACATTAGGAATAAAATATGAACCTCTTTGGTCGACTTTGATTATATTAGGACATTTATTATTATTTAATTCAAAGAAGAGTTAAAAGATATAAAATCAAAGTTAAATAGAAAAACATTTTTAATATAGGGCTATACATAAGATAAATTCGATTATAAATATTAATTAGAATGATAATAATATTTCCTACATAATGGTATTTTATTTATAAATTTTAGATATTAAATAATTTAATTTATTTATGACACAATGGTGATGCAATAATTACCTAATTAATGAAATATTAAAATAATTGATATTGTAAATATCCAAATAAATGTAATTTGAGACTTTTTATGAATTAAAATAATTGTATAGGTTACTATGACATATTAGGGTTGGTTATATGAATTGGTTTTGAAGTAATAATGTTTTTATGAATTTAGCAAAAACAAAATACCAAATAGTGACAAAATTGACATAAAAGAGTTTTTAAAAAAAATATTATATTATTAATTGATATTATATTCCTAAAAATCTATGGATAGGAAAAAAGACTTATATAATTATAGGTGTATCATTAATGAACCACAAGGGGTTCTCTTGGAAGTATATAGTATGTTTATTAACTATATAATATAAAAAGACAAAGATACATGGTAATGTCAAACTATTTAACTAAGAGTTAAATCCAAAAGATAATGTTAATATAGTGACCCAAACCTATCTAAAACATATTGTTTGAGTGTTTTTTGACCTATACTCACCTTAAACATTACATAATTCACTTAGGAGCCATTATAAACCGAATATGAATTTATTATAAAATAATATTTCTAGCTTTTCCAAAGGTGCCCCTCACCCCTCTTATTAAAGGGAACTCCCCCTTCTCTCTAATTCACACCATAAAAGAATTTTGGCTCGGAAAAACCCTAACCAAATATTCTCTCAACTTCCCTCAATTAAATTTATAGGCCATAGTTTGATAAAAAATCCTACCTAAGGATCCCTTTTCATCAAATCAAAAGGATGAACCCGAAGAAGAGGTAATGTTTTAACCACCCTTTTTCAAGTTCCTTTCTTCTTCCAATTCTTCTTTCTATGTTATTTGAATTCTAAAACAATAACTCCAGTATCTTATATATACTGTGATGTTATAATAAATAATTTATACCCATATTCAGTATTCTATCCATCCTTTGAATGACATGTCACCATACGTGAGTACGTAAGGCTTACCGTCTCCACGTCGTGGTGTAATTGTTATTCAAAACATTATTATTTGGATACTTATGATAATGATGTTTAATTGATATAAATAATAAATATAACATATTAATTATTCTATATATATGATATACCATCCAATTATATATTATTTTAATATCAAAATAATGATATTGTCTCTCATTCGTACGTACGGACTACCGTCTCCACAAACGCGATGAGATTCATTCCCCATCATATCCATTCAAGTATAATTGTCATTTGATGATTAAAAATATTTTTTAAGAACTTTATATCATTCTATATATGAATATGATACAACCTATTCCTAACAAACACTACTTATGTAACAAAACACATAAAATAAAATGAGTAAGTTAACACCTGAAACGACGATAATACTAATATATTTTTAACAATGCAATGTTAAAAGATCATATATGATATCATATTAATGTATATAATTATTTAATAATTTAACAACAATTATTTTACCATTATTTAGGAGGATAACCTACCCTCAACCAAGTAAATGTACAAGGTAAGGTTTTATTTCACAATCTCTTCCTTATCTGAGGTTTTTATATGTAATTTTATACTGGGACCTCTTAATCATTCAAATCCATGTTTCTTAAAAATGTAATCGAAATCATTTTTAATATTTTATAGTCTATGGGTTAAAGTAATTTATACCCTTGTTTAATTTTTATAAAATGTTTATAAAGTAATCATTCCGTTGTTTTCTAAACAAGGTCCTTTTTAACCTTTTCTACAGAATTTAGGTAAGAATGTATTTTTTAAATTATACGGCGAGTACGACTATTTTCCGCCATTATAAAATTGTCGAAACTTCCCCCAGAATATTATAAGAATATTTTCAATGTAAATGTTTTATTTTATAATTATGTGACTTTTAAATTATTTCAAAAAAATATATATTTCTCTCAAATAGTTTTGATTTCATCTATGTCAACATCCTTTGTTGGATTTTAAGCCTATTTGAAGTTGATTTATTATGATAAAAACCTTCTATATAGTATTGAAGTTTTTGTGATATGTTTGACTATGGATGTGTTATTTTTATAGCAGTCATGTTTATGGTTAAAGTATTGACATTTCGTATGCTAGTTTAATACAAATGTTCATGTTATATTTAAACCTGTTCATATGAGGAATGCATTGGACATAGTATGTGACAGGTGGAGCTCGCAATAGCTCCTCGATGCATCAGTAGGTCTCATGATACAAACTACTGTCTTGGAACAAGGCCTTGAAAAAATTTTATTTTTAGCCTTGGCATAAGGCCTTGACTATGTGGTTATGATAGTCTAGAATTATGCCTTCCATCAATATCAATGTGGTTATTGATATTGCATGTGATTATTCTACTAGTAGAATATCCATGTGAATAAGTAAATGACATTATTTCATTTTATTTTCTGCATATTATGCTGAATTTCAAGTTTAAATGTCTTTTTTTTAGTTATACAATGCCTTAAATGTTTATGCTTATTTTTGAATGTTTTTTCTATATTTTTATCCTTACTGAGCATCTGAGCTCACCCCTTTCTATGTTTTATTTTCCCCTGGATATGGAAAAGTATTTTATGACTGACCTGCAGGTATAGTCTGAGTGGTTATGAGTGTGGACTATGGATACTATGTTGTTGTAGTTTTCATTTTATGATGTAATGCCAACATTATGAATGTATCTAGTGATTTCAAGGCTACTAAACTAATCAGTCTTTCGAGACATGATCTTTTGTGATCTTGAAAATGTTATGTAATAATGCAACGAATCTGGGTAACTGGGGTCGGGGTGTTATAGTTGGTATCAGTGGAATTTTAGTACAAACCTTGGAAGCTATATTTAGATAAACTCTGATTAGAGCACATAGACCTAAGATGGACTTTGAGGATTATTATAGAAGTACTTCATAGAATTTTGGTGTTGTAGAGATTTTGTGATTTTTCTGAGCAATACATCGATTTCTGGATACCAACAGGTAGAGGCTGCTCTAGCACAGATCTAACTAGGGGTAAAACCCGAAAAAACCGCTTTGAGCTAGGCTCGAACGAAAATATGTGCACGACAACGGGCCATGCTTCACTCTTGGTTACGACACTCTCAGGGGATATTCTTAGGATAATTCTCATTTTCTTTACAAACCATTATGAAGGGTTTATGACTATATACTTTCTCAAAGAAATTTTTTATGATTATAGATTATATTCATAAACTTTTCAATTTATGTTAAGTGTTTTACATTTTTGGAATTATGTATTGTGATTCATAATCTAATCTACTGTATTTCATTGTTTAGTAATGGTTCCTAGTGGAAGGAATGGAAACTGTATCAATGTACACACTCCATGTAGGGATTTCCCTCCTTCTCAAGATAATTATTGTGGACAAGGTGATACAACTGGTTCTGATCAGCTTATCACCATACTAGTACAACTCACTCAGGTTATGAATAATAACCTTACACGTATGGAGCACCATAATCTGTAGTGTGGAGGATCAATGTTAGATCGCTTCATGATAAAACAACCACCGACATTAAATGGGAGTCCAAATCCATTAGTGGTTGAGCAATGGATAAATTCCTTAGAGAAAATATTCCATACTTTGGGGAGTAGTGAATGGGAAAACGTTATCATGGCAGTTTACCGCCTCACTGGATATGCTGACCAATGGTGGTCATTGATTCAAAACACAAAGGAGGATGATGAATTATCAAATATGGAATGGAGGGAGTTCAAAGAGATTTTCTTAGAAAAATACTTTCCTCTTGACCATCGAGCAGATATGGAAAGGCAATTTCTAAGTCTAAGACAAAATTAGGATGATAATGTCACAAAGTTTGATGCTAACTTTACAAGGTTAGCGAGGAATGCACAGATTCAATACGTAACCCAAGGAGTAATATTGATCATTACTTTGATGGGTTAAGACCATTTCTCTATCGAGCATTAGTCTTCCAATCCTTCTCGTCGTATAATGATATTGTCTCATGTGCTATCAAGACAGAAAATGAATTATCTAAATGTTATGACAATAAAGTAAAGCAATAGAAAAAGAGAGCGGTGGAGAAAAATAAAGGTAATGGGAAAAAGGGAAAGAAGGATTTTCCATTATGTGATAATTGTGGGAAGAAACACCCTGATACTTGCCTAAAAGGAATGGGAGTCTGTTACAAGTGTGGTGAAAAAGGCCACCAAGCTCATGATTGCAAGGGAAAGAATGTTTCTGTCAATGTGGAATGCTATAATTGTAGAGAAATAAAGCATTATGAAAATTAATGTCCTAAGAGCCAAGTAAACTTTCCTCTAAAAAGTCCAAGGGAGAAAGGACAAGATTATGTTGTTACTGCAGTTGAAGTTGAATAATTATTGTATTTGTGTTTTTGGATTCAAGAACTATATTCTGGTTATAAGAACAATGTGATATATATAAGGATTGTACTGCAGTACTATTTCATTAAGGATTTGATATTGTGTGAAACCAAGAAAAGTGACTCAATAGCAGGTTAAGTTTTTGGAAAATATATGGTTGAGAGAAAGATAAACCATAATATGGTTATGATACTAAGGTAGTGATTTGGGAATAATACATTATTGATTTGGATAAATTATATTGGATATTCTTGACTACCCTGAAACCGATTAATGGTTTGTATATTCTATCATTGTTTGAGTTTACAACCTTTTTTGGATTTAAGGATTGTATCTAGTATTCTATAATGAATAAGGAAGCATGAATGCAATCAATAGGGTTTTATGGTAATTCAGGATGTTGTAGTGTTTTAAAAGAATACATGATGTAAGTGTTCACATATTATTCCCTGGAAAAAATGATCTTCATTGTGTTTATCTTGCCTATAAATTTTCGACTGTGAGTTTGGATAGAAGAATTTTGGATAAGTCTAGTTTGAGATTATTTTTGGATTTCCATAAAAAGGCAACACAGAGGTCATGTGGCAACCCGTCGCATTCGGCAAGGCCGCGAGACTTGAACCCGCAACCGAAGGGCGACAATGGTGTATCACCTACCACTGACCCACGTCATGTCCCAGATTGAATAATGTAGTTTTTTTAAAGAGTCAGGTTGATGGATTATAAATTTAATTTTTTTGGAATCATATATGAACAAGATTAATAGAATATTTTTTAAGCTCTATTATCTTTTAAATTGAAAGATGAGTTTGTGGTAGAAATTAGTTAAAGATGGAACTCTACTTGAAAAGTTTACATTTTTTTCTTCTCTTATTCTATGAAGAAATAATTTATTAAACTTTAGGTAAGGCATATTAAACCCAAAAATGTATTATCCTAATACCTTACGTTTTGTTGAACCACTTTGAGGCCCACAATTCTACAATTGTTTGTGATTGATGACTTCAATCACTCCCTATAAATATTTACAGTTTTCCTCCAATTATGTTTCTCTAATTTCCACCAATGTTCTCCTACTCGAGATCATAATTTGGTGGTGACTTTTTCATTCCCCTTATCCTCTTATTAAAACTAAATTTTATAAACCCAATTTCCGATGTGGGTTTTCCCACAAAGGTATTTTCTATTTTCAACCTTTTATTTTCTAAGAACAATTTCAAATTGCGAGGATGAAATTTATTGAAGGAGGGGAGAATGTAACACCCCAATCTTCCATGGTATGCTTCTATTTGAATAATACAATAGCGTGTGATGTACACAACTTCGAGTTCTAACACACACCACAACCAATCAAACTAGCCGTTATGAATAGTAATACCCACTTTTTGAAATTATATAAATTTTCTCTTTCAAAATGGAATTCATTTTTGTATTATAAATATTGAAATTATCGTAGGGTAAATTTTTGGTATTTTTCTGAAAACATTAAATTTTTGATTAATAACGAAAAACACTAAGTTATAGTTTAAAACAGAATTTTTATTTGAATAATAATTTATTTTATTTAAATTTATTTTTGGTCAAAATAGATACATAATACCTATCCATGTTCAATTTAATTCATTGGATTCAGTTTATAATAATTTTAGATATATAAAAATTTTATTGAACTTTTCAACGTGTTTTACCCATCTCTTAGAAGAATTTGAAAATTCACATAAAACATAATTTTACCGCTTCTGTGAGTGGAATTTAAAAAATCCGAGAAACATAGTTAATATTAAAGAGTAAGTTGTAGTTCAATAAAGTAAAAATAATTTTTGGTGAATAGTAACTTTTTACTTTTATTTACCAAGGTTAAAAGTAAATGGGGTAATTAAGGGTAGAAATGATATTATTATTACCCTAACACATGTCATAATTCTATTGGATAAGTATAATTCGACCGAAAAAAAACCTTATGAATAAAATATGAACCTCTTTTGTCCACTTGGATTAGATTAGGACATTTATTATTATTTAATTCAAAGAAGAGTTAAAAGATATAAAATCAAAGTTAAATAAATAAAAAATATTTAATATTAGTTAATACATAAGATAAATTCGATTATAAATATTCATTAGAAAGATAAAACAATTTCCTACACAATTGTATTTTATTTATAATTTTGAGACATTAAATAATTTAATTTATTTATGACACAATGGTGATGCAGTAATTAACTAATTAATAAAATATTAAAATAATTGATATTATAAATATCCAAATTAATGTACTTTGAGACTTTTTATGAATTCCACTAATTTTCTTGCATAATATGACATATAATGGTTGGTTAGATGAATTTGTCTCGATGTAATAATGCTGTTATGAATTTACAAAAAACAAAATACCAAATAGTGTCAAAATAGACATAAAAGTGTTTTTTAAAACAATATTATATTATTTAATGATATTATATTCCTAAAAATCAAAGGTTCGGCCAAATGACTTATATAGTAATAGGTGTATCATTAATGAACCACTTGGGGTTCGTTTGGATGTGTATAGTAGGTTTATTAACTATATAATATAAAAATACAAAGAGACTTGGTAAATGTCAAACTATTTAACTAAGAGTTAAAACAAAAAAGATAAAGTTAATTTAGTGACCCAAACCTATCTAAAACCTATTGGTTGAGTGGTTTCCGACCTATCCCCACCTTAAAATTTAAATAATCCACATTGGAGCCATTAGAAATAGAATATTAATTTATTATAAAATAATATTTCTAGCTCTTCCAAAGGTGCCCCTCACCCCCTCTTATAAAAGGGAACTCCCCCTTCTCTCTAATTCACACCATCAAAGCCTTTTGGCTCGGCCAAACCCTACCAAACTATTCTCTCAAATTCCCTAAATTCATCCTAGAGGCCTTATTTTTATCATATATCCAACCTAAGGAGTCCTTTTGATCAAATCAAAAGGAAGAACCCGAAGAAGAGGTATTGTTTTCACCACCCTCTTTCAAGTTCCTTTCTTCTTCCACTTCTTCTTTTTCGTTATTCCCATTTTAAAATAATAACTCCAATATCTTATAAATACTGTGATGTTATTATAAATATGGTTCAACCATATTCATTATTTTATCCATCCTTTTAATGAAATGTCACCATTCGTGCGTACGTACGACTTACCATCTCCACGTCGTGGTATAATTTTTATTCAAAAAATTATTACTTGAATGGGTATGATAATGATATTTAATTGATGTAAATAATAAATATAACATGATAATGATTCTGTATATATGATATACCATCCAATTATATATCATTTTAATATCAAAATATTGATATTGTCGCTTGTGCATACGTACGGACTACCGTCTCCACAAACGCGATGATATTCATTCCGCATCATATCCATTCAAGTATAATTCTCATTTGATGATTACAAATAATGTTTAAGGACATGATATAATTCTGGATATGAATAAGATAAAAACTATCCATAACAAACACGTCTTATGTAACAAAACATATAAATGAAAATGAGTATGTTAACACACGAAACGATGATAATAAAAAGAGATTATTAACAAAGAAATGTTAGAAGATCATATATGATATCATATTAATGTATATGATTCTTGTATAATTTAATAATAATTATTTCACCATTATACAAGATCTTAACTTACCCTCGACCAAGGAAATGTACATGGTAAGGGTTTATTTCACAATCTCTTCATTATCCGAGGTTGTTTATACGTAATTGTATACTGGGACCTCATTATCATCCACATCCATGTTTCTTAAAAACGTATTTTAAATAATTATTACTATTTTATATACTATGGATTAAAGTAATTTATACCCTTGTTAACTTTTTATAAGATTTTTATAAAGGAATCTTTCTGTCTTTTTCCAAACAAGGTCATTTTTAACCTTTTCGACAGAATTAAGGTAAGAATGTATTTTTTAACTTATATGGTGGGTGCGTATATTTTCCACCATTATAAAATCATCAAATATTCCCTTACAATATAATAAGAATATTTTCAAAGTAAATTTTTTATTTTATAATTATCTGACTTTTAAATGATTTAAAAAAAGAGATATTTCTCTCAAATAGTTTTGATTTCATCTATGTCAACATCCTTTGTTGGATTTTAAGCTTATATTAAGTTGATTTATTATGATACAAAACTTCCATATAGTATTGAAGGTTTTGTGATATGTTTGATCGTGGATGTGTTATTTTTATAGCAGTCATGGTTTATGGTTAATGTATTGAAATTTTTTATGCTAGTTTTAATACGAATGTTGATGTTATGTTTAAACCTATTCCTATGAGGAATTAATTGGACTTAGTAAGTGACGGGTGGAGCCCGCTATAGATCCTATATGCATCGGTAGGTCTCATGAGACAAACTAGTGTCCTGGCACAAGGCCTTGACAAAATATTATTTATAGTCTTGGCACAAGGGCTTTACTATGTGGTTATGATAGTCTGACATTATTAATTCCATCATTATAAAAGTGGTTATTGATATTTCATGTGATTATTCGACAAGTATAATATCCATGTGAATAAGTAAATGGAATTATTTCATTTTATTTTTTCCATATTATGCTGAATTTAAAGTTTCAAAGGCTTATTTTTTAGTTATATATTGCCTTAAATATTTATGCTTATTTGTGAATGTTTCCACAATATTGTTATCCTTACTGAGCATCTGAGCTCACCCCTTTCTATGTTTTATTTTTCCCATGATGTGAAGAAGTATTTTCTGACTGACCTATAGAGATAGTCTGAGGGGTTTGAAGTGTGGACTATGGAGACTATGTTGTTGTAGTTTTAATTTTATGATGTAATGTAGGAGAATCGAAGTACAACATTCGATGCATTCCAAATTCCGAGGTGGAAACCTGAAAATCCAATGGATTCAAGAGGAGTTCTTAAATATCTTAGAGACAGTCTACAGTATGAGAATCTTTCAAAAATCACAAAAGGCATTCTGTATACTGCAAATGATGTGAGTAATGCTTGTCAGGTAGAAAATGTTGGTCCTTTGGATAATGCAGAGCATGATTCCGATGCCAATAAGGAGTTTTTGATACCTAATTCTCATTCTTCTCAACAAGTGAGCCATCCTATAGATATGTCAGGATTTCTGTATTCTCTTCCTAATGCCACTGATGCTTTCAATTTTCTTCCTACACAGATGAAAGATCAAGGGAAACAAATTGAATCATATGACCCTGAAGGAAAGGAGCAAGGGAAACTCTCTGATGTGAGTGAATCCTTGCTTACAGATGATGACAATCCTAGTCATATTGAAGAAAACTTTCTCAACTCAAGCGCTAAGAAAAGAAAAAAACCTATTGTGGACGTTGATGATTTCATTACCCCACATCCTAAGAAAATGATGAAGGGTCGATAATATTCTAACCTCGAACAAATAATAGTTACACGATCTCTTGAAATCACTAAGGAAGAGAATTTAATCCCAATAGTGGTTGATCAACCTTTTGCAATCTTTGGTTCACCTGAAAAATATGATGAAAGGACTACCTATCCGATATATATGGATGCCTACTGTAATGAGGAGGCAGTGGGAGATGCAGGTGAGGAATGGATTTATGAACAAGATGCAATAAAATTCTATAAATATCAAGATGGTATCATTATTGTGGAATAATACCTTGAAATCAGAAAGTGTATGTTTATTAGGATGTTGGCTGAGTATAAAAAAATACTGATTTTGACTTCAAAGATATACCTTGGGAGTGACTTCCTCTATTTAAATCCTGTCTTGTTGAACTTGTGTTGTTAATTCTTGATCGATGCCGAGCCGGTGGTCCCTTATTGCTTTCTGTAGCTGAGATGCACGGCAGCATTTTCCTGGTTTCCTGCTGAATTTGGACTTCAACCTCAATGCCTTTCTTGCTGAAGACCTTGAGCTGGTTGTTGTTCTTCTTGTTGTTCAAGATTTTCTTTTTTCCCCTTTACTCCATGCTGGTGTAAGTTATTTACACCTCATTCTTGTACTAACCTCTTTGATTTTAATAAATTTTGACACGAATTGGGTGATCAATTCATGTTGGCGCTTTTAAAAAAATGTTATGTAAACTTTATGAATGTATCTGGTGAATCCAAGGCAAATAAACTAATCAGTCTATCGAGACATGATCTTTTGTGATCATTCAAATGTTATGTAATAATTCACCGACTCTGGGTATCAGGGGTCAGGGCGTTATAGTTAGGGTTAAAATAATAGCATTTTTACCCTCAATTACTCTATTTACATTTAACCGTGGTAAATAAAAGTAAAAAGCTACTATTCACCAAAAATTATTTTTATCTTATTGAACCACATTTTACTCTTTGATATTAACCGTGTCTCTCGGATTTTCAAAATTAAACTCACAGAAGTGGTAAAATTTAGTTTTATGTGAATTTGCAAATTCTCTTAGGAGATGGGTAAAAGACGGTGAAAAGTTCAACAAAATTTTTATATATCTAAAATTATTATAAACTGAATCCAATGAATTAAATTGAACTTATATAGGTATTATGTATCTATTTTGACCTAAAATAAATTTAAATAAAATAAATAATTATTTAAATAAAAATTTGGTTTTAAACTATAACTCAATGTTTTTCACTTTTCATCAAAAATTGAATGTTTTCAGAAAAATACCAAAAATTCACCCTAAGCTAATTTCGATATTCCAAATCCAAAAATGAAGTCCATTTTGAAAGATAAAATTTATAAAATTTCAAAAAGTGGATATTACTATTTATAACGGCTAGTTTGATTGGTTGTTGTGTGTTAGAACTCGAAGTTGCATACAACACACGCTACTGCATTCTTCAAAGAGAAGCATACCATGGAAGCTTGGGGTGTTACATTCTACCCTCCTTCAAATAATTTATTCTTCAAAATTTGTAGGATATTACTTTATAAAAAGACTTAGGTGGTTCTTCATCATAAGTTCCTCAGGTTCCCACGTTTCCTCTTCCATCATAAGGTTTCTCCATATAACATTTATGAGGAAATTCATCCGGTTTCTCAACATTTGTTCTCTTGAATCAAGAATATTGATGGGATATTCGCAATAAGATAGCTTGGGTTCCAGTTCTAATTCCTCATAGGTGAGTACATGTGTTGGATCAACATGTATTTTCTCAATAGTGATACGTAGAACACATCATGACCTTTGGAAAGACTTGGTGGCATTGTCAACCAGTAAGCTACTGTCCCAATTCATTATAGAATTTTGAAAGGTCCGATGTACATGGGACTCAATTTACTGTTCTTACCGAAAGGTATAACACCCTTCCATGGAGATACATTCAAGAAAACATAATCTCCTACCTGAAATTCCAAATCATTCCTTTGGTTATCAGCATTGCTCTTATCCCTTCATTGATCTGCATTGATGTGGGTTTGGATTACCTTCTCATTTTCAATCGTTTCCTCCACATGTTATGGTCCTATGAGCTTTCTTTCACCAACATCATCCCAACAGGTTGGTGTGTGACATCTCTTTATGTATAATGCTTCATATGGTGCCATCTGAATACTTGAATGGACGTTATTATTATAGGGAATTTCTACCAGAGGTAAATATTGATCCCACATACCTTGAGAGTCAAGTGAGCATGATCTCAACATGTCTTATAAGGTTTGAATAGTCTGTTATGATTGTCCATCAGTTTGGGTGTGGTAAAAAGTTCTCAAACGAAGCTCAGTATCCAAGGAATTCTGAAGCATTTTCTAGAATATTGATGTACAACATGGATCACAATCAGAAACAGTCGATAGGGGTACTCCATGAAGTCTCACTACTTCATTAATATATAGTCTTGCTAGACGTTCAACTGGTAAATCGTCTCTTATATCAAGAAAATGTGATGACATGGTAAGACGATCAACAATGACCCATATTGCATCGTTCCTTCTAAGTGTCTTTGGTAGTCCCATGAAAAAGTCCATCGTAATATTATCCCATTTCCACTCCAGTATGGGAAGAGGTTGCATGACTCTTCCAGACTATTTCCTTCCAGGTTTCACTTATTGAAAAACTATAGGTCTTGACACAAAATCAGCACACTCCCTCTTCATGTTGTCCCATTAAAAATGTTCCTTCAAATCTCTATACATTTTGGTGCTCCCAAGGTGTATATAGAAATTGGAACTATGAGCATCATCTAACAATTCCCTTTTTAGATCAGGTATATCGGGAACACAAAGGCTCTTACAAAATTTCAAAATTCTATCTTCATACACAAAGTCACTCAATCACCCATCATTCACAGCTTTAATCTTCTTTTGAAACTCTTCATCACCGGTCTGATAACTCTTTATCCTTTCTAGTAATGATGGTTTTGGAACCAATTGAAAAAGTATTGATTTTTCACCTGCCATGGTGATTCCCATATCCATCTTTACTAGATCCAAGAAAATAGGAACCCTTTCAACTCTCATATTTTTCAAAACTCCATGATCCTTTCTACACAAAGAACCTGTCACCTTATTTTCCTTCCCTGGGTTGTAGTGTATCGTGCAATCATAATCCTTGAGTAGTTCAAGTCATCGCCTTTTCTTCATGTTGAGTTCTTTCTGTGAGAAAATATACTTCAAACTTCTGTGATCGGTATAAATCTCACATTTTCACCATATAGATAATGACTCCATATCATCAAAGAAAAGATTACAGCAGCTAACTCAAGATCATGAGTAGTATAGTTTTTCTCATGAATTTTTAGCTGTTGTGATTCATAGGCAATAACCCTATCATTCTGCATAATGACACAACCATGTCCTTTCATTGAAGCATCACTATAAATAAAAAACCCATAATTCCTTGATGGTAGAATCAATATAGGAGTATTGAATAATCATCTATTCAGTTATTCGAATCCTTCTTCACACTATTTTGTCCAAAAAATTTAACCCCTTTATGTTTGAGCTTTATTAATGGGTTAGCCAATCAGGAAACATTCTGGACGAAACGTCAATAATAACCTACTAATCCAATAAAACCACATACCTCGGATATATTAGTTGGTGCTGGACATTCTTGGATTGCCTTGGTTTTGGAAGGATCAACAGAGATTCCATCCTTGGAGACAATATGGCCACGAAAAGAAATCTTGGGAAGCCAGAATTCACACATGCTAAACTTCCCATATAATTCATGTCATCTAAAAGTCATTAGGATAATGCGCAATTGATTTTCATGATCTTCATAGCTTTTAGAGTATACCAAGATATCATAAATAAATACCACGACAAAGTCATCAATATATTCCTTGAAGGCTTTGTTCATTAGATCCATGAAAACAAAGGGTGAATTAGTCAGCCCAAAAGGCATTACTGTAAACTCGTAATGCCTGTACCTGGTTTGAAATGTTGTCTTCATAACATCTTCCTTCATCACACACAACTAATGGTATCCATATAGAAGTCCAATCTTTGAAAAATAGTGAGCTCCATGCATTTAGTCAAAGAAATTATTAATTCGAGGTAGGGGATACATGTCCTTTATTGTTATAGCACTGATCTCCCTGTAGTTGATACAAAACCTCATAGATCCATCTTTCTTCTTAACAAAAAGGGCAGAGGATCCCCATTGAGAATGACTAGGGAGAATAAATCCATTATTATGGAATTCCTCTAGTTGTTTCGTTAGTCCCACTAATTCCAGAGTTTCCATTCTATAAGGGGTCTTCGATATGGGACTTGAACCAGAAATTAAATCAATGGAAAACTCAATTTCTTGTTCTGGAGGATATCCAAGTAAATATTTTGGAAACACATCAACATATTCTCTCAAAATAGGTACATCCTCTATTTGAACATTCATTTCCTCACCCACAGTCATTTAATTCTCTTCCTCCCTAACAGTTGAATTTAGTTGAGCTATTGGGGGTGGATATAGATAAGAATCAGATGGTGAAAATTCTACTTTAAAGATAATGTTTTCTTTATTGTCATCATCAAAAATAATAACCTCATTCTTCTTATAATAAATCTTCACATCATGGTCCAAAATACAATCCATACCGAGGATTATATCAAATTCAATCATGGGTATGACGATGAGATCAGCATATAAAGAACATTTATATGCTATAATGGGAACAGATTCACAAAAATTTGTTGTGATGATACTTCCCTAAAGAGTTTTGACTGACAAATTCCTTCTTAAATCAAATTAGAAATATTTAATTTTCTTAGAAAACTGGGATGATATGAAACAATGCGATGATACTGAATCAAATAAATCATTGGCTAAACCGGAAGAAACCATAAATTACCTGCCACCACGTCTTTCGTGGATTCTACCTCAGCAGTAGTGATATCATAAGTTTGGCCTTGATCCCTTAGCCTTTTCTAAGGTAAGTTCTCCTGACACTTAGGACATTCATTCACATAATTTCCCATCTCCATGAAATTGTAGCATTGAACATCGGTAGCTTCTTTCTTCCCCTTGCAATCACGAGCTTGATGTTCTTTTTCCCCACACTTATAACAGACTCTCATTCCCTTCAAGAAAGTACTGGGGTGTTTCTTCCCACATTTACTACAGGATGGATATTATAAATTTCCCTTATTCCCCTTATTTTAATTTCCAGAGTGATCAGCAGATCTCTTCTTCTCTTGCTTTGCTTTAAAGTCATAGGACTAAGAGAATTCCTTTTCAGTATTGATAGTAGATGAGGAAATATCTTTGTATGATGAGAAGGATTTTGAGACTAATACATGATGGAGAAATGGTTTTAACCCATAAAAGAAATGATCAATATTATTTCTTGGGTTATGTATATAATCTGTAGCATGCCTTGCTAACCTTGTAATGTTAGACTCATACATTGCAACATTCTCGTCCTCCTTTTACCTCAGACTCAGAAATTGTCTTTCCATATCCACTCGATGGTCACAAGGAAAGTATTTTTATATGAAAATATCTTTAAACTCCCTCCATTACATATTTTATACTTCATCATCTTCCTTTTTGTTTTTAATCAATGACCACCATTGATCAGCATCTCCAGTGAGGTGGTAAACTGCCGTGATAACTTTTTCCCTTTCACTACTCCCCAAGGCATGGAATATTTTCTCTGCGGAATTTATCCATTTCTCAGATACTAATGGATCTGTACCGCAACTGAATTTTCGTGGGTTTTTTCTCATGAAGGGATCTAACATTGATCCTCCACGCTGTGGATAAGGGAGATCCATACGGGTAAGGTTAATATTCATAACCTGAGTGAGTTGTCCCAGTGTGTTGATTAGATTATCAAAACCAGTTGCATCACCAGCTCCACTATAATTATATTGAGCAGTATGGAAATCCCTACTTGGAGTGTGTTCATTGATACAGTTTCCATTCCTTCCACTAGGCGCCATTTCTAAACAATGACATACACTAGATTAGTTTATAAATCTCAATTCAATAATCCAAACTTGTAAAACACTTAACATAAATTGAACAGTTTATGGATATAATCTATAATCATAAAAAAGTTTTCTTTGAGGAAGTATATAATCATAAACCCTTCATAATGTTTTTTAAGGAAAATGGGAATTATCCTAGGTATATCCCCAGGAGTGTTGTAACCAAGAGTGCAGCAAGGCCCGTAGTCATGCAACAGTTCCCGTTTGAGTCTAGATCAAAGTGGTGTTTTTGGGTTTTACCCCTAGGTACATCTATGCCAGAGCCACCTCTACCTACTCATATCCATATAGTGATGTATTTCTTGGGAAACTCACAAAATCTCTACAATACCAAAAGTCTAGGTAGTTCTTCTATACTAATCCTCAAATTCTATCTTTAGGCTATGTGCTCAAATCAGAGTTTATCTAAATATAGCTTCCAAGGTTTGTACTAAACTTCCTCTGATACCAACTGCAATTCCCCAACCCTAGTTACCTAGAGTCAGTGCATTATTACTCAACATTGGCATGATCACAAAATATCAAGTCTCGAAAGACTGATTAGTTTAGTAGCCTTGAAACACTAGATACATTCATAAGTCTTACAATATATCATAAAGTAAAAATACTAAAACAATGTAGTCTCCATAGTCCATAGTCATATCCCCTCAAACTATCCCTATAGGTAAATCATAAAATACTTCTTCACATATTGGAAAAAATAAAACATAGAAAGGGGTGAGCTCAGATGCTCAGTAAGTATAAAAATATAGCATAAACTTTCATAAATAAGCATAAATATTTAAGGTAATGTATATCTAAAACAAAAGCCTTTTAAACTTGAACTTCAGCATAATATAGAAAAAATAAAATGAAATAATTCCATTTACTTATTCACATGGATATTCTACTAGTTGAATAATCACATGCAATATCGATAACAACTTTCATAATTATAGAATGCATAATATAAGACTATCATAACCACATAGTCAAGGCCCTATGCCAAGACTAAAAATATGATTTTTTCAAGGCCTTATTCCAAGACACATGTTTGTCTCATGAGACCTACCGATGCATAGAGGAGCTATAGCGGGCTCCACCTGTCACTTACTAAGTCCAATTCATTCCTCTTACAAACAGGTTTAAACATAACATACACATTCGTATAAAAACTAGAAAAAGAAATGTCAACACTTTATCTATAAACCATGAATGGTATAAAAATAACACATCCACATTCAAACATATCACAAAATATTCAATAAAATATGGAAGTTTTTTATCATAAAAAATCAACATCAAATAATCATAAAATCTGTCAAAGGATGTGGACATAGATGAAATCAAAACTATTTGAGAGAAATATCTTTTCTTTGAAATCATTTATATGTCTGATAATTATAAAAGAAATAAATTTACTTTTAAAATATTAATATAATATTGTAAGTGAAGCTTTGACGATTTTATAACGGTGGAAAATAGTCACACCCTCTGTATAAGTTAAAAAAATATTCTTACCATAATTTTGTCAAAAAGGTTAAAAGTACATTATTTGGAAAACGACGGAAAGATTCATTTCAAACCATTTTATAAAAAGATAACCAAGGGTATAAATTAATTTAACCCATAGTCTAGTAAATATTAAAAATGTTTTGGAATACATTTTTGAGAAACATGGATGTGGATGATAAAGAGGTCCTAGTAGATAATTAGGTATAAACAACCTTAGATAATGAAGAGACTTTAAAATTAACCCTTACCTTGTACTTTTCCTTGGTCGAGGGTAGGTTAAAATCCATTATAATGGTGAAATAATTGTTATTAAATTATAAAAGAATCATATAAATTAATATTATATCATATATGATCTTTTAACATTGTTCTGTTAATAATATCTTAGTATTATCGTCGTTTCAAGTGTTAAAAAAATTCATTTTCTTTATATTCTAAGTTATTTGAGTAATATTTGTTATGGATGGGATGTATCTCATTCATATCCAGAATGATATAAAGTCTTTAAACATTATTTTTAATCATATAATTAAAATTATTCTTGATTGGATATGTTGGTGAATGAATCTCATCGCACTCATGGAGACGGTAATCCGTACGTAGGCACGAGTGAAAATATCATTCTTTTGATATTAAAATAATATATAATTGTCTGGTATATCAGATATAAAGAATCATTATCATGTTATATTAATTATATAAATTAATTATACATCATTATTATACCCATCCAAATAATAATATATTGAATAACAATTACACCACGACATGGAGACGGTAATCCATACGTACGCACGTATGATGACATGTCATTAAAAGGATGGATAGAATAATGAATATGACCGTACCATATTTATAATAACATTATAGTATATAGAAGATACTGGAGTTATTATTTTACAATGTAAATAACAAAGAAAGAAGATGTGGAAGAAGAAAAGAACTTGAAAGAGGGTGGTAAAATATTACCTATTCTCCGAGTTCTCCTATTTGATTTGATCAAAAGGGCTCATTAAGTTGTCTTTCTGACTGAAGTAAGCCTTCTAGGATGAATTGAAGAAAGTTTAGAGGATATGTGGGCAGGTTTTGGCCGATCAAAAAGGATTTGAAGGTGTGAATTAGAGAGAAGGGTAGTGCCCTTTTATAAGAGGGGTGAGGGGCACCTTAGGAAATGCTGGAAATATTATTTTATAATAAACTAATTTTCGTTTTATAATGGATAAAAAATGGATTATTTAAAGGTTAAGGTTGGGATGGGTCTAAAACCACTCAACCAATAGGTTTTAAACAGGTTTGGGTCACTATATTAACTTTATCGTTTAGATTTAACTCTTAGTTACGTAGATTGACATTTACCATGTCTCTTTGTATTTTTATGTTATATGGTTAATAAACTAACTATATACATCCAATCGAGCCCCAAGTGGTTCATTAATGATACCCCTATCATTATATAAGTACCTTTTATGAACATTAGATTTTTAGGAATATAATATCAAATAATAATATAATATTTGATTTAAAAACTCTTTCATGTCAATTTTGACACTATTTGGTATTTTGTTTTTTCTAAATTCATAACAGCATTATTACATAGGAAACAATTCATTTAACCAACCCAAATATGTCATATTAACATATAAAATTAGTTTAATTCATAAAAAGTCTCAAATTACATTTATTTTGATATTTATAATATCAATTAATCTAATATTTCATTAACTAGAAAATTTCTTCATCACCATTGTGTCATAAATAAATTAAATTATTTCATGTATAAAAAATTATAAATCAAATACTATTATGTTGTAAATCTCTTTAGCTTTATTATTAATATTTAAAATCGAATTTATCTTATGTATAACCCTATATTAAAGATGTTTTAGTTATTAAACATTGATTTTAACTCTTTTAACACTTTTTTAAATAAAATAATAATAAGTGTCCTAATCTAATCCAAGTGGACCAAATAGGTTCATATTTTATTCCTAAGGTTGTTTTTGTTCGAATTATAGTTATAAAATAGAATTAGTACATGTGTTAGGGTTATAATAATATCAATTTTACCCTTAATTACCCTATTTACCTTTAACCGTTGTAAATAAAAGTAAAAAGTTTCTATTCACCAAAAATTATTTTTATCATATTGAACTACATTTTAATCCTTCATATTAACCGAGTCTCTCGGATTTTCGAAATTCAACTCATAGAAGCGGAAAAATTCTGTTTTATGTGAATTTTCAAATTCTCCTATGAGATGGGTAAAAGACGGTGAAAAGTTCAATAAAATTTTTATATATCTAAAATTATTATAAACTGACTCCAATGAACTACATTAAACTTATATAGGTATAATGTATCTATTTTGACCTAAAATTAATTTGAATAAAATAAATAAAAATTTAAATAAAAATTTGTTTAAAACTATAACTCAGTGATTTTCACTATTCATCGAAAATTGAATGTTTTAAGAAAAATACCAAAAATTCACCCTAAGCTAATTTCGAAATTCCGAATCCAAAAATGATGTCCATTTTGAAAGATAAAATTTATGAAATTTAAAAAAAGTGGGTATTACTATTCATAACGGCTAGTTTGATTGGTTGTGGTGTGTTAGAACTTGAAGTCGAATACAACACACGCTACTGTATTATTCAATGAGAAGCATACCATGGAAGCTTGGGGTGTTACAACTATTTATAAGGTTAAGGTACTATTCAAAGATTATGTATGTTGATCCTATCAAACCCTAAATATCATATTGATTGCAACTATGTATAACCATTTTTTCAAAATTCAAATCAGAGATACAGAAAAATTATGTTTAAAGGATTTGTTACAATAACAAACTGTTGTTTTAAAGAGACTCAATGGTGCATGAATTAAATTATATACTATTTTTCTGTAAATCCTTGAGGTGTTACATCCAACCACTCTTGGTTTTCCCCTAAGGGAATTTCCCCCTCCTTTCCTAGTGAAAGGACTTATAAATTCTAGGAATTCATAAACTTATTAGGCCGTTTCTGTGACCCCCCATACACCTTAATGTGGTATTACTATCTTGTTAATAATAAAACCACAATATTATTCTAGTTAAGTCCACACCAAGAACACAAAAGGGATTCATTACACAAAAATGGGTTTAAAAAACAACCCTTTTGTGTCTCCAAATGGATTTTCATATATACCCAAACTCTGATATCGGGTACTGGTTATGTATCCCCCTACCATCACTCACCTTGAGTCATGTAATTACCCAATTTGGTGTATCTCACCTCTAATGGTTTTACCATAAGGGTATCAGTACCTCATTTAGTGGGAAAAATAATTTTATAATGAGGTATTCACATGCTTATTATCAAGAATCCATGAACCTTCTGATGCCTAAATTTGGGACTTGTGACTTTTTAATTGTCAACCAATACAAAAAGGTTAGTTCGGTCTATATCATGAACACCTCAGGGGAGTGAAGAACAACGTTGGTATGAACATATATGTTAGTTTAATATATAATTTATATATTTTTATCTTGGTTCCTTGGTAGATATTACTATTCGATGAATTATGAGGTTTTAATTCCTATTAATATGTGTGAATGTTCATATCACTTATTTATTTATCACAATTACATTGAAAATTTATGAGTTTCCATTTGGTATTTTATATACATGAAACTATATAGTTAGTATTAATTCATTATTTTTAGTATAAGATCATTATTATTATTTTTAATTATATTGGTATGGTTTTTGTAGTGATTTTCATTGAAAAGTTTTTAGGATGCATCTTGGGGATGAGAAGTCACATAGGTTAAATTTAAGGATGTACCTTATAAATCAAGTCATTGTTATTTTTTATTATATATATATATATATATATATAATATTTTAAATTTATCTATAAAAAATATTGAAAGTATAATTTTTATGAGGGGAAGAGTTAACGTTGGATTTTGGTGTTCAAGAAGTTACAAGAACCAAGTGGAATTGTAAAAAGTACATGGTTATGTATATGTGTTTCAAATAGTTTAATTTGATACCTTGATTACTCAGTATCCATATACTGGGTACCCATTAGACTCCTAAGTAGTTTTTTCAAAAGAAATAAAAGGTAATTTTTTCTTTTTTATATCCTAAATATTAACCTAAAACCTTCCTTGGCTAAAGATTTTACGCATTCCTGTCATTTATTTCTCTCATTTAATGACTCTTCCTACACTCTTCTTCTATTAATAAATCATCAATGATTGGTTTTCCAAATAAACATCCTCAAAATTATAGAGTCTTCCTTTTAACAAGATGTATGTATAACTATTTTTATTCTCATCGTTCTTTATGTTTAATAATGGTGGTGAGTTCATTATTTCTTTACATCCCAATTATCATTTACAAAACAATTCTTTCTATTGGATTAATTTATCTTAATTAATTATAAAGACAGATCCTAAGTTGATTAAAGATAATTACCATGATTTATTTTTGTATTCATTCTATTTAATTATAAGAAACTATACCGTTATATTCATATATTTTAATATGGATACATATTTTATGTCGAATTTTTTTATTTATTTAGATTCTAGTTGAAGGTATGGAATTGGTCTTAGTAGGTAACTAATAGTTGATGATATATATTAGGACATCATTAAATATTTATATCCCTTAAAAAATTTAGTGATAGTTATCCCATGGGTTATCTATCATATATTATTCACTCTATCATCTATTTTCACTTATTAATAGAATTGAATTTTTATAATTTGGTGGATTTTTTAAGGTAGAAGTTTGATTGAATTTGATAAAATAAGGAAAACGTATTAAAATAAGGAATGTGATGAAAAAATGGATAAAACTAGATTAATCAACAAGTATTCATCTTCTTCATTATTGAAATATGTTTTTTCATGATTAATATCCTTCAATGTTAACATTATTAATACACCATGTATATAGATTTTTTATTTAATTTTTCAATCTAAATCCTTAATGTATGTATGAACTCCATTAAAGTAAAATGATATAGTTAACTAGTAACCTTCAAGAAACCAGATGGAATAAAGTTATATATGATCTTAATTCATGAAAATTGTTATGAAATATAAACATAGAAACAATAATTAACTACTTAAAAAAATAATTCACAAGTCGATATTCAATATAATAATATATGTAACTACTCACCTAAAAATTCAATAAAGAAAATATTTAAATAAAAATAAACAAAAAATATCACCTATAAAGAAACATATGTATAATTCTTCATGAAGAAAGTTTTTAAGAAATATGTTCAAATTAAATATGTCAAAAGAAAATATGGATTATAAAATTTCATTATATATATCCATTAGCTCATTTCCAAAAATTATTTAGCTTGTCATTTCTAAAAAAACTAAAAAAATATATACCCTCTACTTATATCTCATGACCACACAATTCTTGAAATATTGTAGAATAAGTAATGAGATTCCCCCTCTAGTGTCCCAAAAATAACCTTTAAAGACTCCTCTTTAAAATTAACTTTAATCATCATCCCATCAATTGCCTCTGGATAAAGACATGATCTAATTCTTACTCTGTTTATTGAATCTAGGAGAATCTATAGGGATTTAAAATATCCCATCAATTAATTAAGTCCCCATTAAACACTATGTTAGATCTATTTTATAATTACTTGGACACATTTCATACAGGATTTGATACTTAGATATGCTCCCTTAAACAAATATTGAGTTAAAATTCATTTCTAAATTATTTGAAGAAACCTTCTCTATGTAATAATCATGTTATTTAATCATTAATATAACTTCAATTATTGAATTAGTCTGGAACTTATAATAATCTCACCATGTCTAGGAATATTTTTTTGTGATGAAATTTTATCTCTAGAAAAAACTCTTATATGATTACCTATATTTTTTATTCATATTTGAAAAATAAAAACTATTTTGTTTACTAAGATTTATCAAATATTTATAATGTGAACTATTAAGTAATCTTATATAGAAACTTGTTTAATCTTACCCATTCAACATAAAATCTTTTTTATTAATACAAGGAATGTGATTTTATTCATACATTATCTACCACTTGTTTTATTCATATGTAAAGAAAAAAAATCACAAAATTCCTTATGTGAGGTATCATAGACATATTTAGACACATCCCTTGAACATTATGTATTATTCGTATAAAAAAACTTTTACAATAATTAAAATTACTTCAAAACAATTTTATTATCATATATATATAAATTTTATGATAATCACTAACATGGTCAACAAAATATTTCTATCACCACTATAAATATTTAAATTCTATATTGATTCATAAAAAACATGATTATTTCAACATGGATAGTCTGATTACTCTTAAATGGTATACAATTACATAGAAAAATACAGAATATTATTTAATAAAATTTTGATGAAAAAATATAAAATAAAAATATTTTAAATATAAATTCAAAAAATAATGTTTATAATGTTATTAAAATAATAAAACATGGAAAATAAAATAAATTTCTCTCAGATATCACGTTTTTACTAATTATTTAGAGAGGACCAATTATTTTCATAAATATTTGATGGGAAAAAATTTATCAATTAAAGTAAATTTTATCATAAATTTTTTCTAAAAGATAATAAAAAAGTAAAGCACAAATAATATATCGATGGAGATATTTCATTAAAGCCTAATATGTATGATATATTTTTTCTTATATCATATTAAATGATATGAAATTTTTTATGGTGTAAAATTCATAATGTAAAGTCATATTATATGCCTTGTGGGTCTAAAATTTCTTCTGATATTTTAATATAATTGAGACTTCCATATCTATTTCATATGATTTTTTTATAACCATTATAACAAGAGGAATTGTATTGTACCTTTCATGAGTTATTCTATAATTGATGGTAGTGGTAGAAAATTAAGTAATTAATGTTTTAATATCTTTTATATGGGTATAATTATTATTAAATGATTCATAATATGAAATATATGGGAGTGTTAGATGACTAAATGGTTATGATTAGTTATAATCAACATGCCATTTACTTATATGTTTTGAACATATTAGTAAATTCATGAATACTCTGGTATATTATCAGGGATATATAAAGAGGGTGTGTATATTTTGATGGGGTTGTTTGAGATCATCCCAAGATAATGTGAATTCTACCTCTCCATGTATATTTCATCATATCTTTTAATAGCTTCCCAGAGATACAAGGGTATCTTGAAAATGAGTGGAATCCCACATGAACATTGATTTATTCAGTAAATCTATAGATATACAATAGAGGGGGAGTATGTTAGCTACCTCTAAATTATATCCATAAAGTGAAGGTTTAATTAAAATTGGAGTAGTGTTCATCATTTTTCTATGGTAAATATTTTTGTTCTTTATTTTTTTATTTTATTTCCAATATTTATAGAATTGTGATACTGAGAATGTGGATTCTAATGACATCCAATTCGTGGAAAAAGTTTTTTTTTAAAATATATAAGGCCATCAAGGTCATCGGAACATCAACATAATTTATGATTCTTGAAAAAATTATAGGAAATAAAAAATTATATACTTCATATTTATATAATTTTTTATATCATTAAAGATGATATAAATTTTTAAGTATAGATGGGTATATAATATAAGATATCCTAATTTTTGATAATTCCATTCCTTATGATATAGTATATAAATGATGATGACTCAATTATAAGTCATTGTAGTTTGATATGTCCTATTGAATGTTATATGAAATCATAATAATTGATAGAGTCAATCTTTGTTTTAAAAATAGATAATCTTATCACCCTAATAATATAGGTCAAATCATAGTATATAACACCTAATAATTGAGTAATGAGGTCACAATAGATCATTATCTATATAAAAATACAGTCGATTAGAAAGAAATATGCATTCTATGATATATTGTATATAATAAAATATGATATACATACGAAAAAACTCTCTAAATATCAATTTGGAATTCAATTATAAAATTTTAATATTTTTAATAAATTATAAAAAATGGTATTTTGTGAAATTTATTAAATTTATAAAATGATTATAATATAATTATATATAAAATTTCTACAATTAATTAATTTAATTTTTATAAAACACTTAATAAATAACAAACTATAATATTAATTGTTAATATTAAATAACTTTAATTTATATGTAATGGATTATAATTTGTATATAAAATGTTTATAAAGATATTAAAAGTTCAATTTTTATATTGTTAATAAATGAAAACAAAAGACAAAATGTGAAATAATTTATATTTTAATTTTTAAATTTTTATAATTATTAATTTTAATTATTCAAATTAATATCCAATATTTATGATATATTTGTAGCATATCAAAAATATTTTTGATAATTGATATGATCAATGATTAAATAATATTAAATATGTGATATTTTAAATATTGACATAATTTATGAATAGATCTTATGTATATATATTTTATATTACAAATATCATATATTAATATTAAATTTCAAATAAAAAGAAAATATTTGAAAGTTAGCAATGTAAATAAATATATTTTTATATAATTATATAATTTTAGTTTTACCATATTTCATGGATATATTATATATATTTTTATAACAGGTTCAATTAATATTTTTTCATAAACTTTTTATGTCATTCATATATATATATATATAACTTATTCATTCATTTACACTATTCCCTTCATTATTATATAATTTAATTTTTATATTATAAATTTTTATGTATGGTTTATTTTAAATTGTTATATTTATTTTACAAATTTTCATACATTCAATAATTAAGTAAAATGAAATTTATGATAATTGATATATTGTTCTTCAATTATAGCTTTGATTTTGATTTGGTTATGATCTTGAATATAGAGTTTGATTTTATCTTCTACGTATAATTTTCCATAATTTTGATGGAATTGAATTATCTATTATGTAAATTAATCATGGATATAGGGACATTAGGTTTTATTATTCACTAGTCTGGAAGATTATACAATATCTAGAAAAGTGAGGATTGGTTATCAACATCACAATGATTACACTTATGGGTAATGTTGATTTATTGTGATTATAAGACTTTGAATTAATGGGTTCCATATATTATATGTATAGGATTCAATTGGGTATGACTAAATATATTTATATTTTAGTTCAATTCAGTAACACAATTTAGGAGTTGTGTAAATAATTAAACATTGATATGGTTTGAAAATAATGATTTTTTATTTAATTGGATTCATTAATAAAAAATTAGAATCATTAAAACATGTAAAATGAATATATGAGTTAGGATGGAAATATTAAATACATATAAATATATAAATTTTTAGGTTAAAGTTAATGAAAAAAATTTATGGGACCTCAGTCAACAAACCGAGTTGTTTTATACAAAATTTTGGGGCCCCTGGATCTTCATCTGCAAGACAATAATATAGTGGGAGAACCTAATAAAATTTGGTTCTCATTTTTGGTTTTTTAGTTTGGTTAAAATTTATTCAAAATCATTGCGAAGGACTCTAGTGGAATAGGGTTGAATTTATCAATATAATGTATTCTGTTAAAGAGTTTTCTACAAATCTATCCATGATTTATATATGATATTGTTGTCTTGATAGCCAACCTAAATGAACCTTTTATGGTATGAATGAAAATTTTACATAATGTTTAATGCATTTCAGATCTTATTCCACTAATGGATATGACCTAATTTAGAAGGGGTTATCATTTTTTATAACATAGTTAATAAAATCCCTTATTAAAATATTGTAAAACAAAATAATCATAAGATAAAAGCATATATTTTGGGTACAATGGAATCATGATCATAAAATATATAGTTTATATTAATTCTTATAGAATAAAGAGGCATTATGTAATAAAGAACATGTAATAGTGAAAAAACTAAGAGTAATTGTAAATAATAATAAAAATATTCTATTTGTTAGAGAGAAACCATACATAGAAATTCAACTATAGAATATTTTCAACACTTTTATATAGATACATATAAGAATCATAAAATGATTCAGTTGAGGTTTCAAAGTTTTCAAATAAAATATGGACACAATAACTTTATTCATCATTTAGTCAATTTGGTTGAGTGTTCTAATGACTTTAAGAGACTAGTGGATACCATTAATAATTGATATATCTATGAAATGCATTATAGAAACACAATATTATAATTTATAATACTATTAACGAGTTCAATTATTTATTAAGTTATTAAATCAATGTGTTGAGGATAATGGAATCTATCTTGTCATGTTTTATTTCTTGTGTTATGCTGATTGTACAGTACAGTAAAATAGTAAACTATATAATGTAGTAAAAATTGTTCAGAATCATCTTGAATCGTTGAAACATATTGGTGTTGATTATAAGGAATGGTTTTTTTACGTTATATTGAAATGTAAAATATCCTAAATGGATTTGAGAGACTCTATGGAATGCACACATCTTATAGGCCTGATTGGCCTGATTGCCTTCTTTTTTTATTGATTTTTGATAACCCCCCTTTTAAGGGATGATGGGGAACCCTTACAGGGACCATAGGCTCAGAGATTACAAGGCCCGTAGCCTTAGGATATTACATGACCTGATGTTATTAGGGAATTCAACTAGACTATCTTCAAGGAACTGCCCCTCCCCAACATCTGCATCATGATAGTAGCTCTCCACCTTCGCATAGCCATCTAGCTAGGCTTCCTGTGCAAGAACAGGCTTGTCGCAATTTTATATACATACCCTTTAATTTGGACAATACATTTAGCTCTACTCTTGTGTGTTCACCTACTCTGAATCCCTTTCTAGGGCTGCTCCTTTTTTTGTAGTGTCTGTCTAGGGAAACTACATGTGGCCCGAAGACCTTGAGGTGGCCCGAAGGCCTCAAAGGTGGCCCGAGAGCCCTATTGACTCGATGGCTTGGGTGGTTTGTAAGCCTTAAGGACTCCAAGCCCAAACCGATGGACCATGGTGAAGAGTTCCATCTCCTAAATTATCGAATTGTATAAAGTTATGCTATAGTACCAGCACAATGTACACTTATGCTACAGTACAACACATTGTACAATCCTGCTATAGTACGGCTACCGTATCCCCAGAAATATACCTCTATCTGGTTTTGAACCGGGGTCTCTTGGATTCACTTAAGGATACCTCACCAACTGGGATGAGGCTCATGTGCACACACATCTTATATAAGTGTTATAGAATCTAGTAATCGATTTTGACATGTATATGATATTGAAGGTATATTTTATTTTTTAAAAATATATTGAGTTCATAATCAAATTAAAAATTAATGGAGATTATAGTTTTCTTTCCTATGATAATGTAAAAGGGTTTTTGGAACATTCATTTTAATGGAAGGTAATATATAAAGATCATATTGATCTATATGAAGGGTGTTCATTTTCATCTTATTTATCTCATATGATAAGAGATGTTTTTTTAAAAGAGTTTTTTATGAACAATATGAGTTGATTTATTCAAAATACATGGTTTTTGATTAATAACCTTTTATACCATATATGAGAATTATATAAATATAAAGAAGTATTTTGTCAAAGATAACTGTATTTATCTGTAATATTTTCTAAATTATAAGGGATATGTTCATAAAATGCATTTCTGAGTAATTTTAATGAATAAAATCGTCTTTTATAAATAATTTTATAAACTCAAATAATAACACTAATTATATAGAAAAAATTGATTATTTTATAAATATCACCACTAAATGAAATAAGTTATATTTTATTATCACAAAGTAGTTTGGGTATATTATCCAAATATTCTATTGATGTTATATTTTATATGAATCTAGTGGGACTATATTCAAATATATAAAATTTCAATGTATAGAAAATAAAATATTATACATGTAAAAATATTAATTTAGAGACAATTTATACCTTAAAAGAGTTTAGGATGTGTTAATAAAGGAATGTCCTACCAAATTAAACTTTTTACCAATTGTTATCAAGGGAAAATAATAATGGAAAAGGTCCTAGAATAATTATCATAATAAACATAGAAAGAGCTCTTTGTTGATAATATATGTTATTGACATCATAAAATTGATTTTTTTAAGTTAGGGTGTTTTAATGTATATTCAATGAGTTTAAGATTAGGATTTTGATTCATTATTCTCTCCATTATTCAAATCAGTTTAATTTATATATATCCCACACAATAAGGGTTTAGTTGGAGAGCTTTATCAAATGATTTTCTTAGAGATCTAGCTTGAATTACATATAGATATAATGAGTTTAATAAACCCTATAAATTGAATCAAACATAAGGACTTGTTGGTTATATATCAAACAACATATGATTTGATGGTGGATTACATATAGTTTTATTTTTATTCTTAAAAGAGTTTATGAATATGAAAATGATACATATTGTAAAAAAATGAACGCTTCATTTTTCATTCATTAATGTTTATTATATATATTACATAATGTGAAAAGATAATTACCCTCTAAAATAATGATTTTGAGTAATCCTTATCACATATTAATCATCCAGTATTATAGTTTAGGACATAATGTTATGGTTTGAGAATGTAGTTTTTTGTACAAAGATGAAACATATTCTAATCAGAAACATTCGATTTTTTTTATACCAGATAAATTTTTGGGTATTGCACATGGAGTTTCATACACATTGAATTTTGAATACTGGGGGTGCATGTTTCATATTTAGATTTCCCAAAACCCTTGTTTGGAAATATTATTATAATTATAACCCTAATACTTTGACACTTTTATTATGAAATCCTTGATGATTAAATAATCAAGGGCCGGTTAAGTATGTTGTGGATCATGTAATCAGACGAGGATTGACTAGGGTGGGATTTTTTCTCTCATATGATGAGTATGATATTTGGGTACTCAATTGAGGTAGAATAAAGGATTAATAATTTGTATCTAAATAAAACATGTGATGTTATTATCAATTATATATGGGTTGTGTTATGTGATTATCTATAAGGCTGAATGACCTGTGATATTTTCATGGACCTAGTAAGTCTACACTTATAAAATCTATAATATGAGATTAGGATACATGGGATTCAAAACCTCACTGTTCTAAATTTACTTAATGTCTTTGGGAAAGGGAACTAAAGAAAATAAATAATTTGTCATGATATAGTCTGTATAAATAGGTATTGAGGTTTATGTATATTTTAGAGATAATGCCTAATCCATTTATAGTGTGAGTTTCATTTATGATTTCCGAGAGGATAAATCTTTCTTACATTTGTGAATTAAATAATTCATATTTGGTATTAATATATCAAAGGAATTTTTTTACTCTTTTTGGATGACCATATAGGGACTATGTTAAATGAAACACATAGAGATACTATAAATGTGTTATAGATTATATACAAAAATAATATAGACACTCACAATATTTTACATATGATGTGATACATGGTTAATATGATGGTATATTTAAAAAAATATTTTTAGATATCCAATTGATATTGTTTTTAGTTTCATAAATTTTCATATATAATACAACATAAGGTGTAATTAGACAATGTCTATAAGGATTTATTGAAAGTGGGTTATTGATGATGATATGTGCTCAATTCCTTTTATATATTTTGTATTTTGGATCATATAATATAGGATGTTTTTTGATGTCATATGGTATGATATATATAATTTAATGGAATATTATTTTCCTTGTGGGTATATTATATCTTATGACATAATGATATCATAACAATTACCTTTCCTATTTCATTGGATCATATTGTAAATTTTATAATATTAGGATTCATATTGCATGAGTCTTGTGGACTATTATGTTCATAGATGGACGTTGAAAAATAAGTGGATATTTTAACATCCATCTTACATTGTTTCTCATTATTGAATGATGTTTCATAAGGTGAAATGTATTGGAAATTTGGATATCCAAATGTTTAGAATTATTTGTAGCTGAAATATCATCCACTAATATGAAATGAATGTATGAGTAAATGCCTAAATATTCATTGTTGTTCCAAAGGATATAAAATTGGTACTACTCATTATGATGAGGCATTATGATATCCTCCAATATTAACTTTAATTGTCCCTATATTGGTATCATTATTTTTCTCCTTCATTATCTTCCAAGATATTGTCACATATCATAGATATATCCGGAATCATACCCAAATACCATGTGATTTTGTTGATATGTAGCTATGACATAGTGTTTTAAATTTGATACTTCATTCTTAGTGACCTTTATCAATAAAATATTTGGTGACAAAAGGAGAAATAACCATCATCAACATAAGGTGAACTTTATTTTACTTCAAATAGTTGTACATAGTTTTGTTTTATCATAACATGGTGATCTCAGTGATGTGGTTTCTTATGTTTTCTATTGTATTGAATATGTGATTTAAAATCATAATAACCCATAAATTATGAAATAAAAAATTTTCCCACACTTATACCATTTTTCCTCAAGAAAGCAATTCATCATAACCCACATAAGGATAATTGACCGAAAAATGGTTAAAATTAATCTATATAATTAATCAACATACATATTTATTTTTGTATATAAAACCAAAGTAATGTAAAATTGTAATCATTAACTAAAAATAGTTTTGGAATAAATCTATTATCATGTTTCAATTTTAATGATAAAATTTAAGATTAATGGATTCTCTTGAACTAATTAAATTCTTACTTGAAAGTGTTACTTGTAATTTTCTCATTTTATATGCAGGTAATTTACATATATCAATAACTAACCACAATTATTAACATATATAATTTTTTAATTAACATCCCAAAATAGAAATAGATTTTTATTTTAATGAAATTAATAGTATCTTAGTATAATTAAAACATAATCATCCATCAAATTCCACACCACATGTCTAATAACTATTAAGTATCTATTATACAAATTACATGAATATAGAATTTAATATTTTAATCCAAATAATGAAATCCATATTCAATTGAATATATAAAATTTATTTCTATATTTTCACCAAGAATAATGTGACCCAAACCTTTTTCATATAACATTACATGATTTTAAGCATAATTATACATCAGAGTACAAGTCAAGGACCATTAAGTCTAGTGTCTTGGAAGACTAGGTACATAAAACATAAAACATAAAACATAAAAAATGGGGTTAGAAAACACTTCTTTATTTAATCTTAATAATGATCTCTTAACTTAATTTGAACCCTTACATCCTCATAGGGTACCTTGGGGAAAAAATGAACAAAGGGATGATCTGAAAATCCCAGTGAGGGAAAGAACATAAGGATGTGTGTTAAGCACATGAGTCAGGAGGCATGACATAATGATATCTGAAGCATGAAACATATAATATTGTATAATATAAGCATGTGGTCATATAAAAATGGAATCATATAAATGTTTAATAATCATAAAACATTTATTTATTATAGTTCAAGGAAAACCACTAATCTCATTTCCTATTTTAGTACGGGTCAAGGCTATCCACCAATACTGTTTCACATCACATCTCATGAGACATAACCTTACCCATTTCATTGGAGCACTATCTGTGCACACCCATCTCAGAATTATAATATATATTATTTCCACATAAATATTCTTACCACATAAATATTCTTTCCACATATATAATCATACAAAATCAACCATACAAAAACATAACGGTACCCCCGGAAAGAATTGGGTACCACAAACATGACATAAATCATAAACAATGATAGAATAAATAATGTTTCCATGAAATAAAAGAATTAGAACATAAATGGACATACATAGGGTAAAATAGGCTAATAACATGGTAGGTGGTTTCAAATAGAAGTGAAAACATATATTAAATGTAATTGAGAAACATTAGCATTAATGCATTTTTGTGTGGTTTTAAAGAAAATACTATAGAGATTTTAAAAATAGAAAAGAGGGTAATAATTTATATAAAAACTAGTATTGAACCAAGAAGATTTTAATAATATAAATAATTATTTTATAAAGACAATGGTAGCTTAAAACATAGGACAGATTACACTTGAAATTGGTTAAAAATTCAGGATGTTCCCTTAAAATGATTGTGCTAATTTGGAAGTATTGAGGAGGAATTCATATAAAAGAATGTATATCTCAAAAATATAATCAGAGATGGATCTAGGAACATGAGTTTGGAGAATATAAAAAGAATGTATAAGTTTGATAAAAAGAAAAGAAAACTATATTTTGGTAAAAATAAATATAGATTAACCTGTTGTAATAAAGGAAGTTCGGGTTGAATTTAATACGATTTATCTCTATAGAATCAGTTTTAACTAAGAGTGCATGATGGGAGAGAAAAGGGGATTCTAATCACATTGAAATCAATAGGGAAGTATGGGGAGGTGCATAAACATACCCCACAATTTTATATTACACAAAAAAATCATATCATAGAGGAAAATCTTGATTTGGAGTGAAATAGTGAGGATACCTTACCTTAAATCTGTTGATGTTCTCCACTTGTTATTAGAGACCTGAATAAAAAAATTAGGATTATTAATTCATAATACTATAACCACTTATATATTTAATTGATTTTTTATAACCCATTTTTGTTCATTAAAGGTATTTTGGATTATTTATAAGGTTCAATTTCATTGTTCGGGCTCGTTTGTTTACATGGTTTTAAAAGATCAGTTCACTTATATTAAAGTTTTGATAAACATGAAAGATGGACGTGGTTGTCCAGAAATGAAGGTATATGATATTATTGAACATCCAATAGATTAAATTGTTTTATATTTAATTTGGTTACTTAGATTGAAGTCAAAAAATTATATAAAACCATAGTGACAACCATTTTTGTTAATCAGTGGATTTGATTACAATGAACATGTTTTTATTTATAACTTAATAACATTTGTTCAGAAGGATTACAAAACTAAAAATAGGATATATTACATATATAATAATCTGGTTTAATAAAAACACAAATTTTTTCATGACCAAAACTAAACATTATAACAAGAATTGATAAACAGTTGTCCTTGAATGCGCTAAATTAGCATATCTCAAACGGTGATTTAATTTCTTTCAAATAAAGGGTGGGGAAAGGAGAGAAGATAATGAAATATACCATTATCATGAAAAATTTCTAGTACATGTATGTAACTAGATTTATTATACTATTATGGTGAATAGAGGTGAAGAAAGAAATAAAAATAAATGAACTTAATAGAAATGAATTAATTGGAAAGAGGAATTCACCTCTTGAGACATCCTCCTTTGAGAACCTCTTAAGGGGAGAGGTTTCAATATTTCGAAGAGTCTAGGAGCTTTTAGATGTGTGGGAATTTCTTGAAGATATATTTTCATAGAATGTTATCAAGGCACAAGGCTTGAGGGGAGTGAAGAGAAGAGTGAGTGAGAGGGGTTTTATAGTGGAGGAGAGTGGGGATTTCTCAATATAAAATTCATTAATTTATTATTTACCCATAAGAAAAGGAATATTGAGTCTTCTATGACCAATAATGGTAATTTTATCATGTGATCCCGAACCAATTGGTCTTTACATTAGTTGAAAATCATCAATGACTCAATAAATCACTTATTTAGCATTTATCGTAAATTATTGCATTTTACTATTCCTAAAAAATTCAGGTATTTCAGAAAAATCCCAAAAATTCACCCTAACCATCTTCCAACATGTAGAATCCAAAAATGAAGTAAATTTTTCAAAAATAATTTTCTATATATGATTATGTTAATATTTTATTAAAATCACAATTTATTATCAAAAACCAATTTTAAAACATTCATTTACTTATTCTAAAATGTAGGTATATCGTACTTTCAACTTGAATATTAATTTCATACCATCAAAGGTATGGTTACTATTCATTATGAAATATCACTATTCATAAGGGTATGTTACTATTCATAAGGGTGGGTTACTATTCACCAAAAATTATGTTTTTTTTATCGGACTCCAAATAACTCACTGATTGCAACCGTGTATGTCAGATTTTCGAAATTCCAAATACAGAAATGAAAAACTTATGTTTAAAGGTCATTTAGCACTTATTAGATCATTATGTTGTGTTTTCATGTGATTTATGACATATTTATAATAAGGTAATTTCCATTGAAAAACATTGGGCCGTTACAAAGAATATATTTTGAAGGGTGAAATATGGAAAATCTCTTTAGATTAATTCCATGGGGAGAATGAGTTGTGTAAGAACTTCAAAGAAAAAAATAATACCACGAATATTGATAAAAATCACATTAATACAATCATAAAACAATAACATAATAATAATTTTTTAAAAAAAATATCATGAATAATTTAATTTGTACTGCAATAAATACATTCATAGATTATATTAAATACACCTACCAAAAAACTAAAATTTTGGTCTTCAATATTTGATTTTATAATTAATTTTCTATATAATAATAAATTTCTAAAAGATACAGTGATGAAAAAAATTGATAAAAAAATTTAGATAGAAATATTTTTAATATTAAATTATTGTTTTCAAACAAAGTGGCATTTGGTATTTGGGTAGAATTTATGAGTGTATATGTATTTTGGAATTATATACCAGAAATTCTTATTAACTTATTCTTCCATAATATTATTAAAAAACAAAAATACAAAAATAATGAAAAATAATGAAAAATCAAAATCTATCAAATTATTTCCCTTTACAAAAAACTTATTTTTTGTGATGTGTGTATTATATAAAAGTTTTTTCCCATTAATGATATAAGAAATCATACTGATTAAAAAAATTAATGAGGAATTATAAAACCAAACATTAGTGTTACTCAATAACTAGAAGAAAAACCTACTACCCTACATGTTCTTATAGACATTACCTAATTTTTTTAGCCCAATTCAATTAACTTTAAATATATATTTCTTCTCTTGATCTTTTGCAATAAAACACCAAAATGAAATACATGAGTTAAATTATAGGGTTTAAAAAATGAAGAAATATATTTATATATTTCAGGATTCATTATAGAATAAAAAAGGAAACACTTTTCCACCTTTTTTAAAATGTTTTTTTGAATCAAGTCATCATGTGTATTATTGGTTTCTCCTTGTAAATCATAATATTCATATAATAATTGTTCCTAATTTCATATAAATATTAAAAATATATTTTCTCTCCTTCGGAACATCATAATGATCCGTGTTACAATTCTTATATTCCCATTTCACTTATATTTTGAATCAAATAGTAAGTGGAAGGATCTCCCTTATCGTACCTAAACCCCAAATTCTAAAAAACCTTCTGGAACATACCTTTTACAAAAAATATTAAAATATATGAAACTATCATTAAATTATTTTAATATTTAGATAATGAAACTCATCTTCAATATCTCACATTAAATTATCTAGATATCCAAGAGACTTTCTAGAATGGTCTCCCATAAGTAGAAACACAAATGTATAACTCATATAGAAAAACCCAGTAATTAGTTAGTTTAGAACTAAATTTTATTCCATCGTAGAATCATTGAATCTCATTATTAATTATAGAATATAATGATTAAATGAACTCAATAAGAAATATATGATCCTGCCTTCTTATTTAGAGAATACCCCTACATTAGATATAATGAAATAATCATCTAATATATTTGTTGAATCCCCACCAACTTCTAATCTACGTGAGTGCCCCCCCATCTGGTCAAGACTATCTGCTGAATCTACACCCTATCTTCAGATACCTAATGAATTGTGTGATTGAAATGATTATACTTATATGTCCATCATGAAGAATCATAGAGATCCTTCTAAAATCATCAATTTATTTTTATAAAAGACATTCCTATATATTCATATGGGAGGAAGAGATTGTTCTGAGCATCCCATATCTAGGTCTTGTAGTCATACTTTAACTATTTCTTACTCCTGCATCTGTTAAGATTTAAATTTCAATTTAAAGTCACACTTGGTTCCACCCAACATTATTTAATCTCGTATAATGATATACCTTCTTGAAATAATCTATTCAGGTGATATAAAGACATTATGAAAAACACTTTTTAGAATGTTAACCATACATTCCCTTTGGATTTATTTTTTTCTTTTAATTATATCAATATCGTTTGGTTAAATAGTAAAAATACATCCCTCATTTTATAGAAATAGTTATCAAGTCATCATTTCTTTTTTATCCTAGTAACAAATTTACCACATAGTCTTAACACTACCATATACATTCTGAGACTATAAAACTCATTATCATATGAGCCATATTTTGATATCCTTTTAATTTTTATCATTCTAGTAGTTATCCTTATATATGATTACTCATAATGATATAATTAAATTGAATTTGATTCTTCCTTGAGTAAATCCCTTGATTATATTCATATGGGATTTTTCTTAGAGTATCACATAATAAAAATATATTACCTTACATAATTTTAATATGTTCTAATAAACCATTCAACTATATCATTTTCTTCTATGTTTCCATTATACTATCATACTAAACTTCCATGGATTATAGTAAAAAGACATATTGTTGTCTTGACAACCATCTTATGGATGTTACTCCATAGGTAGAAAAAAAGTGGTACATATATGTGTGTTTTCGTCCCTTCAAAATAATTCATCCACCTACCCTTTGAATAGACCATCCATTCATAATAATAATGGCATTGTATATGATCCTTGAAGATACCAGAGTATCCTCATCATATAATTAAAATAATCCTTTCATGAATTTTCTATGAATTTAATAACTACTTCAACTACGTTTGAAATGTTTGGAACAATATAAACCATGGAATTCATAAAATATCCAACTACATATGATTAAATATTAATTTCCATATACCTGGTATCACCCTTCAGTTTTGGAACCTTATCTCTAAATTTCATGAAATGTATGACTTATGGTATAAGGAATGGTTTTGATATAGATATTCCAAACCTTTCCATTATCATCATAATGTAAAATAATTGAGACCACATAAAATCTTTGTACTTTTAGTCTCTCTTTATCATCATCCCCAAAATCATTTTTTTCATCCCTGATAACATTCATCTTGGCCATTTCAGATAAATATTATATATTTAATCCATCTCATTTCCTAAAACACCAGGATACTTAAATCCACATACATGGGTAGTATGATGAAGAGACCATCCTCATATACCTTCTAGTTGAAAAAATGGTCTCTATTCAATGAGTTAATATACATTCTTTAATAAGGGAATTTTAATTTTAGTTCAACAATATGTGTGATTGAGTTTTACCATATAAACTCCACATTATTATTTTAACACCTTATTTCAAAGAAATTCCATTAATAATTAATGTTTCTCTATATTGATTTCTGCACCAAATTTTCTTTGTAGAACGAAGGTTTTAAATCTAACAGTTCAATATGAAAGGCTTTTACTACAACCATTCCACGATTAGTATATATTTTTCTATGATTAAAAATTTAAGAAGAAATTTATTTTATTTTAACTAAATAATTGTGATAGAAACATTCAATAACCATTCATTTATTGTTCAATTTCCCAACATTTATGTTTTCCATTAAGCAGTAAACCATTTAGTTTAATAGTACCTTATTTCTTAAAATAAGTTATAAAATATCCCATAAAATAATATTATACAAAATGATTTATTTTTCATTAAGAACTAGAACCCACTAATTTTCCTTACTAATACTTTCCACACCATTTATTATTTTTGGTTCTCTACCATCTATAATAAGTACATAATTTATGTTTGACCCATTCATTTTCACATGTCATATGACTGAGATAGGCCACTTAAACTCATGAGGGAATTAAATCAGTGTAACTAGTTCATTTAGAACTATTAAATATGTATCCACAATAGAACTCAATTTTTATAATTTTATCTTTGGTTTATCCTCTAGAAACCAACCTGCAAGTAAAACCCAACCCCCCAAATAACCATGTTCTTCTCGAACATGAGTGCATCCAAAAGTACATAAAAATTATATATTTATATTAAATAAAACCTCATCAGGTGATGATTCATTTTTAACAACTTCATATCCATCATTTCTAAAATATTACAAGATGAACCCTTCATTAAATTAAACATTTCATGTTCTTATGGCCTTATAGTGGTTATTTTTCCATTTCATAAAAATAATAACTCATTAATAAAACCTGACATGAAACATGGTCATGACTAGGAATAAATTTTTTACTACTTTCTTGAATTTAAAATTATATCATAAATAAATAAAAAGTCCTTAAGGTAGGATGCATTATAATTTTTTTGGTCTATAACTCTTCAAGAGTTTGTATTCCTAGTAGAGTTATTGGACTTCTATTTATTAGGTGCTCTACAGAATTCTTATCCTCTACCCAAAAATACTTTAAAATGATATAATGAATTCAAATGTTTTTCATAAATCTCATAGAATAAGTTTATTAAAATTGTCAAGCCTATTTTTTTTGAGTTCAGGTCACCATCTTCTAAAAAATCAGGTTCTTCTATAAAAACTAAAATAAATAAATTCTTCCACATTCCCCACCATTATCAAACATCAAGCACATAATAATTAAACTAATATCTCTTTACAACCTAGAAATACAATGAATAAATTTTCTAGATAATTATGCATTTACCTAATAAATAAATCTCACACATTTCATTTTGCATCTTCGATACATGTTAAATAATAAAATTACCTCATTTTAGAATAAACTAGATAATTTCCACATAAATCCATATATACTAGCTATATATTTTTGGTTATCAAGAATAGTTTTTTTAATATTAAATGTCTCCTTTTATTACTTCCTATCTATACACTCCTCATGACTTCTATACTCTAAATAGTCAAATTTATCCACTATTTATGTCACATGAGCTTCTATCCATTCCCACACAAGTGATCTAGATGATCATGACACAAATTTGACATTCGGTTTTTTCTAAAAACATTAATATCTTTTATAATTATAGTGAGATAAAAAATTCATTCTTTACTCATTTATTCTCCACTATGGAAACGCCTATGATACATTTAATTTTTTGTTAAAATGCCTATATCAGCCAGCTAACAAATAAAAATTAAATTTGTCCTTAAATTTGGTATGTGTCTTACCCCTTATAACACCTAAAAGTATATTCTGGTAGTATTAATGTCTATATCACACTGTCTAACAATCTTAATAGTTTCATCATCTATGATATGTGAATTTATAAAATGACTAAGAACATTATTTTGTATTTTCACACATAAATATATTAAATTATATGTATTCCTTTAAAACTGAATTTCTTCAATATCATTATTTCCATGAAACATGAAACTAAAATGAAAATGTTACATTTGAAATAAAATATTTCCATTATAATATAGTCATTAAATTATTTTATATCAAATGATATAACCATATTATGAAATCTATGAATAAAAATAATGAAATGGAATCTGGTAATGGAAGTATCCATCATTAAGCCCATTAATCTATGATTTGGAAGAAACAAATCATCTATAAGTTTCATTCCATAGGCCAAAACCAAGATAAAATTAATAAATTAAGATAATATAAAAAACTTTTTTAATATAAATTCAAGATCATATAAATTTCCTCAATATATTTGTGACCAGAATCATAACCATTAATTTAAACATAAGCATTAATTATTCTTATATACTAAGAATATATCTTAAGGCTACATGTAATATGAATTTTTAAAAATTTAATAATGTTACTGTTAATTTAATATGTTATTTTTCACATGTATTTTATACATTTCACAAGTTTTACCTTCTAATAAATAAATTTTAATTTTTCTATAAAAATAGATATTTTTTCATTACATTTTGTATCAAAAAGATAAATATAAAAAATTATGAATTTTAAAATCATAAAATTAACTCCATTTTAAAATAATGTATGTCAATTTTATATTAGGGTATATTTTAGATATTTTTTTTAAAAAAATATTTTTAGGTGAACATTGAAATAACGTTAAATAATTTTATTCATTTTTTTGATACATCAAATTTTACGGTTGAGAGGAAGACCAAAAATGTTCTTACTTAAGATCAATGGTGGATAATTTAATTTACCCATTAAATATTAAATTATTAGAACATTACATTCATTAATTTCCCCAAATTATCAAAAATTTACTACTATATAGATCCTAATGAATAAGGTCCCCAAATGGTGAAGCAATCCTATCCAAGTTCTCGAGGAAATACACCAAAGTGGTCTTAACCAGTTTAAAATATCAATATAAATTAGATTTTTGAGATTCACTCGTTTTAGATTGATTTGAAATTATAAAACTATAATACAGATCTTATTGTATTCTTTCTTTAAGGTATCATTGATGCGGAATTATTTCACTTTAACTTCATCTTTATAATGAATATGGAGTTACAGGGTGTCCCTTTATGATCACCATTAACATTAACTATATGAAATATTATTTCAATCATCTTGATTGGTAGATATCTCTTATTCATACAACGAATCTTTTGAAATTTTTTATTTCATTACATGGGGAAGTTTACTCTGACTTACTTTGCCTACTGGTTCTTGTTATATGTCTCAATCTATTACATTTCTAGTTTTTTCTTAATTGGTAATGTATGATTTTGACATGATCAGGTCAGTAAGGGTATCCACCCATGATGAAACCCCATCTATATCAATTCCTAGTATTAACAAATAACTTACATACATTTTACACAATCCACTACCCACTGATATAGTCATTATATGGTTGGTGTGAATAAAGCAGTGCTTACATTTTATGGTAACCTTCTTTTTGTAAAAAATAAAATCCTAGTATTAAGGTCATCCTTTATTTCCATGATTATTCCATTATAAAAAAAATAATTTAATTATTTTTTCCACCTAATTGTTCAATTAGTCTATTGAATGGAACCATAATCTTTAAATCCTTCCATTGATCCATTGGTTTATAATTCAATCCAATATTTCTCAGTAGATTTTGTTTTCATATCACTAGCTTATTTAATATTCCATATTGAAATTATAGCTTCCCAACATATTAGGCCCAACCCTTGAACATTACATAATCATGATTTTTGATTAGGAATTTACATTCATTTATGTGGAGGATCTTTTCGAGTAAAGGGTTATATAGAATAAGGACATAACTATTACATTACATATCAAATATTACAAAGTAGACACTTTTACTCTATACAATTTTCTCACCAAAATAGAAATCCGTAAAAACAAGAAGTTTTTTTTGATAAAATTCTTCATGAATTCTTCCTTTTTATTACCCTTCCATATACACTTTGAAATTTTTTTCCAAAAATAAGATGAGCATAAAAATCTTAGTGAGTAACATAAAATAAGGATTAAAACAATTATTACTTGATTTTTTAAAACCCATGAAAACATTTTCATAAAATCACACTTTTCTCCCATAAAACATAATATAATTACCTTACATCATGTAATCATAATATTTACACAAAACATAATATAAATCATAAAATATAAAGGTAACTTGTGTCATCCATATCATACATACATTGTATATGTCATAGCTACATTGGGAGTAACCTTTATGTGTACATTGGTAACACCCTTCACAGTATATTCCTTAAATATATTAGAAGAAAACATAATGTTTACCTCTATCACCTTACCCAATGAATTGGAGATCTATCATGGGCTCACCTTCCCTAGGATTATCATAGAGAAACCTATATTTGGGTTATCATGTAACCACCCCTCAAATATCCATTTACCATTACATAATCCTAAAACATTAATGATTGAAATTATAAAAATTTCACTCATCAATCAGAAGAAATCGATTCAAGATATTGAAATACTCAATCAATTTCCAAACCCATTTAAACATTTATTAAAGATATTTTTGAATCAAAGTGTCCAATATCACTTTGAAACTTTTAAAATAAATCCGAGAGTCATAATTTTAAAACATATATATCAATATAAATAAATCATTTAAACCATTATAAAAACACGGACATTAATGGGAAATATATATAAGTGTAAATCATTAAAACTATTAAAATGATGTTTTAGTTAAAGATCCTTGTAACACTTGAGAAACACTTGAAAAAAATAATTATAGAAAAATTCAAAAAGAAACATTAAATATCATGAGAATAGAAAAATTCATTCTATAAAATGTCAAAATGGTTTCATATACATTTTATAGGATATTAAAGGGTCCCAATACCAAGATATTCCTCAACGAAAGGAGATTGGGATGTAGTCCCTTAAAATTATAGTATCATTAGATTGAGTAAAAATCAATGACCTAATTATGTCTTCCAAATATAATTACACCCAATATAAGAAGATATTATGTGTAAAACAATCAGTGGTTATTCAAATACATTCTTGAAAAAAACCCGATGATATTGATATTTAACTCAATAAATGGCGATTGAGTTAATTAATCCCTTAAAAATTTTGTATAAATGATGTAAGAATTTTTCAATGGGCTGATTATGTGTATCAACAATATATCCACACAAAGGGAAGTGGTAATTACACTATAAAAAATTAAACATTGATTCCACACATAATCTTGGAATGATTTAATCAAAAAAGTGTGTGTAAAACCTAATGAGTAGAAATTGAGTTTAGAAATTCCCTTACAAGAATTCAGTAGTCTAACAACGTCACATAAAAATTCATAAAATTAGTTGATGAGAGAAAAAAGGGTGTCTCATCAATTGTACATAAAATGGACCGAAATAAAGATATATAAGAACATACCCAAACCAGAGAAAATGGAAATTAAAAGTCATAACATAAAAGAATTATTTGAGTAAAATAAGAGAGTGAAAGGTTACCTTACCATGAGTTTAACTCCTCACGTGCAATTATTATGTTTCTAAAAAATAAAATTAAGTTAATTTATACATGATTCAAAAAAAAATTAATTTTATTATTCATTTCAATCACTTATTTCCATGTTATAACAATTAGTTAATTATTTCAGTTTATTTTATATGATTTGTCGTTGTTTGGTACTTGAGTAAAAATGAACTTGTTTTGATTAAAATTATCCATGAGGTCTAAGTACATCACCTATAGAATGATATTCTTGATTTAAATATCATATATATACTATATATATTTATTTATTCTAGTCCATTGCATTTGGATATAATAAATGAAATGCATTTTTCATTAATACGGTAGGTCGTATTTACGCATGATCGCTACTTTCATTTATTTCTCTTATGAAATGAATTAAAACTAAATTATAAAACGGTATGTTATAATTCTAGTATAATATATATTTCATATATTTTAAATAATTTAATTTACTCCACCCTTTTTACATTCTATGTATGTCATGGATGAGTAATATCACTTTGAGGGGGCGGTAGTCTCCTCTACCTCAAATGAAATTATCGTATTTACACATTGTGGAATGAATAAAGGTATGTTATAAATAAAAAATATATAATCATAAAGACAAAATAAATATAATATATATCAAATATAGATAAATTTCTATCATAATGGCCAACATGAGAGGTGGTAGGAGAAACTTGAACAATCATCATTTCGTGAGGAAGTAGTTTCGCATAAACATAAATAGTATGTTCACATCAATTAGATAGAGGTGAGTGTAAGTTTAGTTAAAATAATTTGTCTAAAAACATCCTAGTATGCTTATAATATTAGTTTTGTATAATTTGCCTCAAAACATCCTAGTATGTTTATAATATTATTATTTTGATGTAATCATTGAATAAAAAGATCATTGGGAGTGGAGAAGGAAAATAAAGAAAAGGAACTCAAGAGAAGACGTTATCTCAAAATAGGGTAAATTCTTTTGATTTGAGCCAAAAAAATATTCTTGATTTGACTTATTCCGAAAGAAAGGATTCTTGTTGGAAGAGAGGAATCCTGGGAGGAATATTGGAAGGATATTTACATAACTAAAACTCTTTGGAAGTGTTAGATAAAGAGAATAATAAGGTCCCTTTTATAGAAGATGTGAGAGTCAATTTAGGAAAATATTGAAATATTAATTAATTAAAAATTAAATTTCAGTTAAAAATGGTCAAAAATTATTAAAATTGAATATAAGATGGTTTTTTCGAACTCCCATAATGGAATAATATTTAGGAAAAATTTGAATATTTTTTTCATTATATTTTTTGTTTAACCCTTATTTTAACCTTTTTAATCTTATAGTGATATCAAGTTATTTACACATTGTGGGTAAATGTAATTACCATATCATGTTAAAAGACAAAAAATATGAAATTTATTACATATTTGGAAGAATCTTATGTTTTTAGGAATGTAATATCCTTTAATAAACTATTTTATATTTTATGATATGAATTAAGTCAATTTTGGTCACAATTCATACTTGACATTTTTAGAAATTCATAACAACCTGATTCCTTTGACAAAAACATTTAATCAATCATAAAATGTCCTAGTAATCTAAGAAATTCATAGATTACATAAATTATGTCATATAATATTTATTTTAATATTTATAATATCTTTTATTTGAATCCTTTATTAATTAAGAATTTACTGCATCATCGTTGTGTCATAATTACATTTATTTAATTTTGAAAAAATATAAATAAAATACCATGATGTATTCAATTTATTTAAATATATAATGAATATTTATGGTCAAATAGATCATTTATATAACCCTATATTAAAATTGTTTTAGTAAAAGATACATGTTTTTGTTATATTTCTCTTTACTTTAAATATATTTTTATAACATGTCGTTTACAGATCCAAGTGGATCCCAAGGGCCAATGTTTTAACATAAAGAGTCAAATGTTTGTAAATATATAATAAAATAGGATTAGGACATGTTTTAGAGTAGTTTTATTTTATTATAATATTGTATTTTACCCTTATTTACCAAATTTACCTTTAAACATGGTAAATAAAAAATAATTATTTAAGTTACTATTCATTATGTCATAAAATAATAGTTACCTATTTAAAAATATTAAAAACATTGACTCCAAATATGGAATCCATTTTTCCAAATTCAAAACATATAATGTGAAAACATTAATTTAAAATTAATTCTCGTTGTCAAAACAGAAAAGCATGTGTTTAAGAAGTGAAAACTACCAAAAGATTGACATGTGTTTGTCTCCAATTTCAATGTGAAATTACATGTAATTAACAAAATTATATGAAATGAAATATTCCATTTATACCGTAAAACCATTAAATTATATGATTTAACCATATAAAGTTTCTTGATGGAAAATGTTTTTTTCTCAATTAAAATTTAGCTTATTTTTATTATTCATCAAAAGATGATAGTTATCAGAAAAAATATCAAAAATTCATCCAAAGTAAATTTTGATGTCTCAAATCTAAATAAGAAGTTTTTTTTTGAAATAAAACATATAAAGGTGTCTAATTATAAATTTAAAAATGGGTATCCAACAAAAGAGAGTAAAAGTCCATTTTTAGAAAAAACTCTTCTTTTATCCAAAGAATCTAATTTTTTATTATATCATATCTAGAAATCATATAACCTGAATTTAATACATTACATTTAATATATAATATATATTTTTAATTAAATAAAAACATTTAAATGGTGATATGATTTAATAAACACAATTATCCTCTTTTTAATAGATTCTCATAAAAACACATCCTTTATATTTAATTAGTTATTATTTCTTTTTATAATAAATATGGTAACAAATGAATCATTATTTAAACATGTGTAAACTATATTTCAAAATTATATTGATACTATTAATTCACTCCATTCCAATGGATAGTAGTTAACTACCATTTAAAATAATGATAATATTATTGTATTATTTTTCAGTATAACTCAATGTTGTGTGCAATGTAAGATTTCAGAGAAACCAATTGTTGCGTGTTGAGTATGCTATCAGAAAAAGTGTCCCCATTAAAGTAAAATTAATATCTTATTCATAAATATTATTATAAATGAAAAATAATTATTCTATAAATACATGGGTCATTACAAAACATCCATGATATATATTATCAACATGAAACACATCCATAATCTTGAAGGGATTCTATAACTTAATTTAACAATCTATCTTCAACATAGAAGGACAAAGTGAAATTAAATTTCTAGTACATGCTTGTTTATAATGGTGAAATGAACTAGACGTTCCCCGCCCCAAAAATCTGATTTTAAATTTATTTTCCTATAGGGAAAGTACAAATCCATGTATTGGTGAATGATAAATGTGTTCCCTTGTAATGGGTTTTTTCTGGTATCTTTTCGAAGGTGTCTAAACAAGGATGATGTTATCCCACTATAAAAAGAGCATCAATTTTTGGATTCTTTAAAAATACTTGTCTATAGGAGGGAAATGTTTTATCCAAAATGATCTGAAGGATCCTACCACCATAATTTCCCATCCATTCAAAGAAACAATAATCACGTTATCTACAAAATATAAAATACCTTCCACAGTCTTCCACATAGTCTCGTGATGAATATCATGATGATGGTGAATCCATTGAAAAGAGGAGGAAAACAAATCCTACCATGAATCATAAATCAACTTATAGAATAATTATAACTCATTTTATACGTTGAATGTAATTAATTAAATTATAGGAATAAAAATATGTACTTCTATAGTGATTTATAGAGGAATAGTGTGAAACATGTCCTTGGACCTACTATCATTTCATAGAAACCTACCACCCAGGATCCCTAGAAATTGAAGAATCATTGGGATTTAGAATTGAATATGTTCATAAATTAATATTATACAAATCAATGAATATGGAGAATCATGTTTCATATAAAATTCATATAACCATATAAAGATAAAGAAGTGGAATCCATCGACAATATGCATAGTGTTGAATGAGGAATATGAATACTCATTATCCCATATAAAGAGAATCCAAATTTGAAATGAATTCAATAAACTAATAAAATTATTATTATTTAATCCCAAATCAGAGACAAAAAATATGTCTAAAGAATCCATCGATTCTCAATGTTGGAGAACAAGGAAACTAATTAACAATGGATAATTTTGATACATCGATGAACTCCCAAAGAGATAGGGGAAACTTGGGGAACCCACCCATGAGTGAAATTTATATTGGGAATAAAGAGATTTTTAGGAACAATATGAAAAATTTAGGTACCATGAATGGGGTGAAAGGAAAGTGGGAGCCACATGAAAGGCTATAGAAGCCACTCCCCAAGTAGAGAAAGAGGAAATAGAGGAGCCACTATACTGAAATTTCTAAAAAATTTCACTTCTCTAAAAATATCATCACATAAGAATTTATAAATTAAATATGAATCATCATTTCTATAAAATATATTTATTTTATAATAATAATAACCAAATTAAAAATATATTTTTAAAATTTATAAAAACCATGTTTAATATTTTTGGTACCTGGGTAATATTGTACACAAGAAATCATTTTTATTCAATTATATAAAAAAAAATTTCTCATCAATTGTAAATTTTAAATATAAAAAATGGATTTAATATTTTTTATTATTACCCTTATATTATCAAATAATTTCACATTCATTGATAGTTATAAAACCATGTTACCAAAAAATTATTTCTTACCATAGAAAAATAATTATTTACACAAGAATTATACTATTCCAAATATTTTTATTTATAATTAAATTGATCAATTTTATATAAAGAAATTAATATGATTTTTGGTAATATAAAAAAATAAATTAACAATAATTTAATTAGTAAATGATGTTAGATAATATATTGAGAACTTAAATATTAAATTGTCATTTTTCTGCCTAAATAGTTATTCAACACATTAATGTTTTAATTTAAAAGAATATTTTCTATTATTCATCAATTTATTTAGATTAAATTTTTTCAATATTTGGACTAATTATGTAAACATTTAGGAACACGGGTTATATAATATTTTTTGAAACAAAAAAATTACCATGTTTAAAATGTAATATAAATTAATTGCTGTTAAAATTGGAAATCTAATGCCTCTTGAATTTTACTAAAGCAATTTCTTATTTAAACCTTTCACAATACCATTTTTCAGCTGTGAATATATACCCACGTGAACTAATAACATTTCCATACCTAAAATATCTAACTCTCATGAAAATACATTATTAACCATTACCTAACATTCTTTTCCAAATGTTTACTGTTATGTTTCACCTATTAAAGGAGCTCACTTCCACCCATTTTAAGACATACCACTAGTTCAAAAATCACATAAAAATATTCCCAATTTACTAATTCTAGATCCAATATTTTCATTTTAAATTTTATTTCCTCAAAAATATTCATGACATAATTAATTTCCAATATATAAGTTAGTAGAAGATCCAATTCTCAACATATGAATTATTTACCCCTTAACTTCGTTTATCCTTCTAATCCACCCCCTCAGAACACATTCTAACCATATCTATATAAAGACATCAGAACAAATAATATATAAATATTGTTATTATATTTTTATTATGATAATTATTATAACAAAAACAATATATAAATATATGATTACCTTTAATAGGTTAATGTTCTTGATAGCTTTATCTGCATGCACCACAAAACATAAATGAAACCATGATATATTTTGGTAAAATATAAATATTAATGTATTACCATGAAGACATATCTTTTTAATTTGAGATAATAAATATGAGTAATAGATTTATGAAACATATATATAAAAATAAAAATCTAAATTAATATGAATAAAATTCAATTATTATTTCTAAAATGAATCATAATATCATTTATTGTTTAGAAAACTATTTTTCAAAAATTTACCATTCTATAAAAAAAGAATTTATATTTCAATAAATGAATGATAAATATTTAAAAATTATTTTTTATACTAATAATTGGTTAACAAAAAATTTGTGGGTAAATAATATTAAATAATAATAATTTGTGATACAATTTGTAAATTTTATTTCAGAAAAAATTGTTGTACCCTATATATTTTTATTTTATTGAAAATTTTAAGGTATAAATATTATAATTAAAATTTTAAAATATTAACATAATGTTTTAATAAGAATAACCATATTTTTCTTAACTTATAATTTTTGGGTTTTTAACATGATTAATTTGAATCAAAATATGTGGTTTTTTGGATATTAAATGTTCTATGATATTATAATTTAATGAGAAGATACTAGAAGTTTAATAAACCATATAGGTAGTAAAATACGTATTTTAGGAATAAAATTAGTCATTTTTATATAAAATTTTATTTGAAAAAACCTACGCATAAACTTTTTAAAAGTAAATTAAAATGATAATTTAATGAAATAAATTTTTATAATTTTCTTCAATTTAATTGTTTCGATGGTGAAATTAGATTTTAGATTTATTTTAATGACCCATAAATTATATTGTATTCAAAATTAACCAATTTTAGTATCATCAAATGATAATTTTGAAAACAATGACCTACACATAATGTTTAATTTGAATAACCCACTTTTTATAAAAATTATTTTTATATGTTACGCGCGTTAATCCTAAAATTAAATTTTCAAAACAATATAAATATGATTTTATGAAATGACTTATAAATCATAAATTATAATGTTCTAATCAGATAAAATGATTAATGGTAATGTTTTCATTAAAATTAATTATAATGGTTAAAAATTAATTATCACTGTAAAAACAAATTAAGGAAAAACTTAAAAGAAAATAGAAATAACATTAAAAAATTTCTCTAAAATGATAGTTTGTGGTTATTTTTAAAGAAACATCACTTTATCTTCATATTTTATCCACATTTTAGAAACTAAACATGTTGTACTAATAAAACATTATTGAAAATATTAATGTTTTTCCTGAAGTGAATTTTCCTTCACATATAATAAGGTAACACTTCTTCATCATAAAAGAGTAAAATTACCATCGCATTTCTCCTTAAAAATATTTTATATATCACATAATATAACTATATAATATTTATAAAAACTATCTATCCACATTTAATGATCAAAAATCCTATATTTAAATGGATAATTCCTAAAGAATATTCATGTCCCTAACATGAGTTTCTGTAAAACCCTGACATTTTTTTAAATATGTTCATTCTAATTAATTTAAAATTTTTGATATTTTTTACCTGAAACACTGACATTAGATTATGTTACATGAAATAATTAATTTTTCTTACATTACACAAAACATTGAGTTGATATTGTTTTACATGTAACATTTATTCTAAACTGATAAACTATTAAAATATTATTATTTAATATGATAGTGGTCACCTAGCCCTTGGTATACAATTTTTAAATATGATTTAAATTTTTTTAGAAATATATAGTTTCAGAATGTATATATATGGAATTATTTACTGAATAATTAATTATAAATGAAAATGAAAACCCTTTTAAAATAATTGAAAATAATTTCTGAAAAAAATTATGCACACAATCTTTTTTTACCAAAATAAATTAAAAAAATGAATTTTGGTTAATGATTTTCCTGAAATGTATATATCATATATTTATTCAAATTGTTATCATTCATCTTGTTTTTTTAGCTAATATAATAGAATAATTAAACTTTTACACATAAAAATGTATTTTTTTGAAATGTAGTTTTTTTATTTTATGTATTTATTTTAAAAATATTTATAAATTTAATTTTAAAAAATATACCTCATTTTATGAAATCATAATATCAAAAATATCTTCTGGTAAATTTTTGGGATCTTTTTTAAATGTTTTTTTTATGAATAGTGAAAAATAATGAATTTTAATTAAAAACAACATTTTATTTCAATTTATTAAGAAATTTAAATTATATTTTAAATTTTTTTTAAAGAAAAATTAGTTCAATAATTCATCCATTAATTCAATTTAGGTCATTTAAATCCATTTCATATTATTTTTTTTCACTTCAATGAATGATTTTACAGGACAATGGATTCCATATTTAGAATTATCATAATTTATATTATCTGATAAGTTGAAAATAATTTTTGGCCAAAATTAATAGTAAAAAAGTAAAAATTATTAACCATTTTTATGTTAAAAATAGATTTATCAGGGGGTTAAACTAAACAGATAAGGTTAAAAAATGACCCAAAACATGTGGAACATTAATTTTAAGGAAATATTTAAATATTATTCCTTATAATATATTGAATAGTATATTTAAAATCCTTTTGTTATGAGAAAAATGTGGTTATACCTTTTTTCGTTTAAAATATTACATGTGCTGAACTCACCTCACTTGTAAAAGGCCTCCATTATCCTCTCTATTTAAAAAATTAAAAATAATTGTTTTATAAAAATGCCAACCCAAATCACTTCCAAACATTAATCCTCTCATCCCATAAGCTTTAGATTGGACATAAATCCAACATAGAATAAATTGTTTTGGAAAACCTAAGGAGGATATTCGAAGAATAGGTAATGTTCATAAACGAGAATTTTCATTTTATTTCATACTCCACCACCTACATTTCTTATTATACCATTATTATATAATATCATAATAATAATTCAAATAATATGATATTTTTATTTTATGTTAATCACGTACAATCATCTACACTTCCATAAAATGGTGGTGAAATCATTGTTCATGTGTAAAACACACTACCTACTCTAAAACCATTGTCATTTATTTTTACATTACCACCTATAAGAGTTTAAAAATAATGATGGATTTATTGTTATTATATGATATTTATGATATTTTCATGCTTCCAGAAATATTATATCACAAAACAATTCACACTTTTCTTTTTTAGGAAATATGATAACATCACTCGTGCGTACAACAAACTACCTCCCTGTAAAGCTACAAGATTCATTCCTACTCCACATGGATGTTAATAATCATGGGAATAAATATATTATGTGATATATGAAATACAAATTACTATTGAATGATAATATTACATTAAAATTTATTTTTTCATACTTCAAGAAAATGAATATTTTGTTCATGCATACGTACAACCTACTGTCCAAGAGAATAGTGTTTTTCATTTTCTATTTCTATCATTTATAGATTCATATAAATAAATATTTAATGAATATATATGATATGAATATCAAGATTAAAGTTATAGATACTATGTAATCATGATCAAATGATTAGCATAAATAATAACAAATCAAAAGATATATGAAAAACTATGCATTTATTTTCCAAAACATAATTTTAAAAAAGAATTGTTAGTAAAAGGGTAATAAAAGTTCATAAGTAAATATTGGATGTTATAAAACACACACACATAGTGATATATATATATATATATATTGTCATATATTTATAGTAAACCTATTTTTTACACTATATTCATTAACAAGAACAAAGGAATTCGATACTTAAGGAAAGAGATTGCAAGTCCCTCTCTTATTTCATGTAAACATATACTTATTCAACACTTGTTTTATTTGTGTGATGTATATATACTACCCCATTGATATTTTATATAACTGTTATAATATTTCAAGATATTTAATTATTTATTTTAATTTATTCATTATTGGGGCTTATGAATAAAATGATTACTAAATGTGTAAAATATTTTCAACTCACTTTTTTACTTTTGTGAGACACATTCCATTCTCAAAAACTATTTTTTATGTGATTTATATAAATAAAATGAATTTATTTTATTATTATAATATTTAAAATTATAGTTATCTCATATCTATTTGAGGATATATCTTTCATTTGTTTTATAGTTCAAAAGTTACCAAATTGATCAGTGATTTGTGTCCCAATATTCCTTCTTTGAGACATATGATTATGTTATGCAAATATCTCATTTTTAAAAATGTGCTTATATAGACCATTTAGAATATAATATCATTAATTTATTTATCACAGGGATATTTAGGATTCATTTGATGATATTTATTCATGTGGATTACATCTCAATGCTACTAGATTGGTAAGGATTTTATGTTACAATAACATATTTTATAGATATTATTTTTGATTATTTTTATAATTATAAAATAATATGATATATATTTAGGAAAACTCATGTATTTTATTCTCCTTTAGATATTTCATGGGGATACATGTTTTAAATTAATTATCCAATCAATAAGTATTCAAGAGTAAAAATATAATACTTTTTAAGAAAAACAATCTTTTCACTCGAACACCCCTTTTCTTCTAAAAAAATGTATTCTAAAAATATTTTCAAAAAACGTTTTGTAATAATTTGAAATATTTATTAATTTTCTTTTTTCCTTCATGTTTGAGTGCTTAAAAAATGTGAATGTAATCTTCATGCATATTTCCAAACATGGAACTTTTGTCTTTTACAGAAAAAGTGAAAACAATGTGTTTCTAATATGAAAATAATGAAAAGTATTTCAAGTCTTCATGACCACAAAATGATTTCAAGATTATTTTATAATTTTTCATAGTTATTTACAATTAAATTTTTTTCCTTATTATATTTGAAAATTTTATATTTTAAATAAACAATTTCAATGTTAAAATGATTTTTAAAGTGTTTTATGCTTTAAAAATAATTTTTTTTTGAAGGAAAAGATATTTTCACTAGGAAATATATTAATTTAACTGAAAGATTACTTTATATGGATTTATAGTTTAATATTAATGAATATAATTTAAAATATAATCTATGTTTTAAAAAAGTTATTATCAAAGAAAAATTATATTCCATATGAAACGTTCCAAGTGATTTATCTTTCAAAATCATTCTTTATCGAAAACTAAATCCTTTGATATAAAATATGATTTTATGAGGATATAAAGAAAGGAAACCATTATTATTTTCTTTGTGAACGGAATGTGATGATAATATGTTTATGATTCCATTTATATTCCTAGGGTTATACCATGATATAATTCTAATAAAAACCATTTCCTTTCCATGGTTTGTGTAATGATGAAATGAATATAAGACCTGTCTCTTTTCCATAAGTTATGATAAGGTTAAATATTTACAAAACCAATTTAATTTCATGGGTTATGATATGAATAAATTTTTGTGATATTATGTCACACATATATATCATTTTTATTAAGTGATGGGTGAGACCTATAACTCCCCCAAATTAATTAGGTAATGATAAATGTTTTATGGGATTGAGCTATACACTGGTGGTTATCCCTAGACTAAAAAATGACGGTACACTAGTGCTTGTACCAAGACCAAAAAATAAGGTACATATGGGGTTTTCCAAGACCAATGTAGCTACAAGTGTAGTTATACTAGGTTAAACATGTTATAAATTTGTTAGCTGAAAGCGTTGATATCATATTATCTATGATTATGCATATTCCAATAATCAATGTCTTGTGAAAGATTTATTATCTCATAGATCATGTTATTTTATTTCTTTATAATTCAAGAAAATCGTTTTTTATGTGTTATGAATTAAACTATTTTTATGGATATTTCTGGAGCCAGACACTGAGATGACATGCTATTTCAAGGCACATTGAGTCTAGAATTAATTTTTGAAATATATTAAATGAATTAGTATCACAATTTGGGAGTTTTCATAAAAAAGTTGAATAACTATTCAATAATTTCTGACAAGAAATATAAGGCAACTTTTCAGCTCAGATAATGGGATTTATCCTATGAATGACCAAAACATTGGAGGTGGAAGGTGTTTTCTAAATGATAATTCATTAGTGAATTAATAAAATAAATAAAATAAAAGATTTATTTTATTTATTGATTCAAACAACTAAATATTACTCTTTAAATATTTTTTATAAGCATTTCATTGTGTTATCCACATAACACATTTAATTTATTAGAGAGCATGTAGGGTTGTTGGAGGACATCAAGATAGTGGATTTACTAAAGGATCATTGATGATTAGTGTGCCAATGGAAATCAAGGATCACACCACAGTCCATGACATAGATTTTTTATTTCTCAATGATCAAGAAAAATCAAGTTAAGATGTTTGTTTTATGGATTTATACTTGTTCCCTAATATAACAACCCACCCTTTTCTTACATTACTATTAGGTCATTTTAAATACAAACAACATAATAACATTATAAATATAGGATCAAAAGGATTAGTGTCTTGGTAAAACTAGGACCATACATAACAATTACAACATTATGAATAAACATTTATTTAATTCCATCTTCTCTAGCTTCTTATTGGCACTTTAACACTCCTTATTACATGTAGTCACATGGGGATATACATCAAAAGGGGTGATCTAAAAGAATATTAAGAGGTTATATAATAACAATATAGCATGGGGTGATAATAATCATTACATTGAAAAAATATCATGAACATGTGAGGAATCATTAATAAAAGACTTGAAATGCAGAAATGCATAAATAATTAAACATCATGTCTTAGTGGTTAACTACCACACATACCTATAAATAATTATAGCATCATGTTCACAAATAATTTCAATTAAACTCTTGAGATTCATCACTTTACCCAATTATTTAGAGTGTTTTATAATTATTTGGCGCACCCGCCACATTGAAACATTTATATTGCACTATATAATTGTGGGTGCACTCGGCACATCATAACATTATTAGTATCAAGAATGAAACAATGAACATATATCAAAAATGAATATAAATATCCAATGAATAAAATGGGTTTCATATCATAATAAAAAATTCATAATCTTTGGGTTCCCAAAATAAATTTGTCATAGCATACTAGATTTGATAACCATCAACCTTGAGTGAGAAGTGAAAGGTGTGTTTTTGAAAGAAGAGTTATTTTGGAAAAACAATTAGGAAACACTTCAGTAGAAAAAATTATTATCCCTGAAAATGTAAGATAATTATGAAAAAATAATTTTTAAGTAGTGACCATACTAAAAATTTAGTGAAAGAGGGAGAACCCAAAGAAAGAATGTTGGGTTTGAGATTTTCCCCTTACCTTGTATCCGAACACTTTAATCACATTAATGTATTCTATGACCACATTATATTCTATAATTTAGCACTATTTTTTTTACATTAATATGTTTCATTATGGGTTCATTAAGTTATTTTATGGTTCTATTGATGAGTTATAGAGTTTAAAATACCTTTTTTGGGAATGTTTATTTTTAGGGTTTGCTTGAGTGGTCCACTTGTATTCATAAACGAATGTTCATTTAGAATATGGATAAACATACACTACTAATATTTTATTTTATTAATTATATTAAAAAATTTAAAATCATATTATAATAAATTATATTATATACCATGTGGATGGAATATTATATAGGAATTAAATGATGATTGTTTGGGTTAATTTGGGCAGTTTTTTTACCACAATGAACATGTTTTGTTTAATCATGTAGTAATATGTACATAAGATACTCCCAGAACATTAAATAGAACATAATACATATAAAATAGTCTATTTAAACGATAAAAATTGTTTCATGACAAGATTTTAAGGAAGAAATGGAAAAAACATGTCATTCATGAAGGTGAAAGATTAACACCTCATGAATAACATTTTCTTTTATAAAAAAGGAAGAAGAGAAGGGAGTTGGATGGTATAATATCCCATTACTATCATAACATTACAGTATATGTATGGTAAGGTAGTTACCATAACATATGGATGAATATAGGGGGTGGGAGAGAATAAGAAAAGAACATGAAATTAAAACGAAATTTAGGGAAAGGAGAGAGAGAGAGAGAGAGGAATTACCTCTTGAATCCTCATCTTTAGATCCTCCTTAAGAAAGCTAGGATTGTTATTTCGATGAGACCAAAAGAACTTGGACGTGGGGGACGGTCTAGGGAGGATTCATGGGATGTTTTTAGACAATTATTTAAGCTTAATAGGTGTGAGGAAATGAGGGTGTGAAGGGTGGTAGTTAAAGTGGAGGGGAGAGGGGTTTTCACAATATAATATTCATTAATTTATTATTTCTCCACAAGAAAAGGAATATTTAGTCTTCTATTACCAATAATAGTAATATAATTAAGTTAATATGATAAAATTGGTCTTACATCTATAGAACATCAATCATTACTCTATAATTAGCTTATTTAGCTTATTTAGCTTATTTTGTAAATTATGGTATTTCCCAATTCACCAAAAATTATAGTATTTCAGAAAAATCCCAAAAATTAACCCCAAATAGTTTTTGAAATATAGAATCCAAAAAATTAATTCCATTTTTAAAAAATATTTTTTTAAATATGATTATATTAATTTTTAATTAATATCATAATTTACTTGAAAAATACAGTTTTAAAAAATAAAACTGATTTTATAATGCTTTCCAACATTACGTAAGTTATTATAAAATCATCATAAAACTAGAAGAAGTTGATTTTTTAAATTATGAACACATTTTTAGAAAATAAATTTTCTTTATAATTATTTAATTAATTATAATTAATTATTTCTGACTTACAAAAATATCATTTCTTTTACTATAGTCAAATTATCACTTATAAGATGCCTAAATTTTATTTAATTATTCATGGGTAAGGAGACTATTATTTTTGACTATTTACTATTAATAAGGGTCATATTACTATTCATAAGGGTAGGTTACTATTCATAATGGTAGGTTATTATTCACCAAAAATTATGTTTTTTCTATCAGACTCCAAACATCTAATTGATCACAACCGTGTATGTCAGATTTTTGAAATTCAAATCATAGAAGTGAAAAAATTATGTTTAATGATCGCATTGTATTTATTATCATAATATATCATTGTTCTTCCTAATGGCAATATACTATAAGGAATAATTATAAGAAGTGAATTCCATTGACAAAACATTGGGTCGTTACATTCTTCCCCTTTATGAAATTTCTCCATCAAAATTTTGTTTCACATAAACATGTGAGGGTACTTCTCCTTCATCACCACTTCTGGTTCCCAAATAGCTTCTTTAAACTTATGGTTCCTCCACAACACTTTGACAAGGTGGATTATCTTATTGCGTATAACCTTATCTCTCCAGTCTAGAATCACTATTGGCAGCTCCTCATAAGAGAGATCATCTTTCAGTTACACCACCTATGAGTTAAATACATGTGACGGATCAGGTATGTACTTTCTCCAGAGTGATATATGAAACACATCATGAACTTGATCCATATTCTATGGAAGTTCAAGAATATAGGCCATGACTCACATGCGGTGAAGGATCTCAAAGGGGCCAATGTACCTTCGGATTAGCTTCAATTTCTTTCCAAATCGCATGATTCTCTTCCATGGTGATATTTGAAGGAAGGCATTATCTACAACATTGAGCTCCAATTCTCTTTGACGGTTTTCAAAATAGAATTTTTTAATCTGAGAAACATTGATGTGTTTCGGGATGACTTGAACCTTCTATGTCATCTCTTTCACAAGATCAGGTCCAAGTATCTTTCTTTATCCAACTACATACCAACAGGTTAGAGTTCTACATCGCTTTCCATACAGAGCTTCATATGGAGACATCTAAATAGTTGAGTGGAATCTATTGTTGTATGAGAATGCAACCAATGGGAGATTCTAACCCCATCCACCTTTTAATTCTATAGAGAATCCTCTTAGGATATCTTCAAGCATCTGAATAGTCCGTTCATATTATCCATTAGTTTGGGGGTGATAGGTCATGCTATAATTTTATTCAGTACTCAAAGCATGTTGAAGGCTCCTCTAAAATTTAGAAGTGAACATTGGATCACTGTTATTGATAGTCGAGAGTGGAATGACATGCGGTCGCACCACTTATTTCACATATATCTTTGAAAGTTGTTCAAGTGAGAGGTCATCCTGAATAGTGATAAAATGGGAAGTCTTAGTGAGTCGGTCAAACACTACCCATATCGCATTATTTCCCTTCGACATATTTGGGAGACCCATGAGAAAGTCCATAGTAACATTCACCCATTTCCATATGGGTATAGGAAATGGCGGCATCAACCATTTGGACTTTTATCACTCTGCTTTAACATGCTAACATACCATGAACCTTGAGATATATTCTGTGATCTCCTTTATAATATTATCCCACAAGATGTATACATAGAGACCATGATACATCTTGGTTCCACCAAGATGTATAGATAATGTTGAGCTATGTGAATTGTCCAATAGATTCTATTTTATCCTAGGTGATGAAGGCATGAAAATCCGTGTTCCAAACCAAATCGCAGCTTCATCGTCGATATGGAACTCATGCAACTTCTCTTTCTTTACTGCATTCACCCTCTTTTGTAACTCCAGATCATCCCTTTGTGCCTCCTTAATCATCTCTTATATGGATGGTAGCACAATCATTTGTGAAAGGTAGGATATATCCCCTGCCCTTATAATTTCTAAATCCATCCTTTGCATATCCTAGAAGATAGGGTCTTTCTCAATCTGTAACATTGATAGAGTAGTAGGTTCTTTTATACTTAAAGCATCATCAACCTTGTTCACCTTTCCAGGATGATAGTGAATAGAGATATCATTAACCTTGATTAGCTCTAACCATCTCCTTTGACACATGTTGAGATCCTTTATGTGAATATATAATTGAGGATCTTTTTGTTAGTGTATATGTCACACTTCTCACAATAAAGGTAGTTCCACTTGATTTTCAACGAAAAATCATGGCTTATATCTCAAGATCATGTGTTGGGTAGTTCTTCTTGAGGACCTTCAACTGCTATGAGGTGTTGGCTATCACATTATAATTTTTCATGATTATGCACCCCAATCCATTATTTTAAGCATCGCTGTATATCACAAAAATTTCTCCACTATTCGTTAGTGTGAGTATATGTACAGTGATCATCCTCCTCTTTATCTCCTTGAATCATCCCTCACATTATTCTATCTAGACAAACATTACCCCATTCCTTGTTAACTTAGTTACCGAGCATGAAAATCGTGAGAAATTTCTCACAATATATTTTTATTACCCATCTAATCAAAGAAAATTATTTATTTCTGTGACACTAGATGGCCTGGGCCATTACTCAATCACTTTTGTTTTTGAAGGGTCCTCTTAAATTCCCTCACATGTAATCACATGTCCCAGAAACGTGACTTGCTTCCTCCAAAAGTCACACTTGATAAACGTGGTGTACAAATTAACCTTTCTTAATGTCTCTAACATAAGTCTTAGATGTTCTTCATGTTCTATCTTTTTCTTGGATAAGATGTGATTGTCATCAATAAAAACTACCACAAATTTTTTGAGGTAATTTCCAAAGAAGATATTCATCAAATCCATGAATATTTTAGCGGAATTAGTAAGTCCGAAGGGCTTCACCAGAAACTCATAGTGACCATAAATTGTATCGAAGGAAGTGTTATGAATATCTTCCTTCTTCACCATTAGCTGATGTTATCCAAAATAAAGATCCACCTTTGAGAAGTATTGAGCTCCACTTAACTGATTGAACAAGCCGTCAATCCTTAGAAGAGGATATTTTTTCATTATGATGATTTTTTTTGAGTTCTTGATAATCGATACACATCCACATTGTTCCATTCGTCTTCTTTACAAAGAGCATTAGAGAACCCCAAGGGGATGCACTAGGGCGTGTGAACCCTTTGTCTAGATACCCTTACAGCGGCTTCTTTAACTCCTCATGTTTGATAGGAGCCATCCTATAATGACACTTTGAGATAGGAGTAGCTATAGGTATGAGTTCTGTTGAGAAATATACCTCACGATCTGGTGGAATTCTGTTTAACTCTTCAGGAAATAAATCATTGTATTCTCTAATGATGGGAATTTCTGCAAGGTTGTCACTTTTATTTGACTCAACCATTTGGTTGATGTATTCTTCTTCACAGGGAATCAACACCCACACCATTGAAGGATTTTTCAAAGGATATTCATGATCATACATGAATTTGTAAACGAGCATGTAGTGGTTTGGAATATGATAAGATATTTCCTTTTCCTGGTAGTTGATATGTGCTCTATATAACGAGAGCCAATACATTCCCATTATAGCATAGAATTCCTCCAGGGGAAGTATTATGAGGTTTGATGGAAAAATCTTCCCACATACACCAAAAGGAGAAGATTCAAATACATAGGTCACAATGATTGCACCATATGGTGTTTTTACAAATATATACACTCCAAGGTTTCGTGGATTTGATTCTATAGTTCTAGAAAAATTGAAAGATATAAAGGAATTCATAGAACCATAATCAAATAATAAGTTTTCCATTATTGAGTGAATAGGAAGAGTACCCTATACGCCTTAATTGTCTTCATCAACTTATGTAGTTGTGATAGTATAATCATTCCACTATTCCTTTGGGTTCGGTGGCTGCTGTTGATGATTACCCTTGAGAACTTCAGGTTTAGTGAACATGGGTACATGGTACCCTTGCTCCCTACAGTTTTAGAATCAAACCATGGGGGGTTCTCTCATTTCTTCTAGAACATTCTCTTAATTTTTCATATCTTTTCAACACTCTTGAGAATGGTGTTCCTCTTTCCCACACTTTATGCACTTCCCCATCCCTTTGAGGTAGTTCCCACGGTGCAACTTCCTACATTTTTGGCATGTGGGTCATTGAGTTTTTTTCCCACCTTTGGCATTAGATCCACTGGCTTGAAACTCCATATTTGGTTTCTTATCCCCATAGCCATGGCACCATTCTACAAACACCTTATCCACTTTGAGAGTACATAAACAAACTTCATCATAACTCCCAAAGTCTAAAATTGAAATAGCCTTTAGAAGGAGTGGCTTTAATCCACGAATGAATCTATCAATTTTCTTATCATTGTTGATAATAAAACCCAAAGCATACCTAGCAAGACTTGTGAAATTTTCTTTATAGGATGTGATAGGTTCACCTTCTATTTTCGTGAGCTCAATAAATTATCTCTCCATATTCATTCGAAGAGTTCGTGGGAAATACTTATTACGAAACATGATCTTAAAGTCTTCCCATTCCATCTCTTCAATTTCCTTCCTTATCTTGGTGTTCTTAATCAATGTCAAATATTGATTGGCCTCTCCATCTAGATGATAAATGGATAGATTCCTATTCTAATTCATATCAATGTGAATCATAAGAAATATATTCTCCATAGAGTTGACCCAGTGTTCCTTAACTATTGGATCGGATGATCCACTAAATGTTAGTGGCCATTGCCACATAAAACATTCGATAGCCAGTTTCTCCCTCTATGGTGAATGATGATGTTCTCTATTATTATGGTTATTGTTCATAATTTAAGATAGTTAGTTAATAATCACCATGATTTTTTTAACTCCACCTCCCCAATCATTGAGTATATAATTCAGGAATTCGTTGCATTGGCCCTCACACGAGTTGTTGGCCTGCTTTCTCTTGGTTCCCACCATTTTCTAAAATAGGAAAGGTTAGAAGAAAAAATAAGTCAACAAGTCCTGAATAACTTATTCATTTGTAAGATTTATAATAAAATTATAACATATGGGATACCTATATAAATATTCTTGTGTGAATTTTCGTACTTTTTCTCAATCATGAGGTTTTCTTTAGAGTTCACCAATCCTAATTCCCAAATTAACCAAACCTTTCCTCTGATACCAAATATTGTGACCCAGACTTTTCTTATATTACTATTACATCATTTTAATGATAAAAAAACATAATAATATTACACATAGAGGATGCAAAGGTTCATTTTCTTGGTCAAACTAGGACCATACATAACAATTAAAACATCAAGAAAAAACATTTATTTCATTCATTATTTTGTAGCTTCTTATTGGCACTTGACCTCTCTTTAGTACATGTAGTCACCTAATGATATACATCAAAAAGGGTGAGCTAAAATCATAGTAAGAGTTTATAATAGAACAACAAAGAATGGGGTGAGCATAATCATAACATAGGAAAAAGATCAGTAACTTGAGAGGAATCATTAATAAATGACGTGAAATGTGGCAATGCATAAAAAATGAAACATCATGTCTTAGTGGTTAACTACCACACATAATTGTGAAAAAATATATCATATTTTTCACTCATAATTTAAATTAATCTCCTGAGATTAATCACCTTACCCAATGAATTGAATCACTGTATAATTTCGGGCGCACCTGTGAAATTGAAACATTCATATTGTGCTATATAATTCTGGGTGCACCCGTCACATCATAACATTATCATTATAATGAATTACACAATTAAAATATATAAAAAATGAACATAAATAACCCATTAAAAGGATTGGTTTTCATCTCATAATAACAAATTCATAAACATGGGGTTCCCAGAATAAAGTGGTAATAATATACTTGAAACGATAACCATCAACCTTGAGTGAGAAGTGAAAGGTGTGTTTTTAAAAAAGGAGTTCTTTTGGAAATAATTTTATTGAAATAAACATTTTTAGAAAACATTAATATCCCATAAAAGGTAATATAATTATGAAAAAATTATTTTTAATGAGTTACCATAGCAAAAATGGAGTGAAAGAGGGAGAACTCGAGGAAAGAAAGTTGGGTTTGATATTTTCCCCTAACCTTGTATCTGAATTATTTCTTCAATTTAATGTCTATATAACGCCAATATATTATTTAATTGAAAATTAAAGTACCATTTGTACATGAATATGATTCGTTTCGGTTTCACTAAATTATTTTATGGTCTGTTGTATGAGTTATATAGTTTAAAAACATTGTTTAGTAATGTTCATTTTTATGGTTTTCTTGAGTGGTTCACTTGTATTCATAAATGAAAGTTCGTGTAGAACGTGGATAAAAATCCAAAAATTATATTTCATTTCATTAATTATTTACCATAATTTAAAATGATATTATAATGAATTATATTATATTACATGTGGATGAATCAATAGATAAAATTAAGTGATGATTGTTTAGGTTAATTTGGGCGGGTTTTCAACCACAATGATATTGTTTTGTTTAATAATTTAGTAATATGTAAATAAGTTAGTTAAATAACTAAAAATAGGACATAATAAATATAAAATATTTTGTTTCAACCACATAAATGGGTTCATGACCATATATGAAGGTAGAAATGGGAAAAACATGTTGTTCTTGAAGGTGAAAGATTAACACCTCATGAACAATGTTTTCTTTTATAAAATAAAAGGATAATGAGAAGGGGGTTGGATGGTATGATATACCATTTGTATCATAACATTAAATTATATGTATGATAGTTGAGTTACCATACAATTTGTATGAATATATTTGTGGAGAGAATAAGAAAAGAAGATGAAATTGAAAGGAAATTAAAGGAAGAGAGAGAGAGAAATTGCCTCTTAATCCTTCTCCTAAAATCCTCTTTAAGGAAGCTAGGATTGGTCTTTTGATGAGACCACAAGATCTTGGACGTGGGGGAGGGGATAGGAAAGATTATTTGGCATATTTTAGACATGGATTTAAGTTTGAAAGGTGTGAGTAAATGAGGGTGTAAAGGGTGGTATTTATAGTGCAGCGGAGAGGGGTTTGCTCAATATAATATTCATTAATTTGTTACTTATCAACAATACAAGGAATATTGAGTCTAACAAGATGAATAATAGTAATATTATCATGTGAATTCTAACCAATTGGGATTACATCAGCAAAACATCAAGCATGACTCTGTAATTAGCTAATTTAGCTAATTTTGTAAATTATGCTATTTCACTATTCCTAAAAAATTCAAGTATTTTAGATAAATCAAAAAATTAACCCCAACCATTTTTCAACTTGTAGACTCCAGAAATGAATTTAATTTTTCAAATTTTATTTTCTAAATATGATTTATTTAATATTTAATTAAAACCATAGTTTACTTGAAAAATACAATTTTTAAATTTAAAACTGATTTTATAATGCTTTCAAAATTTACGTAAGGTCTTATAAAATTATCTTAAAAATAAAAGACATATATTTATTAATTTATGAACAAATTTTAAGAAAATAAATATTCTTTAGAATTAAATAATTAATTTGAATTAATTATTTTTGACATACAAAAATACCGATACTTTTACTATGGTCAAATAGTCACTTATAAGATGCCTAAATTTTATTTAACTAATCATGGGTAAGTTTTCTATTATTTTGAATGATTTAATATTCCTAAGGGCCATATTACAATTCATAAGGTCAGGTTACTATTCATAATGGAAGGTTACTATTTACAAAAATGATGTTTTTCTAATTGGATCCAAACATTTTAATGATCAAACCGTGTTTGTCAGATTTTCGAAATTCAAGACATAGAAGTGGGAAAATTATGTTTAATGATCACATTATGTTTACTATCATAATATGTCATTTTGATTCATAATGTGATTATAATAAAAGGAATAATTATAATAAGTTAATTCCATTGATAAAACTTTTGGTCGTTACACTTAACCCACAATGAATGTTAATAAATTGACTATCAAATTGGTTCGCAGATCAGTACTTTTTCATGTATGGCTTTACTTTTTTGATTTGGGGATAATTAATATTTTTTTCATTGATTTTCATAGCTACTAATTTTTATTTTCAACCATAATAGATTGAGGCCAATATTAATAATGGTTGTGGTTTTTTCCTCACCGTTATGACTTTTGCTTTTCTCTCCCTATTTTACATGTGTTTGTTGATTGAATTAACTTTTGGTATAAAATTCGATGATTATTGAGTAAAAGATTATTTTTTATTTAGTATTTGGAACAACATGTTACTTTGGAGTAATATTGATAGAGATTCTATGTCACCTATAGAGTTTATAGTGACAGAATTTGATCAATGGATGGATCGACAAAAATAGTTCAGTTTTATGGAATGTGGTACCAGAAAGGTGTGAAAGTGGTGGCTCCAAAGCAACATATTTGGTCAGAATGAATCCAATAGATATTTATATGGTTTTAAAACAACATATCCCCATATTATAGTGTGATTTATGATTCAATTAGATACAATAGAGTGCTCTGCTGAGGGAATTTTAATTTATAGGAATTTATGTGTAATTGTGTACTATATGGTGTGTATTCCAATGGAAAAATGCCATGTAGGTTCTTCGGTGTGATGATATTGTTTTAGAGTGGATACAAGTATCACATTCCATGTGACATTTTTTACAAATTTTGTGACCCTTAGCTGACTAGATCAACATGTACAAGTGGTACACGCCTAGGAGGCCATGTACTGTTACACGCCATGTGTGACTTGTCACAAGACATGTAACACATATATGATGGCTCAATGTGTATAGCTAGTACATTACAAGTTTTCCTTGTGTCCCCACACCCCATATACTTGGTATGTTCATGAGTAGGATAAATTACATGATGGGATCTATGTTCTTAGACTTGTCTATGTACATAGACATGGTCCTATGTACACATGCATTTTTAGAATGGCTTCCTGATTTAGAGGGTGACTTCTACATGTCTTTTACCTCTAGTTACACTCTATATACATAAAAGATTCATTCAGTGTGGGAATAAGACATGGATAGTTCTATTATTAGTGATACTCACTGTATATCCCACAAACTCATTGTGTACTCCATTTAGGATCAGTTAGAATCCACATTATTCTTAGTTAATCTACTTTTTTTTGTGTGAGTTTCCCCAAAAAATTGTTAGTAGTGAGTGTTCCCATGGTCCATTTATACAAGGGTTTAGTTTTATATCCCATTATCATCATACAATGAAACCCCCTTATAATATTCATAATGATCTATATAGTGAGGGATATTTCTCTTATTTTATATCTCAAACTCCTTTATCTACTGAATTAGTGACTTGGAGTATGTTTCTATCTGAGAGGACTATAGTGATACTTGTTTCCCTATGTGTTTACTTAATCAAGGGTTTTTGAAGGCATTCCCCATATTTACATGAGCAAAGATCCCCTATCTATGAGGATGTTTCTAGTAGGGTCTGGTGTCTCTATAGTGAACCCTAGGTGTTGAACATTATCTATGTATCGAGATATAAACATTCTAATGAGGTGTCTTCTGATTGAGTGTGTATCTTGGATGAACCATCACATTATCCAATGTGGATTTCTTTTTGTCAAGATATGTTGATCGTGACTTCTAGTATGAGTGTCGTTAGTGGAATTATAACATTAAGAGTGGTTTTTCCCAAACAATATTATTATCTCGGTTTCATGCCATGTACGATAGTAGGGATGTTTTGTTTGCCTGGAGATACTCAATAGAGTGATATCTATCAGATGAGTTTCATTAGGAATTCAAGGTATTATAGAGTGAGATTTCCACTATGATCATTACCTTTAAACCGCACAATGGCTCTATGGATAAAAGTTATTATGAACACATGGGACGAGGCATCATTCTGAGTATATCTAGATGTTGTATTGTATATATCACATTATGATTGAAATATACAAGGATGATTTGATGACACTTTATGCTTTGTATTCGTTAATTTTAGGGCGCCCTATTGGGTATTGTATTACTCACCCTAGTATGTTCTCTACCCACACATGTTCTGTATTATGCAGACAAAAAACCTTTTTGTGGAGTCCTTGGTGTACTAGTAGTGGGTGGAGACAATTTAGTGTCGATATAACAAGTATTATAATCTTATTTCATGTGATAATATTCCCCTCCATATGATTAGGTCAGAGTTTATTTAATGTTTTGGGTGGGCTTGTATTTAGACCGTTTTTATTCTTTCCAGTACTTTATTTCATACTCTGACTGTGGGAGTATAGATCTATGCATGAATTTTTATTAGTTGTTTTATATTTCATAATTCTTTTGTTTTGTATTTTCATTTTTTCATACAGGTACATAGGTATCATTCCACCCATGTGTGTGATATGTCTTTCTAGACCTAGTTTCCATCTCATGGCCTATTGGATGCAATATTGGGGTAGTTATGTCTCGAGACCCATTGGGTCAAGTTATGATAGGTTGGCCTGAAAGGCGTACCCATCCTGAAGTGTAATTTCACAACCTAGGTTTATATACTATGTTTCTAGTTTTGTTTATCTATCTGTGATATTTGGATTTTGATCTAATGAAAAAAAATTATAGTGTTTCATGTATGGCTACCAGGCCAAGGTGTCAGGTGTTGGTGCAACATCTAACATAACCATTCAATGGTATGATAATAACCTTATTGTTGACTCAATACCTATAGTCATTGGTTATAGAGAAAAAATTGGTACAAGCATCATATATAGATGGGTTTTGGGATCCACGTCCTCCTTGTGACAACCCTTTGAATATCATCGATGAATGTGGTATATCTTGGTGACCATAAAGATGTATGTATGATGATAACATGCTAGTATTCCACGATATTTTCATATTGAGATTAATATGAGTGATGAGGTTTCCATTTAAATAGGTACACATGAGGTGTTTTCTCTAGGTGGGCACAGATCTGTGCCACCACCTGTAGAACAGTGCATGGATCCTTATATAGATGAAGTAGATGATAATTTTTTTTGCTGAGATTTCAATATATCCAGCATGACAGGATGATGTTACATATAGGATTATTCTACTTTTTGAGTTCTAATAATAGAGATCATTGGGGTTCTGGGATGTGACATACCCTCAGGCATTTCAGGTTTGACTCAAGGTAGTGGTTTTAGGGAAAAAAAATGTTACAAGCATCATATAGGTATGTGTTTTGGTTTTCATGTCCTCATTGGGTTATCCCTTTAGATATACTCATTGAATTTGGTATGTCTTTATGACCTTCATGATGTCTCTAAAATGATAACCATCTAGGATTCCAAGATAGTGTAGTAGTGAAAACCAGATGAGTGATGAGGTTTTAGTAGAAGGAACCACTCATGAGGTGTTTTCTATAGGAGGGATCCAAGCTATTCTACCACCTATTGATAAGCGTTTGGATGTGTCAATAGATTTAGAATATGACCATCCATGTGTTGAACTTTTAATATCTTTAGAATGATAGGATGATGTCACATGTTGGATTACTCTGTTATCTGAGTTATAGTAATAGAGATCATTATGGTTCAGTGACGAGTCATACCCCCAGGAAGTGGAGGTTTGACTCAAGGTAGTGGTTTGGGTTTCTAGTGTGTATGTACCCAGATTGATCAAGTGTTTGTGATTGTGAACCATTTTCCTTGTGGAGTATTATTTTGTTCTGGTGGTATCAGAATATGAAATAAATATATTTAGTGTACATATCAACGTCCAAAACCAGATATAACCCAAGTTACATGTTTTGCTAGACCACCTTTGCGGGTGGTGTAGGACTAGAATAAACATATGGTGTGAATGTCCCGTTGGGATGGGACCCCTCCCGGTTGGTGATCCAGGTGGTGAGACATATCCAGGGTGATTCCAATCATTGATATAACCCTATGTTGGTTATGGATTTCATTGAATCTTGTGGTTTATGTTATTGACTTACTAAGGCATCAAAGAATACCTTGGTTATGGTGAATATATGGTAAAGGGAAATGATTAGTTGAAAGAAGTATGAGCGTGCAGATGATTTGAGTATAGATCTTGGCATTACTTGTGTCTTCAATTCCATTGTTTCAATTTTCACAAAGTGTTATGTGCCACTTTTCCCTGAGTGTATTCCAAATTCATTACATAGTGATATAAATGGAGCCCTTTTTCTCCCACCTATATTTTAGACTCATTCCAATAGGATCAATGATAACATGATTTTATCAAAAGTGTGACCTAATTATTGTATGAGAGAGAGAAAGAATCACATGAAATCTTCCCATATCATTATTTGGATCCTATGATTTTTTCCTTAATATGGGAGGGTGTTTACCATTCAAGACCTGGTGTTTTATACCAGGGAGAGCATAGTTTCTTTCAATTTGTTGGGATGATGTTTTCCTCCTTTGATAAGGTGTAATACTAGACAATAGATGGATTATACCATGTTTATGATTTCGTGAATGAATTTCTCTTAGTTTTCTAGTGATAAATTTTGAGCAATGAATACTATAAGATTACTGTTCATGTGAATGTATAGGAGTATGATGGAATCCTTCTTGTGGATATTCTGGTTTACCTCATGATGGATATTTTTATTTCTAGTTAGACTTTTCACAGTTATGGCCTAATATCTGTGCTAGAATATTGCATGAACCCTGATACCTATGAAAGATAGAGGTGAATTTGATGGAGTCTATAAAGAAGGGTATTCTTAATACCTAATGTTTTCTCCTAGTAATTCATGTGTTTTCACCCAAGATGAGGATGAGTGAATGAGGTTGGATGTGCATTGGTGTCACATATACTAGTTTACATGAGGGTAATTATCCACTCCATTGAATTGATAACATATTAACCCAATGGATGAATGAGATGTGGATCTGAGGGATTTTACTCTGGATCTATTGTCACCCGCCCTAGGTTTGATAGGGGTATGTATTGAGTGTGGCTTCCAAGATCCTTTGAGGTTTCATGGAGTTCTTGATGATACACATTGCAGACTTTTACATCTCAATTGAATTATAAGAATTATGGACTATATCCTTAACCCTTCTTGGATCAGTTCTCCATATTATTTTACAATGGAATCCATTTGTTCTTTGCGTCGAGTTTCAAAATGTGATACACATGAGGATAGTGAGGTTTACCTCCAACAAATAGTTGTTACCATTAAATTATTCTGAATGATAGGGACGTCAGACTGAAGGATATCAATTGTGAGTTATTTAATGAATAGATATCTATTGGATATATTCCAAATATATTTATTTAATATGGGAATAATATCATCCTTTTTCTAGGGATGAATGGTGATTGCGGTCACGATGCGATAAGAGGTGATGAGGTGGTTGTTTTCCCTTAGCTGTATATCAAGTGGAGGAGAGGATATACAATGATCCATTGGAATTAGTTGGACAATCATAGGAATCAAAATAAGTTTCCATGTTAAAGTCCATCTATTTCATCTATGTATGGGTGATGACCTGAGATGTTTTTAGATTGTTTGGGACACCTGTGTGTGCTAAAGGTAGTCTTTATTTGTTGAATTTATATAATTATCATTGAATATGATGATCCTCAATTCATTTAACATTTAGGGAGTGGTTTTGGGAAGCCTTTTAGGATTTTTTTTAGTTTAGAATAGTGTTTACCCCAACTGGGATATCGAGGTAAAGGGGAATATTCAAGTTATGTTGGGCATGCATTAGGATTTCAAGTTTGGTTTTGAGATATAATAGAGAGAATCATCTATAATTGGTGGGTTTTTTAAATCATGATGATTAAAAATACACCACTAGAGTAGAACCTTTTTGGGGCCACATATTGTGGACCTTGCATGACACTATTATGTTGGTCATAACTAGTGGGTAATAGTGCTTGATTCATAGTGTTGTTGCTAAAGATGGTTTTATGGGGTTCAATTTATCTAGAGAGTGATTAACATTTCTAAGTAAACATCAGGAGTCCTCAGTGGATTAATTATAGAGGCCTTTGGATATGGGTAGTTATATAGTCTTAGCCAGGGTGGTTGGATATCTCTAGAGTTATTAGCCCTTTATTTATAATTTTAGTATGTATGGTTTGAGAGGTGGCATGGAACATTACCTATGGCCATAGTAGTTTTGGGTTTCATATTGTTCTTCACAATTCATAGATTAAGAGGTATGTAAACGACTCTTCGTTTGATATTGACCTGGGTAAGTTTTTCTGTGGGAGTGGTGTTACCTTTTTAAGGATTCATTGATGTTGAGGGAGAGTACAAGAAAAATCCTTTTTGAATATGTGTTTTCATTAAGTTTGTTTATTTTTTACAACAACAGGATCCATTGGGAGAGCTCAAGGGTGTGGGAAACCCACTTAATATCTCAGTACTCACACCATTTTCATAGTATATACATTTAGAGGATGAACATAATTGAATGAGTGATATTGTAACATCCTTGTATTTTCTTTGATAGACATTAGAATATTTATATGATTATTTCTAGAGAAATACAATGGCATGTCATGATATTATGAGCCCAGATATCCAAGGATTAATTTTTGGAATATATTAAATATTTTAATATCCCATGAAAAAAATTCATTAAAGAGTAAAATAACTATTAAATTAAGTCTTGAATAATAAATATGAGGCCACCATTGAGCCTAGAGCATATGATTTACCATAAGTGTGTCATAAACATTATTGGTTCCTAGTGTTTGGTTAAAGTGATGTTGCAAGCAGAATAAAAAAACAAAAAAAAACTCATTAAATATTTTATTTAATTGTTGTAGCTACCAAAATTTTAATATTTTTTTTAAATTTTAACTAACTTTTGGGATTAGACTCACAATCTTGAGAATTTATCGGAGATCTTGGAGGAGTGCTAGCAGACATTGAGATTATCAATCAACAGATTAGGCTTTGGTGATCAGGGTGCCAATGGAAGTCAACGATCTCACCGAGGACAACAACATGGATTTTTTCTTCATTATAATTAACCCAAAATTTATGAATGATGTTTTTTATGTATTTATCCCCATTTATTATCTCACAATAAATGAGAATCAATCGACTTATTGATTTTTTCTAGATTTGATTTTTTTGGGTTATAGATTTTTTTTGGGAAAATAAATATTATTTTTTCCACATACATTAGAAAATTTCATCCATATTTTATAAAAAAATATATTGAGGAAACCATTAAAAAAGTATTAAGTTCATTCCTCACATTTATGGTTTATGGTTTACTCTCCCCTATCTATGTGTGCTCATAGTTAACATTTTCCTTTGTGAATTGATTCAATTATTACTCTATAAAATACCATTGTGCATTCAAAACATGGTGAAAATGAGATCTAACATGGTGTTGGGATGGAGACCCAATATCACATTTTTTGTTCATGAGGACTCTATTAGACATACAGATGAATCAGGATATACTATTTTTTATTTTAGTGTGCGGTATAGGTGAAGTACAAGGATAGTGGTTCCCAAGAACATGATTTGGAGGTAATCCTCACATTGATATATAGGTGGTTCGGTAACCATTATATCCATTCTTTATTATATGATTTATGATAGAATAATCATATAAAAATAACTATATAAAACATGTGCGAGATTTATAGAATCTCAATAAAATTTTGGACTACACGACATGTAGTCCAATGAACACACTCCATGTAACTTCTTTAGTGTAGTCCTCGGGATTCTATAAGGAGAAAAGTATTAGGTTCCATGAGAAAAGTATCACACGCCATGTGACCCATTTCTAACCATCTCGAAAAGTAAAAGGGGTACGCAACACAGAGTCCATGTAGTTTTACACACCATGTGTGCCTCGTCACATTCCAGGTAACACATGGAATACATATCAACATGTATAGGGATTAAATACTAGGTGTATATGTGGACCCATATATTATGTACCTTGGCTGTACGTGTGTAGGATGGAGTACAAAGGCTATGTCGTGTTCTCAGACATGTAATAATACATGGAAATGGTTCAGTATATATGAGCATTGGTATAATGGAACGTTGAATTCCAGGGTGAATTCTACAGGCCAAGTACCTCAAGGAACCTATCATGTACTTGGAAAGAATCATTTAATGTGGGAAAAAGAAATATGTAGTTCCATTAAAAGTGTTATATGTGGTGTACCCCATGGGAATGTCATGTCTTCCATTGAGGATTGGTTGTATTCATCTTTCTTCTCATCTTAGCTTCATTGTAAAATTTTTTGAGCTTCCCCAGACTAGTATCAGTTTAGTGGGTTAATATATTATTATACTAAGAGGGTTTAGTGTAGTATCCCATTATCATCATAGAGGGTAAACCATATACAAGATTCAAGATGATCAACAAAATGAGAGAAATTCCCCTTACACAGGAGAGAGTATTCTTTGACTTCTTTAACTACTTACTCAATTTCTTAGTGTATGTATCCCTTTTAGAGGCTTGATGGGATCCTCGTTTTCATTTATAAATCCCTATAAAATATTTTTTTGAATTCAAGTGCACAATATTTACATTTCTTTTGATCCCCTATCTGGGATGATGTTTCTAGTATAGTTTGGTGTCCCCTGAGTGAGCTTTGGGAATTGAGCCTCCATCTACGTATCGAGATCTGATCATTCTGATATTTTGTAGCCCGATTAAGTGTGTATCTTTTATGAAAAATCTTAGTATCCAATATTAATTACCTATGTGTTTAGAGTACAATAGTATAAAAACACTTTTTATATTCGTTTTTTAGCTTTTTAATGTTGGTTTTGAGGTGACATTATTGCAAGTGATGTGATAAATATGTTTTTTAATGTTTGTTATCAAATAAAAGATACTAAAAAAGTTTTTTATATGAATTTTTATATCCGTTTTTTAAAAAACTACATGATAGATGATCCTTTTTACTATAAAATGGCATTAAAAATCTATTTTCACATCAGTTCATTAAAAAATGACGTCAAAAATAGGTTTTTAACGTCAGTTTTTAAATATAAAAGTTAAAAGTAATTTTCAGATTGGTTTTTAAAAAAATGAGATTTTTTTTTACCATATGTTATATAATTTCCAATATTAGATTTGATTCAAATAGATTTACAGATCCAAAGTTATGACCACCATAAGTTTGATATATTCTTTCTAGATGAAATATCGAATGATCCCACCAAAGCTTCGTCTAAGAATGAAATTTTGAATACAAATGAGGATTTATAGTTTTACCATGATACTAAGCTTTATTCCTCATTATATTGAAATAATAATAATTAAATGGTATATCAATTAAGAAAACTAATCATAAAAAACATAAATCATGGAAAAATAATTACAAATACCTTAACGACACTGGGGAAAAGAAGAATTAGTGGATTCATGTTGAAGATCAAATGATACGAGTCAATGGAATGATAATGGTTAAAAAAAGATCAATATATTATGTTTTTTTTATAATGAAACCACATAATTGATATTGTAAAAGAAAATGTGGTATTAAAAATTTAGAAGAAAATTGAAAATTTTGAGGCGGCGTTGTAAAAAAACTGAAAATATACATTCATAGGATATTAAAATTATCATTCATGTCGGTTTTATGATAACCATCATGAAAAGATATTAAAATTTTCATTACTTTTTCATGTCATTTATTTAATGATCTATATGAAAAATAAATTTTAAATATTTTTCACATTGGTTCAAAATATTTGACGTGAAAAATCAATTTTCCCATAATTTAGTAAATAACATGCATTATAAATGAACTTTTCATGTCAATTTTCAAATAACTATCATGAAAAACATTTAAAAAAATGAAAATCATTTAAAAAGATTCTATTTTATAGGTGTTGGTGATCAAATGGAGTTACAGGTCAAATTTTATGGACATCTAATGTTTGAATTTTCTACAACATTGTTTAAGGATGATCAACTTCTAATGGGCATAAATTTTTATCCACCACTCTATTTAAGCTTCACAACCTATATAATTCAAGTTTCTAAAATGAAATACATTTTTGTAAACTATTTTCATGTTGGTTTTTAATTATCTAACATGAAAAATTCATTTTAACATAGGTTATTAAATAATCGACATGAAAATATGATTTTTCACATCGGTTATTTAGTACCGGCATGAAAAATTCATGAAAAATAATTTTTCAAGTCAGTTCCCATATAATCGATGTAAAAAATCAGAGAAAATGTATTTTCATATCGGTTATATAATAACCAACATGAAAAATCAATTTTAAGTGATTTTCACGTTGGATCTAGAAAACTGATGTTAAAAAGGCATTGTAAAAAACAATTTTTGTACTAGTTCATGATGTTTGTGACATCTGGGGTCTATTTCATTATCTACAATGTATCTCAAGGTGTGATTTTTAATCTTACAAGCTTATTCTCTACGTTTTATGAAATATGGTTTGTTAGGGATGTGCCATCATCTTATAGATAACTAATGGAGTGATATATCAAGGATGTGCACCATCAGGAATGGTAGGGATCATTTAGTGAGCTAACCTTGATGAGAATTACCTTGAAACCTCACAATAATTAAATGGATGGTAGCTATTATCACCACTTGGTATAAAGATTAAATATGATTATATTTTTATGTTTTATTTTTTGTCTCAAATTATTATTGATATATATTGATATGAGTTTACTACACTTGATACATTTTTTGGTGATTTTATGGAGTCCAATAGTGTATTGTTATATTGACCCCTACATGAGATCTTCCCAACAAGAATAATAATTTATTATATTAATGGATATGAAGTAAACTAATTTTCGTAGAACTAAAAAATGTTATCAAATTGTGTCACCTATAACATGGGGCACAAAACCTAGGTGCAGGGATCCTGGGGTACCAAACTATAAGAGGGTCATTATTGGGTACAAGAAGAAGTAAGGAAATAAAACAAATGATTAAAGAGTCATTGGTGGTCTAGGAGTAGGAAGATATTGTTTAGTCTAGAAATATCTAGGTGTATACTGGTGTTTCATGTGATAATTTTACCCTCCTTCTAAGAAGGGTTGAATTTATTTAAAATATTTGGTGGGCTTGTATTTGGCCCTTTTTTATGTTTTCTAGTACATTAGTTCCTACTCTAACAACTATATTATAGATGCACACATTCATTTTGATTAGTTGTTTTATATTTTAGCACTGTATGGGCGTGGATATTGTGTGTGAATAAAGGTACTTAGGGAAAATTCCTCCCATGTTTGTGATATGGATTTTTGGCACTCGTCATCAACCCATGGCCTATTGGAGGTGAGCATGGGGTAGTTGAATATAAGGCATTTTCAGGTGAGTTCATGAAAATTCATGTATTATAAGACTGATATTTATTCCATGACTCAATATTATGATATTTTATATACATGGTATGGTGTTAATATGTTATTATATAGTTCTCATTACATTATTCTCATGCTATAGTTACGTATATCGCTTGTTTACCCATAAAAAACATCTATGCTAATCCTTTCTTATGTTTCTCCTCCCATGGTTATAAAGAAATGTTTTATGTAGGGTATGTATGTGAAAAGTACTTAATGGGATGATATTTATGGGGGAAACTAGAGATCATTTTTTATGTAATAAGATTGTGTTCCATGTTGTCAAAGGCACCAAACAATTATCATCCTCAAGAGTACATTTATGTGTTGTAATAAATATTAATACAAAAAATATAATATCTATGTATGATAATCCTGGACCACTACAGTTGGTATCAAATTATAGGTTTAGTTATCCTTTAGAGAATAGTATAAGAAAACTAGAATGAAATCCCTAGGTATATTTTTAATGACTTTATAGGGATGTATCTAAGGATATGTATAAGGATGTGTCAAAGTATAGGAAAATTTCATGGAATTTTTGTAAAAGATAGTTTAAGTGTTTTCCATGAAAATATGTTCCAGTATAGATAATACAAGTGGATTTGGATATAGAAAATATGTACGTAGATATAATAATTATTAAAATGTTTTATTTAGTTGAACTTATTCATGACCCAGTGCACAATAGCAGGAATTGATGCAGACCTGGTTTTACACTGCCTAGGGATTTTCATTTTAAATTAACAAATTATTTATGAACTTTCATGAATGATCAAATTAGATGAGGAATATGAATGTATAAGGATAAATCTAGTATATAAGCTATTGAAAATAAGTTATCATGATTTAGACATCATATGGTTAATATTTCTGGTTATTTGGTTTTATACTATGAATATTGTTACCCACTCTACGTTTTATTGGTTTTATTCAATGGATGGAACCTAATGGAATCTTATTCACCCAGAATCAGTTCGTAAATTTTTTGACTATAAGAAACCAAATTGGATGATGATTATAGAGATAGATATTGTGATTATAAATAATCTTCTATTACAATATATAACTAACAATTTGAACTTTAGTGAGATTTATAAAGCATTAAATAACAGAAATATGAACATTTATGAATACCAATGTCGAAATGATCACAATTGAATGATTATTTAGATACATAAATTTTAAGAAGTTGGGGATAAGAAACTAAAAGTATATCTTAAATGGATGATAAGATATTATATGTGGGGGAATGAAGGTCATAGTTTGAAATGTTTTTGAGGAGTCCAATGTCTTATATGTGGGGAACATGAGAATTATCCAAATCAACACCCTCATAGAAGAATTGTATTCTTGATTAAGGAGGGACTAAGTCCATGTTAATTATAGACATGGAAGGATTACATTGTTTATGTATTATAATTCAAAGATTATATTATATGAATAAAAAACATGTAAGGGTTGTTCATTATATGTTTTTTGTTAAGGATATGTAAGAATACGATGAATAATACTAATGAACTAGAAAAGTGAAATAATTAAAAGGAAATATTTTGTGGAAAATATATGACTAAGGAAATATATCCCTTGATATGTTCTTGAGGTTAATATAATGGTGTTCAGTTTGGATAAATAGATGATTGATATAAATAAATAAAATTGGATTGTATTTATGACCTCAAAACTGATAATGGATTTGTTAAAAAAGTGGTTTATATTATAATTGATGGGGTTTTAATAATTTTTGGATTTAGAGAATATATACAATAAAATTTGATTTATGTCATGAATTAGGAACCATGTATGTTTTCAATAGGGTTTTAAAATGATTCATGTAGTTACTAGGTTTCCATTGAATACATGATGAAGGTATTCACATGAATGTTATGTGTAATTTAGGAGCGAACTTATGGAATATAAAGGATTAATGACAAGTTGATTTTGGGAAATTTAGTAAACTTATTTACAAATTTCTAATTTTGGAAGTGTAATAAGGTTAACCACTTATTGAATGGATTATAATTAATTTCATATGATGTATAAGAAATTAATGTATTACAATAGCATATTACGTTTTCTTCATATAGGATAACCAGTTCCATACTATTTTAACTACATATATAAGTAATGAACATTTTACAAACACTTTGGTATGTGGATTTTTGGATGTTAATATTCACCTGACCATGGTATTCATCACTCTCCATCCATATTTGGGGTTTATTCTATTATGTGTCCATCTTTTCACTTCCCACCTAAGTTCTCTTCTTTGGAATCATTTTAAGTATTATATCATATGACTTTTTAATAAACCTTTATATTTTTCATGTATATGTTTTATTAAATATTTTTATGATGTGGGATTCTATGAAAGCATTTTAAAATTTTAAACCTTTGATGATGGAGGTGAATTTTAATGGAAAATTCAATTTATGGGAGGTGGACTATAACACCCATAGATTTTGTGGAATTTTTTTAATTAAATAAAATATTTTTGATAATTTATGGTACACGTAACGCTGAGTGTATATATAATTACAAAAAACATTGAGTTTTCCTAACGTTACACATAACACAGATGTTTTATTTCATTACACGCAACATCGAGTTTAAAAGAAACATGACATAATAGTAATATTTTAATATTTAATATGATATGAATCAAATAGTCATTGAAATGACCAATAAAAATAGGAATAACTAAATTAAGAAATAATATTTATTAAACTCATATATATATAATGATTTATTTTGTAAACAATTAAAAATAAATTAAAATAAAAACACTTTGAAAATATAAGAATATATTTTTTGAAAAAATATTTTTATACACTTAAACAACTTTTTCATTAATAAATTAAATAAATCCCTTTTAATAAACGATTTTAATAAAATGTATATATTTTATATTAATTCAAATTTTTATTTTTTATCTAATGTTATTTCTAGAAAAGAGATAAGAGTAAATCCACTTTTATTCTTAAAAAAAATATTTTATAAAAAGTAGCTTTGTCGCCATTAGTGAAATTATTTTTAAGTTAATATTTTCCACATTAAAGAAAATTTATTTTATAAAATAAAATTCACTATTAAAATGTTAATATCAAAATTAAATTATGGTAAATATTTTTTATTTTTCTATTTTTCTAATTTTTTTTATTAAAAGTGAAATATACTAAATATTAATTGAAAACTATATCCTAAGTTAATTTTTATTTTAAATTTATTTTATAATATAATTAGCTAAATTTTAAATCCATTAATCCAACATAAATCTTTAAAATCATTTTCTAATTTAATTTTGGAATAAAAATATTTTAAAATTTTGAACAATGTCACTTTAAAAACAAGCTTTATCATCGTATTTGTGAGATTAATTTTAAAATATTTTTTTCGACCTCTCTAAATTTAATTTGGAAAAATATATTTGATATTTTAATTAATATAATTTATATTATTGGATATTTTCAAATTAATTTTTGACAAAAATGAATCGTAAAACAGTAAATTTAATTTTGAGTGGCTATATTAAAAATGGGTTTCATGGGGTTAGACTAAAATAATAAGTGTAAAAAATGAACCAAAATATTAAAACATAAATATAATGGATATATAAAAAACATATAAATTCTTATATTGAGAATAATCCATTATATATGCTTTTATAGAGTATAAAACACGGGTATACCATTTACATTTCATAAATTACATGTGTACCATTAACATCACTTATAAAATGTCAACCATTATCATGTCCTATTCACTCTGAAAAACCCTTCTAGTTTTCCACATAAAAACCCAAATAAATTTAAAAAATCCCTCCTCTAACCCTAGAATATTTTTTTAAAAACCAATCAACATAGGAAGTCTTTTTTGTAAACATAAGGTGGGTACCTAAAGAAGATGTCATGTCCATCAACTAGAATTTTTGTTTTATTTTCTCCTCCGCCACCATTAATTTTAATTATAAATTAGTGATGAAGTAAAATAAATATATTAAATACATTTATATGTCTTTATTTTAACTTTATGACCTTAAAAAATCTCCAATTCTATTAAATGGGTTGCAAAACCACTATTCTTGTGTACAACAAACAACCGCATCATGAACTAATATAATTTGTTCTTCCATTAAAACCTCTCACGGTTGGACATAATGATGGATTTATAGTTTACATATTATATCTATGATACTTTTTTATTTAATTATTATATCACACAAACCATTAGGTTTTCTATTTTTTGTGAATATGATAATGGCACTCATGTATACAATAGACCACCACCTCACAAATCAGTGTAATTTCTTTATGATTCACAAGGAAGGTAACAATGATGGTATTAATGAATATATGTGATATATATGATATAAAAAAATATTTTATAATGATATTATATCATTTAATTTTTTTTAGATTTTTCAATAAATTTTAAATATTAGTCGAGCATACCTATGACCTACTGTTTCCATGAATGATGTATTTCATTTTTTATTTCCCTTTTTTATAGATTAATATATATACATATATAATAAATATATATTATATTTATATCATAATTTATATTTTGGATATTAAAGAACCATTATCAAACTAATAGGATCAAAATTAACAAAGAAAAACAATAATTAAAAAGGAAAGCAGTAATTGCACTAATCGTGACTTTAACATGGAATTGTTAGTAAATGTGTAATAAATGATCTTGATTAGATAATATGTGGTATGATATATATAGATATATGTATATTTTTGTGTGTGTGTGTGTAATTATCTGTAATATATTTAGAATAAAATTATATTTATCATTTTGGAGGTACCATTATTTATAACAGAAGTCAATAGTTTCTTTAAGGGATTTCTTATATCTCATTTATATATGGGAGACATATGAAATTTGATCCCTAATATATTTTTTGTGGTGCATATATAATTACCCACTGACATGTGATGTCTTGAATATCATAATTTTAATTAAATTTATATGATCATTAGATTTTCTTCTTTTTTGGGGATTATGATTAAAAATACTGATAAATAAATATGGAATTTTCATCTCGCATTTTACTTTTTTGAGAAACATTCCATATTCCCAAAATATTTATATTATGTAGTATATATAAATACCCTGAATTTATTTTATGATTATAATCAATAAAATTATGGATATTTGTATTTCCATTTTGGTTCCCTCTTTCAAGTGTTTTAATGATTAATGGTTTCCAAAGCAATTGTGGATGTTTTTCTCAATTTGAATTATTTAATAAATATGATTTTCTTATTCATATATCTTCACTTATGACGTGTATATACATCCCCTTTGACAATTAAAATAAAAATTTATTTATAACCATTAGTTTTTATGTGTTATTTAATGATATTACTTAATGGGAAAATCATTTCAATGTTACAAAAGTGGTAAATATTTTATGTTAAAATCTCATCGTTTATTGAAACATTTTAAAAATATGGTTCGGATGATAAAATATATAATCCATCAGTAAAAAAATTATGAAGTTTTTTATTTTATTTTTATGTCATGGGGATAAATTGTTTCCCATAATTTGCCTCTATTTATATACTAAAGAGTTCAGAAATGTTTTTTTGTTAAAAACCCACTATTTCAATTGAATAACCTCATTCTTAGAAAAAATATTTTAAAAAAAATAAAAAAAAATGTTTATAACATTCTTGAAATGATGTATTATAGGCTTTTGAACCCATTATTTTATTTTATAAAAAATGAATTGAAAGGAAACTTCATGTCATTTCCCTCAAATTTCCCATTTGGATTTTATCAGAAATGTGAAAACAATAATTATATTTAACATCTTGAAATTAATAATATTTCCCACTAACACATCTGCTCAATTATCACAAATTTCATTTACAAGTGATCAATATTAATTTCAAAGTATTTTATTCCTTAATATTTGTATATTTTATGATTTTAAATAAAATATTTTAAATTGAAAATGATTTTTAAAATGTTTTATGTTTTAAAAAAATATTTCTCATTACTGAAGGTATATCTTATAAATTAGATTATTTAAATGAGTTTTAAATATTCCATTATAAGTTTTTCATGTTTATTTTAATAAACCATTTTTAGTTTGAAAAAATAGGTTTTGAAAGAAAATATATATACCACAAGAAATATTTAATTTAATTTAAATTTTAAAATAAATATCCATTCTGGATGAAATACTTTAATATAACTTATTATATGATAGAGATATGAACCAGTGATGCCATTTTGATTGTTTATCTGAATGGTTTACGATGATAATATGTTGATGAAACCCATTTATCTTCCACAAGTTATACCATGTTTTAATTCTTATGAAACCCGCTTATTTTACATAGGTTCTGATATAATGAAATGATGAAATGATTTTAATAAATGTTTCTTTTACATATGTTATGATATGATTAAATGTTAATGAGTACCATTCTATTAATGGGTAATGATATTATGATTTTCTTAGGATCCTATGGAATACATATGTATGGTTTTAATTATCATATTTTTGGGACCTATAAATAATTCTAATTAATTGAGTTATGATAAATTTTCTATAAGATAAAAGTGTACATGGGTGGTTAGAAAAATTTGGAAGAGGAGGGTACATAATTGGTTAGCCCATTCTTGAAAAATAAGGTACACCAGTGGTTAACCCAATCCCATGTAGGTACATGGGTGGTTAGCCAAATCCCATCATATTATGATTTTTTGGTAGATAGCCTTACATTTTATTATCCTTATTTATATTCCAAAAATATATTCCTTATTCCAGTGTTATCCTCTCATGGATCATGTTCTTTTAATCCCTCATGATTCTAGCCTCTTAACATCAAATTTTTGTTCCATGACTCATGATTATGATATTTGATATGCATGATATGGTTTTAAAATTTTGTGGTCATGTTCTTGTACCCTTATGGGAGTGTTTTAATTAAGTATCTCCATTTATTTTCATTGATGAGAATCTATGATTAGAAATTCTTTTGTTTCATTTCCCTATGTTGTGAAGATTTTTTTATGTTTGGTTTTTTTATTAAGGGTACTCTAATAGAGTGTATTTTTGGGGGTGATCGAATATCATTAATTAAATAAGAATATTTTCTTCCATGTTTCCAAAGTAAAGAAACAACTATGTTCATCAAGAATTTATTTCTATAATGTAATGATTAGTTATCTATTTTTTTAATATCTATGTACAAGAATCTCGAGTCGCTATAGTATCCACTTCTCCATAGTGTACAATATTAAATTTTACTATCTAAAACTTTCTATAAAATTATAAACAAATTTAATTTTGTATCAATAGTTTACCAAAATTTGATTATAATATTTAAACAAATATTATTCATTCCATTCTATCTACTATGAAAAACTAAAACATTGATTGTGCATATGTGCAGACTACCACCTCCTTAAAGATTTGTCTCTCATTTATTAATGGTCCACTTTAGTATGGTATAAAGGATGTATTAAGATCATAAATATGATAAATATGTTGTTAAATAATTTGGGATGATAATTTTTCTTATACTACCATTTCATGCATTCATTGAGAAATGGGATTGTTAATCATGAGTATGGTAGATAACCACCACTATAAATGTTGAATTTTGTTTCACATCACCACCAATTTCATATGGTTTTAATAATGTATTTAATGAGAATATATGAAAATTATGAAATTTTAACATTCCAATTTTGGCATAATACCATTATCTAAAAGCATTCCCATACGCATTAAAATATTATTAAATTCTTTTTTTTGGGTTGAATATACCACTTTTTTGAATGATGATATAATGGTTATATCATAACTGATTACTTATTGGTATATAATGATAGTATCATGTAATAATAAATAATTTACCACATATTAATGATTCATGAAATTTTTTATTAATATTTCAAATATTTTTTAATATATCACCTTTCGATCCTTAAATAGGTTGAATTCATTTTATCATGTTCTCCATTTTTATGAGCTATATTTATTTTTTTTCACCTGATATAAAGTTACCAAATTATTATTGTAAAATATTATTTTTCTGCGTTGAATGATATGGTAATTATAAACTTGAAACCATGTAGTGATAATTGGTCTCATCTTCAGGATTTTTTATGTAATAATGAATCTAGAGTTAGAACACCAGATAATGAGAATAATCTATATTTAGTAAATATATTTTAAATATGTGATTATAAATAGGGTATTAATTTTATAATAAGTGTATTATATAATTTACAATTATATCTAAGATCATTATATTGTTAGTTCGAGCATTATTGATTAAGTTGGAAAAAAAGGTGTGGGTTTTCATATCAAATTGTTCTATTTGAGTCATTTTTGGTATTATGCCCATAATTTAATTTCTGTTGGGTATATAATACCTATTTGAGATATCATATCATGAATTATCTTTTAATTAATGTATTTTATGCTCAATTATAAGAACTCTATTTCATGGAGCTTTAATTTTAATGATTCCATAGTCATAGGGGTTTTCTTGGTCTCAATTATGATTATTTGAAATATAAAACATTTTGTGCAATAGGTTTTCATAGTATATTATATTTACTACCCATGATTATATTTTTGACATAATATTTATATTTAATTGTATTTACTAGAAAAATCATGTTCCTTTATTCAACCTCCTATTGATTCAATTTGTTTCCAAATATTAAAGAATTTTGATAACTCGACTTTTCTTCATTGATTTATGATCATTGTATTATACATATTTATTAAAAAATGAGTAAATTTTACACTTTTACTATACTATTTGGTATTCTTTTTTTTACATTACTACCAAATAAAAACCATTTTCGAAATATTCCTTAATTTATGGAGTTTTTTACCCATAAGGGATATTGATAACTATAGTCTCATTTCCTTGAGTTATATTATTTCATGATATAATTCATTATTATAAGATTTGGTTCTCCAAACCTAATATTTTATTTTATTTTAATTTCATTATCACAATGAGAATATTTTTTTATACTGAGTAAATTTTTGTTACTCTTTTTACAATTTTTGTTTTGAAGGAGGGTATTTTCAAGATATTGAAACAAGGTTTTCATTTCAGTTTTTTGTGTTTTATCTTCCTATAATAAATCTTCCAATACAAATTATATATATTATAAAGGAAATTTATTGAATAATAAATTAAAAAAATTAATGGGTTTCAATGATTTATCACTTCACCTTTTGATAAATAATTTATGAGTGACCAGCGTCATCACATTTTATGTCAACAATAAAAATGTATTCTACAATGTATTTTTTGTTTTCATTTAAAATGAGATTTTCATTTTAAAATTATTTACATTAATAGGTATTATGTTTAATTATTTATACTCTAATATTTATTTATCATTTGGGTGAATGGATACACAATACCAAAAAATCAAATTCCCACACCCTTCTTTGGTGGTATCATTCATGCATTATTTTTAAATGATGATTATCATCAATATAAACATATTTTTTTACATGATTAATTTGGGGTTATGTTATTATCAAAAAAATATAAATTCTTTATATTAATTGTTTACAATCATGTTTTCCCTTTAACTAACATGTATAAATTTATTGTCATATTGTATATTTTTATTTCAATATGGACTACTATTGGAATGTGTGACCATCCACTATCATTATTTGGATGGGTTATGATCTTACTATCTATTTAATTTAAATGGGAGAAATATTTGAAATTATTGATGATTATTAACTGTTTATATAGGTTTAATTTTTTTATATTCATTATTCTTCATTAAACTGTTTTCAATGTTTCTACTCAACTAAATGGTCTGTAGGGAATTTTATTAAAGGTCTTGTTGAATCTTATGGTGAATTAATTGGATATATTTAGGTGATATTTGGGTCCTTTATTTATAGATTCCCTTGATTCCTTGATATGTATCATTAGAAAAAACATGGTTCATTTTGGTGTAACCCTCATTCCATAATAGGATACCGTCTTGGTACAAGGCCCTGATAACATGTTTATTGATGACCAAATTATGCATTACATCAGTATGAGATCAATTTTTTTGATATCCATGTTGTTATTTACTTTTATATATATAATACTTTATTATATTTATGTATTATAGATTTATGTTTTCCACATATTCTTTTAATAATATTTATGTTAGGTTTATGCCTTGATAATCCTTGATGTATGTTTTCCCTTACATTACATTTCTTCTCAACCCTTCTTATATTTACATTTCCACAAGTTATGAAGATATGCATTAAACATGATATGACTAATGTAACATCCCAGGTAAATAATGAAATATGATATTTTCATATTTATTAATATTTGTGAATTAAATAATAATTTTACTTTAAAGGGGTTTCAATGTTCGATGGCATACCCGATACGCAACAACAGGTTTCTTTGAAATCTTACATTGCACACAAATAATATAATAATATAATTTTAAATGGTCGTTAAATCATAGACGTTTTACTATCAGGAATGATAAGAACTGACTACAATATTATTATATATGTTTGCTAAATTTATTTACATTTATCCAATAAAAGTTAGAGGTTTAAAATGTGAATGAATCTAATTTTAAGCATAATTTTTCTTTAAAATGCAAATTTACTTCCTTTTAATGGAGAAAGCTCTATAAATATAGTTTTGGTGAATTTTATATGTTCTATTTAACCAAATAAAATTCTTTTTTATAATAAGGACATCAAAATTTACTTTGGGTAAATTTTTTGTATTTTTTTGATACAATTCAATTTTTAATGAAAAATGAAAAATGTTGTATTTTAATTCAAAAATGCCTTTTAATCTAATTTATTTATATAGTTAGATTATAATTTTAATTGGTTTTAAAGTGTAATTATTTTATATTTTTACCATTTAATTTAATGTTGAAATTGGAAGCAATTTCGCATTGAAATTGGACAAAACAACTGTAAATATTTTTATAGTTATTATTTCTTAAAACCACGCCTTTTGTTTTGACAGCTGGAATTAATTTCAAATTAATTTTTTCCACTTTTGTGTTTTGAATTCTGTAAAAAAGACATCATTTTTGAATATGGGATATCAAATATATCTTAGGCTTAATTTTTGGTATTTTCTTGAAAAACATCAATTTTTGATTAATAATGAAACCATGAAATCATTGTTAAAAAAATTGACTTTTTCATTTAAATGAAATTTTACTGCTTCTGTGAATTGAATTTCGAAAATCATACATACATCATTGTTATTATTAAGTAAAATATGGTTTATAAAGATGGAAATAATTTTTTATGAATAGTAACTTTTGACTATTATTTACCGCGGTTAAAGTTAAATAGGGTAATTTAAGGTAAAAATAATATTAAATTAAAACCAAATTACCTTAACACTTGTCCTAACATTATTGGATGAGTCATGGGAGACCATGGGAAACCACGGGTTGATTTTGGGACCTCATGTATCCACTTAAGAGTGATAATGAAACTTTATTTTAATTAACTTAAAGTAAAGGCAAAAATGAAATAAACAAATATCTTTTTGTAAATTAATTTTTAGATGGGGATATATAATTTATGTTTTAGACTATAAATATTAATTGGAAATATAAAAAAAATTACTACATCATGATAGTATTTTTATAATTTTTAGGCACGAAACAAATAAAATTATTTATGACAGAATTATGATGCAGTATTTACCGCAGTAAAAAATGATTTAAAAAATAAGATTATAAATATTAAAACAATATCCAAAACCTATTCAATTCTTATTTGATGATTTTATTTCGACCATAAGTCATCTTATCTTCTACTTTAATTATTTTTTAACCTTTTTAAGATTAGGATATGTTTATAATAAAATAATTGTTTCAAACTTTCCTAAGCAGCCCCTCCTCCCTCTTATAAAAGGACACCACTTCTAACTCCTTCCTTGCACCTCTCAATCCTCTTGAATCATCCAAAATCTTCCCAATTAATCTTACTACATCCCTATACTCCTCCTAGAAGCCTTACCTTAGGCAAAAGGCTCTTAAATATGTCTTCTTCTTTCAAACCAAAGGAAGTTACCCAAATAAAAGGTAACAATTTCTCTTAAATTCTTTTCTTTTATTTTACTTATCCAACCCCGAAACACTTTTTATTACTTTATTTTATAACAAAACTAGTATACTCAATATACTAGTATGTTTTTATGAAAAGGATTCTAACTACACTTACAGAAACCTCCATCTAATGGTTGAAGAACATACTGTTTCTGTGGATGGAAAACTAACTCCTCACGAAATGATGATTGTTCGATTATCTCCTACCGCCTATCATGGTGTCCATTAAGATGGAATAGTATTTATATATGATATATATTATGTTTATGTTTTCTTTATACTTCTATATTTCCCATTTATATCTAGCCTTTATGGTTTCCATTATGGGTAAACGCGATAATTTCATTTGAGGAAGTGCGGACTACTGCCCCCTCAAAGTGATATAAATTGTTAGTACCATACATGGTACGTATAAAGGATGGAGTTAATGATAATATATATGATAACATACTGGAAGTTTAATATACCTATGTATCATTATGTTTTCATTCCATTTAATATGAAATACAAATGAAAGTAGCATTCATGCGTACGTATGGCTTACTGTCTCCATGAACAACGCATTTCATTTCTTATATCCAAATGTTATGTACTGTTGTAAATACATGTATATACTGGCTTTATTTATAAGCCTTATTGTTTTCTAAAATGATATATAAATCCCTCATTATTTTTTTGTGAGTTTTGGTATTGAAAATGTTTTTTTCAAATTGATAGATTATTTCAATATCTTGAAATTATTTCTTGTGATTGAAAATTAAATGTTTTTAGTGCAATGTTTATATTTGAAATATTTTATGTGTTATGATTTTATAATGGAACATGGCCATTTGATGGGTGGTTATGTGATAAAACAAATTAAGGGCAATGATGTGATAAACTATGACTAGTGGTAACATTATAACCCTTAATGCAATAGGTATGAAAGTCGACTGTATAGCTATTCCATTTAGTGATATGTGTGGAATTTGACTGTATGGTTATTCCATTTAACTATTTTTATGTCACAAGTTACCTTTATATGTTATGTGTTTTTTTATATAGGTTTTATGGTAATATTTTGGTTACAAAAGGTTATGAAATGATCATTTATTTAGTGAATAGTATTTACTACTACATAAAGGTGAAAAGTATTAATTATGATAAAGTATTCATGGTTTACTTGTTGTTTTGAAAAAATAACAGTTTTCCTTCTTTGTGTATCTATTAATGAGATTTTTTATGCTCATCCCATGTTTTTGAAATGTTTTTCAGAGGACATAAAGTGGAATAGGGTCAAGGATGGGATCAAGGAAAATTCATGTTGTCTAAAACATGGAACTAGACATGAATCATTTTTTCAAGAATTTTTATATAGTGAAAAATATGTGAACTGAGTAGAAGTGTCTACTCTGTAACTTTTGGGATATAATTTAACAGTTATGACCTAATTCTCTAAGACACTAAACCTGAAAATATCCTCAATGTGAATTATTCATTTAATTCAAGATTTTCTAATGTTTTAAGGTCGGGTCCTTATAGTTGATATCAGATTTTGGTTTAGATAACTTTAAGAGTTAGAATATTGTTAAATTAATGTCCCTAAATTAATTTATGGTAATATTGAAATGATATATCATTTACAGATTACTATGTTGCTTCACCTAATATATTTATTTGTTCAGAATGGTTTTCTGCAGATGAAACATGGAAAAAATGTTGGGACGACATGAGGGGGAAGACAACCTTCCAAATCAGCAACCTGATATGGTCATAATTGGAACCGAAAAGTTTGTTGCAACGATGACACAGTTGAATCAGGCTATAAATGGTTGTGGAATCCATGCATGAGATTTTCCAGATTATCCACAGAGGAACATGTAAGTAGTGGAGCATTTCATGAGGTAGCATCCTTCACCATTCAGAGGATCATCTGGCCATGTTCTAGCTGATAGGTGGATTAAAGCACTGAAGAAAATTTTTGATGTCATGGTGTGTTCAGAACATCAAATGTTTAGTCTCTCTATTTATCATTCTGAAGGTGAAGCTAATCAGTGGTTGTCGATGGTGAAAATTATCATAGATAGTGAATATATTGATGACCTTGTTTGGGATAAATTCAACGGTATATTCCTTGAGAAGTATTTTCCTAAAGTGGTTCGACTTAGGATAGAAAAACAATTCTTGTAATTGAGGTAGGAGGATGACTTAGTGGCTGTTTACGAAGATAATTCACTCGACTGGAAAGGTATGCTTCAAATTTAATCTGAGATCTTGATAGTAAGATAAATCAATTTTACTCCAGATTGAAGCCACGATATCGAAGAGCATTAGCCTATCATGACTACAAAAGTCATGAAAAAACTTTTTCTATGTGCAGAGAAGGTGGAAATAGAGTCTATTGATGATCAGGTGTTTTTTAAAAAACTACAGAATAATAGGTCTAGTTGGTAAGAAAAAGGAAAGAATTTATCAAAGAAGCCTGGAGGCAAGAAACCTAAATATCCATCTTGTGAGAAGTGTTGTAAAAAGAATCATGGAGCATGTTTATCAAAGTCTAGGAAGTGCTTCTAGGGTGGTAAATCTGGTCATATTGCGTGTAACTGTAAGGAAGATGATCAAGCAGGCAATGAAAAGCCAGTGGTAAGACGTTTTAAGTGCAATGAAATGGGTCATTATGCAAATGAGTGTCCAGTGAGGAACTCAACTAATGGAAAGCAATCAGACTGCAAGAAGAAAGGGGTGGTAAAATCATTTGCATCTACTTTATCAGATATTGGGACATCGAATGATTTAGTATCAGGTACACTGTTTGTTTGTTCAGATTATGCCAATGTGTTGTTTGATTCAGGTTCTACACATTTTTTCTTTTCTAAGAAGTTTTCTAGAAAATTGGGAATTCAATCTCAAGATATTAATCCTAAAATTATGGTAAAAACACCTGGCAAAAATGTTGAGATAAAAAGAAAATAAAAGAACCTTCTTTTCATTGTGTGTGGAATTATCTACCTGCAAACCTTATTGTTTTTCCTCTAGTAAAGTTTGATGTTATTTTTGGTATGGACTAGCTTTCTGTTTATCATGATAAGATTTACTACAGAGCTAAAGAAGTTTATTTTCAGAAATATTTTCAGTTCGTGTACAAGAATTAATGCTTACTTTTGATAACATTTCAGGAAGTTAAGAAACTAAAAAAATATGTAAATGAATAATACCTTGCACATATTGTTGAAAATAAAGGAAGTGTTGAGATTAATTATGTGCCGGTGGTAAATGAGTATCTTGATGTTTTTACTGATGAGTTGCTTAGAATTATACCTGACCGGGAAGATGAATTTACTATTGACTTTGTTCCTGATGCTAAGAAAATTCCCAAACACCCTTATTGAATGGCTCAAATTGAACTTTTAGAGTTAAAGAAGAAATTGAAGGAGTTATTAGATAAAGGTTTTATTCGACCTAGAACATCACCATGGGGTTCTCCTGACTTGTTTGTTAAAAATAAAGTCAGTTCAATTAAAATTTTCATTGATTAAAGAGCATTTAATAACATCACTATTAAGAACAAGTATCCTTTGCCTCATATCGATGATTTTTTTGATCACCTCCAGAGAGCTCGTATTTTTCAATGATTGATTTGAGTTCGGGGTACCATCAGATGAATTTAAAGGAAGTAGAAATTTCTAAGATTGTGTTTCATACTTGATATGGCCATTATGATTTTTAATTTATGTCTTTTTGGTTCACCAATGCAAGGACAATATTCATGGTTCTTAGAATAGAATTTTCCATGAGTTCTTGGATAAGTTTGTGGTTGTGTTCATTGATGATATTTTGGTTTATTCAAAAATTTATGAGGAGTATGAAAGTCATTTAAGGGTTGTATTGAAAACCTTAATAGAAAATAAACTGTTAGTAAAATTTAGTAAGTGTGAGTTTTGGTTATAATAAATTTCATTTCCTGGTCACATTGTTCCAAAAAATTGCATAATTGTTGATCCTACTAAAAAAAGTTGTTGAAGAATGGAGAAGACCCACAAATATAACTGAGATCTGTAGTTTTCTTGGTTTTTGTAGGTTACTACTAGAGGTCTGTTGAGAATATTTTACAGTTATCTAGTCCAATGACTAAGTTAACTTGAAAGGTGTAAAGTTTATCTGGACAAAAGAATGCGATGATTGTTTTTAGGAATTCAATTGATGATTGGTGAATGCTCTAGTTTTGGCATTGCCTTCCAAAAATAGTGAGTTTGTTTTCTACATTGATGCTTCGTTGAATGGAATTGGTTGTTTCCTTATATAGAATAACCAGGTAATTGCTTATTCTTGACGTCAGTTGAAACCTCATTAGTTAAATTACCCTACACATTATTGAAAATTAGATGCTGTTATTTTTGCCTTAAAAATTTGGAGGCATCATTTGTATAGAGTAAAGTGTGAAATATATACTAATCACAAGATTTTAAGTATATATTCACTGAAAAAGAATTGAACATGAGACAGAGGAGATGGCTGGAATTAATCAAGGATTATGATTTCATGATCCTTTACCATTTAGGAAAATCAAATAAGGTGGATCATGTTTTGAGTAAAAAATGTAATGCTTCATTAACCATGCTACGTATGGAATGAGATCCTTTGGTTTTTTATTTGATTAAAATTTGAATAGAAGTTTTTTGTGTAGGAAATTATTTTGTTTTGTTTCAGGTGTCAGTAAAATCATCTCTGTCAGATAGAATTAAGCATGCGTTGAAGAATGACAATGAGTTACAGAAAAATGTATAGGTGGTTCAGAATAGAATGTTTCCTGATTTTAATGTTGATAATGATTTTGTTTTGTGTTTTGGGAATATATTATACATTCCTTATGATTCACAGTTGAACAATGAGTTGTTATGTGAAGATCATAGTTCCCCGTTTTCAGTTTATCCTGAGAGTACTAAGATGTACAAAGACCTTTGAAAGTATTATTGGTGGGATGGAATGAAAAGAGATATTTTAGACTTTACTGTGAAGTGATTGACTTTTCAACAGGTTAAAAAAATGTGGCAGTTACCAAAAGGAATGTTTCAGTCTTTACCTATTCCAGCGTGGAAATGGGAAAATATATCCATGGACTTTTTATGGGATTACCAAAGACATCTTGAGGTAACAATTCAATCTGGGTCATTGTGGATCAATTAACTAAAACTTCTCATTTCCTTCTTATTCGAGATACATTGTATCTAGATCAACATTCTCGGTTGTATGTTTAAGAGATAGTCAGGTTACATGGTCTTCCCCTCTCCATTGTATCTGATCGTGATCTCAGGTTTACTTCTAACTTTCGGAAGGCCTTCAGAAGTCGTTGGGTACTGAATGAAATTTTAGTACGGCTTTTCATCCTCAATCATATGGAAAATTAGAATGAACAATTCATTTCTTGGAGGATATGTTATGAGCTTGTTCACTAGATTACCAGGGAAGTAGGTACCAACATATTTTTTGGTTGAATTTTCATATAATAACAGTTTTCGTTCCAGTATACAGGCGGCTCCGTTTGAGGCATTATATGAAAAATGGAGTTGAACTCTAGTTTTTTGGGGTGAAGTAGGTGAAAGGAAGTTGATGGGACCAGAATTGGTAGAAGAGATGACAAAAAAGGATCATTTGATCTAGAAGCACATGAGAACAACTCAAAGAAGACAGAAAAGTTATGCAGATAACCGGAGGAAGGATCTCCCTTTTGAGGTAGGTGATCATGTATTTCTCAAAGTTTCTCCATGGAAAAGTGTGATTCCCTTTGGTACGAAAGAAAATTTGAGTCTGAGGTTCATTGGACCTTATGAAATCCTAGATAAGGTTGGATCATCTGCGTATAGAGTGGATTTTCCTCTATGTTTGTCCTAGGTACACAATGTTTTTCATGTTTCAATGTTGATAAAGTATCTGCCAAATCCATCTAATGTTTTGAGCCTAGTGGTAGTTCAGTTGGAAGAGAATCTATCTTAGGAGGAACAACTAGTCCAAATTCTTGACCATAGAGAGAAAGTGTTGAGGAATAAGGTAATTTACCTTGTAATGGTTTTGTGGAAAAACCATATAGTTTAAGAGGGAACATGGGAATCTGAAAATGCTACGAGGTGTTGATACCACAACTTATTTGATATGTGAATAAAAATTGCGAGGATGCAATTACCAAAAGGGGGGAAGGATGTAACATCCCATATAAATGAAGAAGTATGATATTTTCATATTTATTAATATTTGTGAATTAAATAGTAATTTTACTTTAAAGGGGTTTTTATGTTCGATGGCGTACTCGATACACAACAATGGGTTTCTTTGAAATCCTACATTGCATAGTAACAATAAAATATTATTATTTTAAATCATAGTTACCTCCAAGAAGTTGTATTGGCAGGAATGAAAAAAACTAAAAACAATATTATTATACAGGTTTATTAAATGTATTTACATTTATCCAATAAAATTTAGAGTCTTAAAATTTGAATGAATCTAATTATAAGCACAATTTACATTAAATGGCCGATTTACCACCTTTTAATGGAGAACTATCTTTAAATATAGATTTGGTCAATTTTATATGTTCAATTTGACCAAATGAAATTATTCTTTAGAATCGGGATGTTAAAAATTACTTTGGTTAAATTTGTGATATTTTTTTGAAAAAAATAAATTTTTAATGAAAATTGAAAAATGTGGTATTTTAATTCAAAACTACCTTTTAATCTAATTTATTTATATGGTTAGATTATCTTTTTAATTGGTTTTAAAGTGTAATTAAATTATATTTTTACCATTTATTCCTTTTTTGGTCATTATATGCAATTTCACTTTGAAATTGGACACAAATAACTGTCAATATTTTGATAGTTATTATTTCCTAAAAACACGCCTTTTGTTTTGACAGTGGGAATTAATTTTAAATTACTTTTTTCCACTTCTATGTTTTGAATTTGGTAAAATAACCATCATTTTATAATTCGGAATATCAAATATATCATAGGCTGAATTTTTGGTATTTTTCTATAAAACTTTATTTTTTGATAAATAGTGAAACCACTAAGTCGTAGTTAAAAAAACTGACTTTTTCATTTAAATGAAATTTAACCGCTTCTGTGAATTAAATTTCTAAAACCAAACATACATGGTTTTTATTAGTAATTAAAATGTGGTTCAATAAGATGGAAATAATTTTTGGTGAATTGTAACCTTGGACTTTTATTTACTACGATTGAAAATAAATAGGGTATTTCAAGGTAAAAATAATATTAAATTAATAAAAACATACCTTTACACTTGTCCTAACATTATTGGAGGAGTCATGGACGACCATGGGAATCCATGGGTCGATTTTGGGACCCCATGGAGCCACTTAAGAGTGACAATGATAGTTGATTTTAATTAACTTAATGTAAAAGAGAAAATGAAAAAAACAAATATATTTTAGTATATTAGTTTTTACATGGGGTTATATAAGTTATATTTTAGACTATATATATTAATTGGAAATATAGAAATATTTCCTATATCATGGTATTTCTTTTATAATTTTTAATCATCAAATAAATAAAATTATTTATGACCCAAAAATGATGCAATAATTTCCTCATTAATAAATAATTTAAATAAATAAGATTATAAATATTAAAACAATATCCAAAACCTAACCAATTATTATTGGATGGTTTTATTCCAACCATGAGTAATATTATATTCTACTTTAATTATTTTTATACGTTTTTAAATGGAAGATAAGTTTATAATAAAATAATTGTTTCAACCATTTCTAATGAGCCCATCCTCCCCCATATAAAAGGACACCACTTCAAACCCATTCCTCAAACCTCTCAAGAATCTTCGATCATCCAACCTCTACCCAGTTAATCTCCCTACATCCCTATCCTTCTCTTAGAAGCATTACTTTAGGCATAAGGCACTTCAAGAAGTCATTTTGGTTCAAAGCAAAGGAAGTTAACCAAATTAAAGGTAACAATTTCTCTTAAATGGTTTTCTTTTATTTTACTTCTCTAACCCTTAAACTCTTTTTATTACAATATTTTATGAACAAAACAGTATCCTCAATATAATAGGATGTTGTTATGATACTAATTCTAACTACACTTACACACACCTCCATCCAATGGGTGAAGAACATACTGTTTCTGTGGATGGAAAACTAATGCCTCACAAAACGATGATTGTTCCATTATCTCCTACTGCCTATCATGGTGAAAATTAAGATGGAACAATATTTATATATGATTTATATTTTTTTTAATTTTTATTTATGATTCTATATTTCCCATTTATATCATACCTTTATAGTTTCCATTGTGGGTAAACGTGATAATTTCATTTGAGGAAGTATAGACTACAACCCCCTCAAATTGATGTGACTCGTTAATACCATATGTGTTATGTATAAAGGATAGAGTTAATGATGTTATATAAGATACTATACTAGAATTATAATACAACTATTTATCATTATTTTTTCATTACATTAAATATGAAATAGAAATGAAATTAGTGTTAATGCGTACGTACGACTTATCGTCTCCATGAACGGTGCATTTCATTTCTTATCTCCAAATGTTATGTACTATTATAAATACATGTATACACTAAATATATATGATATATATGATATCTAAATCATGAATATAATTTTGTATATAATTAATGTTTGACCTCGTGAACAACTTGTAAATATAAGAAGTTCAATTTTTGACTGAGGTACCAAATATCGACAAAACGTCCGTTATTAACTTAAATGATTACATAATGTTTATAACAATATAATAAGTGATATAAAAGGAATAATGAAATTGTAAAAGGTTATAAAGCAAGTAGAAATTAACATTTTTTTATTATTCCGGCGATTAAATAACGAACCGGTCAAGTCGGACACAAGGTAAGGGACTTCATCTCAATCTCCTTTCCATGAGGCATATTTCAATAAAATATACCTTCTTCTTTTACACGGTCTATAATAAAATACTTTTAATTTTACTTTTATCCAAAGGGAATATTTTTTCTAAGAAGAGTTTTACTAAATGAAAAATGTAATGTTTTTAACATTTGCAGCGATAATGACCTCTCTGCCACCGTAATCATTATTTGGCTTCCTCTATAATCCATAATGTTTTATAAAATGATAAATAAATACCTTATTAGGTTTTTGGGTGTTTTGGTATTGGAAATGGTTTTTGAAATAGATTGATTATTTTAATACCTTGAAATTATTTCTTGTGATTTCAAAATAAATGTTATTAGTGGAATTTTTATATTTGTAATATTTTATGTGTTATGATTTTATAATGGTACTTGGACATTTAACGGGTGGTTACATGATAAACCAAAGGATGGGTGGTGTCGTGATAAACCTGTACAGGAGGTTACGTTATAACCTCCAATGCATTGGGTATGGAATTCAGTCATATGACCATTCCATTAAGTGATATGTGTGGAAGTCGATTGTATGGTTATTCCATTTAAGAATGTTTATGTCCCATGTTACCTTTATTTGTTATGTGTTTTTTATATGGGTTTTATGGTAATATTTTGGTTACGAAAAGGTAAGAAATGTTCTTTTATTCAGTTAATAGTATTTACTACTTCATAAAGGTGAAAAGTATTACTTAAGATAAAGTATTCATCGTTTACATGTTGTTTTAAAAAACTAACAGTTTTCCTTCTTTGTGTATACCTTACTGAGCTTTTTATGCTCATCCCATGTTTTTGAAATGTTTTTCAGAGGGCATAAAGTAGAATAGGGTTAAGAAAGGGATGAAGTAAAATTCATGCTATCTAAACCGTGGAACTTGACCTGACTCTTTTTTTCAAGAATTTTTATTTTGTGAAAAATATGGGAACGGAGTAGAAGTGTCTACTTTGTAACTTTTGGGATATAATGTAATAGTTATGACCTAATTCTCAAAAACACTAAACCTGAAAAGATCCTCAACGTGAATTATTCATTTAATTCAAGTTTATATTATGTTTTAAGGTTGTTTCCTTATAACTAATATGATAAATCATTTCAAAAAATTTTGGGATCTATTTATGTCTTATTACAAATTAGTTAGTTTATTTTATAGTAGAAAAATGTTCCATTAGTTGAATATGTCATCAAATTTATTAGTTTATGTTGTTTCCTAATTCTCTAAATATCTAAACCTAAATGGTATTTGGAATGTATGTAATGAAAAATAGTATTTAACTTAATTAAATATGGATAGTTATGTTAAGGAATCTGCAGTTTTAATCGAAGATAGTATATAAAGTGTTTATGGAACGAGATCTGATAGTGTGGGTTAAGGTGTTACAGTTGGTATTAGAGTATGGTTTACAAAAAATTCGAATTTTGGTGGATTTATTAGGATAATTTAGGGGTTGATAATTTAATTTTTTTAATAATGTCAATGCTGAAGATAAAACTTTGGGACATTATATAATTTAACACTAAATAAATAATTCCCAGTTTATTTGGGGATTATGATCAAAGAACTTTAGTGGAAACACTAGGTATAAGTATATATATATGATAACATCTTTATGTTTTCATGATGTATTGAGTGTTTTTTTATCTAATAAATTATATTATTTTATATATACTTGCATGTGGATGTAGTTATTGCATAGATGCACATAGGGATAACCACCTTGAAATGGATTTTTTGATAATTGACTCAATAATAAATTTGATCTATAATGAGGGAAACAAACACTGCACACATGGATATAAACACCTAGGGGATACACTTTGGTTTACCATATTTCCTTTAAAACCCATTATGATGGATTTATTTACTTAATAAGTTAATTTATTTTGTGAATAAGTAAAAGATAAACATACATAAATAAAATTTGATTTAACTAAATGTATCAATTCATTAAATTAAGGTGAGAAAATTTACTGATATTGCGTTTTTATACTCATATGATCATCATATATGATTTTATTCCTAACTATTTTGGGTTATTGTGTTTAGATTAAATAGGACAACAGAAATAAATCTGATAAAGGTATGTATTTAGAAACCACAATTTCTTATGATATAATATAGAATAATACTTAAATAGTTATATGATTGTTATGATGGTAAATGTAATCTCCCTAGTCTTACCTTAGGTAGTGAGGTTAATATCATAACATAAATTAATTACTGATATTTATAGTTATTTTCCTTATTGAGTGGAATTTAGTTATTATATTTTTTTATATTTTGATATTTATCACAATCAGTTGAAACATATAACGATAGTTTTCTATAGTTTTTCATTGAATGCATGGAAATTTGTATTAATGCATATCAATGGCCAGGGATATTTCTTTAATGATAGGTTTTTCGTTTTTTGATAACTAGTGTAGAAAACATGATGGAGTTATAAACCAATATTTGGGTTAGTTTATGCTTTATGGTGAGGTAATAATGGGTAGATTTATTTCTATAAATGTGAGTTTGATAGTGTTGATAACCTTAGAATTGTATATTGATTTAAATATGATAAATTACAGGATATTGTTTAGTGATTTTTATCTAATTTTTGGTATTATACTATAAATATATACTATCATGTGACTTAATAAATTATTGGTTTAAGATAAGAGGTGATTCTTGAAGGAATATATTATCTCATAGTTGTTTATTTTCTAGAAGATTCAAATGTTTGTAGAAATGTTATTTTTTGGAGAATATAATATTGTGATATATAAATACATGCATATATGACTATATGAATGATTAATTTTTTTGGGGGTAGATAATTAACTTTATATAACCTAATATAATAATGAAGATTCAATATTAGAGTCTATATTCTAAATGAAGAATTTTTTATGAATACCCTCCCCAACATTCATCTATGATTAATAAGTAAAATTATAAGGATTCAATGTATTTAAGGCTGGGTAATGTGACACCCAAAGAGTTTTATATATTTCTAACCATAAATAAGATAATATGTTTGATATTTTTCTCAGCACTCAACAGTAAACATAAATAAAACCATGGTATATTTTGAGACAATATAGGTTTATATGTTTGACAATTAAAACTTATCCATTAAATTAGCTAGAAATAATTAGAGTGACCAACTTATGAGATATATATATATATATATAATGGAAACTGTAAATATGAATCAAATTCAATTTGTTTACCTAAAATGAAAAACAATATCAATTATCATATATAATATAATTTTTCTATAAATTATATTTCTATATGATATAAATTTATATTTTAAGAAACGTATGATTAATGATGATAAATTATGTTTGATGGTAATTATATTTTATTACCAATTTAGTTGTTAAATAATATTAAATAATAATAATAAATTTTAATATTTAAAAATTATATTTTCAAATTAAAATGTATATTCTTTAAGATTTTTTATTTTATTCAAAAGTTGAATTCATAAATTTTATAATTTTAATTTTAAAATTTGATAATAATTTTTTGGTTTTATTATTAAAATATTTTATTAAGTTTATTATTTAACAAAATATTTCTTTTTAGTTGAAAATTATAGTTTCAAGGGAAAATTATTGTTCTTATGATTATATCATTATGTAAGAGTATCCTTGAAGATATAAAAACCCTTCATGTAATTAAATATGTATTTAAGGAATAAAAATATGAATTTTAATATAATATTTTATCTTATAAATTTTATTCCCAATATTTTTTGGTTTAAATTAAAATATTACATTAATTAAAAAAATTTTCAAACTTTTCTTCAAATTAACTATTTTGGTGGTAAAATTCGGTCTTGGATTTATTTTAAATCCACATAACATTTATTTAATTTATAATAAAATATTTAATTTTATCGGAATTTATTACATTAATAACTATGGATGACACATATATTTTAAGATTAAAATTCATATTCTCTAAAAACATGTCTTACATGTTTAAATGATTATATTAATATTAAAAGTTCAAAATCATAAAATATTATATCAAAAAATTATTAAAATAATTGAAATCATAATTTTAAAATTTGGTAAAATTTGGAATATTATTTTTTTATTTAAATTACTTTAAATGTTAAAAATTATTTAACTCAGTTGATATAAATTAAGGAAAAATTTATTATTTTAAAGAAAATGACTTAAAACACTATCATGTATCTCCCAAATGAGTTTTTTTCATGATTTTTAAACCCCAATAACATTCCCTTCCACATTTTTTATTTTTGGATCCATTTACCATGTAATATTTACATAACATCATTGAAAATTTTAACGATGCTTACAAAAGTGTCCACCCCTTCACATATAAAAAGGAAATGCTTCCTCCTCCTCAAGAATAACCATTCATTCAAATTTACCCTTCACCCTATTCAAAATTTATTATAATATAACCCTGTCCCACATTCAAAATTCTCTTGTCACTATGAACCAACATAAGTCATTCATTTCAAAGGAGAATTCCAAGAAAAAAATTCATGTCCTCGATGTGGGTATCCACTTTTTCTTAGTGTTCCTTATTATTTTTAACTAAACTAAAAACTATAAAATAATGCATATATTGAATCAATTATCACTACTATACATAAATTACATTATATTTGTTTAGAAATAATTATTCATTCCATTCCATCCATCAATAATTACCAAAAAATCGGTTGTGTGTATGTGCTGACTACCGCCTTTATGAAGTGATGTTGTTCATTTTTAAAAACATCCTATCAATTATTGTTTAAATTATACATATGCTGAGTAAATATAATATATATATATTAAATAAAATTTTCATATGAGCATTTTTTATATACAGTCATTCCTTCCATTCATTGATAAATGAGATCCTTAATTGTGCGTACGGAATATTACCACGTCCACAAATGATGAATTTCATTTTTCATCATAAAACAATCTTGGATGATTATAATAATGGATTTAAAATTTATAAATGGAAATTAAAACATTTTTATGCTTCTTAATTTTTGATAATATATTTATCTTAATGCATTCCCTTACACATGAAAACATTTTAAAAAGTTAATATTTGGTTTAGTTTTCCCACTATTGTGAATAGTGTTATAATTTTTCTATCGTGAAGGATCAGCCACTTTAATAGAATTATAGTAGAATTTTATAATATTATATTTATGATATTTTAATTTTTATTCAATTGTTTCTAAATATTTTGAATGTCTATTAATATACCACCTTTCCATATTTAAAGACGTTGAAACTAGTTTATCTCATTTTTCATTTTCACAAGCCATATTCATGTCTTAAAAATAATGAAAATGGGACAAAATAATGATATTAAACACATTATTATTATATCTTAAATGATATATGAATTATTAAATTAAAAATTTATAATGATAACTTATCCCATCTTTTTGAAGTATGTATAATAAAATGAGCCAAATGTTCTAAAACCAAATAATGAATATAAGTTATAATAAATAATTATTTTTTTCATATGTGATTATAAAATTATTATAAAAAATATATTAATTTTATATTACGGTTTTGAGATAATATTTTAGGATATTTATGTTCATTATAAATTACATTATACCACGATTGAGTGAGAGGGAATAGATGTAACACCTGATATTTTTATGAGAAATATTTTGTTTTTATGTTATCATCAAAGTAATATTTCACTACCAACAACACTATCTTGTCTTTCTTTACACGCAATCACAAACTTCCTCGATAGCTTGCGTTGTACGCATTACCGAGTTTCACTAAACAACAATAGGCTATTAAAATATTATTAAAACGAGCTATTAGGAATAGTAATACCCACTTTTTGAAATTTTATAAATTTTATCTTTCGAAATGGACTTCATTTTTGGATTTGAAATATCAAAATTAGCCTCAGGTGAAATTTTGGTATTTTTATGAAAACATTCAATTTTTGATGAATAGTGAAAATACTAGGTTACTATTTAAAACCCGAATTTTTATTTGAATAAATATTTAATTTATTTAAATTTAATTTAGGTCAAAATTTATGCATAATACCTATAAAAGTTCAAATTAATTCATTAGAGAAATTTTATAATAATTTTATATATATATAAATTTTATTGAACTTTTCACCGTCTTTTACCCACCTCCTAGGAGAGTTTGAGAATTTACATAAAACATAATTTTACCACTTCTGTGAATGAAATTTTGAAAATCAGAGAGACACAATTAACATCAAGGAGTAAAAAAATTTCAATAAGATAAAAATAATTTTTGGTGATAGTAACTAATTACTTTTCTTTACCGTAGTTAAAAGTAAATAGGGTAATTAAAAGTAAAAATGGTAATATTATTACCCTGACACATGACCTAATTCTATTGGATAAGTTTAATTCGACCAAAAACAACCTTAGGAATAAAATATGACCATTTAGGTCCACTTGGATTAGATTAGGACATTTAATATTATTTAATATAAAGAAGAGTTAAAATAGTTAAAATCAAAGTTTAATAACTAAAACATTTTTAATACAAAGATATAAATAAGATAAATTCGAATATAAATATTCATTAGAAATTTAATACGATTTCTTACATACTGGTAGTTTATTTATAATTTTTATAATTTAAATAATTTAATTTATTTATGACACAATGATGATGCAGTAATTACCTTATTAAGGAAATATTAACATAATAGATATTATAAATACCCAAATAAATGTAATTTGAGGCTTTTCATGAATTAAAATAATTTTATAGGTTAATATGAAATATTATTATTTATTTAATTAACATTTATAGAACTAATCATGCTGTTACGATTCTTATAAAAATCAATTACCAAATAGTGTCAAAATTGACATAAAATAGATTTTAAAACAAATATTATATTATTAATTGTAATTTTATTCATAAAAATATAAGGATCAGACAAATGACTTAGATAAGGTTATATATATTTATAATGAACCACTTGGGGTTCTTTTGGCTTGTTATAGTATGTTTATTAACCATATAGTGTAAGAAAATAAGACGACACGGTAAAAGTTAAATTATTTAACTTAGAGTTAAATCTAAATGATAAGGTCACATTACTAACCTAAACTTGTCTAAAAAATATTTTTTGAGAGGCGTTCGACCTATCCCCACCATAGCTTCAAATTAAATCAGTTTGGAGCTATTAAAAACTGAATATGACTATATTATAAAATAATATTTTAAGTTTTTCCTAAAGTGCCCCTCTACTCACTTATAAAAGGGAAACTCCTTCCTCTCCTCCTTACACCACTTTCAGCCATCAATCTCAGCCAAACCCTGACAATTTCTCTTCTCCACCTACCTAGAAACATCCTAGAGGTTCTGGTCTTCTTCCAAGACCATCTTCAGTGCCCTAGGAAAAGGTTAAGAAGAGGCGCTTCAAAGAAGAGGTAATGTCTGTTACCGATTCTTTCAACTTTATTTCCTCTTCTACATCCTCTTCTTTATTTGTTTCATTATGAAGTAATAACATCATTATCACTCATATAATGATATGTTATTATAAATTTGAGACAACCTTATTTCACCTTCTATCCATCCTACGGAAAATGAAATCACCGTGCATGCGTATGTACGGAATACTGTCTCCACGCCGTGGTGTAATCTGTTATCCACCACCACCATACTTTATGGGTATAATGGTGTAAATAATAACTATATAAGATTATTTTAAAGGTATATTGATTCTGAAATATTATTCCATCACTTCAATACAATTCCACAATCATGGGAACGATATCATCGCTCGTGCGTACGTACGGCCTACCGTCTCCACGTTGGGATGCGACATGTTCTACATGATCTTAAATGCATAATGATTATATAAATGAATTGAATGAATAAATATAATATATATTACACTAAAACCATTCTGGAAATGAGGTATCTATAAACTAATAAGAAGAATAAGAATTTATTCGACAAAACACGCACAAGAACAAAAAGCAATAAACAACAGAATAACAAGTAGGAATGAAATATTACTAATAAGAAGCTAAGAATATGACCATATATGATATCATAACAATGAGTACGATTCTGGAATAATTCAATAAGATTATTTAAATCTTTATACAGTGGGTTCAGCCACGTACGAAGAAAATAAAACCTAAGGTAAGGGGAAATCTCACAATCTCAATTATTATCCGATATTGTTTATACTTCTGTAATTACTTGGGAATATGTGTCATCCAAATCCATGTTTCTTCAATATGTAATATTATTTCTACCCTCCTAAAATTTTTTAAATCCAATATTACTCAATTGTGAGTTTTTAGTAAAATATATGAAAGGAATCTTTTGTCGTTTTTAGTACGAGGTACATTTTGACTTTTTCAGCCAAAGTATGAGAAGAATGTTTTTTTAACTTATACGACCTGAATGGATTTTTATGATTTCATAGAAAATTATTTCCATGAGTATTCATTTACAAGTTTTAATTTTTATTTTTAATCAACTTCTTTTAGTTTAAAATCGTATGACATGTTAAGAAAGTAAATTTTTTTTGAAGTAGAAAGGATATTTTCCTCAACAATGGAGTTCAAGTGTTTCATCAAAATTATTTTCCATCTAAGATAATATAGGGTTCTTTTTATATCATTATTTTTATATTTATTTGATTATGTTATTATGGAATTAATTTTAGGATGTCCATTTATCATATATGGATTATGTTATGATGGCATGATGTTTAAGAATCCCATTTTTATTACATGGGTTATGCTATGATTTATGATTTTGTGGCACACATAAGAATGGTTTCTTTATGAGATGGGCAGGACCTATATCTCCCTAAAATGCATTGGGTAATTATTTATATCTCATGAGATAGACATTGCTGGAACGACAGGTTAATTCGGTTCAGCGATATTGGACTGAAACGAGGAGTGAACTCGGTTCAGAAATGGACTTTGGCCTCTAAGATTGTCTTGGAAAATAGTCTTGACTACTAAGAAATTATTCTCTATGATTATTTGTGTATTCCACAAAGTTTCATGTTTTATGTTATTACTATTGGGATTACATTTCACTACTATGATTTATCCCATGTTATGATATTATGATCTCTTTTGCAGGTTAATATTTCCAAAATGACATGTTTATATGAATATGATGTGATTGAGATTTCTATTGTTTACCCTTACTGAGCATTTGAGCTCACCCTTTTGTATGTTTTCTTTTCCACAGGTCAGAAAGAAGGGTATTAAGTAAGATATGCCAAAACAGACTCTAGACATGATAAAATAAAAGGGAGACAATGTAGATGATTTATGAACAAGTTGTTTATGTTTCCCAGTTTCTAAAGACTCTATACCTATATGGTTCTTTCATGGTTTTTTTATATGTTGTAATAAGTGTACTTATATTTTGAAGCAATAATAGTGTATGTAAAGTATGGGTCGTAATAATTGGTATCAGAGGAAAGTTATAGTCAAACTTTGGAAACTAGGATGTGAAAGACATAGTAAGAACCCTAAGGATAAGTCTAAGAATAGAACACAATCCCAATAATTTAGAAATGGCCATGAATAACCTATGATAAAACCTTAAGTGTGAAATTTTATTCTTGATTATGTGGTTTTCCTATTATTATTAGTATTTCTCACACTATTATTATTGGTTTTAGTCAATGGATGGAACCTGAACGAACCGTGATAACGCTGAATGCGATGGGAAATGAAATGATTGTCTCCCTAAGCAACCGAACATTATGGGAGATGGAATGTAAAATCTTGTAGCCATGCTCACACAACTTTCTGAAGCTATGAATCTTGCATGACTTCCAAACTAGCAATGGAAGGAGGAACAATATGTTGAATCCTTCAGGAGGCAGCATCCACCCTCATTCAGCAGGTCTACTAATCCATTAGTTGATGAACAATGGATCAGTACTACTGAAAAGATATTTTCAGTTATTCACTGTTCTGAACATGATAAAGTCATCTTAGTAGTATATCGTTTGGAAGGTGAAGCTGGTCAATGGTGGAATCTTATCAAGAATATGAGGCAAAGGGATAAAATTGAATCTATGGAATGGGACGAGTTCAAGAAATTATTTTTCAATAAGTACATACCTCATATTCTTTGAACAAAGATGGAGAAGGAGTTTCTTGAACTGAAGCAAAAGGATGATAAATCTTTTGGTACCTACGAAGCAAATTTTATAGGACTTTTAAGGTACGCTTCTGGGATTATTATCCAACCACAGAGTAAGATTGATGGATTTTTTAGTGGCTTAAAACCAAGTCTTCGAAGGGCGTTAGCCGTAATGGACTTCAATATCTACGAGGAAATCGTACGATGTACTCTCAAGTTTGATATGGAAATTGGAGTAACCCATCAGTCATATGGGTTTGATAAGAAGTGGAAAATGGAACTCAAAGGGAAATCTAAAGAGAACACTGAAAAGAAGATGAGTTTTCCCTTATGCTCAATTTGTGGAATGAAGAATGGAGGGAGTTGTCTTAAAGGGACAAGTAAATGTTTCCAATGTGGAAAATAAGGTCATTAGGGATTTTAATTCCGCAATGATGGAAAGAAGATGTCTAATGATGCGAACAAAGAAAAGGCTACACAGAGTGCACCTCCTACACTTCAATGTTAGAAGTTCAAGGAAATGATGAATTATGCCAATAAATGACCTAATCCAAGGGTTGTTGATGATGATCGACGTCAACAAACTATTAAGGATAAAGACAAAGGAAAGTCACAAGCAATTTCTATCGGCGAGGTGGAGTACGATAATGAAGAGGTGAAAGGTACACTTACCATCCACTCTAAAGAAGCAAATGTTTTATTTGATTCTGGATCCACCCACTTATTTATTTCGGAATAATTTTCTAAGGGTATCTCCATATTACCTCAGAAGATAGATCTTGAGTTAGTTGCGAAAACACCATATTGAAAAACAGTCGCATCAAAAGTTTACAATTCTTCTCCAATTGAAGTTTGTGGGAAAGTGATTCCTTCAAATCTTGAGATCCTTCCTATAGTGGAATATGATGTGATTCGGGGCATGTATTGGATTTCTTTATATGTAGCTCATATCAATTTACAAAGAAGGGAAGTAACATCTCATATTCCAGATCAATCTATGATCATCTGTCGATGCAAGGATGAACATAACCTTCAAGAAGAAATTTCATCCATCCTATGGGTCTTGATTCCACTAAATGAAGGTTATTTATCTCAAATGGTTGGAGAGAAAATCAAGATTAAGAATATTCCCACTGTATGGGAGTTTGATGATGTCTTTATCGATGAATTTTCTGGTCTTCCACCAAATCGTGAAGTTGGGTTTTCAATAGAACCCGTACCGGGTGCTTTACCTATTTCAATGACACCTTATAGAATGGCCCCAATTGGGTTGTAGGAATTTGGAGAAGAAACTCCAAGAGAATCGTGATAAGGGATTCATACACCCTAGTGCATCACCTTGGGGAGCACCTGTTCTATTTTTGAAGAAGAAAGATGGATAAATGAGACTCTGCATTGATTATCGAGAACTTAACAAGATCACTATCAAGAACAAATATCCTCTCCCATGCATTGATGACTTATTTGACCAACTACTTGGAGCTCAATACTTTTACAAGATTGATCTTTGTTCAATTTATCATCAATTAATGTTCAAAAGGGAGGCTATACCAAAGATGGCTTTCTGTACAAGGTATGGATACTATGAATTTATAGAGATTCCATTTGGTCTTACTAATGCCCCTGTTATCTTCATGGATCTAATGAATAGAGTCTTTAGAGACTATCTTGATCAGTTTGTGGTCGTCTTTATAGACGATATTCTTTTCTATTAAAATAGAAAGGAAGAACATGAAGATCACTTGATAATTGTATTGAAGACCCTAAAAAATGAGAAGATTTATGCCAAATTTACCTAGTGTGAATTTTGGCTTAAAAAAGCTTCATTTCTGGGTCACATAATCTCAAAAGAGGGGATATATGTGGATCCAGCAAAAACAGAGGTTATCGAAAGATGGTCGAGACCAACAACAGTAATTGAGATTCGATGTTTTCTTGGTTTGGCTGGATATTATCGACGTTTTGTGAAAGCTTTTTCACAATTATCTAATCCACTCACCAGGTTGACTCAAAAAGGAGTTAAGTTCATTTGGACAGAGGAATGTGAAGAGAATTTCAAGGAGTTAAAAAGAAGGTTATCCAGTGCACTCGTGCTCACACTGCCTAATAGTGGAGAAATATTTGTGATTTACAATGATACATCCAAGAAGGGATTGGGGTGTGTTCTAATGAAAAATGATATGGCGATTGCTTATTCATCAAGATAGTTGAAAATCCATGAGAAAAATTACCCAACTCATGATTTGGAGTTAGCTGCGGTAATCATTGCATTAAAAATATTGAGGCATTATCTTTATGGTGAAAGGTGTGATATTTATACTGATCATAATAGTTTAACAATGGACATCATTTTTGGATTCGGAATATCGAAATTATCCTAGGGTGAATTTTTGGTATTTTTCTGAAAGAATTACATTTTTTAAGAATAGTGAAAACACTCGGTTGTTATTTAATAACTGACTTTTTATTTAAATAATTAATTATTTTATTTAAATTTATTTTCGGTAAAAAATGATACATAATACCTATAAAAGTTCAAATTATTCATTAGAGTCATTTTATAATAATTTTAGATATATAAAAATTTTATTGATCTTTTCACTGTCTTTTACCCACCTCCTAGGAGAGTTTGAAAATTTACATAATACATAATTTTACCGCTTTTGTGACTGTAATTTCGAAAATCCAAGAGACATGATTTACATCAAGGAGTAAAATGTGGTTTAATAAGATAAAAATAATTTTTTTTGTGAATAGTAACATTTTACTTTTATTTACCACGGTTAAAAGTAAATAGGGTAATTAAGGGTAAAAATGGTATTATTATTACCCTAACACATGTCCTAATTCTATTGGATAATTTTAATTCGACCAAAAACAACCTTATGAATAAAATATGACCATTTAGGTCCACTTGGATTAGATTAGGACATTTAATATTATTTTATTAAAAGAAGAGTAAAAAAAGTTAAAATCAAAGTTTAATAACTAAACCATTTTTAATATAGGTTTATAAATAAGATAAATTCGACTATAAAGATTAATTATAAATCTAAAAAGATTTCCTACATAATTTTATTTTAGTTATAATTTTTAGAGTATAAATAATTTAATTTATTTATGACACAATGATGATGTAGTAATTACCTTACTATGGAAATATTTACATAATTGATATTATAATTACCCAAATAAATGTAATTTGAGAATTTTCATGAATTAAAATAACTTTATAGGTTGCTATGGCATATTAGTATTGGTTTAATCAACATATTTAGAACTAATAATGCTGTTATTATTTTCACAAAAATCAATCATCAAATAGTGTCAAAATTGACATAAAATTGTTTTTAAAACAAATATTATATTATTAATTTTCATTTTATTCCTAAAAATATACATTTAGGAAAAATGACATAGATATAGTTATATATATTAATAATTAACCACTTGGGGTTTTCTGTCTTGTTATAGTATGTTTATTAACCATATAGTGTAAGAAAACAAGAAGACACGGGAAACGTTAAATTATTTATCTTAGAGTTAAATCTAAATGATAAGGTTAAAATAGTAACATAAAATTTTCTAAAATCTATTGGTTGAGAGGATTTCGACCCATCCCCACCTTATATTTTAAATAAATCAGTTTTGAGCTATTAAAAACTGAATATGACTTTATTATAACAAAAATATTTTATGTTTTTCCTAAAGTGCCCCTCTCCTTCCTTATAAAAGGGAACCTCCTTCTTCTCCTCCTCACACCACTATGAGGCTTCAAGCTCGGCCAACCCCTGCCAATTTCTCTTCCCCGCTTCCCTAGAAACATCCTAGAGGTCCTGTTCTTCTTCAAAGACAATCTTTAGTGCCCTAAGAGGAGGTTATGAAGAGGCGCTTCAAAGAAGAGGTAATGTCCATTACTGATTCTTTCAACTTTATTTCTTCTTCTACTTCCTATTATTTACTTGTTTCATTATGAAGTAATAACATTAGAATCACTCATATACTGATATTTTATTATAAATATGAAACAACCCTATTTCACCTTCTATCCATCCTACGGAAAATGAAATCTCCGCGCGTGCGAACTTACGGAATACTGTCTCCACGCCATGGTGTAATCTGTTTTCCAACACCACCTTACTTTGATGGGTATAATGATGTAAGTAATAACTATATATGATTATTTTAAAGTTATATTGTTTCTGAAATATTATACATACACTTCAATACAATTCCACGATCATGGGAATGATATCATCGCTCGTGCGTACGTACGGCCTACCGTCTCCACGATGTTATGCGACTCGTTCTACATGATATTCAATGCATAATGATTATATAAATGAATTGAATGAATAAATATGATATATATTACAATAATACCATTCTGGAAATTATGTATCTATAACCTAAAAATAATAATAAGAATTTATTCGACAAAACATGCATAAGAAGAAAAAGCAATAAACACCCGAATAACAAGTAGCAATGAAATATTACTAATACGAAGCTAAGAATATGACCATATATGATAACATAATAATGAGTAAGATTATGGAATAAGTCAATAACATTATTAAAATCCTTATACAGGAGGTTCGGACACGTACTAAGCAAATCGGATCTAAGGTAAGGGAAAATCTCGCAATATCAATTTTTATCCGAGATTGTTTATACTTCGGTAATTACTGGGGAATATTTATCATCCACATCCATATTTCGTCAACATGTAATATTATTTCTACCCTCCTAAAATTGTCTAAATCCAATATTACTGAATGGTGAGTTTTTAGTAAAATATATGAAATGAATCTTTTTTCATTTTTAGTAAGAGTTACTTTTTGACTTTTCCGGCCAATGTATGAGAAGAATGTTTTTTTAACTTATACGGCATGAATTGATTTTTATGATTTCATAGAAAATTATTTCAATGAATATTCTTTTAAAAATTTTCATTTTTATTTTTAATCAACTTCTTTTAGTTTTAAATTGTATGACATGTTAAGAAAGTAAAAAAAAAATTTGAAGTAGAAAGGATATTTTCCTCAAGAATGGAGTTCAAGTGTTTTATCAAAATTATATTCCATATATGATAATATAGGTTTTTGATTCTATCCATATTTTTACATTTATTTGATTATGTTATAATGGAATCAATTTTATGATTTCTTTATATCTTATATGGATTATGTTATGATGGCATGATGTTTAAGAATCCCATTTTTATTAAATGGGTTATGCTATGATTTATGATTTTGTGGAACACATAAGAATGGTTTCATTATGTGGTGTGTGGGACCTATATCTACCTCCAATTCATTTGGTAAAGATTTATATCTCATGAGATGGACATGGCTAGAATGGAAGGTAAATCCGGTTTAGTGACACAGGACTGAAATGTGGAGTGAAATTGGTTCAGAAATGGACTTTGTCCGCTAAGATAGTCTTGGAAATGAGTATTGACCACTAAGAAATGATTCTATATGATTATGTGTATATGCCAAAAAGTTTCATGTATTATGTTATGATTATTGGGATTACATTTCAATACTATTATTTATCCCATGTTATAAAATTATGATCTATTTTTTAGGTTAGGAATTCCAAACTGATATGTTCTTATGAATATGATGTGATTGATATTTCATTTGTTTACTCTTACTGAGAATTTGAGCTCACCCTTTTGTATGTTTTCTTTTCCCCAGGTCATGAATAAGGGTATTAAGTAAGATAAACCAAAAGGGACTCTAGATATGATAAAATAAAAGGGAGACAGTGTAGATGATTTATGAACCAGTTGTTTATGATTCTCAGTTTCTAAAGACACTATACCTATATGGTCCATTCATGGTTTTCTTATATGTCGTAATAAGTGTACTTAAATTTTGAAGGAATAACAATGTATGTAAAGTATGGGTCATTATAATATAAGGTAATGGTTTTCAGTTAAAATTTATCACTATGAGACATGTATCTTATTAATAACCTAATTCCATTTATTTGGGGTATAGAATTACTATTTGAGATATCATATAATTAATAATATTTTTATAATGGAATTATAATTTCAACTACAATGCCTCTTATTCAATCCATTTTTCATCAAAGGTTTTTAAATTCGTATAGATTTTCATAGTACCAATTATAATTATTTCCAACATAATGCATTTTGTTTAAAATGTTTTATTTGTATAGTTTATTCACTAAATATTGATATAATTTTTTAATATTTTTTTAATTCATAGGATTCAATATCCAAATAATTTTCCCTTATTCTAGTGGATATTTATTTAGTTGTTTCCCACTAGTAAGGATTTTTGGTAACTCAACATTTTTCATTGGGTAGCGATCATTCTCTAAATATGATTTCCATTATGTTGAGTACATTATACCCTTTTATTATTTTGTGTTTTATTTTGATTATTCCCATTTATATCATATAAATCCCCCTTTTGATATATTATTTACTTCAAAGTCTATTATTACCATATGGGATATTGATAGATCCCGTCATCTTTCATACTCTTATATTGTTTCATAATAAACATCATAAATCCATTATTTGGTTCTACCAATATAATATTTCATTGTATTTTAATTTATATACCTATGTTATAAAAATATATAATAATCCAAAATAATTTTTTTTACACTTTTTAAAATGTTAGTTTTGAAGAAGGGTAATTTTCAAGATATTCAAAGGGGATTTCATTTCAATTTCATATATTTTTTATTCTCTCCAAATTTATAAAAGATAAAATTTATCTCTTTTAAACCCCCAAAAATTGAGAATTATTTTAAAAAAGAGTTTTTTTCAATAATATGTCACTTTCCATGTTGAAATGGATTTTATGAAGTTACTTGTAACATAATCTTTTATGTCAAATTTTAAAAGTATTTATAAAAGGTATTTTATGTTTTCATTTTCATTACACATTTAATTTTGAAAAGGATTTACCTTAATATATTTTATGATTAATTATATATAATATAATATATATTTATCATTTTGGGTAAAAAAATCATGATTCAAAATGGTCCAAATCATAATCCCTTCTGGGATGGTATCTTTCAAGCATTCTTTTTCAAGGATGTTTTCATCAATATCACCATCCTTATTTATTTCAATTGTTACACTGAGGATTTTTTCTTTCATAACCATCTATATTCTTTCTCCTGAGGGTTTATGATAATGTTATAAATCTTATTTAAAATTGTAAAACTATAGATGTAACATATTTTATTATTTCAGTAAGGATTATTACAGTCATGTTTGACTATCCACATTCTCTCTCATAATGGGTTATTATCATGTTATCCCATTTATAGAAATGGGGAAAAGAATTTACATTATAGAGGATTATTGAATGATAACACAAGTTGATATCATATTGATATTTGTTATTCTTTATTATATAGATATCCATGTTTTTATTCAGATAATGTTTCCATATAGAATATTATTAAAGGCCTTCTTAACACATATTGTGAATAAAATGGACTTAATCAAGTGATGGGTGGAGCCTAAATGTATATTTACACTCGATGATAGATCTCATAAGTCAAAATAGTTTAGATTTTGGTGTATTAAACCTCCCATTAAAAGAATGGTTCTTATAACAAGGACTTGATTTCATGTTTTTGATGTTAAACATTATGAATTCCAATATTATGAGATCAGTGCCATTGATATCCATATTTTTTATTTGTTTTGATAAATATTTAATTATAATAGTTTTAGTTGATCATGGAGTCATGTTCTTACTTAACCCTTCATTGATTATCCATCCATTTTTACTCCACGATTCTATTAGTTTTATATTTTATCTTACTGATCATTCAATATCATCAAATATTATGGTAATGTTTCCCATTATCTAATGAAAATTATTATAGATGATCTTCCTAGTTGGATATATTGAATAGACAATTTTTGGTAGAAGCTGGTTCCCTATTATAGATCAAGTAGTTTTTTATATATTAGAAAAAAATCATTAGTTGAGAAATTTAATGGATTCCTTAGTTTACATTTTTTCCATATTATTAAAATCTATAAATATACATTTTAATTGGAATGTATGAAATGAATTATTTTCTTGATGTCATTTAAATATAAATAGTTATGTCTGGGAATCTATAGTTGGTATTAAGGAATGAATTTTTGGTTACATGGTTAGTGAAACATTTCCATGAGTGTGAGATTAAATTCTCAATGTAATATATTACTCTATTATTAAATCAAGAAAAATGAAAAAAATAGGTTCTTTTATGAACTACAACCTTCTTGAACCAAAATTTTATTTTTTCATCACAAATAATCATGGATTTATTTATAAATGAGTTTAGTGAATAGATATTACATAAATGGAATGATTTATATTCTATAAATATAAATTAGTATTTTTATATGTAATATTTGAAATAATAATTATTTATAGAACTCACCATCATAAAAAAACATTGTAACATCCCCAACACAGTATCCAGATACACTATGTTCCACGTTTTTGGTCCCCACATGACCTCAGGCACAACTCCCCATGCGCTAGAGCGTGATGAATGAAAGTCATGGTCTAATGTGATATGTGGGAGATTATACCCTCACTATTAGAGTAAGCCACAGAGTATAACAATAATAAATAAAGGAAACAATATAACCAATGAACATGGATTAACAAACATTTCCCAAAACATAGAACAAGACCACATTCAAATAGTAAATATGATGTGTCATGAAATACAGTTCCAGGTGTAAGGAAACCGAAAAATAAAGATAAAATGAATAATCCCCAAAGTGCATCCTGAATCCAAATCCAGATCCCTCATTCTTGCACATCCCAGCCCAAGTCAATAATATAGAATTTGGCATTTCCCTTTTTTCAACCTATAACCATTATTTTTGCTTGGGTACCCAATGACAGCCAGAGAAGGGTGTGAGTACAAATCAGTAGGCCACCACCAACAATTTCTACAAAATATCTAGTCTAAAATAGTTCATGTAGAGATGTTGGTGATAATAAAAATAGTAACGTAAATAGGCTGACACATTTATCATTCATTAGATCCGTTACATTCCATTCTCCCTTTTCCATGATTTACCCCTTTTTATCAAACCAGATTTGTCCACTGTCGATAGATGACCCATTTTCCAAACCGAGATTCATAATCCCATGTTTGACCATCCCAACATGAGTATAGACCACCATGACCAAACCACTAGGGATAAGGACCTCCATGACCATCCTCTGACTAACAACTGTGCATAGGGGTGCCTGAATTCCATGTTAGTAAAACCCATAAAAGTGAATTCCATGTCCAACATCTCAAAACAAACCACATGTATCACCATCATCAAGTTCCAATTTCCAACCCAAGATCATCTAATAATTTAACTCATTACAATCATATTTTCCTCTTTTCCAAGTAAATTAACCATGAGGCTAAGCCTAATTAGTTGTTTATCAAAAGAATTCATTACCCATTACCAATTTCATACTCATTATGGTAGAAAAAACATCCCATAATTCCATATTACTAGTTTAATCTGAATTACCATTGTCTTAATTTCATAGACCAACACTATTTCTAAACAAGGGATGATAATGGTAAGAAAGGATACTTTACCACACAACCACATGAGCACTAAAATAGGTAATCAATACTATGAGATAAATTTTGAATACCACCAACCTAAAATCTATAGGCAAACACATGATTAACCTTTGCCTTTGATCTAGAAACAAACCACCATTAAATCCCAAACCAAGAAACCACTAAAATGAGAAATTTATGGATTTTGGAGATGATGAATGGATCTACATGGACTAATCTATAAAATAGAAAAAATAAGAGAGCTAGACCCACCCAAATCACTGATTGTCACGATAATATGCTCTAAATGGCTTGGAAATGAAGGAGATTGATCATTGGGAAGTGCAGGAGGGTTTTTTCATCATTTAGGCCTATAGAGTAATAATGGAGGACAATATTGAGTTATAACACTTAATACACAATATGTAAAAGGGTAAAAAACATGTTTAAAGATGTTCAAGGTTTGGTTGTTGAGTTGGACAAAAAATACACCAACTGTGTGCCACTGTCTATCAAATATGGGACTAGACCACACATTTTATTCGAAAAGATTCATAGTTTAATAAACCGTCTGATGACCGTGCATGATGGGTCTATCCAAAACCACATGTTTAGGCCTCAACCATTTTATGGATTATTCAAATAGAACACCCCTCATCTATGAAATCATGGTTTGATAGAAAAACCAATCTTAAAATTGTTCCAACCATGAAACATGCACTAGATGGCTATTCTATCATCTAATTCATGTCTTGGACCCCCAACACACCTAGAGAATCCTCAAACACAAGGTAAAAATTTCATAAATGGAAACATAGAGGCTTAAACAAAAACATGAACAAGTTTATACATCAAGGGATGTTCAGGATATTAAAACCTCTCCACCTCATAAAGTCCCATCCTTGAGCCACACTTCTAAGAATTACAATGGATTTTGAGGAAAAGAGATTGGGACAATTTGATTGAATATCATTATCTCTCTCTCACTTTTCCTCTGGAACATTACCATGAGGCCAAAACACCAAATCCAAAGTCACCAGCCTTCCTTGTAAGACATTATCTCTAAGCTACATAATACAAACAAGATACTACTCAAGGATACATCAGTCACAAGCTTAACAACGTCAATATCAATCACTTGAGATGGGTTAGGGTAGTATTTATGTAACTGATACACATGAAAAACATTGTTCATTCCATTATAATGCTATGGAGGTTTTAACCAGTGTTCCATATGTCTAATCCTCTCCACTATCTCAAATGAACCCTCATACAAAGGTTCCAATTTAGCATAATTCTAGATCCATTAGTGACCCAAACATAGAGACATCTGAAGGAACACATGATCACCATTATAATCTTAGGATCTTGATGTCATAGATCAATGCATTACTTCATACTATAGAGAGAAATAACCATGAATTTTTGAATCAGCTGAACTTATTCCAATATCTTCTATATGAGGCTCAATCCCAAAAAACTATACTCTCAAACCTTCATCCAACATAATGAAGATATGTACATCATTATACAGAGAACCTTATATGATTCTATGAATCATTTCCTGATAACTTTTGTTATATATGGAACATACAAGAACTATGTGATTCTCCCTCGGTTAACCATTACAAAGGACACATTCCCTCAACACGTCCTCTATCACCTAAATAATATTCTCTGAAAATACATCCTTTTTTGGGGGAAGGAAAAAAAATCACCTGATTACCAAGCACATTTTATAATACCGTCTTGAAGCATGAATTGAAATGTGAATCCCGGTCTGAAATGATACTTCCAGGCTCTACATTAAACTATACTATCTCTAAAGAATAAAACTCACCATTTTATCCATAATGAATGTCTCTAGAATCGGTAATAAATGCACTACCTTTGTCAAATAATCCATAATTACCAATATCACATCAAACATATGAGGCATTCTCGAATTTCCCACTAGATAATCCATAGTGACATCATACAACTTCCATTCCAAAATGAGAGACAATTACAATATACCACCCAAGCACTAATGGTCAGACTTCACTTGTTGATAGGTGTATCACCATGAAACAAAAAATGAAACCTCATTCTTCATCCTTAGACATTAGTAAAATTGATGAAGATCATGAAATATTTTTATGCCAATATGTAATGTTAATTTTGTGGCATGGAACTTAGACATTAATTCTTCCCAAAGACTAGTGGGAATAAAAAATGACATCAAAACCTAAATGATATCATTAGCACAACCTTCTTATTTAGAAGGTGTCTCCCCACCTTTATGAGTTTACCTTATGGGCAGACACCCCAGATCCTCTTGCTTCCTCCCATAGATACATCTCATAACTATTGACTAAATTGATAAGGATTACACAGTCATTTTACCTTGGAAATATAGAAATATTATACATATCTCATAGAAAATGCCATCATACTCCATTCAGAACTTGACCCTTAAACTATCTGAGTCCATGCCTTCCTGGTTAGAGTGTACACACCACTGTTTCTGTTACAAGTGTGTATGATAAACCATAATCGAAGGATTCCATATACTCAATCAACCTTCAAATCTGAAGTGTTAAATCATGTTGGTAGAAGGTTTACTTAAGTATTTTATGATTGGTTTACATGAAATACCTTTAAAACAAAAATTAGTGTCACCAAAACATTATATTATAACCCACCTCAACAAACTTAGAATTGTGCACAGGGTAATTTCATTTAAGAAGAATCACCTTCCATGAACCATACACCACATACCGATCATCCTAAATCAACAATGCCCATTTCTGATAACCAGATTAATAAAAAAATAGTTCATACACTTTACTTGGCATCGTTCAGGTTAAGATCATTAATGTATTCAACCACTTCTTCAATTCCAATAAGGCATTCTCAAATGTTCTAGAACACTCAATGTTTTTAAACATCTTATTCAAGCATAAAAGTGGTGATTTAAGGTGATAGAGGTCCTTAATTAACCTTTTATAGTAGCTATATAAACCTAGAATTATTTTTATTTCAAAGAAATTCTTGGGATGCTCGCAAGATATATCTGCTTTCACATTTCCCAGGACAATTGAGGAACCATATTTATATTTGAAATGACCATGAAGCGTAATTTTTCAACCCAAAAAATGAACTTTGATAGCATGGAGATTAAATAATTCTCTCTCAGTGTACTAAAAATGATGTCAAGATGGTTGGAATGATCTTCATGAGTCTGTGAGTACATCAGAATTTTGTCTTCAAAAACATCTACACACTTGTCTAGGTATGGGTTGGAGATTGATTTCATCAAGGCCATAAAAAATGCTAGGTAATTTTCTAACTCGAATGAAATTACAAAAAAAAAAATATACCATTTCTTCTTCTAAAATAAATCTATCGAATATCATAAGGTCTGACCCTCAATTGATGATACTCGGACCTCAAGTTAATCCTGGAGATAACATAAGAACCTCTAATGTGATTGAAAAGACCATCGATACATATCACGGGATATTATTTCAAAACTATCATCCAATTATAACTCTATTAATTAATTAAAAATGAATATATCCATTATCCTCATTGGAAAATAAGACTCATGAACCCCATGGTGTCATACTAGCATGAATAAACCATATATTTTCAAAATCCTATAACTAATTCCATATCTCCTATAGATATAATAATTCCATCCAATATAACATCAAATGTGAACTCAAAATCTCTCTAGTGGTAACCCGAATAAATTTTCTGGCAACACATTCTAGAAAAAATCCACTGTAAGAGGAAAGACAAGATTCTATACACCACCATCATCAATAATAAGACTAGGCACCTGGTCTATGAGATCACCCAATTGCTAATGAACCAACCCTTCATGCTTTCCTGAACGTCCCACTCACCGTTGTGAATATAAGTGGAACCATCAGGTTACGTGAACGGTACCCACTAGTGACAAAATTGATATAGCCCCAATAAAACACCAAAAGTCCATTCTTATAATCAGGTCAATCCCTGAAATTTTGATAAATAATAAAAACCAAAAGAATTGGAACTCTCCATCCTTGAGAGTGTATTACTTGAACTATCATATACTCTCTTCTCATTCCCTCAAAGCTTTGTCAATTGACATAGTCCCACAAAAAAATTCCAATGAAAGACCCAAAAAGTTTACAAATCAAGAATTTAATAAGGAATATAAAACCATTGTATCAAAGAAAAAACATTAAAGAGTGAAATTTACAAGGATAAAACTTCAAACAGTAAATGAGATAGACTCTCAAGTGACATGAATATGATGAACTACATGATGCTAACTTTACCCTTTGACTTGTTCCCTGGACTGAGATCCCAATGATGCACTATCCTACTAGAAGGAACAGTCTTATCCCAAAGAAACACAACTTCCACCTTGAATGGTATGGCCTATGGAACTCCAACATTTCGAACAAGAAAGATGAACTGAACCCCTTCGAGTTCTCTAGACTGGACTAAATCCTCTAACGCTACTAGATTGATATGGGTTTCCAAAAAACCTCCTCATATGAACCATCCTACCACATGTGAGAGATTCCACTAGTAGTTGATAAAAATAAAATTACATATTACTTGGCATTCCATAATAATGGAAGATGACTGAGTTATACCCCTAGGAGAATTTTCCTTTTCCATAACATCCCTATGTTCCACTACTCTGGTGGAAACTCTCACAGTGACACATCATTACCTAGGATGTTGTACCACTAGATTTGACAACTACTGAGACCATACTGCCACTAGAAAATTCATTCAAGTTCCTCTATGAAATGAGATATTGTTACACAACCTCAGAGAACCACTTCAAGAGGAATATATTCACTTTGTACTATATCTCATGTCTAATACCATCCTAAAATTGCCTATCCAAAACCATACATATCCATTCATATTTAGAGAAAAATTCTGTAGAAATGTGAGGTGTCCAGCACAATCCATCACTATCATATTTCCTATGAGTCGAACACAAAAAATCCTTAACCTTTCTCCACCTCAATGTCTCTGGGTAAAAGTGCCCTAGGAATTTCACCTATAATTCCATCCATTCTATACCCTCTGATTTCTCATATCCTCACCATATCACCCACCAAATCTTCACTGACCCCCAAAACATACATGTTTTTAGATTAACCATATTCTTGAGTGGGGTCTCTATGTGGTCCAGAATTTTCTGGATAGACTCAATTCATAACTCTACAGCCTCAATCCACCCGCTATAGTAAATGATGGAGGGTTTTAATATTTTAACTCACTAATCAAGTCAAAAATACATTGTTAGACCATCCTAGATCCCACTAAATAAACTATATAAAATGAATGAATTTATCATGGAATAGGTCCTCGCCTCCATTACATAGGAATAATTGGGTTACCGACTCTTTCTCTAGAGAAGCATTCTCAGCAACATCCTCTTATCTCACAACAAGAAAATTTCAATGTGGTGATATCACTATATATTTTCAAACACACATCTCAAGACACATAGCATATGGGTTCAATTATTTTATACAATAGAGTGTTCACTACTTTCCACAATAACTACCACCACACAACTATCCCACAAAACAACCACTATCCCCACACTAGAACCAATCCATTTTTACCAGGTCCATCTAATCAAGGGGAATACCATCTCCCAATCATTAAAATTTCATTAATCATCTTTTAATCATGTTTCCATACCATTCACTAATTATTTAACCATTATTACATCTTATTATCCATTTTTTTAAATTCTAGTAACATAAGAATTTATTCCCCCTATGTGTGACTAGTATGTTTCATCCACATGTACCCCAAAGTGCTAAAAATGATTCATGCATATGTTTCCCTGTTCTATGATGGGTCACATAAAAAATATCAAAAATTGGTTACATCACACTTCAATTTCATCACTCAAGGTGAAATAAAAACCAATCATAATAGAAATCATTAATAAAATTAATCCCACCTTCTGTAATTGGGTTTTCCCTCATACATGGGTTAGCTGCTCCCATGCACAATCTCATTTCCAATTACCTCGACATCCTAATTTCATTTATACCTTCCCAAATAATAAGAAAAAATAATAATACCCACTATGACACCACATTTTAACTTCCCCAAACTAGTATCCACTATACATGGATCTCTATACTCGGTTTACACATGACCTTGTAACACCCGAGTCTTTTATGAAAAATATTTGGTTTCTATGTATTATGTTATATGCATCACCAAAGGAATATTTCACTGCACACAACACTATCTTGGCTTACATTATACACAAGAGAAACCTTTCTCGATAGCTTGCATTGTACGCAATACAGAGTTTCACTAAATAATGATATGTTATTAAAATATTATTAAAACTAACCATTATGAATAGTAATACCCACTTTTTGAAATTTTATAAATTTTATCGTTCAAAATGGACTTCATTTTTGTATTCGGTATATTGAAATTAGCCTACGGTGAATATTTGTTATTTTTATGAAAACGTTAAATTTTTGATGAATATTGAAAAACACTGAGTTATAGAATAAAAATGAATTTTTATTTAAATAATTAATTATTTTATTTAAATTTATTTTAGGTAAAAATAGATACATAATACCTATATAAGTTCAATGTAATTAATTGGAGATAATTTATAATAATATAGATATTTAAAAATTTTATTGAACTTTTTGACTATCTTTTATCCACCTCATAGGAGCATTTGTAATTGTACATAAAACTTAATTTTACCGCTTCTGTGAGTTGAATTTCGAAAATCCAAGAGACACGGTTAATATAAAGGTGTAAAATGTGGTTCAATAAGATAAAAATAATTTTTGGTGAATTACAAATTTCTACTTTTATTTACCACGGTTAAAAGTAAATAGGGTAATTAAGGGTAAAAATGATATTATTATTACCCTAACAGATTTCCTAATTCTATTCGATAAGTGTAATTCGACGAAAAACAACCATAGGGATAAAATATTACCCTTTAGGTCCATTTGAATTAGATTAGGACATTTATTATTGTTTTATTTAAAGAAGAGTTAAAAGAGTTAAAATCAAATTTTAATAACTAAAACCTTTTTAATATAGGGTGATAAATAAGATAAATTCTACTATAAATACTTATTAGAAAGCTAAAAATATTTCCTATATAAGGGTATTTTATTTATAATTTTTATACATTAGATAAGTTAATTTATTTGTGACACAATGATGATGCAGTAATTACCTTATTAATGAAATATTAACATAATTGATATTATAAATACCAAAGTAAATTTAATTTGAGACTTTTTATGAATTAAACTAATTTTATAGGTTAATATTTTTCAAACTAATAATGCATTTATTATTTTCACAAAAATCAATTACCAAATAGTATCAAAATTGACATAAAATAGTTTTTAAAACAAATATTTTATTAGTAATTTTTATTTTATTCCAAAAAATCTAATGTACGGACAAATGACTTAGATAAGGTTATATATATTAATAATGAACCACTTGGGGTTCGTTTGGCTTGTTATAGTAAGTTTATTAACCATTCAGTGTAAGAAAACAAAAAGACATGGTAAAAGTTAAATTATTTAACTTAGAGTTAAATCTAAATGATAAGGTTAAAATAGTAACATAAAATTGTCTAAAACCTATTGGTTGAGAGGATTTTGACCCATCAACACTTTATATTCAAAATAAATCAATTTTGAGCTATTATAAACTGAATATGACTTTATTATAAAATAATATTCTATGTTTTTTCTAAGGTGCCCATCTCCTCCCTTATAAAAGGGCACCTCCTCCCTCTCCTTCTCACACAATTTTGAGCCTTTAATATCGGCCAACCCCTACCCATTTACCTTCTCAACATCCCTTGATACATAATAGAGGTTATTTTCTTCTTTAAAGACTAACTGTAGTGCCCTAAGAGGAGGTTTAGAAGAGGCGCGTGAAAGAAGAGGTTATATCCTTTACCAATTCTTTAAAATTTGTTTCTTCTTCAACTTCTTCTTCTTTTTTTGTTTCATAATAAATAAATAAAATCAGTATCAATCATATAATGACATGTTATTATAAATATGAAACAACCCTATTTCACCTTCTATCCATCCTATGAAAAAAAATCACCACTTGTGCATACGTACAGAATACCGTCTCCACGCTGTGGTGTAATTGTTTTTCCAACACCACCTTACATGGATGGGTATAATGGTGTAAAGAATAACAATATATGGTTATTATAACATGATAATAATTCTGACACATTACATCATTCACTCCAATACCATTCAATAATTATGCGAACAATATCATCCCTCGCGCGTATGTATGGCCTATCATCTCCACGATGTGATGCAACTCGTTTTACATGATCTTCATTGAATAATGATTATATAAATAAATTGAATGATTAAATATGATATATATTATACTAATACAATTCTTCAAATGATGTATCTATAACCTAAAAATAATAATAAGAATTTATTCGAGAAAACACTCATCAGAACATAAAGCAATTAACACCCGAATAACAAGTAGCAATGAAATATTACTAATAAGAAGTTAAGAATATGACCATATATGATATCATAAAAATTAATATGATTCTTTAATAAGTAAATGTCATTATTTAAATCATTATATAGGAGGTTCAGATATATCCCTCCAATTCATTGGGTAAAGATTTATATCTCATGATCTAGACATGGCTGGAACGACAGGTTAATCCGGTTCAGTGATACAGGACTGAAATGAGGAGTGGAATCGGTTCAGAAATGGGATTTGTTCCCTAGGATAGTCATGGAAATGAGTCTTGACTAATAAGAAATGATTCTCTATAATTATGTGTGTATGCGATAATGTTTCATGTTTTATGATAAGATTATTGGGATTACATTTCACTACTATGATTTATCCCATGTCATGATATTATGATCTCTTTTGCAGGTTAAGATTTTCAAAATGTAATGCTCTTATGAATATGATATGACTGATATTTCCTTTGTTTACCCTTACATAGAATTTGAGCGCACCATTTTGTATATTTTCTTTTACCCAGGTCAGGAATAAGGGTATTAAGCAGGATATTCCAAAAGAGACTCTAGATATGATGAAATAAGAGGGAGAAAATGTAGATGATTTATGAACTAGTTGTTTATGTTTCCTAGTTTCTAAAGACACTATACCTATATGGTCCTATAATGGTTTTTTTTATATTTTGTAATAAGTGTGCTTCAATTATAAATTAATAAAAATTTATGTTAAGTATGGGTACTTATAGTTTGTATCATAGGAAAGGTATAGTCAACCTTTGGAAACTAGGATGTGAAATCCATAGTAAGAACCCTAAGGATATGTCTAAGCATAGAACACAATCTTAGTGTTTTAGAAATGTCCATGAGTATCCTATGATAGGACCTAAAGTGTGAAATTTTAATATTGATTATGTTGTTTTCCTGTTATAATTAGTGATGTTCACACTATTCTTCTTGGTTTTATTCAATGGCGGGAACCCGAAGGAACCGTGTTAATGCGGAATGCAATGAGAAATGCAATGATTGTCCCCCTGAGTAACCAAATGTTATGGGATCTGGAATGAAAAATCTTGTTTCCATGCTCACACAACTTTCTCAAGATATGAATCATGCTGGACTTCCAAATGAGCAAAGGAAGGAGAAACATAATGTTGAATCCTTCATGAGGCACCGTCAACCCTCATTCAGTGGGTCTACTAATCCATTAGTGTCTGAACAATGGATCAGTACCACTGAAAAGATATTTTCAGTTCTACAATGTTAAGAACATGATAAATTCATCTTAGTTTTATATCACTTGGAAGGTGAAGTTGATCAATGGTGGAATCCTGTCAAGAATACGAGGCAAAGAGACGATATTGAGTCCATGGAATAGGACAAGTTCAAGAACTTATTTTTCAATAAGTACTTACCTCTTATTCATCGAACAAAGATCGAGAAGGAGTTCCTTGAAAAAAAGCAAAAGGATGATGAATCTCTTGGTTCCTACGAAGAAAATTTTACAAGACTTGCAAGGTACGCTTTTGGAATTATTATCCAACCTAAGTGTAAGATCGATCGATTCTTTAGTGGCTTAAAACCAAGTCTCCTAGACGTAAGGGACATCAATAGCTACGAGGAAATTGTTTGTTGTGCTCTCAAGGTTTAGATGGAAATTGGAGTAAGCCATCAGTCATATGGGTTTGATAAGAAGAGGAAAATGGAATTCAAAGGAAAATCTTACTATCACACTGAAAAGAAGATGAGTTTTCCCTTATGCTCAATGTGTGGAATGAAACATGGAGGGAGTTGTCATAAAGGGACAAGTAAATGTTTCAAATGTGGAAAAGAAGGTCATCGGGCATTTGAATGCCGCAATAATGGGAAGAAGATGTCTAGTGATGCAAATAAAGAAAAGGCTACATAGAATGAACCTCCTACACTTCAATGTTACAAGTTCAAGGAAATGGGGCATTATGCTAATCAATACCCTAATCCAGGGGTTTCTGATGACGATCGACGTCAACAAACTCTTAAGGCTAAAGAAAAAGGAAAGACACATGAAATTTTTATCAGTGATTTAGAGTATGATAACAAAGTGGTGAAAGGTACACTTACCATCCACTCTAAAGTATAAAATTTCTTATTTTATTCTAGATCCACCCACTCTTTTATTTCTGAAAAATTTTCTAAGGGTATCGCCATATTACCTCAACAATTAGATATTGAGTAAGCTATAAAAACCCCTAATGGCACAACATCCGCATAAAATATTTACAATTCATCTTCGATTGAAGTTTGTGGGAAAGTGCTTCATGTAAAACATGTGATCCTTCTTATAGAGGAACTTGATGGGATTCTTGGCATGGATTGGCATTCCATATATGGAGATCATATCGATTGTCGAATAAGTGAAGTCACATTTCATATTCCTAATCAGTCTATGATCATCTATCGATGCAAGGATGAATATAACCTTCCAGTGGAAATTACTTCTATCTTATGGGTCTTGATTCCAATAAATGAAGGTTATTTATCTCAAATGGTTGGAGATAAACTCACGATTAAGAAATCACCCATTGTACAGGAGTTTGATGATGTATTTCCAATGGAATTTCCAATTTATCCACCAAATCGTGAAGTTGAGTGTTCAATGGAACTCAAACCAGGTTCTATGCCCATTTCAAAGACAACTTATAGTGTAAGAACCCAAATCTTCGTTCCAGGTATGTCTTTCCTTTTTCGGGAGTTTTTGAGAAAAATGAAGTTTCTGGAAATTTTTGAAGTACACGCCGTGTACTCTTTTCCCGCTAGAAGTCGTGTACTGTCCGTGTCCGAGCCACACACACGGTGTGTAGGGGTGATGTGGAGGCAGATTTTGGTGGAGTACGGAAAGACCTAGTACACACCGCGTACTCTAAAAGAACACGCCATGTACATTTTTTTCATTTATCAGACTGGGGTCGCGCCTGATGCACAAAAAGGTCTTATTCTCCAGCTTCTTCATCTGAGAGCGCCTAGAATACGCAGATCTTCGACGAGCCACCGCTCCTCAATCCGTTCTCTGATTTGAGCACGGTCGATTTTGTTGGAATTGTAGCGGTGATCTCTTCCTTCTGCTTGAAGCTAGTTTTCCAATTCCTTCCCCTTATCAAGATATTGTGGGTTGAGTGTTTTGAGCATTTTCTCAGATCTACGATGTTCAAGGGATAATCAGTCATCGTGGTTCAGGTATATCTATCTCCTAGGATTGAGGTAGGTGGTTTGTGCCTTACCCTTCAAAGTCCTTGAGTTTTATGTGTAAATTCCACCAATACCAATGAAAGGGGTGCTGCGTGTTTACCTTTTTCCCTTGTTGTTATCCTACCATTATCGTATGCTTTTGTAGAGGAAATTTAATCATGTTAGAGGATAATTTGTTGTTCTTGGATGTTTTTCCCATGCTTGGCTCTGTTTACGACCTTTGGGTCTTGTTAGCCTTTTGTCGTTATGAATGTTTCCATGCCCTGTGTCTATAGGATGGAGTGTTTTGCATTACATTCTTGTTGTCTTGTAGATTGTAAGCCATGTAGCTTTATAAGTTTACTTTGTTTAGCCAAGTAGCTATGTAGGTGTACTTTTTCCTTATAGCATTATCATGCACTGACTGGAACGGGGCTGTGAGAATCTGGTGCTATAGACAATAAGGGATAGACCGAGCGAGCTTCCCAGATAGTCTTTGATATTGTAGACTACAGGAGGGTAGACCGAGTGAGCTTCCTCAGTGAGTCTTAGACATTATGGGCCATAGGGGATAGACCGAGTGAGCTTCCCAGAGTGCCTTCAGATATTATAGACTACAGGAGGGTCGACCGAGTGAGCTTCCTCAAAGAGTCTTACCTTGTTTGATTTCTTTTAAGACCCTTCCCAGGATAGAGGGGGAATTGACCAAGTGAGCTTCCTCAGAGAGTGTGTGGTATACCTGAGCCTATAAGAGGAATTGACTGAGATAGCTTCCTCAGAGATTCTCTAGGCCTTGGGGATAAGAGGGTTAGACTGTGTGATCTTCCTCAGAGAGTCCCTGACTACCCTAGAATATAAGGGGAATTGATCGAGTGAGCTTCCCTAGAGAGTCTCATTAATTAGTATGACCAAGCCAGAGGGGTTAGGCTTAGTGCACTGCCCAGAGGGTTGTGGTACTTATTAGTTAGGACCAGAGGGTATGGTTGCGGTTACTTCCCAGAGGGTTTCCTATTTGGGTTAGCTGTTTTGCTTACTGCTATTGTTGGTTGTGGATTGATTACTGTTGTGTATCATCCTGCTTCACTAATTAATATTTACTGCCTACTGCTTGTTGTTTCTGTTAATGATTATTACACTTTTCCCTGACATATACTCAGTGACTGTTAGGCACAGATCTGCGGGTGGTTACCTACTGGGATTTTATCTCACACCCTGTTTGGGACATGATTTTGGGCCCTAGCAGACTATGTTGTTGCAGGTATAGACAAGGGAAAGCACCCTTCGACTTCTGGAACATGATTGTTTGGAGCAGGAGAGAAAAGGACCAATATTTGGCTTGCAATGCTGAGGATCTGTTTAGTTTTATTTTTTACTTATTTTGGTATTGTGGGTTTTCAGCATTGTGACTTGTTTGTCTGATTTCCTAGAGTTTTATCTTGCATCATTCCATATATACATATGTTCTCCAGTTTGTTGATTTAGTCTTCTGCTGTTTATTATTGTTGGTTATTCACTGCTTCCGTTATGGCATGTCTATCTATATATCCCTCCAATTCATTGGGTAAAGATTTATATCTCATGATCTAGACATGGCTGGAACGACAGGTTAATCCGGTTCAGTGATACAGGACTGAAATGAGGAGTGGACTCGGTTCAGAAATGGGATTTGTTCCCTAGGATAGTCATGGAAATGAGTCTTGACTAATAAGAAATGATTCTCTATAATTATGTGTGTATGCGATAATGTTTCATGTTTTATGATAAGATTATTGGGATTACATTTCACTACTATGATTTATCCCATGTCATGATATTATGATCTCTTTTGCAGGTTAAGATTTTCAAAATGTAATGCTCTTATGAATATGATATGACTGATATTTCCTTTGTTTACCCTTACATATAATTTGAGCGCACCATTTTGTATATTTTCTTTTACCCAGGCCAGGAATAAGGGTATTAAGCAGGATATTCCAAAAGAGACTCTAGATATGATGAAATAAGAGGGAGAAAATGTAGATGATTTATGAACTAGTTGTTTATGTTTCCCAGTTTCTAAAGACACTATACCTATATGGTCCTATAATGGTTTTTTTTATATTTTGTAATAAGTGTGCTTCAATTATAAATTAATAAAAATTTATGTTAAGTATGGGTACTTATAGTTTGTATCATAGGAAAGGTATAGTCAACCTTTGGAAACTAGGATGTGAAAGCCATAGTAAGAACCCTAAGGATATGTCTAAGCATAGAACACAATCTTAGTGTTTTAGAAATGTCCATGAGTATCCTATGATAGGACCTAAAGTGTGAAATTTTAATATTGATTATGTTGTTTTCCTGTTATAATTAGTGATGTTCACACTATTCTTCTTGGTTTTATTCAATGGCGGGAACCCGAAGGAACCGTGTTAATGCGGAATGCAATGAGAAATGCAATGATTGTCCCCCTGAGTAACCAAATGTTATGGGATCTGGAATGAAAAATCTTGTTGCCATGCTCACACAACTTTCTCAAGATATGAATCATGCTGGACTTCCAAATGAGCAAAGGAAGGAGAAACATAATGTTGAATCCTTCATGAGGCACCGTCAACCCTCATTCAGTGGGTCTACTAATCCATTAGTGGCTGAACAATGGATCAGTACCACTGAAAAGATATTTTCAGTTCTACAATGTTAAGAACATGATAAATTCATCTTAGTTTTATATCACTTGGAAGGTGAAGTTGATCAATGGTGGAATCCTGTCAAGAATACGAGGCAAAGAGACGATATTGAGTCCATGGAATAGGACAAGTTCAAGAACTTATTTTTCAATAAGTACTTACCTCTTATTCATCGAACAAAGATCGAGAAGGAGTTCCTTGAAAAAAAGCAAAAGGATGATGAATCTCTTGGTTCCTACGAAGAAAATTTTACAAGACTTGCAAGGTACACTTTTGGAATTATTATCCAACCTAAGTGTAAGATCGATCGATTCTTTAGTGGCTTAAAACCAAGTCTCCTAGACGTAAGGGACATCAATAGCTACGAGGAAATTGTTCGTTGTGCTCTCAAGGTTTAGATGGAAATTGGAGTAAGCCATCAGTCATATGGGTTTGATAAGAAGAGGAAAATGGAATTCAAAGGAAAATCTTACTATCACACTGAAAAGAAGATGAGTTTTCCCTTATGCTCAATGTGTGGAATGAAACATGGAGGGAGTTGTCATAAAGGGACAAGTAAATGTTTCAAATGTGGAAAAGAAGGTCATCGGGCATTTGAATGCCGCAATAATGGGAAGAAGATGTCTAGTGATGCAAATAAAGAAAAGGCTACATAGAATGAACCTCCTACACTTCAATGTTACAAGTTCAAGGAAATGGGGCATTATGCTAATCAATACCCTAATCCAGGGGTTTCTGATGACGATCGACGTCAACAAACTCTTAAGGCTAAAGAAAAAGGAAAGACACATGAAATTTTTATCAGTGATTTAGAGTATGATAACAAAGTGGTGAAAGGTACACTTACCATCCACTCTAAAGTATAAAATTTCTTATTTTATTCTAGATCCACCCACTCTTTTATTTCTGAAAAATTTTCTAAGGGTATCGCCGTATTACCTCAACAATTAGATATTGAGTAAGCTATAAAAACCCCTAATGGCACAACATCCGCATAAAATATTTACAATTCATCTTCGATTGAAGTTTGTGGGAAAGTGCTTCATGTAAAACATGTGATCCTTCTTATAGAGGAACTTGATGGGATTCTTGGCATGGATTGGCATTCCATATATGGAGATCATATCGATTGTCGAATAAGTGAAGTCACATTTCATATTCCTAATCAGTCTATGATCATCTATCGATGCAAGGATGAATATAACCTTCCAGTGGAAATTACTTCTATCTTATGGGTCTTGATTCCAATAAATGAAGGTTATTTATCTCAAATGGTTGGAGATAAACTCACGATTAAGAAATCACCCATTGTACAGGAGTTTGATGATGTATTTCCAATGGAATTTCCAATTTATCCACCAAATCGTGAAGTTGAGTGTTCAATGGAACTCAAACCAGGTGCTATGCCCATTTCAAAGACAACTTATAGTGTAAGAACCCAAATCTTCGTTCCAGGTATGTCTTTCCTTTTTCGGGAGTTTTTGAGAAAAATGAAGTTTCTGGAAATTTTTGAAGTACACGCCGTGTACTCTTTTCCCGCTAGAAGTCGTGTACTGTCCGTGTCCGAGCCACACACACGGTGTGTAGGGGTGATGTGGAGGCAGATTTTGGTGGAGTACGGAAAGACCTAGTACACACCCCGTACTCTAAAAGAACACGCCATGTACATTTTTTTCATTTATCAGACTGGGGTCGCGCCTGATGCACAAAAAGGTCTTATTCTCCAGCTTCTTCATCTGAGAGAGCCTAGAATACGCAGATCTTCGATGAGCCACCGCTCCTCAATCCGTTCTCTGATTCGAGCACGGTCGATTTTGTTGGAATTGTAGCGGTGATCTCTTCCTTCCGCTTGAAGCTAGTTTTCCAATTCCTTCCCCTTATCAAGATATTGTGGGTTGAGTGTTTTGAGAATTTTCTCAGATCTACGATGTTCAAGGGAGAATCAGTCATCGTGGTTCAGGTATATCTATCTCCTAGGATTGAGGTAGGTGGTTTGTGCCTTACCCTTCAAAGTCCTTGAGTTTTATGTGTAAATTCCACCAATACCAATGAAAGGGGTGCTGCGTGTTTACCTTTTTCCCTTGTTGTTTTCCTACCATTATCGTATGCTTTTGTAGAGGAAATTTAATAATGTTAGAGGATAATTTGTTGTTCTTGGATGTTTTTCCCATGCTTGGCTCTGTTTACGACCTTTGGGTCTTGTTAGCCTTTTGTCGTTATGAATGTTTCCATGCCCTGTGTCTATAGGATGGAGTGTTTTGCATTACATTCTTGTTGTCTTGTAGATTTTAAGCCAAGTAGCTTTATAAGTTTACTTTGTTTAGCCAAGTAGCTATGTAGGTGTACTTTTTCCTTATAGCATTATCATGCACTGACTGGAACGGGGCTGTGAGAATCTGGTGCTATAGACAATAAGGGATAGACCGAGCGAGCTTCCCAGATAGTCTTTGATATTGTAGACTACAGGAGGGTAGACCGAGTGAGCTTCCTCAGTGAGTCTTAGACATTATGGGCCATAGGGGATAGACCGAGTGAGCTTCCCAGAGTGCCTTCAGATATTATAGACTACAGGAGGGTCGACCGAGTGAGCTTCCTCAAAGAGTCTTACCTTGTTTGATTTCTTTTAAGACTCTTCCCAGGATAGAGGGGGAATTGACCAAGTGAGCTTCCTCAGAGAGTGTGTGGTATACCTGAGCCTATAAGAGGAATTGACTGAGATAGCTTCCTCAGAGAGTCTCTAGGCCTTGGGGATAAGAGGGTTAGACCGTGTGATCTTCCTCAGAGAGTCCCTGACTACCCTAGAATATAAGGGGAATTGATCGAGTGAGCTTCCCTAGAGAGTCTCATTAATTAGTATGACCAAGCCAGAGGGGTTAGGCTTAGTGCACTGCCCAGAGGGTTGTGGTACTTATTAGTTAGGACCAGAGGGTATGGTTGCGGTTACTTCCCAGAGGGTTTCCTATTTGTGTTAGCTGTTTTGCTTACTGCTATTGTTGGTTGTGGATTGATTACTGTTGTGTATCATCCTGCTTCACTAATTAATATTTACTGCCTACTGCTTGTTGTTTCTGTTAATGATTATTACACTTTTCCCTGACATATACTCAGTGACTGTTAGGCACAGATCTGCGGGTGGTTACCTACTGGGATTTTATCTCACACCCTGTTTGGGCCATGATTTTGGGCCCTAGCAGACTATGTTGTTGCAGGTATAGACAAGGGAAAGCACCCTTCGACTTCTGGAACATGATTGTTTGGAGCAGGAGAGAAAAGGACCAATATTTGGCTTGCAATGCTGAGGATCTGTTTAGTTTTATTTTTTTCTTATTTTGGTATTGTGGGTTTTCAGCATTGTGACTTGTTTGTCTGATTTCCTAGAGTTTAATCTTGCATCATTCCATATATACATATGTTCTCCAGTTTGTTGATTTAGTCTTCTGCTGTTTATTATTGTTGGTTATTCACTGCTTCCGTTATGGCATGTCTATCTATTTCCATTGTGTACTCTGCCATGTGACCAACCAGGTATGGGGCGCCTCTAGGTGGCTTCTGGAAACGGTAGGTTACAAAGTGGTATCAGAGGATTTTGTTTCACTTACGTTACTAATTGGAGACATTATCCAGGGATAGGATGGATTCGGTATTTAGTAATAAGCTATGCCCGGGAGTATCTAACCTGTGTACAGGGAAAAGCTATACTACCTCGTTTATTTCATTTTTCTGGTTTTGTGATTTTTCGGTTGATATGATTTAACCTAGAGTGATTCACTTGCTTCGTGCTGTTATTGTTTTGATATTATGGTTCTATTTTTGTCGAAACCCGATGATATGAGGGTATTCCATCTCATGCATCATATATGCTCTTTTTAGAAATCACATTCCATGCATTCTTTCCATGCCATCTAGGGTGAATTATCAATTGCATGTTGTTGTGATAGACTCTGTGTAGATTATGCATGCTATTGTGATAGATGCATGATAGAGTCCCTGCTGTTGTGATAGAGAAACAGGTTGTTTATATATTTCTTGGATGAACACCAAATTCTGATTCTTGAGGTGTTATGAGCCCTCTTGAATTGAAAGTTGGTGGATCATGATCTCGTTTTCTCCTGCTTATGACTGTAGGAGATGTCAAGCTTTGATTTGCAGGGAGTATGGGCCCTCACAGATCGGGATTTGGCACCTCTTTCCCTTGTTTTCAGTGTTTATGGACTTCTGTGCAGTTTCTGAGCTACTGTCCAGAAAAACCCAGAATACATGGCCTGTACTTCTGGATACATGTTGTGTAGTTTTCAGGTCATGTCATTGACCATGTGAGAAGAAACATGATGTCATGAAAATAACTTCAGGAACACACCGTGTACGATAGGTGCACGCCGTGTAGTTTAGAGCCATGTACCCGGCCGTGTCACTAACAACACAGGTCGGGGAAGCTCGAGTAGAACATTCTGTATTGTTAAAGAACACGCCGTGTAGTTTTGTCCCAGGTACCCAGTCGTGTCACGCACAACACGGGTCGGTGTTATCTTATCTTATACACGCCGAGTTTGTTCGGAACACACTGTGCAAGGGAAGCCGCGTAGACGACCATGTAACTAACAACACGGGCCACTGAGACTGTGTCTAGTACACGCCATGTCCCTAGGGAACATGCCGTGTAGTCTCTGGTTAGATTGGACAGTGTGGGTTAGCCATGTAAGGAGACTCGAGAAGGGGTTTGGAGTTCAAGTACACGCCGTGTGTGGGAACATCACGCCGTGTAGTTTGGTCTTGTACACCACCATTAGTGGCAGGAGTACACGCCCATGTTATTGGCTTTAACGGACACACCGTGTAGTTTTAATACACGTCGTGTAGTCGTGTTTTGTAAAACTTGATAGTTTATTTCCATATTCCCATTTTGTACTCCTATGTTATCAGTCCTTTTTAATCCTGATCTAAGGTGTGCTTTTGATCATTTATAACTATGCCTCTGAGACGTCCTCCGGTCATGTGTCAGTTGCGAGATGGTGACCAGACACTGGATATGGCCGATCAGGGACCTCCTATTGATCGTCCTGTTGTACCATCCTTGGCACCAACAGTTATACCTGTTGTAGGTGCTGATGCGCAGTTTAGGGAGGATTTCCCGAGGATGATGCATACTTTTCAGGGAGCTCCACCTCCTGCCCCATCGATGGATGAGTTGAAGAGGGGTTTTCAGCAGTAGCATCCTCCTACTTTCTCAGGGGATGGAGGACCCCAGGCTGTAGAGTCGTGGCTCGAGGCCACCCTCACAATCTTTGAGCATCTGGATGAACAGGGGACTTCACAAATAGAATTTCCCCCAGTGGTGGATCATTTCAGGGATGTTTTTCCATAGAACATTCCAGGTTTGGCTCCAGAGCGTGAGGTAGACTTCTCGATTGAGCTCGTTCCAGGAGCGGCACCGGTGTCCATTCCTCCAAATAGGATGGCTACACCTGAATTGCAGGAGGTCAAAAAGCAGTTGGAGGAGATGAAGCAAAAGGGTTTCCTCTGACCCAGCACTTGTCTTTGGGGTTCACCAGTCCTGTTTGCAAAGAAGGAAGATGACACCCTTCATCTTTGTGTAGATTATCAGAAGCTGAACCAGCTGACGGTCCAGAACCGATATCCCTTGCCGAGGATAGATGACCTCTTTGATCAGCTTCGAGGAGACCAAGTGTTCTTTAAGATCTATTTGAGGTCTGGTTATCATTAGTTGCACGTTAGACCATCAGATATACCTCTTATAGTCTTCAGGAGCAGGTATGGTCTATACGAGTATATAGTCATGCCGTTCGGTCTCACTAACGCTCATGTAGTTTTCATGGCACTGATGAACCCAGTGTTCCATCCGTACTTGGACTCCTTCGTCATGGACTTCGTGGATGATATCTTGGTGTACTCTCACACTTGACATGACCATTCCACACATCTTGAGATCGTTCTGAGTACACTGAGAGAGCATCGGCTGTATGATAAACTCTCGAAGTGCCACTTTTCGATGGACCAGATTCACTTCTTGGGTCACGTCATCTCAGATACAACAGTTTCTGTGGACCCAGAGAAAGTGAGAGCTGTAGTTTCCTAGGAAAATCCGAAGAATTTATTTGAGGTATGGAGTTTCCTAGGGTTGGTGGGATACTACAGATGCTTCATTCAAGATTTTTCATGCATAGCTGCACCTTTGACAGGTCTGACCCAGAAGGGGGATAATTTTTTATGGTCAGATTCTTGTGAGTCCACCTTTCAGGAGCTGAAGGGGAGGTTGATGTCAGTACCGATACTAGTGTTTCCAGAGCCAGGAAAGATCCACACAATTTATTGTGATGCTTCAGGTATCGGGCTAGGAGCTGTACTTATGCAGGGAGATAGAGTCGTTGCGTACGGGTCTCGGCAGTTGAGGCCACATGAGAAGAATTACCCTACGCACGATCTGGAGTTGGCAACCGTTGTTCATGCCTTACACTATTGGAGACACTACCATCTGGGAGAGCACTTTGTGGTGTTTACCGACCACTAGATTCTCAAGTACATCTTCACTCAGCGTGATCTGATTCTGAGACAGCATAGGTGGGTCAAGTATCTTCAGTCTTTCGACATAGATCTCACCTATACAACCGGAAAGGGCAACGCAGTGGCTGATGCATTGAGCAGGAGAACTCAGATTTAGGCAGTTCAGGAGGCTAGAAGTGATTAGAATCTTATGGCTCTATTCTCTGATATGCACTTGGAAGTGCACGATAGATAGGTATAGACATTCCTAACTTATGTAGTTGTTACCTCTATACTACTTGATCAGGTACGGATGAGGTATCTATCAGAATCATAAGGCTTAGTCATGCGGAAGGGTGTGTCAGGAGAAGACCCTTTTCCTGGATGGATGGTGGGCGAGGATGAGATCTTGCATTTCCAGGGATGCGTATGGGTGCCAGAAAACATACATGAGGATCTGATGTGGGATTTTCATTCCTCAGTTTGGGAAGTTCATCCTGGCATCACCACGATGTATCATTACCTACACCACCAGTATTGGTGGCAAGGTATGAAGAAAGATGTTGATGGTTTTGTCATGATATGTTCTACTTGTCAGTAGGTGAAAGCAGAGCATTAGTGACCAACAGGGCTTTTGTAGCAGTTACCCATTCCTGAGTGGAAGTGGAATGATGTGGTGATGAACTTTGTGACCAGGATACCAAGGTCACCTCGAGGAAGTGATGTTGTTTTGGTTGTTATCGATAGGCTTACGAAGGTTTCACACTTCTTTTCGATCAAGGATACTTTCAGTGTTGATGATATGGGATGACTGTACATCCGAGAGATTGTACATCTACCTGGAGTTCCACACTCCATTTTTTCAGACAGGGATGCGCGTTTTATTTCTCTATTCTGAAAATTAATTCAAAAGGCTTTGGGTACACGGGTACTTTTGAGTACATCATACCATCCCTAGACTGATGTCCAGTCCGAGCAAACGATCCAGGTGCTTGAGGATATGCTCCGAGCTTGCATTCTAGACTTACCGGTTCTTGGGAGAAGCATATGCCTCTGGTGGAGTTTTCCTACAACAACAGTTTTCAGGAGACCATTCAGATGGAACCTTATGAGGATTTGTATGGTAGTCCATGCCAATCACCCTTATGCTAGCTAGAGGTAGGAGAGGCAGCATTGTTGGGACCTCATCTGTTTCAAGAAACCTTAGAGAAGATAGATTCGATTCATAATTGGATAGCTACAACACATTCTCGGCATAAGTCTTATGCTGATCAGCAAAGATGACCTCTGGATTTTGAGGTCGAAGATCAGGTTTTCCTGTGTGTCGCACCGAGTTTGGGACACAAGAGGATTCAGAGACAGTGTAAATTTTCACCATGGTACGTTGGGCCGTTTGAGGTGTTGGAGATAGTTGTGCCAGTTTCCTATCGGTTGCAGTTATCTTGGATGTACCAGGCCATGCACGACATCTTCCACGCCTCTCAGCTCCGACATTACTTTTCAGACCCATCACATCTCTTTCTGCCCGAGGAGGTTGAGCTCGAAGCGGATGCATCGTTTGAGGAGCATCCCATCCGGATTGTCGATTATAGTTCAAAGGTTTTCCATGGGCAGTTTGTTCCTTTAGTATGGCTGCTTTGGCATCATGGGCAAGTACAGGATGAGACCTAGGAGTGGGAGGTTGAGGTTCGATCGTAGTGGTCGGAGTTGTTCGGGGTTTCTTCTTCTACAACTCACTAGGGAAATTCGGGGATTAATTTCGTTAAGGGGAGAAGTTTGTAAGAGCCTGAATCTTTGTTTCAGGTAAGTCTTTCCTTTTTTGGGAGTTTTTGAGAAAAATGAAGTTTCTGGAAATTTTTGAAGTACACGCTATGTACTTTCTGAGTACATGCCATGTACTCTTTTTCCACTTGAAGCCATGTACTGGCCATGTCCGGGCCACACACACGGTGTGTATGGGTGATGTGGAGGCCGATTTTTGTGGAGTATGAAAAGACCTAGTACACGCCGTGTACTTTATTTTTTTCATGAATTGGACCAGAGTCGCACCTGATGCACAGAAAGGTATTCTTCTCCAGCTTCTTCATCCGAGAGCATCGAGAATCCATTGATCTTAAATGAGCCATCGCTCCTTCGTCTATTCTATGATTCGAGCATGGTCGATTGCATTGGAATCGCAGTGGTGAGCTCTTCCTTCTACTTGAGCCTAGTTTTCCAATTCCTTCTTATTCTCAAGATATCGTGGGTTGAGCATTTTGGGCGTTTTCTCAGATCTACGATGTTCAAGGGAGAATCAGTCATCGTGGTTCAAGTATATCGATCTCTTAGGATCGAGGTTGGTGGTTTGTTCCTTACCATTCAAAGACTTTTAGTTTTATGTGTAAATTCCACCAATACCTGTGAACGGGGTATTGTGTGTTTACCTTTTTCCCTTGTTGTTTCCTACCATCATTGTATGCTTTTGTAGAGGTAATTTAATCATGTTAGAGGATAATTTTTTGTGCTTGGATGTTTTTCCCATGCTTGGCTTTATTTACGGCCTTTGGGTCTTGTTATCCTTTGCCCGTTATGACTGTTGTCGTGCCTTGTGTCTATAGGATGGAGTTTTTTTCATTACATGATTGTTTCCTTGTAGACTGTTAGCCAAGTATCTCTATAGGTGTACTTTGGTTAGCCAAGTAGCTCTGTAGGTGTACTTTGGCCTTAGAGCATTATCATGCACTAACTAGCATGGGGTTGTGAGAACCTGGTGCTATAGACTATAAGGGATAGACCGAGGGAGCTTCCCAAAGTGTCTTTGACATTCTAGACTACAGGAGGGTAGACGAGTGAGCTTCCTCAGTAAGTCTTAGACATTATAGGCCATAGGGGATAGACCGAGTGAGCTTCCTAGATTGCCTTCAGATATTATAGACTATAGGAGGGTAGACCGAGTGAGCTTCCTGAGAGAGTTCAACCTTGTTTTATTTCTCTTAAGACCCTTCCTTGGCTAGAGGGGGAATTGACCGAGTGAGCTTCCTCATAGAGTCTGTGTAATACCTGTGGCTATGGGTGGAATTGACCGAGATAGATTCCTTAGAGAGTCTCTAGAACTTGGGGCTAAGAGGGTTAGACTGCGTGATCTTCCTCAAAGAGTCCATGACTACCGTAGACTATAAGGGGAATTTACTGAGTGAGATTCCCCAGAGAGTCTCATTAATTCATATGACCAAGCCAGAGGGTTTAGGCGGAGTGCACTGACTAGAGGGTCGTGTTACATCTTGGGTAGGACTAGAGGGGATGGCTGTGGGTACTTACCAAAGGGTTTCCTGTTTGTGTTAGCTATTTTTCTTACTGTTATTGTTGGTTGGGGATTGATTACTGTTGTGTATCATCCTGCTTCACTACATACTATTTACTGGCTACTGCTTGGTGTTGCTGTTACTGCTTATTTCTCTTTAACCTGCCATATACTCACTGACTGTTAGGCACAAATCTTTATGTGGTTGCCTATTGGGAGTATATCTCAAACCTTGTTTGGGCCATGATTTTGGGCCCAACCGACTATGTTTTTGTAGGTATAGACAAGGGAAAGTGCCCTTCTACTTCTGGAACATGATTGCTTGGAGAAGCAGAGAAAGTGACCAAGCTTTGGATTGTGATGCTGAGGAGTTGTTTACTTTTCTTTTGTACTTGTTTTGGTATTGTGGGTTTTCAGTATTGTGACTTGTTTGGCTGCTTTCCTAGAGTTGTATCTTGCATCATTCCATATATACATATGTGCTCCAGTTTGTTTATTTAGTCTTCTGCTATTTTTTATTGTTGGTTATTCACTGATTCCGTTATTTCATGTTTATCTATTTCCGCTTTGTACTCTTCCAATCAGGGCATAGTTTCCCCACTATCACACCCAAGTCCCTCACTGCTAGTTGGAAGCCTTTGGTGTTTGTGGAAATGCGCTTGAGGCCATGTGACCAACCTGGTACAAGGTGCCTCTGGGTGGATTCCAGAACTGGGCCGTTACATATAGAATGGCCCCAATTGAGTTGCAGGAATTGACGAAGCAACTCCAAGAGAATATTGATAAGGGATTCATACGCCCTAGTGCATCACCTTGGGGTGCACCTATTCTGTTTGTTAAGAAGAAAGATGGATCAATGAGACTCTGTATTGATTATTGAGAACATAACAAGGTCACTATTAAGAACAAATATCCTCTCCCATGCATTGATGACGTATTTGACCAACTACGCGGAGCACAATACTTTTCCAATATTGATCTTCGTTCATGGTATCATTAAATAATGTTCAAAAGGGAGGATATACCAAAGTCATCTTTCTGTACAAGGTATGGACACTTTGAATTTATAGTGATTCCATTTGGTCTTACTAATTCCCCTGCTATCTTCATGGATCTAATGAATAGAGTCTTTATAGACTATCTTGATCAGTTTTTGGTAGTATTCATAGATGATATTCTTGTCTATTCAAAGTTCAAGGAATAACATGAAGATCACTTGAGAATTTTATTGAAGGCCCTGAGAAAGGAGAATATTTATGCCAAATTTACCAAGTGTGAATTTTGGCTTCAAAAAGATTCATTTTCGGGTCACATAATCTCAAAAGAGGGGATATCTTTGGATCCAGAAAAAATAGTGGTTATTGAAAGATCATTGAGACCAACCACAGTAAGTGAGATCCAAATTTTTCTTTGTTTTTCTGGATATTATCGACGTTTTGTGAAATATTTTTCAATATTATCTAATCCACTTACCAGGTTGACTTGAAAAGGAGTTAAGTTCTTTTGGATGGAGGAGTGTGAAGAGAATTTCAAGGAGTTAAAAATATGTTTATCCAGTGCACCTGTGCTCACACCACCTTGTAGTGGAGAAAGATTTGTGGTCTACAGTGATGTATCCAAGAAGGAACGGGGGTGTGTTCTCATGAAAAATCATATGGTGATAGATTATGAATCATGACAATTGAAAAGACGTGTGCAAAATTAACCAACTCTTGATTTGGAGTTATCTACGGTAATCTTTGCATTAAAGATTTGGAGGCATTATATTTATGGTGAGAGGTGTGATATTTATACTGATCGTAAAAGTTTAAAGTATATTTTCACAAAAAAAGAGTTGAATATGCGCCAAAGAAGATGGTTGGAGATGATTAAGGATTACTACTGCTCAATTATTTATCACCCTGGGAAAGCAAACAAGGTGGCAGACGCATTATGTCGACAAGACCATGCTAGCTTATCCATGAAGAGGATCACAAAAGATCGAATATTTATGGATTTACAAAGGATGGATCTTGGAATTATAATGGAAGGGAAATAATCTTATCTTTCTCAAATGAATGTTCAACCATATATACATGTGAAGATTAAAGAGGCACATAAAGAAGATGTAGAGTTACAAAAGAAGATGAGAAATTTTCCTGAATTCCACATTGATTGTGATGAAATAATAAGGTTCAGGAATCGGGTTTGTGTTCCTCTCATCCCAGAATTAAATAATGACATATTGGATGAAGATCATAGTTCTTCATTCTCTATTGACCTTGAAAGCACGAAGATGTATAGGGATCTGAAAGAGTACTTCTGGTTGGATGGCGTGAAAAGAGATGTTGCTAGAAATGTCTCTCGATGTTTGGTTTTTCAGCAAGTTAAAGCTGAGAGATAGAATTCTAAGGGGATGTTACAACCATTACACATACAATAATGGAAATGGGAAAACATCACAATGGAATTTGTCACCAGACATCCTAAAACATCCAAAGTCAATAATGCTCCCTGGGTTATAGTTGATCGTCTTACGAAGTCGGCACACTTCATTGCTATTAGATAGGATTTCTCTCTTGATCAGCTTGCCATGATATATGTAAAGGAAGTGGTAATATTGCATGGAATACATCTTTCCATTATATCTGATCGGAATCCGAGGATTACCTCAGTGTTTTGGCAAAGGCTTCAACATACTCTAGATACGGAGTTGAGTTTTAGAATTGCTTATCATCCTCAGACAGATGGTCCGTCTGAGAGAACAATTAAAAATCTATTAGGCATGTTGAGAGCTTTCTCAATGGATTTAAAAGGTGGTTTGGATCAACACATAACTTTGGTAGAATTTTATTATAATAATAGCTTTCAATCCAGTATTTAGATGGCTCCTTATGAAGCTCTCTATGGAAAGAAATTCTGAACTCCAACTTGTTGGGATGAAGTTGGGGAAAGTAAGATATTAGGACCTGATCTTGTTAATGAGATGGCAGAAAAGGTCTGATCTATTCAACAACACATACAAGCAACTTAAAGTTGACAAAAAAGTTATTCCGATAACCAAAGAAAAGACCTAGAGTTTGAAGTGGGTGATAAAGTTTTCTTACGAATATCTCCTTGGAAGAGAGTAATGAGGTTTGGAAAGAATAGCGAGCTGATCCCTAGGTATATTGGTCCATTTGAAATACTGTAGCGTGTTGGGAAGGTAGCTTACCAATTGGCACTTCCCCTGAATCTCTCTCATGTTCATGATGTTTTCCATGTATATCTCCAGAGAAAGTACATACCCAATCCTTCACATGTACTCAGCTTAGAAGTTGTACTGCTGGAGCAAGATCTTTCTTATGAAGAACAGCTGATAGAGATTCTAGATCGTAGAGAAAAAGTCCTACAGAATAAGACCACTCGCTTGGTGAAAGTTTTATGGAGTAACCACCAATTATAAGAGGCTACATGGGAACTTGAGGATATGATGAGGGAGATCTGTCCTCATCTGTTTGTTACAAAGTGACGAATTTTGAGGGAGAAATTCATTTTAAGGGGGGTAAAATGTAACACCAAAGATTTTTATGAAAAATATTTTCTTTTTATGTATTATGTTATATGAATCATCAATGGAATCTTTCACTACACACAACACTATCTAGGATTGCATTATACGCAAGAGAAACCTTTCTTGATATCTTGCGTTGTACGCTATACCGAGATTCACTAAACAATGATATGTTAGTAAAATATTATTAAAACTAGCTGTTAGGAATAGTAATACCCACTTTTTGAAATTTTATAAATTTTATCTTTCAAAATGTACTTCATTTTTAGATTCGGTAGATCAAAATTATCCTAGGGTGATTTTTTGGTATTTTTCTGAAAACGTTCAATTTTAGATGAATAGTGAAAACACGGAGTTATAGTTTAAAACCGAATTTTTATTTAAATAATTATTTATTCTATTTAAATTTATTTTATGTCATAATAGATACATAATACCTATATATGTTCAATGTAACTCATTGGAGTCATTTTATAATAATATAGATATATAAAAATTTTATTGAACCTCTTGACCGTCTTTTACCCACCTCATAGAAGCATTTGTAATTGTAAATAAAACTAAATTTTACCACTTCTGTGATTTGAATTTCGAAAATCCAAGTGACACGGATAATATAAAGGTGTAAAATGTGGTTCAATAAGATAAAAATAATTTCTGGTGAATAGTAACTTTCTACTTTTATTTACCACGGTTAAAAGTAAATAGGGTAATTAAGGGTAAAAATGATATTATTATTACCCTAAAACATGTCCTAATTATATTGGATAATTTTAATTCGACCAGAAACAAACTTAGGGATACAATATTACCCTTTAGGTCCACTTGGATTAGATTAGGGCATTTATTATTATTTTATTTAAATAAGAGTTAAAAGAGTTAAAATCCTAGTTTAATAACTAAAAAATTATTAATATAGGGTTATACATAAGATAAATTTGAATATAAATTTTCATTATAAAGATAAAAATATTTCCTATATAATGGTATTTTATTTATAATTTTTAGACATTAAATAAGTTAACTTATTTATGACACAATGATGATGTAGTAATTACCTTATTAATGAAATATTAAAATAATTGATATTATAAATACCCAAATAAATGTAATTTGAGACTTTTTAGGAATTACAATAATTTTATAATTTGTATTTGTTGAAACTAATCATGCTGTTATGATTTTCCCAATAATCAATTACCAAATAGTATCAAAATTGACATAAAATAGTTTTTAAAACAAACATTATATAATTAATTGTTATTTTATTCCTAAAAATCTATGGTTCGGCCAAATGACATAGATAATATTATACATATTAATAATGAACCACTTGGGGTTCGTATGGCTTGTTATAGTATGTTTATTAACCATGTAGTGTAAGAAAACAAGAAGACACGGTAAAAGTTAAATTATTTAACTTAGAGTTAAATCTAAATGATAATGTTAAAATAGTGACATAAAAGGGAACCTCCTCCCTCCACTTATCACACGATTATGAGCCTTAAATCATGTCCAAACCCCACCCATTTTTCTTCTCAACAACCCTAGAAACATAATAGGGGTTCTGGTATTCTTCAAAGACCAACTTTAGTGCTCTCAGAGGAGATTTAGAAGAGGCGCATCAAAGAAGAGGTAATACCCTTTACAAATTCCTTCAAATTCATTTCTTCTTATACTTCTTATTATTTTTTTTGTTTCATAATAAAGACATAACAGCAGTATCACTCGTATAATGATATGTTTTATAAATATTAGACAACCCTATTTCACCTTCTATCCATCCTACAAAAACCAAATTCACCGCGCGTGCGTACGTTTGTAATATCGTCTCCACGCTGTGGCGTAATCTGTTTTTCCAACACCACCTTACATGGATGGGTATAATGGTGTAAAGAATAACTACATATGGTTATTATAACATTATATTAATTCTAAGACATTCTGTCATCCACTCCAATACCATTCAATAATTATGGGAATGATATCATTGCTCGTGCATACATATGACCAACTGTCTCCACGATGTGATGCGACTCGTACTACATGGTCTTCATTGAATAATTATTATATAAATGAATTGAATGAATAAATATGATATATATTATACTAATACAATTCTTTAAATTATTTATCAATAAACTAAAATGAATAATAATAATTTATTCTACAAAACACGCATAAGAACATAAAGCAATGAACACCCGAATAACAAGTAGTAATGAAATATTACTAATAAGAAGATATAAATATGACCGTATATGATATCATAAAAATGAATATGATTGTGTAATAAGTCAATGACTTTATTTAAATCATTATACTGGAGGTTTGGATATGTATGAAGCATATCAGACCTAAGGTAAGGGATAATATCGCAATCTCATTTTTATCCGAGATTGTTTATACTTTAGAATTTACTGGCGAATATTTATCATCCACATCCAGGTGTCCTCAATATGTAATATTATTTCTATCTTCCTAAAAAAAATTTAAATACAATTTTACCTATTGGTGAATTTTAGTAAATGATATAAAAGGAATCTTTTTTCGTTTTTAGTACGAGATACTTTTTGACTTTTCCTACCAAAGTAGGAGAAGAATGTTTTTTAACTTATACGGCATGAATGGATTTTTATGATTTCATAGAACATTATTTCAATGACGATTCCTTTACAAGTTTTCATGTTTATTTTTAATTAACTTCTTTTAGTTTAAAATTTTATGATATGTTAATAATGTTAAAATGTTTTTGAAGTAGAAAGGATATTTTCCTCAAGAATGAAGTTCAGGTGTTTTATTAAAAGTATTTTCCATCTAAGATAATATATGGTTCCATTTCTATCCATATTTTTACATTTATTTGATTATGTTATGATGGAATTATTTTTAGGATGTCCATTTATCTTATATGTATTATGTTATGATGGCATGATGTTTAACAATCCCAATTTTATTACATGGGTTATGCTATGATGTATTATTTATGATTTTGTGGCACACATAAGAATGGTATAATTATGAGATGGGTGGGACCTATATCTCCCTCCAATGCATTGGGTAATGATTTATAACTCCGGAGACAGACATGGATGAAACAGGAGGTTAATCCGGTTTAGTGATACAGGACTGAAACGATGAGTGAACTCGGTTCAGAAATGGACTTTGTCCACTAGGATAGTCATTGAAATGAGTCCTGACAATTAAGAAATGATTCTCTATGATTGTGTGTGTATGCCACAAAGTTTCTTGTTTTATGATAAGATTATTGGGATTACATTTCACTACTATGATTTATCCCATGTCATGATATTATAATCTCTTTTGCAGGTTACGATTTTCAAAATGTTATGATCTTATGAATTTGATATGATTTATATTTCATTTGTTTACCCTTACTGAGAATTTGAGCTCACCCTTTTGTATATTTTTTTCCCCAGGTCAGGAAGAAGGGGATTAAGTAGAATATGCCGAAAGTTACTCTAGATATGATGAAATAAGCGGGAGACAAATGTAGATGATTTGTGAATCAGTTGTTTATTTTTCCTAGTTTCTAAAGACACTATACCTATATGGTCCAATCATGGTTTTGTTATATGTTGTAATATGTGTGCTTAAATTCTGATGTAATAAAAATGTATGTTAAGTATGGGTCATTATAACCTTTAGCGCACCTCCCCGTATACTAGAGGATGTAGAGTATATGCAAGGTCCTAATGTGATATGTGGGGACACTGTCCCATTTTTATCAGAGTAATACACATAAAATAAAACACTAGAAATGAATGAAATAATATAAGTAATGTACATGAATTTCCAAAAATTTACGAAAACTAGGTACATTCCCACTACAAGATAGAAAATATGACAAGTCATATCATAGAGTACATGTGTAAGGAAAACCCAAAATAAAGATAAACTGAATAATCCATGAAATGGGTCTGAAATCCATGTTTGGATCCCTCAACCAGTCACATCCCATCCCAAGTCTACCATATAACATAGTTCTCTTTCCCTTGTCCCGATATGAAACCGTGAAGTCTGCTCAGGTACAAAATGGCGGCCCAAGAGGGGTTTTAGTACAAATCAGTAGATGACCAACAATGGATAACAAAAAATATCTAGTCTAACATTGTGAATACTAGGTCCATGTAAAAAAACATTAAAGTAAAATTTTGACACATTTAGCATTAATTAGATCAGCTACATTCCATTTTATTTTTTCTATGATTTTCCCCTTTTTATCAACCATTCTTTATCTAGTGTTGATAGATGATCCATATACTAATCTGGGATTAAGAAATCCATGTAAACCATCCCAATCTGTGTATTGAACTCCCTGACCATACCCATTGTGTTAAGGATCACCATGATTATCCCCTATATATATATTTTGTATAAGGGTCCATGAATTCATTTTTTTGGACCACCAACATGAGTGTAACGCCATCTCCAACATCCCAGAACAAAGCACACATATCACCATCATCATGTTCTAATATAGAGACCAATTTAATTTAACTTTTTTACTAATTTCAATGATATGTTCTTATTTTCTAAACAAATTAATCAGGATTTCATGTCTCATATTCTATTTAACACAAGTATTCATTTGCCATACCCAATTTCATACACATCAAGTTAAAATAACCATCTCATTTTCCATGTTACCTATTTTAACTCATTTTTCATTGGATAAATTCTATAATCCCTCCATATCCCTTTTATCTATTAAATCACTAATAATCAATAGAGTGGTCCACCCAATGGTTTTCCATAGTCCAGATAAATTCATCCCCCTCGAATTCCATGAGAGTTATCAGGGTTTCTTTTCATCATTTAATTAAGAAAACCATTTCATAACAATGTAACAAAATATATTGCAAAGATAACAGACCAAAAAACCACTTCCACACATAAATAAATAACGATGATTATTGGATAAAGTTTTTAGAACTCATTCCTCAAATCTATAGGCAATTTCATGCTTAACATTTTCCTTTGATCTGGAAACAAAAAACCCTTAAATACCCAACATAAAAACCACTAAAAAATATATATTTGGGGATTGATAATAAGGATAATGGATATAAATTTCCTAATTTATAAAACAAAACAAATAGGAGTGTTATAATCACCTGGAGCTTCAATATGCACTCTATGACACTCTAAACATATTAGAAATGAAGTAGATCGATCCTTGGAATGTCTATGAAGGTTTAGATCATCACTTTGGATACTAGAATAAGAAAGGAGGAGAATGTTATGTGAGAAAACATAAATCATGGTAGGTAAAAAATGTAATATATCACTTTTAAAGAGGCACACGGTTTGCCTGCATGGTTTTTTAAATTATTCTCAAATCATGCACTACTATCTATGCAAGAGGGGGCCGTAAAGCATGGATTACTTGGAATCTCACATGGTTCAAAAGAATATGAGATGACTATGTGGGATGGATCTCTCTAGGATCACAATGTTTGGCCAACCCCTTCGCATTGATTCTTCAAATCTTCCACCCCTTCTCCATACATGCATGCTCTGGGTGCACATTTACTTCTAAAAGTGCGCCAATTGTGCAACATGCAGTAGTTTGAAATTTTATACCCTATTTCATACCCCAAGAACCCAAATCACCCAAAGACTCCTCACAAACCATTTAAAAATTTCATTAATCAAATAATGAGGTTTAAACCAAAAACATAAACAATGACATACCTAGATAGTAGTTTGGGATCATACAAACACACTAAGAGGAAAAGAAATTCATTTATAAGAAACACCTTATTTATTAATTTTCATTCCTATTATAACTCATACCAATTATGATTGATAATATTAATATAATCCACATTTTTTAGTAAACATTATTATAATTATATTATTACAAATATTTCATTTAGATCCAAACACACACAATGATTATAGGACGTTATTGTTGGGACAGTTTAACCACATAAATGAACAAAAATATATGGATGTAATTGTGAATATAATATTGGATATTGATAAGTATATAATGATTTGAAATATTTTGAAATTTAATTTAAAATTTTAACTCACTCATTAAGATAACATCATTTTTTCTAAATAAAATTCCAAATAAATCTCGTTACCGACTTCATTTTCCCTCAAAATAGGTTAAATACTTATGAAATGAAATTATTGAACTATGGATTATTATAAAACAGAAATTATAGGACCTTATATGATCTAAAAACGATGAAATTTTATATATTATTTAATAATGACACCATTAATATGATAATAGTTAAAAATGGTCGAGATTACTCACACACAATATTGAAAATAGATAATAATTGACTAATATACATGTAGAGCATAATTATAAATGATTTTTATACAATTATATAGATTTAAATTGTCTATAAAATAGTTGATTAAGTAATATATTTTATTATTCCATGCATTCAGGCACTTTAGCATAATTCAGGTATTAAGGCAAGGGGGACATTGCCTCATATTTAATTTCTTATGAAATAATTCATATTTTGAACCCTGATATGTTTAATATATTAAGATTACTTCCAAAAAATTAATTTTTACCATATTCATGTAAAAATTGGGTTTTTTAGACCCATATTATTCTCATTCTTAAAATAATTTTCAATTGAAATAATACTGATGTTTTATTCATTTTTAATAACTTAACACCATTTATTGAGTGAAAATTATAGTTCTTGATATTATAATTTCCAAGATTTGATTATCAACCAAAACATATTTTCATTAATGGTATTTTATCTTCATCTATATTTTAAAATTTATTTTAATTTAAAATATTTTACATTTATTAAATTATTTCCTAAAAAATTATACCATTTTCAAGAAATATTAATATAATATTTAATGAATATATTCTTTCTTTATACATAATTACACTTCCCACAAATTTTATCACTAATATTTGAATACCTAATTCTATTTTATATCTAATAAAAACCATATATCACTTCCCAAATTTTCAAAAGGACTATTTAATACTCTTTTTACAATTTGTAATTTCCACAATGATATATTAAAATATGAAAATTGGTTTTTAATCCATGATTGTTTTTTTATCTTCCTATAATTATTCCTTTATTATAAACTTTATGAAATTTAAATTTTCCATTAATGATGGATATTTTTTATGTAAATTATTTCAAATTTTTCCATATCAACTATTTTAAAACAGATTTTGAAATTGTCTTGTAACATTATATATTTAATAAAAGGATAAAAAAATTTCATGTTTTTATGTTTTTCTTCAGCATCAAAAAATATTTCCCTTATATTTGCCTTTTTTATTTGGAAATTAATATCTATTACTTCATGGTTTCAAAAATATATACATACCCACATATTTTTATAAATAAATTTTTTCTGATGGTTAATGAAATTTGGTATTTACAAAGTAATATTATATATACTATTAAAAAGGTATTTTGCACCAATTTTAACAACATTAATTAAATTCTCTTATATTATATTATGCTTCAATAGACCTTATTTATATAAATTTACTATGATAATATGTGTTATTGTCATGTAACCCATAACCTTATTCGGTTATGTATGTTTTTATTGAATTATAAATTATTTCCCTATGTGGCCGCATAATGTTAGACACAAGAAGGGTGAACCTTAAAAGAACTCCAACGTATTAGGTAGATAATTAATATCTAAAGTTTACATGTTTATGATATCATGTAAATATTACTTGGTAATTTTTTATGCTACCCTAGTAAATAGTTTTGGTGGTTTGAAGGGCATGCCTTATCCATTTTCCAATTCATGGGTAAATAATTAATCTATCGGGATGACATATTCATGATAGATTGGTAGAAAACTGTGGTAATATAGTCTTATAACATTGTGATAAACCATATTAATGTGCTTTTATGACACCGTAGTGATGAATTTTGTTGATGGGTTTATGAATGTCTCATGTTTATGTTTTAGCCCAATATCCGAGTTATATATCATTTACTTCTAGTCATTTTATGAATCATATAAATATATTCATGTTATTATGTGCATTATATTTTTCACCATTCCCTACACATGTAATGTTATGATTTCATTCTTTATCCCCTACTAAATATCCAAGATCACCTTTAATTATGTTTCCATTTCCACATATTATAAAAAAATTTATAATGTATAATGTGTCTAGAATTGTATCATTTGTGAATAATTTTAGGGATTTTTTGAAGAATTGTTAAATATTATGTAGTATCTTATATAATGGTAAAAATATGTGTTAGTTAAAAGACACAAGGATCTTTTTACTTAATGTTTTCCCCAATTATCAAAAATTTTAAACTTATAATGAATTATGAATAAATTAAAAAGAAATATTTTATTTAAATAATATAATTTATATGGTCACTGTCATAGAGAATATTAAGAAAGATGAATATGATCATGATAATGTGGTAATTAGATTGTCGATCACATGAAATTCAATGTTTTGTTTTATAATAGAATTTATTTTTTATAGAAGGAACCCTAGGCTGTCTGTTGATGGAGACATAGATAATTAATTTAAAATTAAGTTTTGTATTATGAAAAAATGGGAATTGGATTCTAGGAATTGTTTGATTTATTGATTTAATAGTAAAATAAGGAACGCATGCAATAAAATAAATTCAAAATTAAGAGATGTGATAAAGAGTGAACATTTCCTAGAAAATATCCTAATGTGCATCTTTTATCACATCAAGATTAAGGGTATAGGTTTTTAATAAATTTTTACACCAAAAAATATTATGATACTAATTTTATATGAGTATACCTCCTAGGTTTTGGTCATAAAAAAATTATTTACTTACTACAGTTGATTATTGGGTGATTTGTGTCTGACTTTCAAACCAAAACTCACCGAGGAAACACATGAAGAAATTGACATTTTATAAATTTTTGTATTTTATTTATTTGTGATACCATGACATAAATGTAATTTTATATGTTTGTTCTTATTTAAATTCAATTTAAAAATATGATACACAAAAATACCACAGTAGAGTGGGGGAAGAAGAAGTGGTGAATGGTTTATAAATCTTCACATGAATGTGCACCCCAAAACATGATCATATGAGTTTAAGTATGACATACCTGTACATAACTCAATTAACTAAAATTATTATATGAATAAAAAAACAAAAAAACTATAACTTAAAATATCATTAAATTAAATTAAAAACATGATGCTCATGATTTATATCACATCCCTCCCTTAGTTATCACAAGGCGACTAGAACTCTATGTAAGGGGAGGAATCCATAAATGAAAAAGAAGCACATATTAAGTTGTTTAAACTCACCCATGGACTAGAAACATTATTAAATTATGGATATGAGTGGTTTTATGGGACTATACATCACATTTTTTTACAAAAGAAGTCAATTGCCTAAGGGACTAGGTGATAATTCATGGCAGACATACATCTTCTTTATCTGGACTATTTTCTGAAGAAAAAATGTTATAAATTGTATTGAAATTATTTAGATTTATGGAAATTAGATTTAGATATCCACTAAAGGTTTAATCCGCCAAATTGGTGGTCTGAATCACAATTTATGGCCCAATCTCAACCGCTGGGTCTAATATCTCTCCTAGAAGGTCTTCACATTGTGTTCGTCCATTGGTCTTCATAATTGATTAATTGTGATCCCTGTTCATCAATAGATATATATCCCACTCATTTTTTCACCTTCACTCATAAATTTTCAACCTAATTGGAATAAAAAATTATCAATATTAAATATTTATACCAATATGCATGTTTGGGCTATTGCATGGTTCATGCCCGTTTTGCTTCAATTACATCATGCACTCACCAAATAACCTCCTCTGATAATGTAAAAAAATGTTAAATTTATCTTTTTAATAGTGATAGTAACTGATATATTGAACCAAACATGAAGTTCATTTTTTATTATATTTTTAATTTCGAATAAAAATTCAGTTTACTACATTGTTGTTAAGGTGGAAATGAATAGAGAATTTCTACGTGATCACACCCCCACACCTAAACATTTTCACTCCTAGAAAAAGAAAAAAATTTGAAAAAATGAGGCATTGATATATTACCAACTTTAAAAATATTTACCATTTAGTTAAATTTTATCTCATTAGGAAAATTTGATCAATTAAAAAACCGTATCAAGGATTTATTCATAGTGCTCATAAAAAAAGACTTTTCATAAATTATATCAGAACTAAATTCTAGAAGATGTATGATACCAGTTTGAGAATGTAATTAAAAATTAAAACATTCTACTATATATCTAAATGTATGTTTTAAAATAAGATTATTCTATTCTTTAAACATTTTATCTAGTAAATTTTGGTTGTTTTTAAAAAAAGTCTAACCAAAATCTTCCCATGGAACTGGACCTACATCCTTTACAGTCAAACATTAATACCTACTAACTTAATTATTAGTAGATTTCAAAATATATTATACTAACCTATATATCCCCATATATTTTTCATTTTATCACTACCATCATTTATTATTATTATTAATTATTTTTTGGAATTTTTATATTTTTTTAATTTTTTTTGTTCTTCTAGGGCGTCAAACATTCAAATAATAGGTAAACACACATAGTTCAATATGATATAGTAAATAAATAGATCATATATCGATGAAATATAGGGGAAACTAATTTTATAAAGATGATACATATTAACCATATTTATATTTACCTTCTATTAAGTAATTAAAATTCACGCATCATAGTTGGGTGTAAAGATATGTGGAGATATTAAGTGACACAATGTTCCCATAAAATAATAACATAAAGGTTATCAATAATATTATTTATTTCATAGAGATAAAACCATTTATATCATCTAAAATTTCTAATTTACTAAAAAACAGACCACAATTTTAAATTAATACTAAAATACACATTCCATAATTGAGAAAAAAGTTCATTAAATTTTAAAAAAACATAGAATCATAGAATTTTGATAAGAATTTATAGTAATTTTCATGGTTATTGGAGTATAAAATTTAAATATAATGGAAAGAATTTAACGAAAAATGATGAATACATTGGGAGAATGTAAAAAATGTTATGTAATAAGTGGAAAAAAGAAGAAAGAAGAAAGCCAATGAAAATAATAATAAACTCAACAAGGGGGGAAAAGTAAAAAAAACTATCCAGAAAGTATAAAATAGAATAAATATGTTGAAAATAATAATGATCCCATGAATTTTCCCACCCCTACCTTGAGTGTGTGATTTCCTCACTATATAAAGAGAGAATGCGGGAAGGAAGTATCAGACATTGTAGGTTTCATTGGTATGTTTGTCCTTGAAGAAGGATTTCATCCACCTGTTTCTTTGCAATATATGCAAATAATTGACTAATTATTTTCCCATTTATGAAAATCAAATTTACACTCTTCTCCTAAAAACCATATTACACCAAAAGGGTAAACAATAGTTATAGTGTAAAAACTAAGACATCCAGAACGAAGCATTACTAGGTGGAGCTTTAGCCTAGAACTATACATAAGGACCTTATCAAAAATATGAAACTTACATGAATGAAAAATATCATCATTTATAACCTTTTATTACTTTTATATATTCATTAGATCCCATTTTAATCACACAAAAGTTATTCTAACTCATAAATATGGAATTTATTATGCTCTCCTACATCTAAAAGATTCATATTAAATTGTTTAACAACCCAATATGTGTGATTCTATATCACCAATAGGAGGTGAAAATCATTTTCCAAACACTATCATATATGGCTACATTCATATTAGGGTTTTAAAATATGTATTGTATTTCCAAATCCTGTAATCAATGCATAAACACCAATATTTCCTATTTGGTTTTACCATTCATTTCCAAGATTCTCTTAACGTCCAGTTTTTAGATTCAGAATATTCTATTAGTTTGGGGGGTTATATACAATGGAGAATTTTATGAAAAACACCATACTCACAGATCATGTTTTTCTTGTTTTGAATAAAAAATGTGAAACCTGATCACAAATAATGAATATTAGAAAACCAAACTTGCTGGAAATCTAAGATCTCAAAAATTCAATAACTAGTAAAGAGTGATTAGTCCTATTAGCATATTTTTCCATTTATTTAAAGACAAAGTCAATATCCAATAAGATATACACAATGAAAAATGTATTGGAAGAATTCCCCAAGAAGTAAATTCCTCATGCATCGAAGATCTCAATCAATAACATGGGTTGTTGGGGAATTTCATTCCACTTGTAGATATTATTTGTGAATTAACATCATATAAATGTCTTAAAAACCGATGTGAATATCTATAAAAAAAATTTCACAAAATTTTGTAGTCGAGGACTTTCTAATATAAATGTTGAGAACAAAAGATCCCCCCACAGGCTAATGTGTGGTATAATCCTTGAATGAAGGTGAACATGTGGTTTGGGATATACCAATGAACAACTAGGTCACTAAAATTTATCATCAATTATGATTCATACAAAATATAACATCATGAATCATTCTTAATTCTCTTGTATTGTGATGTTCTTAAATCAATGGGGACCCCAGATGTGTCTATAAAATTCACACCATCTACATACTAGGGGGTAAAGTCCACAACATAAAATAGGCGCTCGTGGGGGGAAAACCTCCAATGATATGGGAAGGGTCAACATGGTTGTCTAGAGGTGGTGTAATCATACTAATGTGGTCAACTGCCACATTTTCCAATCCAAAATTATCTCAAATCTCATGGTCATACTCTTAGAGGAGGAGCATCAACTGTATGAGAAGGGGTTTATATTTGGGTTTTTATGTAGAAATTAAAGGAATTTGTGATTAGAAAATATATTGAATATTAAACCAAGAATATAAGAGTAAAATTTTTCAAAATAAAACACAATAGAAATATTTTCTATTTCAGTGTTTTTACAGTTTCCCTGGGTGGGGTTAGGGGTATGAGAGACATACAGAATTAAGTGAGGATCCTATCAACCATTTATGATAAAACTTACCCAACTGAAAAGTAAGTGGAATCACAAAAATGTTCTAAGGTTATATCCCACCATAGTGTTCATATGACATGAGGTTATATGAGACTCTTTTTTAGTGAAATAAATGTATCCTCACAATTATTATAAAAAATAAGCAGATAATTTTTTTTAACAAATGGAAAAGGGAAGTGTAATATTACCAAATAATTCAATGAATTGGTGGTAAAAACCAATATGGACAAAGAAGGATCACAACTCATGAACACATTTTTGAAATGGAATGGATGAATTTTTTTAATTTTTTAATTTATAAACTTGAATTCAATTATTTTAAATAAAATTCACAATAAATTTACCCAAATAAACAATGAAATGGAATTTATAATAATTAGATACAATATATTTTTCAATGAGATATTGGAGGAAATAATTTAGGTGTGTCAAACAGTAGCCAAAGGGAGACATAAAAACTATGAATTCATATTTAAAAACATACATATGATTCTTGTGGTGCTCAAAAAATACACTCAACATGTAGAACTGAAAAGCATAAGAATCATTACGGGTACTAAACAACATCCACTATATGAAAATGTACCAAATTGAAAAGTAAATGTTCTACTTTCTTGATCCTATTGGGCTTTAAGAACTTTAAAATAAACTAAATATCCATTAATAAAACAATAATGGGACACTCCAACTAATTTATATAACACTTTTTTATTGAAATTTATAGGAAAGTGGTCCTTTTGAATGACTTAATTTAGCCAAATGTAGTCAATATTGAATTTCCAAAAAAAATTCACAAGTGTTGGAACAAATTAAAACCTTTCATCTGACACTACCGTTATTATATTTTTTTAAACACAATTCTCAAGGGGGTATCCCATTTACTATAATAAATGGGATAATTGATCCCAAAACAATAAATTTACAAACTTCTAATTTTAAAATTTCATAGAGGTTCAGACTTAAATAGAATTGATGTTTCCTTTTGGGTTTATCATAATCATATTAAAGTCTATGGTGCATCAAAATAGATGGGGTGATCTTAGGAATATCAATCAATTTCCATATTATACATATTTTACACTCACTAAAATGGTCTAGTAGTTTTTTATTCCAATTTTTGAGATACTTTATTAGAAAGTATGGTGGTAAATTGGTCAAAACCTGTTATATAGATGTATTTTAATTTATATATATGTGATTTTAATTCAAAAGTTGGTATATTTTTTATTGAGGTAGGGGATTTATGGATATTGAGGTCCATGAAACAATCTATCTCCTCATGTTTATTCTATAAGAAAATATAATCAGTATAAATGAGATTCAAAACATCATCGATGGTTATATAAAACAAATAATAAACACACTCACGAATTGAAGCACAACATTTACACTTTATCAAAACAAAAAAAACTCAAAATATAAATAAAAACTCAAATAATTCAATATTGAAGTAGAGGGGATACAATAAGAGTATGGTTTGAGGATATAATGTTTTGCATGTGTGTTTTTAGTGAGTAATTCCATCAAATAGACCTGAATAGTTATGTTCTATTCAATGGGATGTTTCATAGAATCATGTATATTTAAACATACCTTTTATGAACTAAACTACATGGAATTTGTACCATGTTGAACATTGATGACCATCTAGGTTATTTTAAGGAATGGACATCCATTTACGAGGGGATCATGTCCTTGGCTGGGGTATCATTTATCGTAAGAATGTATAAGTCTACAGGGAATATGAGATTATTCACTCTTATGAGGATTTACTTGATTACTTTTGATGGGTGTGTTGTTCTCATGTTTGAAATATTCATGAGGATTATTGGATTTTGAGTAACTCTAACCTCTTCTGAAGTATATATGTGGTGAGGAATTATATTCATTGAATCACATAAATCAATAATTTCATAAAAAAATAATCTATCCCCTATAGTGAATGGTATCATGATAATATTTTTATCTTTGTAGTTGGTTTTTACCATTGGTTGTATCATGTCTATGGTATTACGTACAAGGTTAATTCTCTCATTACCCTATATTATATGTCTTTGGGGGAATGTTTATTTATGAAATTTGGCATAGAATGGAATTTTTTATCTTTATCCAACAGATAAATGTTAACTTTTACATTTTTAAATATATCAATGATAACTTTATTAATCATAATATCAAAAATTATCTTGGATTTAGATTTTCTTTTAAGAAAGGGAAGTGTAATGTATTTTTAGGGTTATCTTCAATGATATATGGTTTAACATTTTTCCTTTTTCTTCATTTTAATTTTTTTAGGGTAGGGAAAGATAGTTTTCAAGAGGGGGAAACCTTTTGGGGACAATCATTGGAATAATAAACTTCTTTAACACTATTTAGTGTGATAGAACATACATTACCTTTTTCTATAATATTAAAAATATCATGGGATAATATTTTTCTATAAACATACATATTTATCATACAAATAGTTTTTTCCAATTTCCCCACTTGAGTTCATAGGTCTTAAATAACTGATTTTGTGATTTGTTGGAACTGTATGTTATGGATTTAAAATTTTTTCCACCATGTCCATGAGTCTTTGTTTGGATTTCGGAGGATGAGGGTTATTCCAAGAAGGTGATGGATAATAAGGCTTCATACCCAGACCTTTTTTATAACAAATATTTAGGGTATATTGAGTATCCTCTACACCATTTCTATTACCATTATTTCCACCAGGGCTTGTATTTTTCCTAAATAGTTCTTTCTTAAAGTGTTGTTCATTTTGAAATGGATCCCTAGAAAATAATAATATGAAATACTCAGATGAATCGTATAGTGGGGGTACTATCTAGAAAAATGAGTGATGTCTGAACAAATAACAAATATTAAAGTACCAGGAAGAGTGTGTGAATTACCTTGAGATTGAGAAAATTATACTATATGTGTGTAAATCTAATAATTTTTTTTCATTACTTTTTTGTTGGATTAACTTCTTACCTAATGAACTCCTCATGTGGGTGAAATTCACATATATCAAATTCTTGTGCTTTTTTAATCCATTTTGGCTATTTAGTCACTAGTAGTATCATGGATCATATCAACATGGGATCCAAAAGCTACAATACAATTCTTTCCATGGTATATAGGTAGATTCCCCTCATATAAGTATTGAATAATTATTTTTTCACATATTTGGTGGTGGTGGAAACTTTAGAAAAGTATTTTGAATCTCTTCCATTATTCATGAAGGGTATCTCTTTGTGATTACCTAAGGAAACATATTTTTCTTAACAAATATTGGATGTGTGGAAGGGAATAAATTCTCTATAAAATTTTTCTAAAATTTATTTCATCCCCTAATTTTGGAACAAATATAGAATATCAAGCCTTTGGATACACCATCAAGGGAGATATGGAAGGCCCTAAACATTATGATGTCCAAAGAAACATTTTGGGGTTTACTAGTGGAGTACACAATTTAAAAATCATTGAAATTTTTTTGGTTCTTCAGCAGTAATACCATGGAATTAACGAATTATGTAGATGAGGCATGATCAGAGTTCAATTTTGGTTGCTTCCTAAGGATATTTGATATATGCAGGTTTGTACTCCACATATGAAATGGTGATTTCTTTAAATGTCCGTTCATTTATATCCATGATTTATTTTATTTTCCTCAATTTTTTTTGGTCGAGGAAAAAATTAGGTTCCACAAGGGGTTTCATAGTGTTACTTGATAGACCTACACTAGAAGACCAAATTTTTGAATGATGTGTCCTTTCAAAAATTTAGTCAATTGAGGAAACAATTATTTTCTTGATATTTTCAATAGAAAAATTTGTGAAATTTTTTTATTTAAAATTAGAAAAATATAAATAAAATAATAATAAAATATAATATAATATAAGAGTATATTATAGAACATTAGAGAAAGAATAAGAGAGAAAGGGGCAGAGATAGGTAAATGGAACATGAAAAAAAAAACAAAAAAAAAATTAAAGGTTAAGGGTAATATTGAAAGGATAAATTAATAAAAATGGAAAGAAAGAAATAAAAAGTAAAAAACAATTCTTAGATCCCTTGAAATGGGGGCAAAATTTTGATCACGTCCTTGATCACATCAAATTAAACATTTAGTTTTTTAATTGAATTTCTACAGTATAATAAGAATCTTTTTTCATATCGATGGAGGCTTAAATAATTAACATAAAAATTTATTCTGGATTATAAAAAATGGGAATTATATTTTAGAAAATTTTATAATTTTCTATTTAAGAGGAATGTAATGAAACCATTTGATAAAGAAAATGTAAACTAAGAGATGTGATTAATAGTGATCCACCTGGAGAAATCACCTGATTCTCATCCTTAGTCTCTTCAAGTTAATGTTTATAAATCATTTAACACTTTATTTGTAACAACAAAAAATATAATTTTTCATATTTTATACAAGGATGCCTCTTAGGGTTTGTTTGGAAACACAAAATGATTCACCAGTAAACGTTATTAATAGGGTTATTTTTGTTTGACATCATGAGAAACGACTCACCAAGGAAACACAAAATAAACATGGAATTTTTAATAATAATGAATGTTAGTTTTTATGTGATACCACGATATAAATTTATACAGAAATGGTATATTTTATGTAAATTAATTTTACAAATATGAACAAAAAAACCACAATCGAGAGGGGAATGAAGTGGTTGTGAAGGGTGTGTGAAATATCACATGAATGGGTACCGACAAACATGATCATATGGGATGGAGCCTAATGTATTAGTATATAAATCAATTATATATGAATATTAGATGAAAAATACCAAAAAAACAGGAAATTTAAAATGGCATTGAAATAAATTACAATCCCAAATATTGGTATTGACATCATATCCCTCCATAGGTGATCACAAGGTGTTTATAAATCCATGGAAGGAAAGGATGTCATAAATATTTAATTATAACATCCAAAGTTGTCAAAATCCAACCCGGAGTCAAGAAACATTTGATAATGAGGATTAAGAGTGGTCTTATCGGAAAATACATCAAAATATCACTATAATAATTCAAAATCCTAAGGGACTTTGTTATTATTCATGTAATATAATCCTCCATTGATATATAGCTGGTTTACTGAAAAATACACATGAATTTGACTTAAAATTCAATATCGATGTCTTAATTTGATTTATCTATCCAATGGAGGTGTAATTATCCAAATTGATGATCAGAGTCTGATGTTATGGACTAATATCTAAATGTGGGTTGAATCTGTCTCACTTAGAATTTCATAACATTAGAGGCCTCATTTGGGCTTTTGAATTAATGAATTGGTATACTCGATATTTTTGAGAAATGTATCCAACACAATTTTTCCATATTACACCAGTTTTAAACCCAAATAAGTCTACATATTATCTACTATAAATATTTATATCTAAAATATGCAAGGTATATTATATATTCTGATACTGTTTTGCTGTAATTCCGTCATGGGCTCTAAGAATCACCTCTTCTAACAAACAAATCCAAAAAGTAGGTAAAATTTCAATTTTTAGCCACAATATAAATTAATTAATTGAACCAATTTTAAGTTATTTTATTCATGTTTGTAATTTATAGAAAAAGCATTCTAACATAGTGGTACATGGGTATAAATTAACAATGAATCAATATGTGATCAATTGTAATCCATGGTGTATATGAAGTGAGAAACCCCTCGATATCATGTCATATTTTTCACCATGGGGAGTTTTAAAAGAATGAATTTTTTTTAATATTTGGAGATGAAGGAAGAATATATAATGGGTACCTTATCATTGGGTATTCCATGACAAATTAATAAAGAATATTTTTAAATGTGGAGGCTCTCTATGAGTGTTTTAGTTATCATGTAAGGATATTTCAAATAGGATGTTAGATATATCCTATAAAATGGTCCATAGTTAGGTTATAATTTCTATTTCTATGTATTTAGAAAAAAATTTCATATGGATGTTGATATATCTGTTTTGAAGATATTTTATAAATGAAATGATCTAAAATATGGTTAAGTAAATGGTTTCTTAGAACTATATATTATTATAAATATATTCTAATTATTTACCAAACATTACCTTTAAAAGTTATTTCATTGTTTTCATTAGAACAAGAATATTAAACTAGAGTTAGTTTTTTAGATTTTTTTATGGAAACCATCCATGATAATTTAATAGAAATGATGAAAGGCTTTCTAATCAACATTCAAGGAGAATTTTGAGGTATACATGGATAAATGAAGTTATATTTTTAGAGTTTAGATAAAATTTAAAAAAAATTATTTTTTGATAGTAGAGGAGGAGAAATATATAATTGATTATCTAAATACAATGTAAGAGGTTGAGTAATATGACAAATATTTTCCAATTTTTAAATCGTTGAAGAAATTTTTATATGTTATATTATTGACAATGAAGTGTCAAGTAGGAATATCTTCACCAATTATTTCATAATCAACTAATTTTTATAAGTGGCCTTTATCATTTTGTACCAAATATACTGTAATTAGGATTAGGGGATGTTATTCGAGTGATAATTTGGAAAGAATAGTGTGAGGTTATGTGTATACCATAATAATAAATGAATTGTAAATATACATTTTGTATCAATATATATATATATATATAATAAAATATATGATTGATAGAGTATAACCAGTAATTGCAAGTAGTAGGTGCACACCTTGGAAGTAAACCATAAAAAAACTAAGTCCCTATTTTTTTCCATTTTCATGTGAGGATGATTTATAATATAAGACTGGATTATATCCTAATAGGATGTAAAGGTTGATTTATAAAAAAAACAAAAAAAAACCACTGATTGAACAACCACTATCAATGGTGCAACCCACTCCTTGATAATCAACTAGTATTAGATAATATTGATTTTCCCATTATAAGATCCTAAATGTTCTTGGAATGAAAATATTAATTATCTTAATATTATGCGTTTCCCAATGTTTTAAAGAACAAACTATGAATGTAAATGTATCATTGTACATCATTATCTTCTACTTTTTTTGATGTAAACAACACACCAAAACTATGATTTTACCCCTTGAGAACATTGGTCCAAATGTAATGACTAGAACAATTGAATAATATTTTGTTTCCTGAACATATAGGTTTTATTATGAATCATTAATTAAAACTATATAAGTATAAATTGAAATGTAGCTATCTTTTTTTGACTATTATATAATCTTTGGTCAATTATGATCAATTATCAATATGACCTTTGGAAACAATAAAAATTTTAATGATATAATTATTGTGTATAAATAGAAATTATATTGGAAAAAATAATTTCGAAAGAAGAGTCGATGGCCTCATCCAGTAGACTTGAGTCATACGAAGCTCATTTTGGGATCTTGGAAAGGAGGTAGAGTTATTGGGATTTACTATTGACCAATCCCAAGATGAGTTTCAACATGTTATTCTTGAACAGAATCACATACACAAGAAGTACATGTTAATTGAGATTACCACCTAGGTGATGTTATCCGAGCAGCCCCAAGTGTCTGTCACCAGCGTACACCATACCAATAGGTTTGAGGCAAGTGTTATAAGGGGTTATGTAATAAGGTATTAGTTAATTTTTGTGTGATCCTTATTATAAATAAAATTCTTCTTCTCTCAATTACATTATGAGTATAGTTTTTCTTAAAAAAATAATGAATTATATAAATTTATTTTTCGAGTAAAATGGTAATTTTTATAAATATGTAAATTATTATGTTAAACTGAGGTTTTATTAATATTGTTATTATGATAGTGTTATAATCACTGTTCTTTTAATTATAAATTATGGTTATATTTATTATTTTTTACTCTATATAAGATTATGTATTAAGTTTGATAATAATTATATTTTTACATGATAAAATAGACATTATATTTTTAAATTAAAGTATTCATTTTTAGAATTAATGAATATTTTCAATAATTAATATTTTATTAAAGTATTATTATAAAATTAATTTTATGAATAATAATTGAGTATATAATTTTTATGATGTCAAAGGAAATTTTTATTATGGTTAAAAACTATTTTTTTTCAAAACCTGTTAATTTCCAATAAATGTCATTTTTTTAAAGTGAAAATTCACATATTTAGAAAGTTATTTAGATAAATAAATTATATTTTTGGAATCAAGATTTCTAAATTAACCAATGATGAATTTTTTCATAATTTTCTATGATAGTTGAATGTTTGGGTAAAAAATAAATAACAAATAAATATATAATGTGTTTTATGACATCATAATGACCCAATAGTGATGTAATAAAAAACTATAAATTGTATCTTCATCCATATTTTAATGTAATGTGATTTTATATTTGTTTTATTAATTTTATAATGTCTTAGTAGACCCTATAAGACTTATAATGTATTTTAACATTTTAAAATGGTTTCCTTTAGAGTGTGACTCACCTCCACATAAGCAAGACTAATATTTTAATATTTTTAGCCATTTTCGTTAGAATATTTTTTTTCCAATACCCTTTTGAAAAAACCATGGGATGGTACATGGTTTTGAATATTTAATTATATAGATTCCATAACCTAATTTTGTGAATTAATAAATAATTTCCCTCTCATTTCCTATATAAACCCACCAATGCTCCCACTTCCCTTCACTAAAAATCCTTGGAGAACGTTCCTACTCATCCCTCCACTCTCTATAATCCTCACAAGGTTCCCCAAGCTCTCATGAAGACCCTCCTCAAGCTCTTGATGTCACAGACTAATGTAAGGTATTTCAACCTTTCTCATTTTTGTCCATGATTCTATATATCTATATAACATTTTATTTACAATTATAAATATTGGGGTATGATTTTCACCCCCCATTCTTACATCCATATGTTTGAGTGATTATAGACCTATTTCTCTCTCATTAATCCCTCCCATGTACACCTGTTACCATGCCAAAATTTCATATGAATTATTCCATTTCTCCTCTTTCTTCATGAGTCTTTATTTTGTTACGCCTTATATTTCCAAATTCCATGTGTTGGGACATGTGTCTATATGAACCACTTACTATACATTTCATTTAAAAGTGATGTTATATCCCTTTCTCTCATACAATCCTTTTTTATGATTGATTATGTCATGTGGTTATGCTATTGAAATTGCACCGTGATTTTCAATGCCAAAATCATCATGTAGTGAATATAATGCCCATTTCTCTATCAAGGGTATTCAACTTTATGCACATATACTAATTGATTATAGAGTTTCATTTTTGTATTCTACATTCCTTTTCCATGGAATATATTATGATGTTATATGATCCATGTGGCACACTTGTTCATGAAATGAAATGTTTATAAATGTTGCGCCCAAATAGTGTTCCATTACATTGTGTAATGTTTAGTATCATGATAGGCCATGTGCAATGAGGGATTACTCATGCTAATTCAATTTCACTAAGGGTTTACTCATTCAAATTCATTTGAAATGAGGTCTTATTCATGTTAATATATGTGCAATGATCCTTAGATCATGCTAATATCATGTTGTATGTTGTTTCCACATTTCCATGATGTGATAATTATGTTCTATCATGACTTTGGGTTCATGTTTCTCTTGCTCTCCATTGATATGCATATTTCCTAACATGTATTGTATTTTACATGTTATGCCTTATTTACTCCCGTACTTGTCTTTATAGCTCACCCTTTTCTTATGTATGTCCTTAGGTTATCCCATGCAATACTAAGTACAGAGGAATGTTTTGGTCATGTAAAATAATTTTTCAATAAAGATGTCATATTTTATGTTTTAATTTGTTGTGTAATGTTTCTAATTTTCCAATACACTAGACCTCTCAATAATTATAGTTGAATTATGTGTAATTTCATGTAATAAATCATGTTTAAATATATAATAATGAGTAGGGTTTTTATACCTAAGTATTATAATTTTATGATTTTTTTGTATGTTAATATAAAAGATCAAAATTACAATCTTATTTCTATCCTAGAAAATGTATATAAACAATTATCACACCCAGTCCCAGAATCCATTGAAAGGTGCTCTGATCTTAGTTGGCCACATGGCCTCAAGCATATCTCCCCAAATGTCAAAGGATTCTGTCTAGCAGTGAGGGCCTAGGTGTGTTAGTAGGGAGACTATAACCTCATCATAAGATTATAACAGAGTAGATATAAAATAATATGAAATTACTGTAAGAAATAAATCAATAATACAATATAAAACATCCAAGATAGATATAATAAACGATACTAGAAGAAAGACCATATATAGAATATGATTATGCATGTCATGTATCTATAAAACAACCAAAAAGGTATACCTGGAAGGTGTAAAATACATGTAAAAAATAAAAAGACCAAAAGTATCGATCTAGAATCCTAATAATTAGCTCAGTCTTATTATCCCCATATCATATGTAGTAATCAAGAACCTGTACTAGGTGACTTTCCCTTATGCTTATATATAATAATATAGTCTTTCCATGAAACCAATGGTGGCCTGAACAGGATGTGAGAAACAATCCTAGTAGGCAACCATCCAAAGGTCAAGTGCCATCTAGTAAGGGAATATATAATAATTACAATGTGATGGAGAAATAAAATATATAAAGGAAGTAAAAAAATTAACAAAAAACCTTTAATGTTATAACTTCTTATGGACACCTATCCTCTGGTACTTTCTTCGACGTAGCTGATAATGACTTTGAACAAACATTAGTCCTATATCTTTGGATAGTCATGTTAATTTTAATTAATCAAGAAGCTCCATAAAATGAATTAGTATCATGTAATAAATAAGTCTCTAGACCAGGCATGTAGTGATGTATCTCCCATATATATATGTGATCAACAGATTCCTATCAAGGCCATCTATAGTGTAAAAGTCACTAACCCAATCCATGATTCTGATTTGTCTTGAAAGATATGTCATTTAAATCATTTCATCATCTAATAAAATTAGAACCTAAACCTGCATTTTCCATTCTTTATTTAGAATCTAGATATCACTCCAAGTTTAGTATGAACTAGAATCTTACAATCATATCAATGGAGATTCTTATACTAACCGAGTAATCATTCTAGATGTGTTATAACATCACATCCATTCGAGTCCATCCTTTGCGGTCCAATAAGGGATTCAAAGTATCACCCATGGAATATAATATCAACTACACTATGAGTCCATAATTGGAAATCCATAAGGATTCCGTGTATTACTCAGTCATATAGCATTCATCCCCCTATGAGTTAATCCTTGGTAATCTATATAAAGATTATAAGTGTCAGTTAGTTGTAAGTAGGTTAAGAGACAAATTAGACTATCGATGGCATTCATATATGAAATCTTGTGTCACCCAAATCATATAATCATTCAATCAATATCATTTAATTAATTCAAAGTTCAATACAATATGATCATTTCAATTAAAACTCACCTAAGAGGGTGTCTTAAGTCTTTTCCAAGATCAGAAGTCGTGCATATTAATATACTCACATAGGAATTTAATTTAAAAAGTAAAATCATTCTTAAACAAGTTATTATAGGGAAATAGTCGAGGGACATGAATTCCATTCCATTTTTTTATTAATTAAATATAAATTTAAAATACTCAAGTTACCATCTAATTTACATTTCAATTCACCATTTTAAATCCTATATAAAAAGTAAAAGAGACGCCTCAAGGGTATCCAAACTCTTATTCCACCCATGGTGGCCCATATAATTAGACAACACACATGTGCGGTGGTTGAAACACATGTTTATTAACCTTTATTTTTTTATAAATGGGTTCCATTATTTACATAGGTCATACCAATAAATTAAAATCAGGTATTAAAATCGACTTCAAGGGCGTCACTCTGATAATTGGGCATGAGGAACAACAACATATGTATACACTCTTTGAATGTTATGGAAAATAATGATACAATATACTATAGGTTTTCAGTTTGAATCTATTCTAGTATCATTTATTGATTAGTCTGTGATCAGGAGAAAATTTAAGAATAGGCAATACCCTTGAAAATTAGGAAAATTTGATTGCACCTAAATAACACTTCTGAAACCATGAATAATGGGGAATGACACAAAAGTAATTGAGATCCTATCAGCATGGATCCAAAAAGACAAATGGCACTTGATCCAAATCTGGGATACAGATTCAGTGTAAAATCATAGAATATTATTCAAAGGAAATCTATAAAAATGAAGGTTCTACCAAAGGATAAGAATTAGAAAAATTAGGTTTTAAATAATAATTAGTTAAAAGAAAGCTATTATATTCACCAAAATCCCTAGGTCATATGGTTTTTTCAAATGGTTCGCCAAACCATTCTCTAACTGTGCACCCATTACTATAAAAAAGGTTCACATTGCATGGTTTGCACACATGGTTTGACTAACCAAGCGTAAGTCATGTCTTAGACCACTATCAAAAATTGTAGAAGGTTATAGAATACCATGTACCTAATTCGCATGGTTTTAAGTAGTATGAGATTATACTACTCACTATCAAGCCTCACATGGTCATAATTAACAATGGGGAATTCCCTATGTTTCTATTAACCATGAAAATAAAGAATTTCCCCCACAAAGATGGTTTCTAGGATCAAAAAAGGCATCAGCCACCTCCAAAACCTCCATAAACTCAAAGTTCATTTATATTATGTTGTATTAAATCATTTTAAATTGGAATTTATGGAATTAAAATATTTCATAACTCAAGGAAGAATAATTTTCTTAAAAACATACCCCTTAAAGCAGTATATCACCAAATTACCCTCTAAACGGTGGTTAAGAATCTATAAATAATAACTCTGGTCATTGTGCTCATACATTTACCTCTTGATCCTAAGTCTCGTCATGTACTTGTCTGTGTTTCCATACCACTGATACTAGTTGAATTGGACAACCTCATAGAACCATTGTGATATGATCCACAATTAGAATATGATGCTCCTCAAAGGACACATCTACCTACAACTGAAACTCCTTAGGCAGAAAAGAATGAGATGTCTCTAGATGATAGTGGTATAGTTGATATAAATTGGTTCCAAAATACACAGATCATTACCTTTGAGGTAACTAAATCGATAGGCTATTTCCTCGACTCTCTTTGAAATCTCAAAAGGACCAACATAACGAAATGATTGCTTACCCTGTCTGATGAATAATTCATGACCCGACCTCAGTAAGATGCATAAAAACACCCAATATCTGACCTCAATCTCTATAGGTCTTCTAAAATTATAATTATAAAAATTATATATAGACCGTGCATTATAAATCTTCTTCCATATCAATTAAACCTAACTTGTCGTATCCTAAACAAGACATGGTCCATGAATAGCTACCAATCATAGCTCTAACCAACATTGGGGTGATAATCATGGTGTACTGTATAAATTATTACAAGGTTCCACATAAATAGTTTCATGAATGTTATTGTTGTAGGTAAATTAAATCAGGTGTATATTCCACATGAAAAATGCTTAAAAATCAATGATGCATGTCCACAACATGTCTTAAAAACATGAATTATGCACTTTTAATGGCCATCAGTTTGAGGGTGTTATGTCATGCTTAGAATAGAATTTGTACCTCACACCATATTTATCAATTTCCAGATCTGTGATGTAAGATGAACATCCCTATCTGAATCAATAGTATAGTGAACCCCATGATTTTGTACTATGACACATATATAGAACCTTCTAATCCCATATAATGAAATAGTTTCCTTAATAGGTAGGAAGTTAGATGCCCTTGTGATCCTATAAACAATAAACCAAACTAAATCATCACGTCACAGCTACCTTGGTAACCCAGTCAAAAAATAATTCTCAAATTCATCCCACCCCCACTCAAAAATGGGTAAATTTGGTAAAATTGTGGTTGGTCTCTAATGTTCTAAATGCACCTATTGTCTAGTGGAACATATCATGAAAAATCCTGATACTTCTATTTTCGTACTAGACTACCATTTTGGTGATGTAAATCCCGATAAATCTTGGCAACACTAGGGTGAACTACCCAAGATGAAGCTTGAAAGTCCCTCATCATCTCCTCACATATGTCTTCTAAAACCCTTATGTGACCATGTACTCTAAGAATTTCATCCTCACCTACTATCTAACCAGGATGAGTTTCCTCAAATTTTAGAATCTCCCCTAAGAATAGGACCTCATAATTTGATAGGTTCATTATTCTCTATCAATCCATAAGATTATAGGTCACATCAATGGATGATAAAAAATTTCATCTTTGACTGTCCCACACTTCTAGGTGCATCTTAGAGAACAAATTTATAAGTTTTATTTTTTCAATGGCCTTCTGAAATTCCTATATATAGTCCTCTGGATGAGTGAATCAGCTAATAAATCTCCCTTCCCAAGCATTTAGGCTTTCTCGATGTTGAAATGTTATAGATATTAAACCCATCTACACTTCCTCATATATAGATCACACTGTGTAAATACATTATTGAGGATTTTGTGATCTGTATACAACAGAAAACACTATCATGTAAGTAATGTCTCCTACAACATAATTCATAAGTGATTGTAGCTAACTCAAGATCATGCATTGGGTAATTCCTTTCATGTGTTCTCAAATGTTGAGACCTATACACAATGACTCTATCCTCCTGTATAATAACCCAAGCTAGACCTATACCTCATGAATCAGAGTAAACTATGTAAATCCTTCCCAATTCATGAAAAATATGATTCATCATTGAAGTCAACCTCTCATTTATCTTCAAAAAGGATAAATCTCATGCATATGACCATAAAAACTTCACACCATTCTTAGTTACGTTCATGAGTGGAACTTCTAGTTGTGAGAATTCCTGTATAAAATGACTATAATATCCATATTTCCCCAAGAAACATCATATCTTCAAGGCATTATTGGGATGATACCAATAAAATATTTCTCTCAACTTCATTGGGTCAATAAATACTCTTTCCTCTGAGGTAATGTGACCCAATAATTGAATCTAATCAATCCAAAAATTAAACATTGTGATGTTAGCATATAACTGATACTCTCTCAGTGTATCCAATACGATCCGAAGATATTAGGGAAGGTCGTTTACATTTTAAGGGTACACCAAGATATCATCCAAAAATCCCACAACAAAAAATCTAGATAAGTATGGAAAACTCATCTCATCCATGAAATGAAGAAAACTGCTATGTTTGTGAGACTGAACAATACAACCACGTAATCATATATACCATAAATTCTATGAAATGTTGTGTGAAGTATGTATGATGGTCCAACAATCACCTGACAAAAATCAGATCTCAAATCAATATTTGAGATAAAACAGGATCCTCAAAGATCATAAAAAATATCATCTATCTATAAAATAGTATACCAGTTCATGACCAATAATTTATTCAACATTCATTAATCCACACATATCGTAAGGGTGAGATTCTCTTTTTTGAAAAATAGACCACCAAACTACACAAATAAGTATTTTTTCAAATAAAACCCTTAAAATATAAATCCTTTAGCTATCTATTGAGTTCCAAAATCTCAGTAGTATCCATCCTAGAAGGAGTAATGGATGTTGGTACAAATCCTAGAACAATATCTATAGAGATATATATATCTCTCAATTGAGGAAATCATGAAAATTCATCGAGGATAGTATCACTGAAATTATCAATCAAAAAAGGGATATCAACATGATGTGTTTCAAGGTCATTCATATATAGACTCTCAATCTTGGATTACATCCTACCTATCACATGATTCTCATGTCCATATTGTCTCATCTGGACATCACATTTACCAATTTTAATAAGCTGTTCACCCCTGGTGATGTGAAGGTCACCATAGGATGATAGAATTCAACAAAAAAATGAATGAAAAAAACCATTCCATCTTGAGAATGATGTCAAGACCTTTTATATTGAGGAAAAAGAGTCCCAAATGAAGTGAAAACTGCCAATATCAAGGGGTAACTCCATGAGGCGATGTAAATACTCTATTTTAATTCCTATCATATTTTATAGGATTGTAAGGCTATAATAACACTGAACACTGAGACAAAGGCTCTCCATAATATGAATAGATAAAAAGATGTGAGAATCCACTATATCTAATAGAGTTGACGCTAATTTAGAGGCTACTAGAATAGTTCTTCTCATGGAATAAGATGTGGGATTCATCTCCTTGGGTTTTGGTTTCACTGCATATATCTGGCCTAATACGTGATCCAATGATGCATCCTTGAAACCATAAGAAGATCATCTCCATTGTCTCTATAAATCTGGTGTTTGACTACCACAACCATGAACACCACCTCAACATGATTGGATATCTCTACTACAAATCACTATTTGATGAGAAGCTGTTAACCCTTCTATTGAACATGGAGTCGCTATAGACCCTCTCTCACTAGCTATAGGGGGAAATTTTCGATAGAAGCTCTATAGATGGCCCATCTTGTATCATGATCGACACTAAACTGGGTCTCTTGTGCATTGAGATCTCATGTGTCCCATTCTACCACCTTAGTGGCACCTCACCTGGATACCTATGTATTTTCTCTGGCTACTAATCTCACCTTATGGAATATCTACATGGATCACCCTACTATTGGTTGATGTAGTTCCAAATCTAGATATCGAACCACCCTATCTCACACCTCCATCTGCTCTCAGGTAATGCTCTGTGAGAAGCACTTGATTTACTATTCCAAAATGTTCATAACCCCAATAAAATTCACTTTCAATAGGATTCCATACAAAATACCATCCTTGAAATTTCTTAGCACTAGATAACTTGTCTCCCAACAAAATAGGTGAAAAGCATTGGATCTCTATAAAATAGGATGAGTAATACATGAGTGATAACACAACCTACTCTAGGTGCATAAACTCTCAAGATCTATCAGCAATAAATGTCTTGGTATAGAAGTAGTCATAGAATAATGTATGAAAATCACTCCAAGACATCTCCCAATGACGATACATCTGAGTAATGACATCCCACCATATTTAGGAGGAATTACATAGCTTATAAGTAGAGAGGTTTCCCCTTATCTTAGGTGGCCTCTCAATATGATCGACGATATATTTCATGTCCTATAAGCATTAATATATATCCTATGTTTTTTCACCCCTTGAAAATGTTGGTGGATGTTGCCTCTGGAAATCATGTGTCAACTCAACCATAGTAGGGTATTCAGTGATTCTTCCTGGATAGTATACATGAACTGTATAAAGCCATTGCAAAAATGTTCCTCAAAATCTATGTCTACTGAAAGTATTGGATACATATCATGCACTACTATAGGATCCACTGGTAGCCCCTATCCCACAACCTGTAAGGAGTGATCTTCCTAATCTTCTTACTGTGTGACTAGAGGATGTCTCAGTGGCATACCTCTAAAAATATAAACATCACTCATCAGATCTATAATGACATCAAATTTCACATAATAAATATAATATATCAAAATAGGATAGATAAAATCCTTCAGATATAAGAAAACACCCCTATTACTACCCCTTGAGTTAGGTCTAGGTGATGCACATATCAATATAATGCAATAGATAATTTGTACTACCCACTATAAAGGTCGGGTCTGGGTCATGTTCCCTACTATAGACAATTTTAGTTATATTTTATTTTCATTTCATTTCAAATATATCGAAATTAATTTTAAATGTTTGAACCAAAGGGTTTAATAAACTCCAATACCTAAGGGACCATGTTCTTCATGCCCCAAAATTTTTCATCCATAAAATCCATATCATAACATGTTTTAGTCCGTGGGACTCAAGGTTCATGACTCAATGTGCCACAATTGATTCTTAGTTTTCCTATGTAGCCTAAATAAGAAAATACCGCATAGGTTATGAAATGAACTATAAGAAACAAATGTGTTAATTCAATACCCTACAAAAATATGTATCACACAATAGGTATATAAATAAAAACACCTATCAACATAGATATGAATCAATTAATGAATCCTATATGGAGTGTCATAATGAATGGTAGGTGAATTATAGAAGGTTCCTAATATGATGAGTGAGGTAAAATACCCTAATGTCATCAATTTAAAATAAAATAGAACCCACAATACTATATAAAATAACATCAAAGTTCAAGTACATCACCCAACGTTGAAAAAAAATCAACTAAAATAATCTAAATCTAGTGAATAACAATTTCATTCGATTTTTTTTGCGATATTTTCTGTACACGGGGTAGTTACTCCAATAGAAAACTTAATACCAAAAATCAAATTTCTTTCTATCCATATCTATTGTCTTAAGATGGTAAATAAAACCCCAAAATAATTCTCTGATAAAACATTAAAACATTCCAAACTCTGATTCCACTAAAAGGGTCTCTGTGTATGGTTATCCATGTGGCCTCAAGCGCATCTCCCAAGATTCCTGAGTCTGTTGAATAGATGTGAGGTCCTAGGAGTGTTAATGGGGATACTATGCCTTCATAACTATATTTTCTCATAGTGGATATGAAATAACAAATAAGTATCAAAATCAGTAAATCAATCAGACCATAGACAACTTCAAAGATAGATATAATAAACAATACATGAAGAAAGATCATGCATAGATGATGATGATACATGTCATGTCTATATAAAACATCAAAAATAAGTATACATGGAAGTGGTGCAAAACATTTAAAAAAATGAAAAATAGAAGAAACAAATATACCATAAGAATCAAGAGCCTCAGCTCTATCTTGTGATCACATTATCCTATGAAAAAAATCAAGAACCTATAGTAGGTCATTTTCCCATATCCATACCTGCAATCATATAGTTTTTTGGGTACCCAAAAGGTGGACTAAATAGGGTGTGTGATAAAATCACAGTATAAAACCACTCATAGGTCAAGTTCCATCCATTAAATTAATATATAACAATAATAATGTGTAGGATGTAGTAAAATATGCAAAGGAAGTACTGAAAGTAAACAATCCATAATGTTCTAGGTTCCTCTAAAAACCTAGCATCTGGTATCTTCATTGTCCTAGCTATTAATGACTTTAAAAACAGTCAATCTTGTATCCTTTATAATCATGTTCATTTTAATTAATCAAAAATTCCCATGTAATTAATAAGTATAAGGTAATAAATAAATCTCAAGACCAGGCATATAGAACAACGTCCCCTGTAAAAAAATATGATCGACATATTTTTAACAATTCCATCTATAGGTTATAAGTCACTAAACAAATCCAAGATTTTTCATTGCCTTTTAAGACACATCAATTAAAAATTTTCATTATCAAATCAATTCAGAAACAGAAAATGCCATATTCATTCCTTATTTCGAATCCTTATATCACTCTAGGTGTAGTATGAACCAAGTACCTTACAATAACATCCATATATATCTTCATAAGAACCCAAGAATCCCCCTAGATGTGGTATACAATCACTTTTATTCGTGTATGTCCTTTGGAGGTCCACTATGGGAGCCCAAGTATCACCCATGGCATGTAACATCAACAAATACTGATTCTGTACTTTGAAATCCATAATGATTCCAAGCATCTCTTAGGAATATAACATATATATCGTATGAGTCATTCCTTGGGAAATAATATAAGGTGTCCAAGTGTCACCTGAGATTAAGAAGGGTAGAATCCAAATGAGTCCATCCATGGCATTCTTAAGTGATCCCATGTGTCACCGCATACATATTATTATTGAATCAATTTCATTTAATTCATTAAATGTTTATCACAATGATCATTTAAATTCAAACATACATTAAAGGATTCCTTAATAAATGTCCAATCTTAGAAGGATTTCCTCTTCATTTACTCATATGGATATTTTATTTAAAAAGGAAATTTATGCTTAACAAGCAATTACATGGTAAGAGTATTAGGACCTAGATTCCATTCCCTTTTCATTATCAATTCAATTTCAGTTACAAGTAAAAAATACAATTCAACAGATATTTAAATTAATCAATTGAAATCCCATAGAAAAAGTTAACAACACACCACAAGTTTGACCCAAATCCCTTTCCACCCAAGGTGGTTTATTTACTTAGACAACAAACCTAAGAGATATTCCAAATTCAAGGTTCTTAACATCTATTCGTTAATCAATGGGTTCAATTTATTTCCTACATCATTCCTAACAATTGAAATCAATAATGACACTTGATTTCATGGGATTCAATCAAATAGTTGGGTGCACAACACAATAGACTATATATAAACACTACAACTATTATGGAAAATTACCAAACCACATATTGTAGGTTCGTAGTGGATAGATGATCCAAGATCAGCTCTTGATTTAACTCAAATCGAGAGAAAAAACAATGAATGGATGAGAACCATAAAAATAGGGAACCTTTTCCATCCTTAAATTGCATTGTTGATACCAATAATAATGATTAGTAGAAAAAAATAAATTTATATCCTACAGGTGTATATCTAACATGTAAAAAAATTCTTGATTCTGAGATTGAATGGAGATTTGGTGGAAATTCCTAGAAAAGGTTTCAATGGGAAGACATCAAAATTAAGGTTCTACTAATGGAGGAGAGTTAGGGAAATTAAGTTGAAATAATAATTAATTAATGTAAATTTGGTAAATTAACAATATTACCCGAGCCATATAGTTTGTCTACATGGTTTGAAAAATAGTGTGCCAATTGTGCACCCTTTGCTGTAGGAAAGGGGGCACATTGCACCATTTTACTAATTATTTTCAAACTGTGTCTCAGACCACTATCAATACTATAGATGGTATTGTATGACCTTGAAACTCAAGCTTCATGGTTCATCAAACAATACAAGATCCTCCTTATCACTGTTTTGCCTCGTATAGTTAGATGTAATTGTGTGGATTTTCCTACATGATTTCTACTAACCACTGGACATGCCTTTTTCACCACAAAAATTGGGATCTAGGCCCCAAAAAATCAACTAAAACACATTAAACATTTATAAAATTAAAGGGAGTCCATATTATATTGTACTTAATCATTAGACAAGAAATTAATGGAATTAAATGATTCCATACCTTAAGGAAGAACCATGTTCTTGCAAAAATCACGAGGCTTAATATATCTATGAAAATCTTGGCTAAATTTTAGAGATTATATGATGATTATGTGAAAATAAAAGATGGAAAATTAAAATATTGAAGAAGAATATTTTAATATATAAATATATATGATGAAGAAATAATTTGTAATTAATTAATAAAAGTTAATGAAATTGATAGAAACATAGGAATGTATGGATAAAAGCATGATAATTCCACAATCCTAAAAAAATAATAGGAAATTTTATATACATATTTTCTCATAATATATCATTAGTAGAATCTGGAGATAATATTTCTTAGTAATTACAACACATAATTTTCATTTCTTATGAAATGATAATTATTCTAGATTAAATAAAATAGCAAGAGTGAAATGGATTTTGAAACTATTAGAAAAATAAAAAAATGTAGTTGATGAATATGTATATTCATGTGAATAAGGTGGTGGATAGGATTCTAATAAATATACAATATTGTTTCTTCTTATATCAAATAAATTCCAAAATATCAATTAAAAAAATTCAAGCACCCACATAGGTGTTACAATTGTGGTGGAATTTTATAATTTGTTATAAATTGTCTAATATATAAGATTATGGAATATGAATCACATAAATTATATTGGAAATATCAGTAAAATAAATATGGAGAATAAAAAAGAATAAAAAAAAATCATGTCAATGAAACATGAATTTTTAGATAATCAAAGGTACAAGCATTATGATCAAGGATATTCAAGTTTACTCGTAAAAACCCATTCATTAGATAATTGTAGTAAAAATTTTAAAAATTTCATTACTTATGTTTGAAGATTTCTTGAAACAATATGTATTTAAGATGATATAAGTAAAAAAATAGACTTATAACATATGTTTAAGGCTAAATTATAATCATGTATTGAGAAAAATAAAACACTTGAGAATGAGAAGATGTTTTCATGATGGAAAATAAATATATAACCATATAAATGATGAATTATATCAAGTGGGAATTTTAAAAAATTGATGAGTTCAAAATATTAAAGTATAAAGTTTTTTGGGAAAGACAATATTATAAATAAATAATAATGAAAACAATTCAATGGGTGAATAACTATTTAAGAAACAATAAAAATTTCAAAAATATGTTAATAATATGAAGATTATTATATAATAATTAAGAAAATTAGATGAGATAAAATATTAATAGTTATAAGATATGGAAAATATTGGTCTAAATAAGTGGGTTAATTCTTCTCCTATTTAATATAAAAATAAACACATTTCCTCTAACGGTGTAAGTTCCCAAATATTTCCAAGAACTATTTAGTCTAAGAAAACATCAAAGAAAAACATTACTCTATCAAAAAATGTGTATCGTAAGAAGACATGTTCCCCCTAATTAAATATGGTCATAGTCTATTTCAAGATATCTACACCAATTTTCTGGATAGAAATTTTATATATATGAATGATGAATCATTGGATACTACTATGGGTGTTGAGGGATTTTTAGGGATAAATCCTAGTCATAAGGTCTCAATGTTTCATTTAGGGAAGGTAAATAGATAAAGGCTGAGATATTCAGATAAAATGAGATGATATCATTAAATAAATAAATATTTTACAATTAATTCTTAATAACATCAAACTCAAATTAAATTTCGATTAATGGAATAAATTTTTGGCTGGTGTGAATAGTATGTTCACTGTGTTGAGGAGTGTTTATCTAAATTACATGGGTGTATATCTTTTAGGGAGAAAATAATGGTAAATTAGAAGATAAAGGAATAAAATTGATATTTTTTTTATGTTTCATAAAGTGATTGTAATAAATACAAGTTTTTGATACCTTGTAATTTTTATTCCACTCATATAACTAGTGAAACAAAATATGAAATAAAATGATGTATTATTTGTTAAGTGGAAGAATCACATTTTTCAAAGTTCTAGTAAACTTTGTTATGATGTAAATTATGTTATTTTAAAGAAATAAAATGTACCCTTAGAGTAAATAGGGATGAAATGATTTTTCACTCAATGAAGGAAAATAAATTAGAATCTTTTTTAAATTGGTTACCGTTGAAACTCCATTTTAATGAGCTCCAACAATGAAATCCATTTTTTTAATGGAACACTTATATATATAAGGTGAAGAAGTATGGATAAAATTAAAATGCATTCTATTGTGAGAGACTAAATCAAACTGAAGGGAGAAAGATATGATTTTATCAAAACATTCCAAAAAAGGAAAATGTATCAAGGTTATCACAAAGGATTAAAAATTAATTCCTCTACAAAATTTTAGATTATTCACACTAACATATTTATTCCATTGAGAAAAAATTATACTGAAGATGATCTATATATAATTACATTTATTTATTATTATACATGGATGGAAAATTTCATGTTAATCAAGAACAAGTAAAAAGAATTATATAATTTCAAATTAATTATAACATATGATGAGAAACATCATAGAGATTACATCAAGTAGTTGATATCAAATAATGTGAATAAATATGTTTTCTTAAATATATCTTGTTAAACATGGAATTAAAAAATAATACAGTACACCATATACTCCTTATAGAAATGGTGTAGTAGATAAGAATAATATAAGTGATGTTGCGATGGGTAGGAATGTGTGTTTTGTAAACAAAATATCTTAAACTTTTAGGAGGGATATGGTATATTTTTTTATACATTCATAATCGTTGTTTGATAAGACAAGAGAAATATATTAAGCCATATTAATTGTGGTACAAGAGAATTGAATCAACTAAATAATTTCCTTTATAAGGGATTTCATGTTATTTTTCTGCTAAAAACACTATTCTAGGAAAATTTGTAAAACTTTTTGAATAAACAATCTTCTTGGGTCAATAATAAAATGGAAGTGGCTAAAAATGCTCAAAAAATGATTCAAATTTTTTTTATTGATTTTATGTTAAGAATATTGAAAATTAGTTCAAACAAAATTCTAAAACGTAAATATAATTACACGATTATAGGGGAGACAATATAGTGATTTCAAAAATGTGGAATAAAGTGGAAGATGGTAAGAATTCAATCTCGATAGACATTGATTTTAGATAAATTTATAAAGAAGAAATAGGTGATAAATTTGAGATATTAAAACTTATGAACTTAAAGGATCATTATGGATCCAATAATATAATAATTAATTAAGTTTTTTCTTTTTAAACATGACGAATACAAATACATAAAATAAACCTGGTTGCTAAAGTTGTTAATCATGAATAATAGATATAGACTATGAATGAAAAGAATGATAAAATAGAGAATAATTCATGATGTATGTACCAAGCCTGAAAAAAATGATTTTATTTGTATCAATTTGGTATCATAAGAAATTTAGGATAATGGTAAGGTTTCAATAAATAATTAATGGCATATAATTAGGGGATAATCTTGTAAGGGAAGAAAATATTTTGAATAGAAATATTCACTAGTGGAAGGACTATAAACTATTATAATGTTTTTTAATATGGAAGTACACTAACACTAAAATGTAAATTAAATGGATGTGATTCCATAATTTTTAAACTTATCCATTATTAAAGAAGTTTTTGTTCAATCCATGAATTCTTTATTCCAAGAAACAATAGAAATACGGAATGCATGAGTAAAAAGGGTTTTAATGGATTAAAAATCCTCATAGATTATAGTATAATAAATTGGATAGTTTCCTGAAAAAATAGAATTATATAAAGTAATATTTTTTTGAAAACATTATGAGAATGAACATTTTATATGTCTTTTTATAGTAATAGTCTATATTGAATATAACATACTTGATGAAAACAAAAAGGCTAGTTGTTTGTAATTTCTTATGAACTTTAAAAAACATCATGAAAATTATGTCCAATGTGAAATGAAATACATTCTAAGATTGTATATTTTTCATAATTATGGATACATTTTCATATCCCAAGATAAATACTCTATAAAGTTTTTAAAATAGGTTGGAATTGTAGCACCCCAAGCTTCCACGGTACGCTTCTCTTTGAATAATAGAGCAGCGGGTGTTGTACGAAACCTCGAGTTATAACACACTAAGACCAATCAAAGTAGCTGTTATGAATAGTAAAACCCACTTTTTGAAATTATATAAATTTTATATTTCAAAGTGGACTTCATTTTTGGATTAGGAATATCTATATTATCCTATGTTTAATTTTTGGTAATTTTTTGACCGCTTACAATTTTCTATGAATAGAAGAAATACTCAAAAACAACTTTTTTAACCAAAATAATTTATATTGATAAATTATACTATTGAGTGGTTTTAAATTACAATTATAGTATATTTTTACCATTTTATCCAATGGTGTTCATTAGAATTAATTTCACTTTGAAATTGGACAAAAAGATTGTCAATCTTTTGATTGATATTGTTTCTTGAAAACACGCTATTTGTTTTGACAACGAGAATTAATTATAAAATTAATTAATACAACTTATATGTTTGGAATATTTTAAAATAGAAATCATTTTTTAATTTGGAATATCAAATTTATCTTAGAGTTAATTTTTTCTATTTTTCTGAAAAACATCAATTTTTTGATGAATAGTGAAACCACTAAGTGGTAGTTAAAAAACTGATTTTTCATTTAAATGAAATTTTACCAACTCTATTATTTGAATTTCAAAAATCCGAAATACATAATTTTCATTAGGAAGTAAAATTTGGTTCAATGGGATTAAAATAATTTTTGGTGAATAGTAACTTTTAAGTTCTATAAATCACGATTAAAGGTAATTAGTGTAATTTAAGGTAAATATAATGTTATAATAATATGAAATTTCCTTTACACTTGTCCTACCATTTTTGGGTGAGTCACGGCCAACCAAAAAAATCAATGGGTCAACTTGGGGACCCCATAGAGACACTTGGGTAAGAAAATGGCATCAATAACTTTTTATTTAAAGTAAAAATAAAATTGTCACAAACACGTGTTGTTTTACAAAAACAATTATTACATGGGGTTATATAAGTTAAAATTTCGACTATAAATATTCATTGGAAAGATAAAACTATTTTCTACATCATGGTAATTTTTCAATAATTTTTATACATTAAATAAATAAATTTATTTATGACAGCATGATGAGGCTTTGATTACTTCATTGATGAACGATTTATATAAAATGAAAAGATAAGGTAAAATCTAAGACTTACACTTTTCTAAAACGTATTTTATGGGTATATTTCGAACCCTTATCACCTTATCCTCGAAATATATCATTTTGAGACCTTTAAATTCCAAAAAAAGAATTTCATAATAAAGTAACATTTCATAACTTTCCAAGAGTGCCCCTCCTCTCCTCTTATAAAAGGCCCCCACCTCTACCACCTTATTCACACCTTCAAAGCCATTTGGATCGACCAACCTCTGCCAAATTACTCTCTAAAATTCCCTCTCTTACTCCTAGAAGCCTCACTTTGGGCAGAAGTCTTCCCAAGGAAGCCTTTGTCTCAAATAAAAAAGAGTTACCCAATTTTAAGGTAATGTGTTCTTTTATGTTCTTTTGTTTTATTTTTATTCTCCAACCCCTTACACTCTTTTATTACTTTATTTTGTAACAACACCAGTATCTTCAATATACTAGGATTTTTTTATGATATGGATATGATTTTCACTTATACACACCTTCATCTAATTGTTAAAGAACATACAGTTTCTGTGGGTGGCGAATTACTACCTCACGAAATGATGATGGTTCAATCATATTTTAACACCTCTCATGGTGACCATTAAGATGTCACTATATTTATATATGATATATATTATGTTTATGTTTTCCTTATGCTTATTTATTTTTCATCTATGTAATACCTTTATAATTTCCATTATGCGTAAACACGATAATTTCATTTTAGGAAGTGCGGACTACCACCCCTCAAAGTGATTTGAATCGTTAATGCCATATATGGGACATATAAAGGATGGATTAAATGATATTATATATGATATTATACTGGAAATATAGCATAACTTTATATCATTATGAGTTAATTCCATTAAATATGAAATATAAATGAAAGTAGCGTTCATGCATACATACGGATTACCGTCTCCATGAACGGTGCATTTCATTTCTTACCTCTAAATGTTATGTAATATTATAAATGAATGTATATACTGGATATATATGATATATATGATATCTATATCATGAATATAATTCTGGATATAATGGATTTTTTACAACATGAACAACTTGTAATTATAAGAAGTTTATTTTTGACTTAAGTACCAAAGATCGACAAAACGACCGTTATTAACTTAAATAATTACATAATGTTCATAACATGGTAATAAGTGATAAAAAAGGAATAATGAACTTGAAAAATTTTCTTATAAAAGTTTAAATTAACTCTATTTTATTATTCAGGAGGTTAAAGAACGTTCGAGTCGAGTTGGACACGAGGTAAGGGAACTTCTTATCCCAATTTCCGTTCATTGGGTTAATCTCCTACTTTCAAATTATTTCATGATATTATTATGTCCTATATTGTATTTGTACTTTATTTATGTGTACTTATAGTGAATACACATAATATATCTATTTTATTTAAATAAAATGATCTTTGTAAGGGACATCGTCTCAATCTCCTTTCATTGAGGCATATTTTGTTTTATACACAACATTATTTTATATCGTGTATAAACCCCTTTGACTTTTATGTTTATTCAAAAGGAATATTTTTTTATGAAGAGTTTTACTAAATGACAAAAGGGAATGTTTTTTTGTCATACATATGTGGTGACAACGACTTGTCCCCCGCCATGACCATTATTTGAGTTTCGGCTTCCTCCACAAGCCATAATTTTTTTTAAATGAAAAATAAATACCAAGTTTTACTTTTCATTTATTTTGGTATTGAAAATGGTATTGATAATGTTTTGATTATATTAATGTGTTGTATTGATATCTTGTGATTGAAATGTGGAAATGTTATGTTTCCTTTATGAATGTTTTATGTGATACAATTATGTTATGGTTCTTGGAAATTGTTTATTATATGTTTAAAAAAATTCATATAAGGAATGCATTGGAATTAATAAGTGACGGGTGGAGCCCACTATAGCTCCTCGATGAATCAGTAGGTCTCATGAGACAAACTAGTGTCTTGGCATAAGGCCTTGACAAAATCTTATTTGTAGTCTTGGCACGATGCGATGGCTACGTGGTTATGATAGTCTGGCATTTTACTTTCCATCATTGCGAAATTGGTTATTGATATTGCATGTGATTATTCGACTAGTATAATATCCATGTGAATAAGTAAATGGAATTATTTCATTTTATTTTTTTCCTATATTATTCTTAAGTTCAAGTTTAAAACACTTTTTTTAGTTATACATTCCCTTAAATGTTTATGTTTATTTATGAAAGTTTTTGCTGTATTGTTATCCTTACTGAGCATCTGAGCTCACCCCTTTTTATGTTTTATTTTGCCAGGATGTGAAGAAATCTTTTATGACTGACCTACAAGGATAGTCTTAAGGGGATATAAGTGTTTACTATAGAGACTATGTTATTTTGATTTTCTCACCTTATGATGTAATGTAACATTTATGTATGTATCTAGTGTTTCCAAGGCTACTAAACTAATCGGTCTTTCGAGACGCGATCTTTTATGATCATGCCACTGTTATGAAATAATGCACCGACTCTGGGTAACTGGGGTCAGGCATTACAGTTGGTATTAGAGGAAATTTAGTACTAACCTTAGAAGCTAGATTTAGATAAAAAATGATTAGATCACATAGTCCTAAGATAGACTTTGGGGATTAGTATAGAAGAACTTCCTAGAATTTTGGTATTATATAGATTTTGTGAGTTTTCTGAGTAATACATCCCTATCTAGATACGAGCAGGTAGAGGCGGCTCTAGCACAGATGTACCTAGGGGTAAAACCCGAAAACACCGCTTTGAGATAGACTCTAATAGGAACTGGTGCATGACAACGGGCCTTGTTGCACTCTTGGTTATGACACTCCCAGGGGATATGCTTAGGATAATTCTCATTTTCTTTACAAACCATTATGAAGGGTTTATGAGTATATACTTCCTCAAAGAATACATTTTTATGATTATGGATTATATCCATAAATTGTTAAATTTATGTTAAGTGTTTTTCATGTTTGTTATTATGTATTTTGATTCGTAAAATAATATAGTTTATGACATTTTTTAGAAACGGCACCTAGTGGAAGGAATGGAAATCGTATCAATGAATGCACTCCATGTAGGGATTTCCTATAACGACCCATACTTTACATACATTGTTATTACTTAAAAATTGAATCATACTTATTGCAACATATAACAAAACCATGAAAGGACCGTATAGGTATAGTGTCTTCAGAAACTGGGAAACATAAACAACTGGTTCATAAAGCGTCTACACTGTCTCCCATTTATTTCATCATATATCTAGTCCCTTTTGGAATATCTTACTTAATAACCTTATTCCTAACCTGGGGAAAGAAATCATACAAAAGGGTGAGCTTAAATGCTTAGTAAGGGTAAACAAAATAAATATCAATCACATCATATTCATAAGAACATAACATTTTGGAAATCATAACCTGCAAAAGAAATCATAATTTCATAACATGGGATAAATCATAGTAGTGAAATGAAATCCCAATAATCATAAATTAAAACATGAAACTTTGTGGAATACACACATAATCATAGGGAATCATTTCTTATTAGTCTAGACTCATTTCCAAGACTATCTTAGTGGACAATGTCTATTTCTGAACCGAGTTCACTCCTCGTTTCAGTCCTGTTTCACTGAACCGGTTTAACCTATTATTCCAGCCATGTATATCTCATGAGATATAAAATCTTTACCCAATTCATTGGAGGGAGATATAGGTCCCACCCATCTCATAATGATACCATTCTTATATGTTCCAAAAAATCATAAATCATACATCATTTCATAACCCATGTAATAAAAATGGGATTCTTAAACAACATGACATCATAAAACAGTTCATATAAGATAAAGGAATTCATAAAAATAATTCCATCACAACATAATCAAATCAATGTAACAATAGGTACAGAAACAGAACCCAATATTATCTTAGATGGAAGACAATTTTTATAAAACACTCGAACTCCATTCTTGATAAAAATAGCCTTTCTACTTCAAAAACATTTTCCTTTCTTAACATGTCATACAATTTTAAACTAAAAGAAGTAGATTAAAAATAAACTTGAAAATTTTTAAAGGAATCTTCTTGTAAATAATGTTTTAAAAATCCATTCATGTCGTATAAGTTAAAAAACATTCTTCTCGTACTTTTGTCGGAAAAGTCAAAAAGTACCTCGTACGAAAAATGACAAAAGATTCATTTCATATCTTTTACTAAAAACTCACCAAAGGGTAAAATTGGATTTAAAAAACTGCAGGTGTATGGAAATAATATTACATATTGAGGAAACATGTATGTGGATGATAAAATATTCCCTAGTAAATTCGGAAGTATAAACAATCTCGGATAAAAATGAGATTGTGATATTTTCCGTTACCTTAGGCCCGATTTGCTTCGTAAGTGTCCGAACCTCCTGTATAATGATTTAAATAATGTTATTGACTTATTCGATAATCATAATTGTTGTTATGATATCATATATGGTCATATTATTAGCTTCTTATTAGTAATATTTCATTTCTACTTGTTATTCGGGTGTTTATTACTTTTTGTTCTTATGCGTGTTTTGTCGAATAAATTCTTATTCTTATATACAGGTTATAGATACCGCATTTAAATAATGGTATTAGTGTAGTATATATCATATTCATTCATTCAATTCATTTATATAATCATTATGCAATGAAGATCATGTATAACGAATCGCATCACATCGTGGAGACGGTATTCCGTACGTACGTACGAGCGATGATATCGTTCCCATGATCGTGGACTTGTATTGGAGTGTATGTATAATATTTCAGAATCAATACCACTTTACAATAATCATATATATTCATTACTTTCACCCTTATACCCATCCAAGTAAGGTGGTGGTGGAAAATAGATTACACCACGGTGTGGAGACGGTATTCCGTACGTATGCACGCACGGTGATTTCATTTTCCGTAGGATGGATAAGAGGTGAATTAGGGTTGTTTTATATTTATAATAAAATATTAGTATATGATTGATACTGAAGTAATTACCTCATAATGAAACAACTAAAGAAGAGGGAGTAGAAGAATAATGGAACTTGAAGAAAACGGTAGAAGGTATTACCTCTTTCTCGAAGTGCCTCCTTTAAACATTCTCTTAAGGCACTAGAGTTGGTATTTTGATAAGAAAAGTACCTCTAGTAGGTTTCTAAGGAAGTGGGGAAGTGAAATGGGCAGGGGTTGGCCGATCCTGAAGGCTCAAATTGGTGTGAGGAAGAGAGGGAGGAGGTGACCTTTTATATGGAAAGAGAGGGGCACCTTTGGAAAGTGTGGAAATATTATTTTATTATAAACTTATCTTCGGTTTCAAAAGGTCCAAAAATCATTACAGATGTAGATAAGATGACTCATGGTCGAAATAAAATTATCCAAACAGAATTGGACTTGTTTTGGAAAATATTTTAATCATTATAATCTTATTTATTTAAATCATTTATTAATGAGGTAAATATTTCATCATTATTGTGTCATAAATAATTTAATTTATTTTGTGTCTAAAAATTATAAAACATATATCATGATGTAGGAAAGTATATTTATCTTTCTAATGAATATTTATAGTTGAAAATATAATTTATATAACCCCTTATAAAAATTAATTACTAAAAGATTTTTGTTAATGTCAATTTTGTCTTTACATTAAATTAATTAATCCAAATTGTCATTGTCACTACCAAGTAACTCAATGGGGTCCCAAAATTGACCCATGGATGCCCATTGTCGGCCAATACTCATCCAATAAGGTTAATACAAGTGTCAAGGTAATTTTTAATTATTATAATATTCTTTTAACCTTGAATTACCCTATTTACCTTTAACCGTAGTAAATAAAAAAAATTACCGTAGTTACTATTCATAATATCAAAAAATAAAAGTAACCTATTAACATAATTTGGGCCCACTGATTCCAAATATGGAATCAATTTTCAAAAATTCAAAACACAGAAGTTTCAGTAATTAATTTAAAATTAATCCCGTTGTTAAGAAACGGGTTTTAAAATTTAAAACATTGCCAAAATTTGAAATGTTTTTACATATGAATTCAATTAAAAATTAATGCTTATGACATACATTATATTAAATGGTAAAAATATTTTCTATTTATACTTTAAAAACACTCAATATTATAATTTAACCATATAATGTATTGCGATGAAAAATGTTGTATTTAATTAAAATATTGTCTGTTTTTAAGAGATAATAACTATCAAAAGATTGACACTTGTTTATGTCTGGTTTAAATGTGAAATTACATCCAATGAACAATATTGTATTAAATTGTAAAAATATATTCTAAATATACTTTAAAACCACTCAAATTAATAATTTATCACTATTAATTATTTCGATTAAAAAAGTTGTGTTTAATTATAATTTAGTAATTTTCACTATTCATCAGAATATGAAAGTTATCCGAAAAGTACCAAAATTTTATCCTAAGATAATTTCGATATTCCAAATCCAAAAATGAAATTTAAAAAATTTCAATACGTGGTTATTTCTATTCATAACGGATAGTTTTAATAATATTTTAATTGCATATCGTTGTTTAGTGAAACTCGGTATTGCGTACGATGCAAGCTATCGAGGAAGGCCGCGGTTTCATGTAAAGCAAACCAAGCTAGTGTTGTCTGTAGTGAAAGATTCCTTTGATGATTTATATAACATAAAAACAAAATATTTCACATAAAAGTATCAGGTGTTACATTCTACCCCCCTTAAAATGAATTTCACCCTCGAAATTCGTCACTTTGTAAAAAAAAGATGAGGATACCTCTCCCTCATCATATCCTCAAGCTCCCACGTAGCTTCTTCTAATTGGTGGTTCCTCCATAAAACTTTCACCAAGTGGGTGGTCTTGTTCCATAGGACTTTTTCACTACGATCCAGAATCTCTATCGGTTGTTTTTGATAAGAAAGATCTTGCTCCAGCGGTATAACTTATGAGCTGAGTAAATGTGAAGGATCGGGTATGTACTTTCTCAGGAGAGATACATGGAACACATCGTGAACATGAGAGAGATTCGGTGGAAGCGTCAATCGGTAAGCTACCTTCCCAACACGATCTAGTATTTCCAAAGGGCCGATATACCTAGGGCTCAACTTTCCCTTCTTTCCAAATCTCATGACCCCCTTCCAGGGGGATATTCGTAAGAACACTTTATCACCCACTTCAAACTCTAGGTCTTTTCTTCGGTTGTCGGCATAACTTTTCTGTCGACTATGAGCTGCTCTTATGTGTTTTTGAATAGATCAGACATTTTCTGCCATCTCATCAACAAGATCAGGTCCTAATAGCTTTCTTTCCTCAACTTCATCCCAACAAGTTGGAGTCCTGCATTTCATTCCATAGAGAGCTTCATAAGGAGCCATCTGAATACTGGAGTGAAAGCTATTATTATAAGAAAATTCCACCAAAGGTAGGTGTTGATCCCAACCACCTTTCAAATCCATAGAGCAAGCTCTCAACATATCTTCTAGAGTTTGAATTGTTCTCTCAAACTGACTGTCTGTCTGAGGATGATAAGCAATGCTGAAACTCAACTTTGTATCTAGAGTATGTTGAAGACTTCGCTAGAACTTCGAGGTAAATCTCGGATCCCAATCAGATATAATAGAAAGTGGTACTCCATGCAATCTTACCACTTCCTTTACATATATCCTGGCAAGCTGATCCAGAGAGAAAGCCTCTCTAATAGAAATGAAGTGTGCAGACTTTGTAAGACGATCAACTATGACCCAGATAGCATTATTTCCTTTGGATGTTTTAGGAAGTCCTGTGACAAAGTCCATAGTGATATTTTCCCATTTCCATTCGGGTATGGGTAATGGTTGTAACATCCCCTTAGACTTCTTTCTCTCAGCTTTAACTTGCTGACAAACCATGCATCGAGAGACATATTCAGTAACATCTCTCTTCATGTCATCCCACCAGAAGTACTCTTTCAGGTCCCTATACATCTTCGTGCTTCCAGGATGAATAGAGAATGAAGAACTATGAGCCTTATCTAGCAGCTCCTTCTTTAATTTGGGGATGGGAGTAACACAAACACAATTCCTGAACTTTATTATCCCATCACAATCAAGGTTGAATTCAGGAATATTTCTAACCTACATTTATGACTCTACATCTTCTTTTTGCGCCTCTTTAATCTTGACATGTACAGATGGTTTAACATTTATTTGAGAAAGATACGATTTCCCCCCTTCCATTATAATTCCAAGATCCATCCTTTGTAAATCCATAAATATTGGATATTTTTTGATCCTCATCATGGATAAACTGGCATGGTCTTGTCGACTTAATGCATCTGCCACCTTGTTTGCTTTACCGGGGTGGTAATGAATTGAGCAGTCATAATCATTAATCAGCTCTAACCATCTTCTTTGGCGCATATTCAGTTCCTTTTGTGTGAAAATATACATTAAACTTTTATGATCAGTATAAATGTAACACCTTTCTCCATAAAGATAATGCCTCCAAATATTTAATGCAAATATTACCGCAGCTAACTCCAAATAATGTATTGGGTAACTTTGCTCATGGATTTTCAACTGTCTTGAGGCATAATCTATCACCATATCATTTTGCATAAGAACACACCCCAACCCCTTCTTGGATGCATCACTGTAGATTAGAAACCTTTCTCTACTACAAGGCAGTGTGAGCACAGGTGCACTGGATAAGCTTCTTTTCAACTCCTTGAAATTCTCTTCACATTCATCCATCCAAACAAACTTAACTCCTTTGTGAGTCAACTTGGTGAGTGGATTAGATAATCGTGAAAAATCGTTCACGAAACGTCGATAATATCCAGCCAAACCATGAAAACTTCAGATCTCAGTTACTGTTGTTGGTCTCGACCATCTTTCGATAACCTCCATTTTTTCTTGATCAACAGATATCCCCTCTTTTGAGATTATGTGACCCAAAAATGCAAACTTTTGAAGCCAAAATTCAAACTTTGTAAATTTTGAATAAAGCTTCTCCTTTCTCAGGGTATTCAATATAATTCTCAAGTGATCTTCATGTTCTTCCTTGCACATTGAATAGACAAAAATATCGTCTATAAAGACTACCACAAATTGATCAAGATAGTCTCTAAAGGCTCTATTAATCAGATCCATGAAGATAACAGGGGCATTAGTAAGACCAAATGGCATCACTATAAATTCATAGTGTCCATACCTTGTACGGAAAGCCGTGTTTGGTATATCCTCCCTTTTGACCCTTAATTGATGATACCTTGAACGATGATCAATCTTGGAAAATTATTGAGCTCCGCGTAGTTGGTCAAATAATTCATCAATGCGTGGGAGAGGATATTTGTTCTTGATAGTGATCTTGTTAAGTTCTCGATAATCAATGAAGAGTCTCATTGATCCATCTTTCTTCTTAACAAATAGAACAGGTTATCCCCAAGGTGACACACTAGGGAGTATTAATCCCTTATCATGATTCAATTGGAGTTTCTTCTTCAATTCCTACAACTCAATTAGGTCCATTCTATAAGGTGTATTTGAAATAGGCAAAGCACCCGGTACGAGTTCTATTGAAAACTCAACTTCACGATTTGGTGGAAGACATAGTAATTCCTCTGGAAAGACATCATTAAACTCCCGTATAATGGGCATATTATTAATCGTGAGTTTCTCACCAACTATTTGAGATAAATAACCTTCATTTAGTGGAATCAAGACCCATAAGATAGAAGAAATTTCCACTGGAAGGTTATGTTCATCCTTGCATCGATAGATGATCATAGATTGATCTGGAATATGAAATGTGACTTCCCTTATTTGGAAATTGATATGAGCTCCATATAAATAAAGCCAATCCATTCCAAGAATTACATCAAATTCCACTATAGGAAGGATCACAAGATTTGCAGGAAGCACTTTCCCACAAACTTCAATAGGGGAAGAATTGTAAACTTTTGATGCGACTGTTGTTCCATTAGGAGTTGTCACAACCAACTCAACATATAATTGTTGAGGTAATATGGTGATACCATTAGAAACTTCTTCAGAAATAAAAGAGTGGGTGGATCCAGAATCAAATAAAACATTTTCTACTTTAGAGTGGACGGTAAGTGTACCTTTCACCACATCGTTATCATACTCCACATCGCTGATAGAAATTGCATGTGACTTTCCTTTGTCTTTATACATAAGATTTTGTTGACGTCGACCATCATCATCAACCCTTGGATTTGGGAATTGATTGGCCAAATGATCCATCTCCTTGCACTTGAAACATTAAAGTGTAGTAGGTTCATTCTGTGCATCCCTTCCTTTGTTTGCATCATTAGACATCTTCTTCCCATTATTGCGGTATTCAAATGCTCGATGACCTTCCTTTCCATATTTGAAACATTTACATGTCCCTTTAATACAACTCCCTCCATGTTTCTTTCCACACATTGAGCATAAGGGAAAGCTCATATTCTTTTCAGTGTGCTCTTTAGATTTTCCTTTGAATTCTATTTTCCTCTTCTTATCAAACCCATATGACTGATGGGTTACTCCAATCTCTATCTCAACATTGAGAGCACATAGAATGATTTCCTCATAGCTATTAAAGTCCCTTATGGCTAAGGCCCTTAGAAGACTTGGTTTTAAGCCACTAAAGAATCGATCGATCTTAATCTAAGGTTGGATAATAATACCAGAAGCGTACCTTGAAAGTCTTGTAAAATTTGCTTCATAGGTACCAACAGATTCATCATCCTTTTTCTTCAGTTCAAGAAACTCTTTCTCCATCTTTGTTCAGAGAATATGAGGGAAGTACTTATTGAAAAATAACTTCTTGAAATCGTCCCATTACATGGACTCAATTTCATCCCTTTGCCTCGTATTCTTAATAAAATTCCACCATTGATCAGCATCTCCTTCCAAACGATACACTACTAGGATGACTTTATCATGTTCAGAACATTGAAGAACTGAAAATATCTTTTCAGTAGTACTAATCCATTGTTCAGCAACTAATGGATCAGTAGTCCCGCTGAATGAAGGTGGACGCTGCCTTATGAAGGATTCAACAGAATGTTGCTCCTTCCATTGCTCGTTTAGAAGTACTGCATGATTCATAGCTTGAGAAAGTTGTGTGAGAATGTCTGAAATATGTTTCATTCCAGCTCCCATAACATTTGGTTGCTCAGGGGGTCAATCATTGCATTGCCCGTCGCATTCCGCTTTAACACGGTTCCTTCGGGTTCCATCCATTGACTAAAACCAAGAAGAATAGTGTGAGAAACACTAATTATAGTAGGAAAACCACATAATCAAGAATAAAATTTCACACTTAAGGTCTTATCCTAGGTTATTCATGGTCATTTCTAAAACACTAAGATTGTGTTCTATTCTTAGACATATCCTTAAGATTCTTACTAAGGCTTTCAAATCGTAGTTTCCAAAGGTTGACTATACCTTTCCTCTGATACCAACTGTAACGACCCTTACTTTACATACATTGTTATTACTTCAAAATTGAAGCATACTTATTACAACATATATCAAAACCATTAAAGGACCGTATAGGTATAGTGTCTTTAGAAACTGGGAAACATAAAGAACTGGTTCATAAAGCGTCTACACTGTCTCCCATTTATTTCATCATATCTATAGTCCCTTTTGGAATATCTTACTTAATAAACTTCTTCCTGACCTGGGGAAAGAAAAAATACAAAAGGGTGAGCTCAAATGCTCAGTAAGGGTAAACAAAAGAAATATCAATCACATCATATTCATAAGAACATAACATTTTGGAAATCATAACCTGCAAAAGTGAGAATAATTTCATAACATTGGATAAATCATTGTAGTGAAATGAAATCCCAATAATCATAACTTAAAACATGAAACTTTGTGTCATACACACATAATCATATAGAATCACTTCTTATTATTCAAGACTCATTTCCAAGACTATCATAGTGGACAAAGTCCATTTCTGAACTGAGTTCACTCCTCGTTTCAGTCCTGTTTCACTGAACCGGTTTAACCTGCAGTTCCATCCATGTCTATCTCATGTGATATAAAATCTTTACCCAATGAATTGGAGGGAGATATAGGTCCCACCCATCTCATAATGATACCACTCTTATGTGTGCCACAAAATCATAAATCATACATCATTGCATAACCCATGTAATAAAAATGAGATTCATAAACAACATGACATCATAAAACAATTCATATAAGATAAAGGAATTCATAAAAATAATTCCATCACAACATAATAAAATCAATGTAACAATAGGGATAGAAACAAAAACCTATATTATCTTAGATGGAAAATAATTTTGATAAAACACTTGAACTCCATTCTTGAGGAAAATATCCTTTCTACTTCAAAAACATTTTCCTTTCTTAACATGTCATACAATTTTAAACTAAAAGAAGTTGATTAAAAATAAACTTGAAAACTTGTAAAAGAAGATTCTTGGAAATAATGTTTTAAAAATCCATTCATGCCGTATAAGTTAGAAAAACATTCTTCTCGTACTTTTTTCAGAAAAGTCAAAAAGTACCTCGTACGAAAAATGACAAAAGAATCCTTTCATATCGTTTACTAAAAACACACTGAAGGGTAAAATTGGATTTTAAAAATTGTAGGTGGATGAAAATAATATTACAAATTGAGGAAAAATGGATGTGGATGATAAAACACACCCTAGTAAATTACGAAGTATAAACAATCTCGGATAAAAATGAGATTGTGATATTTTCCCTTACCTTAGGTCCGATTTGCTTCGTAAGTGTCTGAACCTTCTGTATAATGATTTAAATAATGTTATTGAATTATTACAGAAACATAATTACTGTCATGATATAATATATGATCACATTCTTAGCTTCTTATTAGTAATATTTCATTACTACTTGTTATTCGGGTGTTTATTACTTTTTGTTATTAAGCGTGGTTTGTCGAATAAATTCTTATTCTTCTCTATAGGTTATAGATACCTCATTTCTATAATGTAATTAGTGTAATATATATCATATTAATTCATTCAATTCATTTATATAATCATTATGCAATGAAGATCATGTAGAACGAATCACATCACATCGTGGAGACGGTATTCTGTACGTACGCACGAGCGATCATATCGTTCCCATGATCGTGGAATTGTATTTGAGTGTATGTATACTAATTCAGAATCAATAACACTTTACAATAATCATATATATTCATTAATTTCACCCTTATACCCATCCAAGTAAGGTGGTGGTGGAAAATAGATTACACCACGGCGCGGAGACAGTATTCTGTACGTACGCACGCACGGTGATTTCATTTTCTGTAGGATGGATAAGAGGTGAATTAGGGTTGTTTAATATTTATAATAACATATCTGTATATGAGTGATACTGATGTTATTACCTCATAATGAAACAACTAAATAAGAGGGATTAGAAGAAGAATTGAACTTGAAGAAAACGGTAAAAGGTATTACCTCTTTCTCGAAGTGCCTCCTTTAAACTTTTTCATAAGGCACTAGAGTTGGTCTTTTGATAAGACCAGTACCTCTAGTAGGTTTCTAATGAAGTGGGGAAGTGAAATGGGCAGTGGTTGGCCGAGCTTGAAGCCTCAAATTTTTGTGAGGAAGAGAGGGGGGAGGTGCCCTTTTATAAGGGGGGAGAGGGGCACCTTTGGAAAGTGTGGAAATATTATTTTATTATAAACTTATGTTGGGTTTCAAAAGGTCAAAAAATCATTAAAGATGAAGATAAGATGACTCATGGTCGAAATAAAATATTTCAATCAGAATTGGACATGTTTTGGAAAATATTGTAATCATTATAATCTTATTTATTTAAATCATTTATGAATGAGGTAAATATTTCATCATTATTGTGTCATAAGTAATTTAATTTATTTGGTGTCTAAAAATTAAAAAAAAATATATCATTATTTAGGAAATAGTTTTAGATTTCTAATGAATATTTATAGTCGAAAATATAATTTACATAACCCCTTATAAAAATTAATTACTAAAAGATTTTTGTTAATGTCAGTTTTGTCTTTAAATTAAATTAATTAATCCAAATTATCATTGTCACTACAAAGTGGCTCAATGGGGTCCTAAAATCGACCCAAGGATTCCCATGATCGGCCAATACTCATCCAATAAGGTTAGAATAAGTGTCAAGATAATTTTGAATTATTATAATATTCTTTTAACCTTGAATTACCTTATTTACCTTTAACCGTAGTAAATAAAAAAAATTTACTGAAGTTACTATTCATAATATCAAAAAATAAAAGTAACCTATTAACAAAATTTGGGACCACGGATTCCAAATATGGAATCCATTTTTCAAAATTCAAAACACAGAAGTTTCAGTAATTAATTTAAAATTAATCTCGTTGTTAAGAAAACAGGTTTTAAAATTTAAAACATTGCCAAAGATTGAAATGTTTTTACCTATGAATTCATTTTAAAATTAAGGCTAATGACATAAATTATATTAAATGGTAAAAATATATTCTATTAATACTTTTAAAACAATAAATATTATAATTTAACCATATAAATTATTGCGATGAAAAAATTTGTTTTTAATTAAAATATAGCGTGTTTTTAAGAGATAATAACTATTAAAATATTGACACTTTTTTATGTCTGGTTTAAATGTGAAATTACATCCAATGAACAACATTGTATTAAATTGTAAAAATATATTCTAAATATACTTTAAATCCACTCAAATTAATAATTTATCACTATTAATTATTTCGATTAAAAAAGTTTTTTTTAATTAAAATTTAGTAATTTTCACTATTCATCAGAATATGAAAGTTATCCGAAAAGTACCAAAATTTCATCCTAATCTAATTTCGATATTCAGAATCCAAAAATGAAATCCATTTTGAAAAATAAAATTTACAAAATTTCAAAAAGTGGTTATTATTATTCATAACGGCTAGTTTTAATAATATTTTAATAGCATATCGTTGTTTAATGAAACTCGGTATTGCGTACGACGCAAGCTATCGTGGAAGGCCGCAGTTGTGTGTAAAGAAATCCAAGCTAGTGTTGTGTGTAGTGAAAGATTCCTTTGAGGATTTATATAACATAAAAAATATATTTCTCATAAAATTCTCTGGTGTTACATTTCCCTCTTGCTCAAGATAATTATAATGGAGTTGGTGATACAACGGGTGCTGGTCAACATATCACCGTACTGGGAAAACTCACTCAGGTTATGAATAATAACCTTACTCGTATGGAGAACCCTGATCCACAACGTGGATGATCAATGTTAGACCGCTTCCTAAGGAAACAACCACCAACATTCAATGGGATTAAAAATACCTTAGTAGCTGTGAAATGGATAAATTCCATTGAGAAAATATTCCATGCCTTGGGGAGTAGCGAAATGGATAAAGTTGTCATGGAAGTTTACCGCCTCACTAGAGATGCCAATCAATGGTGGTCGCTGATTCGAAACATGGAGGAAGATGATGAAGTATCAAATATGGAATGGAGGGAGTTCAAAGAGATTTTTTTAGAAAAATACTTCCCTCGTGACCATCGAGCAGATATGGAAAGGCAATTTCTGAGTCTAAGAAAAAAGGAGGATGAGAATGTCACAAAGTATGAGGCTAACTTTACATGGTTAGAAAGGCATGCATCATAATATATACCTAAACCAAGAAGTAAGATTGATCGTTTCTTTGTTGGGATAAAACTGTTTCTCCATCGATCCAGAGTCTCACAAGCCTTCTCGTCATAAGACGATATTGTCTCGTGTGCTATAAAGACTGAAAATGAATTCTATAAATCTTATGATAATAAATTAAAGCAAGAGAAGAATGGTACAATGGAACAACATATAGATAAAGGGAAAAGGGAAAGAAGGATTTTCCATTATGTGATAATTGTGGGAAGAATCACCCTGGTACTTGTTTGAAGGGAATGAGAGTATGTTATAAGTGTGGTGAAAAAGGTCACCATGCTCGTGATTATAAGGGAATGAAAGAGGATATCAATGTTGAATGATACAATTTTAATGAAATGGGGCATTATGCAAATGAATTCCGTATGCGCCAAGGAATCATACCTCAAAAAAGGCCAAGGGAGCAAGGCCAATCTTATGCTATTACTACAGTTGAAGTGGAATAAATAATGTATTGGGGATTTTGGACTCAACTATTATATTTTGGTTATAATAATAATGTGATATATATAATATTTTAATACAGTACTTGTTGTTTTAATTAAGGTTTAAATATGATGAAGGTAATCATATTATTTGTATGTGACAATAAGAGAAACATTACGTTGTTTGGGGAATCTGATTTTACAATTGATTTTGGAATTTAGAGACCTTTTAGAGAAAGTCTAGAAAGAGGTATTTTGGATAACTATAAAGGCTGGGATGGATTAATTATAACATTAGATAGTCTTTTTTATGGTTAAAACATTTCTGAAGATTATTTTTGGAATATTATAGTATTATAGTTTCAGGAAAAGGACAACCTGCAGGTTGGGGGATAACCCATCGCGTCAGACAAAGCTGTAGGAATCGAACCCACAACCATAGTGCAACATGCCTTTATTACCTACCACTAGCCTAATGTAATTACCTTGGTCATTACAAAATAGTTTTCGTAATCAAAATGGTATGTGTTAATATTTGGAACTATGTATGAGTAGGATAAATATAATATTTTTGAGTTCAATTACCTTTTGGAGTGAAAGATGGGTTTGTGGTAAATATTTAGTAAGGAATGAATGTCTACATGACAAGTAAGTATATTTCCTTATGTTCTTAGTAAATCTCATAAATAAATTCTTGAACTTTATGAAAGGTATCTTAAAACAAAAACGTTGTCGGTTAACTTTTCATATTGGGGAATCAAAGACCGTTTAACCAATCACATATTTGTGATTTTCTTGTTGTTAACTTCATCCTAATCCTTTTTTATACAACTCTCCCTCAAACCTTGATGGTTTTTTTCCTCCATATCTATGTTTTTATATAATCCTAGTATTGGAAATATTGGGTGACCTTTGAACTTCTCTTTCTTTCTTTTAACGTTATATTTTTGTTAACCTTATTTCCGATGTGGGTTTTCCACAAAGGTATTTTCTATTTTCATCATTTTATTTTCAAAGAACATTTTGAAATTGTAAGGACGCAATTTATTGAAGGAGGGGAGAATGTAAAACCCTAAGCTTCCATGGTACGCTTCTCTTTGAATAATAGAGTAGCAGGTGTTGTACACAACCTCGAGTTATAACACACTGTGACCAATCAAAGTAGCTGTTATGAATAGTAATACCCACTTTTTGAAATTATTTAAATTTTATATTTCAAAATGGACTTCATTTTTGGATTTTGAATATGAAAATTAGCCTATGTTGAATTTTTGTTAATTTTATGAGCACTTCCAATTTTCTATGAATAGAAAAAATACTAAAAAACAATTTTTTTACCCAAAATAATTTATATTTATAAATTATACCATTGAGTGGATTTAAAGTATAATTATAATATATTTTTACCATTTTATCAAATAGTGGTCATTAGAAATAATTTCACTTTGAAATTAGATATAAACAATTGTCAATCTTTTAATTGATATAGTTTCTTAAAAACACGCTATTTGTTTTGACAACAAGAATTAATTATAAAATTAATTAACTAAACTTATATTTTTGTAATTTTTTAAAATATTCATAATTTTTGAATTTATAATATCAAATATATCCTAGGGTTATTTTTTGGTATTTTTCTGAAAAACATCAATTTTTGATGAATAGTGAAACCACTAAGTGGTAGTTAAAAAACTATTTTTTCATTTAAATGAAATTTTACCTCCTATGTGATTTGAATTTCAAAAATCCGACATACATCATTGTCATTAGTGAGTAAAATGTGGTTCAATGGGATTAAAATAATTTTTAGTGAATAGTAATTTTTAAGTTCTATTAATCGCGATTAAAGATAATTAGTGTAATTTAAGGTAAATATAATGTTATAATAATATGCAATTACCTTTACACTTGTCCTACCCTTATTGGGTGAGTCATGTCTGACCAAGACAATCCATGGATCAACTTGGGGACCCCATGGATCCACTTGGTTAATAAAATGACAGTAATAACTTTTTATATAAAGTAAAAATAAAATTGTCACAAACATGTGTTGTTTTACTAAAAAAATTATTACATGGGGTTATATAAGTTAACATTTCGACTATAAATATTCATTTTAAATCTAAAAATAGTTCCTACATCATGGTAATTTTTTTATAATTTCTAGAAATTATATAAATAAATTTATTTATAACACCATGATGATGTAGCGATTACCTCATTAATAAACAATTTAAATAAAATGAAAAGATAAGGTAAAAAATAAAACTTACACATGTATAAAACCTATTGTATGGGTATATTTCAAACTGTTATCACCTTATCCTCGAAATAAATCATTGTGGGTCCTTTAAAATCCGAAAAAAATCATTTCATAATAAAGTAACATTTCATGACTTTCCAAGAGTGCCCCTCCTCTCCTCTTATAAAAGGCCCCCACCTCTACCACCTAATTGACGCCTTAAAATCAATTTTTCACGGCCTAACTCTGCCAAAATACTCTCTCAACTTCCCCCTCATACTCTTAGAAGCCTCACTTTGGGCAGAAGTCTTCCCAAGTAAGCCTTTGGCTCAAATCAAAAAGAGTTACCCGATTTTAAGGTAATGTCTTCTCTTATGTTATTTTGTTTTATTTTTCTTCTCCAACCCCTTAAACTCTTTTTATTACTTTATTTTGTAACAAAACCAGTATCTTAAATACACTAGGATTATGTTATGAGAATTATTTTATTTACACATACTCACACTTTCATCTAATGGTTATAGAACATACTGTTTCTGTGGGTGGTGAATTACTGCCTCACGAAACGATGATTGTTCAATCTTCTTTTAACACCTCTCATGGTGGCTATTAATATGTAACAATATTTATATATGATATATATTATGTTTAGTTTTTCCTTATGATTTTGTATTTTTCATTTATGGAATACCTTTATGATTTCCATTATGGGTAAACGAGATAATTTCATTTTAGGAAGTGCGGACTACCGCCCCCTCAATGTGATTTAAATCGTTAATTCCATATGTGGGATGTATAAAGGATGGAGTAAATGATATTATATATGATATTATACTGGAATTATAATATACCTTTATATCATTATAATTTCATTCCATTAAATACGAAATAGAAATGAAAGTAGCGTTCATGCGTATGTACGGCTTACCGTCTCCATGAACAGTGCATTTCATTTCTTATGTCTAATTATTATGTAATATTATAAATGAATATATATATAGGATATATAGGATATATATGATATCTACATTTTGAATATAATTCTGGATATAATGGATATTTTACCACATGAACAACTTTTTATTATAAGATGTTTATTTTTGACTCAACTACCAATGATCGACAAAACGACTGTTATTAACATAAATAATTACATAATGTTCATAACATGGTAATAAGTGATAAAAAGGCAATAATGAACTTGAAAAAGGTTCTTAATAATGTTAAAATTAACTCTATTTTATTATTCAGGAGGTTAAATAATGATCGTGTCAAGTCGGGCATGAGGTAAGGGAACTTCTTCACCCAATTTCCATTCTTTGGGTTAACCTCCTACTTTAAAATTATGTCATGATATTATTATGTCCTATAGTGTATTTGTAATTTATTTATTTTTACTTATAGTGAATACACATAATATATCTATTTTATTTAAAGAATATTATCTTTGTAAGGGACATTATCTCAATCTACTTTCATTTAAGCATTTTTTGTTTTATACACAAGTTTATTTTATACTGTGTATAAACCCCTTGGACTTTTATGTTTAATCAAAATGAATCTTTTTTTTATGAAGTGTTTTACTAAATGACAAAAGGGAATGTTTTTTTGTCTTACATATGCAGTGACAGCGACTTCTCCGCCACCATGACCATTATTTTAGTTTCGGCTTCCTCCACAAGCCATAACTTTTTTAAAATGAAAAATAAATACCAAGTTTTACTTTTATTTTATTTTGGTATTGAATTTTGATAATGTTTTGATTATATAAATGTGTTGTATTGATAACTTGTCATTGAAATGTGGGAATTTTATGTTTCCTTTATGCATGTTTTATGTGATACGATTATGTTATGGTTCTTGGGCATTGTTTATGATATGTTTAAACCTTTTCATATAAGGAATGCATTGGACTTAATAAGTGAAGGGTGGAGCTTGCTATAGCTCCTCGATGCATCGGTAGGTCTAATGAGACAAACTAGTGTCTTGTCACAAGGCCTTGAAAAAATATTATTTGTAGTCTTGGCACGAGGCCTTGGCTACGTGGTTATGATAGTCTGGAATTATGCATTCCATCATTATGAAAGTGGTTATTGATATTGCATGTGATTATTCGACTAGTAGAATATCCATGCGAATAAGTAAATGTCATTATTTAATTTTATTTTTTCCCATATTATGATGAAATTCATGTTTAAAAGGCTTTTGTTTTAGTTATACATTTCCATAAATGTTTATGATTATTTATGAATGTTTCCGTTGTATTGTTATCCTTACTGAGCATCTAAGCTCACACATTTCTATGTTTTATTTTCCCAGGATGTGAAGAAAAATTTAATGACTGACCTACAGGGATAGTCTGACGGGGATAGAAGTGTGGACTATGGAGACTATGTTATTGTGATTTTTTCACTTTATGGTGTAATGTATCATTTATGAATGTATCTAGTGTATCCAAGGATACTAAACTAATCGGTCTTTCGAGAATTGATCTTTTGTGATCATGCCAATGTTACGCAATAATGCACCGACTCTGGGTTACTGGGGTCGGGGCGTTACAGGAATAGATGACTTAAAGGATGTTTGTACACCAATATGAGTTGTAATTAAGCTATAGAAGGATAAGGATATAATCAATGTTAATAGAAATTAATTTTTTAGAATCATTTTATGTTTAAGTTATCTTCTAGATTCATGGTCATAGATATCTTAAACAGTAACTATTTTTTAAAGAGGTCAATTTAATATAAATAAGATTCATATTTCGGGAGAAAAATGATTACTGGTATATCTTAACAACACACTAATTGTTGGAATATTGAATATATATAGTTTAAAATAAAATCTACCGGGATTCAGAGATACAAAATGGGAAGGTGATTATATTGATTGAAAATACACACCTAGTGTAAAATTATTTCTTGGTTAATATTATGTGTGTTGGAATAGAAAATAGTGAAATTAGGGACACATAGAACCATAAAAGTTGAATATGAAGCTAAAAAACATTCTTGTACATAGATTATATGGGGTAAAGTATAGATAGAATATTCCTATGTAAATATAGAGAATCCATTAAAGTCTATTTTGGATTATCATAGCACTAGTGAAATATCAAATAACTATATGTAGTTGTCAATATTAAAGCCCGTTGACACAAGGTATAAATTTAAAAAATAAATAGTAGATAATATATATTTCAATCATTAATACATCCCTAAAAAGAACAAATTATTCATATAATTCCTAAATAAATTCAAAGAGAGATTTTGTTTTACATTTGACTGAAACATCAATTATTGTATTCACCTATACCTTTTTAATGGAAAGGACCCCCAAAATATGATAGAATATACATCCACTAAGAGAGGGCTGTTATATCTCTCTGAAAAATGGAATAGTGTGATTCTTCAAATTATCTATATATTATTAATTGTTATATTTTTTTTGTTCATAAATTGGGGAATGATTAATGTGGGGGTGAGAAATAGTTTGTATGGACAAAATTTCATATAACGTAGAGACAAAATTCTCTAAAAAAATTACCTTATGTGATATTTTTTGTGTCAAGAGTTTTCTATTTTGATAAATTATCATGTCTGATGAATTTTGTAAATTATTTGAGTGAAATTGAATGATTTTGGTGATATAATGAAACAAACATAAAGGGGTATATTGAAGAACATAATAAGATTTATGATGGGTTTTATTTATTTTCTACTATGTAGTAGAATATTAGGGAACCCTTTGAGATTGTACAAGATATTTTTGGAATACTTCTAAGATGATATGAGAATACTTTAAATAATTAGACATAGTTATGGAGTTATTTGAAGTAATTTTAAATATTATGAATATAATTTTTCTACGTCTAGATTCATATATGAAATATTTTATTTTTATCAAAATATTCAAAATACATCAAGAGATCACTGTATATATATATATATGATATTTATGAGTCAAATTTAATCTAATTAAAAAAAATTCATATATATGAAATTTGTACTTACGTTTGATATTTATGTGGGTTGTGGTAGAAAAATTATATTGCAATTTATGCATAAATTTGAAATATTACAAATCAATTTCATACATAATAAATTTATACATATGAAATATATTTATGTTAGAAAAGGAGGAAAAATGTAGATGAATTGATATATAAGAATTTAGAGTTCATATATAAAATATTTTACTTACTAAAGATAAAAAATGGAGAAGACATATGATATATACCATATTTACATGATACCTAAAATGATTTAATTCCTATGGGATATAATTTTAAAAAGGATAAATAGTTTCATATAATTATCGCCAGAAAGAAAAATTATTTTTTAGGAGGATAAATATAAATGATAAATTTTTGTTCTAATGTATGATATTTTAATGAGACCAAGAAAATGAAATTGGAAAACAAAATAATGGGTAAGATGATTCAATGTATGTTAAACATATTTTATTAGATTTTTAATATGTTATTTAAAGTTTGAAATATCTATGAAAGAAATTGTCATAATTATGAAATGTAAGATACATTCCTCGAAAGCATTATGAGTTTTCTAAAGATGTAGGATTTGTAGTGTATGATAAAAACAAATATAAAATGATAAATGAAGTGATAATCAGTTGTTAGAACATCATAATTTCATTGTATCATTGTTATTAAAGTTGAGATTTGTAGTTTTAAACAACATTCCATGGTAATGATGATTTATCCATCAAGACATTTAAGGATTAAAAATAGTAAATGTCATAATGATCATCGTAGAATAGGATCCCTAGTTTAAATTTAAAAATTGTGAAATGTGCTGACAAAAATTATCATTCCATAATGGATTTCATATTTTATAGGAAATGTCAAACTACTAGAGCTGAAACTCATGTGGTCACCATGATAAGTTTTCCAAGTGTATTAAATTGTAATAGATTAAATGATAAAGGAGAAATAGGAAAATGAGGATATCATGACATGGTGGATGTCTAAAGTAAATATATGAAACATGGAGGCCTACTATTGTAATTTTAGTTATAAATGATTAATTAAGTGGTTTAAGTTGAAATAAAATTTCATAGACCTACTATATTATAGATCAAGGTGAGGAATGCATTAAAAGTTATGAAGTTATTAAAGAAATGGAAAATTGGATATAGAGATAGGAATATCTATTAGAGTTTTTCATAGAGTTATTTTTCATTGTCGATAAGGCCATACTGGCTAAAAAATGATTTTAATTAATTTTTTCTATTTTTTGAAAGAGAGTTTCACATTAATTTTATTTAATGAATTTAGTAAAAACATGGTTATCAGACTAGTGGTCTTTTCTAGGATGTATTTTGAAAAATATGACATGATTAATTAATTTAAAAATTGTGATAATTAATAACCAATAAAAAATGAAAATCTTGAGAGGTCATTGGTTAAAATATATTTTTAGGAAAGTAGAATATGGAGAAACACAAAAAATTTGAGATTAAAGGGGGAGAAATATATCCTTAAGGATCTAACGGTAGTGAGAGAGATTAGATCATATAATCAAGATATTCATATGTTATTATTCCAGAATAAATGAGTATATTCTATTTTGTTGATTTTAAAGGATCAAGTAGGATGATTTTCACCAAATATTGAAGGAAAAACCCAGAAATAGAAGGGTCATTTTTCTTTGTATCATATCTTCTTTAAAATAGTATATAGAGAAAATTATTCCAATGGGAATATAGAAATCACAGTGCATAGATATATGTATAAAAGAAGAATGATGTGATTGTTAAGATGCCCAATTTATCCACATGCCTATATTATAGAAATATATGACTTGAGGTGTATAATTTACCATAGTAAGGAGTATGAACCCCATATTTGGACAGAACCTTGTAAAAAGTTATATGTTTCCTTATTTGACTCATTTCCTACATATTTAGGGGATCCAATGGTATAATCTTCAAGTATATAAAATCATAATAGATTATAGTGGTTTATATATACTAAAGGAAAATTAAAAATCAAAATTCATTCTACCCCCATCATAGTGGTAAAATTTGAATATGGTATCATCCATGTCACATTAACCCTTTTGGGCTAGTGGTTGGTCATTCCATATTTCCAACGGGTTCCACTATCTATTTTCAACTACTGGTGTTGTTTTCACCATGAAAATGTGGTGGTGTTATGAGAACATGGTGATCAGGTTCAGTGGTACATCCCTAGAAAGGTTTGTTAAACCTTGACCATTCGTCCATGCCATAATGTGACTATGGGTAGGGGTATTACACCATAACCAATATAGACACACCATTGCAGGGATATGTAAACTTTTTTAAAAGTGTAATTAAATGGTTTTCAAGTTAAAATCATCACAAATGAGTGCTAAATGTTTCATCAGGAGGTGTCCTAGAAGCCTCTCTTCTCCTTGGGTTTATTCTCATCAAAGTAAAGACCTACATAATTTGGGATAAGATTCCAGTAATGTTTATCTCAATAGAGTACAAAATTTAATATTCAACATTTTCCTCTATATATGTTATGTTTCTCGTATTTTTTTCCACATGTTTCTTAATTTATGTCATAAAATTGGTATTTTTCCAAATTTTGGGTAATATTTCTCTTATAGATGATCCATCAAACTTTTCTCAGTGGATAATCTTTTAGTGGATCAAGGTAGGTATTCCCTAACAAAACCCTATGGTTGTTTTCTCATTTCATGCATTATGTGGAATTTAGTCTCACTACCAATGTGAAATTGAATAGAAAATAATATGTATTATTTTCCATTAACCTAACAGAGGAATGGAGGAATGTTTTGGTCCACTATACACCCTTGGGTTGTTATAACTCAATAAAATGGTTCTTATTGATCTTGAACCAAACTTAAAGTGTATTTCCCTATTTTCATAGAACTTAAATGGATTTTACTAAGGTTTTATATTTAAATTATAAACCCTAATTTATTTATTTTTAAACATTTAATAAAGAGGGTGCTTGTATTGATGTGGTGGGACTATATTATTCCCCATAGGGTTTTATCTAACTAACCTATTGCATTTGGCTAACTGAAGTAGACTACAGCGGGATTTCATCCCCCACTAGATTTTTGAGCCTAGTTAGTCATAACTAGAATTACTTATAAATATTGGCCGAGTATGGATAGAATAATATAATTATCATATAAAGTGTTTTAAATGTTATTGCAACCATAAAATTGAATCATTATATATTTTCATAAATTTTTTTATTATGGCATGTTGTGATATCTTGGTTATGTTAATTGGGTGAAATTACCTTTTTGTTTTTGAGGGGCATGGTGGGTCCGACATGCCCGCTGTAATACACTAAATATAATAAGATATTCTATTCTGAAAAGATTGTATATTTGGGACAGAAATATTTTATACACGATGTTAGGACATTAAACTTGAAGGACCCTGGGACACCCTGAGAGGGGAGGGGTGAATCAGGGTGACAACTTTTTCTTTAAATGTGATGGATCTTATTCTCACGTTGGTAGGAACTTGTTGAACCTGTTTGATGAATATGATAATAAAGCAAACATTCACATGCAGAGAGAAGACACAACACTTTTTACATGGTTCACCACTAAGGGCTACGCCCAAGGAGCATACACCGACATGTTTTCGGTCGTACCAAATTCTACTAATCTTCACTTGTTGTGGATTACAATGGTCTGAGAACATTCACTCTGTCCCAGGCTCACTGCCTTTACAATGGTTCAGGGATAGCTCACTGCTTCCCTCAGGTCACTCCTGTTGACTGCCCCTGGCTCACCACCCTTGGTGAAGTCACGCTCAGTTTATAGACATGAACGTCTGTTCATCATTGCATAATAATTCATCCTATGTTGTATGTAGATGCTCTGTTGAAGTCCTACTCTCCTCAAAAGATTATTCTCACTTTGCGCTGAGTGTACCGGGCGATCTTCCAGCTTTTGTGCAGCTTCAAAAGGACATATGTACTTTAACAACCCTGGTGCGCTTCTCCAATCCCAGCGCGCAAGTTTCAATCTCGACGTACAAGTCACTTGAACAGTACAAATTCAGCATGGAGGTGACACCAAACTACATGAGCGACACTACCTCCTTCAAAACAAAACTTGCGCGATGTTGCGCCTTTAACTCCCCAACTGCCTTGGTCACGCAGTCAACTATCGTCGCGCAGCCTCTACTTGCGTGACCAAACAACCACTTGCGTGAATCAAAAACTTTCACAATGAGAGGTAGAAAATTCTATATGTATTGAAATTTGTTGTAAATGAGGAGGGGGTCCTCTATTTATAGGCAAACTGGACCCCCTGCGCGGTGGCGTGCAAGTCTTCCCTCGGCGTGCAGGTTCCGGCGCGCAGCTCATCCTCCCTAGCCTCTATCGTGCTACTCACTTGCGAGACCACACAAATACTTGCGCGACCTTCTTTCTATTCCATATTTTGATGTTATGATCTTGAATAACAATAGGCGCGCAAGTTTCCAGTCATCCTCGACATCGGCGTGCAAGTCTTTTCACAGCGTGCAGGTCACTTGCACGACCAGCCCAAAACTTGCACGACCCGTATCCCTTTTCCATTTTCCCATGTTCTGATCTAGAAAAAAATATGGTGCACAAGTTTTCCCTTCATCAAGTACACGGCGCGCAAGTCTCTTTTCCAAAAACACTTTTCTCCATTTGTCGATTTTCAGGCCTGAAAATTTTCCAAACACTGGGAAACGACGCCACCTTAAGTACTGTTGTCTGCTTGAACTGTATGATCTCTTTGCTGATACACATTCTGAACTTCTACTGAGTATTGACAACAAAAACAAATCATATTCCAAATCATGAATAGAAGACCATGGTTCCAACAAATCTCCCTTTGCGTTTGTTGGCAATCAGAAAATAAATTCAATAGATCTGCATCAATTGGCAAACCAAAAACGCAAGAATCAACTTTGACAACACTCTAAGTCTACGTGAGAAATGATTGGTGTAGAAAAAAAGAGAGTAAGATTGAATTTCATTCCAGTGTTTTGGAATTCTCAATGATGCCCAAGAATCATTACATGATCGATGAAATCCTTCTTATCCTTCTCATCCTATCAGTGACACAGAATTCACATTATGTCACAAGAGCATTATATGCATGAACATTCCTTAATTAATTCCTTTCTCCCCCATTGACAATAAAGCCAAATCTTGGTTATTTTTTAATTGTTCATCTCAAACCATACTCCCCCTGGATAGTATCTCCCCCACAAACCTGCATCACATCCATAAATAGATAAAAATAGTTATCATAATCGGGGAGAGGGGTATTGTGTAACCTCATTATGCACTGGGAGGGGGCTGAACACTGAGGTTCAACCGATGCTTCTCAAACACAGCCGTGAACAGTGGCTTGGTCAGGATATCATCCACTTGATCATTAGTTCCCACATGATCCATTCTAATCACCCCTTGTTCAACTTTTTATTTGATAAAGTGACACATGATTTCAATATATTTCGTACGGGAATGTTGAACATGATTATTTATAAGATCTATTGTGCTCTTGTTATAATAGTAAATCATCATTGGTTGCTTTATCTCATCACCAATATCTATTAATTGTTGCTTCATCCATAGTAGTTGAGTGCATGCCTTTGTGGCAGCGATATACTCAGCTTCAGCAGTACTAAGAGAAGTACTTTCTTATTTCTTGCTTAACCAGAAAACACATTTCTGCACAATATAGAAGGCTCCACCACTAGTGGAATTTCTGTCTACTACATCACCAGCCCAGTCAGCATCAGAAAATGCTGATAATTCATTGTCCCAGCCTGCAGAAAAAAATAACCCGAAGTTATGTGTACCTTGATTGTACCTCATGATTCTTTTTACTGCCGCCATATGTTCCTCTTTTGGATTACTCTGAAAGCGGGCCGCAAGGAATGTGGCAAAGACAACATCTGGCCATGTCACTGTCAGTTACAGTAGGCTCCCAATGATCCTCCTTTACATGGTGGAATCAACAGAGTCCCCATCCTCATGCTTTCCATGTTTAGTTCCAACTACAATCGGAGTTGACATTGGTTTGGAGTCTTTCATATTAATCTTCTTCAGCAGCTCTCTTGCATATTATTCCTGAGAAATGAAAGTGTATTCCCTATTTTGAATCACCTGCATCCCCAAGAAATATGTAAGCTCCCCAATCATAGACATTTAAAATTCATATTTCATGTGGTTAGCAAATTCATCCACTGATTTCTGCCTGCTGCCACCAAATATGATATCATCAACGTAGACTAGAACCATGAATTGATATTTTGGATAATTCGTCACATATATATTGTGATCTACTCCTCCTCTTTTGAATTCCAGCTTCTTGAGATATGAATCCAGCCGTGAGTACCATGCCTGTGGTTCCTGCTTCAAACCATATAGAGCTTTCTTCAGTTTGCAGTCCTTTGCTTCATCAGTACCCAAAACAAAGACCACTGGTTGTTCAATGTAGACTTCTTCTTCGTGTACACCATTCAAGAATGTTGTCTTGACATCCATTTTATATACTTCATATCCTCTTTGGAGTGACATGGAAAGGAAAATCCTGATTGACCCCAGTCTAGGCAATGGAGAAAAGGTTCCTTCAACATCAATGCCTTCAATCTGGGAGTATCCTTTACATACCAGTCATGCCTTGTTTCTGATGACACTTCAATGCTCATAAAAATTATTTTTGAAGATCCATTTGGTACCAATCACATTGTGACCTTTGGGTATCTGGATAAGATCCCATGTCTGATTATTGTCAATCTGATCTAATTCATCATTCATGGATTTCACCCAAGATTCATCATTTTCAGCTTCTTCGAAGGAGGATGGCTCTACAAATGATAGAAATGTAGATTTCGTGTTATCCTTCATTCTTCTTGTTTGAGTGGGTGCACTCCTATCCCCAATTATGTTGGATGGATCAATCTCATCTCTTCGATTTCTCCTACGAGGATCAATAGCATTCTCTTCAGCCACATTTTCTTCTTCAGATTCTTCTTCTGAGTCAACATCATGATGTGACTGCTGAGTGTTTTGTACAACTTCCTCTATTTCTACATTTGTATTTTCTTCACATTCACTTTCTTCCGAACTTTCTATCACATTATCATATGGCGTCCTTGAAGAATTTGTGTTTTTCTCTACAATTATCTTAACATCACGGCTTTCCAAAATCCTTCCTAAACGGTTGTTGAAACATTTGTAGGCATTTCTGTTCATTGAGTAACTGAGGAAATTTCCTTCATCTGCATTATCTCCATACATTCCTTGATTTCCTTCTTTGTTCCTGATGAAGCATTTACTTCCAAAGACACGAAAGTATTTTAAATAGGGATTTCATCCATGCCATAATTCATATGGTGTCTTCGTCTCACCCAAATAAAGTCTTGTATGATTCTGAATGTACACTACAGCTTGAAAAACCTCTTTCCAGTAATGTCGTGGAATACAACTCTCAATCAGCATAGTTCATGCCATGTTGTTCACCTGTCGATTCCTACATTCAACAACTCCATTTTGTTGTGGAGTTCTCACAACAACTACCTCATGCTATATCCCCTGCTTCTCCAGAAAATTTTAAAATTCAATGGATGTGTATTCTCCTCCATTGTCAGATCCCAACACTTTGATTGTTCGTTCAGTATCATTCTCGGCGATTCGCCGATATGTTTTCATGCAGTCAAGGTCTTTTCGTTTCCTATGAATGACCATCACACATTCCATTCTACTGTAATCATCTATGAAAAGGACAAAGTACCTTTCTCCATGAGTTCCAACAACATTTATCGGCCCACATACATATGTGTGAATCAGATCAAGAAGGTGAGATTCCATTTTCTTCTTTGGCAGATATGAACTGCAGACCAGCTTCCCACAAATGCAAGCATTACAAGATTTTTCATTCTCATGCTTCAAGTTGGGAATGTCCCTGACAATTCTCAATTTTGATATTTTCTCCATGTCTTGTTGATTTATGTGTCCCAGTCTCCGATGCCACAAATTATTTTCTTCTTCAACAGTCATGTAACATACATTTTCTTCACTATCAACCTGATACAAGTTGCCTTCTGTTTTGCATCCCTTCATAAGTGAATTTCCTATCTTTCCCTTAATAGTGCATCCTTTCTGGTTAAATGAAACGATAAGTCTCGAGTCACAGAGTTGACTCAAGCTGAGAAGATTATGACTTAGGCCATCTATGTAAGGGACTTTATTCTTCTTTAGTTCTCCATTAGCTAATTCGGTACTTCCACTACCTTTTATTTTTAAAGCCCCATCATTACCAAATAATACTGTACCATCAAACTTCATTTTGATTTCCATTAGTAGTCCTGAATTAACTGTCATATGATATGAACAACCGCTATCCAGAATCTAAGTACTGTTGTTCTTTGTAGCTTTGAGGGACACCTCTGCAAGGTTGGATTTCTCAATATTCTTCCTTTCCTTCCATGAGACATTGGATTGAGTATATAGTACTGATGTCCTTTCAATTATCTCTTCCGCAAACCCAGGTTCTTCATAGTCAAAATATTCTTTGAGAGGAGAAAACCTGTTTGAAAGAGAAACACTGTCTTGCTGACGAGACTTGACTTGTCTTGAAAATCAGTATGAGGTGTCCATGTCCCTTCTCTTCCTGCAATTAGTATCCTTATGACCAAAGTTAGAACAACAAAAACAATATCAATATAAATTGTCTCTTCAATAAGAATTGGGATATGAAATTGTTCTCCTTTTTTGAACTTCTATATCTTCTCCATTCAGATAGCTTCTTGCCTCTTCGCAATAAGACATGATATGGCCCAGATAGCCACAGATCTGACACTTCATGAGAGGAAATTTCATCTCACTTGAATTTCTCCTCATACCTTCTTCCTTGGAAGAATAGTTAGATTGTCTGTAATTTTTGAATGTTTGAGGATATTTTTTAGTAATCATTTTAGTTTGGATTGAGGGTTCCTTTTTCGGCACTTTAGGAAATGTGTCAACATGTTCAACTTTCATCTTATCTTTCTTTTGGATCTTTTCACTTAACGTAGTTGATGTCTCAGCCTCATAGCCAATTCCACTCTTTCCCATGCAAGTGGGTCTTTGATCACTCAAGAATTTTCCAATCCCATCTAAACCACACTTGGCTCTTGCTAGTAATTCTGCATCTAAGACTCTTCTAAACTGTATTTTCATCCTCGGTTCTTTTAGAATTGATTCAGTATCATGTTTACTCTTTAGAGTAACAACTTCCTCCTCAAGACCCTCAGCAGTATTGGATTTTTCATCAAGTCTGGAGGTGAGGTCATTGATGACCTTTTCCTGCTCTTCAATTCTCAGCTTCAGATCCACTACATCATCATTTCTTTCAATTATTTTAGATTGTACCTTCACAAATTCTTCCATTCATTCAATTTCATTTTCAAGTTGATCAATGTATTCAATTGATTCTTCTACAATTTATTTCCACTTATTGCAACTCTTACATTTAATCTTAAGCTTACTAACCGCATCCTTAAGTTGCATCTCGGGATCTACACAAGTTCTTAGTTGTTTTTCTCCACAAGTGTCTTCTGAATTTTCAACAGTGGCCATCATAGAATCATGGTTCCAAATTTTGAATTCTGGTTATTCTTCATCACAGAATTCATTATCATCTTCTTCCTCTTCACAGAAAAAACTCTTCCTTTCCATTTTCTTTCCAGATTTGAAATCTCCCTTTTTGAAGAACCTTCTCTGAGCCTTCTTGAAGCTTTCATCTTCAATATCTTCATCATTGATCGTTCTTAAGCACAGAGAGGAAATGTTCCCAACTTTTCCACAATGAAAACATGCGAGACGTAACTTCCCTTTAAATTTCCATTTCCCGTTCTGGAACATCTTTTCAATGAGAGAAAGAATTTCTTTTTCTTCGTCATCTTCACCGGTATTCTCTTATGAGATTTGCATTTTATCCATGGCCTTGAATGCCATTTCCTTGCTCACACAAGTCGTAGAATCTTCCAGTTTGACTCTCAATTCATATGCTACCAAGATGCTCAGTATATCATCCAGAGAACGTTTGGAATGATCTCTTTCCTAAAGGGCTGAAACCTTTTTCATTGTACAGCGGTGGAAGTCTTCTTAATATTTTCTTTACAATATCAATGTCTTTGATTTCTTCTCCTAGAACCCAAATTTCTCCAACCACTTTAGTAATTCGATTGAAGAAAGAGTCTGCATTCTCGTCTGGATGCATCTTCAGATCATCAAACCGATTGTGAAGCACTTGTAGTTTCGCCTCCTTCACTTTGTTATCTCCTTCATAAATGTTCTCTAGTTTATCCCACATGGATTTTTCTGAGGTGAAATTCATCACCTTTAGGTAGATCTAATCAGAAAGGGCTGCAGTGAGTGCATTTTTGTGATTTAGCATCTGCATCAAGAATTTTCCTGTCTGTTTCAGTCATAGCCATGCCTGTTGGATCAGTGACTTGTATTCCTTGCACAGTAGAAAAGAGAACTACCATTCCAAGAGATCTTAGATGAGATCTCATTCTGTTCTTCCAGATCTGGAAATTACATCCATCAAAGTGAGGGACTCCCCTGACATTGACTGCATTCTCCATGACGATAAAGGAAAGATTCAACACCAGCAACATTTTCCCTATGATACCACTTGAAGGACCCCGGGACACCCTGATAGGGGAGGGGTGAATCAGGGAGACAAATTTTTCTTTAAATTTGATGGATCTTGTTCCCACATTGATAGGAACTTGTTGAACCTCTATGATGAATATGATAAGAAAGTAAACATTCACATGCACAGAGAAGACACAACACTTTTTAATTGGTTCACCACTAAGGGCTACGTCCAAGGAGCATACACCGACAAGTTTCCGGTCATACCAAATTCCACTAATCTTCACTCCTTATGGATTACAATGGTTCGGGCACAATCACTTTGTCCCAGGCTCACTGCCTTTACAATGGTTCAGGGATAGCTCACTGCTTCCCTCCAGTCACTCCTGTTGACTCATCCTAGCTCACTACCCTTGGTGAAGTCACGCTCAGTTTATAGACATGAATGTCTCTTCATCATTGAATAATAATGCATCCTCTGTCATATGTAGATGTTCTGTTGAAGTCCAACTCTCACCAAAAGATGAATCTCACTTTGCACTGAGGGTACCAGGCGATCTTCCAGCTTTCTTGCAGCTTCAAAAGGACAGATGTACTTTAACAACCCTAGTGCACTTCTCCAAGCCCGGCGCGCAAGTTTCAATCATGGAGCGCTAGTCACTTGAGCTGTACAAATTCGGCGTGAAAGTGACACCAAACTACTTGTGTGACACTACCTCCTTCAAAACAAAACTTGCGCGATGTTGTGCCTTTAACTCCCCAACTGCCTTGGTCACACAGTCAACTATCAGCGTGCAGCCTCTACTTGCGTGACCCAACAACCACTTGCGCGACTCAACCACTTGCGTGATGAGAGCTCTAAAAATCTCTATGTATTAAACTTAATTGAAAATGAGGAGGTGGTTCCTCTATTTATAGGAAAACTGGACCCCCTACGCGGTGGCACACAAGTCTTCCCTCGACGCGCAGGTTCCGGCACGCAGCTCATCCTGCCTCGCCTCTATCGCGCTAGTCACTTGCGCGACCACACAAATACTTGCGTGACCTTCTTTCCTTTTCCATATTTTGAAGTTATGATCTTGAAAAACAATAGGCGCGCAAGTTTCCAGTCCTCCTAGGCATCAGAGCGCAAGTCTCTTCACGACGCGCAGGTCACTTGCGCGACCATCCCAATACTTGCGCGACCCTTATCCCTTTGCCATTTTACCATGTTCTGATCCTGAAAAACATATGGTGCCCAATTTTCCCCTTCATCAAGTACATGGTGTGAAAATATTTTTTCCAAAAACACTTTCAATACTATTGTCTGCTTGAACAGTATGATCTCTTTGCTGACACACATTCTAAACATCCACTGAGGATTGACAAAAAACACAAATCATAATCCAAATCATGCATAGAAGAACATGGTTCTAACAATACTCACCAGCAACATGTTGACTACAATGAGGGATATGACTACCATTATGATGTGTTTGGTACTTGGGACTGAATTCCCAAGAAAATATGACAGAATTCAAAAGTGACATCGATGATGATGGGGATGATATGTGACTCATTTGTATCTATTATTACCTAGGAAAGAGGGATGTATTACCCAGGTTGAGTTACTTCCATAGAAGGGTATATGATGCTTTATTGTGTAATGATGTTTTTGGGATATAATATTTTTCCACTCATATTTTACCTTTAGAAAAGGGATGTCTTACCCACTTATGTGTCATCATGGATATGGATGTTTTACCATACCATGTATAAATAGAAAAACCATGATTCATGTGTTTATATGTTTCCTTAGAGATATTAATCCCATGAATGTGATAGTGTTTCTACACATGGTATGCATGTATAAATAATTTTTTAACTATACAGATGTTAAACCCTTAGTTTTGAACATGATATCTATATATACGAACCATGTATTTATAATTTTTTTATCATATGGATGATACACCATCAACTATGGATTTTTCATTGGGATGTACTAACCATGTATTAATGATTGTTTAACAATATGGTTGATATAACCCCAAATTTTTATTTTTCTTGGTGAAATAATCCAAAAAATTGGTAATTATATTTTGATGGGACATAATTCCCTATAATTATGATATGGGAAAAAGTGTTATATCGGTAGTTTTTTTCAGATGTTCAGAGACACACCTATATTTTGTATAGATGGTATCGACTACATAGGGTTACTTAGAGAACATCAGGGTGTTATATATTTAATTGATATTTTATAAGAATCATAAATCTATTTATGAACATTTTATATTGTACATACACCTATATTACTAGATATACATATGGACATCATTATATGTTTCCCACTGTGTTATACTCAAAAATACCACTAGTGCCTTGGTATTTGGGTAGACATTGTGGTTTTTAATCTAGTAAAGGGAACAAGATCTATTCTAAATGGTTGATCTAGATCTCAGTAGAAGATAGGTGTTGGGACCAGGTAATAAATATGTACTAATTTCTTATTGTTCTTTTGTTTTTTAAAATATTAGGAATATAATTCTATTTATCAATAATGTGTGATCTTACTTATATCCTTCATGACAACATGGTATTACTGCTTCACAGTTTACTATATTATGGTTGTTGTTATAACTGTATGTGTTAATTAGTTATGATGTATTTTCATTTGCTTTATTTACGTGTGGGAACCTGTAGAGACCCAAGATTGACGTACATGTACATTACATTACTTTTGATGAATAATTAATACATAACAAGAACCGACGCTCAAGGACCATAATAGTTTAGTGTCTTTGGAAACTCAGAACATAATCTTCTAATCATGGTGAAAGATCTTCAACATCTACCATAAAGATCTTTGCCTCTTGTTTTCTAACCTAAAACCATTCTTTAAATCCTGTGGAAAGAAAACATATAAAGGGTGAGCCCAAATGATCATTAAGGGTAAGCATGGGGAAAATAAAACACAAATCATATACATTTGAACTTAAAAAAACATGATCATAAAGTTTAAACATCAAAATATTAAGAAATAAATCTTAGCAGTACATAAGGCATAGATCATAAAGGAACATTGATCATGATAAAATATCATGGTAATATGACAAGTAATTGTGGAAAACCATTAATCACTTGATATTATTTCCTTAGTATCCAAGGTATTGCTACCAAGACCATCTTAGTGGACAAAGTCCCTTACTGAATCGAGTTCACTCCTCGTTCTAGTCTGGTATCACAGAACCAGATTAACTTTCCATTCCAGCCAAGTCTATCTCATGAGATATAAATGATTACCCAATTCATTGGAGGGAGATATAGGTCCCTCCCATCTCATAATGAAATCATTCATTCATGTTCCACAAAATAAACATACATCAATCATAATAAACCATCGAATAAAATGGGTTTCCTAAACATCATCCCATTATAACATAATTCGTATAAAAGAAATGGATATAATCTCATAATAAGAAAAATAAAACCATGTAAATAATAGATACATTATACTTGAAAAATAAAGATACTAAATAATTTCATCTTAGAGGGAAAATATTTTTGATAAAACACTTGAAATGAATTTTTGAAGAAAATGTCCCTTCTTCTTCAAAATCATTTTATTTTCTCAAAATGCCATGCAATTTTAAAATAAAAGGATTTTTTAGAAATTAATCATGAAATTTTGTAGAGTAATCTTCATTGAAATAAGTTTTTATGAAATCGTAAAAATCCATTCACGCTGAATAAGTTAAAAAAACATTCTTCTCGTACTTTTGTGGTAAAAGTCAAAAAGTACCTTATATCGTAAACAAAAGAAAGATTACTTCCATAACACAAAGTAAAATTAAAATAGGGGTAAAACAGACTTTAAACATATATGTAAGAATATTAAAAACTTTATAAAAAACATTTTTATGTACATGGATGAAAAATACAACCCCAGTAAATACTTACGAATAAATAATCTCGGATAAGAACGAGATTGGAATAGTTATCCCTTACCTTATGTCTGATATGCTTTGTATGTATCCGAACCGTCTGTATAATGATTTAAATAATTCCATTAAATTATTACCGAATCACATTCATTGTTATGATATCATATATGGTTCACTTACGACTTTATTTTACCCGTTCTTTTGTAAATTCCATATTAAAGCAGCATTTTGGGTAAAATTGTTTCATTTATAATACGTGTGTGGACTTGTTGTTATTGATATTGTTACTTATTACATGATATAATTACATAAATAATGTAATAAATGATTTATATGTCATATATATTCAAGATATATATGTATATAATATATATATATATATAAATTAAATTAAATACACAGTTCATGGAGACGGTAGACCGTACGTACGCATGAATGCTATTTTCATTTCATTATTGAATTGAATGGAAGTAGGTAGAGTAAATATATATATATGTATATAAATCCATTATCATTATTATGTCATAAATTTAATCATTATTTATTATATATATACTTCATAATCATTTTTGAATGGCTAACATGGATAATGAATCTCATCGCGTTTGTGGAGACGGTAGTCCGTACGTACGCATGAGCGACAATATCATTCTTTTGATATTAAAATCATATATAATTGTATGGAATATCATATATACAGAATCATAACAATGTTATATTTATTATTTACATCATTTATACTCATTATTATACCCATCCAAATGATGAAATGTTTGAATAACAAACTACCCCACGACGTGGAGACGGTAAGCCGTACGTACGCACGTATGGGGACTTTTTCATTCATAGGATGGTTAAAATAACTAATATGGTTTTACCATTTTTTTAATAACATAAAATTATATAAAATATACTATAGATATTATTTTATAATGGAAACAACATTGAAGGAGGAAGTAGAAGAAGAAAGGGACATTAAATATGTGGTGAGACATTTACCTCTTCTTCAGGTTCTTCCTTTTGATTTGATCAAAAGGGCTCCATAATTTGGATTTATGACTAAATTAAGGCCTCTAGGATTAAGGAAAGATAGTTGAGAGGTTATTGTGGTAGAGGTTGGCCGAGCCAAATGTCTTGGGAGGAGTGAATTTGAGAGAAGAGGGTGTTCCCTTTTATAAGAGGGGTGAGGGGCACTTTTGAAAAAACTTAAAATATTATTTTATAATAAAGTCCTATTCTGTTTATAATGGCTCCAAAGTGAATTATTTAGAGGATAGGGTGGGGATGGGTCTAACTCATCTGAAAAAATAGGTTTTAGACAATTTTAGGTTAACATTTTAACCTTATCATTTAGATTTAACTGTAAGTTAAATAATTTAACTTTAACCGTGTCTTCTTGTATTCTTACACTATATGGTTTATAAACATATTATAAACATCCAATAGTACCACCATTGGTTCATTAATGTTATATATATTATTATATAATCTTTTTTACAAAACCTTAGATTTTGAGGAATATAATAACAATTAATAATATAATATTTGTTTTAAAAACTCTTTTGTGTCAATTTTGATACTATTTGGTAGTTTGTTTTTGTTAAATTCATACCAGCATTATTACATAGAAAAAAAATCATTAAACTAACCCTAAGATGTTATATTAACCTATAGAATTTGTTTTATTCATGAAAATATCCAAATTCAATTTATTTGGGAATTTATAACATCATTTATATTAATATTTCATTAATAAGGTAATTACTTCATCATTGTTGTGTCATATATAACATAAATTATTTAATGTCTAGAAATTATAAATAAAATATCATTATATAAGAAATTTTTTTATCTTTCTAATGAATATTTATAGTCAAATTTATTTTATGTATAACCATTTATTAAAAATATTGTAGTTATTAAACTTTGATTTTAACTCTTTTGACTCTTCTTTGAATTAAATAATAATAAATGTCCTAATCTAATCCAAGTGGACCAAAATGGTCATATTTTATTCCTAAGGTTGTTTTGTGTCGATCTAATCTTATCCAATAGAATTAGGACTTGTTTTAGGGTAATAATAAAATCATTTTTAACCTTAATTACCCTATTTACTCTTAACTGTGGTAAATAAAAGTATAAAATTACTATTCACCAAAAATTATTTATATCTTATTGAACCGCATTTTACTTTTTTATATTAACTGTGTCTCTCGAACTTTAAAAATTCAACTCACAGAAGCAGTAAAATAAAATTTTAGGTAAATTTGCAAATTCTCCTAGGAGGTGGGTAAAAGACGGTGAAAAGTTCAATAAAAATTTTATATATCTAAAATTATTATAAAATGACTCCAATGAATTATATTGAACTTATATAGGTATTATGTATCTATTTTTACCTAAAATAAATTTAAATAAAATAAATGATAATTTACATAAAATGCCTGTTTTAACAAATAACTCAGTGTTTTTACTATTCATTAAAAATTAAAAGTTTTCGGAAAAATACAAAAACTTCACCCTTGGCTAATTTTGATATTCTGATTCCAAAAATGAAGTCCATTTTGAAAGATAAAATTCATAAAATTTCAAAAAGTGGGTATTACTATTCATAACAGCTAGTTTATAATAATATTATAATAATATCTCGTTTAGTGAAACTCGATATTGCATATAACACACGCTATCAAGGAATGTTGCTCTGGCATGCTACAGAAGCCTAGAACAGTGTTGTGTATACTACAAGCTAATACGGTGTTGCGTATAGTGCAATATAATCTTTTTTTAGTGTACAACAAAATAAATCAATGAAATTAAAAAGAATAATTCTAATAAAATCTCGGGGTGTTACATTCTACCCCCCTTAAAATGAATTTTGCCCTCGAAATTCGTCGGGGTTATAAATGGTTTTCTACTTGAACGTTTATTTCATAGAAAACCACATCGTAAAAAGGAATACTAAATCATTATTTTAAAAAGTAACGTTAGAAACATAAAGGATACCCAATGTAACTCATCACAGGGTTTCCACATTGGAGAATATAGGTGAAAATATGAAAATGGAAGAGAAATATAACCATCAAGTTCTGACAGAGAGTGGTAGAGAACATGGCTATGAAAAATCCAACAATCACAAAGCCATAAATTTGTGATGATGTAAGGTACTATCTGATTCATCAGATATGAGGGCACTAGGACAACATTTTTGGTTTTCAAGATCATTTCCCTAATGTTGATGAATTTTTTAATTAAAATAAATACTAACTTAATCTATTCCAATCTTTAGACTTAACCAAACTCACAATATTTGGAAAAATAATGATAGAGAGGTCATCTACCAAGCATGTAAATATGGTCATTTATCCCCATATATCATGAGATATGTCTTATTGGTCACATTCCAAACATTAGAGTTCCTTAATCATGTATTCTATAGAAAAATGAATACCCATTAGTCCTTAGTGAAAACATGAATGCAGTTAAAAGTTAACTCTTTCCACATACCAAAATCCCAAAAATTCTATATACTCAAACCATGATATCACTAAGTCCTTATATCAATCATGAGCTCATGAATACTATCAAATATATTGTTTTCTCCGTATCCATTCATTATGCGCATATCATCTACATTCCATAAATATTTCAATCACTTTTCATGGTTACTTATACCATATAACTGTCAAAAACAACAATAAACCATTACATTGATATTCCATTGTTCCACAATACTATAAATGAGATCCCTTTACATAAACACATAATCATTCCACCACATTGTTGTCATACTCAAAATTTCTATTAGTGATATCATGTGAGTTCCCTTTGTCCTTTGCATTAAGAGGTTGTTGATGTTGATCATCATTCACCTTTGGATTAGGGCTTTGGTTAGCATAATGCCCCATTTCCTTGCAATTGTAGCATTGAAGTGTTGGTGGAGAGTTCCCTGTAATCTTTTCTCTATTCAAATAATTAGCTACATTTTTCCCATTACTTCGACACTCAACTGTTCAATGACCTTTTTTCCACACTTAAATCATTTTCTAGTACCTTTTAGATAATCTCCACCATGATTCATTCCACACTTTGAGCATAAAGAAACATTCATCTTCTTTTCACCATTGATCTGATATTTCTCCTTGAATTCCTTATTTAGTTTCTTTTAAAAACCATTAGATGGATATATAACACCAACTTCAAGTTCTACCTTGATTTCACAATGCACAATTTCTTTATAGCTAGTGAAGTCTTTTATCGCTAATTCCATTTGAAGACTTGGTTTTAAGCCACTGAAGAATCGATCAACTTTACTTTCAGGTTGGATGATAAATCCAGATGCATAAATTTCAAGCCTTGTAAAATTTTCTTCGTATATACCAACAAATTTATTATCCTTTTGCTTAAGATCAAGTAATTCCTTCTCCATATTTGTTCAAAGAATACAAGATAAGTACTTATTGAAAAACAATTTCATGAACTTGTTCCATTCCATGGATTCAATTTCATCTTGGGGCCTTGTATTATTAATTAGAGTCCACCACTGGTCTGCTTCACCTTCCAAATGGTAAATAGATAAAATGAATATTTCATGTTCTGAACAATGAGGTATGGAAAATATCTTTTCAATGGTACTGATCCATTTTTCAGCAACAAGTGGTTCATAAGACCCATTGAAAGAAGGTGGACGTTTCCTCATGAAGGACTCAATTGAATATTGTTCCCTTCTCTTCTCATTGTGAAGTCTGGAATGATTCATAACTTGTGTAAGTATAGTAATAATATTTTTCACTCCATCTCCCATAATGTTTGTTTTCTCAGGAGGAAAATCATTGCATCGTCCATTACATTGATCAACACGGTTCCTTCGGCTTCCAGCCATCGTCTAAAACCCAAAAAGAATAGTGTGAGAGGAAAAATCATGATAGGAAAACCACATAATAAATGGTGAGTACCTTCAATATCTAATATCTTAGGTTCTACTTCTAATATAATTACCTTAATTCTAGGACTATAACATATAGTTATACTTAACCTTAGGGACATCCTTAGACATTCCTTAGAATTTCTCTAGGGATCTCACTAAAGTTTTCTCATCCTAGTTTCCAAAGCTTATCTAAACCTTTCCTCTAATACCAAATGTAGAGACCCAAGACTGATGTACATGGACATTACATTACTTTTACAGAATAATTAATACATAACAATAACCAACACTTAAAGAATGTAATAGTTTAGTGTATTTGGAAACACGGAACATAATCTTCTAATCATGGTGAAATATCTTCAACATCTCCCATAATGATCTTCCCCTTTTGTTATCTTACCTAAATAATTTCGTTAAATCCTGGGGAAAGAAAACATATAAAGGGTGAGCTCAAATTCCTAGTAAGGGTAGGCATGGAGAAAATAAAACAAATCATATTTATTTGATCTAAAAAAACATTAACATAATGTTTAAACATCAAAATCTTAAGAAATAAATCATGGTAGTACATAAGGCATAAATCATAATGGAAAATTAATCATGATAAAATAGCATGGGAATATAACATGTAATTGTGGAAAAACATTAAGAACATGATATTATTTCCATAGTAGCCAAGGTATTGCTACCAAGACCATCTTAGTGGAAAAAGTCCTGTACTGAATCGAGTTCACTCCTCATTTAAGTCCTGTTTAACTAAATCAGATTAACTTTCCATTCTAGAAAAGTATATATCATGAGATATAAATCTTTACCCAATTCATTGGAGGGAGATATAGGTCCCCACCATCTCATAATTAAATCATTATTTTGTGTTCCACAAAATAATCATACATCATTCATTATAACCCAATGAATAAAATGGGTTTCATAAAAATCATCCCATCATAACATAATCCATTTAAAAGAAATGGATATCATTTCATCATGAGAAAATTAAAACCATGTAAATAATAGATACATTAGACTTGAAGCATAAAAATACTAAATAATTTCATCTTAGATGGAAAATAGTTTTGATAAAACACTTGAAATGAATTCTTGAGGAAAATATTCTTTCTTCTTCGAAATCATTTTATTTTCTCAAAATTCCATGAATTTTTGTAAATAAAAGTATTTTGTTGAAAATAATCATGAACGTTTTTAGACGAAACTTCATTGAAATAAGTCATTATGAAACTGTAAAAATCCATCCCAACATATAAGTTTAAAAAACATTCTTTTCGTACTTTTGCCGGAAAAGTCAAAATGTACCATATATGGTAAACAAAAGAAAGATTCCTTCCATAACACAAAGTAAAAGTCAAATAAGGGTAAACATGACATTAAACATACATGGAAGAATATTAAAAACTTTATAAAAAACATTTTTATGGACATGGATGAAAAATACCACCCCAGTAAATACTTACGAATAAACAATCTCAGATAAGAATGAGATTGGAATAGTTATCCCTTACCTTATGTCTGATATGCTTCATATGTATCCAAACATCCTATATAATGATTTAAATAATTCCATTTAATTATTAAAAAATCATATTCATTGTTATGATATCATATATGGTTCACTTATGAATTTATATTACCTGTTCTTTTGTTAATTCCATGTTAAACTACCGTTTTGGGTAAAATCGTTTCATTTATTGTACATGTGTGGACTTTTTATTATTGATATTGTTACTTATTACATGATATACTTACTTCTAGAATGTAAAAATATGATTTATATATCATATATATTCAGGATATATATGTATATAATATATAGATAAATTAAATGGAATACACCGTTAATGGAGACGGTAGACCGTACGTACGCATGAACACTATTTTCATTTCCTTATTGAATTGAATTGAAGTAGGTAGAGTACATATATATATTTATATAAATCCAGTAGCATTATTATGTCATAAATTTAATCATTATTTTTTATATATATACTTTATAATCATTCTTGAATGGCTAACATGGAGAATGAATCTAATCGCGTTCGTGGAGACGGTAGTCCGTACGTACGCACGATCAACGATATCATTCTTTTGATATTAAAATCGTATATAATTGGATGTCATATAATATATAAAAAATCATCAAAATGTTATATTTATTATTTACATCATTTATACTCATTATTATACCCATCCAAATGATGAAATGTTTGAATGACAAACTACACCACGATGTGGAGATGGTAAGCTGTACGTACGCACGTGTGGTGACTTTTTCATTTATAGGATAGATAAAATAACTAACATGGTTTTACCATTTATATAATAACATCAAATTATATAAAAGACACTGGAGTTGTTATTTTATAACAAAAACAAAAAATAAGGAGGAAGTAGAAAAACAAAGGAACTTTAAATATGTGGTGAGACATTTACCTCTACTTCGGGTTCTTCCTTTTGATTTGATCAAAAGGGATCCATAAAGTGGATTTATGACTAAACTTAAGGCCTATAAGATTAATTAAGTATTGTTGAGAGGGTATTTGGGAAGATTTTTACCTATCCAAATGGCTTGGGAGGAATGAATTAGAGAGAAGAGGGAGTTCTCTTTTATAAGAGGGGTGAGGGGCACCTTAGGAAAAACTTAAAATATTATTTTATAATAAAGTCATATTTAGATTATAATGGCTCAAAAGTGACTTATTTCGAGGCTATGGTGGGGATGGGTCTAAATCATCTCAACCAATATGTTTTAGACATGTTTAGGTTAACATTTTAACCTTATCATTTAGATATAACTCAAAGTTAAATAATTTAACTTTTATCATGTCTTCTTGTATTCTTACACTATATGGTTAATAGACTTACTATAAACATCAAATATAACCCTAATTGTTTCATTAATGTCATATATATTATAATATATGTCTTTTGGACGAACCATATATTTTTAGGAATAGAATAAAAATAAATAATATAATAGTTTTTTAAACTCTTTTATGTCAATTTTGATACTATTTGGTATTTTGTTTTTGTTAAATTCTTAATAGCATTACTACTTCGAAAAAAAATCATTTATCTAACCCTAATATGTTATGTTAACCTGTAAAATTAGTGAAATTCATAAAAAGTATCAAATTAAATTTATATTGGCATTTATAACATCAATTTTGTTAATATTTAATTAATAAGGTAATTACTGCATCCTCGTTGTGTCATAAATAACTTAAATTATTTAATGTCTAAAAATTAAAAATAAAATATAATTATGTATGAAATCTTTTTATCTTTATAATAAATATTTATAGACGAATTTATCTTATGTATAACTCTATATTAAAAAATTTTTAGTTATTAAACGTTAATTTTAACTCTTTTAACTCTTCATTGAATTAAATAATAATAAATTCCCTAATCTAATCCAAGTGGAAATAAAAAGTCATATTTTATTCCTAAGGTTGTTTTTTGTCGAAGTAAACTTATCCAATAGAATTAGGACATGTTTTAGGGTAATAATAATATCATTTTTACACTTAATTGCCATATTTACTTTTAACCGTGGTAAATAAAAGTAAAAAGTTACTATTCACCAAATTTTTTTATCTTATTGAAACAAATTTTACTCATTAATATTAACCTTGTCTCTTGGATTTTTGAAATTCAACTCACAAAAGCGGTAAAATTATGTTTTATGTAAATTTGCAAATTCTCCTATGGAGGTGGGTAAGGGACGGTGAAAAGTTCAACAAAAATTATATATATCTAAAATTATTATAAAATGACTCCAATGAATTACAATGGACATATATAGTTATTAAGTATCTATTTTTACCTAAAATAAATTTAAATAAAATAAATTATAATTTAAATAAAATGTCGGTTTTAACCAATAACTTAGTGTTTTTACTATTCATCAAAAAATGAAAGATTTCGGAAACATACCAAAAGTTCACCTGAGGTTAATTTTAATATTCCGAATACAAAAAATGAAGTCCATTTTGAAATAAAAAATATATAAAATTCCAAAAAGTGGGTATTACTATTCATAACGGCTAGTTTATAATAATATTATAATAATATCTCGTTTAGTGAAACTCGGTATTATGTACAAAACATGCTATCGAGGAATGTTTCTTTGGGTTGCTACAAAATCCTAGAATAGTGTTGCGTACACTACAAGCTAATACGGTGTTGCGTATAGCGCAACATAATCTTGGTGTAGTGTACAACAAAACACATCAAATAAATTAAAAAGAATAATTCTCATAAAATCTCGGTGTGTTACAGAACCTACATATACAGTTTTCATTTCTATTTATGGATATATTTATATTAAAAGGAATAGTCTCAAAAATTTATATATAGATCCTCACTACTATTCAATATCCTCTAGTATTTGGGGAGGCATGATTGAAGTGTGTGGTAACTAATTTATTCACAGTGGATGTGAATAGGATTAATGATACTATAAATAAATGGAAAAATTAGATTAGATGATCTAAAACTATAAGCATCCAATGTAAATTTTTGGATGATGGAACACAACTCTAAAAACCAAATTAGACTTTCCATAATTTTAAAAACGTTATAGAACACACACTAACAAATAGAAACACAAAAAATGAACCTAAAAAGAACAATAAAGGGATTTTGTTCCAAAATTAATAATATACCATGAGGGAAAACATGATTCTCTTTATTAGTTATGAAATAGAATAATTATAATATTATGTTACAAAATAAATAACCCCCCCCCCCAAAATTCTTATAAACTAGTCTAACCAGTAAATCTTGTTCCAACATAGCCTAGTCTATGAAGACAATCTAAACTAGTTTTTGATCATTATGGTTGTCCTTACATCCAATCAATGCCATAGGCTAATACACCGCCTTAATTCTCGACCCATTGTGAATAGTATAAAACAAATGATTAACCTTACATATCCTTCTTTAAGAATAGTATTTAGCCTTATAAAATTACCATTATATTCATATTAAATTTCTTACATGCTATTTATATGAAAACCAGAGCCTTTTTCTCACTCCCATCACCAAGATCCAATAGTCATGAAACCACTTCCACATATTCATTCTTATGTTTTTATTATGAATCTATTTTGGTTTCGTTTTAAATACTTTCAATAGCATCAGGAATATATTCCCAAGAGAAAATCCATATAAAAGATATTAATCCTTTTCAAAAAAAAATTAATAACACTACATCCACTAGCTATTATGGAAATATATGGAGAAAAAATATTAAATGATTCTAGAAAAGAGTAAATAAGATAAAAAAATAATACAAAGAAGAAAAATTAGAAAGAAGTAGTGATTTAGATTATTTAAGAACCTCCATATAAAAAAAGAGCTAAAATCATTCATCATATCAAGGAATACAATTAAAAAGATAAAAGAAATGTGGCGATTCATTAACCTGTATTGATAAAGTAACCAAATCCCTATGGTTAGTCCGATGTTCTATTGTACCAATTCTAATAAACATCATGGAGCTTTCATTCTGGATTTAGTAAACTATACATGGTTATATTAATAAATTTCAATGTTTCTGATTTTCTCATATATTATCAACTAACTCTACTAGGGTAATTACACTAATTTTTGGTATAAGACACTTTCTCAAGGACCAATATCATCTGATGGATTGAGCTCCATCATTAAAATATTATCATTAATCACTACATCTCTATTTGAGCTTTAATAGTTAACTTATATTCCTCAAAATGAATAATCTAATATTGGACACTAAATTTTTTTAATTTTTGTGGACTATCTTCTAATGAAAATTTTTTAAATATATTTTGAAAATTTCTCTATCACATTTTTTTAGGATAGAAATGTTTAAACACATTAGGATGAACTATAAACGTCCCTAACACTATGTTTAATGATCCATTACAAATTTCATTTCCTTGATTTGTAAAAATGAACTTATATGGCCCACAATTACAAAAAAAATAAGGAATTATATTTAAAAATGCATCCCTTTTCAATTTCCATGGGGTTGGAGGTGTCGAGATGGTTGTAGAGCCATTTTTTATAATTTTTTATAAGTATATTAAACTTTATATTAATGTATTTTATATTTTGTTTTTCCCTTGTATAGGACCCCACTCATACAAGAAGGTAAACCCATATATAATTACATAACCCACGGTTTTCTTGGATATATAAAGGTTAAAATTAATTTCATTAATATATAAATGTTGACCCTTAATTATGTAATGGAAGAAAAAAACTCACATAATGGTAGATCAATTATTTTCATTACTTTGAAATGGATACATTCATATTTCATAAAGGTAAAAATATTTCATCAGGGTAATCTGATATCTCACGTAAATGTAGTTTTATCTTCATGTAAGTGTAGTATGAATCTGTGTAATTATATCATGGGATTTCTGAATCTTTTATCAAAGTAAACCAAATTAGATTTGGGGTAGTTCTACTTATGGTAGGGTAAACTAAAATTTATTTTTAGGTTATTACAACATATCACAATGATAATCCTATATTTTTTACCTCAAATAAGTTTAAATAGAATAACTCTTACATAATTCCATAATGTTTTCTAAAATATTATAGTGATTTCTATACTGGTATTTCCATATTCCTTTCTAGATCAATCTATTAAGTCATTTGAAAAAGATATTTATTGAAAATAATTATTGTAAGAACTTTTATAAATTTATTTAATTTAATCGTTGAGTTTTATAATTATTTTATAACTAAAATTGGGGTTTCAGTGTAATTAAATGGTAATTAAAATTGATATTAATTTAATTGGATGTTTTCACAATTCATTTCATTTTTTTGAAGATCACTATATGTTATTCTAAATCCATATATTTATTTACCCTCATTAAATTTTCCTCCACCTCCCTTGAGCATGGTTGATCAAAAAACTATATTCATGGTTAATGAGACTTATAAAAATCGCCCTGAGAACTTCCTCATACTGGAAGAAAAATATGATTTTTTCAACTCTCTATTGTAGTTCTTGGTGTCGTCTGCTGTGATGATATTCTAAGAATGGTATTTTCATAATTCAATTTTATTTGAAGAAAGTGTTACTTAATTATGATTTAGTTTACTATGGATGAATAGATTTACTTAGCTATGGAAGATAATAATTTAAAATTTTAATGTGACAAAGAAGATGTGTTATCATATATAAAAATACATATTGTTTTATAATATAGAAATAATAAGAATAAAATAAATAGTACTTATCATACGTCACTAGAGGTAAAAATTGACTCAATAATATGGAAATTAGGGGAATGGAAATAAGAACTATTTTCACATTTAATTGATATTATTATTTTATAATATGTAATTAAATAAAAAAATGAGAGAATTATTGAATGTTGTTGTTTCTATTATTTTTCATGATGTTTTTAGTTAAAATAAATATATGATATATTTTAGTATTACTTAATGTAGTAAATATTCATAAAAAAACAAAAAAAATCGAAATAATTCTAAAATAATTTTTGTATTTAAATCGATGTAAATTGGGTTTTGTTGATATTTCCACTTGATATTTTCATGATAGTTTCATATTTATTTCTATTTAGTTTTTTTATCATGGTTGATTAACTTTTAATAATATAAAAAAACAATGATATAATTACATAACATATTAATTTATGTGGAAGGTAAAATTTACTTATTCTCTTTATGGAAATTGATGAAGTATGTAAATAATGGTTTAAGAATGTTTATTTTTATTTCTTAGCTATTGATAGATACTAAGGTTATGGATAATTGTTTTAAAACCAAATACATAGTAAGTTTATTAATTAATAAAAATAATGAAATGGTTTTATGTTAATGATAATGGTTTGTGGATATGTATGTTGGTAGTTTTCATTAAATTCATGTGATCCTTGGTTTTCTGGATGAGTTTCACCATGAATTTTGGTGTAATTTTTTCCCTTTTATGAATTCTCTATTACGGTATATCCTTAATTTTATTTTTTTATAACCTAATATTAATGGATATTATTTTGTAATGGGATAGTCTGGTTGGGATATAATTATGATTAATATTGGTGATAACAATATGGAAGGTATTATGTGAAATTGTTCTAGAGATGATACCGATATTGTTGGGATATGTTTGGAAATGGGATTTCTAATCAACTTCTTCATATTCATTTTTATGTAAATATTATAAGTTATTGTTTTTTAATTATTTTATCTAATTATGGTAGTTTTTCAATGAATGGGAATTTCATCATTCTTATGGTCTTTTAGGGCATTTCCTAGGTTAAACAAGAATTATATAATATAATATGAGTTACTATGAAACCATTGGACAATTAGAAGGAATAAAAAAAGATAATGGGTATTAAATATGGAATTAAAAGAAAATATTATACATGTCATCGTGAAATTAAATGAAATGGTTAAATAAATATTAATTATGATTTTATGAAATATTTTTAATAGCTAAATACTAAATAGAATTATTTAAAGATATTAAACTTTTTTCTTGTGTGCATGTTTGAGATCTATAAATTAGTCATGGTAGACATGATTATTATGAGAATATTTATGATATGAATTAAAATATATGTAGTTTTCTTTATTTATTTCATTATACATTTATATATTATTATTTTATGCACATCACCACCATAGTCACTTGGGAAACTGATAACCATACAAGGGGTGTTTTTTCCAATATCTCATAAGGAATCAGAATGGATATATTTTTTCTCCCACTACCCCTCTTCACCTTTTTCTATAATATATTATTTTGATATACCAATTTTCAATGGAATAATTTATAATGTATGGAATCACTTAGACTGTGATGTATCTTAGTTCACTATACATTTATATGCATGTTGTGATGGATTATGATTATAGCGCATACCTATATCTAGTTGTGGTTACTATGGTTTCCAACTCATGTTTGAATATATGTTTTATAACATTAAGGTATAATACATGTTACAATGTCTATAGATTCCATTGGAATCACATTATATATATGATGATGAGGAAGAGGAAGAGGATGTTCCAAGAAGCATGGTATATAGAATTTATGTGATACATATGCTCGGGATAAAGGAAAACTTATGGGATGGATTTGTTGGGGCGTGAGAGTTCACATAGTTTGGGTAGAGTAGCAGTATTAACTATATATAGCACATCACCTTAAAAAGTGGGACTATATAGAAGATATCTATTTAGGGTCCCTAGTGATCTTATAAAAGGAACTCCTTTTTTATTTAACATTCTAAGTAAAGAGATGATTTTAGTGGGATGTAGAACTGGGTGAGGATCATGCATCATGATTTCTTGTACCTATGATTCAATTGGGTAGACCATTGGAATTATATAAAATTATAATAATTAATGAATATTCAATATTCAATAATATATGGTTAAGTAGTTGTAAAATTGTTTTATTTTACATGAAAGAATTTTGGAAAATATCCACATCAATTTTATGCTAAATACATTAAGAAAAATGTGCAAGTAGATCTACATGGTTTTGAGGATTATGGAAATGACACATGGAGGTGGTAACTCCAAAAGTTTAGTCATTATGGTCTATACATGAATTATTGTTCAATTTTATATCATGATATAGATGATTTGTTAGAATAGGTTGATATTTCCTTCAGTTTATTTCATTATCATAGCATTCAATAGGATTCATTGGCAATGAAATGTTTCCAAGGGGAGACCAGACAAGGTTGGTTCTTCTTGATCATAGTATTCAAAGATTCACCTATTAGAGGGTATATGTTTTGAGATCTATTCAAGGATGAGATTCATTATTTTACAAGAAAGGAATGTTTTTTTTCATGAGCTACAAACCCTTTGATAGGTTACTTTCAATGTGTGGGAGTTTAGTACTAAATATTTGAAACATATTTTATTCATAAAAATTTATTCCAAATGAGTATGATGTAATGATGATTTCAAGGTGTATTTATATACATAGATCCAATACCTAGTCATCCTATTTATATTGAATTCATATCTCATTTTTTTGGAAATAGAAGTTGTTTTTAGAGAGTCTTGGATAAACCTAGATCATCAATGGATTGAATTCATAAATATTCTATCTGGGTAGATTTTTGAATTCAATTTCTCTATTTATTATCTTGAAATGGAATTATAGATAGCGGGGAGTCAGTTCCATCCCTCTTAGTCTTGTTTTCTTGTAGATGGATGTTCATGTACCCATAAGAGTGGATTGGTTATGGATTATTGTGCCTGTGGAGGTGGTTTCCATAAATGATATAGGGGTCATGGAACAAATCATGGTTGGATTCATGCCTCATAGTTACTAGAATTGGGTGACTAATACATCTGATGAGGTATTAAGTTCTTATATTTTATTTTTTGTATGGCCTTTTTTATTTAAAAGCTACACACTCTTTTATTTCAACATAAATAGAAAATTATTTTCGTATTAAGGAGGATATAAGTTTAGTTCCATTTGTGTTAAATATATAAATTTTAGGTAAATATTCCTTGTTTGATGTTCATAGTCATTTTGAGTTAAATATAGGGGAGATTTAGTAGGGATATTTCTTATTTTTTCATATGAATCCATAAGACATCATTCTTGATTTGGATTGGTTATATTATATGCAAGATATTGTGGATTATTTTAAAGTAATTTCATAAAATATGAAACATATGGAGTGTAGGCTACATTATTTGGTTAGAGAGACCTTTGGATGGGTCAGAGGTGTTTTTAGTCACCAAATTATTTGATTATTAGAAAAATGTTGAATACTAGAGAGGATAAACTAGTGTAATTTCCAAGGGTTTTTAGAATAATAATATGTATTTTTGAAAAACATTATAATGTTACGCACTCAATAATAGATAAATTTTGTGATATATATGTAACCATTTGATTCCTGTATATCAATGTCCTTGTTTACAATGACCCATTATAAGTTATGAGAGATTTTTATTTTGGTCGATGATCCTTTATAGTGAGGATTCATTAATCCAAGTGTGTCTTCTTAGGGTTCCCCAATTTTTTCCCATAAAATATAATATACGCTTGTTCACGTGTATCAGTTATCGCCATTTGAAGAAGCTAATGGTGAATAACCATTGTCCTCTCCCATGGATTGATGACTTATTCATTAAAGAGAGTTAAAAAGTTCTTGAAAAATAAATTTCAAGTTTGGATATTATAAGAAGTGAGTAATAGATGAGGATATTCTAAATAATACATTTTGATGTCGTTATGAGAATTATGAGAAAATATTTATGTCACTTGCGGAGATAAATGCCCCAATATTGTTTATGGGAATGATAAACATTGTAACCAATTATTTTCTGGATTAGTTTTTTGTGGTGAATATTTATGACATCCTTGGATATTATTATCTTAAAAAGAAGAATGAAAAATATCAACATGATTTTTTTGGAGTTATTCGTCAACATGAGATATTAAGAAATATATCCAAGTGTATGTTTTCCCCATGATTTAAGTTTTATGGGTCATGTTGTATCTTAGAAAAGAGAAGTCATTGATCATTTCATGATTTTAGTGTTGTCTTTTTTTGGTATATTCCATTAATATTTTTAAATATGCCTTAATTATGAAAATTCATAGAAATGTTGGGTGTGAGTCTACAGACTCGTGGAGAGTGATGGAAGAGTTGTATGTGTTAATACATAATATGGGATCATTTTATGGAATATTATTTCTAAACAAGATGATTTTGAAGTCATCTTGGGTATAGATGGTGGAGGAGTACGGGATTGACGATTCTAAGAAGGATATATGGCATGATAATTATTTTGTGCTGATAAAGATGAGTTATGGGCTGAGGTTGGATAGCATTAGGTGTTATTTTAAGTAAAACTTTCATTATTTTAGTGATGAGTGATTCTGTTCTCTGTTAGATCCATAGATATCCCTTCTTGGTATATCCTGGTGTAGAGATAGTTTTTTCATGATAGAAGAGGTTAGTTTTTATGATCTGATATAAAAAGATCAATTATAGTGTTTTCCTCTTGAATTTTAATCATTCATAAGTTGATGGTTCATAATTGTGTTCTTGATAGTTTCCTTCAACTTCTTCATATTCTCCATTTGATTTGGGTGTATGTCTTGATGGACATTATCACAAGTTTCTTAGATATTAGGGTGGCTATGATGTTATATGGGTGATCATTGTTTACATTAGGGTTTCAGATCACCATATAGAAATTTAGTAGTCAATACCAGTAGAGGTTTTTTGGGGGAAATATATTGAAGAGGTAGTAAGGTATCATGTGGTTCTAAATAAGGTCATATCTAATCATTATACATGTTTTACCTTAAGAGTTTGTAGATTTCATTATAGTTATTTTTCCTCTCAATTATTCCTTTATACTAATTTTCATCTAAATATATACGGTTTGATATAAAAGTTAATCCCAATATTATTGGACATGATGATAAAATGTATATTGTTATTTCAAGGTTAGTGGGGGAGGCGCCTAAACATATAGGAGTATTATTAAAATTATAGTAATCACTCATACCTTGTTATATCCCCATATGAAATTACATATGGATAAAATTTTCAATATCCCATTCATTGGATAAAAGTTATAGTGTTTTGTAATGGACCATCCCAGGTTAACTAGGAAACTCACCTAAGATGATCCAGTACAATACGAGATACTTAAATGAAAAACAAGTTCAATGTATAACTAAGGAAACATCATAGTAAAAAGAGGAAGAAAGAAAAACATATCAATGAGACATATTATAGAATCTGAACAAGAGAAATTAGAAAGATATTATAGACCATACTAAACAATTCTCCAAGTAGCCATCTATCACCACCGAACCACCCAACTACATATGCAATGAATGACAAGAGAACCTAACATGTTGTAAGATTCCCTTCCTTTAACTGAGTCCAATAAAAAATATCTAAAACCACACAAAGTAAAAACATGAGTGTGATCATATATCCCAATAGGATACCACTAATGAATCTATACAATTTATAATTTCAAAAATTTACATGTCTTAACATTAAATAAATCTAGTTTATAAATAATTTTCATAAATGAATCCTTTTTTAAATCAGTCCATTATTTTCCCTAAATCTATACCATATTCAAAAAATACATGAATGTGTAAAATAATAAATTAAATCAATCATGGATGAACTACAAAATAAACATGTAAGAAAATATTCATGAAATAAACAATCATGAGACAAAATAGGTATAAATGAAAAAGAACATAATTTTGGCTATAGATTATGGTAATATTTACTCCACATAAAAGAAACCTAAACTAGGAATATGTTGGTTCCAACCTATATTAAGTCCTTCAATAGTCTATTAAAACAAAAAAAACTCTACTCGAATTACAACCACAAAAATGAAACATTCATTTCCCATTATTTCCTAGTATTTCAATGTTCTATGTTTGTGAACAAATATAAAAAATATATGAAAACATATAATATGTAATTTTTATATCAATGAAAATAAAATTTTAAAGAATATTACCATTAAATAGATGAATCCTTTCCAATAAATACTTTCAAATTTAAAAATATTCATTTTCATTCAATAAATAAAAGAGTTGACAAGATCATAAAGAAATTTAAAAATTGGAATCACTTTTATCGATAAACCTACATAAAGAATGACGGAAACCTATCCTCCTACAACAAAAAACATTGGAAACCTATATATTGGCCATAAAAATAAAAGTAACCAAATATAACTAAGAAAGATCAATGGAAAACACCAAAGGATTAAAACCAAGATAAAAAATGAAATAAACAACACTATTGTGACCAAAGTTAATGAAGTAATAGAAATAGATTTTACTAGGGTTATGCGATGCAACCCATAAGGGGATTAAATGTCAAATGGAGAAATCCAGGAAGAGGTACATCACCCAAACATGACCAAACTCACCCTAAAACAAGGGAGGGAGTTCTAAACAATAGATTAAAATAGTTTATCTTTATAATGTGGCCAAAACCATTGAATACAATGAATTCCTATCAGGAATCCCTTTCATAGTGTGAATTCCATGAATTTCAAGAATTCCAAAAAAAGAATCATCTCAGTTTATTTTGAATATCTTTCAAACAATTCAGGAATTATAATGGTATCACATATTACATGTATTGAACCGATGAACAAGTAAAAATAAGTATTCCCAACAATAATTTCACATTATGCAAACTATCCCCATCATGAATATATCTACTAGGCAGTGTGAAACAATGTTCCCTTCCAAAAATCATTAAACTAATTATTTAGGATCATTGAACCCAAATAGAACCTTTAAAATCCATATATAAATTTTTTATGAGACTCCATTAATTCATAAAAACATACATCCCTAGAAATTATGTCATTTTTCGTAAAAAGGTTCAGCATCCCCAATAATCCGACAGTGTACCCAAAAAAAGGAAACCAAACAAGAGTTGAAGAATACCTAACAAAATATCATAGTGTATTAAAATATTCCCACCATAAATGATTTTGATCCCCAAGAAGACCCAAGAATATAGACTGAATAAAATGAAGACCATTAATTTCTCATCAACAATTCTCACTCCCACATATTATTTTTATCTTGTCTGCTCCACCACAACACAAAAAAAATGGAAATATTCAACCCCAAAAAAACATATCTCGGTGATCCATAATATATCATGGATTCTCAACCACAACAGTTTCAAGATCCAGATCAACATTCCCCCATTAAACCTCATGGAATGGATATGTTTAATTCATCGTCATCTAGGAAACATGAATCATATTGTGGAGGGAATTCAAAAAATATATTAATTCTAACACATATTCAACCATTCCATGTCATCCAAAAATCTCAAAGGGGCCCAAAAACTCAATGAAAACCTACCATAATTACAAAACCTATGATGTCCCAATTGATTTGAAACACTAAGAAATACATGAACACCAACCTCAAACTATAGTGGCTGAAGGTATTGGTTTGAATATAATTTATGATGACTTTTGTTTTGATTAATTTCTACTGAATCAACTGCACTATTTTCGTTATCTCTTAAATAAAACAAATCCCAACCAATGACCAATCTCCCTATTATTTCATATATAAGTTAGATCTACATGTCCACCCATAAATATCCTTAATGTGTTCAATTTTGATCGAACCTCGATAAAAATTATTATAGAAAAACATGACTAATGAAAAATTCTTTTCCCAAGAACCACCAAAATTAGACACACAACTCAGGACCATAACCAAAAAAACAGGGAAGCCCTTTCTAACTACTCACCCATCATTTGATGATAAATTGTGTTCAATTTCCACTTGGAACTATTTTCCTCTAGAAAAATATTCCAAAACCATAATGTGATAATTAGTTCATTTAAAAAATAACTATAGAAGGACCCCCAAAAATTCAAACAATATTTTGAATATAAACATCCAAAATATTCTCCACATTTTAATTCTCCTTGATAGGGAGGAAATATGTTGATTTCAATACTAGATCAATGATCACAAAAATCACAACCTTAATATTAGAAATCTGTTGAAAGCCAATAAATAAATCCATTATAATGACATCCATTTCCACAATAGAATGGTTAATGGATTAAAGAACAATATCTATCTAGTGATCACACTTTATTCTATGATGAGTTTGAAATTGTGATACAAAATCCACAATAAAATGCCTTATCCATGACCATAAATACTGATATATCAAAACCTGAGTCATCCAGGTAGTACCTAGGTGTATCGACCTAAAAGATGAGTTTTCACTATCCATCAACTCCTTCCTCATAGAAAAAGGAAAAAATTACATATTTTGAAAAGACAAATCACCATTGGGAGACTAAAACCACTCAACCAAGTAATTCCCCTTCGTATTATATTTTATTGAAACTCCATCACTTGAGGTCAGATATCTAGTAGAGAAATACTCTCTCATCAAAACACACAAGTCAGTTCTCATCAAAGAAAAATGTACATGATCACCAGATTCATCCACTATAAATCTCATTTTAGTAAACAAACCCATCAAACCCCACTTTTCCAATCATTCCTTTAATGCTTGTGTTAGTAATTTCCTACTTATTACATCACTGGCCACATTTAATTTTCCTAGATTTTAAGTAATATCAAAATCAAAAGTCTGGTGATACATCACCCAATATATATATCCCATATTTAGATTCATTGGATTGAAAATATACCTCTGAATGTTATGAAACAAATATATAGAAAACTGCAGCCCAAGTAGGTTATGATGCCATATTTTCAGTTCTTTCATAACTACTTCCTCCATAAGATCATGGGTAGGGTAGTTCTGTTCATGATGGAATAACTAGAATGATCTGTAGGCTACTACCTATCTCCCCTGCAATAATGCATGCCCCAAACCTATTCTAAAAGCATTGCATAGAACATCATATCCCAAAACTAGTTTCAGAAGAATTAAAATAGAATATTAATTCAATATCACATTTAGTTACACAAAATATCTTTGGTGTTTTTTATTCCAATCAAACATTTCACCATGACAGGGTAAATTTATTATCATATATATAATATCAAAGAGGTCTTGAATAAACTAACTATAATAAAAAGAAAAATTCATGATCTTTGATATAAAAGAAATTAATTGTATACTCTATGAGAATAAAAAATTAAACTATTTCTATTTAAACTAATATCCGCATATCATATATTACAATCCCTATAAACATTACATAATGAATTCTAAACTCACATTTGGAAAGATTTTGATATAATAAATTCTACATAAAGGTTCTAAAAATTATATATAAATGGTCCATGTCCTCATCCTCTTACTTGGGGTAGTGATAAATATCTCCCATGAGAATAATAAAAAAAATTTATAAGAACCAATGAAATATTTTGTTCATAAACACCATAAAAATAATAGGATAATTATTGAGATTGGATGGAATTATCAAAAACTCAAAAATTTCAATAAAAACTCATAAATATTTTCACATGTATATCCTCTTCTCAGACTCCCAACTAGTTGAACCCAAAACAAAGGTGAATCTTTGAAAATCAATGAGCCCATCTAAAATGGTTAAAGGGGTCAACAATACTAGTAAGGGGATATTTGTTCCTGATAGTCACCCAATTTATTATTTCATAATCTATTAAATGTATGTTCTTCACACATTCATTATTAACAAAGGAGATAGGAGAACCCCTTGTTACATGTTTGGATAAATAAATTCCTTAGTCTCAACATTATAATACAAGAAATTATGTTATACTAACTCAGTTGGAACCATACGATAAGATATAATAGAAATGATCATCATACCAGGTAGTGGGTCTATGGTATAATCAACCTCTTTATATAGTGTAAAAATAGAAAAATAATCTATAAAGATCTCATGGTACACAAAAAAATAGATGGAAGTGGAAAACTAAAATGAGGATAAATATTTTCTAGAAATAATTATGAAAATAGACATGAGATCACTATAATATAATGAGAAATATGTCATTCTTAACTAGTTATGGAATCCATATCACATGAAATGACATGTGTGATTCAATATAAAGATAGAAAATGAACTTGAATTTGATAAAAATAAATCTATTCAATAATATTGATCCCCTAATCAATTTTAATAATCATGTAAAATATATCAATATCGAGCACCAAGAAGTCCCACTAAACCTCATGGTCAAGTATTGTCACTCGACGTGCTATACAATTGAAAAACAATTCGAACAACTTTCACAAAAGTTTATAAATATCCAAAATTAATGGAGTAATCTCGTAATTTAAGACTAAAATTTATATTAATTTAAAAGATATAAAATAATGACTACCACGTGTATCAATTTTTTCCCAATAAAATAACAAATAATCAATGTACCACTAACTGTAGTTAGACCTGATTTAGACTCCTCTAGTGTATAATCCATTGTATAAAGACTTCTATTCTTAGATCTTACCTTGGATTTCTTAGCCACATTAATGTCCCATTTTTCTAAAGATATCACCCACCCCACATGGGAGTATCGATATAAACCTATAAACCCATGGTGAGATTGGATCAAGCCTTACTGACTTGGTAAATCCTTTCAAAAAATTCCACATATGGTTATATTTTCCCCAATGAATAAAAGTCTTAGGATCCTCAATAAAATTATGATTTTTATCATAAAGAATTTTACAATGGTAAAAAATTTGATAGTTTCCAAATAAATCCCATGAAAATGGTTCTAATATTTTTTTTCCTTTATGATTCCATTTCTAGTAAGAATATACACACTGGTTAATAATTGTACCATCTGATGCTCTACCCAAACTTTTTTTTCAGTTATGTCAACCTCTAAAAAAGATGCCTTATTGAAAACCTTTATATAGGTTGGAAGGCACAAGAGATTCAATAACAACAAAATATCAATCCTCAAACCAAATTAAAATCTATTATCCTTAATGTAATGAACTAGGTGGTGGTATAATAAATAACATTTCTATTTTTATTTATCAAAAAAATATTATGTAAATTTTTAATAAAAAAGGAAATTGTTTTAACTAAACCATTTTATTATAAAGTTTTTATTTAAAAAGTTTTTTTTCTAAATTTTATAATAATAAAAATTTAAAATTTATATAATTTTTTAAATCATCATATAAAAATTTATATATGATTAAATTTTTGGGGGTTTTTGAAAATATTGATTTTTGTAGTGAATACTGAAAATACAATTTTTTAGGAAGAAGTTTCTTATTTTAAATAAATTAAGTTATATAAAAGTAACAATATGTTTTGTAAATTATTTCATGTAACATAAGTATTATTTATGTATATTTAATCCAATGAAATACTTTTAATCAGATTTATATGGGATTTTAGTTTATGTTTTTTTGGGTTTAAAATAATATTTTTCTAATATCGATTTTAAAATGATTAATATTTCCCCATCTTAATTAATTAAAATAATTCCTTATGTTGAATGTTTTAAATTAAATTTATATATTATATATCAAAAATTATTAATTTATATTTTTATAACTATTATTATGAGTCATAGTTTTAACATAGAACCTTCTTTTTCTTGAAAAATAAACTTCTTAAAACCCTCTTTTTCATCGTAATTGAGAGTTCTATTTTTAATTTAATTCTTCCGATTATATGAATTGGAATTTTAAATTGGATTCAATATATTTAATCAAAATTACTAAAATTATATAATATGTTTAACATAAATTTTGACCAAAATGAATATTGGATACAATAAAAATTAATTACCATTGTTAAGTTAGAAATTTGTTTGCTATGTGGTTAAAATAAAAACATAAGGGTTTAAATGAAAATAAACATGTAAAAAATATTTTAAGTCCATATTTTGACCATATAATGTCAAATTATATAAAATAATGTTTTCTACCCTTGTGGCATTGAAATTTTTTGGGTATACCTTTTTCTTCTCAAAAACTACAAGTGTGTCACTCACCTCTCATATAAAAGGATATTGCATGTCCTCTATTCATAACACAATAAAATCGTTTTAGTTTGACCAATACCTAAAAAATAAAACATTCCAACTTCTATAATGTCATACATTTTGCCTTTGGTTTTTTCAAAAATCCATTATATGAATACTTTAGGTATAATGTGAAATAGGTTTCCCAGGAAGTGGTAAAATTCCAAAGTATGTATTTTTATTTTATTTCTTCTCCCACCTCCTAAAATTCAATTACATTTATGATTATATAATAACATAATTATATAGTATATACTATTATTTTTTTATGTTTAGGTAATTTTATATACCATTATACTATTCCTTGAAATGGGAAATGATAACGTCATCATGTGTACAGGAGATTATCACCTCAAGAAATGATGTGACATATTTTCCATAAATAACTCTAATTGTTGGGTATGATGAAGGAAATAACATGTGTATATATATATATATTCATAACATAATTATAAATCTTGAGTCTTATATCATATATAAATTCTTAATTTTCATCTTGTAGGGGATACGATAATATTGCTCGTGTGTACAGGGGACCACTGCCTAATGAAGAGATATGATTAATTTTTCAATAATTCATTACATGGAAGGTAAAAGGGATAAATTTAAAGAATATATGTGATATTAATGAAATAATTTTTATATTCATTATATATTTATCATTTTTAAAATATATTATATCATTTATTTGTTACCATTTCACTAAATGAAAAATTATAACGTTGTTCGTGTACATGTGGACTACTGCCTTTATGATGTGATGTCACTATATTTTCATTACATCACCTCATTGATGATATATATAAATATATTTAAATAATTAATATGGTATATATGTTATTATTATATTTTGATAAAAATAAAATATTACATACCTCTTTCCCCAATGATCATTGAAAAATGAAAACATTACTCATATTTAAACATAACCTAACATCTCCATGATAGTGAAATACTTAATTACTGAATCCCATAATTCATTACTGATATATAAAGTATAATTTATGTATAAATATGATAGTTATTTCATTATTATTAATCAGGGAATTTTTAAATGATAACCTCTTTGGCCATAGTCAACCTAACAAGGTCATTTTTAACACATAACCCAAATATCGTGTAAACATCCATCGTAAACAGAATTAATTATGTAATCATGTATAACATGGTAATAATTTATAAAAAATTAATAATAAACATAAAATATTTTGTTAATAATGTAAATAATTAACATAATTTTATTATTCAGGATGATAAATGTGTACATGATGAGTTAAACATACTATAAGATAGTTAATCACAATTTATTTAGGTTGAGGCATATTTTGATGTTATGAACCTATATTCTTTTATGTGGTTTATATAAAGGAACATTAAGCTTTTATATAATGTTTTTCTCTATTATCATGATATTTAATGTTTTTTTAATGTTAAACTTCAATGGGGCTTATGATTCAAATATTTCCAATGTGATAAGAAACTTTTCAATAAAAAATATTCTCTTTTAAAGGGTTCATTCTAACTATATTTCTATTCTAAATCTATTAAATAAAAAATATTTTATTATGGAAATTAGAGTTTTATAATGTGAATTTTTATCATTCTTTCAGTTATATTTTAAAAAATGATTCTTTGTACGGAATGTGTGACTTTAAATACAGATGACAAAAGGACTGTTTTATTTTATTGTATTAATCTACAAAAACGCATCCTCCCCTGTAATCATTATTTTATATTTTTCTTCCATTATAAGAATTCATGTTATATTCAAATATAAATACACATTCCATTTTTTGATATTTTTGTATTGAAAATGGGGTTTTAAAAATGGATATATGTTTTAATATGTGAAATATTTTTCTTATGGGTGGGGAGAATATTTTATTATGTGTCGCTGAACATTTCATGATTTTATGTTTTATTGTTATGTTATAGTTATTAGAAGTTATTTATGTTGAATGGTGGTTACATTATAAAATATGGATTTAGGTTTAGGTTATAATTCATGGATGAGTGGTTACGTTATAAACCAAGGTTGAGTGTTTGCATTATAATCAAAGGGAGGGTGGGTAAATGATAAAAATCAAATGCATTATCTATGGAAGTCGAGCGTATGGTTATTCCATTTTCAATAGTGACATGGATAATGGCATCCCAAGATACATATATTATTTATCAATGTTTTCGATGGGATTTAAGTATTTTATTTGATAAAAGAGTTTATTTTTTTCACGAGGAAATTATTTATTTCATTCACTCAAAGAATATTGATATGAAGGTAGTCATTTCATATATTTTCATGAATTCATTTGACTATGAGTTTCTTTGTTTTTATATCCCATTATTAACTTTTTACACTCAACAAATTTTTTTAATTTTTTTATAGGGTTAATGGTTGTGTAAGGGAGTAGAATAAGTCTTATTGAATGTCAAGAATATTTATCAAGAAAATATATATTGTTTTATCTTAAATGATTCATTTTTGTGAAAAAAATTGATAATAATAAGTTTTCTCAAATTTTTATTATATTTTTATGTTATTTTTGAGTTATGGCCAAATTATAAAAAACAATAAACCTGAAATGATCTTAAAATTCAAGATAATGAATTCGTAACATTAACACACTATTATGTAAAATTTAAGGTCAGCACCTCAAAGTTGGTATCAGAGGTTAGTATATATAAATTTATATTTTAGAAAACATATAACATCAAACCCAGAAATTTCTTGATTTATGGTTGTGTTTAAATGACATACTATTTAACGATTACCTTGTCACTTCATCTAAACTACTTCTGTTCAAAATTTGTTTCTGCATAGGGAATATGGAATCTATAGTTGGAAGGAATTGAGAGGAAAATATCATTCCCAATTGGTGTCCTAATATGGTCAAAATTGAAACATAATAGTTTTTATGGTTATATATATGTTGAAATATGCTATTTATGGTTGTGGAATCCATGATTGGGAGCAACTGGGTATACCACATCAGAACATGTCAATAGTGGATCTTTTTATGATACAACATTCCACATTAGTTAGTGTATCATATGAACCTGTCATTGGTGAAGGATACATTAAATCCGAATAAAATATATTCGATGTATTGGGATGTTCATATCCTAAAAAGGTAAGTCTTGACATTTACCATTATAAATGTTAAGTTTACCAGTAGTGGTCAGTTATTAATAATATCATAGAAAAGGAAGAGGTTGATTCATTATAAGGGGAATAATTTATGAATAGTTTCCTTGAGAAATATTTTCATAAGGATATTTTACATTTGAGGAGAAAATAATTCTTAAAAAAGTTTTTTTTTGTATTTATTAGGGAAATCTGGGTATATTTAAAAAGTAATGAGGAATGTGAAAATAACAGAATGATATTTTTGAAAACCTTAAAAGTAAGAAAATTATACAAGAAATATATGAAGAATGAATTTGGGTTGAAAAAAAACCATTCCTTAGATTTATTGTTTTTAAATATGGAATAACTATTGAAACTACTAAAATAAAATTTATAGAAGAACGACCAAGATCCACAAATATCATGTAGATTCATAGTTTTTATGGACTATCGGGTTATTACCACATGTGTTTTGAAAACATTGCTCAATTTTATAGCCCACTAACTATGTTAACCCAAAAAAAAGATTTAAATTCATATGGCAAAAATAATGGGATGGACCATTTCAATTAGTATGAACTCAAATTTTTCAATTATCCTCTTTTAGACACACCTTCTAAAAATTGTAAATTTTTCATCAAATGTGATGCTTCATTGAAGAGAATTGTTTGTGTCATAATGGATAATGATCAGGGAATTTCTTATTATTCATTTCGGTTGAAAACAGGTGAGTTAAAACCTATACAGATGATTTGGAAAGAACTCTTGTTCTTTGTTATTTATCAATTTTGAGGCTTCATTTTTATGGGTTAATGCGTGAAATATATATTGATTACAAAATTTTGATGTATACATTCACTCATAACAAATTAAACATGAGACATAATATATTACTGAAACATATTAATAATTTTGATTACATAATTAATTCCCATAGGAAAAAAATAATGTGTTTAATTGGTTGAAGATTTAAAATATTTCTACTTTAACTATGATACTTTTGGAATCTGACTATTTGGATAATGATTTCTGAAAATTTTATATGGATGTTCTGGATTCAGGTACATCCTCTATTTTGTTTCAAGTACTGTTGTCAATTTTTTTATAAATAATTAGGCATGAGAAAATGGAGGATATATATTTATATAAAAATATAGAATTAATTAATAAGGGTTATTTTCTTAATTTTTAATAATTACAGGGTATGTTTTATGATTTGTAAAAATATTATGTGTTCCTTGTTATTCCTAGTTGAAGAAAAAGTTGTTGAGTGATTCTTATAGTTCTCTGTTTTAAACTCATCTAGGCCAAACATTTTTTTCCATTTTCAAAATCCGGTTTATGGGTTCCCGGTACCCCGCTACATGAGTCCAAAAAGCCACATTAACCAAAACATACAAAAAAAAGAGGGTGTATTATTGGTGTTGTGGAATGAATGGATATATTCATGACATTACCATTAAGTGATTAGATTTTTAGAATATTAAAGCATAACTAAAATTATCCAAGTTAATGATTGATCCTTTTCCATGGCTGGAGAGAAAATGGGAAAATATATCCATGGATTTCCAGAAAATATTAGAAAAAACATCTTCAAAAAAATGTAATTTTAGTTTTTATTGATCTATTTAATAATTCTGAAAATTTAATTAACATTTGAAATATAATTTTTTTAGAACATTTTATTGACTATATCTAAAACAGATAGTCGGGTGACATGGATTGACACTCTCTATTGTCTCGGTGAATGATCTCAGGTTAACATATAATTTTTGGTCAGGAATTTAGAATTAATTGCGATTTGAAATAATTTTCATTAATATTTTCATCATCAAACCAATGGTAAGTATGATAATATAATTGTGACCATGAAAGATATCCTTCTCTCATGTTCAATGGATAACCAGGGAAGTTGGGATCAATATATTTTTTTTGTTGAGTGTTTTTTATAAAAACACTTTTCATTCTAGTATATAAATGGAACCATTCGAAGCATTATAAGTAAAGAGGTTTCAAAAAAACCATTTTTTTGATGAAGTTGATGAATTTAAGTTTATGGGACCCGATTTATTAGAGGAAATAGATTACAATGTGTAATTAATTCAGCAATATATGATGATGGATTAGATCATACAAAAATATTTTGTGGGTAACATTAGGAAATATATTTCTTTTAAGGTAAATGATCATGTATTTCATAACGGTTTTTCTTGTAAAAGTGTTATGAAATTTTCTTAAAAGGATAATCCATACATATGGTTCATTAGTTGATATGAAATTTTAAATAATGTTGGATATGTTACCTATCTAGTGATATTACCTCTGAGTTTATCTCTAGAACACAACATACTTCATGTTTTAATTATAAAGAAATGCGTTTTAGATTCATCTCATGTTTTTATCCCTAAAGTAGTAATGTTGTAAGAGAATCATTATTACCTCTAATAGCTCATACATATTATGGATAGTTGAGAGAATGTATTGAAAAATAAGGCAATTCACTTGGTTAAGGTTTTATTGAAACCCCATATGGTTGAAGAGGAAATATGAGAATTTAAACATTATATAAGCGAGGAATGTCCAAAATTATTAAGAAGTAAATAAAATTTAATTTATAAAATTTAAATAAGTTTATATTAACAAAACATGTAGAGACATGAAACTTGACGTACATGGACATTACATTACTTTTGTGGAATACTTAATACATAACAAAAATAGACACACAAGGACTTTAATAGTTTAGTGTCTTTAGAAACTTGGAACATAATCTTCTAATCGTGGTGAATGATCTTCAAAATCTCCCATAAAGATCATTCCTTTTTTTCATAACTAAAACCATTCTCTATATCCTAGGGAAAACAAAACATAAAAAGGGTGAGCTCAAATGCTCAGTAAGGGTAATCATGGATAAAATAAAACATACCATATACATTTGAACTTAAAAACATGAACATAATGTTTAAACATCAAAAGCTTGAGCAATGACATAAAACATGGAAGCACGTATGACATAGATCATAAAGAAACATTAAGAATGATAAAATAGCATGGGTATAAAACATGTAATTGTGTAAACCATGTAGCACTTGTTATGATTTCCATAGTAGCCAAGGCATTGCTGCCAAGACCATCTTAGTGGACAAAGCCCCTTTCTAAATCGAGTTCACTCCTCGTTTCAGTCCTGTAACACTGAACCAGATTAACTTACCGTTCCAGCCATGTCTATCTCATGAGATATAAATCTTTACCCAATACATTGGAGGGAGATATAGGTCCCACCACTCTTATAATGAAATCAATCATACTTGTGCCACAAAATAAACATACATCGTTCATAATAACTCAATGAATAAAATGGGTTTCATAAACATCATCCCATCATCACATAATCCATATAAAAGAAATGGATATTTCATCAAAAGAAAAGTTAAACCATGTAAATCATAGAGACATTATAATTGAAACATACACATATGAAATAATGTCATCTTAGATGTAAAAATTATTTTGATAAAATACTTGAAATGAATTCTTGAGGAAAATATCCTTTCTTCTTCAAAATAAATTTCTTTTCACAAAACGTCATGAAATTTTAAAAGAAAAGGATTTTGTTGAAAATAGTCATGAAATATTTTGGAGGAAGATTCATGAATATAAGGCATTATAAAACTGTAAAAATCATTTCATGTCGTATACTTTAAAAAAACATTCTTCTCATACTTTTGTCGGAAAAGTCAAAAAGTACCTTGTAGGGTAAATAAAAGAAAGATTCCTTCCATACCATGGGGTAAAAGTCATATGGGTAAAAATTAATTTAAACATACATGAATACACTTTTATAAAACATGGACATGGATGATTGAAATAACCCTAGTAAACACTTATGAATAAGAAATCTCGGATAAAAATGATATTTTCACAATTATCCCTTACCTTAGGTTCGATATGCTTCGTATGTATCTGAACCCCCTCTTCTTTGAAGCGCCACTTTGAGACCTCCACTTAAGGCATTAAACATGGTATTTGAAGAAGACCAGGACCTCTAGGATGTTTCTAGGGAAGTGGAGAAGAGAATTTGGCAGGGGTTGGGTGAGCTTCAAGGCTCAAAGTGGTTTTGAGGAAGAGAGGGAGGAGGTGCCCTTTTATAAGGGAGGAGAGGGGCACCTTTGGAAATCTTAAAAATATAAAGTTATAATAAATTTAACCTCACTTAAAAACAACCAAAAAATGACTCATATTCGAATAATAGATGATATAGGGTTTTAATCTCATAAACCAATAAAATTTAGACATGTTAGAAAATTATTTAAAACATTATCAACTTGATTTATCCTTACTTAATCAATTTAATTTTATTTGTGGTAATAATATTCTAAATTTTAAATTATAAAAAATAATTACTTATTTGTTGTGAATTTTCCATAATTGGATACTTTATAACATTTAATAACATATAAATATAAATTTATAATATATATATATTTTTGTGATTTTTAAACAATTTTATAATAGGTTATTTTTATAAAATAACAATAGTGTCAATTTTGACAATATTCATTTATATGAATTTAAATAAAATATATACAGAAGATATGTTCTAAATAAAATCTTTAATAGATTCCTGAAAGGTCATATGTATCTATAAAATTAGTGGAGCACATTAAATAGTTCATATAATATTTATTTTCTTATTTTTAAAACCATTTATTTGGTTTATCTCTTAATAAAATAATTACTACATCATTTTTGTATAATTATTTAATATACTTAATTATTGCATAAAAATTAAAAATAAAATCCAATGATAAATATATATCTATTACCATTCACAATAATACTTTTACTTGAATTTATCATCTTAAAATAACAATATTTAAATTGTTATATTTATTAAATTATCAAGGTGACAACTTTGGCATCATTTAAAATAAAATAATAGGAGTGTCATAATCACTTTTATAAGCCTCCAAACGGTTATATATTAGTTCATTCGGTGCTTAAGGTATAGATATACACTACCAATAAGTTTTGGTCCGGTATTTGGGCCTTTTAATGGGATTTAGTATTTCAATAAAAACTATATTGCTGATTTTTTAATTAATAAATAATTTCCGCATCATCAATGTATCACCATTAATGACAATTATTTAATCCCTAAAAATTCTAAATAAATTATCATGATGTAGATAATTGTATTTTCTTTCTGGAGACTATTCATTTTTGATGTTTTATGATGTTTATCGCTAAATTAAAATTATTATACTTATAAGATTTAAGAGAGTGACATGTTGTCACTTTCTTTGGTTTTAATAATAATTAAATTATTTTCATGGTAAAAAGTCCATAAAATGAATCTAACTTGTCCCTTAGGTGATATGGGTCTCTGTTAGCCATCCAATAGAATTTTGGCATGTGTTAGGGTAATTTTATAATATTATTTTTACCCTTAATTACCTGATTTACCTTTAACTTTGGTAAATAAAATTTACCGTAGTTAATATTCATAATTCCGAAAAAATATAAAGTATCCTATTAACATAATTTGTACCCACTGATTCCAAATATGGAATCAATTTTTTCAAATTCAATACACAGAAGTTGCATAAATTAAATTAAAATTAATCCTGTTGTCGAATGAAAACGGGTTTTTGTTTTAAAACATTGCAAAAGATTGAATTGATTTAACCTACGAATTCAATGTAAAATCAATGCTAATGACATACATTATATTAAATGGTAAAAATATATTCTATTTATACTTTAAAACCATTCAATATTATAATTTAACCACATAATTTATTATGATTAAAAAAGTTGTTTTTAATTAAAATATAGCGTGTTTTTACTATTCATTAAAATATGAAAGTTATCAGAATAATATGAAAATTTTATCCAAGGTAAAATTTTATATCCTGATTCCAAAGAATAATTTTATTTTTTAAAATTGAACTTTTAAACATGTCAAAAACTAGATTTAATGTAGGTGCACCATCAAAAGGTGGCAAAACTACATTTTTGAAAAATAATTATTTTACCCGAAACATTTATTTTGTTCATATACCATGTTCTAGAAAATGTGTAAGATTAATAATAATGTTATAAAATTAAAAATTTAATTAATAGTATTCATAACGGCTAGTTCATAATAATATTATAATAATATATCATTTTTTAGTAAAACCCGGTATTGCGTACAACACACGCTATCGAGGAAGGTCGCGATTATGTGTAATGTAAGCAAAGTTAGGTTTGCGTGTAGTGCACGGCTCCTTTGTTGTTGCGTATAACAAAATAAATTGAATATATATATATATACTCAATGTTTCGTATAATGACTACTATCAAACAAACATGAAATTGTGTGTAACACGATCCAAGAATAGTGTTGCGTATACTGCAAGCTAATATGGTGTTGCGTATAGCGCAAGAAAATATTGGTGTTGCATACAAAAGAAGATATGAAAGAAATTAAAATGAATATATCTTATAAAATCTCGGGTTGTTACATTCTACCCCCCTTAAAATGAATTTCTCCCTCGAAATTCATCGTGGTTATACATGGTTTTCTACATGAATGTTTGTTTAATTGAAAACCACTTCGTAAAATGAAATACCAAAACGTAACATTAAAAACTAATGTATGAAACGCAACAGTACCCAAATTAACTCATCAATGGGTTTCCACGTAGGAGAACATAGCTGAAAATATGGATATGGAAGAGAAATCTAACCATCATGTTTTGATGGAGAGTGGTAGAGAACATGGCTATGAAAACACCAACAATCACAAAGCCATAAATTTGTGATGATCTAAGGTAGCATCTTATTTATCAGATATAAGGGCACTAGGACAACATTTTTGGTTTTCAAGATCATTTCCTTAAAGATGAAGAATTTTAATTAGAAGAAATACTTAGTTTATTTCTATATAATCTCACCATTTTTCATGCCTTGAACAATTTCCACTTCATCTCTTAAAGAAATGAAGGTGAATTTTTCATTTGTGATGTGATAGAATGATGGGTCATTCCATCTGTCTTAATCAATAGGTTTTCAATAGTTATATACATAAATTCATATATTGTATATCGTTCCAAAAATGGACTTATACTTCTTCTATCATACAACTTAATAAAATAAAACTAGTTTATACTAACCAGGGACTTCCTGTAGACTAGTGGTAGGCGATAAAGGCTAGTCACACTTCGGTTGTGGGTTCGATTCCGACAACCTTGTCCAACGCGATGGGCTGTCGCCCATCCTGCAGGTTGTCCTTTTTCAAAAACTACATTACTATAACATCCCATAAATAATATTGAAAAAAGTTCTATCCTTAAACAATACTACCTTATGTCCATCATAATCCATTCCAATCTTTAGGCTTATCTAAAATAATTCGGTCCAAGCTCATAGTATAAAGAAAACAATTACTAGAAAGGTTTTATAACAGGAATGTGAATACAAGCATTTATCCCACATATATCATAAGATATATCTTGTTGGTTGTATTCCAAACACATGAATACCTTAGTCATATATTCTCTTGAAACATAAATTACAATAGAACCTTAGTGAAAACATGAATACTGTCAAAAGGTAACTCTTTCCACATTCCAAAATCCCAAAAATTCTATACACTCAAACCATAATATCACTTAGTCCTTATATTATTCATGACCTCATTAATACAATCAAACATCTCATTATCTTCTTATCCCTTAATTATGCACATATCATTTACTTTACAAAAATATCTGAATAACCTTCCATGGTTACCGATACTATTCAACATATACTTTCAAATACTTTAGGAAAAAAAATAGTGTAACAATCCTTAGATGATTCTTTATTCCACAGTACCATATATTATTCTTTATAAACATATAATCATTCCACTATCTTCTTAAACCACTGACTGAGCTTCATCATTTCTTTCTCCCCTTATTTCATTTGTAGTCTCTTCATCATCATCCACATAAATACTACTCATATGACCATGTTGATTCTCTTCATATGATTTTCCATTAGGGAATTGGTTTTCATAATGCCCATACATTCCACATTTAAAACATCTAATCACTGTTGAGGTCGTAGCAATACCATTATCCTTGTCTATGGTGTCAACTGAACCATTTCCTTTGCACTTACTGACTTTGTGTCCTTCTTTTCCACACCCAAAGCATCTTCCAGTTCCTTTGAAAAAATCTCCCCGATTCCTCTTCCCACACGATTTACATGAGAGAAATTCAACTATCTTTCCTCTATGGTCATCATGAAACTCCATATTTCTCTTATTATCTGAGTCAGGAAACTTACCAAAGTTGTGATTATTGATCATATTATGAGATTTCTGATTAGGCATAATAACAATTTTTGGACTTCCAGATCCTATTTCATTTGGTTTCTCATGAAGAATATCATTCCATTGTCCGTAATATCCTCTATTATCGTGAATATTTTTGTTTCCATCCATTTTCTAAAACCCAAAAATAATAGTGTGAGAGGAAAAAATCATGCTAGGGAAAACAACATAGTAAATGGGGAGTACCCTCAATATCTAACATATTAGGTTAAATTATAAGATCGTTACCGTAGTTCTAGGACTATATCCCATATGTATACTTATCCTTACGGACATCCCTAGACATACCATAGAAATATCTCTAGGGATCTCACTAACATTTTTGCATCCCAGTTTCCAAAGGTTGACAAAACCTTTCCTCTGATACCATCTATAGAGACCCGAAGCATGACGTACATGGGAATTACAATAATTTTGCAGAAAACTTAATACATAACAAAAAACAGACACACAAGGACCATAATAGTTTAGTGTCTTTGGAATCATGGAACGTAATATTCTAATCATGGTGAATGATCTTCAATATCTTCAATAAAGATCTTTCCCTTTTTTTCTAACTTAAAACTTTTCTTTATATCCCGGGGAAATGAAAACATAAAAAGGGTGAGCTCAAATGCTCAGTAAGCGTAAGCATGGATAAAATAAAACATACCATATACATTTGAACTTAAAAACATTAACATAATGGTTAAACATCAAAATCTTGAGCAATGACATAAAACATGGAAGCACGTAAGGCATAGATCATAAAGGAACATTAATAATGATAAAATAGAATGGGTATGAAACATGTAACTGTGGAAACCATTCAGCATTTGTTATGATTTCCATAGTAGCCAAGGCATTGCTGCCAAGACCATCTTAGTGGACAAAGCCCCTTTCTGAATCGAGCCAACTCCTCGTTTCAGTCCTGTAACACTTAACCGGATTAACTTACCATTCCAGCCATGTCTATCTCATGAGATATAAATCTTTACCCAATGCATTGGAGGGAGATATAGTTCCCATCCAGCTCATAATGAAATCATTCTTACTTGTTCCACAAACTAAACATACATCATTTATAAAAACTCAATGAATAAAATGGGTTTCATAAATATCATCCCATCATCACATAATCCATATAAAAGAAATGGTTATTTCATCATAATAAAAGTGAAACCATGTAAATCATAGAGACATTATACTTGAAATATAAAAATATGAAATAATGTCATCTTATATGTAAAAATGATTTTGATAAAACACTTGAAATGAATTCTTGAGGAAAATATCCTTTCTTCTTCAAAATCAATTTCTTTCAGAAAATGTCAAGCAATTTTTTAAAGAAAAGGATTTTGTTGAAAATATTCATGAAATATTTTGGAGGATGCTTCATGAAAATAAGGCTTTATAAAACTGTAAAATACTTTCATGCCGTATACATTAAAAAAAATTCTTCTCGTACTTTTTTTGGAAAAGTCAAAAAGTACCTTGTAGGGTAAATAAAAGAAAGATTCATTCCATACCATGGGGTAAAAGTCAAATGGATAAAAAGGAATTTAAACATACATGAATAAAAGTTTCTAAAAAATGGACATGGATGATTGCAATAACCCTAGTAAATGCTTACGAATAATCAATCTCAGATAAAAATTAGATTTGCACAATTATCCCTTACCTTAGGTTCGATATGCTTCGTAGGTATCTGAACCCCCTCTTCTTTGAAGCGCCTCTTTGAGACCTCCTCTTAAGGCACTAAAATTGGTCTTTGAAGAATACCAAGTCCTCTAGGATGTTTCTAGGGAAGTGGAGAAGAGAATTTGGTAGGGGTTTTCCAAGCTTGAAGGCTCAATGTAGTTTTGAGGAAGAGAGGGAGGAGGTTCCCTTTTATAAGGGAGGAGAGGGGCACCTTTGGAAATATTAAAAATATTAATTTATAATAAATCTAACCCCACTTAAAAACCTTCAAAAATGACTCATATTCGAATAATAGATGAGATAGGGTTGTAATCTCATCAAATAATAAAATTTATACAAGTTAAAAAATTATTTTAAACATTATCAACTTGATTTATCCTTACATAATCAATTTAATTTTATTTGTGGTAATAACATTCTAAATTTTAAATTATAACAAATAATTACTTATTTATTGTTAATTGTCCATAATTGGATATATTATAAAATTTTAAACCATTTAAATTTAAATTTATAATTTTTATATATTTTTGTGATTTTTAAACAATTTTATAATATGTTATTTGTATAAAATAACAATTGTGTCAATTTTGACACTATTCATTTATATGAATTTAAATAAAATATATACATAAGATATGTTCGAACTAAAAGCTTAAATAGATTCATAAAATGTCATATGTATCTAGAAAATTAGTGGAGTACATTAAATAGTTCATATAATATTTATTTTATTGTTTTTAAAACCATTTATTTGGTTTATCTCTTAATAAAATAATTACTACATCATTTTTGTATAATTATTTAATATACTTATTTGTTTCATAAAAATCAAAACTAAACTCATATGATTAAGATAAATCTATTACCTTTCACAATAATACTTTTACATGAATTTATCATCTTAAAATAACAATATTTAAATTGTTATATTTATTAAATTATGAAGGTGAAAACATTGGAATAATTTAAAATAAAATAATGTAAGTGTGATAATCACTTTTATAAGACTCCAAACGATTATATATTAGGTCATTGGATGATTATGGTATAGATATACACTACCAATAAGTTTTTGTCAGGTTTGTGGGCATTTTAATGGGTGTTATTATTTCAATAAAAACTATATTACTGATTTTTCACTTAATAAATAATTTTTATCATTATTGTATCACCATTAATGACAATTTTTAATCCCTAAAAATTCTAAATAAATTATCACGATGTAGATAATTTTATTATATTTCTGGAGACTATTCCTGTTCGAAGTTTTATGATTTTTATCACTAAATTAAAATTATTATACTTATAAGATTTAAGAGTGTGACATGTTGTCACTTTCATTGGTTTTAATAATAATTAAATTATTTTCATGGTCAAAAGTACATAAAATGAATCTAATCCGACCATTAGGTGATATGAGTCTACTTTTATCCATCCAATAGAATTTTGGCATGTGTTAGGGTAATTTTATAATATTATATTTACCCTTAATTACTTGATTTACCTTTAACTATGGTAAATAAAATTTATTGTAGTTACTATTCATAATTAACAAAAATAAAAAGTAGCATATTAACATAGTTTGGACCCACTGATTCCAAATATGGAATCCATTTTTTCAAATTCAATACACAGAAGTTGCAGAAATTAAATTAAAATTAATCCCGTTGTCGAATGAAAACGAGTTTTTATTTTAAAACTTTGCAAAAGATTGAATTGATTTAACCTACAAATTCAATGTAAAATCAATGCTAATGACATACATTATATTAAATGGTAAAAATATATTCTATTTAAACTTTAAAACAATTCAATATTATAATTTAACCACATAAGTTATTACGATGAAAAAAGTTGTTTTCAATTAAAATCTAGCGTGTTGTTACTATTCATTAAAATATGAAAGTTATCAGAATAATATGAAACATTTATCCATGGTAAAATTTTATATCCTGATTCCAAAGAATAATTTTATTTTTTAAAATTGAACTTAAAACATGTCAAAAAAAGATTTAATGTGGGTGCGCCACCAAAAGGCGGTAAAACTGCATTTTTTTAAAAATACTTATTTTACCCGAAAAAATTATTTTGTTCTTATACCATGTTCAATAAAATGTGTAATATGAATAATAATGTTATAAAATTCAAAATTTAATTAATACTATTCATAACAACTAGTTCATAATAATATTTTAATAATATATCGTTGTTTAGTAAAACCCGGTATTGCGTACAACACACGCTATCGAGGAAGGTCGCGATTGCGTGTAATGCAAGCCAAGTTAGGGTTGTGTGTAGTGCATGACTAATTTGTTGTTTCATATAACAAAATACATTGAATATATATATATATATATACACTCAATTATTCCTAGAATAAATACTATCAGACAAACATGAAATTGTGGGTAACACGATCCAAGAATAGTGTTGCGTATACTGCAAGCTAATACGGTGTTGCGTATAACGGAAGATAATCACGGTGTAGCATACAACAGAAGATATGAAAGAAATTAAAATGAATATATCTTATAAAATCTCGGGTTGTTACATAACAACCAATGTAATTATATAATAAATCACTTTTATCGTTTTATTTATCATAAAAATATTAAGTAAATGATAAATCAAAAAGAAAATAGTTTATCGTAAATTCATTTATTCTAAAGTTTAAATTTAAAAGTTTAAATTTGAAATTTTTGATTTTCAATTTTAAAAAATTAATATAATTTTTTAAATAATCATAAAAAATTTTAATTATGTTGAAATTTTGGTATTTGTTTTGAAAGTATTTATTTTTCTGTGAATACTAAAAAACCCATTTTTATAAAATTATTTACATTTCAGTATAATAAGTGATATAAATGTAAAAAATATGTATTGGATATTATTTAATGTATCATAAATATTATTTAGTCATCTTTCATCCAATGAAATATTTTTTTAGTATACTTTATATAGGATTTTAGTATAAGTTTCTTTTGGGTTTTAAAAAATAATGTTTAATAAATTGTTTTTTAATGAATATTGTTTATCCATTATAATGTATTAATATAATCCATAATGAAAGATAAGTTTATAAATAATATATCAAAAAATATTAATTTATATTCATACACTGATTATTACCAGTCATTGAGTTAATATACAATCATTTCTTTGCTTGAAAAATACACTTCTTGAAAACTAGCATTATCATCGCGTATGAGGTTTTATTTTGAATTTAATTTTATAAAAAAATGTGATTTTAAATTATTATTATAGATTTCATATTTGGAATAATAATATTTTATATTATATTATAATGTCAATATTATTTTTGACCCAAATTTATAGTTAGAATACTAAAAAATAACTATCAAAGATAAGGTAAATATTGGATTACCATTGAGTCAAACTAAAACAAATAATTGTAAAAATAACCTTAAAACATTTGAAAATACGTTATATTGTAATTTTTTATCCTTATGAATTCTTAGTCTCAAGAATAATTTATTTTGGACTCTTATGGCATTTAAAAATCATTTTTACACCTTTTTTCTTTTGAAAACTAATAGGTTTTCCACTAACATCACTTATAAAAGGATATCACCTCTCATCTCAAATTAACACCATAAAATTATTTTATATATGCCAATACATAAATAAATGACATTAAAACTTCCATCCTCTCATCCTAGAAGCAAACTTGTGTCTAGAAATCCATTCTATAACTACTTTTCATATAGTTCTGAAGAGGTGGTCTGAAAGGAGGTATAATTACAAAAAACAAATTTTGGATTTATTTATTATAACATATAATTAAAATATTTATCATAATGATTATATAAAAAAAAATTTAACATATATTTATAATTTTTAATAACAGAGTTATGTATATATGCCTTCTCTTCTCTCAATTTGGTAAATATAATATCATATATGTGTACAGTGGACTATCGTATCGCAAATGGATTTGATAGGTTTTCCATCAACACCTCTCAAAGTTGGTTAGGATAATGAATATAAATTATATATAAGAGATCTATAAAATAATAATCTATATAGTGTCATTATAACATGTGTACCTTATTTTTTTACTTTTCATTCTATAGGGGATATGATAACGTCAAACGTGTGTATTGTAGACTACCGCCTCGCGAATCGATATGAATCATTTTTTAATGACCATTAAATGGACTTTGAAAGGGATAATGTTTAGGAATATATTTTATATAAATGAAATAATTGTGATATTCATGAAATATTTTTCATTTTGGAAGGATAATATATCACTTTTTCCTTATATTTTCAATCATTGTAAATGATAACTTCGTTCATTTATTTATATACTACATCCTTTACAAAGATATGTGTCTCTATTTTCATAAAAACATAAAATTTATTATATATAAAATTATATTTAAATAAATAATACGTTATATTTTATATTATAGTCATTCTTGGAATAAAAAATACTACTTATGTCCATTCCATAATTATTTTTGAAAAATATAAATATTACTCATGTGTACGTATGGCCTACTTCCTTGAAGTTAGTGACATACATCATTTCTCAAAACCAAGTTTTATTATTTTTCATAATGTTATTATTGATTCATAAATATGGTAGTTATTTCCTGATTGTTATTCTGGATATTTTTAAATAATAACCCTTTGACCATAGTCAACCTACCAAAGTCATTTTAACACATACGCCTAATTTTATCAAAACATCCAATGTATACCTAATTGATTAGGTAATAATATATTACATGGTAAAATTTATAATAAGATGAATAATAAAAATTAAATAAGTTATCAAGAAATTACATAATTAGAAAAATATTATTTTTAGGAAGATAAAGAAATTTTGTGACATGTCAGACTCAATGTAAGAAAGTTCATCTCAATTTCCTTTCATTGAGGATTATTTTGATGTTTGTAAATTATATTATTTATTGAGAGTTATATATAATCACTTATTCATTTTATATAATCAATTTTTTATATTTAAAATTTATTTATCTTTTTATTTAATTTTATACTTTCATGGGGCCTGTGATTCAATTATTTCCAAAACGATATGGGAATTTTCTATTAAAAACATTATATTTTAATGTTTTCCTTCTAAAAATATTTTTTCTCCCTTATCCATGTTTTTAAAATGATTTTATTTTATACATGGGTGTTTTATGAAGGGAATTATGGTCTTTCATTTAATGTTTTTCAAATAAAGGTAATCTTTGTACAAAATGTGTGACTTTCATTACAAATGATAAAAGGAACATTCAATTTTAATGTATACGATGAAAAAGACTATTATGACACCTTAAATAATATTTTAAGTTTAAATTCCATGAAAATATTTTAGTATTTATTCAAATAAAACCCCACATTCCTTTTTTGGTTCATTTGGTATTGAAAATGAGTTTTTAAAATATGGTGGATATTTTAATATATAAATTTGTTTCTCACGGGTGAAGGAAAAATTTTATGATTATGATGTTAAAAATATTAAGAATTAATTTATTATGAATATGTTATGGTTGTGGGACATTATTTTGGTTGATGGGTGGTCTGGATATAATCTATGGATGAGTGGTTTTGTTATAAACCAATGATGGGTGTTTCTGTGATATACCTCTAATGTATTTGGTATGGAAGTTGACTGTATGGTTATTTAATTTGTAAGAGTGATATAGATACTGATGTCCCAGGATAAACATAAGATTTATCTATGATTTATATGTGATTTTATGATTTTATTTGAGAAAATAGTGTGTGTGTGTGTGTGTGTTTAATGTGAAAATGATTTTTTTTCTTTCACTTGAAAAACATTGATATTAAGTTAAAAATTATATTGGTTATTGTTTTTCACTATATTATTGGTTTTATTTCCTTTTTTATGCCTTAATGATATTTTTGTGTGCATCCCACATTGTTAGAATTTTTTCACAGGGTTTAATGATTAGTATAGAAAAGGAAGAAGTCAAGATCAAGGTCATGAATATTTTTTATAAAAAGAAATCATTTGTTATCTTAAAAGTTTTATTTTGTGATTAAATGGGTAGTGATAAGAAATAAAAACTTTTTATTATACCTTTATGTTGTGTATTATTTATAGACTAATTATTTAATAATATAAAGAAGAAAAAATCATATAAATTAATAGAATTATTTAATGACTCAAAAATAAATATGATGTAATTCTTATTGTCGGGTACTTATATAAATGGTAATAATTTGTGACAAGATACTATTCTAAGTGAACCAACTTAGAAAAATAGGTGGAATACTTCAAAATGGTGTGCTTAACTAGCTCTATGTTCAGAAACACCTGGGTCTTTTCTCCTTTAATGTATCAAGATAAAAATTGTAGTTGAATATTTTCAGGAAAATACTCATGTAAGATCCTCATGATTCTTATATTGAACAATAGAGAACCACAATATCCTTCTTTATCCTGTAAGAACATATATGTAAAACATAACTTGGAGTCCTTAGGAGACTTTAGAAAATAATATATCCTCAAAATATGAAAAACCTATTATTTTGAATTCTTGGGCTCCTTTGTTACCATGGAAGATGGGTGGATGCTTCTTATTAAATTATAATTCTTGATTCACCGATCTTCCTCAACTTCCAGTAACTTCTTGAGCCAAAGTCTAAATATGTTTTATTATAACTTCTACCAAGGATGGGACCATTGGAGGATTTTTCTATAGAACCCATCTCACAACATCTTCATGTAGATTTGGAATATATTGGCAAGGAAACATTGTTTAATAACAACATGAAAAAACCAATATTTATTAATAATATTCAAAAATCATAGAAAAAACTTCAGGTATCCATATAAACACTTTAAAATAAGATGAATTTATATAAATAATGAAATCATCAAATAAAGAGAGGGGACAAAGTAGTAACAAAAACATTGTAAAACCCCCCATGTTGGGTTCATTCAAGTAATATCAAACACCAAGTCCCAATATTGAAAAAAATACATGAGAAATCATGGTAAATAAACTTCAATCTATAAAAAAAATTCATTTTATAAGGAATTTTCAAAAATGAAAAACTGTTATAAAAATTCTAATGTTTTTCATTAAAGAATACCATATTCACAAAATCTAAAAATATGTCAAATATAATACAAATTGAACCACATATACACCATATGACAATCATGTGTGAGATTATCCAGGAACTACTACTAAAGAACCCCTTAAAAGTATCATATTTAAAAAAATTTAACACTAAAAAGAAACATAATATGGGAGTGTGACTAACACACATAGGATTCTATAAGAACTTTTAAAAGAAATAAAAAAGGGAAACATCATTAGTTTTTTAAAATAATAAATAAAGGGACACTTCATTAGTGAATTTAGATGTGTTGATAAATGGACCCTTCATCATCGCATTTTGATGTTCTAATCAAGGCTCATAAGGTAGTGTGCTACTAAATTTACAACACACTATAACCCCAAAAACAACACGTGTACAATATAGATTGTACTAGAAATAGTATATAGTTATAATACACATTATAAATTAAATGAAATTTACCACACAATTACAAGAATAAACACTATTTTACAGACATATTAAACATTGGTTTGAAGAATTACAAGAGTAAGTAAGAATTATCACTCACATTCCAAAACATCATGGTTCTTTCTATTTGGCCCCTTACCCCCACTCACGTTAATTCGAAACAAACCATACCACCATAAGAAAATTAATTTAGTTACATGATAAAACAATAATTATGTTAGTAACTCTAAAAATAAATTAATTAATCAGAATGCATTTATTTTAAACTAAAACTTAAAAAAAACATTGAGTCATAAAAGGAACACTGTATATCAGATTTACTTGCAGTTGATTCATGTACATCATCCCATTTATTTTTTTCTTCCTTACAAATTATATTTATGAAAATTAATAAAATATTTATTATATTAAAATTTTAATGAAATTAATTTTTTAATAGAAGACAAAATGATTAGAAAACAATATGAGCTTGGTTTCATAGTTTTGTTAGTGTGATACATGTTTTAAACTAAAATGAAACATGTATATTGAAAACATTCACATTGTTACATTTTTTCACACTATGTATCATATTGGGGTGTATATAATTTCTACATTTTCCAAATGAATTATATACTCTTTTCCTACAGTATTTAAACAATTCGAAGGTCTTTCCTCTATTTTGAGTACGTCACTTGTTTTATTACTAAAATTTAATTTAAAACACACACTTTGAGTCATACCAATCACACCTTATGTATTTTATATGAAACACTAATTCAAACACATCAAAAATGACATATGAATCATTATCTAAATTTATCAAAACAATATGATTTTTTTTGGTTTTCAGTGAGTGACACATTTTTAAACTAAAATGTCAATTTTAAACTTATAACGGACACTTTGAGTCATGATAGGATCATAATGTATCGGATTGAGGTAATGATTTTTTTTCTACATGTCATAAAATTAATTTTAGATCATTTTTTTAAAATATAAAAATAATAAAAATTAATTTTACAAGTTTTGAGTATTTTAGTTTTCTTTTTATCTAAAATAAATGTCAATTTTAAATAATAAGACACTCTTGGAGTTATATCAGTCATACCGTGTATCATATTGAGTGGAGGATCATTCCTAATAGTCCAAAATAACATATGGATCAATTTTCTAAAGTATCAAAACAATATTAATCCTTTTTCTACATTTTCAGTTTGTCACTTGTCTTTTATACTAAATTTAATGTCACTATTATGTAAAAACACACACATGGAGTAATACTAGTCTCACTGTTTATCTTTTTGAGGTGATTATAATTCCTAAATTTCATTATATTGTAATGGATTATTTTTGTAATGTATCAATACAATTTGAATGTGTTTTATTCGTTTTGATTATGCCATTTTCCTTTTTTACTAAAATTTCATTTTAAACTAGATACACAAACATAAAGTCATACAAATCACATAATGTGTCAATTTGGTGTGATAATGATTCATACACATTAAGAATTACTTATGAATTGTTTTAATAGATTATCAAAACAATATATGTGTGTTTTCTTAGATTTTTCATGTGACACTTTTTTATGTAAAATTCCAATTTTAAACAGTTAATGGACACTTTGAGTCATAAAGGGAACATATAATATCATATTGAGTAGTAGATGATTCCTACACATAAAAAATTAGGGATAATTTTACTAAATTATCAAAAAAATGAATGGGATTTATTAATTTTTATTATTTTAGATAACTTTTTTATAAAAATTACTGTCAATTTTAAATAAAAAGAAATAATTGGAATCATACTAGTCCCATAATGTGTCATATTATAGTACAAATGATTATCACACATCCTAAATGACCTATAGATCATTTTAAAAAATTATAAAAACAATATAAATGTGTTTTCTCAATTTTGAGTATGTCACTTTATTTACTAAAATGTCATTTTAAACTTTAAATGCTCACTTTGAGACATACCAGTCAAATCTTGTGTCTGTATAATTTGATACTAATTCCTACATGTATGAAAATACTTATAATAAATTGACAATACTATAAAAACAATCCTAGAATGGTTTCTTAGTTTTTATTTAGTAACACTTATTAAACTGAAATGTCAATTTTAAACTGATAATAAAACATTTGATTCATTCTAGGAATATCATGTTTTAGAATGTGGTGCAGATAATTAATATATATAAAAAATTACTTATTTATATTATTACTAAAGTTTCAATAAAATACAAAAGTGGTTTCTCAGTTTTTAGTATGTCAATTGACATTTTTACTAAAATTAAGGTCAATTTGAAATAAAAAATAACTCTTGGAGTCATATGACTTACACCATGCATGATAATGAGGTGAATATGGTTCCTATACATAAAAATTTCATATATATAATTTTTTATAAATTATAAAAAAAATCTTAATTTAAACTAGGTATCTTGTCTTTTTTATTAAAATTAATTTTATTTTAAATAAAAACACACACTTGGGGTCATACTAGTCACATTGTGCATTAGATTTGGGTGAAATAAATTATATGCATAAAAATGACATATTGATCACTTTTCAAAAGTATCATAATAATTAAAATGATTTATCATGGTTTTGAGTATGTTACTTTTATTTTTTACAAAAATTAATTTTAATTTAATATAAAAATACACAATAGATGTCATATCAGTCACACCATAAATTGTATTGATGTGTAGATGATTCATATATGTCACAAATGAATTATGGATATTTTTCCTAATGTATCAAAATAACATGAAATAATTTTATCAGTTTTGAGTTTGATGGTAATCTTTTTTAATAAAATTAATAGAAATTTTAAAAAAAGAGACACTTGGAGTCATAATTCCCACACCGTGTGCCAGATTGAGGAGTGACTGATTTCTACATGTCTTAAATAAAAAATGGATCCTTTTACAATTATATCAAAATAGTATTATTTAATTTTATTAGTTTCTATTATGTGATGAATTATTTGAACTAAAATTTAGATTATAAAGTGAACACAAGCAATCCAAGACATTTCAAGAATGTTGTGCATCAGATTGAGGTGTGGCTAACTTAGTATGTGATATGATTTTTATTTTAAACTTTGTAGAAATATCCAAAAAAACACAGACAAATATCCATTGTAATAAAATATAAAACCTCATTTTTATGAGACATGGCCTTTCCCAATCTCTTGTTTTGAACCTTAAATGCCCAAGGGGTTGTTTTTTGATACTACGTAGAAGCCTTGAATATTCCAAAACATGGTATAGATGATATGATTTATAGAGTATTATAGAGATCCTTATCACCATAACTCTACACCATGTGGTGGGTCATGACATCATGATGCATAAAACACTTCAAATTTTAGGCATAATAGGGTTTCCTCTTTAATCAAAAAGGAACAAGTTCCTTCCAATGTCTCATGAGCATGAAATATTTCAAACAACCTACCCCAGCTCAAGAAAAAATTCCACATGTATAAGAAACCAACTCTTATATTACTAATAATATAAAGGAAAAATTAAAAATAAATATGAAATAATGAATTACTTGTCCAATTTTTTTAAACTATGATTTCAAACAGTAACATTTTTCACTCTCCCATAGTGGATAAGTATGGTATATGATTGAAGAACAATAAAAAAACATGATATATTTCACCACATAAAAATAACATAACATTCACTTATTATAAAAAATTCCCATAAAAACAATTATCCATTTGGGTTGGTGTAAAACTCAGATATAAACATTTTACTTTATAAAATAGAAACTAGTAAAAAAAATTCTATAATGTTGCATTATACTAAATATTTGTGTATCGATTTATTTAATCAAAGAAAACATTAACATTAGTGAACAACTATTAGTGATCTTTGTCTTTACTAGTATAAATATTTCCCTTTTAATTTTTATTGAACATAATAATATGTATCTTACCCTCTATACATCATTATGATTAAAAACTCTATGATAAAAATTTATCTTCTTCGATGGATAAAGAGTCAGTTTTAACCATTATGTATTTTCATAATACACTAAACTATATAATAAAATTTTTACACCTTTTGAATAAAATCAAGAGCGTCCATTAATTCTACAAGGATTGTACCATAATAACAAATTATAAATTTTAGTAAGAGTAGAAGATCAAGTTTAAAAATACAAATAATGGGATAACCCAATAGATAAGGGATAGTGATAGGAGATCATGGAGGATGAAAGTATTAGAGCACAAGGGATTCACCTCTAACAATACTCACACACTCTATGGGTAATGATCCCATGGTGGAGAAATAAATATATAAACATGATGGGAGTACCTAACTGAAAACTAAAATTTTTATTAAATTTGGAAAAACATAGAGTACAAAAAGATCATGAGGGTCTAAACTGGTTAATGACTAAAGCATCATTAATAACAAACTTAATCCCCTCGTGAGTAAAAGAACCTAATATAAGGAAAAAGGACATACTTTTATTTGGGGATGCCAAGGATGCCATTAAATCTACATCCTTGTTCGCCTCCCTCTAAGTGTGATTGATATCTATGTGATTACCCATGAGATGTTTACACTTCATAATGATATATAAAATATTCCAGGGAAACTAACCAGTGCTTGATTATGCTTTATAAAGGATTAAGGAATCCATCACCACCACCTTTATCATGATTGTCTCTAATCACACAGTTCCAAACCTATGACCATCACCTATTCTTCAGCCTGTAAAGTGTCGCCCCTACCATAGAAGGCCGAGAACACTGTTAGAACAGACCCCTCCTAGTTCATGATAACTTATCCACCTCACATCTCCCCTGATAAGAGACAAATCCATATTTAGCTTGAGCCCAAGGTAGAGAGGATACCATTGGACCAAATTCCCTTATCCCAGATCGCTGGCCAGATTCGAAAAAAACCAATTCAGGATGAGAGCTCTTACCAATGGGGAAGCATGGAATTTCGTACACAACCGAACTAGATCATGAAAAAAGTTCTTCATTTTGAAGATGATACTAGTATTAGAACCACATTAGGTTTTTTGGAACACATCATTCCTAGCCTTACATATAGTCCAATATCCCACCAAGTGCATGAAAACCCTCACTTTATCCTCCCGCTAAGTGTAAGTGATCTCTATGTGATTACCCAAGAGTTGTTTACACTTCCTAATGATATACGTAATATTCTAGGGAAACTGGAATGTACCTGATAGTTCTTTATAGGGGAATAAGGAATCTGTCTCCACAGCCATTATCATGAGAGTAACTTGATGCAAGGTAATAGACCACCTTATTTTCCTCTCTCTCCAAGTGTGAAGTATGCTGGTCATTTAGTCGATGAAAGGATCGTTCATCCAGATATGATAAACTCTAACATAACATTATAATTATGAGTTTATAAAAATTGGAAATTCCATATTCTCAAGTATTTTTTTATTGATAATGATAATGAGTTTTTTATTATGAAGATTGTGAACATGGATCATTTTACATAATGAATGTGAACATGAATACTAGAGATGAACCAGTGGACATATTTTTTGATGGTGAGTCAGTAAAAACATATCTATATGAATAATAAGAATATTTTAAACACATCTACTCATGTAATGATTTAAACTCTATGTGATATAATGGTATAATTATTTAATTTCACATAATGTGAATTCAAAATAATTATTTTTAGTAAATCAATCTCAATAATGTAAAGTTTATGTGTTACTTTTATGGATTTCACAACTTTTTTTGATATTTTTTCATGTATCTAATTAATATTCGAATACCCCAAATAATTCCACCACCCACCAAATTTAAATCAATCTATTTCACTTTACTTATATCATTTACCACCCCTAATTATATAACCCTAGATATGGAATTAGTATAAGTTTATTCTAAAAATTATAAGGAAATTATCTAGAAAAGGTAGATAAAATGATGTGAAAATTAACCAAATATTAGGAAGTCACATCTTCCAAATGCATGTATACATTATAACACCAAGTTTTTTTTATCATTTTTAAATAAAATTGTTTCCTTTATTAAACTTATCCTTGAGAAAAAATATAATTAAAATATAATAATTCTACTAAATATACTTCACACCCAAAATATATTTATAAGTTCATAGCTCATACTAGATCACAAATATAGTAGGTAATCACTTAAATTTGTTTTCTGGAAATATATAGACACTATGTACATTTCTAACTCATTTATAAACATATTTAATTATTCTTTAGAGTGTGAACATTTTTAGATATCTAGTTAGTACTGAGGAAATATAGACAATCAAACGATTAAAAAATATTTTTAATGAGACTGTAATTACCTTCAAAACATAGCTTTCTGGGGTGTGGTATTTTATATTTTTTATGATCTCATTCATAAACTTTCAAACATAATATCAACAAAAATTTTATTTATATTATTTATCTAACTGTAGAATCATTGACCAAAATAAAAAATTATTTTGAAATATGTTTTGATAGTTAAATTGTTAAAAATATTCAAAAATCTATTTCCATTTGAATTAATCCAAGGGATCATTTTGTTTAGTCACTGACTTCATGCCATTATTTATCCTTTATTTAGAAACTACCCTATCATAAAAAAATTTCTATTAAAACATAGGCTGAAACATATAATTTCAATTTAATATATAAAATATTGATTTTATGTTATTTCAAATTAATAATACACCTCAAATGTGGTTGGTTTTTTGGATATCTATTCTTCAGATCATAAAAATAAATATATGGGTTATCTAGAATGACATCGATCAACAAGCATTGCTTCATAAAAAACAAATAAATAATGAATATATATATATATATATATTTTGTTATTATATTTTATAATTTTACACCTTAATTGTATAAAAAGAAAAGATTGTGTCATCTTTTATTTTTTTCTCAAAACCATCTTATAAATCACTTTTTTCTTTCAATTTATTCCTTATCCAAATTGGTTTCTTATGTAGAAATGATATGGGAATTTATGAATCCAAATCATACTTCACACAGTCATCCATTTATAAATTAGTAACATAAATTCCAGTAGAAAATATGAATAGTGATTTACTTCAATGAACAAATTATATCATTTTTTGGACATACTTATAGTGAAACCTTTCCTTATGTATGTATTCATAACTAATACACATAGCCATTAAAACATAATATTATCCTTTATACACTAAAGGAAAACAAAATATGTCATGAATGTTCCAGATATTTCTTCTTCATATGGAATGTAAGACATATTTTTAGCTTTAATCATGGTATCTTTATGAAGTTTTAATGATAATAATTGTTTCACTTGAATTTGTGGGGAGAAGGTACTTGGAGATGGTCATTTTTATTTCATTGTTGTTTCACTATATTTTCTTGATCCGACCTCTAACATCCCCAACAGTTTAACTATATATAATATCACATCTCACTTCATAACTTATTGCATCATGTTTTAATTGTTTTTTATGTGAAAAATTATGGTAATGACATACCTCACATATCTTAATAATATAATATGTCCGTTCTATGAAAGTTCCCGTAGCATCATTGGCCGTTGTAATATTCAGATCATAAACTAGAACAAACAACTCAATGGTCAACTCCTGGTCAACCTCAATCCCCACTCTCATGTGATCTTATGGGAGTTTCTTATTATATATCATCACTACGGTAAAATCGGTATTTGCCACTAGTTATTTACGATGGGGAAGGGACTCGTTGCAAATAGTCCATAAGAAGAGACTATTTGTGATGCGACCATCTTCTCATCACCAATACTAAGTTATTTGCGATGGGGTGATTCTTCCCATTGCAAATGGTTGGGCGCCACATCCGTGCCAAACCGCTGTAAGGGTATTTGCAACGGGTATTAAATCCCATCAGAAATACTAAGCGGCATATTTATTATTTGTGACGGGAGGTCAATCCTATTGCAAACAATCTGTCGATAGGTTGGTATTTGCAATGGGTCCCATCACAAATAACTTTTTAACCGGTTAGAATTTGCGATGGGTATCCCGTTGCAAATACTCCTGTTGCAAATACTCTCGTCGCTAATAATCTAACAAATATTTACCGCCATCTGTTTTTTTCTCCTTCAACCCCTTCCTCCACCCCTCTCCTTCTCTACATATATGATTTCTCTCAAAAATTTTCAAAATGTGAAGTTTTAAATTGGAACATCATTCGCGGATTAGATCCTTCGAAAGCTACAGTTTTAAGGTATTTATAATATTGTAAAATAAAGTGTTCTATTTAAAATTTAATTTAAATGTAGCTAATTAATTATAATTATAACTAAAATAACTAAAATAAAATCGGAACATCATTCGCGGCTTAGATTCTTCGAATGCCACCGTTTTAAGGTATTTATCTATTTCTTTTATTTCTTAGTTATTTTATATTATTTTATTCTAGTTATAATTATTGTTAATTAGCTACATTTAAATTAAATTAGAAATAGAACGTTTTATTTTTCAATATTATTTTTAAAAATAATTATGTGTGATTAGTATTAATTATTATGAATTAGTAGTTATATTAATTATTATTAATTACTAGTAATGAGAGTTAATTAGTTATAATTAGAAGAAATTAGTCATAATTAGAAGTAATTAGTCATAATTAGTAATAATTAGTAATAGATATTAATAATTAGTAATATTTTGTCATAATTAGTGATAATTTGACATAATTAGAAGTAATTAGTCATAATTAGTAATAATTAGTAATAATTAGTAATAATTAGTAATAATTAGTAATAAATATCATTAAATATTCATAATTTGTAATAAATATTCCTAAATAGTAATAACTAGTAATAATTAGTAATAATAGTAAAAATTAGGATTAATTAGTAATAAATATTAATAACTAATAATAATTAGTAAAAAAAATTAATAATTAGTAATAATTAGTACTAAATAGTTCTAAACAGTAATAATTACTAATAATTACCAATAATTACTAATAAATATCAATAAATAATAATAATTAGTAATAATTAGTCATAATTAGTGATAATTAGTCCTAATTAGAAGTAACTAGTCATAACTAGTAATAATTAGTAATAAATATCAATAAATAACAATTTGTAATAATTAGTAATAATTAGTCATAATTAGCAACAATTAGTCATAATTAGAAGTAATTAGTCATAATTATTAATAATTTGAAAATTTAGTTATTTCTAGTCATAATTAGTAATAAATAGTTATAATTAGTAATAATTAATAATAATTAGTAATAATAAGTAATAATTAGTAATAGATAGGATTAATTTGAAATAATTAGTAATAAATAGTAATAATTAGGATTAATTATTAATTATTAATAATAATTAGTAATGATTAGAAATAATTAGTATTAATTAATAATAATTAGTAATAATTAGCAATAATTAGTAATAATTAGTAATAATAAGTAATAATCAATACTAAATAGTAATAAATTGTAATAATTAGTAATAAATAGTGATAATTAGTGATAATTAGTCATACTTTGTGATAATTAATAATAAATAGTAATTATTAGTACTAACTCGTAATAAATAGAAATAAATAACAATAATTAGTAATAATTGGTAATAATTATGATTAATTGGGATTAATTAGTAATAATTACCATTCATTAGTAATAATTAGTAAAACTTAGTAATAATTAATAGTAAATAGTAATAATTAGTAATAAACAGTAATAAATATTAATAAATAGTAATAAATAGTATTAAATATTAATAATTATTAATAAATAGTAATAATTAGTAATAATTAGTAATAATTTGGATTAAATAGTAATAATTAATAATAATTTGTAATAAATATTAATAAATAGTAATAATTTGTAATAATTGGTACTAGATTGTAATAAATAGTAATATACAGTAATAAATAGTAATAAATAGTCATAATTATTTATACATAATAGTAAATTGCTATATTTAGCAATAATTAGTAGTAATTAGTATAATTAGTAATAAATACTAATAAATAGTACTAAATTGTAATAAACAGTAATAATTAATAATATTTAGGATTAATTAGTAATAATTAGCAATAATTAGTAATAATTAGTAATAATTAGTAATAATTGAGATTAATTTATAATAATTATTAATAAATAGTAATGATTAGTAATAAATAGTATTAATTACTAAAAACTAGTAATAAATAGTAATAAGTAGTAATAATTGTTAATAAATAGTAATAATTAGTTATAAATAGTAATTAATTGTAATAATTTTGATTAATTAGGATTAATTAGTAATAATTAGTTATAAATAGTAATAATTCGGACTAATTATTAATAATTATTATTAAATATTGATTAATTAGCAATAATTTGGATTAATTAGCAATAATTTGAATTAATTTTGATTATTTAGAAATAAGCAGTAATAATTAGAAATAATTAGTAATAAATAATAATAATTAGCAATAATTATTAGTAATTAGTATTAAATGTGCATAAATAGTAATAATTAGTAATAATTAGTAACAATTAATTCTAATAAAAAAGGTTAATTAGAAAAGGAATCAAAAATTCATACAACCATTATGAAAAGGTGATTATTGTATTTTTTATTAATTTATTAATGTTATTTTCTTCTTCTTATTATTATTTTATAAATTTTATTTTATAAATTTTATTTTTAAATTTTATTAATATTATTTATTTTTTTATTTTTTAATGTTTTTTTGCAACGGGTATATTTTTTCCTCGCAAATGGTATTTATAATTTTTTTTTAATTTTATTCATATTATTTATTTTAAATTTTTATGGTATTTGTGAAGGGTAATTTTCTAGTCGCAAATTAGCTTTTATGATGAGAACCCTTTTAGAATACCCATTTTTTCATAGTGCAAGTGTCCAAGGAAATGATAGACCATACCCCTCGTAACATAGTGGTTCATGGGAGTTGACATAAAGAAATATCATAAAACATTACCCTATAGAATTTTTTAATATAAATCTATTATAAGTTGTTTTATTTACATTTAAGAGAAAGTGTAATGAAAAAATTTATTTCCTCGAGTAAGGTATGTTTTTGATGAGAATGAATAGCATCGAAACTAGTGGTTTCATTTAGTTATTCATGTTCAGATGTTTGTTTCACCACTAGATCACATTTATCCTTTCTCATATATTGGTCGGCTAAACATGATCAGACAATAATATCTTTCAATGAATTCATTTTTACTTACATTCCATTAATTTTATTATATGTATTTTCTTAGGGTTTTGTCTTCCCAAATATTTTTGGGGAGAAACTCCATAACCTACTCCTCTATCATGATCATGTTGATCTGAATCCTTCAAATCTTCTAAAAGTATTGTTTCTTTCAATATAGTCAATGTCGACTCTTGTGTCAAAACCATATAAAAAAATATGAACATAAATAGACATTTTTATGTAATATTGTTATACAGTATAATGAATTATTATTATTTCATACTAATATATATTTCACATACTTTTTTTCATCAACTAGATTACCCTCTTTATTTACATGATCCTTTTTCCTTAGCATCTGATGTGGTATGGAAGTGAATTCTGACTGTTATTCATTAATATGTATATAAACAAAGGAACATATGTTATTTCATATCACATGAAACTATTATTATGGATTTATGATACATAAAAATTTATTCTTTTGTGAATAAAACCCCATCCTTACTTTGGATAGAGGTACATTTCTTTTGATGCATGTTCCCTATTTTCAATAATTTTTTATTATTTCATAAATTAGTATTTTTGAAAAAAAATTCATAAAATAAATAATTTAAAATAATATATAATCTAATGAAATTCACCTTAAATGATTATTCATCATGAAGACTAACGAAATCATTCCATGTTTATTGATTTATAATGTTTTCATAACTACTTGTTGTGTGAGGATTTAATTTCCCCCTAACATCCCGAGGATGTAACTTGGTAAGAAGAGTCTAGAATTCCTTAGGGGATTTATAGCCACTATTACGAAAACAATTTAGGGTAACAATCTGAAATCAATGAACTCTATAATGAATAATTAAAATTAAAACATTATTTATTTTTATAATTTTTTCGGAAAAATAGATAATGTATAACTTAACATTACCTTTATATGTTCCCAAAGGGTTTCCTTTATTATCAGATGGACATGGAACCATGAACAATATCAATTAGAACACGCATCCTCTTTGTGACCAAATAATAACTAATGGACATTGACATTTTTGGGTCCAACTTATTTGCTTCATTAATCCCAGCCAACATTAAATTTTATACCCATTCTTCTTCTATTTATAATTTTATTTAACACTATGTTGTTTCTTAATTCTTGTTTTTTTATCAATATTTTTTTGATCCACTAATAATTTCTTTGTTTTAGCATCTATAGTTTTTTCTTACATGGGATTGGTAACCTCATCCATTGCAGAATAATTTTTTTTACATGAGTAGAAAAAATATTTATATAGATTATTATAATTTAGTAGATAACATATAATATTAGAACAAAAGGCATAGTATATTAAAAAATACTTTAAATTTATCATTTAATTATCTTTACTTATTAATGCTTTCAGGGATTTGGCTCCGATATTGAGATTCCAAAACACATGTTGGTTGTTCCCTCTAGCACACAATATATTGTTTACATTTAGACCATTATAAACTGATTATTATCTCTAAATGAACGATCTATCCTCCATTGAAATTTCATCAGGCCCTACAGTTGTTTTAGTCAACAATATGATAATAGATCAATACTTGTTTGCTAGATCTGAGTTATAAAATACATCCACTTCATATAATTTCATTATGAATTACCCATAATTTTCCCTCTATATAATGAAATTCACTTTCATGAAGCCCATTTCATTAAATTTTCTTACACTCCTATTATCAACCCATTTAAAATTTAAAATCAACACTTTAAATTTTGTATATTAAAACATTTATATCACTCCTTTAATTTAAAATATGACACATTATAATACATTGGATTTCAATCCTTGGAAATATATATGTGAATCAATTCCACCATAAGCATAGATCCATAGTTTTTCATCATGATGTATTCATCATGATCTTCTTAATAGAATATATAACCATTGATTACAAAACTATTATAAGATATAACATTTTCATTTCATCCAATGGATGGCCATGAAATTCATCAAATTAATGAATTTAGATTTTTAGATAAATTCTTATAAATATTATATCAAAATCATCTTATAAACTATTCATTATGTGTATTTGATATCCCACCTTAATCCCTTGATGGATTCAAATATATAAATATTTATTTTTTGGATTATATATATGGTCATCGTCTATACTTTTAATTAATATATAATGTTGTGCTTGACCCCACTATGTGATGGTAATTTTATTATAATATATTCCATAAATCTAATTTCCCATAAAGAATATATTGTGATGAGACTTTGGGTGACCTATTATTTCAACATCTGATAGTTAATCGGAACATAATTCAATATCTTCATTGATAATATATCATTCTTCAATACAACCTTTTTGGTTTAATTCAATTCATTAAACGTCCTTTCAAAATTTTAATATACTATTCAATGGGGTGAAATCATATATAATTCAAAGGACCGCATATTTGACCCTCTATAACCATGTGAACCATCATTTGGACCATTATATCAAAGAATTAAGGTCAGATGAACACAACTAATTCACAAAATATGATAGCATTCTCATTATTCATGATTGGAAACTTCATCACTTCTTTAACAATAATGAATATAGATTTAAAAAATATTGTGGTCAATATAACCAATAATTTGTTTGGAAGAATGAAACATAAATAATGAGCATCAAATCTTGAAACAAAACATGTTAGTCAGGTGTTTTTAGTCCTTGTAATATCAACAAATTCATTTACACAAAATTATTAGAATGTGATGAATAGCCCTACGGAACTTTAAAAAATTATGGAAAATGAAAAATTCAAAATTTTACTTTCTATATTTAGTTTAAGAACATGGAAGAAGAAAATTAAACCATTTACCCTTCACTATTTCCAACTCTTTCCTTTTCCCCATGTTCGTCATGTCCAAACTATCCTTCATTCCATATTTTTTTAGGAACATTAATAATTTCCCAATAGAAATATCAAATGAAATGTTTTATATATACATGAGATTTTGAAAATGTATGACATAATAAAACTTTTAGTAAGAAAATTCAAAGATAATTGATATCATTTTACAACATGTTTTAATAAGTTTTTGCGAAAATGGTTTAACAAAAACTATGTCAATATATTTTAATTTATCTAAAATTTGATCACCCATTGGTGGATATTTTGTAGTACGTTTTTGATTAATCCCATTGAATGTTGTCATACAGGATTGATATTTATGTCATCGAGGGAAAAAATTGATTTCCTAAAAACATATTCATCACGGAATGTTTCAACCAAAATGAGTGTGTGCATTCTTTAAAAAATTAGACACCCCAGTATTACATTAATGATAATGAAAAATAAATTTTCATAAGTAAGAAATTCATTTATTTTCCCCTTAAAACATGGCCATTAATGTGAATTATTTAGTTATATGAGAATCATACATTGCAACAACTATATCCCACATCAATTTTATAGCTCGGATCAATTGATCCAAAGATACATCAATATCATTACCATGATAATTTGGTTTAGATATAAGTAGATACATCATAATATATTTGTGCATCATGTGTAACCATAGACACAAGTTATAATTTATATGAATGTCAAGCCTTGTACTGTGGTTACTACCCAATACACAAAACTAATTTCTTCAATGTGTAGATAACTCAAGATGAATGTTTCTTGGCTCATTTCTGAATTCCAGATTTTGATAATTAATTTTCTTCAACTGCAGATAAGGTTTTGGATAATGTAGGTTACCATATTTTTTTCTTGTATATGTATACCATGTAAATTTTCATTTGGATTTTGGACATCCATATACTCTTTTAAACCATGGAATAGTAGGAAATTATTATACAACTTTTGAAGGATGTGATTCATTTTTATTGTATCTGTAACGCCCCGACCCCAGCTACCCAGAGCCGGTGCATTACTTCGTAACATTGGCATGATCCCAAAAGATCAAGTCTCGAAAGACCGATTAGTATAGTAGCCTTGGAAACACTAGATACATTCATAAGTCTTTCATTACATCAAAATTAAACAAACTACAAAAAAACATGGTCTTCATAGTCCACACTCATATCTTCACTGATTATTCTTGCAAGTCAGTCATAAAATACTTCTTCACAACCTGGAAAATTTTTAAACATTGAAAGGGGTGAGCTCAAATGCTCAGTAAGGATAACAATAATGCGGAAGCTTTCATAAATAAACATTAACATTTAAGGCAATGTATAACTAAAACAAAAGCCTCTTAAACATGAACTTCAACATAATATGGCAAAAGTAAAATGAGATAATGCCATTTACTTCTTCACATGGATATTCTACTGGTCGAATAATCACATGTAATATCAATAACCACTTTCATAATGATGGAATGCATAATGCCAGACTATCATAACCACATAGCCAAGGCCTCGTGCCAAGACTACAAATAAGATTTTGTCAAGGCCTTGTGCCAAGACACTAGTTTGTCTCATGAGACCTGCCGATGCATCGAGGAGCTATAGCGGGCTCCACCCGTCACTTATTAAGTCCAATGCATTCCTCATATGAATAGGTTTAAACATATCATAAACCATAACATAATCATATCACATAAACAATGCATAAAGGAAACATAACATTTCCACATTTCAATCACAAGATATCAATACAAAACATTGATATAATAAAAACGCTTTCAAAACCATTTTCAATACCAAAATAAAAGAATGTTAAAACATTGTATTTATTTTTCTTTTTTAAAAAAAGGTATGGCTTGTAAAGGAAGCCGAAACTCAAATAATGTTCACGGCGGCGGAGAAGTCGTTGTCGCCGCATAAGTACGGAATGAAAAACATTCCCTTTTTGTCGTTTAGTAAAATGCTTCGTATAAAAAGATTCCTTTTGAATAAACTTAAAAGTCAAAGGGGTTTATACACCGTATAAAAGAAAGTTATGTATAAAACCAAATATGCCTCAATGAAAGGAGATTGAGACGAAGTCCTTAAAAAGATCATTTTTAAAATAAAATAGATATATTATGTGTATTCACTATAGGTACACATAAAGAAAGTAAAAATACAAAATAAGACATAATAATATCATGACATAATTTGAAAGTAGGAGATTAACCCAAAGAATGGAAGTTGGGTTAAGAAGATCCCTTACAAATAAAGTAGATCTATTAGGTGTATTCACTATAGATACACATAAAGAAAGTACAAATACAAGATAGGACATAATAATATCATGAAGTAATTTGAAAGTAGGAGATTAACCCAAAGAATTGAAGTTGGGTTAAGAAGTTCCCTTACCTCGTGTCTGACTTGACTCAACCGTTCTTTAACCTCCTGAATAATAAACTAGAGTTAATATATACCTTATTAAGAACCATTTTCAACTTCATTATCCTTATTATATCACTTATTACAATGATATGAACATTATGTAATTATTTAAGTTAATAATGTTCATTTTGTCGGTATTTGGTTCTTAAGTCAAAAATAGGCTTCTTACACTTACATGTTGTTAATTTGGTCAAAGGTTCATTATATCCATAATGGTATTCATGATGTAGATATCATATATGTCATATATATCCAGTACATACATTCATTTATAATATTACATCACATTTAGAGGTAAGAAATGAAATGCACCGTTCATGGAGACGGTAAGCCGTACGTACGCATGAACGCTACTTCCATTTCTATTTCATATTTTCTGGAATGGAATCATAATGATATGAGAGTATATTATAATTCCAGTATAATAACATATATAATATCATTAACTTTATCCTTCACACATCCCACATATGGTATTAACGAATCAAATCACTTTCAGGGGGCGGTAGTCCGCGCTTCCTAAAATGAAGATATCGTGTTTTACCCATAATGGAAACCATAAAGGTATGCCCAAAATGAAAAAAACAGAAGCTTAAGGAAAACATAAACATATTATATATCATATATAAAAATAGTGACATCATAATGGCCACCTTTGAAGGTGTTAAATGAGTGTTGAACAATCATCGTTTCGGGAGGCAGAATTTCGCCATCCACGGAAACCTTATGTTCTTTAACCATTTGATGTAGTTGTGTGGAAGTGTAGCTCAAATAAATCTTATAACAACATCCTAGTATATTTAAGATACTGGTGTTGTTACAAAAGAAGTAAATAAAAAGAGTTTAGGGGGTTGGAGAAGCAAAATAAAACAAAAGAACATGAGAGAATGAATTACCTTAAAAAGTGTAACTCCTTTTGAGTTGAGCCTAAAGGCTTCCTTTGAAAGGATTCTGCCCAAAGGGAATCCTCTAGGATGAGGAGAGGAGGGGCACTTTTGGAAAGTAAAGGAACATTACATTATTTGAAAATGTGTTTCGGTTTTAAAAGGTCCCACATTGATAGAATTCGTGGATAAGGTGATAAGGTTTCGAAATATCTTCATCCAATAGGCTTTGGACAAGTGTAAGCCTCGGATTTTGCATTATCTTCTCATTTTATTTAAATCGTCAAATAATGATGTCATCGCTGCATCATTATTATGTCATAAATACTTTAATTTATTTAATGTCTAAAAATTATAAAACAAATACTATGATGTAGGAAATCTTTTTAGCTTTCCAATGACTATTTATAATCAAAATTTGGACTTGTATAACCCCAATTAAAAATTGTTTTAGTAGAACAATTTATGTTAGTGTCATTTTCACTTTAACATTAAATAAAAAGTAATTTATGTTATTTCCCAACAAAAGTGGATCCATGGGGTCCCCAAGTTAGGCCATGGCTTGTCTTGGTCGGCCATGACTCAACCAATGAGGTTGGGACATGTGTCTAGGTCATTTCATATTATTAATGTATTATTTATACCTTAAACTACACTAATTACCACTAATCGCGATTAAGAACTTAAAAGTTACTATTCACCAAAAAATTATTTTGATCTCATTGAACCACATTTTACTTCTTAATGACAACCATGTATGTCGGATTTTTGAAAATCAAATCACAGAAGTGGTAATATTTCATTTAAACGAAAAATCAGTTATTTAACTACCACTTAGTGGTTTCACTATTCATCAAAAATTGAAGTTTCTCAGAACAATGCCAAAATTTCACCCTAAGCTATAATTGATATTCCGAATTGAAAAATGATGTCTATTTTAAAAAATTCCAAACATATTAGTTGCATTAATTAATTTTATAATTAATTCCCGCTGTCACAACAAATAGCGTGTTTTTAAGAAACAATTTATATCAAAAGATTGGCAATTGTTTATGTCCAATTTCAATGTTAAATTAATTCTAATGACCACCATTGGATAAAATGGTAAAAATATATTCTAATTATACTTTAAAACCATCAAATATTATAATTTATCACTATAAATTATTTTGATTAAAAAAGTTGTTTTAAGTATTTTTCACTATTTATAAAATTTTAGAAGTTCTCAGAAAAATACCAAAAATTCAACATAGGCTAATTTCGATATTACGAATACAAAAATGAAGTCCATTTTGACATATAAAATTTATAATATTTCAAAAAGAAGGTATTACTATTCATAACGGCTACTTTGATTAGTCGCGGTGTTTTAGAACTCGAAGTTGCGTACAATGCAAGCTATTTCATTATTGAATGAGAAGCGTATCGTGGAAGCTCGGGGTGTTACATTCTCCCCTCCTTCAATAAATTGCGTCCTCGCAATTTGAAATTTTTTCTTGGAAAATAAAAGGTTGAAAATAGAAAATACCTTTGTGGAAAACCCACATCGGAAATAAGGTTAATAGAATTTAGTCTTAATAAGAGGGAAATGGAAATAAGAAAGTCACCACCAAATCATGATCTCGATAAGGAGAACATTGGTGGCAATTAGAGACATATAATTTGAGGAAAAACGTAAATATTTGTAGGGATTGATTGAGGTCATCAATCACAATCAACTGTCAAATTGAGGGCCTCAAAGCCTTCAATCTATGTTGATTTAAAATATCATCAGTTCAACAAAACATAAGTTATTAGGATAACACATTTTTTTTGTTTTAATATCCCTTTACTAAAGTTTAAGAATTAATTTATTCATTGAATAAGAGATAGGTATATATATATATATGTGTTTGACATTAGAGTTTCAACCTTCAACTCATCTTTCACTCAAAAGATAATAGAACTCAAAAATATTATACTTATCCTAATTGTATAAGGTTCCAAATGTTAACACATACCATTTAGATTAGTAAAATTATTTTGTAATAACCGGGGACTTCCTGTAGGCTAGTGGTAGGAAATAAAGGCCTGTCGCACTATGATTGTGGGTTCGATTCCTGCAGCTTTGTCCGACGCGACGGGTTATGCCCCACCCTGCAGGTTGTCCTTTTCCTAAAACTATAGTATCATAATATTCCAAAAATAATCTTCATAAATTTTTTAACCTTAAACAATACTATCCATGGTTCAACTTAATCCATTCCAACCTTAATAGTTATCCAAAATACATCTGTCCAACTCACAGTCCAAATTTTATAAGGAAGGTAAACATAATGAAGATCCTTTATCCCACGTAACAACATGTGAGCACCTTCATCATGTATTCTTTTTAAACATACTGAATTACCATGATCCCTTATTCCTTATAGAATACTAGATATACTCCTTCTATCCAAAAATGTATACAAAACATCAATCAGTTTCAAGGAAGTTAAGTATATCCAATATAATTTATCCAAATCAATCACGTCTTATTCCAAAATCACAATCTCAGTATCAAAACCATATTATGGTTTATCTTTCTCTCAACCATATATTTTCCAAAAATTTAACCTACTGTGGAGTCACTTTTCTTGGTTCCACACAATCTCAAGTCCTTGATGAAATAGTACTGCAGTACAATCCTTATATACTCCATAATTATTATAACCAGTACATCATTGATACAACACTCAAATTAAAAAAAAATCTTTAATAACAACATAAGAACTCTAATCATTACTCCTCATCTGTGGTAGTATCATAACTTTATTATTATCCAATAACATCATTTGGGGCATGCTCTGATGATTTGGACATTGGTTTGCGTAGTGTCCCCAATCCTTGCAGAAGAAGCATTGTACATTTGAAACCATTTTCTTACCCTTGCAGTCACGCACTTTGTGTCCTTTTTCTCTACACTTATAACAAACTCCCATTCCCTTTAGGCAAGTTCCATGATGTTTCTTCCCACAATTACCACATATTGGAAAATTCTTCTTTCCCCTCATCCCTTTATCCATCATTCTCTCTTCCATCCCTTTCATCTCTTGCTTCGCTTCAAAGCCATAGGACTCAGAGAATTCTTTACTTATCCTATTAACACATGATACTATTTCTTCATATGTTGAGAACACATGGGAGACTATTTCCCTTAGAAATGTTGGCTTAATACCGTGAAAGATACTATCCTTCTTACTCTTTGGATCATACGTACCGCTGGAGTTCACATTCCTTCTACTGGGCGCCATTTCTATACAACGGCATAAACTAGGTTAGTTTATGAATCAAAATACATAATTCCATACTTGTAAAACACTTTACATAAATTGAACTATTTATGGATATAATCCATAATCATAAAAAGAAATGTTTTCTTTGAGGAAGTATGTACTCATAACCCTTCATAGTGGTTTGTAAGTAAAATGAGAATTATCCTAAGCATATCCCCCGGGAGTGTCGTAACCAAGAGTGCAGCAAGGCCCGTTGTCGTGCACCAGTTCCCGTTCGAGTCTAGCTCAAAGCGGTGTTTTCGGGTTTTACACCTAGGTACATCTGTTCCAGAGCCGCCTCTACCTGCTCGTATCCAGATAGGGATGTATTGCTCGGAAAATTCATAACATCTCTATAATACCAAAATTCTAGGAAGTTCTTCTATACTAATCCTCAAAGTCTATCTTTGGGCTATGTGCTCTAATCAGAGTTTATCTAAATCTAGCTTCCAAGGTTAGTACTAAACTGCCTCTGATACCAACTGTAACGCCCCGACCCCAGCTACCCAGAGCCGGTGCATTACTTCGTAACATTGGCATGATCCCAAAAGATCAAGTCTCGAAAGACCGATTAGTTTAGTAGCCTTGGAAACACTAGATACATTCATAAGTCTTTCATTACATCAAAATTAAACAAACTACAAAAAAACATGGTCTTCATAGTCCACACTCATATCTTCACTGATTATTCTTGCAAGTCAGTCATAAAATACTTCTTCACAACCTGGAAAATTTTTAAACATTGAAAGGGGTGAGCTCAAATGCTCAGTAAGGATAACAATAATGCGGAAGCTTTCATAAATAAACATTAACATTTAAGGCAATGTATAACTAAAACAAAAGCCTCTTAAACATGAACTTCAACATAATATGGAAAAAGTAAAATGAGATAATGCCATTTACTTCTTCACATGGATATTCTACTGGTCGAATAATCACATGTAATATCAATAACCACTTTCATAATGATGGAATGCATAATGCCAGACTATCATAACCACATAGCCAAGGCCTCGTGCCAAGACTACAAATAAGATTTTGTCAAGGCCTTGTGCCAAGACACTAGTTTGTCTCATGAGACCTGCCGATGCATCGAGGAGCTATAGCGGGCTCCACCCGTCACTTATTAAGTCCAATGCATTCCTCATATGAATAGGTTTAAACATATCATAAACCATAACATAATCATATCACATAAACAATGCATAAAGGAAACATAACATTTCCACATTTCAATCACAAGATATCAATACAAAACATTGATATAATAAAAACGCTTTCAAAACCATTTTCAATACCAAAATAAAAGAATGTTAAAACATTGTATTTATTTTTCTTTTTTAAAAAAAGGTATGGCTTGTAAAGGAAGCCGAAACTCAAATAATGTTCACGGCGGTGGAGAAGTCGTTGTCGCCGCATAAGTACGGAATGAAAAACATTCCCTTTTTGTCGTTTAGTAAAATGCTTCGTATAAAAAGATTCCTTTTGAATAAACTTAAAAGTCAAAGGGGTTTATACACCGTATAAAAGAAAGTTATGTATAAAACCAAATATGCCTCAATGAAAGGAGATTGAGACGAAGTCCTTAAAAAGATCATTTTTAAAATAAAATAGATATATTATGTGTATTCACTATAGGTACACATAAAGAAAGAAAAAATACAAAATAAGACATAATAATATCATGACATAATTTGAAAGTAGGAGATTAACCCAAAGAATGGAAGTTGGGTTAAGAAGATCCCTTACAAATAAAGTAGATCTATTAGGTGTATTCACTATAGATACACATAAAGAAAGTACAAATACAAGATAGGACATAATAATATCATGAAGTAATTTGAAAGTAGGAGATTAACCCAAAGAATTGAAGTTGGGTTAAGAAGTTCCCTTACCTCGTGTCTGACTTGACTCAACCGTTCTTTAACCTCCTGAATAATAAACTAGAGTTAATATATACCTTATTAAGAACCATTTTCAACTTCATTATCCTTATTATATCACTTATTACAATGATATGAACATTATGTAATTATTTAAGTTAATAATGTTCATTTTGTCGGTATTTGGTTCTTAAGTCAAAAATAGGCTTCTTACACTTACATGTTGTTAATTTGGTCAAAGGTTCATTATATCCAGAATGGTATTCATGATGTAGATATCATATATGTCATATATATCCAGTACATACATTCATTTATAATATTACATCACATTTAGAGGTAAGAAATGAAATGCACCGTTCATGGAGACGGTAAGCCGTACGTACGCATGAACGCTACTTCCATTTCTATTTCATATTTTCTGGAATGGAATCATAATGATATGAGAGTATATTATAATTCCAGTATAATAACATATATAATATCATTAACTTTATCCTTCACACATCCCACATATGGTATTAACGAATCAAATCACTTTCAGGGGGCGGTAGTCCGCGCTTCCTAAAATGAAGATATCGTGTTTTACCCATAATGGAAACCATAAAGGTATGCCCAAAATGAAAAAAACAGAAGCTTAAGGAAAACATAAACATATTATATATCATATATAAAAATAGTGACATCATAATGGCCACCTTTGAAGGTGTTAAATGAGTGTTGAACAATCATCGTTTCGGGAGGCAGAATTTCGCCATCCACGGAAACCTTATGTTCTTTAACCATTTGATGTAGTTGTGTGGAAGTGTAGCTCAAATAAATCTTATAACAACATCCTAGTATATTTAAGATACTGGTGTTGTTACAAAAGAAGTAAATAAAAAGAGTTTAGGGGGTTGGAGAAGCAAAATAAAACAAAAGAACATGAGAGAATGAATTACCTTAAAAAGTGTAACTCCTTTTGAGTTGAGCATAAAGGCTTCCTTTGAAAGGATTCTGCCCAAAGGGAATCCTCTAGGATGAGGAGAGGAGGGGCACTTTTGGAAAGTAAAGGAACATTACATTATTTGAAAATGTGTTTCGGTTTTAAAAGGTCCCACATTGATAGAATTCGTGGATAAGGTGATAAGGTTTCGAAATATCTTCATCCAATAGGCTTTGGACAAGTGTAAGCCTCGGATTTTGCATTATCTTCTCATTTTATTTAAATCGTCAAATAATGATGTCATCGCTGCATCATTATTATGTCATAAATACTTTAATTTATTTAATGTCTAAAAATTATAAAACAAATACTATGATGTAGGAAATCTTTTTAGCTTTCCAATGACTATTTATAATCAAAATTTGGACTTGTATAACCCCAATTAAAAATTTTTTTAGTAGAACAATTTATGTTAGTGTCATTTTCACTTTAACATTAAATAAAAAGTAATTTATGTTATTTCCCAACAAAAGTGGATCCATGGGGTCCCCAAGTTAGGCCATGGCTTGTCTTGGTCGGCCATGACTCAACCAATGAGGTTGGGACATGTGTCTAGGTCATTTCATATTATTAATGTATTATTTATACCTTAAACTACACTAATTACCACTAATCGCGATTAAGAACTTAAAAGTTACTATTCACCAAAAAATTATTTTGATCTCATTGAACCACATTTTACTTCTTAATGACAACCATGTATGTCGGATTTTTGAAAATCAAATCACAGAAGTGGTAATATTTCATTTAAACGAAAAATCAGTTATTTAACTACCACTTAGTGGTTTCACTATTCATCAAAAATTGAAGTTTCTCAGAACAATGCCAAAATTTCACCCTAAGCTATAATTGATATTCCGAATTGAAAAATGATGTCTATTTTAAAAAATTCCAAACATATTAGTTGCATTAATTAATTTTATAATTAATTCCCGCTGTCACAACAAATAGCGTGTTTTTAAGAAACAATTTATATCAAAAGATTGGCAATTGTTTATGTCCAATTTCAATGTTAAATTAATTCTAATGACCACCATTGGATAAAATGGTAAAAATATATTCTAATTATACTTTAAAACCATCAAATATTATAATTTATCACTATAAATTATTTTGATTAAAAAAGTTGTTTTAAGTATTTTTCACTATTTATAAAATTTTAGAAGTTCTCAGAAAAATACCAAAAATTCAACATAGGCTAATTTCGATATTACGAATACAAAAATGAAGTCCATTTTGACATATAAAATTTATAATATTTCAAAAAGAAGGTATTACTATTCATAACGGCTACTTTGATTAGTCGCGGTGTTTTAGAACTCGAAGTTGCGTACAATGCAAGCTATTTCATTATTGAATGAGAAGCGTATCGTGGAAGCTCGGGGTGTTACAGTATCTATCCATTCCACAATAAGGGAATTTTATGTGTAATTGATGTTCCTTGAGAAATAACATTCCAAAATTTGGAAAACATTGAATAATATTAGAGATCATTCCCATTGAATGTAGAATTTTTATAGTGTCATATATTTGATATTGAATTTCATTTTCTTCCGGTATCATATTAATCCAGAGACCAAGTAATTCTGTAAAGCTAGTGTCATTCCATTAGATGTGATCTTTCAATTTATATAACTTCAATAGAGATATCAATTTTCTATATTTAGTACAACTAGTATACAATGGTCTCTTAGACAAACTATTTAACGTCTCAAAAAATGGGACCATCGTTGAGGTCAATGTCAATTTCTATTATCATTTCTTCTATGTGATCTCAATCATCATTTACACTGGTATTCATACCAAACAATTCATAAACCACAGTATCATCCCAATCGGTGTTCGTATTCAGTTTTTTACCATATCTGGTTTGACATTTATAGATTCGATCTGTTCCGTGATAAATCATATGTTCTTCCAACTCTTCCATATTAAAGTTTCTTGAATAATAATAATGTAAGTAGGGAAAAAAGACCAGACAAGGGTTATATACATGCACTATTTCAAGATTTATGAACCCTTTAAATCAATCATCATACTATTTATTCATATGATTAGAGTGTATGTATTTGTTATTCATATCCAACCAACTTGTTTCATAAAGTGTTCATTTTTTAAAATAAATAAAGAGTACACACAAGATATTCATTACCATAAGGGAAGTTTATAGATAAATAGAACAATGAAAGACCAAAATTTGATTATTTTAAATAATTTCATTAATCATTGATGGTAATGTGTAATTAAATTTATGAAATTAATTACTCTATTAATGATAGAATCATCCTCTGAATTCATCCCAAATGATCACTGGTACCCAGTATGAGATGAATAATACATAGATTTTTTCATGAAACATAGGTTCATTTCTAGATGAGATGGGGGCAGTGTGTCAAGGACAAATTAAATGATAACTATTTAAGAGATGCTGTCGTTGAGGATAAATGTTGTCTCCTTAAATCTAAATGTGCTTGGGCATGGAGTTGGTGAAGAATTGAACAAAAATTATTTGTTTCCTAAAACTAAAAAGTTTCTCAGGCACACTATGGTTTGATAAATGTGTTCTTATTGAAATATATGGTCAAATTTCCCATACCCTTTTACAACACTACCCAAAATCCAAATGGGTTGAGATACATGACCACCCAGGATTCAGTATATATGAACCATTTTCCATTAAATAAAAAAGTTATTACAATAATACTAAAATAATATATCTTAGTGGAAACCAGTTCATGATCTCATAAAACGTGTTTGAGACAATATAATGAGGATTTATATTTTTATAAAAGGAATAAGACATATAAATTTTCATCTCTAGAATGAAAGAAAGAATGGGTGGGTGACTTAAAAAAAATAGATTCTGGGAAAGGTATTAATCAATAATAAATTAAAGAAATTTAAGACTATAAACATTTTTCCAAATTATATATTAAAAAATCTTCTTTACAAAACACTTTTCAAGTGGAAACCGCTTTTTTAATAATAAAATATTAATTTATAATTAAAAATCTCATCTCAAAAAAACATTAATAATTCAAAATATTACTTTCTGAAAATTTCAAAACCCAATTGAAATATTTTTTGTTAATTCCATATAAAAATTGAACAATTTTATTCAAAACACTTATTATGATAAAAATTCCATTTTATTTAAAAATTTATAGCATCAAGTAATTTTTTTTAAATCATATTCAAAACATATTAAAAATAAATTAAATGAATAAAACTATTTCGATGGAATGATGTAAACATTACAATTTTTAAAACATTTTAGTTTCAAATAGAAATAACATCACACGTGTCAAAACACTTTATCCATTAATGTTTATTTTTATGGAAAAACTCATTTTTTTCATTTCAATCCCAAATTAAACATTAAAAAAAGTTTACTTTTTCAAAACTAAAATTTAAAATAAACATAACCATAAAAATTATGATCAGAAAACCATCGAGTCTATGGAAAATAATGATTATTAAATATTCAGTAAACATTTTATAAAGGTGGAAAAAATAAAACAGTTTTGGTTCCTAATTTCAGTTGAGCTTGTAAATTGGAACACTTGAGAAAACTATAGGCATATTTTGACTTAGTGGACTATCTCGAGGACCCCAAAAGAGCTATGCATAAGATTAAAAGCATGCACTTAAAAATAATTCTACATGATTGACACTGGTGCACCCAATGTGATGTCAAATGGATTACACCATGTCTCGGTTCTAAAAAATTTCGATGTTAGTTGCACTAAAGAAATCGGGATGGCACCAAAAAAAACAGGAGAAACACGTAAAAGACTTACTCGTTTGTTGCACCATCAAATGACCACATATATGTAGGCCTCCTTTCACACTAACAATGAAATTTTCATATATAAATATAATCCCCCCCCTCCTTAATTTCAAAAAATGTTCTGGAAGACTAAACACTTCTCCTGTGCGTGCAAGATGACCCTTCCAAGACTATGTGAAATACATTGCTTCAACGTACTGGATTTTGTGTGATAGGTCTCCTATGGGTCTTCCATAATGTGTTCCCACTTGGGATTGAACATATATCAATTAATTTTAGGATATGTAAATTTCATGAAAAATATCTTTATTGTGTGCATGATTTCCTTTATGCAGTACCTCTTTCCTCCATACCTCTCATCTTACGCGGAGGTCTTCAATATTTTGTGCACCCTTTACTAGGGGATCCATGTGTTTTCCTCATACTAAGGCACCATGTTCAAGCTCCTCTTGTACGCAAAATCCCAATATTGTGTACACCATCTCTCTATGGCCCTCTAGGAATTCGTTTAGTGATTTTATAATCCTTAGAAGAGTGCGTCATGTTTTGTTTCCCTACCTAATGATTCTTCTCATAGGTATGCCAATAAATGTTGCTTCTTCACATAAATAAGATAACAAGGAGCCCTCTATAGAACACTCATAAACCCCAACACTAATAGGCATTACTACAAAACAATATAATAACAAACACCAATTTCCTAGAAATATGATATTAAAATGTGATTTATGAATTTGTGGAATGTTTGATAGTATTAGTGAGGGGATAGGAACCAGATCCCTCTCACTCTATCTTTCCCTCGAGGATTTTTCCGCTATGTGTTCCTCGAGAAGTTTTTATGTACCCCCTGAAACGTTCTAATAGGGTGCTCCTGGTATGATGTCCATATATGTTTAGTACATTTAGACACCCTACTTGGGCTTCCCTCAAGAATTAAGTCCCAAATTCCATCTCCTTGGGTTGCTAACCATGAGTAATATTTACACCATCCCTCATGGACAAAGCTTTTGCGACACGATCATCTGGTCTACTACTACCTATTGTTTCTCACACTAAGCCTGACTCATGTGGGATTAGAGATAGTATTGATCATTAAATATTTCATGGGTCACTAAATATACACAATACCTATGCCCCACATTTCGGAACTATGTTGACATTGATCCCTTCCTTTCATATAGGATACATAGGAAGCCTCCATATGGTTCAAGCCCAACATTTCTTTATCCTAACCACTTCACATCGGTTCCCCCTCATCCAACATGACGTTAAACTGCTAATCCCTTTCGCTTGATAACTATATAGGTTTTGATCCTTGTCTTCTATATAGGGTACGTTGGATGCCTCCACAAGTTTCAACCCCAATTAAAGGTAAACCTTGGTTCTCCCTCATAGGGATGCCCCCTCCGGATGTGACATCATCCCTCCTTGGGAAACATCTTCTAGATCCTCCTCCATAATGTCTTTGGATCCCCTCTAGAAGAAAACCATTCGTAATACCAACACTCAATTCACAATCCTCTATCCAATAGTGTCCCTCTTGCAACAGACTACTAACCATGTGTAAGCCCCAACATTTCATAAGGTCACTTTCCTTTTAGTACATCCCGATTATATGTCACATCCTATACTACATGAACTTAAATATTTTCAATTTTGATAATATTATATAGGATGCATCCATGAGGATCAAGTCCATCACACATGTCCTATACTAATCTCTCTCTAGAGCCTTTTTGTTTTAAGAAGATAATTCCTTATCCCAAAGGTTCTACCCCCTTTGAGTCTCATCCATCCATTCATTCTCCGGAGCCACCTCCTCAGGTGACTCATCGTCACTCCCAGAACTATGTGGACATTGATTTCTTACCACGGGGATTCTCAGGAAGCATTCTCGAGGTTCAATCCCAATATGGTCACCTTCATACTAGTTTTATCTCCATTCATTCCATCCCTTCAACAATTCCTCCAAATCAATCCTAATTTTACCAGGGCATCCACATCCTGAAGAAATAATGTCATCCATATGGGTAGCTTACCATGCATAAGCCCCAGTAATTTTCTCAATCACCTCATCCTTATCGTAGTGGGATATATCATTAATGGGATGTTAAACATTTATAAGCCCCGAAGCACCCCTCAAACAATGTGGGGTTTTATCCCTTTTTGTATGTATGAAGCCTCCCTCGGGATCAATCCTAGCCAATGGTAAACCATGGTGTCCCCTATGTTGGGCCCCACCATCCTATGATCCTCTCGTTGTGGTGTTCAAATAAGTCTTCATGGTGTGAATACTTCTATTATAGGAACATTCCACCAGGGGTACACCCTAACCGAGCGTTTTGATCCATCCATCTGGTAAAACTTCCAGGTGATCTTTCCAAGGGATGTATCTATCTGATCTACTCTAAAAAGTGTTTTGATTAGTCTAATTCATCTCTGGTAGATGTTAAACTCATGGAATACCCCATGTTAAACATGGTAAGCTGAGGGAAACCTCATAGACATTCCCCCGGCATATGGTTCCCAGCATTCGATGTGGGATTTCACAAGCTTCACACCCACAATAGGCCCTATCATAATGGATAATTTAAGTGTACCAGTGTTTCAGTGTCCATGCATGCTAGTGATGCCCAATGTGACTACTCTATTGACCAAAGGTTGCTTACCTAACATGACCCTTTGAAATATCTTGAAAGAAGAACCATAATTAACTTGCATCCACAAAGATATGGCACTAAGAAGAGTTTCATGAAAAATATCATAATATTTTGGGGAGACCCAAACTAGGTGAATAATTATAAGGAGAGATCCATGGAAAGAAAAAAAAATGGCATCCCATCACCCTGCTTTGAACAAGGAGTAAACATCTCTGAATGACTGATGAATAAAACCAACCATTGGAAAGTGGGAATGCATGGCAACAACCCAGTCCACCAGCGTATATCAAAACACACTTAAGAAAATGCGCCCTGATGAGAAAAATCATCATAAAGAAAAATGGTGAACCCGATGTGAGTTTCTTATCCTCAATGAGAATATTAGTAGCATTAGAATCATTAGTAGATAAGTGTGTAATCAGATCCAGCCATCCAGAACCTGGTCCTGCGAAGAAAATAGTGGGATGAACCTGAAACTTTATAGGATTTGGGATAGTTAATCATTTGGAATCCTAGTCTATGACATTGTCAGCGTGGTTCATTCTATTTTTCCACTGAAGATTGAATGATGCCGATACATTGGGAACTTTTTTACAGCTATCTGTACTGATAGATGAACCTTTCTGCTTCTTAAGACCTAAGATATAGAATACCAGTCGCCTTCATCCCACAGATACAAGGGTAGGTGCAAAGCCAATGTTTTAATCCTACATGGCTCAATATCTGCCAGGACAACTCCCACTACTGCAATGAATACAACTAAAGGGTGACCACACCCTATCTCACCATCCAAAATAATTCAAAATATGGTGATAGATATTGTAGTTTGATGGTATGAACAGGATGAGGTCATCTCGATGAGGGTTATGGCCCCCCATGATTTGAAGGATTCTAGGCCCTTCCATAACAACCACCCCTAAGGGACGTGTATGGAGCCAATGTTCTGCACTCCAACATTTAATTGTTTTGGGATCGTCTCCCCACAATTCTCCAATGATTAACTCCCTTATGTTGATGAGGTAAGGGACGTTACAGTCATCTCAATTTTGGATTCGGCGAGGCAGCCTCCAATGAGGGCTCTCTCTAGGTCGTGTCAATGCTGCCATATAGTGTCATAGGCTGAGGAATGGGTGGAACCTACCCCTGCACTCCCAATCCCGATTTATCTAACCTGACACCAAAATCAGTCACAAGATCGGGAGTACACCTGCCTGGGGAGGCATACTCCACATCTACTGTGGACCGCACCACCACTGATGCATACTATCAGCTCCCTATTCTTACAGACCAGGGGAAATTCCAATCCTAGTAAGGATTGAGGCCACAAACACCCTACGAGCTAGTTGGAATGACTCTATTTGTCTCGAAACAAGTAGTAACTATCGTAGGCTGACATGTGGTGAGTAAATTATGTATGAAGGTCCTCCCCATACCACTATCGGATAAGGTGGAGGTCCTCCTCATTCCACCACCATCATCTCATGCATATGTTCTCTTTATTTTATTGACACTCATTATGGAGGTCCTCCCTAGGCCCATGATCTCAGGTATGGAGGTTTCTCCCATATTGCATGCTTTAAGTGAGAAGGTCATCATCATATCATCACTAGAAGAATCGGGGGTCCCTCCCCCAATAGCATCAACTAAAGAGAGGTTTCTACTCCAAACATTACACACCAGCATTCATGTCCTCCCCATGTTATTATTAGCTCTTGAAGAGTCCCTTACCGCTCCATAATTCCCAACCATTTAGGTCCTCCTAGAGTTATGTTCGACATCTATGCAAGTGGTCCTTGCACCACAGATCATCTAGGCAGATGTCCTCCCCACTCTGAACACAATCCACAAGGCGTTACTCCCCTAGTCAAATGTCTATACCACCATGAAGAATCACCCTAGAGCAAGAGGATGAATCATCACTACTAAAGGAAGATTCATGAGAACTGTCAAATAATAGTAAATCCTATATATTTGTAGATTCTAAATTAGAGTGCCACTCAATGATGGAAACCTCATTGAAGAGAACATACCCCATTAGAAAATAGAGCATATATTTGATACATTGGTCATAGTTACTCGCCAGCAAAGACACATTCTTGGACATCCTAAACCATTCAATTCATTGCCTCTCATTCAAGACCCCAATAAGGGTAAAGAGAACACTGGGATAGTCAAACCCTATGACCTGTCTAGATCAGTGGAAAAGATGAAATATTATACTGTAAAGGATGTGTTATGGTAATAAATTGCATAAAATAAATTGACTATTGATGAGCTCCTCACCAAACATGTTGTGGAATGGAGGCCAGATTACATTAATACCTGATAGGGGCAGTAGGGGTATGTACAACTTCTCTATAAATTTCCCTAACGTGTTCTAAAAAAACCATCCTATCTAGACAAGATAGAGGACATGGCATATGGAAACGAGCATGGTATGAAACAATGAATCCAGACGAGCCACATGAGAATCTTCCTTAGGACCTAGCTTAGGTTCCTCTAGCCGATCCACTTGTCACTTCCCCAGTTTCTCTATAGGACAATCATTGTGCAGCTACTTGGGTCATTCCACCAAATGCATATGAGTCATTGATCATGTTTACCATGTCGAAGAGACTTCTAATGCACTGATAGTCACAAATCCTCACCAAGATAGAAATCCCCATTAGGGTGATCTAATGGCCACTCTCATTTCTCATATAGTGGACCTTATGTTCTGATAAGTTTCAATACCACATATTGGTAATCCATATCTGGAATGGGTTGGTGATATACCAACACCCCCAGGCTTTGGGAATCCTACCCTTCCCCTTTCAAAGGGATGGGTGACCCACTGCATCAAATGTACCTCTTCATCCCAATATTTTGATGCATGCTAGGAACTGCAACCCAGTAGGAGGCCTCTAAACATTGGTGCTTTGTACAAACATAGTAAGGTCCCAATGTTCATCTTGTACAGTTAGTTACCCATTAGGTCCATAGCTAGTTGCGAAGATCTTCATGAGAATTTTATTTACTCATTCAGTTCCACCATGTGCAAGAAAATTATTTATAACCACTTCAAATGAAGGAAAAGGCTAGATGATCACATCATAGATTAGGTCATTAGGTGGAAAGGCCACTCATATTCACTCGATATACCACTAAATTAAAAAATTTGATAATTACTTGCATGGGAAATGTGAAGAATGAATAGGTTACTTATCTCATCACTCAGAACATCCCATGAGGATTCCAATATTTATTTGACAAGTCTCAACACCTATAGGAAGCCTTACAGTAAGCCAAGAGTGCATGTTTTTTTTCCTCCCACAGCTCCCACAAGAAGGGTAGTGAAGGCCTAGATTGATGTTGTTGAATAGGTAGAGGCACCTATATAGCTATAATTGTTACTGACCGAGACACCTCCACAAGCCACTGAGGGATGCCACCTCAGGGTCAACGTCAGGGTTAGAATCTCATTCCTTAGAATCGGAAGGTGCTTCCATATAATGCACTACTTCCATATAGGATAAACACCCATGTTCTACCTCCACACTAGGATCTAGCCCCACTTCAAGGATAAGATCCCAATGACCCTTTCCAAAAACAAAGAAATCAAACCTACTCATTCCATGAATCTCATGTCTGCGGATATTTTCAGAGTTATATGGGTCAGGGAATCCTTCAGTTTCTATAATTTAGTAGGCACGAAGAGGCTGACCTCACCGATCACCCCAAATATTTCCCCTATCACAAATTCATTGGGTACATCCTCATGTAGTGTTATGTTTTTACTGGATGGATTTAGGGCCTAGTCAATAGCAACATATTCAGATTGGGTCTATCCCTGGCACATGTGCCATGTGTGTATTCAATGATTTATATCAACATCGATGGTGAATGGAAGCAGGTCTCCAGCTGTAGGGCTGAGAAGTATGACAACCGAGTGGCTCAAAAGGTGGTTTCTCACGCCAATGGTATTATATGTGCCTATTTGAATCTACCCGAACATTTTGAAGACACCATACTACCTCCAGCTACTACTTATGCATCAATATCTCAACCTTCCACCTCCTAGAAAGCTAGGAACTAAGAACACAAGGGAATGAAAAGCCCTCTATGAGTGTCGTAGTTGCCCATACTCTCAGTGATGTCAGGATCCGAAATATGGGTATTAAACCCAAAATACATCCAAAATTTGGGGATTCCTCATGTGATTATTAGGAGTACACATTAGTGAACACCATCCAACTTGTTGACCCTTACTTGGTTCCGGACAACAAGGAACATCGGGCCAATCCCTCTAATGTCCCCAGACGACATCAGCACCAACATAATTGTAGATATTTGAATCGCTAGAACACATTAGCTAATGAATAAAACTAATCTATGCATTCCACCAATACCATAAAGATGTCTCAGTACAAAGCTCATCATGCATAGTATTCTCAACCTATTTTTTCAGATCCATTTCCACCGCCATTCATGAAACTCAACCAAGAAGTGCCACCACTAACATGATATGATCAACCAAATCTATTTGTTGTAAAATATCAATCATACAGTAGTCATATGGTATTTATTTTTCATGGTTTGACCAGTGAGTAGTAGGATATTCTCATAACCATTCAGAATCCATCGGGTTAACCTGCAATGGCTTCCATTATTGCTGCCATAGAGAAACCTCATATTAACATAAGTGTGCACCTCACACAGAAGTATAATGAATTTAATATCCTCACCAATATTACCAAAAATATCTTGATTCATGAGGATCTCCACTTGTCTACAGATATGCATGAATCCCTTACAAAGGATTTGAGAAACCCCCTTCATTTTGAATAAGAGGTAGCTCCTGCAGATGCCTTCCATGATGAAGAAGTAAAGCATATAGAATGCCAGTACATCATAATGTTCTTATGAGGAGACAAAGGGTCCCTTATGTTGGGGTACATTAATCCATTGTATTTCAATGGAATGTTCAAGGGCTTTTAATTTCATCACAGTCTTAGTTGAATAGGTTCTATTATCATTCTCATCACAAATTGAACACTCTTCAAGATGGGGATGTCTAATGAATATCTGAATCCCTATGATCTGAAGAATCAAGGTCATTATAGGATAAAGTAGACACTAGATGGAAAGATCCCCCAATGAAACTAGTTTTGTAGCTTTTTTTCTAGAACTGATTTCATTGTCATCTAGTAAGACACTACCTATAATGCACTGATGGTTAGACCCTAGCTCCATCTACATGTGATAGTCCCCTCCTTGTATCACTAATGTCTCAAGTACTCACTTAATGGTTGAGTGGGTGTGCTCCGAGGTGTTGTTTATATCTTTTTCAATTGTTAAGAATACTATCTGGAGCCAACTACTATATGAGAAAGGAAAAACATGTTTATACCAATGAGGTGGAGCACAGTACTGGTGATGTAGACCTATGGACAGTCATGGATGATGCATTTATCCTCCCAATTCACTGGTTGGAGGCCACTACCGCCAACATGGGACAATGATTTTCCATTTTTGGAAGGATTAAGGAACGCATCCCCATATATAAGGAATGCCAAAAAATAAATCTTTACTCCTAAAAAAATCAGACACAAGTAATACTAGATCCCCTTACTGCTGTAATGTATTGGGATGTTCACCCCATGGTAACAAAAATATGACATACATGTCTGTTTCACCAGGCTGGGATGAACCAACTCAAGGAAACACACCACTATTACTTTGATATTATCAAGATTGGCCCCCAGGGTTGACGTCATTAGGGGATTGGAACGAAATATTTTGTTTCCATTGTTTCAGTGGTGTGGGAAATCCCAAATGAAGAATCCACCATCGTTCAGACTAACACCAGCATTCCCTTAGGATCTTCCAATTCAGAAGAGTTTCCTTCTACTGATGATACTATCACCATGGATGATGAAGATGATTTAGAAGATTCTCCTCCAACTTTCAAGGAAGGAATCTCCACTTCGATCGATGAGTTGGTACAGGTGAATCAGGGTACTGAGGAAGATTTGAGACCAACACTGGTCATCATAGCTATGCATGTGAATGAACTACAACAATATGTGCATTTCATGAAGCGGTATCTGGATGTGTTTTCTTGGAGCTATGAAATGATTCCAGGACTAGATTCTTCAATTACCATCCACATTCTTGATCTTCCGGTATGTCATCACGATTTCTAATTGCCTCAAATAAAGATTCACACATCTCATGGTTCCATAGTCAAGGTATAATTTTATAAGATCATCAAATAAAACTTCATCAAGGAAATATAGTACCCTAGATGGTTATCCAATGTCATTCCCATAAAAAATAAGAATGGTTAGATTAGTTTCTGCATCAGCTATTGGGACCTCATCCTTCATTGTATGAAGGAATATTTTCCCCTTCCCAAGACAAAGCCACTAATTGACACCACCAATATTTCCAAGATATATCATTCATGGATGGTTATTCTTGATATATTAAAATCAGAATGGCCCTAAGGATAAAGAATCCACCACATTAATAGAACCACAAGGTACCTTGTATTACCATGTGATTAATTTCGATTAGAAGAATGCAGGTTCCACCAATTACCATTCCATGTCACACATATTTAAGATGATCCTCATGACTTTTGTGGAATTCTTCATGGATGATTTGGTAGTCAAATACCTCTAGAGTTCGAACCTTCTTAGAGATCTTGTGAAAGATTTTGGCTTCCTCTACTCCACCATCTGAAGATGATCTCTTTGAAGTGTTCATTTGGGGATAACTTTGGAATGTTCCACTACTTCATCATCAGACACAAATCCATGAAAATTGAGCAAGAGAATATTAAGGGTATCAGTAAAAAGAGTCCTCCGATAAATCTCCAGGAAATCTGAGTTTTTCAAAGACACATAGACTATATACATTTGTTTATTGAGAATTTATAAGGCAATTGAAATCCCTCTTCCCGGCTCATGAACAAAGGTATCACCTATCAGTGGGATGAAGTGTGTTAGACCACCTTTGAGGAGATCAAACAAAATTTTCTAGAACCTTTTTTTATGATGCCACTCATCTTTAGAAAACATATTGTCCATTATGTGACCACTATAGAATGATCCATCAATGTACTTCTCACATATAAGAACAATGAAGGGAGAGAGAACCGTTTATACTATCTTAGTTGCATGATCCTCTATACAGAGACTAGATATTCCTCTATCGAGATGATTTTCCTTATTCCTGTCTTTTCAGTGGCGAATAAGCGACATTATCCACAACACCATGAGATACAACCATTATCCCATGTGGATCTTCTAAAGTATCTTCTGAACCACCCCATGTTAACATGCCATCAATATTATTGGGAAGTAATCCTTTAGTAGTTCATCATTAGGTTAATCCCATATAAATATATCAAGGGTCAGGCACTGGTAGATGTCCTCACCGCCCATCCGACCCCTTCAGAGAAGTTTCTTGATATTGACTTACTAGATTTGGCTATCATCTTAGTGGATCAAGCCTTTCCATGTTAGAATAATCATTTATATAGTACCTCATTAAGCCTGACCGGTAGGAGACTCAATGACCCTAGACTCAACAGAGTAGGCATGGGTATCATCTTCATCAATCCTACACATGTTATCTTACCTTATTAGTTCTTTTTTCTGAAGGATGCTCCAACAATGAGGCAGAGTATCAGGATCTCATCACTAGTCTTGAGTTAGCTCACAAGATTGATCTACACCACCTACATGTTAAATGGGACTCTGAACTGATCATCAAATAGATCAATGGTGAATATATCATTAGGGATCCGGATCTCATACCCTTGTTAAGGCACAATCAATAGTTATTGACTCGGTTCACTTCCTAGTCTATGGTCATTCATATTATTAAATTAAATAATGGTCAAGCTGACTCCTTGGAAAACCTTGCCACTTCTCTCATAGCACCGTAACAGGATGATTTGATCATCTATATGGTGTGTCGAAGATTCATCAATCCAGTCACTCTAGACGATGATGATATTCAGTAAGTAAGTCATCTTACCACCATTGTATCCAAATTAGGACCTTTGGGCCCCCAATATCTACATAATATACCCATTATTGGACATTTCATTTTTCTAGTATATACAACATGGTAGTACCCAATAGACAGAGCCAAATGTGAGAGAATCCACCAGCTCATAGTCAAGTTTACCCTCCAAAGTGGTCTCATTCTTAAGATGAACATTTAGAAATGTGGGTTAGATTGAGTTCTACTATGTTCAATTCAAGGAGATGAGCTGCCCCAGGTTAGGCAAGAAGTTCATTCTAGTTTCTTCGGATCCCATTATGTAGGGATGAACATCTCCCATCCGATCTGAATCTTGTGCTACTTTGGGCCCGCCATAGTTCAATACTGCGTTGAGATTACTAAGAGGTGCCACAAATATCTTATCCATGAAAATTTTGTGCATCAACCACCATAACCCCTCAATACTACCAATTACTCTTGGTCCTTTGTGGTACGTGGACTCGATTTAATTGGACAATATCAACCATTAATAGCTTTTTAGTTTAGTTTCATCCTAACTACCATAGACATCTTTTCCATGTGGGTAGAGGAGATCTTACTCAGGGAAGTTAAGGCATGTTCTAATGTCGATTTCATGAGATCCAACATCATTCACTAATTTGGAGTCCCTTATGCTATCCTCACCGATAATGATACCAATGTTCGAGCATTTGATATGAACAAATTTTATATCAAGTATAACATCTATTGTATCAATACTTCTAGTTACCATGATCATAGAAATGGAAAGATCAAGGTGTTTAATAAAACACTCTCTAAAATTTTGCAGATGATGGTTTGTTAGAATAAGAAAAGTTGTCAGAAAAGATCCCCAACCCTATCTGGTCTTACTAGATGAAAACTCATAATTCCACATAGGTTACACCACATATCTTGGTCTATAGAACATATGTGGTCATACCCATTGAGATTCAGTTTCTATGACTTCATATAGTTTTCTACGATCAACAGACATCATAAAAAATAGCAGAATTCCATCAGGAAGAAATATAATCCCTTGACGAGAATAGGATTCAGGCCTTGCACAACCAGGAGAGGCACCATAAGAAGATAACCATATATTTCAATAAGAAATTTTGACTTCTTTCCTTCCATCAAAGTTAAATGGTATTGGATCTGAGGACATCGATGATACCCAGTTGGAAGCCACCCAAGGTGGAACCCAAATGGGAATGACCATAAATTATCTTTTAGGTTTACCCTAATGTTTCATACTATTTTGTTACTATGTATGGGGATCTTATTACTCCACCTAGCAATGAGAAATACCTCATGTAGTATTTTTCAAGAGAATATACATCCTTGCTACATGACATTAAGCTACATTACTCGCCTGAGATGCAAGTTGAAAAACATCCCAGTATTGTAATCCTACATGATGTTAAATTGTACAAAATCAGGCATCCTACATGAATTTAAACTGAAATATCATTTATACCACTTCCTTCGTGAAGTTAAAAAGTTATTTTGTCTTTACAACGTGAATTTATACTGCAAATGTTTTTCAAAAAAACTTATGGATTGATTCCCATCCTTATCAGATATATAAAAATGCCCAGACATTTTGTCTTCATGTCAAGCCCCAATATTCTCTGTTTTAAATCTTACAACCAGAGGTTCATTTTTGAAGCTTGTGGTGTGGTGTGTACTTCATTGGTTCTCATTCATATTGAGTATGAAATAGAAGCACCATGTTTCTCCCTTAGAAATACCTCCTTTCCATAATTCTTTACCATATGATGTTAAATTTCATGGCATTTAAAGAAATATATATCGCTTGATTTCCATCTTTATGGGATACACAAAAACACCTTATAATTTATCAGTGGGTCTAGCCCAAGGTTCCATGACCTTTTTTTCCCCTTGTCCCTATCCTATGGTACATGTTTTCTGACCTTAAACTAGGATCTCACCCATCCTACATGACATTAAATTGTTCTATCCTACTTACAAGACATTGAACAGCAAAGAATTCATAGTAATTTTTTTCTGAATTTAAAAGGTAAGTACCCTTCATCCCACAGGATGTTAAACCACACAAAATGTTTAGAAAATCCACTTCTTCTATACCCTTGTCCTGAGACTCCTCTTGGGAGTGTGTGGTGTGGTTTTGGGTCCATTTGTAACGCCCCGACACCAGTTACCTAGAGTCGGTGCATTATTACATAACATTGGCATGATCACAAGAAGGATCAAATCTCGAAATACCGATTAGTTTAGTAGCCTTGGAAACACTAGATATATTCATAAGTCTTACATTACATCATAAAAATGAAAACTACAACAAAATCTTTTCTTCATATTCCGCACTCATATCCCCATATACTATCCCTACAGGCTATTCATAGTTTACTTCTTCATACCCCGAGAAAAATAAAACATAGAAAAGGGGTGAGCTCAAATGCCCAGTAAGGATAACAATATAGCGGAAACTTTCATAAATAAGAATAATCATTTAAGGAAATGTATAACTAAAACAAAAGCCTTTTAAACTTGAACTTCAACATAGTATGGCAGAAGTAAAATGAAATAATGCCATTTACTTATTCACATCGATATTCTACTAATCGAATAATCACATGCAATATCAATAACCACTTTCATAATGATGGAATTCATAATGTCAGACTAACATAACCACATAGCCAAGGCCTCGTGCCAAGACTACAAATAAGATTTTGTCAAGGCCTTGTGCCAAGACACTAGTTTGTCTCATGTGACCTACTGATGCATCGAGGAGCTATAGCGGGCACCACCCATCACATATTAAGTCCAATGCATTCCCATATGAAAAGGTTTAAACATAACATAAACATTCATAATAAAACTAGCATATGAAATGTCAATACATTCACCATAAACTATGAACGGTATAAAAATAGCACATCCACAATCAAACATATCACAAAACCTTCAATACAATATAGAAGTTTTGTATCATAATAAATCAACTTCAAATAAGCTTAAAATCCATCAACGTATGTTGACATAGATGAAATCAAAACTATTTGAGAGAAATATCTCTTTTCTCGAAATCATTGAAAATTCACACATTTATAAAGGAAGTAAATTAAAAGATATTTTTGAATCAAAGTGTCCCATACCACTTTGAAACTTTTGAAAATAAATATCATTTCAAAACCTTCATTTTCATATAAATATGTCCTTAAAATCATTTTGAAATCACGAACATTAATTAAAAATATTTAGAAAGATAAATCTTTAAAACATTTAAAATTATGATCTTGATAATGAGTACCTTTGAAAATTTCTTAAAATATTCATTTTGAAAACATTTAAATGTCACATAATTATAAAATAAAACATTTACTTTTAAAATATTCTTATAAGCTTGTAAGGGAATATTTGGAGATTTTATAACGGCGGTAAGTAGCTGCACCCGCCGTATAAGATAAAAAAACATTCTGACCTTAAATTTGTCGAAAGGTAAAAAGTGCCTTGTTTGAAAAATGATGGAATGATTCCTTTAAAAACACATAAGGGTATAAATGACTTTTACCCATATTCTTTTTAAATAGTAAAAATGTTTTGATATACATTTCGAAGAAACATGTTTGTGGATGATAACGAAATCCCATTAGATTATTACGTATAAACAACCTCGGATAATGAAGAGATTGCGAAATAAACCCTTACCTTGTACTTTTTCTTGGTTGAGGGTAAGATAACCTACGGTTTAATGGTGAAATAATTGTTATTAAATTATACAAGAATCATATATAATAATATGATATCATATATGATCTTTTAACATTTCTTTGTTAATAATATCTTAGTATTATCGTTGTTTTTGGTGTTAACTTACTTGTTTTATTTTATATGTTTCGTTATGTAAGACATGTTTGTAATGGATAGGATGTATATTAATCATATCCAGAATGATAGCAAGTCATTAAACATTATTTTTAAATCCTCAAATTATAATTATACTTGAATGGATATGATAGAGAATGAATCGCATCGCGTTCGTGGAGACGGTAGTCTGTACGTACGCACGAGCGACAATATCATTCTTTTGATATTAAAATAATATATAATTGGATGATATATCATATATACAGAATCATTATCATATTATATTTATTATTTACATGAGTTACACATCATTATTATACCCATCCCAATAATTATTTATTGAAGAACAATTACACCACGACGTGGAGACGGTAAGCCGTACGTACGCACGTATGGTGACATGTTATTCAAAGGATGGAAAGAATACTGAATATGGTTGTACCATATTTATAATGAAATCACAGTATATATATGACACTGGAGTTATTATTTTATAATGGTAACAACAAAGGAAGAGTAAGTGGAAGAAGAATGGAACTTGAAAAAGGGTGGTGGAATCATTACCTCTTCTTCGGGTTCTTCCTTTTGATTGGATCAAAAGGGATCCTTAGGTTTGCTTTCTGATCAAACTAAGGCCTCTAGGATGTAGTGAGGGAAGTTGGGAGAGTATTTGGGTAGATTCTGGTCGAACCAAAAGGCTTTGAATGTGTGAATAAATGAGAATGATGAGTTCCCTTTTATAAGAGGGGTGAGGGGCACCTTGGGAAAAGCTAGAAATATTAATTTATAATAAATTCAGAATCGGTTTATAATGTCTCCAAAGTGGATTATTTAAATTTTAAGGTGGGGATAGGTCGCAAAACATTCAACCAATAGAATTTATATAGGTTTGGGTCATTATATTAACCTTATATTTTAGTTTTAACTCTCAGTTAATTAGTTTGACATTTACCATGTCACTTTGTATTTTTATATTATATAGTTAATAAACTTACTATATACATACAAGAGACCATAAAGTGGTCCATTAATGATACACATATCATGATATAAGTCTCTTGGCCTAACCATATATTTTTAATAATTTAATATCAATTAATAATATAATATTTTTTTTAAAAACTCTTTTATGTCAATGTTGACACTATTCAATAGTTGATTTCTTGATACTCATAACAGAATTATTACTTCAAAAAAATTCCGTTAAATCAATCCTAATATGTAATATTATCCTATAAAATTAGTTTAATTAATAAAAGTCTCAAATTATATTTATTTGTGTATTTATAATATCAATTAATTTAATTTTTCACTATTATGGTAATTACTGCATCATCATTGTGTCATAAATAAATTAAGTTATTTAATGTCTAAAAATTATAAATAAAATATCATTATGTAGGAAATATTTTTAGCTTTATAATGAATATTTATAGTCTAAAATACAACATATATGTAAAAATTGTTTTTCTAAAAGATATATGCTTATTTCATTTTTGTACTTATTTTAACTTAATTAAAATAAAGTGTCCCTATCACCTGCAAGTGGCTCCATGGGGTCCCAAAATAGACCCAAAGATGCCTATGGTAGAAAATGTATCAACCAATAAGGTTAGGACACATTTTAGGTTAATTTAGTATTATTAAAATATTATTTTTTAACCCTTATTTACCGGATTTACGCTTAACCATGGTAAATAAAATATTTACCGCAGTAATTATTCAAAATGTCTAAAAATAAAAGTTTCCCATTTACACAATATGAACATCCTTATTCCAAATATGGAATCCATTTTTCCAAATTCAAAACACATAAGTGGAAGAAATTAATTTAAAATTAATTCCCGCGGTAAAAAAAAACTGTGTTTTTAAGATATAATAACTATCAAAAGATTGATACTTGTTTATGTTCAGTTTAATTGTGAAATTATGTCCAATGAAAAAAATTGTATTAAATGGTAAAAATATATTATAAATATACTTTAAAACCACTCAAATTCATAATTTATCAATATAAATTATTTCGATTAAAAATGTTGTTTTTTATTAAAATTTAGTAATTTTCACTATTCATCAAAATATTAAAGATATCCAAAAAGTACCAAAATTTCACCTTAGGCTAAATTAGATATTATGAATCCAAAAATAAAGTCCATTTTGAAATATAAAATATATATAATTTCAAAAATTAGGTATTACTATTCATAACGGCTAGTTTGATTGGTTGTGGTGTGTGTTAGAACTCAAAGTTGCGTACAACACACGCTACTATATTATTCAAAGGAAAGCGTACCGTGGAAGCTTTGGTTGTTTCATTGTAAATTTTTGATGTCCCCATTTATTCAAAAAGTTTAAAATATTGTATTTTAAAAAGGGTTCACTATTAAAGTTGGTAAATGTGCATTTTTGAAAAATACTTCTTTTATTTGAAAAAAAAAGAATTTGTTCTTACATTATGTCTAAGAAACTCATAATATGGATTCTAAAATTATAAGGGTCATATAAAGCTTAAAATTTAGTTAATACTATTCATAACCTCTTTCGAACGGCTTGTTTGGTAAGTCATGGTGCGCTTGAACTCAGTGTTGCGTGTAGTGCAAGTTATTGAATTATTTTGAAGAAATAACACACTATGAAATCTTGGGGTGTTACATTCTCCCCTCCTTCAATAAATTGCGTCCTCGCAATTTGAAATTGTTCTTCGAAAATAAAAGGTTGAAAATAGAAAATATCTTTGTGGGAAAACCCACATCGAAAATTGGGTTACTAAAATTTAGTCTTAATATATGGAAAAGAGAAATGAAAGGATCACCACCAAATTATGATCTCGATTAGGAGAACATTGGTGAAAATTAGAGTCATATAATTGGAGAAAAAACGTAAATATTTATAGGTAGTGATTGAGGTCATCAATAACAGACAAGTGTAAAATTGAGGTTCTTAAATTCATCAATATATGATAATTTGAAATACCATCGGTTCAACAAAACATAGGGTATTATGATAACACATTTTTGGTTTTAGGATTCTTTAAATAATGTATAAGAATTAATTTCTTCATAGAATAAGAGAAGAAGGAAAATATATTCTTGACAAGTAGAGTTCCATCATTTAACTAATTTCTACCACAAACTCATCTTTCACTCTAAAAGATAATAGAATGTAAAAAATATATTCTATTTAGCCAATTCGTATAGGGTTCCAAAAAAACGAATTTTTAATTCATCTACCATATATTTTAAAAAAAACTACATTATTTAATCTCGGACATCACGTGGGTTATTGGTAGGTGATACACCCTTGTCGCCCTTCGGTTGTGGGTTCAAGTCTTGCGGCCTTGCTAGACGCGACAGGTTGCCGCCCAACCTCCAGGTTGTCCTTTTATGGAAATCCCAAATAATCCAAACTAGAACCATCCAAAATACTTCAGTCCAAAATTTATAAGGAAGGTAAACACAATAAAGATCCTTTTTTCCGCATAATAACATGTGAAAACCATCATCATGTATTCTTTTAAAACACTGCAACATCCTGAATTACCGTAAAACCTTATTGATTACATTCATGATCCCTTATTCCTTAAAGAATAATAGATATACTCCTCTAATACAAAAATGTTTTAAACCCCAACAATGATGGAATATACAAATCATTAATCAGTTTCAAGGTAGTCAAGAATATCCAATATAATTTATCCAAATCAATCATGTATTATTCCAAAATCACTACCTCGGTATCAGAACTATATTATCGTTTATCATTCTCTCAACCATATATTTTCCAAAAATTTATCCTGCTATTGAGTCACTTTTCTTTGTTCCACACAATCTCAAGTCCTTAATGAAATAGTACTGTAGTAAAATCCTTATATAATCCATAATTATTATAACAAGTGAATTGTGGATACAATACTCAAATGAAAAAATCAACACAAGAACTATAATCATTCCACTTAATCTGTGGTAGTATCATAACTTGATTATTATCCAATAGCATCATTTGAGGCATAGTCTGATGTCTGGGACATAGGTTCGCGTAGTGCCCAAACTCCTTGCAAATGAAGCATTGTACATTTGAAACCATTTTCTTACCCTTGCAGTCACGTACTTTGTGTCCTTTTCCTCCACACTTATAACAAACACCCATTCCTTTCAGGTAAGTTCCAGGGTGTTTCTTCCCACAGTTATCACATATGGGAAAATTCTTCTTTTCCCTCTTCCCTTTATCCATCTTTCTCTCTTCCATCCTTTTCTTCTCTTGCTTCCCTTCAAAGCCATAGGACTCAGTAAACTCTTTACTTATCTTATCAACACATGATATTATTTCTTCATATGATGATAATACATGGGAGACTATTTCTCTTATAAATTCTGGCTTAAGACCATGAAAGATATGATCCTTCTCTCTCATTGGATCATGTGTGTTGCTGGAGTTATCATTCCTTCTACAAGGTGCCATTTATAAACAATGGGATACACTAGATTAGTTTATGAATAAAAATACCTAATCCAAAACTTGTAAGACACATAACATAAATTAAATAGTTTATGGATATAATCCATAATCATAAAAATTTCTCCATTGAGGAAGTATATACTCATAAACCCTTCATAATGGTTTGTAAAAAAAATGGAATTATCCTAAGCATATCCCTCGGGAGTGTCGTAACCAAGAGTGAAGCAAGGCCCGTTGTCATGCACCATTTCCCATTCGAGTCCAGCTCAAAGCGGTGTTTTCGGGTATTAACCCTAGGTACATCTGTGCTAGAGCCGCCTCTACTAGCTCGTATCCAGACAGGGATGTATTGCTCGGAAAACTCACAAAATCTCTACAATACCAAAATTCTAGGAAGTTATTCTATACTAACCCCCAAAGTTCATCTTAGGTCTACGTGCTCTAATCAGAGTTTATCTAAATCTAGCTTCCAAGGTTTGTACTAAAGTTCCTCTGATACCAACTGTAATGCCCCGACCCCAGTTACCTAGAGTCAGTGCATTATTACATAACATTGGCATGATCACAATAAGGATCAAATCTCGAAAGACCGATTGGTTTAGTAGCCTTGGAAAAAATAGATATATTCATAAGTCTTACATTACATCATAAAAATGAAAACTAAAACAACATCTTTTCTTCATATTCCACACTCATATCCCCACATAGTATCCCTACAGGTCATTCATAATTTACTTCTTCATACCCTGGGAAAAATAAAACATAGAAAAGGGGTGAGCTCAAATGCCGAGTAAGGATAACAATATAGCGAAAACTTTCATAAATAAAAATAAACATTTAAGGCAATATATAACTAAAACAAAATACTTTTAAACTTGAACTTCAACATATTATGGCAAATGTAAAATGAAATAATTCCATTTACTTATTCACATGGATATTCTACTAATCGAATAATCACATGAAATATCAATAACCACATTCATAATGATGGAATGCATAATTCCATACTATCATAACCACATAGCCAAGTCCTCGTGCCAAGACTACAAATAAGATTTTGTCAAGGCTTTGTGCCAAGACACTAGTTTGTCTAATGAGACCTACTGATGCATCGTGTAACAGCCCAAGATTTTATAAAAAAAATATTCTTTTTAATTTTATTAATGTCTTGTGTTGTACGCTACACCAAAAGGAGCTTGCACAACACTCATCCTTGACTTTCCTTGCATTACACGCAATCGCGACCTTCCTCGATAGCGTGTGTAATACGCAATACCGAGTTTCACTAAACAACGATGTGCTATTAAAATATTATTAAAACTAGCCGTTATGAATAGTAATAACCACTTTTTAAAATTCTGTAAATCTTATTTTTCAAAATGAACTTCATTCTTGGATTCAGAGTATCGAATTTAGCCTAAGGTGAAATTTTGGTACTTTTCGGATAACTTTCATATTCTGATGAATAGTGAAAATTACTAAATTATAATTAAAAACAACTTTTTAATCGAAATAATTAATAGTGATAAATCATTAATTTGAGTGGTTTTAAAGTATATTTAGAATATATTTTTACAATTTAATACAATTTTGGTCATTGGTTGTAATTTCACATTTAAACCAGACATAATCAAGTGTCAATCTTTTGATATATATTGTTTCCTAAAAACACGCTATTTATTTTAACAGCGGGATTTAATTATAAAATTAATTAATGCAACTTCTATGTTATGAATTTGGTAAAATAGATTTCATTTTTGAATTTGGAATATGAAATATAGCTTAGGATGAAATTTTGGCATTGTTCTGAAAAACATCAATTTTTGATGAATAGTGAAACTACTAAGTGGTAGTTAAAAAAACTAAATTTTTCATAAAACTTAATTTTTCCGCTTCTGTGAATGGAATTTCGAAAATCCGAGAGACACGGTTAATATCAAGGACTAAAATGTGGTTCAATGAGATGAAAATAATTTTTTGGTGAATAGTAACTTTTTACTTTTTTTTTACCGCGGTTAATAGTAAATAGGGTAACTAAGGGTAAATATGATATTACTATTACCCTAACACATGTCCTAATTCTATTGGACAAGTGTAATTCGACCAAAAACAAACTTAGGAATAAAATATGACCATTTAGGCCCACTTGGATTAGATTAGGATATTTATTATTAATTTATTTAAAGAAAGGTTAAAATAGTTAAAATCAAAGTTTAATAAGTAAATCATTTTTAATATGGGGTTATACATAAGATAAATTCGATTGTAAATATTCATTAGAACGCTAAAAAGATTTCCTACATGATGATATTTTATTTGTAATTTTTAGACATCAAATAATTTAATTTATTTATGACACAATGATGATGCAGTAATTATCTTATTAATGAAATATTGACATAATTGATGTTATAAACACCAAAATAAATGTAATTTGAGACTTTTTATGAATTCCACTAATTTTCTAGGTTACTATGATATATTAATGTTGATTTAATCAACTTGGTTCGAACATTTAATTCTGTTATGACTTTCACAAAAATCATATATCAAATAGTGTCAAAATTGACACAAAATAGTTTTTAAATAAAATATTATATTATTAAATGTTATTGTATTCCTAAAAATCTAAGGTTCGGCAAAATGACATAGATAAGGATATATATATTAATAATAAACAATTTGGGGTTCTTTTGGCATGTTATAGTAAGTGTATTAACCATATAGTGAAAGAAAACAAAAAGACACGGTAAAAGTTAAATTATTTAACTTGGAGTTAAATCTAATTGATAAGGTTAAAATAATATCCTAAACTTGTCTAAATTCTATTGGTTGATAGGATTTCAACCCATACCAACCTTAGCTTCGAAATAAGACCCTTTGGAACCATTATAAACCGATTTTGACTTTAATATAAAATAATATTTTGAGATATTCCTAAGGTGCCCCTCTCCTCCCCTATAAAAGGACACCTCCTACCCCTCCTCCTCACACCAATTTGAGCACTCAAGCTCGGCCAACCCCTGCCAAAGTCTCTTCTCCACTTCCCTAGCAACATCCTAGAGGTTCTGGTCTTCCTCAAAGACCAATTCTAGTGCCCTAAGAGGAGGTCTCAAAGAGGCACTTCAAAGAAGAGGTAATTACCGTTACCAATTCTTTCATCTTTATTTCTTCTTCCACTTCTTCTTCTTAGGTTGTTTAATTATGAAGTAATAACATCAGTATCAATAATATACTGATATGTTATTATAAGTATGAAACAACCCTATTTCACCATCTATCTATCCTACGGAAAAAGAAATCACCGCGCGTGCGTACGTACGGAATACCGTCTCCACGCCGTGGTGTAATCTATTTTCCACCACCACCTTACATGGATGGGTATAATGGTGTAAAGAATAACTATACATAGTTATTACAATATCATATTGATTCTGATATATTGTATAATCCACTCCAATTCAATTCAATATTTATAGAAATGATATCATCGCTCGTGCGTACGTACGGACTACCGTCTCCACGACGAGATGAGATTCATTCTCCATGTTAACCATTTAAGAATGATTATAAAGTATATATAAGAAATAATAATGAAATATATGACATTATAAAGCTACTGGATTTATATATATATATACATATGTATGTCATCTACTTACTTCCATTTCAAGACAATAAGGAAAGGAAAACAGCGTTCATGCGTACGTACGGACTACCGTCTCCATGAACGGTGTTTTTCATTTTATTTATCTACCTATTATATATATATATATATACTGAATATATATGATATATAAATCATATTTTATATTCTGGAAGTAAGTAAATCATGATATAAGTAATAACGATGTCAAGAACAACAAGTCAAAACACCTACGATAAATGAAACGATTTTACCCAAAACGCTTCTTTAACATGGAATTTACAAAAGAACGGGTAATATAATGTCATAAGTGAACCATATATGATATCATAAAAATGAATATGATTCTGTAATAAGTCAATAACATGATTTAAATCATTATACAGGAGGTTCAGACACTTACAAAGCAAGTCGGACCTAAGGTAAGGGAAATATCACAATCTCATTTTTATCCGAGATTGTTTATTCGTAAGTATTTACTGGGGTGTATTTTATCATCCACATCCATGTTTCATCAAAATTTAATATTATTTCCATCCACCTACAATTGTTTAAATCCATTTTTACCCTTCGGTGAGTTTTTGGTAATATGTATGAAAGGAATCTTTTGTCGTACGAGGTACTTTTTGACTTTTCTGACAAAAGTACGAAGAATGTTTTTTTTAACTTATACGGCATGAATGGATTTTTAAAACATTATTTAAAAGAAGCTTCCTTTACAAGTTTTCAAGTTTATTTTTAATCAACTTCTTTTATTTTAAAGTCGTATGAAATGCTATGAAAGGAAAAATGTTTTTGAAGAAGAAAGGATATTTTCCTCAAGAATGGAGTTCAAGTGTTTTATCAAAATTATTTTCCATCTAAGATAATAAAGGGTTCTGTTTTTATCCCTATTATTAAATTGATTTGTTCATGTTGTGATGGAATTTTTTTATGAATTCCTTTATCTTATATGAATTGATTTATGATGTCATGATGTTTCAAGAATCCCATTTTTGTTACATGTGTTATGCAATGATGTATGTTTTATGATTATGTGGCACACATAAGAAAGGATTCATTATAAGATGGGTGGGACCTATATCTCCCTCCAATGCATTGGGTAAAGATTTTATATCTCATGAGATAGACATGGCTGAAATGGTAGGTTATACCGGTTCAGTGAAACAGGACTGAAACGAGGGTTACTCGATTCAGAAAGGGACTTTGTCCACTAAGATAGTCTTGGAAATGAGTCATGACTAACAAGAAATGATTTTCCATGATTATGTGTGTATGCCACAAAGTTTCATGTTTTAAGTTATGATTATTGGGATTACATTTCACTTCTATGATTTATCCCATGTTATGATATTATGAGCTTTTTTGCAGGTTAAGATTTCCAAAAGCTATGTTCTTATATATATGATGTGCTTGATATTTCTTTTGTTTACCCTTACTGAGCATTTGAGCTCACCCTTTTATGTTTTCTTTTCCTCAGGATATAAAGAAAGGTTTTAGGTAAAAAAAAGGGGAAGATCTTTATGGGAGATATTGAAGATCTTTCACCACGATTAGAAGATTACGTTCCGAGTTTCCAAAGACACTAAACTATTACAATCCTTGTGTGTGTGTGTTTTTGTTATGTACTAATTATTCCGCAAAAGTAATGTAACGTCCATGTACGTCAGGCTTCGGGTCTCTACAGTTGGTATCAGAGGAAAGGTTTAGTCAACCTTTGGAAACTTGGATGCGAAAACGTTAGTGAGATCCCTAGAGATATTTCTAAGGTATGTCTAGGGATGTCCCTAATGTTAAGTATACGTATAGGTTATAGTACTAGAACTACGCTAACGATCATAGAATTAACCCTAAGATGTTAGATGTTCAAGGTACTCCCCCTTTATTATGTTGTTTTCCCTAGCATGATTTTTGCCTCTCACTCTATTCTTTTTGGGTTTTAGAAAATGGCTGGAAACAAGATGATTCACAATAATGGAGGATATGATGGACAATGGAATGATATTATTTATGAGCAACCAAATGAAATGGGATTTGGAAGTCCAAACATCATTATTATGCCGAATCAGCAATCTCATAATATGATCAATAAAGTAAAATTTGGTATGTTTCCTGACTCGGCTAATAAGAGAAAGATGGAGTTTCATGATGATCATAGAGGAAAGAAAGTTCATTTTCTCCTATGTAATTCATGTGGGAAGAGGCATCAAGGAGAATGTTTCAAAGGAACTGGAAGATGCTTTGGGTGTGGAAAAGAAGGACACAAAGCAAGTAAGTGCAAAGGAAAAGGTTCAGTTAACACCATGGATGAGGATAATGGTATTGCTACGACATCAAAAATGGTTAAGTGTTTTAAATGTGGAATGTATGGGCATTATGCAAACCAATGTCCTAAGGGAAAGACTCATGAAGAGAATCAGTATGGCCGTATGCGTAGTATTTATGTGGATGATGATGAAGAGACTACAAATGATATGTGAGATGAAAGAATTGTTGAAGCTCGGTTAATGGTTTAAGAATGTAGTGGAATGATTACATGTTTATCATGTGTAATGTTGTATAAGTAATCTCATGGTACTATGGAATAAAGAGACATGTAAGGATTGTTACATTGTTGTCTGATTAATGTTACCAGTAACCATGAAATGTTATTCAGATACTTTTGGAAAGTAGATGATAAGTGCATAATGAAAGGATAAGAAGATAATGAGATGTTTGATTGTATTCATGAGCTCATGATTGATATAAGGACTAAGTGATATCATGGTTTGAGTATATAGAATTTTGAGGATTTTGGTATGTGGAAAGTGTTAACTTTTAACTGCATTCAAGTTTTCACTAAGGTTCAATGGATATTCAAGAGAATACATGATTAAGGACTTTGAATGTTTGGAATGTGACCAACAAGATATATCTTATGATATATGGGGATCAATGATGGTATTAAATCTCTGGTAATCGTTTTCACTATGTTATGAGAATGGACTGCAGTATTATGAGCCTAATGATTAGAATGAATTATGTTGGACATAAGTTAGTATTAAGGATAGAAGTTTTTTTTCGATATTATTGATAGTAATATAGTTTTATAAAAAGGACAACCTGCAGGACGGGCGACAGCCCATCGCTTCGGACAAGGCTGTGGGAATCGAACCCACAACCGAAGTGCGACCGGCCTTTATCGCCTACCACGGGCCTACAGGAAGTCCCTGTTTAGTAGAAACTAGTTTTATTATATTAAGCAGTATGATATATGAAGTATAAGTCCATTTTAGAAACCATATGTGATTAATCTCACTATAGATCGACTTATGTATATAATTTTGCTAAACTTTTGTTTGAAACAGATGGAATGACCCGTCATTCTATCACATGATCTGCTAACACTTCACGAATAACAAATTCAACTTCATTTATTTAAGAGATGAAGTGGAAATTGTTAAAGGCATGAACAATAGTGAGATTGTACCAAAATAAAGAAAGTATTTATTCCAATTCAAATTTTCAAAAATGATCTTGAAAACCAAAAATGTTGTCCTAGTGATCTTATACCTGATGAATCGGATGGTACCTTAGATCGTCACAAATTTATGGATTTGTGATTATTGGCTTTTCCATAGCCATGTTCTCTACCACTCTCCATCAGAACATGATGGTTAGATTTCTCTTCCATATCCATATTTTCACCTATGTGGAAACCCAATGATTAGTTTATTTGGGTAACCGTTACGTTTCATACATTTGTTTTTAAAGATTGGTTTTGATATTCCTTTTTACGATGTGGGTTCCTATTAAAGAAACTTTCGAATAGTAAACCATTTATAACCCCGACGAATTTCGATGGCGAAATTCATTTTAAGGGGGGTAGAATGTAACAGCCCAAGATTTTATAAAAAAAATATTCTTTTTAATTTTATTAATGTCTTGTGTTGTACGCTACACCAAAAGGAGCTTGCACAACACGCATCCTTGACTTTCCTTGCATTACACGCAATCGCGACCTTCCTCGATAGCGTGTGTAATACGCAATACCGAGTTTCACTAAACAACGATGTGCTATTAAAATATTATTAAAACTAGCCGTTATGAATAGTAATAACCACTTTTTAAAATTCTGTAAATCTTATTTTTCAAAATGAACTTCATTCTTGGATTCGGAGTATCGAATTTAGCCTAAGGTGAAATTTTGGTACTTTTCGGATAACTTTCATATTCTGATGAATAGTGAAAATTACTAAATTATAATTAAAAACAACTTTTTTAATCGAAATAATTAATAGTGATAAATCATTAATTTGAGTGGTTTTAAAGTATATTTAGAATATATTTTTACAATTTAATACAATGTTGGTCATTGGTTGTAATTTCACATTTAAACCAGACATAATCAAGTGTCAATCTTTTGATATATATTGTTTCCTAAAAACACGCTATTTATTTTAACAGCGGGATTTAATTATAAAATTAATTAATGCAGCTTCTATGTTATGAATTTGGTAAAATAGATTTCATTTTTGAATTCGGAATATGAAATATAGCTTAGGATGAAATTTTGGCATTGTTCTGAAAAACATCAATTTTTGATGAATAGTGAAACTACTAAGTGGTAGTTAAAAAAACTAAATTTTTCATAAAACTTAATTTTGCCGCTTCTGTGAATGGAATTTCGAAAATCCGAGAGACATGGTTAATATCAAGGACTAAAATGTGGTTCAATGAGATGAAAATAATTTTTTGGTGAATAGTAACTTTTTACTTTTTTTACCGCGGTTAATAGTAAATAGGGTAACTAAGGGTAAATATGATATTACTATTACCCTAACACATGTCCTAATTCTATTGGACAAGTGTAATTCGACCAAAAACAAACATAGGAATAAAATATGACCATTTAGGCCCACATGGATTAGATTAGGATATTTATTATTAATTTATTTAAAGAAAGGTTAAAATAGTTAAAATCAAAGTTTAATAAGTAAATAATTTTTAATATGGGGTTATACATAAGATAAATTCGATTGTAAATATTAATTAGAAAGCTAAAACGATTTCCTACATGATGATATTTTATTTGTAATTTTTAGACATCAAATACTTTAATTTATTTATGACACAACGATGATGCAGTAATTATCTTATTAATGAAATATTGACATAATTGATGTTATAAACACCCAAATAAATGTAATTTGAGACTTTTTATGAATTCCACTAATTTTCTAGGTTACTATGATATATTAATGTGGATTTAATCAACTTGGTTCGAACATTTAATTATGTTATGACTTTGACAAAAATCATATATCAAATAGTGTCAAAATTGACACAAAATAGTTTTTAAATAAAATATTATATTATTAAATGTTATTGTATTCCTAAAAATCTAAGGTTCGGCCAAATGACTTAGATAAGGATATATATATTAATAATAAACAATTTGGGGTTCTTTTGGCATGTTATAGTAAGTGTATTAACCATATAGTGAAAGAAAACAAAAAGACACGGTAAAAGTTAAATTATTTAACTTGGAGTTAAATCTAATTGATAAGGTTAAAATAATATCCTAAACTTGTCTAAATTCTATTGGTTGATAGGATTTCAACCCATCCCCACCTTAGCTTCGAAATAAGACCCTTTGGAACCATTATAAACCGATTTTGACTTTAATATAAAATAATATTTTGAGATATTCCTAAGGTGCCCCTCTCCTCCCCTATAAAAGGACACCTCCTCCCCCTCCTCCTCACACCAATTTGAGCACTCGAGCTCGGCCAACCCCTGCCAAAGTCTCTTCTCCACTTCCCTAGCAACATCCTAGAGGTTCTGGTCTTCCTCAAAGACCAATTCTAGTGCCCTAAGAGGAGGTCTCAAAGAGGCACTTCAAAGAAGAGGTAATTACCGTTACCAATTCTTTCATCTTTATTTCTTCTTCCACTTCTTCTTCTTAGGTTGCTTCATTATGAAGTAATAACATCAGTATCACTAATATACTGATATGTTATTATAAGTATGAAACAACCCTATTTCACCATCTATCTATCCTACGGAAAAAGAAATCACCGCGCGTGCGTACGTACGGAATACCGTCTCCACGCCGTGGTGTAATCTATTTTCCACCACCACCTTACATGGATGGGTATAATGGTGTAAAGAATAACTATACATAGTTATTAAAATATCATATTGATTCTGATATATTGTATAATCTACTCCAATTCAATTCAATATTTATAGAAATGATATCATCGCTCGTGCGTACGTACGGACTACCGTCTCCACGACGCGATGAGATTCATTCTCCATGTTAACCATTTAAGAATGATTATAAAGTATATATAAGAAATAATAATGAAATATATGACATTATAAAGCTACTGGATTTATGTATATATATACATATTTATGTCATCTACTTACTTCCATTTCAAGACAATAAGGAAAGGAAAACATCGTTCATGCGTACGTACGGACTACCGTCTCCATGAACGGTGTTTTTCATTTTATTTATCTACCTATTATATATATATATATATACTGAATATATATGATATATAAATCATATTTTATATTCTGGAAGTAAGTAAATCATGATATAAGTAATAACGATGTCAAGAACAACAAGTCAAAACACCTACGATAAATGAAACGATTTTACCCAAAATGCTTCTTTAACATGGAATTTACAAAAGAACGGGTAATATAATGTCATAAGTGAACCATATATGATATCATAAAAATGAATATGATTCTGTAATAAGTCAATAACATGATTTAAATCATTATACAGGAGGTTCAGACACTTACAAAGCAAGTCGGACCTAAGGTAAGGGAAATATCACAATCTCATTTTTATCCGAGACTGTTTATTCGTAAGTATTTACTGGGGTGTATTTTATCATCCACATCCATGTTTCATCAAAATGTAATATTATTTCCATCCACCTACAATTTTTTAAATCCATTTTTACCCTTCGGTGAGTTTTTGGTAATATGTATGAAAGGAATCTTTTGTCGTACGAGGTACTTTTTGACTTTTCTGACAAAAGTACGAAGAATGTTTTTTTTAACTTATACGGCATGAATGGATTTTTAAAACATTATTTACAAGAAGCTTCCTTTACAAGTTTTCAAGTTTATTTTTAATCAACTTCTTTTATTTTAAAGTCGTATGACATGCTATGAAAGGAAAAATGTTTTTGAAGAAGAAAGGATATTTTCCTCAAGAATGGAGTTCAAGTGTTTTATCAAAATTATTTTCCATCTAAGATAATAAAGGGTTCTGTTTTTATCCCTATTATTAAATTGATTTGTTCATGTTGTGATGAAATTTTTTTATGAATTCCTTTATCTTATATGAATTGATTTATGATGTCATGATGTTTCAAGAATCCCATTTTTGTTACATGTGTTATGCAATGATGTATGTTTTATGATTATGTGGCACACATAAGAAAGGATTCATTATAAGATGGGTGGGACCTATATCTCCCTCCAATGCATTGGGTAAAGATTTTATATCTCATGAGATAGACATGGCTGAAATGGTAGGTTATACCGGTTCAGTGAAACAGGACTGAAACGAGGGTTACTCGATTCAGAAAGGGACTTTGTCCACTAAGATAGTCTTGGAAATGAGTCATGACTAACAAGAAATGATTTTCCATGATTATGTGTGTATGCCACAAAGTTTCATGTTTTAAGTTATGATTATTGGGATTACATTTCACTTCTATGATTTATCCCATGTTATGATATTATGAGCTTTTTTGCAGGTTAAGATTTCCAAAAGCTATGTTCTTATATATATGATGTGATTGATATTTATTTTGTTTACCCTTACTGAGCATTTGAGCTCACCCTTTTATGTTTTCCTTTCCCCAGGATATAAAGAAAGGTTTTAGGTAAAAAAAAGGGGAAGATCTTTATGGGAGATATTGAAGATCTTTCACCACGATTAGAAGATTACGTTCCGAGTTTCCAAAGACACTAAACTATTACGATCCTTGTGTGTGTGTGTTTTTGTTATGTACTAATTATTCCGCAAAAGTAATGTAACGTCCATGTACGTCAGGCTTCGGGTCTCTACACATCGAGGAGCTATAGTGGGCTCCACCCGTCACATATTAAGTCCAATGCATTCCCATATGAAAAGGTTTAAACATAACATAAACAATCGTATTAAAACTAGCATACGAAATGTCAATACTTTCACCATAAACTATGAACGGTATAAAAATAGCACATCCACAGTCAAACATATCAAAAAACCTACAATACAATATAGAAGTTTTTTATAATAATAAATCAACTTCAAATAATCTTAAAATCCATCAAAGGATGTTGACATAGATTAAATCAAAACTATTTGGAGAAATATCTCTTTTCTCGAAATCATTGAAAAGTCACACATTTATAAAGGAAGTAATTTAAAAGAGATTTTTGAATTAAAGTGTCCCATACCAATTTGAAACTTTTGAAAATAAATATCATTTCAAAACCTTCATGTCCATATAAATAAGTCCTTACAATCATTTTGAAATCATGGACATTAATTAAAAATATTTAGAAAGATAAATCTTTAAAACATTTAAAATTATGATCTTGATAAAGAGTACATTTCAAAAATTCTTAAAATATAAATTTTGAAAACATTTAAAAGTCACATAATTATAAAATAAAACATTTACTTTTAAAATATTCTTATAAGATTGTAAGGGAAGCTTTGACGATTTTATAACAGCGGTAAATAGCCGCAGCATCCATATAAGTTAAAAAAACATTCTTACCTTAAATTTGTCGAAAGGTAAAAAGTGCCTTGTTTGAAAAACGATCAAAATATTCCATTAAAAACACATAAGGGTATAAATTACTTTAACCCATATTCTTTTTAAATAGTAAAAATGTTTTGAAATACATTTCAAAGAAACATGTTTGTGGATGATAAAGAAATCCCAGTAGATTATTACGTATAAACAACCTCGGATAATGAAGAGATTGCGAAATAAACCCTTACCTTGTACTTTTTCTTGGTTGAGGGTAGGATAAAATCCTGTATAATGGTGAAATAATTGTTATTAAATTATACAAAAATAATATATATTAATATGATATCATATATGATCTTTTAACATTGCTTTGTTAATAATATCTTAGTATTATCGTTGTTTCGGGTGTTAACTTACTAGTTTTATTTTATATGTTTTGTTACGTAAGACATGTTTGTAATAGATAGGATGTATCTTAATCATATCCAGAATGATATCAAGTACTTAAACATTATTTTTAAATCCTAAAATTATAATTATACCTGAATGGATATGATATAGAATGAATCTCATCGCGTTTGTGGAGATGGTCGTCTGTACGTACGCACGAGCGACAATATCATTCTTTTGATATTAAAATAATATATAATTGGATGTTATATAATATATACAGATTCATTATCATTTTATATTTATTATTTACATGAGTTACACATCATTATTATACCCATCCCAATAATTATTTATTGAAGAACAATTACACCACGACGTGGAGACGGTAAGCCGTACGTACGCACGTATGGTGACATGTTATTCAAAGGATGGATAGAATATTGAATATGCTTGTACCATATTTATAATGACATAAAAATATATATATATGATACCAGAGTTATTATTTTATAATGGTAACAACAAAGGAGAGGAAGTGGAAGAAGAAAGGAACTTGAAAAAGGGTGGTGAAATCATTACCTCTTCTTCGGGTTCTTCCTTTTGATTTGATAAAAAGGGCTCCATAGGTTGGCTTTATGATCCAAATAAGGCCTCTAGGTTGTATTGAGGGAAGTTGGGAGAGTATTTGGGCATATTTTTTCCGAACCAAAAGGCTTTTAAGGTGTGAAGAACTGAGAAGGAGGAGTGCCCTTTTATAAGAGGGGTGAGGGGCACCTTTTGAAAAGCTAGAAATAGTAATTTATAATAAATTCATATTCGGTTTCTAATGGCTCCAATGTGAATTATTTAAATTTTGAGGTTGGGATTGGTTCAAAACCATTCAGCCAATAGAATTTAGAGAGTTTTGGGTCATTATATTAACCTTATCTTTTAGTTTTAACTCTTAGTTAATTAGTTTGACATTTACCATGTAACTTTGTATTTTTATATTATATTATTAATAAACATACTATATACATAAAAGAGACCCTCAAGTGGTCCATTAATAATACACCTATCATGATATAAGTCTCTTGTCAGAACCTTGTATTTTTAGGAATTTAATATCAATTAATAATATAATATTTGTTTTCAAAACTCATTTTTGTCAATTTTGACACTATTCAATAGTTGATTTTTTTGATACTCATAACAGAATTATTACTTCGAAAAAAGTCAATTAAATCAATAATAATATTTCATATTATCCTAGAAAATTAGTTTAATTCATTAGAAGTATCAAATTAAAATTTTTTGGGTATTTATAATATCAATTATTTAATTTTTCACTATTATGGTAATTACTACCTCATCATTGTGTCATAAATAAATTAAATTATTTAATGTCTAAAAATTATAAATAAAATATAATTATGTAGTAAATACTTTTAGCTTTATAATTAATATTTATAGTCTAAAATCCAACATATATAACCCTATGTAAAATTTTTTTTTCTAAAAGATATATGCTTATGTCATTTTTGTACTTATTTTAACTTACTTAAAATAAAGTGTCCCTATCACGTACAAGTGGCTCCATGGGGTCCCAAAATCGACCCAAAGATTAATATGGTCGAAAATGTATCAACCAATAAGGTTAGGATACGTTTTAGGGTAATTTAGTATTATTATAATATTATTTTTTAACCCTTATTTACCGGATTTACCCTTAACCATGGTAAATAAAATATTTACCGCAGTAATTATTCAAAATGTCTAAAAATAAAATTTAACCATTTACACAATATGAACATCCTGATTCCAAATAAGGAATCCATTTTTTCAAATTCAAAACACAGAAGTGACAGAAATTAATTTAAAATTAATTCTCGCTGTCAAAACAAAAAGCGTGTTTTTAAGATATAATAACTATCAAAAGACTGATACTTGTTTATGTTCGGTTTAATTGTGAAATTATATCCAATGACCGAAATTGTATTAAATGTTAATAAGATATTCTAAATATACTTTAAAACCAGTCAAATTCATAATTTATCAATATAAATAATTTTGATTAAAAAAGTTGTTTTGAATTAAAATTTATTAATTTTCACTATTCATAAAAATATTAAAGTTATCCAAAAGGTACCAAAATTTCACCTTAGGATAAATTCGATATTCCAAACCAAAAATGAAGTCCATTTTGAAATATAAAATATATATAATTTCAAAAATTAGGTATTACTATTCATAACGGCTAGTTTGATTGGTTGTGGTTTGTGTTAGAACTCAAAGTTACGTAAAACACACGCTACTATATTATTCAAATGAAAGCGTACCATGGAAGCTCGGGGTGTTTCATTGTAAATTTTTGATGTCCCCATTTAGTCAAAAATTTTAAAATATTGTATTTTAAAAAGGGTTCACTATTAAAGTTGGTAAAACTGCATTTTTGAAAAATACTTCTTTTATCTGAAAAAAGAATTTGTTCTTACATTATGTCTAAGAAACTCATAATATGGATTCTAAAATTATAAGTATCATATAAAGTTTCAAATTTAGTTAATACTATTCATAACCTCTTTCGAACGGCTTGTTTGGTAAGTCATGGTGTGCTTGAACTCGGTGTTGCGTGTAGTGAAAGTTATTGAATTATTTTGAAGAAATAACACACTATGAAATCTCGGGGTGTTACATCATTGGTCCTAACTCCCACTGGGTTTGTTTTACCACACCATGCACATCCCCTTTGGTACTTTATTCCCCCGTTGTCATAACCCCATGATAGTAAAATGTGTTGGAAACCTAAATCCTTACCACATAACATTAAAATACATGTAATTTCACGAACTGCCTTTGGATTTATTCCCACACTTTTGGGATACGTAGGAATGCCCAATCATTTTTCCTTGGGTGAAAACCTAGGTTATTCCATTCCTTTCCCATGCCTCTTGACCTGAGTAATCTCTTGGGATAATGTGGTGTAGTGTGGGGCCTCTCTTTCATCATTCACATTAGTATATTTTTTTCCAAACTATAGAAATTACTCTTTCGAGACATTCCTCCCAAATTCATCCCTACCACATGATGTTAAATTACACGACATTCCCAGAACTATGTACGTCTTGATTCCCATCCTTATGGGATATTTTATAATTCCTAGGAATTTATCCTCTCATCCATCCATAGGTTCATCAACCAATTTTACCTCTTTTTATTACTCCTATTTTCAAGTTTCCTACCCCTTGTTTAGATCCTTGACCTCTGCCCCGCCTCATCTAGGTGCATTGATGATCTGTAGTTTATGATATGGAGTGTTGGGTTTTGTATGGAAATTCCTTCATTCCATCTCCAGGTTTCGCATTTCCCTTTATAGGGGTCTCTGTCACCATTAACGTCTGAAGGGACCCCCTAACAATATGGATTCTCATACCTATAACCCACCTACCACATTGGGGGAACGTTCTAGAGGATATTGAATGACAATTTGATACAATTCCCACATTGTGAATATGGTCAACAGTTGATCCTCAATTGTTTGTTCCCATTCCAGGTCATACGATGTGGTTAATTTTTCTTTAATTTTTTCATCACTTGTCCTCCATAATTATCATCAACCCCTATTATGGCCCAAATATTGGTCTCATGATTTACATCCCTTTCCACTTTCTTAAGTCCAGGCAGAATTTCAACACTTTCATTGTTATCCCTCAATGAACCTTTGTGCATCAAGATGACAGACCAACGTGGTCAATTTATCCTTTCCCCCACAGCTCCATTCCCCTATCATGTGCTTACATATGTTGTATGGATATTATTTTCCCATTTGTTCTCACAATGATCATGGATCATGTGGGATTATGGGTTTTGATATGGTTTATACCCACATGGAAGAATTACAAATCTACATTTCAGACACTATGACCTTAAACTAGGTGTTTAAATTCCAATTTCTAGACATCAAAAATTTAATCTATGTGTGTTCTATTATAAGTTTTGGGGGCGGGGTAGAATTATTTTTCCTCATTGATGTCAGTTTTCATTATGGCACAAGTCAAATATTTTCACCTCATGAATCATACCCATTAGGTATGAACTCTATGACCATAAACTATGACCTCATTCATCCTTATTGTATGGATACATATTTTGCATTTGAGCAGTATGATGATAAACTACCCAACCATACAATTTGTTCATTCATGAAAACATTGATCCCTAATCTCTGGCCATCTTCCCTACAACATAGAAGAACTATGTGTGGATTTATTCTCACCCTTGTGGGATGCGTAGTGACACCTGGACATTTTATCCCTAGGTCCACCCACATCATCTTAAGCCTCTTTACCCCCTTCTCATCTTAGTTTTCTCTTAAATGTACTTAGTGTGGTATATGGACTTCTTTATCCTCCTCAAGTCGGGTTTTCAACAAACGTAACATGTACCTCCCTTAAAGGATCTCCCTGTCTTCATCCTTACCTGATGGAAATAAACTACATGGGAATGCCCCATGCACATGACATTATACTGGGCACCATACATTCCATGCTCTATGATTTTTATTCAATATTATTAGTGTATAAGTTCACATGTCATAAAATTTCATTAAAACTACGATGTTTCTCTCTTTACAGGATATCTCCCCTTTTGGTATTGGATATCTTCCATGTCACCTTCCAGCACAATGTGTGTCATGTTTTTCATCCTTGTGAGATATGTAGTGACGCATGGACTTTCCATCTATAGTCCAACCATAAACTCTTTCATCATTCTTTCCCCTTTATTCCTTGATTATCTTGGGATTATATGGTGTGATTGGGAACCATTTCAGTCCCTGTTCACATTGGGATATAATAGTCGCGCCATGTACTTAATTTGATAGTACACCACTTTGTTCTCGTCCATGCCTCATGATGGTAAACTACAAGGGTACGTCCATGCTTAATACATCCCTTTATTTGGTTCTCCTTTATATTTTACATTAGAAGGGTGCCCCTAATTGTATGGATGCCTAGCCTCATGGACCACCGTCAAATTGGGACAAAGTCTCGAAAGATCTTGAATGGAATTTTGAGATAGGTTCCACATTAAAAATATGGTTAGTGGTTGACCATCATTTCTTTGATCCAATTTTAGGCTAATGTGATATGGATGTTGTATTATAAACATAGACAATATTTATCCTCCATTTTCACACCACTCTCAATGTTTCCCAAATATCAAATGATGTGATTCACATTTTCTATTTCCCTTTCTGTTCTATGAATATTTGACACCCCTGGTGTTCTACCCAGTGCATTCACGCACGTTGAGTAGGAATGTTGTTGTGGATGGGATTTTCCCAACCCAATATTTCCATCCTACTTTTTCACAATCTAATGTGACAGATAAATCCTAACATCACTCCTTTTATCCTACATTGAGCATGGCTCACATAGGCTTAGGAGTTTTGGTAGGGTAATGCCAATATATAAGACATCACAACCTCATGGTCCAAGCTCTATGAACTTAGCCTAGGATCTCCTTCATCCTTACCATATAATGTTAAAATGAATGGATCAGTCTTGTCATATGAATTTAAAATGTGACATCATCATCCCGACAACACGAAAAAAATGGCACAATATTTTGGTGGTCTCATTTGATAAGGATTCACCTTGGGCACCAGTTATCTACCATGTCATTTATCAATACCTACATATGGCTTGATTCCTACAGTTACCCTATACTATTCATTCAAGACTTGTTTCACTAAAAAAATTAACCAAATAAAATAACAGAAAGGACCTACCATGTGACTCTTTTCTCTGCTCACATGTCAGAACTGCACAAAAGAACCTTCCAAAAACCACACATGGTTTGATTCCCACTATTTTGATACGTAGTGACACCAAGATTATCAATCTTAGGCCCAAATAAAACATTATCTCCCCTTTAAAGGATGATCCATATTCATCCTTACCACATGATGCAAAACTACAAAACATCTCAAAACTATGTATGGCTCGATTCATTCTTTAGCAGGACACATAGTGATATCCGGACATCTCTTCCTCGAGTCCACATACAGAATTGTAAGCTCCACATTTCATCCTTCTTGTACCTAACTCCCCTGTTGAGAATTTATGTTGTGCTGTGGGGTCCTTATTTTCCTCATCCACATCGAGGTAGCTACACCACCACACATTTACCATTTGGGATGCCTCTTTCCTCAGCGCATGACTCCAAACTGTTACCCTACCCTGGGAAAGTTCAAAATGCCCCATTACAATACTGGGATGATTTTTCTTCCTCGTTAGAGGTGATTTCCCCCACCAGTGTTGGTTTTTCACCACATTGTGATTCTTGAGCTATGTATGGCTTGATTCCTATACTTATGTGATTTGTAGCGATGCCGATACATTTTTTCTATGGGACCATCCCTATATTTATTAACCCCTTCTCGATATAATCATGGTCCAAACCTTATGACCATAAACTAGGAGTTCTCAATCTGTGTAACACAACATTGAACTATTGTCCAGGGTCTAGAAAGTATGGGCATAAACTATGGGAAATGTACCGACTATATTATGTTAAATTATTTAATGTATCTTCCTCACTGTATGATGTTAAACTACATTTCTATCATCCTAAATTTCATGAAATAAAACAAAAATCCACCCCAGGTCCTCACTAGAATGTTCTCTTCAAGAAATAGTTTTTATCTTGATTTAGTGGGATACACCCACCCAATGTGCTTTCATCATAATGGTGTAATTTCCAAAGTGATGGACACCATTCGAACAACCCATCACTTCATATACAAGGTTTCATTCCCTTTATTTTAGATCATTGTCCTCTTTTATGTCTGAAGCCCCCCCCCCCAAATGATTAGAATTCTCTACCTTGAGGCTCTCCTACCATCCTAGGTCAACATTCTGAAGGAAATCAGACAACACATCATGTTTGACCCCGTGTTTTCTAATCGGTCAGTGGTTTTCATTCATTGTTTTTTTCCATTTCAGGATTACATGATATGAATGATTTGTTTTGAATTTTGCCAAAATATATCCTCCATCATCATGCCACCCACACCATATTTTTAATTTTTGGTATCATGATTCACTATTTACATTAACATTGTTCGAATTGATTTCAAATCCATTGGAATTATTACTCTTGTGCACTAGAAAATGTTGGGAATGGAAAGATGGCCGGTCTGAGAACCTTATCCTCCTGTCGTGGTGTCACTATCTCAACATGAATATCCCAAATGGCCATTCAACAATACAAGACCCCTAGTATTTTATGGTTATATAACACTCTCATACAATAAATGGAATGTTATGTGGTCTTCTTTATTACTCACATTGGGTATGACCCACATGCATTCTTTTTTTATTTACATTATTTTAATTAGATAATTTTATTCATAGAAGTTATATAAGTTAAAAAACAATTTATAAACCATAAATAAATGTAGCTATCATATGTTATCCCAAGAAAATTGGATCCACCTAGATTGTAAAGAACCCTTTGGTCTAGATGTGGTTTACAATCTAGATGAATTTGGTGAAACTACAAAAGTGTGGAACTGTTCAAAATATTGGTTCTATTTTTCAATATTTAAATTATATGGGGATCATTCCATTTAAATATCAAAGTATGGATAATTTAATGGAATGATATATGATTTAATAAACAACATCATACCTTATTTAATATATTACCAATGTTCTGATTTACAAATTCATTAATGAAACCATAAATTTTCCACATCTTATATATAATTGTTTTCTAGTATACCTATATAAGTGTGTGATCATTGGTGTATTCACAAATTCCACTAATTAAATATGAAAAATAATTTCATCAAGTTTATCAAACTTATGAGCCTGACAATATTCACCATTAATAGGTCTTGAATTCTACTCAATATCAAAATTTCAATTCAAAAAAAAATGTAGCATGGATTAAGACCGTAAAAATTAAAAGATACTTAATTTATCTAATTTTTACCTCTGTTAATAATAAACAATTCTACCAAAGATAAAAAAACATGTCATTTTTTGGGGAATTTTTTTTTTGCAAATTCTTAAAAATCATCAATGCCTTCTTCATATTAATCATGTGCTCATAGTGTTTTAATCAAACTATGATAAATTAACACATACACTAAATTTCAAGTACTAAATATATATTTTTTTTTGAAAAAATATTTACAAACGCACCATTATAAAAAAAATGAAAGAAATGAAACTTTTTTCACAAATAAAAAAGAGAAATAAAATTTAAAATAAACAAACTTTCATTATAGAATCATTCAATTATAAACCATACAGATAAAATTCCAAAAAAATATATCTTAACATTGATTTAAAAATGTTGAGAAGAATTAAAAATCAACATTTATTTCATTTTATATCTTAATATTTTAATTAATATCTTCAAAATATATAAATAAATATTAAATATAAAATAACATTAGGATTAATATATTAGTGATAAAATTAATATTGATATCAATAATGATCCAAAATGAGGAATAAGATTTCATACATCATTTTGAAAATGAAAATCTCACTTCATATAGTAAATATAAAGTTATATATACTATGAACATGATTAAACAGGGAAATAATATGATTCTATGTTTTTTTTTCAAATTATATGAAAAATAAGTTTCAATCATATTATTTTTATAATATCATTTTGGAATGATAAATATTAATGTACTAAACAACATGAGTTGATGTAGAACGTAATATATGGAAGTAATTTTGTTTTTAATGAAATAGTTATAGTAACTAATGAGGGTTAAGTAGAGAATTCATTGATGAATTTTATATAAATAGTAAAGTATATGATGGAAACAAAATGGGTGATAACTCTAAAAAACTCTGATAATTTTCTTGTGTACTTCAAAATTAAATATAAACTAACTTCCCCTATACTGAGATTACACAATCAACACAATAAATACAATCCCACGATGATCATTTTAATATATATTATCAATACACCATATTAAAACTATATAATCCAATATAATAAGAAAAAAAATTCAAAATGAAAGAACACAACATACATTAATCATCCAAACACTAATTTGGTAAATTAAACATACCATAAATGATGTAAAATGATTAATGAGTCAATTAAACATATTTTAAATTAAATGAAAAACATTATAAAATTAAAAATATTCCCATTCATCAAAAAGATCATTCTTTAAGTATAAAAATTACTAAATAATAATGCAAGAATATTGTAACATCCCGGCCTGGGTTCCACACACCTATGCCCCAAGTCGGTCATTCCCATGACCTTAAGAATGCATCCCCATATCATAGAAGATGTTGACCAACAATGAGGGTCTACTACCTCAGTCATGGATAGAATATACCCAATTTTATCAGAGTAATATAGTAGATTAAATAAATGAAAAATAAAAGAATCATATATGACCATAAACAATAAAAATCTTAAGATAATAAAAGTGAGAAAATAAAATAACCAACTAAAGAAAAAAACATGTCTTGCTAATTTATGTGTCATATCTCAGAGTATCGTTGTTACTATTCTATAATTCATAATTGAATGAAATATTACCATTAATACTACTCACAGTCGAATGACCGTGTTATCATTCATTAATTCATACATCAATGACCATGTTCTCCTTCTTTAATTAATTCTATATTAACCATATTCTCATTCACACATCACACATTTTAATGACCACGTTCCCATTCATTAACTCCTGCTTGAATAACCATGTTCCCATTTATACATCAAAAATTAGAATGACCATGTTACCATTATTTAATATATAATTAATTAGGCATTTTATTATCCACATAATATCCCCTACAAATTAAAAAATTATTTAAATGCAAAAAACACCATTAGTTTATATAATTATTAACTAATCACATCAATAATATTAATTAATTTAATAATTAAGTAATAACTCCAATCACATTACTAATTCATCAATAAGTTTATCACGTAATTTACCTTAATTAATTGCCCAATTTTTTTTGTATGTCAATCCTATTAATCAATTTAATAATAAATTAATCAATACTCAAAACTCAAAACCCATAATTAATTCTACAATTAATTATCTCAATTCAACAATTAAATATTCTCATAATTAATTGTAAAATTAATTATCAATTCCAAAAAATAAATATCACATAAGTAATTAAATAATTAATTATCAAAAATCAAGAATTCTTAAATTTCATAATTAATTCAAAATTAATATCTAAATGGATAAGGCCTTAATTTCATAATTAATTCTTTAATTAATTTTATATTTTAAAAATACTTTAGTAAATAAATTTGAAAAATTAATTAACCCAATTTACGAATCGAAATTGCTAAAAATTATAAAAATTAAACAATTTTCATACATGTATAAAAATCATGGTAATGAGAATTGAATTTTAGACTAGCTACCTAAATTCATCAATGGATAATCGCCCAACAGATATCCCCAAAATTTGGGTGGTATAATGACGTAGATCATGATCCAAATCTCAAAACACAAAATCCCAATTAAAAAAATCAATAACCTCTAAATGTAGATATAGATATACAATATCATATATAGATCTCAAAATATAAATATATATTTCTCCATAACAGTATATTACATCTCCTAAAGAAATAGGGAACAACGGGGGAAGCATGAGAGATGAACCAGGTGATAATTCACTAACCAAGAGAGCATTAGACAGTTGATCTAAGATTTTATTTGACAATAACAATGGTCATGGGGGCTCGGAATTCATCTTGAGAGATCAAAAAATGTGAAAGACCTCACATGGTCGAATGTGGGTCAAAACTGGTAATTTTTAGGTGTTCAAAGAATTTTTTAAATAATTTTCAGGCTTAATTATTTCTTGCACACCGTTAGTTGGATTGTGGCACCAATTTTTCCATAACCATAAACCTATGACATGCTATTATTTATTTTGGGGTCCACAGTTACTCTTATAATGGAGCACAATTTTTAGACCATATTCCAACTCTATGAATCTTCATTGTATGGGTTTATGGGGTTAGCTAGGCTGGGGTGCAGGGTTTTCCCTAACCAGGTCCCAACCGTGGAAACCCATTTTTTATTTATTTTTCTAAAAATTTCACCCTAGAAATACTCATGTAATAAAAACACAAAAAATAAATCATAATGTAATAGAAGAGTACATGTAAATTAGTCCAAGAAAATAGTATAAAAGTTTGGGATCCTATAATTTTCCCACATTATAACATCTTGTCTTCAAAATGCACTCCCAATACTCTGTAAGATTCTCAATAATAAAAGATTTTTCCATTGAGCATATATATTTTCTACCCAAAATATGTTTCTTCATTAACATTTCCTTATTTTCAAAACACACATACTATTTACATGGTCATTTCCCACAACACATTCTCACTATGATCCAACACACGTATTAGATGCTCCTCAAAGGATGCTTCTACATCAATATCAACATAATCCACATCGATCACATGAGAAGGTTCAGCATGATGACATAGTATTTTTGACACCTGGAAAGTATCTTGCATTACACTATATAAATTTTTAAGATCCAACATGTATGCTTCCAGCCCAATTCTCCCCACTACCTCAAACGGTCCAACGAACCTTGGTGCTAACTTTCCTGACTTCTATATCCTATGGTGAACCAACCTAAGAGAATCCTAAATAAATATATCATCCCCTCTATAAAATATATTGGTAATATCCATATATCATCATATGACTTTTATCTACTCTAATCCCTAACCATAAGTTTCTTAATCAACAATAACTTTTTTTAGGAATGAAATATTATATTAGTGGCGAATATCAGCAGTCGTATATAAGCAGAGCCAATAAGGAAAATTGTCCAGCCATAGTTGGTTAACATCAAAGGGGCCTGAGGCCTCATGATTTAATCAACTATACCTGATCTTAAGTCTCATGCACGACACTCAGTTCCAAAAACATTGACATACCATCCTCCATCAAATAAAGTGGTGATCTTCAAGGCCTACCATAAATAGCCTTGTGTGGCACCATCTATATTGTTTATTTATAATTTTTTTATATAGAAACACAACTAAATCCATGTTATTTATCCATGACCCACATTATTCAAGAACACCTGCTCTCAACATATCCTCAAGCAGTTGTATAGTACACTCATACTACCCATCTATTTATGGGGGGAAAGCCATACTCAATAATACATTTTTTTCAAGGGATTTATGCAAGACCTTATAGAAGTGTGAAGGAAAACATGAGTAATAAGATTAAGCTATATTCTGTGGCAACCTGTTTAGATAGAATATCTTTAGAATATAAAAATCTTTTACTTTCTCTATTGATAATGTCTCCCATATAAGTAAGAAATGTGATACTGTCATTATTAAATCCAAAATAACCCATATAGAGTCATTCTTCCATGGAATATTTGGGATACCAAACAAAAATTCCATTATAAAATCATTAAACTTGAACTCTAGAATGGGTAATGATTGTAGTAGACCTCATGGTCATTGATTCTCGGTCTTCGCTTATAGATAGGTGCAACATCATGTAACAAACCTACTATCTCTATTTTCATGCCTATCCATAAAAACTATCATCATAGGTCATGGAATATTTTGTTCACTCTTGGATGTACCATCAACATCAAGGCATGAAATTCCCACATAATCTCCTATCACATTCTCATAGTTACAACAACCTTATTCCAGAGATAGATGATCTCATCATCATCTATGCACTAATCTAAAGGGTAATCCCCATAGTCAAGGCATTCCCAAATGGTTAGACACATCAGATTCTCATAAATCCTATCTCAGATCCATATAAAATGTATATAATCAAATAAAAATGATACAAGAGTCATCTTCTCCTAACTCTCATGAACCACCACCTACATCTCCACTAGAAAACGCATCATCTTCGACTCATAACTAAACTCCAAAACATCCTGAGTTTGAGTCTTCCTTATTAAAGAACTAAAAATATTATTTCATTTTCCAAATAAATATAATATAACAAAATAAAAATATTTCATATACTTGACACATATCTGATACATAAGATTCAAATATCATTAAGAAAATATATACTTCAATCCCTTATGATCTGTAAACACTATAAACTTCTCACCTAAAAAATCATATCGTCATCACTTCAGAGAATAAAACATTGTCGCCAGATCGTGGTTATGAATAGTTTAGTTCACTTCATGTGGCCTCATTTACTGATACACGTACACCAAAAAGCAATCTAAATACATCAACACAGCTCTAAGACATATTTTAGAAGCATAACAATACATATTGTAATCATCTCTTATCGTGGGTAGGATAAAACTGGTGTTTAATGAAGACACTTCATTAACCTATAGAAGTAATTCTCTTAAGATTCTGAACAATTAAACTTTATCCCCCTTTGGTCAATCCTGAAAGTGTTTCTTTCAAATGTAAAAATTCCTAGAATAATGTACGATAATATGTAGCTAACCTCAAAGAGCTAAGAATATCAGATATGTTATATAGCTACACCCAAGAATCCACCGCCTTAAAATTATATGGGTCCACTGATAGACATTCCTCCAAAATTATATTTCATAAGATGTATACCTAATAGATCCCAAATTTACACTTAGATAGATTAGAATATATCCTATTCTCACTCAGTGAACTCAAGATGGTTTTAATATGTTGGAAATTATCATCATGAGTCTTGGAATAACTAAGACGTCATCCATGGACACCACCACAAAATGATCAAGGTACAGACTTAAGATTATGTTCGTTAAGTCCAAAACCACTAATAGTGTGTTATTTAACCAAAACAGAATTATAATGAACTCATAATGCTCATACCTACTTATAAAAGAAGTCCTCAGTATATAATAAGTCCAAATTCACAGCTGATGAAACCCTAATCTCAAGTCAACCATCAAGAACAAACAATATCCTCTCAACTGGTCGAATAAATCATCGATACATGGAAGAGGATACTAGTTATTTATAGTATTCTTGTTCAAAATATGGTAATCAACACAAAATAAAAAACTACCATCAACCTTATTTTTAAACTACACAGTTGATCCCCAAGACGACGTACTCTGACAAATAAATAACTTATCATCCATGTCCTCCAGCCAAGTCTTGAGTTCTTGAAACTTTTTCAGTGCCATTCTGTATGATGGAAGAGATACGGGTTTATCCCCCAACGTGATGACAATAGTGAATTCCACATCTCTCTCAGTTGGAAGACCAGGGATGTCATTATGAAACAAACACTAAAATTGATCCACTACTAGTGAAAAAAAACATCAGTTTTCACACTTCTATCATCTAAAAAAAGAATAGAAACCTATGTTGTGAGATCTCCTCATTGCAGAGTGATTGGACCTATTTGGCCTTCCTGGATATCCGACTCCTCCTCAATGAATATAAAGGACACCCTTAGGAGAGGTAAATTTCACTCTCTTTTGGTAATAATCAATTTTGGCTCAGTATGTGACTAGACAGTCTCTACCCATAATTATGTTAAAGCCTAACATGTCAAGGATATAGAGATCCCACAAAAATTAATACTCCCTGAATTTATGAGAACACCCCGTGCATATATAGAATTCTCTAGACCATACTCCCAAATGTGTATCTTTATTAATTAATCATCTGACAAACATTACCATAATGTTCAAAACAATAACATGTTTTATAGATATAAATGCATGAGTGACACTTGTATTAAATAAGGAACTAGATAATTTATAATCTACAAGAATAGTACATCTCACTGTTTATGGTCTAGCATTTCTATCCACAAGTGTAGGATGCATTGTATGTAGTTTTCCCTCCATTATTTCATGTGATAAAGGTTTACTCTCCTTACATGTACCACTCTACTGATATGGGTGATCTTTCTGAAAATAACCGTCTCCTCCACCTCGACCAGTAGAACTCCAACTACCAGTCAGATAAGGTGTAGAAGACCCCCTTCCCATACTCAGACTCCGAATAGATGCACCCTCACTGATATTCAATAACTAAATCCACTAGAACTTCTGTATATCTTCCATGTTTCAGTAAGTCCAGTACTATATTGGTGGTCAGGGGATGTTTCTATGACAATGGTCTGACCTACCATACTAATGAAAAATCACCACAATAATTTCCTATGCAATCGACCCTTTTGTGTGAAAACTAATATTTACACATCCCTGGATAAATATCATATAATTTCAACTCATTACATCATAATTATTAGCTTCTTATCATCTAGTAGAAACTATCAATCCAACATTGGAATCCTCCTTGAGTTTTTCCTCTACTATGGGATCCCAATCCACCACCTCACCAAACATATTTAACCAAAAGAGGTTTAATTGGGACTTAATCTTGCACATAAGTCCATCCTAAAAGAATATCCTCATAAGTATGTCATCTCCTTCCAAAGGTGGACCAAATAAATATTGATCTATATAGAATCCATCATAGTCCATCACGTACATTCTCCCCTAAGTTAGATTCATGAAATCTACCACTCTATCATAACTCAGCATCTCTTGAGAGAGTGTTGATGAACCGCTCCAAGAAGTCCCTCTATAACATACCATTAGTCTGTCCAATTTGTACCTAAATGTCAAACTAGCATTTTTCTAATCCACATATTATATATTTATCTAACTTGACCCTTATTCGACAGGAGTCTCTAAATAGTCATGTATCCTCTTAATGGACTAAACCCAGAACTCATCTCCCTCGGGTTCACCCCCTCTAGTAAAGTTCAAAGGGTGATATAAATGAAAACATCTCGTCATGCTAGACATGCTATTCTAAATCCACCAAAATTATCTTCCCAGTAGTTTCATGGGGTGAGAGAAGTTATATTAGAACCAGTTCCCTTCATCCTCAACCAACACTATTTGTGCCTCAGGGTCTACGGCTACTAAGGCATTACCATCCATAACCACTTTTCATCCTCTCGATATGCTTCATCATGGAGGCATATATATACAATGGAAATCACAGATAATATGACTCGTAAAACAAAATTATCACATACATGTAAGAGGAAGAATCACTATTTTTCCCCAAACCTCTCCATATGGTGAAAATTGTTGCGCTACCACTACCCTTAACAATCATAAACCTAGGTCTTGGTTATCTAAGGGAATTATCATTCTTATATAAATTTCTCTTTTGTAAGCATAATTATTAAAATTATTCAGTCATTTTGACACTTGAAAATTCATATTAGGCGTTATTTTCAATTTAATTCCAATTGTAATGAAATAAATTTATTTTTAATAAAAATACCAAAAACTATTTTCCCATGCACGACTAAATTGATGAATTTCAAAAAATAATCCCCAGTGCTTATAATGAAGAAAGAAAACTTTAATTTCATTCCATTTAAATCCATGATTAAGTTATCATAAAATTTCAAAAAAAATTCAAATTAAAAACAAGTGTGTAACCCAAGGTAAAATAATATTCAACTATAACAAAAAACAACAATTACAACTATCTAACCCTTGGAAGTTGGGTTTTCCGACATACATTTTTCTTTAACTCCCATGAATGTGATTATTAACTATACCTAAATATTGTTATTATCTTTTATACCTTTCCCACACATTAAGACAAAATAAAAATAAAAATAAAAGAAAATTGGGCTCTCATACAACTTCGCAATGTCCCGGCATGGGTGACACACCCCAGTGCTCTAATCTAGACGGTAACATGGCCTCCAGTGCACGTCCACGTATGACAATGGATTATGATTATAAGTGAAGGTATGATAATTAACTCATGGGGATACTATATCCTCTTTGATTAGATTAATTTATTTTTAAAATTAAAGAAAACAATAGTGGAATCATATATAACCACAAATAATATCCTTCTCAAGATAATCAAAGAAAGAAAATACAATATCCAACTTAAGAAGAACACATTCCACACCAATGTATATTTAAAGTGTCTAAAATGTGACTAAAAATAATGACACTAAAAATTCCCAAGTGGGTCTCAATGCTTTTCTAGTTCCATCATCAAATCTCCATTCCCAAATTTGTTATGTAACCTAGTGCCTTTTCACTTAACCTATCCTGCAACAATAGAGTGTCTATTAGGGTACTAATCATGAAACCCAAGTAGGGTCTGAGTATGACTTACTAGGCCACCAAAAACAGTGACTAACACAATATACTATAAGAAAATAGTGTATGATGTTCTATGAATAAATAAGTATAATTCATATGTAAATAGTTATCACATTATCATTTATTCTTTACTTAACCTCATTAACTCCAGGGTTCCCATGGAAACCCATATCTCTTGCTTGCATCAGCCCATATCGATGCCCAAATTGTTCCTTGGTAAAATCATATCTTAATACCTTCTTAATCTCATGTGACAGACCTAATTAATAAAATTTTATATCATATCTCAATAACAAGTTCAGCTCATGTAGTAGCCCAAAGTATTCTCATGTGATTTGATATCTTAGAGTGCTGTTGTTTCTGTTCTTTAAATCGTAATTGAATTCCATGTTACCATTTATATAATACACAATAGAATAACTATGTTCCCATTTTTTAATTCATACTTGAATGACCATTTCCCATTCACACATCATACATTCAAATGACCATGTTTCTATTCTTTAATTAATTTTGGAATAACCATATTCCCATTCACCCATCACATATTAGAATGACCATGTTCCCATTCATTAACACACGCATTAATGGCAATGTTCCCATTCCCACATCACACATTATAATTACCATCTTATCATTATTTAACACATAATTAATTGAAAAATTGATTATCCACATAATAACAATCCTTAATTCAATAATTAGTTAAACTCAACAATTCTGTTATCTAATATAACTATTAACTAATTTCATTGAACATATTAATTAATTAAATTATTATTTGATAACTATGACTCCATTAATAATACATAAATTAGTTTATCACTTAATTTACCTCCATTAATTCCATGATAAATTAATTATGTCATTCCCATTAATTAATTTATCAATTAATTAATTAGTACTCACAACTCAAATACGATACTTCATTATTTAAAATCGACAATTAAATATTCTAATAATTAATTATAAAATTAATTATCATTTAAACAACATCAATATCACATAATTAATTCCATAACTAATTATATCAAATAAAATACCCCAAAATCCCATTATTAATTCCCAATTTATTATTTAATTGGAAAGCCCATTAAGCTTATAATTAATTGTCAAATTAATTATATATTTCCACAATAATCTAGTTAATCAATTGGAAACACTAATTAACCAAATTTTGTAATTAAAATTTATAAATAAAAGAAGAAATTATAAAATTTATAAGCATGTATCAAAATAAAAACTATGGGAATTGGATATTAGACCAGCCACCTTAATTCACTAATGGATAATCACCCAATGGAAATCCATAAAATTTTAGCGGCATAATTACAAGGATATAGATCCAAATCTATTAATCATACATCACGATGAAATAAATAATGATAATTTAAATCTAGTTTTATATCTATAATCATAGATCTTTATAACACTATATAAATATTTATTTTTCCATAAAAGTTAATTACATTAGTGAAATAAAGCAGAAATAATGGGGGAATCATGAGAGAAGAATCGATAGTGGATTTACTCACCACGAGAGGAGAAGACCTTAAATCCAGGCTTTGATTCATGAAGAACAGTGGTTGGGAAGTCTTATAATTAATCTGAAAACTCAAAAAACTATAAAGGCCTCCTAGGGTAGAATTGGGGTTGAAATAGGTGAGTTTTAGGGATTTGGGGAGTTTTTAAAATAATTTTTCGGATTAATTAATTCTCATGCACAGTTTACGAGGTTGGGTAACACGGTTTTACCTAACTATACACCTATTTAATGCGCCTATTATTTTATGGGTGTGTGTTTAATCCTAATATGGAACATCGTTTTGCAAACCATGCACCAGCCGTGCAAATCCCCACTGCCTGGGTTCACACAGTTAGCTGTTCTAGGGTGCAAGGTTTACCCTAACTATATTCCAACCATACACCTATCATGGAAAACCCTTTTTCTTTCATTTTATCAACATTTTACCTAAAAAATATCCTGTAAAAACAGAAGAAAACTCATTAAAGGGAACAAAAGGGTATTATAAAATGAGTCCTAGACAACCTCATAAACATTCATTATCTTAAAAAAATTAATCAAACCTTAGTTGTCTTGACTGTCCTTGGATAATCAGTCATTCAATGATAGAACATACAAGTCATGCCTTAGAAAACCATTTATAACTGAATCAATATGAATTATATCACCTATTTGTAAAATAATCATACAAGAGAACCACAATTCTAAAACATAAATTTATAAAATATAAAATACATTGGATGTGTGAAAAAATCAGAACTGTGATTCAAAACAATGGATGACTATCAATGATAAGTAGTGGTAGAGGATGAAAAAATGATAAGTTGATGATGAAAGTGGTGATGGTGATAGTAATAATGAAATAATGGAAAGAGACAATAGTGAAGGTGGTTATAAGAATAGAAACAATGATGAATAATGAGAGTGATAAATCATGACTAGACTAATGGGAGAAGATAAGTAGTGTTCATCGCCATTTAAAACACAAAAAATAATGCTACTACAAAACCCAAATAAACTATGAACCAATGAAGAGAAGGATAAAATAGCATACCTTGGATTCGGCCTGCGATTTGTCCAAGAGAAAGTAAAGTTATCAAAAAAATTTGGATTTGTTCTAGGATTGATTCTAGCGATAGATTCTTTTGTCCCTTGATTCGAGCATGGGATTCGATGAGGAGGAGCACTGAAATCAAGGGTGTTCTATGAACACTAAAGATATCATGAATGAATCAGTCATGGTCAGGGTTCTAAAACTATATTGGGGATACTTTTATCAGTGCTTCAAAATATGCACAGATACAGATACATTTTATTAGCCCTCAAGTAATAAGATCTGATAAAATATATCTTTATCATCACTGAAGAAGTGCTGATAAAAGTCATTTTCATCAAAGAAAACATTTTAGCATTGATAAAGGGTTATAATTATAAATTAAAAAAATTGCAATTAGATTTATTTATTTATTATATTAATATAATTATTGAAAAATATAATTAGTATATTATAATCATATAAATACATTCATAAAAAAATTATTTATAATTATAAGTATATCATTTTATAAATATATTTATATCATTAAATAGATTTAAATAATTATATATAATTCGTAAATAAAAATAAATATAAATATAGAAAATATATTCATTATTTATATATATTTATTGTAATATTATAATTAAGAATATATTTATACCATTTTGTATATTTATATAATTACAAAAAAAGATTGAATAAATATATATATATAGTAAATATTTTTATTATTGAAATATATTTATTATAATTTAATAATTATAAATATATTTACATTATTATTTAAATTTATATAATTATATATATATATATATATATAAATGCTAATGTAAATATAGTGAATATATTTATTATTTAGATTAATTTATTATAAACTTATTGTTATTTAAATATATATTTTTCATTATTAGTAATAATATATATATATATAATAGGTGTTTATTTATATTAATATATATATTAATTTTTAAATATAATTATTTATAAATATTTATATATATATATATTTTTGATATTATTGATGAATATATAATCTTACGGGAATCTATGTTAAAAATGAGTGAAATCGAATAACATAAAATTATTACCTTTTAATAATATTAAAAAATGGATAAGTTTCATTAATTAAATAAAAATTATAAAAAAATATGAATATATATTGAAATAAATATCAACACATTTTCAAAAATTAAAACATATTAAATAAAATTATATAAATAAACAATAGAAAATAATTATATTCCAAAAAAATAAAAAATCCAAATTTAAAATTATTAAAAGTGAATAAATAATACCTAACTGTAATATTATTAAAAATAAATTAATAAATTTTACCTATTAAAAACATATTATATTAAATGTATCATGTTATAATGAAGTTTTGAAATTAATACTAAAATCTAAATAAATTTCATTAATATTAAGTGAATGTGTTTTTATATAAGACTTCATTAATTACAAAAATATTTGTGTGTGTGTTTTATATAAAAATGCATTAATTATGTATATGTGTGTGAAATAAATATAACACATATTTTACTTATGTTAAATTAAAAAATAACATGTTATTCAATTATGCCCATTACTTGATGCAATTAATCAATATTTTTAATTGATATCAATTTTTAATTTAATCCATCCTTCACAAAATATATGATTTCATAATGTAAGCAAAAATATTTTGTATTATATATATAATATTTGGGAAAATATGATATATATTTATATATATAGAAAAATATAATTATATATTAAATTTATTAATAAATAACTATGTATAAAATTGATTAAAAATGAATAAGACATTAATATATTATTCATTCATATATTTTATTCATTTTATATATTTATATTTAAAATATATTATTTATTACTCTACTTAATATATATATATATATATTAAAATTAATCATTTATAATAATAATTATTTCAAAGATAATTTTTATAATAAATTTGTATTTTTTTCATTTTAATTTTTCTCTTTAATTATTAAAATTTATTCATATTATATATCTATATTTAATATATAAATTTTATTAATATTTATAATATATATAGGTATATTACATTTATTCATTCTTATCCATTATTATTCAATTAATAAAAATTTTCATATTTTTATTCAATTACTCATTTTATTATTTGGTTTAATTAATTCATTTCATTCATTTTACATATCTAAATATTTAATATATACAATGTATTAATATTTTTTTTATATATAATAAATTTATTCATTTTTGTCAATAGTTATTAAATTAATAAATTATTTAATTTTTTTGACTTACTCAATTTAGTTTTTATTTTTTTTAACTGTTTAATTTTATTTACAGACATTATCAATGCTAAGAAGAAAGCACTGATAAGGGGTACCCTTTATCATTTCTAAAAATAAAGCACTGATATAAGGTACACTTTATCAGTACTAAAGAAAAGCGTTGATAGAGATTATGCTCTATGAGTGCTAAAAACGATCTTTTAGAGGGTACCTTTTATCAGTGCTTTTTTTATCACTGATGAAAGCTACCTTTACCAGCACCTTTTTAGTGTTGATAAATAGAATCTTTATTATCACTTTTTTCTAGCACTAATAAATGTTGGCACACATAAATGCCTATTTTTTAGTTGTGATGAAATAAACTATCATGTGATAAATATGGTTGAAATGATAAAGAACACTATTTTTTTATAGCATATAGGAAAGGGTACAAGAAATTAATAAATACTAAATGAGGAATATGTTGGTTCTAACCAACATTGAGTCTTATAATAGTATATCTATATCCCAAAATGTCTTTTGGTGTTACACCCACTACAGTGACATGTTCATTTCTTGATGCCCCAAGGTTCTTATGTGATATGTTTCTTCAAAACCATTTCAAAATTTCACAGTCACAATTAATAAAACTATTTCATATCAGTGAAACACCATTTTAAATCCAAATACCTTTAAAAATATGAATACTTTTAAATAAATACATTAAAATGTCACAAAATGCAATTTGATTTTATAACCTAAAGAAATTGTTAAAAAAATATTAAAATTCTAGAATTATAATCATTTGAATAGATACACCTACCTCAAGAATGATGTAAACCTATTCCCCTTTGACAATAGTGATTAAAAACCTACATATAAGCCTTTAAAATACAAGGAATTAACAAAAAAATAAAAAACATCTATAGAAAACACCAACCAATCAGAATATTAATAACAAATTCAGCCAATATCTCTATCGTGACCAAAGAAAATGAAGAAGTAGAAAGATTGTTTACCTGGTATATTCGGCACAACATCTATGAGAGTAAAACATTGAAAAAAGTGAGCTGGAAAAATGGAGATGACCAAAATCATGCATAATCATCCTAAATCATGATAGGTAGGTCTGCATATTGGATAAAAAAAGTTTTATGTGTTAAATGTGGTTAAAAATGTGGAAACCGAATAATTCACATTGTGAACACCATTCAAGGTGTAAGTTACACAAATTTCAAGTACATCATAAAAAAGAAACACCTAAGGTTAAATTAAATCTCTAACAAAAAATTCAATATGTGTAATGGTTTCATTGATTACAAATTGTAACACTTAGAGAAAGACTCATGAAAAATTCCCCACAATGGGTTCACATCATGTAACCCATTCACGTCATGAATATGACTAGCAGGTAGTGAATAGTCTAGTTCCTAACAAAATATCACTGAACAAATTATTGAGTATATTGAAACCCATAGAAAACCATCAAGATCCACTTACCCCCTTATATCTGGAATTTAAAAATTTAAACAACCATATATTCCCATATTTTAGGTTTCTTTCCTGAGTAATGGATCCCCATAACTGGGAATCCCATAATGGACATAATAAAATTGAAACCAAACAAGGATACAACATTCTAGAAGAAAGATAATTGGGTGTCACAACTTAGTTAATACTAGACCAAAATTTGTGAAGATCATTATTGATATATTTATGGTGATCTACTAGTGAATGAAGATCGAACAATATCATCTAAATTACAATGACAATCATAGTAGGAGACCAGTGAATTTTGATTTTAGAGATCATGTATTTTTGTAGGTGTCCTTTTTATCATGGGAAGATAATGATGAATTCGTGGAATTAGCTCTATTTATGATTTAATGTACCTTATGAAGTTTTCGAATGTGTTGGATTTGTGGTTTATTAGTTATAATATCCCCCATATATGATTTAGATTCATGAGTTTTTTCATTTTTCCCAGTGTTTTTAGTATCATCATAATGATTCTCACATCATCAAAAAAGGTGATATATATATTGAAGATAATATGAAACTTATGAAATGACATTTTTAGATTTAGAAAATGCATGAAAAGGTATTTCATAGGTGTTTTATTCCCTTGTTCCATGTCTTATTTTGACATAGTGGCATACATGGGACCACATGGGATAAAGAGTCATGAATGTCTACTCAATATCCCATGTTTTTAAATGTTTTATTTATATTTGATGATTTATTTTAACAAATATATATGAAATTTTTTATGATTTTGTATGATTTTAAACCCCTTTATTAAGATGTGTGGATATGATTTGATGTATAGAGATCCATGAGAGGTATCATATTTGGTGGATATCTTATTTATATTCTATTCATTGTTGTTTTTTAATTCATTATCATGAGAATTGTATGAGACTTATCTAATGTAGGGGAATAAATTTCCTAGTCCATAACATTATTTTTTTCCAAAAGCTTCATTGTTTTGATTCACAATTCACACATTTTTTAATTAATAATCTATATGATTATTTAATTTTAATTTATCTTTTTATAGGTTTTCCCCATATATATGAAAAAATCCATGTGTGAATGTAAATCATTAAACATTTACATAACATGATTTTTTCCTTAGCTGTATAAAGGTTAGTCAAATATACATGACCTACACAATAGTTGATTGTTCATTGCATAATTGCAGCACCATAATCATGTATGGTTAGTTCATATTTTTGATTTTCAATATAAATGTAACTTTGTACTTGAATGAATATGACCTCACTACACCAGGGATATTTGATCTATCATATATCGGTAGTTCTCTATTTTAATAAGGTTAGGATAATTTTGTATAACTATACCATGGAATTTATGTAGATTATGTCATTATATAACTTCTTCATATCATTGTAGTTTACCTCATGTCATGGGGAACGGATAATAATGTAAAGGATATTCTACCTTCATATAAGGGTAACCTCATATTTCTATGCTCGAGTAAGGGTAAGCATGTACGAACCCAGATCTTCTTTTCAAGTATGTTTTACTTTTATGGAGGTTTTTATGAAAAATAGGAATTTTTGGAAATTTTTGAAGTACACGTTGGGAACATTATGAGTACACGTCATGTACTCATTTTCCACATGAATTCATGTGCTGGTCATGTAATGGACACACACACATCCATGTTGGGGTGACCTGGAGTCCGACTATTGCGGGGTATGAAAATGGAAATTACACGCCATGTACTTCCACCCACCTTGTATTTTCTTTCTTTTTCATTAAATGCACCGGGGTCACGTCTGATTGACAGAAAGAGCTTATTCTAGGTCTGGTTTGTGCAAGAGCTCATGTACGACCGCAATCTTCCTCTGAGACCCCAACCGAGCATCCGATCTCCAATTTGACCACTGTCGATTGCGTTGGAATCGCCTGGGTAAGCTCTTTTTTCATCAAGAGCTTCATTTCATGATTCTTCCTCTTTCTCATGTTATCCTATGTTGAATGTTTTAGATGTTTTTGTAGATATATGGTGTTATTAGGCGATTCAAGGCTCAAGGTTCATGTATAGTGATCTCCCAACACTGAGGTAGGTTGTTTGTTCCTTTCAATTTAATGTATTTGAGTTATATGTGCAAATTTGTCCAATACCCTTGAACATGGTATTGCATGTTTACAGTTTTAGCCCTGATAATTGGTTGTTATGCTTGTATGCTTGAATAGAGGCTAATTGAATGTGAATAGGGTGAATTGCTATGCTTTGGAAGTGTTTTACCATTCATGTTTCTTGTTTTGACTGTTTGGTCTAGTTTTCCTATTAGGCTGCTATTTACTTTTCATGCCTAGTATTTATAGGATAAAGTGATGTTTATCTTTCATGCTATTATGTTGTAGATTGTTAGCCAAGTAGATCTTGTGGTTTACTTTGGATGATACTCACTATTATGATTTCTTGACTCACAAAGGGCCGTGAGAACCAGGTGTAGTAGACCATACGGATAATGGACGGAAGGGCTTCTCCAGAGTGTCTATTTTTGCATACGATGTGAGAACAGAGGGGGAATTGACGTAAGTACTTCCTCAGAGTGTTTGTAGTTCCTCTACATATGCCACTTGGGGGAATGTGACATAAGTGATTCCCCAGAGCGCCTTTAGTTGTCGATACAAGACTATTTGAGGAATTGATGGTAACTATTTACTCAGAGAGTCTATTCTAAAGCTGAACCAGAGGGGTTAGACTGAGTGTACTGCCCATAGGGTTTCTTGTATTTCTATGTAGGACTAGGGGGGATAGGCTGTGAGTACTTCCCAAAGGGTTACCATTTGTGTTTAGTTTCTTGATTATGTTGCTAGGTTGGACCCGAGGGGATGGGCTATGAGTACTTCCCATAGAGTTACCTGTTTGAGTTTACCTACTTTGGTTATCTGTTACATGATTTATGAAACTGAATGCTTTGAAACTATGGATTGGTTACTGTTGAGTACTTCCTTGTTTACTGTTTCCTATTATTTATTATCTGTCATATATTCACTGAGTGTTAGGAATAAATCTTATGGGGGATTCCTACTAAGATTTAGTCTCACAACCTGTTTGGGCTATGCTTTTGGGCCCAAATAGATTATATTTCTGCAGGTACAGATAAGGGAAAGCGCCCTTCTACTTTAGGTACTTGATTACTGAGGAGATGAAGAGCATGGGGCCAAGATGAGGCTTGCGATGCTGAGAAGGTTACTTGTTTTATTTTGTACATTGATTTAGTATTTTAATCTAGCATTGTGATGTGTTTGGATGCTTTCTTAGACATATGTACCATGCATTATTTTTATATATATGCTCTAGCAGTATATTTCTTCAGACTTCTGTTGTTTCTTTTCATTTGATATTACTACTTCTTCGGCTATTGTTATTTTTTTCTCTTCTACTTTGTTACTCTACCAATGAGGAAATAGTTTCCCCACTATCACACCCAAGTCCCTTAATGTTATTCAACAGCCTCTGGCTTTAGGGGAAATGTGGCTGAGGCCATGTGACCAACCAGGTATGGGACACCTCTGAGTGGCCTCCGAAACCGGGATGTTACAATGTGGTATCAGAGGGGTTTCTTTTCATTGAATTAATTTTTGGAGCCTATAGTAATGTATATGATGGAATGGGTACTTGGTAATAAGCTGTGCCCACGAGAAGCTAACACATTTACAGGGAAACACCAATTTACCTTGTATTGTAATTTTTCTGGTTTTGCGATTTTACACATGATTTGATTTTCACCATTGGTTAACTCAAATGTATTTTGTTATTATTTTTGACGTTATTGAGGTTCTATTTATGTTTCCACTTGATGAGATGAGGGTATTCCATCTCATTCATCATATAGGCACTTGCTAGGGATCACATGTCATGCATTCTTGTCATTCCATATAGGGTGCATTAGCAATTGCATGTTGTTGTCATAGGTGTTTTGATAGATATGCATGCTGTGGTGATAGATGCCTTGATAAAAAACCTACTATTTTATAGGGTATTGTTGTGTAAGGTTTTGTTTGAATGAACATAAAACATTGGTTATTGAAGTGATATGGGCCCTCATGGACAAGAATTTGGTAAAAAATTGCCTTGTTTTACTTGTTATAACATGTATAAGAATCCAAGAATTGATTCAAAGGGAGTATCGGCCCTCACGGATCTGAATTTGGCACTTTGGTGTTTGTTTCAGTGTTTTTATGGGCTTCATAGTTGTTTTTGAGGCTTACTGCCTGGAAAAAACCAGAAACCATGCTGTTTAGTTTTGACTACACGCCATGTGTTATTGTGTTCAGGAAGAAACTGTTTTTCATAAGTACACGCTGTGAAACTTATGTACACATTGTGTAGCCTCTAACTGTGTCATAGGTCATGTGGGAAAAGACATGGTATAGGAAAATTCTTGTGGGAACACACCGTGTACCGGTTGTACATGTCGGGTCGTGTTGACCTTGTGTGAGCCCGTGTGACTAACAACATGAATGGAGATATCTTATGTTATACAATACGTGTCAGTTCTAAACACGTCGTGTAGTGTAATCTTGAAATCTGTCCGTGTAACTAACAACATGTTTCGGTGTTATCTTTTCTCATACATGCTGTGTTTGTATGGAACACGTTGTGTAGTGTCATCCGAGTATCTGGCTGTGTCACAAACAACACGGGCCGGTGAAGCTCATCTAGTACATGCCATGTCTCAAAAAAATACGTCGTGTAATTATATTCTAAGGAGAATTCTATGTCTTAGCCATGTATAAGGACTCATATAAGGGAAGAGAATTCAAGTACACACCATGTTTAAGGACAACACGTTGTGTGTTTTGGGTGTTACACGACCACTTTTGGAAGAAGTACACGCCCATGTGAAAGGCATAAGGGAACATGTCATGTAGTAATTATACATGCAGTGTAGTCTTGTTTTTTAATACTTGAATGTTTTCATTCTCTTGTTCCCATATTACGCTTCCAGTTTCTAGTCCATGATGAATTTGGTTCTAAGATGTGCGTTGACCTTGAAAAGTCCAGCCACCGAGTTGTCCTCTGGTTGTATGCCAGTTGCAAGGTGATGGTCAGACATCAGACATGATTGATCAGGGACCACCTATAGATCCTCCAGTTGTGACAATTTTGGCACCAGTCGTTATACCTGACGCAGGTATAGAGGAACAGTTTAGGGAAGGCTTTATGTGGTTCATGTAGACCTTTCATGGGGTATTGCATCATGCCCTATCATTGGTATAGTTAACGTGGGTCTTTCAGCTGTATCATCCTCCCACATTCATAGGGGAAAGAGGACCTCGGGCTGTAGATTCATGTATAGATGCCATGATTTCTATCTTCAAGCATCTGGAGACACCTCCATAGAGGAGGGTCAAGCTCGCTATGTACATACTTCAGGATTCCACCAAGAGATGGTGGGATGTGATCTCATAGGATAGACACCATCAGGTCATGGATTGGTAAGAGTTCTAGCATTCCATCTATGACTACTTCTGTCTGAATACCTTGAGGGCCGATCAAGACCTAAATTTTATGAGTCTGGAGCAGGGTACTCTTTCAATTATGGAGTATTCCTCTTGCTTTACTACGCTTCAGCCCTTCACACCTATTCCATGTGGAGATGAGTTATTCCCAACAAGGAAGTTTGAATATGGTATTAGGCACGCCATCTGATCGTAGGTGACCATCTTCATGTTGAATTCCTTCACTTCTATCGTCATCCAAGCACTAATCACAGAGCGAAATATGAGAGATTCAGGAGTCATGAGCCAACGCGGCTTGACATCTGGAGTTAGTATCCCTCCTACTGACAGAAATAAGCACCATAGGGAGTCTTCACCCAGTGATCCAAGGTGGGGAGACACTTCTTCTAGTAGCTAGGTGGTGTTCTCCTAGTGTGGGAAGAGTGGGAATATTAGGCCACATTGCCCGAGTGTCCTGGTGGAGTGCCGATCATGTGGCAAGATGGGTCATCTGTAGCAGTTTAATCAGATCTTCTCACCAGCAGCTAGTGATAGGGGTTCTTCTATGACTCTACGTTCAGGAGAAGTGCCACCAGTTTCTCATCAGTCTAGGAACTGGAGTTCTTCCAGTTATTCATCCCGAGGTGGAGGTCACGGTTGTTGTAGTCATTCACTAGGATCTCAGCGACAGCAGGGTGGATTAGCTTAGAGTGGTTAGGAAGGGTCATAGGGCCATGGTATAGGCCAAAATTTTGTATTGGAGTAGACCTTGCAAGAGCAAGATCACAGACCTTCTACAGTTCAAGGTACGATATTAGTTTCCTCAGTTTTAGCTTTTGCTCTTTTCGATACAGGGGATTCCCATAGCTTTATATCTATTGTTGTTGTGTAGATCCTTGGGATTTGCATCATTTATTTTTCTACTTTCCTACACAGGATACTCCGTTTGGGAATAGAACGGATAGTGTATCTCAGTGTAAAGAGTACCCTCTAAAGGTTGGTGGGTGTCACTTCTTTCGGGACCTCTAAGTCCTATAGATGACAAGATATGATGTCATTCTCAGAATGGACTTGTTGGTTCCCTTCCAGGTAGTCATCGATTGCTACCACCATAGGGTGAGTTTCACATCACTAGAAGGTGGATCATTTCTTCATAAGGGTGAGTGGTATGTCCAGGTGAGTAGAGCGGGACTCTAGAATCATGGGTTGAGAGGAGTTACAGCCCAGATTTCTAGAATATATCTTGATGTTCAGGGGAAATCTCAGATGGAATTTCCTCTAGTGGTTGATCTTTTTAGGGATGTATTTCCAGAGGAATTATCATGTTTTCCTCCAGATCGAGAGGTAGAATTTTTTATTGAGACCATTCCAGGAGTTACACCAGTGTCCATTCCTCCTTATAGGATGGCTACACCATAGTTACAGGAGCTCAAGAATTCGTTGGAGGAGTTGTGGGAAAAGGGTTTCATCTGACCTAGTACTTCTCCTTGGGGTGTGCATTTCCTATTTTCAAAGAAGGCAGGTAGTACCCTCAGGCTTTGTGTGGATTATCGAAATCTGAACCAGTTGATGGTGAAGAACAGATATCCCATGCTGAGAATTGATGATCTCTTTGATCAGCTTCGAGGAGATCCGGTGTTCTCAAAGATTTATTTGAGAACCTATTATCATCAGTTTCATGTTAGACCATCTAACATACCTCTTATGGACTTCCAGAGTAGGTATGGTATATACGAGTTTGTGGTTATGTTGTTCGGTCTCATGAACCCGCATGCAGTGTTCATGGCACTGATGAACCGAGTGTTCCATCCATACTTGGATTCTTTTGTGGTGGTCTTTGTGGAGGATATTTTGGTGTACTATCATACTCAACACGACCATGCTACCCATCATGAGATCGTTTTGAGTACACTAAGAGAGCATTAGTTATATGCTAATCTCTCAAAATGCCACTTTGAGACGGACCTGATCAACTTCTTGGGTCATGTTATCTCAGAGACCAAAGTATCAGTAGACCTAGAGGAAGTGAGAGAAGTAGTTTACTTGGAGAATCCGAAGAACATCATTGAGGATTGGAGTTTTCTAGGGCTGGCGGGATACTACAAACGTTTTTTCATACAGGACTTTTCACTCTTAGCAGCACCATTGATGGGTTTGACTATGAATGGTGCAAGGTTCTTGAGGTAAAATTCTAGTGAGTCAGCCTTTCAGGAGATGAAGGGGTAGTCAACTTCATCACCGATAATAGTTTTTTCCAAATCCTGGAAAGATATATACTGTTTACGAGGATTCATCATAAATTGAGCTTGGATTAGTACTTATGCAGGGAGAAGGAGTTGTCGCATACAGGTCTCAGCATTTGAAGCCACATGAGAGGAATTACTCAGCACATGATTTAAAGTTGGCTGTTGTTTTTCATGCCTTGTGTGGTTAGAGCCATTGTCTTCTCGGAGATCATTTTGGGATTTTCACAGACCACAAGAGTCTCAAGTATATCTTCACTCAGGATGACTTGAATTTGAGACAGCTAAGGTGGCTTTAGAACCTTCCGTCCTTTGACTTTGAGCTTGCCTATACGTCTGGGAAAGGCAACATAGTGGCTGATGCGCTGAGTAGGAGGACTCAGATATAGGATGTTTAGGAGGCCATTAGTGAGTGGAATCTTATGGATCTATTATATGAGATGAATTTAGAGGTGAAAGACAAAAAGAGGTAGACTTTTATTTCTTTTGAGGCTGTTACCTCTACTCTTCTTAATCAAGTGCGAATGTGGTTGCTATCAGATTCTGAAGGCCTAGTCCCATGGTAAAGCGTGTCATGAGTGGACCCTTTTCTTGTATGGACCATAGGCAAGTATGAGATCTTGAATTTCCAGGGGCGCGAATGGGTGACAACCGACATACATGAGGAGATGATTCAGGACTTTCATTCCTCAGTTTGGGCAGTTCATCCTGGTGTCACCAAGATGTATCATGGTCTACACCATCAGTATTGGAGGAAAGGTATGAAAAGATATGTTGATGGTTTTGTTATGAGGTGTTCCACCTGTTAGCAGGTGAAAGCAGAGCATCAGCAACCAGCAGGTCTTTTACAGTATTTACCTATTCTTGAGTGGAAGTGGAATGATGTCGCGATAGATTTTGTGACAGGTTTACGAAGTTCAGCTCGAGGGAATGATGCAGTTTGGGTAATCATTGAAAAAATCACGAAGGTTCTCACTTATTTTCGATCAAGGAGACCATCAATGTTGATGAGATGGGATGGTTGTACATATGATAGATTGAACGTCTACATGGGGTTCCACACTCCATCGTTTCAAACATGGATTCCCGTTTTACTTCTCGGGTCTGGAAGGGGCTTCAGATGGTTTTGGGAACACATGTGCTTTTGAGTACAGCTTACCATCCCCAGACAGATGGTCAGTCTGAGCATATGATTCAGGTTCTTGAGAACATTCTTTGTGCAAGCATCTTGGACTTTGGAGGTTCTTAGGACAAGAATATTCCTCTTGTGGTTTTTTCATATAATAGTAGTTTTCAAGTGACTATTCAGATATCACCTTATAAGGATTTATACAGTAGGCCATGCCGATCCCCTTTATGTTGGCTGGAGACATGAGTGAGCTTTGCTGGGACCTCATCTTGTTCAAGAGACAACAGAGTAGATATAGTTGATTCAGAAGAGGATGGTTACTGCATAGTCTCGACAGATGTCTTATGCTGATCAATAGAGATGACATCTAGAGTTCGAGGTAGGAGATCGGGATTTCCTACGTGTCACACTGAGGTTGGGACACAGAAGGATTGGGAGATAGGGTAAGATTTCTCCGAGGTACATCGGGCCGTTTGGGGTTTTGGAGAGAGTTGTGTCGGTTCCCTATGAATTGCAGTTACCTCATAGGTACTAGGATATGCATAATTTCATCCACGTTTCTCATCTCTGATGTTACTTCTGAGACTCGTCCCATGATTTTCAACATGAGAAGGTTTAGTTAGAGGTGGAAACCTCCTTTTCATAGAATCCTAATTGGATTGTTGATCACAATATGATGGTTCTCCGTGGCAGGTATGTTCCACTGCTATGAGTCCTATGACTGCAAGGGAATGTACAAGATGAGACTATGGAGAGGGAGGAAGATGTATGATCGCAATGTCTAGAGATGTTTGGGGTTTCTTCTTCTACACCACCTTACAAGGTATATTTGGGGAAGAATTTTTTTTAAGGGGGTAGTTTGTAAGAACCTGGATCTTCTTTTCAGGTTTTTTTCCTTTTCTGGTCATTTTTAAGAAAAATATGAATTTATAGAAATTTTTGAAGCATAAGCCATATACCTTTTGAGTACATGTCATGTTCTCGGTTTCCACATGAAGCCATGTGTTGTCCATGTTATGTCCACACAAAAAACCATGTGGTGTGACTTGGAGGCCGCCTAGTGTAGGTTATGGAAATGGAAAGTACACGATGTGTATTTTTGTTTTTTCATTAAACGCACATGGGTCGCGTCTGATGGACAGAAAGATCTTCTTTTAGGTCTGGTTCATCCAAGAGCTCCCGTACAGTCATGATATTCCTCTGAGCCCCCGACCGAGCATCTGATCTCTGATTCTACCATTATCGATTGCATTTGAATCTCCTCGGTAATCTCTTCCTTCATCTAGATCTTCGTTTCCTGATTCTTCCTCTTTCTCAAGTCATCCTTGGTTGATCGTTTTAGACATTTTTTTCGATCTTCGAGTTTATTGGGAGATTCAAGGCTTGAGGTTCACGTATAACAATCTCCCAACACCTAAATAGGTGGTTTTTTCCATTATACTGAAATTATTTGAGTTATATGTGCAAATTTGTCCAATACCCTTGAATATGGTATTGTGTGTTTACTGTTTTAGCCCTAATAATTTCCTGTTATGCTTGTATGCTTTAATAGAGGCTAAATAAATGTGAATAGGTATAATTTCAATGATTTTGGAAGTGTTTTCCCATGCGTGTTTCTTGTTTTGACTGTTTGGTCTGGTTTGCCTATTAGGATGCTATTTAATTTCTATGCCTAGTATTTGTAGGATGGTGTGATGTTTATCTACCATGTTGTAATGTTGTAGATTGTTAGACAAGTAGTTCTTGAGGTTTACTTTGGCCGATACGCACTACTATTCTTTCTTTACTTACACAGGGCCATGAGAACCTGGTTTAGTAGACCAACGGGAGAATGGACGAAAGGTATTCTTGAGAGTGTCAATTTTTGCTTACAATTTGAGACCATAGGAGTAATTGACGTAAGTTCTTCCTCAGAGTGTCTGTAGTTCTCGACGTGGGCCACAGGGGGAATGTGATATAAGTTCTTCCCCAAATATCCTTTAGTTACTGATATGAGACTATAGGAGGAATTAGGTGATTTCTTCCTCAAAGAGTCAATTTTAAAGCTGAGCCAGAGGGGTTAGACTGAGTGTACTGCCTAGATGGTTGCTTGTGTTTCGAGGTAAGACTAGAGGGGATAGGTTGTGAGTACTTCACAGAGGGTTACCTTTTGTGCTTTGATTCTTTCTTATGTTGCTAGGTAGGACCAGATGGGATGGGATGGGAGTACTTCTTAGAGGGTTACATGTTAGTGTTTACCTGCTTTGGTTTTCTATTGCTTGATTTATGAAACTAAATGATTTGCAACTGTGGATTGGTTATAGCTGAGTACTTCCTTATCTACTAATTCCTGTTATTTATTAACTGCCATATATGCACTGACTGTTAGGCACAGATCTATTGGTGGTTTTCTATTGGGATTTAGTCTCACACCCTATTTAGGTCATTCTTCTGGGCCAAAATAGATTATATTCTTGTAGGTATAGTTGAGGTCAAACACCCTTCTACTTCAAGTACTTGATTGCTGAGGATCTGAGGAGCATGGAAGTAAGCTGGGACTTGCGATGCGGAGAAGTTTACTTGTTTTAATTTGTAATTTGGTTTCGTACTGTATTCCATCATTGTGATATGTTTGGATGCTTTCCTATACATATTTACAATGCATCATTTTTATATATATGCTCCAACTGTTTATTTCATCAGACTTCTTTTGTTTCTTGTTGTTTGATATTATTACTAATTCCACTATTGTTATTTATTTCACTTCTACTGTGTTACTCTCCTAATGAGGTCATAGTTTCCTCACTATCACACCCAATGCCCTCACTTATAGTTGGTAGCCTCTGGTGTTAGGGGAAATGCGCTTGAGGCCATGTGACCAAACCGGTACGGGGCGCCACTGGGTGGCTTCCGAAACCTGGATGTTACAAAACATAACTACCCTTTAGTAGGTTTCTTTCTATTCATACATAATATTTAAAAACAATTTATAGAAATTTATGTATACCATTTTAGATCAACCTAAGACATATTTTAACAAAACATCTTCGATTTATATTCTATTATAAAAATATTTAATTAAAAATTTTACTCTGATTAAATTTTGGTTTTTAGAAAGAGTGGTGCAGTGTAATTAAATTGTAACCAAAATTTAAATAAAATAAATTTTATATTTTTATCACATGACACAAAAGATAAATATTTATTTGATAATATAAAAATTAATGACTCATAAAAGAGAATTAATATCACATGTAGCTTATATTATGATATAAATACCTGACATTAAAAAAATAAAATGTTAGAATTATAACATGAAGATTAGGTTATTATATTAATGAGTTATAGTTTGTTGGAAAATATGATATTTTCTATTATTTATTTAACTTATGTGTTTGGTTATCTAATTCAAAGTTAAAATAATATGACATAAGGATAATAAATTTGGATTATGTTATTTCATGTTATTTTAATTTTGTTGATATATCCAATTAATTTTTTCTACATAGAGTGCTCACTATTACACCTTGGTTGTTGTTGCTTATCTTGGTATATTTACAAGTAATTAGATAAAAAACATCAATCCTAAATGATGTAATTTATTAAAGATAGTGGTATTTAATATTTATTTATATTGTTATTGGGAATTGATAAAATAAGGAAATAATGTTTAAATCATATATATTATGGATTCTTAGTTTTTGATAAATATTATTATTATCAATTTTGTTCATTTCAAACTCCAATTAATAATGAATCGGTTAGTCACAAATGAAGATTAAATGGATGATTGATAAAAAATAAATTTTGGGGATGTGTGAGCTCGTATTGTTTATTAAGGGATTGTGCATCGTGGATTTGAGGCCTTAGTTTCCTCTTGAATTTATGTGATGAAATTTTTTTGTTTCTTTATATGTTTACTCTAGTAGTTTTGAGACCAGTTGTGATTTTTTGATAACTAATTATAGTTGGATATTGATGAGACATATTTAGGCTTACCCAAGGTTATTGTGTTGATTAATCCTACTGATGGTGGGATGGGAATTAATATTTGAATTGGTGTTGGGATTAATCTAAGCCGTCTAGGATGGGTTAAGAGTTGGGAAGGATCGTCACTTATTTTTTGGTGTTTTATTTTGATGGTTGATTAGATAGTATTGTTTTTAAGTCTTTTAAATACATGTTACAATTAGTTATAAGCAACGAAAGTTTACCATTATTATGTTATCTTTTTTAACGAGTCCTGGAGTATCTGGGAAACATGGAATGAAACAAATGAATTATTAAAAAAACCATGGGATGGTTGTAAAGATTACTCAAAGAGAGTTAGTGTTAAATTTTGTAACTGAAATGAATTATTTACCATGTTATCTTAGAATAAAGTTAAATGTTAAAACAGTGATTAATGATAGTTTAATGAAGTATTGGTAATTTATAATTACTAATGGAATTAGTTAAAAATGATAATCTAGATTATTGTTTGTATGTTTGAAATCACATATATAGTGATTTATGTCGGTTTTCAATTGAAATAATAGTATAAAGTAAGTCATTATCTTTATATTTTCCATTAGTGTGTGTGTATGTGTGTGTTTGTTTGAGATATATCTAATATTTTATGATTTTATATGCTTCAATACCTAGTTGGTAGGGAAACCGGGTACTACCAAATCATTTTTTTTAATTTTCACAAAACCACTTTTAGGGTTAGTGGGAACCCGCACATCATCACACATAATTCAACATAACACAGTGGAGAAATTCAAAATTCAAAATCCTACTAAAAATTATAATCGCATGATTTTAGAAATCACTTCAATGAGATCACTATGAATCTCGTGATCCCTACATTTGCGCACCAGGTTGTGATAGATCTCGGTTCACAACACATTAATGTGATACTTATAAAGGTTTGATGTTATGGCACATACTTGTATCTTTAGGATGTCACAATAGTTCCCCATTAGTGTGTATGCATGGGATATAGTGTATTGACGTATAATATGTGATATATGTGTTGCAGTGGCATTCATCTCACTACATGGATATGATAATGATGATGAGGATGTTTCATTCTACTCACCAATATCATGTTTCTCTCATATAATATATATCATTGTATGGATTATATACCCTTGGTTCTAGTCACAAACTCTGTGCTATTAGAGATGGGCCTCAAGAGTCATTATATTACTCTATTAATTGTTCACCCATGAGGGGAACCTTTGGGGGTGTTGGGGCCATGAAAAATAAAATTATCCCTCAAAAATCAACCAACTACATTAGAATCATGTAATGTAGTTGTAATAACCACTACCAATGTGGACACATAGGTGATAGAAAAAAATCTAATGGTATCCACAAACAATAAGAATTGGATGCATGAAATCAAACCCCCAAAAATAAATTTCCTCAAAGAATAATAGTATGTGATGTATAATTTCATTATCATTTGTTATATATCCTTAAAAAATGGGTTTATATGTCTTATAATTCAAAAAATAATGTTGAAGCGGGTAGTCCGAAATAACCAAGAATTGAATATATTCCTTACAGTAATTTATGGTCAATAGTTTCCACCATAGATCAAGTTATGGTATAATTTAAATAATAAATATATTTGAGAATATAGAATGAATTTCATAATGATTTTATAAAATAAATTGATTCATAATTACTGTTAATTTAAAAAGTAAATAATACCCTCACTTGCTAACATTGTAGTGAAATAATTTTGAATCCAATAGTCAATTTCATTCATTGACCAATAATTAATAAGTCCAGTAAACCATATCCTAATAGTTTCATTTGAATGTAATTATTCATCAAGGAATGTTTCCATAATAAAATGAATAATTTTAATTTTTTTTACAAAAATAGTTGGCAGTTTAATAAAATGATAAACCACTAATATCTGTGTAATATTCTTATAGTTAATTTCAACATCAAATTTCTATAGAAACAAAATATACCTAGGAATCCATGCCTTTTCTTTTTGTTTTATATTGTTAAAATTTTATTTTACACTATTCAGTGAATACTAGACCTTTTTAACAATAAATAAATAAACTTCTATTTAGATAATAAAATATTAAATAGATTTTTTCAGTGGTTATGTAATTTTTTTGTACATAATATACTATTATAAATTCATAGGATAATATTTATTCTCCACCCTTTCAATAAAAAATTCACAAATAAAAAAAACTAAAATGTATTAGTTATCAGTTCAAAATGAATATTACCACCAAGATCCCAAATAATTGGTGCGGAAACATCATATTATTTCCAATCTCTTAAATATTTCATACACCTCCCATAAATGGAAAATAATGACTCCATTAATAACATCTATATAAAGGAAATTTAATTATTCAAAATTATTTGATAAACCTACAATAAAATCTTTCTTATTTAAATAAATATATCACATTATTTAATGAATTTTCATAAATTAGTGAAAATATGAAAAATAATTTTGAATTTTCAACATGGATTAAATTTCAAGAAACCACATGTCATAACAATCTAAAATAAATTTAGAAATCTTTTTCTAGTAGAGATTATTTGAAACCACTTCCAAATTTTAAGTAGTTATTTTTTTTAGTATTTAAAAAAAATTGCTAATTTTTGGAACTCTTATAAAAATTATCATTATTCATTAGAGTTTTTTAGAGTAATTAAATACTATAATTAAATATTAAATTTATTAAAAATAATTACAACCAGTTTTCTAAAAAGCTTTTTTTAATTGTTTTGTTTTGTGTTTTTTCATTCAAATAACTTTTAAATGTACTAAAAACAATATTTAATTTTTATTTAATAATTCTAATGCATATATTTATTATTACTATAAGAAAATTGATAATTAATAACAGGTAATTTTTATTTTAATAATAGATATTAAAAATTATTAATAAGTAGTCAATAAATAATATTTCATAATAATTAATTTTTTCTAATTAACTTTTATATAATAATTAATAATTAAATATTAAAATTTTACCCAAATATATAAATATAAATATATAAATTTATATTTGTATATATATATGTCAATATGTATATGAATGCCTATATATACATATATATATTTGTATACATACGTATATATATCTATAAATAAATAAATGAAAACATGTAAATATATAAGGATTTTATAATTAATATTAAATATTAATCGATTACCAGTCTATAAATATTAGTTAGAATTTCATATTTAGTACTTATAATTATTAATGTCTGTATATATATATGTATGTGTGAACATATATTTTTATAGATTTATGAATATATATATATATATATGTTTGTGTTAGTGTTTGTACAATTATGTGTGTGTGTGTGTGTGTGTGTGTGTGTGTGTGTGTGTGTGTGTGTGTGTATACATATAATTATTGGTATATATATGTATTTATATATATGTGTGCATATATATTTTTAGGTATATTTAAATCTCTTTATATCTATTTATATATATTTATATGAGTTTATACGTATTAATGTATGTTAATATATGTTTGTTTTTTAATTTTAAATATTTTGGTTTTTATTTCTCTGTATAAAAATAATATTTTTATAAATCTTTATAAGTATTGATATTTGTAATTATATATTCAAACATAATCATATCTATATATATTTATATATATCTTTTTTTGTGTGTATATGTATTTATAATTACATATATATATATATATGCACACATATACATTCATATATAATTATATCTATTTGTGTATATTTATATATTTTATATTATTATATTTAATTATATATATATAATATTATATATAGTGATAATTGTTTAAATATATTTAGTGTGAATATATATAAAGATATATGTGTGTGTGTGTGTGTGTGTTTTTTTTTATAGTTATGTAGATTTATATATTTATATATAAATAAAATTTTATGTGCATATTTATGTATGTGGGTATAAATATATTTTTAGATATTTATATTCATTTATATATTTTTATACAATTATACATACAGTATTTTATGATTATAAATATTTATAGATATTTATGTGTATTTTTATTCATAAATATATATAAATTTATTTTAACCTAATATTATATATATATATATTAATTTTTTATACATGATTATGTGTATTTATATATATATATTTTTATAAATACATATAATTATACATGATTATGTATATTTATATATATGTTTATATAAACACATATAATTGCGTGTGTGTGTGTAATTAAATGAAATTGTATATGATTATGTGTATTTGTTAATATTAATAGATATTTATATATATTTATATATATTTCAAATATATATGTATATATGTTGACAATTGTACATATTTATATATCATCTATATTAGGAATAGGGGATTGCAACTAACTAAAAACACACTCACCTAAGTAGCCTTGTTGGTCATGCCTCATCCCTTCACATAAGGAATGAGAAGCACCCTGGTGCCCTATTATATTAAATATTAATGGGCTGATGTCCTAGTAGCCCAAAGGCTGTTACATGGACAAAATGCCCAGGTGATTATGTCCTAAGTGAGAAGTCTAAGTCCTATCATGTCACCAGTCATGATCTTATATCACCCCTGTCGGTAGTCATCACCCAATGATACCAATATATAAATTATTACCCCTCCACATTAGTTTTTCATGGTACTGGCCTCTCATACATCATGGTAGAGCACCCCTATAACAAAATTGTGGGAGGAGGTATCAGTGATAGCTCCTAGAACACTTGTATCTCTACAGAACCTCCCACATGGAGATTCCCACATGCCCTATACTACATCTCCCACTAGCTATATTGGGTTACTAGACATGTACCACTATATAGATAGTAAGGTGGGTCGACACCCCTCTCTCCCACATTGGTAACATGAGGACAGAAAGATGGATGATAGGTATTAGCATTCCCATTCACATTTTGAGGCATGCCACATGGTGGTGCCATACATGAAGCCTTGTTATAATATATTCCTAACTCATCGAGTTGTTCACCTAGTCACTACCATATTGACTACTTCCCACTAAATATGAAATACTTTCTCTAGTGTCCAAAATGACCAATATTGGTAGCCTAGATGCCCTATGTCTAAAAGGCCCAAATAAATGATGGAATTATTATGAATGGATTGATTTTTTATTTAGTTGGCTCAGAGGGGAGACTGGTCCAAGGGCTAGACATGTTGGACCCATTATAGAAACAACTTTTTTAGAAATATATATATAATATAATTTTTTATAAATAAATTAAAACTAATTATAAATAATAATTTTTTTAATCTTATTTAAAATAAATTCAAATGTAATATCAATGATAAAAAGAAAATGTGAAATAATTTTCATCATATCATTATAATTATTATAAAATATTTCCAGACATATGTATTCATGGAGGTTTTTTCAAAACCATAACTAAACATAATAAACCTCCTCTAAATTATTTTTTTGGTGTATTGTGTCCTAAAAAAAGACCTCCCAACCATAATTTTACAATATTGTAGACTAGGTTTTAATTAATGCATTTTTTGAGGGTAAATCCTTGAATATTCAAAAAAGACTTAAGAGATGGTTAATAGAATATAAATCAAAACTAAAAAATTCCATACACTCGCATAAATACCTAGAAATGATGATCATCATTGACCTTTGAAATGTTAAAAAATTATTAAAAATGTTTAAATGGAACTCTCCTATATGTAAAGGTAAAAAAATTATATGTATAAGTGGTTTTCCCTTATCATTGTGTACTATATTAATTAGAAAGTAACCTAATAGTCCATAAAAAGTACATTTTTATGATTTCCCTTCAAGTCACACAAATATTTGGTCAAGAAATAGAAAACATAAGTGTTCATTCCTTTTCAAAGGGTTAAGTTATCCATTTTATATACAAACACTCAATTTAAATAGGAATATAACTATTATAGGCTCACCATATTCATTATTAAACATTGTGAAAGCACTGTATTTTGGCACAATTTATACTATACTAACTCATTAGGAATAAAAAATTGAAAACAATATTGTAGTGGTTACCAAATTGATTACATTTAAATTCAAATTAACAAATATAGTCGGATTGAACCACATTTGAAAGTAACTAATGGGTTTTTTAACTTCTTCTAAAATTATCATATGGATACATTTTAAATTGATAACTATAGGTATGTAAAGAAAGTTATATCCATATAATTTATTATTATTCTTAACATGATATAAAATTAATATATCATATATCTTATATATACCCTTATAAATAATAATAGAAAACATATCATCACCCTATTAAAATAAATATTAATGATTTCTTGAAAAGGGTTCCAATTAAATATTCGATTGGTTTTCTACACTTGGTAAAGAGGGTTTTAAATTTTCTAAATCATATATTAGGCTCAAAAAACACTCCCAATACCCAGAAAAAATTATTATTAAGGCTAATATTAAATAAGATTTCATCATGGATTTTAAAATATTTAGTCCCATGAATATTTTCTAAATCAAAATAGTAATCGATATGCTATTTAAAATTATTATTTAATTTGGTTTTGAGTGATAATTTTTTAAAATACATGCACATATATCAACACCATCATGAAAATAAATAATATATTAATAAAAGTAAAAATATAAATATTATTAATGCAATCATTTTGTATTAACCCATGTCCATAAGACTCAAATTTTGATTTTTAAATAAATAAACCTTTATTATAAGAATAATCATCACAATCATGAATAATATATTAAATTATAGTAAGTTCTTTCCTTTAGAAATTAGTTGAAGCACACTTATTTTATTTTCTAAACATAAATTTATGGTATAATATTCAATCATATTAACCTGGTTTGATGAGAAATACTCTACTAGGAACTCCATCAAATCAAATATATTAATTTTAATTTTTCTTATTCCAAATTTAAATGAAAATATGCCTCTTTGGTCATTTATGATGAATTGTGTAGTTTTTTGAAATAGACCCCTTGAAACCAGTGGCACTTCTGAGATAAATATATCAGCATTCCTATATAAAACATAAAAAACAATAGGAAATACCATTTCCTTCATTATTAACCATCTATACTCAATCAAACATGTTAGTATTTCTTGTTATATTGAACAACAAGATCATAATCCTAGCATGTTTGAATTATCTATCCTCTGATGTAGCATGAATAGAGTAAGGAATCACATATTTCGGAGCTCTTAAATCTACCATATCATCCAAATACTCAAAATTATCTATTATACAGGTAATGGTGAATGTTATTGGATCCTTTCACTTGGTTGGGTGAACATTTTTTATCAATTAAGACGTAATTATTTCAAGACTCACACTATCTCCACTATATAACACCTTCTTATGAGTCCACATTTCTTTCTGAAATTTCACTTTTATAAAAACCATGTTTTTTATTCTAATAAATAAATTTTATGTTTTTATTAATATTCATGATTTTTACAATTATTCATGTTAATATTATTTATTATGATAATATTATAAATAATTTTATTAAGGTGTGAAATAAGAATATGACCTTCCAATAGAGAAAAGAATAATTTTTATTATAATTTAATTATTTTTTAATGTACTTGTTGGATTTATTTAAATATTAAATTTCTAAATTTTAATAATTTAGTAATTTAATATTATAGATTGGAATTCCATTATATGGCTACAAATTGAAATTTATATTTGGTGGAATTTTTCAAATTTTTATGAGTAAGATTATTTTTTGGAAATTAATTTAAAATATAGTTTTTATTAACATCATATATTTTATGACATAATCTTCATTCAAATATGACATAAAATTTTATGAAACCCATGGAACTTCTCATTCATGTTTATATACACAAAATTTCATATAAATATTATTTAATTAATATTAATTAATTATTATGAGAATATAAATATCAAAAATATTTTCTGTAACACCCCAAGCTTCCATGGTACACTTCTCTTTGAATAATACAGTAGCGTGTGTTGTATGCAACATCGAGTTCTAACACACTACAGCCAATCAAACTAGCCATTATGAATAGTAATACCCACTTTTTGAAATTTTATAAATTTTATCAATCAAAATAGACTTCATTTTTGGATTCGTAATATCAAAATTATCTTAGGGTGAATTTTTTATTATTCTGAAAACTTTCAATTAATGATGAATAGTGAAAAACACTTAGTTATAGTTTAAAACTGAATTATTATTTAAATAATTATTTAATTTATTTACATTTATTTTAGGTCAAAATAGAAACATAATACCTATATATGTTCAATGTAATTCATTAGAGTCAGTTTATAATAATTATATATATATATATATATTATTGAACTTTTCACCGTCTTTTACTCATCTCCTAGTAGAATTTTAAAATTCACATAAAGCAAAATTTTACCACTTCTATGAGTTTAATTTTGAAAATCTAAGAGACATGGTTAATATCAAGGAGTAACATTTGGTTCAATAAGATTAACATAATTTTTGGTGAATAGTAATTTTTATCTTTTATTTACCACGGTTAAAAGTAAATAGGGTAATTAAGGGTAAAAATGATATTATTGTTATCCTAACACATGTCTTAATTCTATTGGATAAGTACGATTCAAACAAAAACAACCTTAGTAATAAAATATGAACCCCTTTGGTCCACTTGGATTAGATTAAGACATTTACTATTATTTAATTCAAAGAAGAGTTAAAAGAGTTAAAATCAAAGTTTAACAACTAAAAAATTTTTAATATAAGGTTATACATAAGATAAATTAAAATATAAATATTAATTAAAAATATAAAAAAATTTCCTATATAATGGTATTTTATTTATAATTATTAGACATTAAATAACTTAATTTATTTATGACAAAATGGTGATGCAGTAATTACGTAATTAATGAAATACTAAGATAATTGATATTATAAATATCCAAATAAATGTAATTTGAGACTTTTTATGAATTTCAATAATTTTATAGGTTAATATGTCATATTGGGGATGTTTAGATGAGTTTTTTTAGATGTAATAATGCTGTTATGAATTTAGAAAAATCAAAATACCAAATTGTGTCAAAATTGACATAAAAGAGTTTTTAAAACAAATATTATATTATTAATTCATATTATATTACTAAAAAACTATTGTTTGGCCAAAATACTTATATAATGATAGTTGTATCATTAATGAACCACTTTGGGTTCACTTGGAAGTATATAGTAAGTTTATTAACCATATAATATAAAAATACAATGAGACTTGGTAAATGTCAAACTATTTAACTAAGAGTTAAATCTAAAAGATAAAGTTACTATAGTTACCCAAACCTATCTAAAGCCTATTGGATGAGTGTTTCTTGACCCATACCCACCTTAGCTTTTAAATAATCCAATTTGGAGGCATTTGAAACCAAAAATGATTTTATTATAAAATAATATTTATAGCTTTTCCTAAGGTGCCCTCACCCCTCTTAATAAAGGGGACTCCCCCTTCTCTCTAATTAACACTTTCAATGCCATTTGGATCGTCCAACCTCTGACTAAATACCCTCTCAACTTCCCTCACTTAATCCTAAAGGGATTCCTTTAGTCATAAAGCTAACTTATGTAGCCCTTTTGATCAAATCATAATGAAGAACTCAAAGAAGAGGCAATAATTTCACCACCCTCTTTCAAGTTCTTTTCTTCTTTCACTTCTTGTTTATTTGTAATATCCATTATAAAAGAATAAATCCAGTATCCTCTATGTATTTTTATGTTATTATAAATATTTTACAGACAAATTCATTATTCTATCCATCCATTGAATGAAATGTCACCGTACGTGTGTACGTACGGATTATCGTCTCCACGTCGTGGTGTAATTGTCACTCAATACATTATTATTTGGATTGGTATAATAATGATGTTTAATTCATGTAAATAATAAATACAAACTGATAATGTTTTTGTATATATGATATACCATCCAATTATATATTATTTTAATATCAAAAGAATGATATTGTCGCTCATGCGTACGTACGGATTATCGTCTCCACGAACACGATGAGATTAATTCCCCATCATATCCATTCAAGAATAATTTTAATTTTATGATTAAAAATAATATTTAAAGACTTTATATCATTATGTATAGGAATATGATACACCCCATACATAACACATATTACTCAAATAACAAATAATATAAAGTATAACGAATCGGTTAACACCCGAAATGATGATAATACTAAGATATTTTTAACAAACCAATGTTAAAAGATCAGATATGATATCATATTAATGTATATGATTATTATATAATTTAATAACAATTATTTCACCATTATATAGGATTTTAACCTACACTCAACCAATTAAATGTACAAGGTAAGGGTTAATTTCTCAATCTCTACATTATCTGAGTGGGTTTATAGCTACATATCTACTGGGACCACTTTATCATATACATACATGTTTCTTGAAAATGTATTCCAAAACATTAATACTATTTACCTGACTATGAGTTAAATTAATTTATTCCCTTGTTTGAATTTTTATAAATTTTTTTGAAAGGAATCTCTCCGTTGTTTTCCAAACAAGGTACTTTTATCCTTTTTGACAAAATTAAGGTAAGAATGTTTTTTCAACTTATACGGCGGGTGCAGCTATTTTCCGCCATTATAAAATCGCAAAAAAATCCCTTAAAATCTTATAAGAATATTTTCAAAGTAAATGTTTTCTTTTATAATTATGTGGCTTATAAGTGGTTTCAAAAAAAGATATATTTCTCTCAAATAGTTTTGATTTCATATATGACAACATCCTTTATTGGATTTTAAGCTTATTTGAAGTTGATTTATTATGATACAAAACATCCATATTGTATTGATGAGTTTTTGATATGTTTGATTGTGGATGTATTATTTTTATACCATTCATTTTTTATAGAGAAATTATTGACATTTTGTATGTTAGTTTTAATACGAAAGTTTTTATTATATTTTAACCTGTTCATATGAGGAATGCATTGGACTTAGCAAGTGACGGGTGGAGCCCGCTATAGCTCCTCGATGCATCGGTAGGTCTCATGAGACAAACTAGTGTCTTGGAAGGGATAGTCTGAGGGGATATGAGTGTGGACTATGGATACTATGTTGTTGTAGTTTTTCACTTTATCACGTAATGTAAGACTTATGAATGAATCTAGTGTTTCTAAGGCAACTAAACTAATTGGTCTTTTGAGACTTGATATTTTTTGATTATGCCAGTGTTATGTAATAATGCACCGACTCTGGGTAACTGGGGCTGGGGCATTGTAGTCGGTATCATAGGAAGTTTTTTTACAAACCTTGGAAGCTATATTTAGATAAAATATGATTAGAGCACATAGCCCTAAGATAGACTCTGAGGATTAGTATAGAAGAACTTCCTAGAATTTTGGTATTGTATAGATTTTGTGAGTTTTCCAAGAAATGCATCCCTATCTGGATACGAGAAGGTTGAGGCTTCTCTGACACAGATGTACGTAGGTGTAAAACCCAAAAACACCACTTTGAGATAGACTCTAACAGGAACTAGTGCACGACAATGGGACTTGCTGCACTCTTGGTTATAACGCTCCCTGGGGATATGCTTAGGATAATTATCATTTTATTTACTAACCTTTATGAAGGGTTTATAGGTATATACTTCCTCATAGAAAACATTTTTATGATTATGGATTATATCCATAAACTGTTCAATTTATGTTATGTGTTTTAAAAGTTTAGATTTATGTATTGTAATTCATAAAGTAATCTAGTGTATGCCATTGTTTAGAAATGGCACCTAGTGGAAGGAATGGAAACTGTATCAATGAATGTACTCCATATAAGGATTTCCATCCTGCTCAAGATAATTATAGTGGTGCTAGTGATACAACTAGTGCTGATCAACTTATCACCATACTGGGAAAACTCACTCAGGTTATAAATAATAACCTTACCCATATGGAGCACATAGATCCACATCATGGAGGATCAATTTTAGATTGCTTCATGAGGCAACAACCACAATCAATAAATGGGGGTAAAAATCCATTATTATTTGATCAATGGATAACTTCCTTAGAGAAAATATTTAATGCCTTGGGGAGTAGTGAAAGGGAAAAAGTTATCATGGAAGTTTACCGCCTTACTGGAGATGCTGATCAATGGTGGTCATTGATTCAAAAAACAAAGGAAGATGATGAAGTATCAAATATATAATAGAGGGATTTTAAAGAGATTTTATCAGAAAAATACTTTCCTCATGACCATCGAGCAGATATGGAAAGTCAATTTATGAGTCTGAGGGAAAAGGAGGATGAGAATGTCGCAAAGTATGATGAAAATTTACAAAGTTAGCGAGGCATGCTACATATTATATAAATAACCCAAGAAGTAATATTGATCATTTCTTTGATGGGATAAAAACATTTCTCCATCGATCATTAGTATCACAATCCTTCTCATCGTACAAAGATATTGTCTCATGTGCTTTCAAGATAGAAAAATAATTCTCTCAGTCTTACAACATTAAAGTAAAGAAAGAGAAAAAGTGATCTACTGATCACTCTGGAAATGGAAACAATAGGAATAATGGATGAGTTGAATATCCATCCTACAGTAAATGTAGGAAGAAACACCCCGGTACTTTCTTGAAGGAAATGGGAGTCTGTTACAAGTGTAGAGAAAAAATCCACCAACCTCTCAATTGCTAGGGGTTGAAAGAAGCTACCGATGTTCAATTCTACAATTTCAGGGAGATGAGACATTATGCAAATGAATTTCCTAATCATCAAGGGAAATTACCTCAAAAAAGGACAAGGGATCAAGGCCAAGCTTATACAATCACTACTGCTGAGGTAGAAGCTCCGAAAGAGGTGGTGGCAGGTAATTTAATGGTTTTTTTAAGTTTATCCAATGCTTTATTTGATTTTGGATCATAACATCATTTCATATCATCCCAGCTTTCTATGAAAATCAGATTTTTTTAATTTGATTTAGCAATGGAGTTTTCAGTCCAAACACTTATGGGAAGTATCATCGCAAAATAGTTTTGTGAATCTGTTCCCATTAGAGAATATAAATGTTCTTTATATACTGATCTCATCGTCATACCCATGATTGAATTTGATATAATCATCAGTATAGATTGGATTTCAGACCAGGATGTGAAGATTTTTTATAAGAAGAAGGAGGTTACAATTTTTGATGATGATGATAAAGAACACCTTATCTTTATAGCAGAATCGTCACCACCTAATTCTTATCTAGATCCACCCCCAGTAGCCCAACTAAATTCAATTATTGGGGGGGGGAGAGAATGAAATGATTTTGGGTGAGGAATGGAATGTTCAAATAGAGTATGTACCTATTGTGAGAGAATATGTTGATGTGTTTCTAGAATATTTACCTGGACCTCCTCCAAAACGAGAAATTGAGTTTTCCATTGATTTAATTCTTGGTTCAAGGCCCATATTGAAGACCCCTAATAGAATGGAAACTATAGAATTAATGGAGCTAAAGAAACAACTAGAGTAATTGTGTAATAAGGGATTTATTCTCCCTACTGTTTTTCTATGGGGAGCCCCTATCCTTTTTGTTAAGAAGAAAGATTGATCTATGAGGTTATGTATCGACTATAGGGAGATTGATGATATAACAATAAACAACAAGTATCCCCTACCTCTAATTGATGATTTATTTGACCAACTACTTGGAGATCAATACTTTTCAATGATTGACCTTCGATCTGGATACCATCAATTGTGTGTGAAGATGGAAGACGTTCCAAAGACAGCATTTTGAACTAGGTACGGGCATTACGAGTTTACAGTAATGCCTTTTGGGATGACAAATGAACCCTCTATTAAAATGGATCTAATGAATAGAGTTTTCAAATAATATCTTGATTACATTGTAGTGGTATTTATTTATGATATCTTGGTATACTCCCAAATCTACAAATATCATGAATATTACTTGCGCATTTTCCAGAAGACTCTTAGAAGACAAGAAATTTATGGGAAGATTAGCAAGTGTGAATTATGGCATCGGGAGATTTCTTTTCTTGGCCATATTTTCTCCAATGATGGAATCTATGATGACACTTCTAATACAAAGGAATTCCAAGAATGGCCAGCACTGATGAGTATAACTGAGGTACACCGTTTTATTGTTTTAGAAGGTAATTATCGACGTTTCATCCAGAATTTTTCCTGATTGGCTAAACCATTAACGAAGCTCACACATAAAGGGGTTAAATTATTTTTGGACAAAAGAGTGTGATGAATGTTTCGAAAAAATGGAGAGAAGAATAGTTAATGATTTTATATAGACTCAACCATCGGGGAATGATGGGTTTGTTATTTATAGTGATGCTTCAAAGAGAGGACTTGGTTGTGTCCTTATGCAGAATGATAGGTTATGTCCTATGAATCATGATAGCTAAAAACTCATGAGAAAAACCATCCTATTCATGATCTTGAGTTAGCTGTAGTAATCTTTTCTTTGAATATATGGAGACATTATCTCTACGGTGAAAAATGTGAGATATATACCGATCACAAGAGATTGAAGTATATTTTCTCATAGAAAGAAACGACCATGAGGAAAAGGCTATGGCTTGAACTACTCAATGATTATGACTGCACGATACACTACAACCCACAGAAGGAAAATAAGGTGGAAGATTCTTTGAGTAGAATGGATCATGGAGTTTTTAGCAAGATAAGAGTTGAAAGGGATCCAATTTTCAGGGATCTAGTAATGATTGATATGGGAATCACCATGGAAGGTGAAACATCAATACTTTTTCAAATGGTTACCAAACCATCTTTACTAGAAAGGATAAAGAGTTCTCAGACTGATGATGAATGGTTTAAAAAGAAGATCAAAGCTATGAATGATGGGAGATTGACTGACTTTGTGTATGAAGATGGAATTTTGAAATTTGGGAAGATACTTTGTATTCCTGATATACTCGATCTAAAAAATGAATTGTTGGAATATGCTCATATTTCTAATTTCTCTATACACCCTAGGAGCACCAAAATGTATAGATATTTGAAGGAACATTTTTGGTGGGACAACATGAATAGGAAGATTGCTGATTTTGTGTCAAGATGTATGGTTTGTCGATAAGTTAAAGCTGGAAGGCAACAGCCTAGAGGAGTAATACAACCTCTTCCCATACAGGAGTGGAAATGGGATTATATTACGATGGACTTTATCAGGGGAAACCAAAGAATCCTAGAAGGAATGATTCAATATGGGTCATTGTTGATCGTCTTACCAAGTCAGCACATTCTCTTACTATAAGAGAATATTTACAATGTGAATGTCTAGCAAGACAATATATTAATGATGTAGTGAGACCTCATTGAGTACCACTATTGATTGTTTCTGATCGTGATCCACATTTTGCATCACGATTCTAGAAAACTCTTCAGAAACCCCTGGATACTGAGCTTTGTTTGAGCAATTCTTACCATCCCCAAACAGATAAACAATCAGAACTAACTATTCAAACCTTATAAGATATGTTGAGATCATGCTCACTTGACTTTCAAGGTATGTGGGATCAATATTTACCTCTGGTATAATTTTCCTATAACAACAGCTTCCATTCAAGTATTTGGGTGGCACTATATAAAGCATTATATAGAAAGAGATGTCGCACACCAACCTGTTGGGATGATGTTGGTGAAAGAAAACTCGTAGGCCTAGAACTTGTGGAGGAAATGATGGAAAAGGTAAAGGTAATCCAATCCCACATCAAAGAAGATCAAAGTAGGCAGAAGAGCTATGCCAATAACCAAAGGAAGGATTTGGAATTTCAGGTAGGATATTATGTTTTCATGAAGGTATCTCCATGGAAGGGTGTTATACGTTTCGGTAGGAAGGGTAAATTGATTCCTAGGTACATTGGACCTTGCAAAATTCTTGATCGAATTGGGGCTGTAGCTTACTGGTTGGAAATGTCTCCAAGTCTTTCCAAAGTTCACAATGTGTTCCACGTATCACTGTTGAAAAAATACATACCTGACCCAATGCATGTACGCACCTGTGAGGAAGTAGAACTGGAACCCAATCTGTCTTATTGCGAAGAGCCCGTCAAGATTCTTGATACAAGAGAACAATTGTTGAGAAACCGGACGACTCGTCTGGTAAACGTTTTATGGAGAAACCATAAGATGGAAGAGGAAACGTGGGAACCCGACGAACTTATGATGAAGAACCACCTGAGTCTTTTTATTCAATTATATCCTAGAAATTTCAAGGATGAAGTTATGTGAAGGATGGGAGAATGTAACACCCCATGCTTCCACGATACGCTTCTCTTTGAATAATTCAGTAGTGTGTGTTGTACGCAATTTCACGTTATAACACACCACAACCAATCAAACTAGCCGGTATTAATAGTAATACCCACTTTTTGAACTTTTATAAATTTTATATTTCAAGATGGACTTCATTTTTGGATTCATAATATCAAAATTAGCTTAGGGTGAATTTTTGGTATTTTTCTGAACACTTTCAATTTTTGATGAATAGTGAAAAATCCTGAGTTAGAGTTTGAAACTGAATTTTTATATAAATAATTTTTTATTTTATTTAATTTTATTTTAGGTCATAATAGATACATAATACCTATATAAGTTCAATGTAATTAAATGGAGTCAGTTTATAATAATTTTAGATATATAAAAATTTTATTGAACTTTTCAACATCTTTTACCCATCTCCTAAGAGAATTTGCAAATTCGCATAAAATATAATTTTACCACTTCTGTGAGTTGAATTTCGAAAATCCAAGAGACACGGTTAATATCAAGGAGTAAAATGTGGTTCAATAAGATAAAAATAATTTTCGGTGAATAGTAACTTTTTACTTTTATTTACCACGATTAAAATTAAATAAGGTAATTTAGGGTAAAAATGAATTATTATTACCCTAAAACATGTCCTAATTCTATTGGCTAAGTATAATTCAACCAAAAAGAACCTTAGGAATAAAATATGAACCTCTTTGATCCACGTGGATTAGATTAGGACATTTATTTTTATTTAATTCAAAGAAGAGCTGAAAGAGTTAAAATCAAAGTTTAATAACTAAAACATTTTTAATATAGGTTTATACAGAATATAAATTAGATTATAAATATTCATTAAAAAGATAAAAATATTTTCTATATAATTTTATTTAATTTATAATTTTTAGACATTAAATAATTTAATTTATTTATTACACAATAGTGATTATGTAATTACATTATTAATTAAATATTAAAATAATTGATATTATAAATATCCAAATAAATGTAATTTGATAATTTTATGAATTAAACTAATTTTATGAGTTAATATTACATATTAGTGTTTGTTATATAAATTTTCTTCGAAGTAATAATGTTGTTATGATTTTAGAAAAAACAAAATACCAAATAGTGTCAAAATTGGCATAAAAGAGTTCTTAAAACAAATATTATATTATTAATTGATATTTTATTATTAAAAATCTAAGGTTTGTCTAAAGGAATTATATAATGATATTTGTATCATTAATGAACCACATGGGATTCTCTTAGAAATATATATTATTTTTAGTAACCATATAATATAAAAATACCAAGAGACATGGTAAATGTGAAACTATTTAACTAAGAGATAAATCTAAAAGATAAAGTTAATATAATGACCCAAACCTATCTAAAAACAATTGTTTGAGTGGTTTTAGACCCATACCCACCATATAATCTAAATAATCTATTTTTTATCCATTATAAACCGAAAATTGATTTTATTATAAAATAATATTTATAGCTTTTCCTAATGTGCCCCTCACCCCTCTTAATAAAGGGGACTCCCCCTTCTCTGTAATACACACCTTCAAATCCATTTGGATCATACAAAATCTGCCTAAATACACTCTAAAAGTTCCTAACTTCATTATAGAGGGCTTCCTTTAGTCATAAAGCCAACTTAAGGATCCCTTTTTATCAAGTAAAAAGGAAGAACTCGAAGAAGAGGTAATAATTTCACCACCATCTCTCAAGTTTTTTCATCTTCCACTTCTTCTTTCATTGTTATTACCATTATAAAAAAATAAATTCAGTATATTATATATATTTTTATTTCATTATATATATTGTAAAACAATAATCATTATTCTATCCATCCTTTGAATGATATGTCACCATACATGCGTACATACGGATTACTGTCTCTACGTCGTGCTGTAATTGTTATTCAATACATTATTATTTGGATGGGTATAATAATGATGTTTAATTCAGAAAAATAATAAATATAACATGATAATTATTATGTATATATGATATAACATCCAATTATATATTATTTTAATATACAAAGAATGATATTGTCGCTCATGCGTACATACGGATTACCGTCTCCACGAACGCAATGAGATTCATTCCCAATCATATCCATTCTTGACTAATTTTAATTATATGATTAAAAATGACGTTTAAAGACTTGATATAATTATGGATATGAATAATATACATCCCATACATAACAAATATTACTCAAATAATAATTAATATAAAGGAAAATGAATCTGTTAACACCCGAAACGATGATAATACGAAGATATTTTTAACAATGCAATGTTAAAAAATCACATATGATATCATATTAATATATATGATTCTTGTATAATTTAATAACAATTATTTCACCATTATACATGATTTTAACCTACCCTCAACCAAGGAAAAGTACAAGGTAAGGGTTAATTTCACAATCTCTTCATTATCTGAGGTTGTTTATACCTAATTATCTACTGGGACCTCTTTATCATCCACATACATTTTGCTTAGAAATGTATTGAAAAACATTTTTAATATTTACTAGGCTATGGGTTAAAGTCATTTATACCCTTGTTTGAATTTTTATAAAATGGTTTGAAAGTAATATTTCTGTCGTTTTCCAAACAATGTACTTTTAACCTTTTTGACAAAATTAAGGTAAGAATTTTTTTTAACTTATACGGCGGGTGAAACTATTTTCTGCCATTATAAAATTGTCGAAACACCCCTTACAAGATTATATGAATATTTTTAAAGTAAATTTTTCCTTTTATAATTATGTGACTTATAAATGATTTCAAAAAAAAGATATATTTCTCTCAAATTGTTTTGATTTCATCTATGTCAACATCCTTTGATGGATTTTAAGCTTATTTGAAGTTGATTTATTATGATACAAAACTTCCATATTGTATTGAGGATTTTGTTATATATTATACTATGGATGAGTTATTTTTATACCATTCATATTTTATGGAGAAAGTATTGACATTTCGTATGCTAGTTTTAATACGAATGTTTATGTTATGTTTAAACCTGTTTATATGAGGAATACATTGGACTTAGTAACTGATGGGTAGAGCCCACTATAGCTCCTCGATGCATCGGTAGGTCTCGTGAGACAAACTAGTGTCTTGTAACAAGGTCTTGACAAAATCGTATTTTTAGTCTTGGCATAAGGCCATTACTATATGTTTATGATAGTCTGGCATTATGCATTCCATCATTATGAAAGTGGTTATTGATATTGCATGTGATTATTTGACTAGTAGAATATCCATGTGAATAAGTAAATGGCATTATTTCATTTTATTTTTTTTTATGTTATGCTGATGTTCATGTTTGAAATGATTTTGTTTTAGTTATACATTTCTTTAAATGTTTATTCTTATTTATGAAAGTTTCTGCTATATTGTTATCCTTACTGAGCATATGAGCTCACCCCTTTCTATGTTTTATTTTTCCCAAGATGTGAAGAAGTATTTTATGACCGAACTATAGGGATAGACTGAGGGGATATGATTGTGGACTATGGATACCATGTTGTGGTAGTTTTTCACTTTATCATGTAATGTAAGACTTATAAATGTATCTATTGTTTCTAAGGCTACTAAACTAATAGGTCTTTTGAGACATGATCTTTTGTGATCATACCAATGTTATGTAATAATGCATCGACACTAGGTAACTGGTGTCGGAGCATTACATTTGTCAATGTTGAATCAGTTCTCACAAAATATTGGAAAACTAAATGTTAGTGTTTTGTGATAATATTTAAGAATGCATAAAGTTATTATAATATTTAAAGCTAAAATATTATTAATAATTAATGTTTTTTAAATATTTTTTTAATTTAATTTATATAAAAATATAATTTTTTAAATGATTAATTTAATATTTTACAAGGTACAAAAAATTATAATCCTTAACTAAAAAATCTTATTAGGATATAAATGGTAATAATTGATATAAAAACAATTTTATGTGGTGATATTGATGAATAATAAAATTATATTTATGTTTTTAATTTATATTTAATAGTAATTAATATGATAATTATTCCAAACATTTATGAAATTTTAATGTAAATATTTTGAAAATAATGAAAATTAAAAATTAAATTATTTAAAAATATTTAGAATGATAGTAAATGGATTAGATATTGTGTTTCATGACTTATATATACAAACATGATTGGAAATTAATTATTTAAATGATTAAATTTTAATTCCATGGTAATATATATATAAAAGTAAAATTATTAGAATAAAACTAAAAATGATTTTAATGGGAATTTTGTATTATTTTTTGTTGAAATTAAAAAAATTATTAATTATACATATATAGAGTTCGGTCTGTTTAGATTTTATAAGGATGTTTCCAACCCTACAAGAGGGGGTGAATTATTTTTGGTATAATTTTATTCTATATTTACATTTTATCACTTTTTCACCAGTTTCATTATTTATTGAGTGATTCTCACTTTCACAAAATCTATCATTTCCTCGTTATGTTTACAGATATAGAATAATAAAGGATTATATGAGAATTTATATATGATACTTAATAACAAGAATTTTTCTATGTATAAAAGGATCCTTACAAACTCACACATGATCCTTAATAACTTATATTTTATAATTATTTTTAATGAAAATAACTCTCACAATGTCTAAAAATCATTCTTATAGTGTAAATGAATGACTAACGTGAACATTTTAAATTTTATTTTCCAAAAAGGAAATAATCTATGTGATTTTTCAAAAATCATTACAATTTTTAAATATTACTCATATATATTTTTGTAAAAAATTTAAATATATATTCAATTATTGTTATGATGTATTAAATTACTCTTATGAATTTTATGGTTTTTATAATGATGTTTTTTATTGAGAGTAAAAGTGATTGTAGTGGTGTATTTATCATATAATGAGTATTTAATGATAAAATTAAACGTTTTGAAGAAAATGTAATCATTTTCCGATGAAAATTATTTCACATCATGGATGTTTTTATTTTTTTGAATATGTTTAACACAATCTTGTGCTTTATGTAGTACAATGTTAAAATTTTCCTAAAAAATTTGGAAACAGTTTTAAGGAATTCATCAAATGGACTCATTTTTGTATCCTTAAATGATTTGACCATTTAATGAAATTTAGGAAACATTTTTGATTAAAGAATTGTATATTACTCTACAAATTTATATACAAGGAATCAGATTTTTCACACACATATACACATAGTGATACAAGAATGGTTTGAATGACTTTGACATCTATGATTGAAAGTTTTCAATCACAACTATAATCTTCCAACAATCATTGATAAATTTACATTATGTTATAATTATTTGTTCAATATTATCAATGTATAATCAACTATAAAAATTAAATATCTATTTTGTTTCATCAATCATAGACTTGTATTGATTATCTTTGTTTGAGTTCTTAATCATGTCGGGTATATGATTTTCCAATAGAGAAATCAAGTTTTGTATCAATTATACCTCCATAAAAAATTAACATGTGTGGTTCTTCTAAAACATTAAAGTCATGTATGTATTTCATCTTGAATCCTAGTAAATATTGATGTATTTTATTATACCTAAAAATAGATAGGTAGGTTATAATTAAATTCTCCTTTCATATAAAATTCAATATTTGTGAAAACCATTTATCTTAAAGAGTAACTAGAAGTGAAGAGTATATATAGGATCACTTTGGTAAACTATAAAAACAACAATGTTCTTTTTTTATTTTATATATAATTTATTATTATTTTTACATGTACTTAAAATTTGAATCTATTTTATGAATAACTGTAATTTTTGAATTCTGATAAATTTTAAAATGGTCTATTCAACCTATCCAACACCCCTGAAAACTCATTACCTTCTAAATATCTCACAAATGTAAAACCATTATCTATAATGTATTCTATGAATATTATTTACCTTCACAATATTATTATTTATCAATATTTTATGTTTTGAATTCATATTCCTCTTAGTAGTAAATTGGGTTATCCATTCATTCAAAATCAACTTATTTTTTATGCGATAACATAAGTGTTTATTATTGTCTTCCACAAACTATGTTTTTATGAGTTTTATTCATGAATTGATGAATGAAAATGTTATATTTGTTTTATTAATGTTATGTTTCTTATATAATATACATGAATATATGGGGGCCTAAGACATATCCCCTCAATATATTGTGTACTTTTATCTTCTCATTAATTATGGATGATTACGAGTGATGAAAGTTGATGAATATATTGTCAAATTTTGTTTTCATGATTTTATATTTCTTTTGCTATTTATTTCAAAATTCCACAATTCTGTGGGAAAATAATTTGTTTTGTGAGTGTTCTTACAAGCTCTGAGGTTTTTCAGATTTTAAGTGGGCTAATGGGTTTCCCTTATTTTTATACCCTTTATTGATATTAATTTTTCCATCCAATGTATTTAAATAATTTTATGGGGTTTATAGATGAAAAAGAATAGTAAAAATGTAAATTTTCTAATTTTAAATATTTTTATTGAATAATTAATTCATATCATTTTATGAACATGTTTTTTTTAAAAAAATCACAATAATATAAAACTATGAAACAAAAATTCCTTGGGAGTGTGGGTAATGACTTATTTTACATAAATATAGAAAATATAGATGATCAGGCTCAAAATTTTACATGTTTGAAATCTAATTCACAACATATATAAAAGTAATGTAAAATTAAATATTCCTAAAAGTCTCTAAAATATATTTATTCCCCACACTATCAGCTCTATTATTCACTTGGGGTTTTCATAGAGGGTAAGGTAGTTGTGGTTTTTCTATGTCAACTTTATCAAATAACATTACTACCCCAAAGACCCATTAATTTCATAACATATGTATGGCTTCTATCAATAATAACATTCATATTTAAAACTAATTTTTATTTAATAAAAATATATATTATTTTACTAGGATCAATAGGTCTAAAATTAATTTTATAGGATCTTAATAATGTATTAATGATACAAAAATATATTTAACTAGTTTTGTTTTAAAAGATATGGATTGGTAGCAGTTTAATTCAAAATTACACCTATATTACATGGATCAAAAAATTTCCTAATTAGATTAATTTTTTTTCCAATAAAAGTTTCCACTTATTTGACTTTTCAAGATATTAAAACCCATATCCAATTGTTCCATTTATGTTTTTAATTGACCTTTTTTTTATTTAGCAGAATTTTCATAAAAATTTGTATTTTTTGGTTGTTTCGTAGTATCAAAATTCAATTTAGGAGGAGCATTGAATTTATTTTGACAGTATTTTTATTGCTGATTATTGGATTTGTTTTATAAATACATTTATTATTATTCATTATGCCGATAGATACCATTTTCTTATTCAACCAATGGTGGTGTCACAGTCCTAATTATAATTTTTTAGGATGTGTGTTTTGTTCAAGATGAATCCACAGAAACATTTCTCTTCATGATACATAAGATGATTGAATTTGATGTATTTTTTCTTTAATCGGTCCTAGTCTCTATCCATCTTGACAAATGAGCTAGCTTGTGGAAGTGAACGATGGTCACTCTTGATCCCCATGGTCTAGAAACTAGTTCCTGGGCATCAAGCATTCTATTTGGGATTTATTTCTCCCACGAAAAAACATCCATAAACATCCACAAGAGTAAACCATCACTACATAATCAAGAAACATAATCAAAAGTGAAACATCTATAACATGAAAACACTATAAAAAGAGTTAATAATTTTACATTTTTAACCAAAAATCAAAAAATACCAAAAAAAAATATGGTGGAAACTAACTACACGTCCAAAAACCTCAATGAAATAAGAGGGATAACTCCCTCAGACCACATCCACTAACATCTGTAAGAAGAGGAACAATAGAAAACTTATCCAACGTCACCACCACATAACATCATGCCTTTACTTGGGTCAAACATAACAAGGACTAGATACACCAAAGGGTGTATGTTGGGTGTGATCCAATTACCTATAGGATACCACCCAATGGGATTCCATGCTATAACATTATAATACAACCCAATGCCCAAGATTTTATGAAATGAAAGGAAATATTTTGAGTGAATTATTTAAGAATTTATTTTTGGAAAAACATTCAAGGAAAATATACTTTGAAACATAGAGGAAATGTTAAAAGTATATAATATTCCAATGGTAAGAATCAAATCAGATGTACACCATGGATAATTCCAAAGGAACTAGTATTAGAGGGACTCTACAAACCTTGTTCCTTGGTGACATGGTATATAAACCACTACCCATAGGGTTCTCATATGTGATCCATTAGTGAAGACTCAATTCATAATTCTAGTGATCTATGATCATCATCATATATTCGGTTAGTGTTGTAGCATCAGTCCAGTTAAAGAGAACTGGACTTCAGCCTTGATGATCCAAATTGATTACTTTTCCTTGTTTATTTATCAAGTCCACTAGGATTCCCTTCAAGATCAATTAACCTCCTTGTCACACATAAATTGACAAACATATTTTATCACCACCTAAACAATTAACATAACACATTTACATAGAACATATAGAATACTAAAATAATCCAAAAATTCTATGTAATGGAATCATCTACCTCAAGATTAGAAACTTCTATAATATAGTGGAAAAAATAACTACACCACATGGAGACACTATAAAGACAAATCTGTACCATAAACATCAAGATTAAACTCAAGAACCTATGTTCATTCCACCATATGGAAACCAATACACTGGATAAATGATAACCCAATATAGAATGAAGAATTCACCAAGAAGAAGGAAGAATAATCTGAATGGAGGGACCAAATTGATGTTTCATGAAGGTTTTACACCAAAACCACAATAGATTTGTAGATCCAGGGGATATAAAAAAATATGGAAAGGAATATAGGTTAGATAATACTAAATGGTGGGTGGGGGATGGGGAATGGGGGATTCTAGTTAAAATCAAGGATGATAAAAATGAAAAATTCTATATTTTTAATATCCTATAAATTCCACATGATATGGTTGCACAGTTTGTAATTACATACAGAAACTATGCGCCCCCTTTTTAAAAAGAGGGATACGTGCAAATGGTTCTTAGGAAATAGGGAACATTTGTGTGGTTTAAAATGTTCCTCAGATAGACCCACTATTATATATGAATGATTAGTCACACACCTAAGCAATCTGGTTGGTGCCACTCTCTAGGTTTTATGGTCTGTTCTGGGATAGTTCATGATTTCTCCTAGCCGTGTACCAACATTTCACCTCTAGCTTTCAGTCTAAAAATCATCATTTTTCTAACAAAAAGCTAAATATAATGTATAAAAAGAAATGTATGTATAAAATAAAAGATATAAATACCTTCAAATAAAATCAAAAGTTTAGAAACTCTCCCCACCGAAAAAACATTCCACCCTCAAAAAGTCAAATCAAAGTCTGGACAAATTATATGAATGGGTATTTCTCCACAACCTAAGATTTATACTTCTATGTATCATTCTCATAATTACCACAATACTATATAACTTTTATCAATGATTTGGACTACCCACAAATCACCTTCTCTTAGGAATACACAATCCACACTTTTCACTCAAACATATCATGATTGAGTTCCAACATCAAATATTCCCAACTCAGTAGATGAGAAAAATTTAGGATAGAATTTTTTATATTTGATACATAGAACATGTAATATATTGACATCAATCGTGACAGAATATCTTAACAGTATGCCACATTACCAGTTCTCTCATCAATCTCAGAAGGTCTAACATGCCTCGATGTTAAATTCTCTAACATACCAAGACAATAGTTACCCATGTGGGGGAACTTTTCGAAACACCATATCACCAACTGATAATTCCAATGTTTGGATTCATTTTTCGTCATAACTCTTATGTTGGCATAGTGCTATGTGAAAATATTTATAGAACAAGAAAAACATGTCACCCATCTCCTGCACAAGGCCCGATCCCAACAAGGAAGCATCACCCACTTCCATCCACCATAAATGGTTTAGACAAAAATGACTGTAAATAGCCTTAAAGGGGTCTATTCTAATCATTGATTGGAAACTTTTATTATTGAAAATTTTTAACAAACTCAATTATATATCCCATGAGCCTCCAAAATCTAACTCCCAAGCCAGAAGAATTTCTTCCATGATATAATTATACTACTCCCTCAGATCATATGGTTGAGGATGGTATGATATTATCAACTTTACCTAAGGCTCTATTACTTTATATAGGCCTTACTTGAACTGAGATGTAAATAGGTGGTCCCTATATGAAATTATAGGTAATGGAACACTATAATGAATCAATACCTCTTGAACATAAAATCGACCCCATTCATCCCCTTAATCTGAATCATTGATTATAATTAAATGGGATGATTTGGTCAGACGTCAAATCCCCACCCAAATGGAATTTTATCCCCTAGGTGTATGAGGTAAGAAAATAATGAAATCCATGGATACCTCATCACACATACATTTAGGAATGGGTAATTGATGAAATAAACATGAGGGCCTTTGTTGATATTCTTTTATCTGGTGACATGTATAACAGTAGAATACAAATTCATCTACATACTTCATTATTCTATGCCACCAGAACTACCATCATAGATCATTAGACATACTGGTGATCCTGGGATGAATATCCCACTTATATAGTTGGATATCCTACATAACCACATTCCCCACTGGCAATGACAACACCACACGATCCTTGAAGAAAAGAAACCAATTTGAAGATAAAGATGAACTACTGTGCACCTCCACACCATATAGGAATTGAATTGAATGTTAACATGGAACTTCAATGGGATACTCCTTCTTAATCATCAATAATAAGGAGGAAGTCAACTAAACACTGGTTAAGAATACACATACACTGTTTTCCTTAGTATCCAGATTCATCTTGGTGAAAATACTCATCAGGTACACTCATCAATAGATTCCTTCATTGTATTCAACAATATTTTCCTCCTCATATAATCTTCGACCACATTACCATTTCCCAGGTTATACATGATATCATAATAAAACACTCAAAGGTACTCAAACCAATGAATCTCTCTAAAATCCATATCATTCTGGGAAAAAATGTAATCTATCCTCTTATGATGTGAGTATAATTAAAAATTCTCCCATAAGAGGTAATGGCGCAACAACTTCAAGGAATGAATCGTTGAATCTATTTCTAGGTCATGGTTTGGGTAGTTATTTTTGTGTTTTAGGAGTTGGAGAGAACTGTACAATTACACATGCTCATCTTGCTTCAATACAAAACAAAGACCTATACCTATTGCATCACAATAGACCATGTATCACCTCCCATATTCTAGATAGATTAGAATATGGTCCATGGTCAACTGCCACTTATAATCCTCAAAGGATTCCTAACATTATGGGATCTATTAAAACTTTACCCTTTTATGGGTATTCATAGTCGTGGGTAAATAAATCCAAGAGTAATCTTGATAAATTCAACCTGTAATACTTATCCCTAATAAAAATTATTTTGATTTCACATAAATTACTCAGATGTTCCCATGATATCACGACATCAATCTTCTCAGTGTATAAAAAACATCATGCTTCAAGATCTTATAGACCAAAACATCACCTCCATGATCGAGAAGGAACACATTTAAATTTTATTATTATTTATAGTGGTCATAGAGTGTTCCCTGCACAATTATTTCAAACAGCTAATGCTCCTACTATGTCCTGGATTAAACCATGTTGTCATCCAAAAATACCACGATGAAGGAATATGGGCACTGATGGAACACCCTATTCATAAGAACAATGATTACCACTAGAGAATTTGTACTGAAATGGGAAAAAATAATTAAGGTATTCGTACATTCTTCCAATGGAAGACTTAGGAACATCTTCCTCTCTTACCAGGCCTGATGATAACTGGAATGAAAATCAATCGTTAAGAATCACCTCTCCCCTTTATATGGTAAAAAAGGTCATTAATATGAGGAATGGGAGATCTATTCTTGATTATTAGTATATTCATATTTTGGTGATCGATACACAAATAGATGGATCCATCATCCTTATTAGATAATAGAAATGTGTCACCCAATGGTGAGATACTAGGGAAAATGAATCTCTTGGTTTCCAAATCATCTAGTTATTTATTTAATTACTTAAAATCAGTATGGGACATATGGTATGAGGGAAGAGATATAGAATACATTACCAATGTCATATCATGGTGAACTCCACACCCCACTCTATGGGTGAACCCAAAAAAACCATATGGAATTACCTATGCGAACACATCCACCACAGAAGTTAATCCACCATCAGGACCACTACCATCAACCACTAATTTGAGAAATGTGATCTGAAAACCATGACTATCCAATTCCAAAAGTCAAGGTCCAACACGCCTTGAATAAGGAAAAACTTCAACAAAAAACCCCAAGATCCTCCATTGGGTTTCACAAATATCTCTCTCCATTGATAAACATCAATGTCTTCCTAAAACCACACCATCTAATCCATGCTAAGGATTAAATAGAATATTTCAACTTCAGAAACCATGAAATCCCATTCTAAATTGACCCTTAACATAGTGAGTGAACAAGATAGACACTGATAACCCGACTATTTATTCTTAACAAGTGGTGTCACTAAATCCACAACATACCACATAAAATCAGTTTTAAATTTCATAAAATCAACAATCCATGAAGAAATAAAACAAATATAGAAACATATATCAAAAAAGGGAAAAAGTATGGATACTATAATAAATAACTAGGTCAAACTATATGAGGTTATATATATACTTGTTCTAGTGCATGATACAGAACATGGAGGTCCCTCATATCTTCCTGATCTGAAGAACAACCACTGACTTGTGTTTCTAACTTCAATTGAATCATCCATGAAGTGGATGTACCTCTACCTCCACTACCGAAAACTAGGACCTACTACCCAGGTCATTTCTAACTAAGTTTTAGTTCCCATTGAGGTTTTGGAACTTAGACCACATTTATAAGTATGTTAATATCTTAAAATCCTTTTCAAGTTCCCATAATTCCACACTAGTGGATTAGGTTGGGCTAGACCCATTGGTCACATATTCCCTGACTTCACACATTGATGGCATTGAATCGATCGAGCATATGAAGCCTCATATGAAAGAGGCCAGGAATTATGGCATGAGATACCAACTCTTCTCTTTTCTTTCTCATCTCTGTCATTTTATTTTCAGACGAACTACCAATGCCCTTGACCACTATCGAAATTACCCCAGTAAAACTAGAATTTCTCGTATAATCTATCTCCATCATCAAAGAATGATAAACTACCTCACCAAAATTATATAATTTGAATTAAAATTTCTATGATTTAATATATGTCTAAAAACACATTTCAAAATGTTGATCCATCAAATTATCATTGGAAACTACATTGGCTAAAAAATATACTAACTCAGCAAAACGATTGGCATAATCCTACAAAATCAGATCCATATGGTGATAATCCCAAAATATCTAGATCTTGACCAAGGATAAGGTATCTGAAAAATTATTGTCATTAGAAATGATCTTTAAGTCATTATAACCCAACCATTCATGCTTCTTGGATTGAACCATTCAATCCCACCACCTTTGGTTGTGACCATCTAATAGAAATGAAGTGTTCACCAGCTTGATGAAATCAGGAGTTTAGGAAACCCAAATATCATTTTGATATTATCAATATAATCCTAAACATATTACAGATCCTTACTAACCTAGAAGAAAATAGGCTTGATCTTGAATAAATCCTCATCTGTTTCCATTCCAAGAATTGGGTTGACATCCATGACCCAACAATGACTGGAGACACTCTCTGGTCCGATGCTTGGACAACCCAAACCACTACTAATAGTCTCTATTTAGATATTTATGGAGAAATATCATTTTCATTTCAACATGTTTCATAGGAAGTCTCATATGAGGCATGACACTACATCAATCGTAAAACAAAAATAAATACATCAATATACTATTCTAATTTTTTTCTAAAAAAATACCAAACAATTCCACAATTCAATATAAAACGAAATCAAGCACAATAAGGATCCTGGCCACTCCACCCACACTCAGTTTCCATGCATAGTTTTTATACTGTATTTCTCACCTGGAGGAGGAACCAAACAAGATACCAACATCCCATGGTGAACCAAGGCCTGTAATAAGGTGTATTGGCCTGACACCCCACTCATAACTAGATCCTCAACATACAACAATGTTTTCTCTTTTCTATCTAGACTCTATAAAATATCATGACCCAAATAAAGGGATAAATAATGATTCAATGCCATTATTTCATGAAATGGTCTTAATTTCAATCCATCCCGACACAAGATCTGATATGTGGAAATGCCTGAGGGGAATTCTCGATCTAGATGGGTTGGAAACTATTTAATTGGCATGAAAAATTACATTTGGAAATGACTTCACCCATGAGAAAAAATACATAAACAACCACAGGAGTAACTCATCACAGCCTTATCAAGAACCATAATTGAAGAAGATACATCCATCTCAAGGATACACTATAATAATAGTTAAACCTTTAAAATTTCTAACCGTGATAAAAAATAAAAATTGGGGAGGTAACCAACTACACAACCAAAACCCCCCATGAAACAAGAGTCCCAACACCCTAAATACATATTCACCAACACCGACATGTAGAGGAACAATAGAAACCCAATCCACACAAACACCCATAGAACATATTTCATTTACCTGGGGCAAACATAGCAAGGCCTACATACACCTGAGGGTGTTTGTAAGGTGTGATTAAATTTCCAGTAGGACACCACACAAAGAGATTCCATGCTATAAGATTATAAGACAAATCAACATGCGTGGTTTTTTAAAAAGAAACGAAACATTTTGATGGAATTATTTAAGAAAACATTTTTTGAAACAATCTCAAGGAAAACATGCTTTGAGACATGGAGGGAAAAGTAAAATTCCACCATATACCAATGGTAAGAATAGTATCATATGATCACCAAGGGAAATTCCTAAGGTGTTATTATTAGTGTGACCCAAATAAGCACATATCTTGATGACATCATATAAAAACCATAACCTACATTTTCCCCAGGAACGAGCCACTAGAGAGGAGTCAATGAAATGTTGTAGTGGTATTTGATGATCATCAAATGTTCATTTAGTGTTGTAGCATCAATACTTATAGATTGAAATGAGCCTTAAACTTACCAATCCATATATAGTACTATTATATCACAAAATGACCATGTTTTTACTTATATTTTATTCTTCTCTTGGAAATGGTTCTTTTTTTTGAGGTTCAGGTAAAGTTTCCAATGATATTTTTTGCGGTATGGAGGTTCCAACTGACGTTTTTTCCTATGTATGGGTTTGGTGCATGGATTTTAGGGTTAATAATGTTCTATATTAATGTTACGGTCTTTACCTTTTCAACTCATTCTAGTATGATTTTATTTTAACAGTCTATGCCTAGTTTTTCCAAATCATGTGAGGTGAATGGGTAACAATACAAATTGTTTTTGGTAGAATGTTCAAGGTTCAAAACATTCCTATGGATAGAGTAAACCATTTAGAAAGTGTTAATGACCTTCTATAATGTTTTATAGAGTCGTGGTGCATAATTGGTGCACAGCTTCCCAAACAGAGCATCAGACTTTTTGGGTGTCCTTCTATAGTAAGGTGTGCACTGTAACACCCGAGATTTTTATGAGAAATATTTTGTTTTTATGTTATCCTCAAAGAAATATTTCACTACACACAACACTATCTTGGCTTTCTTTACACACCATCACGACCTTCCTCGATAGCTTGCATTGTACGCAATACTGAGTTTCACTAAACAACGATATGCTATTAAAATATTATTAAAACTAGCCGTTATGAATAGTAATAGCCACTTTTTCAAATTCAATAAATTTTATCATTCAAAATGGACTTCATTTTTGGATTCAGAATATCGAAATTAGTCTAGGGTGAATTTTTGATATTTTTCTGAGAACATACAATTTTTGATGAATAGTGAAAACACTAGGTTACTATTTAAAAATAGACTTTTATTTAAATAATTATTTATTTCATATAAATTTATTTTAGGTCAAAATTTATACTTAATACCTATATAAGTTCAATGTAATTCATTGGAGTCATTTTATAATAATTTTAGATATATAAAAATTTTATTGAACTTTTCACCGTCTTTTACCCACCTCCCAGGAGAATTTGAAAATTTAAATAAAACATAATTTTACTACTTCAGTGAGTGGATTTAGAAAAATCTGAGAGACATGGTTAATATCAAGGAGTATAATGTGGTTCAATAAGATAAAAACAATTTTTGGTGATTATTAATTTTTTACTTTTTTTATCCCGGTTAAAAGTAAATAGGGTAATTAAGGGTAAAAATGATATTATTATTACCCTAACACATGTCATAATTATATTGGATAAGTTTAATTCAACCAAAAACAACCTTAGGAATAATAAATTAACGTTTAGGTCCACTTGGATTAGATAAGGACATTTATTATTATTTTATTTAAAGAAGAGTTAAAATAGTTAAAATCAAAGTTTAAAAATAAAACATTTTTAATATAGGGTTATACATAAGATATATTCGACTATAAATATTAATTATAAACAAAATACTATTTAATACATAATGGAATTTTATTTATAATTTTTAGACTTTAAATAAGATAATTTATTTATGACACAATGATGATACAGTAACTACCTTATTAAGGAAATATTAACCTAATTGATATTATAAATACCCAAATAAAGGTAATTTGAGACTTTTCATGAATAAAAATAATTTTATAGGTTAATATGACATATTTTTGTTGATTTAATTAACGTTTTTTGAACTAATCATGATTTTATGATTTTCACAAAAATCAATTACCAAATAGTTTCAAAATTGACATAAAATTGTTTTAAAAACAAATATTATATTATTAATTGTTATTTTATTTTTAAAAATATATGGTTTGCCCAAACGACTTATATAAGGTTATATATATTGATAATGAACCACTTTGGGTTCTTTTGTCTTGTTATGGTAAGTTTATTAACCATATAGTTTTAGAAAACAAGAAGACGTGGTAAAAGTAAAATTATTTAACTTAAAGTTAAATCTAAATGATAAGGTTATCATAATAACCTAAACCTGTCTAAAATATATTGGTTGAGAGGATTTAAATCAATCCCCACCTTATATTATAAATAAATCAATTTTTATCTTTTAAAATCTGAATATGACTTTATTATAATATAATATTTTATGTTTTTCCTAAAGTACCCCTATCCTCCCTTATAAAAGGGGACCTCCTCCCTCTTCCTTTTACACAACTTTGAGCCTTCAACCTTGGAAGAACCCTGACCATTTCCCTTTTAAACTTCCCTAGAAACCTACTAGAGGTCCTGGTCTTCTTCAAAGACCATATTTAGTGCCCTAAGAGGAGGTTAAGAAGAGGCACTTCAAAGATGAGGTAATGTCTGTTACCGATTGTTTCAAATTTATTTCTTCTTATACTTCCTATTCTTTAGTTTTTTAATTATGAAGTAATAAAATAAGTATCAATAATATAATGATATTTTATTATAATTATGAAACGACCCTATTTCACCTTCTATCCATCCTACGGAAAACGAAATCACCGCGCGTGCGTACGTAATAAATAATGTCTCCACGCCGTGGTGTAAACTGTTTTCCACCATCACCTTACTTGGATGGTTATAATGGTGTAAATAATAACTATATATAATTATTGTAAGTTGATATTTATTCTGAAATAATATACATACACTTAAATACAATTCCATGATCATGGGAACAATATCATCGCTCGTGCATACGTACGGCCTACCATCTCCACGATGTGATGCGACTCGTTCTACATGATCTTTATTGAATAATGATTATATAAATGAATTTAATGAATAAATATGATATATGTTACACTATTATCATCCTGGAAATGAGGTATCTATAAACTAAAATTAAGAATAAGAATTTATTCGACAAAACACGCATAATAACAAAAAGTAATAAACAACCGAATAACAAGTATCAATGAAAAATTACAAATACGAAGCTACGAATATGACAATATATGATATCATAACAATGAGTAAGATTATAGAATAAGTCAATAACATTAATTAAATCTTTATACTGGAGTTTCAGACACGTACGAAGCAAATTGGACCTAAGGTAAGGGAAAATCTCGCAATCTCAATTTTTATCTGAGATTGTTTATACTTTGGTAATTAATGGGGCATATTTATCATCCACATAAATGTTTATTCAATATGTAATATTATTTCTATCCTCCTAAATTTTTTTAATTCCAATATTACTCAATGGTGAGTTTTTATTAACATATATGAAAGGAATCTTTTTTCATTTTTAGTACGAGGTACTTTTTGACTTTTCCGTCCAAAGTACGAGAAGAATTTTTTTAATTATAAGGAATGAATGGATTTTTATGATTTCATGGAACATTATTTCCATGAAGCTTCCATTAAAGGTTTTCAAGTTTATTTTTCATCAAATTCTTTTAGTTTAAAATTGTATGACATGTTAAGAAAGTAAAATGTTTTTTTGAAGTAGAAATGATATTTTCCTCAAGAATGAAGTTCAAGTGTTTTATCAAAATTATTTTCCATCTAAGATAATATAGGGTTCTGTTTCTATACCTATTTTTTACATTGATTTGATTATGTTATGATGTAATTAATTTTATGATTTCCTTTTATCTTATATGGATTATGTTATGATGTCATGATATTTAGGAATCACATTTTTATTACATGGGTTATACTATGATTTATGATTCTGTGGCACACATAAGAATGGTTTCATTATGAGTTGGCTGGGACTTATATATCCCTCCAATTCATTGGGTAAAAATTTATATCTCAGGAGATAGACATGGCTAGAATGGTTGGTTAATCCGGTTCAGTGATACAGGACTGAAACGAGGAGTGAACTCGGTTCAGAAAAGGACTTTGTTCGCTAAGATAGTCTTGGAAAAGAGTATTGACTACTAATAAATGATTCTCTATTATTATGTGTGTATGCCACAAAGATTCATGTTTTATGTTATGATTATTGGGATTACATTTCACTACTATTATTAATCACATGTTATGAAATTATGATCTCTTTTGCAGGTTAAGATTTCCAAAATGATATGTTCTTATGAATATGATGTGATTGATATTTCTTTTGTTTACCCTTACTGAGCATTTGAGTTCACCATTTTTTATGGTTTCTTTTTCCCAGGTCAGGAAGAAGGGTATTAAGTAAGATATTCCAAAATGGACTCTAGATATGATGAAATAAACGGGAGACAATGTAGATGTTTTATGAACCAGTTGCTTATGTTTCCCAGTTTCTAAAGACACTATAACTAAACGAACCTACCATGGTTTTGTTATATGTTCTAATAAGTATGATTCAATTCTGAAGTAATAACAATGTATGTAATGTATGGGTCGTTATATTTGATATCATAGGAAAGGTATAGTCATCCTTTGGAAACTAGGATGTGAAAGCCTTAGTAAGAACTATAAGGATAAGTCTAAGCATAGAACACAATCTTAGTGTTTTATAAATGGCCATGAATAACCTATGATAAGACCTTAAGAGTGAAATTGTATTCTTGATTATGTCGTTTTCCTATTATGATTAGTGTTTCTCACACGATGCTTATTGCTTTTATTCAATGGCTGGAACCCGAAGGAACCGTGTTAATGATGAATGTGATGGGCAATGCAATGATTGTCCCCCTGAGCAACCAAACATTATGGGAGATGGCATGAAAAATCTTTTAGCCATGCTCACACACCTTTCTCAAGCTGTGAATCATAAAGGACTTCCAAATGAGCAAAAATAGGTGAAACATTCTGTTGAATCCTTCATGAGCCCGTGTCCACCCTCATTCAACATGTCTACTGATACATTAGTTGGTGAACAATGGATTAGTACTAGTGACAAGATATTTTCAGTTCTTCAATGTTTTGAACATGATAAAGTCATGTTAGCAATATAACATTTTGAATCTGAAGTAGATCAATTGTGTAATCTTATCAAGAATACGAGGAAAAGGGATGAAAATTAATCCCTGGAATGGGATGAGTTTAAGAACTTATTTTTCAATAAGTACTTCCCTTGTATTTTTTGAACAAATATGGAGAATGATTTTCTTGAATTGAAGAAAAAGGATGATGAATTTGTTGGTACCTATGAAGCAAAATTTACAAGACCTGCAAGGTACTCTTCTGGGATTATTATCCAAACTGAGAGTAAGATCGATCGATTCTTTAGTGGCTTAAAACCAAGTCTTCGAAGGGAGTTAGCCATAAAGGACTTCAATAGCTATGAGGAAATCATTCAATGTGATCTCAAGGTTGAGATGGATATTAGAGTAACCCATCTGTCATATGGGTTTGATAAGAAGAGGAAAATGGAATTCAAAGGGAAATCTAAAGACCACACTGAAAAGAAGATGATTTTTCTCTTATGCTCAATGTGTGGAATGAAATATGGAGGGAGTTGTCTTAAAGGGACAATTAAATGTTTAAAATGCGGAAAAGATGGTCATCGAGCATTTGAATGCCACAATAATGGGAAGAATATGTCTAATGATGCGAACAAAGAAAAGGCTACACAGAGTGCACCTCCTATACTTCAATGTTACAAGTGCAAGGAAATGGGGAATTATGCTAATCAATGCCCTAATCAAAGTTTTGTTTATGATGATCAATGTCAAAAAATTCTTAAGGCTAAAGACAAAGGAAAGTCACATGCAATATCTTTCGGCAATGTGGAGTATGATAACGAAGTGGTGAAAGGTAAACTTACCATCCAATCTAAAGTAGAAAATGTTTTATTTGATTCTAGACCCACCCACTCTTTTCTTTCTGAAGAATTATCTAAGGGTATCTCTATATTACCTCACCAGTTTGATATTGAGTTAGCTGTGAAAACCCTTAAGGGAACAACAGTCACATCAAAAGTTTACAATTCCTCTCCGATTGAAGTTTGTGGGAAAGTGCTTCCTGCAAATCTTGTGATCCTTCCTATAGTAGAATTTGATGTGATTATTTGTATGGATTGGCTTTCTTTATATGGATATCATATCAATTTCCAAAGAAGGGAAGTCACATTTCATATTCCATATCAATATATGATCGTCTATTGATGCAAGGATGAACATAACCTTCCAGTGGAAATTTATTCCATCTTATGGGTCTTGATTCCACTAAATAAAGTTTATTTATATCAAATGGTTGGCGAGAAACTCACGATTAAGAATATTCCCATTGTATGGGAGTTTGATGATGTCTTTCCAGAGGAATTTCCTAGTCTTCCACCAAATTGTGAAGTTGAGTTTTCAATATAACTCGTACCAGGTGCTTTACCTATTTCAAATAAAACTTATAGAATGGCCCAAATAGAGTTGTAGGAATTGAAGAAGAAACTCCAAGAGAATCTTGATAATGGATTCATATGCCCTAGTGCATCACCTTGGGGAGCACCTGTTCTGTTTTTTAGGAAGAAAGATGGATCAATGAGACTCTGCATTGATTATCGAGAACTTAACAAGATCACTATCAAGAAAAAATATCCTCTCCCCCGCATTGATGACTTATTTGACCAACTACATAGAGCTCAATACTTTTACAAGATTGATCTTTGTTCATGGTATCATCAATTAAGGGTCAAAAGGGAGGATATAACAAAGATGGATTTCCGTACAAAGTATTGCCACTATGAATTTATATTGATGCCAATTGTTCTTACTAATCCCCTGCTATCTTCATGGATCTAATGAATAGAGTCTTTAGAGACTATCTTGATCAGTTTTTGGTAGTCTTCATAGATGATATTCTTGTCTATTGAAAGAGCAAGGAAGAACATGAAGATCACTTGAGAATTGTATTGAAGTCCCTAAGAAAGGAGTAACTTTATAAAAAAATCTCCAAGTGTTAATTTTGGCTTCAAAAATTTTCATTTTTGGGTCACATAATCTCAAAAGAGGGGATATATGTGTATCTAGAAAAAATAGACGTTATTGAAAGATGGCCGAGACCAACAATAGTAACTGAGATCTGAATTTTTATTTGGTTTTCTGGATATTATTGATGTTTTGTGAAAGATTTTTCACGATTATCTAATCCACTCACCTGGTTGACTCAAAAAGGAGTTATGTTCATTTGGACGGAGGAGTGTGAAGAATATTTCAAGGAGATAAAAAGAAGGTTATCCAGCGCACCTGTACTCACACTGCCTTGGAGTGGAGAAAGATTTGTGATCTATAGTGATTCATCCAAGAAGGGATTGGGGTGTGTTCTCATGTAAAATGATATGGTGATAGCTTATGCCTCACAACAGTTGAATATCCATGAGCAAAATTACCCAACTCATGATTTGGAGTTAGCTACTGTAATCATTTCATTAAAGATTTGAAGGCATTATATTAATGGTGAATGGTGTGATATTTATACTGATCATAAAATTATAAAGTATATTTCACAAAAAACGAGCTGAATATGCGTCAAAGAAAATGGTTGGAGCTGATTATGGATTATGACTGCTCAATTCATTACCACCCTGGGAAGGAAAACAAGGTGGCAGACGCATTAAGTTGATAAGACCATGCTAGCTTATCCATGATGAGGATCACAAAAGATCCAATATTTATGGATTTACAAAGGATGGATCTTGGAATTATATTGTAATAGGAAAATATAATATTTTTCAAATGAATTTCCAACCATCTATACATAAGAAGATTACAGAGGCACAGAAAGAAGATGTAGAGTTACAAAAGAAGGTGAGAAATGATCCTTAATTCAACCTTGACTGTGATGGGATAATAAGGTTTAGGAATCAGGTTTGTGTTCCTCCCATCCTAGAATTAGAAGAGCTACTGGATGAGGCTCATAGTTCTTCATTATCTATTATCCCTAGAAGAACGAAGATGTATAGGCACATGAAAGAGTACTTCTGGTGGGATGGCATGAAAAGAGATGTTGCTGAATATGTCTCCCGATGCTTGGTTTGTCAGCAAGTTAAAGTTAAGAGACAGATGTCTATGGGGATGTTACATCCATTACCCTTACCCGAATGGAAATGGGAAAACATCACTATGGACTTTGTCACCAGACTTCCTAAAACATCTAAAGGAAATAATGCTATCTGGGTCATAGTTGATCGTCTTACAAAGTCGGCACACTTCATTGCTATTAGAGAGGATTTCACTCTTGATCAGCTTGCCAGGATATATGTGAAGGAAGTGGTAAGATTGCATGGAGTACCACATTCCATTATATCTGATCAGGATCCGAGGTTTACCTCAATATTTTGGCAAAGTCTTCAGCATAATCTAGATACAGAGTTGAATTTCAACACTGCTTATCGTCCTCAGACAGACGGTCAGTCTGAGAGGAAAATTCAAACTCTAGAAGATATGTTAAGATCTTGCTCTATGGATTTCAAAGGTGGTTGGGATCAACACCTACCTTTGATGGAATTTTCATATAATAATAGCTTTCACTCCAGTATTCAGATGTCTCCTTATGAAGCTCTCTATGGAATGAAATGTTGCACTCCAACTTGCTAGGATGAAGTTGGGGAAAGAAAGCTATTAGGATATGGTCTTGTTGTTGAGATGGCAGAAATGGTCAGATCTATTCAAAAACACATAAGAGTAGCTCAGAGTCGACAAAAAAGTTATGCCGTCAACTGATGAAAAGACCTAGAGATTGAATTGGGTGATAAAGTGTTCTTACAGATATCTACTTGGAAGAGAGTAATGAGATTTGGAAAGAAGGGAAAGTTGAGGCCTAGGTATATCGGTCCTTTTGAAATACTAGATAGTGTTGGGAATGTAGATTACCGATTGGAACATCCACTGAATCTATCTCATGTTCACGATGTGTTCCATGTATCTCTCCTGAGAAAGTACATAACTGATCCTTCACATGTACTCACCTCATAAGTTCTACCACTAGATCTAGATCTTTCTTATGAAGAACAGCCGATAGAGATTCTAGATCATAGAAAAAAATTCCTACGGAACAAGACCAGTCGCTTGGTGAATGTTTTATGGAGGAACCACCAATTAGAAGAAGCTAAATGGGAGCTTGAGGATATGATGAGGGAGAGGTATCCTCATCTGTTTGTTACAAAGTGACGAATTTCAAGGGCGAAATTCATTTTAAGGGGGGTAGAATGTAACACCAGAGATTTTTATGAGAAATATTTTGTTTTTATGTTATCATCAAAGAAATATTTCACTACACACAACACTATCTTGGCTTTCTTTACACACCATCACGACCTTCCTCGATAGCTTGCGTTGTATGCAATGATACTTAATACCTATATATGTTACTATTTAAAATCATCTTTTTATTTAAATAATTATTTATTTTATTTAAATTTATTTTATGTCAAAATTGATACTTAATACCTATATATGTTCAATTTAATTCATTGGAGTCATTTTATAATAATTTTAGATATATAAAAAGTTTATTGAACTTTTCACCGTCTTTTACCCACCTCCTAGGAGAATATGAAAATTTACATAAAACATAATTTTACTGAATCAGTGAGTGGAATTTTGAAAATCTGAGAGAAACAGTTAATATCAAGGAGTAAAATGTTGTTTAATAAGACAAATACAATTTTTGTTGATTAGTAACTTTTTACTTTGTTTTACCACGGTTAAAAGTAAATAGGGTAATTAAGGGTATAATGATATTATTATTACCCTAAAACATGTCCTAATACTATTGGATAAGTTTAATTCAACCAAAATAAATTTTAGGAATAAAATATGTCCCTTTAGGTCCACATGGATTAGATTAGGACATTTATTATTATTTTATTTAAAGAGGAGTTAAAATAGATAAAATCAATGTTTAATAACTAAAACATTTTTAATATAGGGATATAAATAAGAAAAATTCGACTATAAATATTTATTATAAAGAAAATACTATTTCCTAAATAATGGTATTTTATTTATAATTTTTATACTTTAAATAATTTAATTTATTTATGACACAATGATGATGCAGTAATTACCTTATTAAGGAAATATTAACCTAATTGATATTATAAATTCCCAAATAAATATAATTTGAAACTTTTCATGAATTAAACTAATTTTATAGTTTAATATGAAATATTAGTGTTGATGTAATTAACTTTTTTTGAACTAATCATGCTGTTATGATTTTCACAAAAATCAATTACCAAATAGTGTCAAAATTGACATAATATAGTTTTAAAAACAAATATTATATTATTAATTGTTATTTTATTCCTAAAAAACTATGGTTCGGCCAAATGACATAGAAAAGTTTATATATATTAATAATTAACCACTTGGGGTTCATTTGGCTTATTATAGTAAGTTTATTAACCATATAGAGTAAGAAAACAAGAAGACATGGTAAAAGTAAAATTATTTAACTTAAAGTTAAATCTAAATGATAAAGTTAAAATATTAACCTTAACATGTCTAAAATCTATTGGTCGAGAGGATTTAGACCCATTACCACATTAGCTTAGAAATGAATCAATTTTGAGCTATTAATAACCGAATATGACTTTATTATAAAATAATATTTTAATTTTTTCCTAAAGTGCCCATTTCCTCCATTATAAAAGGGCACCTCCTCCCACTCCTCTTTACACAACTTTGAGCCTTCAAGCTCGACATAAACCTGCCCATTTACCTTATAAACGTCCCTATAAACATCCAATAGGTCCTGGTATTATTCAAAGACCATCTTTAGTGCCTTAAGAGGAGGTTAAGAAGAGGTTCCTCAAAGAAGAGGAAATGTCTGTTACCGATTGTTTCAAATTTATTTCTTCATCTACTTCCTCTTATTTAGTTTTTTTCATTATGAAGTAATAACATCAGTATCACTAATATACTGATATGTTATTATAAATTTTAAAAAACCCTATTTCACCTTCTATCCATCCTATGGAAAACGAAATTACCACACATGCGTACGTACGGAATACCGTCTCCATGTTGTGGTGTAATCTGTTTTCCAACACCACCATACATGGATGGTTATAATGGTGTAAAGAATAACTATATATGATTATTTTAAAGTTATATTGATTCTTAAATAGTATACATACACTTCAATACAATTCCATGATCATGGGAACGATATCATCACTCGTGCGTACGTACGGCCTACCGTCTCCACGATGTGATGTGACTCGTTCTACATGATCTTATTTGAATAATGATTATATAAATGAATTTAATGAATAAATATTATATATGTTACAATAATACCATTCTAGAAATGTGGTCTCTATAACCTAAAAATAATAATAAGAATTTATTCGACAGAACATGCATAAGAACAAAAAGCAATAAACACCCGAATAACATGTAGCAATGAAATATTACTAATAAAGATCTAAGAATATGACCATATATGATATCATAATGAATATTATGATTCTGGAATAAGTCAATAAAATTATTTAAATCATTATACAGGAGGTTCGGACACTTACGAAGCAAATCGGACCTAAGGTAATGAAAAATCTCACAATCTCAATTTTTATCCAAGATTTTTTATACTTCGGTAATTACTAGGGAATATTTATCCTCCAAATACATTTTTTGTCAATATTTAATATTATTTATATCCTCCTACAAATGGTTAAATCCAATATTACTCAATGGTGAGTTTTTAGTAAAATATATGAAAGGAATATTTTTTCGTTTTTTGTATGATGTACTTTTTGACTTTTCCAGACAATGTACGAGAAGAATGTTTTCTTAACATATAAGGCATGAATGGATTTTTATTATTTCATAGAAAACTATTTCCATGATGTTTACTTTACCAGATTTCATGTTAATTTTTAATCAACTACTTATAGTTTAAAGTTTTATGGCATGTTAAGAAAGTAAAATGTTTTTTTTTGAAATTGAAAGGATATTTTACTCAAGAATGAAGTTAAAGTGTTCTATCAAAATTATTTTACATCTAAGGTAATATAGAGTTATGTTTCTATCCCTATTTTTTACATTGATTTGATTAGTTTATTATGGAATTAATTTTATGATGTCCTTTTCTCATATATGGATTATGTTATGATGGCATGATGTTTAGGAATCCCATTTTTATTACATGGGTTCTACTATGATTTATGATTTTGTGGCACACATAAGAATGGTTTCATTATGAGATGGGTGGGACCTATATATCCCTCCAATGCATTGGGTAAAGATTTATATCTCATGATATAGACATGGATGGAATGGCAGGTTAATCTAGTTCAGTGATACAGGACTGAAACGAGGAGTGACCTCGGTTCAGAAATAGACTTTGTCTGCTAAGATAGTCATGGAAATGAGTCTTGACTACTAATAAATGATTCTATATGATTATGTCTATATGCCACAAAGTTTCATGTTTTATGTTATGATTATTTGGATTACATTTCACTACTATGATTTGTCCCATGTTATGAAGTTATGATCTCTTTTGCAGGTTATGATTTCCAAAATGATATGTTCTTATGAATATGAAGTGATTGATATTTCTTTTGTTTACCATTACTGAGAATTTGAGCTCACCCTTTTGTATGTTTTCTTTTCCCCATGCCAGGAAGAAGGGTATTAAGTAAGATATTCCAAAAGGGACTCTAGATATGATGACATAAATGGGAGATAATGTAGAAGCTTTATGAAATAGTTGTATTTGTTTCCCAGTTTCTAAAGACACTATACCTATACGGTCCTACGATGGTTTTATTATAAGTTGTAATAAGTATGCTTTAATTCTGAAGTAATAAAAATGTTTTTAAATAATGGGATTTTATATGCACAGTTGGCACATGATTTGGAAAACTATTTCTCCAATCCCTGTGACATTCCTATTTAAATAAAAAGCATAATCTCCTCCTTTTCCCCTCCTTTTTTAAAATATTTCAGTTTTCCCTCCTTGGTCATCCTTGGTGCATGATATGTCCTCCATAGTTTCCCACCTTTTTTAAACATCCCTCCATGGTTTTCCCCCACTCTTATAATGCATGTTTCACTTGGTTTTTAATTAACCCTCTCATCATATTCTCTTCTTCCCTTATTTCCATTGTTTCCATTAGATGGGTTACCTCTTTGTTGAACCCTGGAGTATAGGGTTGCTATGTGGGTTGTGTTTCTTTGGTTTTAGGGTGTACGGATTGTCACTTGTGCCTCATTATTTCGTCCCTCGGAGTTTCATCTCATTTGAACGTCACTGGGGATTATATTTCCATCCATTTCCTTTATAAATCACGAATTTGAATGCTTAATATTTCTAATTATTTCAAGAGTGAGTTCTTAATGTTTTTATTGTTCTTATTGATTCGAACATTTTGTTTTTTTTTCAAGTGGATGAAAAAGGGGTTTTGAAGGATTTATTTAACTATACCTATATCTATATGTATTTAAGGTGTTTGAAAAAAAATTATTTCTCCTTTAATAATGAAATTGGATATTTTGGATTGTGATTGGCCTAGGTTAAATGTTAGTAGTTTGGTTTTCATTGTGAAATAAGTTTTGTTTATGGGGGTTTTTCCCCATTATTGTTGATGGTTTTGTGTAAAATGGTTCCAAAGTCCTATATGATTAGTAATTTAGAAATTGTGTAATTTTTTGATTCTTTGTGTTCATGATTGGATGTGGGAATATCCCTATGTTCCTTGGGTTTAAAAAGGGATAGGCACATAATTGATAATGGATATCCCTTAGGATTATTCACCTCAAACCCATGTGTTTATGAAAAATTATTCCCCCCTCTTTCTCCTCTCCCTTATCCCTCACATTAAAAATGCACTTCAAAAACCCCTATGAATTCAAAATGGATTCATGGATCCTGAAAGAACTCAAATCTGTTTTTTAATTATTACCATGTTAGACACCTTGGGATCATATTTTGGGAATTAATGGGAAATAAAGGTATTTTTGGTACCTTCTATGTATGATAACTATTTTATCCTTAGTTTTCAAATTTTTTTGAAAATGAATTTGGATAGGAAGCCTGAAAATCCCGACTATAATATTATGATGTTATGGAAAATAGTTTCAAAATCACTTGATGTGGTGGGCTGGTTGAAACCATGTTTTATTTGTTCTATATTGGGATCCTCTATGGTGGTCCCTCTGTGGAGAGGGAAATCACATAGGTTGTTTTAGTGTTTGGGATAAGAAATCCCAGTGGATGTGGGTTTAAATTTGAGAAAAAATTGTGAGGACATCCCCATAAACCATGTACTATTATCATGGGATTCCAAGGAATTACCTATAGGAACAAGTGACGGTTACTTAATGACCTTGATTAGATGGATTGGTACCCCTGGATTTTCTAAGAGGCCATCTGGGATATTCCACAGGATTCAATAATTTAGAGTGGTGAGTTGGTTATTGACTATGGAGTTGCACTATATACTGATAAGTCAGTGTGAGCTATGTATATCCAAGGATTTCCTTGATATATGTTTAGGAAATTCCAACAATTATTAAATTTATGTTCTTTGTTACATTCTTATAGCTATTTTTAGTTCCATTATCTTTTTTCCTTCAGATTTCATTTTCTTAGTTTCAGCGTAGCCCGTCTCTTAGAGTGGACTCTTATTTGGTGTAATGGTTTCCTAAAATAGATTTTGAAATTTAAAATAATTTTAATACAGAAAAAAAAATGTCTGTGGTTTTTAAAATGGTAATAATTTTTTTGTTCTTTATATGATAAAAATAAATAACTTCTAAATATACATTAAACTAGTTTTTATGGACTATTTTTTGGAAAGAAAATGTACAGACTATATGGTGTTTACCGCTGAGTAGTTTATGATCATGCCATACTTCTTCCACTCGTTATTGATTAACCAAAGATGTTTTTTTTCTTCATGGTTTCTTGTTTAGGTTTCCCATGGATCGTTTTTTCTTATGGTTGGAATTACCCAGAGGTCACACAGATATCATGTTATTAGTGGTCTGGTTCTGATCATTTTTTAGTTTTTATTTTCTAGTATATTCATTTTTTATTTTGAAGATTTCTATTGTATTTATTTTAATAAGTGGATTATAGCTTCATGTTTCATACTCTATTTATATTATTTGATCTTGTTTTTTATTTCAATATAATCATTCACATTTGAATTGTCTATGTTGTTCGATGCTAGTTTCCATCCAAGATGGATCAGGAATGCCTCTCGGGCCTTGTTTTGGGCCTGGTAGGATGACGGGTCAGGTTGTAGTCCATCATGGTTCGTAACAAAATGGTATCATAGAATACATTATTTATTCAGAGTGTTAGGTAGTTTGGGGATTTGGACTATCAGGGCATGTGAGGTAGGTCATGGGTTAGTGCCTCATCACTCACACTTGTGATGAGACTTGAGTTTCCATTAAAAATTTAGGATTTCAGTCAATGTTTTTGGTTTTAGAAGTGTTGATTGGGAGTGACAACAGAGTTTATCTAGTGATGTATGGTAAAATTACATGGATTAGTGACCAATGCAGTTCTGAATGGATAGTTCAAGGTTCTTTTAGTTTTCAGTGATTTTTAGGGGCATGGTCTACTAAACCATTTTTCGAGTTTTGAATTTTCAGTAGTTCCCTATTCATTTTTTTGGGTGTGATTTGTATTTTTTTAGTTTTGGACCGACACTGGTCAATTTTTAAAGGGTAAATCATTCTTGAAATGATGATTTAAAAAATATTTTGGGGTATGTTTTTTTAGAAGTGTGACTTTTTCTGTTATATTTTTTTTAAATGTGGGTTTTGGTGTTTTATTTGGAAGAGGAATTGATTTTTGGTATTTTAAATATAGAATGAAAATGAAATGTCTTTGATCCTGAAGTGGTGATGTTGGTTTTTTATAGTGGATTTGTTCTAGTTTGTTGGTGTTTGGATTTTGAGTTGGATGTATTATTTGAGGTGTTCTTTTTTTCAAATTTTGGTTGACTTTTATTTCTATCTTTTTTTTATAGAGTAGACCACCGAAAAAGTTCCTAAAGTTTTTCAGTGGGTCTCTACTGGTTGTTGGCCTTGAGAAGACTCTGAGTAGGGTGGAAGAATCAAGTTATTCATAGTGCTTGATGTCCTTTTTTGGTGATTGAGTTTATTTTAGGATTCATAGTGGGTTGAGGAAGTCTAAGGTGTTTTTAGATCTTTTGGAACTCCAAAATATGTGAGAGTGGATATATGTTTGGGGTTTTTTTAGAGGTCTGAGTTTATATCAATGGAAGGAGATCATCCCATCTTCATTGAATGTTGGTAATAAATAGGAAGTGTTTAAGACCACTTTCATCTGATGGGTTGTAACTGAAGAGGTTAAGGTATGGAAATTTTCATAACTATTAGGTTTTCAACAAGATTTATATATGATTAAAGACTATGTAAACCCATTTAAATAGATGGTTTCCTTTCAGCGAGATGTAGTGTCAGAGGATCATCTGACGGTTCCAATGTTTTTATGTGGTATATTTTATGAGACCATGGAAATATTTATTTTTCCATTGAGTTTAGGTTTGGGATTGTTGTGGATGAAGTGTTTCTAACCAAGGTGGTTCCTAGATTTTAATATGAAGTAGTTGGTAATCTCATTCCCCTTGGATGTTATGAAGGATTCCCAACTAGAGAGTGGTGTGTGCTATAGGAACCCTTCCCAGTGGAGTCTCCTTCAGTTCTAGCTTCTCATCTGTCAGAATATTTTCTTGTCTGTTTCAAGTAAGGTATGTTAGAGAATTAAAATTAATCATATAATAATACTCCATAATCTTGTCATCAATGTGTCTATTTAGGATTTCCATAAAAGTTATATAAGAAAAGTTTTCAGAATATGAAGTCTCAATCGGTGGATTTTATCTCCTCGCTATGATGAAACAAATGTGTCAGGGAGTAGGGATCCCTCCATAGGCCTAGGTGTGAAGCTTCTCGCACAGTTAAAAATACCCTGGTGTGTGGGGAATCATAATTTATAATTTTTCTCTCCCATCGAAAGAGATAATGTTGATGTTCTCCATTTTAGCCTCTTTTATATTGTAAATACCCCCATTGTTATGGGATTTTGGTAGTTTTCTTATTTTTTTAATTGTTTTGGTTGAACCTTTTTTGTTATACTTTTTTAGTTCCATATTTCATTTTCTATGTCCATTTTTTGAATTGGTTTTGTTTTCCTACTTTTTTTATTTGGAGATATTTTTGCTTTGTGGAAATGATGAATCATTGTTTGGGTTTATTTTCTGGTTCAAGTCTGTTTCATGGGAATCCCCTTATATTGGATGTTTTTTCATATATTGGGATTTCCCAATCCTGGTGTTGGTGAGGTTCTTAGGGCAGGGATAACCCTACTCATTTTTAAGTCCTTCTTTATGTTTCGGTTTCTCTTAGAGCTAGTTCGGTGCAACTTGTTGATTGAAAGGTCACTCCCTGGACCATTGTTTCATTCAATCTCATATTTTCTTAATCTTAAGAATTATTCCTAATGTGGATGGGTGAATTTATGGGGAAATAAATTTCTATGGTGGGGAGAAATGTCAAAAACTAACCCCAAGTTTCCTTCTAATTTTTTCTTTGATGGGAATTAGTTCTTTTGGTTGAGGTTAGGGTCACATTCGTAGTGAAATATTTGGAATTTTAGAGGATTTGGGTGTGTTTTTTCTAATGCTCATAGTTTGTGTGCATGGTTTTGTGGATAACTATGTGTCCTATCATGGAAAAGGTCCATCCTAGATGAATTCCTTTTAGCATTGTTATCATTTCATGACCTATACATATTTTGGGACAAATTGTGAGGTGCCAATATGTAACCATGAATCTTGTTTTTTTGTCAAAGGAATGGTTCACGGGTGGCACATGGTTAGAGGAAAATGTATATCTAGTGTGAAAGTAGTTTTTAAATTTTTGACAGATACATGGTTCATAGTTGGCACACTATTTCCGAAACAAAGTTGATAAACTATTCAAGTGTCATTTTTCTCTAGTATGATCTGCATAGTAGGAACACCATTTGGAAACTGTGAATCCAAATCATGCACCTTTATGAGGTCATTAAAAATTGTAATTTATTTTTTTCCCTCACTCTTTTATACCATTTGGTGTCTCCGCCCATTGGTCTACATAGGTGAAAAATATGTCCTCCCATTATCATCTCGTTTTTCTCTTCTCACTTCATGGTTGTCCTTCCAAGAATCTAATTTATGTTTCATTAGGTTTTACTCAATTATCTCAAATTATTATCTTCCTCCCTTGGTTCCATCTATTTCCTAGGGATTGTTTCTCTCACGGATGGACCCTATAGTATTGTTTTGATAAGTGGGTTTTGGTTCATTGGTTTTAGTGTGTGTTGATTATTTCTTGAGCCCCGTAATATCTACCACTAGTGTTTTGTCACATCCGCACATCGTTGAAGTAGGTATTTCATCCCTTTTGCTATTAAAAGTATAAATTCGAATGCTTGAGATTCCTAAATTAATTTTAGAGTGTTTTCATAATTTTTTAATGTGATTTTTGATTCTATTTTGTGTGTTTTATGTTTGAAATTGAATGAAAATGTGTATTTGAAGGATTTTTGTAAGTACACCTATATATATCAATGTATGTAGGGTGTTTGACCAAATGATATTGGTCCTTTAAAGACAAAATTTTGTGTTTTTGATTGTGTTAGGCCCAGGATATATATTTTTTAATATGGATTTCAATTTGAATTAATTTTGGTTTGTGGGTTTTGTGCCCCATTATGGTTGATGGTTATGTGTAAAATGGTTTCAAATTCCTATTTGAATATTAACATAGACATGTGGTAATTTTATGATATTTCACAAGATCCATTGTATGGGTACACATCCCTACATACATAGGTTGAACATAGGGATAGGTAAAAAAAGTGATAATGGAAATCCCATATGATTTTTCACCTCAAACCCATGGTATTTCGAGACATTATTTTCTCCTTCTTTTTCCACTCCATTAACCCATCACTTCAAAAGGTACTTCTAGAACACTAATAATTTATAAATTGATTCATGGATCCTAAATGAACTCAAATGTCGTTACAAATGTTTTTTGAATTTTAAACGCATTAGGAACCATGGGAGTATTGTTTGGTAAACAACGTGACTAAAAGGCCCATTTGGTACCTTCTATGCATGTTGGAAGTTTTATCCTTGGTTTTGGAAATGAATTTTGATGGAAATATTGAAGGTTTTGTTGGAATATTATGATGTTTTTGAATATGGTTTGAAATGAAAATGATGTAGAGGCCTGGTTGGTACCATAGTTTCCTTATTATGTGTTGGGAACCACTATGACAGTCCGTTAGTGGATATAGATATCACATAGGTAGTTTCAGGGTTTGGGCTGAGAAAACACGGTGGCTATGGGTTTCAGTTTCAACCATGTGTGTGAGGGCCTCCCTACACCCCATGTACTATTATCATGGGATTATTAGGTGTCTATACAAGATAAATTGGTATTTACTTATCAGTATAGATTAGAAGGGTTGGTAAACATAGGATTTTCAGAGTGGATCGGTGGTACGTGCAATTGGATTGGCTATTTGAGGGAAGCTTGTTGGTTATTGAATCTAGAGCTGTGTCATATGATAGTTGGTGATTCTAAGCAGAGTATATCCAATAATTTATTTTAGAGATTTTTAGGAAATTACCATGAATATATATTGTATGGTTTTTATAAAAAATCTATATTAGTTCTATTAGAATTTTCATTCTTGTTTTATTTTCTTTTACTTCAAGTGTAGATATTTTTTTCTCTTGGTATGGACTATTATTTTGAGTTTTTATTTCTTATTCCACTCAGTGTCGGTAGACATTAGCTCTTCTGATGGTTCATGGTTTCTGGTTGAGGTTGCCTATGGAGTAAGTTGGTCATATTGTTGGACGTGAACTAGAGGTTACATGGAGATCATGTCGGTAGTAGTCTGGTTCTAGTGTTTTTTTTTGTTTTTGGTTTCCAATATATTTAGTTCTATTTTGGGTCTTTCCATTGTATTTGTTTTTAATATTGGATCATAGTTTCATGTTTTAAACTCTATTTTTATTATTTGATAATGGGTTTTAATGGGATTAAATAGTTCCAATTTGGACAATCATTGATGTTTGATGCTATTAACCAACCACCCAGGATTAGGAATGCCTCTTAGGCCTTGTTGTGGGCCAGGTCAGAAGTTGGGTCAGGTGGAAGTCTATCCTGGTTTGTGACATAGTCCTAGTTCTCCCATATAGTCACATATGACTCCCTATGTGCTCAATTTCTCTTATCATCACACATAAACCTTCACTTTCCCATATAAGTACATCCAACTATAGGCACACATATGGAAAACTACACTTTCAATTGGAAAACCCCTTTTTAAAACCCTAAACTCACCATAACCATTGGAAAATATAGTTTTCACCCGCCTAAAAAACACATAGACCACATTTATATAGCACATCAAGAATATTAAAATCATCCAATTATGCTAGAGAATGGAATCACTAGAACAAAGATTTGAAACTTCTATAATTCATTAGAAAACCAGATCACACTACAAGGAGACCCTCCGAAGGAAAGATCATACCAAAAACATAAAGATTAATCTCATGAACCATGGTTCAACACACATTAGGTAAACCTATCCATTTTATAAATGAGAACCCGAATAAAAATGAATAAGTAATATAGAAGAAGGAAGAAGAAACTGAATGGAGGAACTTCATTCAATTTTTATAAACATTCCCCACCAAAACCACAAATCTTTTGGAGATCCAATGAAGAACATAGTAGATGGAAGGTACATATGGCAGAGAATCCTAAATGGGTTAGAAATTGGTTGATTTGGGTTAAACGCGAGGAATGATAAAAAGGAAAATTTCAAATTTTTATTTACATGGACCATCCGCAGAGTTTGGCTTCACTATTTTCCAAATAGTAGGTCCCCCTTAATCTATATAATAAATAGGGATCATGGTTCTTGGGTAAGGGAGAATGCCAATGTAGTTGGCCATGCTCCTCAGATAGAACCACTGGTCTATGTGCATGGTGAGTTGCACACCTATGTGGTAGGCCATGTGGCTTAGATAGTGCCATTATCCAAGGCACACGGTCTCTTCTAGGTTGGTACACAATTTATCCTAATCATGGGAAAAACATAAGCCACTATCTATCTATATACAAATCACAATTTTTCTCAAAAATAACAAGGAAAATCTATAAACAATATAATACCAAAATAAAAGGGAAAAATACATTACAATAACGTCACAATTGTGACAGAATTGGTTACTAGAATGGTCATATATCAAAAAATACCATAGTGATTATATGTATTGATCCTGGAAGTTTATTGGTTTTCATGGGAGAGGCTTCAGATGACATTGAGGATCCCACAATGTTCTTAATATTAATATAATTACTCAATTTTGTTTTTCAAAACAATAATTAGAAACTTATTGGGGTATTTCTACTTGGATCATAATTCTATTTATAAAATATTTCTTTCTCTGGTACATATTAACATTAATATTGTTTGAAAAATATGGTATTTTATCAACCAAATCACCCTTATTATAGCATCTATTAAGATAATTTCAGCATGTATTAAATCAATTTCAATGTATTGAATCCATACATTCTCACTAATCTAGTATTATAGATAGTTAAATCATAATTTATTGAACCCTTTCCAATATTCATAAAATTTTAACCATTATTTATTATAACTTAATATATTTCCTTATTAATGTTATTATATTTAAAGGTAGGAAATTTTTTTTATAATTTTTAATAATTTCATATGAATTCATTATTATCTTTGATTAGGACTGGTAAAATCTATATTTATATACTCTAATGACAATTGAATTTGAAAATTCTTAAACTATTATTTATAATCAAAATGAAAAAAGTTTATTTTAGTCATTTTATTTCTTGTAAATTTGTAAAACTGCTTCACCATTTGATGACCCTATTCACAACACCACAAAATGATATAGAACATAAATTATGGTGTAATTAGATTAACCATGATATAGTTTAGCTCTGCCCAATTACCTCTCTGATGATCATGGTGAAAATTCTATAACTATTCTATATTAAATCCTAATATCCTATTATCTCAATTATGTATTAGCCAGAAAGTAAATTACAATTCCACATAACTACTATGTAGGAATCACGCAAAACAAAACTTAAGTCCATGCCATAGCTATACAAAAATTGGAATATCCTAAAAAACTTCATTTCATAAAACATGTTGTATCCCAAAACACTGAACTATAAAGACTACATCCATGGCATGGAAGTATCTACCATGATTAAATAAGATCTTGTATAGAATTATCCGTAATCGTTTACTAATTTTTAAAAAACTGTTAATATAGTCCATTAAATTATTAGATTGACCTAAGAGAATCCCAACACATATGAAGGATATAAATATATTCCAAGAGTGGATTGGAACATTATTTAAAAAGATTAAAAATAGATATGAACCAATATAATAATTATTTAAAGATAAATCCAAGATATCTTTAATTATCATTCTTTAATGGAAACTCTCGCTTCTGAAACTACAATCATTATTTTTTCGTATTTCCAATTAATCTAATTTCTCCCGTATTTAGATACATTAATGGTTGTGATGCTTGATCATTTAATCTTTATCTTTCTCATTAATGTTATAAAAAATGTTTTAGATAAATAATTGACTACTTTTTAAAGTGTTTAAGAAAAACTCCATCATTTTTTTCTTCTTCTACTTTAGGTTATCATCGCCATTAAAATGAAGGATCTTGGTTCTTGGTTTTAGTTAAACCCATGGGTCATCATTGGTTGTTGATTATCATTAAACCCTAGGGATTATTTCTTCCTTTTTGGTAGCTAGTATTATATTATAAATGTGATAAATATGACTCTATTAATTCTTCTTGAGGGGGGGATATTTAGGGGATCAATCTTGATCTATTTCCAAATTCCAATATCAAAAATTGCCATTTTTATTACTACAATTAATTATCTACTGCACTTAATGTTTTTATTTCCTCTACACTAACATTACATTTATTAACTTAGTCACAAGTTAAAATATTTCTTGTTAAATTCTTTTATTTTATTATATCTATTTAAAATAAATAAATTAAAATAAAACCCCCTCCCTCTCCCCATTTCATCACCAGCCTACATTTATTATCAAAGAATAAATTTGGCTTTTTCAGGAAATTCCCAGGTTTTGAAAAAAATTCTATTTTAAAAAACATAATTCAATTCAAAGTTTGATATTTTTTAATGGAATATTTTTCAAACTGACGTGGTGGTCATGAAGAAACCAGACAAGTCATGCGCCTTTTTTAGTGGTTCAGACTATACCATTTGAAAAATAGAATTCCCACATTTCTTTAATGTATAAGATACCATTTTTGGCAAATTATTATACATGGATTAAAAATTTGTAAATAATAAATAGAAAAACAGGCTCCAGATAATATATCAAAATTTTAACTTAATAACAAATTTATGAATTATTTACATTATGGTTTATATCGTAACGAGTGTTATTTAATTTCAACATAAAAAACATATCAGGAAATATTTAATTTTATGGATTTTACTCATAAATTAAAATTTTATGATAAACATACTAGTCTTGATATGTAGAAAAAATATTTTTAAATATTTATTATTCTCCCAAATGGATCTATTACTGATAACATTATGAACCTTACTGACATATGAAATCTAACAAAATGCCTTGGAGATTTTTTACCTATATAAACACTAGTTAAAAAAAATACTTTTTAGAGTGTTAGGAAATTTATAAAAAAATGTTATAGTGATTAATAAAAAGAAAAGGACATAATGTAAATTATTGATGAGGAACTAATTTGACCTCTCATGACCTTTGAGATAACAATTAAACCACAAGATGATTAGGATAAAAATGTGTAAAGGTACAAAAAGTGATTTCTTTTAAATTAACTAATTAAGACTCTTAAAATGTTGATAAAATGGGTTATATTTCCAAAAAGATTAACGGGTTATTCCAAATAAAAAAAATCATACCAATATCTAAAGAAGTAGGATGATCAATGTTAACATGAATTGACATGATCTGAATGAGGAAATGAGGGTTATATAATAAAGTATTTACTCAATATCAAAAATAAAAAGTATAAGAAAAATGAACATGAAATACTTAAATGTATAAAACTTGAGTTCAAGTGATGATTATCCCCCCACAAGAAATACAAGCGATGAAGCTATCAAGTGTATCATGTCTTTATTCGTGGTTAGTAATGAATTAAAATCAATTTCTTATCCATACTCAATGTCTTCTTCCTCATTTTATTTTTTTCTTCAAATCACAAAAGTTAAGATGATTTAATATATTATTGTGATCTAGTTGAAATAGATTATTGAGAACAAACATCAATATACCAAGTGGTGAAATATAAGTATAATCAAGTATAAAATGAGAAGGATCTACTTGATATCAAAAATAAATTAATTATTATCAAAATTAAATGATAAATCTAGTATGCTTGAATTAAATTTATCTATATATGATCCCAAAAAATATATTATTAATTTGACCCAAGGTGAAAAAATTTATATAATATTTTTGGCACTCAATAACATGTAAAGAATTATTTTGGATTTGGTTTTTAAAATAAATATGTCTCTTTGAAAATGATTATTATAGGATCGAAATTATGAATATAAATGCTAAATTTACAAGAGAGGGTTGAATTGTATACTTTAAAAATTCCTTTATAACCTTTAATGTTTAGTTTAACAATGTTTCGACAAACATTCATAATACCTCTTCAAGAAACCATTTCTCAAACATTACGAACAAAAGATAAAAACTTAAGAATGATTTTCTTAGAAGAAATATTATACCTTAAAGTATATATAATCTGAAATATAGTCAGAGTAATGGAATTAGAAAGTATAAGAATGTTATACTTTCTAAATTTAACAAAGATAAGATTACAGCAGAAATAAAACAACTTGAAATAGAAAACAAGTAACAACCCGATTCTTTTAATCCAAAGAGAAGGGTATCCAACAAACATGGATAGAGGTTCCTTGATTTATACTCTCAAGAAAGTTTGTCTTACCCAAACCCGGGTAAGACATCAATCTGAAGGTCAGTATCTATCTTGTTATCCCCACAAGCCCTTGATTTAGAAGGAAATCGGAACCTCTATCTTCTAAACCTGGAAGCCCACGATCAGCATGATTGGATTCTGCACAAAGCAGGTCTGAACAATTTGTTCACACCCAAACAAGTTGTTCACGACATCCGCATGAAGCACTGAGTGTTGAAAGATCATCTATCTCTAGAAATAACTTTACATCTTTTTCATATGCGTCATGTTCATCCACTCTTCACATTGTATCCTTCTCATTCAAATGAACTAATATTTATAGGAAAAGCTTCCCAATAGATAGTTCCACTCCAATAGTCATATTTTCCTTAAATTTTGGAGGGACCTGGTCAAGTGTCAAACATGAAATGTTTATTTTGTAACATATTGTATGACATTGTTTCAAGTATAAGAAATGATGTTAAGTTAAAGAGGAGTTTTATTTAAGAAAACGTGGAATCTGATAACATTGGAATGATACATTTGAATAACTCTAACATTATTAAAAAAATAGGATTCATCATTATCAAGAAGACAGATTCATAGGAAAAACATCATCAAGAAAATTGATTCATACGGAAAAGTAAATCGGACTGTGAAAATGGTACCTCGTCTGTTCCAGAATCGGAATAATAAAATCGGAATCACTTATAAACCGGATTTGGTATCTGAAAGACGATATCACTTATACACCGGAATCAGTATTATAAAAACAGTATCACTTATACACCAGAATAGGTATCATAAAAACAGTATCACTTATACATCATAATTGGTATCATTAAAATGATATCACTTATACACTGGAATCGGTATCATAAAAATGATATCAATTATACACCAGAATCGGTATCATAAAAAACAGTATCACCTATACACCAGAATCAGTATCATAAAAACCGTATCACTTATACACCAGAATCAGAATCATAAAGACTATATGAATAATCTGTAATTTTAATAGAATTTAATAATACATCTGTAAGTATAATAGAATGAAAATTCTAGATCTTAAGAAAAAAACAGAACTTAAGAAAAAGACAGAACATAAGAAAAAGACAGATCTTAAGAAAAAGTTTTTGTGATTTTAAAAACATAAATCCCTAAGGAATGGAGAAGTCGTAACATAAACATATTGACACAACAATATCCCCCTTTTTGTAATGCACAAAAACATTTCTAAGTAATAATATATTGACTTATATAAACAAGTATGAAAAACTTATCTCCCCCTTTGAATTAAATTTCTGATGAATGTGACTAACTCCCCATTAAGTTATGTTTCCCAAGAATCGTATTCTTGATCTTTAGTGTCTGGTTTTCTTTCTTAAAAAAATGTCTCCCCCATAGAAAAGCATCTCCTCTTAAAAGAAAACCCCCCATACTTGGTCATTATCCTTTCTTACCATACTCTCCCAGAATATATTCTCCTCCTTCGAGATCTTCATTGAATTCTTCCTTTAAATAATTTATCCCCCATTTTGATCTTCAAAAAGTGGAAAAAATAATGGAGAATAATAATATGTACTTGTAAGGTTATGAAAACATACATTCAAAAACAAAAGAAAGATATTCAAGAAGCTTCTTAACGAAATTTTGGAAATAAAGTTTAGATTACAACAAAACATCGGAATTTCAAATAAAACCCATTTATCCTTCTTCTTCTCAGACAATATTTTCTTTATCAAGGATTTAATTTTATTCACATCCTTCTCAACTTATTCAAACTTATTCAACAATATCTTCTAATCATAATTCTTATTTTCTAATGACAAGATTCTTTCTTCTTGAGCAGCCAACTTTTTCTCAAATTCTGCTCTAACTTCCTTCTCACTACTTACAGATCGGGTAATGAAATTGATTTGAAAAGCCTTCTTAGAGATTGATGCCTTTACCTTGTTGAACTTCGTTTCAAAAGTATTGAATGCTCTATTTTTTTAATCCATGATGTCACTAAAAGGTCTTAGCTCTTCATTGATAGTTGTAGTGTGGTTAAAGACTTTCTAACAAGTTTCCTTCTGTGCTTTGTAATCAAACAAAATATTACAAAAGTCTACTTCTTGCTTGACCACCATGTCCATAAGAATATTGGTCGATTATATCTTTTGATTCAGAGTTTCTTGCATCAGTTGACTCCAGGAATCTATGTTTTCAAGAACTGGAATGGTGCTGACCAACTTTCTTAAAGATATCTTGACAAATTCATGTCCAACTGATGATGAGGATTCAGAACCTGAAACATATTTTGCCTTCTAAGATCCTCTTGTAGTTAAAGAAACTAATTTTTCTATTCTATTGGAGGACATATGAGGTATTTCTTTTTTTGATGAGGCAACCAAAACACTCTTTCCTTTGAATGGATTTTGAACTAGAGATTGTTCATTAGATACTCGGATAACATTATGATCTATTTGGTCATATTATTCTTCTTGAAACTCTTCTTCTTCACCACCTTGATGATCAAACTCTTCTTTCTCTTATTATTCCACTTCAATTCCAATTTTTTTTTATTCTTCAACTTGTACTTCTTCCTCAATTTCTATTTCTTCCTCAACTTCTACTTCTTCCTCAACTTCTTCAACTTTTTCTTTGACTAGTTCTTCTGAAACAGATTTAGAGACTGAACTCGAAGGAGTTCCAATGTATTCTTCCACTTCCCTTAAAATATCATCATAATCTTCTTCAGCTATCAGATCTTCTATTTCAAGAACCGGTTATAATAATGATAGAACATTCTTGGATTTCTTGATTTCATGAGTGACAAAAGGCTTCTTATAAAGAACTATAGGTTTAGGAACTTCTTGAGATTTTTTTTCTACAGATTTTAGTAAAGACTCACAAACTTGTTCTTCAAAGGATTTCTTCATTAACTTCTTATTCTTCTTTTATTTCTCAATATTTTCAGCTTGATTTATTTTCAAGGCCTTAGAATCTAAAGGAATTAAGCCAAAGGAAGGATCTAATTCCTTTATGGTATCCGCCATTTCTCTCCACATTGTATCTTTTTCATCGGAATAGGCTTTTGATTTCTTTGCAGGAGGAGGTGACGATACTGGGACATCATAAGCTGGTACTAGCAAGTCTGGATCATCAATTTTTCCTTTCTTGGGTACCAATTTTGATGATTCTGGAACATCTCCCTTGTTCTGGAAAACCATTCCTTTAAAACGTTTGGATTCCTATAAAAACTCTATCATCATCATCCTTAGAGTGTCATCACTGAGAAAAAAAAATCCTAAAAGACTTTGATAATGATCGGCATGGGACATTAAACTCTTGAAGGAACATAAAAATTATCTTGGAGATAGTTTCTATATACATATGAATTTGAAATCTGATGAATCCACCTTTTACTGCCTGGATGGTGAGAAAGATGTACTTCAAAAAGTTAATCTTCCCTAAATTAATGAGAACATATAAAAGAAATATATCAAATATTTTTAGAGAGTCCTTATCTCATTTTATTAGGATAATAAAGCCTTGAATATGGAGAGCTTACATATTGTGGTTTGTTGTAAGATTTATAATTTTTGGATTGTTAACATACCTGAGAACAAGATAATCCAAAGCATTGGATTTTTGAAAAGAACCTTCCTTCTCTGAAAGTTTTTGAGAGAAAAGAATAGCTTCCCCTTCATACAGAATGTTAAGAACATTTTCTGCCATATTATAGGGGATTGTATGTGTATTATCATAACATTTGAACTTAAACAGATCCTTACCATCCTTTTGGAAGAAAGTAACATATTCATATAACTGAAAAACCAGTTCATGGTAAATGGGATCCTAACTTTTCTCTTTATCCACACAAACACTTTCCCATCCATTAGTTCTTATCACCTTAGAGATAAGTGAGTCGTATTTTTTAAAGAAGTTAGAGAAAATCAGACTTTCCCTAAAGATTAACCAATCCTTTATTTCCTTTCTAGTCGGTATCTGGTCTACTGAGGATTACGGAGTCATTCAGGGTGATAAAGACAAATTAATTGGAATGAAACCATTGATAGAAATAGAGCTTCAACATAGATATTGGTAAGGATGGTGCGACACTTAAATGAGACACCCCATATATAGACGAGATTATGACCTTTCAACATCTATAAAGTAATAAAACGGCTAAAAAAATTGATCTGATCTAACCGTTGAAGATGATTAAAAAAATATGAATTCTGATCTTTTTGTAGTAAGGTAAACTAGAATTTAAAATTTTGAAAATCCAACAACTAAAACATAAGGTAATAAAATAAAGAGTAAGGAAGTATACCTTTTGCAATACTCTATGTAATTTATTGATATTATAAGAATTCTCTTTAATGTTTTAAAATCTGGGATTTCAATATCAAAATGAATAAAAAAACAAAATTTTCAATACCGAAATTTTCAATACCAAAATTTTCAATACCGAAATTTTCAATACCAAATTTTCAATACCAAAATTTTCAACACTGAAATTTTCAATATTGAATTTTTCTTAGAAAAACAAAGAGAAATAATGAAAAAATATTAACAAAATTCTTATGAAAATAATAAAAAACAAGCGACCATGTGTACTCCTCCTGAAATAAGGAGTAATTTAATGTCAGTAGATGGTTTAAACATGAAGTACATATGAATGATTGCCTTACATAGAGCATCCCTTTATTATGTTTAATGTATTAAAATCTATCGGAGGAGAATGGTTTCTTGAAAATATTAGCAAGTTGTTCTTGTGTTTCGATTAATTGAAGAATAATATCTTCTTTAAGTGTCTGATCCCAAAGAAAGTGATGTCTAATATATATATGCTTTGAACGAGATTGATGTGTAGGGTTTTCACATAGGGCAATGGCACTTGTGTTATCACACATTATTTGAGTCTTAGTAAAACTCATACCATTTTATGTGTGAGTGTGTTGCATCTACAACACTTGAGCACAACAACTTCCCCCTGCTACATATTCAGATTCAGCAATGTAAAGTGCTACAGAATGTTGTTTCTTGCATGACCATAAAACTAAGGAATCTCCTAATAAGTGAAAATTTTCAGATGTACTTTTTCTATCCATTTTACAACCACCTAAGTCAGCATCTAATAAACATTTATGTTCAAAATTATTTCCAGAGGAATAAAAAAGTCCCAAATCTAAGGTCCCCATTAAATAGCGAAAAATACATTTTACTACCTTTAATTGAGATTCATTAAGATAGTCTTGGAATCTTTCACTTAAGAATTCTGAGAATATTAAGCCAGTTCGACTAGTTGTTAAGAAAAGAAAACTTCCTATCATCCCTCTATAAGATGTCATATCCACAGGTTTCCCTGCTTCATCAATATCAAGAGTATTAGAGGTTCCAATAGAAGTACTTATACTCTTAGCATTATCATACCTGAACTTCTTAAGAATATCTTTGATATACTTATGTTGAGATATGTAAGTTCCCTCTAGTTTTTGAGAAATTTTAAAACCAAGAGAAAATGTTAACTCATTCATCATACTCATCTCAAACTCAGATTTCATAAGATTCGCAAAGGAATCAGTTAAGGATTCCTGAGTTGATCTGAAGACGATGTCATCATAAAAGATTTGGAAAATCAAAAAAACATTATTATTTTTCTTAATTAAAAAGGTTGGACCAGCTGTTCCCAAAACATAGTTATTTTGAAGCAAAATCATGAAATTCTATCATACCAAGCTCTAGGGGCTTGTTTAAGTCCATACAGAGCTTTGGTATGTTTCTAAACATTATGGAACCCAAATTTCATAAATAAGTTTTGAAACATTTATAAATGTTATTTGAAAAACATTATTTTTTAAATCATAATACAAAAATTATCTTATGGTTACCTTTTTATATTTTTCTAAAAATATTCATTTTATATGAATAGTGGGAAATGTGGGATCTTAATTAAAAAATATATTTTCATTTAAAAAATTTATAATAATAAATTATATTATGAATTTTATTATTTTAAAATATGTTTAATAGTATATATTTTAATACAATTTAGTGCATTTTAATCATTTTCATATTGAATTTATATTTAAAATATTTCTAAACATTTAAACGTCTTCTCTTTAAAAACCAGCTTTCTGGCTGCGCCTTTAGGATTAATTTTCAATTATTTTTTTTTGATAATGTGAACTTATTATTTAAGAATTAACTGAATATTTAGAATAATAATAATTAATTATCAATAATATGTTAAACCTGATGTTTTTACCAAAGTAAATATTGAAAATAGTAAAAAGTATTTACCGTCATTAACGTAAAAGTTGGTTTATTGGGAGATTAAACGAATATGGTCGGGGTTAAATTTTCTTATACCCTTTTATAAAAATATTTCATGCTCCTATAATGACGAATAAATATAAAAGGATCTATAATGTTACATTTGGGACCCTTGTGACATATTTAAAATGTACGAGAACTTAATTCATTCCAAAAAATATCATGTCAGTCCGCTACCCAATTTTAAAAAACCACCCATATCCTCCCTTATTCACTCTATAAATTACTTTTTTAGCTAATAAATAACAAAACATGATTCAAAAATACCCTAATATCATCATTGAATCCTTATTTTTGAAAAAGGTAAACCTAGAAGTATTTTTGTTCAATCCTAAGGAGGATACTCGAAGAAGAGTTAACATTCTCCAACAACCATTTCTGTTTTATTTATACCCCCACATCAATCAATTTTTATCATGCCATGATATTATAATTACTTAATTAATATCCATATAAAAATCTATTTTTATGTTATGGTCATGACCTACATCCATCTCCACTTCCATCATATGGGTTAGAAAATCAACAGTTGTGTATACGGAGGACAAACACCTCAAGAAAGGACACCATTCATTTGTCCACTACCACCTCTTGAGGATAAAAAAATGATTGGTATATTTTATATATCATATATATGATTTTTATAATTTTATTAATATTATAGAATTATTATATCACACATACTTTGTTTTTTAAATTTTTTGGAATACGATAAATCCAATCGTGTGTATGGTGGGCTACTGCCTTATGAAGTGATCCAATTCAATCATGTTTTACATGGAAGGTATTAATGATAATTTTAATGAAAATATTTTATAGATATTAAATTAAAATGATTAAATAATTTTAAAATATAACAATTAATTTCATTTCTCTAAATCTAACAGGAAAATGGAATGAGAGTTCTTGTGTACATACAACCTACCGTCTCCCTAAATAGTGTACACCATTTCCTATCACTCGAATCTTCATATTACTATGTATAAATTTATATTAAATTTATTTTATATTTATTTAATTTTTAATAAAAATTATATTATTTAACAATGATCAATATAATAGGACCAAAAATAAAAATAATCATTACATATATGAAAAATAAGGCAGTTATTTCTGAAAACATGACATTAACATGGAATTGTTAATAAAGAGGCAATAAAAAGAAATAGGTAATTATATTTGGTATGAAATATACAATTAAGGTTATTTAATAGATTTTTGATATGAATATATTTATTATATATGATTTTTTAATGTGTTAAAAGGAATTTGAGACTTAAGGTAAGGTATTTGTAGTCTATCCTTTATTTCTCAGAGACATATGCAAATTAAAAACTCAGTTATTTTATGTGGTGTATATAATTAACCTATAACATGATCTATAATTAATTTCATTATTTTAATTTTATTTAATGTTTAATTTTTTTTATTCTTTATTGGGGATTATGATTCATAATATTACTAAACCGATAAATAATTATTATCTCAATTTTAAATTTTTAGACATATGTTATGTTATGATAATATATTTTTTATTATGTCTATATAAAGACTATTTAATATATAATTTATGGAATTTATTTAACCATAAGATATTTAAAGTTTAATTCTGTTTTATTCTTTTGTGGGGATTAGCATTCAATGTACCAAAGTGGTAAGTAATTCATGTTATAATCTCATCATTTGTCTAGATAATTTATAATTATGCTCTTAATGATGAAATATTATCATCCATCTCTCGATACACTCATGAATTTTATTCTATTCCAGTTATTAATAATATTTATGAGTACTAATACCATTTCCACACTTTATTACTTAAATATTAGATAAATGTTTTTTAAGGAAATCTAACTTTATTTCTCCCTTTCGTAAGAAATCCATTTTTTCTAAAGCCGTGTTTTCTTAATATATTTTTAATAATGTTTTATTATTATATTATAATTTTTAAAAGACATATTTACCCATGTTTGATTTTTTTTCAAAAATGTTTTTATTGTAATATTCTTGTAATTTTCCCAAAAATGCACATTTTCATTTTTCCAAAAATGTTATTATAATAATCATTTTATAGTATATGGTATAATCAAAAAAATTTAACATCATGAAAAATTATTTCTTCAAAGGCACATTTATAATTTTTCCAATATATGTTCAGAGAAAATTATTTTCAAAATTTTGTACATTTTAAAACGTTTTTGAATGGTAAAATGATATTTTCCATAAGAATTATTTTAAAAGAATTTTAACATAATTCTTTAAAAGTATATAAGTATATTTTTTAAAAAAGGTAATTTGAAAATAATTTCTATTTTAAAAATTTATTTTCAACAAATATTTATATTCCCAATGAAATGTTCCATGTGATATTTAAAAATCCTACTCCATCTAAGTTGATATCTTTTAAGGATATATATTCATTAATGGGGATATTATCTAAGGATATCATTATTATTCTTACTCTGAATGTCTTTTGTTGATGATGTTGTTATGTTTTTTAATCCTATTTATCTTCGATGATTTATAACATGATAAATATATTATGAAACCCCATTCTTTTCATACAATATGATATGATGAAATTATGAAAGGATTATGAGATCTCTCACATTTCCATTGGTTATGATATGATGAAATATTTATGAATCCCATTTCATTTCATGGGTCAAGATATGATGAATTCTTTATGATATTGAGGAACAGAAGCATGTGATTTTCTATTTTGGATGGTTGGGACCTATTTATCTGTATAATTCATTGGGAAATGATATTTTTTTGATATCAGAGGTTATATGGGTGGATAGTGCATGTCTGTAAAAGTGGGTATATTGGTGGTTATTCCAAACCCGAAATTAGGTACATGAGGTGTCATCCCAAGACTGATGTTAGTACATTGGTGGTTATCTCTATACCATCATATTTTTAATATATTGTTGATATCCTTGATATAATATTTTATGTTCTTATGTGTGTATAAAAAAATGATGTTTTTTATAAATGTCTTTCTTTCATGGCTCATGATATTTGATTACCTTACGATTCAAGTCAGATGAACTGCTAAACATTATCCCATGCATAATTTTTATGATCTTTGAAAGTTTGGGTATGAAATTCATAAGTTATGTTCATTATCTTGTACCCTTATTCTAATATTATGATTTTACATGATCATAGATTGATATCCATTATATTTACTCATACTGAGAATATAAGCTCATCATTTCTTATATTTCATTTCCTAAGGTTATGAATAATTGATTTAAATAGGGTATGTCTATAAAGAGTAGTAAATGGGAAGATATTTTTGGAAACATTGAATATATTTCACCAAATTAGAAGATTGGTTTCTTATTTTCTAATGCAACAAAACTATTATGATCATCAAGAATCTTTTTGTGAAATGTAATTACTACTCATCTAAAAACATTTAATATCTATGTATGTGAATCTTCAGCCCCTATAATGGACATTACATAATTACATAATTATAATTATTTCATTTTTATCCCCTATATAAAATCCTTTATATTATCCTTAAAATTGTATTTACTTCAAATGTATTATACTATATGAAATATAAAAATATTATATTTCAATTATTTAATGTAAATAATTTACATAATCTAAATAAGATATATTTGATATTAATTAATAATTGATAAAATAAAATATCATATTTCTTTTCATATTATTTTACTAAATTCAAAAATTCATCTTTAACATACAAAATAGTAATTAATAAATTTTAATAATTCATAGTTTTAAAAATTAACATTATATAATATTTCCATATTTTTTAATTTATATACCCTTTATAAACTACCCTTATAATTTCAATATAAAAAATTTTATATCTGAATTATAAAAAATTCAATATAATAGAAAAAGATTCATTTTAGTATTAATAATTATTACTATATGATATTTAATTAATAAATGACTCATAAGATAATAACTAATTAGATACAAATAATTTATAATTAGTTTGTCTATAAATGTTTTATAAAAAAATATCCAAAAATATATTTTCCTTTAATTGATAAATAATTATTGATTTAGGTAATTAAATTTATAGTTTTTATTTATCAAAATATATTATTTATAAATTGTATGATGTGGTTAAAATATGTGGAGTTTATAATTTTTATCAATCATAAAAAATACTAAAAATCATTGAAAAAATGAGGTGAAATAGGCTTAGGTCCCATGTTATAATGAAGATCATGAAAAAAATAAATGTATGATATATACCCTATGTAATAAAAAAATTCATGTAAGGGTATATGAAAGAAGAAACTAACATTGGGGGGGGGGTCTCATACCATTAATTTATTTTATCAAGGATTATATAGGATTTATTCATTTTTTATATTTTTCACTCTCTAAAAAAATATCTCAAGCAAGAGTAATAATAGGCTCTCTGACTTTTTTAAGAATTAACCAAGTATGAAATGGTTTCTCACATATTTTGTTAAACCAACATAGAATTGGGCTATATAAGCATTAATATTGTAGTGATTTATTTGGAAGTTATCGCAACCTAAAACAGAATACCTATTCAATTTTAGTATATCACAAACGGTCTTACATCAGATTCAACGAATAGTGTAAGAATAAAAAAGTTAACGTATGATATTAAAGCCTATATTATAACATTTTTATGTGAAAAAATTATTGTAAACCAAACTATAAAAGTTTATATTATGAATCATAACATAAATGTTATCTCATGTATTTTTATAGCCATTAATTTTTGCTTTCATATACTATGATTAGTAATATATTATGTTATTATTTGTAGATTACTAAAGGTATGGAAAATGTTGAGGCTGGTGGAATCCCATTTTAAATTCAATAACAAAAAATAACTAGAAACAATTCTCAATTCAGTTTATAAAATTGAATATGATAGCTAAGTGATATCTAGTATCTTAATTTTAAAACATTATTTCTAGAATAAAATAACATGCATTTTTATTGATACCAATTTTGGGGTAGGAACACATTCTATTAAATAAAAAAATATTACTTGAAATGCATATTACCCCGTAAAAATAATCTATTACCCAAGAACCTGGGTTGTAGAACACTTCACATCAGTAATGGATTTCCTAGGTGGAGAGTTTTGTATCATCACAACTAATACATTAGAGTTCCCAACAAATGTATAATCCTTTATCATTTTCTCTAATACCAATGATGTATTTCTTAGGATTCATTTTCATTTAATAAAACTGGTTGAATAAAATTTAATCCCATAAACCTAATATCTCAATGAATAAAAGTTAAAACCATATATTATATAAAATATAGATACCAGTTTTGTTCCTTACATCAATGAGTTACTATATTTATATTTATCATTGCGAAATTAATGAAGATCACAAATAGGTATACTAAACACATCCCTCCTCTATTGTGTATTTAATGGATAATATTGAATCACTCATCACATGGATAGGACACTCCTTATATTCATGACATGATAGTGTCTCAAAGGGAAAAAATGGCAGGAATTGTTACAACCATGAGGTTGTGATTTAGATTTTATAAAAATAAGTAAGTGTGTTGGATTTTATGAAATATGTTTGAATAATAGATTTATATGGAATAGTTTCTTATATTGAAAAATTATTAATATTATTATTACCATATACATAGAAAACACATTTTTTAGTTTTGAATACGTCATCCATGTTGTAATGGTTAAAAGATAATAAATGTTGATGATGTTATGAATTAGTTTTGTTGAAAAATGCATATAGAAATTGTAATGGTGATGTGAGTGTTCTTGATATTAAGATATTTGTAATTGGTTGTTCAAAATGTTTTTATAAATATTTATTCTATTTTTTGTAAGGAGGGTATCAATGTTCTGGGATTTGAAAGAAGATATAATATTCTTAATGTAATCATAGATGTAATGTACAAGTTCTCATTTGAAACTTTTTGAAGTTTAAGAATATGATTAAAAAATGGAAGTGTATTATTTATCTAAGCTATTTGAATTTCAAAATTTTTAATAAACTGTAGTTTCCTAACCTAGATATATATACTTTATATTGGGAGTTGCGTAAATTAATTTTTGAGGAAAAAAATAAACACAAGAAAGGATAACTGACCTAGTATACATAATATGTTATAAATGATATTCAATTTTTTATAAATATGGTAAATTGATAATGGAATTAATCCCCAAATTAGTATTTACTATATTTAATTTTAGGATGTTTTTGGTGGAAGGTAGTTGAAAGATAGAAAATGAAAAACCTTTTTAAGATATTAAGATGTTGTATTATATCATGAAAATGATGATTAATATTCATGGAACATGAGGAAATGGGAAATATTGAACCTAAATATTCATATAACTTTTTTCGGAGTCATGTATATTTTTTAAAATCATGAAATTGGCATAATAAAGTTTATATTTCTATGTTTAATATATTTTAAAGAGGTAGCCAAAATATGGAAGAATCAAGGAAGTCTCTGATAATAATTAGTGTTGATAGGATTATGGTAAGGTAAAGAGGATTTAACCTAGTAGTTATATTGGTGTTTTTTAAGTTTAATGTCTATGGAAAACATGGTAAAATTTGGTGTTTTTTTATCCCATCATAATATACATCAGTCTAACTCATAAGGCATATTCCCTTTGTGATTTTTAGTGAAGGATCAAATTAAATATAGATTGCATGATTTATTCCTTTAGTTTAATCATCCAATTTCATATCATTATTGTAACGATTGTGGGATAATGTAGAATATCATGCTAAGATTTGGGAGGAATATTTAGTCATATATTTGGTGTTTTAAATATAGGACTTGTTCCATTTTATTGGATCCTGTAATTTACTATGGTTACACTAGGATATGTTTCTCTCAGGCCTGTATGCATGTGTTTGTTGACTTATTAGTGCATGATATTCAAGTGTATATTTTTTAGGAAGCAAAATTTAGATAATTAATTTAGAATATTTGAAATGGATTTAGATAATGAATTCTTGTATGATTTATGGATTAAAAAAGTAAAAAAGATGAAAATAAATCAAATGAAAATTTGTTTAATTTTGTAATTAATTTATTTTCTATATTTAAAATGTGATAAATTTATAATGTGATATTCTATAATTATATAACATGGATTAAAAATTATTTCAGATGATAATTGGGTAAAAATGAAAAATAATGATCATGAAACTGATATGGATTAGGTTTTTCATATTCAAATATTCAAATAATAACATCATTTATATTCATTGAGTTTATAAGGAGATAAGACAATGTGAATGTGATAAAAAATGATAGTATTGAAAAATGTATCTCTCAAAGAAAATAAATAAACAGATTTTGAGAAAATCATTCCCCACTATTTTATAAGAAATGATATTAAGTATAGAGCACATTAATATTTTCATATATGGTTCATGAGGTTAAAAAGAAATACTGTGACCATATCTAGTTTTGATAGGAAAGTGCGAAATTAGATAATTCTAGTGAATATTTATCTATATCCCAAGGAAAAATTGTGGATGTTTTGATATTGTGGAAAAGATACCCAACCCTCACATTTTTCTATTCATCCCATCAAGATATTAAGTTTATGAGTAAAAATAATATATATTTTAAAGGAATATCTACCTACACTGAAATATGAAATATTCAAACATTTCTATACTCAACACTAAGAGATAGTCATGTTTATAAACTATTTAGTAATATCCTCAAAGTATTTTGTACAGGAGAAGAATGTGGATTTACATTTTGGATCATTAGTGTGACTTTCTATAATCAATAAATAGTCGTGTTCCATGTGTGATGAGTGAACAAACACAAAAAATATAAGGGATCATTGGAATAGAGTGACCACAACTGGAAATCTATCCCCTAACTAGTGTAGTGGTGGATTTAGAACATCAACACAATATCAGTGTGTCATCCCTGTAGAAAACCAAATGTGATGACCAAATTAAAATCCTCTTTTCATGTGAAGGATTTTATTTCTAGAATATTTTTATATATTTTATTAAAATTCTTTTTGTAATTTATAGGTTTAACACATTTCCTACCAATTTTGGAAGAATATCTTAAGAGAAAGAAATTAGTAAAAGAAAAATGTTTAATTTTGGAAAGACAATGATTCACCCCACACCCTTAGGGTGTATTGGGTAGTAACAAGTGTTATTAAATCCATAAATTTATGTCTTATATTTCAATATCTAAATATATTTTGTATTAAAATACATAACATATCATTTTAAGATTATCTTCAAATGAAATTTACAAGAAAACAACTAACTATGTTACTGTTTTTGAGATATGGAAGGCATCCAAATATATATATGGAAATATAATTAATATAGGGGTTATGAAGGTTTTATCCTCAATTTTGATAAATATTACCATATATTAAATGTAAATAAGAGGAAGAAAAAGAATTATACTCTTGGTAAAATGAACTCTCTTAACAATTTAATCTATAATGAACATATTTTTTAATCTATTTTTAACAATTTTTTTAAAGATAACATCAAATATAGTAAATCATAATAACATTTTCATAATGATAAAATTATATATACAAATAATAACATGGAAACTAAATCAATTTTCCAATATGAGTGTTTTTCATACAATATAAATGATGATATCCAATCCTTATAAGTAAAGGAGGATCAATTCTGAATCATTCATAAAGTATAACTTACATTCATAGAATATATAAATAAGTAGAATAAAATTTTATAGATAGTATGGGTGGTGGTAAGCCTTGAAATAATTAAAATTGGTGAAAAGATGAATGTCTAAATCTATTTACTTGAAGACATTTTACAATAAATTGATATATAAATCACCATATAGGAAGAGATGAAATAATGTATTATCTATCTCAAGACACTTATTTAAAAGATGATAAAGTATTGAATCAATGATAGTTCTATAATAGGAAACATCGATTCCCAAATAAAGTGGAAATAAGAGAAGATCAAATAACATGTGTTAAATATTAGATCCTCGTGGGGAAATAAAATATCAAATGACCCTTCATAGTAGCCTTAGTGAGTGGAACATATTGAATTTAAAATTTGTAATTAGTGAAAAATAAAAAATATTATTACAAAAATCTAGAGGTAAAGGCTCTATAAATTAGGTAGTAACTAAATGTTACTTCAAGGGATGACTGGGGAATACCATGTCTTTGTTTCTAAATGAACATGGATTTAATAGAAGAAATAAATTTACAGAAATAACACCTTAACTACTAAGTGACACTATGATGGATGGTTTTTGTGAGAGATTTTATATTTTTCACTAACCATGGACTCGTGGATATATATTTTACAATTAAAAGAGATAAAAATTAAGAAATAATTCCTCTATTGTTATTGAAATCGTAATGATAAATTGATATAAAATAAGATCTTGAAAGATCGAAAATAAATTTACTATTATGGAGTAAAAAGGAAGAGGTCAACATTTGGTACACCAAGAACCAATATGGATACACTTATAGGATCCCCCATCCCAGGAAACAATTTAAATTTGGAAGAGACCGGAGGAATCCATACTGGTTTTGAGAAAGGTATAAGTAACCTAGAAGAATAATTCAAAAGAGAAAAACAATTATAAAGTGATTATAATGACCATTAAAGGATAATGATAAGATATATAACCCAATTTTCTCATAAATATCACCACAAATATATAGGTGAAATTTTTTATATAGATGAGGATGAATGATGAATGGTGAAAAAATGCATCAATGGAGGATACATACAAATTCTATATTATTCAAACAACCAAGATGAAACTAATGAAAAGGAAACAAATGAAACCCAAAAAAACATATTGGATGATGATTTCCATGAGAGTTTATCACCTAAAGGAGGAAAAATATAATTTCATGGGATAAAGATGTAAATAAAGAGTTGGTTACTATGAAAAACAATAATTCTCAACTTGAGGATTTACAAAGGTACCCAACACCCCAAGAATTATTTTTAAAATATTGATGGTTGATGTAAAGGATTCAGGTATAGAAATAAACCATGGGGTTTTTATGATCTAAAAAGGGAATCATGCAAAAATAAGGGTCATAATTTTTAAAGTTCATAAATGATAACAAGACTAAAGAATTTATTTATCAGTTTCACATTTAAACTAGAATAAACAAGTGGTGTTAAGTAATATTTTTGGTTTATGTATGCTAAATCTATAAATACATGAATAATAGCCTTATGTAGAGATAATTGTGTGTCATATCCTTATTGAAAATTTCTATTTGTATTAAAAGGAATATTTTGACCAATAAGTGATGCAAGGATATATCTACAGTTTTATATAAATAATAAAATAAGGATTAGATATCTTAATTTGATAAGAAATAGTTTTTCCACGAAACTTATGGTTTATTATTATACTGAAAATTTTGGTATTTATTATTTACCTGTTTGGTTAACACAATAAACAATAAAATTATCCCATAACTAATAAGTTGTGTCCCTATATTGATGAATGGATCAAAAAATATTTTGAAAATTAAGGGGAGTTAATGATAAAAATTCAATGGCTTTTGAGCCTCATCAGGTGAAATATAATCCCGTTCATGAATGTATAACATGTATATCAAGTGGTATCATAAGTTTATTAATTAAATTCTGTATCAATTGATTATATAATAGGTATAAATCGCGCAATTGGTTCTTTATAATTTATTTTCTAATTATTTTGGTGAAAATAAGACTGAAATAATATAATGGTTTAAAGGGATAAAATAAAAATAGAAAACTAAATTCATAATAATTTACAGAAGTAGGTTAGTGACATTAAAATCTGTGAGGATTCATGCATAAACTCATGTATCTGACCCTGAGTTCTAACTAAATTGGATTAGATGTTTTTAGTAACTCAAATTCAAGATTTAGATTCATTCAATGATATATTTAATAGGTAATGTATATGGTATTGTGAAATGGTTTCTATTATTGTTAGTCAAAATTTTTGATTTAATTTTATATGAAAGTTAAATTATTTTTTCCCAGTATGAGTCCCAATGGATAATGTAAAACATTTTTGTCCAACTAGTGGTATCAAAAAGTGGTTGGAACAAGTGGAATTATCTATAAGTATATATATTGGAATCTAGAGTCTCATGAGTGTTAAAATAATCCCATGATTTAATCAATAAGCATTTTAGATAGAATATTATGCCCACCAGTGGTGTATATGGATAAATGACCATGATCTATATTTTATGGTTGAGTTATTTTATGCGAGATGTGAAGATGATACTATTCTGGAAAGAAGTCTTGGTATACCAATAGCAATGAGGCTAGAAAAGAGGTTCATGAAAAAATGTTAGAACAAATTCTATCTATCTGGATAAAAAATCCTTCTAGAGTATTTAATGTCTATCTAGATAAAAAATTATACGTAAATGTTTTTAGAAGAGATATAAAATTTCTTAATTATACTTGTTAGAGAACCCCTTTTTAATATACATACCATGGTGGGTTGAACTGGCCCACTTACCCCAATAAAGATAAAATATATAGGATGATACATCATGAAAAAATATGGATAAACTCTAATGTTAAGAACATTTAATGGAAATTTAAGATAGAAAATCACCTTTTGAATATATTCTAAAAGGGTGAGAAAATAAGATATAAAATATAAGGCTAGGAATAAATTTTGATTAAAAGATAATGTGGGATAGACCATATCCATACCATTAATGTATATGGAATTTTTGAATGTATTTTAAAAAAATATAATGAGTAAATTATAAACCCGAGAGGTTGGGAGTCATAGTTTTTTACAATAATTATATTTGTTAGATTTATTGAAAATTAGATGATGAATGTATTTAAAAGTAACTCTATCATGGATTTAGTAATTAAGAATAATATGGAAAATACATGGTTGGAAGAAACATTTGGTGTTTATGATGTATAAATTCCTAGAAAATTGACTCAGGATTATAATGATTTATGTTGTTGTGAGTTGGGTTTATTGAACTATTTCTATATATATAGTGATAGATATGTGACTATTAATGAAATTTAGATATTTGGAATTAATGGTTTGATGAACTATGAAAAATTTGTTGTTTGATATATTTATAAAGGGAGTAACTATGTTATAGGATGTTTGGAGATGACTTAAAGGACAAAAAGTGGCTGAAAAAGGACAGTTTGAATTTTGGTTTCAGATTTGTTGGATTCGGTATGATATTTTGAAAATTTTAAAACTGATAAAAAAATATTTTTATTTAACATCTATGGAAAATTTATGGAGGTGTTCGTTGAATGTGTAATATATTCTTCAAGTTGTGAAAAATATTATGGGAGACCAAAAAATACCACAAAGAGAGAACACACCCTGTATGTGTTAGATTTTAGGGAATTTGTCTCTGTTTTTTTTAAGATGATATGTTGATAAAGCCACGTATCATCAAATAAGTAAATTAAATATTTTATTTCCATTTTTTCTAAGAAAGATAAATGATTTTAAATTCCACCCATGTGAAAGATATTTATATGAGTAAAAATATCTATTATAAGAAGTGTAATAGGTATGAAAAATTATGAAATGAAAAACACATAACCCTATCTATATATGTATCATTTTTTAGAGACTAATATGGTTTTTGAAAGAGGAAAAATTGAATAAATAAGATTTTATTTTTGTGTGTAATATATTTGGAAGAGTTATCCAAAATTTTGAATAGCTGTGGAAGTCTATTGTTTAGTAAACGGCTTGGGGAAGCTTCTTAAAGGGTATCAATATTTAGTGTATAACTCACCATGCTATTTCATAATAAAAACATCTTGGTACTAAGGATAAAATATTAATGGTCACTCATACCATTGTAATATTTATCAATGAGATACATAAAGTAAATTCACTTTATGTTTTTTAGTGAAGACCCATATTGAAGAAAGATCATAAGAGTCATTCCTTGGGTAAATTCATTAGATTATATATCACTATAGGAATATTTTTGGGATAATGGGAGAGGTCATTCATGTACTAAGTAAAATTATGTGCTGAACAGTTTATTTAATTAAATGAAACCATATCTTTTAGTTAATCTACTAATTTACTATGGTCACACAATTAGTTGCACCTCACATGACTGCATGCATGGGTGAGCTGAGTCAACAGTAACTGATATTCAAGTATCAATTTTTCAAGTAGGAAAACTAAAAGAATAAAATGACTATAGATCAATTATAATTCAAAAAGGAAGTTTTGAAAATCTTATGGAACATCTATATTAAGTATTTGGAAAGATATTATTTTATAATTTTGTTAATAAAAAGAAATATTTTGTTTGAGTTCCCATATTTAATATATGAATAATATGACATGAGGTATAATAATAAGTATTTCATATGAAGAACAAAATCAGTTTAGAATTATGAAAAAATGAATAGGATTGACCATGATACCAATATTAGAGGAGGATATCAATATTTGAATATTCATAAAATATCTTCGTTGATATGTTTTTGAAATATAAGGAGAGAAGAAGAATAATATAAAGTGATCAAAATTTCACGTCTCAAAATATTTTCGTGTTAATAGAAATATAGATTAGGTGTTTTATCATATTAATCACATTTGTTTCATTAAAAAACATAAGAATAAGAAAAAAAGAGTTTGGAACTAATTCTATATAAGGTATCAGAAGAGAAGATGGAATAAAAACTCCATATCTGGTCTCAAGAAGAAAAATTAAGAAGATAAATACCTTGAGGAATTCTATTCATTAAGTTATACAATTAATTAATTTTTATACTATCAAAGAAAAAGGATAAATCCTAAAACTGAGAAATTGATCCCATCTAAAATTTAAAAAGAGGAGTGTTGATAGTATTGATTTCAAAGAAGCATATACCAATATTTTAATATGAAACATTAAAATATTTATATGATGAACAAACAGATTCCCACATGTCTATAAAGTATTTCTGAAAATACCATGTATAGTAGTCTAGAGAAGATGTTTGAGTTCCCCTTGTATTTTTATTGTATCATTTTGAAATCAATAAAATTTAGCATGTATTGCATGAGGAGTGAATTGAACAAAAAATTTATAAGGATTTGAACTTTAACATTATGTGTCCATGACCAATCTTGTATCTTCTTTAATAGTACCTTCAGGTATTTTTCAAATCCTCATTTCATCAATGTTTGATCCTCTGATGAAGATATCTGTAGTGAACCATATAAAACCCATCTACTGTTGTTCATGTTTTACTTCGCAATATATTGGTTCTTATTCTAACGAAAATTACATTATGAGGGATTGGTTGAACACCATTACTAGAAACTTGAAACAACAGTCATAAAAGAATAATAAATTATTAAATGGAAAAATATTATTTTAGGAAAAACATTAATTAACCACCCTAGGGTGTTTTGGTTCATAACATGGGTAAATGTTGTTTATAAAATCTAGATCACGGTAGGATCATGTATTAAAATTTAAAGGTAGATATTTCATCACTATCCATTTAAGGTATGTGGATTTAAAGAATGTATTTTCATTAAATAAAACACATTAACTCACCACATGATATTATCCACCTTGTCTCATTATCCCATGTCCTTAAAAGTCATCATATTGGGGTACAATTCCTATATGGTATTTATCTGAAAGCATATAACCCCTAGTCAATACATTTAGATATCATGTTTTAACATTATATAATAACATGTTTGTATCATGGTATGACTCCTCAAATCCACTAAAAATTGTGGTTTAGCCTATTCCATAGACTATGGGACGCATTAGATAACCTTGGGGATAAAAATAACCCCTCAACCTTACCCTAGTGATTGAAACCTTCCCTTTGTGCTATGATAAAAGCTACAAGACCTAGCACCCATTTTCATTGGATATTTTTTCACTATGGGTCACTACCACATAACGTTAATAGTCCTTTTAAGGGGAATAATAATCATATAGTATTTATTTAAAGGTGTGGAATATACCCACATCATATGTGGGGCTCAAAGATTCACACCACATCGTGATCTAGTATGTTCATAGTGTGAAGTTTCATAGCTAAGAAGTAGGGTGGCTAATATCATTGAATGATCCATTGGGAGAATTATAATACTTTACATTCAATAAAATTAGAGGGCTTAAATAATATATATAATCTAGAGGTAGTTATGAACCCCATATTAATGGATGTGGACTCTATATACTGTTCTTGTGGAATTCTTGATCCTTGGATGGATTTTACTCAAATAATAAGTAATTTTTTTTATTAAAGCCTTTGTTTTTTAATTCTATATAACCTATAGCTAAATAATTTTCCACATGTTTCATCACATGAAATGTTTAACATAATGAAAACAAGTGCATATGGTTTATTGAAAATTATCATTTATTATTTCACATCCTATATAACAACAATATATCTTCCGATACAATAGGATAAAATAATTGGTATGATATATATATTTAATTACTTAAGATTTACCCAATGAAATTCATATGGTATACCTAAAAATAATGCATGGCATACAATATGTCATAAACCAATTTGGTCCACCCCTTGGCCTAGAACCCAAGTCATACCATGGTAAGTCCCGAGGGAAATTATTAATCCCCGAGGGGGGGGGTTAGAATATCTAATGTTATTAAAATAAACTATATGGGAATGATTTTTCATGACAAAAATAATAATATACACAAAACATCCCCATAAAATTCTGACATGGAAACTCTTTATGTTTGAAAATCTCTTGAAAAAAATAATTAGTTTCATAAATTTATAGAGATGAAGTATACAAAAAATATAAAATAAATCCTAATATAAAAAAAATCCATCTATAAATTTATAAATGAAACAACCTATGTCGAATAAAAAAGGAAAATTACTTAGTCATATATAAATAAATACCCCAAATTATCCACCTCCATGTGTAAATAAATAACTCGTTTTCTTAGAATCATTATAAAAGTATATGATTATAACTCAATGCCAACCAAAAACCCAAAAAATACAAACTTCATTCCTAAATTTATAAATTGGAATGAAAAAAAAATCCTAGTATATACCTTCCCACCTCACTCCATGCATAATATTTTAAAAAAAATTCATATCATTATTTTTTAGGGATACAATTATAATGATATTATTTCAATTTTATTTAAAAAATAACCTAAATCCCTTTTTAATGCCATAATTTGAAAAAACTAAACAATTAATTGATTTTAATCAAAATAATATTTAAAATTATTTTAATTATAGTGGAATCCATTATAACAGAACAATTTGAGGGAAAAATTAGAAACACCAAGATTTAAAAACGAAAATAAAGACAATCCACCACTAGATTTCTTTTTTTAGAGATATTAAAACATTCCAAAAAAAACCTAAACATTGAAATAAAAAAACATTCTTTAAAAAAATTATTTTAAAATTTTTTTTATTGATTTTGAACACTTTAACAAAGAAAATGGATATAAATATAATATTAAAAAATATATTAATTTTTCTAAGAATAATACATGAGAATTAACATGTATAATAATATACTCATATAAATTAATTTATACTAAAAATTAATTCCAATAATATCAGTATAATATAGATATATTGATAAAAATTAAACATGTCAAGGAATAATACTGAAAAAAATATAATCGATATCACTGGAATACACCTAAGGGAACTAATTCTAGGACCATTTAGTAGTATCAAATTAATAACTAGAGAGAACTCTCAATTACGGTAATGAATATATAACATTTTCTCCAATCATAGGGTATATCTCTAAATTTACCTCAAAAGTTTGTGTGTGAACTGAATAAGTGGAGTGGACCTCGACAAGACAAAAGATCATTGGGGTGTCGCATGAAGTCTAAACCATTTATAAAATAGTTATTTAATCGAAAATTTATTTAAATAGTAAATAAAAATTATATCCTTTGAAATGAAGAATAATATTTAAAAGACATACCCCATATCTATATGAGTCATGTCCAAAATAATTCAAATAGTTATTTTTGGAATATATATATATATATATATATTAAATTAAATCCTTATTTAAATTTTGAATCAGTATTTCAATGAGACAATTAAGAAACCCAATCAAAATTCAATTATTTTTTTATCAAACCTTGGATACATATTTTAGAAACCATTTAAATTTATCATACCCTTTTTATAAATTCCACCCAACCACATTCAAAATCAAAATAAATAGAATCCCAAAAATACACACCATGTAGTCATCAAAATGTCAGACATTAATAAACAATATTAAGTCCATATTTTAATAATAAATCACTTTCTATAAAAATTTCAATTCTCATTCATTTGAATTAGTATAAAATCAACATACTCCTTTGTATGAGAATATTCCATTATAAAATATATTAAAACACTATATTAAACATAATCCAATATAAGAAAACCATTTTATCACTCAACATAGACACTTTCCTATTTGCATGGGGAAAACTAAGAGATAGGAAACAATTAGTTAAAGTATAGTAAATTATATTCCCATTAAATAATTTCTAAATTAAATATAAAACATATTTCAAAAGTAGATAGGAAATAAAACGATTTAAATATCAAAAGAATACATAGATCCACATACCTCATACAATGTCCCACAACCTAATTCAAATCTCATAGTGACCTTTCCCTGAGACTTTAGAACTTATCAAAACTATAGACATCCAAATATTTATAAAATTACATTTTAGAAAAATAATTCCGAGATTAAATAAGAATTGACAATCTCACAAGATGACCCAATGAAAACAAAACACTATTCTAATCAAAAGAAAAAATTACCTAAAGAATAAACTCAATATAATGAAAACTTAACCCAAAATTAATTATAAATCATAAATAATTTCTTGTAGGGTCATAACTCAATATAAACAACACGAAATAGCCAAAATATCTCCTCCTATGAGATGAAAAAACTGCTTTTTCTTACATGAAAATTAGATAATTTTAAAGATGAACAACATAATAGTTATAAATTCACAGATAGAAAGGTTTCTAATATTGGGAAAATTAGGATCATTCATAACATCTACATAATAAAACATACAAATTATTAAAATAGTTCTCCTTTATCCACTTGAAACCACTTAAAATCTCTTCATCACAAGTAATCACATAAGGATATACATCAAATAAAGGGGGAGATAATGCCCTATAAGGGGAAGGATAACAGAGTAGAAATAAGGTACATGAATCAATATTACATTTTTGAGAAAATATTTATAATCAATTAATAAAAATGTGATCATCATCATAATCATCAGGATGATATTTGAAAAAGTCATGGAAAGTAGAAATTCATAAAATAGAAGCATCATGTCATAATATTCATATACCACACATAGTTTTGATAAAGGATAACATCATGTCCACACATAACTTATATGAATAAATTATATCATCTTGATTTTGAAAAAATGTATAATATTGTTATTGAATAATACACATAACCTCATGAGGTACAAAACATTACCCAATGCATTATAGGGCTATATAATTTATGTACTATTCATTAAATCATATTATTCACATAGTCATGCATGCCACATATAACATATAATATCATAGTCATGAAATAAAACATAGAATAGAATAGGTTTCATAGGGATTTCATAATGTATATTCTCCAGAATAACCATTTCGGTTCCAAAATTAACAAAAAACGTATTTTCAAAAAACATCATCATTATTTTTAAAAGAAGATACAATTCAAGATGTTTCAAAGTTTCTTTTTGGAAATAAATTATTTTTTTGTAAAAAACATTTGTATTTATATTGAAAATAAAGGTGAAAAAACTTATATCACCAAAAATAAAATGTAAGAATAGACAAATTATATGTATGGAATGTCATAGGAATATCAATACTAAAAATTTCATGAAATAGGGATAACCTAAAGGAAAGTAGTTGGGTTCGAGAATCCCATTACCTTAAAAATTGATTTATTTCATCGATTTTATGAGGCCTTTATAATAAGAATTGGTCTATTAAAACATTAAACTAGAAGTGAATTTTGTTAATTTATGTGACTATTATAACAATTGGATTATATTATTAATTTTAGTTATTGATGTTTAAGCATTTGGACAACATTCTTTCCTAAAAAATTTCTTTTTTTATTCGATTTCATTATATTGATGAAGGTCATTTAAACATATGTATAATTCATTCGATAAGTTTAAAATAAGTAAATTTATAAATTTATATATCATAAATAATATATTATTACACAATTTGGGGTTGTATATAGGTAAATAATTGGAAGAGTGCTCATCGGAGGCTAACCGACCCATAAAAGGACATTATCCAAAGATCGAGAATGGGATGTGTGACAAATTAATATGATATAATATTAATACTGCTAATAGGTTTGAAAAATAATTATAGTTTTAACATATTAATTAATTATACTTATAATATTTTTTTAAAATAGCACACAAAAAAGAAAGAGGAGAGGATAATTGATAGAATGAATTGGAGAGATCATAGTCTATTCTATGTGTTGCTTCTTAACTGAGGCTCTAAACTCTTTTGATGATTGGATTTGGATATATCTAGAACATCCATATATATTGTAATAGTCTTAAAAGTGATTATTTTGGATGATATTTGGATTTGTAATTTGATGTAAGATTTCATTTCCAAGGGGAGAGAGGGAGGTTTTTTTATACTTGAGGATATGGGTATTTCTGAGTTAAAATATTGAATTAAATAATAGATCTAAAATAAAAATTTAAATAGAAATATTTTATACATTATAGGCCATATTTTAATTAAATAATGTGATTTTGTTATTTTTAATCACTTCATAATTGAAATTCACTAGTTTACAGAAATGGAAAGTTGGAAAATAAGAAAATATTATTTTCAGGTAATATTTTAAATCCTAGGATTTGAAAAGTACATTGTAGGTTTTAAATTCATGATTATTGTAAGATAATAACTCATTTATAAAACAATATATGTTTTCGTTGGTCTTCACATTCTATAAATTATTAGGTCATTATTACATCATGAAATATGTAATTCAAGATACACTAGTTATGGAAAAAACAATATTCTTACTATTCACATTAAAATTAAACAATCTATGAAAATTTATAAAAAATCACCCTTAGATAATTATTTCACGAGGATTTAAAAATTATATTAATTTTATCAAAATTATTTTATAAAATTTGTAATTTAAATTTCTAAAATAATAAATTATTATTTTTATGAAATACTTTAAAATATTGATAATTAAAAATGTGGTTATATTTTCTTTGAATTTTTTCGTAATTATATATATTGTATAGAATATAATATTTATATTGTTTTAAATTACTCTTGATAGATATTAGGTAAGTTATATTTTTTTTAATTTTTGGTCAAATTACTATTCTAATGGTCAGAGTAATATTCCACTGATCATATTACTCTTCGAGTGGTAACTTTACTATTCTAATGATCATATTTCCTCCTAAAAATATATCATTATTATTTAATTAAATATTCTATAAATTTTCCATCAATATTATACATTTCTGTTTGAAATTTTTTTATTGGTTTACTTGTATAATTTTTTTATATTATTATTCATGGGATAGATGATTCTAGTCGATTGGGGTGATCTAAATTTTCTCGTTACAGGTTTTATGTTTATATTTTTAGCCCTTTGAAATATTTAGAATTTTAATAGTTTTATTCATTAACTATTTTAGTGATTTTCATTAATAAAACATATTTTTCCTCAATGTTCTCAATATATAATACTTCAAAAAAATTAACACACATTTATTTAAGAATAATTTATCATTTAAGAAGTCTGGGTCATTACATTCTTCCCCCATTTAGAAATTTCATCACTAAAATTTAAACTCATTTTCCATATTGAAAATATATGAGGGTAATTATGTTTCAAAATTTCATATGGTTTTGTTATAGCCTCTTTATATTTGTGGTTCCTCGATAATACTATGACACAGTTAGTTGTCTTATTGGATAGAACATTACCTCTATAGTCATAGATTATCACTGATTTGTCCATATATGACATGCCATGTTCAAGTTGTACCATTTCTATATTCAATACATGTGAGGGGTTGGGTATGTGCTTTCCCAAGAGAGATATGTGGAACAGACCATGAAGATGAGCTATATTTGGTGGATGTTCAGGACAATATGACACTACTCCTATATGATCATGGATATCAAAGGTTCCAATATTCCTATTTCTATGCTTCAATGTCTTTCCAGACTATATGAATATATTTAGAAGGGATATTTGAAGCAAAAAATTACCTCCAAATTAAAAATCCAATTCCATTCCAAATTTTTCAACATAGATATTTTTACAACTCTCAGAATATTTTGTATGTTTTTTGGATTTATTAAACCTTCTATGTCATTTATTTCACCAGATCTAGTCGATGCGACTTCCATTCACCAGCTTCATCTGAACAAGTATGAGTTTTACCTTGTTCCACATAAATAGATTCATATAGACCAATATATATTCTTTATTTTATGTTTTTTTTGTATAATAACTCAACTAATGGGATATATTGATCTCATCCTCGTTGAAATTATATTGAGTAGGATCTCAAAATACCCAAGATCATTTGAATTTTATTTTTAGACTATCCATCAATTTGGGGTGATATGCCATACTAAAATTCAACTCAATACACAATGCTTGTTTCTGAAATTTCTGGAATTTATATATGAACCATGGATCAAAATCAGAGAGGATCAAACATTAGTATCCCATGTAGCCATACCACATTCGTTAAATTTATATTAAAAAGTTTTTCAAGTGGAAATATTCCCAGATAATAATCAAATATGATATATTGGGGATTCAATCCCCCACAAGTAATATCACATTATTTCCATTGGATATATTCGGGAGAATAGTGACCTAGTACATGCTGACGTTATCCCGTTTTCATGTGGGAATAGTAAATGGTTGTATCACCACTTGGACTTATATCTCTATACATTAATTTTATAGCAAACCAAAATACAAGATATATAGTCAGAAATATAAATCTTCATATTTCCCACAAAAAGTGTTCTTAAATATCATAAAAAAACATGGTTATTCTGAGATGAATGGATAAACATGGGATATGTTCATTATCAAAAAAATATTTCTTCATCACAAATGATGTGAGCACACAAATTTTATTTTTGATGGGAATGACATGATCTTCATAGATATGGAGATTATGTATCTTCCCTTCCATTACTGATTTCACCCTTTTTTGAAGATCCAAATCATTCCTTTATACCTCCTTGATCTTCCTATGGATAGTTGGTTAGGAAATAATTTGATAAAGTTAGGATTTTTTATATACTATTAGGATTTGAAAATCCATCCTTTCTAAATCCAAGAAGACATTGTCTTTCTTTATCCTCATCATTGATAGAGTATCATGTTATTTTATGCAATGTGCATCATCTACCTTGTTCACCTTTCCTAGATAGAAGTGAAAATATGAATCCTAGTCCTTTATTAGATATAACCATCCAATTTGATGCTTGTTCATCTACTTCAATGTGATAATATAATTTAGAATAGTATGGTCAGTATATATGTTACACTTATCACCATAGAGATGGTTCTAACAAATCTTTAGAGTTTCTATGAACAATTTCTATTTCAGATCATGTGTCGGGTAGTTCTACCCGTGGATGATTATTTTTACTGGGGAATATTTTATCACTTTACCATTCTTTGTGAGCACACAACTCAATTATATCTTTTAAAAAATCAATATATATAAAAGTATCCTCCCCACTTGATGGTAGTGTGAGTAGAAGTGTAGTTCATAGCATCCTTTTGTCTTCCATAAAAATTTCCTCACATTTCTTTATCCATATATATTTTAATCATGTATGTCTTAACATAGTTAGCGAGCTATAAAATCATGAGAAAGTAATCAAAAAACATTAGTAGTACACTTTTAATCAAATAAAACTAAATATTTCAATGACAGTGGTGGGATTGGTTCATTCCTCTATTTCTTTTCTCCTTTGAAGGGCTCCCAAAAATCTATCACCTATGATAATATACGCCAAGAAAGTGACTTCTTTGCATCAAAAAGTCAAAAATTTAGAATATAGCATACCATTTCTCCATTCTTAATGTGTCTAGAAAATTTTTAGATTTTATTCATGTTTCTCCTTAATCATGGATTAAATTGGTATATCATTGATAAAATATAAAAAATTTTTTTATTAAGGTAGCCTCTAAATAATTTATTAATCAAATTCATTGATATTTTAGTGGCATTGGTATGTTTAAAGTGAATCACTATGAACTCAATGCTTTCATAGCTTGTATTGGGTGAAGTATTTTAAATATTTTCCTTCACCAAATTCCACTAATGATATCCAAAATAAATAAATAAACATTGATATGTATTGATATATTCATAGTTTATCAAAAAGTAATCAATCCTTGGTATGTGATACTTGTTCATTATGTATATATTTTTTAGATCCCAGTAATCAATAAAAAACATCATTGATTCATGATTTTTCATTTCAATGAGAAATTGTGTGACCCATGGAAATTAACTATGTAATATTAAACCTTTCTCCAAATTACCATTCAGCCACTTATTTATCTCCCCTAGCTAAATTAGCTACATCCTATAAGGGAATTTTTAGACTGAAGTGGCAACAGGTTTATGATATATTGTGACCTATATATCAATATCTAGTAAAATTAAAAGAAACTCTTTGGGAGATACATAAGTTTCTTCCCAAAAATTGGAAACTTCCACAAAATTAATTCTTTCCTATGACTAAAAAATTTTATAGATTCATTATTCGTCATAGGTTATCAATACCCACACCATTATAGTCCCTTACAAATGATATTCATGATGTTATTTTCATTTTTTCGATGGGACGGTTCTGAATATCAATATATATTTCCACTTCCCAATAGATGACATGTCTTCAATATAAGGGGAGCCAATATATACCTTGTATAAAAATGAATTCCTCCAAGGGAAGGATTATGTGATTCACTAGAAGAATCATATTACATATGATAATGGGAGAATATTATATGACTTAAGTTACACAGATAAAATGAGAAGGTGATTCTTCAAATATCTCTACTTCAAGGTATTGGGTGATAAATTAAACAATTAAATAAAAATTAAAGGTTTAATAGGATTTCAAATAATTGGAATAAAAAATCAATTATTTAGAGAATAGGAAGTGTACTTGTATCCCTTCATTTTAAAACTATACTTCAGTAGTAGTTATTGAAAAATAATTCCCTATATCCTTTGGATTTGGTGGATAAAAATGTTTATTACCCACTAGGAAACACGGTTTTGTACACTAGATTGTATAGCTCTTTTTCTCATTATAGTTGAAGCATTAAAACATGCGTGGTGAATTAGTAGGTTCCTTCTTTTCCTTTAGCATGTTGGCTAGCTTCTTCATGTCACTTTAACATTCACGATTTTATAATCCTTCTCTCACACAAATGGATTATTTCCCCATCCCATTGAGGTAATTACCACAAATCCTCTCCCAATATTTCTAACATGTGAGTGGTCGTACATCTTCCATCATTTTGTATTTGACCCATTATCTTGAATTCCAATTTATCTCTTCATATCTCAATTCCCAAAGGGCTAATCTTAGCAAACTATCTCCACATTAAGATCACATCAGACCATTTTTTCATAACTCTTTAAATATATAATATATAGATCCTTTCAATGGTGTGGTTTTAAGTAACTATATAATCTATCTATTTTTTCCATCATTATTTTCATAAAAACCCGTAGGATTATCCTGAAATCCTTGTAAAATTTTCCACATAATACATGACTAATTCACCATCATATTTTATATACTATAGGAATTATATCCCTTGTTTTTTTAAAGAGCTATAAGAAAATTGATATTATGAAATATTTTCATTAATGTTTCCTACTAAATTTCATCAATTTATCATTCAACTTAGTGTTCTTTTTAAATTCCCACCATTGATCGTCTTATATATCTAAATTATATACAACCATAATAACTGTAACAACCCAAACATTTATTCCTATTAATCTAATTAAATTTATTTTTATGTGAAATGGTAGTATAGAATATATTCTATTACTTGGTTTTATGTTTTTGGATTTTAAAATACCGTTATGAATTGTTACCATTACTAATATACATGTTGAACAATGATCAAATGATTAATATAAATATAGGGATTTAATAAATCCAATTTACCCAGAAAAAGGAATATATGGCCCCATCTATTAGAATTTATCCATAAGAAGAAAATATTTTTGAGTTTGGAATGGGGGTAACGTCACTGGGCTTCGATCCTTACAAATCCAAAGTCGGGCATCAACATGTTAAGCTTTAACGGAACCTCTTACGGGAGAAGTGGAATTTAATAGAGATTTCCACCCGATAGATGTTATCTAAGATGCTCTGAGAGTTTGTGACCATTGAAAACCTTACCCTTAGGTATTATGTGGGTTTTATAAGGGGTTATGTAAGAAGATCCCATCAATATGATCATGTGCATTATTTTTGAATAATGAATATACATTGAATTTATTATTGTTACTATGTAAATGGTTTTTAAATCACAAAGAGTATTTTTATTTATTATTTAATAAAGAAATGTTATTTCATGAATGAATTAATTTTTTAATTAAATAATATTTTAAAAAAATAATATTACTATATTACTTTTCTTTAAATATAAATGATCATATAATATTTATACAATTGTAATTTCTTTCAAGGTTTAAATGTTGTTGTTGTCAAAACCCATGAATTTTCAATAAATTTACGTTTTTTAAAAAGTGAAAATTCACATATTTATAAAATTATTTACATAAATTTAATATTAATTTTGGATTTATGGTGTTGAAATAATCTAATAGTGAATTTTTTATAGTTTTCTGAGACAACTGAATCTTTGTGTAAAAATTAGATACTATTTAAATATATAATATGTTTTATGAGATCATAATGAAACAATTGTGAGGTAATAAAATACTATTAAAGTAATATTCGGCCAATATATGTTTTACCTTTATAATAATGTGATTTTATATTTGTTTTACTAATTTTACATGGCCTTAGTGGACCCTCCAAGACATACAAAATATTTTAACTTTTTAAAATGATTTCCTTAACAGTGTGACTCGCCTCCACATAATCAAGAATATAATTAGAATAAGTTAGGTCATTGGACTAATAAAATAATGTTTCCTACTCCCCTTAAGAAAAAAAAATGGGAAAAAAACATGGTTTGGTGTGTGGTTTTGAATATTTTTTTATATAGATTCCAAAACCATTATTAGTGAAATATTAAGGAATTACCCTCTATTTTCCTATATAAACCCACCCAATATGCCACTTATATTCACTAAAAACCATTTTATAATGTCCCTAATCTTCCCTCATATCTCTATAATCCTCACAAGGTATCCCAATCTCTCAATAATTACCTCCTCAATATCTTAAAGTCACTCACTTCTAAGTACAGGATCCTTACTTTCCTTCCTTCCTTATTTACATCTAGGTTTCCTTATATTGTTATGCCCATTTTATTTCCAATTAAAAAATTTTGGGTATTATTTAAAACCTCCCATATACAACACCACTTATTTTTTAATGATTATATACCCCTTTCACTGTCAATAATGCCTCTCATGTACACCTGTTACCGTGCCGAAATTCTGTAAGGAATTTCTCTCTCCTCATTTACATTCAAGAAATTATTTCATATTGTGCATCTAAATTCCATTAAATATGTTGGGATATTTATTTTATATGACACCATTAAAATTAATTTCATGTATAAATTATGACATACCCTATTATCTCTCATCAACCCATTTTACGATTTCTATTTAACGTCGTTATGGTGTCGAAGTTACACTAAAATTTCCCATGCCAAAATCATCATTTAAGTAAAAACCATTTCCATTTCTCTATAAAGGGTATTAAAATTTATGAAAATGTACTTATTGATTAAGGACTTACATTTATGTATTCCACATATCTTATTTTTTGTATAAATTATGTTTTTTAATGAATCAATGTCGTATGATCTATGTGACACACTTATGCATAAAATGAAATGATTAAAAAGGGTGCACCCTGATAGCACTACAATGCATTAGGAAAAGAATAGTATCATGATACATCATGTAAAATGAGTTTTTCATCATTATAATTCAGGTTAAATTAGGGTTTACTCATGCTTATTCATTTGCAATGAGGTTTTACGCATGCTCCTTGATCAATGCGCTTTGGCTCATTCTAATATCACGTTAAATGTTTTTCCCACATTTCCATGTAATAATAATCATGATACATCATGCATTGATAGTCATGTTACTATTATTATCCATTTATTAGACTATTTCCTTACATGTATTATATTCTTCATGTTATGAATTGTTTACTCCCTTACTGGTCTTTATAGCTCCCCCTTTTCTTATGTATGTCCTTTGGTTATCCCATGAAGTTCTAATTACGAAGGAGTGTTGTGGTCATGTGAAAGAAGTTTTCAATAAATAAATTATATTTTATGTCTTATATTTTCATGTAATGTTTATAATTTCCCAATACACTATACATATCGATCCTCAAAGTTGTCTTAACTTTAATTTTAGTAATAAATAATGTTTAAGCGTGTAATAAAGAGAAGGGTTTTTTATAGTTGGTATCTGAGGATAGGTTTGGTTATTTTTTGGGATTAGGATTATAAATCATATGTGAAATCCATATGGGTAAGAATATGTATAATAAAAAAATCCTTAAATTTTTTTGAGTATAGAGTAAGTGATTTATCATGAAAATATACCCCTTTCTGGATACAAACAAGTAGAGGTGGCAATGGAACAGATGTATCTTGGGGTAAAACCCAAAAACACTGCATTGAGATAGACTCGAAAGAGAAATAGTGCATGAAAATGATCCTTTCTGCACTCATGGATCGAAAATCTTAGGGGATATTCTTTGGTAAATTCATAATCTTATTATGAAGCATTTTAAATTGAAAAAAAGTCCTCCAAGAATATCAATTTGGAAGTAAATCATGGATAACATAGATCAAAGCCAACAAATTCATAAGTTATGGAAATAAATTTAATTTATAAGTTATCTCTTTTTTTCAATGGATTTCCCTTTATTTTTTAACCCTTATTTTCCTTTTATTCTATCCAATAGCCAGTAATGGAAGGACTTGGGCTAACAACAGATTCGAAGATCAATGTGATGACTATTCTAATGATATTCCCAATCTAATGGGAGTAGGAATCACAAACTATGTCCTGATACTATCACATTTGACTCATGTTTTGAATAGAAATAGGGGTCAAGAGGATCAACCACCACCACCCCCCAATAAATAACAAGACACAATTGGGAGCTTCATGAGACAAAGGCCTCATACTTTCAACGGATCATATGATCCCTCAATCACTGAACCACAGATCAAATCCATTGAGAATATATTCTCCATCATTCAATGTTTCGAACAAGAGAAGGTTCTTCTAAATTCTTATCATTTGGATGGTAAAACTTATCAATGGTGGACATTGATAAAATATACTATTCCTAAAGAAAATATCGAGGAATTAGAATCGATGGTTTTCTAGAAAATGTTTTTTGATAAATATTTTCCTCAAACCCTCCAATTTAATATTGAAAGCGACCACCTTACCCTCAAGAAAAAAGACGATAAATACATCATAGGATACACAGAAAACTTCACAAGGATTTCATTATATGCCTTTGGCTTCGTCATTACACCAAATTCAAGGTTAACCGCTACTTTGGTGTGTTTAATCCTAGCCTACGGAAATACCGAGAGATCGGGGACATCGATAGCTAAGAAGAAATTGTAAAATGTTCCCTCAAAATCTAAATGGAGATCGATGAGTCTCATGAGTATCATGGGGAAAAGAAGTGGAAATGGTACATTAATTTTGTCTCTTCGGTGGATAAATCCATCGATGCTAAGAAATTATGGTACCCCACTTGCCAAAGGTGCAGAAAGTTGCACCCCAGAAATTGACTGAAGAGGATGAGAAAATGCTTAATGTGTGGAAGAGAAGGTCACCTGGCCAATAAGTGCCGACAAGAAAAACCTGATGTTGCGATAGAGGAGATGAACACTCTGTTCGACCCTCAATGTATTTTTCATTGCTTCAAATGGAACGAAACGGGTCACTTTGAAATCCAGTTCCACATACCATGGTTTTTTGGATACAACTAACAACCTCCAAGGTAGCAGGTGAAATATTTTTCGATCACTACCATCGAATAGAAACCCTACACGGAAGTGGGGACATGTACACTAGTTATTAATTAAATAATAGTGAACATTGTTTTTTTATTCTAGTTATACGCATTATTTTATATCCTAAAAGTTTAGTACAAACAATCCCAACACCACCACAAATCATGGAAATATAGATGTCAATGAGAACAGAAAATGTGGAAATCATTGAATCCAATGAATATAACTCCTCTCATATCATAATTTTTGGATTGAAAATCTTGGAGAACATTTTTATATTCTCTCTGGTGTAATTTTCTGCAATTATTATCATGGATTGTCTTTTCTTATATAGAGACAACATAAATTTCCATAAGAGGGAAATCACTCTCCCTGTGAAAAATCGACCCCCAACTATATGTAAGTGCATGGAGGAGGATTAATATTCATTCGAACCATCATCTCAAGAGTGGATATTACTACCCTATTAGCATGAATATATTTCTCAGATTATTGAGTCTAATAAAGAAACCATCCCTAAAGACATACCTATTATGAGGGAATTCACTAAAGTGTTTTCCGAGGAAATTCATGGTCTTCGTCCTGGAAGAGATGTTGAATTATCAATTAATCTTATACTTTGGTAATTTCCAATATCCAAGACTCTATATATAATGGTTGTAGTGAATATTGAAAAGCTAAAGAAACAACTATAGGAGAATCTAGATGAAGGGTTAATATTCCCAAGTGCTTCCCCATGGGGTGAACCAGCCCACTTCATCAAGAATGAGGACGAGTCATTGTGCCTTTGCATTGATTATCGTGAGATCATAAAAATCATGATAATGAATAGTATCATATTCCTTGAATTGTTTACTTGTTCGATCAGCTACGTGGAGCACAATACATCTCCTAGTTGGATTTATGATTGGGATATTATTAAGTAAGGGTGAAGAAGGAGAATATACCAAAGATGACTTTTTGTACAAGGTATTGGCACTATGAATTCATAGCAATTCTTTTAGGACTCACTAATGCTCCAACAATCTTCATAGAATTGATGAATATGGTCTTTATATATTACCTTGAAAAATTTGTGGTAGTATTTGTAGATGATATTCTAATATACTCTAAAACCATGGAGGAGCATGAAGAGAATCTATTCATTGTACTAGAGTCCTTTAGAAAGGATAATCTCTATGAAAAGTATAGAAATGGTATGTTATAGTTGAAGTAAGTATCATTCTTGGGTCATATCATCAAAAGAAAAGGGACATCTGTGGATCCCTCCATGACAAATACAGTTGATGGATGGAAGAGTCCAATATCTATTACAGATATCTGTAGATTTCTTGGGATAGCTGGATATTATCGCAAATTTGGGAGAAATTTCTCATGACTTTCAAACCCTCTTACTAATATAACATAAAATGGATTCATGTTTTCTTGGAGTGATGAATTCCAAGAGAGCTTCAAGGAGTTGAAAATTTGTCTTATCACTGCACTCATGCTCATACTACCCCCAAGTGGAGAACTTTTCATGGTATTCAATGATACTTAGAAGAAGTGAATGGGTTGTGTGTTGATACCAAATGACAAATTCATTGCCTATGCTTCAAGGAAACTAAAATTTCATGAGAAAAACAATCCAACACATGATCTAGAGTGGGCAGTAGTAATCATATCTTTAAAAATTAAGTGATATTACCTCTTTGGGGAGATGTGTGAAATATATATGGATCACAAAATATCAAGTATATATTCACATAAAAAGAGTTTAATATGCACCAAAAAATATAGTTAGAGATAATAGAAGACTATAACTTCTCAATTCATTGCCATCTAGGGAAAGTGAACAAGGTGGAAAACTCTCTTTGTAGAAAGGATCCAACAAACTATTTCATTGATGGGAAATATAAAGGATACAATATTCTTAGATTTGATAAAGATATACATGGGAATCATAAAGAATGTAATGTCATAAATCATTTCACAAATGATTGATCAACTGTCTATTTTAGAAATTTTAATGTATGCTCAAATTGATGATGTGGAAATTAAGAAAAAAGTGGAAAATATCAAAAAGGGAAATCTTCATAGTTCAATTTTAATGAAGGAGGAATTTTGAGATTTGGGACATGACTATGTGTTCCATAAAATTTGGAGTTAAAGAATTGTCCTTTAGATGATGCACATAGTTCTAATATCTCCATTCACCCAGGAAACACAAATAGGTATTGTGATCTCTAAGAGAATTATTGGTGATATTACATGAAGAAGAAGATCACTAAGTTTACATCAATGTTACTTGTATGTCAGCAAGTGAAGATTGAGAGGTAGAAGTCTAAGGGGATGATTCAACCATTACCCATACCAACATGCAAATTGGAAAGCATCATCATGGAATTTGTCACTGGACTTCCAAAGACATCCAATGGAAACAATGATATGTGGGTTGTTGTGGATCATCTTATAAAGAATGAACACTAAATTACAATTCAAGAGGATTTATCATTGGATTAAATAGCAAAGATATACATCAGATAAGTGGTTAGGCTTCTTGGAGTACAACTATCTATTGTATCTGATAGAGATCCAAGATTCACCACTATGTTCTGGAAGATTCTCCAACATGCCCTAAATACTGAGCTAAACTTCAGTGCGGCTTATCATCCTCAAAACTGATGGCCAATCTTAGCAGACTATCCAAAATCTTGAGTACATGTTGAGAGCATTATCAGTGGAGTTAAAAGGAGTATGGGATCAATATCTTCCCATGGTTGAGTTCTCTTACCGTAATAGATTCCACTCAAGAATCCAAATGGATCCTTATGAATCCCTTTATGTGAATAGGTGAAGAACACTGACATATTAGTATGAAGTTGTAGAGTGAAAACTACTGGTCTAGAAATGGTTGAAGAACTGGTGGAGAAGGTTAAGACCATCCAGAAATACATTAAAGCTTCTCAGAGTCGAGAAAAGAGGTATGATGATAATCATAGATGAGATCTAGAGTTTGATGTTGGAGAAATGTTATTCATCTGCATATCATCGTGGAAGATAGTTAAAAGATTTTGGAAGGAGGGGAAGCTTATTCCATGGTACATCATACCTTTTTATATCCTTGATAGCATTGGATTAGTGACCTATTGGCTGACACTCCCACAAAACTTGTCTCAAGTACATGACATATTCCATGTATCACTCTTGGGTAAGTGCATATCTATCCCATCACATGTATTCAATCTAGATGTGAAACCATTGCATAATGACCTATCCTATGAAGAGAATATGGTAAAGATATTAGATCATAGGAAAACGTTGTAGGAAATAAGACAATTCCCTTCATCAAGGCATTGTGGTGAAACCACTAGTTTGAAGAGGCAATGTTGGAATTGGAGGAAGTGATGAAGCAGAGTTACCATCATCTATTTTAGTGTTGGAAAAGGAAATTTCTAGGGAAAATATTCTTAAGGGGGTATTATTTTAACAAATCAAACTTTTATTCCTCTTTATACAATTAATTGTCTTATTATGTAAAATGGTTATATAAAACATATGCACTTCCTTGGTTGTATGTTTTTGGATTATAAAATACCGTTATAAATTGTTACGGTTGCTAATATAGACATTGAACAGTCATCACATGATTAGTAAAAATATAGGTCATTAACAAATACAATTTACCCAGACAAAGGAAGCGATAGCCTTATCCAGTAGAATCGTTCCATTAGAATCTCATTTGTCAGAGCTCGGAAAGGAGGTAGCGTCGTTGGGCTTCGCTCTAAACCAAGCCCAAGCCAAGATCCAACATGTTACGGGTAACACCTTGACCCCAAAATCTTATAGCCAATTCATTATATATGAATCATAATAATATTTATGATATCACATATGTTTTTTATGGCTTTATATTACATTTTTATTAACAATTCCTAGTTAATGCAATATTTTAGGTAATAATCGCTTTTTTTATCGTATGTGTTTTGCTTTGTTATTATTTATCATATTACTTAGATCATTATTTAATTACATCATGAATGTATAATATTATTTATATATCATAAATATAAATATATATAATAAATAGATATATGAAATGGAATACACCGTTTATTAAGACGGTATTTCATACATACGCATGAATGATGTTTACATTTTCGTATCGTATGGATATAAGTGAATGAAATATTTGTATGTTTATATATATCATCCCAATATAATCATTATGTCATATATTTCATAAATATTAATAATATGTATTCTTATAATCATTCTTGGATAGTGAACATGGAAGATGAGTATCATCACATCTAGGAGACAGTAAGTCGTACTTACACATGAGCAACGATATCATTTCCTTAATGGTTCAATGGTATGTTTATGGATGAAATATGAATTCTAAATAAATAATATAATGTTATATTTATTATTTATACCCATTTTATTCATCTTTATACCCATATAAATAATGTGTATAGGAAAAAAAATTCACACCATGGCATGAAGATGATAAGCCTTACGTACGCAGGCATGGTGATATTGTTTTCCATAGGAAGGGTAAAATGAAGAATATGGTTGTAAAATAATATTAAAAACATCTCAAAATATAGTATATTCTAGATTTATTATTTTGTTATGGTAAAAACATATTAATATGGAGTTGAATAAGAAATGAAATTTTAATTAATGGATAAAATGATTACCTCTTCTTCAGGTGTCTCCCATTGACTTTCGCAAAAGGAATCCTTATGTTGGATTTATGACCAATTGTTTTCCTCTAGGATAAAGTGAGGGAAGTGGGGACTATAATTTTTACAGGTTTTTACAAGCGAAAGTTATTTGGATGTTTGAATAAGTGCGTAGAGGTGGTGCCCTTTTTTAAGAGGGAGAAGGGGCACTTTAGAAATGTCTAGAAATATTAAATTATTATAAATTCTAATTTGACTAAATATGTCCCAAAAAACATTTAATTTTAAGATATAGTGTTTTTGGTTTGAATACCCATCATCCAATAATTTTTAGAAAAGTTTTTAATATTTTTATCCTTATATTTTTTGTTTAACCCTTATTTTACCCTTTTTAATCTTACTGTGATATTATGTTATTCAGAAATTTTGGGTTAATGTAATTACTATATCAGGTCAAATGACCCAAAAAATGTCTTTTATGAAATATTTTGACTTATCAAAACCATTTTTATGAATATTATATTTTTAATAATTTAATATCATTTAATAAACTATTTTATATTTTATGTTATGAATTATGGCAATTTTGAACACTATCCATACTTGAATTTTTTGGAAATTCAAAAAAAAATTGAATACTTCGAAAAAAAGGAATTAAATCGAACATAATATGTAAAAACCATCCAAAAAATTCATGAATGATATCAAAATAATAAAATTACATTTTTTTAACATTTATAATACCATTTATTTGAATCCTTTATTAATGAATCAATCACTAAATTATCATTGTGTTATAACTACATTTTTTTATTTTATATCTAAAATTTATAAATAAAATATCATGATGTAGGAAATATTTTTAGATATCTAATAACTATTTATAGTAGAACATATAAATTATATAACCCCATATAAAAATTGTTTAAGTGAAAGATACATTTTTATGTTATATTTTTCTATACTTTTAATTAAAATATTTTAAAAATATAATTTTCACACCGAAGTGGCTCTATGGGGTCACAAAATTGACTCAAGGAAACCCATAGTGGGACATATCTCATCCAATAGGATTAGGACATGTGTTAGGGTAGAGTAATATTATTATAATATTATTTGTTCACCCTTATTTACCAGATTTACCCTTTAACCACGGTAAAAAAATAATTATTGAAGTTATTGTTCATAATGTAAAAAATAAAAGGTACCTATTCGCACAATTTAGACCTTATGATTCCAAATATTTAATCCATTTTTCCAAATTTAAAACATAAAGTTGGAAGAAATCAATTTAACAAAAAAGTGGGGTTTTAAGATGTAAAAACAATCAAAAGATTGACATGTGTTTATGTCCAATTTAAATGTAAAAATAATTATATGGACCTATGTTATATTAAATATTAAAAATATAATCTAATTATACATTAAAAACACTATAATTTATAATTTAAATTTAAAAATTATTTATATTAAAAAATTTGTTTTAAATTAAAATTTAGTATTTTTCACTATTCATTAAAAATGAAAGTTATCAGAAAAGTACCAAAAATTTATCCAAATTAAATTTATATGTCCCTATTATAAAAAAGATTTTAATTTAATACAATTTAATATATAAAATTATCAAATATTGGATTTCAATAGGGTTCCCCATTAAATGGAGGAAAACTGCATTTATTTAAAAATACGTGTTCTATCTGAAAAATTTATTTTGTTCATATATTATTCTTAAGAAACACAAAACATAGATTTTATGTTATATGGGATATATGAAATTCAACATGTTGTTAATAATATTCATAACCGATTTTTAAAAAGCTAGTTTGATAGGTCATGGTGTGGTTCAACTCGGTGTTGCATACATCACACACCATTGAATTATTGATAAAGGAAGTGTAACTTAGAAACATGGAGTGTCACATTATACCATACATTAATAAATTAATTTCTTGCAATATAAACCTAGGGTTGAAAACTAGATGTTTGACTTTTCAAAATATCTTAATTGAAATCCCACATCGAAAAATTGTTTAATGAGCCCTCTATTTTAAAATAAATAAAGGTAAGTATGAAGGTTAAAAGAAATAACACATAATAGGGTTGGATTTATGGAAACATGGATATGGAAGAGAAAACAAACCTTCATGTTCTAATGTAGAGCGATAGAGAATATTATTAGAAGAATGTTAATAACCGAAAAGCTATAAATCTCTAATGATCTATGGGACCATTTCATTAATCAAAAAAATGAAGTACAAGGAAAAAATTTTGTGTTTTTGTATACTTTTCCTAGTGTTGTATAATTAATTTAATTCATAAATTAAGAACCCAAGGAAGAATACTTAATTTACATGTAGAGTTTCATCCTTTAACTAATTCCTACCATAAACTCATCTCTCTATTCAAAATATGAAATTCAAAAATATTCTATTCCTCTCAATAATGTAAGGTTTAGAATATAAACATATAACATTTAAATGAAGAAAAATATTTTATAATATCCATGGAATTCATGTAGACTAATGGTAGGTAATAAATCATTTTCTCACTTTAGGTGTGGGTTTGATTTCTGAAGATTTTTCAGATGTGATGGGTTGTCACCTAACATGTAGGTTGTCTTTTTTATAAAACTATAGTATTATAACATTCCAAAAATTATCTTTAAAAAAATGACCGTAAAAATACTCTCCAATGTTCTACTAAATTCATTCTAGCCTTTAGAGTTATTCAAAATACTTCTATCCTATCTCTGTCCAAAAGTTCTCTAAATTTCCAAAATTAGTTGTAACATTAGATTCCCCAAACAACATAATGTTGCTCTTATTCTCACATAATGAATATATGATTGCCTACATCATATTAAAACCTTAATTAAAGAAATATTTACTATAGTGTATTCTTAATATATATCACATTCTTCTTATAACCAAAATATAATTTTTGATTCCAAAAACACAAATACATTAATTATTTCACTACAACTGAAGTAACAACATAATCCTGAACATAATCCATTTGCTTTTTCGGAGCTATATTTCCCTATAACATTAGAAAATAATTCTCATAATGTCATATTTCATTGAAATTTTAGCTTTGAACATTGACATCCTCTTTCTTCCTCTTTTAATCACAATCTTGGAGGCCTTTTTTCCCATGTTTGTAACAAACTCCCATTCCTTTTAGGAAAATACTAGGGTGTTTCTTCCCATATTTATCACAAAAGGGAAAATACTTCTTTCCCTTTTTTCTGTTATCTGTTTCTTACTCCACCATTATCTTCATATATTTCTTCAATTAAATGTCATAAGACATAGATAATTCCTTTTCCATCTTGATAGCACATGAGACTATATCTTCGTACAATGAGAAATATTTCGAGACCAATGCTCGTCAGAGGAGATGTTTTAACCCATAAATGAATCAATAAATATTACTTATTGTGTTATGTATGTAGACTTTATGATGCCTTTATAACCATGTGAAGTTGGCCTCATACATTTCAACATTCTCATCTACCTTTTACCTCAGGCTCAAAAATTGCCTTTCTTTATCAGATCACTATTTACGAGAAATTTATTTCTCAAGAAAATGTTATTTAAACTCCATCCATTCCATATTTACAACTTCTTCATCATACTTTGTATTTTGAATTAATTATCACCATTGATCAGCATCTCGTGAGAGACAATAAACTACTATGACAACCCTTTACCTTTCATTACATCACAATGCAATAAATATTTTCTCTAAGGAACTTTTCCACTACTCAATTACAAAAGGATTTGTAGTCACAATGAATGTTTGAGGTTGTTGTCTCATTAACCTGTCTAACATTGGTCTTCCACATTGTGGATCATGCTACTATATACAGGTGAGGTTATAATCCATAACCTGATTTAGCAGTCCTAGTATGCTTATAAGCTGTTCAGTACCAGTTGTTTCACCAACTCTGCTATCATTATCTTTTATAGGAGGGAAATCTCTACATGGATTTATGATTTGATACGATTTCCTTTTCTTCCACTAGGTTCCCTTTCTAAATAATGTAATACTAAAGATTGGTTTATGAATCATAATTTATAATTCTAAACTAGTAAAATACTTAACATAAATTGAAATTTTTTAACATATCTAATCCATAATCATAAATATGGTTCCTTTTAGGAAACATTTACTCATAAATCCAACATAATGGTTCGCAAAGAAGATCTGAAGTTTCCTAATCATATCCCTTGGGAGTGTCAAACCTGGTGTGCGGTAAGGCCCAATGTCATGTACCAGGTTACCCTGATTCAAGCCCAAAAAACCTTGTCATAGTTTTTACCCCATGGTACTTCTATTCTAGAACCATTTCTACATGTAGTATCTAGACAGGGAGGTACTTGATCGCATAGTGATTCACTATTCAAATCCACCCATACACTGTTGTTTTAAACTACATTTGTAATGAATATTAGAAATATACTAATTAATTTCACTTTATGTTTGAATCAATGAATTAGTTTTTATCACTGTTTAATAGGTAAATTTTACTTGTTTTGGTGTTTACATTGTAGGAGGAGGTGATTTGGAGAGCCTGTGATAGAATTCAAGCAAACTGGGCCAAACTCCGCCAGAGCCCAAGCATGATTTTAGAGAACTATTTGTAATGTGGATAATATGTGCATCCAATTGGGAAAAATGGGTTTTATGAGTGAAAACCAATGTGTTATACATTTATCTAGAAGATCAATGAGCCCAATTACTCCACTTAGAGGCCCAAAATAGGCCCACAATGTGAAGAAATTCTAGGCATCCCAAATTGGACCACCCATATGTATTTAGCCCATAACATAGGACTCAGATATCTAATTAGGCTCATTCCACCTCCATTGTATATATAACTTGAATCCCCGAGTCTCCCCAAAATTTCAAGAAATTTTCATATGTTTCAGTCAATGAACTAGCTGGATACAAATGGAGTAAAAAATATGTCTTGAATAGTCACCTATCCGTTTAAATACTTGACCACTTTATGTGGAAATATGGATGAAATTTACCATAAAATAACTCTTCCCCCTCATTATCTATGTTTTTCTAACAGGGGTGAAGGTTAGTCGAATTTTATAGCTCTCTTCACCCATTTTATTTCTCTTCTCCCTCAGGTACTTTTAAATCTCTTAGTGATCAATTTTGGGAGTGTCCTTTGTTGTAATCTTGAGCTCCACACCTGTAATCTTCATAGGGTAATTGATTTCCAGGTTTTTTGTCCATTGTTCTTCATTTATACATTCTAAATTTTTTATCATTTTTTAATGATCAAATACAAATAAAAGGAACAATAATCCACAAGTTTCCATGCATAACCTGGATCTTGTGATTATTTGAGTTTGGTTGCCTCTTTTCTCACCCATCCCTTTCATGAGTGTGAAAAAGGGTTGTATTGGTTGATAAAATCTTAGGGAATGTACCTATGAATATGAATGTTCTTTTCTTTTGAAATATTTTTATCATTGACAAAAATATGTTCATCTTATCACGTTGTTGTTGTAATTCCTTGATTGAGTTCTGTTTTTACATCGATTCATTTTGTGGATTTTGAGTCGTTTCTGATAATCACTATTGTTGATCGATCAAATCCTGGGCCATAACCACGTAAGAACTCACATACCATTACTGGTTTTAGTATTTATAAAATCAAGGTATCAATGATCCTTTCCTTTCCCTAGAGAGAAATGACGGATTGAGCATCAAGGGACACTTACCTGGGTTGATCGTGATTTTTTCAACCGGTTTATCTTTGTAGTAATATACTTTAAATTTATATTCTTAATGAAAAAAACTCAAGTTTTATAAAACCCCATTATCCTTTATGTTTATTAATCATAACCTCATTTTGTAATTAATGATCTAAAAATTCTTCGAGAGATGACCTAGGGTAGCTGCTATACTGCAGACATTCTAGTTAAAAATAAACATCTAATTTAACGTGTTTGACAACACGATAAAATTTTGGAGTCATTTCTGGGGATAAAAGATTTTTTTTACTTCTTAATTAGTACTCCTTTCAATACCCCATCCCCATTTGATTGTTATTGTTCTGGTTTTCTGTTTCTATTTTTAGTTGTTTTTGTGTTTTCTTCATCTCTCTCTCTCAATATCTTATTATTATTTTCCATCACTCTATATAATTATGTATTATAACATTATATTATCATTTCACCCTTACTACGTGATTTAATCCATATTTAATCACAAAAAAAAACAAACCTCACAACATATTTGCATGTCCCGATCAGTAAAATAAAATCTACTTGAATTTGACCCTGAAATTAAAAAAACACTTCACACACAAATCAAGGAATCTATTGAAGTTCAATAAATTAACACTAATAAACCTTTTTTGGAACCTCATGTGGTTATAAACCAATCAAAAATTGAACCCAATAAAATCCACGAAAATATGCATGGAAGTAATAGAACCCTAAAATAAATTACCACCTCAGATGTGGAGTACCAACATGTGTACATCCAATATCCCTAGAAAGTATCCAACATTGAGATGACATCAGGCATCATCCACCTACTTCCCAAATTCCATGGTCTTCCTGATGAGGGCCTCATAAAAAACTTAAGTAGTTTCACAAAGTGTGCTCTACCATAAAACCCCAAAATTTTTCTAAGGACCAAATTAAGTTTAGGGACTTCCCTTTATCCCTTGATGGTGTACCCTAAGATTGGATATACTATTTTCCTATCACAATTAGGGGCTATAATGACCTGAAAAGACTATTTTTAGAGAATTTATTCCCTGCCTCTCGAACTTCATCAATTATGAATGAATTTTGTGGCATTAGGAAATCACAAGGAGAGACCCTCCACAAATACTAAGAGATATTCAAATGAAATTTCTTAAGATTCCCCCACCACCATATTAGTGAATAGTTGTTAATCCAATACTTCTATGGGGGCCTTTTTCCCATGGATCATGGAATGATTAATGTTGAAACCGGTGGTGTACTAGTTGATAAAACTTCTTCCACTGCTCGTGACTTAATAGTCTGCATGGATCAAAATGCACAACAATTGGGTACATGAGATATTGAACCAACTAGAGGAGTTTATGAGGTAAGTCATTAATCTCTAGGACAAGATGTAGATAACAAATTATGATAAGATGCATACCCTTCTAAAGAAATTACCTCAATAAAAAACTAACCCACAATCTCCTCCAGTTCCTTTACATTATGGTATTTGTTCTGAAAATACTCATTTTTCTAACCAGTGCCCACAACTTCAAGATTTACCTGAGCCTTGTGTAACCTTGTTCCCAGGGTGTCCATTCCAAAAAGAACCTCCCTTCAAACAAGAACAATTCAGTCCAAATACAAACTCGGGGAGGCAAGAACAACCCCAATACCGACAAGGAGAAAACTCAAACTACCCCAAGCAGAATTGGGATCCACAAGGACAAGGTATGAAACCTACTTATCCTTCAACTTATCAAAAAAATCGTCCTCCTCCTGCAAAATCTGAACCAAGCCTTGAGGATATGGTGAAGCAAATGGAATCCCAGAACCTACAATTCCAAAGACCACACAATCATCTACTCAAGACCTACAAACTCAAGTGCGGAAATTGGAAAACACCATCAGCGAGATTTTGATGAAAGGTTCTGGACAACTACTATACCAACACATTGCCAATCTGAAGGAAAAATGTAATTTATGTGTAGTTACACTTCATAGTGGTAAATAAGTTTCTCCTTATACTAATTCTGCACAACAGGTATGTCCCCCTCTTACAAACTCTCTTCTCTAACCCTCAAATGTTTCCAGAAAAGAAAAACATGAATAAAAGAGTAATCAAATTATCATTAAGAATTTCCATGAACAATATATCCCTCATATTTTCCCTAAAAGACTCACTAAATGTAAGAAAAACATTGATAATGATATTGACAATGAAATAATTGATACATTTAAAAAAGTTCAAGTTAATATTCAATTTTTGGTTGCAGTTAAGAAAATTCTTTGTTATGCCAAATTTCTTAAAGAACTCTGAACCCATAGACGAAGGCTGAAGGGGAATGAAAGAGTCAACCTAGGAAGAAATTTTTCATCATTGATTCCACTAGCAATGCCAACTAAGTGAAAGCATCTTGGAACATTCATGATACCTTTTACCATAGGGGAGACCTTCTTTTCTGATTTTTTTATAGATTTAGGTACATCCATAAATGTAATGGCTCACTCCGTGTATACTTCTTAGCAGGTTAGAGAACTTCAAAAAATTGGCATTATCATGCAACATTCCAACTAGAGTACTATGCATCCAACAAGAGTGATTGAGGATATCCTTGTAAGAGTGATGGATCTCTTCTTCCCTGCTGATTTATACATTCTTAAGATGGAAGATACCCTAACCCAAGGAAATTCCCCTCTTATACATGGGAGGCCATTACTTAAAATATTAAATATGATCATCAATGCTTACAATGGTATGTTTTCCATGGAATTTGGTGGAGAAAGGGTAAGTTTTAACAACCTTGAGGCTATGAAACACCTCGTTGAAGAGCACTCCACTCTTCTATTCTATTCAATGGAAGTTCTATCAAACGATGGAGACACACACACTTCTCTCCTTAACCCATACTCAAATACATTTTACTCTTCTTCACCCTTGGATGATTTGAGTTTTGATTCATGTTTTGAGTGTTGTGTGGGTTCTAAAAGGTGTAAATTTTTTGCTTTAATTGATGAGTGTGTTCATTCAAGGATCACATGACCATCAATGATTCTCTAAATATCATTTTAATAGATTATCTATTTTTAGAGAATAAACATGAGCAGATAGACCATTTAATGGATCCCACTACCCTTAAATCCCCTCCCTCAATATAGAAACCACTGCTGTTGGAAATTAAACAACTTCCTTCTAATTTAAAATATGAATATATTGAGGGGATTGACCATTTCCCTGTCATTATTTCCAATAACCTCTCTCCAGAACAGAAATCAAAACTGATCAACCTTTTGAGAGAGTGGAAAAAGAAAATAGGATGGACATTGGCTTATATTCTTAGGATTATCCCGTCTATTTGTACGTGCCATATACTTTGGATAATGAGGCTAAGTTCGTAAGACAATATCAATGCCAGTTGAATATCACTCTCCTTGAAGTGGTAAAATTGGAAGTCCAAAAAGTACTTCTAGTAGGGATCATTTATCCTATATCTGATAATAAATGGGTTATCCCAATGCAAATTGGGCCAAAAAATATGAATAATAGTTGTGTCCAATGAAAGGAATTAATTGTATCCAACACGTGTGAAAAACTGTTGGTGAGTCTGTATTAACTACCGTAGACTGAATCAAGCCACATGGAAGGACACATTTCTTCTATATTTCATTGACCAAATGTTAGAATAATTGGCTGGTAATTCCGGTTATTGTTTCCTTTATGGCTATTTAGGTTATTTCCAAATCCATATAGCTTATGTGGATCATGAAAGACAACATTAACTTGTCCATTCATCTCATTTACATACAGAAGGATGTCATTAGGTCTATGTAATGCTCCTTTTAATTTTCAACGATGTATGTTGTGTATTTCTTTTGAGTACCATGAGAGTTTTATGGAAGTCTTTATGGATGATTTCACGGTATATGGTTCTTATTTTGATGATTTTTTAGAATAGAAATGTTATATCCTTTGTCACTGTATTAAAAAAATATTGTTTTAAATTATAAGAAATGACATTTTATGGTTGAGAGGGGGATAGTTCTTGAGAATGTCATTTTTAATAAGGTAATTCAAGTTGATAAATATAAAATTTAATTAATTTCATCCTTTACATATCCAGAATGTGTTTGTGAGGTGCATTCTTTCTTGGGTCATGTTGTTTTTTATCACTGATTCATTAAAGGCTTTAGTAAGATCGCACTTCCATTATCCTAATTATTGTAAAAAGATTCTGAGTTTGTGTTTGATAAAAATTGTGAGGATGCATTAAATTCACTAAAAAGGAGTCTCATATCCCTATCATCATCCAACCACCAAGGTGGGATCTCCCCTTCGTGCTTAAGTGTGATGCCTCTAACGTTGGAGTTGGGGAAGTTTAATCAAAAAGGGTTGAGATGGCTCTTCATGTCATTGTGTATGCCTCATGTACCCCTGATCATGTCCAGGTGAACTACACAAACACTAAAAAATAACTCCTTTCTATTATGTTTTCCTTGGAAAAATTTCATTCATATATCCTAGGGTAAAAAGTGATTGTGTTTTCTAACCATGCTGCCCTTCGATTCCTCCAAAAGAAACCTGAAGCTTAGCTCTACCTCATACAGTGGATGCTTCTCCTCCAAGAGATTGAGCATGAGATTATAGATAATAGGAGAGTAGAAAATATTTTAGCTGACCACATTAGTAGGATTTCTCCACCACTGTAGCACCATGTTGACTCATCCCTCCCCATTGGAGAATTCTTTCCTTATGAGATCCTTTGTGATGTTGTGGACCTTACCCCCTGGTATGCAGACATTGTGAATTTTTCTAGAAACATCTACGGTCCCCACTGATTTTTTCAATTTCTAATCCTAGAGACATAATCATGAAGCCAGGTGGTACATTTGGGATAACCCATATTTGTGGAAAATTTGAGGTGACCAAGTAGTTCATCGGTGTATCCTTGATCACGAGTTCACCTCTATTTTGACCATCTACCACACTTTCTCTTGAGGGTGCCACATTGTCTCTCAACGAACAGCTCTAAAAGTCCTTGAATTAGGAAATTATTGGCCAAAATTTTATAGGGATTCCCATCAAATTTTAAAGTCATATAGTCCTTGTCAATTCATGGGGAATATCTCTAAGAAGAATGAAATGCCCCAACAGCCCATGTTATTCTATGAAATTTTTTATGCATGGGGCATTGACTATATGGGGTCTTTTCTTAATTCTTCTGGCTTCATGTACATATTGTTAGCTATGGAATATGTGTCTAAATGGGTGGAAGAAGAGGCTACTAGGACAGATAACTCTCGAGTTGTTGTTTATTTTTTATGGTCCCAAATTTTTAGTTAGTTCGGTTTTCCAGGATTCATCATTAGTGACCAGGATTCCCATTTTTGCAATAGAAACATGAAAAAAATTCTTCATAAGTATGGTGTTGATCATAAATTATCCATTTCATATCACCCTCAAACTAATGAACAAGAATAAATCACAAATTGGTATGTTAAAAGAACCTTGGAAAAAATTTTACAACCCAATAAGAAAGATTGGAGTTTGCGCTTGGATGATACACTTTGGGCATATCATATAGCTTTTGAAACCCCAATAAGAATGCCACCATACAGAATTGTGTTTGGAAAAGCTTGTCACCTTCCAATGGAGGTAGAACACCATGTATATTGGGTTGTTAAACAATGTAATATGAATCTTTCATATGCAGGTGAGCATAAGAAGCTGCAGATTCAATAGTTGGAAGAAATTTGACGTGATGCATATGAGAACTCTTGAATATATAAAGAGAAACAAAGTTTATCCATGATAGCATGATTCATCTGTAGAAGTTCCATATTGGTGAGAAGGTCCTCGTGTACAATTCTAGGCTAATTTTTCACCTAGTTAAGCTTAGGTTCCGATGGCTCAGTTCATATATTGTTACTAATGTTTACCATTTTGGTGCAATATAGATTTTGTATGAGCTGTGTGGGAGAATTATTGCCGACAATGGGTAGCGACTTAAACACTTATATGTGGATTTTCCAATGAATTGGGTGGAGGAAACCAACCTTCTAGTAGCAACATACTATCCAAACTCATCAGGTTTTATCCTTCCTTCTCACATTCTCAATTATTATAGTGAGGACACTACACATTCTAGGTATGGGGGTGGTTACATTCTTGGGTTCATTAAGATTTTCATCATATTTCTTCTTTCTTCTTTTTTTCACCTTAATTATGGAATTTTCACATTTTCTCATCATTATGGGTTCATTAGGATTTTCAATATATTTATTCATTCTTCTATTTTTCACCTTCTTTATATTATTTTTACTTTCCCCCTTTATGGTCACGAAAATCATGGAACTTACTGAAAATGCATGTTGAATTTTTTTATTGAATGTTGATTTAACATTTGATGAATGTTTTTATCTGTTATGGATTGAATATTTGTATGAATTTAAGATCAGGGAGTAATTTTTAGTGAATTGGTTTTCTTTCAATGATATAAATGGTTGTATCTCTGTGAAACCTTTGAGATGATTGATGCCCCTTGTGTGAGTATTTTTTTGGAAAACTGTGTCACTGATATCTCCACACATTTTTTCACCAAACCATAAAGTGTGTATATTTCATACATAATAGATGGTAAATATATGTTTGGTTAATATTTTTCATCTTAAAATTATATTTCTGTACGTTCATTCCTTATCTGATCTATTTCATTACTGTACCGAATTGACCTATGTGTGTGTACCTAATATCTGACTGTTGTACACCATCAAAAAAACAAATTGGTTTGTGTCTTGGGTAGGTCAAAAACCACTCCTCCTCAACCATTGATCTTGTTATAACTATTAAAATTTCTGTCATGAGGAGATCAAACATGGGATGAGAGTTGAGTGTGAGATTTGTTCCAAATGCAACTTCTGAAAAACAAAATGAGGGGAGTGATGAAATGTTAAAAATATGAAGATATCTAGTTCAGAACATATGTTTTGACTTCTGGGAATGCTTAAGTGAGTGGGTCTTGAAATTTTATTGCAAATAATGTAAGGTAGGTTCGGTGGGAAAATCAGTTTAAGCTAAATAATGTTAAAATAACCTATATTTATTGGATAGAAAGTGGAAAGAATAGCAAGTAATGGTTTTCACAAACACACATGAAGTGTTAGTGGCGTGGTTTACTTTTTAATTCCTCACTCATTTTGTTATCATGAATCTCTTTGAATTTCATTGTGATATGATTTTTGAGACATATTTTTTCATTTTCACTTGGAAGAACTCCTTGGTGTGGTTTGTGCATTGATCACATTACTTTAATAAATTTTAATTTCCTAAAATGTTAAAACTTCATGATGTTGGGAATATATACATGCATCATTTTTTGGATATCAAACTTTTCCCTAGAGTGAAAAATTTTTAGGTGTGGGGGTGTGATCTCAGAGTGATTCACTATTCAAATCCACCATTACGCTATTGTTTCCAATTGGTTTTGTAATGAATGTTAAAAATATAATAATAAATTTCAAATTATGTTTGAATTAGTTAATTAATGTTTATCAATATTTAATATGGAAACTTTAATTTTTTTTGTTGTTTACATTGTAGGAGGAGGTGATTTGGAGAGCTCGTGATGGAATTCAAGCAAATTGGGCCAAACTACGCGGGAGCCCAAGCATGATTTTGGACAATTATTTGTAATGTGGATAATTTTTGCATCCAATTGGGATACAAATGGCTGTATGAGTGCAATGAAATGTGTTATAAAATTATCTAGAAGATATTTATGAAAAATTCATCCACTTGGAGGCCCAAAATAGGCCCACAATTTGATGAAATTCTGGGCGGACTAGATTGGATCACCCTTCTTTATTTAGGCCATAACGCGCGCCTTAGAGATCCAATTGGGCTTATTCCACCTCCCATAAACATCTAACTCGAATCTCTAACTCTCCACGTAATTTAACTTCATTTTAATGTGTTTTGTTCAGCCAACCATCTCGATAAATATGGAGTCAAAAATATGCCTTTTATTATCACCTATCCTTTTAGATACTTACCACTTTATGTGGAAATATTGATGTAATTTCCCATAAAATCACTCCTCCCCTTCCTTATCTATGTTTCATGACAAGGGGTGATGGTTAGTCAAATAAGAGATCTCTATTAGCCCATTTTATTTCTATTCTCCCTCATGTACTTCTAAACCACCTAGTGATCAATTTGGGGAGTTTTCTTTATTGTAATCTTGAGCTCCACACTTGTAATCTTCATAAGATAATTGATTTCCAGTTTTTTTGTAAATTTTTCTTTATTTCTACCCTATAAATTTTTGTTTATTCTATTATGATCAAATAAAATCTGAGGAATAATAATCCACATACATTCACGCATAATGTGGATCTTGTGATGATTTGAGTGTGGTTGCCACTTTTCTCACCCCTCCATTTCATGAGTGTGAAAATGGATTGTTTCGGTTGATAAAATCCAAGATCATTAACCTATTAATATGAATTTTATTGTATTGTGTAATTTTTCTATCATTGAAACAAATATGGTCATATCATCATTTTGTTGATGTGATGGCGTGATTGAGTTCCGTTTTTACATCGATTCATTTTTTTTGATTTTGAGCGGTTATTGATAATCAATATCATGGATCGATCAAATCCTAGATGGTAACCTAGTAAGAACTCACCTACCATTACTAGTTTCATTATTTTTAAAATAATGTAATCAATGATCCTTCCAATTCCCTTGAGTGTGATGATGTTTTGGGCATCAAGGGATACTTAAGTGAGTTGATCACGATTTCTCCAACCGGTTTCTCCCAGTAGTAATATACTTTCAATTTCTATTCTTAAAGAAAAAAACCAATGTTTTATAAAACCCAATTCTCCTTTTAGATTCTTAATCATAACCTAATGGTTTTTATTAATAATGTAAGAATACTTCGAGATATGACCTAGGGTTGCTTCTATACTGCAGAAATTCCAGTTAAAAATATATATTTTATTTCAAGTGCTCGACAACGTGATCAGCACTTCTTGGAATATCCACGTAATCCCAACTTTACCAAACTTATACAGGGTTCATCTATACTTATCCTCAAAGTCTATACTAGGGTTATGTTTCCTAGTATATTTTTTCTAAATCTATTTATATGTCTGTTAATAAAATTCCTCTGATAGAAACTGTAATGCCCCAACCCTAGATTCCTGGAGCTGGTGAATTATTTTAATTCATTGACATGATTATGATGAATCATGTCTCGTAGGACCGATCAATTTAGTAGTCTTGGGAAATAAATTACATAAAACAATATAACATTACAATTTATAACATAAAATAAAACATATATAATCCTTTGAGAATGCCATTATTCCCCTAGCTTGACCCAGAAAATCAATCATAATACAATTCATGGAATCCTGGGAAAATAAAACATAATAAAGGTGTGAGATCAGATCCTCAGTAAGGATAAATAATTCAGTGGAATCTATAAACTTTTATGACAAGATGTATAATAAAAATAGTAGCCATTTAAACATAAACATGAACATAATAAGGAAAAAAATAAATCAAACATTACCATATTAACATACACATGGATATTCTACTAAGAGAATAATCACACGTAATAACTGCTTTCGTAATGAGGGATTGCATAATGTCAGACATAATAAATACTATGTCAAGGACTTTTCCCAAGAAAATTCACAAATATTATGTCCAATCCTTGTGCCATAAAACTTTTTTGTATCATGAGACCAACCAATGCATTGAGGGGAAATAGATGCCCCCACCCACCACTTAATAAGTCCAATTCATTTCTCATTTGAAAATAGTGAAACATAACATAAACATTCATATTAAAATAACATACTAAATGTCGATACTTTATCCATAAACCATGAATGGTATCAAAATTGCACACCCACAGTCCAACATATCATAAATAATTCAATACAATATGAATTATTTCATTATAATAAATAAACATCAATCAAGAATAATATCCAATAAAGGATGTTGAAATAGTTTAAAATAATCAGTAAACCTCATTGATAAAAATATCACATGTTCAAGAAATTATTTAAAAGTCGCACAATTTACAAATGAATTCATTTAAAAGAGGTTCTTTAATCAAAGTGTCTTATACCAATTGGAATCTTTTTAAAGGAATTAACATTTTTAATGCAATCATGTCCATATAAGTAATTCCTTAAACTCATTTTGAAAACATCGACATTAATTAATAGGATTTAGAAAAATTAATCATTAAAACATTTAAAATGATGATCTAGCTAAAGATTCCATCCCATAAAAAAATAAAATATTCCATTTGAATTTTGTTTATGTAACATGGACATGGATTATACATATGTCATAGTTAATACTTGTATATAAACAATCTCAGATATTAATGAGATTGGGTAATTAACCCTTACCTTAGGTCAGATACTCTTCGTACGTGTTTGAAAATCATTTATAATGTGTTTAAAAATATTATTAACTTGTATCAGAATCATAATAATATTTATGATATCATATATGATTCTTTTATGATATTATATCACCTGTTTATTAACAATTCCATGTTAATGTAACATTTCGGGTAACAATCGATTTGTTTATCATACGTGTTTTGACTTTCTATTCTTGATCATATTACATAGATCATGATTTAATTACTTAGATAATGTAGAATATCATTTATATATCATAAATATAAATATATATATAATAAATAGATATATTAAATGGAATACACCATTCCTGGAGATGGTAGGTCGTACGTACGCATGAACCCTATTTCCATTTTCGTATCATATAGAAGTAAGTGAATGACATATATATATATATATATATCATCCCAATTAAATTATTATGGAATATATGTTATAGTTATTAATTATATTTATTCTTATAATCATTCTTGGATGGTGAAAATGGAATATGAGTCACATTGCATCGTGGAGACGATAAACTGTACGTACACACGAGCAATAATATAATTTCCTTAACGCTTCAATGGTATGGATTTTGGATGAAATTTGAATTTTAATTAAATAATATAATGTTATATTTATTATTTATATCCATTATATTCATCATTATATGCATAGAAATAATGTGTATTTGAAAAAAAAATTACACCACAATGTGGAGACGTTAAGTCGTACGTACGCACGCATAGTGGTATTGTTTTTCATATGATGGGTAAAGATAGGAATATGGTTATACCATAATCTTAACAAAATCTCAGCATATATTAGTTGATGGATTTATTATTTTATTAGGGTAATAACTTAGTAAGATAATTTATAAGAAGAAATAAACTATGAATGAAGGGAGAAACCAATTACCTATTCTTCAGGTTTCTTCTTTTGATTTGCACAAAATAACTCTTTAAGTCGAATTTTTGACAAACTTTTTTCATATAGGATACAATGAGGAAATATTTGGGGAGATTTGGGAATTTTTTGTTCGATAAAAAAGGATTTGACGTTGTTAATAAGTGGGTAGAAGTGGTGACCTTATATAAGATGGAGGAAGGTCACTATAGGAAGGTATAGAAATATTAATTTATTATAAATTAATTTTCAACTAAAAATGGTCCAAAACTAATTTAATTATAATATAATTTGATTTTAGTTCTAATACCCATCATAAAATAATTTTTAGACATGTTTTTAATAATTTTTTATCCTTATCATTTTCGTTTAACCCTTATTTTACCCTTTTTAATCTTATCATGATATCATGTTATTTATATATTGTGGGTCAATTTAATTACCATATCATGTCAAACAACCCAAAAAAAGTAATTTATGACATATTTGTAATTGTGTTAAAAAAGTTTCTTAATATTATATTTCTGTGAATTTAATATCCTTTAATAAACTATTTTATGTTTTAAATTATGAATTATCTCAATTTCGAACACTATTCATACTTGACTTTTTTACAAATTCATAAAAACCTAATTACTTCTAACCAAAGGCATTAAATCAAATTTAATATGTAAATATCATTCAAAAAAATTGATGACATAAAAATATATGAATTACATTTATTTTAACATTTTTAGTCAAAGATATAAATTATATAACCCCATATACAAATTGTTTTAGGGAATGATACATGTTTATGATATATTTTTCTATATTTTAAATTACTTCTTATAAAATATAATTTTCACTCCAAAGTGGCTCCATGAAGACCCTAAATAAACCCATGGAAGTCCATGGTCAGAAATATCTATTCCAATAGGATTAGGACATGTGTTAGGATATTTTAATATTATTATAATATTATTTTCATACCCTTATTTACCAGATTTACACTTTAACTGTGGTAAGTAAAATAATTCTGGAAGTTACTATTCATAAGATCAAAAACATAAAAGGTACATATTTAAGCAATTTAGACCATATGATTCCAAATATGGAATATATTTTACCAAATTCAAAAGACGGAGTTGGAAGAAATTAATTTAACCAAAAAGTAGGTTTTTAAGAACTAAAAATTATCAAAAGATTGACATGTGTTTATATTCAATTTAAATTTAAAAATACTTTTCATGACATAAAATGTATTAAATGATAAAAATATAATATAATTATAATTTAAAACCAATCAAATGTATTATTTGACACTATAAATTTTTTTGAATAATTTTTTTTTTCAATTAAAATTTAGTATTTTTCACTATTCATCAGAATATGAATGTTATCAGAAAAGTACCAAAAATTCCCGAAAACTAAATTTTTTTGTTACTCTTATAAATAAGAATATAATTTCTTCAAATTTAATATGAAAAAGTTTCAAATATTTTATTTGAAAACACTTTGTCATTAAAAGGTGAAAATTTCATTTTTTTGAAAAATACTTCTTTTATAAAAAAAATTGAATTTGTCCTTATATAATTTATAAAAAAACCAAAAATATGAATGTTAATATTATATGGGATATATAAAATTCAAAATGTGGTTAATAATATTACTAACCAATTTTCTAAATAGCTAGTTTGATAGGTCATGGTGCACTTGAACTCAGTGTGGTGTACATCACACACTATTAAATTATTTAAAAAGGAAGAGTAACTTGGAAGATTGGGGTGTAACATTAAGCTTGAATGGGATGGACTATGGGAGAGGTAGAATTTAATAGATATTACCACCCGAGCAATGTTATCTGAGTCACCCCAAGAGTTTTTCACAATCTCACACCTTACCTTTATGTCTTATGTGGGTGTTATATGAGGGTTATGTAACAAGACCCTAGAATTATGATTATTTGCATTATTTTTTTATAATGAATATACATTCATTTTTTTATTGTTACTTTGTAAATGGTTTTTAATGAATAAATATTATTTTTAGTTAATATTCAATTAAGAAATCAATTTTTATGTATTAATGGATTTTTTAATTAAATATTATTTAAATAAAATATTATTACTAAATTAATTTTTATTAAATATAAATGACTGTATAAATTTTTTACAATTATTATTTTTATTAAGGGTTGAAAGCTATTTCTGTCAAAACCCATGAATTTTCAATAAATGTCAGTTGTTTTAATGTGAATATTCACATATTTAGAAAATTATTTATATAAGATTAATATTATTTTTTGATTCTAGACGACAAAATTATCTAATGGTGATTTTTTCATAATTTTCTAAGACAGTCGAATTTTTGTGTAAAAATTAAATACCGTCTGAATATATAATGTATTATATGACATCATAGTGACCCAATAAAGATTTAATAAACTAAAATAAAATGTATATTCGTCCAATATATGTTTTACCTTTAAAATAATGTAGTTTTAGATTTGATTGAATGATTTTACAATGCCTTAGTATACCCTCCAATGAATTATAAACTATTTTAACATTTTAAAATGATTTCCTTAAGAATGTGACTAACCTCCACATAAGAAAGCCTAATATTTTAAATATTTTAGAAATTATGGTTTGAAAGATATTTTTATCAAAACCCATTAATTTTCAATAAATGTTAGTTTTTTTAAATTGAATATTCAAATTTTTATGTTTCTTTTCCCCCAGTTTTTGAAGATAATTATTATGTTTTACGTGAATAAAAAGGTTCATGTCAAGAATAACCTAGTGAGAGATAATGTATCTCACTTACGTATCAGTTTTTATGTTGATAAGTTCCCAAATGCATTATACAAGTACAGTCTTTGGGTGTTTGTTTGTATAATGTTTGAATTGTTCTGTAAAAGTAATGTAATGTTAATGTATGTCAAGACTGGGTTGTTATAGTAAGTATCAGAGTGAAGGTTTATTTAAACTTGTAAACTACGATGAGAAAACTATTTTGAGACCCCTTATTATATTTATAAGGATTTGTCTAGGGATGTCTATATGGATAATTATAAGGGTGGGTTAGTGTTTAGGAAAATGTCCTATAATTTTGGTAAAGGATAATGTGAGTGGTTTCATAGAAATAAAACCTTGTATAGATATTGGAAGTATATTTGGCTCTAGAATAGATGCACCAAAGAGTAATAAATCAGAAAATATGTTCCACAATTGAATCTGGTTAATCTGGTACACAAAAAATAGGCCTTGATTGACACCTGGTTTGACACTCCTATGGGACTGTCTTTGGAAATTAAAAAACTCTTCGAGAACTATTATAAAGGATTCAAATATAATTTTTCTATTAATAACTTAGGATAAATCAAAGGTGTCATATATAAATGAAGGTTTCATAATTTAGATATCATATAAGTGACTTCTCTTGATTTCATGGATCATAATTATGATAACTATTTCTTACTCTATGATTTTGGTTTTAGTCAATGACTAGAACCCAAAGGAACCATGTTAGTGATTGCTATTAAAAATGAAATGAATTTACTCCTGAGAAACTAATGCTATGGGAGCTAGATTTAAAAACCCCAATGATATTCTCACACAACATTCACAATATATGAATCACGGTGTACATCCAAACAAGCAATAGAGGGAACAACATTCTATTTAGTATTCCATGAGGCAACATCCACCTTCTTTAAGAGGGTCTTCTGATCAACTTATTTCTAAACAATTTATTAGTACCATTGAATATATATTCTATATTTTCTAGTGTTCATATTATGATAAATTCATTTTTTTCATTTATCAGTTAGAAGTAGAAAAAGATCACTTGTGGACTCTAATCAAGAATATATTAAAAAATGATGATATTGAATCTATGGATTGGGATGAGTTCAAGAACATATTTTTCAATAATTAATTTCCTTAAATTATTTATACCAATATGGAGAAATAGTCCATTCATTTGATTCAAGGGGATGATGAGTCTGTTGGTACATACAAGGCTAATTTCACAAGTATTGTGAGGTACGCTTCAGAAATTTTCATCCATCCCAAAAGTAAAGTTGATAGGTTCTTCAGTGGCTTAAAGCCAAGTATCCAAAAGTATTTGGATATAAAAGACTTTAGAATCTATGAGTAGATTGTGAATTATGAAATCAAGGTTGAACTGGAGGTGGGAGTCACATAACAATTTCATGCTTTTGATAAGAATTGGAGGATGGAGTTTAAAGGAAAATATAAAAACTGTAAAGAAAAGAAGATGAAATTTTCTTTATGTTATAAGTGTGGGAAGTAGCATGGAGATAATTTCCTTCATGGGTCCTATAAATTATTTATGTGTGTAAAATAAGTTCATCGAGATATTGATTTCCAAATTTATGGGAAGTAGTTAGATAATGGTTCTAATGGAGAGAATATATGTATAGAATGCACCTACCACACTCCAATGCAAAAAGTGTAAGGAGGATTGGAATTATTCTAACTAGTGTCCAAATCCAAGTGTTTATGATGATTATTGATTCCAAAAACCTCTTAGGCTAAGGGAATAGTGGAAATATCATGAAATATCTATTCATGATAAGGGATGTGATAATTCTGTGGTTAAAGGTACACTTATAATATACTCTAGAACTAATAATGTCTAATTTGATTATGAATCTACCCACTCTCTCATATCTATATAATTTGATAAGAGTGTTAAGATTCTATGAAAACAATTAGAGGTGAAATTAATAGTGAAATCCCCTAATGGTACGATGATTTCATCTCAATCCTATTATTCATCCCAAGTTGAATTTTAGGGGAATGTGATTCCTATAAATCTTTTCATTGTGACTTTTTTTGAATTTAATGTCATAATAGGCATGGATTGGATTTCTATGTTTGAATCACAAATGAATTTCTAAATAAGTGAAGTTACATTTGATATTTCAAACCCTCCTATGACAATCCATCAATGTGATGATAAGCATGAAATTCTCATACAGATTACATCCAGTGTATAGGCCATAATTCCCATTAAAAAGGGTTTTTTATCTCAAATGGTCAGGGATAAAATATACAATTATGTTGTTTCTATCCTTCTCTTTTTTGTCGATGCATTTCCTAAATAGTTTTCTAGCCTTACATGAAAATGTGATGTTGAGTTCTCAATAGAACTCATATTTAGTTCCGAACTAATTTTAAAGACTCCTTATAGAAAAGCCATGATTGAGTTATATTAATTGAAGAAGCAACTCCATGGAAACCATGATATGGGATTCATTCATCCAAGTGTGTCACCTTGGGGGATATCTATTCATTTCTTGAAAAAAGAAGATGGATCAATGTGACTCTACAGTGATTATTGGTAGTTGTACAAGATCACAATCAATAACAAGTATCCTCTTCCCTGTATTAATTACATGTTTGATCAACTATGTAGAGCTCAATACTTTTTGAAGATTGGCATTCATTCTATATCTGATTAATTGAGGGTCATGAAGGAGGATATACCTCAGAAAACATTCTATACAAGGTATGAACACTATGAATATATATTAATGCATTTTTCTCTTACTAATTCCCCTGATATCTCCATTGATTTAATTAATAGAGTATTTAGAGATTATCTCAACAAGTTTTTTGTAGTATTTATAGATTATATTCTTATCTATTAAAAGATAGATGAATGACATAAAGATAATTTGATAATTATACTAAATACCCAAAGGAAGGAGAATCTACAAGAAAAAAATAAAATTTATGAATTTTGGCACCAAAGGGATTCATTTTGGCTCACATAATCTCATGATATGGTATTGTAGTGGATCCATCAAATACAGAGGCTATGGAAAGATGGCCTAGGAAAACAACAGTGACTGAGATCCATAGTATTGTAGGCTTAGCTGGATATTATAGATTATTTGTTGATAATTTCTCATGACTATCTAATCCTCTAACCAAGTTAACTCAAAAGGGTTTGAAGTTCCTCTGGATAGATTAATGTGAAGAAATTTTCAAGCATCTTAAGAGAAGTTTGTTCGGATCACCTGTGCTTACATTACCCTATAGTGGGGAAGGTTTTTTAAATTATAAAGAATCACTCAATAAAGGGTAAGGATGTTTTCTTATACATAATATCATGGTTATAGACTTCACATCATGACCGTTAAGGATTCACTTGAAAAAATACCCATCTCATGATCTTGAGTCAGCAATAGAAATTTTTTCATTAAAGATATTGAGTAACTATCCTTATTGATAAATGTGTGATATATATACTAATCATAAAATTGTGAAATATTTATTCACAAATAAGGAGTTGAACTTGCATATGAAAATATGGTTGGAGTTGATAAAATATTATGACTACTCAATACATTACCACCCTGGGAAAGTGAACAAGGTGGATGAAAATGTAATTCAATAGGATCATGCTAGCTTATCCATTATGAGGATCATAAAATATCCAAAATTTCAAGAGTTTAAATGTATAGAACATGAAATTCTGAAGGAAGGGAAAAATATTATATTTCTCAAATAAATGTTCAACCCTCTATCCAATTGAAGATTAAGGAGGCACAGAATGAAGATATTTTCTACAAAAGAATGCCAGAAATGCTCCTAAGTTTAACCTTGATCGGGATGGAATGATAAAGTTCAAGAACCATGTATTCGATCCTTCCATACCATATTTGAAGAAGGATCTATTATAGAATGCCAATAGTTTTTCATTCTCTATTCAGCCTAAAAGTATGAACATGTATATAAATTTGAATGAATATTTCTGGTGGGATAGAATGAAGAGATATATTGCAGATTTTTTATCTCGGTGCATAGTATGCCACAAATTTATGGTTGAAAGGCAGAAATTTGAAGGGATGATGCATCCATTTCCTAAACTAGAATGGAAATTGGAGAACAACAGTATGGATTTTTTACTGGGCTACCCAAAACTTCTAAAGGGTTTAATGTTATATGGTTCATAGAAGATCTCCTTAAAAAGTTATAACACGTCAATGCTATCAGAGAAGTATTATTTCTAGATCATCTTGCAATTATATACATTAATGAAGTGGTAAGGTTTCATGGGGAACCACATTCTATTGTATCCGATTTAGATCTGAGGTTTACCTCAAAAGTTTTGTGAAGTCTCCAACCTGAACATGATAGGGAATTGTGTTTTAGAACTTATTATCATCCTCAGAAAGATGGTAAATTTGGAAGAACAATTCAAACCCTAGAGGATATGTTGATAACTTTTTCGTTAAATTTCCTATGTGTTTAGGATCGACACATTCATCTAGTTGAGTGTTCATACAATAATAACATTAACTCCAACATTCATATGGCTCCTTGTGAATCATTAAATGGGGTGAAATTTAGAGCTCCAATGTCTTGGGATGAATTTAGTAAAATAAATATATTGGGACTAGAGATCGTAGAAGAAATGGTATAGAAAGTTAGATCCACTCATCAGCATATCAAGGCACATCAATGTCAAAAAACAAGTTATGCTAATAATAATCAAGATGATCCAGAATTTGAAGTTGGTGAAAAGTTTTTTCTATGAATCTCTCCCTAGAAAAATATTATGAGGTTTAGAAATAAATGGAAACTAATCCCTAGGTATATCAGTTCCTTTGATATTATTAATCGTATCAGGATGACAACCTATCACATGGAACTTACTCTAAATCTCTATAAAGTCTATGATGTGTTCCATGTATCTCTGCTATGGAAGTACATACTTGAACCTTGACATGTACTTAACTCATTGGTCATACCATTAGAAAATATCATTATTACGAGGACCAACCTGTTTAAAATTTTTACCAATCATCGAAAGTTTTACAAAATAAGACCACTCACCTTTTAACTCTTTTGTGTAAAAATCACTAATTAGAGGAAGCTATGTGGGAACGTGATTATATGATGAAGTAAAATTTTCCTCATTTTTTTACTCGAGTGAAGAATTTCGAGGGAGAAATTCAATTTAAGCGGGCTAGAATATACCACCCTGAGTTTTTATTGACATTTTTGAATAAATTACATTTTCATTTATGTATTGCATTGCACCAAGTCAAAAACTCCTTTCCCATGGAACTGACTTAGTTTACCTTATACACAACACCGACTTGGCGTATGATACACGCAACACTGAGTTTCTACAAAATATCTCTTTTTTATTATTATGTAAATGAGATAATTATACCACAGTCATTAAATGTAGTTATATGAATAATCATAAATACTTTTAAAATATTTTCTAAAATAATTTTGTATAAATAAGACATATTGACAATAAAATATATGATTGGGTAACACAATTTCTACTAGCTGTGTGGCCCAACTAACTCCTCCAAATTATCAGGATCTATGCTCTGTATAAGCCTAAAACACTCTGATTACCTCTATAATCTCTCTTAGTGTTCCCATTAGTATAAAATTAATGAAATAATGGAAAATAAAATGATCCATACCTCATATAAATACTATCTCCTTATAGTATTCCCCCATTAAAGAAACATTCCACTAATATTCCCTTTTTCAGGTGAAAAGATGCTATATAAGAAGAACTCTGGCCTCTAAGAATGTACGTATACCTCTCCTACTCATTTCTCATCCCATACATAATCATATTTCTATAGAACTCATACCAAATGGAAAGGCAGACCTTTTATAGCCTTTGTGTCACAATTAATAATACATAAAATGTAATCTTATAAGGACAGATCCACCAAAAAATCAACATCATATAGTTGAAGTGTATGAGATGGGTCTGAGTGATAATGACAAATATGAGATACATGAAAGACATCATGCATGGTTCAGTACAACAATGGTAACTAAAACCAATAGGCTGATTGCCTGACCCTTCCAATAATCGTAGATGTCCAAACATGACAAGGTAAAATTTTTTCTTTCCTCTGAGTTAGTCTATTCCCCAACCTAGGTGAGGTGTATAAAATACTCAAATTTTGACCTATAACTAAAAAAGGTCATAAATATTTATAGGAATATGATTCATTTCATGAATGAGAATTATCCATCTATTTCTTGACCATCTTAACCTACTCTGAAGCCTACTGAATGATACACAGTCTAAGCTGAGCTTCCTTGATTTCCTTTAACCATCAGGGAGATGATCAATATGGCTTATCATATATAGAATCATAGGGTTCCATATTTATAGACTGACTGAAACATAATTTTTTTTATGTTCAAACACTTTTAGGGAAAGTGAGAAACCATGGGACACAAACCGCACAAGAACACAACCGACACAAACCAACATCAAAGAGCACCAAAAAAAGAGAATACTAGCACAACCACTAAGAATCATAATAACCATACTCTTCACCACAACCAACACATGAGTCCTCCTCCACAGTGGTTGATTCCCATTCAGAAGATGGTTTATATTGCCTTCAGATATTTTCTCCTTTGACCCAACTCCTCATTTTATCCAGAGAGCGCTGCCCCTGACTCGATTTCATGGATATGCTGTTTTTTTAAAGCAAGGATCACCCCGATATCTCATTTAGAAGAATCTTTGGTAATCACCCGACATGGTAGATAAGAATAATCCTTCCTTGTTTTTATTCTTGGAATAGAAGACAACGTTCCAACATACTCATTCATCCTCTTTTTCCCACCTTAAACAATATCAATAAAGGATTGAGTGTCCACTTCACTTAGATTTTCTTTATCACCCCTGGATGTATACCCCCTCTTGTCAAAATGAGTCTCTAACACAGGTTTCTAGAACCCCCTTTCCTTGCCCCTCCTCGGTCCATGTGTGTTGCATTCAATCACCAAAAGTCACAAAACCCATGCTCCATTGTATTTAGTAGAATCCTTCCCCTCACACTCTTCCACTATCCTAATATCCTCTTCTTTGTCTTGAAAATTTCCAAAGTTTCGGCTAGGATGTTCCTCCACTGGAAAAGAGATCTCCTCGCGACCCCACCCTTCATACATTTGATTCTCCTCGTAGACCTCATCCACACCTCCGGCTTCCACATGATTAGTGACCAAACCTACTTCTGAGAGATTATCGAACCTGTTGCTCAGCTGAAGTAGAGGCCTCATCGGCATAATAGAACCTCCATCTTCTTGATTCCTGATTGAACTAGTCACCTCCATGGCAGTCACAACCCCTTCGCCTTCAGCCAGTTGTACACTCTCTTCCGCAGTTCCATTCCTTTGAGGTTCTTCGTGACTCCCCTCACGATAAGTATTGGCCTCCTTCCATGAACACTAAATGGAAGGCCTCTCCAAGTCCTTCCTCAACCTTATAAACACTTCAGTCACTTTTGGGTTGGGAACCAATGCTTCCATCACCATAGGACCAAGAGCACAAACTTCGGGCTCCATGCGAACTCCCTCCGAGGCATCCTGCTCCAACAGACGCAGTGGCTGAACCCCGTCGCAACAGACATAGAGGCTCAACCAAAGGTATATTCCAATCATAAGAACCCCAAAATATAGAACACATTCCCTAAGAATGTCCTCTAGAACATGTATTGTGTTCTCAAACTACCCAACATTATGAGGGTGGTATTTCTTGATCAAAATAAAATGTGGACCTAATGACCTATCAAGATCCGATCAAAACTATGATTTGAATCACGAATCTCTATCTAATACAATTGTAAGAAAAACCCCATGATGGAATAAAATATCATGGATATATTTTTTCCCATGATAATCTAGTGAGAAGGTATCCTTGATATGCAATAAATTGGAAACCTTTGTCAACATAACAAAAAAACTCATATGAAATCACTACCTTGGGGTGACCTCGGTCACCAAGTCACAAAATCCATGGATGCATTATCCCATTTCTACCTAGGAATGTGAAACTGCTATAAAATCCCTATGGGTCACTGGTGTTATACCTTCTCTTACTGATAGGTGGAACACCGAGTAACAAAACCAATTATCTCCTAGTGTATACTAGGTCACTAATACTAGAGGAGAAAATCTTGACACATCTGAGTAAGACTAGGATGAACTTACCAAGAGGAGGAGGGAAACTCTGAAATTATTTCATCATGAACATCTATTATAACCCATACATGAACATGAATTAATAAAATTTTATCCTCACCAATGGTCAAACTAGGTGGATGGTCCTCACCTTCCATTGTCTCACATATGACTAAGACTTTAGGATTTAACAATTGTCTCATCATTTCCATATCACAAAGTGAGGAAGTAACTAACAAGGATGTGATAAAAGTATACATGTGACTATATTTAACCTCTATGTGAATCTAAAAGAAAAAATCCCTTAATTTTCCATTCACTGCTATCCTCTTATATTTCTAGGTTCATTGTATTTTAACTTATAGAATCAGCTACTTAATTTCCTTCACCAGGTGTATAGGCTAGCTCAAAATAAAAAAAATAAGGACACTCAATCCATATTATATTTTTATGATTTAGGGAAATCTATTTAAATATGTATTTAAAGATTTTTTGTTCTATGTACCCCAAAAATATCTACTTAAATACTTCCTTCAATAGTTCAAGGTGTGAACAAGTACACCAAACTTGACCTCATGAATCAGATAATTCCACCCAAGTTGTCTCAACTGGTGATACCCATATTCCACACCCTACATCACAGTAACTGTTGGCGCAAAAATAATAAACGCAATGGGGAGAAGGAAAAGAATCCCGCACGCTGCCTCACAAAGCCCCGACGCGGAGCTCCTCCAAGAAACGCGGCTGCCGAGAAGCAAAGGAGGCGGGATCGCCCCGCAAACACCATGACGTCCGCGAGCCCGATGCGCAGCAAAGGAGGCGGGAACACCCCGCGAACAACCTGACATTCACGGGCCTCCGTGAAGCAAAAACTCTGGCAACACTCTGCAAATGCCTTGACGTTCGTGAACCCGCCACAAAGCCCCTGAGGTGGTAATGCTCCGCGAACCCCGTTGACGTTCGCGACCCGCCGCGAAGCACCGCAGCCCCCTTCGTGGCGCGTGAGCCCTACTTCATGGCACCCCTTACCTAAAAATACTGGGCTCCCCCTGAGTCTAGAGGATAGACAATCTGACCTTTTGGCTTCTCAACTCCCGAATCGCGAAGCACCCTTCGCCCTGGGAATCATGAGCTCCGCGAGGTATTTTTTCTCTGTGAGATGCCTTCACCTTGTCTCGTTTTGAGACCCTCTTCCTAGAGGGATGCCCTTCATGAAGCCTAAGGGCATTCGCGGCGAAAGGGGATTCCCAAGGTAACCCGGGTAGCCATGGTGCGCTTATGCTTCACAAAACACACATCTTGTACTAGTGATCCACATGCCAAGGCAGGTTCGCTGTACATCACGAAGTACACTACTTCCCAGCACCTTGCTTCGTGAGGCACCTCTTCTTCACAAGTCAATGCTCTGCGAACACTATTCCACTTTGAGAAGAACCTCCCATTCACACCCATGCCCCATGCTATGGCCATGGCACTCCACTTCATGAAGCACACCCCTTTTCTTGGTAATTCCTCTTCCCGTGTGACCCCCCAGGTTTTCACGATGTGATTTCAATGTCCCATGGACAACACCACTTGTATCATTGCTTCGACTAATTCTTTTTCACATAGGCATGCTAACGGCTATTGCTTCTTCGCATAGCCATGTGAACGTGGACCCCTTGATGGTTCTCTCTGCGACCCCCCTTGACCATGGCCTTTCCGGTACCTTCCCTTCCCCAAGGAGAAGAGGGTACCGGTCATGTATGTCTTAGGGGTGCGGAGTAAACCCACCTCATCAGAGTTTCAGGGCGTTAAACCGCCAAGCACCTCATCCTCAACACATGACGTTATACTGTGATCTGACCCCATGCCTCGCATGAAGGGTCCCCCTGGCTCAGACATTCTTTATGCCCACTGGTCTCCATGGAGAAGGGATCACCCCTCCACAGGGGATGATATCCACCTTATCGGAGTGGCGTATGTCCACGGGAGAAGGGAAACCAACTTGGTGTAAGCCCCCAAGCCTCTCTTGTTGAAGGTAGAACCCATGCACCTCCGTACTTCCCCACTGCAAAGGCCAGTGGAGGGAATGATAGGGAACGAGGAACCTTCCATTTTTAGTCCCAAACCCCTCTCCTGCTACACTTTTCTGCACATTGGGCCTCCATCCTTGAGTATGTCCCTATGCCATGGGCCGCCTAACGTGTAATCCCCTCTTTGATTCTCACGGACGCATCCTTCGCGACGTGATTATTAGGTCTCTGATTTCTCTTGTTTCTCACACCGAGCATGACTCACATGGTCTTAGAGTAAGTATCGATCATGGAAATGACCTCATACAGCATCACGTTAAACTGTATGCCCCCATCCAGCATGACGTCAAACTGCACATCCATTTGAACTACAAGGTCTTTGATACATGTCTAGGCATGGTACGTAGGATGCCTCCACGAGGTTCAAGCCCACCGCCCTTCATTTCTTCACGTCAGGTTCCACCTTCATCTAGAAAGATGTTAAACTGTATTCCAGTCCGACGGCAAGCCGTTATGACCATCCCAAACTACGAGGACTTTGATCCATTTCAAGGCACGGTACGTAGGCAGCTCCCTGATGTTCAATCCCATCTCCCATCGGACCAAGGTCCTTTCTTCACGTCAGTTCCCTGACGAAAACCACCTGAACTATGAGGTCATTGATTCATGTCTAGGCATGGTACGTAGGAAGCCTCCATGAGGTTCAAGCCCATCAGCCGGTCGTACCGACCTCATTCACATCAGTCCACCCCCGTCCCGTATGACGTTAAACTATATCCCACATCTCATTTGAACTACGAGGAATTTGATCCATATCAAGGCACAGTGCGTAGGAAGCCTCCTTGAGGTTTAATCCCATTACCCATCGAACCAAGGTCCACCTTCATGTCGGTTTGCTGATGAGACCCATCGGACCAAGGTCCACCTTCACGTCGGTCCTACGGCACACCAACCCAAACTACGAGGACTTTGATCTATGTCAAGGCATGGTACGTAGGAAACCTCATGATGTTCAAGACCAACACCATCGGGCCAAGCTCCGCCTTCACGTCGGTTCACCACCACCATCCCGAACTACGCGGACTTTGATTCCCTGCCATGGGGATACATAGGAGGTCTCCTCGAGACTCAAGACCAACTTCATTGTCTCCCTTGCGATGGTTCCATTTCATCCCCCTCCACTTCATTCATCCATCTATCATCCATCCTGATTCTCACCCGGGTCGCCACATCCCGGTGAGATTGTGCCACTCCACTTCCCTCAACAGCATCCGGGAAGCTGCCCACGAGCTGACCCCGATATCGACATTCCTTTAAGAGGGATTCCTCAATCTGATCCACTCCAGCTAGTGTTCTGATCAGGCCGATCCGTCTCCGCTAGACGTTAAACCTGCGGCATACCCTATGTTAAACATAGGAAGCTAAGGAAAACCTCGGATTAATGCCTATGGCATATGATTCCCCGCGCTCAATGTAGGATGCCTCGGGCTTCCAGGCCCTCGAGAAGCCCTATAATAAGGTACAGAAGACAAACACACCAATTACCCAACTTTCAGACACGTTACTGATGCCTGGACGTGACTACTCCCCCGACTGAAGGTTTCTGCCCTGACCGGACCCTTTGGAATGTCCTGAAAGTTGTAGTGTAATTAACCAGTGTCCATGAAATCATGGCACTAAGAAGAGTTTCACAAACAACGTATTAAATATATGAGGGAGACCCGGAGTAGGTGAAGAGTTCTGAGGATGAATCCATGGAAGGAAGAACAGACATCCCATCATCCCAGTTTTGATCAAGGAGCAGACGTCCCTGAATAAGGAGCGGATTCCTCCTGCCTTTGGAAAGCGGAAATGCGTGGAAACACAAAGAAAGTCGCATCTGTCGCGCCCATGCGGATGGACATGCGCACCCCGACGAAAGCGTCAGAAATAGTAACTCTCCACAGAATGCATGTTGCATCACAATAAAACATATATCTTTTTCTAGGCTCTAGAAGAGTCCATATCGACATTGAAATCAACCAACACTTCATCTATTGAATGCAATTTTCACTTGCTTCAGACCATATAAATTTCACAAACCTTTTGGTCATGAACCTAAGAAGAATACCCAAATGGGAAAAGTATTATGTGAAGAACATGTAATAACCATCTTGACCTAAGAAACTCTTGATTTCAAATAAATTATTGGCCTACTCCCAATAAACCACATCACACACCGTTTTTGTGTCCACATAAATCCACCCTATGAGATGACATGGCCTGATTAGTGAACATTATCTATCTAGTAATTAAATTTTGTAAGTTTAGAATATAAAATATTCTCTCTCATTTTATTCAGAACGATGTTAGGGTCATTGGGATAATCATGTCATGTCTAAGAATGGACCAAAATGTCATCCATAAAAACCACTATGAAAAAAATTCGATACGATTGGAAATAAAAATTCATCATGGGCATGAAAATGGTGGATGTATTCATTAGAACAAACAATATAATTCTATACTCACAATGACCATACATATAATGGAATATTGTATGAGGTATATCTGGTGGTCTAACATACTCTTGGTGATAACTTGACTTCAAATCAATTGTCAAGAAAACCCATTCACCCAAGAGATGGTCCAAGAGGTCATCTATATGGGGTAAATGATATTGATTCTGAACCATAAACTAATTCATGTTTCGATAATCCACACATAAAGGAAGGGTTACATCCAACATTTTAGAGAAAACAACCTACAAAACCCATGGGGAACTATTGGGTTGTGTAAACCCCTTTACTTACAATTCCCCTATCCACCTCATTATATTCTAAAAATCAGTAGTATCCATAATATTAGGAGGAATTAATATCAATGGAACCCCAAGAAATAGATCAATGGAAAGATCAAACTCTCTCATGGGAGGTAGTGTAGAAATTTTTTCCAGAAAAATATCCCTAAATTTATCTAAAACTAGAGGAAAATCATTATGATGTGTACCTTGATAATAAATATATAATCTAGAAATCGAGACTATTACCATTCCCAACCCATGATGCTCAGGTCCCACTCAACAAACACTGAATTATTATTCAAGCTTAGGAATAAAAAACACACCCATTAGTGATGTGAATGTCACCCTTCGATGATAGATGACAACATAAGTCTGATTGAAACCAACCAATGCATCATGAGAATGATGTAAAATCCTATCACCTCAACATAAAAGTGGTATCATAAAAATTTAAACACACCTATCTCTAGAGGGAATTCCCACAACCAGTGTACAATCTCCGATTGAATTACTAATGTATTATCGAGGTTTATCACAACCCATGAAAACTAAACAATAGTCCCAAGGACCTACATAAATGGAATTTATATAATGGAATGAGAATAAACTATATCAAAAAGATGAGATACTAATGTAGAGTATACTAGAATATGACCTCTCCCTATGGATGACATGGTGCTCTACTCTTTAGTTATTGGTTTCACTACATACATATGGCCTGATTTGTGACACTGAGAAAAAAATTGAACACCATGAGTACACCAAATATTTTATCACCACTAATATAGTGTATTAATACCTAGTAAATAACCTCAATATCATCCTAAATTATCAGTCACACTTCAACTCCCTTTTTAATGAGAATATATTAACATCATTCTTGAACATGGAGTCATTGTAAGCCCTATCTCACTAGATATTGGAGGAAATTATATACAAAACCCCTATAGATGGTCCATCTTACAATAGTTTTAGTACTCAACTGGGTTTCTATCCCAATTTATCATCATTAATTACTACCTCCTACACTGGAGATAGGAAATATAACTTCCAGAACTCATGCCCTAGATAGTATTTCCTTCACTAGAGTAATCACATAGTCACTTCCTTCTTCCTGATACTAGACCACTAGATCGGGAAGATGAACTACCCTTCCTTCATCCCTAAAGTTCCATTAGTTTAATCTCATTAAGAAGTATCAGATTAACTATTTCAGATATGGTAGATATCTAAAAACATTCACCTATGATCAAATGGAATGCTTGACCCATTTCTTGAAGCGTCTCTCCATATATGGGTCATCAACAAGATAGGTAGGTGAAATGTTATTAATATCTATAAAGAAAGGAAAATATTCCAAAATGGACATAGAATCATTCTGCTAATGCATACACTCAATGAAAGACTCAACCATAAATGTATCTAGAAACATTATTCAATGTAACTGGTTTGGAAATCCATCCAAATAATATACTCATACCTATCTACCTAGTTCAAAACAACCAACCAATGCTTTATGGCAACCTGAGTCATTTATATCATGATCTTGTACCTCATTCTTGAAGGTGTCTCAATGTTTTATATGACATACAAAAAATTATATAGCTAAATCTCAGTAGTCTAAGAGCCACCATCCTTTGAGAATTTTTGAGGATAATGTTGTTAAAACTCATGTTTCAACTCTAATAAAGTAGAGGTATCTCATGGAGCTCTCTTAATAGTCTTCATAAAGCTTGGGAAACTATATCAAAACCAGTCATTATCACCTATATCAGGTATAACTTGTGGTCCAACATGTCGCATAATTAGGGGTTCAAAGGGTGTCCTAGGGCCCACCACATCGAGACCATGATCATCTACCCTCCTAGCTACTGAAAAGAGTTCATCACGGTAGAATATCTCTAAAAATTCTAAGAACATGACTTATTCCTGTTTTTTTATTGAAAATATCATATAAATATGAAAAATAAAGATACATTTATTTTTATACTTGAGTCACACCCCCCATTCCCTATATTAATTCTAGTTTTGGGAGACACAAGGTTCTTATTAACACAATAAAAACATCTAGCTTCCCACTACCAAGGTCATGTTAGGGTAATTTTATCTATTATAAGAATAGGGTTTCAGGGTATAGAGTTTCAATTTAATGTAATAGAGGTAGTTCCCTCTATGTTTCAATGGACTTGGAAAATTAATGGAAACCTTTTCCTTTCTAAAATTAATGTCATTTAAATTTGTATTTATTTATATATGAAAACTTTTTAAGTGTTTGAATTATTTAGATTACCAATTTCAATGAATAAATTCCCATAAACATTATTTATTTAACTATATAATCCCTTAAATAAAAACCTTAAACACGTTTCACCCCATGAATCCAATGGTACATGACTCAACGTGCCATAATTGACATAAATTTTCCTCATCAATCTATACAGGAGAAAAGTATTAGGTTGATGTAGGTACATTAAGGTACCAATTAAGATTCTTAATTCTCAATAAGAAATATTAGTTGAATAATATTTATATTTCACAAGGAACATATAATAAATGGAATGGGGTCAACCAATGCATCATATATGGAATGTCAAAATGAATGAAATATTCATTCACTACGTGCCTCAATGGATGCATGATTAATATTTTATTTCCGTACCAGGAAATGGATGAGATGTAATCCCCAATAATAATAATAATATCACATAACATGTGCATCACCCGCATGTTGAATCAAATCAACTGTAATAGAATTAAATAACATCATCATATCCCATCCCTATTAATTAGGGTTTCTACTGTACACAAGATAATTAATAATAGGAATAAAAAACAATTAAAAATCCAAAAAAAACATAATATTATATCTAACATTCACAAATAATAAAAAGAAAAAAATGAAACATGGATTTGATACCACTTTGTATCATCCTGATTGAGGAACCTCTAAACAGTGCCCCAAGCTTGTGGGTCGCATGGCCTTAAACGCACCTAACATTATGCTAGAAGCTACAGACTAGTAGTGAGGTTCTATGATGGTATCTTGGGGAGACTATACCATCATGAACAAAGCAAAACATTGGAATCAAAAATGAATAAAAAGTAATAATCATAATAACAATGAGAATCAGAAGATAAATCATCCAAACAACAACAATAATAATCAAATACATGGGAAATGTCATATTAAAAATGATGAGTTTTACATTGAGCAATAAAAAAGATAAAAAATTCATGGAACCAAGAATCCATTAAAATACATGTATTCAATGTACAAAAATTTAAAAATAAAAGAAACTATCTCCAGATAGAATCATGAGCCATATCCTAGTCATGTACTCTCTTACTCTTTTTTAACAACCAATCATTCAACACCAAAAGGGAACCTACCCTTATCTATACCTATATACATCAAGGATCTCTGGGTACAAAATGGAATCTAGAATATGGAGTGAGGTATATATAATAATAACACCACCAACATTGTCTATAACATTTCTAATCTGCATATAATATAATTCTTTGTTCATTAATAACTGGTATAAAGGTGATAAAATTAAACTGATACTATCAATTCTACCAAATCCCACTATGATCATGAAACCATATCATACGGGCTATATGTAATGGTAGGTAATTCACCATCAACGAACTACACTATGTAATCAAGAATCATACCAACATGGGACATGATCCATGTTCCATGACTAGGGAATCCTCTTCTACCCACAGATCACATTGATAGACAAATCATTAATGAATTAAGTGTATCCCAAGGGGATTGTCCAAGATGGTCCAAGAAAGCCAGATACACTGTGTAAAAACCAAGGTATCTATGTGTGTCATATCCATGGAATATAGTTTTCTAAGGCATTTCATAGGATCTACAAAGTATAAATTTACAAGGCATCCATGTGGGTTATCAATGTCATGATGTGAACCCTCCATTATAATACTAACCAATTCATTCACCATTTCATTAACCATATCATTAATCCCATCAAAATCATATAAAAAATAATTTATTATCTATATCATAACTTTTATATAAAAATTTAAATGTGTTTTAAGAATCTTATAAAAATTAACGATCCTCTTCATTATAACATACAATTCCCATAAAAAATAGAGAGCTCACATTCACCAAGGGTGTAATTTTGATGGAAAAAGGGAATAAAACATACCTTATGTGTTTTAGGTTGAGTTTAAAAACCAGTAATCTAGTATAAGGATTTCATGTCATGTAATAAACAATAATGTAACATTTGATTTAAAGTTTTAGTAATTTAGGTCGCAATTCTGGAAACATCCAACATGTGGCATAATGAAAACAGGGTAAAACACTTAGAATTTGAAGTAAAAGCTATAACACACATTCTATATGACTGTAATAGATTCCAAAACAAGTATCAGTCCCAATTTATACCGTGATAAAAATAAAATAGAAGAATAGATGAAAACATTGAAAATGTGACATATCATCTTTCACCAAAATAGCATCGTTGATAGGAAGACAAATGAATAAAGGATCCTAGGGAACATATAACTCACAATGTTTATACAAGTATGAAATCTACACTCAAATTATATGTCAAATAAAATATTGGGATCAAACCTAGGATAGGTTTATAAGGGATCTTCAACAAGAGGGAGAGAGGCTGACCACTGGATGAAAAATGAAAAAGGGAGATTGGTTTAAACACATAAAAACCTTATGGGAAAAATGGATTTGACACATACATTAATGGTCACATGGTTTGGTTTCATGGTTTTCCAAACTGTGAAACAACTATGCATGTATCCCTACTAAGGAACCCCTTCTCACATGGTCATTTTTCATAGAAATAGAACATATGTACCTACCATGGATTTTACTCTTAAAACGTTTTCTAAAAATATATATTTTTACAACCCAGGTTTCAAGGTTTCATCAAACCATGTGGCTCTAGAGAGTGCACTGGACTACCCTACACAGTTTGGTCTAAACTTATTGACTAGGATATATGGTTTCTACTAGGCATGCAACCTAGAAGCCTCCTACAAAATTGTAGGTTCTAATCTAAATACAAGCCCGAACACCCCCATTTTCCTTGTGACCCACATGGAATTATAATTAGGATAAAATTAAATAAGTAAAAAATGAAAATAGATCCATGACTTTAAGGTAAATTGGGATATTACAATACATATAATAATGAAATTTCAGATTTAATATTATTAAAAGTAATAAAAATTTATATATTCACCTCATTATTAGTTGTATAATTTATTGGGGGTTTTATTTTAGATTAAAGTAGTCCGGGATTGGCCATTTTTATGTTAGATTCAACAATTTATGTTGAAACCCAAGGTCTCATTAATTTTATAACATATCTATGGGTTCTATCAATCAGATCATTCACTTTTTATAAAAAAATTACTTAATTATAGGATATAGTATTGGGCTTGGATAACCTAGTGTTAACATTATTCTATAGGATGTAAATAATTTATTGATGATATTATAATCTATTTAATATGTTCCTGTTTAGATGGTATATTCTGGTAGCATTTTATTCATATTTAATCCTAGTTTATTTTGTTCAAACAATTATTACCTATTATATTAATGTTCATATATAAATGAAATTCTTCACTTATTCAATTCATAAAGATACTAAAATCATTATCTAGTTGTCCCGTATGTGTTTTCAATTGTCAAATATTTTATTTGACAATTTGTTTATTAAAATGAAAGTTCTTTTTGGTTCTATCATCTGAAAACTCCAATTAGGTGGAAGATTAGATTTTTATTGATAATATATTGGTCGGTGATTATTGGATATTTTTTTAAAATAAAATTATTATTGGTTATCCAACATATACCAATAATTTTGTTTTATATTATATTCATTGTTATATATCAGAATGAATTAAAAGTGTCTAGGTGGGGGGGGGATTGAAGATGTATCCCTTGAAACATTTTACTACATGATTTATAAGAGTCTTAAATTTCCTAGAATTACTAACTAATATAATCATTTAAAGAAAAAATAACACTCTAAACTTGTGGATTGAATCTAGTTTATATTTGGATTTTCAACATTGAGGCATTATCTAACATTACATACATCACTATGGTGATAATATGAATCAAGTGACATGATATCATGTCATTTTCATTTTTGGAAGTATACACTTCTTGGTGTATTTTTGCAGGTATCACACCCATATATTCAATCTATTTCATATTATGGGACATATTATTTATGAAATTTTTTGTAGCATTAGGGATTCTAACCCCGAGTCACCCCTATAGTAAAATCCATCATTATCATTTTATCTTGTGCTAAACCAACATTAATCTACTATATAAAAAGGTTATTTTTAATCTAATAGTCAAGATATCTAAGAATAATTTCTTGAACCTTGCTCAATGTTCAAGAAATTTTTCACTTACAATCCATCAAATCAAAAAAAAAATCATTCTTAATGAAATTACTCATAGAGGTAAAAAAAATTGTCGAATATTTTTTCTAAAGATCATACCAATTCCTTTTTATAGTAGATTATGATTATTAAAAACTACCTATTTTTTCCTATATAATTAAAATTTATTGTGTTAAACATCTAACATATTTCTATTTTAAAAAACTATATGTATTTATAACCATTTTATTTGATATAAATTATAATCATAGATTAACCATGTTTTAGTCCTCATCAAGATGATATAAAATATATAGAACTGAAAATATAGTGCAATGAATAAGACCACATAATAGTTCAACTCAGTCCAATTTCCACTATGTTGATCATAGATCAATTTATAGATTATATATCACAGTCAAAACATAGATCCTATAAAAAATGGTTAGTCCATTTGGAAATGTAAATGGCCAAACTGCAAAAAATATATGCTAGATTTATCTATTGTGTTTCTTTAATCCATGTCATATCCACCGAGAAATTTAGATAACCCCTAAAATTTCCAGTCAGACAAAATCTCATAAAACAAATCCATATACTAAAAAAATGACTCTATGGCATGGTGATGTCTACCATACTACAAAAATATTTTATCAAGAAGTACCAAAAAGAATTTATTACTTATATTTAAAGGTGATAACTCAGATAACTAAATTATTTTCATGATGCAAGGGAATCTGGAATCTTGTGAAGAAAAAAATTGAGAACTATATATACTTGGATCATCATCCAAAAGCCTGAAAGAAATATGAATCTCCATGATGAAAATTTCATGATCTATCTAAGATATATTAAATTATCAACACTTATATGGAAAATGGGATTTAATAAATTAAATATATTTTTTCTATTTCCTCTTTCCCTTTGATCTAATTTCAATGTTCTTTATAAATGGTTTTTTTTAAAAGACGATATCATTTCATTCATCACCATTAGTTGATCATCACCATTAAGGTGAGGGACCTTGGTTCTATTTTTCAATTAAAAACAAGGGTCTTTTTGGTTGTTTATTTAAATTAAATCAAATAGATTATTTCATCCTATATAGTTCTTAGTATTCCTTTAAAACTAAGGAAATAATATAACCCTCTTAATCCTCTAGGGGATATTTAGTGGTTCATTCATCATTTATTTCATAACTCATTTATCAAAGTGTGCCTTACTAATTTTCATAATTTATTATCAATAATTATCAAAGGTTTATCTTCCTATACACTCACATTACATTTATTATTTTTTCATAAATCAGATTCATTCATATTAAAATATTTGAATTTTTAATTTATCTTTAATATTGATTTTTAAGTTAATTCACCCCTGCCTCTTTCAAATTTATCTCCAATGTACATTTTGAAACAAAGGGTAACATTGTGTTTTTATAAAAATATCCATATTTTCAAAAAAAAATCAATTTTAAAAATCATAACCAATTCCATTGTTTAATCTTTTTAAATGGGAAACTATTCAAATATACTTGGTGGTCTTGAAAGAAACAATATAAGAGGTGAACCTTTTATAATGGTTCAGAATATACCATTTAATAACATGAATGCCCACTTTTTATTGTAATATAGGATACCCTATTTTGAAAAACTTTATTCTTGGATTTACACCTTCTAATTAAATGGCAGAATATGTAATCCTAATAAAATAGATAATTTTGAACCTAATAAAAAAGTTATGAATGATTTACATTATAATTTTGGTCTTAATGGTTTTATCATATTTATAATTGTAAAATTGCTCCTAAAATATTGAAATTACTATAAGTTACTTCTAAAAACATAATTAAGTTTTAGATTTTACCATGTAATTTGTCACGAAATGTGGTCGTGAGAAAATAATCCATGTACATAATAAAAATCATGGTCGATGAACTAAATTAATCTATCATGACCTATGATATCATAATGAAGTGACAAGTTGATAAATAATCCAAATAAGTCAAGAAGAAAAAATATTATTACTTTCAAAGAAATTAATGAAGACTCTTACAATGTTGGTTAAAAGGATCATCAAGCCCCAAATATGAATATATTATTTAAAAGAATGGAATCCTACCAAATCCCATGAATTAGGATGATCAATGTGTCAAATAAGTGACACGATTATAATGAAAAAATAATGGATATGTAATGGTGGAATAACCCATTATCTAAAAGAATAAAAAGAAGAATTAGAATAAAACATTAAAGAATTCAAGTATTAGTCATTTATTATATGTGATGAATCTCATTCCACATGAAAATAAATTTATGAATGTGGCATCTTTCTCTTGGCTCTTGTTGATATGTTTAAAAATGTATAATCAAAATATCCTTCCTCATGAAATTGTTCTTCCTCAAAATTCTATTCTTCTTCATATCACATATTTTAAAAAGAATTTAAATATTTATGAAATTAACATGAATATTATTTTTGCGAACATAACTCAATAATACATGATCTTAAAGATATGTATAATCTATACATTAAAGAAACTTTTCAACTCAACATCAAAAAAGAAGAATTATCATCAAAATTAAGTGATCTACCAAATGTACATCAAAAAAATAAAGTATGGATAATCTAAAAAATATTATCATTCATGTTACCCAATGTGAAAAACCTAAATAAAAATACTGGTTTTCAATGACCTATAAAAATATTGAATTTCATTTTAAAAATAGTGATTGATTTTTGAAAAATAAAACTTATGTAAACGGTGAAAAATTTACTGTAATTATTTTCATAAATCGTTGAATTTATGTCACAACCCATCCCAACCGGGATCAAGACACAACTACGACAATCCCACCTCAATATGCCAAAGGATAGAAACAAATGATGAAAGTCATAACTAGTATGGGAGGCCTTTTCCTAATATACCTATATGAAAACACTAAACCATAGAAATGTAAAAGATAAGAGGAATAATAAAATAAAATATTAAACATGTAGATTATAATCGAAGAATGAAAAACCTATAGGGTGTTTAAGAGTATGGATGTTTAAATTGGAAATTTAAATTTAGAAAATATACACCAACTAGAGAGATGTCCCAACTGGAAAAAACTGGAAGGTAAAATTTTTGAGAGAGCCCATCTTCTCATATCTAAGATCCGACCACCATTTATTGTCCAATACACTAAGAATCCCAATGATCTTATATAGTAACTACTGACCTATTAGTATTACGAATATGATATGACACATGTAGAAAAATCCCGTTAATGGGTGAGTATATACATACCTAGTAGATCTCCCAGAAAGCTAGGGGGGCAGTAAGAGACCCGGTAGGAATAGAAAGATAGTAGACAAATCAACCAAAAGATATAGAGTAAATGAAATCCAATAAGATGGATGTGATATATATATATATATATTATCAGACCAAAGAATCACAACTAAGAGAGAAGGAGATCTCTTTCCCACATCCAATCCCAGGAAAAAGGGTCATCAGTTTCAGAAGATGATCAAAAATGCATATCGTCTCATCTGTCTGTCTAGTAGAAAACATAAAAGCTAAGACACACCTCCCCATGGTTCCACATTGTCAAGGGGAATAATCTAAGAGTATAAGACCTATTACCATTTAAAATATGAGGGTTACACTCAGATGAAATCTAGATGACCCATGCTGAGGCCTAGATTGAGGGTTCCACTCGGATGGTCGAGGATCCCTACCCTATCTCTGTTGGAGGGTGCCACTCAGAAGTTGATTAACTAACCATTCCCATCCCAATTTGAGAGTGACACTATTGTAGTTGGTAAAGGAGCCATGCCTAGTCTGGCTAGAGGGAAAACTCTAGTAGTCAATGGCCCATGCCATGTTTTGAAATATGGTTCCACTCCAATAGTTGTTTGAGGAACCATTCCCTACCTCTCACAAGGGTTCTACTCAAAGAGTATATAGGGAAATTGTGCCTAGTATTGCTGGACTATTCCACTCTAATAGTCTATCAAGGACCCATGCCTTTACCAATAAGAGGCTTCCACTCTAATAATAGATAGAGGACCCATGATCAAACTTTTTGGATGGATCCACTCTATAGATTGGTAGAGGAACCATACCCTATACCAAAAGGAGGTTTCCACTCCAGAAGCCTCCAGTGATCTTGCCTGATCACTTCCATCATTGACCATTTCATAAAGAACCATCATTAAAAGAAAATATGTCATCATTTCTCAAGAAAAAATAGAGAGTCTTCCATCATGTTATACATGAAAAAACACTCAGTATCGGCTATTCATGGGCCAAGAACATAGTCCGAAAAGAAAATTCATGTGGTTAAAGTTTCCTTAGAAAGAATCACGGGGTACATGTCATTTCATGGGAACCACATGAATTGGGGTACCATGCCATCACTAGTATGTGTCCCCAAAGACACATAGTTTACTTCCCATGTTGTAAAATGCAACATGTATATGTTCTATATGGATTATCTAAGTTACTTAGGGTCCTTCCAAGGCTCCATGGTCTTGTATGTGTATGTCTGCCTGTGTTTGTGTCCTATAGTACATGACATGCACTTGGACATGACTTCCCGCATAGGTTTTTACCCATGTGATCTTACACATTGCTTGTATTCTAGAGGAAGGATAAAAAACATGTGGCTCAACATCATGGAATGTAATATTTAACATCAGACAAAACCCAAATCGGTATAGTCGAGGACCTACACACTGCTTGTTCTTTGGAATACCATGTGTATAGCCCGAATTTTTATAGAAGCTCAAATATTCTCCCACACATCTATATACATCCATTAAACCTTCTAATATTTCCTCTCTACCAGCCATAATTAGTGTATGTCACCTCTTTTCATTATTTCAAAAAAAACGTTGGCAGAAATCGAACTTATGTTACTTTTCTCGAATATCATTTCAATCCGCAGATATCTCATTCCGTTCATCATCCAGTTTGGATTACGTAATAATGAATAGATCACATGAAAACCAAAAATCATCCCAATACATCCCTCTTTTTACAATCCATTAATTTCACACATTTCAACAATGAATAAGGGGATCAAATCAGACATGATACCGCCCGAAAATGTCTATTCCTGGCCCCCTAGTCAAATAGAAATGAACGTGAAGAAAGGGTGGTGGAAAAGACACAAAAAAAGTTTTAGAATACTTGGAAGTAATTTTATTTCCAATTTACATAAAAATGAATAAACATGGTGTAAAAATTGATAAATAATTTAATGTCAATATGCAGGTACATAAAATGGTTCACAATTGGATTCGATCAGAGATATGAAGATGATCATGCTCAACTATTTAATAAATTATGGATGAATCAATAAATTGACTATTCTAAAAAAAATTGGATCGTTATTCAATGAAAAACATGATCATAATGAATTAGAGGACTCATTGAATTCATTACACATCGATCTTCCTAGATCCATAGGTTCATCATCATTTGACTCTGATTTTATAATGAGAGGAGGACAGAGTCACTACAAAATGATCATAGGTTTATAAAACTGACCATGGATATCCTTCCATAGTAATTTATTAATATAAAATCTCAAATTATGTTAATAAATCAATTTAATAAATTAAGTATTTAATTAACCAAAAGAGATCACTACCAATGGTTTTGACATCTGAATGCCCCCTCTGACCTATTTTAGTTCAATCCTACGGTAAACATCATGTTCTAGACTCAAACTTGGTCTCGTATTTATAATTTGAGGATCTATTTTAGAGTTATCATATTTTATATAACAAAATAAATACAAATAATACTAAATATATATAATAATTTTGTAAAATTAATTTTCGGAACACGAGGTCTCAGAACTAAATGTTATCTCTATAACTAGCATAAACAAATTAGATAAAAATATTTCAAAGGTCTAGAAGAAAAAAATGAGGTCTGTACTCCATTCCTTCATTATTTTCATCAAATGTGAAGAACAAATAAAGAAAAATACATGTATACAAAGGGCCTATCAGTCTCTCCATATCTATGGAACTCTACTACATACTCCTGCACTGCCATAACACACAAACCGATGGAATGCCCCATCAAGGAAGTATCTACTCTTCTCAATCCTTTATCTCCACTCGGTGATTCCCAAAAGTGGATCCATCATCATTGACTATCTCTCCACAATCAATAATTTGTGGGGGTTAATTCATGTATCTCCTCAGTTGAGAAACATGGAAGGTGATGTTCCCTACTGTCAACTATGGGGGTAGGGTGAGGTGTTATAAAACCTAGAAAATCCATATCAAGATCACAAATGACTCAATGAACCTGAGTGATAACTTTCCTCGATGAAAGAATCACTAAAATAATCATTGTATGGAGGATATCATGAATAATTGTTCTCCCTCCTCATACTTCAAGTGCCAATGACATCGATCTACAAAAGTTTTCCTCCAACTCTGAGATGTCCTCATTCACTCGTCGATGACTTGGACTTTGCCATCATCACCTAGACCATCTATATACCCACAAGAGAAGTCCTACTAATATATTTCCAATATAAGGGTGACCTATACGGTATCCCATATAGGGAATCTAATGGTTCCATGCTAATTGTAGAGCGATAGATATTTTTTTATGTAAAATCATCCAAAGGCAATTCATCCATCTAGCTCCGGTCAATGTCTAACAAACAATCCCTCACCATATCTCTAACATCTTGATAGTACACTCAGCCTTCCCATATGTATGGGGTGAAAGGTTGTACTCATCCTCATATAGGTCATGAATTCCACCTATAGACCTCTCCACAAGTGTGAAATAAACCACACATCATAATTGTAGATAATATTCAAGGGAACCTAATCATGGTTTAAAATATCTTGTAAGTACATCTTCCCCAAAATTACCACCAAAATATTCTCCCAAATAAAAAACAGGCATTCCGACTTCGTGATTTGGTCAACTATAACTAAGATGGAATTGTGGTACTTCACTATCTATGAAATCCAGGTCACAAAGTCTAGGGATACATTGTCCCATTTACACTCTGGGATTTCAAGGGTCTATAAAATAATGTCAGAACCTGGTGCTCTGCCTTCACCTACTAATACGTGAGGGAATAAGTGATGAACTCCACAATGTTCCATCTCATGATGGACCCCGAAAACATCTAATTAAGCTCTATATACACATTTACCACATTGGTACGTATAGTATTCAGAGAAGTGTGGAACTCTCTTATCACCTCATATCAGGTCATGACATCGACCAACATTCATTCCCTATAAAATAAGGACGTGATAAACTCAATTAGATAATAAATATTGTAAATCTATTGAGTTTATCTTTTCAGAAAATACCTCACAAATGATATCTCCCTACTAGGAATCTCTCACACATTAAAGGAGAAAAAGAGTCAACACCATCGACTAAATAAAACCTACACCCCTATTTCTCAACTAGGTTCAGCTGCAAATAAGCCAACTAATCAGATACATCTTATACCAAATAAAACTGGGACTTCAAAATTAGGGAGTATTTCACCATGTTTCCCTTCTGTAGAGTAAAAACTATATTGAATTCATAGTACTTTAAGAAATCTAACCAGAAATTATTTCTCATATTTAACTCTCTCTGAGTGAAGACGTACTTAAGACTTTGATGGTCTGAGTAAATCACAATGAACTATCCTAGAAGAATGTCCCTCTACAAATTTGGAGTAAATAATACCACTTCAAGCTCTAGGTTAGGAGTCACATAGTTATTCTAATGGGTTATAAACTTCCTAAACCCATATGTGATAACTTTCTACTAATGGATCAACATACAGCCGAGGCCAACACAAGAGGCATCACAATACACTATGTACCTCACACACTTTTCTGGTAGTCTCAAAATAGGAGCTCTCATCATCCTCATCCTCAACTCCTCAATGGCCCTTATGCACTAATCAGTCCAGGTAAATGGATACCCTTTCCACATCAGGGCGATCCAAGGGGATGCAATTAGTTATATGGTCATCCTCTATTGTAGAGTATATGGATACCCTTTCTATAATGTTGGTGCTCTCTAAAAATCTAGGATCATTCTAAAATTCCATGTATGGTCCTCCTCTGATGTATAGTATATGATTATGAAATCAATGAAGACAATGAAATAAATTCAAAGTAAATATGGAGGATCTGGTTCATCAAGGAAACCATTATGGTGGGGTCATTCATCACACAGAAGGGTATCACTGGGAACTCATAGTGTCTGTAACAACCTTAGAATGATTTATTTGTAATATCAGCATCGTGAACTGCAAAATGGTGGTAATCAGAATTGAGATTGATAATAGAGAACAAAATCACACCTCACAAATGGTCAAATCTAACATCAATCCTATGTAAGGGGTACTTGTCCTTTATCATGGCCTAGTTTTAGAAATAATATTCTACACATAGCTACAAGATTCTAACCACTTTTTTTACAAACAAAATTTAAGCTACTAAGTTGTACATATAGGACCTTATAAAACCTATTGATCAATGGTACTCTAACCGCAACCACAAATCTCAATACTTGATAGAGGATATTCGATATGAAAATGAAGATATCTAAGGGGTTCATGGATACAAGTCGATGTAAAAATCCATCTCCCTCATCATATGTAATCCCAAAACATCGTCATGGAAGATGTCAATAAAATCCTCCAAGACTGAAGATATATTGAAGAATAAAGATACATCTTCATCAAGTTCCACACTCTCCAACTGATGGGTAATGGGTTTTATCCTCTTTCATGAAAAACATGTTATCCCTTTCATGATATATCTATCTTCCACAAATGATATCTCACACCATTAGGGTGATGGAATGTGACTTGTCTTTAGTGATAGACAATATTGGCTTGGACCATGGATAACCATTATATAACCAAAATAATTTCATAATATTCCATAATGACGAACAAAAGTTCCCACAAGAACATTTCTCAACCAAGAGATAGCTCTAAATAATAAGAAATAAAATATATAGAAGAAGCATTCCATGTAGGAACCTCAAGATGAAGTTATTGGGATAAAACATTAACTAGGAGCTCCATATATCGCAATAGGATTAATGAGAAGAACGAACGAGTGAAACCAATGTATACTAGTACTGAATCAAGATTAAAAAAAATATCATACCTATAATCATCGAATGTATTGTGGTGTCATAAGGCATTGTATCTTGTAGATGTCCAAGGCCCTGACTACTAACTCCCTAAGAATGATGTACTCCTCCTGGTGGTGGTGTTGGAAGGGCCAAATATCATCTTACACCGCCTATATCTCCTCTTATTATAGCTACACCACATACTCTATGAACTCTGACTCCCTAAGAGAAACCCTTACCTATCCTAAGACATATTTAATTAGGGAATTTCTTAAATTGGGGTAGTTGTTCCTCTATCTACCTATGCTCCTCAGCATGTATGGTCGGGTAGTAATGTGCCATGTGACATTGCCCATCAAAAGTAGAGAATCACCCGTATTTGGGATTATTATTCTTATGTGATTTTTCTAAACACATACCCAATAATGATCTAGGGACGATCTCCTACACTTAGATTATTTTGGAAGGTGTCTAATAGCAACTATAGGATAATCAAACTTGTGATTACCACTACTGGATCCAAATACATGGAGTCCATCTGACATGAATCTATTTATCCCTAGTACCCACTCCAACACCCCAAAATAGGTGGGTATGCACAAGGGTAATACACTGAAATTAATATCTATATGGGTAACCTTCTAAAAATTCAATTCTCAGAAGTATCCATCTCATCTCATGTCATGGGAGTACCATTTAATGTCTTTGAACCATGTAAACCCCTCTCTATTACAGATCTAAGATCTCTTAAATATGAACTCAAAACAAGTAGGAGGGGTTTTAATCCTCATGATAAGATACTTTATTTCGGTCTATGATCATTTCACATCATTATGAATGAAGTTAATAAAATTCTACTAGAACCCAGCTGCTCCATGGAAAAGGTAGTAGCAAGCACAACCTCCTAGTACATTGGAGTCCGAATATGTATAAAAAGATAAACCATTAACGATATCCAATAATAGGGTACATTGGGATTTGGATCATTGACAGGACTATCGTTGAAGTCTGCTAGATTTTAGAATTAATGTTTTCCTACAAACTAATAAATAGTGGGAGTAGGGTCGAACCCATATGGAAGGTAAAATTGACCAAAATGTTTCTAAGTTTCTAAAAAACACACCACTATTGCAGTAGTGAGATAACTTTATATTTTTTTATACTTATTAATTTTTCTATTTTTTTATTTTTTTTTCTAGAAAACTAAATCTTAAAAAATTTTAATAAAGTAAAAATAAGCAAACTAAACACAACAACATAAAACAACACGACAACAAATGATATGATCAAGAAAAAGAGAAATTTCTTAGGAAAATTTTATTCTACTGGTTAGAAAGGTTTCCTCTTTACTCAAATATGGATGCATCTTACCAATGATAAAGAAAAGACTTATCTCTGTCACCAAAAGTTATGTCATACATAATGAAAAATCGTGGAGTTCTCCACTCTAAGAAAATTATAACTGTAAAAATTTATCATTGAAAACAACAACATAAGAAACTTGATGTGAGTTCTATAGTTTTATGAATTAAAACCTTTGGAATATTCATCCATAGTCATTATCCTTGAATGATTTTAGAATTGAAAATTAATATTAAGTGGAATAAAGAAATTGTATGAATTAAAAATTGAATTCATAAAAGACAATATACCATACTCGCTGTGAGTTCAGAAGTTTTATGAATTAAATCTTTTAGAATATGCATCCACGGTCATTCTCACCGAAAGATTGTAAAATTGAAAGTTAATATTAAGTGGAATAAATAAATTTTATGAATTCAAAATTTATCTCGTCAATAAATGCTGGATTCATTAAAATGAAAGTGATACGGAAGAGTAGAATTAACCACTAGAACTATTAATTTCCCCATAATCAATTATTTAACTAAAAATCATGTCTATTACATACACTCAAATCAATTTATTACAAAGAAAAAAAATTGAAAAAAATTAAAGAAATATATTGCACTCTCCTAGTTTGAATCACTATTGCTCTTGGTTTTCGTGTCTCTATGAACGGTTCTCCAAGAAGTGCTCTAAGGGTTGCTTTCCTCCATCAATTGATGAGATTTTGTCCAATATTAAAATTGTGTTGTCCCAATTATCCAACCATTTTCCCTCACTACTCTATTTTAATCCCGCGGTCGTCTGCTTCACATCACCCCTTCCTTCCACCGACCTAGTTCTGAATTTCATAGCGCTTCCACACACATTCATTTTTTACTGAATGACACAGGTCTTTACCTTACCCCATGTAACTAACTCTGCGCTAGTTAGTTGGATGAATGTGGACATGTTTTTGAATCTCCGTCGATTGAACCTGCAAATGAAATGTCAAAAAACATTAACAACACAACAGAAAAACCATTAAAAGAAATTAACATTTATAAACTAAAAACATAATTGTTTTTAACAAATAAATATCTTAGTTGATAATTAATATTTACATATTGTAAAACATAAATTAATTATAATTTTTAAAGTTATTATTGTAATTACCTTATAATATTATTTAATGTAGATAAAATATTATTATTTAATTTAAGTTATTTAATTTATTGTTGGATTAAAAAACAAGGATTAATATATGATAATTCTATTAACAAATATTATTAGTAATTACATATATAAATTTATTATATATTAAAAATAGATTCTTGATAGTTTATTTAATTAATTATGTTATGTTATTTTATTTCATTTAGTAATATAATTATTATTATAATTATTTTATTTACCATGTCAAATTACCGTAATTAAATTTATTAAAATACTTTTATAAATGTATTGGATTTTATTTAATTAGTTTATTATTGAATACTTAATTTAATAAATTTTATTAATTCATTATATTATTATTATTAACAAATTTTTATTAAAATTTTTATATATTATATAAATTATATTTTATTTAATTAATTATTATTTTATTTTTTAGTTTTTTATTATTTTTTTATTTAAGTTTAGTCCTATTTTATTTTATATGTCATTATTATTTTTAATTAAACTTTATATTCTACCCCTCCCCAATTTTTGGTGTAGTAGTCTAATTTTTGAACAAAATAAAATATAGGAGAATTTTTAGTACAATAAGATTTGTTTTCACATTATCAATCACTAATTTACCACTAGAATTTTATCAATGAGCCAACATTGATGTGATTCACCATTATTAGTGGAATAAATTGATCAAGAACAACAATAGGTCAATGAATCACTGTTGATTTTAATAATGGTTACTTATTAGTGATTATTTATTAAAATGAAAGGAGCCAAAAATATGGGATAGAAATTAACAGTATGGTACTACAATAATTTTATTATTATCATTAATCCTCTAGAATGGGAATTACACTACCTTATGATAAAGTAACAACATCTTAAAAATCACAATGCATGAAGAACAAGACAGAAATGTCCAATAGTGACATAGATTAAAAAGGAAACACAGTAGCACTTTTTTCAAAGTAAAATTAAAATAGAAAAAAAAAATAAAAAAAAAGAAAAACCATGGATTGCCTCCCATGCAGTTCTAGTTTTAAATTCCCCAACCGAACTCAATATCCCATATATATTTCTATCAGTGATCATTTAATGGGAATGAATTATTAATAGTGTGAGATTAACTATTATCTAAAGATTCATAAATGATATCAACCATGAAATTTTCTTCTTCTTTATTAAGCAACATTCTAAAAAATTCTTCCAAAACAACATTTTCTAATATACTATTCAGATCATCTTTGTCTTTAGAGATCACTATCTCATCTCTAAAAATATTCAAGATCTTCCTACAAAAATCACTAATTTGACCAAGAATATTTCCATGGATTCCCCCACACATAGGTGTTACATTCAACCCAAAAACAGAAGAAAAAACAACAACAAAGTCTTCAAAAATTTTAGAAAATGTTCCATCATAGCTTGTACAAAAGACAACTGAGAAAACTCTTGGTAGAATGAATCATAATCGGGTTCCAAAAGGTGGTTTTCAATGTCTACAGTGAACAAAAGAAGATGTGAACCCGTCATGTTCAAGTTGTAATTCATCACAAAAAACATCAAAATAGGAACGAATGAATGTTCCCAAAAAATAAACTTGATCAAAATGGGAAAAACTACTTTTTTAATAGGATTCATCCCATATCTTTCTCCAACTTCAAAAACCCTTAGATAGTCAACTTCCTATAGAAAAAATTAAAATATAGGTTGAGAAATTTCAATACAAGAATGTGACTCACACTCTTTAATGAGTTCCAAGGAAAAAATATAACCATCTGTAGGAGTGAGTGGCGAAGGAGCAGCCTGTAAGAACCTGGGTTTTTAGAACTGGTCAAAATCCCAACCATCTTTGAATTTTTGACTTCTCCCTGAGAAAACTGGAGAAATTGGGCAGTTTCTGGAAATTTCCGGATTACATGTCATGTACTTTAAGTACACGTCATGTATATGTTAGGCGAGTGACCGGCCGTGTGCTCACCGAGTACTTGCCGTGTGATGACCATGTAGAAATTTCTTACTACACGACGTGTAGTATTCGACACACCGTGTACCCGTGACCATGTGGAGGCCATGTATAGCGTGTTGGCCTGTTGGCTGGGTAGAACCGTTTAAACCAAGTACACACTATGTCCTTCCTAGACACGCCGTGTAGTCTGGCCATGTTTGAGGGATATACATGGTGTGTAAGCCTGTTGGCTAGGTAGAATCGTTTAAACCAAGTACACATCGCGTCCTCCATGGACACGCTGCATAGTCTGGCCGTGTGTGAGGGATATACAAGGTGTATGGGTAAGTCGGCGAGGAAGAAAAGAAAAACTAAGTACACGCTATCTACCACTTGGTACACGTCGTGTACTCATGTCGACAGGTGATGGAATGTAATTTTTCTGAATTTCGGCGGCCTTATGAATAGTAAAACGATACACAACATGTATTCCTAAAGTACACATTGTGTAGTTTCTTTTTTTCGCTAAAATGGTCATTTGCCTCATTTTGAGGTAGAAACTCAAGTTTATCATCGGGGTTGAGTGGGGACAGCCAGCCAAACCATGTTTTTTCACCCAGATCTTCATCTGAACTCTGTTTTGATCATTGATTTATCCGTTGGAACCCCCTCGGTAAGGCCTTGATTCCCCTTGAGTCATTTTGTTTGATTTCTGTTCTACAAAAAGTTATATGGGTTTGAGACATTTTGATTCTTTTGTAGATATACCATGTTTTAGACCTAATTAGAGGCTATTATCATAGGAGTAGCATCGTACGCGTCTCAGGTTTGTGGTGCATACCTCTTTTTGTGTTTTCATTGTCATTTGGGTGATGTGGCCTTCAGAGTGTTTTTAGGTATTTTGAGCGGGACCCCTTTTATCTACTATTTCATTGTGAATTGATTTTGACCTATGGGATGTGTTTGGGTATTCCTTGTTACCAGTTTTGCATGAGTGGGTCCAGGCGAGGGGTCGTTGCTTATCGGGGCATTTTGGCCGGGGGATTCCCAAATGGTTATTTGTGAATTGTGTTGTTTTCAACTATTGATTTTAGTTATTAAACCTTGATATAAATTGTTAGAGGCCTTAAAGTCCTCTGTTCTGGTATGGGATAGAGCTTGCTTAGTGCAATTCAACTGTTTAGATTTTTTTTCTTATTTATGTGTTTTGTTTAAATATGTTATATATGTAATTGTAGATATGAATATGTTGGACCCTTTGGGATATGTTGGGCATGGCCCAGATATTCTTGATTGATGCTAGTCATAGGTTGGGCTTGGATCGGGTTACGTTGGGTGGTTATGACCACGAGATTGGGCGTCATGGGCGTTTTTTTGAGGAAGGATGATTTTCAGGTTGGGCATGGCCCGAGTTAATGGGATGGAAAGGCCATCAAACTTGACCAGCATGGTCGTTGGTACACGAGGTGTCAGAGGTGTTGTGTCTTGGGTACTATTTTGTTCAATACCGCTCACCCAAAAACATTGAGTAGTGTGCACACAGAGAGACTCTGTGATGAGCTAGTTTGACAACTCGTGTCGGTAGAAGCCCCCATTAGTTGTGGTTTATGTACTTCTGGTTTGGGGGTGCTTGCCATAAGAATCCATGTGGGAGGTAAGGAGCCTTCAGGGGATAGAATAGAGGCTATCGGGTTGGGGGCATAGGCTCGCCGTTATTTGAGGGAAGATATCGTTGTCCCTCCAGATACCTTATTTGAGGGAAGACATCGTTGTCCCACTGGTTATGTTTTTTGTGGAAAGACATCGCTGTCCCTTCGGTTTCTTATTTGAGGATAGATATCACTGTTCATCCAGGTTACTACTATTGGGCATGCCTTCGGGACTTCGGTACTTGAGATACGTGGTGTCAGGGGGTCACATGGTTTCGGGTTACATGACAGTGATTCTGGCGTTGGCTGAAGCATGTGACACTTCATGGTGGCTGCAGAGCACTAGTGGAGTTTGTGTTTTTTGTACATCATTTTATTTACTTGTTTCCTTATAAATGCATGCCTACTTAAACACTTATATTAGGTACACACCATTGTGTTTTATCTTACCGAGCTTCATCTCACACCCTGCACGGGCCCTTCGGGATGCATGAAGACTTTATGGATTTGTGTGCAGGAAAGAGGTCAGCTTCAAGAGCTGGGATGCATTAGCTATTGCATAGATATGGTATGGAACTTGAAGTGTTGCCTATCTGGAGTTTACCTTGTTTTTCTTATTTCCTGTATCAGCATGCTTACTTGTTTTGTAGCTACAGTTGGTTATCCATTGGCGCCCTTTTTATATTGAGATATGTATTCCCTCCTTTGGATGCATTTTTTATTGTTCAGTGGTAGTTACAAGTGATCATCATGATATTTTTTTTATTTTTTCTATTGTTGTTTATATTTATTGCTTCCACTATTTATTGATATTGAATTTTCTTCTGCTCTGTGGGTCTGGTTTGAGTCTTCTCAGTCATTTATTCTGCTGCATCTTTCTTGTTATACTTGGACCGATACCATTATTATTATCCTTAGAGAGGATATAGCCTCCCCACTATACCTATAATACCCCCTCTTCTAGTAGGTAGCCTTTGGAATTTGAGAAGGTGTGCCTAAGGTAGTAGCACCCAACCCGTTTAGAACTGTTCAAGTGTGTGTTCAGGTCCGAGTTGTTACAAAGTGGTATTAGAGGAGTTCTTGAAAAGGATTTAGTAGCCGAATTTTACTGGATACTAATGAGATTGAGGCTTCTCTTTTATTTATGTTGGTTTTACTATTTGGGATATGGTATAATGAAGATAACTTGTTACTAGAACTAGGTTTCTAGCTTTTGCTTGGGTGCCGGCAGCCCCAGGTACGAGGGATGGACCAAGTTGCAATGGGTGGGAATTGCTGTTTTCTTTTTGCTCAGATTACAGTTTATATGATTTCCACCTTGGTGGCTCACATGGTGTGTGATTTTATTGATTGTGATATGTAACCCTTGACTTAGTGCGGTAAGGTAGAAATGAAACATGGCCCAGGATGGCATGGCTTGTTTTCTTGGATTTTGATAGGCACATTTTTAGGGTATTTCAATTTCATAACTGCACATATGCTTTGTGAATTGACGATTCCATGTGAATGATATCAATTTCCATGATTTGTATGATATGAAATTGGAATATGTAAAACTTCTGATAGAATTTCTTGTTGTTTTAATGTTTACACCATGCTTTATATATTGTAGAATTTCATGTGATAGGGTATTTCGGTGTGGCACTTGTACGAGTAGGCAAGAACTATAGGTTGAGGTGATTTTTATCACCAGGATTGGGAGACTTGGTTATCAGTTTGAGGAAACATCAGTTGTCAGGACGGGCATGGCCTGAGTTACTTTTGATACTTGGCTCTGTTGAAGGGCGGGTAAGGAGGCCATGAGGCCAAAATACCGTGGGGCATGGTTGCAGTGGGGGAGAGTAAGGGTGGTAGTTGTGTGCTTCCATTTACTACTTTATTATCTGTGTTGAAAATATATTGTTATATATATATATATATTGGTTGTCTGACTATTTATGGTATTTGGTGGGTTCATTTTTGGGTGACTCAGATGGAGCAATAGATGGGAGATGGTATAGTGCCACAGGTGAAGGATCAGGTTCAGGATCCGGTGCAGGAAGAGCAGGAGTCGCATGTATAGGCTCAAGGACAGGATCAGGTTCAGGATCTCGTGTAGGCAGAAAAACAGCCAGGTTTGGTAGCATTCGGACCATGGTTCAACGAGAAGCCCCGAGCTAGCCTAGTGCGTGTCTTGTAGGGGATCGACATAGGCACGCAGGGTACAGAGCCATCTGTGGAATATCTGATGTGGGAGTTCCAGTCACAACACCCGCTGCTTTTTTAGGGTGAGGGAGGTTCGCAGGAGGTTGTGAACTAGATAGAGAGCATGCAGATTATCTTTGAGCTGCTCGAGATGCCTCCAGGGCGGAGGGTCAAACTGGTGACATACATGCTATTGGGACTGGAAAAGTGTTGTGGAATGTGCAGGGTCAGGCTCATAGGCATAAGGGACTGGCATGGAAGGACTTTGAGGACAGGTTCTTTGAAAACTTTTACCCTGAGACACTTAGAGCAGAGAGAGCTTGGATCTTCTTAGTCTTTATTAGGGACATATGTTCATCATGGACTATGCTACAACATTCACTGAGTTTTCTCGCTTTGCACCTGGTATGGTAAGCGATGACGCATCTAGGGTGATGTGCTTCGAGGATGTCTTACAACACGCCATTCGGATCCAGGTGAATATCTTCAGGCTGAGTTCTTTTTCAGAGGTGGTGAATCATGTGCTCATAGCATAGGGAAACCAGAGGGATAGGCCTCAGGTTGGCCAGATGATAGCTTCTGGTGGGGGTTTTGTAGGACCCCAGGACACCCTGAGAGGGGAGGGGTGAATCAGGGAGAAAATGTTTTCTTTTAAGCTGATGGATCTTGTTCCCACGTTGGTATAAACATGTTAAACATGTATGATGAATATGATCAGAAAGAAAACACTCACATGTAGAGAGATGACACATCACCTTTTACTTGGTTCACCACTAAGGGCTACGTCCAAGGAGCATACGATGATAGGTTATCAGTCATACCAAATTCCACTCAAACTTCACTAGCTGTGGATTACAAATGTTCGAGCACAGTCACTATATCCCAGGATCACTGCCTTTACAAAGGTTCAAGGATAGTTCACTGCGTCCCTCGGGTCACTCCCATTGACTCCCCCTGGCCAACTACCTTTGGTGAAGTCCCACTCAGTTTATAGACGTGAAGGTCTCTTCATTTCTGGTAATGAATACATACTTTGTTGAATGTAGATGCTCTGTTGAAGTCCAACTTCCACCTGTATACTAATATCCCTTTGCACCGAAGGTATCGTGCAATCTTCTAGTTTTCGTGTAGCTCTAAAAAGACTGGTGTGCTTCAACTACACCTGGTGCGCTTCTCCAAGCTAGCATGCAAGTTTCAAAGCTGGTTCACAACTCCAAATCTAGCACACAAGTCCACCTAAACCACTTGTGAGACTCTCAGTTCTTCAACACCAAACTTGTGCGACTCACACCCTTTTACACCCAACCCGATTTTGGTACGCAACTATCAACTGTCGCGCTTATTCCAATTTTGGCATGAAAGTTTCAACAAAACACCTGTGTGACACCTCCTTCGACAACCCCAAACATGGGAGACACATACCCTTTCTTACCCAAAACACATTGTATGTGAAGAAAAAAACTAGAGCACAACTTCTACTTGTGCGACCCACGACCACTTGCGCGACCACAACACCTGCGCGACAGGAGCTCTGATTTTCTCTAATTCTGAACTTTGTGCCAAATGATGAGGGGTTGACCACTATTTATAGGCATTTTGATACCCTACGTGATGGCGCGCAAGTCTTCCCTTGGCACAAAAGTCTCTGCCGCGCAAGTCACTTGCGCGACCAATCATAAAACTTGGTAACCCTTCTTCCTTTGCCATATTTTCATGTTCTGATCTTGAAAAACCAATGGTGCACAAGTATCTCCTCTTTCGAGTCAACGGTGCGCAAGTCCCTTTACCAAAAACCATTTTTCTTCATTTGTCGATTTTCGGGCCAACAAATTTGGAAAACATTGGAAAATCGTGCCACCTTCAATATTGTTATCTACTTGTTCTGTATGATCACTTTGCTGGAACACATTCTGAACTTCCACTAAGGATTGAAAACAAACACAAGCCATACTCCAATTCATTCCTAGAGCGACCATGGTTCCAACAATCTCCCCTAGGGATTTTTTGGCAATCAGTAAATAAATTCAATAGTGCACCATCCATAGGAAAACCAAAAATGAATGAATCATCTTAGCCAACACTCTAAGTATATGTGAGCAATGCTCAGTGTAGAAAAAAAGATAGGAATCTTGAACTGGGTTCTTGTCCAACGTATTTCTTCCAATGTATTCATTTCCATCCTATGATCGACACTTAATTCTCAATGTGTCTCTAAAGCATTACATGCCTGAATTTATTCCTTTCTCCCCCATTGATAATAAACCCAAAGGCTAGTAATTGTTCATTTTTCAGTTGAAACCACACTACTCCTGGATAATATCTCCCCCACAAACCTATATCGCATCCATAAACAGATTAAAAAAATTAACTTAACTGGGTAGAGGGGAATTTCGTAATCTCATTATGCACTGGAAGGTGGCTGAACACCAAGGTTCAAACGATGCTTCTCAAAAACAGTCATTGACAGTGGATTGGTCAGGATATTAGCCACATGATCGTCATTTCCCACATGATCCATTCTAATCACCGTTGCTCATCTTTTTCATTGATAATGTGATACCTGATTTCAATATGTTTCATACGAGAATGCTGAAAATGATTATTTTTAAGATCAATTGCACTCTTGTTATCACATTAAATCACCATTGGTAGTTTCACCTCATCACCAATATCTGTTATTTGTTGCTTCATCCATAGCATTTGAGTGCATGGATTTATGGTAGAGATATACTCAGCTTCAGCAGTACTAAGAGAAGTACTTTCTTGTTTCTTACTCAACCAAACAACACATTTATTCCCAATATAGAATGCACCACCACTAGTGGACTTTCTATCCACAACATCTCCAGCCCAGTCAACATCAGAAAATGCTGATAATTCACTGTCCCTTCCTACAGCAAAGTATAAGCCACAATTGTGAGTACCTTTAATATACCTCATAATTCTTTTTACTGCTTCCATATGTTCCTCCTTTAGATTAATCTGAATGCAGGCTGGAAGACATGTGGCAAAGACAATATCTGTCTGTGTCACTATCAGGTACAGTAAGATCCCAATGATCCTCCTGTACGTGGTGGGATCTACAGAGGTTCCATCCTTGTGCCTTCCAAGTTTAGTTCCAACTGCAATCAGAGTTGACATCGGTTGGGAGTCTTGAATATTAAACATCTTCAGCAGCTCTCTAGCATACTTTTCCTATGGAATGAAAGTTTAATACTTCTTTTCAATCACTCGAAGCCCCAAGGAATAGGTGATCTCCCCAATCATAGACATTTCAAATTCTAATTTCATGTGATTGTAAAATTCATCCACTAATTTATGCCTACTTCCAACAAATATGATATCATCAACATAGACTATAACAATGACCTGATCTTTTGGATAATTTTTCACATATAGATTGTGTTCTACTCCTCCTCTTTTGAATTCCAGCTTCTTGAGATACGATTCCAGCCGGGAATACCATGGTTGTGGTGCCTTCTTTAAACTATATAGAGCTTTCTTTAGTTTGTAGACTTGTGTTTCATCAGTACCAAGAACATAACCCACTGGTTGTTCAATGTAGACTTCTTCTTTGAGTACACAATTCAAGAATGTTGTCTTGACATCCATTTGATATACTTTATATCCTCTTTGAAGTTCCATGGCATGGAAAATCCAGATTGACTCCACTCTAGCTACTGGAGAAAACGTTTCGTCAACATCAACGCCTTCAATCTGGGAGTATCCTTTACATACCAGTCATTCCTTGTTTCTAATAACACTTCCATTCTCATCAAATATGTTCTTGAAGATCCATTTTTTACCAATCACATTGTGACCTTCAGGTCTATGGATAAGATCCCATGTCTAATTCTTGTCAATCTGATCTAACTCTTTATTCATGGCTTTCACCCATGATTCATCCTTTGCAACTTCTTCAAATGAGGATGGATCCAAAACTGACAGAAATGCAAATTGTGGGTTATTCTTCATCCCCCTTGTTTGAGTGGGAGCACTCTTGTCCCCAATTATGTTAGATGGATCAATCTCAGTTCTACAATTTCTCCTGTGCGGTTCAGTTGCATTATCTCAAGCCATAGTTTCTTCTTCAAATTGTTTTTCTGAGTCAACATCATGATGTGATTGCTGAGTGTTTTTTATAGCTTCCTCTATTTCTGTATTTGTATTTTCTCCATGTTCACTTTCTTCCTCACTTTCTATCACATCAGCATATGAATTCCTCGAAGCATGTGTGGTTTTCTCTTCAATTATCTTAACATCACTACATTCCACAATACATCCTAATTTCTTGTTGAAACACTTGTAGGCTTCGCTATTCATTGAGTATCCATGGAAAATTCCTTCATCTGCATTTTCACCATAATTTATTTGATTTACTTTTTTGTTCTTAATGAAGCATTTACTTCAAAATACACGAAAGTATTTCAAAGAGGGTTTCCATCCATGCCACAATTCATGTGGTGTCTTCGTCTAACCAATATAAAGTCCTGTTCGATTTTGAATATATACTTTATCTTGAATAGCCTCTTTCTAGTAATATCGTGAAATACGACTCTCAATCAGCATAGTTCATGCCATGTTGTTCACCTGTAGAATCCTAATTTCAACAACTTATTTTTGATGTGGAGTTTTTTTACAACATCTACCTCATGTTGTATCGTATGTTTCTCCAGATAATTTTCAAATTCAATGGACGTTTATCCCCCTCAATTGTAAGATTGAAACAATTCGATTGTTCGTCCAGTATCATTCTCGGTGATTCAACGATATGTTTTCATCCAGTCATGCACTTTTCATTTCTTGTGAATGACCATTACAGATTCCATTATACTGTAATCATTTATGAAAAGGACAAAGTACCTTTCTCCATGAGTTCCGACAAAATTTATCAGCCCACATACATCTGTATGAATTAGATCAAGCAGATATGATGCCATTTTCTTCTTTGGCCTATATGAACTGCATACTAGCTTCCCACGAATGCAAGCATCTCAAGACTTTTTACGCTCACACTTCAAGTTTGGAATGTCCATGACAATCCTAAATTTTGATATTTTCTCCATGTCTTGTTGATTGATGTGTCCCAGTTTCTGATGCAACAAATTGTTTTCTTCTTTAACAATCATGTATCAAGAATCATCGTTACTATCAACCTGATACAAGTTTCCTTCTGTTCTGCATCCCTTCATAAGTGAATTGCCTATCTCTCCCTTGACAGTACATCCTTTCTGATGAAAAGTAACTATAAGTCTCGAGTCACAGAGTTGACTCATGCTGATTAGATTATGACGTTGTCCATATACATAAAGGACTTCAGTCTTCTTTAGCACTCCATTATCTAATTCAGTACTTCCATTGCCTTTAATTTTCAAAGGACCAACATTATCAAATTTTACCATACCATCAATCTTCCTTTTTGATATCTGTTAACAGTCCATAATTACCTGTCATATGAGATGAACAACCGCTATCCCGAATCTAGGTACTGTTTCTTTTTGTAGCTTTGAGGGCCACCACAGCAAGGTTGGATTTCTCAATTTGCTTCCTTTCATTCCATGAGACATTGGATTGAGTATAGATCATTGATGTCATTTCAATTATCTATTCTGTGTACTTAGGTTCTTCATAGTCGAAATCTTCTTTGAGTGGAGAAAACATGTTTGAAAGAGAAACATTGTCTCGCTGATGAAACTTGAAATATCTCAAACATCGATATGAGGTTTCCATGTCCCTTCTCTGCCTGCAATTAACAGCCTTATGACCAAATTTAGTACAACAAAAACAATATCCATAGAAAATGATTGTCCTAAAATAATTAGGATATGAAGTGTTTCTCCTCTGTTGAACTCCTATATCTTCTACTTTCATATAGCTTATTTCCTCTTCGCAATAAGACATGGTAAGGCCCAAATATCCACAGAAATGCCACTTCATGAGAGGAAATGTCATCTCGCTTCTATTTGTCCTCATTCCTTATTCTGTGGGATAATATTATGAGGTATCCTTTTTCCACGAGGCTCGGGGATAATCTTTTTTTCTTCTTTCAGATTGAATTGGTGGTTTATGTTTCATCACTTCAGATGACTTTCCCACATCACCCACTTTTAGCTTGCCTTTATTTTGGTCACCGTTATTTGCAGCATTTGATGATTCTACCTCACATCCAATTCCACTATTTCTAATGTAGGCAGGTCTTTGATCATTTAAAATCTTTTCAACTTCATTAGAGCCACATTTTTCTCTCTCCATCAGCTCAGCATCTGAGAACTCTTCAAACTATATTTTCTTCATTGATTCTTTTGAAATTTAATCTTTTTCAAGTTTAATCCTAATAGTAACAACTTCCTTATCAAGATGCTCAGTAGTCTTGGGCTTTTCCTCTAGTATGGAGGTGAGGTCATTGATGACATTTTCCTGCTCTTCAATTCTCATCTTCAGATCCACTACATCATCATTACTGTCCAAAATATTTGAATGTAATTTCACCAATTCTTCAAGTCATTCAATTTCAGCTTCAATTTTATCCACATATTTAGTTGATTAATCTACAATTTATTTCCACTTATTGAAACTCATACATTAAATATTAAGCTTACTAACAGAATCCTTAAGTTGCAACTCAGGATCTACACTAGTTTTCAACTGATTGTCTCCACCAGTATCTTCTGATTTTTCAACAGTGGCCATCCTAGATGCATGGTTCCTAGTTTAAAATTATGGTTCTTCTTCATCACAGAATTCATTATCATATTCATCCTCTTCAAAGACAAAACTCTTCTTCATAACTTTTTTTTCTAGATTTGAAGTCTCCTTTCTTGAAGAACCTTTTCTGAGGCTTCTTAATGTTTTCAGCATCTCTATCATCGTCATCGATCTTTCTTAAGCACTAAGCAGCAATGTGCCCAAATTTTCCACAATGAAAGCAATCTAGAGGTAACTTCTCTTTGAATTTCCCTTTTCCCTTCTGGAAATTCATAGTAATGAGAGAAATAATTTCTTTTTCCTCATCATTTTCACCACTAATATCTTTTGAAATTTTTAGTTTCTCCGTGGATTTGAATGCCATTTCCTTACATACTCGTGTAGTAGCTTCTTTTGATTTGACTCTCATTTCATGTGCCACTAGGCTGCTCAACAGATCATCCAAAGAATGTTTTGAAAGATCTATTTCCTCAAGGGATGACACCTTTTCATTGTACAGGGGTATAAGTCTTCTTAATATTTTCTTTACAATGTCAACATCTTTGATTTCATCACCTAGAGCCTGAATTGCTCCATCTACTTCAGTAATTCAATTGAAGAAGGAGTCTTCATTCTCATCATGATGCATCTTCAGATCATCAATCCTACTGTGTAGGACTTGTAATTTCGCCTCATTTTCTTTGTTATCTCATTCAAAAATATTCTCAAGTTTATCCCATATGGACTTTGCTGAGGTGCAACTCATTAACTTTAGATAGATGTGATCAGAAAGGGCTGTGGTGAGAGCATTATGCACTTTAACATCAGCATCAAGAATTTTTCTATCGGCATCCGTCGTAGCCAGCCCTGTTGGATTACTAACATGAATACTTTGGACAATGGATAAAAGGACTTCCATTCCAAGGGATCTTAGATGATATCTCATTCTATTCTTCCAGATCTTTAAATTACTTCCATCAAAGAGAGGGACTCCACGGATATTGACTGTATTCTCCATGAAGAGAAAGGACATATTCAACACCAGCAACCTTTATGCTATCATACCACTTGTAGGACACCGGGACACCCTGAGAGGGGACGGGTGAATCAGGGTGACAACTTTTTCTTTTAATGTGATGGATCTTGTTCCCATGTTGGTACGAACTTGTTAAACTTGTATGATGAATATGATCAGAAAGCAGACATTCAAATGTTGAGAGATGACACATCAGTTTTTAATTGTTTCACCACTAAGGGCTACGTCCAAGGAGCATACGCCGACAAGTTGTCATTCATACCAAATTCCACTAAAAAGTCACTAGCTATGGATTACAAAGGTTCAGTCAGAGTCACTTTGTCCCAGGCTCACTGCCTTTATAAAGGTTTAGGGATAGCTCACTATGTCCCACTGGTCACTCTCATTGACTACCCCTGGCCCACTACCTTTGGTGAAGTCTCACTCAGTTTATAGATGTGAAGGTCGCTTCATTTTCACTAATGAATACATCCTCTGTTCTATGTAGATGCTATGTTGAAGTCCAACTTCCACTTATAGGCTAATCTCACATTGCACTGAAGGTATCGTGCAATATTCCAGTTTTCGTGCAGCTCCAAAAAGACCGGTGTGCTTCAACTACACCTAGCGCACTTCTCCAAGCTGGCGCTAAAGTTTCAAATTCGTTGCGTAAGTCTAAATATGGCGTGGAAGTCCACCTCAACCACTTGTGCGACTCTCACTTCTTCAACAAAAAACTTGCGCGACTCACACCCTTTTACACCGAAACCAATTTTGGCATGCAACTATCAACTGTAGTGCTTCTTCTAATTTTTCACACAAGTTTCACAAAACCAATTGCATGACACCTCCTTTTCCAACTCCAAACTTGGGAGACACACACCCTTTCTCACCCAAAACCCCTTGGACGCACAGCAAACAACTGGCGCACGACTTCAACATGCGTGACCCACCACCACTACACCTGCGCGATGGGAGATCAGATTTTCTCTAAGTCTGAACATCATGCCAAATGAGGAGGGTTCAACCTCTATTTATATGCATTTTTATACCCTACGTGACGGCGTAGAAGTCTTCCCTCAGTGTGCAAGATTCGGCTGGCAAGTCTCTATCGCGCAACTCACTTGCGCGACGAAACATAAAACATGGGCGCCCTTCTTCTTTTTCCATATTTTCATGTTATGTTCTTGAAAAACAAAAGAAACGGAAGTATCCTCACCTTAGAGTCAACGGCGTGAATGTATCTTTTCCAAAAACCAATTTTATTCATTTATATATTTTAAGGCCCAAATATTTGTCAAATACTCAAAAACGGTGCCACCTTCAATACTGTTATCTGCTTATTCTGTATGATCACTTTGTTGACACAAATTCTGACCTTCCACTAAGGATTGACAATAAACACAAACCATACTCCAATGAATGCATAGAGAGACTGTTGTTCCAATAGTTTTAGACAACAGGAAGCGAGGATGAGATGAGTTCCAGCATGGCAATCAGGCCAAGGACTCAGCTAGACCACCTTGTAGAAGTTCTTTAGTGGTTTTCTTTCAGTGTGGACAGCCAGGGCATGTTCGGACTCAGTGAGATAGAACTCCAAAAGAGTGTTAGGCATGTGGAAAGGTCAGGTATCTAGAGAGGTTTTGTAGTCATCCTTCTCAAACAACCGGCAGACATGGTCCAGGACAGATGGTGGCATCTGGAGTTGGTTCAGGTTTGGTACCGGGAAGGGTAGCTGAGGTTTAGCTGCACGGGGAGGACATGATAGAGACAGCGAGATCCAACTGAGGGGTCAGTGGCTGGTGGATGGAGCAGCACCATAGGGAGGTCAGGCATCAAGCAGTCGTACTTTAGGGCAGGTGCACGTTGTGGAGCTACCAGAGGCTAAGCAGGCTGGTGAGACAATGACGGTTAGAGGTACACCATGGGCGTATCCCTAATTCCATGTTTTCTTTTGGGCATGACCTTTAGGGGCATGTCCGTTTTGAGTGCACGTGATGCACAAGATCTATGTGTACTGACTAGACACTAACCAATATGATTGGCACCATATCAGGTGTGTGATATATATATATATATATATATATGTGTGTGTGTGTGTGTGTGTGTGTGTGTCTGTGTGTGCTTGTGTGTGTGTGTGTCTAAGATGTGTAGCATCAGGGGCATCAAGGATAAGGTTTACATGAGGTTATGTGGGCATCGGTGCATCGAGGATGCGAGTTACATGAGCTGTCTTGGGCATCAGGGCATCGAGGATGCGGGTTACTAGATGTGTCCTAGGCATCAGGGAATCAAGGATGTGGGTTACCTGAGGTGACATGGGCATAAGGGAATCGAGGATGTGGGTTACTTGAGGTGCCTTGGGCATCGGGCCATCGAGGATGTGGGTTACTTGAGGTGCTAGGCAACAGGACCTCATGGAGGTGGACGCTGATGCGGTGCGAGGTACATTGGGTGTCGGGAACAACACAGGAGCAGCAATGAGGCGCAGGGGTGACAACGCATGATGGAAGGACTATGTGTATGGAAAACAGGTTAGTTAATCATGTTTACTTTGAGTTTGGTCGTGTTGAGATTGAGTTAGGTGATTCCTAAGGTGGGGATACCCTTGGGGAATTTAGCCAGAACATTTGAGACAAGGGAAGTTCGAGATACTTTGATCAGGGTTTTATATTCAGTTCCATCTCTGGGTTTTGTTTGATAGCTCGTGGATGAGCTATATTAAGCTGGGGATATTATAGGAACCTTGGTTTTTAGAACGGGTCAAAATCCAGACCCTATTTTAATTTTTTACTTGTCCCTAAGAAAACTGGAGAAATTGGGTAGTTTCTTGAAATTTCTAGAATACACATCGTGTACTTTATGTACATGACATGTATATGTTAGGCCAGTGACCGGCCGTGTGCTCGCCGAGTACATGTTGTGTTATGATCATGTAGAAATTTTTTACTACACGGTGTGTAGTATTAAACACACCATGTACCCATGTCCGTGTGGAGGCCATACATGGTGTGTAGGCATATTGGTCAGGTAGAATCATTTAAACCAAGTACACATCGTGTCCTCCCTAGACACGCTATGTAGTCTAGCCATGTATGAGGGATATACATGGTGTGTATGCCTGTTGTTCAGGTTGAATCGTTTAAACCATGTACACACCATGTCCTTCTTGGACACGTCATGTAGTCTGACTATGTATGAGGGATATACATGGCGTGTGGGTAAGTCAGAGAGGAAGAGAAGAAAAACTAAGTACACGCCGTGTACCCCTAGTTACATGTCGTGTACTCATTTCGAGAGGTGCAAGAAAGTAAGTCAGTGGAATTTTAGCCATCTTATGAACAATAAAATGATACACCGTTTGTAGTCCTAAAGTACACGTCGTGAAGTTTCTTTTTTTCAATAAAACGGGCAGTAGCCTCATTTTGTGGTAGAAACTCAAGTTTTTCATCGGGTTGAGTTGGGAGAGCTAGTCGAACCTTGTTTTTTCTCCCGTATCTTCGTCCATCCTACATTTCTATCGCTGATTGATCGATTGGAACCCCCTCAGTAAGGCCTTGATTCCCCTTGAGAATTTTTGTTTGATTTCTGTTCTAGAATTAGTTATAGGGGTTTGAGTGGTTTTGATTCATTTGTAGATATACCATGTTTTAGACCTAATTAGAGGCTTTTATCAGAGGGATAGCATCGTACGAGTCTCAGGTAGGTGGTGCACACCTCTTTTTGTGTTTTCGGGGTCATTTTGGTTAAACGGCCTTTGGAGCGTTTTCCTATATTTTGAACGGGACCCATTTTATCTTCTATTACATTTTGAATTGATTGTTGACCTTTAGGATGCCTTTGGGTATGCCCTATTACCAAGTTTTCTTGAGTGGGGTCGGATGAGGGGTTGTTTCTCATTAGAGAATTTTGGTCGGGGGATTCCAAAATGGTTATATGTGAATTTTATTGTTTTCAACTGTTGAGTTTAGTTATTTAACATTGATATAAATTGTTAGAGGCCTTAAAGACCTATGTGTTGGTATGAGACAGTGCTTTCTTAGAGCAACTCGACTGTTTAGATTGTTTTTCCTGTATATGTGTTCTATTTAAAAATGTTATATATGTAATTGCTGAGTTCCATAAGCTGGACACTTTGGGTTGTGTTGGGCATGCACCAGATATTCTTGAGTGATGTTGATCACAGGTTGGGCTTAGACCAGGTTACATTGGGTGGTTCTTACCACGGGATTGGGAGTCATGGGTGTCGGTTTGAGGCAGGATGATTGTCAGGTTGGGCATGGCCCGAGTTACTAGGATGTCAAGGCCAATGGACTTGAGCAGCATGGTCGCAGGTACACGTGGTGTCATAGGAGTTGTGGATTGGGTACTATTTTGGTGATTACCTCTCACCTAGAAACATTGAGTAGGGTGCACAAAGAGAGACCCAGTGATGAGGTGGTTTTGACCACTCATGTGGGAAGAGGCCCCAGTTAGTTGCGGTTGAGGTACTACTGGTTTGAGGGTGCTTGCCGTAGGAAGCCACATGGGAGGTGAGGATCCTTCAGGGGATATCATTGAGGCTATATGGTAGGTGGTAGAGGCTCGCCATTATTTGAGGGAAGATATCACTATCCCTCCAAATACCTTATTTGAGGGCATACATCGTTGTCCCACCGGTTACGTTATTTGAGGGCAGACATTACAGTCCCTCTGGTTACTTTTTTGAGGATAGATATTGATGTTCATCTAGGTTAATGTTGTTGGGTGTGACTTAACGACATCGGTACTTGAGACAAGCTGTGTCAGGGGGAACATGTTGTCAGGTTACATGATAGAGATTCTAGCATTGGCTGAAGCAAGTGACACTCCATGGTGGCAGTTGAGCACCAGTGGAGTTTGTGTTTTTTTGTAAATCCTTATGTTTACTGTTTTCCATAATAATTCATGTAACACCCCAATCGGTCTTCCGAGATTTGATCTTTTTTGTGATCATGCCATGTTACGAAGTAATGCACCGACTCTGGGTAACTGGGGTCGGGGCGTTACAGTTGGTATCAAAGGAAGTTTAGTACAAACCTTGGAAGCTAGATTTAGATAAACTCTGATTAGAGCACGTATACCTAAGATGAACTTTGAGGATTAGTATAGAAGAACTTCCTAGAATTTTGGTATTGTAGAGATTTTGTGAGTTTTCCGAGCAATACATCCCTGTCTGGATACGAGCAGGTAGAGGCGGCTCTGGCACAGATGTACCTAGGGGTAAAACCCGAAAACACCGCTTTGAGCTAGACTCGAACGGGAACTGGTGCACAACAACGGGCCTTGCTGCACTCTTGGTTACGACACTCCCGGGGGATATGCTTAGGATAACTCTCATTTTCTTTACAAATCATTTTGAAGGGATTATGAGTATATACATCCTCAAAGAAAAAAAAATGATTATGGATTATATCCATAAATAGTTCAATTTATGTTAAGTGTTTTATAAGTATGGGATTATGTATTTTGATTCATAAACTGATCTAGTTTATGCCATTGTTTAGAAATGGCACCCAGTAGAAGGAATGAGAACTCCGGAAATGCACATGATCCAAAGAGAAGGAAGGATCATATCTTTCATGGTCTTAAGCTAGAATTTATAAGAGAAATAGTCTCCCATGTATTATCATCATATGAAGAAATAATATAATGTGTTGATAAGATAAGTAAAGAGTTTACCGAGTCCTATGGCTTTGAAGGGAAGCAAGAGAAGAAAAGGATGGAAGAGAGAAAGATGGATAAAGGGAAGAGGGAAAAGAAGAATTTTCTCATATGTGGTAACTGTGGAAAGAAACACCCTGGAACTTGCCTGAAAGGAATGGGAGTTTGTTATAAGTGTGGAGGAAAAGGGCACAAAGTACGTGACTGCAAGGGTAAGAAAATGGTTTCAAATGTACAATGCTTCATTTGCAAGGAGTTTGGACACTACTCGAACCTATGTCCCAGTCATCAGACTATGACGCAAATGATGATGTTGGATAATAATCAAGTTATGATACTACCACAGATGAAGAGGAATGATTAGAGTTCTTATGTTGATTATGTCAATTGAGTGTTGTATCACCAATGTACTTGTTATAATAATTATGGAGTATATAAGGATTGTACTGCAGTACTATTTCATTAAGGACTTGAGATGGTGTGGAACAAAGAAAAGTGACTCAGTAGCAGGTTAAATGTTTGGAAAATATATGGTTGAGAGAAAGATAAACCATAATATGGTTCAGATACCGAGGTGGTGATTTTAGAATAATACATGATTTATTTGGATAAATTATATTGGATATTATTGACTACCTTGAAGCTGATTAATGATTTGTATATTCCATCATTGTTGGGGTTTAAAACATTTTTGGATTAATGAAGTATATCCAGCATTCTATATGGAATATGGGAGCATGAATGTAATCAATAAGGAATATGGTAATTCAAGATGTTTCAGTTTATTAAAAGAATACAAGATGAAGGTATTCATATGCTATTGAGGGGTAAAAAGGATCTATATTATGTTTACCTTCCTTTTAAATGTTGGACTGTGAGTTTGGACAGAAGTATTTTGGATAGTTCTAGTTTGGATTATTTTGGATTACCATAAAAGGAAAACCCGGAGGTTGGGCGGCAACCCGTCGCGTCTGGCAAGGCTGCGAGACTTGAACCCGCAACTGAAGGGCGACAAGGGTGTATCACCTACCACTGGCCCATGAGATGTCCTGGATTAAATAATGTTGTTTTTTTTAAAGATCTGGTAGATGAATTATAAATTCATTTATTTTGGAACCCTGTACGAATAGTATAAATAAATAAAAAATTACATTATATTATCTTTTATAGTGAAAGATGAGTTTGTGGTAGAAACTTGTTAATGGATAAAACTCTGATTATAAAGTAAGTATATCTCCTTATGATCTTAGCCAATCTCATAAATAAATTCCTCAACATTAATAAAAGGACCTTATAACAAAAATGATTCCCTAGATGGTACCTTAAATCATCACTAATTTATGGCTTTGGGATTGTTGGCCTTTTCATAGCCATGTTCTCTACCACTCTCCATCAGATAATTGATGGTTAGATTTCTCTTCCATATCCATATTTTCCTACATGGAACCCTAGTATGTGTTATTTTCGGTAATCTTCATACTTTCAACTTTTTTTTTAAATAGAGGACTCATTAATTCATTTTTCGATGTGGGATTTCAACTAAGAAATTTTGAAACGTAAAAAAATGTGTTATCCTAATACCCTATGTTTTGTTGAACCGATGGTATTTCAAATCATCATAGATTGATGAGTTTAAGGACCTCAATTTTATACTTTTTTGTGATTTATGACCTCAATCACTACCTATAAATATTTACGTTTTTCCTCCAATTATATGTCTCAAATTGCCACCAATGTTCTCCTAATCGAGATCATAATTTGGTGGTGACCCTTTCATTTATTTTTTCCTCATATTAAGACTAAATTTTAGTAACCCAATTTCCGATGTGGGGTTTCCCACAAATATATTATATATTTTCAACCTTTTATTTTCGAAGAACAATTTCAAATTGCGAGGATGCAATTTATTGAAGGAGGGGAGAATGTAACACCCCAAGATTTCATAGTGTGTTAGTTCTTAAAAATAATTCAATAACTTTCACTACATGCAACACAAAGTTCAAGCACACCATGACTTACCAAACAAGCTGTTCAAAAGAGGTTATGAATAGTATTAGATAAATTTTAATGTTTATATAATCCTTATAATTTTAGAATCCATATTATGAGTTTCTTAGATATAATGCAAGAACAAATTCATTTTCAGTATTGCACTTTTATCAACTATAATAGTGAACCCTTTTTAAATACTATATTTTAAACTTTTTGACTAAATGGGGACATCAAAAATTTAAAATAAAACATCCCAAGCTTCTACGGTACGCTTCTCTTTGAATAATGTGATAGCGTGTGTTGTACGCAACACCGAGTTCTAACAACCAATTAAACTAGCCGTTATGAATAGTGATAACTACTTTTTAAAATTATATATATTTTATATTTCAAAATGAACTTCATTTTTGGATTCGGAATATCTAATTTATCCTAAGGTGAAATTTTGGTACTTTTCGGATAACTTTCATATTTTGATGAATAGTGAAAATTAGTAAATTTTAATTAAAAACAACTTTTTTAATCAAAATAATTAATAGTGATAAATTATGAATTTTAGTAGTTTTAAAGTATATTTAGAATATATTTTTACCATTTAATATAATGTTGGTCATTGGACATAATTTTACAATTAAACCGAACATAAACAAGTGTCAATCTTTTGATAGTTATTACCTCTTAAAAACACGCTTTTTGTTTTGACAGCGGGAATTAATTTTAAATTAATTTCTGCCACTTTTGTGTTTTGAATTTAGGAAAATGGATTCCATATTTGGAATCAGGATGTTCAAATTGTGTAAATAGGTAACTTTTATTTTTAGACATTTTGAATAATTACTGCGGTAAATATTTTATTTACCATGGTTAAGGGTAAATCCGGTAAATAAGGGTTAAAAAATAATATTATAATAATACTAAATTACCCTAAAACGTGTCTTAACCCTATTGGTTGATACATGGTCGACCATGGGAATCTTTGGGTCTATTTTGGGACCCCATGGATCCACTTGTAAGTGATAATGACACTTTATTTTAATTAAGATAAAATGAATACAAAAATGACACAAGCATATAGCTTTTAGAAAAACAATTGTTACATAGGGTTATATATGTTGGATTTTAGATTATAAATATTCATTAGAAAGCTAAAAAGATTTCCTACATAATGATATTTTATTTATAATTTTTAGACATTAACTAATGTATTTTATTTATGACACAATGATGATGCAGTAATTACTATAATAGTGAAAAATTAAAATAATTGATATTATAAATACCCAAATAAATATAATATGAAACTTTTAATGAATTAAACTAATTTTATAGGATAATATGATATATTAGGATTGGTGTAATTGACTTTTTTCGAAGTAATAAATATTTTATGAGTTTCACAAAAATCATCTATTCAATAGTGTCAAAATTGACATAAAAGAGTTTTTAAAACAAATATTATATTATTAATTGATATTAAATTCCTAAAAATCTAAGGTTCGGCCAAGATACTTATATCATTATAGGTGTATCATTAATGGACCACTTGTGGGTCTCTTGGATGTATATAGTAAGTTTATTAACCATATTATATAAAAATACAAAGAGACATTGTAAAAGTGAAACTAATTAACTTAGAGTTAATACTTAAAGATAAGGTTAATATAAGTACCCAAACCTGTCTAAATTCTCTTGGTTGAGTGGTTTTCGACCTATCCCCACCTTAACCTTTGAATAATGAACTTTCGAGCCTTTAGAAACCGAATATGAATTTAATATAAATTAATATTTCTAGCTTTTCCAAAGGTGCCCCTCACCCCTCTTATAAAAGGGCACCCCTCCTTCTCATTTTTTCACACCTCTAAAGCCTTTTGGATCGGCCAAAATCTGCCCAAATACTCTCCCAACATCCCTCACTACAACCTAGAGGCCTTAGTTTTATCAGAAAGCCAACCTAAGGAGCCCTTTTGATCAAATCAAAAGGAAGAACCCGAAGAAGAGGTAATGATTTCACCACCCTTCTCCAAGTTCATTTCTTCTTCCACTTCTTCTTCCTTTGTTCTTACCATTCTAAAATAATAACTCCAGTATCTCACATATACTGTGATGTTATTATAAATATGGTACAACCATATTCAGTATTCTATCCACCCTTTGAATAACATGTCACCATACGTGCGTACGTAAGGACTACCGTCTCCACGTCGTGGTGTAATTGTTATTCAATATAATATTATTTGGATGGGTATAATAATGATGTGTAACTCATATAAATAATAAATATAACATGTTAATGATTCTGTATATATGATATACCATCCATTTATATATTATTTTAATATCAAAAGAATGATATTGTCGCTCGTGCGTACGTACGGACTACCGTCTCCACGAACGCGATGAGATTCATTCTCCATCGTATCCATTCACGTATAATTATCATTTTATGATTTAAAAATGATGTTTAAGGACTAGACATAATTCTGGATATGAATAAGATACAACAACCATGGCTTATGTAACAAAACATATAAATAAAATGAGTAAGTTAAACACCCTAAACGACGATAATTCTAAGATATTATTAACAAATCAATGTTAAAAGATCATATATGATATCATATTAATATATATGATTCTTGTATAATTTAATAACAATTATTTCACCATTATACAGGAGGTTAACCTACCCCAACCACGGAAAAGTACAAGGTAAGGGTTATTTCACAATCTCTTCATTATCCGAGGTTGTTTATATGTAATAATCTACTGGGATCTCTTTATCATCCACATCCATGTTTTCTTAAAAATGTATTTCAAAACATTTTTATTATTTACAAGAATATGGGTTAAAGTCATTTATACCCTTGTTTGACTTTTTATAAGAGGAATCTTTCCGTCGTTTTCAAAACAAGGTCCTTTTAACCTTTTTGACAGAATTAAGGTAAGAATGTTTTTTTTAACTTATACGGCGGGTGCGGTTATTTTCCGCCGTTATAAAATCTTCAAAGCTTTCCTTACAAGCTTATAATATTATTTTCAAAGCAAATGTTTTATTTCATATGTCTCTCAAATGATTTCAAAAATAGAAAGAGATATTTCTCTAAAAAGTGTTTTGATTTCATCTATGTCAACATCCTTTGATGGATTTTACGCTTATTTGAAGTTGATTTATTATGATACAAAACTTCTATATTGTATTGAAGGTTTTTTGATATGTTTGACTGTGGATGTGCTATTTTTATACCATTCATAGTTTATGGTGAAATTATTGACATTTCGTATGCTAGTTTTAATACGAATGTTTATGTTATGTTTAAACCTTTTCATATGGGAATGCATTGGACTTAATAAGTGACGGGTGGAGCCCGCTATAGCTCCTCGATGCATCGGTAGGTCTCATGAGACAAACTAGTGTCTTGGCACAAGGCCTTGAAAAAATCTTATTTGTAGTCTTGGCACGAGGCCTTGGCTAAGTGGTTATGATAGTCTGGCATTATGCATTCCAACATTATGAAAGTGGTTATTGATTTTTTCATGTGACTATTCGATTAGTAGAATATCCATGTGAATGAGTAAATGGCATTATTTCATTTTATTTATGCCATACCATGTTGAAAGTTCATGTTTGAAAGGCTTTTGTTTTAGTTATACATTGCCTTAAAAGTTTATTCTTATTTATGAAAGTTTCCGCTATTTTGTTATCCTTACTGGGCATTCGAGCTCACCCCTTTTATATGTTTTATTTTTCCCAGGAAGTGAAGAAGTAAATTATGAATGACCTGCAGGGATATTATGTGGGGATATGAGTGTGGATTATGGAGACATTATGTTTTTGTAGTAGTTTTTCATTTTATGATGTAATGTAAAACCTATGAATATATCTAGTGTTTCCAAGGCAACTAAACCAATCGGTCTTCCGAGATTTGATCTTTCTTGTGATCATGCCATGTTACGAAGTAATGCACCGACTCTGGGTAACTGGGGTCGGGGCGTTACAATTCATGTCTACTTAAATACTTATATTAGGTACAAACAGTTGGTTGGTATCCTACTGAGCTTCGTCTCACACCCTGCACGGGCCCTTCGGTACGTGTGCAGACTTTATGGATTTGCATGCAGGAAAGAGGCCAACTTCAATAGTTGGATTGTATTAGCTGTTTCATGGAGATGGTATGGACCTTGAGACCTTGACTAGCTAGAGTTTACCTTGTTTTTATTATTTCCTATATCATCATGCTTACTTGTTTTGTAGCTACAGTTGGTTATCCATTGGCGCCCTTTTTATATTCATATATGTATGACCTGTTTTGGATGCATGTTTTCTTGTTCAGTGGTAGTTACAGGTGATCAACAAGTTGTTGAATTTATTTCCACTGCTATTGTTTATATTTATTACATCCACTATTTATTGAAATTGAATGTGCTTCCGCTCTACGGGTCTGGTTTGAGTCTGCTAAGTCATTTATTATGATGCATATTTCTGGTTATACTTGGATCGGTACCATTATTATTATCTTCCGAGATGGTATAGCATCCCCACTATACCTATAAGACCCTCGCTGATAGTCGGTAGCCTTTGGCGTTCGGGGAGGTGCGCCTAATATTGTAGCACCCAAACGGTTTAGCACTGTTCGGGTGACTGTTCTGGTCTGGGTCATTACAAAGTGATCTCAGGGGAGTTCTTGACATGGATTTAGATGCAACATTTTACTGGCTACTAATGTGATTGAGGCTTCTCTTTTATTTATGCTGGTTTAACTATTTGGGATATGGTAGACTTGAGATAGGTTGTTACTGGAACTAGGTTTTTAGCTTGTTCATGGGTGCCTGTAGCCCCAGGTACAAGGGATGGACCACGTTTCCATGGGTGGAAATTACTGTTTGCTTTTTGCTCAACTTACAGTTTATATGATTTACACCTCATTGACTCACTTTGTGTGATGTTATTGAATGTGATAAGTAACCCTTGACCCGGTTCGGTAAGGTAGAATTGAACCATGGAATGGTTTGGCAAGGCTTGTGTTCTTGGCTTTTGATAGGCACATTTTTAGGGCATTTCAATTTCATAACTACACGTATGCTTTGTGAAGTGATAATGCCATGTGAATGATATCAATTTCCATGCTTGGTATGCTTTGAAATGTGAATAGGTAAAATTCCTAATATAATTTCTTTTTGTTTCATTGTGTACTCCATGCTTTATATATTTTATAATTGCATGTGATGGGGTATTTGGGTCTGGATCTTGTATGAGCATGTAGGAACTATAGGTGGAGGTTATTTTGATCACTAGGATTGGGCGACTCGGTCGTCGGTTTGAGGAAACGTTATTTTTCGGGACGGGCATGGCCTGAGGTTCTTTTGATACTTGGATCTATTGAAGGGCGGGTAATGAGGACATGATGCTGGGATTCCATGGGGGAACGGTTGCAGTGGGGGAGAGTAAGGGTGGAAGTTGTGTTCTTCCTTTTAGTTCTTTCGTATCTGCATTGAATATATATTTATATATTTATATATATATATATAGGTTGTCTGACCATTTATGGTATTCAGCGGGTTCCTTTTTGGGGGACTCAGATGGAGCATCAGATGAGAGATGGTACACTGTTGCAGGTGAATGATTAGGTTCAGGATTCGGTGCAGGGAGAGCAGGAGCCGCAGGTATAGGCTCAGGGACAGGATCCAGTTCAAGATCCAGTACAGGTAGGGCAATAGCCGGGTTTGGCAGCATTCGGACCATGGCTAGAAAAGAAGCTCTGAGCTATCCTAGTGTGTGTCTTGTAGGGGATTGATAGAGGTGTGCATGGTATATATCCATCTATGGCATATATGACACGGTAGTTCCAGTCGCAACACCCACCTCTTTTTCAGGGTGAGGGTGGTACGCATGTAGGTGAGAACTGGATTGAGAGCATGCATATGATCTTTGAGCAGCTCGAGATGCCTCCAGGGTGGAGGTTCAAGTTGGAAACATACGTACTATGGGTACTGGAAAAGCGTTGGTGGAATGTGCAAGTTCAGACTCGTAGGTATGAGGGACTGGCATGGAAGGACTTCGAGGACAGGTTCTTTGAGCACTTCTACCCTGAGACACTAAGAGAAGAGAGAGCTTGGGAGTTCTTGAGTCTTTAGCAGGGAGACATGTTCATCATGAACTATGCAGCTACTTTCACTGAGTTGTCTCACTTTACACCAGGTATGATAAGCGATGACACATGTAGGGTGAGGTTTTTTGAGGATGGATTACGAATCACCATTCAAATCCAGGTGAACATCTTCAGGATGAGTTCATATTCAAAGGTGGGAAATCAGGCGCACATAGTAGAGGGAAACCAGATGGATAGGCCTCGGGTTGGCCGGACGATGGGTTCAGGTGAGAGTTTGGACAATAGGAAGTGAGGACGGGATGAGTTCCAGCAGGGCAGTCAGTCCAAGGACTCTCCTAGACCACATCGTAGTAGTTTCTAGTGGTTTTATTTCAGTGTGGATAGTCAGGGCATGTTTAGACTCAGAGATATAGGCCTCTAAAGGAGTTCCGGGCATGTGGATAGTTCAGGCATCTTGAGAGGTTTTACAGGCAGCCTTCTTAGATAGCCGGTAGACAAGGTCCAGGACAGACGGTGGAATCTGGAGTTGGTTCAAGTTCGGTAGCAGGAGAGGGTATCTGAGGTTCAGTTGCACAAGGAGGACGTGACAGAGATAGTGGGATCCAGCTGAGGGTTCAGGCATCAAACAGACATACTTTAGGGAAAGTTCATCCTATGGAGCTACTAGAGGTTGAGTAGGCTGGTGAGTCTATGACAGTTAGAGGTACCCCATAGGTGTGGCTGTGATTCCATGTTTCCTTTTTGGCATGACTTATAGGGTCATGTCCGTTTTGAGTGCATGTGATGCACATGATCTATATGGACTGACTAGATGCTATTTAGTGGGATTTTCACCATATCAGGTGCGTGATATATATATATATATATATATATATATATATATATATATATATATATATATATGTATGTATGAGATGTGTAGCAGTAGGGGAATCAAGGATGCAGGTTACTTGAGGTACCGTGGGCATCAGGGCATCGAGGATGCGGGTTACTTGAGGGGTCATGGGCATCAGGGAATCAAGGATCAGTGTTATATGAGGTGTTGTGGGCATCAGTGCATCCAGGATGTGGGTTACATGAGGTGTCTTGGGCATTAGGGCATTGAGGATTCCGGTTACTTGAGGTGCCTTGGGCATCAGGGCATCGAGGATGTGGGTTACATGAGGTGATAGGCACCAGGACCTCATGGACGTGGACACTGATGCAGTGCGGGATACATTGGGTGTTGGGAATGACACAGGATCACCATGGAGTCGTAGGGGTGACGATGCATCACGGAAAGACTATGTGTTTGGAAAAAAGTTAGTGAACCTCGTTTACTTTGAGTTTTTTCGTGTAGAGACTGAGTTAGGTGATTCCTAGTGTGGGGAGCCCCTTGGGGAATTTAGCCAGATCCATTGAGACCGAGGAATTTTGGGTTACTTTGATCGTGGTGGTATGTTCGGTGCCATATCTGAGGTTCATTTGATAGCTCGGGGACAAGCTATATTTAGGTGGTGAGATTGTATGAACCCGGGTTTTTAGAACGGGTCAAAATCACAACCATGTTTGAATTTTTGACTTTTCCTTGAGAAAACTGATGAATTTGGACAGTATTTGGACGTTTCTAAATTACACACTGTGTACTTTACATACACACCGTGTATATGTTAGGTGAGTGACCAGTCATATGCTCACCGAGTGCATTTCATATGATGACAGTGTAGAAATTTCTTACTACACTGTGTGTAGTTTTCGACACGCAGTGTACCCATGACCGTGTAAAGTCCATACATGGTGTGTAGGCTGGTTGGCCAGGTAGAATCGTTTAAACCAAGTAAACAATGTGTTCTTCCTAGACACGTCCTGTAGTCAGGCCGTGTATGAGGGATATACATGGCGTGTAGTCCTTTGGCCTAGTATAATCATTTAAACCAACTACATGTCGTGTCCTTCTTGGACACACCGTGTAATCTTTCCATGTATGAGGGATATACATGGCATGTGGGGAAGTCGGAGTGTAAGAGAAGAAAAACTAAGTACATGTTGTGCACCCCTAGGTACACACCATGTACTCATGTTGGAAGGTGCTGGAATGTATGTCGGAAAGTTTTCAGCCATCTTATGAACAGTAAACTGATACACGGCATGTAGTACTAAAGTACACACCATGTGGTTTCTTTTTTTTTTTTGCTAAAACTGGCAGTATCCTTGTTTTGAGTCATAAACTCAATTTTTTCATCAGCTTGAGCGATGAGAGTCGGTTAGACCTTGTTTTTGCTACTAGATCTTTGTTCAGACTCTGTTTTGATCGCTTATTGATCCATTGGAACCCCCTCGGTAAGGCCTTGATTCCTCTTGAGCCTGTTTTGTTTCATATCTATTCTAGAACGAGTTATATGGATTTGAGATATTTTGATTCTTTTGTAGATCTACCATGTTTTAGACCTAATTGGGGGATATTATTGGGGGAGCAGTATCATACGAGTCTCAGGTAGGTGGTCCATACCTCTTTTTGTGTTTTCATTGTCATTTGGGTGATGCGGCCTTCGGCGTGATTTTGGGTATTTTGAGCGGGACCCATTTTATCTGTTATTACATTTTGATTTGATTTTTGACCAATGGGATGCCTTTGGGTATGACCTATTTCCAGTTTTGCTTTATCAGGGTCGGGCGAGAGGTCGTTACTCATCGGGGCATTTTGGACAATGCTTGCTTAGTGAAATTAATCTATTTATATTTTTTGTTCTGTTTATGTGTTCTATTTAAATATGTTATATATGTAATTGTTGAGTTGCATATGCTTGAACCTTTGGGTTGTATTGGGAATGGACCAGATATTCTTGAGTGGTGTTGATCATAGGTTGGGCTTGGCCCAGGTTTTGTTGGGTGGTTCTTACCACGGGATTGGGTTTTATGGGTGTCGGTTTGAGGCAGGATGACTGTCAGGTTGGGAATGGCTTGAGTTACTGGGATGGAAAGGCCATCAGACATGAGAGACATGGTCGCATGGACATGAGGTGTCATAGGTGTTGTGGATTTGGTACTATTTTTGTGATTACTGCTCTCCTCAAATCTTTGAGTAGTGTGTACAGAGAGAGAGTCCGTAATGAGGTGGGCTTGACTACACATGTGGGTAGAGGCCCCCATTAGTTGTGGATTAGGTACTACTGGTTGTGGGTTCTTGCTGTAGAAAGCCACATGGGAGGTGAGGAGCCTTTAGGGTAAATCATTGAGGCTATTGGGTTGGGGTCAGAGGCACCCCGTTATTTGAGGGAAGATATTTCTATCCCTTCGGATACCTTATTTGAGGGAAGACATCGTTGTCCCTCTGGTTACGTTATTTGAGGCCAGACATCATTGTCCCTCCGGTTACTTATTTGAGGACAAATATTTCTTTTCCTCCGGGTTACTGTTATAGGGAGTTCCTTCAAGATGTCGGTACTTGAGACACGTGGTGTCAAGGGGGAACATGTTGCTAGATTACATGACAGAGATTCCGGTGTTGGTCAAAGCAGGTGACACTCCACTGTGGTTTCTGAACACCAGTGGAGTTTGTGTTTCTTTGTACATCGTTCTGTTTACTTGTTTCCTTATAAATTCATGCTTGTTTAAACACTTATATTAGGTACGCACCGTTGGGTGGTATCTTACTGAGCTTCATCTGACACCCTCCATGGGCCCTTCGGGACGCGTGTAGACTTTATGGATTTTTGTGCTGGAAAGAGGCCAGCTTTATAAGCTGGGATGTATTAGCTACTGCATGGAGATGGTATGGTCTTTCCTAGCTAGAGTTTACCTTATTTTTCTTATTTCTTGTATCAGTATGCTTACTTGTTTTTTAGTGATAGTTGGTTATCCATTGGGGCCCTTTTTATATTCATACATGTATGACCTGCTTTAGATGCATGTTCTGTTGTTCAGTGTTTGTTACAAGTGATCATCATGCTGTCGTGTTTATTTTCATTGTTGTTGTTTATATTTATTGCTTCCGCTGTTTATTGATATTTAATGAGCTTCCGCTCTACGGCTCTAGTTTGAGTCTACTGAGTCATTTATTCCGCTATATCTTTCTTGTTATACATGGACTGATACCATTATTATTATTCTCCGAGAGGGTATAGCCTCCCCACTATACCTATAATACCCTCACTTCTAGTCAGAAACCTTTGGCATTCTGGGAGGTGCACCTAAGGTAGTAGCACCCAACCCGTTTAGCACTATTCAGGTGACTATTTGGGTCTGGGTCGTTACACAACCACCTAATGAAAACTTTCAATAGGGTAAGAAATCGTAATCTCTAGGACCATATGAGGGAAAGAACCATATTCAACACGAAACTCAATTTTAAAACATTGATTATCCGCAACATATATCAAATCAAAACCAACAACTTTTTGAGGCTTTTAAAACAATAAAAACTCATGCACATCATCAATAACTTGGAGTGTAAGTTTCCCATTAGACACATCTATGATAGCGCCAATAGTTGCAAGTAAAGGTCTCCCTAAGATGAATGGGACTTTTTTATCACACTCCATATCAAGGATATGTATGTATGTGGGAAATGTGTGTTTTCTACACTCACTAATAGGTCATCCACCATCCATGAAGGTTGTGTGAGTGCCCTGTCAGCAATTTAAGACAAACATAATTTGGTAGGAAATCCCTAAGTCCAACCCTCATAAAAAAGGAGTAAGGCATAAGATTGATTCTTTCTCATAGGTCAAACAAATAGTTAATTTTCTCACTTTCTCCTATTCTTCATTGAATGAAAAAACTGATAGGGTTCTTCAATTTTGGAGTTTACTTCTTTAACAGGATCTCATTACACTCCTCATTGAGATTAACGTTTTCCAACTTCTTCCAACATTTTTTATTTTTTAGAAAACATTTTTTGAATACAACATATGAAGGGATTTTATCCAAGGCTTCTACAAATGGAATATTGATACTGATTTTTTGAATCATTTTAAGAAACCTCAAATAGTCAGGTTCATTATTATTTTTCACTCATTTAGAGAAGGGAATGAGAGGGTAATAATTTTTTAGTACATGTTGATTATTATCTATCTTCACATTTCCACTTTTTTTCTTTACTTATTTAATTATTTATCATTTAATTTTCATTAGTTCTAGAATTTGTTCATGCGTGGGTTCAACATTCTGTTAATTTTGTAAAAAGATTTCCAAATTTACAGATTCTATTTCAAGCAGATTTTTCTTCCCAGATTCAGTTTAGGCATCAGTTTTAGTTTTCCTAGGGTGTTACTTTTCTTATTCTTGTGCGTAAAGACTAGATATAGTTGTTAAAATCATGATTTTCTCTCTTGGATTAATAATTGAAGTGTTGGCCAGCTTTCCCTTTTCCTTACCACCTGGATCTCTAGTTATTTGACCTATTTGATGTTTTAAATTGTGAATATTATCATTTTTATCCTTCTTTAATGAAGAGATATCTCCCAAAACGTTTTTTTAAAACCCCTTTAACTCCCCTTGAGAATTAGAATATGAAAACACATATTCATTTTGGAAGGTTTGTTTGGGATGTGGTTTGAGGTTTTGTGAAGTGGATTTTTTTTCAACCCCTTGATCTTTCCATGAAAACTTATGGTAATTTCTATTTCTACAGTCGTGTTGATATGAGAACTGACCATTTTCCCCTTGGTTCCTAGTTATAAAATCCACAAATTGGGCACTCTCATCAAACTGGATAGGGATGAAAAAATTGGGACATCATGTATGATTGTGACCAAACATACCACAATTACTAAATTTCTCCCTTTGGAACCTATCATTAACAATAGAAACGTGGGGTTTGACATCACCCCCATGGAAGACCCTCTTCCTAGAGCACTTATGATGAGATTTATGAGAAAAAATTTCATACACATGTTTCAGCTCGTCAGTAGTGGATTCAAAAAATTCACCCCCACAAAATTGTCCAATTAAATTCTGGTTCTAAGGGGTTGGATCATTGTAAAAGGTCTCCATGAGTAAATGGGGAGCAAAATGGTGATTGGGATTTTACCTAAGGAGGCTTCTAAATCTATCCCATTCCTCGTAAATAAATCTCCCCCATCTTGGACAAGCCCAGTAATTGTTTACCTAATCTTAGAGGTGGTGTACCTATGATAGAATTTTGGTATAAAGCCATTGAACACCTCTTCCCAGATCTCAAAAATTTCCTAATATAAGATTTCAGACCATGTCCCAGACTCCCCTTTTAGAAGAATGGGAACATTCTCAATCTCCACTCCTCCTTACAAAGCTCTCTCAGAGGTAATTGTTGTCTAGAACTATAATACTCTCTAATAAACTCAAGTGAATCCTATTCTGGAATGTCACAACCCATCCCCTGGGCCCGTTTCATGACTAACCCCAAGCCCACCTTCCATAGGCCATAGGGTGGCAACTAGCACCAAAGGCGTAATTCCCTAAAACTGGGAAGGCATTTCCTTTATAACCTATAGACACACACACAAGCAAACACACAATTGGACATAACACCCTGTAAACTGTATAACAAAGGAGTGCTGAAAGTAAAAGGTTCCAGAATACCAGACCAACTAGAATGTACAAGTTCAGCTGTGATTCAATACAACTGAAGTAAAAAAAGAAGAGACAACTATTGGATCATCCTCCGAGGTTCCTACCTGATGGGTAGGTATAGATCTCCTTCTCAGCACTCCACGTCCGTCTGTCTCCTCTGTGCACTGACTCTTCGTAATGTCCACCTCTAGGTACCATCCTATCTTGGTATAATCAGCCTAAATCCGTGTTTTCCGTCATCTGCATCCAACATAACAAGGTGCGGGCATAACCCATGAATAGGTGAGTATAAAAATACTCAGTATGGACCCTGAGACCCTCAAGGTCTCACAAAATCCACCAAGAATAAACCTCAAAGAAAGAAATAAATAGATAACTATACTTAGGTATATGACCATACATATACCTAAGTTATCAAGCGATCCAACTCATTCATGAGTAAACCACATAAAACTAATACAACTCAACCAAGATTTTATTCTAGGGGTAGTATCAAGTAATATCCCCAATCACTTTGTTGAAACATCAGCTATAGGAGAACTCCTCCTCTATCGAGTACAGTGGGCCTTCCACAACACCAAGAGCGCTTTCCACTAACCTTGGACTGCTAAGGTACTCATCCTGTCATGTACTGTGGATCTACCACGTCACCAAGCGCACTCCCCACCATGGGTTTCCCACATCACCAAGTGTGCTCTCCCTCGTAGCCTGCTGAGGTACTCCTCCTATCGAGTACTATGGGTTAGTCGCGTCACACAGAGGCGCTTCCCACCATGGATCTTCCGTGACACCAAGGCACTCCCCACTGGGCTAGTAGAGTCATTCTGAGTCAAAACGGTCAACCGTTGTCAGGTCTCAACCAGCTACTAGGTCTCCGCACTACGCTCGCTCTTCTCTGAGAGTATCTGCTCCACAAGCTAGTGGTCGACACTGCAACTATCATTAAGTCTCACGAAGAAGTATCTCGAAGGTCCGCCACATGAAAGAGGTCTCAACACAACTGACGGTGCATCAATTAGATGCCTGGTCTGCGTGTTATTAGCCTTTTAGTTCCGGGGGCCCGGTTGGATTCATGCTCAATCCAACCTGACCGTACCTCAACTATATCCAAAACTCCAATTGGGTATACTCAAAAGGACCATCTCACTCCAAGAATTCTAGTGCCGCTGACGGTTCGTCAAACAGACGTTCGGTGCCAAAGATATGGCTGAAGGAGAAAACGTGGATCGAGTGGACCTGGGTCCGGACCGACCCGGCCTACCACAGTCTGGTCTGACCCAATTTGGGATGACCTGGCTTGACCCATTGGGTCTGGCCCGACCCATTGGCGGGCCAGCCCGTTGGGTTCGGCACGGCCCACTGGGCCCAGCCTAGTATGCCGCGAGGGGTCGTGGAGAGCCGTGAGGGCGTGGACTGGCCACGGGTCGACAAGAGGGCGATTCGGCCTGGAAGGTGCGCATGGGTAGCTGAGCTCGGAGGGTGTCGTGAGGGCGGCTCGACCCAGGGTGTGGGGCCAGTTCCGCTCAGAGGGTGCCACGAGGGCGACTCGGCCCAGGGCGCGAGGCCGGTTCGACTCGGAGGGCCGTGGGGGCGCGGCTCGGGGAGGCTTGACCCTGGGGATGGGGTGGCCTGACTGGGGCCAGTTCGGCCGGGAGGCCGGAGCAGTCAGGGTGGCTCGGCCGGAGGATGGTGCATCCATGGTGGCTCGGTTGCTTTCATCTCCTTCGTTGTCTTCCTACGTTTCGAAGAACACCACAAATCAACACAAGGGTTATGGAGAGGACGAGTCATGTTAGTTTGGCCCACACCCTCAGACTTAGAGCGGTAGCAGGAGGATCCCAAGAACAAACCACATAAAACCCTCCCACAAATATTTTTTCCAACCCGCAAAAGAAAAGATGGGGTGTACATGTAAAGTGATAAACAAATAGCATTGAACCCTTACCTTATTCGTTGTTGGTTAATGTTTGCGTGAGAAGGTAGAAAAAAATTATTTCTATAAGAACACGCCCTATATCGAATGAAGTTCTAAGGAATAAGGTCTAAGTCGAGGTCGTTCTTCATAGTCAAAGGCATTCCTCATCGGTGTTCTTCGTCGGGGGAGAGTTCTTCGTTGGTTCTTCTCTCCCAAGTTCCTCCTCTCCCCAATTCCACCCAAAATGAAATGCCAGCCCAAGATAATAGATTATAATATCTATAAAGTCATTGGTATAATATTCAAAATGGTTTAATTGATGAAGGGGGATTTGAAACAATTAATATGGTGCATTGGAACAATTAAAATTTTGGAGGTTTTGAGGAGGCTCCCCCACATTTATTAGGGAGTTGAGGGTTCCTCCCAATTAAAATGGGGATTTCAAGTGGGTTTAATACCAGGTAGTCCCCATTACATTAACCTCTCATGGGAGGTTATGGTCTGGTGGTCCCCACCACCAACCTCCACAAGAAGGTTTAGTACTGGTGGACCCCACCTCCCAACACCCACATGGGTTTTCCAAATTAAAAAAATGTCTCACACATTTATTTTTAATTTTATTCTTACGTGAAAAACCCAAAAAATAACTTTTACCCTTGACCATATGCCATCTAAATGAAAGTATCCTTAAGTGAAAATCGGTACTGTGAGTTCAAAGGTTCCCTCAGATTTCAATTCTGAGCACCAGTTAAGAAGTTAGAAATACCCGCTCACACGTTTACTGAACGTACCCGAAAAAAATTCAGAAACTCATTTCGGGCACTCTGATCCTCAGAATCATGCACCGTCAAATTTTTAGGACTCTTAAAATTCTCATTTATTTAAAAAAATTACATGGAAATTCCAGGTCTTTACATTCTCCCCACCTTATGTATTTACATCCCCGTAAGACACAACACAAACTAAGGGAATAAGTGGGGGTACTAAACATGCATCTGAGCCTCCCTCTCCCATGTGCACTCCTAGAGGTTCCTGTGGTTTTAGTGAACGCACACCAGAGGTATCGAACATCCATGAAGGATCCGCTCCTGTCGATCCTCAATATCTACTAGAACCTCCGTAAAAATCTCCCCATCGTCGACGTCTAGCTCGCCATGGTCGATGGTGTGAGAAGGGTTGTGCACGTATCTCGAAATCTTGGATACGTGGAAGACATCGTGCACCTGGTGCAATAGAGGTGGAAGAGATAAGCGTTAAGCTGCCTCGCCTACAATGCTGAGGACTTGGAAAGGTCCAATGAATCTCACAGATAACTTTCCACCTCGGCCAAATCTCCATAGACCTCGTTGGGGTGAGATCTGTATAAAGATGTGGTCTCCATCCTCAAATTCCATAGGTCTCCATCTCCTGTCAGCATACGACTTCTGCCTGCTCTGTGCAGTCTTCATAAGCTCCTACATGATCTGCACCTTTTTTGTGGTATCTCATACCATCTCTGGTCCCACTAGTGCTGACTCCCCTGGTTTAGTCCAGCACAAAGGTGATCGGCATGGTCTCCTGTACAATGCCTCGAAAGGTGTCATCCTAATGTTGAGTGATAACTGTTGTTGTATGTAAACTCCACCAAATGTAAGTGATCCTCACAGATGCGACCGAAGTCAGGGACACAAGTACGCATAATATACTCGAGGGTCTGAATGGTCTGCTCATTCTAGCCATTCGTCTGAGGATGGAAGGCGGTGCTCAAACGAAGCTGTGTCCCAAAAGCCTCCTGCAACCCCTTCCATATCCAAGAAGTAAAACGTGTGTCACGATCAGAGATAATAATCAAAGGTACTCCATGTAGCTGCAAAATATCTTACACATATAGGCATCCTAAGATCTATACTGAACCCTGCTCTCTGATCGGTAGGAAGTGGGCCGACTTGGTGAGTCATCAAAGATCATACAAATCGAGTCATATACCCTCGATGTATGTGGAAGTCTTGTCATAAAGTCCATGTATATCCCATCCCACTTCCACTCTGAGACATCTAAAGGCTGAACCAAGCCTTCTGGTACCTGATGCTTCGCCTTTACTTGCTGACAAGTGAGGCTATGAGAGACAAACTATGATACTGCTTTCTTCATTACCGACCACCAGTGCTATCATCGGAGATCCTCGTATGTCTTCTCCACTTCTAGATGTACCGATAGAGGGGAAGTGTGAAACTCCCTCAGCACTTCCTCCTGAAGTGACAATGGTAGCTTGTTATGTCCTTTGAAGAGGATGACGTGCTCCCCACCTTCAGAAAATCCATCAGGTGTCTACCCTGTGGATATTTGTGCATGTCAATCCTCGCAGTCAGCGTCCCCACACTGCACCTCACTGACTCGCTGAACAATTAGGGGAGTGACTGTAAGAGAATGAAGAAAATATGCTCCCTCTCTATCCTCGATGGATATCTACAAAAAGTCCAACTGCTCCATCGCCTCACCTAGCAACAATATACCATACCTCCTGCTGAGTAAATTTGCAACAATATTACCCTTCCTAGGAGTATAGACTATCACATAGTCATAGTCTTAGAGGAACTAAAGACAATGTTACTGTCTCATGTTTAGGTCATTCTGGGATAAGATATAACTTAGACTCTTGTGATCAGAGTACATGGTAAAACGCTCACCCATTATATAGTGTTGCCACATCTTCAAGGAGACGACCACTACTTGTAACTCCAGGTCATCGGTAGCGTAGTTCTTCTCATGTTGTCTCACCTGCTTATAACCATACATGATCACTACTCGTTCTTCATCAGGGTACATCCAAGATCGGTCCATGATGCGTCACAGTAAACTACGTACCCTTTGCCCTACTTTGGAAGCCTCAATATGGGGGCACTAGTCAGCCTCTGCATTAGCTCCTGAAAACTCCACTGGAATTTTTCCGACCAAAGGAAGGGTTTCCCCTTCTTAGTCAAGGATGATAGTAGTGCTGCAACTCTGGATAAATCTGGTACAACCCTTCAGTAATATCCAGCAAAATCCAGGAAACTATGTACCTCCTTCACACATTTGGGTGGCTCCAAAGCAAGTACCACCTCAATCTTCCCTGGATCCTCTGTAACTCCAACCTTCTATATGACATTTCCTAGGAAGTGAACCTCTCAGATCCAGAACTAGCACTTTGAGATCTCACCATAAATCTGGTGCTCTCGGAGTGTGTCCAGTACTACCCGCAAATGATAATCATTCTCTTCAACAGTATCCGAGTAGATTATAATGTCTTCGATGAAGACCCCTCCAAAGTGATAAAGGTACAGCTGAAATATCTTTATCATGAGTCCCATGAACACAGCTGGATTGTTGGTCACACCAAATGGAATAACCAAGAACTTGTAATGGTTGTACCGACACCTGAAGGTCGTATTCTGCGCATCCTCATCTCAAACTCTGAGCTTGTGATAACCTGATTTGAGGTCTATCTTTGAGAACCACCGTGCTTCCTTCAGCTGATCAAAGAGGTTATCAAACCTCAATAGTGGGTACTTGTTCTTCACAGTCACCTGAATCCGGCACCGATAGTCAAACAAAATCCTCAAGTTCTCATCCTACTTCTTGGAAAATAGAATTGAGGCTTCCCATGAAGAAACACTGGGCCGGATGAATCCCTTCCCCTCCAAGTCCTCTAGCTGTACCCACAGATCACGAAGCTCCGCAGGAGCCATCTGATATGCTGGTTTAGATAACAGTGACATCTCGGGGAAGAAGTCAATGTAAAATTCCACCTCTCTACAGGGAGGTAGACCTGAAACTTCATTAGGGAAAACATCCATGTACTGGTCCACCACTACATGATAGCTTGGACTCTCCACATCAACAGCTATGAGGGTAAGGATAGCCAAATAATGATTGATCAGCTACACTCTCCTCTGGGTAAGTCCATTCTGCACTATAGAGGCTCCCTTCTCACTGGTGAAGGTAAACCTAGTCCCTTCCGTGCAGACACAACGCACTTTTCATCTAATAAAGTCAACGTGAGCATGGAATATAGATAATCATTCCATACCCAAGATGACATCGTTAGGCCTTGATGCCACTACTAGGAGATCACAGACGAATCTCTCACCTCCTAGAGTAATATCACACTACCGGAATCACTATGTAATCGTTGAATCTACTTTAGTAGGGGTCTCTAGCCCTAAGGATCAAGACAATGGATCTGTCAGAATTTCCAACCTTTGAATGAGGGAAGTGACAATAAAATAATGACTGGAACCTATTTCTATAAGTAATGCAGCTAAGGTGGAGTAGACACGGATTATACCTTGTATCATCTCTGGAGTGTCGTGATCGTAAGCCTCAGCTGCCTAGAGTTGAACTCTCCCCTGTCCATCGGCTCCCGGTAGTCGGGGTGGACCTCCTGGTGGTGGTGGTGGTAACAACTCGAATCGTCACCCACTGCCAGCTGCATGACCTGCTCCTCTTCCACGTCTGCCTCCAGCCTATGGACCTAATCAATCGAACCTCTGTCTCTACCTGGGTGGTCCTTCGACCATCTGATGATCATCCAAATGGCAGGTCAGACAGTCATGAGCCATGTGATCCTTCCCACCGCATGTAAAACACTGCCCGATCCTAGCATGTCTATCTCTGCTTAGGGTTCCCCGCACAACCAATCCTGATTCATGCGGTCATCCACCTACAGGTCAGGTCCTCTTGGACCTCTGCGACATCTGTTTGTTGCCAGCTGCAGATGACTTCACTACGTGTCAGCTGGTGGTGAATCTCGCTGCTGGAGACTGCTCAGCAAGGAGACTCTCCACTAGAAGAGCTCTCTCTAACACCCCTACCTGCATTGGGATACATAGTGGGATCACCAATGCCCTGATCTCCCACCTGAGTCCCTGCTCGAAGGTCCGGGCCCTGAAGAATGGGTCCCGCACCATATCTGTGGAGTAGCATGAGAGGTCAGTGAACCTCGCTAAGTACTTAGCCACAATCATGTTGTCCTAATAGAGATGAAGTAGATCCTGTATACGCACCCTGCGAAGAGTCGCTCGAACAAACTCTACCCAAAATAGGCTCTCAAAGTCTGCCTAGAAAAGTGTCACCTCATCATGAACCTGGAGCATCATGCTCCTCCATCTGCCTGATGCTGCCTGTAGAAGGATGGCATCAAGAATCACCATGAGATCGGCGGGTGTCCCTACCAGTCAAAAAACTCTCACCACAGCCTCCATCCATTCCTCAACTGCCTACAGGTCTGTCTCTCCCCTAAACCAGGGTGGTCTCAGGCGCTGGAACTCGTGCAATGCTCTCATGTGGCGTGCACCATCTGCTACTGAGGCTGGTGGAATCGGTGGCCCAACAGGGAGTGGTACTACTGATGACTCCGATGGTGTCTCTACTGGAAGAGTGCCCTCCACCAAGGCCTCATTTCTCGATGAGCTATCAGTGGATACAACTCTCAGAACTCTATCCGGCTTTCTTCATGGAAGGATTATGAAAAGAAGAAGGTGGGATATGGTTAAATGTTATACCTGGTGAGCTGACCTAGTGAGATCATTTAAAGAAAACTTTTGAAAACACACACACAATTAGTGTTTCCATACACTGAGTCTGAAAATAGAATTCAGGGTCCTGGTGTATGGATACGTTGGCCGCTGCACCAACACCGGGCTCCCTGAACTGAAAACCGTACTCACTACACTTAACACTATTTCATCACAGAAAAAGATCAGATTCATATGTTATGTGGTAGAACTGAATCCTCTGATACTAATTTTTCACGAACCTTCCCCCAGGGTCTGTGCTGTGACTATCCCCAAACCCGTCTTCCATAGGCCAGGGGCTGGCAACCAGCACCAAAGGCATAATTCTCTAAAGCTGGGAAGGCATTTCCTTTATAACCAGTAAACACAAACACCAGTAAACACATAGCTAGACATAACACCAAGTAAAGTGTATGACAAAAGAGTTCTGAATGTAAAAGGGGCCATAATAAAAGCCCAACTAAAAAGTACAAGTACAACTGTGATACAATACAATTGAAGTAAAAAAGTAGAGACAGTTATTAGATCATCCTTCGAGGTTCCTACCTGAAGGTTAGGTACAGATCGCCTCCTCAGCACTCCACATCTCTCTGTCTCCTCCATATACCGACTCGTCGTAAGGTCCACCTCCAGGTACCGTCCTGTCCTAGTACTCTCAGCCTCAATCAGCATTGTCCGTCGTCTGCATCCAACACAACAAGGTGCGGGCACAACCCATGCAGGGGTGAGTATACGATACTCAATAGGTACCCTAAGACCCTCAAGGTCTCACAAAATCCACCAAGGATAAAATAAAAATAAATAAATCAACAGATAACTCTACTTAGGTATATGCCCATACATATACCTAAGTTATCAAGTGATCCATCTCAATCACGAGGAATACACCGAAAACTGATTCAGCTCAACCAGGATTTTGTTCTAGGGGTAGTATCACGTAACATCCCCAGTCACTTTGTTGAAAACTATACTCCTATATAACTCCTCCTCTATCAAGTACAGTGGGTCTGCCACGACACCATGTGTGCTTCCCACTAACCTCGGACCGATGAGGTACTCCTCCGATCGAGTACCGTGGATCTATCGCATCACCAAGCGCGCTCCCCACCGTGGGTCTGCCGCGTCACCAAGCATGCTCCCCCTCGTAGCTTGCTGAGGTTCTCCTCTGGGCAAGTATCATGGGTCTGTCGCATCACAAAGAGGTGCTCCCCACCATGGGTCTTCCGCAACACCAAGGTGCTCCCCTCTGGGCCAGTAGAGTCATTCCGAGTCAAAACGGTCAGCAGTCGTCGAGTCTCAACCAGCTGCTAGGTCTCTGCACTATGCTTAATCATCTCTAGTAGGATCCTCTCCACAATATACTCGTCGATACTCTATCTATCATTAAATCCCATGAAGAAGTATCTCGAAGGTCCTCCATGTCATAGGGGTCTCAACGCAACTCACGAGACGTCAATCGGACGCCCGGTTTGTGAGTTATTGGCTTTTTAGTCTCGGGGGCCCAGTTGGATTAATGATCGATCCAACCTGACTGTACCTCAACTATATCCAAAGCTCTAGTAGGGTATACTCAAAAGGACCATCTCTCTCCAAGAATTCATGTTTCGCTGATGGTTTGTCAAACAGACATCCGGTGCTAAAGATATGGCCGAAGGAGCGTAAGTGGATCGTAGTGGGCTCGGGTCTGGACAGACCCGAACCAACCCAGACTGTGCTGAATTGGATGGGGTTGACTCGGTCCAACCCATTGGGTTTGGCCTGGCTCGCTGGGACCAGCCCATTAGGTCGCGCGGGGTCAAGGAGAGCCTTGAGGGCACAGACCGGTTGCAGTTTAGCATGAGGGTGGTTCGGCCCAAAAGGCATATTGTGGGTGGCTCGGCCTAGAGGGTGCATTGGCCTAGGGTGTGGGGCTAGTTCAGCTCGGAGGGTGCCGCGAGGGTGGCTTAAACCGAGGCGCGGGGCCTGTTCGACTCAGAGGGCCACAAGGGCGCGGGTTGGGGAGGCTTGGCCCGGGGGCCGGGTTGGCACGGTCGGGGACGGTTCGGCCAGTGGGTGGTGTGACCGGGGCCGGTTCGGCCTGTTCGGCCAGAGTGGCTGGGGTGGCTCGGCCAGCGGATGGCGTCTCCAGGGCCGTTCTGTTGCCTTCGTTGCCTTCATCATCTTCCTCCGTTTCGAAGAACATCGCAAATGCAAACAAGGTCTACGGAGAGGATGGTCCAAGTTAGTTTGGCCCACACTCTCCTCGTTAGATTAGTAGCAATAGGTTCACAAGAACAAAGCACATCAAACCCTCCTGCAAGGATTATTTCCGACCCACAAAAGAAAATATTGGTCATACATGTAAAGTGATAAACAAATAGCATTAAAACCCTACCTTGTTCGTTGTTGGTTAACATTGGCATGAGAAGTTGGACGTCGATTCGTTGTAGAAGAACACATCCTACATCGAAGGAAGTTATGAGAAACAAGGTCGAAGTCAAGGTCATTCTTCTTAGTCTAATGTGTTCCTCGTTGGCGTTCCTCATTGGTGGAGCATTTTTCGTCGGTGGAGCGTTCTTCGTTTGGTGTTTTTCTCCCAAGTTCCTCCTCTCCCCAATTCCACCCAAAATGAAATGGCATCCCAAGATAATAGATTATAATATCTATTAAGTTATTGGGATATTATTCAAAATAATTTAATTGATTAAGGGGAGTTGTCATAATTAATATGGTGCGTTGGTATAATTAAAATTGTGGAGGTTTTGAAGAGGCTCCCCCACATTTATTAGGGAGTTGAGGGTTCCTCCCAAATAAAAGGGGGGTTTCAATGGGGGTTTAAACCCGGGTGGTCCCTACTACCTTAACCTCTCATGGGAGTTTATGGTCTGGTGGTCCCCACCCCCAACTTCTTCAAGGAGGTTTAGTTCAACGGACCCCACCTCGCAACACCCACATGGGTGTTGCGAATAAAAATAAAAATGTCTCACACATATGTTTTTTATTTTATTCTTACATGAAAAAACCCAAAACTAACATTTACCCTCGACTATCTGTCGTTGAAGTGAAAGTATCCTTAAGAAAAAATCAACATTGCGAGTTCAATGGTGCCCTCAGATTTTGATTCCATGCACCAGTTCAAAAGTTAGAAAAACTCGCTCGCACGTTTACATAACATACCCAAAAAAAATTCTGAAAATCGTTCTGGGCACTCCGGGCCTCCAAATCGTGGGCCGTCAAATTTCACAGACTCATAAAATTACCATTTATTTTTAAAAAAATACATGGAAATTCTGGGTCTTTACATTCTCTCCACTGTAGGGCTTTACGTCACCGTAAGATGCTATTCAAACTAAGGGAACAAGTGGGAGTACTGAGGATGCATCTGAGCCTCCCACTCCCATGTGCTCTCCTGGAGGTTCCCGTGCTGGTAGTGAACATATACTAGAGGTATCGAACATCCATGAAGGAACTGCTCCTGTCAATCCTCAATCTCTACTGGAACCTCTATAAAAATCACCCCATCGTCAACGTCCAACTATCCATGGTTGATGATGTGAGAAGGGTCGTGCACATATCTCCTCAGCTGGGATACATGGAAGACGGCGTGCACCCGGTGAAACTGAGGTGAAAGAGCTAAGTGGTAAGCCACCAAACCTACTCTGTTGAGGACTTGAAAAGATCTAATGATTCTTATAGATAACTTTCCACCTCGTCCACATCTCCATAGACCTTGTCGGGGTGAGATCTTTAGAAAGATGTAGTCGCCATCTTTGAACTCCAGAGGTCTCCGTCTCCTGTCAGCATATGACTTCTGCCTGCTCTGTGCAGTCTTCATCTACTTCTGGATGATCTAAACCTTCTCTGTGGTAGCCCGTACCATCTCTGGTCCCAGTAGTGCTGACCCTCCTAGGTTAGTCCAGCACAAAGGTGATATGGAAGGTCGCTTATACAATGTCTCGAAAGGTTCCATCCCAATGTTGGAGTTATATCTTTTGTTATATGCATACTCCACCAAAGGTATGTGATCCTCCTAGCTATGAATGAAGTCAAGGACACAAGCACACAATATGATCTCGATGGTCTCAATGGTCCGATCAATCTGGCCATCCGCCTGAGGATAGAAGGCAGTGCTCAAACTTAGTTGTGTCCCGAAAGCCTCCTACAACCACTTCCATAGCCAGGAAGTAAAATGTGCTTCATGATCGGGGAAAATATTCAAAGGTAATCCATGTAGCCGCACAATCTTCTACCCATAGAGGTGTCCCAAGCCCTCTATTGAACCCTACTCTCTAATCGGTAGGAAGTGGTCCGACTTGGTGAGTTGTTCAACGATCACCCAAATCGATTCATGTCCCCTGAATGTATGTGGATGTCCTATCATGAAGTCCATGGATATCCCATCCCACTTCCACTCTGGGACCTCTAAAGGCTACACCAAGCCTGCTGGTACCTGATGCTCCACCTTCACTTGCTGATAAGTGAGGCACCAAGAGACAAACTCTGCTACTAATTTCTTCATTCTCGGCCACCAATGATGTTGTCGAAGATCCCAGTACATTTTCTCCACTTCTGGATGTACCAAAATAGGGGAAGTGTGAGACTACCCCAACACTTCCTCTTGAAATGATACTGGTACCATGGTACATCTTCTGAAGAGGATGATGTGCTCCCCACCTTCATAAAATCCATTAGGTGCCTACCCTATGGATATCTATGCACATCGATCCTTACAGTCAGCATCCCCACACTACACCTCCCTAACTCACTGAAGAATTGGGGGATTGAATGTAAGAGAATGAAGAAAAGATTCTCCATCTCTATCCACAAAGGATATCTATAAAGTGGCCAGCTGCTTCGTCGCCTCACCTAGAAATTGTATACCAGACCTCATGCTGAGTACATCTACTACAATGTTCCCCTTACCAGTAGTATAGACTATCACATAGTCATAGTCCTGGAGGAACTCAAGGAAATGTCGCTATCATTGGTTCAGGTCCTTCTGGAAGCAGTTATACCTGAGACTCTTGTGATCAGAGTACACGGTAAAACACTAACCCATCAGATAGTGTCCCCGCATCTTCAAGCCGAAGACCACTTATACTAACTCCATGTCATGGGTAGCGTAGTTCTTCTCATGTTGTCTTAGCTGCTGAGAACCATACACCATCACTGATCACTCCTGTATTAGGAAACATCTGAGAGCGGTCCCTGATGCGTCGTAGTAAATGACGTACCCTATGACCTCCTCTAGAAGCCTCAAGATGGGGGCACTAGTCAGCCTCTACCTCAGCTACTGAAAACTCCACTGTCATTTTTCGGACCAGACGAAGGGTTTCCCCTTCTTTGTCAAGGCCGATAGTGGTGCTGCAACTCTAGAGAAATCTGGTACAAACCTCTGGTAATATCCATCCTAACCGAGGAAACTTCGTACCTCCGTCACACTCCTGGGTGGATCCCAAGCAAGTACCGCCTCAATATTCGCTGGATCCACTTCCACGCCAGCCTCTGATATGACATGTCCCAGGAAGTGAACCTCTAAGATCCAGAACTGGCACTTCGAGAGCTTACCATAAAGCTGGTACTCTGGGAGTGTGTCCAGTACTACCCGCAAATGATAGACATGCTCCTCCTCAGTAGCCAAGTAGATTAGAATATCTTTGATGAAGACCACTACAAAGTGATCAATGTATGGCTAAAAGATCCCATTAATGAGTCCCATGAACACTATTATAGTGTTGGTCATGCCGAATGGCATAACTAAGAACTCGTAATGGCCGTACCGACACCTGATGGTCGTCTTATGAAAATCCTCATCTCGAACTCTAAGCTGGTGATATCCAGATTTGAGGTCTATCTTCGGGAACTACTATGCTCCATCCAGCTGATCAAAGAGGTCGTCAGTCCTCATGAGTGGGTACTTGTACTTTATAGTCACCTGATTAAGGTGCTGATAGTCAAAAAAAATCCTCAAGTTCTCATCCACCTTTTTGAAGAAAAGAATCGGGGCTGCCCAAGGAGAAACACTGGGCTGGATGAATCCCTTGCCCTTTAAGTCCTCTATCTATACCCACAGATCATGAAGATCTGCGGGAGCCATACGATATACTGGTGTAGATATCAGTGTCATCCCAGGGTACAAGTCAATGTAAAATTCCACTTCTCTGTGAGGAGGTAGATCTGAAACATCATCAGGGAAAACATTTGTGTACTGGTAAACCACTACAGGATAGCTCAGACTATCTACATAAACATCTCCAAGGGTAAGGCTAGCCAACTGATGAGTGATCAGTTACACTCTCCTCCAGGTAAGTCTATTCTGTACGGAAAAGGCTCCCTTCTCGTCGGTGAAGTTAAACCTAATCTCATCCATGCGAACACACCACACTTTGCGTCTAATACAGTCTATCTGAGCATGAAATGTAGATAACCAGTCCATACCCAATATAACGTCATAAGGCCTCAATGCCGCTACTAGGAGATCCCAGCCGAAGTGCTCACCTCCTTGAGTAAGCTCACACTGCCGGCACCAGTGCATAGTTGCCGAATCTGATCCTGTAGGGGTATCTAACTATAAGGATCGAGACACTGGCTCTATCGGAATCTCTGAGCTCCAAACGAGGGCAGTGGAAATAAAAGAATGACCTACACCAATGTCTATGTGTCTTGCAGCTAAGGTGGAGTAGACACAGATCATACCTCGTATCATCTACGAAGTGTTGTGATCGTATGCCTCAGTTGCCTGGAGTTGAACTCTCCCCTGTCAACATGCTCCTTGCGGTTGGGGTGGACCTCTTAGTGGTGGTGGTGGAAACACATCAAATCGTCTCCCACCTCCAGCTGCACTGCCTACTCCTCTTCTGTGTCCTCCTCCAGCCGTCAAACCTCCTTGATCGAACCACTATCACTTCATGATCATTCCTTCAACCATCTAATGATTATCCAAATGGCGGATCAGACAATCACAAGCCCTGTGACCCTGCCCGCTTCATGTGAAACACTGCTCGCTCCTGACATGTCCGTCTCTGCTTCGGGTGACCCACACAACCGATCCTGATTCATGCGGTCATCCACCTGTAGGTCTGGTCCTCTTGGACCTCAACGACATCTGTCTACTGCTAGCTGTAGAAGAATCCACTACTTGTAGATTGGTGGTGGATCCCGTTGTTGGAGACTGCTCAGCAAGGAAACTCTCTTCTATGAGGGCTCTCTCTAACAACCCGCCTGTGTTGGGATGCTGAGTGGGATCACTGAATCCCTGATCTCCTTCCTAAGTCCCTTTTTGAATGTCTGGGCCCGAAAGAATGGTTCCCACACCATATCATTGGAGTTGCGTGAGAGGTCAGTGAACCTTGCTGAGTACTGAGCCACAATCATGATGCCCTGCTACAGATGAAGTAGCTATTGTATGTGCACTGCGCGAAGAGTCACTAGAAAAAACTCTACCCGAAACAAGCTCTTGAAGTCTTCCTAGTGAAGCGTCACCTCATTGTGAACCTGGAAATCACGCTCCCCAATCTGCCCGCTGCTTCCTGTAGAAGGCTGGCAGCAAGAATCACCATGAGATCGGCTGATGTCCCTACCTGTCAGAAAACTCTCACCACAGCCTCCAGCTAATCCTTAGCCGCCTGCGGGTCCATCTCTCCCCTGAACCTGGGTGGTCTCTAGCACTGGAACTCAGGCAACATGCTCAAGCGGCGTGCACCATCAACTTCTAGGGCTGGTGTAATCGGTGGACCAATGGGGAGTGGTACTGCTGGTGCCTCTGCTGGTGTCACAACAGGAAGAGGGCCCTGTACCGGGGCATCATCGCTCGATGGGATATCTGTCCGTACAACTCTCAGAACTCTAGTTGGCTGTCTGTGTGGAGGCATCCTGAAAGGAAACAGGTGGGCTACGGTTAAAATTTTACCTAGTGAGATGACCTGGTGAGATAACTTAAATAAAAATTTTAAAAACACATACACAATCAGTGTTTTCACGCACTATGTCAGAAAACATAAGTCAGGGTCCAAGTGTATGCATAAGTTGGCCGCCACACCAACACTAGACTCCCTGAACTAAAAACTGAACTCACTACACTTAACACTATTTCATCACAGAAAAGGATTAGAGTCATATGTTCTACGGTATAACCGACTCCTCTGATACCAATTTTTCACGACCCGTCCCCCGAGGCCTGGGCCATGACTAACCCCAAACCCGCCTTCCATAGGCCAGGGGCTAGCGACTAGCACAAAAGGCGTAATTCCCTAAAACTGGGAAGGCATTGTCCTTATAACCTGTAAACACACACACAAGAAAACACACAGTTGGACGTACCACCAAGTAAATAGTATAAAAAAAGAGTGCTGAAAGTAAATGGGTCTAGAATAAAAACCCCACTGGAATGTACAAGTACAACTGTGATATAATACAACTGAATTAAAAAATAAGAGACAGCTACCAGATCGTCCTCCGAGGTTCCTACCAGATGGGTAGGTATAGATCACCCCCTCAGCACTCCACGTTAATCCGTCTCCTCCGTGTACAGACTCTCCATAAGGTCGACCTCTAGGTACCATCATGTCCAGGCAATCTCATCCTCAATCATTTATGTCCATCATCTACATCAATCACAACAAGGTGCGGGTATAACCCGTGCAGGGGTGAGCATAACGATTCCCAGTATAGATCCCGAGACCCTCATGGTCTCACAAAATCCACCAAAGATAAACTACAAAGAAATAAATCAACAGATAACTCTACTTAGGTATATGACCATACATATACCTAAGTTATCAAGTGATCCATCTCAATCATGAGGAAAACACTGAAAACTAATTCAGCTCAACCAAGATTTTATTCTAGGGGTAGTATCAAGTAACATCCCCAGTCACTTTGGCGAAACCTCAGCTACTGGAGAAATCCTCCTATATCGAGTACAATGGGCCTACTGTGACACCAAGCGCGCTTCCCACTAACCTTGTATTGCTGAGGTACTCCTCCTGTTGAGTACCGTGGATCTGTCAGGTCACTAAGTGTGCTCCCCAGCGTGGTTCTGCCATGTCACTAAGCGCGCTCCCCCTCGTAGGCTGATGAGGTACTTCTTCTGTTGAGTACTGCGGGTCTACTGCGTCACATAGAGATGCTCCCAACTGTGGGTCTTCCGCGACACCAAGGCGCTCCCCACTGGTCTAGTAGAGTCACTCTGAGTCAAAACGGCCAGCAGTCGTCAGATCTCAGCTAGATACTAGGTCTCCAAACTACGCTCACTCTTCTCTAGGAGGATCTTCTCCACAAGCTATTGTTCATTACTCCAATTATCACTAAGACCACGAATAAGTATCTAGAAAGTCCTCCACATCATAGGGGTCTCAACTCAACTGACGACGCGTCAAGCAGACGCCCGGTCTGTGAGTTATTAGCCTTTTAGTCCCGGGGGCCTGGTTGGACTAGTGCTTGATCCAACATTATTATACCTCAACTATACCCAAAACTCTAGTAGGGTATACTCCAAAGGATTGTCTCACTCCAAGAATTACAGGGCCGCTGACGGTTCGTCAAACGGACGTCATGTGCCAAAGATATGGTCGAAGGAGTGTAAGTGGATCGCAGTGGGCCCAGGTCCGGTCTGACCCGGCCCGACCCAGTATGGGCTAACCTGGTTTGGGTCGACCCAACCTGACCCATTGGGTCGGGCCGGACATGGTGGGTGAGCTAGCCCGTTGGGTTCGTCCTGGCCCACTGGGCCCAGCCCAGCATGCCATGAGGGGCTACAGAGATCCGTGAGGGCGCGGACCGGTCGCGACGGTGCTGACTGGCCACGGGTCGGCATGAGGGTGGTTCAGCCTAGAAGGCGCCGTGTGGGCCACTCGACCCGTAGGGCACCGCATGGGTGGCTCGACCCAGGGCGCGGGGCGGGTTCCGCTCGGGGGGTCGTGAGGGCGGCTCGACATGAGGCGTTGGGCCGGTATGGCTCGGAGGCATGCGGGGTTGCGGCTCATGGTGGATCGGTCGAGGCCAGGTCGGCCTGCGGGCAGCGCGACCATGGCTGGTTCGTCCGGGAGGCCGGAGCGGTCGGGGCGGCTCGACCGGTGGATGGCGCGGCCAGGGAGGCTTCATTGCCTTCTTCGCCTTCGTCATCTTCCTCCATTTCGAAGAACACTGCAAATCAACACCAGGGATATTGAGAGAACGAACCATGTTAGTTTGGCATGCACTCTCCGCCTTAGAGCGGTAGTAAGAGGTTCACAAGAACAAAGCATATCAAACCCTCCCACAAATATTCTTTCCAACCCGAAAAATAAAATATGGGGTGTACTTGTAAAGTGATAAACAAATAGCATTAAACCACTACCTTGTTCATTGTTGGTTGACATTGGCACGAGAAGGTGGACGTCGATTCATTGTAGATGAAAACTTCCTACATCGAATGATGTTACGAAGAAGAAGGTAAAAGTTGAGTTTTCTCTTCATTGTCAAAGCCGTTTCTCATTGGTGTTCTTCGTTGGTGGAGCATTATTTTTCGGTGGAGCATTCTTCATTGGGAGATTTTCTCCCAAGTTACTCCTATCACCAATTCCACACAAAATGAAAAGGTATCCCAAGATAATAGATTATAATATCTATTAATTCGTTGGCATAATATTCAAAATGGTTTAATTGAATAAGGGGGAGTTAGCTCAATTAATATGGTGTGTTGGTACAATTAAAATTTTGGAGGTGTTGAAGAGGCTCCCCCCACATTTATTAGGGAGTTGTGGGTTTCTCCCAATGAAAAGGGGGGTTTCAAGGGGGTTTAAACCCTGGTGGTGCCAACTACCTTAACCTCTCATGGGAGGTTATGGTTTGGTGGTCCCCACCACCAACATCTACAAGGAGGTTTAGTTTCGTTGGACCCCACCTCCCAACACCCACATTGGTGTTGCAAATAGAAATAAAAAGGCCGCACACTTTTATTTTTATTTTTTTCTTACATGAAAAACCCAAAAACTAACTTTTACCCTCGACCATTTTCCATCAAAGTGAAAGTCTCCTTAAGAGAAAATCGATGCTTCGAGTTCAACGGTTCCCTCAGATTTCAATTCTGAGCACCCGTTAAAAAGTTAGAAAAACTCGCTCAAATGTTGACTGAAAATACCCGAAAAAAAATTCAGAAATTCCATCTAGGAACTCTGGGCCTCGGAATCGTGCGCCATCAAATTTCTTGGACTTGTAAAATTCCCATTTATTTAAAAAAATTACATGGAAATTCTGGGTCTTTACATGGAAGACCATTGAATAAAGGAAGTTTAGAGAGATGAGATTGCTTAATTTCATAGTTCCTAGAGCTAGGGGACAACCTAATACAAGATGGTTTGCTTGACACAATTGGAATTTGAAACTCCAAAATTTTAGGTAACTATTGGCTAGAACTATAGGCTGTGGCACATTCATGTTTATATTATCAGTTATATTATCCTAATTCTCCATTGCATTATTCTTTTACGAAAATTGAAAAGTTGGTCTAGTTCAGAGTTCAAGGGCTCTAATTTAACAGTGAATTCTCTTGTGCTCCTAAAAAGTGTAATATCAGAGTGAAGCTGTCATAAACAGAATTGAACTTCAATTGGAATAAGTAACAAACAACAGCTGGAAATAGTGGTAACAATAAAATTAAATTGCTAGAAAATGAAGCGTTGAATAAGAGCAGTTTGTTTTACAATTTTCAAAATTTTCATTCATTGGGTGTTTTTTATGTGATTTTTTATTTCTTTATAATGAGATGGTCACACGTTCCTTCCCCACCAATGGTGCTAGAAACATTAAATGACCATCATTGAATTCATACAAATATTAGAATTTATGTTTTTCTGCAAACTACTTTATAGTGGATAGAATGGTTGAACACACATGGAAGGTAAATTTGAACAAAACGATTATAATTTTCTAAAAAAAACCCACTGTTGTCAGTAATGAGGGAAGTTTCTATTTTTTATACTATTTAAATTTTCTATTTTTTTTATATTTTCGTTCTGGAAAACTAAATCTTAACTAAACTATAATGAAATTAATGATTAGAAAACTAAAAACAACACCACAAAATAAAACGAAAAAATTTCTACGATGAACAAGTAAGAGAAATGTACAGGGAAAAGACTATTCTACTGGTTTGAAAGGTTTATTTTTTACTCAAATATGGATGCAATGTACCACTGATAAAGGAATGAACTAGCTCTCTCACTAAAAGATAAGTCATATAGATTGACCAATCTCGGTGTTCCCCACTATAAGAATGGATAACTGTGAAAATTTGTCTTTGAAAAAGACAGCAGAACAAACTCACTACAAGTTCTGATGATTTATGAATTAAAACTTTTAGAATTTGCATCCATGGTCATTCTCACCATATGATTGTAGAATAGAAAATTAATATTAAGTACAACAAATAAATTGTATGATTTCAGACTTGACCTCGCCAATGAATTCTGGATTCACTAAAATTAAAGTGATAAGGAAGTGAAAAATTTACCATTAGAAATAGAAATTTCCCCAGACTCAATTATTTAACCAACAATCAAGTCTATTACATACACTGAAAAAATCTTATTACAAAGTATTAAAATTGACAAATAATATAGGAAGAGATCTCCCTATCCTAGCTCGAATCGGTACCACTCCTGGTTGTCGGATCTCCAAGAATGATTCTGCTGTGTTTGGTGAAGCTATTGTGTGCGAGAGAGGAGGCTTCCCTTGTCAACTTCTTGAATCCTTGAGCTAATTTTCTGCATCCTTGAACAGCCACACAAAAAACCCCTAAATTATCTACTCTATACAGTTGGAGGGGTGTGGCATCAAGACACATGGTCAGTGGAGAGGGAATGGGCGGTCACCTTTCCCTGCAGCATAAAACAAACTCAATAGAAAAAGGTAAATAAAATGTTCATTTAATTAAAAAAATAAATGGAATTATTAATTCACAAATCTCCTCCTTGTAAATTAAATGCATGAACACATTTAATATGAAATAACATCATAGTTCTAGAATTTTATCACGTGTGGGTTCAATATTCTATTAATTTTGGAAAAAGCATAACAAATTTACAGAATCTATTTCAAGAAGATTTTTCTTCCCAGATTCAGTTTATGCATCATATTTAGTTTTTATAGGGTATTACTTTCCTATTATTGTTCATAAAGACCATATCAAGTTGTTACAACCATGATATTCTCTCTTGGATTAATAATTGAAGTGCTCGTCAGCTTTCCCTTTTCCGTACCACCTAGATCCCTAGCCATTTGACCTATTTGGTGTTCTAAATTTTGAATGTTATCATTTTTATCCTTCTTTAATGAATTGATATCTCCCAAAACGTTTTTTAAAAACCCCTTTAACCACCACTGAGAATTATAAGATTCAGCCACATATTAATTTTGGAAGGTATGTTTGGGATGTGGTTTGAGGTTTTGTGTAGTGGATTGTTTTGTAACCCCTTGTTCTTTCCATGAAAACTTATGGTAATTTATATTACTAGAGTCATGATGATATAATAATTGATTATTTTCCGTTTGGTTCCAAGATCTAAAATCCACAAATTGGGCACTCTCATCAAACTAGAAAGGGATGTAAAAATTGGGACAACGTGTATGAGTGTGACTGAATATACCAAAATTACTACATTTCTCCCTTAGGAATGTATCATTAACAACAGAAGCATGAGGTTTGACTTCACCCCTATGTAATACCCTCTTCCTAGAGCAATTGTGATGGGATTTTTGAGCAAGTTTGTCATACACATGTTTCATATCATCAGTAGTGGGGTCAAAAAAGTCACCCTCAGATAATTGGTCAACTAAATTATGGTTATAAGGGATGAGAGCATTGTAAAATGTCTCCATGTGTAAATGGGGAGCAAACTGGTGACAGGGACTTTGTCTAAGGAGGATTCTAAATCTATCCCATACCACGTGGAATAACTCTCCCTCATCCTGGACAAGCCTAGTAATTTTGTGCATAATCATAAAGGCCGTGTACCTAGGATAAAATTTTGACATAAAGTAATTGAGCACCTCTTTGCAGGTCTCAAAAATTTCCTCATATAAGCTTTGTAACCATGTCCTATCCTCCCCTTTCAGAAAAAATGGGAAAATTCTCAATCTCAACTCCTCCTCACAAAGATATCTTAGAGGTAATTGTTTTATAGAACTATAAAACTCTCTAATAAACACAAGTGAATCCTATTCTAGAAGACCATTTAATAAAAGAAGTTGATAGAGGTGAGACAATTTAAGTTCCCAGTTCTTAGACCTAGGGGACTACCTAATACAAGATAGGTTGCATGACACAATTGGAATTTGAAACTCCATAAATCTAGGAAAATTGGGGGTCTAGAACTATGGGCTATGGCACATTCATGTTTTTATTATAAGTTATATTATCCTAATTCTCCATTACATTATTCTTTTTAGGAACAATGAAATTTTTGTCTAGTTCAGAGTTCAAGGGATCCAATTTAATAGTGAATTATCTTGTGCTCATGAAAAGTGTGATATCATAGTGAAGCTACCACAAATAGAATTGAACTTCAAGTGAAAAAATTAAGAAACAACAGCCACAAATAGTGTTAACAAAAAAATTAAATAGTGGGATAATGAAGCAGTGAATAAAAGTAGTTTTTTTTACAATTTTCAAAATTTTCATTTTTGGGTGTTTTTTATGTGATTTTTTTATAAAGAGATGGTCACATGTTCCTTCCCCGGTAACGGTTCTAGAAACATTACATGACCATCATTGAAGTCATACAAAGTTTAGAATTTTGGTTTTTCTACAAAATACTATATAGTGGAGAGTATTGTTGAACCCACATGGAAGGTAAATTTGACCAAAACGTTTCTAATTTTCTAAAAAACACCCCACTTTTGTTAGTAGTGAGGGATGTTTCTATTTTTTTTATACTATTTAACATTTCTATTTTTTTTATATTTTCATTCTAGAAAACATAATCTTAACTAAACTATAATGAAATGAATGATTATAAAACTAAAAATAACAACACAGAACAACTCAAAAAAAATGCTACGATGAACAAGAAAGAGAAATGTATAGGGAAAAGACTATTCTACTGGTTTGAACGGTTTCTTTTTTACTCAAATATGGATGTAATGTACCAATGATAAATTAATGACTTAACTCTCTCACCAAAAGATAATTCATACTGATTAACCAATCTCAGAGTGCGCCACTCTATGAATGGCTAATTGTGAAAATTAATCTTTGAAAAAGACAATAGAACAAACTCATTGTGAGTTATGAAGTTCTATATATTTAAACTTTTAGAATATGCATCCGTGGTCATTCTCGTCATATGATCGTAGAATAGAAAATTAATATTAAGTAGCACAAATCAATTGTATGATTTCAGAATTGATCTCGACAATCAATTCTGGATTCATTAAAATGAAAGTGATAAGGAAGTGATGAATCAACAATTAGAACTATAAATTTCCACATGCTCAATTATTTAACCAACATTCATGTCAATTACGTACAATGAAACTATTTTATTACAAAGTATGAAAATTGAAAAATAATTGAGGAAGAGATCTCCCTCTCCTAGCTCTAATCGCTACTACTCCTGGTTCTCAGATCTCCAAGAATGATTCTCCAAAAAGTTCTCCAGGGGTTGCATTGGTCCATAAATTGATCAGAAGTTGTCCAATATTCGAATTGTGTTGTCCCAGTTTTCCCCATTTACTACTCGCTACTCTATTTTTAAACCCGCGGTCATCTTGACCACATCACCGCTTCCTTCCACTGACCTATTTTTGAATTTCGATGCACTTTCACACACGAGTGTTTTCTACTAAACAACGTGTCACTTTACCTTACCCCATGTTACAAACTCCATGCCAATTAGTTGAATAAATGTGGATGTGTTTATGACTTTTCATTTAATGAACATGCACACGAAATATCAAAACAAAATAGTTAATAACATGAAGGAAAAATAATTAAAAGAAATTAAAATTTATAAATTAAAAAGTTTATTATTTTTAACTAATAAATATCTTAATTTGGGGGTATCTACTTCTCAGAGAAACTGTGGTCAGATCCAACTCTCTGAGGCTTCGACACAGCTCTCCTCCTCCATCTAGGCATACAACACGACCTTCCCACGATGGAAACCAGCCTCGACATGCAGTGGCTTCGAGCTAGTGGTGGCCTTCTCATCGGTTTCACCACAATTTCACTCTGCTTTAGGTAAGTCTGGATACAGCGGTTGTAGTGGCTTGAATCTACAGTGGCGGCATACTCGGATGTTGGAGGGTGCACGTTGGATGCATAAAAAATAAGGTCTTGCTCAGGAAGCGGCATGACGATGATGGTCCAGTCACATTCGCAGTGGCAAGATGGTTCACCAGCTATTGGAAATAATCGTTTAATGGCCGGGAGTCGAAAACTCAAACAGGTGCGACGACTAGATCCTGTATAGCCAAAGTGGCTTCATCCGAAATTAAAAGCAGCATGGAATCCATCCTTTTTAGATTCAAATGGTGGACTGCGGAATTGGGAATGGCCTATGATGATTTCAATCTGCTCATGATCCACTCCTCACCAATGACAGGACTCTTATGGGTCAGCAGGGATTAAATCACGGCAGTGGTGAAGGAACTCATAAAGCACACTAATCCTAGATGGATTCTTAGACTTCTCTACTGGTATGACCTTATATTCAATAGGCTGGGGTGACACTACATGTCCATTTGGATGAATGATCTCAGTGGATGGATCTTGAAATGAGGCCTCATCACTCACAAGATTGTCAACATGATCTGGATCAAGTAACCTAGTTGGATTTCACCATAGAGGCATCCTGAAAATTTAATCAAGACATACCACAATCTGATGAACATATATATAAATATATACAATGATGAGTTGACTTAAGAATATCAGTCAAAGACCCTATCCTATGTGATTCATGTACCAATGATCCCTGTAAACAATGTATTGGAATTCCGAGACAACAAGTAGGTATTCAAGCACATAGTGAATGAATACATCAGCCCCCACACTAACACTTGACTCCATATCCTGAAATCCACACTCAAAACACTTCAACACGGTTTCCCTAAATCCAAACTAAATCTTTATAATGGGATTACTCTGAACACTATCCCAAATAATGAACTACTCTAATAATAATGATCCATGACCCAACCTAATGAGGCTCAGACCACAACTACACAATCCCGCCTCCATATGCTAGGTGATAAAAAATAATCAAATTGAACAACTAGTATGAGAGGCATTTTCTTAATGTAAGAGTATGAACACACCAAACTATTTCAATGAAAAATCATAGGGGAACAATAAATGAAAAGATAAAACAACAAGAATATAATCCATGAATGAAAAACATGTTTAGACTGAAAGAGTATGACATAATAAACCGGAATGTAATGGAGAAAATACACAACCAACCATAAATATGTCCATACATGACAAAGCTAGAATATAAAATTGTTGAGAGTGACCAAATTTTGATCTCAATCCTATGATCACCATATTCATTCCAATAAACCATGTATCCCTATGTTTCTCTATAGTCACCGCCAACATGTTTATCATCTGCATAAATTAAGAAATGTATGGGAAATTCCCAGGAAGGGGTGAGTATATACATACCCAATAGGACACATACACTGATGAAGATGGAGAAGCAAGAGATGTGATTGGGATAAAAAGATAGTAGATAGCTCAACCCAATGCAAGAGAGTAAACAAAACCAATATCATGGATACTAATATATATATATATATATTAATAAACTAGAGAAACCCAAATTAGAGGGAAGAGGATACCTATCTCATATCATGGACTAGTAAAACAGTCCCATCAGATCCAGAAGTCCATCAACGATACCCAACATCTCAATCTCCAATCTCATAAAGAACATCAATGTCAATGAACACTTTGCCACTATTCCACACAATGAATGGGAGCATTCTCAATGTAGAGGAACCATTCCCTAATAAAGTAGGAGGGTAGAACATTCTAGATAACTTGAGGTCCAATGCCCTATCCCAGTAAGAGGGCTCCACTCTGATGATCAAGAAAACATTCCTTGTCTCCACATCTGGGTTCATGTACAAAGATGATATAGGATCCATACCAATCCCAACTAGAGGGTGCCACTCTAGTAGTCGATAGAGAACCCATTACCATACCAATAGTGTGGTGCCACTCTAGTAGTTGATGACCCATGGCTTGATATGAAATGATGGTGCCAAATAGATAGTAGCAAGATGACCCATGCCCTTCAAGCATGAGGGTCCCAAACCGATAGTTGGTCTAGGAACCATGACCTACACTACCAGAGGGTAAAAATTTAATAATAGATAGATGAGCCATAACGAAACCAATTTGAGGGTACCATTATAATAGTAAGTTGACGACCCATTACATACCCACTAGGAGGGTTACACTCGAAGTGTATATATAGGACCCATGGATAACCTAGTTAGAGGGTGAAACTCTTTAGATTAGTAGAGTATCCATGCCCTATCCAAGTAAGAGGGTACCACTCTAGAATCCTCTCATGATCTTTACGAACCACTACCATTGTTGAGCATCGACTAAAGAAGAATAACACCGGAAATATCTCAAATATTCTTTCAAAATCCATTATGGAGTCCACTATAATGTTATGCATGAAAAAAACTAATGATAACCTTCTTAAGTTCCAAGATCCAAGTCCAAATGAAGAAGATACAAGAGGTTGATGTTTTTTTATCATATTGAAGGTAGGGTTACATGGATTGTCCAGGGACACACACGACATATGATCCCGCTCCATCATCTAGCCATTTGCTCTATAGTACACGACTTTCTACCCATGTAGGAACACATGACATATAGAAGATCTGTATAGAATTTATGAGCCACTCAAGGTCCTTCTCAATCTCTCATTCCTTATCTATGCAGGTCTATAAGTTTTTGTTTACTTCAGTCAAGGGAATATGCATGGCCTTGTCTTCTTGAATTGGGTTCTACCAGTGTTCTCCACCACAAAACTTGTTGACCATGGAAATGATATAAGATTTTTGACCCAGCCACACGATGTGTCATATATAATTTTAGATAAAACCCTATACATAGTACCAATATCCGTACATGTTTTCATCTCTTTAAACTACAGAGTGTGTAGTGGGGATTTTCCAAGAAACTCATATCTAGGACAACATATCTAGATCTATCCATTCGAACTTTTAATCCCACCACCATACCACCTGAAATTAGTGGATATTTTCTTTATTCATTTTTTTCTACTATCTGGTTGCTGAAAATTTATTTTTTTTCTAGATGGAATCTTTCTTGATCTCGTACGTCTCCCATGTAGTTCCCCCTCTTTTTTGGATTCTGTAATAGCATATCGATCACCCTTGACTTGAAAATCATACTGATTCACCCATCATTCAAGAAATTTTTCATCATATGTGATTTTTCTATCAATCATGGGGTCTGATCAGACTCAATCCTGCCCATAAAATGATAAGCCATAGCCCTATATACCGATGAAGAATAAGATAAAGTAAGTTTGGGGGAAAGAATCATTTTTTAACAATAATTTTCCTATTGTTCTTGTCCAATGAACACAAACATGGATATATAGGGTGATAAAACTAAATAAAAAACGTAATGTTAGTCTGCAGGCACATGAAATGGTCCATAATTGGCACAGATCAAAGATAATAAGATGTTCATGCATCATAATTTAATCAATTAGGGAATAATGAACAAATTGATTACTCATATGTGTTTTTGGATCATTCTTCATTGGAGAATGTTCTCTCCAATTAATGAGGGGAGTTGTTGCATTCACTTCATGTTAATATGCATAGATCCAGCGCTTCGTCATCGTCTGAATCATTATTTTCAATGAGAGGATGAAGGATTGATAGTGAAACAATCCCAAGGTTATATAGGTAACATTATATATCCTTCCATAAAAATGTTTTAATAAATAATAAATAATTATATAATTAATCGATTAGTTAAAATATTATTTTTAATTAATCCTTTGAACTCATCGCTAATGGTTGTGATATTTTTATCGCTCCATGCCAACCTATTGTATGTTTTCCTATGGTAAACAGCATTATCGGGGATCAACTTTGGTTTCAGATTTACGATTAAAGGACCTATTTATGAGTTATCCCACTTTTTAAAGAAATTAGATGCCTTTAATATAATATATATTTTTTATTTTTTATAAATTTAATTTTGAGAACACTGGGCCTCAGAATCACACTCCATATCTGGTCCTAACTCTGCTAATATGCGTAGAAGTATTTCAATGTCTTACAAAGAATAAATAAGATCTATACAATTTAATTCAGGATTGTAATTTCAAAATTTCTTGATATAGTAGGCCATAAAAATACACATTTCATCACATATATTATCTCAAAAACAAATTTCAAACCAAATTTTTATTCTAAAAAACTTATAAGATAACATTTTATTGGAACTCAAATTGTTCACAAAGAACATTGTCGCTTGGAATTTGAGAATTGTGAATCCCATGAAAAATACAGATTTTTTTCTTGAAGGATGATGGATATTGAGAATAATGTATTTGGATTGATAATGCAATGGAACATTCTTATGTAGATAATTATTCTATAATAATATTAGGTATTTTTGAGAGTGACTTATATCAAAAAATAAGGCCAATAATTGGTACCCTACATTTCTGGCTAAATTGGTAACATGCAGTAGTGTCTTCAACCACACCTAGGAGCCAACCATCTAATTAGTTCAAGAGGAAAAGTGGGTATAAGGGACCACACAATAGGAGTGTAGCCACACCACAGGACAACATTGTAGAGGAGGAGAGGGTTAAAATGGGTCAATGATGGTGAATGTAAGCATAGTCTAGTAGTGGAGCCTCTACACACTTTAGGCCATATTAGAACATGTTTTTTCTTATAAATAGAAGGATAACCACATTTAAGAATCAATGCAGGATAAGTACCTTTATAGGAAATGTTCATCCCTTTTAATGATATGGATAAAGAATTGATCATCTGATCTCTAAAATACAAGTCTTTTGAACAATATATGATCATCTTCTACCACATTTATGTGAACTCTCTTATAGATGGGGGGTTTTAATGTCATAACCACATAGCATGTTCAATTTCAATGTGAGATCAACCTATTGTTTATCAAAAAGTAAAAAAGAGACTATGTACAAACATCTACAAAGTATTAAAATGATTTTGTGGTTTTCTCATAATGGAAGATAGGTTTCTAGACTATTATGTTGAGATGGGCTATGAATAGAATATATAATAAGTATAATAAGATGAAAAGGACATGGACTCAACTTGAAAATGTGTGTACATTATATGAAAACAAAATGATACATGTGAGAGAGAAACCATTTTTTTTAGGCATCATTTTATTCTCCCGACATATAATATAAATTACATAATTGATTCAAGTTCCATGTTGACCACTATGCTATGTAAGGATGTTTTCATAAATGAAAATAAAACTCTTTGAAATAATGTCTATTCTGAACCAACTATATAGAGATCCTACAAAATCATCCTCAACCACCAACCACTACATGTATGGAAGTTCCAAAAAGGAGTTTATTAGTCACTGTCTATAAATACCATCATCAACATAATCCTGAGGGGATTCTGAGAGGAATTAAAAGGAAGATGAAAAATTCGATTTTAGGGAATGCATCATAAGAAGGAGGAGCATAGTCTCTATGAGGATTAGACTGGATCTATTCAACTAAAATTACTAATGTAAATTTCTTGAATTTCAAATAGGGGATGACCTTTGAAAAGCAATACTGTTTATGCCCTATATAAAGTAATACCCTTGTTAAGTATGATATTACAAACTATATGAAACCTACATGTTGTTATCGGTATGAGAATTCATATTATGACCTCCAAAATAAATATTAAATATCGTTTTCAAGTTCTTATGTGGAACTCCCTTCATAAAGATCATATGCGGTCAGCCTTCACATATTATCCATGTTTCTAACGATATGATGAAGTCCTATGGGGATTTCCATAAAAATATACCTATGTGGAAAACCGGACATATAAAATTATATATAGCCATCTCTATACACCCCTTGAATACCATCACAAAATTCCATAAAAAATTTAAGGGTCACACCATGAACTATTCTGACAAAGTCAATAACTTTTTGTGTTGCGACACATTAAACCCTACCAATTATCCATCAATTATCAATGAGTTGAGATACTCCTCATGGTTATAAAATTCACCATACGTCGAAATTCTCATCACCATTCCATAAACATAGGATTCCTCCTAGGATTAATCCACAAGTAAACATTAATTACCACGAGTTGAGATACTCCTCAAGGTTCAATAAATATAGCCATCCTCCTAGGTGTAAACCCAAACTAAACCATCAATTACAATGAGTTGAGACTATAATCTTTCTTCCAAAAATATGGGAATCCTCCTAGGTGTAAGACCAAACTAAACCATAATTACTATGAGTTGACATACTCTTCATGGTTCTAGAAATAAATGCGTCCCTCTTGGTGTATTCCCAAAATAAACCTTCAATTACCATGAGTTCATATTCTTCTCATGTTTCAAAAAATATGGGCACCCTCATAGGTTTAAGCATCGACCAAACCACAATTATCATGAGTTGAGATACTCTTCATGGTTCCAAAAAACTGGGCATCTCTCTAGGTGTAATTCCCAACTAAACCTTCAATTTCCATGAGTTTAGTTTCTCCCCATGGTTTGAGAAATATGGGAATCATCCAAGGTACAAGCCCCAACTAAACATTTATTAGCAGTAGTTGAGAAACCCCAATTGTTCCATAAACATTGGGGTCCTCCTTGGTATACGCCTCAACATAACCTAAATCACCATGAGTTGAGATACCTCTCGGGGTTCTAGAAATATATGCATTATATTATGTATAATCCCCAACCAAACCTTAATCATCATGAGTTGAGATTCTCCTCATGGTTCTAGAAACCAGTGAATACTCCTAGTATAATCACCATAAATAAAATTTAATCACCATGATTCGAGATAATTCTCATGGTTAAAAAAACATCAGTATTATCCTGGGTATATGAACTAAGCAAACCACAAAAATAAATTGGCACACCCTCATGTGATGTGACTAAAAATTAAATTATTTATTTCAAAAGGACTTTTGGGGAAAAGTGGAGAGCCTCAGAAGAAATAAAATATGATCATTTAACATAATAATAAACAAAAAACATTGAATATAAGGATGAGTTTATTAGAACCAATCCCTCTATATAATCCCCATGTCATGTAATGTGACTAATCTTTTAATACCTATTTTTTCACACTAATCATGATTCATGAGTGATTATTAATCTATGATGATCATCCAATAATCATTTTGAAGTGCCTAAATTAGGGGTCGCTCAAATTGATGTATGAGCCTTAAGTATTCCATTTAACTACATGGAATTTTATTCTTATCATTAGCAAGGTACATAGTATACCTCTTAGAGGTCCAAACCCAATATCATTTCTCATTTACCCATTTCATCATACTATGCGGTCTTTGACTACTACTTTAAAAAGATATGTGGGATCCATCAAAGAGGTTTAATCCCAAATCCAGATCACCAATCTCCTATATAGATGGTAATAAAATCAATATTTCCCAACTAATTGGATTTAAAATAAACCATCCTAAAAATTAATAATAGAATAATAAGGACCTATAATACAAATAGATGTTTACATCAAACACATGGTTTATATCAGATCATTAGAATATGGGTAACCAATTATACACTATGATTATGGTAGGATTCATGAATACTTATTAAATATATATGGTAGTTCTATATAAGGAAATAAACCCCAAAAAATGGCGTGATGATCCCAACCTACCGTACTCTTAGGAATTTCTTTTTCTAAAATGTATTTGGAAAAATTAAATTGGCCGCTTGGATTTTCCTTGTAGGTCTGCATTAGCTCAATACGAGTAAGGGCATGTAATATGTTGGAAACATGTATGTGGACCCTGAATAAGGGTACTTAAATGTATAATTTTATAATTTTTTAACACAATTTTATAAGGAGTAGATCCTCAAATACTTGGTACATGGATGGTGGATGTGCACTACATATATGGGGTAACCTATCCAAAATTAATTAACATGGAAAACATGATAGAGGATATGTTAAATTTAGTGACAATTCAAGAAGTAAAAAGATCTGTATTAGTACAATATGTTTTCCAAATATCATTGTTATAAAATATTTTTTATTCATTGATGGTTTAAAATATAAATCACAATGTATTAGTTAAATTTGTTACTATTATTTTAATATCTTTTGAATTTTTTTACTCTTTTAATCTCCAAGGAAAACCATTATTTATAAGTATTAATTTTCATATTTTTTATATTATGGATTTAAATCCAATTTATTCTTAATATGTTTAATGTTTGAGTGATAAAGTCATATAGTAATGGATTTGGCATAATCCCCCTAGTTATTATAGGACACACACACACATGTTAATTTCAATTAATTTCAACTAGAATTAGATTTTCCCAAATTACATCCAGTAGATAATATTGCCTATAAAACTATCCACCTTAGTAAGAAACACATAAACTCTTTCAATTAATAAGACTAGTATAAACCTCAAAATCACTTGATCTTGTTCACATAGAAATATTTGGTCCATATAATGTCTATATAAATGTATAAAAAACATAATCATTTTTTATTGTCAATGATTATACTGGATTCACTTGGGTATTTTTCATGGCACCCAATTTTGGGCCTTATAAATTATTTATAAAATTTACCATAAAGTTTCAAAATAAAAAATGTAACAAAAAATTTATATTCAAATTTATCAACATTGAGAGTTTTATTATAAATATTTTGATGAAAATTGTTTACTACAAAGGTTATAATCATAATTTTTCACCGTAAGAATTCCTAAAAAATGATTCAGTCAAGAGACTGAATTAAATACTTTAGGAAATATTTATAGACTTATTTAATAATTTCAAACTACCACATTACTTTTGGTCCAATTTAGTGAATAAATACAATTTTATCATAAACCATTTTCTCAAAATACCCTTTCTCCAAAGGACCCCTTATAAAATTTAGAAAAATAAAATTTTAAATGTTATAATTTTCAAAGCGTTTGAATGTAAATTTTTATTTCATAACAATAATTATAATATTAATAAATTTCATTTGAAATATTGTAAAGGAATCATTTTTTGGTATAGAAGATCAACAAAATCCCCTAGATACTTTAACAAAATAACCAAAACCATTAAAGGTTCAATTCAAATCAGATTTGATGAAAATTAATTTAACCCTTTATTTTTATTTAATGATGTGGATAATTTGAACCATAAACATGTTATAAACCACATTCTACTAAAGACCCTAGCATTGAAACCCATTATTTTCCATTTCCCAAGTCTAAAAAAATACAATGAATATCCCATGGAAAATATTACCAAATAATTGAAATATGGTACTCTTAGTTGAATATATATCTTAAATAAAGTTCAAAATAATCCTAGTACTTCTTTTATAGAAACTAATAACCATGAAAATTATATTAATAATTAAATTGGATATTCTCTATGAAAGTGGAAATAAATAAATGGGAATGGAATGATGTTTTTACTCATGGTGAAATGTCTAATGATCATCCTATTACTGGTAAAAATGGGTTTTTTCGAAATAAAATACATAACCAAGATAATATAAAATGTTATAAATATAGAATACTATCAAATGTATATAATCATGTATAATTAATAGATTATAATAAAACCTTCACTACCATTTCATTTTAATAATCTAAAAATGATAATTTCAAAATTCACATATAATATTAATTTTAATAATTTCAAATTGATTTTAATATTTCATTTCTAAATTTTTATCTCTCACAATATTTTTTTTGAACAAACCCAAGTTTCTAGAAATGGTATATTTCAAAAAAACCAATATTTATATATTTTAAAACTAAAAACTCAGTTTTTTATGAGAGGTTGAGAATTTTTATTTATCAATTTATTTCAAAATATGAAAAGAAAATTTGATGTTATTATTTAAAATTGTTTCGAATGACATTTTTTTCATTAAATTCCATGTCAATAACATAATTATTCATTCAAAAAATTCATCAATTTTTTTATTATGTTTAGTGCTTTTATTTTTGTAATAATTTTTAATAAAATCATAAATAATATCACTTAAAATATCAAAAAAAGGAATTGTTGTTTCAATAATGATTCTAAAAAACATGGATTAATTTATCCAATAGGAAACTATATTAATCAGTTTACTTTTTTTGTTTCATATTTTCTCATATGTTAAAAGTAAATGGAAAGTATAAGTGTGACTTTTCACCCTCTTTGAGATACCTTAATATCATAGATTACTAAGAAGATAAATAAAGTTTCTATTTTATAGATGAAGTGGAATATGTAGATATAAAGAGTGGCTCGAAAAAACTTATATGTTTGAAACAAACCTTCCATGATTTTAAGATTACATTTCTTCATGTTCTTATTAAATTTGACAGTTCTATTTCCATATGAATATATAGAAACATTCTTGATCACTAATTCACTATGAACATAAATATTTGATATCACCAATAGAGAGACCACATTCAAAGAATAGATATAATGTTTAAATATATTATCACAAATATTAAATTTGATTATATCATCCCAAAACCCCTAGATTTATATGGTTTTAATTATATTAAAGGGTATCCAAAAATGGATTTATTAAAATTGTTTATCGATTATTTTATATGATTAGATATTTCTATAATATTTATCATTTTTTCAAATAAATTTCTTATTTTTAGTCATCCTTTTCAAAATTTTAAAATCATGTTTTTATGATCAAATTGAATTTCATATGTTTTAACTCTTATTCATATGATGATTTTAATTTTTAAATATTTTTTAAATAATATATGTAGAGTATAGTCTTGTGATTTTAGTGGATAAAAATTTAATTTAGGGGGAGAAAATACCAAAACTTTTAAAAAATAGTATGATCTATAAGAGAGGAATCGTGGTCTAAGTGATGAAATTTTTCCTAAAATTAAGTATTTATAAATCTATAATAAATAAATTATACACACACGAATTCCACTAACAATGAATATACATTATCTCTCTCAAGTAGGTATTGTTCTCTATAGAGGCTCAAATGTGATCATTGAAATCTATATCTCAAGTGCAATCTCCCCCTCTCCTCTTTCTCCCAAATTTTCTCATTCCCTCTAATAGGCTCACAATTATCATTACTTATTTACGTTTCCATGTGTAGTCTATGGGTTTTATCCCACTTAGCTTCATTCTCATCAGATTATATCTTCTTCTTCGAAATGGCTTTATTCCCTAGGAGTTCCATTTTTATGGCCTTCATTAGTTCAACATTATCTATTTTCTTCACCCTCATCGCTAAGTTATTTTTCTAGGTTGACCATCACTGGAGGTTTTTTCCTGACATCATATATTTAGGATTCAATCTTAGAGTGGCATTTTGGGTCCAACTGTCGTAGGTCCACCTATAGTTTCATTTGTAGCTCATGTGGATGAGTCCCCTATTCCAAAGAGTAATTGAAATGATCTACTTCATGGAGATAATTTATCTCATAAACTACTATATTTGAAGTGTATATGGTATGATTTAAACTTTTCATGAGTTTCACATGGTCCTATATCATGTTATTCCCCTCTTCAGTTCATTCGGACTATATCATTATCCTCCAGGTTTTGAGACCACTTAGTTTATCTACCTTTAATCATCTATCATTAGGTATTTTTATTAAACTATTCTTGAGGATATTTACCAATGAAATAGATTTATATTTCACTATGTTATCCCTTAATCAGGTGGAATTAGTACTCTGATAGGGGTATGGAGGTTGGAATTGGATTGGTTTTTCCTTAGGTGATGGTCATGAAAATGGTGTTGGTTTGTGTTTAGTTTTTATTATCATTTTAATCAGCTATTATATTATTCTAGTTTGATTTTATGGAGGTTTTTTTAGTTCTTAAAAATGTGGGAATTTGACACTGTATTGTCCATTGATGTTGAGAGTTTAGTGGTGAGAGGGTGGATCTCGTAGAGTGTAGCATCTGGTGTAAGAACTCTAGGTTTGATGTTAGGTGATATGGTAGACTATAATGTATCCTTGTGTTGTGAGAAGATGATGGGTGTGTTTATTTTTTTGGAATTCATAATTATTGAATTATTTTCTTTATTTTTTTCAATTTGAAAGTGTTTATTTATTATTCTATAATAAATTTTATTGGTTTCCACCTAGCATTGAATGTGGATTTTATTAAATATGAAAAATATAGTGGAGAATTTATTTTTCAATCTCCCCCTTTATAATTTCTGTTCCTATTTATTCTTTCTTCATCATCAACGTTTTATCCTTTTTTATTTTATATTAATATTTTAACATAATCCTAATTAATTTTTTTATATTCAAAAGGGGGATATTTTTGAAACTTCAACATGTTTTTATGATCACAATCACTGAAGGTATTTATACTTTTTTAAACTATAGTAGTATATAAACTTCAACAAACCATAAAATGAATCACTATACCACTGAAAAATACATATAAACATTATATTTAAATAATAATGACCACAATAAAATTCATATTTGAAGTGCACTGTGTTGCATTTGTTGTCAATGAGGTATGTTGTTGTCAAGGAATGGATGGATGTCAATAAGTTTCAATATGTGAATGACAAATAATGTGATGGTGTTGGTGAGGAAAGGATAATGGTCATGGTACTAAGATTAATGTCACTTAGGAGATTCACTAAGTGACATAGGATGTTGTGGTTGAAACATTCTCTATGGAAATCAGACGATTGTTGAGATGCTCTTTAAGTTCCAAGAACTTGTATCAAGTAGATACAATGTCACAACATTGTTTGAAGACCATGCATTGTACTGAAAATGCATGAGGAGATGAAGTGATCCATCCACAATCACTAGGTGGATGAAGTGGTGCTAATTAAGTCCATGCACTATCACTTGGTGCATGTGAATTTGAAGAAGATCCAACTTGATATCTGATTGGATCAGTGAAGAACATTGAAGATTATGTGATTCAGGAGCTTCAGTTGATGGAGAACCTTCGTGAATTCCATTCCTAAGTAATGAATAAATGTTGAAGAGAATTGGAAGAATTCTAATGAAGAAGAATAATGAGGAGTTATAAAGGAAATGAAGAAGAATGTCTTAGAATGAGTGGCATTTGGAATTTGAACATGGGTTACTTTGTTTTTATACAAAGTCCCTAAGTCTCTACTCTAGCAAAAAGGAAGCCACCAAGGGCCAGCCTTAAGGGTTCAACCCAAGGCACTTGTGGGACTAGGTCACCACGCCCTAGGGGATCGCATGGGGCCAGCCCGAGAGAGGCCGGGGCCGTGTATAAGCCCTGAGGCCACGCGGTCATGAAGCCCGCGCAGCGTGAGCGCGAGGAGCGCGCCCGTGTGTGCATAGTGGGAGCCAGTGGCGCGCCTGAGTGGCAGGGGTGGGTGCAAGAGCGCGCCCACAGAGAGAACACGGTGCGGGGCGACACCGTGGAGGTTGGAGGTTCAATTGAGCCAGCTGGGGGAGCGCTAGGTTGATAAGCCGCAGAAAAACCGTGCTTCGTTTCGATGTGGGACGCGGGATTTTGCCGCGGAGCGAATCCTGGCCGCTCGATCGATCGCGCGCCAAATCTCGACCGCACGATCGATCCCGCGCGAGATCTTTTGATCACGGCCGTCCAAAGATTTGATCCGACGGATGCCACATCGTCTTCCTCGAGCTCATCCGAGGCACCTCCCGCGAATCCGGTGATGAACCAGAGGCTATCCGAATACGGATTTCGAGTTCCCGGCCACCTCTGAAGGATCTAAGGCGTCCATGGTGATCGTCTGGCCACACTGAACACGATCATGCCTAAAAATGGGTGTGCATACAACGAGGGGAGCATTTCGAGTTATGCCGAGGCAAATGAAGTTGCCGAGGCTTCATGTGTTCATGTTTTGCATAGTTTGGATTTTAATAAGGCCATGCATGCGTTCTAAGTCGCATGCACGTAGAGGAAAAATAAAGGAAGAGACCCGCATGGAAACAGAGGAAAGATTCAAGATTTGGAAAGATTTTGAAAGACCGAAATCTTCGGGAATTCGATTTATCCCATGCGGAAGATTTGAGGCATCCCTCTGCCTATAAAAAGAGAGGTCGAGGCTCTCTGATTGCTTGCTGAATATTTGAAGAGTGTCCCGCGAGCACCTTGTGCTTTGAAATTCTTTGAGCCCCACGCATCCCACTTGTGCGGAAGTTTGTTCCGAAGCCACCTGAGGCTTCGTAGAAGCCCCCTGTGTGCCTCACTTGCGCATCAGGAAGACCTGAGCCGCTTGAATCTGCGCGCTCGAGGATTGGCACCCTCACTGCCCGCATACTTGTGCGGCAGGAGGAAGTGCCTGCGGGTGTTGCACTTGCGCGCCCCGCGGCAGTGCACCTTGCGTGCCTTTGTGAACCAAGGCACTTGCGTGCCCCGCGGCTGAGGTGTCTTGTGGCTTGCGCGCCCTTGAATCTTGAGGCTTGCATGGCAGTTCTGAAGAGGAGAAAGGTCACACCCCCTTGAGCGCCTTCATTGGATATTCAGGCAGTGGGTGTGCAAAGGTGGAAGACCCGAGACTTTTTCTTGTGTGCCAAGTGAAGGAGGAAGGCCCTACGGCTGGTGTGTGAAAAACAAGAAGGCCACCACAACTTTTGTGTGAAAATTAAAGAGAAGTCCGTAGCCACATTTCCCCTTGTGTGTGTGCTAAGTGAAAGGAAGGATTTCACCATGTGTGAGCCAAATTGAAGAACACACTTTGTGTGTGAATTTGAAGAAGAAGGTCGTAGCCCTTATGTGGGTGCACACATTGAAGAACAAATTAAAGAACACTTTGTGTGTGTGCAAGAAGAAGTGAAAGGCCAAGCGTATGTGTGTGCAAAACGTGGATCAAATTGTGTGTGCAAAACAAGCGAAGGACGAACCTTAGTGTGTGCTAAGTGGTGTGTACACACTAAGAAGGAGAAGAATGAGAATACTCACACTAAATTAGAACACACATTTATGTGTGTAAACAAATTTTACAAAGTGTGTGATGTTCAAAGAAGGTGTGTGCTTAAATATACTACACCCTTTGTGGGTTTATTGCACCAATAGGATAAAAAGGTAAGTGGATGCTTGCATGCATGCACATGCACACGCAAAAAAGTATGAATCTTCTTGTTTCCATCTGAGTTGTCCAAGACCAGAAGATCTTGAAGAATTTGAGAAGCCATGCAATCAGTGCATGAAGATGCAGAGTTACCATGCACTCAGTGCATGAAGTTGATGTGAAGTGAGACTGAAGCCAGACTGAATTTAAAGACATCAGCTGCCTGAGTTTTCAGTAATTGAGAAGACCCTGATCAACAGAAGTGATCAGAAATTTTGAGTAAGACCAGCTGACCTTATCAGAGGCTGTTGAAGACTCTTGAAGAGAGAAGTCGGGTCATCCTTAGAAGAAGGTGATAAAGCCTGAGCAAGATGAGAATACCTGTTCATCACAAGTGAGAAGAGGTACAGAGGAAGGCCAGCAGTCTTTATCCCAGACTGCTGAAGATACTTGAAGAAGCTTAAAGTGAAGAAGATCTACTCGTGCGACTCGAGGAGCCAAGAGAAGCCCCCTGTGAGACTCAGGGCGGAAGAAGTCTTCAGTGGGATTTTGGAGCAGGCCAGTGGGACTCTGGTAACACTGTGGGACGCAGTATAAAGACCCTCCTGTGGGACTCAGGAAAGATACAGTGGGACTCTGTATCGACCATTGTAATACTAACAGATTATAATGGAAGAAACCGTGTTGGGGTGTATAACCAACATGGAAAGGACGTAGGCCTTTGGAGACGAACCTTGTAAATCGTTGTGTCCAGTGCCTTTAAATTTACAGCATCATTCGAGGAAAGGCTGAGAGATACAAGAAGAGTGGATCGAGGCTTTAACCAGCCATAGAGGTTTAATTGATAAAGAATCAATTAGTAAAAAGTATTAAGAGATCACTGATTCACCCCCTCCCCCTCTCAGTGATTCACACTGATCCGGGCACTTCAATTGGTATCAGAGGGAAGGTTACCTCTAAAAGATCCAAGGGAGTCTTTATGAAGTGCAGATTTGAGGAAGTGAGTGAATACCCTCAAATGGAGATATCTTCCAAGACTCTGAAAAACAGAATGAAGAAACAGGAAAAGAAGATGAGGAAGAAGGTTGTTGCAATCAGAGAAACTCCTATGGAAAGAAATGTGAAAGTCACATCAGATGACAATTCCTTTTATCATTCTTCTGATGAAGCCTGCTCTAGCTGTGATGAATATGGAAGAAACAATGATCTTCTAAATGCAATCAAATATCTTCATAAGACAGTCCCCAAGGAAGTGGCAATGTGTATAGCTATAGGCGTCATTGATCTTCAAGAAGAAAAATTACAGCTAGAAGATGATGCCAATTCTCTAGAAGTCCAATTGGCTAAAAGGGTTGGCATAACCAACACTCCCAGAAAGCTGGTGAAGGCTAAAGATGAAACAGTATCGCTTTGCAATGAAAGATATGAAGACGCTACTGAAGAATTTCAAAGAATCCTTTCTGAGAAAGAATTCTTTAAGACTGTGGTCAAAGATGTTATCCACACACTGGAAAAGAGGCACAAAGTGTCAATGAATTTCAGAGATGCTCAACTCGAAGACAAAGTCAAAATGGTGAAGGAGCTTGACAATTCATTGCTAGAATTGAAGAAGGTGCATGAAGACCAGTTAGAACAGCTGAAAGAAAATTGGGAAGGAAGGCTAAGAACTGTTGAGGATGAGAAGAACTCCCTTAACATGAAATGCATAGAACTAGAGGTGATATTGAAAAATCTGCAATCACCCAAAGCTGAATCCTCCTAGTCAGCTGAAAGTATAAATGTTTCTACACAAGTGTGCTTTGAGAAGGATGATTCTAAAAGAAAGACATCCTCTAATGAATGGGAAACATCTTCTAAAAAGAAGGTACCATCCATACCATCTTGTACTCATGCTTCTAAAAGTGTTTCTACTAAAAGTGCAGGATGGAAGAATGAATCCAAACAAGTATGGATGAAGACAGTGAAGAAATAATGCTCTCCTGAAACAACACAGCAAGTCCTGAAAGGTACCCAACAGTCAGAAGGACTGAAGAGGTCAAGATTTGTGGGTCAGTGTTTGTGTTGTAACAAGTATGGACACTTTGCAAAGGATTGTTGGTACAATCCACTGAATGTCAAAGCACAAAGGAAGCCCATGCCAAGGGGGAGCAAGCCAGAAGAAAAAAGCAACATCCGCAGGTCCAGAGACATCTTTGTACTGCTAACAGATTCAGATTGCTTGATAACATCTGGGATGTGTGCAAAAGTGGTCAAATAGATACATGTCAATCTTCAACTGTATCCAGAGCTCAAATGAAGAAAAGATCACAGAACCTGGCTCAGAAAGAATCCTTGGGAATCAAGAAGAAAGTTGAAGATGCTCCCAATAAGGTTTTGAAAAAGGAAAAGAAGTCCTTGGAGTCTAAATCCAAGAAGGGTGATGCATCCAGAAGGACCACCAAGAAAACATGCTTCTACTATGGAAAGAAAGGACATATCATGGATCTTTGTAAAGAATCCATGAAATTCAATAGAGGCAGACTTGACTCAAACAGACGATCAATCCAAAAGAAGCAGAAGGGATTGATTGAAAACAAGTTGCCTACGAAAGGTATCTTGAAAGCATCGAAGGAACCGTGTGGAATATCCAGAACTGAGGCCACACTTCCAAGTGACTTACTAGTCATATGGCCAAATCAGTTGCAACATTCCAAAGATCTGCAAAGAGATGAAGATTAAGTTCTGGAAATTTCTAAAGCAAAAGGAAAGAAAAAGATTTCACATGAAGATCAAGTTCTGTGTGTGAGGTGCAATCAAGCTGGACATACTAGTGATAAATGCATGATATTCATTCCAGCTCAGAAGGGATTCTTCAAAAGAATGAAGATTTCACTAGGAGACTCTAGTGCTCAGAAGGCACCTAGAAATAGTGGAGTCACACACAAAGAAGTTAAAGAGGTGTTGAGATCCACACCGGAACAAACATCATTGAAGATCAAATGTGCAAGTGTGAAGAATGGTGAAAATGGGACATCTCGGTTGAGAGAATCTTCTCAACCTTGTTGTTCACATTGATGAACCAAGGAGGTTCCATCTTATTCCCTAATCACTTGTATTTACATGTGATGACATTGCAGGGAATTGAAGATGATGATCATTCTCAACTGGAGGATGGTTTGGAAGGAATGGAGTGCACCCCTTGAGGGGGAGCCAATCTGGAGAAGATGATATTTTGGGATTTAATATCATCTTGATAAATGTGAAGGTATTCCAATCATACTTTCATCCCTTGTTTCTTAATTGTATTCATCATGAAAATTAAGGGCGAGTATTGATTGAAGACAAATGGTTGAAAGGGGGAGCTTTATCTTTGCCCCTGAACATTCTAATGAGTTTTGTGAAGCATGTGCAGGATTTAGGAATTTATTGTTATATCTGAAAAATTTCAAACCACTGGAAGCTAAGCATGATCTCACATGTATAGTAAAATGTGGACAGCATTGAAAAATCTTGGTTACATCACTCTTGTTTTCTACACCAGGTTAGCCCAAGTAGACTTAGAGATGATTTACTAAAGGTTCTTTGATAAAGTGTACATGTGACATCATCCCTCTCTTAGTGATTTTCAAGAAGATGCTATTCAAAGGGAGGAAGAAATATTTTGAAGTGAACCACACCACACCTTTGCATTTGATTTCCAATAAGGGGGAGAAAATATTGGCACACATATTGACCCAATCATATGTGCTGAAGAAGTGTATTGACAACAAATACATAGGGGGAGATTGAAGTGCACTGTGTTGCATTTTTTGTCAATGAGGTATGTTGTTGTCAAGGAATGGATGGATGTCAAGAAGTTTCAATATGTGAATGACAAAGAATGTGATGGTGTTGGTGAGGAAAGGAGAATGGTCATGGTACTAAGATGCATGTCACTTAGGAGATTCACTAAGTCACATAGGATGTTGTGGTTGAAACCTTCTCTATGTAAATCAGACGATTGTTGAGCTGCTCTTTAAGTTCCAAGAACTTGTATCAAGTAGATACAATGTCACAACATTGTTTTAAGACCATGCATTGTACTGACAATGCATGAGGAGATGAAGTGATCCATCCACAATCACTAGGTGGATGAAGTGGTGCTAATTAAGTCCATGCACTATCACTTGGTGCATGTGAATTTGAAGAAGATCCAACTTGTTCTATGATTGGATCAATGAAGAACATTGAAGATTATGTGATTCAGGAGCTTCGGTTGATGGAGAACCTTCGTGAATTCCATTACTAAGTAATGAATAAATGTTGAAGAGAATTGGAGGAATTCTAATGAAGAAGAAGAATGAGGAGTTCTTAAGGAAATGAAGAAGAATTGCTTGGAATGAGTGGCATTTGGCATTTGAGAATGGGTTACTTTGTTTTTATACAAAGTCCCTAAGTCTCTAATCTAGCAAAAAGGAAGCCACCAAGGGACAACCTTAAGGGTTCAACCCAAGGCACATGTGGGACTAGGTCACCACGCCCAAGGGGATCCCATGGGGCCAGCCCGAGAGAGGCCAGGGCCGTGTATAAGCCCCGAGGACACGCGGTGATGAAGCCCGTGCAGCATGAGCGTGAGGAGCGCGCCCGTGTGTGCATAGTGGGCGCCAGTGGCGCGCCCGAGTGGCAGGGGTGGGCGCAAGAGCGCACCCGCAGAGAGAACACGGTGCGGGGCGGCACCGTGGAGGTTGGAGGTTCAATTGAGCCAGCTGGGGGAGCGCTAGGTTGATAAGCCGCGGAAAAACCGCGCTTTGTTTCGATGTGGGACGCGGGATTTTTCCGCGGAGCGAATCCTGGCCGCTCGATCGATCAAACACCAGATATCGACTGCATGATCGATCCCGCGCGAGATCTTCTGATGACGGCCGTCCAAAGATCTGATCCTACGGCTACCACATCGTCTTCCTCGAGCTTAGCCGAGGCACCTCTCGCGAAGCCACCGATGAACCAGAGGCTATCCGAAGACGGATTTCGAGTTCCCGTCCACCTCTGAAGGAGCTAAGGCATCCATGGTGATCGTCTGGCCACACTGAACACGATCATGCCTAAAAATGGGTGTGCATGCAACGAGGGGAGCATTTCGAGTAATGCCGAGGCAAACGAAGTTTCCGAGGCTTCATGTGTTCGTGTTTTGCATGGTTTGGATTTTAATAAGGCCATGCATGCGTTCTAAGTCGCATGCACGTAGAGGAAAAATAAAGGAAGAGACCCGCGTGGAAACAGAAGAAAGATTCAAGATTTGGAAATATTTTGAAAGACCGAAATCTTTGGGAATTCGATTTATCCCAGGCGGAAGATTTGAGGCATCCCTCTACCTATAAAAAGAGAGGCCGAGGCTCTCTGATTTCTTGCTGAATATTTGAAGAGTGTCCCGCGAGCACCTTGTGCTTTGCGATGCTTTGAGCCCCGCGCATCCCACTTGCGCGGCAGTTTGTTCCGGAGCCACCTGAGGCTTTGAAGGAGTCCCCTGTGCGCCTCACTTGCGCAGCAGGAAGATCTTGAGCCGCTTGAATCTGTGCGCTCTAGGATTGGAACCCTCACTGCCCGCATACTTGTGCAGCAGGAGGAAGTGCCCGCGGGTGTTGCACTTGCGCGCCCCGCGGCAGTGCACCATGCACGCCTTTGTGCACCAAGGCACATGAGTTCCCCGCGGCTGAGGTGTCTTGTGGCTTGCGCACCCTTGAATCTTCAGGCTTGCGCATCAGTTGTGAAGAGGAGAAAGGTCACACCCCCTTGAGCGCCTTCATTGGATATTCGGGCAGTGGATGTGCAAAGGTGGAAGACCCGAGACTTGTGCTTGTGTGCCATGTGAAGGAGGAAGGCCCTACGGCTGGTGTGTGCAAAACAAGAAGGCCACCACAACTTTTGTGTGCAAATTAAAGAGAAGGTCATAGCCACATTTCCCCTTGTGTGTGTGCTAAGTGCAAGGAAGGATTGCACCTTGTGTGTGCCAAATTGAAGAACACACTTTGTGTGTGCATTTGAAGAAGAAGGTCGTATCCCTTATGTGGGTGCACACATTGAAGAACAAATTAAAGAACACTTTGTGTGTGTGCAAGAAGAAGTGAAAGGCCAAGCGTATGTGTGTGCAAAACGCGGAACAAATTGTGTGTGCAAAACAAGCGAAGGCCGAACCTTAGTGTGTGCTAAGTGGTGTGTACACACTAAGAAGGAGAAGAAGGAGAATACTCACACTAAAGTAGAACACACATTTATGTGTGTAAACAAATTGTACAAAGTGTGTGAAGTTCAAAGAAGGTGTGTGCTTAAATATACTACACCCTTTGTGGGTTTATTGCACCAAGAGGAGAAGAAGGGAAGTGCATGCTTGCATGCATGCACATGCACACACAAACAAGTTTGAATCTGCTTGTTTGCATCTGAGTTGTCCAAGACCAGAAGATCTTGAAGAATTTGAGAATCCATGCAATCAGTGCATGAAGATGCAGAGTTACCATGCACTCAGTGCATGAAGTTGATGTGAAGTGAGACTGAATCCCGACTGAAGTTAAAGACATCACCTGCCTGAGTTTTCAATAATTGAGAAGACCCTGATCAACAGAAGTGATCAGAAATTTTGAGTAAGACCAGCAGACCTTATCAGAGGCTGTTGAAGACTCTTGAAGAGAGAAGTCAGGTCATCCTTAGAAGAAGGTGATAAAGCCTGAGCAAGACGAGAAGACCTGTTCATCACAAGTGAGCAGAGGTATAGAGCAAGGCCAGCAGTCTTTGTCCCAGACTGCTGAAGATACTTAAAGTAGCTTAAAGTGAAGAAGAGCTACTCGTGCGACTCGAGGAGCCAGGAGAAGCCCCCTGTGAGACTCAGGGCGGAAGAAGTCTTCAGTGGGATTCTGGAGCAGGCCAGTGGGACTCTGGTAACACTGTCGGACGCAGTATAAAGACCCTCCTGTGGGACTCAGGAGAGATACAGTGGGACTCTGTATCGACCATTTTAATATTAACAGATTATAATGGAAGAAACCATGTTAGGGTGTAAGACCAACATGGAAAGGACGTAGGCCTTTGGAGCCGAACCTTGTAAATCCTTATGTCCAGTGCCTTTACATTTACTGCATCATTCGAGGAAAGGCTGAGAGATACAAGAAGAGTGGATCAAGGCTTTAACCAGCCATAGAGGTTTAATTGATAAAGAATCAATTAGTAAAAAGTTTTAAGGGATCACTGATTCACCCCCTCCACCTCTCAGTGATTCACACTGATCCGGGAACTTCCATATTGATTTAATTTTATATCTTATAAATATAGTGAACATTTTATAATTCATTCCACAATCAAACCATATATCCAATAAACATAGTAAATTGCACATCGAAAGGAAAATAACTACACTGTTGAATATCTATGTAGGATTTATCCATGAAATTCATCAATTCCATAGAATAGCTTCCTCAAATTTGGAAAATCATCTAGAAGTTTTGATCAGACTCCTCATCGTATCACAAATCCTTACACTACAAAGACTACCTCCATGACATAATGAAGTCTACCAAGCCATAATAATCATTGACCTACAACTATAAATAATCATTTACTACTTGTATTTACTGTTATTGAGTTGGATCCTTAATGTTTTGGGTCAACCCAAAGGGCACACAATTCTTATAAAGGCACTAAATAATGACTGAAGGTGTATTGGATCATCAACTTAAAATAAAATAAAAAACAACAAACTCCATAATGACCTTTTAGTTATCATTTCAAGGTATCTTAATTTCTTATTTCTCAATATAAAATTATGATTTAATGAATTCAACAATTATTATTTTTCATCCTTATCTTTGATTGAATTACACCTTTATATAATTCCTTAAATTTCTTTCCTCTTAAACCCTTTCCATTTATCTCTTTCATTCTGATTCTTATAAAAATTCAATAGATATAATCGTGTAATTTTTAAAGAGTTTATAAAAAACCTATATTATCTTATTATTCATCATTAAGATATCATAATTGTTAAAGTGATGGATCTTGGTATTATGTTTCTTTTAAAACCAATGGTCTTCTTTGGTTCTTGATTTCCATTAAATACAAGGAATTGTTTCTTCACATTTGTTCATTGGTACTTTTATAAATCTAAGGGATAAATATATCCCCTCAAGGAGTTTTTTTGGACAGAGACATAGGGGTTCATTCTTGAGTTATTTCACAAATCCTCTCTTAACACACTTTGTATAATTTCATTATGTTATTTTCTAAAATAGTAAAATTTTATTTTATAGGATACATACTTTAATTTTATTATATCATTCTTAAATATAAGTTATACTTGATATAACAATCATATTATATCAAATCTTTGAAACAATTTAAATGTGATTCACTGCCCCTATTTATATTTTCTCGGACTTATAGAAATGCCTTAATTTTAATATGATCTTAATTAACCACATGATTTTAAAATGTTTCAAAAATAAACTAAAAATATTGTAGGATATTATTTGGATCTTCTTGAGAAATATTTTTAAAATATTATGGTTGACGTAAAATACCTAACATTAACTCAAAACCATAATCTATCATGGGGTAGTGTTAGTGGTTTTATGGATTATCCTCATATAATATAGCCAATTAATTCAGTGTTCATTGGTCCTATTTAATCTTAATTTCATTTTAACAATAATTTTTAGTTATTTTTTAACATTTGTAGACGTTTCAGTTACACCATATGGTTTTCATGTACTAGATGTTCAATAATGGGTTTATTTTCATTGTTATTTATTTACCTTACTATATCAACTATGATTTTTTTATATTAAAATATTTATTTTGTAAATATCAATTGGGGAATTCTTATAAATGTAATTAAAATAGGTAAAATAACATATTTATTTAACCAATGGTAGGATATATTATTTGTAAGATGAATGAATAATTTTTTTAATAACTAATGAAGATCATATGAAACTACCCTGTAAACAGTTCTAATTTCAAATTCATATCCTTATCGATAGTCTTTTTCTCCAAAGTTTGTATTCCTAAAAAAATGGAATGAATTCACCCCCTAGAATTTCATATCATAGAGGTTACACTAAACACTTTTTGTTAATTATTATTATTATTTAATTTTAAAACATGAGTTGGGATTTGTTTGGGAAAAGCTATGAAATTATTTTAAAATAATAGAAAAAAAATAAAAATTGGTGAAGTAGTGATTAAATAATAGTAATGAACGAGATTAAATATTTGTTATTCATATTTTTAATTTCTAAAATATGTTTTTCTTACATTATATAATTAAATGTATAATTTGTAATCACAGTATGAATATCTAATTTTTTTAAATTTTCACACGAAAACATGCATGTGTGAGTGTTTTTATATAAAATATTGGAAAGGAAAGTGATCTAGTATCATAAGTATAGTTTTATTAATTATAGACCCTAATTGAAGAATTTCAATAGAAATACAAGATTTAAAAACCAAAATAAATAATACACAAACCAATATTAAATAATATATTAAATTCAACAATGTTCATATATTAGTAAAACAAGGAAATATTCAAACTATAATAAATATATCACATCTTCTATGAGAAACATAACTAGTATTATTTGAGAATAAAATTAAAAAGAAAATGATTTTATGATAGAATTAAAAAAATAATTTTAACTCAAAATATTTCACCATTGGGAAGCACTACCCATCACCCCAAATGGTTGAACCATTCACTTTTAAAAAAATTGGAAACACAATATTCTCTATTATTATCTTAAGTTATATTAATTATAGAAATATTATCACTGGGTGATTGAGATTATCCCTCTGAAATTTACCAAAAAGAACCATCACATACACCTTAACGAACTTACCACCAATTCACCACTATAATCATTTCCTTTAGAATAAAACACATTGAAATTAGTATTTTCAAGATTGAATTTGGGAAAACATCTAGTTATTTATGAATTCTATCTAATCTAAATACACTCCCAAAATTTTATTCTATACTAACACAGTTAAGAGGTACATTGACGCATTTAGTACATTATTGAATCTATAGATATTTTTATGCATGATTCTATAGAGTTTAAATTCACCTAAAGAATCATAGAAAAAACCTTCTTTAAATAATAATTAATGAATTTTAGTCATATTTATCCCTTAAATATGCTAATCAATCTCCAAATTATAATTATTTCAATAGGAGGATGCATGCTTTTATTTATCTATGAAATTTTATCCTCAATGAAAATTGTTATAAGATTTCTATCGGTTATTATTCATACATCACAAATATATTTAATTACATGAATTACAATTATGCTTAAATTTCTTAAATGTATTCTGAAGTAATCATACATATTGATTTATTAGAATTTATTAACACTTAATGAACAAATAAAACAAAATTTGAAAGCCATAAACCCAAGGTCACCATGATTGAAACCAGAAAATAAGTATTTTTTATATTTCAAAAACCATTTAGTTTACCGTACATCAATAATAAATATCATAGATATTTAATATAATTATTTTGATGAATATTTGAAAGTGGAAATTTAAATACATCTATTTTTTGGAGTATCCATGGTTTGATGTTAGGTCACCCATCACATGGGATGAAATCTATAAACATCCAGGATGGGATACTATGTTTTGGGGAAAATTAAGGATGAAGATATATATTAAGAGTGTGATAATTTGTAGGAAGCCATGAACACACAAACACACACTCATAATTCATGTAGCTTATATATAGTCCACAAGAAAATATCATGCCCAACATGGAGTTTAGAAAAATTTTAATTTAAATACATTGATTATGACTTAATCATTATATATAAGCGAATAAACTCACAAATGTGTCATTACATGAAATTATTAACATAATGGTATATTACATGGATGATTTATCAAAGGACAGCTTTTAATGATCGACTTCCTAGGTAATAATCCCATTTCAAAATATATAAAAATATCAAGTCATTGCATGAAATATATCTTTCATTCCTTATGATATACCAAATATTAGGTATAAGAAATGCCACAAATTTATACATTTCATACTATAAAACTAGAATATATCATACTCATTGATATATTAGATTTAGGCCATAACTCATTAAATCACCCACTTACAATGATGCATCATAAAATTTATGGGAATCACAATAAATAATGTGATATACAATAACTTTTGAAATCATACTCAGAAATTCGTATTGGATATATTTTGAAAAAATATGGAATGATTTCATCAACTTTACTATATATCACATCATATGAAGTACCTAGTTAAAAATCACCCAATACAATTATTGGGCTAACTCTAAATCAATTTTAGAGCAGATCTCTTTGTAAAAATCAACAATAATTAAATAAAACACTAAATATTCCCCCAAAATACGTTTTATATTTGAAAATAAATATGAATTACTAAATTTAAAAATGTTTTAATATAGAGAAAATTATAAAATTTTAAAGTCACTCTTGCTACAAAGGGATCTGACATGATCAAAATGAAACACATATATTTCAATACCTTTGTTCACCAGAGAAATTATATGGAAGCAATAATTTTCATAAAAACCCATTTTATAAGAAATATATTAAACATATGTTATAAAAAATATCAATTACATATAGAAAAATTATACATTCTTTATTCGAGAAGTATATACTAACCAGGTAAATGAATATTTCACATGTCATTCACCATATTCAGATGAGTACAACACATACCCATCACCCAAATAGATAAAAACATTTTATGTAATATCAAGGTACAACCATATAATTATTCATTGTATCTCAATTGAGGACCCAAATTTCATATTAATATTATGAGAAAAAAATATCATCTTGGTTAAGCACTGATAGATAACATTATGAACGACATACAAAAATGAAATTGAATAGTTAATCCAAATGGATTTCATAAAGAATTAACAAGTGTATAAAGGTTATCTTTCTAGGTATCTCATCAGCCTTATTAAGTGGGGTATCTAAATATGATGAATTCACACCTTTTATACTAAATACATTGTGTATGAAAAATTTTGTGGCATAAAATTTGCATGTTATGATATGTATTTTATTCCTCACGAAGATATTTTTGTATCTAGATACAAAAATTAAACATTTAATAACCTTATTATTTTAATGAATCTAATGATACAAAATAATTTTTATCCCTAAATTACATTAGGAATACATTAATAAAATCATACAAAAGAGTTTTTCTATCATACAACATATGATATCATCTAGATTATCTTTATGTATGCAACCCTTTTAAGGGTTTTGTTTAACTCAATACATATCTATGTAATTCCTACCATATCACTATGTGGGATCTGATAAAACCCTGTCAATAAAATTTATAGTGAGTAAAATTTATAATGTATTTTTTAATATTTGTGGGTTTTATTTATAAAATTATTAATGTTAAACTCCTTTAACATATTGAAACATCGTAAGTTGACAACATCAAATGTTATAATGTAAATTACATTTATTATTGATTTTAACTATTTTTATTTTTATCATCAACATCCTCAACATAATTTTTATCATATTTTCCCTTAATAGTGATATTCCACATTATGTGTTGACTACTTTATTCATTTATTTTCTAACATTTAAGTTAACTAAGTCCAAACATACTCCCACTGGCCTCTTTGACACTACATTCAATTCATAATATCCTTATATTATACAAAAATACCACAAAATCTAGGAAATAATCTTTATTTCCATTATTTTGATTGTTTATAAAAAATGGAATTACCTTATCACATTTGATATTCCTTGTATTTGGAAATATTTTATAAAAAAAGACTTTATTATTTAAAATATGTCACTAGTTGTTGTGGGATAAAATACCTATTGTTTTAAAAATATATATAAACACTTTTATCCCAGATAAAACATTTTTATCATTATTTTATTCTTATAAAATGTCATATAATCAAATAAATCCTAAACTATACGTATTGAATCCTTTATATCAAAATTTACAAAAAAAAGGGTTTCAACACAAAACTTATCTCCTTGTATAAGTGCAATCAGATGACTATAAACATATTTTACCAAAACCCATATGAGCATTATATATTATATTTCATTCTAATCATTGATATAGAAACTATTTACCTAATTTCTTAATTAATATTATAAGATATAATAATTTTATCCATTGATATTAAACTCTTCTATATTTAAAACACATGTAAAGTATAAATTTGGTATTATATTCCATTAAAAATTGAGAAATAGATTCCTATAACACATATAAATAACATGGAAGTCCCATTAATATTCTTAAAATCCATCAGTTATCCATGAAATATTCCATCATATGGAAATATTTCCCTTCATCCTGAATCATGTTTAGGTTTAATTGAACATGAATTACTACTAGACGAAACATTATTTCTGTCTAAAACTAACTTTTATTATTTTGATTTAATTTTTTAAGAACATTTACTTTCAATACAACACTCTAACCAAGACATCACATGATAGGTTCATCTATCCTCGATGCATTATGAATATTGATCAAAAAATTTCATACTCGTTCACATTATCTGAAAATTTCTAATGATGATAGGAGAATTAATTCAAAGACTTAAATATCCCTTGAGTTATTCATTCTATGATTATATTTAGAATATGTATCACGTTGTTGAACTAAATCAAAATTAAATTACTCTATATTTTTTCTTCTTTAAAACATAGAGTATTCCTTAACAATGATTCTTAGGTTTCTATATCAATATACTAAGTAGGATAAATTAATTTATTCCTTGTGTTTTAATATGGTGGATTTATTTTTTTATAATTGGATGTTTTGTTGCAAAATCATATTATATAGAAAATATTTAATAAGTACTTTTTAATTGTTCTCCCAAACAAATGATGACCCAGTTCAATACTCAATATATCTATTAGTGGACCATGATCCATATTTCACTATGATATTTTTTCATTTACCCAATCACATAACTATTTGGTTATGGAAATATCCTATTTATTTTATAAATGAATCATTGATAGTTTTGTGGATAACAAATTTTCTAATCCATCCTCTAGATAAACATAAAATTATTACTCTGAAAAAGTAATCATATTGAGGTATCCTAGCTATGAGCGACCCAAAGAGAAAAATAATAATAGTCACCTAATACTTTTAGGGTCAAATATTTTCTTCTTATATTGAACAAGACAATTCATTGTCACCCAAAATTGTATTGACATTCACTGTAAGATGATCTAGGTCTTGTTAATTGTTTAATTTTTAAGGAACCTATCACCAAGTATTTTTTAAGAATTTAATCTATCCACTTATTTCATCTATTAAATTTACATTTATGTATACTTTTAATTATTTAATTTAGAATAATCTTCATTAACTAAAATCAATATAGTAAAATCATATTAATGTGTATCACATTACGAATATAAAAAACAAGATAATGTTTAGGTACATGGAAACTAAATCACTTATTATACCATGTATGAAACTTCTCAAATTCTTGGGTGATGATTTGAAAAATGATTATTAGTTTAATATAATTCATACGTCAATACATAATATATAATGTTTATTCATGAATATGAAAAAGTAAATAAATGACCAATTCTTAATTTTAAACATGAGATAATTTTTTTTGAAAAATGCAAAAATAATGTTAATTGTAAACACTTAAAATATTAATTATTAATTTTCAATATTTACTAATTAAAAAAGATTAAACATTTTAGATTTATCCATAGTATAAAATCTTTAATATTATTCAATAAATATAATTTAATTTAAATATATTCTATTATTTGAAATATAATTTTTTTATTACAGGTCTTATATGTTAATAATTTATATAATCTAAATAAAAATATTTGATATTACTTAATTCATAATAAAATCAATTATAAATACCCTTATTATTTTTATTAAATACTTTCAAAAAAATAGATTTAATTTTCACAATACTATTTAACAAGATTGTGATAATTCATAATTTTAAAAATAAGCATTACACATTTTTTCATTATTTTATAACTTATAAAACCTTTATAAAATACCCTTATAATTTCAATACGAAAATTTTATATCAAAATTATAAATTATTCCATATAACAAGAAAAATATATTTTAATGTTAATATTTAATATTATAGGATATTCAATTAAAAAATGTTTCACAAGTTATTATTTTTTTAGTTCAAGACAATTTTTAATTAACTATTTAAAAAAAATTATAAATAAATTAAATATCCTAAAATATATTATTCTATAATTTAAAAACAATTTATAATTTATAGAATTGAACTTATAATGGAAATTTGTAATAAAACATTTTCTCATAGAATTTTATATTAGGATTAAAAGTTATGGCACCATTAGGAACTATTAATCATAATAACAGACATATATTTGAGGCATACATGAGGTAAAATAGGGATAAGCCCCATTTATGAATGAATCACAAAAAATGGAAATATTAGTATAAGATATAACTTTTTTTAATGATAAAACTACGTGGTAGGACTTGCGTAAGTACATATTGTAATTTTGGGGCTCTATTACCATTAACTAATCATGTTTATGTTAATTTAGGATTAATTCATGGTTCATAATTGTCACTGCCTATAATGATTTCGACATGTATAAATAATGGAATGCTAGTAAACATTATTAAGAATAAAACTAGTGTGAGAAGGTTTATCACATTCTTCATTAACCCTACATTGTAATGGTCTATGTAAGGATAAATCTTATGTGTTTTCAGTTGATGTCATCAATTTCTAAAATATTATACCTATATATTTTAAAGAAATCGCACAATTTCCATTATCATATCAAACAAGTAGTTCATGAATAAATAAGTGACACCATGATATAAAAACCAATGATAAAACATTAATTAAGGAAAAGTAACTTGAGAGACTAACTATCATGTTTTATATTAATAATCCTATAATAATTTATAATGATATATTTTTTATAACATTTAATAAGTGCCATCATATACAATGATGTCTATGTAATAATCTATGGTATATTGAACATTGAATGTGTAAACTATGTCAAGGCCTCTGGAATACCATTTTATATTCAATTTCCTAAAATAAATATAATATGATATAAATTATTTTTTATAATAGTTAATATTTTATCAATATAATATTAAAATTATTCATTTTAAAACATGATTTAAATAATAAAAAACTTGTTTATTTTAATTTTCTATTGGTGTGGGAACACCTACCATAATATAGACACATCCAACATGAAATACATAGAACTGTACACAATTACACTATTTACCTAATAATTTTTATATGAAAATACTTCCATCCATAATGGATCCAATGGCTAGAGAGTTATACATCACCATTTTTCTTGTATGAGAGTTCCCAGAAATTGGAAATCCATTATTATTTTCTATGATTATAGTGATTAATTTATTAATATTTATTAAAATTAAATAAACATAGTGGAGGAAAATATTATCCCGTACACCCAACATCACCATCGATGAAATAAAAAAAATGTAATGTATAAAATTTATAAACTATCTTATGTGAGATACATTGACGAGTTGTTTTATCAATTATTGTTCATATGATATAGATGAAGATCAAAATGTGGTAGTCAAAATGAATCCCTCCTTTGTGTTTACATATATTTTGATATTGAGTCACTCATCACAAAGGTGGACTCTCCCTTTTTCCATGGAATGATGGTGTCTTACATAGAAAAAGAATGTAAAATTGTTATAACAAGGATATTGCAAGTTGGATTTTTTTAAAATCTGTATGTGAATTAGATTTCTTAACATGTTCAAAAATAATGGATTGAGAATACATAGATTATTATATTTTGGAGTTAATAATATGATTATTACCATATATATGGAAATAATTTTTTTTCTGAATGGTGAAATCATGGAATTATGGGTTGAGGATGATAAAGGTTGATGATGTTATGAGTTTGTTTGGTCACACAAAATATCCATTCATTATGATGGTGATGTGAGTATTATGGACATTGAGAACATTATTATTGGAGGTTCAAAATGTTTCAATAACTATTTATTCGATTTATATTGAAATAGGGTGAATATGTTTTAGTATGTTTGGATAATATGTAAAGGATTTAATTTGATTAGAGAAGGCTGGTTTAGACTGATGTTTGTTTTGTTTTTTAACGCAACAACTTTTTTTGAAAAATAAAAGTTTCTAATTTGTGTAATCTATTTGGATATTAAAATCTTGGATAAAATTTGGACCCCCCACATAGATATATATATATATTATTTATTTGGAGTTTAATAACATGTTCTGGGAGGAAGAAATATTGAAAATGTAGAAATCCCCCTCTATATATAAGATATTAGGGAATCTTTTTATTTTTTTATAAAGTTAGATATTTGATAAAGTAATGAGTCATCAATGTATTATGTAATTTATTTTAGTTGAATTTTTTTATTGAAGGTAGTCAAATTATCGATATGTAAAATAATTTTTTAGATATTAAGAAGTGGTATAATATAATTATAAATATCATTAATATACAAATAATATGTTAAAATTGAAAGCTACTGGCCATGTATATATACCAAATTTTATTCAAAGTTGTTTAATTTTTTTGAGAGCATAAAAATTTAATATATTTGGTTTTATTTCTATATTTAATAAATTTAGAAGAGGTAACAAAAATATGAAAAAATTAACCAATTCGCTTATATTCTAGATAGTTGATGAGAAGAAATGTAAGATTTATAGGATTTATAATTTGATCCATATAGGAATTTTATAAGGTTAATGTCCACGCCACATAAGAGATTATTATATTGATTTATCATCCCAAAATGAGAATCATCAGTGTAAATAAAAAAGGGACATTCACTTTGGGATTTTCAGTAAAGGATCAATTGAAAAAAAAATTGTATGATTCATTACATGAGTTAACTCATCCAGTTATATGTCACAACTATATGCTTTTGAGATAATGGATATGATCATTCTAATATTAAATATCATAAAATTGTTATACTTACAGTGTTTTAATATATTATCGGTGTAGTTTTAGTATATCAAGAAATTGACTATGGTCACCCTAAGAGATGTTTCCAATGAGGCTACATGAATCGTTAAGTTGAATTATTTGTGCTTGATATCCCTGTGAAAATTCATTAGGATAGTAAAATTATAGAATTTAATAACTCTACTTGACTCATATTTAATGAAGGAATTATTTCAAGATTTGTGGACTATAAAAACGATGAAGTTGAAAATATTTCATATGATAATTTAGTAGATGGAAATGGTAGATTTCATAGAATTCCCATATTTATAAAATTAAAAATATTAATTGTGATATTTTATTAATAGTTTACATGATGAAAACAATACATACTTAGAATTATGTATGATTGAATAGTAGAGTTTGTGAAAATGAGATTACATGGGATTTTCAATATCAAATTATTAAAATAATATCCTAATTGGTATTATTAGTGTTTTCAAGGAGATAATTAGAAGAAAAATTAATCAAAAAATAAATTACTAAAATATATATAAGTTTAGGAAAATATAGAAAGGGATTATGATCATATTCATCACATTTGGTTTATAGGAAAACATATTATGAAATAAGAATACGTATCTTTTCATAGATGGTTCTTGAAGCAAAAAAGTAATACTACCTCCACATATGTTCTATAAGAAGAGGATTGAAATGATAAAATTCCATTAAGGAAATACCATTATCCTATGAATTATTTTTTGTGTTGTGATATACAAGAAAATATTTATCTACACTAACACTAAAGTCTAAACATAAAGAGAATGAGTGATGAAATTATAGATTTCAAAGATGAATCTACCTGGATTAGATGATTCAATAGTAAAATATTTCTATGTTGATCATAGAGATAAACAACCATATATATAAATTATTAAATATCTCCCAAAAAGAAATTTTTTTGAGGATAATAAGAGCGAGTTCCCCTAGGATCATTAGAGTGAGTTTCTAGAATCATGAAAAGGTAGTTCTACTAGGGTGAGGAGTGACCAAGCCCAAAACATTTTAAGAAAGTTATATTTTACATGGATTGACAATGAATCAAATTTTATCTACTAGTCTATAACATTAGTTTATTTTTCACATTGACTCATCATCAGCTTGTGATTCATGTAGATGACCATTTTTGATGAACCAATTAAAATGTGCTTTCCATTTTAATGTTTTACATTATTTCATATACTTTTTACATTGAAATATTCAGAGTGATGGGTAGAACATAGTCCCTATCAATTCATGAAAAAACATTCTAATATAATAACAAATGAGTAAAATAAAAAGATTAATTTGGGAGATATCATAATTCACTCCTCCCAGGGTGTTAGAAGTTATAACAATTGGTATTATATAAAAGAGTTTACGACTTATTTTTCGACATCTAATTTTTTTAATGTGATAACAGAGATTATCATTGTAAGATAATTTTTAAATTATGTTTAAAGTAAAAACACTCATTGTGATACCGTTTTTGTGATATTAAAGAATTTAGAAGTTATATATGAAAAAATAATGAAATTAGAGGTTCTAAAGGTATTATCCTTACTGATTGGTGAATAATTCCAATTATTAAAAGGTAATAAGAAGAGTAATAAGAATATTAAAAATCTTACAATTACAAACTCTGTGAATATGGTAATCACTACTAAAATTATTTTTAATTATATTTATAATAATGTTTCGGAAGATACATAAAAATATTAAAACTAGAAATAGAAATTTTTATTGATATAATTATAGACTCAAATAATAATATTGTAATTACATCTTGTTTCCATGTTATAGGTTATTCATACAATATCTGTGATGATATATAATCCTTATATATAAAGGTGGAACAATGGGGAATCATGCATGAAGTAGACCCTGGATTTATAGAATATATATCTATAGAGAAAACAATTATAAAGAGGGAATAAGTGGCTATAAATGTGGAAATAATGAAAATGGGTGAAAAAATAAAGATGTAAATTGATTTACATGAAGAAAAATTCACAAAAAATTACAGAATGGACATGGAGAAAGATATGAAATCAAATATTAAATCTATTAACACACTACATGAAAAGATGATAAAATATAGAATGAACTATTATTCATGAATAGATAAATATCTTCCCAAATGAAAGAGAAATATTATTAGATCGAGGAATTTGATAAAAATATTTTATCCCCATGGTGGATCAGAGAAACAAATTCCTTTCACAAGATCCTCAAAATTTTAAAAAAGTAATGTTAATATTTGTAATTAGTGGAAATAAATATAACATCACCAACAATAGATGTAAAGGCTCTTAATAGAAGTTGGTAAATAAGTTTTACTTATATGGAATATTGGGAAACATAATGTTTTTTTTGTCGGCATTCACAATGGATCAATGGAGGTATGAAATCTAATGCAACAAAATCCCAATAATTATGCTACATTAGGATGCATATTCTTTGTGAGTGATGTTTTATATTCCACTAACCATAAACAAATTTATACTGTATAAACAGTGAAATGAGATAAAAATATTAGTAGTAATTACCCTTTTATTATGGAAATTTGAAAGTGAAAATGAAATAATATGAAGGTTTTTATGGTGGAAAACAGATTTACTATTTTTTAGGGAAAATACAGAACTCAACCCTGGGTGTGATAAGAACAAATACTGTAATAATTAATGGATCCCTCATAGAGAGAATGAAATTTAAGTGAACTAAAATTATGATTACCCAAATATAAATAAATGTTAAGAGATTTTAAATTCAATTTAAGAAGACATGTAAATAGCTTGACCTAGTCATCTTAAAAATCACTCCACACGGAAATAGGTGAAGGTTGGTAGAAAATTATTCCCTTAGAGGATGAATTACAATGAATGATAGAATAAAAATGAAGTAATGGATTAAACATTCACATGTGAGAATAGTTTAACAACCAAGATAAAAATCCAGAAAATTAAATTAAATTATCCTAAAGAAAATGTCTTAGATGATGTTTTCCCTGAGAGGTGTCATTTAATGGAGGAAAACATGTACATCTTGAAAGAAATTTTGATGTTAATTATTTTTCACCTTGAAAAATCATAATAATCAACTTGAGTATATATTAAGGTACCCATATCACAAATAATTTAAATATTTTTAACAATTATTGGAAGTGAAACTATCTTAAGGGATAATATTAACTATGGGTTGTGTGTGAGGTCAAATTAGAAACATGCGACAAAATGTGTCCGCATTATTGAAATTAAAAAATGATATTAGGCCTAAAATTAATTCCTAATTGGGTTTACAAAATTATATGACACAAGAAGTGGTGTTAATAAACCATTTTTTCCTACATAGAATCTACAATTATATAAATAATATCCAAATATAAAACAACCAATTTTCATATCATAATTTAAAGTTTTAAGTGGTATTTTAATGAATATTTTAAACAATAATTTAGGTCAAACCACATCTAAAATGGTTTATAAACACTAAAGTAATTATATTGAATCTTAAAGTGAGTATTATAATTTTTTCCTTGAAATTATGGTTTCTTCTACTATTAAATAATGTGGTATCAATTTTTTTTTCATTTTGGATTATATAATATAAAAAATTAAATTTCTTGTCCATTAAGTAGTGTCCCCATATTGATGAATATCTCAATAAAAAAAGATGAAATTAAAGGGGAGATTTTGATTATCATTTATTATTATTTAAGCCTCATATAGTGAAATAAATTCCTGAATAATAATGAAACACATGCATTTCAAGTTATATCAAAAGTTTAACATGAAAAGGTTTTATAAGTTGATTATTAAAGTGGTATGACACAAACACTAATTAATTTATAATTTGTTTATTTATGGTAATGATTTAAGGGTAACTAAAATCAAAATATTGGTTTAAGAGATTAAATAATATGAGGAAACTCAAGCTACAAGAATTTATGAAATTAGGTGAGTATAATTGATATCTATGAGGTTGTTAGAATAATATCGTATTTTTAACATTGAGTTGTGACTAAATAGTTTTAGACTATTTCACAATAGATCAATGTTAAGCTGTAATTCAAATCACTAAAATTCTTAAGAGAAATTAAGTAGTTAATAGGAGATTTTTTTTATCTAGATAGTGAAAAATCCCGAACAATTTTTATTTGATAGGTGATATTATAATTTTTTGGGTATGTTTCTCAGAAATCAACATTCAAGTGTTTTTTCTCACTAAGGATATTAAAATATGGTGGAAACAAATGACATTAGGTATTGGTATCAAGTATTAAATCATTAGCATCACTCTTGTTTAAAGAAGATGGAAATTTAATCAATTTTTGGTTGATATTGAAATTTCTATCAACCAGTGGTTTATAGAATTGATTGATTAAGTTCCATTGCTTCTCCTATAGTGATTCTAAGTGGAATGTGAAGAGGATAAGGTTTAAAATGTAATTCATGGTATACCAATATCAACCTGGATGGAAAAAAGATTCACAAAGTAGGGAGAGAACAAAGTCCTTCTTTTTGGATCTCATATATTCATAGAGTATATAAATACTATTTGGAGGAACCATTTTTAAAAAATGGAAGAAAATAGATATGTAAATCTATAACTCTATATATAGGATTATTCTGTTAATTATTTTACTAAAAAATGGGGAGTGTAACGGGAACCCCTTCCCTAACAGAGTTAAATTATATAGGAGGATAAATCATGAATAGAAACATAAAGAAACCCAAAGGTGAACAATTTTAAATTTAATATTTTGATAGAAAATACCCCTTTAATTTTATTAGAAAACTAGAAGAAAATTGGTTAAAAAAATATAAATCTTTTGAGGATCATGGATAAATAGGGAAATAGAGAGATATCATCTCTTCAAACATGAATGTTCATGGATTTTATGATAGTAATTTCAACAAAATCCAAAGTGTGGAATGATAAAAACCCAGAGGTTGTGAGTCTGGTTTTATTTACTATATGTAAATCTGTTAAATTTATTGATAAGATCATGAATAATTGATTAATATGGAATGGAGTTATATAATGTAAAATCCATAAGAATATGGTAACTAAATATATTGAAGAAACATTCAACACAAGGGTTTATTAAATACCGGTAATAACAGGTTTATAATGATAATTATTGATGAATTTATCAGTTTGTTTGGTGGAACATTGTATTCATACATGGTGAGGGTGATGTGAGTATGCGTGATCTTGATATATTTGGATGTAGGGGTTTATTATATTTGAGAATGTTTTTATTATATTTTTAACAGGGGTGTGTGATTTTAAATATGTTTTTAGAATACCTGATGGTTTTAAATAGGTTACAAATGGCTGGTGTGAAATTACATTTTGAGATTTTGGAAGTGGAATCATGTCTTCAATAAATGGAAAACTACTCGTCGAAAAAGATTTTTATTTCTCAATTTATATAGGTTATTTAGGCTTACCTTGTATATTTAATATTTTATACTAGTTTCATAATATATTGTGGATGAAAAAAAACAAAACTGTGGTATAAATCACCCTATTTGAGTAAATTTTTATTGATTTTATGTAATAATTTTTGAAGATTCAAAGTTGATAAGGTATGGAGCTTATATGAAGCATGTTACATATTTATATTAAATATGTTTTCAAAAATGAATCAAATTTTTGGAAATGGAATACCTTATGAAATATATTCAGAAGTTTCTGAAGTGCATTGTGTTGCATTTGTTGTCAATGAGGCATGAAGTTGTCTTAGAATGAATGGATGTCAAGAATTGTCAAGATGTGAATGCCAATGGTTGTGATGGTGTTGGTGAGGAAAGGAGAATGGCCATGATACTAAGAGGCATGTCACTTAGGAGATTCACTAAGTGGCATAGGAGATGTGGTTCAAACATTCTCTAGTAATATCTGACGATTGTTGATCTGTTCTTAATGTTCCAAGAACTTGTATCAACTGGATACAAAGTCACAACAATGATAGAAGACCATGAATTGTTAAGAAAATGCATGAGGAGATGAAGATGATCCATCCACACCTCCTAAGTGGATGAAGTGAGCTGAAGAAGTCCATGCACTATCACTTAGTGCATGAGAATTAGAAGAAGATCCAATTGATCTCTGATTAGATCAATGAAGCACATTGAATAAGTTTATGTGATTCAAGAGCTCGGTTGATGAAGAACCTTCGGGAATTCCCTCCTAAGTGAAGATTATTTGTTTAAGAAGAAAGGAGGAATTCTAATGAAGAAGAAGAATAGAAATGTGGGAGAAGAGAAGAAATGGAGAAGAAGAGTTGTGGCACATGGCATTTTACACTTAGTCCTTATACAAAGTACTTAGTGTTTAAGTAGGAAAAAAATATGCCACCAAGGGCCAGCCTTAAGGGTTCAACCCCCAAGGCACATGTGGGCCTAAGGCACCACGCCCAAGGGGGGATCCCATGTGTCCAGCCCGAGAGGCAGGGGGGCCGTGTGTAAGCCCCGGGCCACGCAGGGGATCAGTTCCTGCGCAGCATGGGCGCCTGAGCGCGCACCCGAGGTGCATAGTGGGCGCTAGAGCGCGCCCGCGGAGGCAAGAGTGGGCACAGAGCGCGCCCGCAGGGAGAACACGGTGCGGGGCGGCACCGTGTGGGGAGAGGATTCAACTGAGCCGGTTGGGGGAGCGCTTAGTTGATAAGGCGCGGCAATTCCTCTCGCCGATTCGATGTGGGACGCGGAAATTTCCCCGGGAGAAAATCTCGGCCGTCCGAGCCATCGCGCGCTTTATCCACGTCGCACGATCCATCTCCGCGGTGATGATCTAATCCTGGCCGTCGCGCATCACGATCCGACGGCCGTGGCTCGTCTTCCACCTCGAGCTCGAGCCGAAGCCACCCGCGAAGCCGCCGCTGAACCAGGAGCCTCCCGAACGACTATTTTGAGTTCCCGGCCACCTCCGAGAAAACTGAGACCTCCTTTGTGATCGTTAGGCCATAACGAACTCATGCATGCATTAAAATGTTGCATGCATGCATCGAGAAAGAATTCGGACTTCAGCCGAGGCAAACGGAGTTGCCGAGGCCACGTGTGTTCGTGGTATGCATTGACAAGTATTAAAGAGGCCATGCATTCGTTCCAAAATGCATGCACGTGAAGGAGGAAAATAAAAAGGAAACCCGCGTGAACCGAGGAGAAAGTTCAAGATTTGAAAAAATCTTGAAGATCCGAATATTTCGGGGATTTGAGATTTATCCCACGCGGATGTTTTGAGGATTCTCTGCCTATAAAAGGAGAGCCCATGCTCTCGGTGTTGCTTGCTGATGAACTTGAAAGAAGCCCCGTGAGTGCTCTGCCTCGCGAAGATTTTGAAGCCCCCGCGCAATTATATTTGCGCGGATGAGTTCCTTGCGTGCAACTTCTTTGCGCGACAAGAAGGTTGGATGAAGTCCCCTGCGCGCTAATCATTGCGCAGCAGGAAGTACCCAGGGCCACAGCACTTTGCGCGCCCGTGGTTGAAGCCCGAGAGCTTGCGTGCCCCGCGGCTTGGTACCTTGCGCGACTGCGGCTAAAGAGCCTTGCACGGCTGGCTTGCGCGCCTTGCTCCCTTGTGTCATTGCACTTGCGCGGCTAAGCTACACCAGAGGACTTGCGCGCCTTGCCACTGCACCCTTGTGTGGCTGTTGAAGAAGAGGAGGTCGTGGCTCATCAAGCACTTGCGCGCCTTCATATGGGTAGTAGGAGATTCGGGTGATAAGAATTATACACCAAGTGTGTGTGTGCTAAAAGGAGAAAGCACCCTCGCCGTGGACAGTGTGTGTGCATAGTGAACAAGAAGTTGGCCGTAGCCATTTATGTGCAAGAAGATGTGAAGGCCAAGTTTCAAGTGTGTGCAAAATGAAACAAGTGTGTGAAAAGAGAGGAGTTGGCCGACCCTAGTGTGTGCACTAAAAGTGTAAACACCTAGAAGCAGAAGAAGAAGGATGCCTCACACTAAAGTAGAACACACATTTAAGTGTGTAATCAAAAAGAATAAAGTGTGTGAAGTTTGAGAAGTTGGTGTGTGCTTAAAGTGTTACACCCTTTGTGGGTCTACTGCACCAAGAAGAGGAAAGGGAAAGTGCATGCATGCATGCATGCACGCGCACACTGAACAAGCTTAAATCAGTGGTGTGCGTTTGAGTTGACCAAGACTGAATGTTCTTGAAGAATATTTTGAGAAGTCCAGGAACAACAGTTCTTGAAGATATTGAGAACCCATGCTATCAGTGCATGAAGATGAAGAGTTGCCATGCACTCAGTGCATGAAGTAGAGTTGACTGAGACTGGACTAGACTGAAGTTAAAGACATCATTTGTCTGAGTATTCAGTAGTTGGAGAGAAGCCAGGTCATCCTTAGAAGAAGGTGATAAAGCCTGAGCAAGACGAGAAGACCTGATCATCACAAGTGATCAGAGGTACAGAGCAAGGCCAGCAGTCTTTATCCCAGACTGCTGAAGATACTTGAAGAGCTGAACAAGAAGAAGAGCTACTCGTGTGACTCGAGGAGCCAGGAGAAGACCCTGTGGGACTCAGGGAGAAGAAGTCTTCAGTGGGATTCTGGAGCAGGCCAGTGGGACTCTGGTAACACTGTGTGAAGCAGTATAAAGACCCTCCTGTGGGACTCAGGAGAGATACGGTGGGAAGCTGTATCGACCATTGAAATTCTAACAAGTTATAATGGGAGAATCCATGCTGGGAGAGCATGGCAAGGATGTAGGCCTTTGGTGCCGAACCTTGTAAATCCTTGTGTCCTGTTCCTTTTCATTACTGCATCATTCGGGAAAGGTTGAGAGATACAAGAAGAGTGGATCGAGGTTTTAACCAACCATAGAGGATTAATTGATAAGAATCAATTAGTAAAAAGTTTTTAAGGGATCACTGATTCACCCCCTCCCCCTCTCAGTGATTCACACTGATCTGGGCACTTCAATTGGTATCAGAGGGAGGTTGCCTCTAAAAGATCCAAGGGAGTCTTTATGAAGTGCAGATTTGAGGAAATGAGTGACCAGCCTCAAATGGAGATATCTTCCAAGACTCAGAAAAATAGAAAGAAGAAACAGACCAAGAAGATAAAGAAAGCCTGTCCTAGCTGTGATGAAGTTGGAATAATGAATGATCTTCAGAGTGCACTCAAATATCTTCAGAAGACAGTTCCCATGGAAGTGGCAAAGTGTATAGCAATAGGCATCCATGATCTTCATGAAGAAAAATCACAGTTAGAAGAAGAATCCAATGCAATGGAAGATTAATTGGCTAAAAGGGTTGGCATAACCAACACTCTCAGAAAGCTGGTGAAGGCTAAAGATGAAACCGTTTCTCTTTGCAATGAAAGATATGAAGACACTGCTGAAGAATTGCAAAGAAGCCTTTCTGAGAAAGATTTCTTTAAAATAATGGTCAGAGATGTTTTCCATGCACTGGAAAAGAGGCACAAAGTGTCAATGAATGTCAGAGATGCTCAACTTGAAGACAAAGTAAACAGGGTGAAGGAGTTTGACAATTCATTGCAAGAATTAAAGAAGGTGCATGAAGACCAGATGAAACAACTGGTGGAGAATTGGGAAGGAAAGCTAAAATTGGTTGAGGATGAGAAGAAATCCCTCAACATGAAATGCTTTGAACTGGAGGTGATATTGAAAAATATGCAATCACCCAAAGCTGAAGCCTCCCGGTCAGCTGAAAGGAGAAATGTTGCTACTCAAGTATGCTTTGAGAAGGATGATTCTAGAAGAAAGACATCCTCTAATGAAAGGGAAACATCTTCTAAAAAGAAGGTACCATCCATACCATCTTGTACTCATGCTTCTAAAAGTGTTTCTACTAAAAGTGCAGGATGGAAGAATGAATCCAAACAAGTATGGATGAAGACAGTGAAGAAATAATGCTCTCCTAAAACAACACAGCAAGTCAAGAAAAGTACCCAACAATCAGAAGGACTGAAGAGGTCAAGATTTGTGGGTCAGTGTTGGTGTTGTAATAAGTATGGGCACTGTGCAAAGGATTGTTGGTACAATCCACTAAATGTCAAAGCACAAAGGAAGCCCATGCCAAGGGGGAGCAAGCCAGAAGGAAATAAGCAACATTCACAGGTCCAGAGACATCTGTTTACTGCTAACAGATTTGGATTACTTGACAACATCTGGGATGGTTGCAAAAGTGGTCAAAATAATGATACATGTCAACCTCCAACTGTATCCAAAGCTGGAAAGAAGAAAAGATCACAGAACCTGGCTCAGAAAGAATCCTTGGGAAGCAATCATAAGAAAGTGGAAGAAGCTCCCAAGAAGATGTTGAAAAAGGAAGAGAAGTCCTTGGAGTCTAAATCCAAGAATGGTGAGTCATCTAGAAGGACCACCAAGAAGACATGCTTCTACTGTGGAAAGAAAGGTCATACCATGGATCTTTGCAAACAAGCCATGGAAATCAATAGAAGCCAACTAAACTCAAACAGACAATCAATCCAAAAGAAGCAGAAGGGATTGATTGAAAACAAGTTGCCTAAGAGAGGTAGCTTGACAGAATCAAAGGAACCATGTGGAATATCCAGAACTGAGGCCACACTTCTAAGTGACTTACTAGTCATATGGCCAAATCAGTTGCAACTTGCCAAAGATCTGAAAAGAGCTGAAGATGAAGTTCTGGCAATTGCTAAGGCAAGAGTGAAGAAGAATATTTCACATGAAGATGTATTGAGATCCACACCAGCACCAACATCATTGAAGTTCAAATGTGCAAGTGTGAAGACTGGTGAAAATGGGACATCTCGGTTGAGAGAATCTTCTCAACCTTGTTGTTCACATTGATGAACCAAGGAGGTTCCATCTTATTCCCTTATACTCTTGGTATATACATGTGCTAACATTGCAGGGAATTGAAGATGATGATCATTCTCATCTGGAGGATGGTTTGGACAGAACAGAGTGCACCCCTTGAGGGGGAGCAAATCTAAAGAAGATGATGTTCTGAGATTAATATCATCTTAAGAAAATGGATGAAAGGGGGAGCTTTATCTTTTCACTGAACTTTCTAATGTGTTTTGTGAAGTATGTGCAGGATTCAGCAATTCATTGAATATCTGAAAAAATTCAACCCCTAAGCATGATCTCACATGTTTACAGTGAATGTGGACAGAATTGAGTATCTTGGTTACATCACTCTTGTTTTCTACACCGGGTTAGCCCAAGTAGACTTAGAGTTGATTTACTAAAGGTTCTTTGCTAAAGAAGAACATGTGGCATCATCCCTCTCTTAGTGATTTTCAAGAAGATACTATTCAAAGGGAGGAAGATATTTTTGAAAGTGAACCACACCACACCTTTGCATTTGATTGCCAATAAGGGGGAGAAATATTGGCACACATATTGACCCATTCATATGTGGTGAAGAAGTGTATTGACAACAAATACAAAGGGGGAGATTGAAGTGAATTGTGTTTCATTTGTTGTCAATGAGGCATGAAGTTGTCTTAGAATGAATGGATGTCAAGAATTGTCAAGATGTGAATGCCAAAGGTTGTGATGGTGTTGGTGAGGAAAGGAGAATGGCCATGATACTAAGAGGCATGTCACTTAGGAGATTCACTAAGTGGCATAGGAGATGTGGTTGAAACATTCTCTAGTAATATCTGACGATTGTTGAGCTGTTCTTAATGTTCCAAGAACTTGTATCAACTGGATACAAAGTCACAACAATGATAGAAGACCATGCATTGTTAAGACAATGCATGAGGAGATGAATATGATCCATCCACACCTTCTAAGTGGATGAAGTGAGCTGAAGAAGTCCATGCACTATCACTTAGTGCATGAGAATTAGAAGAAGATCCAATTGATCTCTGATTAGATCAATGAAGCACATTGAAGAAGTTTATGTGATTCAAGAGCTCGGTTGATGAAGAACCTTCAGGAATTCCCTCCTAAGTGAAGATTATTTGTTTAAGAAGAATGGAGGAATTCTAATGAAGAAGAAGAATAGAAATGTGGGAGAAGAGAAGAAATGGAGAAGAAGAGTTGTGGCACATGGCATTTTACACTTAGTCCTTATACAAAGTACTTAGTGTTTAAGTAGGAAAAAAATATGCCACCAAGGGCCAGCCTTAAGGGTTCAACCCCCAAGGCACATGTGGGCCTAAGGCACCACGCCCAAGGGGGGATCCCATGTGGCCAGCCCGAGAGGCAGGGGGCCGTGTGTAAGCACCGGGCCACGCAGGGGATCAGTTCCTGCGCAGCATGGGCGCCTGAGCGCGCGCCCGAGGTGCATAGTGGGCGCTAGAGCGCGCCCGCGGAGGCAAGAGTGGGTGCAGAGCGCGCCCGCAGGGAGAACACGGTGCGGTGCGGCACCGTGGGGGGAGAGGATTCAACTGAGCCGGTTGGGGGAGCGCTTAGTTGATAAGGCGCGGCAATTCCTCTCTCCGATTCAATGTGGGACGCGGAAATTTCCCCGGGAGAAAATCTCGGCCGTCCGAGCCATCGCGCGCTTTATCCACGCCGCACGATCCATCTCCGCGGCGATGATCTAATCCTGGCCATCGCCCATCACGATCCTACGGCCGTGGCTCGTCTTCCACCTCGAGCTCGAGCCGAAGCCACCCGCGAAGCCGCCGCTGAACCAGGAGCCTCCCGAACGTCTATTTTGAGTTCCCGGCCACCTCCGAGCAAACCGAGACCTCCTTTGTGATCGTTAGGCCATAACGAACTCATGCATGCATTAAAATGTTGCATGCATGCATCGAGAAAGAATTCGGACTTCAGCCGAGGCAAACGGAGTTGCCGAGGCCACGTGTGTTCGTGGTATGCATTGACAAGTATTAAAGAGGCCATGCATTCGTTCCAAAATCCATGCACGTGAAGGAGGAAAATAAAAAGGAAACCCGCGTGAACCGAGGAGAAAGTTCAAGATTTGAAAAAATCTTGATGATCCGAATATTTCGGGGATTTGAGATTTATCCCACGCGGATGTTTTGAGGATTCTCTGCCTATAAAAGGAGAGCCCATGCTCTCGGTGTTGCTTGCTGATGAACTTGAAAGAAGCCCCGTGAGTGCTCTGCCTCGCGAAGATTTTGAAGCCCCCGCGCAATTATATTTGCGCGGCTGAGTTCCTTGCGTGCAACTTCTTTGCGCGACAAGAAGGTTGGATGAATTCCCCTGCGCGCTAATCTTTACGCAGCAGGAAGTACCCAGTGCCGCAGCACTTTGCGCGCCCGTGGTTGAAGCCCGAGAGCTTGCGTGCCCCGCGGCTTGGTACCTTGCGCGACTGCGGCTAAAGAGCCTTGCACGGCTGCCTTGCGCGCCTTGCTCCTTTGTGTCATTGCACTTGCGCGGCTAAGCTACACCAGAGGACTTGCGCGCCTTGCCACTGCACCCTTGTGTGGCTGTTGAAGAAGAGGAGGCCGTGGCTCATCAAGCACTTGCGCGCCTTCATATGGGTAGTAGGATATTCGGGTGATAAGAATTATACACCAAGTGTGTGTGTGCTAAAAGGAGAAAGCACCCTTGCCGTGGACAGTGTGTGTGCATAGTGAACAAGAAGTTGGCTGTAGCCATTTATGTGCAAGAAGATGTGAAGGCCAAGTTTCAAGTGTGTGCAAAATGAAACAAGTGTGTGCAAAGAGAGGAGTTGGCCGAACCTAGTGTGTGCACTAAAAGTGTAAACACCTAGAAGCAGAAGAAGAAGGATCCCTCACACTAAAGTAGAACACACATTTAAGTGTGTAATCAAAAAGAATAAAGTGTGTGATGTTTAAAAAGTTGGTGTGTGCTTAAAGTGTTACACCCTTTGTGGGTCTACTGCACCAAGAAGAGGAAAGGGAAAGTGCATGCATGCATGCATGCACGCGCACACTGAACAAGCTTAAATCAGTGGTGTGCATTTGAGTTGACCAAGACTGAATGTTTTTGAAGAATATTTTGAGAAGTCCAGGAACAACAGTTCTTGAAGATATTGAGAACCCACGCTATCAGTGCATGAAGATGAAGAGTTGCCATGCACTCAGTGCATGAAGTAGAGTTGACTGAGACTGGACCAGACTGAAGTTAAAGACATCATTTGTCTGAGTATTCATTAGTTGGAGAGAAGCCAGGTCATCCTTAGAAGAAGGTGATAAAGCCTGAGCAAGACGAGAAGACCTGATCATCACAAGTGATCAGAGGTACATAGCAAGGCCAGCAGTCTTTATCCCAGACTGCGGAAGATACTTGAAGAGCTGAACAAAAAGAAGAGCTACTCGTGTGACTCGAGGATCCAGGAGAAGACCCTGTGGGACTCAGGGAGAAGAAGTCTTCAGTGGGATTCTGGAGCAGGCCAGTGGGACTCTGGTAACACTGTGTGAAGTAGTATAAAGACCCTCCTATGGGACTCAGGAGAGATACGGTGGGAAGCTGTATCGACCATTGTAATTCTAACAAGTTATAATGGGAGAATCCATGCTGGGAGAGCATGGCAAGGATGTAGGCCTTTGGTGCCGAACCTTGTAAATCCTTGTGTCCTGTGCTTTTTCATTACTGCATCATTCGGGAAAGGTTGAGAGATACAAGGAGAGTGGATCGAGGTTTTAACCAACTATAGAGGTTTAATTGATAAGAATCAATTAGTAAAAAGTTTTTAAGGGATCACTGATTCACCCCCTCCCCCTCTCAGTGATTCACACTGATCTGGGCACTTCAGTTTCATAATATGTATTGGAAGATATATAATAGACAAGGAAAATGTAAAAAACAAGAACTCTTATCTCCCAGTATATAAGTAACATTTTCAATAGTCTCATAATGTTTTTGAAAGTGTAAAAATTTCATAAATATGATTTTATTACCATGTATACTATATTTGGAAGATTTATCCCAAATATTGAAAATTAATATAAGTATATTGTTTATTATCATATTATAGGAATATGTTTAAAGGTTACAAGATTTAGTTTTGGAATCATACTCAAGTTTTATAAGGATGGGAATGCATGAATTAAGATATAAATAATACATTTTATTCATCCCATCATAAGATTTATTGATGAAAGTCATAAGGGATATTTCTATTTTGTGTTTATCAAAGTACCATATTGAAGATAGATCCCGAGAGTCATTTCATGGGTACATTTAGGTGGTTACAGATAACACCTGTGAGGATCAAGTGATAATGGAAGAGATATTTTTGGGATTAAGGAGGAATATTTTGTAAAATTTTGAGTTATTTAAAAATATAAAATTTACACTTGTAATGGATCTGGTAATTGAATAAGGTCACACCAAGAGTTCTTCCACAAGAGTCTTCATGCATGGTTGATTTGAGTCAAAAATGCCTGATATTCAAGTGATGATTCTTTATGATAGTAAATCCGGAGAATTAAATGATTATTAACTAACTATATTTGAATAAGGAAGTCCTGCGTTATTTGTAGAGCCTCTATATTAAGTTCATACAAATAATTTATATAGTGATTTGGTGAATTAAAACAATTAAATTAACAGTGTTTCCATATTAAAATATGAATAATATCTCATGTGTAATTAAAAAAAACACATGAATAAAAAATGTTAGATTGAGATTATAGAAACATAAATATGGGAGATCTAAAAACCTATATTATAGTTGGTATTCTATATTCGAATATTAAAAAAATATCATGATTGATATTTTTTTATTTTAGAAGGAGACTAAAAAGAAAAAAAATGATAGAAATTGTTCATATAGAAATATATAAGATTCAAAGAAAAGTTATAATGAGAGTGTGATCATATTATTCACATATTTTTCAAAATAAATTAGATGAGTAAGAGATTATGGAACTAATTCCATTTCTGGTTTCTAAAAATAAAGAGTAATACAAACTCGACATTTAGACTTCAAGATGAAAAGATCAAAAAGATATATCCATTGTGTAATTATATTCATATATAGAAAAAATTATTTATGCTGCGATATTGTGGAAGGTAGAGTCTCAATACTCACATTGATATATTAATTCCACTTAGAGTTGAAGAAGAGCAGTATAGAAGACATACATTTAAAAGAAGAATATAACATGATTTTGAATAAAAAATAGTTAGATATTTCTATGTTGATCATTGAGATACCCACATTCCTATAAATATTGAAGAAATTATCCATATTATTATTCTAAAGAGAAGAATATGGAGTTACCATCAGATTATTAGTGAACTTTTCTAGAATCAAGAAAAGATAGTATGCCTTGGGTGAGGACTAACTGAACCAAAAACATTATAAGGTAGTGATACTTTTCCAGGAGTGAGAGAAAAACTTTTTAACCACTAGACTAGTGACATAATGGATTTTTCACATGAACACATCATCTATGTTTGATCTAAGGACATAGTTATTTTTGGTGAAAATTTTAAAATACTTTTATACTGTGCATGTTTACTTTACAAAAAATTAGTGCATTTTCTCATTAATGATCTATTTTGAGTGATAGGATGAATATAGTAACTATATAATAAGATATTGATATGAAAAGAATAACAAATGAGTAAATGGAAAAAGAATAATTTTGGAAAACAACTGATTCACTAACACACCCCCAGGGTTTCTTAGGTTGTAATAGGGGAAAAATATGTTTATAAAATCCGGATCATGGAAGGATACTGCATTAAAATTTAAATGTGGAGAGGAAATATCCATCACTTTAAGTTATATGTATTATTTAATGTCTTGGAAATTCTGTATAATTTTTTCTAACTATATGGAATTATTTTGATACAGTGAAATCTGACGGAGCGCGATTTCAAGGCCCGGAGTGCTTGGAATGATCTGTTGAAGTTTTCTTAAAGGTTTAGTTAGCGCAAGTAAGCAGTTTTCATGAAAAAGTGGAATAAGACATAAAATATTACTCATATCAGAGATCCAAGGGAACTGTTGCACTCAGGATGGCAGGTTTATCCTAGGTGTGAGTTAAGTTTAGTCGGTGCGGGCCTCCTGTGAGAAAACCCAAAAATGACATAACCACAAATAAAATAATTAAATAAAGTTATTTTATATTTCAAATTCTTATAAATCACAAACGGTAACTCAGATTAAAAATCCAAGAGCACTGCTGAAATCGTGAGGGTATGATTTATTTAGGCACATACTAACATTGGCCGGCGCCGACCACCAATGAAAGTTAGTTTTTGGCCGTATATAAAATAATTAAGTGACAATTATATTATTGTAAAATCCATAACATCTAAATGGTATCACAGATTGAAAATATGAGAGTATCATTGGGTTAGTTGCGACATTTTTCACTTAGTAAGAGCCTAACCTTGACCGTTGTGGGTCAAGGGTGACTGTTAATAATTTTCCAAACTTTTTTTGGGTACGTTCATTAAAAGCGCGAGCGGTGTTTTGTAACTTTTGAACCGAAACTCAGAATTGAAACTTGAGAACACCGTTGAACTCGCAGTACAAATATTCTCTTATGGAGATCTTCACCTGGACCGCAGTAGGTTGAGGGTGGAAATTAGTTTTCGGACTTTTCATGGGAGATAAAAAAATAAACATGATTTATTTTTTTTTTGAATTTTAAACATCCCATTTGAAGAATGATGGTGGGGAACACATGAGGGTGGTCTGGAATTTAATACTGGGAATTAAATGCCCAATTACACCAAATGTGTAACCACATTCCACATTAATTAACAGAATTTATTAATTCAGAATCAATGAATCAACTTTAAACTCTTATATTTCTCCAAATTAAATGCACCATCATAATTTAATCAATGTACAAAATTTAATTAAATTATTTCTTATTCTTATATAATTCGAAACCTCACCCCTCACGGGGAAAGGGAATTGGAAAAAGAGGATAGATATTTGGAGACTTGGAATGATCTTTCTCTTACAAAGGAGATCCTCCAATGAAGAACGAATTCTGGAATCGAAGAATGAGGAACCGATCTTGGAGAATCTTGCGGGGTTGAAAAACACCTACGTAAATCTTCAACGACTTCGTCTTCTTCCTCATGGCACCTCCATCAGAAAATAGAAGAAGGGTTTTTTTAATATGATTTAATTTATTTATCGATTCTTCATATTCTAGTTTCTCAACGACAATGCCCAAACTAACATGGCCATCGTCCCATGCATATACCTTGCCTCTTATCTTCTGATTCTCCATGCGTTGTTCCTGCATTCTTCAACACCAAATCCTTAATGATGCTAGAAACAAAATATTTTGTTGAGCGCGACAAATGGACATGGAGCCCTCAACCCAACAATCATGAATATGCGATCATTATATTTTTCAGGCTTGGAATGAAGCCGAAATGGCTCGCGGAAGAAGGCAGTGGCCGACACCTAGTTGGCTGTGAGGAAGGAAGGGTAGCACGTGTCCATGCCGCCAGATGATGAGGAAGCCACGACCCGTCGGTCACGGTGGGGTAGGGTGGCGGCCGACATCCGGCCAACCGCGTGGCAAAGCGGCGGTGCGCGTCCGCGCCGCCAGAGGAGTAGGTGGCCATGACCACTAGGCTACAACGGAGGCCAAAGAGCGGTTGGCTGTGCCGGCTACGGTGGAGTTGCAGCGTGTGACAGCGTCGCTGGGAGGAGGACCAGCTAGAAAACTGGTCGACCATTGTGGTTCAGAGGGACCCGCTCGCGTCCCATAGTGACTTGGAAGAGCCTAAAGGTGCTGCCTGTTTCCATTTCGAACGGAAAGGGGATGCTCTCCCATCAACGCCAGCTTAGACGTACTATGCCACCGGGCCGCCCCAGTGGGCCACGCCGGGCCGCCCCTTCGCGGGTCGGGCTGGACCATGTTCTAGAGGTCTGGGCCCACTGCAGCATAGGCCAACCGGGCCAAACCCGAATCTGGCTTGGTCAACCTGAACCAGTTCGGGTCGGCCTAGGCCGGGTCAGGTCAGGTCGGACCAGACCCAGCCCCATCTGGACCCAGTTACGCCATTGTGGCCAGAACTTATGATCCAGACATCCATTTGATGAACCATCTACAGAACTAGAATACTTATATCGAGTCATTCCTATTGGTATTATCCAATTAAGTGTTGGATAATGTTGGATTAAAACTAGGTTGGATTACAACCGGTTTGGATAAAACCCCGAATTCAATCAGGCCCTTGTGGAAAAAACACTAATAACATACAGACCGAGTGTCTAATTGACGCATCATCTATTGTGTGGGGTCTCTTATGATGTGATGGACCTTAGGGATACTTCTTTGTGGATCTTCTTGGTGGTTGATATATGACCTATGGATTGAGGAGAAGTTCTCCCAAATGTGCTATTAGTGGGAATCTAGGGGCTGATAGTGAGGCAAAGGTTGGAGACAGATCATACTGAGGTTAGTTCCCTATCGACTCTGGGCGGGTCGGATCCTGTGTGGGTTATTGCGGGGGTTAGTACCTATATATCCTGTGTGGTTCGACGCTCAACAATCATGTGTGGGTCAGCACATACTGATCTTGTGTGGGTCAGATCTCGTGTGGGTCAGTGCTAAGCATTCCTGTGTGGGTCAGCACATACCGATTCTGTGTGGGTCAGATCCTTTGCGGGTCAGCAGAGGTTAGTAACTATCGACTTTGAACAGGTCATATCCTATGTGAGTCATTGCGGGGGTTAGTACCTATCTATCCTATGTGGGTCAGACTTCGTATGGTCGGCAGCAGTGCCTCTTGACAGAATAAGATGATATAACTTCGAGACTAATCATCTGTACTCCGATAATTCACTAATACCTAGTTTGAGGTGAAACTCTGTTTGATCTATGAATTTTACCTTCATTGTACTATCTTCATGGTGATACCTGTGTGGTAATTTTAACTTCATGGTACTATCTTTGTGGTGTTACTTATGTGGTACATTTACCATCATTGTACTATCATCATGGTGACACCTGTGTGGTGCTTTTACCTTCATGGTATTGTCTTCGTGGTGATACATGTGTGGTTATTTTAACATTGTGGTACTATCTTCATGGTGATACATGTTTGGTACTTTTACCTTCGTGGTACTATCATAGTGGTGATACTTGTGTGTTACTTTTCCCTTCATGGTGTAACCTTCATAGTGTTACCTGTGTGGTACTTTTACCTTTGTGGTATTTAATTCCTCATGTATTAGTTGTGTATATCTTGATAACTTAGGTGTATGTATGGAAATATACTTAAGTATATTTGATGTCTTTCTTTTTGGATTTCCTTTGTTGAACTTTAGGAGACCTACAGGGTCTCGGGGTCCCAACTGAGTATCGTTATACTCACCCCTACATGGGCTTCGCCCGCACCTTATTGTGTCTTGTGGAGATGACTTACAACATTGATCGAGGCTGAGGGAGCCAGGAATGGACAATACACAGAGGTAGACCATTTGGTGTGACGTGATGTAGGGACTACTAATTGTGAGTTATACCTTCCCTTTATTTAGGATCCATGGTGGATGAACCATCAGCTGATTTTCACTTTTTAGTTGTATTTGTACTTCTGATTTGTACTCGTACTTTCAGTTGGGCTTTTATTCAATCCCCTTTACTTTCAGCACTCTTTTTACTACATCAGTTTACATAGTGGTTTCTTCTTGTTGCATTCTACTCTATGTGTTTGTTCTGGTTTAAATTAAATGCCTTCCCATTTTAGTTATACACTTTCTAGGGTAAGTCGCCTTCCCCTAGCCTATGTAAGACATGATTTGGGTAGTCACGACATGGGCCCCGGTTGATGGGTCGTGACAAAGTGGTATCAGAGGAGTTCGATTCTACTAAAGAACTAGGACTCAGATCTTTTCTTTGCAGCAATAGTGTTAAGTGTTATGTATGTGGTTTTCAGTTCAGGGAGTCTTGTGTTGGTGTGGTGGTTGACGTATCCATACACCAGGACCCTGAATTCTGATTTAAAATTCAGTGCATGAAAACACTGATTACGTGTGTTTTCGAAAAGTTTTTTGTTTTTATTTCTTTAGAGCCAGCTACCAGGTATAACATAATGACTGTGGAACACCTATTCCTTATCAGGATGCTGCCACATAGTCAACCATCTAGGATTCCTGAGAGAGTACACGATGATGACCCACCAAACGACGAGGCCTCGGTGTAGGGCCCTCTGACGGCGTTAGCACCTTTGGGTGGTGTACTAGAAATACCACTACCCATTGGACGAGTGTTTCCACTAGCCCCACTAATAGAGGATGCATGACAACTGAGTCTATTGCATGAGTTCCAGCTGCAGAGGCCACCAAGTTTTTGAGGTGAGATATATTCCCAGACAGTTGAGGGCTGGCTGGAGGCTAGGGATATAGTTTTCCACCTAGTTGAGACACCAGCCGATTAGATGAAGATCCTATCTGCTAGTTTTATCAGTATGTCACCATGATGATGATCCACAAGGTGATGAGGCTTCAGTACTTTATCTATTTCCCGAAATGGTACCTTCAAGTAGTGTTCCTGCTATATCACTACTCGTTGGCCAGTTGTTAAAACTGGCAGTACCAGTAGAAGGCACATGTAGCCTTAGTTCATTACACATGTTTCCGCATCAGATATCCATCAGGTTCCAAGGCAATCCTGAATCAAAGGTGGTTGAGGACTGTCTTGAAGAGGTTTCTAAGAGTTACCTAGAGCTTTTATAGCTTCAGTAGGATGACATGTCAGTATCTGAGTATTCATCAAGGCGTACCATCCATTACTGGTACTCGATTAATATGACAACATCAGTGCTTCAGGGCTCAGACTTCCAAGCGTATAGTGTTTATGTACATTTGAACCTTTGCAGTTGAATGTTATTTTTCTAAGAGGATACAGCCAGTGAATGTTAGTAGTAGGAAATTTGGAAACTAGCTCCAGTCTCAGAGACTTTGGCATGTAAAAAAAGGTTCTGGAAAAGAAGTGTTAGGGACAGACGAATCTACAGGGCTGTAGACATGGAAGAATATCTAGGATAATAGAATTAGGTGTTGTACATTTCGACATGTTACAAACTACCCCCAATGTGGTCCCCATCAGGTTCAAGGAGCTGGAGTAAAGGAGAAGGGAGTAGCTGCATGCGGTTAAGGAGTGTGACCCAAGGGATCTAGGAATGGTTAGAGGTACGGTCTGTGTTCACTACTAGATGCCATATTAATAGACATAGAAACTAATCATTATTTCTTACCAAAAATATTGTTCAAGACCTAGAGTTTCCAGTTAAGCTATGGACATGACCTTGACATCTGGAAATACCTTTTGGAGGAGACTCGATAATCACACTTAAGACAACTGTGTGATCTGACCCTTGAGGCGAGAGTTTCAGTTGGAACCTCTTGGTGACATCATCGAGGCCTTAAAATGTTAGTTTGGGTATGACTGTACATCCATAGTTCATAATCATATTGACTGTATTAGGAAAAAAGGCTGTGGTTTATCTTCAGTGTTGGGATGGGGTTTTCCTTAGTCGGTGAAAAATGAATCCCAGGTAGCACAGGATAAACTTATACATTGGAGGGTGTGGTCGTTCACTTGTGAGTCAGCTAGCCTTACCCTTGCGGTAGACGGAGTTTTCAGTTTTCAGTTCCCAACAGGAGTAGCTAGAGTTCTTCCAGGACTATGACTTTGAGAGAGTCTATACTCCCTGGAAAGGGAACTTAGTATCAGACACACTCAGCAGGAGGTCTGGTCTACAGCTATTGAGTGAGGCATTAGGGTAGCTAGTCGCGCTGTAGATATCCTTTGTGGATAGAGATGAATCTTCTTAACTCCAGTCTATGACTATCACTCCCCCACTCCTTTAGAAAGATAGGGAGGCGCAGCATGGGGGGAATTGACTATGAGGCTCGAAGTGCTCAGATATCCTCAGGGCAAACACCTAATTAATTTTATAAACGTGGGGAGCACGCCATCCTCTTTAGAGGATGTACAATGGTACCAGTGGCGCTTTCGGAGTAGGTGTTGAGGGAGTTCCATAAGTCCCCTCTAACTGTACATCCTGTTGTGGTGAAGATGTACTAAGACCTCCGACGTCTGTACTAGTGTCCAGGGATGAATAAAGTTGTGGTAGAATTTGTATCATGATATCTCACTTGTTAGCAAGTGAAGACTGCACAGAGTTGGAAGAAGGCTTGTGCTGATAGGATACAGATACCCTTGGATTTCTAGGAGGGGGACCACGTATTCTTGAAAGTATCTCCTCAATGGGTAATATAAATATTTGGACGAGGTTACAAGTTATCACTGAGGTTTATCATTATTTTTTCTGATACTTCAGAGGATAGGTGAGGTATCGTACCACTTGTCTCTTCTACCGTAGTTGGAGATATGTGAACTACCCCTCTCACATCATCGACCATAGTGATCTAGACTTCGATGATGGGGTGATGTTTACAGAGGTTCCAGTGGAGATTGAGGATCAACATGAGCAGGTCCTTCATTGGGGATCAATACCTCTAGTGCACATACACTGGCAGCACGTGGACCTCCAGGAGAGCACATGGGAGCAAGAGACTCAGATTCATGCTCAATACCCTCTTTTGGTTGTTTTTCCTTTATTTTGGATTTCAAGGACATAGATAATTAAGGTGGGGAGAATTTAATGTCCATAAAATTCCATATATTGTTTTTATTTATATGGAATTATTTTGAGACTGTGAAATCTGACGGCGCATGATTCCGGGGCCCAGAGTTCCTGAAATGATTCTTTGAGGTTTTGTTAAAGGTTTAATTAACGCGCGTAAGCAGTTTTCCTGAAAAAGTGGAATAACACTTAAACGGTTACTCGGATTAGGAATTTGAGGGCAACTTTGTGCTCATGATGGTGGGTTTACCCTCGGCGTGACATAAGTTTAGTCGGTGTGGGCCTCCTGTGAGAAAACATGAAAATGTCATAACTATAAATAAAATAATTAAATAAAGTTATTTTATTTTTCAAATTCTTATAACCTAGAAATAGTAACTCGTATAAAAATTCTGAGACCACTGATGAACTCATGAGGGTATGATTTCTTTAGGTAGATACTAAAATTGACTAGTGCTGGCCACCAGGGAATGTTTTTGGTCATAAATAGAATAATTAACTGACAATTATATTGTTGTAAAATCCATAAATTTTAAAAGGTATCTCAGGTTGGAAATATGAGAGTATCATTGGGTTCGTTGGGGTGTGTTTCACTTAGGCAGATCCTAACCTTGACTGGTATGGGTTGAGGGTGACTATTAATAATTTTATGTACTTTACGTTCAGTAAACGTGAAAGCGGCGTTCTGTAACTTCTGAACTGGTGCTCGAAATTGAAATATGAGGACACCATTGAACTCACAACACCAATAATCTCTTAAGGAGACCTTCACCTCGACCACAGTAGGTCAAGGGAGGAAATTATTTTTTGGGATTTTTGTGGGAGAAAATAAACATGCTTTATTTTATTTTTGAAATTTAAACCTCCCATTTGAAGCATGAAGGTGGGGACCACATGAGGGTGGTCGTTCATTTAATGAAAGTTATTAAATGTCTAGTTACACAAAAATGTGTAACCACATTTCACCTTAATTAATAGGATTTATTAATTATGAATTAATGAATCAACATTAAACTCTTAGCTTTCTCCAAATTAAATGTGCCAACTAAATTTAATTAATGTAAAAACATTAATTAAATATTTTATTAAGCTTATATAATTTGGTACATCACATATCACGAGGAAATAGCATTGTAAAAGGAGGGGAGAGCATTTGAGATTTGGAAAGATCATTCTCCAATAAAGGAAATCCTCTAGCGAAGAACAACTTTCAGAATCGAAGAACGAGAAACCGATCTTGGAGCATCTTGTGGGGGTGACGAACGCTGACGTCAATATTCAATGACTTCGTCTTCTTCCTCACACCACATCCATCAGAAAATCAAGGCAGGGGTTTGTTTTTTTAATATTATTGAATTTATTTATCGAGTCTTCATATTCTGGTTTCACAATGAGGATGGCTAAACTAACATGGCCATCAACCTGTGCATATACCTTGCCTAATATCTTCTAATTCTCACTCATTGTTTGTGCGTTATTCAATGATAAATATTTAATGACACTGAAAATGCAATATTTTTTTAAGCGCAACAAATGGACACAGATCCCTCGACCCAAGGATCATGAATATATGATCGTTTTATATTCCGATCATGGAATGAAGCTACAATAGCTCGCGGTAGAAGGCGGAAGCCGACACCCGGCCAACCGCAAGGAAGGACGGGAAGTGCACGTATGCACCACCGGATGATGAGGAAGCCACATCCCATCGGTTGTGGTGGGGTAGGGTATCAGCCGACATCCGGACGACCACATGGAGAAGTGGCAGCGCGCATTTGCATCACCAAAGGAGCAGGAGGCTGCGACCGATAGGCCGCGGTAGAGGCCAAAGAGCGGTTGGGTGTGCCAGTCTTGGTGGTGCAGTGGTGCATGACCGTGCCACTGGGAGGAGGACGGGTCGAAACACTATCCGACCATTGCGGTTCTATGGGACCCGCTCAGGTCCCATGGTGACTTGGTACTACCTTAAGGTGCTGCCCATTTCCATTCCGAATGGAAGGGGGATGCTCCCCCTTTAGCGCAAGCTTGGGCGGACCGAACTTCTGGGCCGTGTCCAGTGTGGGCCGGGTTGGGAAGGACTACGGTCCAGCGGTTAAGGGCCACCGCATCCCAGGCCAACCGGGCCGGACCCGAATCAGTTGGGGGTGACTTGAACCAGTTCGTGTTGGCCCTGGCCAGGTCGGGCCTGGTCAGTCCAACCGGGTCGGACTAGATCTGGGCCCATCTGAATCCATTTACGCCTTTGTGGCCATAACTTGTGATCTTGGCGTCTATTTGGAGAACCATATGTAGCACCGGAATCCTTGTATTGAGATGGTCTTATTGGTATACTCCACTTGAGTTTTTAATAAAGTCATAGTATTGTTGGATTGTATCGAACCCCGAATCCAACCGGGCCCTCAGAGTGGAAACACTAATAACATACAGATCGGGCGTTCAATTGACGTGTTGTCTACCGCGTTGGGTCCCTTATGATGTGATGGACCATTGGGATACATCTTCATGGAACTTCGTGGTGGTTGGGGTACGAATGCTGGCTTGAAGAGAAGTTCTCCCAAATGTGCTATTAGTGGGAATCTAGTGGCTGAAAGTGAGTCAGAGGTTAGAGACATATCATACGGAGGTTAGTTACCTATCGACTCTAGGCAGGTCGGATCTTGTGTGAGTCATTGTGGGGGTCAGTACCTATCGATCCTGTGTGGGTCAGTGCTCAATGATCCTATGTGAGTCAGTGCATACCGATCTTGTGTGGGTTATATCTAGTGTGGGTCAGTGCTCAGCGATCCTGTGTGGGTCAGTGCCTACCGATCATGTGTGGGTCAGATTCTATGTGGGTTAGTGCTCAGTGATCCTATGTGGGTCAGTGCATACCGATCCTATGTGAGCCAGAACCTGTTTGGGTCACTAGTGGTTAGTACCTATCGACTCCAGGTGGGTCGGATCCTGTGTGGGTCATTGCAGGGGTGATTACCTATCGATCCTGTGTGGTTCAGACTCCATATGGTCAGCAGTAGTGCCTCTTGATAGAATAATATAATCTATCTTTGGGACTAATCATCAATACTTCTATACTTTACTAATACCTAGTTTGAGATGAGACTCTTTTTAAACTAATACATTTACCTTCGTGGTATTATCTTTGTGGTGATACCTATGTGGTACTTTTACCTTCGTGGTACTATCTTCGTGGTGTTACCTTTGTTGTACTTTTATCGTCATGGCACTATCTTCGTGGTGATACCTTTGTGGTGATTTTACCTTCATGGTACTATCTTTGTGGTGATAACTGTGTGGTACTTTTTTCCTTTGTGGTACTATCTTCGTGGTGATACTTGTGTGGTACTTTTACCTTCATGCCACTATCTTAGTGGTGATACCTATGTGGTACTTTTACCTTCGTGGTGTAACCATCAGAGTGTTACCTGTGTGGTACTTTTACCTTTGCGGTATTTCTTTCCACATGTATTAGATGTGTATATCTTGATAACTTTGGTGTATGTATGGGTGTATACCTAAGTAGACTTGATGTCTTGATTTGTGGTTTTCCATTGTGAAACATTAGGAGACCTACGAGGTCTCAGGGTCCCTAATTAGTATCATTATACTCACCCCTACACAAGATTCACCTGCACCTTGTTGTGTATTGTGCAGAAGACGCACAACATTGATCAAGGATGAGGGACACAGGACTGGATGGTACTCAAAGGCGGACCATTTGGTGTGACATGACGCAAGGACTAATGATTGTGATCTGAACCTACCCTTCAGGTAGGATCCTTGGTGGTTGATCTAGGAGTTGATTTTCACTTTTCAGTTGTATTTTTACTTTTAAGTTGTACTCATACTTTCATTTGGTCTTGTATTCCATCCCCTTTACTTTCAATACTCTTTTTTACTATAGTAGTTTACATAGTGGTTTCTTCTTATTTCTTTCTACTATGGATGTTTGTACAGGTTTAAAGGAAATTACTTCCCATTTTAGGGATACTCCTTTCCGGTTCTATTCGCCAGCCCCTGGCCTATGGAAGGTGGGTTTGGGGTAGTCACGACACGGGCCCCGATGGACGGGTCAAGACATATTTACTGAAATTATTTCCAATAAATCAAACTCTTAACCTCACAATGTGATATTATCCACTTTGTATCACTGTTCCATTACTTTAAAAGGCCTCATATGGGGGATAATTCATATATGGTATTTATGAAAAAGAAAAAACTCCAAATCACTCTATGTAGAGATCAAATTTTAGAAATATGGAATAACTTTTTAGGGTCATGGTGTTTCTCTTGGAATCGAGTTAGAAGGGTTGGTAATCCCATTTCATGGACCAAAAAATTCTCTTGACAACCCTAGATCTAAAAATACCCCCGTCATAATGACCATAGAAGTTTAAACCTTTCCCTTGTGCTATGATAATATCTAAATAACCCACCACCCTCTTCATGTGATATTTTCCACTTAGGATCACTAAATCATGGAATTAAAAGTCCTTTTAATAGGGGATGATTATCATATTTGATTTATATGATAGTGTGGAACTTCCCAAACTCTTATGGGGAAATCAAGGGGTTTCACCATAAAGTGAACTTTTTGGGTTTTGGTGTGATTCCTTGAATCCATGAAGTATGGTGGTTAAGATTGGTTTATTAACCACATAAAGACTTGGAAAACCATAGGTCTAATGAGATGAGACAACTTCAAATAATTGTTTAATAGAAAGGAAGTTAATTACATCATATTAATATATGTTTCCTCAATATATAAGAATTAAGAAATTCTAGAACATTCCATGGATTTTACAAAAACAATATTGTATCAATCTAGAAAAAAAATTGGTTACAGAATCTATATAAACTATAGCCAAAGAAACTTCATCTTTTTCATCACATAAAATTTATAACATAATTATACCATGTGTAGAATATTTATTTAACATAAAATATTAATGGACCCCTTACCATATAACAAGATCATATCATATAATACAACATGTTCAAGGCATTGGCATGATATCTATATTTTTTACCATATGATTTTTCCAATATAAGTCATATGATTATCCTTATAACCATGCATGCCATACTATTTGTAATAAACTAGTCATTCCACCCCTGAGTGGGGTACTCAAGATGGAATTTGGTAAGGATTAAGGGATATTCTGGATCCCCATGGTCTTATGAATAGAACTAAGGGCATTGAAATTTACTAAGTGGGAATAATTTCTTCAGAATCAAATAATAATAAATGTCTTACTTTTTCTTAGATGTATCACAGGACCACACAATATTTTGGATGAACATGTGCAGAAAATATATTGTACATAGAATTTAAATTAAAAGAAAATATAAATTAATTGTTAACCTAAAATAAAATCCATCCATAAATTCCAAACATATAAAATGAAATGTCCCAAAATGAAAAAAAAGTACTTAGGCATAAGTAAAAAAAATTCCAAAACCCATACACCTCCATCTATAAAACAAGTACTCACTTATTTAGAATCACTGTAAAACTAAAATAAGAAAACCTAAGACCAACCCCAAATGAAACAATATCCACATAAAACATAAAATTTAAAATAATCCTAAGAATTAAATGATAGTATGTATCCTCTTACCACACTCCATGCATAAACATTTAAAAATATTTTTTATATTATTAGATTATAGATAAAATTATAATGATATTAATTCCATTTTATTTAAAAATCATATTAACCACTTATTAAATGATTATTTTGACCAATGTAAAAAATTTCACCTATTTAAATGAAAAAATATTTAATTTTTTTAATACTAGTGGAATCCTTATAAAGAGAGAAATTGAATAAAAACGTTTTTAAAAAGGAAAGGAATAAAATCCAGTCACGAATTACCCTTTTTGGAATAATTGAAACACCCCAAAAAAATATATAAATCAAAAAACAATGGAAAAATCGTTCATTAAATAAATTATTTTATGGTTTTTAAAATCATTAGTAAAGTAATGAGATATAAACATAAAGTGAACACATATATTGTTTTTTGTATAATAAAAATAATCATAAAACAACCTCTAAAAAAAGAAATGGCCTATAATTTTTATAATGGAATTTCCCTTATGATTATATAATTATTTCATATTTATTAATATAATGTTATATATTATAATAGGTTGGGGGGATTATAAGGAAAAAAAGAGACTATTGCACCTACAAGTACTCAGGGAGACTCGATCCTGAGACCTCCTAGGAGACCCCACAAAGGAATAAGAACTATGAAACACCCATGGGAGAGTAAAGTAAAATTACATACTATAGATGTATAACATTATAAAACAACATCATTTTATTATAATAAATTTAAAATTATATTTAGAGACCAATTGTGGCCATATGGTTTTAAATTATTAAAATTTTTGAAAAATATATAACAAGATAACAAAAATATGAAAATATGTATATACATAATCCACTAGAATAACTGCACCCAAGAACCACACTATTGAAATAAAGAAGAATGTTAGTAATCCAATATAAATTTTGAAAATGAATATGCATATCCATGAGATAAATATAATTTAACGATGGATGAATTAAATATGGGATGTATTTATAGGATATGTGGATCATAAATGGCTATTACATATCAGAACATTAGATTAGTAACCTGATCGTTAGAGTAGTAATGTTGTGAATTGTAAAATGAACATTAAAATAGTACCTAACCTATGGAAATTTAAAATAATATTTTTTTAAATTATAAAAAAATGTATCATATTTATATCATACCATTACATCAGTAACGTGATCATTATAGTAGTACTGTTAGGAATATTAATATGACCCGTAAAATAGTACCTCAACTAAGGAAATTTAAAATAATATTTTTATAACTTATAAAATGAAAATGTATCATATTGATATCATTATATATATAAATAAATGTTTTTAAAATCATAAAATAAATGTTTTTATTTTTTATAAATGAGAATGGTTTATTTTGATTCTTATAATAAATATAATTATTTAAAAGAATATTTATTTTCTTAAAATGGATTATTAAATTAATATAAATTTTTATTATAATGATTAGATAATTTAACGAAACTATAAATAATTATTCCATGGGTTGTAAAATTGATCATAATTTTAAAATTAATATTTTTTAAATAAATTTGAAATTTATATAAAAATTGAAATTATCGAATTTATCGGACCATTAGATTAGTAACTTGATAATTTGAGTAGTTCTGTTAGGAATAGTAATATGACCATTAAAATAGTATCTAATCACTGGAAATTTAAAATAATATTTTTATAACTTATAAAATGAAAATTTATCATATTTATATTATTATACAGCAAAATAAATAATTTAAAAACTTAAAATAAATGTTTTTATTTTTTATAAATGAGAAAGTTTTCTTTTCATTCTTATAATAAATATAATGATTTAAAAGAATGTTTATTTTCAAAAAATGGATTTTTCAATTATTATAAATTATTATTACAATGATTATATTATTTAATGGGACTATAAATAATTATTTTAGGGGTTATAAAATTGATCAAAATTTTAAAATTTATATTTTTAAAATAAAAGAGAAAGTTATATGAAAATTAAAATTATCAAATTTATAAAATTATTTTAATAAATTAGAATTTGTGTTTTTGATATAAATGTTGATTAATGGTTTGGTTGAATTGCTTATATTTTTATAAAATAGTTTAAATTTTGTGAAGAATGACATGTGATAAAATATAGTATTTAATATCATAAACTAAACACATTGATTTATTATTCATGATTAATGTAAGAGCACACTAGTTTAAACCCAAACAAAAAATTTACTATATATAGTCATAATAAAAAAAATATTGATAGTATTGATTCAATATAATAAGGTAATGAATAATATATTTTAAAATAACCCTATCCTCCCCATAAAATTCCACCCATTATTTCTCCTTCTCGTCCCACATTATAAGACATGATGTGTTCCCAACTTCATCCCAAATCTCTTACCAAGACTCTACCACAGTCCCTTGTTTTATTTTCTTACCATACGAAAAATTCCATGTTCCCTAATGATCATTTTATGAAGGAAACATTTATGGTGTAATATTCCCAATTCACTTCTTTTAATGTCATTTATTTGTATACCACCTCCTAACCTACATAATAAAAAAACTATAATTTATTTTATATAATATAATTTTATATTTATATTATAATATCTACAATCCACCCATTTATAATTTTAGTTTCCTTTAATAATATGAAACCATTTTCCATATTACATCAATTCACCACCATCACAGGCAATTAGTTATTTTTCCACCACCTGTATCCAAATCATTATTTTTGTATTTTTCCACTACCTCAATCATGGAATATTTAAATCAATTTTTTTTTGTTAAAATGGAATTATTATGTAAATAAAATTTTTCTCACATTTTTGAATGAATATATGGGCCTAATATTAAATATAACAAAACTAGTTCATGAAGGTTGGCAAAATTTCTTAAATGAATGAATTGTATAACACTAACATTTTTACCAAAGAAATAATCCCTATATTGGAACAAGTATGGGTATTTTGAACCATTTAAATTTCAGTAAATACATAAATACAATTTCAAAACACTTATATAGTTTTATTCCCATTTTATATGAACATAAAAAATTATCCACAAGTGATCTGACCTTTCAATCATAGAACAAATGCTACTCGAAAAACAAAATTTAACATTATATATTTTGGAAATAATTAAAAAGAAGATACTAAAATTATAATAAATAGTATATATATGTAAAAGGCTATTTATTGGTCATTTATTAAATTTGATTTGATTATCCAAGACTTTATGTGCATGCCTGAAATGGATTCATACATAAGGTAAGGGACCCCTTCAAATAACACTTTTCATGTAATTAGGGCCATTATCAATCTATCTCAATTTATCTCTATTTTAATTATTATAAAATTATTCTAAATTTAATATATATATATATGTATGTATCTCACCATATAACAAGATTATTATCCCTTCCATTGGAATTGCAACAAATTCGATAAGATCTTTTCTCAAATGAAAGTAATTTCATTCCATGGGTAATTTTTATGTTTATGCTTTAATATTTATTTCATTTATGGAACATATGAGAATATAAATTTTTGATGGGTTCTAATAGTTATTTTTCTAGTGCTTTGGTTAATTGATTTCTCTCACATGGGATTGAACCTAATCCATTATAGGGTTTTTTCAACCGTGGAATATTATCGAGGTAGTTATCCTTGTCTAATGTTTATGTCATATTATATGTTCCGTCTAAATTAACCTATTTACATGATCTTATTATTCTATTTTTTATGTTATTCTACCATGTGATTATTTATGAGACTTTCATTTTATGATATTTGGTTATGACTTTTAAAAAATCTGTTATTATTTGATGTTGTGTTTATTCCCTTGATGGGATTTATTGACAACTTCATCCTTTTATATATTTCCTAGGTCATACTATGATGTTTTAATAACTCATTGGTATATAGGATCTCATTACAAAGAAAAAAAATTATTTTTGTTTCATATTGATATATTATGGACCTAGTCTACCATATACACCAGGCCTCACTATATTCTGGTTGTAATTATGGGATATTTATTTTATGAATCATGTTATTATATATATAAAAGGATTGGATTTCTATAGTTCTATAAGAGAAAGTAATTTTTATTTTTAGATATTTAGTATATAATAAATTAGTTATAACATTAAGTATACATCTATGTATAATAAAATATCATGGAATTTTGGTGAAAAATGGAGTGAGTGGATTCCATGAAATCACAACCATGTCAAGATACTACAAGTGGATGAGACTCTATAGCAGTTATACATATGATAAATAACCATTAAAAGTTAAATTTTGGATTTGACACTTCCATCAACTTGTACACAAAAATGAGTAATTTCTACACACCTAGTTTTATACTCTCGAAGGATATGGTTTAGAAAATTAAGAAACACTTTATGAACAATTTGAAGGACATGAATTGATTGTTAGATTTGAAAATATAATATGGAAGTTACCATGGATATATTGGGATGAAATACTTGAGAATAAAAAGTTATTATTTAAGTTTAATTTATATTTTATTCAAATTATGTTAATTGTTAGTTTGAGTATTTTCAACCCAAATTTACATTTGTATATAGTGAATGACTAGAAACAGAATCAAATAGTGAAATGTGTGGCCTTTATTCATCAATAAAGATCAGGTATGAAATTATATTATTCATCCACACATCTCTTATTATCTTTCATGTTGACAAGAAATATTCAAACACTACTTAAAAACATGAGGGATTAGTTATATATGAGAACCAAGTGGGAAAATTATTATATCCGATGTATATAACTCATACCTAGTCAATTATTGTAGATTGAACCTATCATAGAATATTATTATACATACATTAATTGAGTTTGATGAAATATTGGTCATGGCTTGTCTATCCTTGTATAAATAAAACAACCATTATCGGGTGATGGAGATCATGCTTCACATCCTATGTCATCCTCTGATTTTGTATAATCATAAGCAGGAAGTTGAGTCCCCTTTATAATTTTCAAAATATGTGTCGATATTATATCATTATGAGAAATAATATCTGGATAAAATTATGAAAACAATGGAGGGAACAATTCTTGAAAACATTCCCAGTATGAGGGACTATTCTAACGTATTCCGTAAATAGTTTCTTCGTATTTATCTTGACTAAGAGGTTGAGCTCTCAATTGATCTTATACATATATCCCTACCTATATCCAAGACTCCATATATAATATCCACCATTTAAATGGAATAACAAAATACATAGTTCCTATAGGATCTATTTAAGTGTGTTATATAACTAAGTGCTTCACTTTAGGGTGCATCGATCCAAGTTATCAAGAAAAAGGATAAGTCAATGCACCTGTACATTGAATATCATGAAATAAATAAAATCACAATAATGAAAAAATTTCCCCTAACATGGATATAGAAATTAGTTGATAAAATATATAAGGCCCATTATTTTTATCATGTATAAATTCTATCAGTATGTCACAAATTAAATATGAAGGAGGAAGACATTCCATAGACTGCATTTTTATTAGGGTATACACACTATGTGTTCATAGGGGTTCCCTTCAGACACACTAATTATACAATAAACATTATGGAAATAATAAATATATTATTTATATATTATTTTGATAAATTTTTATAGTCTTTATATATGATATTTTGATACACTCTATGATTAAGGATGAGTATTGGGATAATTTCAATACTCTTTATGAGACATTGTGAAAGAAGAATCTGTTTGAAAAGTAAAATAATTGTTAGTTTTGGATTAAGTATCATTCTTGGGATAGGATATCACTAACAAAGGAATATCTATATACCCTTTAGAGAAAAAGACACTTTATTATTATGTTCGACCATCTTCTGTAATGAAGATATATATTATCCTTGAATTAGAAAGTTATTACCCATGATTTGTGAGAAAATACTCATGATTATAATACCCACCAAACAAGATGACATGAATGGGAGTAAAGGTTTTTGAGACTTATGAATTTGAATAATGATTCATGAAATTTCGAAATAGGTTTATCACTACACTATTAATCATGTTTCCCTTCAGTGAGGAAATATTCAGGGTATATAAAAATTTATCAATGTAGGTATTGGGCTATTTACTAATGAAAATTGAAATAATTGATATCCTATGAAACATTTTAGTTGAATGTTCATGATTAAATTTTCTAACTCATGATATAGAGTTGGTTGCGGTGATATTCACATCAATAATCTAGTACCATTATCTCTATGTGTAGATGTATGAAATATTTACGGGTCATAAAAGACTCAAAAATATATATTCATGTAAAAGGAGCTTAATATGCACCAATATTAATGATGAGCGATGATCAGGGGATATGAATGCTCAGTCCACTACCATCCTTGGATTTAAAATAAAGTGGACAATGCTCTATGTTTAAATGATCATGAAACCATGTCAATGAAAATATTTTGTAAAGATCCAATCTACATAAGCCTGAAAAGAAGGACATGAAGATCATAATGGGAGGAATATCATCATTCTTGTCTAAAATGGTTTTTCAACCATCTCATATAGAGAAGATAAAGGGTTATCAATGTTATTATGTGTAAATTCAGAAGTAGTTTAATGATATAAGAAAATGGAAATAACTGCATTACAAATTTGATAAAGAATGAGTTATAAGATTTGGGTCATGAAAAATTGTACCATAAAATCCTAAAATAAAGATCTAGTTTCTAAAGGAATCAAAGAGGTCAACCCTCTCCACCCACCCAATGAATACATAGATGTATCAAGATCAATAAGAGAACTATTTTTGGATAATATAATGAATGATTTAGGGGAATATTCATTTAATTTATAAGTATGTTAGAAAGTGATGCATGAAAGAATAGTGATTAAGGGTATAATGAAACTATTAACCATACCTATAGAGAAATGGGAAAACATAACCACATAATTTTTAATTGGTCTTATAAATACATCAATAGTAAATAATATTATATAGGTTATGGTCGATAAAATTCTAGTGATTTCTCACTTCATTGTAATTTGATAGGGATTATTACTCAATCAACTTTCTAGAATATACATCAGTGAAGTCATAAGACTACATGGACAACCATTAAAAATTTTATCTGATTGAGATCCATGATTTTCCTAAAAATTCTAGAAAATAATCCAAAATTATCTAAACACTGAGTTGAATTTTATTACAGCTCATCATTCCCAGACTAATGTCCAATCAAAGTAGACAATCTTGACACTAGAAAACATGTTGAGAGAATTATTGTTTGATTTCATGTAATGATGAGACTAATAGCTTCCTCTAGATTATTTATTATAAAATTATAATTTACACTAATGAATAAATATGTCTAAATATTAATTCCTTTATTATTAGAGATATATAGAAACTATGTTCGTTGATTCATTTGGAAAAGTTAGGCTATTGGAACATGAAATTCTTTATGAAATTTTTGAAATGATCAAGACTATTTAGTAGAACATTAGGGATTCTCAAAGTTAACAGATGTGATAGGGTGACACTTTTTGTGGATACATAGAGTATTAGTTTAGAGATAATTAATTCCTCTACATATATCAATAGAATAGATTCATGATATTTTAGAAGAAGGGTAATTTATGTCCCAGTGACATCGACCCCTTTGAGGTTCTTAATCACATTAGATATGTGGATTATCAAATATAAATAACACGAACCATTTCTCAAGTACATGAAATATTCATGTATATCACCTGAGGGAGTACACTCAATATCCTTCACGAGTACTAAATTCAATGGTGTTATGACTGAAATGTATTCTATTTTATTATGAGTTTCTTTAGATGTTTTCGGACTATATTGTAAAAGTTATACACAATAAGACAACTCACCTAGTCGAAGTTCTATAGAGAAACCATATATTGGAGGAGGATACATGGGACCAAGTGGAAGTGATGAAGAATAATTTCACTCCCATTTGTTCACTTTAGTATATAAATCAAAATTTCAACGGTGATATTTCTTAAGGGGGAATAATGAAATGAAGAAGAATTTTATCAATGGGACTTCCCTTATAATTATATAATTGTTTATATTTAGTATTATAAAATTTTATAATTTTGACAATAGATATTATGAGAACAAAAAAATTATAATAAATTATATGTTAAATTAAAAGAGGATTTAATAATTAAATAGATTATAATGGTGTAAAAATTAATATGAAATATTACTAAAATATAAAAATTTATATCTTCATGATCCACTAGAATAAACACACTCATGATCAATATAATAGAAATGAAGAGACGTGTTAGAAATTCAATATTAATTTTGAAGATAAAAATATATATCCTTTATATAAACATATGTTAATTAATGATAAATGAAATATGAGAGTTTTTATAGGAATTGGGGAACCCATATAATCACTAAAACCAAACTATTGGAATAGTAACATAATTATTGGAATAATAATCTGACCATTAGGAATAGTAACATGACTATTTGAATAGAAACCTCTACTATGGAATTGTAAAATAATATTTGGATATCTTATAAAATTAATATATATCTAATTTATATCATGTTACATGTAAATAGGTGCTTTAAAAATTATAACATAAATATTTGTACTTTTCTAAAACATGTATGTTTTTTTAATAATTTTTTAATAAATATAAGGATTTAAGTGATTTTTATATTTTAAATTTATTTATATATTAATATCATGTTCTATAATAATGATCATTAATTTAATGAGACTATAACTAGTTTTTTAGTGGCTAAAAAAATCAATCATAACATAAAAATTGATATTTTTCAAATTAAGGCTGATTTAATAACAAAATTCTATTTATCATATTTATAAAATTATTTTAATAAAATGGATATAATGTTTTGTAATAAACACATTGAAAATGGTTAGGTTTAATTTTTTGTATTATTCTCAAATATATGATATCTTCTTGAATAGAGAAATATGGTAAAATATGTTACTTAATATTATAAGAAAAACACATAATTTGTTTAGTCATGGATGATGTGAGCTCCTACCAGTACAAGATAACATAAATTATATACTAAATGTATTCATAATAATTGATACTATTTATACCCTTAATAAAAAACAATAAACTAATTAATATAATATTCAAAAATAGCCTTATCATCCCCTTATAAATACCACCTCTCACTACCCCTTTTCCTCACACTATAAAAGCATTCAGATTTTCCAAATTTATTCCCTAATATATTCTCAAACCTCTCCCTCACATAATTGTGATTTTTTCTAACAAAAATACCAATTCTATATTCCCTATAGAGTATTTCAAGGTGGTGAAATTTACGAGGTAATAATTTCAATTTACCTATTTGAAATTCATTTTATCTTCATCCTTCAACTTGAATCCATAATATAACATTGAATAATTACTATAGAAACATTTATATATTTTAATGTTATATTTATAAAATAATATCTACCATATACCCCTTTATCATATCGTTTTATTCTTTTAAAATAAAACCATTGAACATATTATGTCAGTTCACAACCGTTGTGGATGATGAGTGTTTTTTTACACTACCACCATCCTGGCTTGTTTAAATTGACATATAATAGTTTAAAATGAATTAATTTTATATATTATATATTTTTCTAACAATATGTAATGTATATAATTCCCTAATACTAAATAAAATGAAACTAGTTTATGATGTTTTTTAAAACCACATAAATTAACTATGTAACATTAATGTGTTTCTTTAAAGAATCATATATATGTTGGGGAAAATATAATTTTATTAGACAATTTAAATATATATAATTAAATTCATACCATTTTATTACACATATATATCTGTAGTCTCATTTTACTTGAACATAAAAAAACTTCCATAAATGGTTATGGAATGGAATCATGAAATAAACACTCCTAGAACATTAAAATTAAATATTATATATCATTGAAATTATTTTAATTGAACATATTGATATTAAAATATTAAATAAATATATATAAAAGGATCTGAATTATGTAATTAATAAATATTATTTAATTATCAATGATGTTAAGTGCAAGTGCAGAATGGATTCTGATATAAGGTAAGGTATCTATTCTGACAAGCCTTTTTTATGGGGTTATGTAATTTATATATCCATCTCATTTTCCATATCATTTTAATGTTATTTAATGATTATAAATTCAATATATATATATATATATATATGTTTTCACATATATTAAAATATTATTCTTCCTTCCATCAGTAGGGAAATACCTGACATATGTTCTTTTCATGATTGCATCAAATTTCCTTCAATGGTTAAATTATATGTTTATTAATTAAGATAGATTTAATTTTTTTCGCATTGAAGAAAGTACATGTTATGATGGTTGAACCCAGATATTTATATAGTGAATTGGGTAATTTTTTATCCCCATGAGACTTTATGTATACATTTAGAGTGTAAAACTAATCCATTACAGAACTCTATCCACAATGCGATATTATCTTGGCAGTTATCCTTGACACGTGTTTTTTTCATGTTATATAGTGATTCAAAATTCCTGTATTTACATGATCTTATGATCTCATGTTCTTTATGTTATGAACCAATTCTATTATTCCTAATCATTCCAATTTTTGATATAATATTTTTCATTTGGACTCATATGTTATGTTTTGATAATATCTTTATTCCATTACAAGGTTTTTTAGATCACCCATTTTTTTATGTATTAACAAGGTTATAAAATGTAGTATTAGGATTATAATGGGATATAAGAACTATCAAGGGAGATTAAAAAAAGTATTCATTATTATTTTTCAACTTGATGTGTTATGAACCTAGTTTTCCAAATACACTTGGCATCATAATATTTGTATGTTATTATTAGATATTTTTTATATAAATTAGGTAATTTTATATTTAAATGTCTTGGGTCACTTTAAAACTAATAAAATCATATAAAGTAAGGAATCCTTGAAATGAGTATAAATAATATCAATTTAATAAGGAGAGAGGGAGATTAAAATAAACAATGAAAAGTAAAAGTACTCAATGGGGGTTCAAAACACATTGGGTGTTGGTACTGTAGTAGTATTGTAGCACTAGAGGCACTGTAGAAACGATGAGAACTATAGTGGTGACAACTTACTGTAGCGGTGGCAGGATAATGTAGTAGTAGTGGGTACTGTGCAGTATTATAGCAGGCGGGTACTATAGGAGTACTATTCATGGAATGGGATTTGGGCAAAAAAATTGGGCCTATAGGCCATGTAATGGGATACAACCCCACTAGGCCTTCAGGCTATGTAATGGGTATCCCTCTACCCAGTTAAAAGAGGTATTTTTTTCTGTAATAATAAATGAGGCTTCAACCCCAACATTTTAAAAAAATGTCCCTTAACAAAGGTAGAGCCAGATGTATTATTTCACAAGTAAGAGTGACACCTGAATTAGTGGAGCGAACCTCATGGAGTCTAAATTTACCTTAGGTGTCCCATGAAGTCCAAAAAATATAGAAAACCATTCTATAATCAATTATTTCATAAAGAAAGTTTAAAAACATCATCTCTTTTGAATCTAAGAAGAAATTTTAAGATGCATTCTACCTATATGGGATGAAACATATCTCATAAAATTATAATAGCACTTCTGAGAATATATATATATAATAAAATACTTATAAAAAGTGTCACTTGAGGATTCACATAAAAAATTACGAAAAAAGCACAATTCCATTCCTTGAGGATGAAACCATGTAACCATATTTTTGGAATCCTTTTTAAATATCACACCATTTTTATAAAATCAACTAAAACACACTCAAAATAAAATAACATTTAGATCCCAACATGACACCACAATTTGTCATCAAAACACATGATATTAATAAATTACCATAAAACCATATTCTAATTCTAAATACCTTTTAAATAAAAATTATATGTTTCATTACATTTAATTAATATAAATTCATCACACTCAACTATAAGATCGTATTTCATTATAAAAGATCACAAAACATTTTTTAAAACACAGTCTTATATTAGAAAACTATATTACCAATCAATATGGAAGATTTACTATTATGTTGCGGAAACTCTATAGAGAGATAAAAAAACATATTCATGTATGTTTAGTTATATTAAATTTCTATAATTTTTTATTAGATATAAAAACATTATTAAAAATTAGATAATAAGAAAAGGATTTAAATTTAAAATGTATTCATGGATCCACCTACCATAAACAATAACCCACAACTTGATTCCAATCTTGTAACAACCTTTTTGACATTCTCAGGAACCTATCCGAACAATAAACATCCTCAAATTAATAAAACCAAATTCTAAAATAAAAATTCCCTAATGGAAAAAAACGCCAATCTTATTTGATAACCCAATGAGATGAAACACATTCTTGATCTCAAAACAATAAAAAGACCAAAAAAACAAAGCAAATCTAATAGAAATATAGACCAAAAATGACTAAAAACCTTAAATAAACCAGTGTATAGACATACCTAAACATAATAAACAACAGGTGGAAATAATATCCCCTCCCTGTACATCATTTACAGGATTTAGGGGAAACCCCCATCAATTAGAACATAGGATTCACATTTAATTAAATTGGAATGTGTAACAACCAAGAATTAGTTATATTAAGTGAACATTAAATAATATTAAAAAAATATAATACAAAAAAAAACTTAATAATTCATTATAAAATTAAAATTTAATATGATATATAATGATTTTTTAAAATTACTATGTAAAAATAATCCAATAATTATTTTTTGAAATTTTCAATTAGAAATATGATTCTTTGAATAATTAATATACATACGCATACTTTTCATAAATAGATAATAAATCTAAATAGAATAGTATGATTTACTTTACAATAAAATCCATAGTAGTATCATTTAGGTCAAGCATATTTTCAAAAATTATAACATAAAAAACTAGTATATAAAATATCTATATTATCTCTAACTTATTTCTTCAAAATTAAAACCATTTTTAGTCATGTCATACTTGATATCATCTTTATAACCTAGGAAAACAAAATATGAAAAAGGTGAGCATATATGCCCTATAAGGGTAATAGAGGGAGATATGAATGATAAAATTTTGACAACAAGGAAAATAGTATACAATAAAATGATCCTATCATTTTCAAACCATACCCTCTATATCAAAGATCATAAGAATATTCCATGGAGTAAATATTAACAATTTATGAGATATTAATCATCTAATAATCAAGGTACATTAACCATGAGATCTTAACAAATGCATATGACATTGATTTTTTGAATAAGTATAAGAAAATAAAATCATTTCCATAGAAGTCAAGGAACATTTTGAAGCCTATCATAGTGTAATATATTTACTCCGCAAACCATCATAGTAGTTAAGGTTCACTCATTACCCCTTCCTAAACTATGTACACTTCCCATTCTATACGAGTTTATCTCATGAGATATCAAGGTTTACCAAATGAATTATTGGGAGATATAGGTACCAATGATCACATAATTAATATCATATATATGGTTACCATTATATGATAAAACGTTCTATATAATAGAACCCTTAAACATAAATGGGTTTCATAAATATTTAACCATAGTATAACCGATGGAAAAGAAATGTGTTTCATAAACATTGATACTTTAAACAAAAACATAATCTATCTAGATAATTTATAAAGATTGTATCCTTAGACAACACCCAAGTTAAATATTATGTGCCATATAAGTCTGTCATCTTAGATTGTAAATTATTTTTAATAATCACTTGGAATGATTAATGAGTAAAATTACCTTTCCATTTTGAAATCAGTTCATTTTTAAAAATATGTTCAACTGTGAAGGAAAACATTTTCATTAGAAAATAATATAATGAACCTGTAAAGGATTATTTCAATAAAAAATTAATTCATGATAGTGTGAAAATCCATTCATTCTATATAATTGAAAAACACATTACTTCCATATTTTTTTCAGAAAACTTACTAAGTACCTCATATAGAAAATGACAGGAAGATTCATTTCGAACCATTTGGTAAAAAGTAAAAAATGGTTATAAAATAAATTAATTTTTTTATAATGTTAAAAATATTATTTAATGTTTTTTTTTGGAAAACATGGATATTGGTGAAACATATTCCATGGTATATACTTAAGCATAAAAAATTTATAAATATTGATGGGATTCTAAAATAAAACACTTACCTCAATTTCACCTTGCATCGAAAAAACAAAAAATTCATACTTAATTAAGTATAATTTATTATAATTCAATAAAATAGTAATGTTAATTATTATAAAATCATATATAGTTCCTATATAATAAATAAACACCATATTTTATCAGTACTTCTATATTAAAATCATCATTTTAAGGTGTTAAATGTTTTGTTTATCATGAGTTTTTCAACTCAGTAATTCTGGTCCATATAAATATATATTAGTTACATCATATACATAATATTAATGATTATATAAACATAATATATATTCAATATATATATATATATAAAGATTCATCCAATAATTATAGATATATTAAAATGAATTATAGAGTTCATGGAGATAGTAGGTCGTACATACACATTAAAGTTGTTTTATTTTTTGATCAATGGAAAAAAGAATGGTAAATATTAAATCACCATTATTGAATAATTATTATATAATATATATGATATATATTTATTAAATCATTACTTATTAACATCCAATTAAATATAAATAAAAAAATCAAATCACTTCGTAGAGGTAGAAGTCCACATGTACACCTGAATGACGTTATCATTTCCGAAAGGATATTATGGTAAGTAGGTATATGTGATATTACACATACGATACTAAAATAATTTCATTTATATAATATATAAACATAAAACCCTTTATAATACCCTTTTATATAATATGGTGGTTAAACATGATTTTTATAATTATGTGGAGAGGTTAAGTCGTACGTATGCATGAGCAATATGTTAAATTATCATTTAATCAAAAGTAGGGTGTATAATGGTTTTTTCATTATCATGATAAAATATAAACATATTTAGGATAAAAAATTTATTATTTTATGAAAAAATATCATATATTTAGATGTGTTAAGGATGAGTGGAAAAGAAAGTGACCAACTAAGGTTATTGTATCTTCCTTGATATGAGTCCTTTTGATGTTTTTAAATGTCTCTAGGGTGGGTATTTTGGGAAGAAAAAAATATTAAGGATGGGGATAAAAAAATTATAGAGTAAATTAAGAGATTATAATCCATAATAAATGATAAAATATACATAAATAAGTGGGGGGGAAGTTCCATTTTATTATTGAGATGAGGAGTAACTTTGAAATTTCATAAAAGGATAAATTATATGAAATGAATTGTGGTGAAACATGCTTCCAAATGGACATGTATTATAATATAATGAATTATATAGATATAATACCATCACATAACATAATATATACATGTTTTGGTGAAATTTATACCTTATCATATTGATTCTCCCTTAGTGAACCAATTTTAATTTTAATTACGGTAATAAATTCTTCAATATTAAAGGGATTGTATTATCACATAAGTGTGTGAAAATTAGATCATAAGTGATCAATTTATTATATTTTAGATAATAAAATAATTAAATTTTATTATTTAAATATTTTTATAATTTTTAAATCATTTAATAAATATTATTTTTTATAAAATATCATTTTTAAAAATTTCAACACTATTAATTTAATTTAACATAAAATAAGTAAAAAAATAAAGTTTTAATTCGAATATCATATTTTAAAAAAATAATTATATATCATATTAACCTATTAAATTCACAGAACACTATAAAATACTCAAATTTATCCACTTTTAATATTTTTAATATCATTTAATTTACTTTTCATATAATTGAATAAATATTGTTTTGGCATTTTGTATAAATTTAAGGTAATTTTATAATAAATCAAAATTAAAAAGAAATGTAAATAATTAATATAATATTATTATAAAAAAATCATATTAATATTCATTCATAACTTGTTTTTTACCTATATGAACGCATAATGGATATTAAAAATAAAGAGAGTGACCGTTTATATCTTCCTCAGATTTAAATAATATATAAGATTTTTTTTTTCAAAAATTAATGTTAAATACATAAATTAAAATAATATGTTGTTATGGGTTGAATTAATTTCATCCAATAGAAATTAGGACCTTATATAATGTAATTATCAGTTATTTGTAATATAGATTAACAAGATTTACCCTTCACATATGGGATAAATGTTACCCTGATTATTATTCATATTGACCAAAAATAAAAAGAGTCTATTTACCAAATTTATACCTACTTATTATAAATAGTTAAGTAATATAATTTAATTAAATACCTATATATGTACAAAGATAATTTTAAATACTAAATTAAAAGCTCTATAAAAATCACTTTTTAGAAGAAAAAAATAATACATTTTTTAGCATATAATTAGATTTATTCTTATATTATACATAAGGAAATATGTTTGGAATATTTAAAAAATTAGTATAGTTAAATAATATACAACTTTAATAAAAATAATTCACCAATTATTAATTTAAATTACTAATAATAAATTCATTTCCCACATAAAAAATTTCAGAAAAAATTATATGACACCCCAAGAATTTAAAAATTAATATATCCAAAAAAGCACACAATATAGAGTCTATGTGAAAACAAAATTTATTATAATTATTTAAACAATATAGTTATAACCTATCCATGAAACATAATGTTTACACTTATATGATTTAAATTAAAAAAGGATTTACATCGTTGCGATTAGTATTTTTTTAGAGTCTAATAGGATCAATATAAATTTTGGTGAATAGTTAATTGCCCCTTATGAATAGTATTGTACCCTTATGAATATTAATAATACAATTTCGAATAGTAACATCACCGACTAATGTATAAATTAAATATAAGAATATTTTAAATGAGTGTCAATGTTTTCAAAAAAAAAATTAGTGTTTGTATTTTTCTGACTAATAAATATTTATTTACAATTTTAAATTATAAATTTTACTTAAAATAAAATTAATTTTCATAAAATATATTCCCAAATAAATATAATTTTTCCTATGGTTTTAGTATAATTTTATGATACCTCAATTAATTTTTGAATGTATTTTAAAATCAGTTTCAAATTTGAAATCTATATTTTTCATGTAAATAATGATTTTATTTACAAAATAAAAATTCACATATTCAGAAATTAATTTTAATAAAATGGATTCCATTTATCAATTCTATAAATACATAAAATGGTTAGGGTTAATTTTTGGTATTTTTTTAAAATACATGAATTTTTGGGGAATAGTGAAATTCGATAATTTACAAAATATGCTAAATAAATGAATTTCCTCATCATGATTGAGTCATGGATGATTTAAATGTCCATTGGGTAAAATCCACATTAACTTATTACAGTATTAGGTCACAATAATCAATAATATTCCTAGAGTTAAGCCAAAATAATAAAATAATGATTAAAATAATAGAAAACCCTCCTCTCCCCAACTATAAAAACCACCCACACTCTTTCTCTTCACTCCTCTGATCCTTAAAGTTTATAAAAGTTAAATAAAAATACTATTACATAGTCCCTCCACACATTTAATACCCCTTTGGTTTACCAAAATACCCAAACCCTTTCCCTTTAGTATGTTCTCAAGTGGGTTATTTCAAAAGCTAAATCCACTTCTTTTCTAATTTAGTATAATTTTAATATATATTATTTTATTATTATCTCCTAACATCATCTTTCAAATTGATCATGACAACTATAGTATCATATATACACTAGAATTATATCATGTTATTATAATAACAATTATCAATATCCTTAATCTTCTACTTTTATTTTATAAATGAATTCATCATCCGGGAGGTTCTAATTTACAGCCTTTTTAGATGAAAAGGATTCGTTCTTCAAAATCATCTTCAAATATATTTATAAAACAAATTAGTGGTTGACATAGATTTTAAAATTGATAATATAAACATTTTTATGTTCTGTATATAACATATTTACATAATACTAATTGAGAAAACAAATTGAGTTTGTTATGATCAATAACTACTGTAATAATCTAAACGATTATCACTAAATGAATTATCTAATGATTCATCCTCATACCATGTAACTGAATGAAATATATAACCATTTAAAAGTATTTATGTTCATCAAAAATATATTAATTCTATTCTAGATATTTATATTCATTACACATGAACTTATATACTCATACACAAGTATGCTAATTATGTAAATCAAGGAAACAAACTCTCCCGAGCGATAAATTTAAATCTTATAACTCATAAAAAAGGGCATAAATGAACATTAAAAAATTATAATATATAAAATAAATGTAGATAATGTTCTTAATTAATTAATTAATGGATATTATTTTATTATCCCAGACTTTAAGGTCGCGTTCAGAACACGTTCAGACATAGGGTAAGGGGTGTCTTATATCACTTTTATTTCAATGAGATTTCCAATATTCACCACTTATTTATTGTATGTGGTGTATTTATAATTATATTTGATATATAATAAAATTAAACAATTTATATTTAATTTATTAAATTATTCTTGGATTATTTTTAATTTTTACACATGTGATGAAATTGATTGCAAAGTAGTAAGGGTTTTCTCATCTCAGTACTATTTTTGTGAGATACTCATTATTCACCACTATTTATTATGTATGGTGTATGTATACATCCCATTAATGTAACATATCCTGAATATATTTATTTTCATGGAATTAGATTTATCATTTTATGATTATAATTTTTGGATAATATGTTTAGATTGATTACAAACTGGTAAGGGATTCCACACGAACATTAATTTTTTCCATCAGGTTATTCTTTCACTATACTTATCCAAATGTAATGTTTATTTATTTTTGTCTAATTATTATATATTATATTTATATGTTATAAAATAAAATATTCAGATCATTTAATCTATCATTTATGATAATTTTATGTTTTAAAATGGTTCCCTTTATAATTCTCCCCGATAAATAAGCCTTATTCCAAGGAAATTCTCGAATTCTTACCCATTTTCATGTGAAATATATAATATGTTTTTAGCCATAATTATACTTCTAAAATTAATTCATTGGGAAATTTTTTGTTACTCAAATATAAATTAAATTTCATTACCTATTTTTTTGGTATAAAAATTTTACAATCAAATTTTAGGACAAATACAAATGATTTTGAAAAATAACTCTTCTTTCCATAGTAAAAAAGGATTTTTCTTAAATTTCCTTAACAATTATGTTATATTTGAATTTTTAACACCTTATTATTTGAATTTGGTGCAATTACATCCTTTTTAGATGTCATGAAAGAGTCTCTTTATTCTTTTAATATTCCAATTTATTATGATTTGAGTGTTTCAAGGTGGTATGAGACATGTAAGAATATAGAATAAATTTTTACTCATGAAATTTTCAATGGTATCATTTAAAACTATCTTCATATATGTCAACATGATTTATTGAAACTTATACATCACTGACATATATCTCTTATTATACCATCAACTATATGTTTTTAATGGTTTATGATTAATTTAATTGTGGATGTGCAAATTTGGTACCATTCATCGATTATAGTTAAAGTATTCAAATTTCAAATGCTAGTTTTTCAATACATATGTTTATGTTATTTATGTTTCATCCTTTTAATATTAGGAATTTATTGGTCTTATTTAGTGATGGGTGGGGGCCTCTATAGGCCCTCGATGCATCAGTAGGTGTTATTAGAAAATCTAGATTGGTCATTACACGTTTATGTGTGGTCTTGGAAGGAGGCCTTGACATTATGGTTATGATTTCATGAATTATGAATTACCTCATTATGAATCTAGTAGTTGATAGTTCATGTGATTATTTTACTAGTTGAATGTAAATGGTTTTGTTTTATAATAGAATTATTTATTCACCTTTTATTACTCCCATATTATGTGTAAATTTATTTCTAATGGCTTGTGTATTTTTAGTTATTCATAATGAATTATTATTTATGCTTCAACTATGTTATTTACCCTTTCTGAGAATCTGATATCACCCCTTCGTAATGATTATTTTACCTAGGTTATTATGTAGTAACCTTTTAATAATATTTCAAGGATGATGTTTATTTCATCCAAAATAATTTTATATTTTATTTTTCTAGTGTAATAAGGGTATCATGAATGTAATATTGTCTTCCAGGACTGCTAAACTAATCGGTCCTTCAGGATTTAATACTTATCATCATGAAAATATAATAAAATAATTCAACAACTCTATAATTCTAGGGTTGGGGTATTATAGTTTTTACCCTAGGAAATTTATTATAATTTTTGAAAAACTAGATTTAGAAATCATAAACTAGTGAAAAAATCTTAAGATGAACTTTACGGATAAACATAATAACATCATAAAATTTTGGAAATTTATAGATTATCTGGGAATTTATAGAAAATACATCCATGTCATGATACTACAAGTGAACGTGGTTCTGGAATAGATGTACCAAGGAGTAACAACTCTAACAAGGTCTTTCGAGCTTGACTGGAGGAATCTTGGTACACGACAACATGCCTTACTGAACACCTGTTTAGAGACTCCTGAAGGACATGTTTCGGATAATTAAAATTTTCATTAAAACCCATTATTATGGATTTGAATATATAATAAAAATGAATAAACTAGGTTGACACTAAGGTGTTTTAGGTTGAAAATATGTTATCATGATATTATATAAATTATTGTACATTTTCCTCACTATGAATATTGTTTCTCACACTATGATTTTTGGTTTTAGTTAATGGTTGGAATCCAAAGGAGTCATGTTAATGTTGGACCTGATGGAAAAGGTGGTAGTGATGATCAAAAGAATGTGATTTTGATAGGAGTGAAAGATATCATGTTAATGCCTAATCTGTTTTCATGAAATATTATTAATAACATATACCTTTAACAACACATGAACCCACTAAAAAAGAGAATAATAGAGTTTTTTAAGAGCTCTAGTAGTGGAGATCATGGAGAAAATAATGCTTTAATTGCATCATTAATTAAATGTGAAAGGATACACCCAATGAAGTTTATCAAAGTAATGGATAAAGGCTTTATGTATGGGAATGAATGATATAAAGTAAAGGGTTTTTGAGAAAAACTTGAAGAGTTCAATATAAGAAAATAAAGCTAATCTTAAAACTTTATATGTAGTAATTTTCATTAAATGTAAGGGGACTGGGAGTTACCCGATTTAATTCCTTATTCTACAGGATATACTTTAGACCACGGAAAGCCCTATGTGAAAATAAATGTATGGTTTTTTTCTTTATTTAGGTTGTATGAAAAATCCTAGTTAAAGTAATGTTTAGTAATTGATCTTATTTCAAGGATTTATATCATATTTATTTGGGAATATATATGGTTTAAGAAAAAACACACCACACATGTCGGGTGACCACCCGCTACATTCAGTAACACCACAGTGTTTGAACCTATAACTGAATGGAGACATGGGTGCAATGACTACCACTAGCCTACGAGAAGTCTTAGTTATCAAAACTATTTTTTGAGTTAAAAATTTTAATGAAAAATGTTATTTTGATTTTAAGGGACTTGTTTTTATCAAATAGATAACATAGGGATTTTAAAATGGGTTTTTATTAAGTGGTTAATGTTATTTTAGAAGAAGTACACATTTTTTGGAATTCTATATGAATTTGTTAAAAATAATAATTTGAGGAATAAATGTTGAATTTTATTTTGGAGTCAAATAAGACTTTATGGTGGACATATGGTGATCTATGTTATAATTGGAAATTAATAGAATATATTGTATATTATGTGATAGTAGAAAATAAATATTTTTTAATTGAGATTAAGAGTTATAGATGTCATTTGGAATACAATATGATCCAATCCTTCTGATTTTGGGGTCATAATCTAAAATTTTATTTTGAAGAATGATTGTAATTTGAAAAATGATCTATGTTGAACATAGATATTTAAATTTGAATTTGAAGATTAAATTTACTTTTCATCATATAATGGTTTGTTAATTTTGGGGATTTATATTATTTTATCCAAACTATTATAGATCCAGTTTATGTATAAAGAAAATAGGAATATATAATTATAAATTTTTGGTATTTGTGATATTTAAAAGTTAAATAAAATTCTTATGGTGTGAAAAATTCACCTTGAGAGTTCATTACTAGGCATATGGAATAAAGTGAAAAATATTGATGCACAACCAAAGGTTGATATTATTATTATGACTTGGAAAGTAATCATGTATGTTTAATTTCTTATATTCTTATTTATATAGAAAATAAATCCCTCAATTCATGGAAAAATAAAATGTTAAAAAACATTATCTATGTAGTTTTCATTTTGAGATATCACGGTTCTTTTAACAGATCACAAGATTTACTGCATTGTGGGGGTCAACATTCTAATGACCATGTTCTTTATCACTCTCTAACAGAACATGATAGCTATATTATTATTCCATGTAAATTTGTTTACATAACACTAATTTTAAACTCTTCTGATGTGTATATTTTTAGTAACCTATGCATTCCCCCTCATATATTTAATAGGATATTTTATTAACCATATTTTCGATCTAGGTTAAAAAAATGAATTTTCAAGTATCAATTATTAACTTCCAAAGTGAAATTTCAAATTATGAGGAAACAATTTATTTAAGGAGGGGAGAATGTCACAACCCTTGAATTTAAAAATAAATATAGCATATAATTCGAAAAACATTGAGTCTTAGTGAAAAAAACACTTTGTTTTTATAATTATTGATATAAGATAGTTATATCCACGCCATGAAACATAATGTTTCCACTTCTACGATATTAATTTCAAAACATAGACAAACACCATTATAATGAGTATATTTTTTTAAAGTCTAATAGGATCAACTTAATTTTTTTTCAAAATTAACTTGACCTTTATGAATAGTAGTGTACCCTTATGATTAGTAATGTTACCCTTATGAATAGTAACCTCACCCATGAAAGTATAAATTAAATGTAGGCACCTTATAAATGAGAGTGAATGTTTTATAAATTAATAAATAAGTGTAAGTATTTTTATGATTAATTAAAATTTAATTAAAATTTTAAATTAATTTTTTTTAAAGTTAGGATATTTTTATGAGACCTTAGTTAATTTTCAAAATTATTATAAAACTAATTTTAAATTTAAAATTTGTAATTTTAATGTAAATAATGATTTTATTAAAAAAATTAAATTCCACTTATTTAGAAAATTATTTTTCATAAAATGGAGTCCATTTTATAATTCTGAACATCATTTAATTGTTAGGGTAATTTTCTTTATTTTTCTAAAATACTTGAATTATTGGTGAATAGTAAAATTATATAATTTATGAAATATGCTAAATTAATTAATTTATGAATCATTATTGAGTCATGGCTGATGTAAATGGCCATTTTTCTAAAATCCCACACACTAATTACTCTTTTAGGTCACAAGATTCAAAACTATTCATTATCTTGATCCAAAAAAATAAAATAATGATTAAAATAATAGAACACCCCTCCTCTCCTCCAGTATAAAACCACCCATCCCTCCCCCCTGTTTACTATGATAAGACTTAAGCATCTTAATTTTCTACCCAAATACTCTTCCCCAGTCACTCCCCACGTACATGATTTCTTTCTCTTGTCAATAGTCCAAAACACATTCCTTTAAGGAGGTTCTCAAAGAGGATATTTAAAGTGGTAATTCCTTTTTATTTTTCAATTAATTTCATTTGAATTTATCTTATTTTATTATTATCTTCTAACCTCTTCTATCAAATTTATCATGATAACTCCAGTATCATATATATACTGGAATTTTATCACATTAATCTAATAAATATTATCAATCTCTTTACTCTACCACTTTTATTTTATAAATGAAATCATCATTCGGGAAGTGCCAATTTACAACCTTTGTGGATGAAGAAGTTTTGTTCTTCAAATTTGTCTTGAATTATATTCATGAAACCATTTAAATGTTAGATACATATATTTAAATTTATCATATAAAATTTTTATGTTTTTTATGTAACATATTAACATAAATTTAATCGGTAAAACAAAATAAGTTTTTTAGGATCAATAACCACCATAATAATCAAAAAAAGATTATCACTAAATGACATATATAATGATTCATCCTCATTCCATGTAAAAATGATATATATAACCACTTTCACTTATATATATTCATTGGAAACAGATAAGCACAATTCTATATAATTATATCAATTCACCATGAACTTCAATACTCTTATATAATTTTGTCGACAGTGAAAACCATGGAAACAAACACTCCTGAGCGATAAATTTGTATCTTATAACTCATCCAAAAGGAAATAAATAAACTTAATAAAATAATAATATATCATATAAATTTTTAATTTTTTTATTGTTTAATTAATGGATATAATTTAATTATCCAGGATGTAAAGTTCAAGGTCAGAACACATTCGTACATAAGGTAAGTGGTTTCTCATCTCACTTTTATTTATAATATATTTCCATTATTTTCCACTTATTTCTTGTATGTGGTGTATGTATAATGAAATTTGATATATATTATTATGAATATATTTATATTTAGGGTATTAAATTATTCAATTTATTATTGTTAAATTTTGGACATACGATTCAATTGATTACAAAGTAGTAAGGGTTTTCCTATCTCATTTCCATTTTTGTGAGATATTCTGTATTCACTAGTATTTATTATGTATGGTGTATATATACTGAACATTGATGTAACATATCATGAATGTATTTATTTTTATGGTATTAAATGTATCATTTTGTTATTTTTAATGTTTGGGAAGAAGTTTCGATTGATTACAAACTTTTAAGGTATTCCTCCTAAACATTAATTTTTCCATTGAGTTATTATTTCACTATCCTTACCCTAATATAATGTTTATTTAATTCCATTTAGTTCATATATATTCTTTTTATATATTGAAAAACAATATATTCAAATCATTTCTTAATTTTTTTAAGGGAATTTTATTTTTTAAAATGGTTCCCTTTTCAATTCTTCTTGACAAATAAGACTGATTCAAGGGAAATTCTCGAATTCTTACCCATTATCATGTCCACTACATAATCTATTTTAAGAAATAATTATATTAATAAAATCACACATTTTATCATGAAAAAAATATATTTTTTTCATTTTTTGTCTTATTAAATAAAAAATTACTTTCATCTTTAAAATCTCTTTAATATTTCCCTCAAATCGCACAAAAATGTTTTATTTATAATGTTTCTTAAAAAAAATTTTTACATGAGTTCACTTTAGTGGGACATCGTTTATGACTCGAATATAACTTCAATGTCATTAATAATTATTTTTTAGTATATACATGCTTATAATATTATTTTATGAAAAATAAAAATTATTTTTCAATAGAAATCTTCTTTCCAAACTAAGAAGGACTTTTCTCATATCACATTAACTATTATGAGATATATGAAATGTTCACCACTTATTATTGGAATTTTGTATATGTACTACTATTTGATATATCATATTAAGAGTATATATATTATCTTAATATTATAAGAGATAATTATTTGAATTTTTGAAGGTGGTATGGGACAATTTGGAATGTTTAAATAATATTTCCCCGTGAAATTTTCAATGGTATCATTTAAATGTATTTTCATATATGTCAACATTATTTGTTGAATATTTTATTTCATTGATTTATATCTATTATGATATCATCTACCATATTTTTTGATGTTTTAATGATCCTTTTACCGATGGATTTACTAATTTGATACCATTAATGGGTTATAGTTAAAGTATTCACATTTAATATGCTAGTTTTCCAAAATGAATGTTTATGTAGTTTATGTCTCACTATTTTCATATAAGGAATGTATTGGACATTGTAAGTGATGGTTGGGGCCCTCTATATCCCCTTTATGAATTAGTAGGTATCATGAGACAAATTAGTTTGCGTTTTAGCCATTTATGTATGGTATTGGAACGAGGCCTTGGCATTGTCATTATTATGTCTTCAATATAAATCATGTGATTACGAATCTATCATGTTATAGTCCATGTGATTATTCAAATAGTATAATACCCATTAATATGTCTTGTTAATGAATTATTTATTCATCTTTTATTCTTTCCATATTATTCTCATATTTATTTTTAATGTCATGTGTACTTTTATTTATTCATCAAGACATATTATTTATTCTTCAGCTATATTATTTACCCTAACAGAGCATCTAAGCTCACCCCTTTCTTATGTTTTTTCACCAGGTTATGAAGAATAAAATTTTGAATGAGCTTTCAAGGATGATGTTTATTAAATCCTATATCATGTTATATTTTCTCATCCCAATGTATTTACTGTATCATGAATATAATCTGGTCTTCCAAAACTGCTAAACCGATCAGCCCTTCAAGATTTGATTCCTTGAATTCATGTCAATAAAATAAAATAATCCACCAGATCCAAGCTTCTGGTGTCAGGGAATTACAAATAACACTTTTATTTTAAAATATTTTTTGTTTTTAATTAAATTAATTTTATAAATAATTAATTCATGTTATAAATATTTATACCATATGTTTTTTATAATTTAGTTGTTACTATTCATGCCCAAAAATCTTATTCATAGGATATAATGGACACATAATTGTTTTACATTTCTACGCAGTTTATTTAATCCCAATTTTGTGTGTAACATAATCTATCATATAAACAATATTTTTTAAAGAAAAATATTTTCTGAAAATATTTTGATGTTACAATATACCCCCTTAAAATTAAAATTTTCCTCAAATTTTTAATGTTTCCAACAAACCAAGGAGGATACTTATACTGCATTTCATCCTAATGTTCCCACATATCTTCCGCAAATTTACTGTTTTACCAAAAACAACATTTTCTAGGTAGGTGGTATTGTTTCATAGAACATTATATCTATGATCTAGAATATCTAATGGTTGTTACTCATAATAATGGTCATTATATACTGTTATGACCACTAAGTTCTTTATATATGAATGATCATGTATGATCTTCCTCATACAAGATACAAGGAACAAATTATGATCATTAGTGAGATTATGTGAAAGTGACAATTGATATGATTTCATCATGATATGTATGGTAATTGAAATAGAGAAATCTCTATTTTCATTATCTTTCCCTTATATTAAACTATCATTACCCTCTTTCAAGTAGATATTCATGGTATCCTATTATCAGTAAATTTAGAGTTTAATTTTTTTCTGACGATTTTTAGCATAGATATTCTCTTATGTTTTTTGAATGGATCAAACATTCTTTTCAAGTTCCTCATCTAGATCAGGTCATAATAAATTTTTTCTCTTACATTATTCCATCATATTTTATTCATTCACATTCTACCATATAGGGACTCATAAGGACCCATTTGAATAATGGGTTAAAATATATTTTTTATGAAAATGACACCAATGGAAGGTGTTGATCCGAACCACCATTGAAATTCATATATAAATACATCAATATGAATTATAGATTTTAAATTTATCTCATAGATGGACCATCTATCTAGGGATGATAATTATAGATGAAACCAAAATCTATATCCAGAACCTACTAAATACTTTACTCAAACGTTGATCTAAAACTTATATCCCAATCACATACAATTGATAGTGGTACACCATGCAGTCTTATAATTAAAAAAATTATAACTAAGTAATCCAGTCAAGAGTGAAATATTCACTAACGGTAATAAAGTGTGAAAAATTCATAATTTGATCAACTATAACCAAAATAGAAATATTAAATTTAGATTTTTTGGGAGTCTGATTACAAAATACATGGTGACTTGTTTTATTCCCATTCTGGTATGCATAATGGTTGTAATATCATCATAGAATTATATCTCACAAACATAACATGCATTAATTATAATCACCAATAAACATAATTTGTAATATATATTTATTCCACCTCACTTTAAATACTCTTTTAAATTACTATGAAACATCTTAAATTATGGATGGATAGAGAATTAAGAACTATGACCTTCATCCATCAGCTCCTTCATCAAATATTCCTCCTAACAGACACAAACATGGTTCTAGAATCATATTATTACATAATAATCCCTTTTGAAATGAGCCACATTTCCCACCTTTAATTTTAGATCAATATATTCGTTCACTGCCACTTTAACTAATAAATAGATTGATTTATAAACCCTCATTTTATAATGTTATTTGTTATCCCCTTTATTCAATATTTTAAGATCCATCATTTGAATTTTCATAAATATCATATCTTTTATGATCCTCATCAAAGATAAGATAGAATGTTATTTTTCAATTAGAGTATTTTCCATATTGTTCACTTTCCCAAGGCGGTAATATATATTCTAGAAATAATATTTAATATGTTCTACCCATCTTCTTTGGTGCATGTTCATCTCATTTTGATTACATATATACATCACACATTTATCTCTAGTATAAATGTCACATATTTATACATAGTGATAATCCCTCTATATCATTAATTTATAAATTACTACAGCAAACTCTAAATCTTTTGTTTGTTAATTTTTCTCATGGAAATTAAGTATTCATGAGAAGGAATCTATAACTCTATTCTTACACATGATGATTCATCCTAGAATAATCTTTTCCACATCACTATACATTATAAAATATTCTCTACATTGGGGTACTGTAAGTATAGATAACCTAAATATATTTATCATTAATTCCGTAAAAATACCCACATTCATCAATCTAAATGAACCTAGGCTCCTTTTGAGTTTTCTTGGTAGGATTATCAAATATCCCTGAAACATTCTCCACAATTCTGTGATAATTGTTAATAAAAAATAAAATAAAACTACAGATCAATGTCACAATGGAGGGATTGGGATAGTGTTAAATAAATTTTGTCTTTGAGAGGTATATTGATATAACATCAAATTAGATTACATGAAAAAATACTGAAAATTTTGGAATTTAAAATTCACACATGGTAAATGTTTCATATATAATCTCTTTAGGGTGTTTAGTATAATTATAAAATGAACCTATTTCCCTTAATTTCTCTTTGAAAATAAAAATCTTCTATAAAGGCTTCCAAAACCTAATCATGGTAATCTATAAAGACTATATTCATTTAATCCATGAAGATAGTGTGGACATTATTTAAACCAAATGGCATAAAAATAAATTCATAGTCTCCAAACCCTGTACAGAATATTGTCCTATGTATATCCTCTTTCTTGAACATTAATTGATGATGTAAAAAATAATGATAAATCTTGAAAGGTATTGATATATTCATAGTTTATAACATAATTAATCTATATGTGGTATATTATATTTTTATTGACAGTGGTCTTGTTAAGTTCATGATAATAAATTAATAGTCTTATAGATATATCTTTATTCTTAATAAACAGAACATGTACACCCTAAGGTGATGCACATGGATGAATGAATACCTTATCAAGATTACCTTGTAGTTTCTTCTTTAATTATTTCACCTCGATATAAGCCATTCTGTATAAATAATCTGAAATATGTGTTGCACCAGTTATGAGTTTTATTGAAATCTAAACTTCATAGATTGGTGAAAGAATAGGAAAATATTTTCTAAAGACATCAATAAAGTTTGTAACAATAGTAATATCTTTAATAATGAGGTTATCTAAAGTAATTTAAGATAAAATAACTTTTAAATATGAATTATTACCCATATAATGGATTTAATTTCCATTGGAAGTTCATTTTTTTCATTTCACTAATAGGCGATCATAGAACGGTTAAAAATGTCAACTACATCATCTCTTCCTTAGAAATTGATGTCATATTAATGTAATAAAATCTGATCATTTCCAAAAATAATATCAAATTCAAATATAATAAGAATGATAATATTTAATGAAAAAAAATTCCAAAATTCATTAACTAGGTATTAATCATATACATGGGGTACGATCATCAAACCAGTAAGAGTTTTTGCAGATAACTCAAAATATAATTTTTATGCTGGTACTATGATTCCCATAGATAATTCTTTAGATATAAAAGAGTTGGTACATTCATAATCATGTATGAAATAATTGTTCTATATTTTATGGTGTGTGTACCTTTCACCATGTAACTATCATATCCCCCATTATAAATAGTGACCGAATGTGATTTCCATTTTTCTCAGGAATTAATATGTTTCTAACATCGAGCATCATCATTAACCATTAAATTTGTGCAGTGGTTAGAATAATAACCATACTAATTGCATTTGGAACATTGGGTTTTTGGTGATACATTCTATGGGGAATTATATATATTCATTTATTTAACTATCTTATTCACGTCACTTCATTTTTCAATTTCCTCATGAGCATCCATTATATACATGAAACATTTACTTGTTCCCTTAAGAAAATTTTACCCTTGTTTCATTACACACATTTAGCATAAATAATTCTCATTTTATTCTCCATATGGTTTTATAGTTGTGTATGAATTCAATTTTTATTTTTCATATAAAAACCATTGGATTGATGGGTTACTTTAATCTCCATCACAAATCAAAGAGTACATTAAACAATTTAATCATTGTTATTGATGTATCCTATGGATAAGGCCCTTAAAAGTCTTGGTTTTAAGACACTGAAGAATTGGACGACCATAATATTAGGTTGGATGAGATTTCCAGAATCGTATAAAATATGTATTTTGAAATTCTTAGCATTGTTAGTAAAAGATTCATCATCCTTATGATTTAACTCATTTATTCCCTTATTTATTATGTTTATGATGAATATGATGAAATTAATTATTTAGAGGTTATCTCTTATGTCCTCCCACTCAAAGGATTCAATTTCATCATAAGCCCTCATGTTCTTGATCATATTCCACCACTAATATACTTCTTCCAGAAAATTAAATACAACAAGAATAAAATTCTATGTTTTTAAAAACTAGTGAATGGAAAATATCATTTCAATGGTATTGATCAATTACTCAGAAATTATGGGATCTGTTGACACATTAAAAGGAGATGTGTGTTGCCTCTTGAAGGAATCAATAGAATATTTCCCCCTACTTTTCTCATTCATAATATCTACATGATTCATATCATGAGAATGTAGTGTGAGCATGGAAATAATATTTTTCATTCCAACACCCAGAAAATTCAGTTTCTCAGCAGGACAATCATTATATTTTCTATTACATTTTGTATTAACTAGATTCCATTGGGTTGTATCCATTAACTAAAACCAAAATTTATAGTGTGGGAAACAATATTCATCGTTTGAAGCCACATAATCATATATAATCATTTATAGGAAACATAATTCATGAAATATTATATTATAAAATCCTAGGTTTACCCTAAGTCATTCATTATAATTACCAAAACATAATAATTTAATCTTATACATAGATTTATCCATAGAGTTCAAACCGTTGTTTTCTCATCCTGGATTCCAAATATTAACTAAACATTCATCTGATACCAACTATAGTAACACATACTTTTCATATATAGGTATTACATCAAAAATAGATTAATAATATTTACATAAAAAAAACAATAGAGGATAGAATCATTTAGTTATAATAACATTGAAATATTTGAAACATAAAAAACATCTTCATAAATATCTACATCATGTACCACTTATTACTTCATAACCCGAACACTACTTGGATATAACATACATAGTACATTTCATTATAACCTTGGTAAAGGAAACATAAGTGATGGGTGACCTGAGATGCTCAGTAAAGGTAAACGATGGATATATCAACGATCGCATAAGAATAACATGAACATAATGGTATAAAAACACAATCTCTACATTTTGAAACCAAACCTTGTATATCAATGATCATAATCTCAGTTCATGGAAAAATTTAAGAATATTAGAAAACATAAATCATAAGATCATCAACAAGCATGAACTGTGAGATCTTAACATAGTCATTAGACAGTTATTTTTGTCTTATATTATATTATAAAAACTCATTTCATTATTATTCAAGAATCATTTACAAGGATATAATAGGAGAATGGGTTCAATTTCCAATCAATCATAGTATTCAAGGATCCCTACATATATTATCATAGTTGATATAGTTCATTACTAAACTATTTTAACTCTCTATTCCAGTCCTATTTATAACATGAGATATCAACATTTACCTAATGAATTGGAGGGATATATAGGACCCTCCACTATCATAATATAATTAAAAAATGTGTGTTCTAAAATATCATAAAATATAAATCATATTATAACCAATTAAAAAAATGGATTTTATAAAAATTTCAACATATAATAACTAATGAATAATAATGGGTTTCATAAAAAAATTTATCTTTCCACCATAAATATAAACCAGCTAGAGAAGGATTAAATATGATATTCTTTGATATTATAAATTTTAATGATTACGTAACATCAAAATATTTTATCTTATATAGAATATTATTTTGAAATAACACCTGCAATAATCATAATGAATATAAACTTTCCAATTTGAAAACACTTTCATTTAAAAAAGATACGCAATTGGAAAACACAATATTTTCATTGAAAATAACCATTGAGTATTTTAATATAATATTAAAAGAAAAAACAGTCATGATGGTAAGAAAATACATTCATGTTTTATATGTAAAAAAATAGTCCTTCCATATTTTTGTCAAAAAATTCATAAAGTACCTCATTTGGAAAAATGAAAATAAGATTTATGTTAAATAATTTTTTAAAAATTTAAAAATTATTGAAAATTATTTAAAAAAACATAGGTTAATGGTAGAAATATTCAGTAATTTTTTTTAAAACATGGATATGGAAGAAAAATAATACCTTATGGAGACTAATTCAAAAACAACATCGAATATTGATGATATTATGAGTAAAAAAACTCATACCTTGAGTTATCCTTTCTTCTAAAGCAATCTGGACTCCAATATAATAAATTAATTTTTATTATAGTTCAATTAAAGATTAATTTTAATAATTATAATATCATATAGGATCCCTAAATAATATTTCATCAACCCCTTTCACCAGTAATTCTATATAAGAATTATCATTTCGGGGTGTCAACTATTTTGTCTAACATGGGTATCTCAACTCAGTATTTCCAGTCCTTGTACATATATCTTGGATACATGATCTCAGAGTTATTAATAATGACATAAATATAATATATATTAATTATATATATATATATATTTATATTCATAAATAAATTTTAGATATTGAAAAATGAATTACACCATTTATAGTTACGGTAGGTAATATGTATACATGAACATTATTTCATTTTTCAATGGATGGAATAAAAGAAAAATAAATATTAACTAAACATTATTGGATAATTATTTAATCATAAATATCATATATATTCAAAAAATTATTCCTCATTTAAATCCAATGATACTTTAATTAAAAAAATGAATCACATTGGTTTGTGGAGGTGGTAGCCCAAGTGCACACACAAATGACATTATCTTTTCTATAAGGATTGGATGGTAAGTAGGTAGAAGTAATGTTATAATTATAGAAGTATAATTTCTTAATAAATATCATAAATAAAAATTAAAACCATAATAATACTCATCCATAATATGTTTTCATTAAAAATCAATTATATCGCTACTTGGAAACGGTAAGTTGTACATATGAATGAGTGATACCTTCACTTATTGTTTGTTGAGAAGGTGGGTTTATAATGGTGTTTTCATAACCATAATATAATTTTAGAAAATTTAGAATTTTTAATATATTAGATTATTATAAATATGATATAATTATTGAAGGAAAAACAAATTATAAATTAAAGTGGTCAGGTAAGGTGATTACCTCTTTTTTGAAATGAATCCTTTATATAAATTAATCCAGGGGTTTTTATTTTTGGAAGATAAAAATCTATGGGATGTTTCTAGGGAATCTAATAAGGGTAATTGGTAGAGTTTACCCGGTCTTTATAACACAATATGGTGTAAATAAGTGAGGTATCACATTCCATTTTTTAATTGAGGTGAGGGACAATTTTTGAATTTCTCAAAGATTAAATTAAAATAAATTCATTCGATAGAAGAATGTGTCCAAATGGAAATGTATATAAATATAAATTTGGATATGGTATTAATACTGTCAATAAATATAATTGAGATAAGTTTTGGTGTCATTTTGAAAATTATCATTTTCATTAATACTTAGTTAACCTGTTTTAATTTTTCCTACAATAATAATTTTTTCAATATTAACAGGTTGTAATGTTTACTTAGAAGGTAAAAATTGGTCCATAATTGTACCTTTTATGAGATTTAAGTCCATATCATAACCACCTAGTCTTATTTAATGATTTTATTTTTAAATAATTTAATAAAAATGTTTTTTGGATAAAATATAATTATTTCCATGTTATTACACTTCATTTAATTTGAATAAAAATATGTAAAAAAAGTTTCATTAAAATATTAACTTTTATCAAAACATTAATATTTCATATTCACATATTTACGTCATTTAAAAATATAAATTACTCAAATTATAAATCTTTTAATATTGTTAATATAATTTATTTTATTATTAAATTAATTCAATAAATACTATTTAGGTGTTTTGTAAGACTTTAAGGTAATTATATAATATCCAAAAGTTATAAATAAATTTAAATCATGAATATAATTTCATTATCCATAAAATTTGTACTAATATTCATTTATAACTTATTTTTTCGTTATGTGAATACATAATGGATATTAAAAATAGAGTGACATTTTGTAACTTTGGTTGATTTAAATAATTTATTAGTCAAATCCATGGTCACTTCTCCATTAAAAAAATAAATTTCGATAATAAGGTGGTAAGGGTATAAATAAATACATACAATAATAATTATAAGGAAATATTCGAGACATATCACTTATATTTAATATAGATTAACCATATTTACCCTTTATTAAGGTGGAAATGTTTACCACACTTACTATTCATATTAATCAAAACTAAAAAGAAGATACATTAAAATTTTGAAATTCATGATTATAAATTTGTAATTATTTTTATATAATTAAACACCTATGTATGGAAAAAATTAATTTTATTGTAAGTGCAAAAAATGTGACCAATATTTATTTCTAGAAAAAATTACATTTTTAACAATAAAATTGGATTTATTGTTATCATATTCATAGAAAAATATTTTTTTCTATTTTTAAAAAATCTGATAAACAAAAAAATATATAAATTTAATTAAAATAATTATCCATTTCTTAGTTTAATTAAATAACATAATATAAATTTTATGCATAAAAAAAATTTTCTGAAAAAAAACATCACTTCAATTTTCAAATGATTTTTATTTAATTTTAATCATTTAATAACAAATGAATTAATTTTATAAATGTGTAGATTACATAGATTTAATTATCTAGTTATTAATATTAATAACAACCAATCCAACAACTAAGTGATAATGGACCCATAATATTTGAATACTGTTATATAATTCAGTTAAACTCGATGTTGCATATAACGCAAGAAATCGAAGAAATCAAAATTTTTAAAGGCCAATATTTCAGATAAATATTATGATAATAAAATTTGAATTATAGTTTTTAAATATTATAATTTTATTTATAATATTTTATTATAATATTTATTATTAAGAATTTATTGTCTCTTAATTTGGTGTAAATAAATATTTGATCATTTGGAGGTAAAAATGGACATTTTTCATAAAACAATATATAAAATTATAATTTATTTCCACTGTATTTAAATACATTAAAATTTAATTATTAATTATTAAAAAGAAATTTATATATTATATATCTAAATATATAAATTTATTTTCTATATAATGATGTCAAGTAGTCATAGAGTAATTATAAAATCATCTTATGCATTGAAGAAACATTTATTGAAAAATAGTTTTAGACATGTTTTGAGAGCTTATTTTATTTTTAATTATGGAAATTCTATGAACTTAATTTATGAAATTTGATTATATCTTTTAAATCATCATAACAAATATTCGATAATATGTTCAAATAATGATTTTCAAAATGAATAGTAAAAAATAATTAATATGGTTAAGGAAACAACAGCTTTACAGGTGGATTAATCTAGAAGGATCAGGGATAAAATGACCTAAAACATGATAAATACCCATTATAAGGTTTTATTTTTTAGAAAAATCTTTTCAAAATAGAATATGATTCATTTTTATGACATTTTTATATGGGTGTTATTAGAGATTATTTTAAAACATTGAAAATTTAAAAGTTTCCCACTTTCCTCAATTATAAAAGGGAACCACCTCCACACATTTATTCACTCCAAAAAACCAATTAATATCATAAAATACATACCAAATTGTATCCAAAAACCCTTTTATTTGTTCGAGAGAAGGTGTTCTTCCCAAAATATCCACCTTATGGTTCTTAATACGAAATATAATAAAAGGTTTGTTTATGTGAAGGTAGTTATTTTCACCATGATTTTTCTTTCCACATATTCATTTACCACCTTAAATTATGTATTAATAAATACAATATAATTACAGTAGTATCTAAAATATAATGATATTTTATTATGCTTTTTTAATAATATTTATCCATCCCATTATCAAAAAATGGGGAAGAAAACCTTCTATCATGTGTACAATAGACTAACACTTTGCGAACCAATGTAATTTGATTTCTATAGCCAACTCACATGGATAGTCATAATTATTGAAATAATGAATAAATTTGATTATGATGATATAATATTTATTATAGAAAAATAATATATAATCTACTTAAACATCCTTTCATCCATTAAAGAAATGATAACATGACTTATGTATATATACAACTTATCATCTCCACAAATCCATGTGATTTGTTTTCTAGGTCTAAATTTAAATAATGATTCTAAAAATATATCTAATGAATACATAATATATTCATAACATTAATATAATTGAAGATATGATGAATGTATATTCTAGGAATAACAATGAGATCTTCTACGGAAAAAACATTCATGATAAAATGATATATATAACACTAAAAAAAATTATTAGATATCATGTTATAAGATATTATAATATGGTCATATATGATATTAAAAATATTAATTTCTTCAGATAATATTATTATAATGTTTAAAACTATTATATAGGAGCTTAAATCAAGCTCAGCTAAATGGAGGTGTAATGTATGTTATTTCATCTCAATTAATATTAAATTGAGACATATTTGATATTATGAACTTATTTAATTTTATGTATACTAATCCTTTTATATATTTTAAATGAAAATTATTTATTAATTAAGTTTATTTTTTTGTTAAAATGTTTTCATTCAACGTGTTATAATTAAAAATTCTGTAGGGATGTGATGATTTATTTTAACATCTCATTAATTTGAGATTTCCATAATTTTTGTTATATGAATATTATAATCCATCCCTCTCAAAAAATATTTATTTTAATATAATAAATATCTTTAAAGAGTTTACATATTTTTATCTAACTATTACTACCTTTTATACTTCAATAATTTTAATAAATGATTAAAATAAAATGTAATTTTATTTCTATTTTAATCAAATATATTTTTATTACATGTATATATTTTTTAAATTTATTTTAAAAGTACCCTTTATTTAACAAATTATTTATTAAATAAATTTTATTTTAATATTTTATTTTTTATGGTTTTTAAAGGAATATTTATAATTTTTTTCTAATGTTTTCTTTTTTTACATTCCTAACAAAGAGTCAAATGGAATTTTTTTAACGTCTACAATATAAACAATATTCCCCTCCATTATATCTTTTTTATGATATTTATATTTTTTTCATGTTTTAAATTTATTCAAAAATAATATTTTATATGAATAATTTTATAAAAAAAATTTAACTCATTTTTTTCCAAAGTTCATGTTTTTATTACAGAACCTATATTTTTGATGCACTGGTGGTCATCTCTAATATATATATTTAATTAAGTTTTCATTTAATTTATTTTGATACACTTAACTTGTGATAATTGGACATTATATTTCTATTAAATATCCAATTTTCTTGTATTTTGGATCTGATTTTTTCAAAAAAATATAAAATTTTATATATGGTGTTTTATAATGAATACTATTTTTTTGACTCAGGAATATCAGGATATACCTATATTCTTTACTCAATATATATATATATTGATATTTCATATAATTTATGAATAGAATTTATTATTTAATATATAAGGAATGTATTATTCCTAATGTGATGGGTGGGTCCGAGTTATAGATAGCCTTTCAATAAATCAACATGTCACATGAGATAAATTAGTGTACTAAATTAAATGGGTTTTCAGATTATACATTCCCATCATCTAAATTGTCTTCATGCACGAGCTTGATGGTATATATATCATGAGGTATGAGTTTAGGACATCCAATATAATCCCCTTTCATTTTTGAGAATTCAATTATTATATTTGTTTATATTATTTTAATTATATTATCGACGGATTCGTTTCTTTCTTAGGTAATTTGATAAAATTTAATTTTATCATTTCATTTATCTATCATTAAATATTGATTATTACTTATTTACACATTGTATCTTCCACTGTACAAAATTCATACTAGGTATATGAGCTCAACATTATTTTTTTACTTTCCCAATGTTATGAAGAATAAAACTTTGATTGAGTTTTATGTATGTATAATGTTTAATTCTATTATTGATTATATTCCTAATGTAAAATGGGTGTCATGAATATATATAACCCAACATGTTAATTATATTGATTATTACCTCTACTATAGATCCCATTTATCCTTGAAAATTTGATAAATTAAACACATACATTGGGTTATTGGGTTTTGGGTAGTTATAGTTCCTATTAGAGGGTAGTTTATTATAAATATTAGGAAATATGTTTATGAAATCGTATATTAGGGAAAATAATCCCATGAAAGACTAAAATAATATTTATAATCATATGAAAATATCAAAAATGTTTCATTAATGATGTGACTATGTGGTTATATTAGTAATAATCACTATTTGGACACTACAAGTGGATGAGAATTTTTCATCGATTCATCTAGGGGTAATTATACCAAAAGATTTGGTCAATTATAAATCGACTATAATTATAGTGCATAGTGAATAAAACCCTACTACACACTCTGTTTTACACTGATTTGGTATATTCATGGGCTAATTAAAATTATCCTTAGAATCCATTATGAAATATTTGAAATTAAATTTACAGTTTATTGTTACACCTAAATAAACATTGTTTATCATTATTATATTATCAACATATAAGTTATTAATTTATGACAAGTGTTACACCTAATTTAAATTTATATATAATTAGTTAAAATTTAGAATACAAAAAATAATTCATTAAATATTATTTTTTGACATAGCACCTATACGAAAAAAATGGTGTCAATATACACAGTCAATTTAGAATTTTCCCTATTGATAATTCTAATACAGCTGATATTGGAGATAAGAAGATCATTGACATGTTATGATGGATGACCTTGTTTATGAAAAAACACTTTAATATGTAAAGAAACATGATTTTACCTTGCATAATACACATATATTCAATGATTTAATGTGATGGAAGACCCCATAATTTAGGGAAAACACTAATGAAGTTGTAGGTGAAAATGGGTTTAGTTTCATGAAAAAATATTTCTATCCTTGGGATGTGATGAAAGGGGAAGTTCTATACCATGAAAATATTTTCTCAAATTGTATAATGATAAATGGTTTTCATTCATCTAGAGTAACAGGAAGGAAGAAGAAATAGAACACTTAGAATAAAGTTCTTTTAATGTAAAATTATTCAAATAATATTTCCCTCAGGAGCAACAAACAGAAATAATGAGAAATGTCTATAGACTAATTAAACATAAAATTAAAGGGTATTGGAATATGAGGATTTCTATAAAAGACTAACAATGAATTATTTTCATTAAATATAAAATATATATAGTAATATTGGCCATTTATATTATGTTCTTAATCAAATTCATCGAAGGGAACCCATTTCTAAATCATTGTCATCATACGATAAAATAATTTTATACAGTAATAAAATAGTGATAGACTTTTATAGGTCTTATTTATTCCAAGAAAATCAATAGAAGATGATTTTTACTATATTCCAATAAAAATGGACATCATCAATGAAGAATAAAATGATGAATCAATTTACATCATGTGAAAAGTATATAATGAAACATCCTCGAAAATACTTGAAGGGATTGAAAGTTTATTACATGTGTGGTGATAAGTTTAATATTTATAATTAATTGAAGGTAATTAAAAAGGATACTTTTATCTAGTGATTCAACTATAATGAAATAGGTAATTATTAAAACTAATAAACATAGTTCCAAGAAAAGATAACTCAGTAGAAGATAAGAGGATAAGATCAAGATATGGTGATCACTACAACGTAGGTTGAAGTTCTTATAGATTAGTGTAAGTCACATTACTCATTTATTTTATTTTAGATAATCATTTATTTGATTATGGATCCTCACACTCCTTTATATGTTCAATATTTTCTTACAAAATTATATATTTTCCTATCATCATGGGAAGGGATTTTTCATTCAATACTCATAGTTGAATTCTCACTAGAACATGGATGTGTTAGGTACTTTCAATTATGACACATAATGTTGTCCTATTTTCTGAATTTATTATTATAACTAGGATTTAATTTGATATAATCCTTGGTATGGATTTTATTTCAAAATATGTCTAAAACTTTTATTACAAATAGATAGACATTATTATTCCTAATGAAGATGTATAATTCCTTATCGTTATATAGGTGACTTCATCAAGGGAGTCATGTATTGATCCCCCCAAATTATATATTTTGAATGAGAATCTTAGTGAATATGAAAAGAAAAAACCAATGCATAGAAAAAATAGTAATAAACTTTTGAATATATGTATTATATATAAATACATTCATGTATTTTTAGAGGAATTATATAGACACACACAAGAGCATTAAGTTGAGTTTTCTATTGTTTTAATCCCAATTACATGAGCTCTATCATAGACTTCCCATATAAAAGGAATTACAGAATTAAAAGAATTGATGAATCTAGAATAGGAGTTATGCAATAAGGTATTTATATGCTCTAGTGATTATCCTTGGGGAGACCACGTTCTTATCATTAATAGGAATGATTTATCTATGAGGTTATTAAATTATAATAAGGAAATGAAATATATTATGATGAAAAAAGTATCCTCTTCCCTGCATTGAAGAGTTATTAAATATACCTTATGGTGGAAAATATTTTTCAAATATTAAAATTCATTACGGGTATCACCAATTAAGAGTAAATAAGGAAGATAACCTCGTGAAAATATTTATAATGAGGTATAAACATAATGGGTTTGTAGTAAATCCATTTGTACTGATAAAAACACCATATATTTTTAATTATCTAATCAAAAACATATTCAAGAAATATATTCATGATATTTGTGGTATTGTTGAATGAGGGTGCCCTAGACCCAAATTGTTTTGTACTTTTATTACTGCTACATGTATTCAGTTTGTTATAATACATGTGTTTATCTTTCCATAATAGTGTAGATAATTCTGCATCAACATTGTTTATGCAAATGTCCTTAGATTACTGGTCGCATCAAAGGGTTATAGTAGATCCGAGACTATAATGAGAACCCTGATATACTATGACTGTAATCTTAATGTAACGTCCTATCGTCTAGTTACATCATTCTGAAACGACACAGATTATGTGTGACCATCAGGTGATGGGGTCCCATAAGCATAGAGATTTCTTCTCATGAAGTTCGTACTTGATGATCTATAGTAGTTGAGATCATGAGGACAGACCCACATAATAGGAACACCACATGTTTTAGGTGTCATTGGTTGTTCCTATCTACAGACATGTGTAATGGTCTTTAGACTTGAGATCATTGTCAATGGATGTCATTTAAATACGTACATTTGATGCACGGAGAAAACCACGTAGAAAAAGTCGTGGTGAGGTATTTTGTATCGGGTACTTCATTAATGGCATGGCATTGACTGAATGATCGAGAAAAGATTTGTCACTTCTGAGTTCAGGAAGAGATATCTCGGGATTGGTTGATTATGATGGTTTCACCTTCATTAAATCCATGGCCATGGTAGTGGAAGGTAAGTCCATCCAAACATATAAAAAAATAATAAAAATCAAGATAATGAATAATGACACTAGTGTGCATTCTACTTTATTGAGATATCGATGACGAAGAGATTATATTACATGGACCGTGTTCGTTGGAAGGTAGTCGTTGCTTTGACTTTTCCTTCTCTCTGTAGGGGCTTCGATGGGTTTCTAGACCCCACTCTAGGTCGGTGGATATTATTCACTGCTATTGATGTAGGGCTTAGAGGGTTACACACAGTAGTGCCTTAAGAATATTCCCTATTCTGGGAATAGGAATATAGAACATGGTGGGCCCCGCTAAAGGGTCTGAGCTCTATCCATGTTCTATGGATCACCAATGAATAAATAAATTCATTAATTATTCATGTTTAGAATAATTTGTTTAATTTATTTATAACATGTATTTACAAGTTATAAATTAACTACAAGTATTATTATTATTCGAATGAATTTTAATATCATAGGTTCATTTAATATTAGCAGGAGGTGTGAGTCAAGTAAAAGACTCATGAATATCACGTAATATATATATATATTTTGAGTAATTGATAAATTATAAATATTATTTTTGGCATAATTTTATTTGTCATAAATAATTATTTATAAAACTTATATAGTAGATTTTTATTACACTGGGGCTGGGAACCCATACCGTGTGTTTTAAACATTCTCTATATAAGTGAGTGAGAGGCTCTCCTCTTGGTAGTTATTCATGTGTTGGGATTTAGAGCTTCTCTCTCCTCTGAAAATCAAGAGAGAGAGTCTCTCAAGTGAAAGAAGGTCTTCAAGTTCATCCATCTCAGATTGAAGCTTCTTCCCTTACGGTGATCGTCACTACGCTTAAGTGAGCGTTGATGATCCGCGCTAGCACCCAGATCTTGATGAATGGAACTCAAGAAGATTCGAGAGGCGTGTGTGGACGATCTAGAGGGCTTCAACATTGGATTCTTTGACCACTGATCGTTGGTGTCCTACGACGGACTTTCACAAGTCAAATTAGAACTAGGTACATGATTAGTTTATTTGTGTGCTATGATTAAACCTTGTGAGATTCTCGAACCAAAATGGGACAAGATCACCAGAGTTGACAAGGTTATGTCACTCCAATGATGTAGAAAATTTTAAATTCCCGACTCACCGGCTTCTGCTGTGCCATCCCGGTACCTAACGATGATATTAGAGGGATCCAAAGTTTTCTCTGAGTCAACAAAATTAAGATGATTTGAATATGAGTTCAGGGTGTTACAACAATTCATTCGGATCTGACTGCGCGTCGTTTAGTTTTCAATTAATCATACAACGATCATTTAAAAAAAATAATCGGATCGACGTCATAGTTTTTTAACATTTTTTTTAAAAAGGGGGTATTTTCCCTTTTATTTAGAAAAAGGGTAGGGGAGGCCAAGACCCCAAAATGGGGTCTTCTTCCTTTTATTTTTAAAAAAGGCCATGTGGTGGCATTTTGTCTAATGAAAAATAAAAAAAGGAAGACCCAATGGGGTCTTATCCTTCACAAATCGCACAGGGGGCGCATCTCCCCCTTGTGGGAGAAACCCAGACACACCCCATTCAGGCCACCAGACAGCCTGCCCACCACCTCACCACTGACTGGACACCGTCGACCTGGTCCGCCTCCCGTTTCCATGCCAGACTGATGCCTCGAGCTCTGCCAGACTGTCGCACCACACCGCTCCTAAACCCTAACTACCGGACATCTACCTCGCACCACCTCGGAACGAGCCATGCCGTACCACAGCATCGTGCCGCTCACAAACCCCATCCACCCTTTCATCGAACTATCTTGGTCGTGCCACCTCGGTCCTGGATATGCCAGACGAGGCCTCTTCCGTTCCTAGCCATGCCGGAATGGGCCGCCGCCCTGCCAGCTCACCGGAGCAGCAGGCTGCTGGCCATGCTGCTGGCCAGAATATTCCCCGGCCTCCTCCCGCTCCCTTTAAACCTCACTAGAAGCTTTTGTCACTGTGGGAGTCACTAGACCAAGCGATCACACTGCGGTCACGTCGTGGTCACACTGGGGGCAAGTCGCAGTCCAGCCCTGGTAATGCTGTGATTTGGCCCTACTTCAGGATGACACCTCGTGGCAGTTCGCAGTCCTTCTGAACACCTCCCCATCTAGAGGTAACCCCGTCTTAAATCAATTTTAATTAATTTAGTTTTTTAATTTAATTAATTATAATTAATTTAGTATTTTAAATTTATTTTTAATCTAAAATATTACTTTAATTTAAGATTAAAATTAAGTTAATGGTTTAATATAATTTTAGAATGAAAATTAAATTAATCAAATAGAACCGATAAATAAATAATTTGAATTTAATCAAATACATTTAATTTATTAGAACACCATTTCACTATTTAAATTTATTGCAATTTAATTGTTTTGTGCACATTTGACCCCGACTAGTCTTGAGAAAGCGACTAAACTGTGTATGTGTGGTGTTTATTAATTTATTTAATTATTTTGTCAATTCATGTGTTGATTTTAATAATTAATTTGATAAATGATGGTCTGTGAATCGTCCATTTAATTTAAAATATATATAATGGCCTTTGTGTCCAATTCACAAGATGTATTTTTGTACCCCTAGACCCCCTCGCCTGCATACGATTATATTTGTAATTAAATGATGATCCAAGACACAGACCCCGCCAAGATGAGGCGGTAAACCAGACGGGAGCCAAGCACATTACATTGGGCTAGCTGCGATGTGTGTCAAGTTAAAACTCAGTTATGGATTCCTCTAGGTCAAGATTGATTTTTTATGGATCGACCTTTATAGAATGTTCAAGACTAATCGGATTTCATGATTTACTTTATTCATAGTTTATTATTTTATGCGTTTTTATGATTATTTCATGATCACATAGAAAAGTAAACAAGATAAAATGCATAAATATGTGATGAATTATATTCTATTTCATATTCAGTTGTGAGGGAGACAACCTATATTGAACATAATAAATTCAAAAGAATTACATTCATCAATAAATATTTATAAAATTCCCTCAATGATATATTAAGTCCAATAAATGCCTTCCATTTCTCACATCTAAACAAAACCAGTTGTTTGGGGTGCTTGTCAACCATATTTGAGAGTGCCTCCTACTATGAGGGCATTTTCATGGGGGAACTGGGTTGACTTATCTAAAGTGAGTAGTCAAGGATTAGCCCAAGCTAACATTCTATTACATTAGATGAATGATGTTGAGGGAATCATGTTCAGATTCCAAAAGCTGGGACTTTACTCAATAACACAAGGAACCACAAGAACAAGTGGTTGGACATCCTAGTGCCTACCTTGAAACCCTCCAAGTAGTGGCATACCCCTAGCTTGTAGACTATGAAGGATGTTTCAATTATCCTTTCCACTAGAATACTCAAGCGATAGAGTGTTCTGAATCTACTAGTGACAACTATTAAGGATCACTAAAATAGTAGGATAAATTAAAATGATATATTAATTAATTAATCATAAATGTCAAAAGGTAATCAATACAAAGTACTAACTGCTAAATTTTTATTCGATGTAGATTCAAAATGGAAATCACCAACACCAAAAGTACTTTATCACTATGATTTCTTTCGGATAAGGAAAATATAATGATCGGCAATAACCTTTAGGAGTGGTACAGACGCTTGCATATAGTACTACGCCAAGAAATAATGTTATATGTTCTAGAATCCCTAATTCATGTTGAGCCTTTCCAAAGTGTAAGTAAGGTGAAAAAAGATAAATAGATAAATCATGTAGATGATGCGCTTGATTTACAATGCATCATGTTGTCATCCATGTCCAGCCAATTGCAAAAAATGCATGAGGATGAGGACACCTACAAGATGCTTTCACATCTCCAAGAACTATATGAGGAGAGGGCCATGTATGAAAGGTATGAGATCTCATGTGAACTTTACAAGTCCAAGCTGGCAGGAGGGAACCAAGCCGATCCTCACGTACTCAAGATGGTTAGGTATATTGAGAGGCTTGAAGCCCTTGGGTTCAAACTGAACTAAGAACTATAAGCGGATATCATTCTTCCCTCTTTAACATCAAGATTCTCAACTTTTGTTTTCAATTATAATATGAATAACATGACAAAGTCACTCTCAGACATTTTGGATTTAGTTTTCTAAGATGATAAGGATATGAAAAATACTAATTCATTTTTCCTTATGGTGAACAAGAAAAACAAGGGAAAGGAAAAGGGGTCTAGGCCAAGTCAAGGCCAAAGACACCAATGCATCGTCCTGAAAAGAAGCCAAAGATTCAGAGGAAAAGTAATGATAAGGAAGCTGTCTGCTTTGGATGTGGAAATAATGGCCACTGGAAAAAGAATTGCAGGGTTGGGAAGAAGAAGCAAGCTGAGGCATCTACTTTAGGTATTTTTTTCATTGAATACAATATATCATTATCTACAAGTTGGGTATTGGATACGACATGTGGCTCACACATTTGTGTTCATATATAGGATCCAAGTAGGTTCAAGAAGATTGAAAAAGGTCAAGTGGTTCTCCGAGCTGCATATAGTGCAAGTCTGGAATCCTTGGTAGTGGGAGACTATCACTTAACTTTACAAACTGGTTTGGTTCTAGTTTTAAAAAATCTCTATTATGTACTTTCTATTACCAGAAACATTATCTTCATGTCAAGTCTACACACTATGAGTTTCTATTCAATTTTTTGGAAATATGTGTTTTCTCTTTTACAGGGATAACATATGTTATGGTATGGTACATCTTAACAATGGTTTATATATTCTAGAACTAGAAAACTCAGTAAATTCAATCAATGAAAAAACAACCAACATGACTCAAATATCACCCGCCTATGGAACTTCATGAATGGTCATGTAAATGAGAATCAATTATGAAAATTACATTGAGAAGGGTATCTAGAGTCGGTATAGTTAGAACCCTTAGATGTATGTCAAGCTTGTTTACAAGAAAAGTTGACCAAATCACCTTTCTAAGGAAAGGGAGAAAGAGCCAATGTAGTGCTGGAATTAATACAGGCTGATGTGTGTGTTCCATTTCTAGTAGAGGAAAGAGTTGGTTTTCTATACTTTAATACTTTTATTGATGACAATAGTAGGTATGGCTATATCAGCTTGATGCGGTATAAGTTAGATTCTTTTCGGATATTTAAGGAATACCAAAATGAAGTAGAAAACCAACTTGGTAATAAGATAAAATCACACTGCTCAGATTGAGGTGGAGAATGTATTAACCAAGCATTCATTGATCACTTGAAGCAGTGTGGGATAGTATCCCAACTCACTCCTCTTTATAAACCACAATGGAATGGTGTTAGTGAATTGAGGAATAGGACCTTGGTTGATATGGTCAGATCAATGATGAATCATGCAACCCTTCCATTATCCTTTTGGGGATACGCCTTGCTAAAAAAACATATACCCTTAATTGAGTACCAACTAAAGCTGAAGATGGGATTCTATATTAGTTATGGTATGGAAAGAAACCCAAACTGACACACATGCTTGTATGGGTGTGAGATGCATTTTGGAAGACATTACCAAGTGAAAAATTAGCATCCAGGTGCACTAAGTGCATTTTTATTGGTTGTCCTAAGGAAACTAGAGGATACTACCTATATAACCCTTTAGATAGAAAAGTCATTGTGGAAAGATATTCCACATTTATAGAAAGGGAACACATTTCTATTGGAAATATTGGGAGAAATATTGACTTTGATGAAGTTAATTCTCCAAATGCAAAAGATTTTGTAGAGGAACAATCTCCAACAAAACAAGTGGAAGATGAAGTTGTTCCTGAGACACAAATACTATATAGGTCTACGCGAGAGGTTAGAGAACCAGAGAATTATGGTATTATTGTCACTGATTCAGGTGACACATTAGTCCTTGAGGATATTGAAACTGTAACCTACAAGGAAGAAGTAGAAGGAAAAGAAGCTGCTAAATGGAAAGAAGTCATGAATTCTAAGATGGAGTCCATGTACTAAAATCAAGTTTGGATTTTGGTAGAACCTATAGCTGATATAAATCCCATTTGATGCAAATGGGTATTCAAGAAGAATCTGGACATGGATGCTGAGGTTAATACCTTTAATGAAAGACTGGTTACAAAGTGTTTCCGGAAACATCAAGACACTATCTATGATGAAACCTTCTCACTGGTATCAATGCTTAAATCCATCAGAATATTTCTTGTAATAGCAGCCTTTTATGATTATGAAATTTGGTAAATGGATGTCAAAACTTCTTTTCTAAATGGGTAGTTGGTTGAAGACATCTATATGCCTCAACCCGAAGGGTTTGTCATGTCAAAGAATTCCAATAAAGTATGCAAGATGCAGAGATCTATTTATGGATTGAAGTAGGAATTAAGATCATTGAATGTTCATTTTGATGAGGCCATCAGAGAATTTTGTTTCATCAAAAATGAATGTGAGCATTGTGTTTATAAAAAGGTTGAAGGGAATTCTATTGTTTTCCTAGTATTATATGTTGATAACATATTAATTATGGGAAACGAGGTGAAAGTCATACATCTAGTTAATACATGGTTAAATGAATGCTTCTCCCTCAAAGACTTAGGTGAAGCAACCTACATTATAGGGATCAAGATCTATTGAGATAGTTCCCAAATGATGCTTGGGCTAAGTCAGAGTACATATATTGACAAGGTACTCAAAAGGTACAGTATGGAACAATCCAAGATAGGACAGTTACCTGTGTCACATGGTGTAAATCTCTCCAAGAAAATGTGTCCACAAACACAGGAAGATATTGAAAGAATTAGAAAAGTCTCTTATGCTTTGGCAGTGGGTTCTATCATGTATTCCATGCTATTTAATAGGTTTTATGTCTTCATTGCTTTAAGCATTGTGGGTAGATATCAATCCAATCTTGGAGATCTTCATTAGACAAATATTAAAACTATCCTAAAGTACTCGAGGCGTACAAAGGTTATGTTCCTGGTGTATGGAGGAGATAAGGAACTAGTTGTGAGGGGATTCACTGATTCTAGTTTCTAGATACATCATGATGATATGAAATCACAGTTAGGATACATATTTTGCTTGAATGGTTGTGCAGTGAGCTGGAGAAGCTCGAAGAAAGCTATGGTTGTTGATTCTATAAGAGAGCACAAATATATTGTAGCTTCCAATGCAGTAAAAGAAGAAGTCTGGATATGAAACATTATCTCATAAATTGGTGTTGTACATAGCAGTGCAAACCGAGTTCCAGTATGTTGTTATAAAACTACTGTAGTGGTTCTTTCCAATGAGCCCAGGTCTCACCAGAGGACAAAGTATATTCTTTAGAAGTTCCATCTCTTGAAGTATTTTACTCAAAGAGGTTAAGTGACAGTTAGTAGAGTAGACATAGAGGAAAACGTGCCGAACCCCCTGTCTAAAGACATTTCTCACCAGAAGCATGATTCACATGTGAGAGCTAGTGGATTGAAACCTATTAGCAGTTGGCTCTAGTGCATGTGGGAGTGTTGAAAGTGGGTTCCCTAGACCCAACTTGTTTTGTACTTTGATTACCACTACATGTATTCAGTTTTTTATAATACATGTGTTTATCTTTTCGTAATAGTGTAGATACTTCTGCATCCACTTTGGTTATGGAAATGTCCTTTGATTACTTGTCGCATCAAATGGTTATAGTTGATCCCATGCTATAATGAGAACCCTGATATGCCATGAAAATAATCTTAAAGTAACATACTATGGTCTAGTTACATCATTCTGAAAGGACACAGATGATGTTTGACCATTATGTGTGGAGGGCTCATAAGCATTGAGACTTATTCTCATGAATTTCACACTTGACGATCTCTAGTAGTTGAGATCATGAGGACAGACCCACATAATAGGAACACCACATGTTTTAGTTGTCATTGGTTATTCCTATCTACAGACATGTGTAATAGTATTTATACTTGAGATCATTGTCAATGGATGTCATTTAATTGCGTATATTTGACGCAAGGTGAAAATAATGGAGACAAAGTCATGGTGAGGTAGTTTGTATCAAGTACATCATTAATGGCATGTCATTAATTGAATGGTCGAGAACGGATTTGTCTATTCTGAGTTCAGGAAGAGATATCTTGGTCCTGGTTGATTTGGATGGCCGGACCTTCATTAAATCCATTTCCATGGTAGTGGAAGATATGACTGTCAGGACAAGTCAACAAATAAAATAAATCAAGATGAAGAATGATGACACTAGTGTATATTCTGCTTTATTGAGATATCGATGACAAAGAGATTACATTACACAAACCATTTTTGTAGGAAGGCAGTCATTGCTTATAAATTTACTTATCTCTATAGGGCCCTCGATGGGTGGGTAGACCCTGCTCTAGGTCGGTGGATATTATTCACTACTATTGAGGTAAGGGCCTAGAGGGTCACAAACAATAGCACCTTGAGAATCTTCCCTATTTTGGGAATAGTAATATAGAACTTGGTGGGCCTCGCCAAAGGGTCTGAACACTATCCAAGTTCAATGGATCACCAATGAATAAATAAATTCATTAATTATTCATGTTTTGAATAATTCGTTGAATTTATTTATAACATGTATTTACAAGTTATATAGTAAATACAATTATTAATATTACTCGAATGGATTTTAATATCCTAGGTTCATTTAATATTAGAAGGAGGTTTGATTCGAGTTAAAGACTCAAGAATATCACATAATATTTTTATATATTACGAGTAAGTGATAAATTATAAATATTATTTATGGAATAATTTTATTTTTCATAAATAATTATTTATAACACTTATATAGCAGATGTTTATTACAATAGGTCCAAGAACCCATACCGTGTGTTTTAAACATTCTCTATATAGTTGAGAGAGAGGATCTCCCATTGGTAACTATTCATGTGTTGGGATTGAGAGCTTATCTATCCTCCTGGAATATAGAGAGAGTGTATCTCATGTGAAGGAAGATCTTCAAGTTCATCCAACTCGGATTGTAGCTTCTTCCATTCTGGTGATCGTCGTTGACCTGAAGTGAGTGTTGAAGATCCGCGCTAACATCCAGATCTTGATGAATTGCACAAGAGAAGATTCGAGAGGCATGTGTAGATTATCTAGAGGGCTTAGACATCGGAGTCTTCGAGCAATGATCGTCGGATTCCAGCGGAGGACTTGCATAGGTCAAATCTGAAATAGTTTCATGTTCAGTTTATTTTTGTGCTCTACTTAAAACTTGTGAGATCCTAAGACCAAACTGGGACAATATCACCGGAGTTGATAGGGTTATGTCACTCCGATGATGCATGAAATTTTAAATTCATGGCCCACCGGCTTCCAATGCGCCATCCTGGTACCTAACATGTATTTCATAATTATATAATGGTGTATTATAAAATCATTTAGGATCAATAGAATCAATGATTGATCCTTTTTGAGACCGTTAAATGTAAATAGAAATATTTGAAATTTTGAAAATGTGACTTTTGGCATCAAGGAGTTTATTTTATTAGCTATACTATCTCCAAGGGTGGAATGTTAGTAGAACCTATTAAAATAATTTCATTCAAATAATTTCATAAAACTATCATAATTGATGAATGCAGTTTCATTTGTGTGGAAGGTTACAATCGATAATTTTTTTTTAAATTTCCCAATTAGAATATATGTTATCTAATATTAAATATAAAGTGGTTAAGTTCATTTGAATAAAATAATATAAATAATTATTTAATAAATTAATTAGAAGATTGTTTAATGCTCTAATTTTGACTCTACCATCAAAAAATGATGTATTTTTTATATATAGTGATGTATAAAATCGTGGAATCTATTTTATCCTCATATAGAATGACAATGTTACGGTCCATGCATCAAGGAAGTAAAATAGGTCTAAAAATAATTTTCCAACTCATGATATTTAATTGGGAGCCATAATATATTGTTTGAATATATCAAGAATTTTTCTATATGGTGGAATACATGAGATGTGTACAAACCATAAGATCCTAAAATTCATAGTTTCACAGAAAGTGCTCAACATGAGGAAATGGTGACGGCTCTAACTACTCAAATATTGTGATTCCTCAATAGACTACCACATAGGGATGTAAACAAAGGTAGTGGATGTATTGAGCATGAATGATCATGGACCCTTGACCAAAATGAGAATTTATAGGAATAATCTGTTAATAGATTTAGTCATGATAGATAAGAAAATTATTAACAAAACGAAAACATCCATACATTTTCAAATATTTTCTGAACCATCCTTAATAGAAAATACAAATAAATTACAGCCTAATGATTTGAATTTTTAAAATAAAACCATTGCCATAAATTATGGCGTATTGGAAGACATAATATATGAATATGGGATTTTAAAATTTGGAAATTGGATATCTGTTTCATCTATACATAAGATAAAAATGGTTTTATTAGTTCATTATCATATCATTAATACTCTATAAATCATGTTAGAACCAATATGTAAATTTATTTTAACAAACATTTTAATGGGATAATATGATGTGTATAATTTTTGAATATGTTACAAGATTCATTGTTTAACAATAGGTCAAGGTTGAGAGATAGAACCACAGGAGAGTAATGCACCTCTATATGTTTTTAGGAGGAAATAGAATGATAACACTATAAACATTTTCTCTAGATTACCAAATACTCCAATAATGAATGATGAAATACCGGTTATTGTGGATCTCCTAACCAAATCTCCTATTTTTTTCTATAATAGAATATTTATGTCTTGTGATAATTGAATGAATCTATATTAGTGATTCATTAATATATCATGATGCATCGATTTTAATTGTGTTTGATCATGATCGATGATTTACAAGAGTATTTTAGAAAATTATTTTGAAGGATTTAGATACTTAGTTTCAATTTATCACTACATATCACCCTAAAATTGATGGAAAATCCCAATACATTATTCAAAAATTTGAATTCATTTCGACATTATTCACAATTGAATTTAAATTTTTGTGGGATTAGTATTTACCTTTGAAAGAGTGTTACAATAACAATATCATTAATTTAAGTAATAAAATGGTGCCATATAAAGCATTATATAGTAAGATATGTCGAATTCTAACATGTCATGATGTTGTTGGTGATATGAATCTAATAGGACTATTAATTATTTGGGAGAGACTGAGAAGGGTAAAGGATATTCATGATCAAATTAATGTATGTAAATATAGGGAAGAGTTCTTAAAATATTAATAGAGGGATGATTTTGAATTTTATATGGGATATTTTATTTTCTTTAATTTATCTCTATGGAAGGGTGTAATTATGTTTAGTAAGAAGGGAATTTGGAGCCCCAGTTACATCACACACACAGATATTTTGAAAATTATTTTACTTATGTCTTAAATATTGGAATTTACATCAATTATCTCTACATTAAATTGATTGTTCTATATATCATTGTTAAGGAATTACATGTCAGATCGAACAGAAGTTCCCCCTTTAATGAAATAGAATTTGAACATGATCTATCATACATTGAAGAGCCTATCCAAATCCTTGAAACTATAGATCAATAATTGTGTAATCGGATCAATAAACTAGAAGAGGTAATTTAAGTAAATAATTAAATTGAGTAATAAATGTGGAATCCACAGGAATTTTTAAATAATAACAACAATCTTTTTTTATAAAGTAATATCTATAAAAATTTTGTTTATGAAATTATTGTTGGATGGAATAATGAAATTTCTGATAATTAGTTTGTTTCCGATGCTTTTTCCGGGGGGGGCGTTCGTCTGCTTGAGTGTGATAGGCGCAAATTTTTGTTACCCCACATTCCCGCTTTCCAAAGGCAGGCGACATTCCCTCATTATTCAGGGATGTCTGCTCCTTGATCGAAACGAGATGATGGGATGTCGGTTCTTCCTTCCATGGATTCCTCCTCGGAGCTCATCGCCTAGCCCTGGTCTCCCTCATAGATTTAATATGTTGTTTGTGAAACTCTTCCCAGTGCCATGTTTCAATGGACATCGGTTAATTACACAGCTTCTGTCAGGACATTCCATGGGGTCCGATCAGAGCAACAACTTCTACTTAGGGGAGTAATCATGTTGACGCATCATTAGAGTGTCTGAACATTGGGTAATTGTCGGGAATGACTTTTGTCCCTTATTATAGGGCTTCTCGAGGTCACTGAAGCCCGAGGAATCCCACATCGAGCTTGGGGAATAATATGTCGTAGGCATGTATCTGAGGTTTTCCTCAGCATCCCGTGTTTAACACGGGGTATGCCACAAGTTTAACATCCAGGAGAGACAAATCAGACTGATCAAAACACTGATTAGCATGGATTAGATTGAAGAACCCCCTGGAGGGAACATTGATATCGGGGCCAACACGTGGGAGGCTCTTTGAATGCTATGGAAGGGAATGAAGTGGCATAACGTCACCGAGATGTGCCAGACTGGGTAAGAATCAGGATGGAGAATGGTTTTGGGCTTGAGCCTCGAAGAGACTTCCTACGTACCATGCCTTGACATGGATCAATGTTCCCATAGTTCAGGATGGGGTGTGTCAGTGAACCAATGTGAAGATGGACCGGGGGTCCGATGGGTGATGGTCTTGAACCACAAGGAGGCTTCATATATACCATGCCTTGGTATGGATCAAAGACCACATATTTCAAGAAGTTTTGTCAGCGAACCGACGTGAAGATGGACCCAGGGATCCACTACCAATGGGCTTGAACTGCAGGGAGGCTTCCTACGTACCATTCCTTGACACGGATCAAAGACCACATTGTTCAGGATGTTTTTTCAGTGAACCGATGTGAAGATGGACGCAGGGATCCATTGGCGATGGGCTTGAACCTCAGGGAGGCTTCCTACGTACCATGCCTTGACACGAATCAAAGACCACATAGTTCAGGAAGTTTTGTCAGTGAACCAATATGAAGATGGGCCCAGGGATCCACTGGAAATGTGCTTGAACCTCAGGGAGGATTCCTACGTACCATGCCTTGACACGGATCAAAGACAACGTAGTTCATATTGGATGCCGGTGAACAGACTTGAAGATGGACCTGGGGATCCACTAGGTGTTGGGATTGAACCTCGTGAGGCTTCCTAACTACCATGCCTTAGCATGGATCAAAGTCCCCGTGTTTCGATCATGGAAAATGGGATGTTGAACCGATGTGAAGGGGTGTTGGAACAATTGGATGGTGGGCTCACAACGGTTTACCACTGTATTGGGATGCAGTTTAATGTCACGTGGGACAGGGGTGTGTCGAAGAACCAACATGAATAAGTACCTTGGTCCATGTGGGTGGTGGGATTGAACCTCATGGAAGATTCCTACATACCATTCCTTGACATGGATCAAATTCCACGTAGTTTAGGTGGTCAAAACGGCTTACCACTGCATTGGAATGTAGTTTAACATCATGCGGGATGGGGGAACTTGGGGCATACGCTGTAGTCGGCCCAAGGTGTTTGGTGAACCGACATGGTCGGAACGACCGAGTGGTGGGATTGAACCTCATGGAGGATTCTTACATACCATGCCTTGACAGGTATGAATGTCCATGTTGTTCGGGTTGTGTGGGGCTTACACTCTTGGCTAACCAAGGTGTCTGGTGAACCGACACGGTCGGAATGACCGTTTGGTGAGCTTGAACATCGTGGAGGATTCCTACGTACCATGCCATTAAATGGATCAAAGTCCATGAAGAGAGAGTGTATATTTTAACATCATGTAGGACAAGGGGTGGTTTCATGGTCCATGGTTACTCTAAGCCCACATGAGTCATGCTCGGTGTGTGAAACAAGAGGCAACACATACCTGACGATCAGGTCACCAAGGGTGCGTCCATGGGAAGCGATGAGTGTCTTATGTGTTGAGAGGCCCATGGCGCTGAGACATACTCTAGGATGGAGGCCCGTGTGGAGACAAAGCACAGTGGGAGAGGGGGATTGAGACTTACTCCAAGATGGAGGCCATGTTCCCTATCATGCCCTCCACTGGCCTTGGCACTGAAAAAGAGAGAAGGAGCAGGGGTGCTGCCTCCTGCAAGAGAAGCTAGGGGCTTATACCAAGATGGTTTCCCTTCCCCGTGGACAAAATCCACTCCACGAAAAAGGATATCATTCCATATGGAGACTAGGGGTGTGGAGAGTGTCCTAGGCGGGGGGGAGGGGGGGCTCGGCGTGTCAGGCATTGGGTCAGGTCATAGTTTAACATCATGTGTTGAGGACGAAGGTGCTCAGAAGTTTAACGTCCTATAACTCGGATGAGGTGGGTTTCCTCCACAACCCTAGGACTTAAATAACTGATACCCTCTACTCCTTGTGGGAGGGAAGGAACCGACAATGCCATGATGAAGGGGGGTTGCAGAGCGAACCATTGAGGGGTCCACGTCAGTGTGGCTATGTGAATAAGCAATATCTATTAGTGTGCCTATGGAATGAAGCATTAGGCAGAGCAACGCTACGGGTGGTATCATCCAGGGGACTTTGAAGTCACATCGTTCAATCATGGAGGGTCGCATGGTAAAAGGAATCATCAAGCAGAGGACTCTATAGGCAGGGGCCTTGTGGAGCACAGTTGCTCTATGTGGTTAAAGGCACTGGTGAAGGGTTGTGCTTCGCAATGTGGGGTGACGTAGCCTTAACATGTGGTGGAGGTGCAAATGGGAGGTACTTCGCAAAGTGGAAAGGTGTTCGCGGTGCATAGCCTCACAGAGAAAAGGTGCCTCGTGAAGAAGGATGTTGGGAAGTAATGTGCTTCATGAAGTACAGTGATCCGGCCATAGAAAATGGATCATGTGTTCATGAAGGGTGTTTCACGAATCATAAATGCTCCGTGACAACCCAGGTCCCCTTGGGGATCCCCTTCCATCACGAAGGCCTGTACGATTCGTGAAAGGTATCCCTCTCAGAAGAGGGGATCAAAACAAGACAATGCAGAGGCACCTCGCGAAGCAAAAATACCTCACGTAGCTAATGATTCGTAGAGAAAAGAGTGCTTCGTGATTTGGGAGATGAGAACCCGAAAGGTCAGATTTTCCATCCTGAGGGCGCAGGGGTAGCTCGGTATTTATAGGCAAGAGTTGCCGTGAAGCAGAGGTTACGTGGAACGAAGAGGGAGTGGGTTTCTTCGTGGTGGGTCACGAACGTTAGGGGCGTTCGCAGAGGGTACCACCTCTTGTGCTTTGCGGAGGGCTCGTGAACTTCAGGGGCATTCACGAAGGGTACCGCCTCCTGTGCTTCGCAGAGGGCTCACGAAAATCATGAACGTTCACAGAGGGTACCACCACCTGTGCTTCATGGCGGGCTCGCAAACGTCACGGGCATTCACGGAGGGTACCGCCTCCTCTGCTTCGTGGAGGGCTCGCGAACATCAGGGGAGTTCTCAGAGGGTACCACCTCCTATGCTTCACCGCAGCCGTGTTTCATGGGGGGGACACTGCGAAGTGGCTTCACGAAGCCGGCCGTGGGGCCTCTTTCTCTTCATTCTTTTCTTCCAGCAATTTGGCACCAACAAATGCCCCCCCCCCCCTCAGACTTGGAGCTACAGAGGGATCAAGGATCGATGTATGAGAGAAATAACCAAAATCATTGGCTATTCGCAGTTCTCACTCACGAAGAGGGTGCACGAGGAGGACAAGGGCCACGCGGGCCGGGTTCTCTACAAATCTCCGTGCGGACTGGACATGTCGTGAAGCTACAAAGGCTGCCGCTTATAAATAGAGGGCCAGCCATCTCTTTTGTCCTTTCTCTTCTCCACAATATTGTCTCTTTGCGCTCTCGATTCGTGAAGCTCCACGTACTCCGTGCCTGTTCTCCGTGAATCAGTCATCAGAGCAAACCGCGAGTCTTTGAATCCGCGACAGTGCTGCGCGAGCGTGCGCCAGTAAGCCAAGGCCTGGCTACGCGAATTGGCTTCGTGAATGATCTCTGCAATCATGCTTCACGAACGATCTCCGCGATCAGACTTAGTGACCCGACCTGAAATTGTTCCACATTCTGAATCCCAATGACCCATCAAAAAGCTGTGCCAGGGGTGCTCGTAGACGAATCCCTGAGGGATGAGATGGGAAATTGTTTGGGCCTAGGAGAGTTCGTCCGTAGCCACTCAGACCATAATTCATTGACGGAGCTGCTATCATAGAGCCAAAAGAACTATCCGTTGTGAAAGAGGCAACCCCTTTATGGCTTCGGGATGAGGGATGACGTCTTCATTCCTGATGACAGTAAGGACGAACCAGCTTACTGGTTCAGGAGAACGTCGTGCTAGCGCCAATAGTTTTAGGCATTTGATGGTCATGTGGGGAGGAATTCACACCTGTCACCGCCGACTGCCTGTACAATCATCTAAATAATGTTGATGGGAAGCCATTTCAGCTGGAGACATCCCCTCCCTTGTACTGCACAATACTGAAGGCAGCCTTGAGGTATTCGAAAAAGGGGTGGTCTGATGAGTGGGACCTACGCCAGGGCGGCAACATCACAAACGATTGGGCATGGGTGTACCAGGTAGGCGCCTCATGCGAGGAGTTTGGAGCCGATCTGAGGAGAGTGAGTTTTTATGAGGTTTCATGGGCCTCTCAATTACACATATATCAACCAAAACAGCTGATGCCAGATCAGTTGGGAATATGGTCGTCTAGGACCTACACTTTTCACCTACACCATGGGGAGGTTGGCATCAGTCTGTGGGATGTCCATCATATTTCGTGGGTCCTGGTCTTGGGGGATATGTATGATGAATTCCTCCCCATCATGAGTGCATGGGAGGATCTGGAGAAGATGATGCAGCTGGTGCTGGCACTGATGGGGATGGTCCCCGGAGAAGATAAAGTAGTGGTGAGGGATGTCCAGTTCAAGAATTGGTTCATGAAGTTCTTGAACTTCCCTAAGGATTGAGAGTTTCCCTCGAGGCCTTGAACTTTCCCAAAGGTGGCTCAATAGAGCAATGAGCATTTGTATTACCGGCTCTTGGAGGATAGCCAATGGAAGACCTGGGGTTTCAGTGTCAATACCAAACAGCAGAAGATAGTTAGACTGGTGGCGTTCATCATAGCCCTTATCTGTGGTTGGATCCTACCAGTGAGGGATACCAACATGGGGGTGGGGCCCAGATCATTCATTATGGAATTCATGCTGACCACAAGAGGGTGGGTTAATATGAGGATTCTGATGCTTTCCATATTGTACATGATGCTATGACATGTTAGCGATGGCAAGAGGCTGCCGAGGATATGCAGGCCATTCTATCTTCTGTATGGGTGGATCGTGGCGCACATTAGGGGGGTTTACGAATATCCAAACCCCATATCGCCTCTAGGGTAAAACTTCTGCCCATCCATTCTGAATGTTTTTGGGATCATTCCATCCAAATTAATCGTACCATTGGTACTAAATTGGGTGTGGAAGGCGGACGAGTTTATTTTCCACCTGTTTCCATTGTCGGCGGGGGTACTCCCCGATGACGGTCAGGGTACGGAAGAGCATCGGGCCTATCTACAGGCCTTCTGAGGTGGAGTCTTAGTGGCAAGGGTGGACCGTGAGCCTCTCTATGAGCCATAAATGCCACACCGGTTTGCAAGGCAATTCCAGTGACTATAAGGGCTGACCCTACAGGTCTACTGGGAGGTGCGCCATGAGGAGAACCCATGTGTTATGAGGAAATTGTGGCTTAGGTTCACACGAGAAGACGATAAAATGAAAAATGTGTTTCCTCTGCCTAATGTCGCCTTTGGACTGGTGAAGGAGTATGCCATAAGCTGGGAGGCAACATATCTGGGGGAAATGATGAGGCAGCGAACTCTTCAAGCTGGTGATGGCGAGCCTAACCTATCTCAAAGTCTGGGTTGGAAGGCGACAAGGGCCTCTCGTGGTGGTGGGGCTATCGTGGCGTCGCAGCCTACACCAGCTGAGGGTGAGGCAGCGGCGGCAGATCCAACACCGACAATGGACCTGATGCTCCCAGGAGAGTAAAGACATTTAGAGGGGCGGCCACTGAGTGGATTCTATTGGATATCCTCTCAAGCCTCGAGGAAGTGGCTGCGCCATATCGGCATGCCAGAGAATGTTTTTTTCCCAGAGGCCTGGGACATCTGGGATGTCAACTGGCAATTCCTTATCCCACCAGAGATGTGGCAACACCTGAACCATCTCGGGATGGACTTACTGGGTATTGGACCTATCTGGGCCGGTTTCACAGTGTCTCTGGAAGAGGTGGAGCAATATTTGGACGAGTTGGAGGACTTTGTACATTCCAGGGGTGCCCTGCGTCCAATGATGGACTGGGTGAGGGTGCTGCCAGATCAGAAGATTCCCCCACAACTGTCGGCCGTTGATCTGAGAGAGTGATTCCCCCTAATGGAAGAATCATACGAATCCTCTTGGGGGGATGAGGCCAGTGGAGGGAGTTTGTTGGAGGAAGGTAAATTTGGTGATCAAGACTCGGGTTTCGATGATTTCATGGAGGCTCTCGAGGTAACATTCCAGGTTTCATTCCTCAGGGTATACTCTCTGGACATTATGTATTTCATACAAACATTTATACCACGTAGGAGGACCTTGTACACAGAACTTGTTCGCACTCCTCGGTGGGTGCTGATGCAGGAACCTCAAAACCTACACCTGTGGCCGTGTCATGTTCTGTGTCTGGTGGAGCTAGGACACCTGGGTGGCACCTCTAGAATCTTCAGACCTTCCAATAATATACGAAGGGCCACACTTTGGGGTCCCGTAAATATCAACTTAGAAGTAGTACTACGATTTTGATCTCTGTAAGTTCTGTCCACTGAATTCATTGCTTCCACACAATGATTGTGCCAACTAATTCCCATGCCCTTCTCTGTCTCGTACAGTTCTTCGACTGGAATGGGCCGCTGCAGTGAGGTTGGTTGGAATTTCTGGAGGCACCCCTCCCAGGGGCCTTCCAGTAGTCTTGTACATAGTTACCCAACCCACCCGAGCTGCAACACTCCCTATCAATGGCGGGACCACCAGCGGGGTCGTGCCTGAGGTCATTGATTTGGGGTCCAACGATCAGGATCAACCAGTTGACCCATGTCCCACCACATCTGATCCGATGCCAGATGCCGCACCCTATCCAATGCTAGACACAGATCCCACTGAATATTTCATGAGGGTGTATCCCACTTACGAGCCTGCATACTGCGCGGACTGGGATGAGACGACCTCTGATGAAGAGGACTGCGTTATAGTCTTTCGCCGATCATGGAATCTGATCGTGCGCTTTTCAAAAATACCCCCAGCCATTATGGCTGGATGAGATGGATAGACTTCGCTCGCGACTGCGCAAACTGTGTGCTGGGGGAGTGGATGCCCAGTGTCCTCATCTACTCATCCGAGATCTCATGGCAGAGAATATCCAGGACTATGATCGCGGACTTAGCGTGGGATGGTAGGGGAGGAAGGCGAAGAACATCAAGAAACTCTAGGAGGATGAAAATGAAGTCTAGAGGCTACCGATCTAGGAAGATGAGCACTCATCCTCTCTTAATAAACAATCAGAGTTGATCTTGTGATTGAAGGCCTAGCTGGCAGAGGCAGAAGAGCGCATGAGGCAAGATTCCAAAGAAATGGTCGTCATTCAGGCTAACATAAAGCGGACCCAAACTGAGGATGATGAATTACACCCCATTGCTACTGAGGAGGAGCATGAGTTGAGTCAACGACAATAACTCCTGGATTCCACAAGTCAGAGGGTGGCAGAACTGCAACTCTCTTTTGACAGGGTCAACCCTTCCATGGGTGGGATAAACCCCCCGAGTGTTGTAAGGATACCCAACTCTCAAACATACTTTCATGTTTTTAATTATTTAATTCCATATCATACATTAGTTTTGTTATCGAGGTTGGTTTCATATGCGTCTGTTATATTTGTGTAATGTCTGGTGGTTAGTCCCTAAGCTCACGCGGGTCAAGCCCAATGTGAGAAACAAGGGGTGATCACCATGCTATTCCATCTGAACACAATGCGTTGACCAAGATTCGGGTATCCGAGGATTAAGTAACCAATATGGATCTTTCAAGAAGACATGGGAGAGGCCCGATCAAAGGATTAGGACCTCAGAACAATCGACGAGCCATTATTATAATGTTCTCTAGTGCACAAGATGGGTAACGCCATGGGTATTGGGATTAGTCCAAACATTGGGAAGTGGAAGGTGTGAATCATGATACCCAAAAATATAGAACACTATGGGGGTGTGGCATGACAATAAAGAATAACTTTTGACCGCATTCGAAACACAGTATTCTTATTGCATTAGCCTAGAGTGGGGGATAGAAAATGAGGGTCGACCATTGAACATGTTCGAAACATGGGACCTGTAGCAAATGCCATCTATTATTCTTCCGGAACGTTGGACCATGATAGTAGGTGGGCCATAGGCTGAGCATCCATAATGTTAGGGGGTTCCTTTAGACATGAAAGAGGACGAGGGTCCAAATATGGTGCACGCAAAGCGTGGAATGTGGAATGGGGGTTTGTTCAAACAGAATCCAACACTCTTGGAATTATGCCACCATGGAAGAAGCACACTGGATGGGCACATCGGTTTGATCATGGATCATTCCTTGTTTCAGATAGGACCTCTCTGGAGAGGTAGTCTTCACTTCCTGATGCCATTTTGGGGAATCCCAAACTTGTTCGGGGAAAAATTGCAGTTACTTAGTTCACTACGAGGGGTCCGGCCAAGAGGCTGGAAAGGGGGAGGAACAAGATTTTATGATTCCTGGGGCTGGACCCGAGGTGAAATTCCTAGGTATCCCTATGTATCCCATGAGTATGGGAATCAAGCCGTATCTATTTCTGGAAGCGCAGAGTAGTCATAGACCAACACTGATAGGTGAAATCCTCTCTGGCAGAGGCTATGGTGCATCCCACAATCAACATGGGGCATCTTGAACTTGTTCAGGGTAGAACCACAGTTTAGTGTCATGCGTTGAGAATATATGGCCTCTTACAGTTTAACGTCATACGACAGGACGTGAAACAGAAGAGCCTTGGGAGCATGTGGTGCGGTAGCTATGAAACAAACGTGAATGAGGACTTTCAGTCCAAATGAAACCACACACCCTCTGAGGAAAATCTTAAGGTCAAGAGACCAAGAGTGAAAATTAGGCTGGGCCCGAGGCCAAGTGCACAGGCATTCTTATGTACCCCATGAGGATTGGAATGAAGCCATACGTAGTTTTAAGAGTGCATTTTAACTTCATGCGGGACTATGTGAAGCCTCACCATGTTGGTACACATCCTACCAAAACTACTAAGACCATGTGAGTCGTGCTCGGTGTGGGGAACAAGATGTAATGGAGGGACTTCCCCGACATAGGATGGTGCATGTTAGGATGAAGGGACACTCGGTAAATACCGACCCAATTATGCTAACCCATCCATATAGTGCACCTAGACATGTGAAGAGATAAAGACAAGTATGTCAGAATTCCACATGAACATGAGGAAGTGGAAATGTGTGTGAACCATGACGCTCGTGATTTGGATCACAATGATGGAGGCGTGACGATGGAGGATAACTGTTAACCGTGGTAGAAACGTTGCATCCTCATTGTGTTAGCCTGGAATAGGGACAAACAGATGAGGGTTGACCTTTGACCATGGTTGAAACACAGGACCATGGCGCAAATGTCATCAGATGTCCTTAAGGATATTGGCCTAAAACGATGGGAGAGTCCTTAGGCCTAGCATCCGTGGAGAGCCCTTAGGCCTAGAATCCATGTAGACTGAGGGTCCTTTTGGATGCGGAATAGGATGAGGTTCCAAATAGCGAGCTCACAATGCATGGACATGGAACGAGGGGAAGGTCCCTATGAAAATTCCACACTTCAGCCTCTCTATCAAAACGCATCTGAATACGACAACAAGACATATTAGACAGAGGGAGTAGAGTCCCTTCAACATGGAGATCTTAGTTTAGGGTTGTAGAACTCAGACCATAGGAGGTAGGAAACATGGGAGACCCATGGTGAGTAATTACAAAAACCTGACATGAATGGGAACCGGGGGTTCCGACCACCATGTGTTCCTTGGAGAGGTTTTAGGTAAAGGGACCAAAAACAAGAGTTGAGATGGGCCTGAGGCAAAGTGCGAAGGCGTTCCTACATACCCTATGAGGATGGGGATCAAGATGCACGTAGTTCTTAAAATGGGGGCACGGTGAGGTACCAGTGCCAGGGATAAAAGAGGTGTGTGGGCATGGCCCATTCACCAAAAGAAGAGGTATTTGATAAATCTTGTATGTCCTTTAAGGTGAGTGGTTTTTTTGTGTGAAGAGACTAGCCTAGGGTATCGGGCCCTATCATCTCCACAAGAATCAATCCGTATTAGGCATTGAAACATGGAATGGCGTATGACCAATCCCCAACGTGATGTCCTATACGATTAGGTCATCACAATTTAGTGTGGTTTTTCACTGTGCAACCAGGATGATCATATCACAGTTTAGGGTCATGTGGTAGGACCCAACATGAATTTTAACTTCATGAAGCACAGAAGTAGTAGAGATTATGCTAGGCGAGGGAATGTGTATGATGCAATGAAACATAATCTACGTGAATGGGTACATGATCCCACATTACACATTATTTGATTCTGAGAGGAGAACCTCGGGCCAAGGGGGCTAGATATGGGTGAGAGAAAAAAGGGGCTAGAGAAAGTAGCTCCCAGCTTAGCAGGACCCGAAAACGAGGCGTCTGGGTGGTCCTACGTATCCCATAAGGATGCGAATCAAGCCACACATAGTTCTGGAGGATGCATTTTAATGTCGTGTGGGAGAAGTGTGATAGGAAACAGAAGGGAAGTTTTTTAGAATGAGTTGCGCATGGTGCGGCTATTGCAAACCTGAAGTTAATGAGGAGGTACTCCCAAACTACACCACAAGGTCCCGTAGTCAATGTCCGGAAGGTGGGACAGAAAAGAAAAATTAGAAAAACTTAGGCTAGACCCAAATACAAGAGGTCTGGGCATTCCTATGTATCCCTTGAGGTTGGGAATCAAGCTGTACGTAGTTCTGAGAAGATCTTAGTTTATAGTCTTAGAGCTCGGACTGGGGATAGAAACTTTCAAAGTAAGCACAGACTTCAACCCGATAACTAATCCCACGTGAGTGAAACTCGTTGTGGGAAACAAGGGAGGAAGATATCTATTGTAATACATGGAACACACACCAAAGGGAAATCGGTGCGGAGCCCCTATCGCGACTCTGGTTCTCCTAACGCGCAGATACGTACTGAGGAATAACACCATGAGTTTCGATGTTCTACATGGATATGATGGGGTGGAGAATGATTTGTATCATGTAACCAAGTGTCTAATGGGATTGGATTGGTGATGGAGGGTAACTATTGACCATGGTAGAAATGCAGTATCTATATCACATTAGCCTGAAATGGGAACAACAAATGAGCATTGACTGCTGACCATATTCACAACGCGGTATTTTTTTCGATTTATTGTCCGCGACCTTTGGGGGCGTTGTCCCGTAAGGGTAGGAGAGCCCTTTGTCCTAGCCTCCAAGCCACTCAGGGGTCCCTTCAGGTGTGAATGGTGATGGAAGCCTGAATGAAGAGAAACACAATTCCTGAAAAGCGAGTGGAAGCATGTTCGAGCAGAGTACGACATTTGAGGTACTAAACCAGAGTACCCTTAAGCGCACTGGTGAACCACCGAAGAGGGATGATAAAGGTGTCCATGAAGGAGAGGGTAGGCCAAGGGGGCAAGGTGGAATGGAGATTTCCAGGAGATGGGGATGGACCCGAAGTCTAGACATTCAGGTGGTCCTACGTATCCAATACAGATGGGAATCAAGCCACACATAGTTCTCGTAGATACCCAGGGGGTCAGATACCCTAATGAGGAATTGGACGACATGGAAAGTAACCTGACGTGAATGAGGACATATTCTCACACCACATCACACAATAACATAAGAGAGAACTTGGCCAGGGGCCCGAAAAGGCCAAGGGGCCTCGGTCAGAAGGGCCGGACCAGCTTGCAGTTTAATGTCTTGTATTGAGGAAGGGGATCGGGGGCCCGAAAGGCCCAAGGGGCCTGAGGCTAGGCCTCGGTCAGGAAGGCCTGACCAACTCACAGTTTAACATCTTGCAGTCAGGACAAGGGCTGGGGGATCGAGAAGGCCAAGGGGCCTGAGGCTGGCAACACCCATAGGAAGTTTGTCACTTGGATATAAAAGGGGGTAGAATGAAATACTACACTAGATGTTTGTGACATATTGGGGAAGACCTAAAAATCCAGGACAGTTGTTGACCACATTGGAAACACAGCGTCAGGAGCAAAAAATGAGCATCGACCGTTGACCATATTCGAAATGCGGGATTTGTGTCAATTATTTACTGGACATCCTCAAGGGTGTTGGCCCGAAGTGGTAAGAGAGAGCCCTTAGGCCTAACATTCATAACATTCAGGGTCCCTTCCAGATAAAGAAGGTGATTGAATCCCAGTCATGGAGTGGGTGAAGAATATTTGTACCCATCTCTCAAAGAGGAAAACATCTCCAACGAGTGGGATGTACAGCCGGATCGAGGTTATCCCGACATGAATTGGGGAAAATGTGCACCCTATCTATACATCTTAACCCGTGGGAAGATTCTGGCGTTTGGGCTGGGTCAATAGACGGAATGTTCGAGCATTCCTACATATCCTATGTGGATGGGAATCAAGCCATACATAGTTCTTGAAGGCCATGCAGTTAAACGTCATGCAGTGAAGACGTGGGAGGATAGAAGAACAGTATTGGGCACATGGTGCAACCCTTATAATATTTGTATGAGTGGGGATGAGGAAGCCCATATTATATCATGTGAGGATACTCTGAGAAAACTATACCCAGGGGGGATAGCCAAAGAGAAGAGTTTTGGGCTGGGCTCAAAACGAAGCATCTGAGCATTCTTACATATCCCATAAGGGTGGGAATGAAGCCACGCATAGTTCTAAAAATTCTGTTTAATGTCATGTTGGATGATTCATAGTTTAATGTCATGCAGGGCTGTCCAGTTTAAGGTCATGTAGGACCGTACAGTTTAATGTCGTGCTGGATCGTACAGTTTAAGGTCGTGTCGGACCGCCATGCAGTTTACGGTCATGTGGAATCGTCATGCAGTTTAGGGTCATGTGGGATCATGATTCAATTTAGGGTCATGATGGACCATCCAGTTTAAGGTGGTGTCAGACCTTCCAGTTTAGGGTCATGTTGGACCATTCAAATCAGGCAGAGTATTGCTTGAGGAACTTGGCCTTGGTGGGAGGAGTTATGCGCCCACCATCCATGGTCACTAACGAGTATTCTCTATTGGGGTAAAACTTATGAATGATGCAAGGTCATTTCCTATTGGGCTCCAACTTGGGTGGTTTCTTGTCGGGGATCATTGGCGCTTGGAGGGCCAATACCAGGTCTCCTTGTAGGAAATAGAGGAGGCAAACCTTATTGTTGAAGGCTCTAGCAATATTTTTCTGATGCCTTTCGATATTGTGCAAGGCACGTAGCCTACTCTCGTCGAGTGCTTCCAATTCGGCTAGACGGATTTCAGCCACCTTATCTGGCACCTGTTGGTCATAGACTGTAGTGTGTAATGATGGAAACTAGATCTCGATGGGAAGGACGGCCTCAGACCCATACACAAAGGAATATGGGGTCACCTGGGTGGAATTGAAAGTCATCGTCCAATAAGCCCAGATGGTGTTGGGGAGCTTGTCCGGCCAAATCTTCCTGTTCTGGCCAACTATTTTTGGAAAAATGTTAGAGATGGTTTTGTTGAATGCCTTGATCTTCCCATTTTATTTCACGTGATAGTGGGAGGTATGGATGGAGAAAATGTTATACTTGGCATACAATTTCTTCAGCACAACTGCTCGGAAGTTGGTGCCGTTATCGGTGAGGACTGAATGAGGGACTCCTAATCGGTAGATGATGTTGGATCTCACAAAATCGACAATGGATCAAGTTTTGAATTCCTTGAGTTGGACTTCTTCTGCTCATTTGGAGAAGAAATCTATAGCGGTTAGGATAAACTAGCACTGGCGAGCTGTCGCCGGTGGATAGGGTCCCACAACATCGAGTCCCCGCACCGCAAATGGCCAAGAGTACTTGGTGGAGTGGAGCAGTTCTGGTGGCCGATGTAGGAAATTAACAGGAACATGGCTTGCGTGACATCTCTTGGCGAACATGATACAATAATGGATAATAAAGGGCCAAAAGTACCCCAGTCTCTGGATCTGATGGGACAGCTTCGGCCTTGACTGGTGGGCACCGCAGGAACCAGCATGAACCCCTTGCATGACCTGAAAAATCCCGACTCCTTGAATGAAATAGAGGAGAAAACCATCAAAACTGTGCTTGTAGTGGATTTTCCCAAGGCTGGGACCACTCTGGAGGGTAAACTACAGCGCGCGGCGTCAGATTCGCTTGCCCTCGGCCCGATCCATCGGGAGGAAATTTTTTTGGAGATACTCAACAAAAGGTGCTCTCCAGTCGGGAGTCATTTCAACCACCGCATCTGAAGAACCTGGGGCTCCTGACATGGAGGATCTGTCGTTAAGATGTCTTACTCGCAGGTCGTAATCGTCCTCTTGCGTGATGAGAGCAATTTCACTCTAGTGTTCCACATGTATAATCAGATCATCCTACTTGGGTTTTGCAAGTGACACATCTAAGCTGGCCAAAGAATCCACTCGACTGTTTTGTGACCGAGTGACTTGGGTAACCTCTGGTCAAGAAGCGAACTGGGCCATTAGATGGATGGAGCACTCCAAAAATGGCATGAGCTCTGGATTTATGAAAACATCGTCATCATTGACCTACTTGATGACTAATTCGGAATCCCCTTTCACATGAAAATGGGGTATATCAATCTCAAGGGCCAGCTCGAGGCTAGTGATGAAAGCCTGATACTCTGCCTCTTTGTTGGTGCAGCCTTCTGATAATAGGAATGAGTACAGCAGAACGGCTTGCACTGGGGTGATGAAAACGATACACAATCCCACTCTGTCGAGCCTTGGATCATTGAGCCTTCTATTAGTGGGACTCTGTGAGGCACCATCGAAGTGCATTTTCCAACACGGGAAGACATGGTCGACAGAGAGGATTGCCTCATCAGGAAAATCTTGGTTTAGGGATTGATCCATGGAGGTTGGGTGGATAGCTAGGATGTCTGCCAACGCCTGCCTCTTGATAGCCTTCCAAGGCACAAACCTGATGTTAAAATGCTGGATAATTACCGCCCACCACACTAGTGGGCCAATCAACATGGGGTTTTTCAAGATGTATATCAACAGGTCTACCTAAGAGACCAACTGTACCTCGTGGTGTTGTAGGTAATGTCACAACATCTGTACAAAAAATTAGAGCACAGGTTATCTCTTCTCGATAGTGGAGTATCTAGTCTCCGTATTGAGGAAAATGCGGCTAGGATAGTAGATTCTATTCTATATCCCCTCAGTATTCTTCTCGGCGAGAAGAGCACTGCGAGACAGATCCAGGGCAACGACATAGAGAATCAGCGGCTTCTCGGAGATAGGTGGCATCAAGACCGGAGGCTAGAGAAAATACTACTTGACTTCCTCGAATGCGGTCTGACAATCTTCATCCCAATCATAAGCGGTTCCCTTCTTCATGTGCAGAGAAAAGGGATTACATTTGCCAGCCAGGTTCGCGATGAATCGGCGTATGTAGGCTAAGTGGCCTTGAAAACCTTGAAGATATCGAATATTTCACAGGGGAGGAATCTGTCTGATGGCCTTGATCTTCTCAGGGTCGATATCGATGCCTCAGTACCTAACAAAAATGTAAAGAAACATCCCGGAAGTGACCCCGAGGGCACAATTGAACGGGTTCATCTTTTGGTGGCGGGAACAGAGGAAGATGAACACATTCTCAAGGTCTTTGTGATGGTCCTGGCGCTGGTGAGATTTGACCACCGGATTGTCCACATATCATTCCACCAATGTTCCTAGGATTGGCTTGAATATGTGATGCATGGCCAGCTGATAGGTGGAACATGCATTTTTCAGGCTGAAGGGCATAAGCTGGTAACAAAAAGTACCTTGTGGGCCCCTGAAAGCGATGGACTCCTCATCTTCGGGGGCCATTTTGATATGTTTGTATCCAGAGTACCCATCCATGAAGGAGAGGGATTGGAACTTTGTTGTAGCATCAATGAACAATTCTTTCACCGGAAGGGGAAATCATCATTCGAACAGTGGCGGTTGACAACACGAAAGTCGTTACGGACTCTGATCTGCCCGTTCTTCTTCCTGACTGGAACAATATTGGCTAGCCACTTGGGGTACTGGACTTCCTTGATGAAGTTGGCTCTGATGATCTTGTCAACATCATCCTCAACCATAGCACCATGAGAAGGGCACATCTTTCTGGGAGGCTGCTTGAACCTGAGATGGTTTGTCGGGAGACCAAGGTTGTGGACGACCACCTTGGGATCTAGTCCTGGCATCTCACCATAACTCTATGAGAACACATCACGGTGATACCTAAAGAAGTTCCCGTATCGCTGCTACTCCTCAAGGGACTTGGCATCACTGATCAACGTGGGTCTTGGATTTTTCTCGCTACAAATGTTCACATGTACTAGTTCGTCGACCGTGGTAGAGATGCCTCTTTCAAAGGAAGGGGGTATCCTTTAGATCCTCTTATCCACTTGTGGAGGGATCTTCCATGGGGGGAGTTTCTTCCAAGCCACCAGACTCTGATGGGAGGCTGGTGTTGGCTTGAGCGGCAGTGGTTAGCACATTATGAGATTCATGCGCCACCGAGACCATGGCGATGAAGGCAGTTGATCCAATCCCATCTGGTCTTCGGCCCATAGGGCCACACTTGATGATGTCAAAGAAATAGTGGTGGGTCGGCTTGAGACGGTTAATCCCAGCCCAGTGAAACAGACACATATGACGTATTTTCGTCAACATGGGGTGGGCATCTCGATACCATACATGGGTAAGAGGTTTCGTGGTCACTCGAGCCTCGTTGGTGTAGGAGTACGAGGTGATTTTTCACTGTCGTTTGGGCCTAGGAATATTCCTTCCTCTCATACCCGAATAAACAAAACACTTTACCTTTTCAAGAGTCATGGACTCCATTCGATAGATTGGGAAGACATAGGCATCATCCAGACTTGCCCAGGGATCACTTGTGATCAGGGCGGGTTCAACCTCACTTGCCAGAATCTGTTTATCCTTGCTCTTGTAATAGTTAGCGTCTAGATAACGGGCTTCACAAGAGGCGAAGGGAGATGAATCGCCTTGAAATACACATAGTCAACCATTAAGGGAGTACTTGAGGCACTAGTGATACGATGAGGGGATTGCTGCATGCAGGCGAAGCCATGGCCTGCCCATCAATGCATTGTATGCGGTGTCCCGTGAGACAACCATGAATCTGGTACTAGAAACAAGGCCACTGAACTGGGTGTTCAGATGGATATTGTCGACCGGGGTCTTCTCGGTCCTGTCATACCCCTGGATAATTAGGTCGGAGGGAGTTAAATCATCCTCATACAACCCCTACATCCATAGTGTTTGAGTTGGGATCAGGTTAATCCCAGAGCACGTGTCAACAAGACAGCAGCGGACCTCCACACCATTGAACTGGCCAATGATGTACAATGGAAGAATGTGCCCCTGTATGGGAGGGTCTTCGTCTTCACCAGATAATGAGATAACTTCCTCGCATTCGGCATTCTCAACAGCCTCATTGTGGAAGGCATCTGCAGCTGCTACCACTGTCTCGAACTGGATGGGGTTCCTTAGAACCTCGACAAGCCCCTCACTCATGTATGATGATAGGAGAAGAACTTCAAAGATATAAATCCTCATTGGGATGTCAACAAGGTTCTTGAGGACATAATTATTCTATGCCAAGCGCGAGCTTCTGCTTACAGGAGGTCGCTCTGCGATTGGAGGCATGGAGGGCCCTGCTGGATGGACTAGTGGCTGGCTAGTTCTAGGTACAACCCATTGCACACTAGTCGAGGCCTACAGTTTAGCTTCTAGATGAGTACTTGAAACCCGATATTGGCTTGTAGTAGGGTGAGACTGGTCGTGGTATAGATGAGGTAGCTCTCACTAATCTATTTGCATGAACGAAAGTGGGGGTAGATCTGAGGACACCAGATGAAGAGGTTGTGCGTACTGAGCTCGGCACTGGGCCTGGTGTCTGGTCTCAGTGGCATTCACAGCCGGGCTGAAGGTTCAGCTGATGTGCCTTGATGACCCATATGTTCGTGGTTCCACCGACGTTGGCATCAGCTGGGGACGTTGGGGAGGCTCTCCTGGCGCTCCCCCTCGTCGGGAGTCATATAGGGATTTACCAACTCGAAACTATTAACCGAAGCGTACCCTTGATTTTCTATTGAAAAATAATCTACCACTGGGAGGATTCTGGGAGGGATATACATATTAGGGGGCATGAAGAAACCGAGAGCACGGGATGTCGATGACATTGGTGGAGCACGCTGCTTTTTCTTATGCTGCTGTTACTTGCTCTTCTTGGAAGTGGTCGGCTGAGATGATGACACGGAGGTGCTAGTCATAGAATTTGAAGGCTCTGGCTGATTCAAGAATTCCCAAATAATACCATGGGTGTGGGAAACTGTTTTACAAGCCATCCAGTCATCGTAATTCTACGATCTGCAGCTGGGAACCTGCTTCCACTCACCTTCATCGTCGCTACCGCTTTCTGACCTTACAAAGACACCTAACACTTGTTCCGGGGCTGGGCATAGATTGAATATGTTTTTATTGACCAATTCTTGGAGAAATTCTTTAAACACATAGCACTTCTTGAGGGTGTTCCCTAGAATCTAATGAAAAGGGAAGTAGTTGGGGCAATCGGTGAGATTCGCCTCTGCCGTCCTTCTGCACTTAGGTAAGTGCACAATCCCCTACTCTAGGGAACTATGGAAGAAACTGAGGACCTGATTCTCACTGAACGAGTAATTCTGGTGTCTTCTTTCTAGATATGGGGCTTTGGGAGCCTGTCCCTGACGAGGGGCTGGAGGGACCAGCCGAGGAGGTAGAGCCTGATTATCCTGCCTAGGTGGTGGTGGCGCGTTGTGCGGAGGAACCTTCCAATTCTGAGGTGGTCGCTGATGGGTAGGAGGTTGTGCCTGAGGTGGAGGGCCTCTGCGAGGTTGCAGATCCGGTGCTACTGGAATAAATTCTACCTACTTGGGGTCTTCTAATTGGGCCACTATGGCGGGTTCGGCTCTGGAATCCCTCCTTGCTAGGATCACAGGGGGCAGCAGATGTGCCTGACTAGCCTGTTACAGAGATTCATCGAGGTGCTGGGCTTTATCTGAGATGTCTCATAATCCTCCTGGGTAGTTCTGAGTGATCAGGGACGAAACAAGTTCTGTTTTGACATTCCCCATGCACATCGTCAATAATTTGTCCCGATTCAATGGCATGTCGAGGGAGTATGTGAGCCCCTTCCACCGGGCGATGAATTCTGTGACTCACTCATCAGGCCTTTGCTTTCACCTGAAGAGGTTTGTGATGCTGGTCTTTCACGTGGTGGAGCTGAACTAGTATAAGAACTGCTGGTGAAGATCCTCCCATCCGGTCACCGATCCAATGGGGAGCTGGCTATACCAGAAAAACGCAGGGCCTTCCAATGTCTACACAAAACAACAAAGTTTGGAGGCTTCCTGCTATGTTGGAGTCCCCAACATGGGGCCACACCTGGATGAAAAGTGGGCCAGGTGTGGCGGCGGGTCCCCTGTCTAGTTAAAGGGTGAGAAAGTGGGATTTCCAAAACCCGGGGGTGCAGGCATATCATCCACCCACGCTAGATACGTCATGCCATCTAGTTGGACATCCACCTACCGCGTTTCTAACACCTCGAGCCGGGCGATGAGTGCCTCCGTTGAATCGTCCAGGCAGGGGTCCCTGTCTTGATGGGGATCCCTTACCACGAGTGCGTTTCTGGGATCTTCGACATGGTAGATGGGTTCAGCAGCTCATGGAGCGACTAGTGGAATGGCCTACAGGGCAGCTGGGGGAACCTGGGATGGATTCCTCGGATTGTCGTGTCGTTCAAGAGGGTTTGGTGAGACATATCATGCCCTCTTTCCATGAGTTCTTGCTTCAACCCTGTCCGTGGGAACGGTATGATCAGGGTTTCCTGAAGGCATCTCGTCAGGGGGGGTTGTTCCTACCCTTACTGCCCCGACATAGGATTTCCATAGTCGGGTTGTCTCTCTATAGCGCGTTCATCCTGGAGTTTGTCGACCACCCTCTTCTGCTCAGCAATTTGCTGGAACAACGTTGCCTTCTCAAGGACTTCCTCCGTCTTCTGCACTGAGGAGGATGGGTCGGAGTGCTTGACAGCTTCGACATGCTCTTTACACATACCATCATTTTGGCTGAGTACCAACAACTTGGTGGGAACATGAAGACCTATGAGGTTCCTCTACTAGCGAGTAATCCTCCCTGATGGGTCCAACAATGGTGGCACATCCTTAGGGGGTAAGTCTCCATCAAGAAATTCCAGGTTGTCCTCATTGTCCACAACATTGGTCATATGGACCGTGACCCTTCCCGGGGGCATGTCCTCAATATCGCATATCGAGTCATGCTGCCGTCGAATAACGATGAAGAGGAGGGAAGTGTACTTCCCCCATCCACAGACTTGCACATGGGGGGTAGCCTCCGTGTTGATTTTGTAGAGTACCCTGAAACTCTGAACGCATTTTTGTTGGAGGGTCCTCAGGCAACCTGGTGACTCAGGGCACTAGGCCACGGGGAGTGCGACCAAATCGACCAGATGGCTTTGCTTGCCAATATCCTCAAAGTGAAATGGGATCCTAGGGTACACCACCTGATGGTAACAAAGACAGAGTTGTGTCACCCATAGAGTTTGACGGAAGAACTCTACTTCATCAAGGGTGAGGGATTCCAGCACACAGAAGATCGATGCTGCCGCTGGCCAGAACTTCTTTGGGAAGTGATCCGCCACCAGAATGTTCCAGAAGCTCATGTGCTCAGATTAAAGGTCAATCCCCGTATTTCCCCATTCTTCAACTGAAGGTGGATGAGGAACTGGTAGCAGTATTGAGGTGGATCGCCGAGTCGGTTGACTGGGAGGTGGCGAATACGATGAATGATCCAACTGGCCGCCGAATTCCGTGCCATCCTCCAAGGAGTGTGGTGATATGACCACAATGTCACGATATGACGGGCTGACAGCCACGACTTCTGGTGCATGGATCACGAATACCGGTGATGGGTCACGCTATTTCTCAATTAGAATCAGTCCCCAAAATATCTATTCATGATCACTGGTCTAGGTAGAGGGCGCTTCTCGTGATGATGGTGGTGACTGCACACAAAATTTCTTCCTCCTAGATGTACCAGCAAAGAGAGGTGGGAATCCGGTGGACTTCACACTCTCAAAGGATGAGGATGATATTCCTTGTTCCTGCCCCAGTCCCTGACACGTAGGAATAAGGGGAGGGTCCCACCGCTGAGTCATGCACTGCTTCAGAATCTGAGAAACAAACCGGTTTGATTTCATTCTGAGCCTTTCGGTATTCTTCTTGTGGTAACGACGACCCTCCTTCCAGCCCTGGGATGTCTCTTCGGGGAAAGGACAATTCCCGGAACGATAAGGTCCTTCGGCCATACTAGTGTTGGGGAAGGAAGTACTTCCTCCCGAGTGGGCTGGGGTGCGAGGAGCACCAGGGCAGATGTCTATGTGGACACGGGGGGGGGGACCTCTGTGCTGGGTGATGGTATGAATATGACCCCCTCTGGAACTAACAGGAGAACGGGTAGGACCTCCATGCCTAGTTCCTTTGGTGACGTCAGTGTGAGGCAGGTCCTCGTAAGGATTAGACCGAACACGGGTAGGACCTCCGTGCTGGGTGCTGGTACGAGTGGGACCCCCTCTTGAACTGACGGGAGCACGGGTAGGACCTCCATACTTTGTTTTTTTGGTGACGTTAGTGTGAGGTAGGTCCTCGTACAGATTAGACTGAACACAGGTAGGACCTCCATGATTGGTGTTGGCGAAGTGAAGTTGATCTCCACCACTCTGGTTGATAGGATGAATATGACCTTCAATGACTGCTTCAAGGACGTGAGGAAGGTCCTCACATTGGAGAGTGACAGGATGTGCAATGTTCCTACCTCGCCGGTTTTTGGCAGAAGGTAAGGCTCCATATCCAGTGTAATGAGGGCGGGAGAGGCCCCATTATGAGGTGTTGCTACCATGAGGAAGGCCCTCATTCGGGTCAAAGGTGGCACGAGGCATACCTCTGAGCCGGGCTTGGGAGAGGGAAAGGCACACGTCCTCCATGGTGTTTGCACGAGGAGGGCCCCCGTAGTGGGTGGCATTGCTCTGGGTTAGTCAGCGGTGGCCGCTGCCTCTGCCTGCAACCAGGAGAGTCGACCCAGCCAGCATGTGGGGTGGTTGGGGCCTCGATCTGGGTCAGGCATATAGCTGCCCCTGCTCAGTGTATGGAGGGGGTTGATGATGTATGTCGGCGGTGGCTCAGGCCATAGTAGCCACTAACGTTGACATCCCTTGATGGGTGTCATCCTCGGCCTATTCTTAACGCTGGCATCAGGTCAGCCGGGATGGTACCGGTGGTGCATGTATAAAGTCTGCTTTCTCTTCAGCTCAGGGAACTGGGTGGCGGTGCTGTCGCGGACTGGTGGGGGCCCTTTCTAGGAACTCCTAGGATGTAAATCTAGTCAAGCAGTCCCAAAAATCACTTATCTCATCGGTATAGGGCATGGAGTATTCGAGTAATTCTGGGGATAGGCCCCTAAAACGAATGAAGGTTGGAGTGGGGAGAAGCGGATCCCTGCACAGCCCTTGGGGGCAGCGTTGACGGCGAGGTGCAAATGCCTCTAAATCCAGGAAGGCCATGTCCCTCATAGGGATGACCCCCTCCTCCTCCTCGTACCAACATATAAGGTCATTTATTACCCTCCATTGGATAATCTCTGATGGGGAGAGGGGGTGTGGGAACTTTGTAGTCACGACAGTCGAGGCTGTTGTAGAAGAGACAGAACCATGTGGGGTAGCCATGTTGAGATTTCCCTTTCCCCTGCATTGGTGGGCAGGAGGTGACCGGGTTCTGGATGCATCAACTGGGCTCCTGAAGGCTGGAAGATCAGCTCATTATTATTGACATAAAAATAAATCGAAACCCAGTGCCCCAGTGTCGTTATGCCTTCCACAATCGGTAAGAGGGATCCACGCTGAAAACATTGCAGACCAAGATACCCAACGTTTTGACTGCCCCAACTTCTAGTGAGTTTCGTGCCAGGCCCTCTATTTATTGGGCGGGGCCCGACGCCAGATATCCAGGTCTGATGACATGTTACTCAACTGATGATTCATGCACTACTAATCTCTATTTCGTGGATAATATTTTCACATCATGTTCACCATTTATGTTTCCTATGCTTTCGCTGGGGCGCGCGCGTCCGGCCACTTGAGTTCAATAGGCACACCGTTTTTTTACCCCGCATTCCCACTTTACAATGGTTGGCGGAATTCGCTCCTTATTCAGGGACGTCTGCTCCATGATAGAAACAAGATGATGTGATGTCAGTTCTTCCTTTCGTGGATTCCTCCTCGGAGCGTGTCACCTAGTCCAGGTCTCCCTCATAGATTTAATACATTTTTTGTGAAACTATTCCCAGTGACATGTTTCCTTGGACGCCGGTTAATTACACTGATTATGTTAGGACATTCCAAGGGGTCCAGTCAGAGAAGCAACCTTTAGTTGGGGGAGTAGTCATGTTGAGGCATCACTGGCGTGTCTGAACGCAGGTGAATTGGAATGTCTATCATTTTTCCATTATTATAGGGCTTCTCGAGGGCGCAGATGCCTGAGGCATCCCACATAGAGCACGGGGAATCATATTCTATAGGTATGTATCTGAGGTTTTTCTCAGCTTCCCGTGTTTAACACAGGTTATGCTGCAAGTTTAACGTCCAGTGGAGACGGATCAGACTGATCAAAACACTGATTATAGTGGATCAGATTGAAGAACCCCCCGGAGGGTACACTGATATTGGGGCCAACACATTGGCAGCTCCTTGAACGCTGTGGAAGGGAATGAAGTGGCATGACCTCAACGGGATGTGGTGTCCCTGTTAAGAATCAGGAGGGACTATGGTTTTGGTATTGATACTCGAAGAGACATCCTACGTATCATTCCTTGACATGGATCTAAGTTCCCATAGTTCGGGATGGGGTGTGTCGGTGAACCGACATGAAGATGGACCAGGGGTCTGATGGGTGATGGGCTTGAACCTAAGGGAGGCTTCCAATCTACCACACCTTGGCATGGATCAAAGACCAAGTAGTTTAGGAAGTTTTGTTAGAAAACCGACGTGGAGATGGACCATGGGATCCACTAGTAATGGGCTTGAAGATCAGGGAGGCTTCCTACGTACCATGCATTGACACGGATCAAAGACCATGTAGTTTAGGAAGTTTTTTCAACGAATTGACATGAAGATAGACCCGGGGATCCACTAGAAATGGGCTTGAATCTCAGGTAGGCTTCCTACGTACCATGCCTTGACACGGATCAAAGACCACATAGTTCAAGAATTTTTGTCAGCGAACCGACGTGAAGATGGACCCAGGGATCCACTGGCAATGGACTTGAGCCTCAGGGAGGCTTCCTACATATGATTCCTTGATACGAATCAAAGACCATGTAGTTTGGAATGGATGCCGGTGAACCGATGCGAAGATGGATTCGGGGATCCACTGGGTGTTGGGATTAAGCTTCGTGAGGCTTCCTATGTACCGTGCCTTAGCATGGATCAATGTACCCATAGTTCGGGTATGGAAAAGGGGCTGCTGAACCAACGTGAAGGGGTATTGGAACAACTGTATGGTGGGCTCTCAACGACTTATCGCTGGATTGGGATGCAGTTTAACGTCACGCGGGACGGGGGTGTGTCGGAGAACCGACGTGAATAAGGACCTTGGTCCAGGTGGGTGGTGGGATTGAACCTCGTGTAGGATTCCTACGTTCCATTCATTGACATGGATCAAAGTCCATGTAGTTTAGAATGGTCACAATGGCTTACCACGGGATTGGAAAACAATTTAACGTCATGCGGGATGGGGGCACTTGGGGATTAAGCTCTAGGTGGCCCACAGTGATTGGTGAACCAACATGGTCGGAAATATTGGGTGTTGGGCTCGAGCCTCATGGAGGCTTCCTACATACCATGCCCTGACATGGATCAATGTCCACGTAGTTTGGGTGGTGTGGGGTTTACACTCTAGGTTTCCCAAGGTGTCTGGTGAACCGACATGGTCAGAATGACCCGGTGGTGGCCTTGAACATCGTGGAGGATTCCTACGTACCATTCCATGACATGGATCAATGTCCACGTAGTTTGGGTGTATAGTTTAATGTCATGCGGGATGAGGGGTGGTGTCTTGGTCGATGCTTACTCTAAGTCCACGTGAGTCATCCTCAGTGTGAGACATAAGAGGCAGCAAAGACCAGATGATCACGTCACGAAGGGTGCGTCCAGGGGAAGCGAAGAGGGGTTTATGCGTTGAGCGTCCCATGGTGCCAAGACTTACTCCAGGATGGAGGCCCGTGTGGAGACAAAGCCCAGCGGGAGAGGGGGTTTGGGACATACTCCAAGATGGAGTCCCTGTTCCCTATCACGCCCTCTATTGTCCTTGGCACCGAGGAAGTGAGGAGGAGCTGGGGTGTCACCTCCTACAAGAGAAGATAGGGGCTTATCCCAAGATGGCTTCCCTTCTCTATGGACAAAATTGACTCCAAGACGGAGGATATCATCCCATGTGGAGATTAGGGGGTGTGGAGAGTGTCCTTGGTAGGGGGGACCCTGTATGTGAGGCACGGGGTAAGGTAACAGTTTAACATCATGTGATGAGGAAGAATGTGCTTGTTAGTTTAACGTCCTATGGTTCAGATGAGGTGGTTTTCCTCCACACCAAGAGGACTTACATAACCGGTACCCTCTTCTCCTTGTGGGAGGGAAGGCACCGACAATGCCGTGAAGAATGGGGGTGCCGAGCGAACCATTGTGGGGTCCATGTTAGCGTGGCTATGTGAAGAAGCAATAGCCATTAACATTCCTTTGCAAATAAGCATTAGGCGGAGCAACGCTATGGGTGTTATCGTCTGGGGGGATTTGAAGTCACATCGTGCAAACTGGGAGGGTCACATGGGAAATGGAGTCATCAAGCAGAGGAGTCCATAGGCAGGGTCCATGTGGAGCTCGGTTGCTCTATGTGGTTAAGGGCACTGGCGAAGGGGTGTGCTTCGTGAAGTGGGGTGCCATATCTTTATTATTGGGTGGAGGTGAAAATGTGTGGTGCTTCGCGAAGTGGAAAGGTGTTCGCGGAGCAAAGCCTTGTGGAGAAAAGGTGACTCACGAAGTAGGATGTCGAGAAGGAATGTGCTTCGCGAAGTACAGTGATCCTGCCTTAGCAAACGGATCATGTGTACATGAAGGGTGTTTAGTGAAGCATAAATGTTCCATGACAACCCAGGTCCCCTTGGGGATCCCCTTCCTTCCCGAAGGCCCTTAGGCTTCATGAAAGACATCCCTCTTTTAAGAGGGGATCAAAATGAGACAATGTAGAGGCACCTCACGAAGCAAAAATACCTCGCATAGCTCATGATTCACAGAGTGAAGGGTGCTTCTCAATTTGGGATATGAGAAGCCAAAGGTTGTATTTTCCATCCCAAGGGCTCTAGGGGAGCTTAGTATTTATAGGAAAGAGGCTCCGCGAAGCAGAGATTATGCGGTGTGAGGAGGGAGTGGGTTGATTCACAGTGGGTCGTGAATGTCAGGCGTGTTCGCGGAGGGTACCGCCTCTTGTGCTTCGTGATGGGCTCGTGAACGTCAGGGGTATTCACGGAGGGTACTGCCTCTCATGCTTCGCGGCGGTCTCATGACCTTCATGAGTGTTCAAGGAGGGTACAACCTCTTGTGATTCATGGAGGGCTTGGGAACGTCACGGGAGTTCGCGGACGGTACCGCCTCCTCTACTTCACGGTGGTCTCGCGAACGTCAGGGGTATTCGCGGAGGGTACCGCCTCCTATGCTTCACGGTGGCCATGTTTATTGAGACCCGTCCTTAAACATTACTTATTATTTAATTAAATTAATAATTCACATTGAGGATCATTTCATGTTTATAGTTTTAGGGAATTAGGACATAAATATTACATCCCAAATATTACAATGTAGACACATCTGCTCAGCTTCCATTTTTTTCATAAAATAAAAACTCTTGAACAAAATAGTCATGTCTAGATCCTTGTTTTAGACAACCTAACATTTCTTTCATCCCATCCTTGACCCTATTCAACTTTATGTCCTGTGAAAAACATTTCAGAAGAAACTTGGGATGAGCATAAAAAGCTCAGTAAGGGTTATAACAATACGGAAAGAAATCATTAGTCCATGTATACATAAGAATCAATGAAATCATGCATTACTCAAAAAACATAAGCACGTTAACATACATCATGAAATCATAAGATTTATGAATAACTCATAGAAACCAGAAGACATAAAGGTAACTTGATGCATTCATAACATTCTTACGCATGGAGTAACCCTCATGGTTACGTTTGGAATACCCCTCACAGTATATTCCATAAATCTCTTCAGAGAAACCTTAGCGTTTAACTCCTTCGCATTACCCAATGCATTGGAGAGCTATATCGGGATCACCCTAACTTAGTTTATCACGGAACCACCCGTCTTCATAAACAATGACCAAGAACCATAACATAATCATAGAACATAACTTAAGTATAAAAGAAATATTACATTCCCACATTGAAATAACAATATAACATTTTAAGATATTGAAATAATGAATCCATTCTAAAAACAATTTTCAAAACCATTTAAAAAATTTAGTAAAGAGATTTTGGAATCAAAGTGTCTCATACCACTTTGAAGAGTTTAACATTTTAAACCATTAATATCCATATAAATAAATCCTTAAAACCATTTTTAAATAATGGATATTAATGAGAAATATTTATAAGAATAAATCATTAAAACATTTAAAACGATATTTTAGTTAAAGGGTTTTTAACAAAATGAGTGACACTTGAATACAATAATTGAGGAATAACATTTAATCAGAACATTATAATATCATGATAATAAAGGGATTCATGATATATTATTCCAAAGGACAGTATATACACCATATAAGAGTGAATTTGTGCATAACAACAATGAAGTCTCAATAGAATTGTAAAATGAGATGAAATCCCTTATAAAGAAGGTATCCTTAAATTAAGGATAAATCAATCACATAATTACGTGTGACAAATATAAATACACCCAATATAAGTGGATATTAAGTGTAAAACAACCAGAGGCCATTAACATATATTCATAGGATGACATATTCAATAAGTACAAGTTGAACCCAAAGAAATCTCAATAGGGTTAAGATGTTCCCTTGGTAAAATTCGACAGCCTAACAGCGTCACTTTAAAATTCATAAAATTAGTTGATGAGAGAGAAAATGGTATCTCATCAGTTGGACATAAAATTTAAATCAATAAGGATATAGAAGAACATATCCCAACATAAAAAGATGTAAATTAAAATACATAACAAAATAAGTATTTTTAAAAGAGGAGTGTGAAAGGTTCCCTTACCGATTTGGGAAACTTTTGAAACAAACACCCCATGAAAGAAGGGGTCATACAATGAAGATGTAACTACCCATAAATGAGATTATATTATACAAATAGTAAAATAATGGGCAGTACATGCACCACACAAAAGGAAATAGTGTCCAATGTAGCATGAATCTCATGGGAATAAAATGTGAGATGAAAATCCCCTTATGAAAATCCGGCAACCTAACGATGCCACATAAAACATCCAAAAATGGATTGATGAGATCAAATAGGGTCTCTAATAATATTAAAATAAAATTTAAATAAAGAGGAATATAAAATAACATCCCCCAACTTAGAAAATAGGATCTTAAAGTAAGTTACATAAAAAAGAGTACTTTAAAATAAAGAGAGAGGTATGATCCCTTACCTCAAGTCCGACTTGTCTTGTTCGTTTCTTTATATTACTAGATAATAAACATTGGTCAATTTATAATTGATTAAGGTCATACTTTAAAGATTATTATTCAGTTCATATCACATATTATAATGTTATAATAATTGGTTAGTAATGTGAGTTCATATCAGACATTTTTGTCGTTGTTTGGTACATGAGTCCAAAATGAACTTGTTTGAAAATGATTGTCCATGAAGTTATAAGTAAATAACCTCCAGAATAGTATTAACGATTTAAATATCATATATTTCCAGTACATATTCATTTTATACTATTCCATAACATTTGGAGATAAAAATAAATGAAATGCACCGTTCATGGAGACAGTAGGTCGTACGTACGCATGAACGCTACTTTCATTTCTTTGTCATATTAATGGAATTAAAAATAATTGAGAGATATATATATATTATAATTCCAGTATAATATATATGTTTTATAGGTCACATAAGTTCATTAATTTCATTCTTTATACATTCCATGTATTTCATGAACGAGTCACATCACTTGAGAAGGCGGTAATCCACACTTCCTTGTATGAAATTATCACAATTGAACAAAATGCAAAGCCTAAAGGTATGTCATACATATAAAATACAGAAGCATATAGGAAACATAAATTCCATATATATCATATATAAAATATAGTGACATCATAATGGCCACCATGAAAGGTGTTAAGAGAATATTGAGCAATCATCGTTTCGTGAGGCAGTAAGTCGCCATCCATAGAAACAGTATGTTCTTTAACCATTAGACGGAGGTGTGTGTAAGTGTAGATAGAATACATCAAATAAAAACATCCTAGTATATTTAATACACTGGTTGTGTTACAAAATAAATGAATAAAATTATTTTAGGGGTTTGGAGAAGCAAAATAAAACAACAGGACACAAGTGAAGACATTACCTTTAAATCGGGTAACTCCTCTTGGATTGAACCAAAAGGGTTTTTCTTGAAGAGAATTCTTCAAACGGTGAGGCTTAAATTATGAAGAGAGGGATTTGGAGGGATGAAATTGGAAGGGGTTGGCCGAGCCAAAGGCTTTAGAGGTGTGGGTAAGGTGGAAGAGGGGGGGGGGCTTTTATAAGAGAAGAGGAGGGGCACTATTGGAAAGTCATTCACTATTACTTTATTATAAAATGCTATTCGGATTTTAAAGGTCCCAAAAGGATATATTTCGAGGCTAATGTGGTAAGGTTTATAAATCCACCCATATAATAAGTTTGTGACAAGTGTAAGACTTAGATTTCACCCTATCTTCTAATATTATTTAAATCATTCATTTATGATGTAATTACTGCATCATCACGTTGTCATAAATAAATTAATTTATTTAATGTCCAAAAAATATAAAAAACTATCATGATTTAGTAATTATTTTTATATTTATAATAAATATTTATAGTAAAAGATATGACTTGTATAACCCCATGTAAAAATTGTTTTAGTAAAACAATACATGTTTGTGACATTTTAATTTCAACTTTAAATAAAACGTTATTAATGTCATTTTCCAACCAAAGTGGATCCATGGGGTCCCCAAGTTGACCCATGCATTTTAGTGGTCTGCCATAACTCATAAAATAATGGTAGTACTTTTTTCAAGGTCATTTTATATTATTATAACATTATCTTTACCTTAAATTACACTAATTACCTTTAATCACGATTAATAAAACAAAAAAGTTACAATTCACCAATTTTTTTTTTCTAATATCATCGAACCAAATTTTACTTCCTAATAACGACCATTTATGTCATATCTTTTGAAAATAAAGTCACATAATTGGTAAAGTTTCATTTAAATGAAAAATCAGTTTCTTTAACTACCACTTAGTGGTTTCACTATTCATAAAAAATTGAAGTTTTTCAGAAAAATACCAAAAAATTACCCTAAGCAATATTTGATATTCCAAATTCAAAAATGATGTCTATTTTAAAAAATTAAAAATATATAAGTTGCATTAATTAATTTAATAATTCATTCCCGCTGTCAAAACAAATACCGTGTTTTTAAGAAACAATATCTATTAAAAGATTGACACTAGTTTAAGTCTAATTACAAAGTGAAATTAATTCCAATGTCCTCCATTGTATTAAATGGTAAAAATATATTCTAAATTAAATTTAATCTCAATTAAAAAGATAATATATCCATATAAATAAATCATATTAAAAGGAGGATTTTAATTAAAATGCAACATTTTCACAAAAAATGATCTTTATCGGAAAAAAACAAAAAAGTACACAAAGTAAATTTTGATGTCCAGATTCTAAAGAAGGATTTAATTTTGTTAAATACAACATATAAAATTTCCAAAAGTATATTTAAAAAGGGTTCTCCATAAAAATGCGGTTAATCGACCTTTTAAAGAATATTAGATGATTTGTGCTTAAAATTGGATTCATTTAAAATTTAATCCTCTAACATTTATTGGATAAAAGTAAAAATATTTGAAATACATATATAATAATTTTATAGTTAGTTACATTCATTCACGCCATTACAATGGCTAGGCGTTAACTACCATTTGATATAATATTATTTTATTATTAGAGTGCAACAAAATATTTCAAAGAAACTCGTTGTTGCGTATTGGGTACTCCATCGAGCATAGCGTTCCCTTTAAATTAATATTTATATTTTATTCAAAAATATAGATAAATATGAAAATGTAATATTATTTATTTACCTGGGGTGTTACATCCTTCCCCCTTTTGGGAATTGCGTCCTCACAATTTTAAAATTGGGCTTGGAAACTTCATTGAAAATGCCACATCGGAACAAAAGTCAGTAAAACTATCACTTTAAAAAAAAGAAAGAGAAGTACAAAGGTCACCTGAGTTAACCCATTCTAGGATTCCATGTAAGAAAACATGGACATGGAGGAGAAAACAAAGGGTCATGTTCTGATGGAGAGTGATAGAAAACATGTTTTGGAGGAATTTAAACAAATGAAAATCACAAACTTGTGATGGGTTAAACAGTATTTGATTCCCCATTAGGAAAAGTTAACAGCCAACATTTTTGTTTTAAGTTACTTTTCATTGAGAAATTTATTTATGAGCTTAACTAAAACATAAGGAAACATACTTACTTGTCATGTTGAATTTCAACTTTTACTATATTTCTTTCAAGAAATCATATTTTCTCCAAATGACGAGTATTTAGGATGACTTGTTCACATTAAGAAAGATATAATCAAATTATAGAGAATCACCTAATCCACAAAAGTGAACTATATACTTCCCATGTATTTAGACCTTAACCAAAATTATTGCCAAAAAGGTAAGTATGAGATCAGATAATACCCAAAAAGGATAATCCTTTATAAAAAAAATCTATTCTTAATCTCCAAAATTTTTAAAACAGTACCCAGAGTTCAACAAAGACCATTAAATAAACTTCTATCCCTAAAATTCTTCCATGTAATCAAAACTAATACTGAAACCCAAATCTCTAAAGGATTTAATCACAAATTCTTCCCAGATAAACCTTAACATTTATCTCCAAAAAACATCAGTTACTCTTAAAGTCTCATACTGAAAAGTAATTAACCTAATCACATATCCTCCATGGTAGGTTAATAATTTCCATAGCTAACCCAAAATCAACATATTCTAGATTCATATGATCATCTAACTATAAATAATTAGTCAAACTAACAAGGAATTTAATGTAGTCTAGTGGTAGGTGATATATATTAATCACACTTTGGTTGTGGGTTCGATTCCCGTAGCTTTGTCAGATGCTACAGGTTGTCACACAGTCTATGTGTTGTCCTTTTTCCAAAACTACATAATTCTTATAATATTCCCTAAAAAGCGATAAAATCTTCAAAATTAACCCTATCATAATTTAACCGCATGTTTATCTCATGTCATTCATATTCCATCATAACATATAGTAACCCATAATTACCTCAAAAGTAAGGATCATATAAACCATAATGGTTACCTTTGTAATTTTTACCTGAACTTCCACGTTGAGTTGGTTCTCTCGTACATGATGCATTAGAGAACTCACCAAGGTTCAAGTGGTTGATCATGACTCGTGATAGTTGGTTTAGAATAACCCTTATATTTCTCGTTGAATCCCCCATTTCATCTAGTCTCTTAATCAGAGAACCACCACAGTTTCCTTCAAACCCATTGTCACTTTGGTGCCTACTAGATCCATACATTTACTAAAACAAAAAAAATGTCAGTGTGAGTATATCAACAAAATCATTATGTACTAATGAGGAAGATAAACACTAAGATATACGTAGTCATTAACTTTGTCTAAAAACTATGACTCTTTCTGAAATCCTAGCCATTATGGTAATTTCACTTATTCTTAAAGAATACCCTAACCTCTAAAGTTATCTAAAACGACGTGTGATACCAACTATAAAGACCCGAACTTAAAAATTACTTATTATTGAATTAAATGAATAATTCACATTGAGGATATTTTCAGTTATAGAGTTTTAGAGAATTAGGACATAACTATTACATATCAATGATTACAAAGTAGACACATCTGCTTAGCTTACCTTTTTTTACAAAATAAAAACTCTTGAAAAAAAGATTCATGTCTATTTCCTTGGTTTAGACAGCCTGACATTTCGTTGATCCCATCCTTGACCCTATTCAACTTTATGTCCTATAAAAAACATTTAAAAAAACTTTGGGATGAGCATAAAAATCTCAGTAAGGGTTATAAAAATACAGAAAGAAATCATTAGTCCATTTATAGATAAGAATCAATGAAATCATGCATTACTCATAAAACATCAGCACGTTAACATACCTCATGAAATCATATGATTTATGAATAACTCATAAAAAACATAAGACATAAAGGTAACTTGAGGCATTCATAACATTCTTACGTGGGTAGTAACCCTCATGGTTACGTTTGGAATACACATCATAGTATATTCCCTAAATCTCTTCAGAGAAACCTTATCATTTAACTCTTTCGCGTTACCCAATGCATTGGAGAGCTATATTGGGCTCACCCGCCGTTAGTTTATCACAGAACCACCCGTCTTCATAAACAATGCCCAAGAGCCATAACATAATCATAGAACATAACTTAAGCATAAAAGAGAGATAAAATTCCCACATTTCAATAACAATATAACATTTTAAGATATTGAAATAATGAATCCATTCTAAAAACCATTTTCAAAACCATTTAAAACATTTAATAAAGAGATTTTTGAATCAACGTGTCCCATACCACTTTGAAGATTTTAACATTTTAAATCATTAATATCCATAGAAATAAATCCTTAAACTATTATTAAAACATTTATATTAATGAGAAGTATTTATAAGAATAAATCATTAAAACATTTAAAACGATATTTTAGTTAAAGGGTTTTTAACAAAATCAGAGACACTTGAATACAATAATTGAGGAATAAAATTTAAACAGAACTTTATAATGTCAAGAGAATAAAGGTATCCATGATATATTATTCCAAAGTACAGTATATACACCATATAAGAGTGAATTGGTGCATAAAAACAATGAAGTCTTAATAGAATTGTAAAATGATATGAAATCCCTTATAAAGAAGGTATCCTTAAATTAAGGATAAATCAATCACATAATTATGTGTGACAAATATAAATACACCCAATATAAGTGGATATTAATTGTAAAAAAACCATACGTCATTCACACATATTCATAGGATGACATATTCAATAACTACAAGTTGAACCCAATGAAATCGAAATTGGGTTAAGAAGTTCCCTTGGTAAAATTCGACAGCATAACGACGTCACTTTAAAATTCATAAAATTTGTTGATGAGAGAGAAAATGGTATCTCATAACTTGGAAATAAAATTTAAATCAATAAGGATATATAAGAACATATCCCAACATAAAAATATGTAAATTAAAAGACATAACAAAATATGTATTTTTAAAAGAGGAGTGTGAAAGGTTCCCATACCAATTTGGGAAACTGTCGAAACGTACACCCCATGATAGAAGGGGTCATACAAGGAAGATTTAACTACCCATAAATGATATTATATTATAAAATTAGTAAAATAATGGGCAGTAAATATAACACACAAAAGGAAATAGTTTCCAATGTAGCATGAATCTCACAATAATAAAAAGTGAAATGAAAATCCCCTTATGATAATCCGGCAGCCTAACAACACCATATAAATCTTCCAAAAATCGAATGATGAGATCAAATAGGGTCTATAATCATATTAAAATAAAATTTACAGTAAGAGCAATATAAAATAACATCCCCTAACATAATAAATAGGAGCTTAATGTAAGTTACATAAAAAAGAGTACTTCAAAAGAAAGAGAGACGTATGATCCTATACCTCAAGTCTGACTTGTCTTGTTCGTTTCTTTATATTCTTTAATAATAAACTTTGGAAAATTTATAATTGGTTAAGGACCCCCTTTAAATATTATTATTCAGTTCATATCACATATTATAATGTTATAATAATTTTATAGTAATGTTAGTTCATATTAGATGTTTTTGTCGATGTTTGGTACATGAGTCAAAAATGAACTTGTTTGAAAATGATTGTCCATGTAGTTATAAGTAAATCATCTCCCGAATAGTATTAATGATTTAAATATCATATATATCCAGTAAATATTCATTTTATACTATTCCATAACATTTGTAGACAAAAATAAATGAAATGCACCGTTCATGGAGACGGTAGGCCGTACGTACGCATGAACGCTACATTCATTTCTTTGTTATATTAATGAAATTAAAAATAATTCAAGGATATATATTATAATTCCAGTATAATATATATGTTTTGTTTTTAACATAAGTTCATTAATTTCAATCTTTATACATTCCATTTATTGCATGAACGAGTCACATCACTTGAGGGGGCGGTAATCCACACTTCCTCGTATGAAATTATCGCAATTGCACAACATGAAAAGCATAAAGGTATGTATAAAATATAAAATACAGAAGAATATAGGAAACATAAATACAATATATATCATATATAAAATACAGTGACATCATAATGGCCACCATGAAAGGTGTTAAGAGACGATTGAACAATCATCGTTTCGTGAGGTAGTAATTCACCATCCACAGAAACATAATGTTCTTTAGCCATTAGACGGCGGTGTGTGTAAGTGTAGCTCAGATAATTCACATAAAAACATGCTAGTATATTTTAGATACTGGTGGTTTTAGAAAATAATGGAATAAAAAGAGTTTAGGGGTTTGGAGAAGTAAAATAAAACAAAAGGACACGAGTGAAGACATTACCATTAAATCGGGTAAATTCTCTTGGTTTGAACCAAAAGGGTTTCTTGAAGAGAATTCTGAAAAATGTGAGCCTTCAATGATGAACAGAGGGATGTGGGGGGATGAAATGGGCCAGTTTTGGCCTATCAAATGGCTTGAGAGGTGTGGGTAAGGTGGTATAGGTGGGGGCCTTTTATAAGAGAAGAGCAGTGGCACTCTTGGAAAGTCATAAACTATTATTTTATTATAAAATGTTTTTCAGATTTTAAAGTCACAAAAGGATATATTTCGAGTCTAAGGTGATAAGGATTAGAAATCCACCCATCCAATAGGTTTGTGACAAGTGTAAGACTTAGAGTTTAGCCTATCATCTCATTTTATTTAAATCACTCATTTATGAGGTAATCACTGCATCATCACGGTGTCATAAATAAATAAATTTATTTAATGTCTAAAAATTATAAATATATATCATGATGTAGTAATACTTTTTAGCTTCCTAATAAATATTTATAGTAAAAAATATTACTTGTATAACCCCATGTAATTTTTTTTAGTAAAACAATACATGTTTGTGACATTTTAATTTCAACTTTAAATAAGAAGTTATTAATGTCATTTTCCAACCAAAGTGGATCCATGGGGTCCCCAAGTTGACCCATGGATTTTAGTGGTTGTCCATGACTCATCCAATAAAGGTAGGACAGGTTTGAAGGTCATTTCATATTATTATAACATTATCTTTACCTTAAATGACACTAATTATCTTTAACCGCGATTAAAAAAACATAAAAGTTACTATTCCCCAAAAAATTATTTTAATCCCATTGAACAATAGTTTAATTCCTAATGACTACCACATATGTCGGATTTTTGAAAATCAAATCACAGTAGTGGTAAAGTTTCATTTAAATGAAAAATCAGTTTCTTTAACTACCACTTAGTGGTTTCACAATTAATCAAAAATTGAAGTGTTTCAGAAAAATACCAAAAATTCACCCTAAGCTATATTTGATATTCCGAATTCAAAAATGATTTATATTTTACAAAATTCAAAATATATAAGTTTCATTAATTAATTTAATAATTCATTCCCATTGTAAAAACAAATAGCGTGTTTTTTAGAAACAATATCTATTAAATGATTGACACTAGTTTAAGTCCAATTTCAATGTGAAATTAATTACAATGACCCCAATTGTATTAAATGGTAAAAATATATTCTAATTACACTTTAATATGAATTAAAAAGATAATCTGTCCATATAAATAAATTAGATTAAAAGGAGGTTTTGAATTAAAATGCAACATTTTCACTAAAAATGATCTTTATTGGGAAAAAAAAATTACACAAAGTAAATTTGATGTCTAGATTCTAAAGAAGGGTTTCATTTTGTCAAATAAAACATATAAAATTGTCAAAAGTATATTTAAAAAGGGTTCTCCATAAAAAGGAGGTTAATCGACCTTTTAAAGAATATTAGATGATTTTTTCTTAAAATTGGATTCAGTTGCATTTTAAGCCTCTAACATTTATTTGATAAAAGTAAAAATATTAGAAAATCATATATAATCATTTTCTAGTTAGTTCTGTTCATTCCCTCCATTACAACGGCTAGGCGTTAACTACCATTTAAAATAATATTATTTTATTATTAGAGTGAAACATAAGATTTCAAAGAAACTCATTATTGCGTATTGGGTACGCCATTTAGCATAGCATTCCATTTAAAGTAATATTAATATTTTATTCAAAAATATGGATAAATATAAAAATGTCATATTCTTTATTTACCTGGGGTGTTACAACATTGGTTGGGGGGAATCCGTGAAGTGGCTTCGCGAAGCCGGCCGTGGGGCCTCTTTCTCTTATTTCTTTTCTCCCAACATTTTGGAGCCAACAAATGCCCCCCCCCCCCTTAGACATGGAGCCACGGAGGGATCAATGTTCAAAGTCTAAGGGATATCGCCAAAATAGTTGGCCATTCGCGGTGCTCACTCATGAAGAGGGTGCACAAGGTGGACAAGGGATGCGCAGGCCAGGCGCACCGCGAAGCTCTGTGCGGACTGGACGTTCCACGATGCTCTGAAGGTCGCCGCATATAAATAGGGGGCCAACCTTCTCTTTTATCCTTTCCGTTCTCTGCAATTTTGTCTCTTTGCGCTCTCGATTCACGAAGATGCGTGTACTCTATGCCTGCTCTTCACGAATCGGGCTTCGCGGTGAACCACGAGTCTTTGAATCCTCGACAGCATTGCGTGAGCATTCCCCTATAGGCAAAGGCCAGGCTCCGTGAATTGGCTTCGCAAACGATCTTCACGATCAGGCTTCGTGAATGATATTCACGATCAAAATTCGCGACCCAACCTTAAATTTGTTCGAATTCCAAAACCCATGTCCCATCAAGAAGTTGTACTGGGGGTGCTCGTAGACGCCGCTCGGAGGGATGAGATGAAAAATGGTCTGGGCCTAGGAGAGTTGGTCTGTAGCCACTCAGACCATAATTCATTGATGGAGCTGCTATTAGAGAGACGAAAGAACTATCCATTGGGTAAGAGGCTTCCCCCATATGGATTCGGGCTGATGGATGACGTATTCATTACTGAGGTGAGTAGGGACGAATCAGCTTACTGGTTCAGGAGCACGCCGTGCCAGCGCCAATGGTTCTGGGTGGCTGATGGTCATGCATGGGAGGAATTCACACCTGTCACTGCCGACTACATATACAATCATGTAAATAATGTTGATGGGAAGCTATTGTAGCCAGAGACTTCCCCTCCTATGTTTCGTACAATACTAAAGGAAGCCTTGAGGGATTTGAAGAATGGGTGGTCTGATGAGTGGGACATGCACCAGGGCGGCAACTTCACAAACGATTGGGAATGTGCCTTCTGGGTAGGCGCCTCATGTGAGGAGTTTTGATCCGAGATGAGGAGAGTGGGTTTGTATGTGTCATCATGGGCCTTCCAATTCCACATTTATCATTCGAAACAGCTGATGACAGAGCTGTTGAGCAGATGGTCATCTAGGACCAACACTTTTCACTTGCACCATGGAGAGGTTGGCATCAGTCTCTGGGATTTCCATCAGATTTCGGGGTTCCCGATCTTGGGGGCTATGTATGATGAATTACTCCCTTTCATGACTGTGTGAAAGGATCTAGATAAGATTATACGGCTAGCACTGGTACTGATGAGGATGGTCCCTGGAGAAGATAAAGAAGCGGTGAGGGATGTCCACTTCAACAAGTGGTTCAAGCAGTTCCTGAACATCTCGAAGGATCAATAGTTTCCCTCAAGGCCTCAAACTTTCCCGAAGGGGGATCAATGGGGCAAGGAGCATTTGTATTGGTGGCTCTTGGAGGATAGCCAATGTAAGACCTGGGGTATTAGTGTCAATACCGAACAGCAGCCGATAGTCAGACTGGCGGTGTCTATCATGGCCCTTATCTATGGTTAGATCCTACCAGTGAGGGATACCAATATGGGGGTGCAGCCCAGGTCATTCATCATGGAATCCATGCTATCCATAGGAGGGCGGGTCAAACTGGGGATTCCAATGCTTTCCAGATTGTACAAGATGCTACGACATGTTAGCGAGGGAAAGAGGCTGTTGAGGATATGTGGGCCCTTCCATCTTATGTATGGGTGGATCGCGGTGAAAATCAAGGGGGTTTACGAATATCCAAACCCCATCTCACCTCCGGGGTCAAACATATGACCATCCCTTCTGAATGTTTCCATGAGCATTCCAGCAAAATTAACCGTACTGTTAGTACTAAACCGGGTGTGGAAGGCAGAAAAGTTATTTTGCCACCCGTTTCTATTACCGACGGGGGTACTCGCCGATGACAGTCTAGGGAAAAAAGAGTATTGGGCCTATCTCCTAGCCTTCCAAGGTGGAGTCTTGGTAGAAAGGGTGGACCGCGAGCCACTCTGCGAGCAGTACACCCCACACCGATTTGCAAGAAAATTTTGGTTCTTGTAGCGGTAGACCCCACAGGTCTACTGGGAGGTGCACCACAAGGAGCAACCTTGTGTGATGAGGAAATTGTGGATCATGTTCACACATGAAGATGGGAAAATGAGAAATACATTACCTCCACCTACGACAACCTTTGGACTGGTGAAGGAGTATTCCATAAGATGGGAGGCAGCTTATCCGGGGGAAATACTGAAGCAGCCAACTGTTCAAGCCGGTGATGGTGGGCCTCCCCTATCTCGAGGTTGGGGTTGGAAGGAGAAAAGGAAATCTCATTACGGTGGGGATGCCGTGGCGGCACAACCTGTACCAGCTGAGGGTGAGGCATCGATGGCAGACCCAACAGTGATAGTGGACCCGATGGTCCCAAGAGAGTAGAGCCATCCAGAGGGGCGACCACCGAGGGGATTCCATAGGATATCCACTCAGGCCCTGGGGAAGCGTCTCTGCCATATCGACATGCCAGAGACTATTGTGTTCCCAGAGGCCTGAGAAACATTTGATGTCAACCAGCAATTCCTCAGCCCGCCTAAGATGTGGCAACACCTGAAGTGTCATGGGATGGACTTACTGGGTATAGGCCCTATCTGGACCGGGTTCACAATGTCTCTGGCAGAGGTGGAGCAATATTTCTATGAGATGGAGGACTTTGTACGTTCCAGGGGTGCACCGCGTCCAATGACAGACCAGGTGAGGGTACTGCTGGATCAGAAGGTTCCCCCACACCTGTTGACCGCTGAGCTGAGTGAGCGCTTCCCCCTACCAGAAGAATCAGACGAATCCTCTTGGGGGGGGAAAGGCTGTTGGAGGGAGCGAGAACAAGGTCTGTGTGGCGACAAAGCATATCGGAAGTGGGGGATTGGGGCTTACTCCATGATGGAGGCCTTGTTCCCTATCACACCCTCAGCTGGCCATGGCTCTGAGGAAGTGAGGAGGAGCAGGGGTGCCGCCTCCTACAAGAGAAGCTAAAGGCTTATACCAAGATGGCTGCCCTTCCCCACAGACAAACTCCACTCCATGAATGGGGATATCATCCCATATGGAGAATAGGGGGTGTGGAGAGTGTCCTAGGTGGGGGAGACCCTGCGTGTGAGGAAAGGGGTTAGGTCACAGTTTAACATCATGTGTTGGGGATGAAGGTGCTCGGTAGTTTAACATCCTGCATCTCGGACGAGGTTGGTTTACTCTGCACCCCTAGGACGTACATAACCAGTACCCTCTACTCCTTGTGGGAGGGAAGGCACCGAAAATTCCATGCTGAATGGGGGTCGTAGAGAGAACTATCGAGGGTTCCACATTAGTGTGGCTATGTGAAGAAGCAATAGCCATTAGAATTCCTATGAAAATAAGCATTAGGCTGAGTGACGCTACAGGCGGTATCGTCTGGGGGACTTTGAAGTCACATCGTGAAAACTTGGAGGGTCACCCGGGAAAAGGAATCCCTAAGCAGAGGAGTCCATATGAAGATGCCCATGTGTTGTCCCCAATATCGGTATTTATAGGCAAGATTCACTTCCAAGCAGAGCTTACGCGACACGAAGAGGGAGTGGATTGCTTCGTGGCAGGTCACGAACATTCGGGGCGTTCACGAAGGGTACCGCCTCATGTGCTTCACAGAGGGATCACGAACAACAGGGGAATTCACGGAGGGTACCACCTCCTGTGCATCGTAGCAGGCTTGCGAACGTCATGAGCGTTCGTGGAGGGTACAACCTTTTGTGCTTTGCGGTGGGATCATGAACGTCACTAGAGATCGCGGAGGGTACTGCATCCTCTACTTACCAGCGGGCTCACGAATGTCAAGGGGGTTTGTGGAGGGTACCTCCTCCTGTTCTTTGCAGTGGCCGCGTTGCTTGGGGGGGACTCCATGAAGTGGCTTCACGAAGCTAGCTGTGGGGCCTCTTTCTCTTTTTTCTTTTCTTCCAACATCTTGGTTCCAACATAGTTATACTAAGTGAAAATTATATTTTAATGAAAAAAAATTTAATTAACATTTTAATTTTAGATTGAATAAAAACTATAATAATATAGTATTGATATTCATGTCAAAATTACAAGAACTAAAATAATCCTATAAAAATATTTTGAAAATTTCCCTTAGAAATAACCTTATATGAATAACTCAAGATTTATTATTTAAATATTAATAATTTTATATAAAATAATATTTTATAACATTATGAATTATCCATTTATTTCTATCTATATTATGAAAATTATTATAAGTTCATTTTGAGGTAAAAATAAATATTTTTTCAAAAAACTGCCTTCAAAAGAATAATTCATTTCCATTTTAATTAATTAAACAGTTTTTAAAAATGGATGATTTAAATAAATTATAATTATTATATATCTGACTATGTGAACTTAAATCCATATAATTATGATCACTTGTTATATCATTAAGGTGAAATAATCTTCTACTAGAAAAATGCATTTCTTGTAGCCTATTTTTGGACTAAAATTGTGAGATAATTTGAAAATAAAATTCCACCACTTAATTTAATAGAATTTGATATAATTTATTATGAATTTTTAACCATATTAAAAATTATTTGGTAATAATGTCAAATTAGTTTTTGGTGATAATGAATATTAAAAATAGTAAAAATTAATTACTATGGTTAATGATAAAATAGGATTATGTTAACCTAAAAAGATAAGGGTAAATATTACCTAAACACATTAAAAAAACACCAATTTTTGGTTTTATTTTTACCTCACCCTTACCAAATTATAATTTGAGATATTTTTTCAAGAATTTGACTTAACATTATTTTAAAATTTTGAAAAATTACAATTTTTCCACTCCACTAAACTATAATATGGAACCTCATATCCTCACTTCCTCACACCAATGAAGCCATTTATCTCGAAGAAACCCTACTAAAACTCTCCCTATAATCCCAATATTTTTTTGATACAATTAAATATCCATAATAAGTTACCTATGGTTCTTTGTAAAAGATCCAAATGTTGTATTTGTAATTAATTGTAATCTTTTTCACCAAACTCTTTCTTTTAACCTCATCTTTTACAAAATTAAATTTTGTATTAATAATTAAAATATAATAACACATTTATCTCTCATATTATTATATGAAATTAGGTTTATGGTATAACATGTACCCGTATCATTCTCTTTAAAATTGGAAAAAACCATCGCTCTTATGTACGAAATACTACCAACTTGAGAATTGATTTAATTGTTTCACATCATCCACAAAAATAGATGGTCAAAATGTTGAAAATAATGAATATATAGGATACATATGACATATTATTGACTCTATTAGATTAATATATCATCAATATAATTACCTTGTAAGACATTAAGTAATTGATAACATTTCTCATGCATAGGTATGACCTGTCATTTCTATTAACAGATGTGATTCATTTTCCACGTATAAATTTTATGAATTATTAAAAAATGTAATAATTGAATGAATATGAATTTATAACATTAATATCACTGTATATATTATGGAAATTCATCGTATCTATAGTTATTGGAACTTTCATGACACAACATTGTTTCCCTAGGAATCAAGTTCACATTTAGAATCACTATTTACAAATGCTTCTAGAAGGTTTGTTCATGGAATCGAAAACACCAAATGATTATGTATCCATTAAGACCTTCCTTCCAATTGAAAGAGATTTTCTAGTGTTTTGTTAGATGATTCCAGGAACTCAAAATGGTCAACATGATAGGTGTCGAGATCATCACACCTTTTGGGGGGGAATTATTTCCTACTCTGGGACACTCATATAGATTTAAGAAATATTCCTGAATCCTTTATTAATTAGAAATTATGATGATGGAAACCCTTGAATAAACAATAAGTAACTAGAAATTATGGAATTTAGAATCATTTGTTTGTATCTAAGGTTCTTCATGATTGGAGATTTCAATATGTATATGAGGTTCTCCATTAATGTTATCCTCCTATATTCTACATAGAGATTCATTGGTGATTATCATGATGATGTTGGTTTATTTGCCACATAGTGGGGAACTCTAGAGTGTATCATCATCTTGAGAGAAAAATATTGGATAGATTTTGAGATATAACCCATAAATGTTATTCACATGTATCCTTTCAAATGGAATTATAACCCATATAGTTCGGTGACTATTAATGGGGCACATCATACCTTTTAAGGTCATGTGAGAATGGACCAACCATACAGCTTAACTTCATGTGGAAATGAATTCTAGGTGGAAAATTCCCATTTAATTTTTAGTGTGGTACTTATACCAAAGTGGTCCAGTGAGCCTAGAAGGAATATGAATTTCCATGTTGAATTAAAAAATTCTAGGTATATGGCTAGGTGAGAACATGGTTTCTTTGATGTGTTGGGTTTAAACCTTAGAGAGGCTTCTTACGTATCCCATATGGATAGGAATAAAATACCATTTAGTTTTTTAATGTTTAAATAAACTTATGGATTCCCTCAAATGGTTTTCTTACAAGAGATTATAACCCTTTCAGAAGATTAAGTTGGGGATTAATCTTGAAAATGATTCACATAATATTTTATGACATGGTTGGGGATTAATCTTAAACGAATTCCTGGTTAAATAGACCATGATATATGTTTAACTCATGGTGGATTGGAGTCTTGATTTAGGGATTAATCTAAAGGGGGGTACTCATATTAATGAGAATTAGGATTGGGGATTAATCTTGAAGAGGATACCCATTAATCTTATTCCCTAAGTGGGTGTACTACTAATCATAATTGTAATAGAAATTAGTGATCTCATAGTTAAATAGGTGACATGGATCGTGAAGATTTATTGATCTTCTTTAAAATCTAATCCCACACAATTCATGGTTGGTGTGAGAAACAAATGGAAATAGATGATCTGTGATACCGCAAAAGTTGCATCTGCCCACAGGTGGACATGCTGACAAATCCCCAAGAAAGATATATGGGGTGTTGAGTGTGTCCAGCTCCTCTATCCCAGGATGACGATGGATGAGGTAGAGGTTACAAAACATACCTCTCTTTAATTTACCCTAGAATGGGTTCAAGGTTTGGAGACTAAGGAGAGAAGTAAGTAGGATAAATGGTAGAGGTATTAGGTTCCCATCCCCGCTCCGACCCATTGGATAGGAGGCCTAAAGGAGAGAGGGTGAAACATATTGTATGAATGGATAATGGATTACTCCATGTGGGATGATGAAAAATTGGTTCTACAGTGAGGGAGGGGGATTTCATTCCCGGTTAAATAGAAAAGAAAGTGTAATCCTCACCCACCTTCCATGGAACCAGAGGGATCAGGTTGCAAAGATAAGAAGGCGAGGACATAGTTATTACCATATAATATGAGACTGGGAAATCCCTAACAATATTTAAGGGATATGTTTCATCATTACCATAATGATACATAATCAAATGCACCCTAAGGATACTGACCGTCAATTCATATAAGTGTGTGAATCCTATGAGCATAAGAATACCCACTTAATTGGGGGATCCAGTGGTGTGCCACTCACCATGGTTGTGTATGTCGGGAGGTTTTGGTTGAGGCTTCATCCTGGTAAATTTCAGAAAAGAGATCCGAAGATGAAGGGGCCCTTCCATGGGTGTCTTGGATGATGGCCTGAAGGGTGACTCGCACAGGTCTTGGGCGTAAGTGTGTCATGTAGTGCTGGGGAGGAAATGAAAATGTTTCATATGGGGGGGTTATGCATATGGGAATAATATATACTTAGGAAATGGAACACCAGGGAAAAACACATGGGTGAGGCTTTGTTATGGGAACCGTGGGCCTCCTCTGGGGTCCCAAGAAGGGTCTCACACATGTCCATGATTAGGGAGATGGGCCTCAAACAATTGGTTTCTATTTAGGTGAAAATGGTCCTCATCAATTAGTTTTATGTGTAATACATTTAAGAGAAATTTATCTTACTTATACCCCTTAATTAATTAATCTCTTGGGTTTCAAGGATCTATATAAGAAATTTTGGGGGACCTGGGTGAAGGTGCTGCACAATCAGATCTCTTCGGTTTCATCTGATTTTTCAGTTGATCAAATGAGGAGCATTGGGGTCCTATTTGTAAAAAATATTAAAACCTAGGTTAATTAGGATATCTACATAGTTCCATGGCACATTAGTATGGTGTAGGGGTTTCTAGATCCTTTGGTCTGTGTAGGGTAGTTGTGTGGCCTTTCTAACACATAAGGGTTTTCACACATAGCTTGATTTGGGAATTTATTTGGATTTTCTCTCTTTAGAAATTTGAAATTCCAAATAAATTATTGATACTATTTTAATCCAAATTGAGAATTATTAGTTTCTAAAAATACTCCCTCAAGATTGGATATGAAGGAAACATGAGTTTCTAGTCCTGAGGTACATAAAAATGGGGAATAAATTAGGAAGGGGTGAAATGGTGGACTGCACAAGATTTTTTTGTAAGGTCTTCACATAGGACTAAACAATTGGTTTTCCCATACAAGTGTTGGTTTACATGATAGATTACAAGTGAATTTATCAGACCAAAAATTTCTATAAATACCCACCCACGTTGTTTATTTCCTTACATTCTGTGTTTCTTATTTTCACTCTCACTATGGAGGTCATTCACCCACCTACATCACTATTTTATTTCCTGAAATTCTCACAAGGTACAACCACATGAGTGATGGGTCTATTCATAGATACCTTAATGAGTATCCCAATCTAGATAACTTATTTAAGGACATGGGTGAAAGACTTGTTCTATAGGCCATCACGATAATCCTTATCAAGGGAGAAGCATAAGACCCCTTGTTGAGGGACCTGAATGAGTTCTTCCCCTTTCATTTTTTTATTTCATATAAGTTAAAATATGAGAAATCATAATTTAATATTTCAACTTAATGGGAGAATGTTTTTCATTATTATAGGTTTTAAATGGATGCTTTAATGACTTCAAGTAATTATGAAATTTCATTTTCTTCTGAAATGGTCAAAGCTGCTGGGTCTAATTATTATGATATCATTGAATATATTCATCAAGAATTGGAACTGTATATGATGAAATATCAGTGTGAGTACCCTTTAAGTGAATAATTTCCTCTATAAGGGGAATGACTTATAAGGGTTTCTCATATTCGGTCATTTAAGAATACTTATCGAATTATTAGTTCATGAATCACATCAACGACACTACTGCTAACATCTCCTTGAAGGGAGTCCTTATAGAGGAAGGAACAGTCCCTATTGGCTATATTATGCATTGAAATTGAATCAATCTAGATATGAAGCCCAATATCAAAGATTTGAGGACTCACTTTTATGACTCAACTTTTTGTACTTCAAATATAGATCTAACACAGGGCTGGAAGGAATATTGGGACTTCAACTATGGTGGGTGAGTCAGGCCTGAGTGGATGTGGGAACTCTCGGTGCACCAAACATCTAAGTAATTTAAGAAGGATTTGTAGGATTTTTATATTTATGAGTTTTTTTAGGTAGGATAGAACTATGCTTACATGATTCCATACATCATCATTGAATTACCCATAAGGTGGATTGCACTAACAAATTACATTCACTTGAGGCAATGTAATGTTGGATTCAGATTGTGGGATGTATTCCTAATTTATGGGGTCCCAATTATTGGGGAAATTTATGACTACTTTATCCCAGTAATGTAAACATGGTCTGATACTGAGAGGAATCAACCATTTGACCAAAATTTCAACAATTTAGTGAATAAAGTTTAGAGGCAGAAAGATCCTCACCCCAGGGTTGACATATATGAGGGAGGGTTGATGAATAATTTCTTATAACCAGTGTTAGGGGGTCCTACTTGTAGGAATGGACCTATTTTTTCCACTATATAAAATAGTAGTGCTTCAGTAATGTTCTATCCCACATTTTAAAAGGGTGAGTATAGGAATTGGGGTTACAAGGATAATCCCAAGATCTATTTGAAGATTCCCCAAGTAGGATTCTTTACTACGTGGCTAAGCATTTATCTTCTCCCAATATGTGAGTTCAGTGGTGTTGTGAGTTTAGGGATTTTTTTGTTTCTTCAAAATTAGAAGAGGGGGAGTACATAGAGTAACATTACCCTATTTTAGTAAGTGTATATTAATGTTTATTGGAAATATACAACTAGAAGGACCAATTTAAAATTTCAGGACCATTTCAGGTGCTATAGGGGTGGACTGTAGTGCATTTTAGCACATATTCAGTGTTGAGTTCAGTTAAAATCAGTAAGAGCCAATTTCAAAAGTTCTTTTATCAATTCAATAGACTCAGTATTTGAACATGAAGCATGATTATGTGTTGAGGGTGTAACACCCCAAGATTTCATAGTACGATAGTTCTTTAATGTAATTCAATAACTTACACAACATGCAACATAGAGTTCAAGCGCACCATGACTTACCAAACTAGCCGTTAAAAAGTGGTTATGAATATTATTAATAGAATTTTTAACTTTATATAAACCTTATAATTTTAGAATCTATATTATGAGTTTTTTAGACATAATGTAAGGACAAATTCATTTTTTTCAGATAAAAGAAGTATTTTTCAAAAAATGTAATTTTACCACCTTTTAATGGGGAACCCTTTTTAAATCCAATATTTGAAACTTTTATATATTCAATTTCACAAAATATACTTCTTTTATGGGGTCAGGACATAAGAATTTAGTTTGAATAAATTTTTGGTGTTTTTCTGATAACTTTAATATTTGGGTGAATAATGAAAAATAATATATTTTAACTGAAAACAACTTTTTTAATCAAAATAATTTATAGTGTTAATCTATACATATGAATGGTTTGGATGTATAGTTATATTATATTTTTACCATTTAATCCAATGTTGGTCAATGGAAGTAATTGCACTTTGAAATTTCGCATAAAAAATGTCAATCTTTTGGTAGTTATTATTTCTTAAAAATATGCCTTTTCGTTTTGACAGCGGGAAATAATTTTAAACTAATAAATTAAATTTATATGGTTTTAATTTGTTAAAATAGAATTTATTTTTGAATTTATAATATCAAAATTATCTTAGAGTGAATTTTTGGTATGTTTTTGAAAACTTTTAATTTTTGATGAATAGTTAAAAACACTGAGTTATAGTTTAAAACTGAGTTTTTATTTAAATAATTATTTATTTTATTTTTATAAAAATAGATACATAATACCTATATATGTTCAATGTAATTAATTGGTGTCAGTTTATAATAATTTTAGATATATAAAAATTTTATTGAACTTTTCACCGTCTTTTACCCACCTCCTAGGAGAATTTGAAAATTCACATAAAATTTAATTTTACTGCTTCTATGTGTGGAATTTAAAAAATTAGAGAGACATTGTGGATATATGTAAGAAAAATGTGTTTTAATAAGATGAAAATAATTTTTGGTGAATAGTAACTTTTTACTTTTATTAACCTCAGTTAGAAGTAAATAGGGAAATTGAGTGTACAAATGATATTATTATTACCCTAACACATGTAATAATTTTATTGGATAGGTATAATTTGACCAAAAATACCTTAGGAATAAAATATGAACCTCTTTGGTCCACATGGATTAGATTAGGACATTTATTATTATTTAATTCAAAGAAGAGTTAAAAAAGTTAAAATCAAAGTTTAATAACTAAAATATTTTTAATATAGTGTCACACAAAAGATAAATTCGAATATAAATATTCATTATATATATAGATATATTTCCTACATAATGGTATTTTATTTATATTTTTTAGACATTAAAAAATTTAATTTATTACAGACACAATGATGATGCATTAATTACCTAATTAATGAAATATTAAACTAATTGATACATTAAATATCCAAATAAATGTAATTTGAGAATTTTTATAAATTAAACTGATTTTAGAGGTTAATATGAAATATTAGGAATGGTTAGATGAATTTTTTTCGAAATAATAATAGTGTTATAAATTTATAAAAAAAATACCAAATAGTTTCAAAATTGACATAAAAGAGTTTTTAAAACAAATATTATATTATTAATTGATATTCTATTACTAAAAATCAATGGTTCAGCCAGACAACTTATATAATGATATTGTTAGCATTAATCAACCGGTTGGGGTTTTCTTAGAAGTATATAGTATGTTTATTATCCATATAATATAAAAATATAAAGAGACTTGGTAAATGTCAAACTATTTAACTAAGAGTTAAATCTAAAAAATAAGGTTAATATAGTAACTCAAACCTATCTAAAACCTATTGGATGGGTGTTTTTAGACCCATCCCAACCTTATACCTTTAATAATTCATTTTGGAGACATTATAAACCTAAATTGTTTTTATTATAAAATAATATTTCTAGTTTTTTTAAGGTTCCCCTCACCCCTCTTATAAATGGGAACTCCCCCTTCCCTCAAATTCACACCTTCAAAGCCTTTTGGCTCAGCTAGACTCTGTCCAAATACCCTATTAACTTTCCTCCCTTCATCCTAGAGTCCCTCCTTTAGTCATAAATCCATCCTAAAGAGCCATTTTGATAAAATCAAAATGAAGAACATGAAGAAGAGGTAAATATCTCATCACCTCTTTCAAGTTTATTTCTTCTTCCACTTCCTCTTTCTTTGTTGTTTACATTATAAAATAATAAATCTAGTATCTTCTATATAATGTGATTTTATTTTGAATATGGTACAACCATATTAATTATTCTATCCTTCCTTTGAATGACATCTCACCATACGTGCGTACGTACGATTTACCGTCTCCGGGGCGTGGTGTAATTGTTATTCAATAGACTATTATTTGGATAGGTATAATAATTATGTGTAATTGATGTAAATAATAAATATAACATGATAATGATTCTTAATATATGATATAACATACAATTATATATTATTTCAATATCAAAAGAATGATATTGTCTCTCGTGCGTACGTACAGATTACCGTCTCCACGAACGCAATAAGATTCATTCCCCATCGTATCCATTCAAGACTAAATTTCATTTGATGATTACAAATAATGTTTAGAGACATGATATCATTATGGATATGAATAAGATACATCCCATCAACATCAAATATGACTCACATAACAAATAATATAAAGGAAAACGAATCCGTTAACTCATGAAACGACGATAATACTAAGATATTATTAACAAAGAAATGTTAAAAGATCATATATTATATCATATTAATGTATATGATTCTTTTATAATTTTATAACAATTATTTAACCATTATATAGAGGTTAACCAACCCTCGACCATAGAAAAAGTACAAAGTGAGGGGTTTCTTATCTCACTTTTAATTTCCTGAGATTTTCATTGTTCACCACTTATTTATTGCATGTGGTGTATTGTGTACTGCCATTTGATATATATTATCATTATTGTATTTATATTCAGGGTATTATGTGATTAATTTTGTGTTTATTAACTTTTTTTCATACAACTTGATTGATTATAATGATTTATGAGTTTTTCATCTCACTTTTATTCATGTGAGATTCATGCTATATTGGCCACTCTTTCCTTTTCTATGGAGTATGTAATGACCCTGATTGTATTATATTTGTAACATAATTTAATTTATGGTTATTTAAAACTTCATTATATAATACTTCTTTCATGGGGTGTATGTCCCATAAGTTACCAAATCTGTAAGGGAATTTCAAATTTCAATTTCCACTCATTGGGCTTTACGCATACTTCACTGATTATGTTACTCCATGATTATGTATGGAATAACTATTTATTATTTGTGTAGTAATTTCCACTAACCTTTATGTGGATATATTTTTTATACACATAATCACTCCATTGATAAATTCTCAAGTCATCGATATGAACTTGATAGATGTAATTTTAACTCAATATCCATTTATGAGTTAAAAATCCAATTCATTGGTGTTGTTTTTACAAGAATATGAGTGAATGTCTTCTGATTTATTTACACCAAATATCCAATCACATTGAGTGTATTTATATTTTTCACACATCATTATGTCCTCGATTTATCTTTAACTTCTGGATATAGTCTTTATAAGAGATTTCATCTCAATTTACATTCCATTGAGACTTCATTGTTGTTATATAGGAATTCACTTTTATATGGTGTATATAATGTAATTTGACAAAGTATATCATGAATCCCTTTATTATCATGATATTATGATGTTTTGATTACCTCAATTATTTTTATTCAAGTGTCTCTATTTTTTTAGGAACTCTAACTAAAATATCATTTTAAAATGTTTTAATGATTTATTATTCTAAATCATTCTCATTAATGTCCATGTTTTAAAAATGGTATTAAGGATTTATTTATATGTACATTAACGTTTTAAAATTATAATTTATTTTAAATGTTTCAATGTGGTATGGGACACTTTTATTCTAAAATCTATTTTAAACGGCTTGTCGATAAATAGTGAGACTTTTAAATGTTTTCAAGAAAAAGGGAGATATTTCACTCAAATAGTTTTGATGATTATTTTCATCTATGTGAATGTAATTCATTATTCTCAATTGAGGTTGATCTATTATAATAAAATATTCCATATTGTATTGAATGAGTTATGCTTGACTATGTATGTGCTATTTTTATACTATTCATCATTTGTGCTTAATATATTGACATTTCGTATGCTAGTTTTAATACGAATGTTTTGATTATGTTTCAACCTTTTCAAATGAGGAAAGAATTGTACTTAGTTAGTGATGGGTTGAGCCTGATATAGCTCATCGATGTATCGGTAGGTCTCATGAGACAAACTAGAGTCTTGACACAAGGCCTTGACAAAATCTTATTTGTAGTCTTGGCACATGGCCTTGACTATGTGGTTATGAAAGTCCGGCATTATGCATTCCATTATTATGAAAGTGGCTATTGATATTCCATGTGATTATTAGACTAGTATAATATTCATGTGAATAATTAAATGGAATTATTTGATTTTATCTATTCCAAATTATGGTGAAGTTCAAGTTTAAAAGGCTTTTGTTTTAGTCTTATACACTGCCTTAACTGTTTATGCTTATTTATGAAAGATTCCGCTATAATGTTATCCTTACTGAGCATCTGAGCTCACCCCTTTCTATTTTTTATTTTTCCAAGGATGAAAAGAAGTATATTATGACTAACCTACATGGATAGTCTATGGGATCTCAATGTTGTCTATTGAAATACTGTTTTTTAGTTTTCCATTTTATGATATAATGTAAAACTTATGAATGTATTTAGTACATCCAAGGCTACTAAACTAATAAGTATTTCAAGACCTCATCTTCTATGATCATGTCAATGATAAGTAACAATGCAACGACTCTGGGCTTCTGGGTTGCGGCATTACAGTTGGTATCAGAGGAAGTTTAGTACAAACCTTGGAAACTGGATTTAGATAAACTATGATTAGAGCACATATCCCTAAGATAGAATTTGAGGATTGGTATAGAAGAACATCCAAAAATTTTGGTATTGTAGAGATTTTGTGAGTTTTCCAAGCAATACATCCCTTTATAGATTCGTGCAGGTAGAGGCGGATCTGGTACAGATGTACCTAGGGGTGAAACTCGAAAACAATGCTTTGAGCTAGACTCAAACGAGAACTGGTGCATGATAATGGGCTATGCTGCACTCTGGGTTATGACACTCCTGGGGGATATGCTTAGTATAATTGACATTTTATTTACAAACCTACTTGAATTATTTTAATATAATATGAGAATAAATGACCTTGGTTAATCCTAATGTGTGTCAAATTGAATGTATTGTGTCAGGATATTCTCTTAATGATTTTATGACTACTATCACTCACAAAATTCTTTCTAGTTTTAGTCAATGGCTAGATTCCAAGGATGTCATAGTAACTTTCAGAATGATGTACAATGTTGGAACTATGGTGGAAATGAGAAACAAATTGTAATTTTGATAGGTGTAAAAGATATCATTTTCATTCCAAATCAGTTTTCCAAAAATATTATCAACAACATATATATTAAACAATTCCTGAACCCAACAAAGAAGATAAAGGTGATGAATGATAAGATCTCCAATAGTGGAGACCATAGAGAAAAGAATCATAAATTTCCATCTTGTAGGAAATTTGGAGGGAGACACACAGGAAAGTGTCTCAATGGAACAAAGAAATGCTTTACGTGTGGGAAAGTTGGATATGGAGTGAAGAATTTATGAGGAAAAATGAAGAGTACTATGGAAGAAATTAAAATGGTCCAAAGAATACATTTACAGTCATTTTTCGTAAATTTTGGGGACCTTTCCATTACCCGAGTGAATTCCCTATTCTATATGATATTTTCTTGGTTAAATAAGAAGCTATGTGGAAATAAATGGTTGGAGAAATGTTTAAAAGTATTAGTTCTCCTTTATTATTGGATTACTTTGGAATAATTTTCTCTTGTATTTATAACCATATAGTTTGTCATGTGAAAATTATATTTGAGGAAGAATTATCTTTTCTCCTGTGGATATAGTTATAAATAACCATTTGGTTTTATATGATCATTGGGTTTAAGGAAATTAAAAGTTATTATATTTTTGGATGAAAATGCAAGGTATGAGATAACGTTTTTGGTTAAATTATTTTATGGTTATTTTGATGAATTTATCTCATTTTGGTAATGTCATAAAATATAGTTTTTGAAAAAGGAAAACATGCATACCGTGTGACAACCCGTCGCGTCAGACAAAGCTGTCGGAATCGAACCCACAACCAGAGTTCGATTGGGATTTATCGCTTACCACTGTACTACATAAAGTCCCTGGTTAGTGTGACTAACTATTTTTAGTTAAATGATTTTATTTATCAACAATATGTTGATTTGAGGTCTTCTGTCTTACCAAATGAATACCGTTATTATAGGAAATTGATTTGGTGATTAAGTGATAAATGTTATTTTGGAAGACATTCTCTTTGTTAGGAACACTATATGCCCAAGAAAAATAGAATACTTTGGGATTTCATTTGAGGAGAAATGGTGTATTTTTATATATGTTTTTATTGTGGATTTATAGTGATTTGGGTTATTTATGGAAATGGTTAACCTATAATATAGAATATGTGATTAGGTTAATTACTTTTAAGTATGTGACTCTAAGAGTAGTTGATGTCATTTGGAGATACAATTTAACATAGAAGACTACATAACCAAATTATTCTATGTTTTGGGTTTCAATATTAGTTTGGATTATATTGTAGTATTTTAAGGACAATTTTTTATTAAATGTTAATTATTTAACATTGGAGTATAGTTGGTTTAATTTTATAAATTAAGATAAGTGTTTCTTTCTCTAAAGGAATATCCTTTTGGGGGATCATCAGATATTGTGCTAATCAGTTTGGTTTGGATTAATCTCTAAAGATATGGTAAATATATAGTTTATACTTTGTGGATCATGTGATTCTCTAGAAGTTTATTCTAGCTCTTCTGGAGTGACCAAGTCTTCTTGAATACTCATCGTTCAAAAAAATTAAGTTAGTGGTAGATATTTATTAATGAAGGAAACTCCACATAAAATGTAAGTATATCTCTTTATGTTCTTAGTCAATATCATAAATAAATTACTCATCTTTATGAAATGTAACTTAAAACAAAAAAAAGTTGTCCATTTACTTTTCTTACTAGGAAACTAATGACCGTTTCTCCCATCACACGTTTGTGGTTTTCTAAAAAATATGCTTGTTGGTTTTGAAAATTGGAATTAATTTAAAAAATAAATAAATTTCTATGTTTTGGATTTGGTAAAATAGACTTTATTTTTTAATTCACAATATCAAAATTAGTTTAGGGGGATTTTTTGGTATGTTTTTGAAAAAATTTAATTTTTGATGAATATTGAAAAACAATGAGTTATAACTTAAAACTGAGTTTTTATTTAAATAAATATTTATTTTATTTTTATCAAAATAGATATATAATACCAATATATGTTCTATTTAATTCATTGGATTTTGTTTATAATAATTTTAGATATATAAAAATATTAGTGAACTTTTCACCGTCTTTTACGCACCTCCTATTAGAATTTGCAAATTCACATAAAACTTAATTTTGACACTTCTGTGAGTGGAATATAAAAAATATGAGAGGAAAAGTTTATATCAATAAGAAATATTTGGTTCAATGAGATGGAAATAATTTTTTGTGAATAATAACTTTTTACTTTTATTTACCACGGTTAAAAGTAAATAGAATAATTAATGGTAACAAGGATATTATTATTACCCTAAAACATGTATTAATTCTATTATATAAGTAAAATTAGACCAAAAAACCTTAGGAATAAAATACTAACCACTTTGGTCCACTTGGATTAGATTAGTACATTTATTATTATTTAATTCAAAGAAGAGTTAAAAGAGTTAAAATCAACGTTTAATAACTAAAACATTTTTAATATAGGGTTACATATAAGATAAATTTGACTATAAGTACTGATTAGAAAGATAAATCGATTTAATAAATAATGGTATTTTATTTATATTTTTTAGAAATTAAACAATTTAATTTATTAATGACACAATGATGATGCAATAATTACATAATTAATGAAATATTAAACTAATTGATACTATACAAATCCAAATAAATTTAATTTGAGACTATATATTGATTAAAATAATTGCATATGATAATATGACATATTAGGGTTGGTTAGAGTAATTTTTTTGAGGTAATAATGCTGTTATAAATTTAACAAAAACAAAATACCAAATAGTGTAAAAATTGACCTAAAATATTTTTTAAAACAAATATTATATTATTAATTGATATTTTATTCTTAAAAATATAAGGATCATCCAAAAGACTTATATAATGATAGTTTTATCTTTAAAGAACCACTTGGGGTTCTCTTGGAAGTATATAGTATGTTTATTAGCCATATAATTAAAAAATATAAAGAGACATGGTAAATGTCAAACTATTTAACTAAGAGTTAAATCTAAAAGATAAGGTTAATATAGTTACTAAAACATGTCTAAAACCAATTTTTGAGTTGTTTTCAACCCTTCCCCACCTTAGACTTTAAATGATACATTATGGAGCTTTTATAAACCGAAATGGAGTTTCTTATAAAATAATATTTCGAGTTTTTTCTAAGGTGCCCCTCACCCCTCTTATAAAAGGGCGCTCCCCCTTCCCACAAATTCACAGCTTCAAAGCCTTTTATCTTGGCCAACATTTCCCGAATACCCTCTAAACTGTCCTAAATTTATCCTAGAGACCCTAATTTAGTCAGAAAGGCAACCTAAGGAGCCCTTTTGATCAAATCAAAAGGAAGAACCCGAAGAAGAGGTAAATATCTCATCACCTATTTCAGGTTCCTTTCTTCTTCCACATCCTCTTTCTTTGTTGTTTCCATACTAAAATAATAACCCCAGTATATTCTATATAATTTGATGTTATTATGAATATGGTAAAACCATATTCATTATTCTATCCATCCTTTGAATGACATGTCACCATACGTGTGTACGTACGGCTTACCGTCTCCACATCATGGAGTAATTGTTATTCAATACATTATTATTTGGATGGGTATAATAATGGTGTGTAATTGATGTAAATAATAAATATAAAATGATAATTATAATTAATATATGATAAACCATCCAATTTTATATTATTTTAATATCAAAAGAATGATATTGTTGTTTGTGCATACGTACGGATTACAGTCTCCACGAACGCGATGAGATTCATTCCTCATCGTATCCATTCAAGACTAAATTTCATTTTATGATTAAAAATAATGTTTAGAGATATTATATAATTCTGGATATGAATAAGTTAAATCCCATCCATAACAAATACGACTCACATAACAAAGAATATAAAGGAAAAAGAATCCGTTAACACCCAAAATGACAATAATACTAAGATATTATTAAAAAATCAATGTTAAAAGATCATAAATGATATCATATTAATGTATATGATTCTTTTATACTTTAATAACAATTATTTAACCATTATACAAGAGTTTAACCAACCCTCGACCAAGGAAAATGTTCAATGTAAGGGGTTTCTTATCTCACTTTTAATTTCGTGAGATTTCCATTATTTGCCAATTATTTATTGCACGTGGTGTATTGTGTAATTCCATTTGATATACATTATATTTATTGTATTTATATTCATGGGATTATGTGATTAATTTGGTTTTTGTTAACTTTTTTTCATACAACTAGATTGATTAAAATGATGTAAGGATTTTTCATCTCACTTTTATTCCCGTGCGATTCATGCTATATTGGTAACTATTTTCTTTTGTGTGGAATATGTACTGCCCCTAATTGTATTATTTTTGTAATATAAATTAATGTATGGGTATTTACATCTTCATTATATGAATCCTTTTTCTTTGGGTGTATGTTTCATAAGTTATCAAATCAGTAAGGGAATTTCAAATTTCAATTTCCACTCGTTGGGATTTACGCATACTTCATTGATTATTTTAATCCATGACTATGTGTGGAATCACAATTTATTATTTGTGTAGTAATTTACACTACCATTTATGTGGATATAATTTTTATACAAATAATCACTCCATTTATAAATTCTGAAGTCATCGAAATGAACTTGATAGAAGTAATTTTAACTCAGTCTCTATTTATTGAGTTAAAAATCCATTTCATTGGTGTTGTTTTTACAAGAATATATGTGAATGTACTGTAATTTATTTACACTAAATATCCAATAATATTGTGTGTATTTATATTTTCCACCCATAATTATGTCCATGATTTATCCTTAACTTATGGATACTGTCTTTATAAGAGATTTCATCTCAATTTACATTCCATTGAGACTTCTTTGTTGTTATACACCAATTCACTTTTATATGGTGTATATAATGTACTTTGACATAGTATATCATGAATACTTTTATTCTCATGATATAAGAATGTTTTTATTACCTCAATTTTTTGTATTCATGTTTTTCTCTTTTGGTTAGGAACTCTATCTAAAATATCATTTTAAAATGTATTAAAGATTTATTATTCTAAATCATTTCCATTAATGTCCATGTTTTAAAATTATTTTTAAGGATTTATTTATATGGAAATTAATGTTTTAAAATTAAAAGTTATTTTAAAAGTTTCAATTTGGTATGGGAAACTTTGATTCAAAAATCTATTTTAAACGTCTTCTGGATAAATAGAAAGACTTTTAAATGTTTTCAAGAAAAAAGGGGGATATTTCTGTCAAATAGTTTTGATGATTATTTTCATCTATGTAAATGTCATTAATTATTATCTATTGAGGTTGATATAATATAATACAATCTTTAATATTGTATTGAATGAGTTATGTTTGATTGTGGATGTGCTATTTTTATACCATTTATGGTTTGTCGTAAAAATATTGACATTTCGTATGCTAGTTATAATATGTATTTTCAGATTATGTTTCAACCATTTCAAATGAGGATTGCATTGGAATTAGTAAGTGATGGGTGGAGCCCACTATAGCTCCTCGATGCATTGGTAGGTCTCATGAGACAAACTAGTGTCTTGGCATAAGTCCTTGACAAAATCATATTTGTAGTCTTGACACAAGGCCTTGAATACTTGGTTACGAAAGTCTGGAATTATGTATTCCATCATTATGAAAGTGGCTATTGATATTGCATGTGATTATTCGACTAGTAGAATATCCATGTGAATAAGTAAATGGAATTATTTGAATTTATCTTTTTCATATTATGCTGAAATTCAAGTTTAAAAGTCTTTTGTTTTAGTCTTATACACTTCCTTAAAGGTTTATGCTTATTTATGAATGTTTCCTCTATAATGTTATCCTTACTAAGCATCTGAGCTCACCCCTCTCTATGTCTTATTTTTCCCAGGATGCAAAGAAGTATATTATGACTAACCTGTAGGGATAGACTATGGGATCTCAGTGTTGTCTGTGGAAACAATGTTGTTGTATTTTTCCATTTTATGATGTAATGTAAACATTATGAATGTATATATTACTTCAAAGGATAATAAACTAATTGGTCTTTCGATACTTGATATTTTTTGATCTTGCTAATGATACGTAATAATGAACCGACTTTGGGCTTCTGGGGTAGGGGCGTTACAGAGGGAACTGAATGTATCTAGTGGAATTAATTTATTTATATAGGGTAACCCACCAGCCTGAATGTTTGTTGATGATGGTAAGGAGAATAATTATGAGATGAGTGCATACATGATATCTTTCAAGGACAACATATTTGTAGCTCGCAATGACAAAGAGATCATTTGTGGGTCTTACGCTCCATATCTATTTTCTCGACAACTGAAATGTATTTAAGAATCAATAACATTTCCTCCTACACATGTTAGGCATGAGAAGAATCTATTGGAAAATCAATAGTTATGGATCCTGATGAATCTGTAGGTATCCAATATTTTATTTATTTTTCCCCCATCCGGGGCATCAACCAAGTAGTGTAAGAACCTAGATCTTCTTTTCAGGTATGTTTTCTTTTCTGGATTATTTTAAGATAAAATATATGTTTCTAGAAGTTTATGGAGTACATGATGTGTAGTTATAAGTACACGTTGTGTACTCAATTTCCGCACGTAGTCATGTGCTGGCCTTGTAACGGCCAAACACACAGCTGTGTGTGGTGACCTAGAGACCACCTAAAACGAAGGACAGAGAAGGAAAGTACACATCATGAACATTTAAAAAACACGCCATGTACATTATTATTATTCTTTAAATGGACGGAGGTTGCGTCTGATGGACAAAACCTTCTTCTTCTTCACCCGTCTCATCCAAGAGCATCAGTATGGCTGTATATCTTCTTTGAGACCCTGAATCTCCATCCGTTCTCTGAATCGAACTCCGTCAAATATGTTGGATCCACCTCAGTGAGTTCTTCCTTCTTCTATACACTAGTAGAAAAATGGACTTTAACATTAGTTTTTTTATTTTTGACGTCGGTTTTGAACCGACGTCAAAGTAGCTGATGTAAAAAACAAGACTTTTTACGTCGGTTTTTGTAAACCAACGCCAAAAATAAATAACATTTGATTTTTGGCATACGTTTCGTAAAAAAGAGATTCCAAAGAATCTAAATTGTATCATGTTGGTGTCAGTATTCAAAAAAACCGACACCAAAAATAAAAAAAAATATTTTTGGCGTCGGTTATTTTCAAAAACCGACGCCATAAATGAAAAAAACAATTCGCGTCAGTTTTTACAAATACCGACTCCAAAAAGTAAATATTCTTTTTTCTATGTTTTAGATAATTTCCTAATCTTTGATTTTCCTTGTTGTGGACCAAAAACGGAGTTACGGATAAAAATTTATCGCCACCATAAGTTGAACTTATCAATGTATCGATTGATAAAACCAGTTTCAAAGAAAACATGATAAAAACAAATTAAAATCATATACACCAAATGAAATAAAATAAGAATAATACTTCAAACATATTTTAATGGTTTTATGGGATTCAATAGAAATGATACGTTTTTTATCATCATCTAACTTATATTTAGAAATGAGAATTAATCATCATTATAATAAAGCTAATCGAGTTGTTTAGAAATGAAGGATAATAATAATAAACAAAACAAATGAATAGAATACGTACCGTGTTCAAATTAAGGATTTATGTTTCATTGAAAAATTGATTGAATCGATGATGTTGAAAATGATGAATGAAGGAGAAACTGGATATATATATAGTAAATGAAAATATTTTCAATTGTGGTGTATGAAAATGTAGGCAGGATTTAAAAAAGTTAAACGCGCATTGTGAAAAAATTGAAATTTTGATCACGTGTTACTCTTTGGCGTCAGTTTTGTTTGAAACCGATGAAAAAGTTGATTTACATTGGTCTTTTGGCATTGGTTTTTTAGAAAACTGATGCCAAAAATGCCAATCGATATCCTTTTTGGCGTTGGTTTTTAAATAAACCGACGTGAAAACGTTAAAAAAATTACATTTTTCGCATCGGTTTTTTTAAAAACCGATTCCAAAAAGTTAAAAAATTATGTTTTTGGTGCTGGTTTTTTAACAAACCGACACTAAAAGTTTGAATAAAAACCATTTTGCATCAGTTTTTTTAAACCTATGCCAAAAGCAGAAAATAATTTTATTGGCGTCGGTTTTAAGAAAAAATTGACATAAAAAACTAAAAAATATATTTTGTGTTGGTTTTTATGGAAACCGACGACAAAAAATTTAAAAAAATTACAATGTTTTAGATAATCCCTTTATCTTTTATTTGACTGGTCGTGGAGCTAAAGCGGAGTTACAGATTAAATGTTATGGCATTTGAAAGTTGAACTTCTTTAAGACTTCTCTTAGAGATGATCAACTTTCGACATCCATAACATTTAATCTGTAACTCTATTTTTGCTTCGCGACCAATCAAATCTAAGATTAGTGAATTATCTAAAACATTGTAATTTTTTAAAAAACTTTATGGGGTCGGTTTTCATAAAAATCGATGCCAAAATATATTTTTTTCTGCTTTTTGCGTCTGGTTTTTTAAGAACTGACGCCAAAATAATTTTTTTTTATTTGGAATCGGTTTTTAAAAAACCTGACGCCAAAAAATCACCGCAAATATTATTTATATCGGTTTATAAGAATCTGATGTCAAACTGGCGACGTTAAAAATCATTTTTCTACTAGTGATAACTTCATCTCTTGATTTCTTCTCTCTCACGTGTTATACTAAATTGAGCATTTTTAAAGTTTTTGTTGATTTACAGCATCCTAGGGCAATTCAAGGCCTGAGATTCATGTATATTGATCTCACAACACCGAGGTAGGTGGTTTTTAAATTTATGTAGTTAGGCTTTTGAATGATATGTGCAGAAGTTCCCAATACCCAAGAACAGGGTATTGCTTATTTATGGTTTTTAGCCCTTTTATTTCCTGCTATGACTTGTTTGTTTGGATAGAGGTTAATTGTTAAGAATAGGGTTATCTTTACCAGGATATGGAATTTTTCCCAATGTTTTCATTTTTTGACCGTTTGGTCTAGCTTTTCCTGTTAGGCTACTACTTTTCTTTCCTTGCCTAGTATTGTTAGGATAAAGTGATTATTATTTGGAATGCTATGATATGTTGTATATTGTTTATCAAAGTAGTTATTGATGTTTAATTTGGATTCCAAGTATCATTTGTGCACGACTAACTTACACAAGGCTTTGAGAACCTGGTGTAGTAGACCATAGGGAGAATTGACATTGAGAGCTTCTCCAAAGTGTCTATTTACCTTTACATTGCAAGACCATAGGTGGGATAGAAATTGAGTGCTCCCTCAGAGTGTCTGTAGTTCCTCGATGCAGTCCACATGGAGAATTGGACTTTCAGTGCTTCCCCAGATTGCATATTATTTACTGATACGAGACCACATGAGGAATTGACAGTGACTGCTTCCTCAGAGTGTCTTTGCTAAAGATAAACTAGATGGGTTAGACTGTGTGTACTTCCCAGAGGGCTTCTTGTGTTTATTGGTTGTACCAGAGGGGTTAGGATATGAGTACATCCCATAGGGTTACCTGCTATTGATTATCTACTTACATGATATATAAAAATTAATGAAATTTAATTTTTAGGATTTTTTCAATGTGTACTTCCTTACTTACTACTTCATTTTGTTTATTGCATGACATATTTATTCCCTAACTGTTAGGCACAGATATTTGGGTGGTTTCCTACTGGGATTAGTCTCACACCCTATTTGGGTCATACTTTTGGGCTCAAACAGATTATATTTTTGTAGGCATAGATAAGGGAAAGTGCCCATCTACTTCAGGTACATGATTGTTATGGAGATAGAGAGCATGGGACAAAGATGAGGATTGCAATTATATTGAGATGTTTACTGATTTTATTTCGTACTTCGGTTTATTACTGTATTCCAACATTGTGATTTTTTTGGATACATTCCTAGAAATATGTATCATGCATCATTTATATATGTGTTCTCCAGTTATTAATTCTTGTCTTCCACTAATTACCGATGTATGGTGTTATTACAGCTTCAGCTATTGCATTCTATTTTACTTCTGCTGTGTTACGCTGCCAATGATGGCATAGTTTCCCCACTATCACACTCAAGTCCCTTACTACTACTCGACATCCTCTAGCATTCGGGGACATGCGTTTGAGGCCATGTGATCAACCTAGTATGGTGCGCCTCTAGGCGGCTTCAAAAACTAGGGCGTTAAAAAGTGGTATCAGAGGAGTTTTCTTCTTCTTGACTTACTGTTTAGAGCCTATAGCCAGATATAGAAAAGAATAGGTACTTGGTAATAAGTTGTACCTAAGAGTATCTAATTTGTTTATAGGTAAAATATAATCTACCTCATTTATGGAAATTTCTCTAGATTCGAAATTTTACAGATGATTTTATTTCACCATTGGCTGATTCACATGTTTTGTGTTGTTATTATTGATGTTATTGAGGTTCTATTTCAATTTCATCCTGATGAGATGAGGGAATTCAATCTCATACATCATATAGGAACTTTCTAAAAATCACATGTCATGCATTCTTTCCATGCCATTTAGGGTGAATTCATGATTTCAGGTTGCTGTGAAAGATGTGGTGCTAGATACGCATGGTGTTGTGATAGATTGCATGATAGAATACCTTCTTTTGATAGGTTTTTGGTTGTGTAAGGTTTTGTTTGAATTGATTCCAAACTTTGGTTATTGAGGTGTTATGGGCCCTCATGGATTGTAATTTGGTGGATCATTACACTGTTATCCTTGAATATGAAATCTGTAATATTACATGCTTTGATTTATAGGAGATATGTTCCCTCAAAAATCAGAATTTGGAACATTAATGATTGTTTCTGGGTTTTTATGGGTTCTGGAGTAGTTTCTGAGGTTTACTGTCTGAAAAAACCTAGAATAAACAGCGTGTAATGATAAATACACTCCATGTGTCCTTGTTTTTGGGAAAAACTGTTTTTCTTAAGTACACACAGTGTACTATATGTTCATGCTGTATAGTCTCTAACCATGTCACTGGCTTTGTGGGTAGAGACAAAGGGTTGGGAAATCTTGGTAGAACATGCTGTGTGCCAGACGCATATGTTGTGTTTTGTATTCCATGTGTTCACCCATGTGACTAAGGACACAGATGGGTGAAATCTTAAGTCATACACACCGTGTCAATCTTGGACACGCCATTTACTGTAACCATTGTTTCCAACTGTGTAACTAACAACATGGGTCAGTGAAATCCTTCTAGTACACATCGTGTCCATCATGAACACGCCGTGTAGAGTCAGTCATGTAACAGATCGTTTAACAAACAACATAGGTCAGTGAAGTTCATCTAGTATGCGCCGTGTCTTGAAATAACATTACATTTATTCTAGTTATAGGAGAACCGTGTGGCTTATCTGTGTATAGTAACTCGATCAAGGGAATAGGAGTAAAGTACACATTGTCTGTTAGGACAACATGCCATGTGTATGGGGTGTTACATGGCCTGGGATGGTATAAGTACACGCCCATGTGGAGGCTTAAGGGAAAGCACCATGTAGGCATTATACATGCTATGTATCAATGTTTTAAGGAACATGAATACTTTCTTTCTCTTGTTACCTTCTTACGCTTCTAAGTTTTAGTCTCTATTAATCTTGATCTAAGGTGTGTGCTTGACATTGAAGAGTCATGACACCGAGACATCCTCCGATTTCCTGCCAGTTACAGGGCAGTGATTAGACACTAAACATGGTTGATCAGGGACTACCACCAGATCATCCAGTTGTGGCAGTCTTGGCACTGGCCGTCATTCCGGACACAGGTGCTAACACACAGTTCTGAGAGGGCTTTATGAGGCTTATGAAAACCTTCCAAGGAGTACCACATCCTTCCCCTTATATTGTAGAGTTGATGAGGGTTTTCCAGAAGCAAAATATTCCCACCTTCACAGGGGAAGGAGGACCTCAGGCTGTGGAGTCATGGTTATAATCCATGCTTTATATCTTTGAGCATCTCGAGACGCCTCCAGAGAGGAGGGTGAAGCTCAGGACCTATATGCTTTGGGATTCCTCCAATATATGGTGAGATGTGATCTCAAAATAGGAACACCAATTGGTTTTGGCTTGGAATGACTTCCAGCATGCCTTTTATGACTTCTTATATCTAGATACTTTGAGGGCCAATAGATCTAGAGAGTTCATGAGTCTAGAGTAGGGTACACTTTCATTTATGGTGTATTCTTCTCACATTACATAACTGAAATGCTTTACACATATTCCAGGAGGTGATGAGTTATTTCTGGAAAGGAAGTTGAGGATGGTCTCAGGTATGACATCCTATCTCTGGTGAACATCTTCAGGTTGACTTCCATCACATCTATATTCATCTTGGTGCTAATCACGGAGAAAAATATGAAGGATTCTAATGTTATGAGCAAGGGAGGCTTGTCATCCGGAGTTTTTATCACTCTAACTGATAGCAGGAAGTTCCATAGGGAGTCTACACATAGGGATCTGAGGAGGAAAGAAACTGTTTCTGGAAGCCAAGTGGTGTGATAATAGTGTGGGAAGAGTGGGAATATGAGGCCAAATTTCCCAATAGAACTAGTGGAGTGCTGATCATGCGGAAATATGGGTCATCTTCTGTGCTTCTATCAGTTATTCTCACCATATGTTAGTGATAGGGGTTCTTCTATGACTTTGCATTCAGGAGCAGCACCACCAGTTTCTTACTAGTATGGGAACTGGAGGTCTTTCGGCCATTCAGGCGAAAGTGGAGGTCGGGCAGTGGTATCCAGTTGCCAGGATTTCACCGACAATAGGGTGGATTAGCTCAGAGTGGTTGGGCAGAGTCGTAGGGCTACATTGTAGGTAAGACTTTCACAGTGGAGTAGACCCATTAGGAGTAGGATCTCAGACCCTCTACATTTTGAGGTATGATCCTAGTTGCCTCAGTTCTAGCTTATTCTATTTTTGATACATGGGATTCTCCTAGATTTATATCTGTTGCTATTTTGGAGATACTTGGGATCTGTATATTTTCTTATACAGAGATCATGATGTTAGAAACACTACTAGGGGCTAGAACAGCTAGTGTACATTAGTGAAAGGAGTGTTCTCTAGAGGTTGGTGGGTGTCACTCCTTATGGGACCCTTATGTCCTGGAGATGACCGACTATTATGTCATTCTTGGAATGGACCGGTTAGTTCCCTTCTAGACAGTTTTCGATTTCTATCACCATAAGGCGAGTTTGACATCACTAGAGGGTGAATAATTTGTTCATAAGGGTGAATGGGATGTCCAGGAGAGAAAAGCGGGACCTAGGCATTATGGGTTTGGAGGATTTTTAGCTCATATTACTAGTTTATATCTAGATGACTAGGGGACTTCACAGTTGTACTTCCCTCTAGTGGTGGATCATTTCTAGAAGTCTTTTGAGAGGACTTTTCAGGTAATAATCCATAGAGAGAGGTGGAATTTTCTATTGATCTTGTTCTAGGAGCAACACTGGTGTCTATTCCTCCTTATATTATGGCTACACCTATTTTGCATGAGCTTAAGAAGAAGTTATAGGAGTTGCTTGCAAAGGTTTTTATTTGACCTAATACTTCTCCTTGAGGTTCTCCTATCCTGTTTGCAAAGAAGGAGAATGGTACCCTTCAACTTTGCATAGATTATCAGAATTTGAACCAGTTGAGAGTCAAGAACAAATATCCCTAGTTGAGGATTGATGATATCTTTGACCAGCTTCGAGGATCCTGGGTGTTCATGAAGATCAACTTGTGGTCCGGTTATCATCAATTGCACGTTAGAAAATATGATAAACCTCTTATATCCTTTCAGATCTGGTATGGTCTATAAGAATACGTGGTTATGCTGTTAGGTCTCACGAAAGCACATGCATTTTTCATGGCACTGAGGAATCGAGTGTTCCATCCATACTTGGATTCTTTGGTGGTAGTCTTCATGGACGATATATTGGTGTACTCTCACACTCAACAAGACCATGAAACACATATTGAGATCATTTTGAGTACAATGAGAGAGCATTAGTTATATTTTAAGCTCTCAAAATGCCACATTTGAATGGACCAAATTCACTTCTTAGGTCATGATATCTCAGAGATAAGAGTATTAGTAGACCAAGAAAAAGTGAGAACAGTAGTTTCCTAGGAGTATCTTAAGAATGTCTTTGAGGTAAAAAGTTTTCTAGGGCTGGATGGATACTAAAAATGTTCATATATGAATTTTTATGCTTAGAAACACCCATGATGGGCCTACCAAACAAGGATGCGAAGTACTTGAGGTCATAATCTTGCGAGTCAGCCTTTCAGAAGCTGAAAGGGAGGTTTACTTTATCACAAATACTAATATTTCCTGATCTGGGCTAGATCTATACTCTTTACTGTAATGTATCAGGTATCTGGCTGAGATCTGTGCTTATGAAAGGGGAAGGAGTCGTTGCATATGGGCCTCAGTAGTTGAGGCCACATGAGAGGAACTTCCTGACACATGATCTCAAGTTGGCTGCAGTTGTTCATGCTTTATGCTATTGGATACACTACCTGTTGGGAGAGAATTTTGTTTTTTTCATCAACCAAAGAAGTCTCAATTATATCATCACTCATCGTGACCAGAATTTGAGACTGAAAATTTGGGTTAAGTACTGTAACTCCCCGAACCCAATTACCCAGAGTTAGTGCATTATTACATAACATTGGAATGATAAAAATAGATCATGTCTCGAAAGACAGATTAGTTTAGTAGTCTTGGAAACACTAGATATATTCATATGTCTTACATTACATCATAATGTAAAAAAACTACAACAAAATCTTGTCTTAATATCCCATCATACTATCCCTGCAGGTCATTCATAAATTAATTCTTCACATACTGGGAAAAATAAAACATTGAAAGGTGTGAGCTCATATTCTCAGTAAGGATAACAATATAGCGGAAACTTTCATAAATAATCATAAACACATAAGGTAATGTTTAACTAAAACAAAAGCCTTTTAAACTTGAACTTCAACATGATATAGAAAAGATAAAATGAAATAATGCCATTTACTTATTCACATGGATTTTCTACTAGTCGAATAAACACATACAATATCAATAGCCTCTTTCATAATGATGGAATGCATAATTCTAGACTATCATTACCACATAATCAAGGCCTTGTGACGAGACTACAATTAATATTTTTTTCAAGGCCTTGTGCCAAGACACTAGTTTGCCCCATGATACCTACTGATGCATCGAGGAGCTATAGCGGGCTCCACCCGTCACGTACCAAGTCTAATGCATTTATCATATGAAAAGTTTGAAACATAACATAAACATTCATATTAAAACTAGCATACAAAATGTCAATACTTTATCCACAAACAATGAATGGTATAAAAATAGCACATCCACTGTCAAATATAACTCATTCGATACAATATGAAAGATTATATTGTATCAGATTAACATCAATCGAGAATAATGAAGGATATTGACATAGATTAAAATAATCATCAAAATATTGAGAGAAATATCCCCGTTTTTCTTGAAAACATTTAAAAGTCACACTATTTGTCTAGAAGACATTTAAAATAGATTTTTGAATCAAAGTGTCCCAGACCAGTTTGAAAATTTTAAATGGAATTTTGATTTGAAAACATTAATGTACATATAAATAAATCCTTAAAATTTTTTTTAAAACATGGACACTAATGGTAAAGATTTATAATAATAAATCATTAAAACATTTAAAATGATATTTTAGTTAGAGGTCCTAACCGAAAGAGAGGCACTAGAATAAAAATAATTGAGGTAATCAAAACTTTGTAATATCAAGAGAATAAAGGGATTCATGATATACAATTTCAAAGTACATTATATACACCATATAAAAGTGATTTTGTGTATAACAACAAAGAAGTCTCAATAGAATGTAAATTGAGATGAAATATCTTATAAAGAACATATCCTTAGGTTAAGGATAAATCAACGACATAATTTTGTGTGACAAATATAAATACACTCAATATGATTGGATATTCAGTGTAAATCAATCAGAGGGAATTCAGACATATTCTTTTAAAAACAACACCAATGAATTGGATATTTAACTCAATAAATGAAGATTGAGTTAAAATTACTCTTATCAAGTTCATATCGATGACTAGAGAATTTATCAATAGAGGGACTATGCGTATCCAAAGTATATCCATAAAAGGGGAGTGGAAATTATGACATAAGCAAATGAATAGTGATTCCACATATAATCTTGGAGTAAAATAATCAACTAAGTATGCATAAAGCCGAATGAGTGGAAATTGAAATTTCAAATTCCCTTATCGATTTGGTATCTTACAAAACATACATACCATGAAATATGGATCATAAAATGATGGTTTAAATATCCAAAAATTAAATTATATAACACAATTAATACAATCATGTGCAGTACATTCACCACTTGTAATGAATAAGTGGTGAACAATTGAAATCTCACAGAATTAAAAGTGAGATAAGAAACCCCTTACTTTGTACTTTTTTCATGGTCGAGGTTAGGTTCACCTCCTGTATAATGGTGAAATAATTGTTATTGCATTATAAAATAATCATATACCTTAATTTGATATCATATATGATCTTATAACATTTCTTTGTTAATAATATCTTAGTATTATCGTCGTTTCGGTTGTTAAGTTACTCGTTTTCTTTTATATGTTTTGTTACATAAGTCATGTTTGTTATGGATAGGTTGTATATTATTAATATACATAATGATATCAAGTCCATAAACATTATTTTTAATCATAAAATGAGAATTAGACTTGTATGGATACGATGGGGAATGAATCTCATCGCGTTCGTGGAGACGGTAGTCCGTACGTACGCACGAGCGATAATATCATTATTTTGATATTAAAATCATATATAATTATATGGTATATCATATATAAAGAATTTTTATCATGTTATACTTATTACTTACATTAATTTAACATCATTATTTTACCCATCCAAATAATCATGTATTGAATAACAATTACACCATGATGTGGAGACGGTAGGCCATACGTACGCACGTACGGTGACATGTCATTCAAAGGATTGATAGACTACTAAATATGGTTGTACCATATTTATAATAACATCACAATATATAAAATATAATGGACTTATTATTTTATAATGGAAATAAAAAATAAAGAAGAAGTTGGAGAATAATGAAACTTGAAAGAAGGTTTTGAAAACATTACCTCTTCATCAGGTTCTTCCTTTTGATTTGATCAAAAGGGCTCCTTAGGTTGGATTTTTGACTAACGGAGGGCCTCTATGATGAAGTGAGGAATGTTGAGAGAATATTTTGGAATGGTTTGGACGAGCCAAAGGGCTTTTAAGTTATGAATTGGAGAGAAGGAGGAGCGCCCTTTTATAAGAGGGGTGAGGGGCACCTTTGGAAATGTTAGAAATATTATTTTATAATAAATTCATATTCGGGTTATTATGGCTCCAAAGTGGATTATTTAAATTTTGGGTAGGGATCGGTCGCAATCCTTTCAACCAATATATTTTAGACAGGTTTGGGTCAATATATTAACCTTATCTTTTAGTTTTAACTCTTAGTTAATTAGTTTGACATTTACCATGTCTCTTTGTATTTTTATATTATATAGTTAATAAACATACTATATACTTCCAAACGACCCACAAGTAGCTCATTAATGATACACCTATTATTATATAAGTCCTTTGGCAGATCCTTTGATTTTTTGGAATAAAATATCAATTAATAATATAAAATTTGTATTAAAAACTCTTTTATGTCAATTTTGACACTATTTGGTATTTTGTTTTAGATAAGTTCATAACAACATTATTAATTCGAATAAAATTCATATAACCAATAATAATATTTCATATTAACCTAGAAAATAATTTTAATTCATAAAAAGTCTCAAATTACATTTATTTGGATATTTATAATATCAATTATTTTAATATTTCATTAATTAGGTAATAACTGCATCACCATTGTGTCATAAATAAATTAAATTATATAATGTCTAAAAATTAAAAATAAAATACCATTATGTAGAAAATATTTTTATCTTTCTAATTAGTATTTATAATTAAATTTATCTTATGTATAACCCTATATTAAATATGTTTTAGTTATTAAACTTTGATTTTATCTCTTTTAACTCTACATTGAATTAAATAATAATAAATGTCCTAATCTAATCCATGTAGACCTAAATGATAATATTTTATTCCTAAGGATGTTTTTGGTCTAGATACACTTTTCCAATATAATTAGGACATGTGTTAGGGTAATTTTAATATCATTTTTACCCTTAATTACCATATTGACTTTTAACCAAGGTAAATAAAAGAAAAAAGATACTATTCACAAAAAAAAAATTCATCTCATTGAACCACATTTTACTCATTGATCTGTCTCTCAGATTTTCGAAATTCCACTCACAAAAGTGTTAAAATTATGTTTTATGTGAATTTTCAAATTCTCCTAGGAGGTGGGTAAAAGACGGTGAAAAGTTCAATAAAAGTTTTATATATCTAAAATTATTCTAAACTGACTACATTGAATTACATTGAACATATATAGGTATTATGTATCTATTTTGACCTTAAATAAATTTAAATAAAATAAATAATTATTTAAATATAAAAATCGGTTATAAATTATAACTCAGTGTTTTGTCACTATTCATCAAAAATTGAATGTTTTGAGAAAAATACCAAAAATTCACCCTAAGATAATTTTGATATTCTGAATCCAAAAATGAAGTCCATTTTGAAAGATAAAATTTATAAAATTTTAAAAAGTGGGTATTACTATTCATAACAACTAGTTTGATTGGTTGTGGTGTGTGTTAGAACTCGAAGTTGCGTACAACACATGCTACTGTATTATTTAAAAAGAAGCGTACCATGGAAGCTTGAGATGTTACATTCTCCCCTCCTTCAATAAATTCTTTCCTCGAAATTTGTAAAATTGGGATTGGGAATATAATGGAAAATCCCACATTAGAAAAATAGTCAATAAAACTATCAGTTTAAAAGAAAGAAAGAGCAGTACAAAGGTCACCCGAGATAACCTATACTAGGATTACATGTAGAAAAACATGGATATGGATGATAAACCAAGTGTCAAATTCTGATGGAGAGGGATATAAAACATGATTAGAAGAAATTTAACAACAAGAAAACCACAAACTTGGGGTGGGACAATCATTCAGTAGTTTCCCTGTAGGAAAATGAAACGAACAAAATTTTTTTAAGATACATCACATAAATATGATGAATTTATTTATTATATTGACTAAGAACATAATGAGATATACTTACTTTTTCAATAGAGTTTCATTATTTAATAAATTTCTACAACTAACTAATTTTTTTTAAACAATGAGTATTCAATAAAACTTGGTCACACTGGAAGGGATAGAATAAACTTCTAGAGAATCACAAGACCCACAAAGGATAAACTATATATTTACCTTGTCTTCAGAGATTAATCAAAACCAAAATGGTTAGTACAAGATCTGATGATCCCCCAAAAGGATATTCCTATAGAGAAAGAAACACTAATCTTAATTTCTAAAATTAAACAAACAATACCCCAATGTTAAATAAATACCATTAAATAAAAAATTGTCCTTAAAATACTTCAATATAATTCAATCTAATATTGAATCCCAAAAATTAGAAGAATTTGGTTATATAGTCTTCCATGTAAAACTGTATCTCCAAATGACATCAAGTACTCTAAAATTCACATAATTAGAAGTAATTAACCTAATCATATATTCTCTATTATAGGTTAATCATTTCTATAAATAACCCAAATCACTATAAATCCACAATAAAAACATCGATATAAATCCACCATTACTCCTCAAATGAAATCCCATAGTATTTTATTTTCCTTCGGCATTTAGTGTTCCCAACAAAGGGAACATCTTCCAAAATAACATTTACCACTTAATCACCAAAACATTTTCCTATAATAAGGGTTTTCATTTGATAAGACATAAGATCACAAACCAACTTATTATTGATCAATAAAATCATTTAACTAAAAATAATTAGTCACACTAACCAGGGACTTCACATAGTCCAGTGGTAGGCGATAAATCCCAATCACACTCTAGTTGTGGGTTCGATTCCCATAGATTTTTCCGACGTGATGGGTTGTCACACGGTCTGCGTTTTTTCCTTTTTCAAAAACTATATTTTATAACATTAACAAAATGAGATAAATTCCTCAAAATAACCACAAAATAATGTGACCACAAATGTTATCTCATACCTTGCATTTTCATCCCAAAATAAAATAACTAATAATTTCCTTGAATTCAAGGATCATATAAAATCAAATTGTTATTTATAACTATATCCACAAGAGAAAATATAATTCTTCCTAAAATAAGATTTTCACATTATAAATTTCAGGGTTACACATATAAGAGAAAAATCACCCAAAGTAATCTCAATAACAAAGAGAAATAACACCTTTAAACATTTTTCCATGAATTTATTTGCACATAGGTTCTTCCTTGACCTAGAATATCTCCTATAGAATAGGGGATTGACTTGGGTGATTCCAAGGTCCCTTACATTTAAGACAAATGATAGTAATTGGAATCTTAGGATCATTTTTATTTTCTTTCATAGTAACCTTCATTTTTTACTTGGAAATTAATTACTTTATTCTCTTCTTTCCCACACATAAATCATTTCTTCGTTCCATTGAGACACATTCTTGGGTGTCTCCTTCCACATTTCTAGAATGACAGAAATTGAGATTCCTTCTCTCCATGGTCTCCATATCTAAATATCTTATCATTCATCACCTTTCTCTTCTTTGATGAGTCCAAGAGTTGGTTAATATATATGTTGTTGATGATATATTTGGAAAACTGTTTTGGAATGAACAAAATATCTTTTAGTCCTATCAACAATCCATTTTTTTCTCATTTCCACCACCGTTCCTACCTTGTACATCATTATCAAAGTTACTATGACTTCCCTGGACTCCAACCATTGACTAAAACTAGAAATCATTGTGTATTTAAAAGTAGTCATAAAATCATTTAGAGAATATCATGACACCATATTCTCAATTTGAAACACATTAGGATTAAACAAGGACATTTATTCTCATATTATATTAAAATACTTCAAATTGGTTTGTAATGAAAATGTAAATTATCCTAAGAATATCCCCCGGGATTGTCGTAACCAAGAGTTCATCAAGGCCCATTGTCATGCACCAGTTCCCATTCGAGTCTAGCTCAAAGCGGTGTTTTCAGGTTTTACCCCTATGAACATCTGTTCCAGAGTCACCTCTACATACTCGTATCCAGAAAGAGATGTATTACTTGGAAAACTCACAAAAACTATACAATAACAAAATTCTATGAAGTTCTTCTATACTAATCCTCAAAGTCTATCTTAGGTCTATGTTCTCTAATCAAAGTTTGTCTAAATCTCATTTCCAAGGTTCATACTAAACTTCCTATGATAACAAATTTAATTCCCTAACCCTAGTTACCTAGAGTCAGTGCATTATTATATAACATTGGCATGATCACAAAAGATCATGTCTCGAAAGACTGATTCATTTAGTAGTCTTGTAAGCACTAGATATATTCATAAGTCTTACATTAAATTATAAAGTAAAAAACTACAACAACATCGTGTCTTCATATCCCCCCATAATATCCCTACAGGTCATTCATAAATTACATCTTAACATCCTGGGAAAAATAAAACATTGAAAGGGAGAGATCAGATGCTCGGTAAGGATAACAATATAGAAGAATCTTTCATAAATAAGCATAAACATTTAAGGCAATGTATAACTAAAACAAAAGCCTTTTAAACATGAACTTCAGCATGATATGGAAAAGATAAAATGAAATAATTCCATTTAATTATTCACATGGATATTCTATTAGTCTAATAACCACATCCAATATCAATGACCACTTTCATAATGATGGAATCCATAATGCCAGACTATCATAACCACATAGTCAAGGCCTCGTGCCAAGACTACAAAATAGATTTTGTCATGGCCTTGTGCCAAAAACTAGTTTTCCTCATGAGACCTACCGATGCATCGAGGAGCTATAACGGGCTCACCCATCCCTTACTAAGTCCAATGCATTCCTCACATGAAAAGTTTGAAACATAACATTAACATTCGTATTAAAACTAGCATACGAAATGTCAATATGTTATCCAAAAACCATTAATGGTATAAAATAGCACCTCCACAATCAAACATAACTCATTCGATACAATATAGAAGATTGTATTGTATCAGATTAACCTCAATCGAGAATAAGGAAGGATATTGACGTAGATTAAAATAATCATCAAACTATTGAGAGAAATATCCCCCTTTTTCTTGAAAACATTTAAAAGTCACACTATTTGTCAAGAAGACATTCAAAATAGATTTTTGAATCAAAGTCTCCCAGACCACATTGAAAATTTTAAAAGGATCTTTGATTTGAAAACATTAATTTCCATATAAATAAATCCTTAAAATCATTTTTAAAACATGGACACTAATGAGAATGATTTAGTATAATAAATATTTAAAACATTTAAAATGATATTTCAGTTAGAGTTACTAACCAAAAGAGAGACACTTGAATACAAATAATTGGGGTAATAAAAACATTGAAATATTATGAGAATAAAGGGATTCATGATATACAAATTCAAAGTACATTATATACACCATATAAAAGTTATTTGGTGTATAACAACAAAGAAGTCTCAATGGAATGTAAATTGAGATGAAATATTTTATAAAGACCATATCATTAGGTTAAAAAAAATCAACAAAATAATTATGTGTGAAAAGTATAAATACACTCAATATGATTGGATATTCAGTGTAAATCAATCAGAGGACATTCACACATATTCTTTTAAAAACAACACCAACGAAATGAATATTTAACTCAACAAATGGAGATTGAGATAAAATTACTCTTATCAAGTTCATATCAATGACTAGATAATTTATCAATGGAGTGACTATGTGTATCCAATGTATATCCACAGAAAGGGTAGTGGAAATTATGACATAAGAAAATGAATATTGATTCCACTCAAAGTCTTGGAGTAAAATAATCAATGAAGTATGCGTAAAGCCGAATGAGTGGAAATTAAAATGTCAAATTCCCTTATCGATTTGGTAACTTACAAAGCATGCATCCCATGAAATATGGATCATAAAATGATGGTTCAAATATACATAAATTCAATTATATTACACAATGAATATAATCAGGGTTAGTACACACACCACATGCAATGAATAAGTGGTGAACAATTGAAATCTCACGGAATTAAAAGTGAGATAAGAAACCGCTTACTTTGTACTTTTTCCTTGGTAGAGGGTAGGTTAGCCTCATGTATAATGTTGTAATAATTGTTATTGGATTAAACAAGAATCATATACCTTAATATGATATCATATATTATCTTTTAACATTGCTTTATTAATAATATCTTAGAATTATTGTCGTTTCTGGTGTTAACTTACTCGTTTTCTTTTATATGTTTTTTACATAAGTTTTATTTGTTATGGATAGGTTGTATCTTATTAATATACATAATTATATAAATTACTTAAAAATTATTGTTAATCATAAAATGAGAAATAGACTTGTATGGATACGATGGGGAATGAATCTCATCGCGTTTGTGGAGATGGTATTTTGTACATACGCACGAGCGATAATATCATTCTTTTGATATTAAAATAATATATAATTGTATGGTATATCATATATACAGAAAAAGTATCATTCCATACTTATTATTTACATGAATTAAACATCATTATTATACCCATCAAATAATAATTTATTGAATAACAATTACACCACGACGTGGAGACTGTAGGCCATACGTACGCACATATGGTGACATGTCATTCCAAGGATTGATAGAATACTAAATATGGTTCTACCATATTTATAATAACATCACATTATATAAATGATACTGAATTTATTATTTTATAATGGAACTAACAAAGAAAGAAGAAGTTGAAGAAGAAAGGAACTTGGAAGAAGGTTGTGAAAACATTACCTATTCTTCAGGTTCTTCCTTTTGATTTGATCAAAAGGGCTCCTTAGGATGGCTTTCTGACCAAATTAGGGCCTCTTGTATGAAGTTTGGTAATTTTAGAGAATATTTGGGTAGGGTTTGGCCGAGCCAAATGTCATTGAAGTTATTAATTGGAGAGAAGTGGGAGTGCCCTTTTATAATAGGGGTGAGGGGATCCTTTGGAAATCTTAGAAATATTATTTTATTATAAATTCATATTCGGATTCTAATGGCTTAAAATTGGATTATATAAAGTTTAATGTGGGGATGGGTCGGAATCCTTTCAACTAATATATTTTAGACCGGTTTGGGTCACTATATTAACCTTATCTTTTAGTTTTAACTCTTAATTAATTAGTTTGTCATTTACCATGTGTCTTTTTATTTTTGTATTATATAGTTAATAAACATACTATATACTTCCAAGAGACCCCCAAGTTGTCCATTAATAATAAATATATCATTATATAAGTCCTTTGGCTGAGCCTTATATTTTTTGGAATATAAAATCAATTAATGATATAATATTTGTTTCAAAAACTCTTTTATGTCAATTTTGACACTATTGGGTATTTTGTTTTTGATAAATTCATAACAGCATTATCACATAGAATAAATTTCATATAAACAATAATAATATGTCATATTAACCTAAAAAATTATTGGAATTCATAAAATGTCTCAAATTACATTTATTTTGATATTTATAATATCAATTATTTTAATATTTCATTAATTAGGTAATAACTGCATCAACATTGTGTCATAAATAAATTAAATTATTTAATGTCTAAAAATTATAAATAAACTACCATTATGTAGGAAATATTTTTATCTTTATAATGAATATTTATAATATAATTTATCTTATTTATAACCCTATATTAAAAATTTTTTAGTTATTATACTTTGATTTTATCTCTTTTAACTCCTCTTTGAATTAAATAATAATAAATGTTTTAATCTAATACAAGTAGACCTAAATGATAATATTTTGTTCCTAAGGTTATTTCTGGTCGAGATACACATTCCCAATAGAATGAGTACATGTGCTAGGGTAATTTTAGTTTCATTTTTACCCTTAATTACCATATTTACTTGTAATCGTGGTAAATAAAAGTAAAAAGTTACTATTCACCAAAAAAATTCATCACATTGAACCAAATTTTACTCATTGATATAAACTATGCCTTTCAGATTTTCTATATTTTACTCACAGAAGCGGTAAAATTATGTTTTATATGAATTTCCATATTCTCCTAGGAGGTCGGTAAAAGGCAGTGAAAAGTTCAATAAAATTTTTATATATCTAAAATTATTCTAAACTAACTCCAATGAATTACATTTAACTTATATAGGTATTATGTATCTATTTTGACCTTAATTAAATATAAATAAAATAAATAATTTTTTAAATAAAAAAATCGGGCTTAAATTATAACTCGTTGTTTTTTCACTATTCATCAGAAGTTGAATGTTTTCAGAAAAATACCAAAAATTTACCCTAAGCTAATTTCGATATTCCAAATACAAAAATGAAGTCCATTTTGAAAGATAAAATTTATAAAATTTCAAAATGTTGGTGTTACTATTCATAATGGATAGTTTGAATGGTTGTGGTGTGTGTTAGAACTCGAAGTTGCGTACAACATATGCTACTGTATTATTCAAAGAGAAGCGTCTCGTGGAAGCTTGGGTGTAACAAGTATATTTATTCTTTTGAATTTTAGATTTCCTATATGCCTGGGAAGGGCATTGTAGTGGCCGATGCGTTCAGATGGAGGACTCAGATACAAGCAGTTTAGGAGGCCAGTAGTGAGTGGCAGATTATGGATCTGTTCTCTAAAATTCATTTGGAGGTTCCAGACAAACAAGGGCAGAAGTTTATTTCTTCTGTGGTTGATACCTCTAATCTACTCGATTGAGTGCGAATGACGCAGTTATCAGGATCAGAAGTCCGGGTCCTATCAGAGAGTGTGTTAGGATATGACCCTGTTCCGGGATGGATACTAGGAAAGGATGAGATCTTGCATTTTCATGGGAACGTATGGGTGTCAGTAGACATATGTGAGGAGCTGATGTAGGACTTTCATTCCTCAGTTTGGGCAGTTCATCCTGGTGTCACCAAGATGTATCATGATCTACACCGTCAATATTGGTGGATAGGTATGAAGAGAAATGTTGATAGCTTTGTGATTAGGTGTTGCACCTATCAGTAGGTGAAGGCGGAGCATCAGTGACCAGCAGTGCTTTTGAAACAGTTTCCCATTCTCGAGTGGAAATGGAATGATGTCATGAGGGATTTTTTGACAGGTTTTCCAATGTCTCCTCAAGGGAATGATGCAGTTTGGGTTGTCATTGACAGAGTCCCAAATGTTTCTCACTTCTTACTGATCAAGGATACCTTCAGTGTTGATGAGATGGAAAGGTTTTACATCTAAGAGATTATATGTCTACATGGGGTTCCACAATCCATTGTTTTAGACAGGGATTCACGTTTTACTTCTTGGGTCTGGAAGGGACTTTAGAGGGATTTGGGTACATAGGTACTTCTGAGTACAACTTACCATCCTCAGAAAATATGGCTAGTCCAAGTGTACGATTCAGGTGCTTGATAAAATGATTTGAGCATGCAACCTAGAATTTAGAGGTTCTTGGGAGAATCACATACCTCAAGTGGAGTTATCCTACAATAATAGTTTCTAAGAAACTATTTAGATGAAGCTTATAAGGATTTGTATGATATTCCATACCGATCACTCTTATGTTTTCTAGAGGTAGGAGAGGTTGCAATGTAGGGACCTCATCTTTTCCAGGAGAAAACAGAGCAGAGAGAGTTGATTCGGAAGAGGATGGATACTACACAGTCTCGGAAGAATTCTTATACAGATCAATGGAGGCGAACTCTAGAGTTCGAGGTCGGAGATCAGGTTTTCCTGCGTGTCACACCGAGGATGGGATACAGGAGTATTATGAGGTAGGGTATGCTTTCACCGAGGTACATTGGACCATTTCAGATTTTGGAGAGATTCGGACCGGTGGTCTATCAGCTGCAGTTACCTTAGAGGTATAGGGATATGTATGATTTCTTCCACGTTTCTCATCTTCGACGTTACTTCTCAGACCCATTTCATGTTTTTCAACCCGAGGAGGTTGAGTTAGAGGTGGACAGCTCATTTGAGGAGAATCCTGTCTAGATTTTTGACCAGAGTGTGAAGGTTCTCCATGGTTGATCTATTCCTCTGGTATGAGTGCTATGGTAGCACAGGAAAGTACAGGATGAGACTTGGGAGAGGGAGGCCGATGTATGATCATAGTGGTTAGAGCTATTCTAGGATTCTTCCTCTACGCCGACTATATAGGGAAATTCAAAGAATAATTTCTTTAGGGGGGGATGTTTGTATGAACCTGGATGTTCTTTTCAGGTATGTTTTATTTTTTGTTTTCTTTTGAGGGAAAAGAGAATTTTCTAGAAATTTCTGGAGTACCCTCCATGTACATATAAGTACAATCCGTGTACTCAGTTGCCACACATAGCCGTGTTCTGGCTATGTCATGGTTGAGCACAGAGCCATGTTTGGTGACCTCGAGACTACCCAAAGAAGAGGCCTGAATAGGAAAGTACATGTTGTGTACTTTTAAAGAACACGCTATGTACTTCTTTTTATTTAAACGGATCGGGGTCACATCTGATAGATAGAACCATCTTCTTATTTGCATGTCTCTTCTGAGGGTGTCCATATGGTTTTGAATCTTCTCCATGCCCCCGACTCACCATCCTTTCTCTAAATCAAACTCCTTTGGTCAAATTGGATCCGCATCAGTGAGTACTTCCTTCTACTAGAACATCATCTCTTAATTTCTTCTCTCTCACGATTTATTCTCAATTGAACATTTTTAATGTTTTTGTATATCTATGGAGTTATATGGTTATTGAAGGCATGAGATTCATGTATATCGATCTCATGATGCTGAGGTAGGTGGTTTGTTCCTTTCCGTAGTTAGTCTTTGAATTTTTTGTGAAAAAGTGCCCAATAACCAAGAAAGGGGTATTTCGTATTTACTGTTTTAGCTCTTTTATTTCTTACAATTCCTTGTTTGTTTGGATAGGGGTTAATTGTTGATAATAGGGTTATATATTCCATGATATTGATATTTTTACTATGTTTGCTTGTTTTTTACCATTTGGTATAACTTTTCCTGTTAGGTTGTTGCTTTGCTTCCCATGCTGAGTATTGTTAGGATGGAGTGATTATTATCTGACATGCTATCATAAACTGTAGATTGTTTATCCAAGTAGTTATTGAGATTTACTTTGGCTTCCATGTAATGTTTGTGCATGAATTACTTACACAGGGTTGTGAGAACCTGGTGTAGTAGACCATAGGAATAATTGACATTTAGGGAATCTTCAGAGTGTTTGTTTACTTTAACATTGCAATACCATAGGGGGGATGGACGTTGAGTTCTCCCTCAGAGTGTCTCTAGTTCCTATATGTAGGCCATAGGGGGAATTAGACATTTATTGCTTCCCCAGAGTTCCTATTAGTTACCGATATGATACCCCAAGGGGAATTGACAGTGAGTGCTTCCTCAGAGTGTCTTTGCTAAAGATGAAACAGAGGGGTTAGACTGTGTGTACATCCCAGAGGGTTTCTCTTGTTTGTTAGTTAAACCCGAGGGGTTAGGCTCTGAGTACTTATCAGAGGGTTACATTATTTCGATTATCTACTTACATGATATATAAAAATGAATGCAATTGAATTTGTAGGATTGTAACTATGTGTAATTCCTTGCTTACTGCTTCATTTTGTTTATTGCCTTCTATATATATTCACTGAATTTTAGGCATAGATATTTGGGTGGTTGGCTACTGGGATTAGTCTCACACCATATTTGGTTCATGCTTTTGGGCCCAAATAGATTATATTGTCGCAGGTATAGATAAGGGCAAGTTCCCTTCTACTTCAGGTATATGATTGCTATGGATCTAGGGAGCATGGGACCAAGCTGAGTCTTGTGATGCTGTGGAGATGATTACTTATTTTATTTTATACTTTGGTTTAGTACTATATTCTATAATTAGTAATTTTTTGGATGCTTTCTTAGACATATGTATCATGCATCATTTATATATGTGTTCTATAGTTATTACTTAGATTCTTCCGCAGATTACTGTTATATGGTGTTATTACTGCTTCCGCTATTGCTTTCTGTTTTACTTCCACTTTTTTACTCTACCAATGAGGGCATAGTTTCACCACTATGACACCCAAGGCCCTCGCTACTAGTCTAAAGCCTCTGTAGTTCATGGAAATGTGCTTGAGGCCATGTGACCAACCAGGTACAAGGAACCTCTAGGTGGCTTCTGGAAATGAGGTGTTACAGGCAGGAGGGAAGATATACCATGGAATGGATCTCTTCACACCCTCACGGGGCATTAAAAAATATCACTCATCAAGTGGAGGCCTATATGACAAGTTTTCTTGGTCTTCAAGATAAAAAATTTCAAATCAACGATTATTTGAAGGTTTTGGATCCTTTGAACATTCTCCAACAAGGACCACCATGTAGGCTGGTATTGGGAAGAAAACACCTCTAGTGCCAAGGTGATATAGTAATCAATATTAATAGGATTATTATATCCTATATCCTTATTCTTATAAGAGATAAAGGAGGCCTAAATAGACATCCCAATTTAAGAGCATTTAGTCTTCTTCAAGACTAGCCATATCAAAGACAAATTCTGTGTGACCCTTAGCAATCCAATTATTGGAGAACATGACTCATGATGTCAGGGATGAATGGGAGTTTCATAATGATAGTTTTTGAATCCTATAGTTTAGTGATATCAAATCACTCTTCAATACCCACCCTGACAATAAGTTCGATGAGTTAACGAAGTATTTCCACGAGTTGGAGGATTTTGTATAAGCAACTAACGATCAAGTCTCAGCCTCAAAGTGAATGTCTGATATGCTATAACGGGGAATTCTTGAAGGTTTAACTATTCAGACTAGGGAGGAATATGAAATTTATATTAAACCTACTCACTTATTTCTATTTTCTTCTTTCCTCTTAATAATCATCCACCCATAATCATTAATCTTGAGGGGATATTATTTTTTAGCTTGGAATATGTGATGGAAGATAATGAGAAGAAATAGAGTAGATTAGATCACTAATTTATAGGTACTGGAGTACCCCTTTTGAGGTAGTGAAAAAATCCCTTGATTCCCCTAGTACATTCCCCGGGTTAGAAGTCAATGATAGAGGTGATGGCGATATGAACTAATTGACCGCTACCTCAAGTCTCAATTTCCAAGAAGTGTGGTACATGCTCTATTCTATCTTGTGAGAGGAAGTGAAACAGAGCATTAAACATGGTTCGAATAATGCATCACAATGAGTATTTGTGCTTTCATTTGATATTACAACTTTATCAACACCTTTCTGACAATGGTTATATTTTCCTGAATAAAAATCTATTTCCTCTCTTAAAGGTTCTGGTACTAGTCCTTCAATGATCGAGGAGGATACTCTAGGGGAGGTACAGATTAATACTGATGAATCAGTAATATTGATGGATGAAGCATAAAGAGGTGCAGCTGCATCCTTCTCCACATCCAAAAAAGTGGAAGATGGTAATGGTAATGTATGATATTTTCCTTTATATATCATTCACTATATTTGAATTTTCAATTTTCATGATAGTTTATATCACCTGTCTACACTAGAGGTCCTTTCTAAAGTCATCATTGGCCATAATACTTCTCCAGAAGGGGATGTTAGGGATTATAGTTTGTTTGATGTTGTTTTTGATGATGACCCTAACTCTTCATGGGCTTAAAATGTTTTTATTTATATTATTTTAGTAGATGAGATAATCATTGGAGCTAATTCGTGTTCTAAGAAACTTTCCTCAGATAACCTTACTGGTTAGGATGATGCACGTATTGACACCATTTTACTTGAAAAGATAGATGTAAATAATCTAGGAATTGATATTCATGGTTCCATTAAGAATTTGGTATACATCTATATGGAATTGAATAGATGTGAGATTTATCATCCTGTTAGTTTTTAAACATAATTTATTTTCTTTCACCTTGTGTTTCACATCAAGGAACAACATCTCTAGCTTAGTCTATAGATAAATTTACCATGTCACTTCAAAAATCAAGAATTGAAATACACTCTATCCCTTATACCTAAGTAATAATATTTGAGAATCAATAATTGGGGAATTATATAGGGATTTGATTGTGTATGCTGAGCATAATAAATAGGATGGTCCTCGTCAGTTTCTTCCAACAACAATAGTTGAACGAGGGGGTGCTTGGGAGGTACTGATCCTAGAAGTTGATCTAAAAATATGTTATTTACATCAACATTTTCTGTTTTTTAACCACCATAACTAATTTTTGATCTTTTGATGTTAACGAGAAGCTTGATTTTATCTTTATTTTCATCAAATTTGACCAATGAGCTTAATATGGGGCTCTTATTTCACCTCTACCAACATTGGTCAGTGAGGATGAAGCTACTTTAGAAGGAGCAGAACAAGGAGGATCATTGAGATCACTGGTCCTGGATTATGTATCTCCTTCTAAAAGAATCTCAATGTCTAATATAGAGATACATGAATCTTTTTCCATACACATCATCTTATTTGGTGATATAACCGAAATACAGTTGGAGAGATGTCACTTGAAGATATATCCTTGTGAATTCACCGATTCCCTTCATGCTTTTCATTTTGGGATATAGAGCATTTAAATACCATGAGGTCAATATTATGGTGATGTGGATCATCTATAAAAGGTAGGATGAGTGAAGGGTACAGTAGGATGATGCACAACATGGGGACTATTTGGAGGAATTTAGAGCCTCTGTGATCCAAGATGATGCCATCCACTCGAAAATGTAGTAGAGTAACATGATCTTCTTAGTTTGAGGTCTCTCTAAATAATGTTCCTTGAAGATGAATTACATGTTACAAGGGAAGATATTTTTCAACTTCATTAATCCTTGAAAGAGGCTCTGACATAGAAGTGATAAGATATCGATGTTGAGTAAGAGAATATTTGTAAATATAAGCAATCTATCACTATGAAAAGGGAGGAACTTTTGGAATTTTTGCTAGCTTCTTAGGGGGACATTTCAACATATGAAATCTTATATTGAGGAAAAACAATAAAATCTGGAGGATATTCTATCACATGTGGAAGTTCTTCCTCATTTAAAATCATAAATGAAAAGGATTATTTTTTGTTCCAAATAACTTGTGTCTTCATCCCTATTCAATTTTTGTGATTTTAGCATAAAACTAAAAATGATTTTAATAAAAAAACAACTTTATGATATTCAATTGTATGCACAACGACCAGTTTGGGGAAAACACTAATTATTTCCTAAACCCTTGGGATATAGAAACTGTAGTTTGACTATTTCCTGGGTTGTATGGATAACTCTGTGATTTTTTTCTCTTTATGTCATTGAACTAATTTTTACTAAGATAAATTTTAAGGTGACTAAGAAGATAGGACGGGGAATTTCTATAGATCATTTTTTTTGCATTTCCCACCTAAACTTTATTATGCCTATTTTTTTATTTTATCAATCATTATTTTTCATAAACCATGGAGAAAAGGTATAGATAACTGGGAGTGAATTTTTTTTTATAGATTTCCCTTTGTGGGATTTCAATATGGTGAGTATTTGGTCCCTTTTTATGGATATTTTAATGTCATGTAGGTCATACTAATAAGGATAGTGTTTAAGGTCAAACAGATTGGACCATATATTTTTAAATCATGACCCAAACAAGTTTTGGGGGATTAGAATGTTTTGAAATTCTTCAGATATTCTATGGGGAAACATGAACCACAATTTTTTGGTTCCTATATATAAAACATGATTTAAAGTAATAGAGCAGGCCTCTCCTAACAGAGAATTTACCACCAATTGACAAACTTATTTAGTAGGCAATTTTATATGAGGACATATAGGGCACAAACTACATAGTCAAATAGTGGAATCATTTGGCTAACGGGTTTTTGGAATTTTTGATAAACTTTTTCATAGCCAACTGTGTTGTATTATTGCATAGTCAGGCAATGAAGTTATGAGGAATTACAACACTCTATTATTGATGTTTGAAGTTTGAGACTTGTATTTCACAAGACCATGTTGAGTGGTTCTTCCAAATGGAGGGGTCTGAGAATGAAGGGTGTATCTATATTGGTACTCACCATCAATTGGAAACCGCACATTCAAGAATTTATCCCAATTATAGGAGGGTAAATTTTGTTTGATGGTCAATGTTAGGGTGAAATTCCCCATTCTAATAAAGATGAAGGTATCATTCTATTTTGTGTCATTCAATAAGGACATTAATAACTTAATTTATAGTCATACCCTAAGGATATTATTCTATTTAGTTTAAATTTGTATCATAAAAAAATTATGTTATGTAGTGTAAATTCATTCCTCAAGGATAATATGGGGAAATTTTTTAATGATTTTATCTTCGACTAAAGGATTTATGATTCTCCCATTCGTGAAAATTTCATTGTAAATATGCTACCATATTCATGTGTGAGAGAGAATTGAATTGTAATCTATGATTGGGAATCCCCAGATCTAAAGATTTGTATGGGTAATAGGTCTTATGGTGTTAGGGGAGTTCTATCTTGAAGAAAAATTACCACGGATTGAAAAACCCATTTTAGTGGTCTATTTTATTGAAGGTTGACAAGGGTACATAATACATAGCCATTAGTGGCGTACATTTGATGAAAGGCCCCAAAATCATGGATTAACTTATGAAAACCCATCTTGGGTTTATTACGACAGAATAAAATAAAGATTCTTCCTGAATTCTAACATTATATACCTAAAATATTATGAAGGTTTGTTGAGATTCATATTTCCTTGGGTACAATGTTTTATTTAAGGGAGGAAATTCCAGAAATATGGAAGGGGTATTTTATGTAAAAATTTATAAGTAATCAAGTGAATATGTTCCCGATGAAGGTCAGATCAAATCATATGGAATATAGTTCCTTTATTCCTTTTTCATATGAATGGGACCATAATATCAAGGAAACAAGAGGTGATGTGTGGCCTTGTCAAAAAATGTAGTCTCCATGAATTTTTAAATTTTATCGCTAAAATATAATGAAATTCTTATGAAATTTAGATTTTATTGAGCACATAGTTTAATTTAAGAGAGGAAATTACCTGAGTATGGAAGTTGTATTTCAAGTTAAAATTTCCAAGGAATCAAGAGAATATATTCTCTACACAGGTCTGATCCAATCACAGGGAATTCAATGCATGAAGTTATTAGTTATATGATTGGGACCATAATATCATGGAAACAACTTGTGATATATGGCCTTGTCAGACCATGTTCAGTCCTCTATACTTTATAAATGAGGGTGGAGGGGGGGGGGATTTAAACCACAATCTTGGAGGTCTTCCAATCAAGAGAGAGAACATGGGAAAAATATGCATGGGATAAATCATGGCTTTGAATCGTGGGTTCCAGAATACCTTCTTCCAATATAATAAGGCCTGAAGATTCTTCTCACAAGGGATAAATTACTGTTATTTGAAAAACCCATTTTGTGGGTTGTTTTATGAAAGGATAAATAGGGAGCATACTTCATAGTCAAACAAATATATCCTTTGGTAGACCAATCCATTTCGTGGGATGTTTTATCCAAGGTTAATGAGGTATCATACAACATATTTTGTAAAATGATCTCTCATGTATTATACATTCTGTTTCTGAAAGATGATGAAAGATTGTGAAGATCTAAAAGTGTTACATATTGGTATAACATGCAGAAAGGATATATCAAATCATTAAGGATGAATTTTCACTGATATTGGACATGACTTGGAAGTAACTCTTGTATATATATGACTCATACATAATAGAGGACATGTCAGTTTCCTTGGTGGGCCCCCAAATGAGGGGAACCAAAATAAAAGCTATTGTATGGTACTTTATTTTTATATGGGAGAGGGTAAATTTTTCCATACCTCATTACTAGGACTATTATCGAGGCATAGGTTTCACTACATATCTCAATAGGATGAGAATCAAGACACACATAGATCTAACAACAAAGGTCCCCCATTCTAATTTAATTCATGTGTTGATGACACGTGGGGTTTGGATACAATTTCCCACGTAGGGTGAGACATCATATTGGATATCCTTTTGTAGATCTGAATCATACATAGTGGGGTATATGTATTTCCCATGTTATGATGTGTTTGTTCCCATGATTGAAGATCTAGACATTACTGAATATCTCATAGGGTTGATAATCAAGCAAATCATAGTTATTGAAGAACCATGCGGTTTATCATCATGCGATAAGGACATGGGTTGTTCTGATGTGAAAAGGAATATCACAACTAAACTGGGGTTTAGGAACCAAGAGTCACTAAAAATCATTTTTGGGAAAGAATAAATACACACATATTTCTTAAATATATTGTGTAGTTTATTATCATGCGATGAGGATAGCTGTAGTGCCTTTTAGGGTCATCCAGCATGGACCAAGATATCCCCAATGGGAATTTATACACCTTATCTATGTAGAGATTAATTTACCAAAATCCCAATCCCATGTGATATGTGCTTGGTGAGAGAAAAATGAGTTTAAATAGATTATTTATAGAACAAAGTCAACACAAGTGAAAATATAGGTGTATTGAGACGCTGGGGTGTCCAGGACAAGAGGTTTGATCTAGAAATCACTATGTATCTAACCAAGATGATAATCAAGACATGCATAGTTCTTGAGCTCCAATGAAGTTTAAATTCATGTGGTAAGGATTATGTTGAAATGAAGTGAAAGGAAAAAATTGTTGTTGTTGGTCCATGGTATAGGACACGAGCGTCACTATGTGTCCTTCTAGGGAATGAATCAAGAGACACATAGTTCATGAAGATTCTTCCCCATAGAAATTGTGTTTTGATGTGGGGAAGGTGACTTTTAAAATATATTTCATATTGATGGTTGTTCCTAAAAAATTATTTCTATGTATCATTTTTCATTTTATTATAATGATAATCAATCCGTACATTCTATAAAAGTGTTCGCTTTGTAGATTTGGTTCGTACATAGGGAAAAGAGGGATTACATTATTTTTATCATGGATAGACCCAAGATTGTAGATCTGGTCATCACTTAATATCCCATTACAAATTAGAATCATTCCACATGTAGTTATTAGATTGATAATGTATGTTATCGTCATATGATAAGAATGTTGGTCATGAAATTTATCATCTCGTGGTAAAGATGTAGAAATTATGGGGATTATACCTAAAAAAGGGGGACCAAATTGCATTATATACTGGAAATTATGTATGTGGGGGTTAGGTATGTGAGATTACTAGGTTTTATTCATTATTTCTGGTCAGGAGGACATCCCAAATCCACTAAACCATTAAAGGGAAGTGATTGGGGCCTACGCATGAGACGGAGTCCCATTTTTTTAAGGATCATGAGGGATATATAAATTCTTATTACTTTGGAAGTTTCATAATGACAAAATAAATGGATTATAACCATACTATTAAATTTCATACAACATGGAGATTACATCATTCCATTTAGGGTCATGTGATAGTGACCTACTAAAGAGTTTAACATCTTGCAGTGTGGAAGTATATGGTGCTATGTATTTAATTTCATAATCCTAGGATTAATGATGTGTGATTAAAAAAACTTCTCCAAGAACCATCCATTGTGAGGATTCATAATGAGCTATCCATCCATTTTGATCCTAGAATAAGCTACATTAGAGTAGAAAATATTTATGGTGTAAGGTACCTCCAACTTTGGTTTGAGCTTTGGTGGCTTCATTCATGGAATTGTTGGAGTCCACAATACCAATAGAAATTCTTCATGGGGGAATGAAAAGAGTCATGATTTATTAATGAAAGCTCATTATATCCAATTATGGTATACCTCTAGTTGATTCAAGGTATGCAATATCTTTTCATCCAGTCACTACAACCCATCATGTAGTTTTCCGGGATTTATCATCTATATAAAACTGGTCACATATGGAAATACGGAGTGATGGAAATTGAACTTCAATGGGAATGGATGCTTCTGTTTTGTACACCAATGAATACAAGGTAGCACAAATGGTAGTATGAGTTTTAGTCTGATAATCCAATAAGGTATACAAGAGCATGTCAGAAAAATAATTTTTTTATTTTTCTACTATCATATAGAGTATGATTGACAGGGTCTTATCGAAGGCCTCTATTTATCCATTAGATGCTAAATTATATCAGTATGAATGGTTTGATTTGATATTATATTCCTGATATAGTTTTTAAACCTTGGAAGAACATAAATTGGTTACATTTTCCTTCAATATAGTAGGATTGAGACCAAATATTGTAATAATGTTATCTATTATGAAGCTAAAAATATTTTTGGACCGTACTTATTTGTGGGGTATTGCCTTATCCCATTTGGAGAAGAAATCATTAGTACTAAAGATGTATTTGAATGACTTTTACAAGGCTAGGGGTATGGCCCCACTACATCCATTAACCACATGGAATGTGTCCAGGAGTATTTGGATATATGTAGAAAATATTGGGGTTGATGGATGATGTTATGCACTTGACATGAATGACATTTCATGGTGAATTTTGAACAATCCTAAGTCATCGAAGCCAGAAGTATCCAACCCTTTAGATTTCATCAAAAATATTCTACCCTGATTGTTGGTCACCACAAGCTCCTGCATATAATTTTTCTATAATAGCTGTGTTCCCTAATCCATAATCATATATGGGAAGGACTTCAAAAGATCCTCATTTTAGAGAACTTTCTAGTGATTTGACCCATCATTAACAGAGAATTTGGTTTCTCAACACCAAATATTCTCTCTTCCAGTTCAATGGAGTGGGAAAACCCCATCCTGAAGTTAGTCTATGATATGAATCATCTATCACATGGTTTGACCATATGTCTTATTGATAAGGATGATTTCATTGATCTCCACTATTCTGACTTGAACAAAACACGAGACTATACTATGTTGAGTGATGAAGATGACTGCTTTGTATCAATTTGGATATTCTAGTAATGTGTATGCATTTTCCAAGGTGTAATCTTGATCATTCTGTGATCATGGGACATGATTTAATGTTTTTTCCATAGTAATTCTACCATTAACCCTCAGACATAACTACACATTTTACTTAGATCATTTTTATTATTGAGTAATACCCATTGATTTTATTAATTACCAAATCTGATTCACCTTTCACTTTGAATTGGTTTACTAGTATTTAATGTTCCAATTCCATGACTGTGATGATAGCCTGATATTCTACCTCACTGTTGGTACAAACCACTAATAATAGGAAAGAGTACTGGAACACAAACTTCTCTAGGGAGATATGCACAATTCCTAACCCAACATTGTTGAGATTACGGTATTCCATTGTATTCCCCATTGGTCTCATAGTCACACCTTCCAAATAAATTTCCCACGATTGGGGGAAACTTGAATTGAAAATATCTCTTCATCAGGAAGATCAGTATTTAACAAAGTCTCTTCTATAGATGGATGTTCTGTATGAAAATTTAAACATTCCTAGCCTTTCCTTTCTTTTTGAGGAAAAATATCTATATCAAACTACTACAAAATAATGTCCCACTATTCTAGATGCCCTGTTAGCATAGGATGACTGAGGATAAATTTGAGTGGGTTATTTCCAGAAACCAAGTGGACCTCATGGTGATATATATAGTTCCTCAAGTTCTAAATTAGAAAGATTAATTCCATCCATCTTTTATCAATATCTGCATGACATTTCTCATAATTGAGCATAGTTAGACTCAGATAATAGGGCATATCTTTATTCCCATCACCATTGTTTCGTATGAGTAAGACACCCAATGATTGTTCTCAGTCTGTCACTTAATGGATGAGAGGGTTCCCTTACACAATTGGCATCAACACTGATGGATCGAGATATATTTATTGAGTATTTAAAATGATTCTAGACAATCATTGGTCCACTAATATGTGAACCCCTTCTCCATCAATTTGGTTAAGGATAAATATATTCCTACAAGAATTAATAAAAAGTGTTAGATGTAGTGTAAGTGTCATTGATGTTATCTCAACTATTTAAATTTGATAAGAGGTGACATTACATGTTTTGATTTAGTATTCTCATGAACATATTCGATGCCATGATGGTATTCAACAAAGTTGAGAAATGTCTCTAAAGTTACCTCGGAAGAACATTTCATAGGGTTCATCATTAAGATATGTTATCAAAACTTGTTGAAGATGATTCCCATTTTATCTATTTGGACATAAAACTATCAATAATTGACCACTAGATCATCAACGTATCATTAAAAAAAATCCCCAATAAAGGATTGAAGATGTAATTTATGGAATGTTGGTATGTGAAATCAACATTCATTAAGACAATGGGAATTAACCAACAGTAGAATAATTCTTGATTGTCTCTTAAAGATGTGTCTTATTCATATTTCAGAGAAATATTAAGTTTTTTGTACTCTGAATAGCCGTATATGAAAGATATTTCTTGATAATCGACAATTCGATAAATCAGGAGTTTTGTGATTGGAACCGAAAAGTCATATTTGGGACAATGTTGGTTGAGATCTCTAACATCGATGAAAAATTTTATTTTACCATTATTATTCATTATTGTGACACTATTGGATATACATTTTGGATATTGTACCTCCCAGATAAAGGCAACCTTGATAATCATTTCCACTTTAGCCTCAACTTGGGAGGTATAACTAGGGTTCATCCTTCGAGCTAATTTCTTGTATCCCAGATGATCATTTGGAAAGCCTAAGTGATGGGTAGCCACCTTAGGCTCAAGAACTAGAATATTTGTACAATTCTAGGAAAACACTTCCTCATGATACATCGTAAAGGATGTATAAACCTCTTGTTCATTGGGATTCATGTTCGTACTAATTAGAGTGGGTCATGTATCCTTTTCTGTACCTAGATTTATCTCTCCGAGTTCATCCAAAGTGGCGAAGAATACTTCTTAAAATGATGGAAGGGAATACATGAATTCCTTAACTTCTTCCTCTTTCTAATTACTTCTTTCACCTCTACCTAATATCTACCCGATGAAGCATGAATTTTTTAGCTAGGGGGAGTTATAACATGGACATCTGAAAGATAAATAAATCATTTCTATCATAATCAATGAAGATGGTACTTTTTCTGTAATGAAGGGATGGAGAGGGATTACGAATGATAATGTCTATATTCATTTATTAATGTGATAAATTATTACAACCTTGCTGATGAAATAGGGTTTTTTTGAAGCAAAATTCTTGAAATGAAAACATTTCCATCTATGATTTTATCACTATTTGGAGTGTTGAAAACATCTCTTATTTGTTGAGATTAGTGGTCATGTCTAACAATATGAAAGTCACAAAATGAGTTCTTGAATTTGGACCTACCCCTTCAATTTTACTAATAGGAAGCTCATAATATTCATTAAGATACTTCAAATTGTTATCTAGGATCATCTCTTAGCCATTTGGGGAATTTATTCAAGCGACGTCATCCATCGTTGACTATTCTTATCCGTTTCAATTGAATCCTGCATCAATTTACTAAGCGTTAAGTTATTTTAATGGGGAATTTTCAATATCAAATTTCCCAATTTGACCATTTATATAATATTTTAGACATTGGTGGTATGATGAAGGGATAACTAAATGTTGATGTTTCCACGGTCTTCCTAGAAGAACATTGAACGTGGTATCTTTCCGAACAACCATGAAATCTGAGTTGAAAAGAAGATCTCAAGATTGAGTTCTAAGAATAAAATCTCTAAGAGTCTCTTGGTCATTATTATCATAATCATGTAACTTCATAATGAAATGAGACAAGCTAGACTCATTGAGACCTAATTGGTGAAGTGGCCATATCGAAACTTGGTCGAATCTGGATCCATTGAAAATAAAGGCTCATCAGACATTAATGTAATTTTTTTATGTTATATATATAGGGTTCTGATGTGTCCTTGTATGAAAACTTCCTCATCCTGGTATATGATGGGTATGACCACATGACATTCCACATGATCATTCATTAAATGATGTACATAACTAGAAGTATCCTCAACTTCAAACTCTTGAGGGCTTGTCAAGGTCTCAATGAGTGATTCCTGAATGTATTCTGATATTGTTATGGAATCTAGGATTGATAACTTAGATAGTAATTGGGATATATGCCTCAAAACATCATAATTATGGTCCAATAGTCTACACCTTCCAACAGGGGGTTATCGTTCTCATGTTCCTTGGGAGCTAATTTTCTTGATTTAGATGGACAATCCTTTAGATAAGGAGTCGAAATTGATTCTTCTCTTGGTGGATTAGGTCGGCTGGGTCAGCCTACATGTTGACGTTAATCAGGTGATGACACATCCTATAACCAATCTTCTAGGATGATTTTGTTAGTTCAGATCCCTTCATGCATGTATTAATTCCCTTATTCAATCTGATACCATTAGTGGGATCTTAAATGAATTTCAACAACATTGATGACTTGATTAGGGTCATGGATGAAGTGATGATGTATGGAACAACCACGTACTCCCTTGTACCCTAAGTCATGAATGCCTCTTACCCCAGTTCCACAATCAAGTGTGGATAATTCAGGTTCAAAATCAGAATCATCATGTGAGAAGGGATATATTAATTGAATAATTTTAATGGAATTAAAATTCAACTCCTCATCTGTGAAATATTATTTCTGATGTGTCAACTATTTTTGTACTTTTTGGTTGGGAGGTGCTTGTACTTTTGGGAATGTTGGCATGAAGTCCATTAAATTTAAGGAAAAATTAGGCTTTGGAACAATCCCATATTCTTTCATGTTCCTATACTCATTTGTTATTGTCATCTCTTTGAGGATTTTCCTTTAGATGAATGATCTTCAGATTGACCTGGTTGTCCTGTAGAAGAAGTGGATGATGGCATTATTGGATGTTTCAACTGTTTTCATAGAATAACATGAGTACAATTGATCTTTTCTCCTAAAAATCATGTTACATAACTTCTTTTAACTTCTTCTATTAATCTATTTCCATTCATTTTCTTCTTTTGGAATGGTGTTAGAAACACACGAAAGATGATTGTGAAATATTTTCAACATCACTTACCTATATTACACCATCTTTTGTAAGAGTTCATTAAAAAAAAGTACTTGATATGGTTTCCCATTATTTAATGGAAGGGTAATTTTTTTTGAGATATTCATCACCTTCTTTTCTGAGAATCTTAGGCTTTGCAAGCTTGAACAATTTGTTTTCCAATAATGAGATGAAGTAGAAAAGGACTTGGTTATTTTGAAATGAATAGAACCTATTTTTCATCTCCTAAAACTATTTCACCACTGATCTATTTGATAATATAAATTATGAAATCATTTTTACTGACACTCGAGAGCTATTTACATATGATATGGTGCTGTATTTTAAGTAGGAGTGGGTACATGGGCCTAATTTATTTAGCTAAAGCGGCCTCTCCCTTTCCATTTCTCCTTCCTCGAGTTTATGGAATTACTCAGGACATTTCATTGGTATCTATGATGGAATTTTTCAACTATTGAAAAATTGAGGAAAGCTACCGAAACACTAATGTATATTTCACATGGATAAAGGATTTGAAAAACTCATCATGAAGATTAACTACATAGATTGTAAAAAAATATTCTTGACAGAGTGGTATTTTTAAGGAGTACGTCAATATTTTCCACTAAAAATGAAATATGATACCCATTCATTCTTCAATTTCCTTCAGTTCATGAGATCAAATATTATTGTCTTTTATATCTTTGAGGTGAACAAGAAATAGAATTGATGATGGAGTTATTCCCACCCAATAATTTATAGAGACTACAAACTTTTGGACTAGACAAGGGCTGGTCCTTACAGTGATTGAATGAAACACCTAATTTCACCACCTCCTACTATTCAGGGGTACCCATAATATTATCACAACAAGTGATGAATTTCCTTTTGTTCTACTCCGAGTCTCATGAGCCATTATATATTATAAATACAAGATTACCAATGTTTGGTTGGGGAAGAGTTGGATATACCCATTTGTAGTAAGGTTTATTTTCCAGAATTATTTTTCACATCATTCCCCCATTGATTCGAATCGATCCATTAGTAACTCAATGATTTTCTTAATAATTCCACGAATGTATGGAACACCTAGAGCCTAGAAATATGTGAAAACTGCTTCATGAAATGGCTTAGTGGCTGGTAGGACCATTGGTTGAAGCATTTCAAGTATCCACCATGGATAAACCATAAGGGAAGGCCTATAAGGATGTTCTTGACCCTGCTCTAGTTGCACACGTAGTGGACGGAATTCATGATCTACTGCTGTAGGATCTAAATATTTTAGTGGATGGTACCCTACATTGAGAGGATGTTTTTGGTATACTTCAGTTGTCACAACAAACACTCTCTATTGGGGTGCATTAAATGGGAGTGTTGGATGGTGATCTTGTTATAGAACATACCATATAGGTAGGATTCTTCATCGTAATTCTATATTGAGTCTCCCCAATTATTTACTCTATTCCACTTCTTGAAAAAATATTTACTCTAGTGAAAGGGACATAGACTATCTAGGAGGGAGACACAACATGATTTAACCCTTACATGTTTCCTTATTTTGAACAGGTAAAGGTGAATTGTTCGAGGGATTTCCCAAATCTAGCGTGACCCTCTTGTTTCTAGTGTGCACACATCCTTCAATAGTTTCATTTTGGACAACATTAAGAACCCAAACTTCCTCGTAGGTCTCTTTTCAATTGGCCTCATGTCGTCCAGAATCTGGTATGGTAGCATTGATGGTGTTAACTGATGTGAAATACATTGTTGGAATTCTATCAATGTATTTTTTAGACCTCCTTCTTCTGTTCCCACCATGAATCCATGTCCTCTCCTTTACAGATTATCCATGAACTATTTACTAGAAGTTAACCCTAAAGGAATCTCCAGATATTTTATTCATGTGTTTTCTATTTGAAAATACATGGTCATTGGATGGGATGAACTAGGAAGATTCATTTTACTGTAACTTTCATATTCGGGAGAAAACTGATTCCCTCTGAGGAGGTGGTTGTTGAGGTGAAAAATACCCCAGTCTTGATGGTTGGTTCTATTACTTTTATATTTCAAAGCCCTTTAATATTGGTTTGATGACCATGAGGGTTGGAATAAAAAATAACCCAGACCTATGTGATAGGGTTTCTCTTAAAATATCATGGATTATATTACCATATCCACTCTTTTGTTTTTACCATGTTTTTTTTCGAACATGGGCTGTGTGAATCATTTTTCATGCACTTAAATCACAATATTTTTTAATACAATTGTGTTATTTATGACATTTTTTTTATCTAATGTTTAAGATTATCTAAGCTAGAGGATTTCTCGACATTATTAGAATCTTGATGAAAAATTATTTCAACACCGTTATCTCTTTTGGACTAAAGTCAATAAGAGACGGTTGGGTCCTGTTTTTATTGATCATGTCTTCGATTTTGAATAGATTTTATTTTTTGGTGTTGAACATGGGATATTGAAGTGTAGGATACCACATTTGGTGAGATTTTTTGGTTAGGGAGTGGAGTTAAATGAAATTCTCCATGTTCACCCCATCCACTGATATGAACACCATATGTGGTATCTGTAATCAGTTGTAATAAACTCATTAATGCACTGATACTTTCACATTGAAATGATCCTTTATATTTATTTTTCTTTGGATTTTGTGAATCCAAGAGATATTCCAAGTTGATTTGGCACTACAACCCTTCTATTACCTTGACCTAACTCCAATACTCATCATAAGGTAATACATTTTCTTTAAAGTGGGGAAGATTTTCCAATATGTTGAGGTGGATGTCATGAATACCACGTTCTATGAATGCCTCTGGAATGCTGTATCGAGGTGTTTACAAAGGACAAAACATAACTGGTATGCCATATTAATCCAACTATTTCCTCATGTTAAGCCTCTCTTCTATGTAATTTACCATAGGTTCTTCTAATTGATCTGACTAGAGTGGATGATTACCAAACACTTCATCATAAGAAATGATATTAGTTGGGGATTCCTATGTTATGTTATTTGATAAGAGATCCAAAGTATGTTTATAGAATCACCATATCCATGGGATATCATCTTGTTGATAAAGGATGTAATCTGCCAATGAAAAGATATTCGACATGACTGGCCTTTTTTTTGGAAAGTGCCTCATAATAGGAGTGTTTTCTCATAACTATATTTTGAATCATAGAATTCTATTGACAACATTAAAAAGTACTACAACGATAACACTGAAACTAAATTCTATCATGGGGATGACCACCATGGTGGATTACAGTAAGGGTAAGACCCTCTTTCTCCTTGATCTTATGGCCATGTGGAGGGATACCTCAACTCTCATTAGGTGATGTGATCTCAGGATTGATCATATTTTACACATGAAGTAAGTATTCATGTTGAAGTGTCTAATGAGGAAATTTATAATCACTGCTACCGGTCCTATAATATAGTAATCAGAGGGTATGACCTTGACATGCCACATATAATTGTATGAGGGATTCAAGAACTCCAGTATTAAGTATAGCCAGATCTTAGATCATATCTTAATTTTACAATCATGTTTTATAAGGATTGTTCTTTGATTTTTTATTATAAGATATTGAGGGCACATACTGGGAGAAATGGTTTTCATGGGCATGTGTTTTTTACTACCATGGAGTGGCCACTGGGATAAGCCAATTACCTCCAGTTGGAGTAGGTGTATGTTAACAATTGGGTTTTCCATATAATATGGGGTATTTTTCACCCCTAACCCTCATGTATGGGAGAAGAGATGTTTATCTACTCGGGGTGACATGCTGGTGATCCACCCCACTCATAGGGAAAGAGTTATCTGTCCATCCCTTGGGCAATACTACCATCACTATTATGATGTCATGAAAATTCTGTAGGATGTGGGACGAAATTTTCATCATCCCTTTTATCATTTCGAGAATATTCTTAGTGACTTTAGTGACTAGAATGTGGATGTATGCTCATTCCACATCTAGATTAGGTGTATTTTACTGATCATTTCCTCCCTTTCCTACCAGTGGATACTGACAGTACTCATGTGTGTGGGCATAGAGTTGGGTCTTCCCCTTCATGTCGTCAGGACATTCCAACTAGATTCCCATAGTGTTTCCAGACAAAGCTACTAGTAGGCTTGAGAAATGTAGGTAAGATTGTGTGTATTCTCATTGCTATCCAACAAACCTTGATGGAAGACTTCTATGAGTGCTATTAGATGAATCTAGTGGTAGGATTGGTGGGAGAATGGAGGTGTATGTTTATTCTTAAAATATACCATTGTATTTGGTTGGAGGGTTTCTCTGAATGCCTCTAGATAAGTATATTGGATGAATGAATGAGTTAAAATGGGTGTATGTTCCTGCTCACAATTTTCCACCAAATTAGTTTGGTGGGCTTTTATAGAGGTGGTGAAGGTGTGACCATTCGTTCTGTGTCCTGGTTGTTGTTTCCCATAGGCAATATTGCGTACCCAAGTTCAAAGTTCATGGTCCAGAAAACCAATGAAGAAACCCATATCATGTTGATGGTTTACTATTATGTGTCATTGGTGATAGAGATTTTTGGCAGGAGCCCCGTAAGAGGACTCTTATTTCTTTTAGATGAGGTTTTATTGGGCCTCTTGATCCACTTTACTAAGGTATGGGAGTGATTGGTTTTTCACATTCTTGAGATAAGTTCCCAATATAATTAATGATGGTGGTAGGCACCTTCTACTTCAAGACCACCGATAATTGTTTATTGGATGATCTGTGGAGTTTGTTGAGTGGGAGGGCCTTTCCTGCATCCAATAAGGGCAGGATTGTACCATTCTGACAGTATACCCAGACCAACATGTGTGAGAACAAAAATTAAAGAAGTTGGGTTGGTGATGATGTCCTTATCATGGATGAATTCCGGACATGAGAGGATGTTATGTAATTCAACAATGAAAGATAGAATTACACCATTTTATTAAGGGGAGATCTAAAGACAACTACCTTAATATTTGGAAAATAAAAACTAGAAAATACTTTAGAGTAGAATATAATTTTTTTGAACACTTACAAGATTTATTTCCTTGTATGGACTTCTTTTATCAAATGAAATGGTCATAGAAGATGGGTGATATGATCATCTTGGTTAAGGACTCACATCGGGTTCATTATTTTTTCCCTAGAAATCGTGTTTGTTTTAGAAATCACTTTACCAAAAAATTCCTATTGGTCATCTAACTAAAAACACCCAATAGTTATGTATGAATGATGACCTACTTTCCAAAGGTAGGGACTTGTTGGTATGTTTGGATGATGATGCTTAAGATCTCATGTTGGTCTAGAGGATGGGAGGTCAATTAGATCACACCTTTGGGGGGAATTATTTCCTACTTCTAGACTCTCTTATAGATTTAATACATATACTCAAATCCTTTAATAATTCCCTAGTATGATGTTGGTAACCCTTGAATTAGTAACCAATTTTTTTAAATGTGTGGAATTTAGAATCATCTGTAAGTATCTAACATTATTCATGAATAAAGATATCATTATGTATCTGATGTTCAATATTAATGGTATACTCTGATATATTATATAGATATTCCTTGTTTTTTATTATGATGATGTTGGTTTCCTAGACATAAAGTGGGGAACTATAGAGTTTATCATCATACAAGGATACAATATTTCTTTTGATATTGGTATCAAACCAATAAATGGGCTTCCAAAGTATCTTTACAAATGGAACCAAAACCGACATAGTTTGGTACCTCTTAATGGGGAACACCATAAAAATTAAGGTCATGTGTAATGGACTCAACCATAAAATTTAATTTCATACAGAAAGGATGTCTAGGAGGAAGATGCATAGTCAATGTTTGGTGTGGGAGTTATACAGAAGCATACCAGAGAACATGGATGGAATATTAATTTATAGGTTGAGTTAAGCATTGTGGGGCATATGGTATATAAAGAATAGGGTAGATTTGGGGTGTTGGGTTTGGACCTCAGGGAGGCTTCTTATGCATCCCATATGTACAGGAATAAAAGACAATGTAGTTTGGTTATGAGGAACTATGCCTATGAAGGCCATTTAATGTTTTCCCTATAAGGATTTATGGTCCATTATGAGGGTTATGTTAGGTCCAACTCCTAAAAAAGATGTCTAAAAAATTTGATGACATGATGGTGTCTTACATATAGGGAGGATCAACAGTTTAAGGGATTATGAGGGATTCTTAACTCATTGTGGTTTGGAGGTTTTTTAGAGATTACACCTTAGTAGGTTTCCCTAATTAAGGGGAATTAAGATTGGGCTTTACTCATAAGTAGGAAAGCTAATAATATTAGGCCATAAGTGGGTGTCCTACATATCCTGATTGTAATAAGGATCAGATTTTTCATTGTTCAATGGGTCAAATGTATCTTTCAGATGTAATGATCATTATTAACCAAAAATCTAATGTGAGTCATTTTTTATGTGATAAACAAGGGGAAATGGTAGATGTGAGATAAAAAACAATATGATTCTATCCAAAGGTGGAAATGGTGACCGATAATAAAGGAATGGGGATGGGGGTGTTGAGTGTGAACATCTCCTTTATCATGGTATGATGTTGGAAAAGGTATGGGGTATTATAGATCCCTCTCTTCACATTACCTTGTAATAGGTCAATGGTATGAAGACTGAGGATGGAAGGAAATAAGGGAGAGCGGAGGGGGATCGAGTTCCCATACCCTCTTCCACATAGTGTCTTGTAGTTATAGAGGATATATCTTGAGACATCATGAAATAAGGGATAGGGGATCACTATGGTGGGCATTCCAAAAACAATCAGTTCCGCGGTGATTTATGAGAATTTCATTCCATGTTGATTGGAAAAGATAGTTCAATACTCACCCTCTCTAGTATGAACTATAGGTGACAGGTCTTAGATATGAGAAGGGGAGGACAAAGTCATACCACTAGAATACATTATATAGAAATCCCTAACACTATCCTTTGGGTAAGGGTAATCATGACCATAGGTATACACACTCGCATGCACCATGAAGAGCCTGATCAGCCAAACAGAAAAGTGAGGGAATCGGATGACCATAAGAATTCACTCCCCAATGGGGGATGTGATGGTGTTCCACTATACATTTTTTTCTAATATTGGTGGTTTTTGTGGAGTCTAAAACATATTTCCTTTTAGAAAATAGATCTAATAAACAAGGGGCCCTGTCATTGGTGTCATCGAAGATGACTTTAAGATTGACTCTCCCTAATCTTAGGTGTAGGTTCTTCGCTTAGGTGTGCCTCAAATGGTTTAGGGGACCTCAAAATGTTTTACATAGGGTGGAGGAAGTATTTTACTATCTGAAATATATATTCCTAGGGTAATGGACCTCCAGGTAAACAACACATGAATGAGGTTTTTTCCTAGGCACCATGTGTCTCCTTCGGTGTCTCAAGGAGGTTCTCTTATAGAACCTTAATTAGGGAGAGTGGCCTCATGCATGTGGTTTCTTATTTGGGGATAATAAAAATAATTAATTTTTATTATTTTCAATACCATAATGTGGATTTGATCTTACTTATCCCCCTTAATTACCTATTCTCTCCGGTTTCATAGAGCTACCTGATAACTTTTGGGGGACCTAGGTAAAGGTGCAGTGCAATCCGAGATTCGAGGATTCTTTTGTTTTTTCAGATGTTTAAATGAGGAGCCTTAGGTTACTTATTATAGGAAAATATGGGACCGTGTTAAAATGAGGTTTTCCAACATATCCACGATGCAGGTGTCTGGAGTAGGGTCTCTCAACTCCATTTGTCGGTGCATGGTAGTTATACGACTTTTGTAACAGACGATGGTCTGCACACATAGGCTGATTTTGGAAGGTCCTTTGGATTACATATATTTATAAATTTAACATTACCAATACATTCTTCATCATATTTTCATCCCACTTAATAAAAATTACATTCTATAAACATGCCTGATGAAACAAAGTAGTTCACACTTGAAACATTGGTAAAAATGAAATATTATTAGCGAACAAAAGATAATTGGTTATAAGAGGATCATATGCGGTGTTATTAATATAAATATCATTTTTTGAATTAATTAATAAAATTTTTAAAATTATTATACATGAGTTTTATAAATTTTCAACTAAAAAGAATCTTATGGTATGGGATTTCGTCTCAATTTCCATTCTATTGAGACATATTTGATATTATGAACCTATATACTTTTATGTTGTGTATATAATACCCATTTGATATATTTGACATCAAGAAATATTTATTCATGGTGATTAATATTTCAATTCATGTATACAATTTCAATGGGTTACGATCAAAAAGATACTAATGATGTAAAGATGTAAATGAGAATCTTATTTTTGTGGTATTTCCTTAATTTTCATGAAAGGAACCTTATAATCCATCCTTAATAAAAGGAAATATTTTATTATCCTATGTATATTTATGGATTTTATATATTTTATTATAACTTCTCATATCTTTGGAACATTAATCAAGAAATGAAATTTTTAAATGAAAAATCAATTTTATTTCTTGTTTAATTTGTTATAATTTTCTTCCATATCAATATTTTTCAAAATTGATTTATAAAACTCATTTTTATTATTCAAATGATTTATTAATGGTGTCTTAATTTATCCTCAAATTTTAATATTTTAATGGAATATTTTTATTTTTTATTTTGGTTTTTTTATTTTACTTTATTTATAATAATTCAAAAGGAATTTTCTAAACATATATGGAATTAATGAACTTCCCCACCACCTTGATTATTTTAACATATTTAGATTCATCTACATTTTTCAATTATTTTACATGTAAAACCCTTCAATTAATATTTATTTTAATATTTCTCTTCCATTTGTTATTTTTCCAAAGGACATGGTATTATTAAAAACCCTATATTTCCAATGATTATATGGGAATATCTTATCTATTTTTCATTTTTTTCATCATTAACATTCTCATGAAACATTAAAATTACATTGATCGTTGGAAGATAAATTTTTCTTACATATAAATATTATATTTATCATGGATATTAGTTTCTCCTAAAAAATATATCTTTTTATAAGGTCTGTTACAATGACAGTTTTTTATTAATTATGTAAAATCTTTACAAATATGTATTCTTCTCCCAATATGGATATTTACTTATAATGAATATTGTATATGGAATGAATTTATCATTCAATATATGATATATGTAATGGATATAGAGTGATGGGTGGTGCATATTTATAGATTGTCACTCAATACATCTACTAGTCTCATGAGAAAAATCAGTTGGAAAAAATAAATGTGTTTTTCGTACATACCAATCCTTCAAAAAAAATATCATGGAGGAAGGTTTTGAAAATATACATATCATAATGTCGATGATCATGATGTCTAATACGAAGAATTTCTTTTATTTATAATTCAATGATTATTATCTATTATATTATTTAATTGATATTATATTATCCATGGATTTTTTTCTCTTTTATGTTATTGAATAATTGGAATGTTTTTTTAGTTATATAAATTTATATATTGATTATACAGTATTTACTCATTAAATATTCCATTTTACATAAAACATGATGAGAGTTTTAGCTGACCTAATTTTTATTTAGTTACCTTGGTTATGAAGTAGAAATATTTGAATGAGTTTCAAGAATGTAGGAAATTTACTTTAGTGATATACTGGATTTCCCATGTTAAATCAGTATCATTTTTATATATGGATCCCTAAGACTAATCAAATTATTGGAAATTTAGGATTACATTCCTTTTTTTATTTCAATATAATTATGTAGAAACAAACTATGGGTTACTATAGTTGTCATTGTAAAAAATAAATATACATCAGTTCCTAAAAAATAATATTAATACATATCATTTACCCATTGAGATGAATCCAACACCATTAAATGTGTATTGATCAAATAAGTATCAAAGGAAACGAGAAAAATAGAAGATCAAGTAGGAAATAGTGAAATGAGATAGAGAGAGACATATGTGGGAGATAAACTCATTGGAGGAGGATCATCACTACCATATCAGTTGTGTATAGGTTCCCCACCTTGGGAAAATTTGATACCATGTTTTATAATACTTTTATCATTTTCTTTTATCTTTCATTATTTTTATTTTTATTATTTTCCTTCATCTAATTCATTGTGTCATGCAGTGCACACCACCTCCCTCTTATTTTTTTAATCCACCATTTTATTGCACACTACCATTACACCTTATTTAATCATTCCCTTCTATTTTAACAATGAATTAAACTTTTAATGGAAATAATGAAAATGAAAATGATAAAAATAATGATAAAATCTCATTATTATTACTGTTATTATTTCTAAATTAGTTATAATTATTAAAAACTCATATATATACACATTTATATATAAATATTATATATATTATAAAATTATGTTTCTATAACTTTTCTCATTTTTTAATGAAAATAATATATTCATTGTTATTGTTTTTAACTATATAAACAAATTGAAATATAAAATATTATATGATATCAATTTTTAGTGAATGAAAAATATTCTTTCAAATTTTAATTCAATCCCATTTTCCTAGTCATTCATGAACCTATAATGATATAGTTCGTTATAATATCCCCACCAAAAGAAAACACTTTCCCCCATAGAAAGTCTCATGGAATTTCTATTAAATAAACCACTTATATAATGGAGAATGATCCCACACAATAAAAATATTCAATAGTGTCTAAAACAAAAACTTGGAATTAGTCTTTTCAAAGGTAGTAAAATGTTATTTTTTGAGTTGGTACTCTAAAACCAACTTCTTTGTACTTTATGATTACAAGCGCACATGGTTTTTAATATTTATATACTTATTATCACATAATGATTGTTCATATGTGTAACATAGCATGTGTTAATGTCTAAAGTTTTTTTATGGAAATAGAAGGTAAAAGTAGTTATCCACTATGATGATACCCTATAAGTGACACAATAGTATTATTAAACATATGTTCTATATTTTGTAGAAATCACTTTAGGGAAAATAATGATAAATTAAATCCAGGGGAGACTCATGGAACTTTGATGCACCATCTCATTGTGTATGCCCTTGGTAATTTCTAATGTTGGATATTATGAGAACTAGACCAACGAGTAGAAAACCTATATTTATAAGTGCCATTAAATTTTCATATCTATGAATTTTAGAACATTTCCATTGAGTTTAATAGTACTATTAATGGATATTATGAGTTAAATAATTTTATTAATTGATGAATACTGAGATAAAAAATGGTCATTGTGAAGTAGGATAGGTCGGTTTTGTCACAAATAATACTTCATTAATGAATAATGAGATAAATAACTTTACCCTAAGTTCTTTAACAAAAACTTATATCTCAATACCTCTGATGGAAATAATATAATCTAAATTAATCCATTTCCATGGTTTTTTGAAGGTATCAACAATTTTTTAGAATTCAATGAAAGGTAAATTGAGCTAATAATTTGATGGAACCAACATTCCACCAGGTTGATAAAGGATTCCATGAAAAAGAGATTATATTGAATTATAAGTGTTTAGATGAGGTGTTATGTCATTAAGACATTAAATTATTTCTTTCTGGGTGTTTTTTTGGTTTCTATTTGTTAAACATGGACTTTAGGCTACTTCAACTAATGCCACAAAAATATTGTCATATAGGGTCACACACTAAGTGTATGAATATATTTAGTTAAATAATAAAGTAATTTATTATTTAAAAGTTTGAATAAATATTATTTCCACTCATTATTAAATGATTATTCATGATTTCTTTATCACATATATTCTTTTACCTATTATATGAGACCATATTTTATGGGTATGATATTTAATAAATACTTATTTTCTATTAAGTTAATATAATATTTTTTTATAGAATATTGCAGTGATATTTATTTAATTAATAAATAGTAATTTTTCAAGGTTCGATAAATATTTTATATGAATGGATGAATGAGTATAATAGTCCATTGGGAAACTATTTATATTTTATATTATGTAAGTAAATATTTTTTTTTAATTTATTGTATTTTTACATGTAAAGATATAATAAGATTATTATTTTAATTATATAAATTGGTCTCAGTGTGGATTAAAGATGTAATAAAGATTCATATGGTAAATTAATATTTTATAAGCCTAGTGGTTTATAAAACCAAGTATAATTTTTTTAGGATTTCAATTTTTTTCTGGATGTGTACAATGATATATGAATTGAATTATTTTGAATCCCCTAAGAGATTCCCCTCTAAGAACACTTTGAATAATAGAGGGTGATCCACTTCCACAACCTCTCACATGTATAAAGAGATAAAATATAAACCTTTATTGAAGATATTCTCAAGATAATCAAAGGGAAAAGGATACAAGCACCATGTCCTATCATTATAGAACTCAAATATTCCTATGATAAGTTTTACAGGTTCATGGAACACATATGGATCAACATTCGAGGGAATCTATCCTTGATTCTTACAAGTCAATGATATTATAATGTAGATACATTTTCAGATTCATAAACAAAGAAATAATTCATCTCATGGAAATTCATTATTTTTTAGCATAATTATAAATAAAATTTAATGATCTAGAATTCTGGTTCTAACGTTCAGTGATCAATTAATCCTTGAACCAGTTACACTGACCATGACATGTATTTTCATGTGAATATAAGAGGGAAAGAATGCCTCTAAGTGGATGTGTCTTCTCTGCTCTCCCTCGCTAGGTGATCTTCTGTGCAGTAATTTGACGGGGGGGGGGGGGTATTTTCGCTGCTTTAGCACCATTTCCACCCTCATCCTTCTCCACATTCTTCTCTAATAACATTGAGGTTTCACTTAATATTTTCTCCCGATCTGGATTTTCCTTCCTCCCTGGTTTTTTCTATCTAGGTATCGCTACAAGGGGTTTCCCCCCGCTGTTTCTTTATTCATCTTGGAATCATCAATTTTCTACAGAATTCATAGGACTATAAAAACCCACTCTGACCCCATGTTCCCTTGTTCCTATTCTGGTCAAAAATGGAGCTTCATTTCAATAGGGGTTTGGGTCATGTGTTGTTCCCATATTCGATGGGTTTATGGGCGCAACAGATGTTGGCCTGATCTTATTGTGCATTCTTCATGTTTTCATCTCCATAATTTCATCATTTGAATCCCCCAACTACTCAACCCTTCTCTGAGTTTGAGTTACTCGACGACTCTCCCAGTAATATTTGGAGTGGTTAATTCTATGAGGTTCTGGGAAGTGTGGTTTTGTGGCTTTCAGTCCAGATGCTTCTTAAGTTATTCTTATCCTATGTTTCATCTAGTGTCCTTGATGGTTCTCAGTGGTGCTGGCCGCTGGTTTTTATGGTGAAGGTGAAGGTTGAACAACATTGATATCAGTTTTTTGACTCTATTTAGGACTCATTTAAAGGCAGATACGATAAAGATCTTATAACTATGATGACAGACTGTAGTGGAAGGGCTCCCTGGTGATTTGATCAGAAACAAAAATGCGGTTGTGATGGGACAAGGTGCATGAATCAAGCTATTCAAGGGATTTTTTTTGTGCAAGAAATAATATAGAATAATGGATCTTCTTTAATTTTGAATTTTGATTTATGATGTTTTGTTGTGGTTTCTGCCTATTTTTTTTTGTTTTGGGTTACCACTCATCCTTAAAGCAGGTTTAAAATCAAATAAAAAAATGAATTTTCAGGTTAGGTCATGTGAATATAAGATTAATCACTAATTATGTCAAAAATACGAGTTAGGTATTCCTTATATGGTTCTTCTAATTCTACTAAAACTTTCAAGTGGTATTAGAGTTGTTGCATAATTATTTATAATCATATTAAAATAAGTGATTGATTTATGAAATTATTATTATTATTCAATTCTAGTTTAATCATTTATTAATTTTAACCAAAATATATATTCTTCTCCCACTTATTTCCTATGAATATAATCATATTTATTAACTCTCAAAATGAAATTCTTCGAATAACTCATTCATGGGTTTTGAGGTTTGTAGCTGCTTAACACGAGAGTAAAAACTATGTTTCCCATTAGAACACAATGTGTACCTGTGTTCATTGCACCAAGAATTAATTTACAATTATAATTTTTGGTGTAAATTTATTAAACATGGTTTATTTAAATACACCACATGTTGAATTGGTTATGAATGTGAACAGTCATTCAGAATACACATCATGAAACATCTATACATGATGCGCAGTCCATTAATCAAACACGGGCAATGTATTCCCTTACACAACATGCATGGCTGGTGACAATGTAACTCAAAGAAAACACATTATGTATACCATGAATATCTGATTTAATCCATTATTTTCATATCATGATTAGAAAATATGTTCTTAGGCATGTGTCATAGATTGATAGTGAGAAATAGACACTCCATTTTGTTAGACAATATACACTATGTATATAACCAAATTACACAATATTAAAATTTTATTTATTATAAAACATAAACCTTATAAAAATTTGTTTTCTAAGGTCATTAAGATGATATTAAATTCCATTATATAGGATTTATATATATAATAGCTGCCTGATTTAACTTCTTTTTAATGATTCAAATTGCATATACTGTATAAGTCTTAATACAGTCATTAGTCTACATGCATTAAAACCCAGTACGCCCCAAAAATAAAATATATTATGCATGATCATTAATTTGATATTAAATTCTAGTAAATGACATGTTAATTTTTGTATTCCATATATATCAGGAGTGAAAAATAGAAAAATATATAACCCTTTATCATGTTTATATTTTAACTCATTATGTTACCCTCAAAAAAAATTTCTACACATATTTTTTTTAATAAATTTATTTAATTTACATAAAATTATATGGATAACAGTCTCAAGAAAAATTTTATTCCAGATAAGATAATTTTTTTATTAATTATAAAAGACAATAAATTAATTTGAAAATTATTTATATTAAAGAAAAACAATTATAATTTAATTTTAAGTCATTAAATTTTTAATTGTTCGTATTTATATTGATCACTTTTAGAATATTCGAGACCATTTTATGTGATTGGTTTATTTTAATTTAATATTAAATTAAATTGACCACCATTGTGTCATCCCTCCTCTCATTATGTAAGGGTCTACTAGACCATGGTTTCATTGATGAAAAACACTTAACCCATCATTTGGTTTCCCTCACTTGTATTTGAGTTAATGTATATTTAATTAATAGATACCAAAAGCTAGTGGAGTCGATTCAATTTTGGAGTTGAGGAGAAACCAATGAATGAGAGATAAATAGGTGGATTTTTTCACATCGACAATAGATATCATTTCATGATTCAATAATTTTTTCCCTAGGTTGTGGGTAAGTATAATATATACTATATAATTAAACATTACAAAATCACAAGACTACATAACATTGTTATTTTATTTCATTCATGTGAATACTAAATTTCATTATGGATGTTTAGTCACAATCCAATGAGTTATTGAATTAATGAGAATTAATGTTTGGAAAAAATTAAATTTAATTTTGTATAAATTTTTTCTAAGAAATGGATAATCACTTAATAAAATACAATTAATATTAAAATACTTGTAACAAAGATAAAATGATAAATTTACCCATAACTATTAAAACAATCCACCGATTATTTATATTAATTCAAAACAGAATTCCAAAACATATGTTCAAATTGAACCATAGTTTGAAGTTCTTGACCGACGAATTTTGTTCTTCTTTCAATTGATTAGAAATTCTAACTTGATGTTTTTGTTGAATTAACATTCTTCCCATCAAGATTTGACTAAAAAGGTGGAATTGATATCAATAAGAAGAAATTCATGGGGAATCCAATTTTAGGAATTTCGGATTTTGGAATCAAGTCAAAATTTGAAAAAAATAGTTAATTTAGATGGAAGTTGGAATGGCTACCTAAAACTCATAAAATTAATTATCCTTCCAAATTCAGGATGATAAGAAGAAGAATATAGGTCCATTCTATAAGAATTTCTCAACTGTAGGATTCACCAAAACCAATGGTGATGATTATTGGTATTTAATATAGTATATATATATATGTGTGTATATATATATATATATATCTACCTTATATCACTTAATGTATTATAATTTTACTCATATTATTTGTATAAATGATAATAAACACGACTTAAGACATATCACTTTGACCCATAAAGGAGAAATATAACATCCACACCGACCCAAATTTATAAGAGTGTTAAATTGGTTTACACATTATCCCACATCATGAAAGAAAATTTCATGTTCTAGAAGAACCAATTCTCAAATCACCTAGTAAAGAGGCTAGTGGGGAAGAGTTGTCTCTTAATGAGAAAAATCTGAATGAAGAAACACATGTTCAATTTTTTATGTTTTTATTCATGTATAATAATACTATAAAGCCACTTGAGGACATGGATGGGTATAAAATATGTGTCCCCATTGGGATATTTATCAAGATAAAACGATACAAGAGAGTAAAAAGACCTCAACTTCTCTGTTTAAAACCATTCATAGAGAGTCAGGTCTTGTTGGGCCTCTTGTAGATATGCCTATTAGAACATTGAAAACGTAAATTTAAAATGGATTAAATTTCCAAATTATTTACAAATATATCTAATACTTTACTACCTAATCATGTCCTTATATAGGTTTATTATTAATTATAACATTAAAAATAATGAGAAGAATCATTTAGATCTCCTTACTTTGATTCCTCAAGTGGAAATTGATGTGGGGTTTGAAAAACATGAATTCTATACTGTGAATTAAAAAAGCAAGAATAAGTAAAAGGTCCTAGGAATCATGAAATATTTAGAGCTCCTGAGCACTATACTTCCAATAAGATGTAGATCTATCGATGGGGAAATGAAAATAAGGTGGTAGGTTTTTCATATGGAATTCATAGCCATGGAAAGAGGAATTACACCTAGAAGTGAGGAGAAGAAAATTGTGTGTTCATTATTGAGTCTAATATATCAATATATATACATTTTTTATTGGATAAATATTATGGAGATCAAATATATATCAAAATACATGAACCAAGTAGATTTGGAAAGACTTTAAAAATAGTTGTATATTTGTGAGCTACGAATAGTTTGAAGTTCACCTATTTATCCATTATAGACAACCACCTTCCATTTCCATCAAAATGATATTGTTTTTATGAGATTATTTATTAGGTACCAACTATTACAGAGAATATAATTTTCATATCCTAACAAGGTAATGAGAATTCTAATTTCAAATTCGGAAATATATTTTTTCTTTTATATAGAAAAAATTGTTCATGGAATTGAACATTTAAACAATGGTCTTTATGTACTTAATTACAAAAAAGTATTGTGAATGGATAATGAATAATGTTATCATGAATCATATAAAACCTATCTATGGAATCACAAGCTTGGTCATATAAATGGGAAGTGATTGATAAATCTCTAACAATATGGTTTTTATATTATTTTTATCTCAAACCATATGAAGTTTTGTATTCTTGTTTATAAGGAAAATGACCAATCCACGATTTTTTTGTACATAGAGAATGTGCCACACCGATTCCAGGATTAGTACACACTTATGTCTATGGACCATTTCTAGTAGAATCTATAGGTGAGTATTTTTACTTCATAATTTTTACAGATGACTTGAGTAGATATGTCTCTATGTATTTGATGAGGTATATGTCTGATTCCGTTGAGAAATTAAACGAATTAAAGAATAACGTAGTGAATAAACATGTAATTAATATAAATAATATTCGACTATATAGAGGTGGTGAATATCTTAATCAAGAGTTTATTGTCATTCTATGGGATTTTTGGATTCTATCTCAACTCAATCTACCTTACATATCATAGAGGAATGGTTTAATTCAAAGGTGGAACCACAAATTTCTAATCATGGTAAGGTCACTTATGATTCACAAGGACATTCCATTACCATTATAGAGATATTCATTACAACCTATGGTACAAACACTAAAATGAGTGAAAAGTAAAGCAGAAGATATAACTCCCCTTAAGGTATAGAGTAGAAAGAACCAGTTTTCCCCAAACATGTGTACGAGGTTGTGATGTTTTTGTTATGAAATTATATTGTAGTAAAATTAAAAAATGGGGAATTTTTTTTATCGTTGTGGGGTATCCTAATGAAGAAAAGTTATATTTCCAATAAGACCTCCAATAAAATAAGGTGATGGTTTACATACAAGATGTCCTTGATGAATGTGGTCACATCCTTAAAGAGAATTGAGGGAGAATGATTGAATTTGATGAATTTGATTTTAAAGATACACAATAGTTGGTATAAGAACATATTCCAAAACATGCATATAGAATAATTAATTCTTAAATTCAATAACTATGTTAGAGAACAAGAGAGGAAAGATTGTTAGATAGATATGGATTCAAGTAAATGAATATTGTAATTTACTATTAATTGACAATAACAGTCATATATCCTATAAAGAGTTAGTAGAGTGACCATAAGATAAAATATTTCAATAATACATAATTTCTAAAATGGATTTCATATATCATAACTGGGTTTAGGCACTAGTCAATCAGTCGGTTGATGTAAATCATTTTCAGTGAAATACGTCATTCAAGAGAAAACTGGGTATGGATGGTAATGTATGTACCTATAAAGAAACCCTAGTGGATAAAGGGTTTAATATAAATCAAGGAATTTAATATGATAAAACATATACCATATTTCAATGGTTAAGTATATTATAATTTCACATTCTATAGAATCCTACCATGACTATGAGATTTTTTATACGGATGTAAAAAAGTATTTCTTAACATAAAACATCAGGAATATGTCTATATTATTCAACCAAAAGGGTTTTTGGATCTAGTTTATTCCAAGATAATATTCAAGTTATGAAGATCTATTTAGGTATTAAATCAAGCATCTCGGTCATGTAACATTTGGTTTGATGTAGCTATAAAATAATTTTATTCAATAATATTGAATGTGAACTATGTGTTTACAAGAAATTTAATACTATTGTGATAATTATACTTTTAGTATATATTGATTAAGTATTACTCATTGGAATCAAAATACCCATCATAGAGTTATTTATGGACTTGTTAAACAAGTGTTTTCTCCCTGAAGATCTGAGGATAAGTAACCAATATTATAGGAATCAACAACAGTTTTTATTAATCTGATATGATTATTAGAATATTTAAATGTAAAAACATTTACCATATATTTAATAGATTTATTAATGAATAATAAATGATTATTTTGGTTCCAATGTAATATGGTATTCATCATTCCAATGAAATGTGTCCTTATACACAACATGGGAAAGATATAATGAGTCAGATTCCACATTCTTTCATGATCATATCAGTCATATGTTCTATTTATTGTACTATACATTATGTTTCTTTAGGCGTTCATCATGGTAGGTAAATATCAATCTGATCTAGGTGAACAACATTGATCTGCAACAAATGTTATCATAAGTCATCTGAGAATAAATAAGGAAATATACTTAGTGAATGTAAGATATGAGGATCCATCCATCAATGGTAAAACTAATTAAAGTTATCTGAATATTTTATAATGGTGTAAATTCATAGTCTAGAAATGTTTTTCATATCAAAAGGGAGTTGTGAGCTAGAAGAGTTCAACGCCATCATTTGTTTCCGACATCAAATTCTGAGTATATATTGAATTCTAATGCATCTATGGAATCTATTTGGTTACGATTATTTTTCTAGGATATGGATATTTTATCTAGAAGAAAATAAACTATAAAACTGTATTGTGATAATACTGTATGGATGGATCTTTATAAGGAGTCATGGTCACACTAATGAAAAATCTTATATAATTGTAGTATCAACTTTTGTGGTATTTTTTCTTAGAGGGGTGAAGTTTGAGCAAGAATATTTTCCATCGAATTAAATAGGATACACAACATGGAAAAATACTTATCTAAGTATAAGCATGAGTATCTTGTCAGAACTGGTAGAATGAAGGTTTTTAGTAGTTGGATCGAGTGGAAGTGGGATTCTGTTGGAGTTAGTGTCCAAAAACCAAATTATTTATACTCTATGATTACCTATAATCATAGTTTTAAAAATTAATAATATTATTATCACATAATTATTTTTCTTATGCATAACATAACATGTGATTAATGTCTTAAGAATAGCCATCAAACTGAAAATACAATGAATTTCCCCACTATTGTGATAACCCTAAATTTCCATGATACTATTTTTAAATATATGTTCAATAACTAGAGGAAATAATTTGATGGGAAAAAAAGATAAAAACATTCATGGGTGGAGAGTCATAGGATATTAAGGCCCCATATCATGGTGTACACCTATTGTAATTATCATTATATAATATTTTTAGAATGAAAACCACTAGTATGCAATTCAACATTTATGTTTTCTATTGGACATTCCTATCTAAGGATGTGTGAATAGTTCCATAGAAATTAGGATTATAATTAATGGATATTATGATTCAGGTAATATGATTTATTTATAAAAATCATGAAGAAAAATGTTTATGTCGATGTAGGATATGTTGGGTTTGTCATGAATAATACTTTAATAATGAAAATTGGGAGAACGGATTTGTATCTTTTTTTTCTTTAAAAAATGTTGGCATATTAGGCATTTGGGAGGAAATGATATAGACATTATAAATTCATGTCCATGGTCTTATATATGAATATCCTATTTCTTAAAATTCATCACATAGTTTGATGGCCCCAAATTAAAACCTTATTGATTAGGGATATAATAATAAAGGGATTATATTTCATGGTAAGAATTAGTGTGACCATTTATTTCATCGTGACATTAACTTCTTTCACTATGAGTCATTTCTCATGTTTTTGGATGATAATATTAGACATTGGTATTATTTGATTAATTCCACACAAAAAGAGGCATAGAGGGTCACATGTTATGTTTAACCTGAACACTTATTAAATAATAATATTATTTACTATTAAGAAAGTTTATTAAATACTATTACCATGGATGCTTTATTATTTTCTATTATTTTTATGATCACATAAATTCCATGACTAGTTATTTTAGATAATATTTTGTGATCCAAATATTTAATAAATATTTATTTTCCATTTATTAAAAATAATATTTGTTTATTTCATGTCAAATAATGTTGTGATATAATAAATAAAAAGACATTATTCAAGGATAAATAAATATTGTAAAGAAATAGTGAACCGAATTTAATGAATCAGTGAGAAATATTATATATTAAATATTATTTAAATAAATAATATTTAATATAATTCTCTGGCACTATGCATTTTATGATATAATAATAATAATTATATATATATGGTATTTTATAGGGATTAATGAATTAATAAAGTTTCACTTGAGTAATTATTATTTCCTAACTGTATATGAATTTAAAAATAATTATGTTATTTTCTTAAGGGGTCCCATTTCATTTTGGTTGAATAAACTTACATCCAGGGAGAATTATTTTGATGTTTAGAGATATTCCACTACAAAAAGACTCACAATATTGTTTTTGATTCTTCTCCTCCATCACCACTCTCATGTATATAAATATCAATGAGAACCATTCCTTAAAGATATTTCATGGGTGATCAATGCTGTACGATGTAAGCGTTAGGACCCACCACGCCAACATCGAGAGATTCCTACAATTATGATTGGAGGTTAGTGGAACACATGAGGATCAAAAATGGAAGGAATGTAATCTTAATTCTTATAATGTAATGATATGATGATTTAGATATGTTTCTAGAGCCATAAACAAATAAAGAATTCATTGTATAGTAATTATATAATAATTTAAATTAATTGAAAATAATATGTGTTTATCATTATTCATAGTTTCTAAATTCAATCATAAATTTATCATTTATTAAATTTTTTTATCATGAATTTTATCACTATTTACAGATCAATATATTCATTGATTACAAAAAAAAAATGAGTTGCTCATCCCCCATCTAGTGTTTCAGTTGTGCCCAAAACCATCAGATATGTAAACCAACTGTTTAGAAATTGAAACCACTATAATGTTCAGGTTTATACTAAAAAACATTTGTATTTTTAGAAATTTGAAGAATCTACATAGGAGAATTAATAATAAAACCATCCATGATATATAAAAAATAAGTTATAAATATAGAATTACAGAGTATCTAAAGTCCTCCAATCAATAATTTGAACTAGAAATATCTTTCTAACTATGGTTTCAATTTAAATAAATTTTTATCCCAATATACGTGAATTATTTTGGTATCAATTAAATTGACATGATTACCATTTCATTTTATGGATACATGGACATAAAATAATATTTTCAAATTCAAAATCCATACAGGATTTTTTTAATGTGAATTGAGCATGATCCAAAAACCATTTTGATAATGTAAGGAAACTATTAAACATATTTTATGGGTTTATTTAATGTTTCTCCTGATATTTTAAAGAATTCTTTTCTTCAAAATTTCAAAATTCACAATTTTTTAAATAGTGATTTTTTAAACAATAAAACATTCGAAAATATTTTTAAATATAGAACCTCATCTATTTAAATTTATGGTATCATAAAAAAATATCCTTTTTGTTTATAACGATATTTCAGGTTTTTTAATTTCCCTATAATAAATTAAATTTTCAAAAAGTTTTTTATAAGTTTATATCATAAACTGAAATCTCTGCAAAATCAAGCGACGTCAATATTAAATTAAGTAATTTAAATTGAAAAAAACATTAAAATAAAAAACATTAAAACTAACTTTAATTCATAAAAACATTTTCAACATAGATAAAAAATAATAAAATAATAAAAATATCTAGAATGAAGGGGTAAATTCCAAAAAAAAATTACTTCTTACTGGGGCACATGGACAATGAGCATTGTGTACAGCCTATACATCTTACCACATGAAGATCTATGGTTCTTCCTCTAACTTTATTTAAATTATGTACCATAACTATAAATAAACGTGAATCAAATCTATAACTAATATCTCATATTCCCAATTTACCATGGTAGATGGAGGATCTATGATGAGAGTGTTCATCACACACTCCTTCAAACCCACCTCATTTTCTCTTGTAGTCATATCTCATGTCTTCTGGACTTCTTAAATATTATAAACATAACTATTCTCATATATCAATTTTTTTACAGTTCATCGTAGGGAATCCCTGATCTAAGGACCTAGGATAACCCATATCAAGGCCTTAAAAAATTTCATTATCCATATAGAATACAACAAAGGACCATTTTTATTTGAATTAACTGTTTGAGAATGATTTTAATGAATGGGAATAATACTAAACATGGTACTCCCCGATTGGAATTATTTCATTATCAATGCATATGTCATATGGTCACATTAATAAAACAACTACCTATTGAAATTTATACATTACTAAAATGTTAAAAAAATATATCATCTCTCATAAATAAAATAAAATATAGCCATAAAATTCAAAATGTAATACACGACAAGGAAAAAAACATAAAAATGAAATTTAATCATATGTAAGTAAAACAATGACCATAATTGAACCCTATAAAATTGTCAATAATGTACTCCCTTTCTTTACACAACCATAAATTTTCCTAAAATAAACATGAGACTATATTCGATGCAAACAAAAACAGTATCAAACCAGAAATACTAAATATTCATAAAAAAACACCTGTAGGTATCCTTTTACTTAACTCTATTTATAACCATTTAAAAACTAATCCTTACCATGATATTTTGATGATAAAATTATAAAGATATAAAAACTATATCATTTAAAAAAATCAAATAAATACATTTTTAATTTTTTATCATATTTCAAATTAAATAATTTAAATGAATATAGTATTTAAGAAACTTAAGAGAGGTAGAATTCATAGATGTGAAAAATTTATATAATATTATAGAAATACCAAAAATTTAAAATCTAATGGAAGATAGTTTATGCTGTAATTCTCTTTTTTATAATAATTGAAACACCCCCAAAAAAATCTATATCCAAAAATAATGGAAAAATAATTCTTTATAAACAATCATTTAAATATCTTGGTTATTGGTTTTCAAAAACATTATTGAAGGATTTAGATATAAAAATTAATTGAAAAAAATATGGATTTTATAATAAAAAAAATAAAAAAAACTCCAAGAAAAATTACCAACAAAATCATTCACTTGGATAAATATGGGAACACTAAAAATGAATAATAATAATTTTAATTTAATAAGGAAAGGGTTATGAAAATAATAAAAGACAACAATACTAAATAAAGGGAAGGAAATTAAATATATAAAAAACAACACTTATCAATTAATGAATATAAGATAACTAATTTCATGGGAAAACATATAAGGGAATTGAGGCTAGGACCCCTTAGTAATGTCATATCACTATCATGGGAGAATAATGTATTAGTGAATTAGACTTATAATCATATTTATTACTAAATTGGGAGGTAAGTAAATTGCTTCACAAGTAAGGGATACACCTGAAAAAGTGGAATGGACCTATTCTATTATATGATTTTTAACCCATGTCCAATGTGGTGTCCCCTAATGTCTAAACAATATAGAAATTTATTTATAACTAATAATTTCTAAAAATATTTTATATACACCATTAACATCAAAACTAATAATAAAATATAAGAACCACACCCATATATGGTATGATTAGTCTCTTTTAAAATGCTAAAAAGAATTCCTTTAATATATATATATATTAAATAAAATTCATTTGTCAAGTGTAAACTAGGATTTTTGGTAAATCATTATGAATATCATCCCAATTTTATTACATCTATATAAAAATAGGTAACCTAATTTTTAAAATCTTCTGAAAATTTCCATTCCATTTTATTATTTCACGCCAACAACATTTAAAATGAAATAATAGTCAAATAAAAGAGGGATTAATAATTTATTTAAATATAAATAATTAATAAATGATCCAAGGATGATTATACAATGTTATATCCATTTTTAATAAAATTATATTTATATTTCTTTTTAATTTGTTTAAAATAAAAACACATCTCTTTAAAACTGGATTTATTTAAGGACACCATAATTTTTTTTAAACACACTATTATGAGAAAAACATTTTATTACTCAATATGAAAACCATCCTATATTAGTATAGGAAACCATGGGAGAAACAAATACATTCAATTAAGATTAACCGTGTGACCTTATTATAATTTATTTCTAAAATCTAAAATGTATTCCAAAATATGAAAATATATCAAAGGATTTAAATTTAAAATTTTTTCATGGTGTCACCTAATATAAACAATGACCTCTTACTCAATTCCATTCACTAAGAAACTATTACAATATCTTTCAGAATCAATCCAAACCATAAATTTCTAAAAATTTGGGAACATTCCATAAAAAAATTCCCTATTTTAATAACCAACTCAAATAACATTAGGTGGATCAATGGAAATAAATCACACTAAAATTTTTACAAAAAAGACAGAGTTTTCCGGTAAACTAATAAACAAACTAGCAATAACATGGCTCGAATGAAATTCCCTATCGCCATGGTTTTGTGACTAGCACAGGGAATCATAAAATATTTATGTGGGAATTATTTTTTCCATAAAATTACAGATCTAGAAAAAAACAGTAATTCATTCAGAAAAAACTCCACAAGGAGAGCGATACCAAAAGACCAATTGGTATAAAGAACACAAAGTACTATAATTAAGTACCAATAAATAGGTTAATAACCCATGCCCCAATGGAAAAAAATCCCCAAGCCCAAGGATTAAAAGCTACAACCACTTCCAAGTGGAACCGTACCCTTACTCAACCTAGGAGGAATATAATCAACAAACACAAGAAGGAATAGATAAGTGTGAGATAAAATCCCAGTAGGGCCTTACACGGGATTCCCTAATATGATTTTATCATTTAATTAACCAAATTTTGGTTTTAATTTTATATAAACAGGTATGGAAGTTCAGATCATTTTTAAAACAATTCATGATTTACAATTCAAATTATGGAAATACATTAAATAAATAGATAAAAAATATTTTACATAATTTTTTTATATAAATTAATATGCTTTGTGTAAAATAGTTTACAAAAATAACTGTCATATATTCCAAATAAGACAATTGAGTAACATAGTCATCTTCAAAATGGTGTGATAGTTCTTGGGAATGAGATCCTCAAACACTAAATAGTGATCATGAAAATATATATATACGCATGTCCCTTTGACAATTACCAATGGTGAATCATCACTATACCACTTGGGATATGACATTATATAGAAGGATCTGTTTTAGTTGTAAAGTGTTAAAAAGGGTGTTGTTCTAATAACTCAATTAGTACATAGGATTTCATGTGATATAATAACAACTAATTATGTAAATTTATATTAAAAATATTTAAAATACAATTTTTCCCATTCCACATTTCAAATATTCTAATTTCTATTTAATAACCAACACACATGTTTTTAATCAGAATATAGTTTTTCAAGTTAAAACCGTTTTTTTTCATTCAAATCCATTTTAATCCACTTTTATAAAATAAAACATTGAAATAAAATACAGAAAATAAATATCATAATTTAAATTCAACAATTTAAATTCCAAAATTTTCCATTAGTTTCACAAAAACATGAAAATTCAATGGAATTTGGAGTTTTCTAACTTTGTTTCAAAATCTTATCCAAATTACATAATATAATGGAATTGGGTTTTTAATAAATAAATTGAAAATAATATTAGGATATTGAATTTAAATAAAATAGTTGAATTTAAATCAATAAATTTTGTTTTCAGCAAATTGGACAATCAAAATAGAACCATTTACTTATTTTACAGAAATACAAAGCCCACAACCAAACCTGACAACATGAACAATTTCACGAAATGTCTTACAACTAAACCTAAAAATAGGCACAATAATAATGTGTTTAGATACATCAATCCCAAGATGAGATATCAAAATCCATAGAGGGAAAAAGAAAGAGACAAAGAGACAGTGAGAATACTTAGTTGAAAAGTCACATTGTCACTACTGCAAAACAAGACTTTTACCTTGGGATTTTTATGGTTTTCATATTTTCTATAGAGCTTTTGTTGCAAGAGATGTAAATAATCCTATTTTTCACTTCGGTTATATTAATGGATAATAAAAAAATATTATTTTGGAGGTTTTTCAGGTTGGTTATTTAATAACCAACGTAAAAGACATTTAGGTAATGTTTTTTTTACTTCAATTACATAAATAACTGACATAAAAAATATCCTACCATGTCGTTTATATAAAAATATATAGAAAAAATCCAATCCCAAAACATTCATTATGTTGGTTAGTAAATAAATAACATTAAAAATATATTTTTCATGTCAGTTATTTAATAACGGACATAAAAAACTATATACTATGTTAGATATGAAAAGACCAATGTATAGAAAAGAATGTTTTTTCATTTTAACATTTGGTAATAAATAATTGATTAAATAAATAATTTTTTTAAATAATTTATGAAACCCTTCCTCTCTACTACAATACCAGAAAAAAAACAACCAAAACTTGACTAGAAAACATACCAGAAGAAGCACAAACAAACCAAAAACAAGGAAAACCTACCGAAAAATTACACATTTACATTTACAACATTAATAATTTATAATTTCAACTAAAAACAAACCTAAATCCAACTAAAACAACTACCAAATACACATTTGTAATTACAACATTTATAATTACAATATTCAATATAAACCTAAAATCCAATCAAATCTATAAAATAAATTTACCATTTCACTTGTATTTTTCTGACCTCCTGTGAACTATAATGCTAAGGGTCATCAAAAAACTAAAAACTAAAAATAAATTAGCTAACATTTATAATAAAAAAATGAAATATTAAAGAATAATTTATAAGGAAATATGACCTGGTAAAACTTCGTGACTATTACAGTTGTAATTATTTCATACATAAGTCTTACGATGAAATATCTGCATTCGATGACAACTTATTATTTATGGAAAAAATTTATAAATTATTTTTTCAATTCAAAATACTATTTTTATGTAATACCAATTGTACTAATTATAAATGGACATTCACCTTTACCTTTATATATTTTATCTTGGCACTATTTTCTTTATGGATCTTCTAAATAAATCCCATCCCCCATTATAAAATAATATGAATGAAATTTAATTAAAATTAATTATAATATATAATAGCCATTATGAATTTAAAAAATATTTTTTTGACATGTTATTAAAATTTTCTAAAAAATCTCCATTGATAGACCATATCCAATAAAGTGTTTTCTTCCTTGTATAAAAAATAGTTAACATCTAATTGTCAATAATATGAAATTAAATTTAATTTTAGTATTTATTATGTTAAAATAAAAATAAAATTTTTTGAGACATATATTTTATACCTCTCAATATAAAGAAATATCCAACACTGCACAATTATATTCTATTTAAATATTTCGATTCAATAAACTACTTTTTATTCCTTATCAAATTCATTCCATTCATGTGAAATCAACTATAGGTCCATAAACCCATATACATCTATCTTTTCATTCATCTCACACATTTTATAAAGATACATAATATAGAAGAAATAAATTTAAAATTTCCAAAAATTTAACGCAGGGACATATTTTTGTGAAGATGTACTTGGAAAAAATGTTCACCGCATTGATTCCCAACTTATCTTCAGTAACAAGCTCCATGATATCATTTTCAGAATCCCCACATCTATTTCTCCTCCCAAAACACGATTTTCCATTAGAAACATATAATGACCTACAGCGAAATTTGAGTATCATTACAATCTATCAAGACTACTAGAATCTGAATTTGATGTGATCGCCAGTTTTCTTTGTTGTTGGCTATACAAAATTTATTTACCTTTAATTTATTCTTGTAAATAAATAAATATATATATATATTATCTTTAAACTGTTGAAACCGAATTTAATAAAAAATAAAATAAAATATATAACATACACATAACTCTATGTTAATGGGTCAGAGAAGTCAGAATGGCCAAACTAAAAACTGGTTGATACTTTGTCCAACTATTTTCACCTCATCTTCAGGTAATAGTGTAATAACCCAGTGTTTCAATCATGTATTTATCATTTAATTTTTTTCTAAATATTTACTTTGGAACTACTGTGGATTCTTAATGAGTTATTAAGGGATCTGAGGGTGTCTGGGGCTTGTTCAGAAACCAGAACACATCTTTTTGGAGAAAAAATTCTCTTTTCTTTGTTTAGAGTAGACCGTACGGGATTTCCGCACAGTTTTCCAAACTGCGCGAATGTTGTTTTTTCAAATAGAGCCACCTCACAGGGTTGGGGCACAGTCATGTGGCCTAGCTGTGCGAGCACCCCTTTTCTCCTAGGAATCTAGTCATGGTTTGACAAACCATATAGAAAAACGATGTGCATGCTATTTTTCTTGGTAAATTTCTAGTTTCACCCATAATAACCTATTAATACTCCTCCTTATTCCCAAATCATAAACCAGTGGGATTTTCCTCTATTTCCACCTGTTTGGATCTTTTTGAAGGCCAAATCTAGTGATCAATAGATGACCTTTGTCTAACACATTATCGAGTTTCTGTTTATCACGTTGGATGCGCAAAGATATGTACTCGAGTCCCATTCTTCCGTTCTTCTTCCCTTTCACTCTAAACCTAGATATCTCAATGTGATCCTTTCTCACCTCTTCATAGATCTACTAAAATCTAAGGAAAATAAATGTCCGGTACTAGAGTTTAAGGATCGTAAAACCCTATGGTGGGTGGTCTATAACTTATCCCTAAATTTCATTGATTTTAGAATGTTCTTGAGGGGATCATTGGTTCCATTGGAAGATATTTCTTAAATTTATGTGCCATGATTATACTTGATAGAATCTTATGGGTATGATCTTTTCAAATATGTGATTAGATATTGTCAGTTACACCCACAACTCAATCTGCCTCATATTGAAGGTTATACCATATTGGGGTTTTAGTGTTTCGGCCCGTTTGAGCCATCGTTCAGGTGTGACTTTGCTTTTCTTTCCTAAAGGTGAGTCTTCCTATAATAAATGACTTATTATTAATGAGAATTTCATAATGCAATATATCATGTATTCTCACCACTTGACCCGCCAAAGGTAAGTGCTTCCAAAGTATTATTAAATGTGAAATGTGGAATGGAAAGTATACTAATTATATATCATGGCCTAAAAATGAGAATGAATATAGGTTACATGTTTTTAGCACCCCTTTACATGTTAAGGGAATGTAGAAGAGTGAACCACTCTAATTTAATATTCTTTAATGGTTAATTAAGACTTGATTAAATGGTTGCAACAGTACTTGAACTATCCACACTAATGGAAGACATGACTTGGACCAATAAGTAAATTTTTGCAACTCTACTTGACCAATCCACACTAATGGAAGGAAATAATTTAACAAAATGAATAATTACATGATTATAATATCAAATAGGAATGGATAGACTCTAGATAACCATGGATTCATTGAGGAGAATACTTGGGGTATCGAGAACCCCATTCCGATTCAAGGATGGAGTTTTCTTAGGTTAATACAAACCTAGACTCTGGTTCTTGTCTATTCATAAAATTCCCAATATAATACCACATGTTACTATTCATTATTACATTATACTTTTGATGCACTCATTGGATCCATCTTTGATTATTAGGTTCCATGGTGAAAACCCATATTTCCATGTCCTTTCTATGACCCATTTTACCTTGGTTGATCAACTTGGACTCAGTCGGTGCCTTATTGTGGAATGCCATGGATTGACCTCCTTAGATTACACCCTTACCCCTTTATATTGACTCAGATACTATGAAGTTAGATTTCCATGATATTTATGTTACCTTGGTTATTACCCTGGAAATCCCTTACTAGATATCATTTTCAGGATTCCTTTTTATGCCTTGGTACCATCACTACATAAACTATCACGATGTGATGATGAATATATTTATGCCTCACATGACTTATGAACATTAAATGGTAATTTCATAATTAATGAACTTATTACACATTCAGACAGCAGCTGATGGCTGAAGAAGGTACTGGGTATTTAGTTATTGACTATTTTGTTTACATTATATATGCATGCCTACACACTACTGAATTCCATTACATGGGCCGAATGTTATAGACACCATTGGTGGTGGCCCACTAAGATTTATCTCACACACTCTTCAGGTGACTTTTGGCACCTATATTAGATTACATGGTTTCAGGTATTGAAAAATGGAAGCATACATCTTCCAATACATGATTGAATACATGTTGTTAGGATGGAGCTTGAAAACAGATGACCGAGTTGGATCTCGGGATGCTTGGAGTAGTCTTTTTCTTCTATACAATGTGGAACTATTATGTGTATTGTCATGTATTCATGTTTTATAATTTTCTAGTCACATGAAACAATATCATCATTATTCCCATTGATATAGTTATTATTATTCTCGTTTATCCACCGCATCTGTTTTCTTCCACTGGCTGTGTATGTATATTGCTTCTGTTGTTTATTTATATCATTTAGATTGATTAAACTATTTAATATTTGTTATATTCCTTATATTGTGCTAATATATACTAATGATGCAATATACTTCCCATGAACACACCTAAGGCCCTCAATTCTATCCAAAAACCTATTTTATTTGGGAAGATTCCATTGAGGCCATGTGGCCCACCGAGCTCGAGGTACTCATTTAGTGGAATCTAAGTCTAGGATGTCACAACATGGTATTTGAGGTAGTTTCATTTCTGGATTTACTATTTTAATACAATATATTGGAGAATTGGAATTCCTGGTACTTGGTCATAAGCCAAGCTTGGGCGTCACAAACCCATGTTTGGGGTAAAAACCAAGTTGCCTAAATTATAAATGTTGTTCTTCTTTTTCCTATTATAGTTGATATTATTTCACCATTGGGTGATGCACATGTTGTATGGTTTTTTTGATTATTACCCTATTTGAGAATTTATTTCACCCTTATCCCAATGATATGAGGGCAAGGATCATTGTTACATGAATCATTATAGGCACCTCGATTTCACATGTCCTGCATATTTCCATGCCATAAAGGTGAATTTCACAACATTTCATTTCTTGATATTCTTGTGACTGTTGAGTGATGTTGTGATAGTTTTCCTGTACATGTATTTCTATGGTATTGATTAAGTGATTTCCTATCTCAATTCATGAGGTGTATGGACCCTCATGTGTTGGGATGAGTAATTTACCAAGTCGATCCGTTATAATAAAAATAAATGTGTTTCATTTATGGTGATAGGTTTATGGGAGATGATTCATTTGAAATGTCTATCCATTATAAAGTGTGTCCTAAAATCTAAAATGAATTGGTTACACATCCTTATATCTCATTTTCATGTTTATGAAAGGTAAAGGAGTGAACATGAAAATTAACTATGAAATGACATGAAACATATACTTGAGAACATAATGATATATGGTCATTTATGTAGGTAGTTTGGGTAGTATGCCTTGGGTAGTGAGGTTTATTATGTTTATATTCCATTAGTGATGCTTTATCTTTACTTCTATGCTTGTTATGAGGAGTGTTCTAAGCATTTATATACCAATGTTTCCACGACGCCCTCATATTGTTTTTCAGGAATGTGGCGAAGATCATGCTGGATACTTACTGGGAATTGAGACGCCAGTCTTACTTCTAGAAGTTCCACTTGAGGAACCACCTGCTGTACTTGATCCAAGAACTGATTCCCAAGTCTATGGTAGTTTATTACTTATAATAAAGTCCATGTATTGTGCTCAATGGGTTGCACCTATGATGACTGGTTTGACCCGTGGCTTCCAGTAGTATCCTCCTCCTATTTTTTCAGTGGATGGCGGTTCTTAGGCTACTGAGTCTTATCTAGAGTCCATTCCGTCCATCTTTTTTCATCAAGAAATGTCTCTAAAGTTGAGAGTCAATATTTCTACATACATGCTTTAGGATTTGGCCAAGCATTTGTGGGATGTTGTTACCCAGGACGGTCGACATCAGGGCCTGTTATCAGTTTACTTCCAAACTGCCTTCTGTGATCAGTTTGTTCCTTAGGAACTGAGATCTAATAGTTCTAGATAGTTCATGAATCTCGAGTAGGGTTCTATGACATTTATGGAATATTCAGCACATTTTACTGATTTACAGTTCTTTGCACATCTTTTAGTCGGTGATAACCTTTCGCGTGCTAGATGTTTTATGCATGGGATCTAGTAAACCATTTGAACTTAGATGAACGTATTTTGGCTTCCTACCTCTTCTAAAATAGTTGATCATTCCTTTATAAGTGAACATAACCTATGTGACGACACAAGTACTAGGTTTAAAGGATCCATGCCACAGCATGCCAGTAGTTCTTCTGGTGGAAGGACATGTTCCTTTGAGGTTTTTTGTTAGGGTAGTGGTAGTCAGAGTATCTAGTTTGATAGATCTGAGGTGTCTCATCCATGTGGAATACTGGGTCATAACAATACCCAATGTGATAAATACCCTATGGACTGCCGATCTTGTAGACATATGGGTCATATTCAACATTTCTGTAGGATCTTTTCACTATAATCAAGTGAAAAAGGATAAGCATCAGCTCCACATGCATGAGCAAGTTCATTTGTGCCGCATCGGTTGGGGAGTTCGAATAGCACCGACAGGTCTAGCGGAGGAGGAGGTTATGATTGTGGTAGTATGATCCCTGATCGCCAGCAGCACCGTCAAAGTAGTCATGATCATGGTAGTCCATATTTTAAACAGGTTCGTGGAAAAGGTCATTTTAATGCTTTACAGACGATAGCTGAGGATCAGGCTGTGGGACCATCTACAGTACAAGGTTCTATTCTAGTAGCCTCTACTATTGTATCTTATTTTTTTAATACAGGTGCTTCAAACACTTTTATTTCCATATCTATCATAGAATGTCTTGGACTAGAGATATAGTATCACTATTGTGTAATTACCCTCGATACACCATTGAGAATATGGATGGAGGGTATAATCCATTGCATGGATTGTCCCCTAGAGGTTGGTAGTTAACCTTTCTTGTGGAATATATTTTTCTTGAGATGACTGGATTTTATTTCATATTTGGGATGAACTTGTCAGTCCACTATCACTCCTTTGTATATTTTTATCACCACAAGGTTTCTTTTACATCACCAAAAGGTAGCAGTTATCTTTTCAATGGTGAGTGGGATGTCCAGGCTGGGAGAGCTGAACTGAAGCATCATGCTCTAGGGGAAGTGATAGATCAAATTGAAACTATTTTCGTGGTGTATTATGGGTTTCTTCAAACTGATTTCCCTTCATTAGTTGATCATTCCAGAGATATGTTTCCTAATGAATTTTACATCTTACCTTCTAAGAAAGAGGTAGAGTTTACAATTGGTCTTGTTTCGAGAGAAGCTCCAGGGTCCTTTCCTTCATACAAAATGGAACCTACTAAGCTTCAGGAGCCCAAACATTAGATAGAGGTCCTAGATCCCAAATGCCTTATATGGTCCAGCAAATCCTCTTAGGGTTCACCCGTGTTTTTTTGCTAAAAAGATAGATGTAACTCATAGTTTATGAATTCAATAAAAAAATTTGAACGTTATTATGGTCAAGAACTGGTATCCACTTCCTCGAATTGATGATCTATTAGACCAGATCCGAGGAGTAAAGGTTTTCTATAAGATCAACCTATGATCAGGATATCATTTGGTGTGATTCATATTATCAGACATACCTCATATACATTTCTGTGGCAGGTATGGTTTGTATGAATATCATTTAATTAAGTTTTTTATAACTAATGCACCTGACATTTTCTTGGATTTAATGAATATATTTTTACACCCTTATTTGAATTATTTTGTTGTGGTCTTAGTGGAAGATATCTTGGTGTATTCATTCCCTCGTAAAGACCTTTCCAAACTTATTGATATCATTTTGAGTTAATAGATAGAGCATCATCTTTATGACAAGATTTATAAATTTAATTTTTGGATCGAAAAAGTCCACTTCTTGGTTCATATTATTTTAGAATCAAGAGTATTTTTTGACCCTAAAATGGTTTTTTCTATAGCTTCATTAGATAATCCCAATAACATGTTTGATATTAGAAGTTTCATAGTACTCACTGGATTTTACAAGCATTTTATACAGGACTTCTCACATCTTGCTTCACCCCTTACCATTCTTACAAATAATGGTGTTAAGTTCCTTTGGTTAGATGAATGTGAGAAAACCTTTTAAGAGATAAAGGGGAGATTTGTATCATCACCAATCCTAATTCTTCCAGAAATTGTAAAAGGTTTTATCTTCTTCGGTGATACATCATGCATTAGCCGAGAAGCAGTGTTGATGTAAGAATACAATGTTGTTGTGTATGGATCTCAACAGTTGAGGCCTCATGAGTGAAATTACGCAATGAACCACCTCAAACTAGCAGCAGTTTTCCCTGCCTTACGTTTTTGAAGACATTATATTTGGGGTTAGCACTTTGTGGTGTATATAGATCACAAGATCCCCAAGTAAATCTTTTTTCAGGGTTACGTGAACCTCAGACAAAGAAGATGGGTTTAATATATACAATCGTTTAATTTTGATATTGCAAATGCACCTAGAAATATTTTTTGGTCACTGATGCATTGAGTTGAAAAACTCAATCACAGGCCGTACATGAAGCTAGTGTTAAATGAAAGTTAATGGCCCTCTTTTATGAACTTCATATAGAGTTTCATGATTGTTATGAGAAGTCTTACCTCTCATTCTTAATAATTATCTATTCTCTCCTTTATAAGGTGATGAATATGATGTTTTTAAATCTTGATGGTTATTTTCTCCATGAGAGTATATCGGGAGATAACCCACCTCGAGATAGGTTTGTGGAAAAAGACAATGTTTTTTTCTACATGGACAGATTTGGGTTCCTGAAGATATGGGAGAGGAGTTGGTGAAAGAATACCATGCTTCATAGTTGGTAGTTCATCCAGTCATCTTGAAGATGCATCGAGTTATGCGATTCCATTATTGGTTTCCTAGAATGAAACTTTAGATTGCAGGCTTCATTCCAAGGTGTTCCACTATTTTGTAAGTGAAGGTGGAGCACTAGAGACCTGCAGGCTTGTTACAGTCGCTTCCAGTCCCATAATAGAAATGGGAAGATGTTATTTTGGATTTCACAGTCAGCTTACCTAGGTCACTGTGGTGTAGCGATGCTATATGGGTAGTCATTTAATGACTAATGAAATTATACAACTTTATTCCTATTTGAGAGACTTTTTCAGTTGATGAACTCGGATGAATATATGTTTGTAAGATCATATGACTACACAGGGTTCCAAGTACTATCATTTTTGATAGGTATTCTCATTTCACATAACAGTTTTAGAATGGTTTGCAAAAATATATGGGGACTTAGGTGGTTCTATGCACATATTTTCACCCTCAGACCATTGGACCATCAGAATGGAATATACAAGTTCTCAAGGATACTCTCCGTGAATGCTTCCTTGATTTCCCTGGTTCATGGGAGAAGCATATTCCTCTCATAGAGTTCATTTATAATAATAGTTTTCATTAAACAATTAGTATGGATCCTTTTGATGACTTATATGGTAGGCTATCCCATTCACACTTGTGCTAGCTAGAGGTAGGTGAGGCAGTCCTACTAGGTCCTCAAGTTGATCAGGAGACATCATAATAAGTCTAACTGATCAGGAAGCATATGACTAATGCTCAGTCTAGAGAGAAATATTATTTTTATTGCAATAGATGACATCTTGAATTTGATGTTAGGGATTGTGTTTTTCTTTGGGTATTACCCAAGATAGGGCATTGATGGTTTAAGAAGCAAGGAATGTTTTCAACTCATTACATGGGGCTGTTTTAGATTCTAGAGAGTGTCATGTCTGTAGCCTTTCAATGGATACTAACTCAGAGGTACCATGTCATGAATGATGTATTTAATGTCTGACAAATTTTCCAATATCATGCTAACCCATCTCTTACTTTTGATCCCAAGGAAGTTGAGTTATATTCTGATGCTACCTTTAAAGAGTATCCAGTACGCTTCATTGACCAAAGCACGATGGTTCTCAGAGGCACGTTTTTCCCTCTTGTATAGGTGTTATGGAAGCATGACCCAGTATAGGATGAGAATTTGGAGTGGGAAACAGATGTACATTCCCAATGTCCAGAGTTGTTCTTAGATAGTGTTCCTTTACCCTTGGAAAGAGATCATAGGAGGAAAGTTCTTTTAAGGGGGGAACACTGAAAGAACTTAGTATTCACTATAGTATGGATCTTTTAATTTTTGGCCTAAATATTTACTTTAGACATAATATGAATACCTAATGAGTTAGTAATGTATCTGAGGGTGTCTAGGTCTTATTTAGAGCCTCGAACACATCTTTTTAGACAAATAAGACTATGCGCACTGTTCAAAGTAAACCGTGCGGATAGTGTTTTTTTTGGATAGAGCCACCTCGCATGATTAGTAAATGGTCATGCGGCCTAATCATGAAGGTGCCCTTTTTTCCCAGGTAACCATGCATGCCTTTCATATGGTTTGACACACCGTTTGGACCAAACGATTCAGGAAGCACCGTCCTACAATGTTTGCGCACGGTTTGACAAAACGTGCAGACAAACCATGCACATGCTATTTTCTTGTTTAAATTTCCAATTTCTCCCTTAATGATCTATTAATACTACTCTTTATTCAGAACTTGTAAACCAGTGGGATTTGCCTCTATTTTTATCTGAGTGGATATTTTTGAAGGCCAAAGCTAGGGATCAAGAGATCTCCTTTGTCCAACACTCGATCAAACTTCCATTCGTCACGTTGGATGCACAACAGTAATTACTTGAGTCGTATTTAGACATTATTCTTCCCTTTCCCTCTCGACCTAGATATTATCATGTGAGAAGTTTCTCATTTTCAAAGATCTACTTCAATCTGAGGAAAATCAAGGGTCGATTTCAGAGGAGAAGGATCATACAACCCTAAGATGGGTTGTCTATAACATATCCCTAAAGCTTGTTGATTTTTTAATATATGTGTGGGGATCATCAGTTTCACTAGAATACATTTCTTAAATTTACATTCCATGATTGTACTTGATAGAATCGCATGGTTATTATATTTAAAAATATGTGATTAGTTGTTAGCGGTTACACCCACAACTCAATCTGCCTCATGTTGAAGGTTATGTTGTATTGGGTTTTTAGTTTTTCGGCATGTTTGATCCACTATTGTGTGTGCCTTTTCTTAACCATCCTATAGGTGATCATCCTATAATAAATGACCTATTATTGATGAGAAATGTGTAACGTAATGCACCATGTATGCTCACCACCTGACCCACCTAAGTTAAGTTCATCCAAATGATTATTAAATGTGAAATGTGGAATGTCAAGTATACTAAGTATATGTATTTTTTTAACAAATGAGAATGAATAATGGTTTCATGTATATAAAACCACTTTACATGTTAATGGAAGGTAGTCGAGTGAACCTCTCTAATTGAATATGCGTTAATGGTTAATTAATATTTGATTAAATGATTGTAAAACTACATGGCCTTTCCACACTAATGGAAGAGAAGGATTGGTCCAAAAAATAAATGGTTGCAACTCTACCTAACCTATCAACACTAGTGGAAGGAAATAATTGAACCAAATGAATTACAAAAATATTACAATATCCAATAAGAATGGACTAACTTGAGCTCACCTTGGATTATTAGAGGAGAATACAATTGGTCTTGAGAACCCCATTCGGATTCCAGGATGAATTTTTCATAGGTTGATATCCTCCTACACTATGGTTCTTGTCTGTTCTTCGGATTCATGTTATACAACCATATGTTCATTTTTTTTACATGATACATCAGATATACTCCTTATATCCATCATCGACTAGTAGGAACCATGGTGAAAGACAAATGGGCCCTGTATTTGGTTATCCATATTTTACCTTCGTCGACCACCTTCGACTCGGTAGGAGCCTTATTGTGGAATTCCATGGATTATGCTCCTTGGATTACACTCTTAACCCTTTAGGTAAAATCAGACACTAATGAGTTATCCTTCTATGAGATTTATTTTACCTTGTTTATTACCCTAGAAATCAATCATTGGATATCATTTTCGGGTTTCCTTGCTATGCCTTGGGACCTTGAATACTTATACTATCATGAGGTGATGTCAGTTCTAGATATGCCTCATGTCACCTATTAACATTAAATGGTAATTGCTTAATTAATGAACTGGTTACATGTTCGGACACCAGATTAGGGATAAAGTAGGTACTGGGTATTTAGTTATTGTCTCACTTTCTTTAATGTATATATTCTTTCCTTCACACTTCTATATTCAATTACAGGGGCTGGATGCTATATACAATGTTGGTGGTGGCCCAATAGGATTTATCTAACACCCTCTTCGAGAGACGTTAGGTACCCAGAGTGGATTACTTGGCTAAGGTATTGACAAAGGTAAGTATATAGCTTCCAATAATTGATTGATTGAGTGATGTTATGATAGATCTTGAAAGCAGGCGACTGAGTTGGATCTCGGGATTCGTGGAATTTTTTTGATTTCTTATACTTTGTGGAACTGTTATGTCTATTGTCATGTATCCATGTTTTCCATTTTTCTAGTGACATGGCATTATATCATCATTTTTATTGTTGATATAGTTATTATTATTCTTGTTTATCTACTTTATTAGTTTTCTTATACTGGCTATTTATGTATATTGCTTCCACTATTTATTTATATCATTTATATTGATTACGCAATTTACTACTATTTATATATCTTCCATTGTGCTACACTCTTCTAATGAGGATATATTAGTCCCATGGACAGAACCTAGGCTCTCTATTCTTGTTAGTAGCCTCCAGTGTTTGAGAATATGCGCTTGAGGATATGTGGCCCATGAGGATCAGGGCACCTATTGAGTGGCATCCGGGTCCAAGATGTCACAATTGGTACTCCAGTTGATATATCTATAATTTCATATATAGTGACCCTATACCTCTCTATCGATAAATGTGGATAATGAATTGTGTCACCTATATAATATATTATCTCATACGAAACTATATGATCATGAGGATCATCAAAATAGATATCACAATAACTAAGAAGCTATGGAGGAGGAGGTCTGGGAGTAGATTAAAAAATGGTGTCTACAGGCAGAGGTGGAGGATAAATAATTAGGTCTTTAGGTGGAGGTGGAGGATGAAAAATGGGTTCTTCAGGTGGAGGTGGGGGAGTGGGAGCTATTGGTAGAGGTGGAGTAGGAGTTTCAGTATAAAATTGTCGTTTCATGTCTGCAAACATAGACTGTACCGACACTCTCACCTTTTCCTCCATATTCTCTTTAATATTGTAAACTTAATCCTCCAAAGGTGTTATTTTTTATATAAAAATGCCATGGAAGATGCTTAAGAATGTGTTATCACTTTTCTTATCGATACAACCACTGGTTATCCTCATACACGACCTAAGTGTTTGAAAATTCTCAATGTAGAAAACAAAATATCATGATTCCCCACAGATTTAAATACCCCTTGTGTGCTCTTCTCCTCAAGGGAATACTATATGAATTATTTGAAAAATTATTTAATGATTTAATGTTTATAAATAATTGAATTGACTAAAATAAATAAAATAAAAAAATTACAATCCTCTCGGCTACAACCCTAGATTATTCTTTAAGATATTCCCCATTTTTCTCATTCGAGAGCTCTTCCATTTTTCTGGTTTAGATACAGGGGATAAAGGGGAAACATCTTCAGATATAGAAGTCTCAACTATACATTTTTTTAAATTTTAAACTATATTTTTCTTTTCTATGGATGTATACACATTGAGATAAACTATGTGGGTATAAATTTCTAGATTCCATCTCCTGATGAGATATCCTTGATTCCTATAAATTTAGAATAATAAATCATTAATAAGTCATTAATAAGGTCATTATTATAGTAAAACATCTAAAAGTATACATTTAACATACCAAAAAGTCATATTTTCTTCATCATTAAACAAGTTGTTTCCATGTGTTTTCTTCTATAAATGTATATATATGACTTTTATTGTCATATTTTATATCCCCAAACATGAAATCATATGTGAGGGTTGATTTGAAATCCATCCATCTTCTCACATCCATCGATAAAAATTTCCTCCTAACTCCTAAAGTTTCAGGTATATCACATTTCATCAGATAAAAAACATGAAAAACATATTATATGATAAAAAATTCAATATTAGTCAAACAATAGAAAGAGAGATTACCAAAATTGCCTCCCACAACTAATTTAGTATTATTTTTTCAATACTTCACCAATTATTAAACAAAATGATGATGTTTCTTTTACCCTATATTGATACAAAACTCTTGAAATATTTTTAATTTAGACCTCTTGAAACATCATTCTCATAAATGTCTAAAACTTTCCTCTGGTCCTAGCAATGAGCAAGTGATAATTTTGGTAAACGTGTGCTGCCACGTTTATCAACCCTCAAACTCTTCTTTTCCGTTGTGGGAGCACATTAAGAATATTTAGGAACATCAAGAGAAGCATGTGGACGTTCCTCCCCAGAGGATTGATCATGACTATCATCTCCATATGTTTGTGTCTGATTGTTTAATTGATCTGTTTTTTAAAAGGTTTGGGCCGAAGCCCCATTTATTATTAAATCAAAGTAATGACCTCTTTTAACTAGGTAGAGGGAGACCCATTACATATCCCGAAGTCCCAGTGGACATTTAGCCCATTATATTGCACGTAGGCCCAAATTTTGGCCCAAAGCCCATTCTACGAATAGTAAATCTATAGTTCCCGCCTGATATAGTACCACACAGTACGCACCATCGCTACAGTGCTCTGTCACCGCTATAGTGACATGCCGCCGCTACAGTAACTGCCATTGCTATAGTGCCGTCATTTCTACAATACACTACAATACTACTACAGTACCTACTCCCAATGGGTTATGAACCCCCCATTTTTCATTATCTAAATGATCTATCATTATCCTTCAAATCAAATAATCAAACATTTAGTACACAAAATATAAAAATTCACATATTATAATACTAATGTAGAAAATAGAAAATTCATGAAACAAAAAAGTCAACTAAAACTCTACTCATTATTATTAATATGTGTTATAGTTAACTAAAATTATAACAAAAGTAATGATATATGAAATTTCATGTAAATTAATGAAAACCAATCCAAAACTGGTGTAGGTATATTTAAAATGATCCAACTTAATGAATCAATTTTTTTTAAAAAATAATATTTTTTAATGTATAGATTTAAAATAATTTTCATTCCACCAAATCAACAAATATATAATTTACTTAATGGAAAACATGGTAAAATAAATAAAACTAAACTAAAATAAACAAAAATTTCTACTGATTCATTTTAATACGTGTTTTAATAAAGAAAAATAAAATAAAATGTCTAACATATTTTGAAATTAATAAAAGTAAATGATAAATAAACATATGTTACTTGAAATATTATGAATTTACTAATGGATTGTTTTCCAAAATTCCTTCGTCATGATCACTCCTTCGGGAATAAACCACGTCTACAACTTGATCATCATTATTATCTGTTAATATTTCTACATAAGTATGGATATCACATAAGTCATCATCTTCCTAAAGTTGATCATCACCAACATATTTTTTTCCTTATAAAATAGTAGACCATTGCCTATCAAATTGATCAAGAACAAAGTAAATTATTTTCCTGTGTTTCCATTAATAAAGAATCAACCATGTCTTCCTATCAATTGATATTAACAAGTGTCATTCAAAATTAATTGTGTCTGACACTATTGTTTATGAAAAAAAAATCAATTTAAACACTAAAACATTAATTTCAAGGTAATAAATCTCCCATATTTCATCAATGACTCCATAATATGCACATGATGTACAAATTGGATTTTTTTAGAACTCGAAAAATAAATTGCTTCTGCGAACACCAATACAACACTATTCTGAACTACACTTCAATTGTCCTGATCATTCGTATAAAATGTATATCCATTATCATCATACCTCAACCATGTTATCAAATTTAATCTTGGACCACCCACTAGCCATATTAATGTATTTTGTGAATCTGATCTACCAATCATGGTCTTTTTTTACCAGGGAAAACAAGTTTTTTTATGCTCATTCAAAATACTCATTTATTTCTTCTTTGTATAAAATTGTTTCAACTCCTTAATATGAAATGTTATATATGTTTGAGCATTATTCATGTTATTCATGATGTATAAATGTACCTTCTTCATCTTTTAACCTAAAAATGATTTGAATTTCATACTACAAATCCCCTTTCCCTCATTATCAACTCGTTCATGGTGAGATGGAGGCAAACCAATGTGTCCCTACTCGGACAAGTAGCTCATAAAAAACACTGAAACCTCCAAAAATATACACTTTTCAACAATAGACACTTCAGAATGATAAATATTATTAGCATAACCCTTCAATATCTTCATATACATTTAAAAATGATACATCCAATGTAGATATACAAGTCCACAAAGCATTATTTCTCAAACCAGATGAACCATTAAATGAACCATTATATAAAAAAAGATGGAGGAAAATACATTTCCCATTGAAAAAGTATAGAAATTGTTCCCTTTAAAAAAATGTTTGAAGCATCCAGATCAATACCCTTATTACAAATTGAATTGCAAAAATATAAGACCTTCGTGGAAGTTTTTCTGACATTGATGGGAAATATTCCAAAGAAATGAAACTATTAGAAGTTTTTGAATCATGATGTGACAATAATGTGATTTCATACCTTTCAAATTAAAATTATTTAAAGAGATTTTTTTTTACATTTGAAGAATAAACATGTGACACTTTGATATAAATAATACACTAACAAAAGATAATTTCCTCCCTCTTTGTTAATGTATGACAAGTCAGGGGAAGAATTTTATATCAATCATTAGGCGTGGCAGCTAACTCCAAACATATTCCCATTGATATTATGTCTAATCGTTCATTAAAAACATATTTAGTATTTCCCTTAATATCTAACAATGTTCTAATCAAACTGTTACATATATTCATCTCTTTGTGCATGACATCAATGTTATATTTCACTTTATTATATCTCCAATATGGTAGCTCAATAAATATTGATATTTTCTTCCCAATATGACTATCATTACTAGATTTATGTGTCTTTCCTAATGTCACATCATGGTTTTTAACCCTATCAAAATACTCATCAGTGGACAATGTTTTTGGATCAATATCACATTATTTTGATCCATTGAATGCCTTTTTTAATCTTCTGTAAGAGTGATCCATTAGAAGAAAACTATAATGAACCATGTATAATGTTTTCCTCCCATGATTAATGTGACAATATGAAGTCTGTTGTTCACAAATTGGATAGCTTTATACCCATAACCATATATTGGAACAAATTTATATATGTTGGGAAGTCATTTACAGTGAACATAATCACATTATGCAGTTGAAAATAATCCATTTTAAAAGATTCACACACCCTAAAACTATCATCCCATAAGAGTTTAAAATCATCAATTAATGGTGACTAGAATACATCAGTATCATTTTCGGTCTACTTTGGTCCAGAGATCATTATATTAAACATGACATGTTTACACTCCATACAAAATTTTGGAGATAGGTTATAAATTACCAATAAAATAGGCCATGAAATATGTATGCTACTAAGGCATTGATATGGATTCATTATGTCAATTCACAGCCAAAGTATGATATTTATAACTTCATTTCTGAACGTTGGATACTTCTCATCAATTTGTCTTCCACTGCAAAAAATCTAATGGATGATAGATTTTTCCATCACATATCTTCTCATTAACATGCCATCTACAACTTTTCTCATCATGTGAATTATAAAATAAATGTTTCAAATGAGGAATTATATTAATATACCAAAATACCATGGAATGTATCTCTATAATCTCTACATTATCCTGTGATTATCCTTTCAACTTATACCATTATGTCCCATATTTAGGAAACTATAACAAAAATGCATATTCCTTTCTAAATATCACACAATCAATCAGAAAGGCATTTATTTTTTGTATCCCAATTCCATCAGGCATAATATTTTCTTCGACTTATAATGTGAATATGTAAGATCTTTGTCTTAACGATGAATTCCCTTAAAAAATTATAGATTATCTGTAAAACTTTTAAAACTCTATCCATGTTTTTCCTTCAGGTTATTCAATCTCAACACAGATGATAAAACCATAAAATCCGAATAACCATGATACAATGGGTTTTCAAAATCATCATATATAAACTCAATTTTCAGTTCATTCTCAATTTTTTATTCTTAAATATCCTAAATCATTTATTCAATTTCATCAAAGTTACCATCGTGCAAAGAATTTTCATTAGTAGATTGGAAATTCTTCCCAGTTTCACCATTCCAAATCCAAGGGATGTAACTTCAATTAAAACCAGGAAAAATTAAATTATCTTTGATCTATCTACTTATCAACTTCTTCATATTTAAACATAGGCATTGACAGAAAAATGTGTCATTGTTTAGAAAATTTTATTTATAAAATTCCAGAAAAGCATCACCACCTTCCTCATATTCGTCACTCAATAGATCTTCCATAATCCTACTTTGACTCATTATTACTTAGAATAGGTACAAAAACTATACATATAGTTAATATAATCCAATTTTATATTTATACAAAATATGTTCTAATTTAAAAGGAACACAATTTTGATATATAAAACAAATATACACATATTTGAAAAATAAAATTACAAATTCTACACAATAATGTAAGATAATTTAAAATATAAATTATAAATCATAAAAATATATGCATGAAAATAATTCTAAAAATCAAATATATTTAGATTTTATGTTTATTCAAAAATATTCCATTATTTGAAAGTAAAACAATTTGGAAATATAAAAATGATATTTTCTTATTTGAATAATATAATGATATTGTTTTTGAGCAATAAGACAGAAAAAAAATTAATAAAAAAACCATCCACAACTTTGATATATTATTAACCCATCACAACATCAGATTTTTTACTTAATTTTTTATCCTAATTACCTCAAATATTATCCTAATAGGTCTTATGTTTATATTGAACTGAAATATTTACATTATTTTAGGCAATTTTGGTGGTCACATTTATGGGTTTTTAAATTAATATTGAGTTTGTTGTGGAAAATATCATTGTGGAAAATGGTCTTGTGTAAAATACCTGAAATGAAACTAGACTGTTTGGGGAAGGTGGTGTAAATATCCCTTAAGAATAAGAAGTTATAATGACTTCATTATCATGATGTCCAAGCATCATCTAGTATCTCAATGATCATCTCATCCATTTATAACACATCAAGATACATAAAAAATGTAGATAGGGTGACATAGTATGCATATCTAAATAAAAATACATATTTAATATTATCCCCTTAAAATACTCATTGGAAATAAGGTAAATAATTAAAAGAAAAACATCATTGAATAGATATTCTAGGATACCAATGATAAAAAAATATCAGAATACTAAACCACCTTCAACAATTAATAGTGAAAGATTCATTGAATGAAATCACAAAACATATATTTAGGGCATCCATGAATGAACAATGATTTATTATAAGATGGAATGATTGGATCTTGGACATGGGACGAATATGTTGTCAATCATAACATTAAATCATAAACTATTTTATGATCTTTAATCTAATAAGCACACACATTAAAAACAATTTAGTTAATTTTTATGTATTTATAAAAAGTAAAAATCAATCATAAAACTCACCCATTCTAAAAAAACCAAATATAGAAAGAAACCAATCATTTCATTTTTCAATACATAATTTTTCAAAATTCACCATTAAAGTTCATTAAGAATTATGAAATCAAATTAAAACAAAAGAAACCAAACATAATAAGGCTCATTAGAATAAATTTAATAAATTAAAGAATCAATATTCCATGATTCCCCACAAGATAATCAATATAAGGAATTTGATAAAATTAATTATGGTAATCCACTATAATTTCATTGACCATCACTATGTATTAGGGGAAACTATATAGAAACTAAGGTGTTATTTTTCGTGAAACTAAAAATACAATAGGAAAATTGTTGGCTATGTTGTGTCTGAACTGAAAAAAACTACCCATCTAGTTCACACTAGAATAATCATCCCCCCATCCCTGGTATCACATAACTATAGGCACTATAACTTTTCTACACTGAAGTTCTATAAAATAAATCTGGACCTCTATCTTATCTCCTATGGTTCCAATGAATGTAAAAAAGTGGATATTTTCAAATAACGAATCATTGGATTAGCATATGAACTAAAATAAATTTCATATAAATAATTATCATATCACCACAAATTACACTTTTTACACTTTTTCAGATCTACCTCGTCATAATTTATAATAATGTAAATCTTCATTAGGGACCAAAATTTATATCATGTATAAAAAAATTATCAGGTCTAACCAAGGGTCCAATCATAAATACGAAAACTCTCTTATAATGTTAAAAATGAGACTTTACCAAAAATGAAATAATAATTTCAATTCATTCCACCCATTTAAGATCCCAATTTTAAATTTTACACTAAAACAAATCCATGGTAAACCACATATGAAACCATATAAAGTGTAAACCATATTAATTTTAAAACATTTTTAAAATCCATCTATTTCCTTCTTTTAAAAATCCATGAAAACCACACCTATTATATTCTAATGGACAAAATGAGTTTAAACTATTCAAAACATAAATCTCCTTTAGAAAAAAATTTTAAACATTTTTACAAACAATTTTAATTTGACACATGTATTTAGAAACTAGAAAATCGTTAAAATTTATTGTACCAAGGGAAAAATAGTAAATATATGATGAATTGAATTTGGACTATCACATATAGATTTAATTTGAGAAACATGTAATTATAAATCATATATACATGAATGAAATGTATATTAAAGGAATTATACAAAAACCCCTACCTATATCATGTTCAAATATATATATATATATAAAGTCTCTTACAATGATGAAGATCAATAAATCCCACAAGAGACCTCTATAACTCCAAAACACCAAAAAATGAAAAAAATTAGAACCATACCTAAACCCTATTCTCATCCACCTAGCCACTGCGGTTTATAGGGATAGAAATACCAATAATGAATGGGTGTATGAAATATTATCGATGATGAGAAAGAAGAAAAGGGACATTGGCCTTAAGAATACTCTTGAGAGCAGCATGTTGAGTTGATAGAGGCTCCATGAAAAAACACGAAGAATGACGCTTTCAAAATTATTTGGAGGTCGCGAGATTGAATATTTGAATGTAGTGTTTTTGCATGAGAGAGACTAAGTTGCTGTCACCAAAAAGAAAAATAGCAGAATAACCTGAAATGGGAATTCATAAATTTTTTAAACTATATATCACAATGGTAAAATAATAACCAACATCATAATGAATTTTTTTTACATTTATCACAACGGTGATAAAATAACCGATCCGATAAAATGATTTATAACATCAGTTATTATATAACCGACCTGATAAAGTTATTTATCTTGCCTATTATTATATAAACTATGATATAAATTGGCTTTATAACATTAGTTATTTTATAACTAACTGGATAAATCCAGATATTTGAATTATCAAATATATTATTTTCTAACTGACACGATAAATCAAGAAAATTCATTTTTTACGTCGGTTATAGTATAACCGAACCCATAAATTAATTTTTTCAGCTTTTCATGTCAGTTATTTATAACTGATGTAAAAAAATAAAACAAGGTGAATACTTTTTGTTCTAGTGTGTAATCATAAAAATGATAAATTATTGAACAAAATAACATATAAGGGTTTGAGGGCACCAAAATTAATAGGAAATGGCTATTAGGTCATGATCAATTATATTCGGAGATGATGAATTATATTTTTTTCCATGCATCGTCTTTAAAAATAGCACTTGGAACATTATATGTCGTGTAACCCAATTACACATCGCTGTTGAGCCTGCATAATTTATTATGAAAATATAAAAAATCTTTGACTTTACCAATATATATATCCTCTAAATTACCACAGAATACAACCCATGAAATAAAAAATAAAAAACACAACATGGATTAAATAACTGATAGAAAGTTAATTGGATGTCACAACCTCCCCATCATAAAAATTTTCTATCCCTAAAAATTCTTTCATGATGTTTCAACATCAAGAAGGTGAGGCCACTTCACTCTCATCAGTTCCTCACTCTCCCATGTCTCATGAGAATATGAATATTAATTTCGAATCACACAAAACAATTGTTTCATACTTCCATTAATTACCTTTTTTTTAGAATAAACTATCCTAATTGATAGTCAATTCATGGATAAATCAGGTTCAACCACATGATCACTCGAGCTCAAAACTTGAGATCGATCAGATAGATACATTTATAGTTTAGATACATGGAACCCATTTTGAAATGAAGTATACTATGGTGGATGTGATTAATGGAAGTAGACTTTACCCACATAATAAAAAACCTAAAAAGGTCCTACAAAGAAATTGGTAAGCTTCCATTACCTCCAAAGACACCGATGAACCAACTGAGTTGATGCTTTCCATAACACCGAGTCACCAACTGAAAATTCCAATGGGATGTGATGATGATCAGAATAAGATTTCTATGAGTGACATTTGTTATAATGAAACTCAAAAATCCCTATATGGTCATCCCAAGATCCACCTAAGTTGAGAACATAAGATCAAATCATATCCCCAATAATCTGTATTTCTCTTTTATTCTGGCCATCTGACTACAGTCGGTATTCCATACTCAAATGAACCAAATATCCCAGTGCCTTATAAAGGCCTCTAAAAAAACAATTAATCTAGGGATCCATTTTAGAAACTATAGAACATTGAACTATGTGAAAAAATAATCTATTTTATGTTTATATTTTCCAAATCCACATCGTTGGATATATCACAAATGGGTGAAAAGTGAGGTTATTTTTTCATCCGGTCAATCACAACCCATATTCCATTCTTATTTATATAGTAATGCAGCAACCCACCAATTAATTCCATTGAGATCTCATCCCAAATCCAAGTAAACACTGGAAGTGGCTAAAGCAAACTCAAAGGTTTGTGGTGATCAACATTGACCTTTTGGCACATATAACAATGAGAGAAAAATTCAATAATTCCCAGTCTCCTTCTATGCCATCATAATCTATGCCAAATGTCATTGAATAGATTTGTAGTTCTAGGGTGAACTATTAGTTGATAATTTGTGAAAATACCCCATCATTTCATTCCTTACCACTAATATCAAAACTAGGATACTATGATAACATAGAAATCTATTGATGGAGAATGAAGAGGAAGTCACGGTATACTCACTATAAAGAGAGTCTCTAATTCCATGGAACAAATCATCAAGATTCTATTATAGAAGAATCATATCTATAATAGAATATATTAGATGAACACTGGTCAAATAAACCTATTACCCCGATTCCTGGACTCCAATTTGAAACTATGCAAAGACATCCATGAAGTTCCACTCTTTTGATGACATTGTCATGACCTACTCTTGACTATTCCTACTAAAATTGTTTGTGATGAAATTATATTTCCCTATGGTATAAGTGTTATCAATGTGGATATATTGTTGGTATTCTACACAATGCATCTGAATAATATTCAAATATTTTTAGAGAAGATATAAGTAAATATTTCGGGGTTATAGAACACGGTAAAAAATTATCAAAAAAGGTAATGCCACCAAATCTCGAGTGTGTTCATTACAATTTCATGTTCAGGGTCAAGGGTGGCTATTTATTCTCATTTTTACTAAGATAATGAGTTCTATAAGAAAGAACATTATTAGCCTATATAATAATTCTACAAAAAAGTGAACCCAAAGCATCATAGATGACCACAGATCCTTGCCCATCCACTAGGAGAGTCAACATTGGAATTACAGTCAAAGGTTTTTTTAGTTTGACAAAATAATTATTACATTATTCATCCAAATAAAATTCTAGTCCCTTCAAAGTTAGAGTATTCATTGGATAATCCCCCTTTGATAATCCATTAATGAACTGATGATAATACCCAGCCAGTCCCAATAATCTTCAGATGTTGAAAGAATTCAATCTTTGTTCCCATGTCATAATATCCATTACATTTTCAAGATATAATTAAATTCCATGTTCCAAAATGACATGTCATATGAATTTCCTTTCCCAAATATATAAATCACATTTCAAAATCATTGAATAAATATGGTTATTTCTCTACAATTATAGAGCTTCTCTCAGGTGAGAACATGATCCTCCTTGGGCTTAGATTAATGGGGGATGTAATCAATATAGAACACCATAAAGGTATCAAGATACTCATGTAAAATATTTCTTATTAAAAACATAAACACTAAAGGATAATGCATGACAATGTACTTATAATTGTTTTACCAGCTTTGAATTTTTGTTTTCTAGATGAAATATTCATTTATCCTTAACAGATGGTAACCAAATAGATGATCATTCTTTGACACCCAATTTCCCGCATTCAACTGATCAAATAGAACATAAATCCGTGGTTATGGATACTTGATCATTATAATTACTCTACTAAGTTTTTGATAATAAAAAAAATTTCTAGTGAACCATCAATATTTTTAGCAAAGAGAACTAATGCCACCCATGCTAAGACACTATGGTGTATAAATCCTTTCTCTAGAATATAATACAACTAAATATTTAACTATCTCATTTTAGTTGGTTCCATATGACACTAATGAATATAATCATCTTGAGTACGAGGTACTTAATCAATAGAAAACTACACCTACCTTACCAGGGGTATACTATAGATGTCCTAAGGAAAGAATTCAAGAAACTCAATGACAAATGGAGGAATATAACTAATCAAATATTCTCACTCCAGATCAAAAGAAAACACAAATATCACTCTACCCATGTCTGGATAAAAATTAAAGGATTTTCTTGACTATAGGTCCCATTCTTCTTGAAATTTACAGAATACACCATCGGGTGTAGTAAAGGAGACCCATCGAAGATAGAAATAAATCTGGGGTTTGTTATCAATGATCCAATTAATTATGGATATTATGTCAAGAATCATCACGGAGAACTAGAAAATTATAAGAAAACTCAATATATATTATAGAGAAAACACAGGAGGGACTATGGAAGCTCTTATATCTATTTGTTCAAAGGGGAGTAAAGATATCGATTACAAAAGACGAAATATCAATAGAAAGATTTAGGTATATTGAAAATATGATTTTAAATAAATGAATTAGATGTACCAATATCAAATAAATAATTAAGTAATGATGAAGATATAGTGATGGACCCTCTCACAGTCATAAGAATCATATATACTTTCTCCATAGACTCTTCTTCTATGTGAAGAAGCTTCATTCTGCATGTATATGGCTAGAACCACTTTGTTTGTGAAGCATATGATTGCAGTGTATTTTTAGAAGGAGATGATTGTCCTATTCCACTATATAGAGTATAATAGATGTATAATAGCTTCTACAAGTGACCTGAGCATCTTGAGGAGCCACATATCTTTGGTTACTCTTTGAGAATACTCTTAGTGTTCCCTACATTTAAACACTGGTAGAAAATCAAAGGCCATCTTCATAGAATTGTAGGAGGTTTAGAAAATCCATGTTTTTTATAACCACCTTGATAATCATCATTCATCCTTTCTCATTTTAGAAGAATTGATTCCACCACTGGGAAAAAGAGGAAAACATGAAAACCCTAACATTCCAGAAAGGTCAATTTGAACCATCAATGCTCTATAGAACACATTAGCTTAAGAATGAATCTTTAGTAAGAAAATGTAAGAATTAACATCATCTAAAATTACAAACTCAGGCAATAAAAGATTCATCTTCTCATTTGATAATAGCTTAGGAGAAAACAGAACTAGCTAAACAAAAAAATTCACATACACTATCATATTTTTGTCATCATGCTCAATTTTGAAGAACTATAAATCATTGTCTAAAAACATTGACTTTGGATAGAATTAATTGGTGAAAATATACTTTTGTCCTTTCCATGGTAATTATTCATGCTTCATCATCATCACCATCTTTCCCCCATCTCCTACTTGGTCCCTCCATCATGATGGTGGAAAACTTAACCTTGATTTGATCAGGTTTCTCCATGAACTCAAAGAACATACAATTCTTCTCATCAATTCCTCAACCTTTTGAGAATCCAAGGAGCCTTAAACCACTAGTGGATTATGGAGAAGGAAACCCTTATAATGATTACAGAAAGGGTATCTCTATGATTATATAGTGGGATGTTGAATGGGAACATGTGGTGGTGCGTGCCCCAAATCTTTTATAGTAAACACAATCACCTCAACTAGACTCAGCTCCACAATAGGACTTGCGAATTTAGTTCCATATATAGCTTCCTCATGGATCTGATTCACACATATTCTTGGAGGAATGATGCTAAAAATAATAATCTAACAACATTAAAGACATCATATTTACACATAGATAGAACAACAATGGAAGTTAATCCCAACATAGAGATAATAATATTTGGATTTCAATCTATCCGAATCAAAATCATGGAAAAAATTAGAACTAATATTCAATACGGCTTTCCCCAACCACCCTTGGTGATGTAAGGTTTTTTTACAGTGAGAGTTGTCCATGTACTCAATCATAACTACATACTAATCCATGAAAATATGACACAACTTCATACTGACATAAATATTAAAAGACTAACCTAGAGCTCTGATACCACATTTTCATAAACCATCCTAGGTACCTTGGTAACCCAATAACTGAGTTGGCACCAACATGACCCAATTGACATTCTCGATCCCCATGGGTTGGTTACTAGCACCTATAATCATACCAAATAAAAGTGAGAATAATTGTTTCCACAAAAATTGAAGAATCATATAAACAAGATAGTACTATATAAAAAAGAAACTCTATAGAGAAACACACACCACAATTAAAACATGCATGAATAATCCAATTTACTACAACAAAGTACCATAAAAAAGGATGAAAATCCAATTCTAAGTGGATGTAACCCCCCATGACCAAGGATCAATAGATACATCCACCTCTATGTTGAACCTTACCATTACTCTAACCTAGAAGAAGATAATCTAAAAAAACATGAGGGCATAGGTGTGTTGTGAGCTAACATCCTAGTAGGGTATCACCAAGGGTTATATAATAAGATTCCAACATTTAATTAACCAATTAGTCTCTCAATTTTAAATATGTAGGTATGGACGTTAAGAGCATAATTTATAAAAGTTATTGTTTATATTTCAAATAATTGAAATATTTAAAGAAATGGATTAATTAATATTTTATATAAATTGTTTATATAAAATCATAAGCTATGTATAAAATATTTTAGAAAAATAAATGGAATATGTTTCAAATAAAAAAAGTGATAAACATGGTTGTATTCCAAAAGGTGCGATATTTCAAGGATACGAGATCCCCACACACTTGTAGGTGATCATGGAAATTTATGTATACACATGTACCTCTAACAGTGGACAAATGTGACTGATCACCATCCCATCGAGGATTTGAACTCATGCACTAGGTTTTGTTTCAGTTCTAAAGCATCAAAAATAGTGTTATCCAAATAATTCACAAATTATCTATTCTTGAATGTGATCTAATAACAAACAATGATAAGAAATTTATTTTAAATATTTTTAATAACCTTTTTCCAAGGTAAAGACACTAGGTTTATCTAAAAATTATTTTAAGACATTTTTATCAAATAAAATTTTGTAATCAATTTCAGGAAATAAATTTAATAATTTAAAATCAAAATTATAAATTCCACAATTTTCCAACAATTTTTAAAACACATCCCAATTCAATTAAATTTGGTGTTTTCCCAATTTCATGCTAATTTAAATCCAAATACTTCAACCCAATGGAATTGATATTTTAATGATTCAATTGAAATTAATTTTAGGCTGTTGAATTTAAATCAAACAACTAAATTTAATTCATGAAATGTAGGGTTTTTTAAATTTCCTAATCAAAACAAAACCACTACCTCTTTCATAAAAAAAATTGCGAAATGAAACCCACCAACAAGAAAGAAGGAACATAATTTCTAGTTAATAAACCTAGAAACAAGTTTCAATGAATATATGCTCATATCCATGAATCCCAATATGATCTATAAAACACTATGAAGGGAATGAGAAAAAGGAAAATAAAAAGTAGAACACTTACCTAGAAAGTCTCACTACAACCACAAAAATGATCAGATGTTGAACAGAATGACTCGAATGTTTTTGAGGGATCCAAAATTGATTGGGAATTGATATTATGTTGAGAGAAATGATTTTTGGATAGGGTAAGATATAATATTTATCAAATCTACAAGTTTAAAATTAACTCTTGAGAATTTACATGACATGTAACCCAATTACACATCCTATAATTGAAAAATTCTGTTATTGAAAGTAACCGTCTCCTTTAATTTAAATTGGATTTATTATCATTTTAGAATTTACACAGCATGTAATATTATTACACAACATGTAAATCTCTAGCAGTCTACAAAACAACAAGTTTTATACTGAGAATCCAATATATATTTGACCTATCTATTATAAGTATTATCCTAATTCCACCTTTCTCGTACCAAGGTAATGAAAAAGGAAAACCATGAAAAGGTATAAAATTTACCAAATAGAAAGGAAAGGAGATGTTATAAAATTTATTTTTTGTAATTATAAGGACCCAGCCACAAAAATTACATAATCTTGAATTATTTTAATAATTCACATTGAGGATCTTTTTATGTTTAGATCTTTATAGAATTTTGTCCTAACATAAATAAAACAACTTGAATATTACATGTAGACACTTCTACTCAGTATCCATTTTTTTATAACATAAAAACTCATTGAAAAAAGAGTCATGTCTAGTTCCATGTTTTAGGTAGCATGACTTTTCCATGATCCCATCCTTGACCCTATTTCACATTATGTCATGTGATAAACATTTCAAAAACATGGGATGAGCATAAAAAACTCAGTAAGGGATACACAAAGAAGGAAAACTATTATTTTTTTTCAAAAAAACAAGAAAACCATGAATAATTTCTCATAAGTAATAATTTTCACCTTTATAAAGTAGTAAATACTCTTCACTGAATAAAATATCATTTCTTAACATTTTTTGACAATAAGATCACCATAAAACCCATAGTAAGAACACATAACATATAAAGGTAAATTGGGACATAAACATACTCAAATGGAATAACCATACGGTTGACTTCCTCAAATTTCACTAAACAGAATAGCCAGACTACCAAAATCCATACCCAATGCATTGGAGGTTATAACAGAACCATCCATCTTGGTTTATCACAGCACCACCTATCATTTAGTTTATCACATAATCTCTCGTCAAATGTTCAAGTACCAATATAAAATCATAACACATAAAATATTGAAAATATAAATATTTCACTAATAACATTTAATTTTCAATAAAAATAAATCATTTCAAGATATTGAAATAATAAATCAACTTCAAAAACAATTTTCAATTCCCAAACACCCAAAAACATAATAAGGGGTTTCATTTTTATTTTAAAAACATTTAGGCTTATTAAGGAATCCAACTAACGATTACTGCAGCGGGGAGGTCATTGTCGCGACAAACGTTAAAAATATTCCATTTTTCATTTAGTAAAATGATTCAATGAAAAAATATTCCCTTTGAATGAAATTAAAAGTCAAAGAGTTTTAGTATATACTGTATAAAATAAAGTCATGTATAAATCAATGTATGCCTCAATGAAAGGGGATTGAGATGAAGTCACTTACCTTATGTTCGGCATGACCCGTTCGTTCTTTAATCTCCTGAATAATAAACTAAAGTTAATTTATACTTTATTAAGATCCCTTTTAATGTTTATTATTACTTTTATATCACTTATTAGAATGTTATAAACGATTAGTTAATTATTTGAGTTTATATCTGACATTTTGTCAATGTTCGGAACTTGAGTTAAAAATTTACTCGTTATAACTATAAATATTCCATGTGGTCAAAATTCCATTATCAACAGAATGATATTCATGATTTAGATATCATATATATTATATATATATCTATTATATATATGTATTTATAATAGTACATAACATTTTGAGGTAAGAAATGGAATGCAGAGTTCATGGAGATTGTAATCCATACGTATGTATAAACACTACATTCATTTCTATTTCATATTTAATTGAATGAAAAATTAATGATACATAGTTATATTATAATTCACGTATAATATCATATATATAATTTCAGTAACTTCATCCTTTATACGTTCTACGTATGGCATGAACGAGTCATATCACTTTGAGGGGGTGGTAGTCTGCACTTCCTCAAATGAAATTATCATATTTACCCACTATGTAAACCATAAATATATTCTATAAATGAAAAATACAGAAGCATAGAAACAATAGAAATATAATATATATCACATATAAATAATTTTCCATCATAATGGCCACCATAAGAGGTGTTAGGATATAATCGAACAATCATCGTTTCGTGAGGTAGTAGTTCACCGTCCATAGAAACTGTATGTTCTTCAACCATTTGATGAAGGTGTGTGTAAGTATAGGTCAAATACATATCATAAAAATAACCTAGTGTATCTAGGATACAATTATTTCTATAAAATAAGAAATAAAAAGTTTTTATGGGGTTGGAGAGGGAAAATAAAACAAAAGAACTTAAGAAAAGACGTTACCTTTAAATCGGGTAACTCACTTTGGTTTGAACCAAAAAGAATTCTCAATATACCTTTTTCCAAAGGTAAGGCATCTAAGTGGAAGAGAGGGATGTTGGGAGCTTAATTTTGTAGAGTTTGGGTGAGCCAAGGGCTTGATATGTGTGATTAATAGGGTAGAGGTGAGGGCTTTTTATAAGGGGGAGGAGGGGCTATTTAGGAAACATTGGAAATATTATTTTATTATATAATGATTATTGGTTTCCAGAAGTCCAAAACTCATTAAATTTAAATAAAAGATGAAAATTTTTCGAAATAAAATCATAAAATAAGAATTGGACCGGTTTTAGATATTTTTATCTTTTTAATCTTATTTATTTAAAGAATTCATTAATGAGGTAAGCACTGCATCATTATTGTGTCATAAATAATTTTATTTATTTGATGTATAAAAATTATAACACAAATACAATGATCTAGTAATCAATTTAGCTTTCAAATTAATATTTATAGTCAATGAGATAACTTATATAACCCCATGTAAAAATTTATTTACTAAAAGATATATGTTTATGCCATTTTAGTCTTTACTTTACATTAATTTACATAAAGTGTAATTTTCTCTCCCAAGTGGCTCTATGGGGTCCCAAAATCGACCCAAGGATGCCCATGGACGGACATGTATAATCCAATTGGATTAGAAGACATGTTAATGTAATTTTATATTATAATAATATTATTTTTACCTTGAATTACAGTATTTACCTTTTACAAAGGTAAACAAAAGTCAAAAGTTTCTATTAACCAAAAATTACTTTGATCTTATTTAACCAAATTTTTCTTACTAATAACAACCAAGTTCGTAGGATTTCCAAAATTCAATTCATAGAAGCTGTAAAATTTTATTTAATTGAAAAATTCATCTTTTTAACTACTACTTAGTGTTTTCAATATTCATCAAAAATTGATGTTTTCGGAAAAATACCAAAAATTCAGCTTATTCTATATTTGATATTTCAAATTCAAAAATGATGTCTATTTTTTTAAATTCAAAACATAGAAGTTAGACTAATTAATTTAATATTAATTAATGTTGTCAAAACAGAAAGCGTGTTTTTAAGGGATAATAACCATCAAAAGATTTACACTTGTTTATGTCCAAATCCATAGTAAATTTAATTTCGATGACCAATATTGGATTAAATGGTACAAATATAATATAATTACACATTAAACCCAATTAAAATGATAATATAACCACATAAATAAATTACATTAAAATTTACTTTTGAATTAAAATATAGTATTTTTCACTATTCATTAAAAAATGAATTTTATTAGAAAAATACCAAAAATTTACCAATAGTAAATTTTGATGTCCCGATTCTAAAGAAGAATTTTATTTTTCCAAATAGAAAATATAAAATTGACCAAAATTATATTTAAAGAGGGTTCTCCATCAAAAGGCTGTAAATTGACCTTTTAAAGAATATTAGACTATTTGGGATTAAAATTAGATTTATTCACATTTTAAGACCTTGACATTTTTTGGATAAATGTAAAAACATTTAACAAACATTTATAATCATATTGTAGTTAGTTCTGTTCATTCATGCCAATATAACAACAAGGTATTAACTACCATTTAAAATAATATTATATTATTATTTTTTTAGTATGACTCAGCATTGTGTGGAACATAGATTTCAAATAATCTTGTTGTTGCGTATCGGGTAGGCCATTGAACATAGAATCTTATTTAAAGTAAAATTAATATTTAATTCAAAAATATTAATAAATAGGAAAATGTATTATTCTTTATTTACCTAGAATGTTACATCCTTCCACCATTTTGAAAATTGTGTCCTCGTAATTTTATTCACTTATCAAATAAGTGAGGTTATTTATCCCACATAGAATTTTCAGATTACCACATTGGCTATTTGACCATATGGTTTTTCCAAAAAACCTTTGCCTGATTAATTACCTTATTACAAAACACTTGATCTCTTTGGTCCAGAATCTGGACTGGTTGTTCCTCATAAGAGATATTCTCTTCCAACTGAACTACTTATGGTCTCAAAACATGAGATGAATCTCATATATACTTTCTCAACATTGAAACATGAAAAACATTATGTACTTGGGATAATCATGGAGGAAAATCCACTCTGTACACAACTAATCCAACTTTATCTAGGATTTTATATGTTCCAATTATCTCAGACTCAACATTCCCTTCGTACCAAAATTAATCACAATTTTCCATGGAGAAACTTTGAGAAAAACATGATCACCTACCTCAAAAATAATATCCTTTCTTCGGTTATTTGCCTAATTTTTTTTTCTTGTTATGATATTTTCTCATGTTCTTCTGAATGAATTGAATTGTTTTCCAGCTCTTCTACCTATTTTGGTTCAATCAGAATCCTTTCACCTACTTCATCCCAAAAAGATGGAGTTCAACACTACTTACCATATAATGCCTCAAACGTCTCCATCTATATACTTGAATGAAAACTATTCTTATAAGAAAATTAATCCAAAGAAAGATATTGGTCCCAAATTCCCTAGTAATCCAATGAGAAAGCATGTAACATATCCTACAAACTTTTAATTATTCATTATGATCACCCATATGATTACGGATGAAAATATATTCTAAAAATTAATTCAGTACCTAAGGACTTTTAAAGGCCTTTCTAAAATTTTTAAGTAAATCTGGAATCACGATCAGATACAATGGAGAGGGGAACTCCATGCAACCTGACTATCTCTTTAACATACAATCGAGAAAGTTTATCTAGAGATACAATATCTCTAATTATAAGGAAATGAGTAGATTTAGTCAATCGATCAACAATAACCGAGATTTCATTATTACCTCAAGATATCTTTGGTAATCCTACAATGAAGTCTGTGTATATATATTCCCACTTCCACTTTGGAATCGGTAAAGGCTAAAGCATCCCTTTCAGTAACTTCCACTATACTTTAACCTATTGACAAGTCAAAAACTTCATAGTAAAATCTCCAATATCTCTTTTCATTCCATCCCACTAGTAATACTCTCGATGATCTCTGTACATTTTAGTACTTCCAGGATAAATTGAAAACAGAGAATTATGAGCTTCACATAATAACTCATTCTTGAACTGTGAATCAGAAAGAACACATAATCTCATTACAACCCTCAAATTTTTTTTATCAATGTTAAATTCAGGAAACATACCCTTCTGAACCAACACTACCTTTTTCTATAACTCACTTTCTTCCGCCTATTCTTTCTTAATTCTGTCTGATAGAGGTGATTTCACAAACACATAAAACAAAACTGTGGAATTTCATGCACCAACAACTTCTATGATAATGTTCATCAAGTCAAAAACCAAAATATATCATTCGAAACATAACAAGGTTAATCTATCATTACTTTTTCGACTCAAAGCATTTTCCACTTTATTTAATTTTAACATATGGTAAAGAATTGTGCAATCATAATACTTGATTAATTCCAACCATCACCTCTGTCTCATGTTCAATTCGTTCTGAGTGAATATATACTTTAAGATTTTGTGGTCAGTATATATTTCATATTTTACTCCATACAAATTATGCCTCAAAAATTTAAAATAAAAAACAACAACAGATAATTCAAAATCACGTGTAGGGTAATTTAACTCAGGAGGTTTCAACTGACATGAAGCATAAGAAATTACCTGATCATTTTGTATTATGATACAACCATGTCCTTTCAATGAAGCATCACTATAGATAACAAACTCAACCTTTCTGGAAGTCAGTTCTGAAAATAGATCATTCACCAATATTCTTTTCAATTATTGAAACCAATAATCACATTATTTTGTTCAAATGAACTTAACACCTTTTAGAGTTAACTTTGTCAGTGGGATAGATAATTGTGAAACATTTTCAACAAACCTCCAATAATAACCTATTAAACAAATAAAACTATGAATCATGGTTATATTTGTCGGTATTTTCAATTATTCAGCAACTTTTGTAATATCAGGATCAACAATTATTCCATTTTTTTAAAAAATGTGACCAAGGAAAGAAATTTTTTGTAACCAGAACTCACACTTTCTGAATTTTCCATACATTTTATTTTCTTTTAAGGTTTTAAAGACAACCCTTAAATGACATTCGTGTTCCACTTTACTTTTTGAATAATGAAAAATATCATTAATGAACACAACCACAAACATATCTAAGAAGTCATTGAAAATTTTGATCTTAAGATCCATGAATATAGTAGGTGCATAGGTTAACCTAAAAGCCATAACTAAAAATTCATAATTTCCATATCTAGTTTGGAATGCGGTCTTAGAAATTTTTTCTTCCTTTACTTTCAACTGAGGGTACCCCAACCTCATGTTAATCTTCGAAAATTACTGATCTCTATGGAGCTGATCAAACAAATAATTGATATGAGGTAAAGGATATTTATTATTAATAGTGATGTTATTTAATTCTCTATAATCAATCCATGTCTTATTGAACCATCTTTATTTTTAACAATCTCGATTGAATCACCCCACGATGATGTGCTTGTTTGAATAAAACCTATATCTAATAAATCATGAAATTTCATCTTTAACTCTAAAAGTTCAATTTGAGCCATTCGATAAGGGGGTTTTGAAATTTTCTTATCATCATGAACTAATTCAACAGTAAATTCATCTTCTAGATCTAGTATTATTCCAGGGAACTCATTAAGAAAAACATCAAGATACTCATTTACCACTGGCACATAATTAATCTGAACAGTTCTATTATTTTCACCAATATGTTCAACGTAACAGTCATTTCCATCTTTTACTAGTTTCTCAGCTTCCTGATATGTTATAACAGGTAAGGCTTAATTATTTTACACAAATTTAAATTCTTTCTACAAAGAACCCACTTTAGATCTGCAATCAATCTTATCGTGATAAACGGAAAGCCAATCCATTCCCAAAATAACATCAAACTCTATTAGTATTCAAAATATAAGGTTTGTTGGTAGATTCTTTATGCACACAAGGACATGAAGGTTTATATAATTTATTTTTGTCTCAAAATTTATTATAGGAGTTTTTACCATAAGTTTAGGATTCATATCTTGAGATGGAATTCCTAATTTACTAGAAAATTTCTCATAAATTAAAGAATGTGTAGACCCTGAATCAAACCACACATTGGTATAATCTAAACAAACAAACAGTGTACCTGATTCTACTTCATTTTATGTCCCAACATCTGATGAAGTAGATTCAAAGGATTTCACCACCCCTTTCTTCTTGTAGTCCGGATTCTTTCCCTTAGTTGAGTTCTTCATTGGACACTCATTTGCATAATGACCCATTTAATTAAACTTAAAACATCTTACCATTGGCGTTTCATTTCCTTCTTGATCATATTCCTTAAAGATACGAGCAATATGACCAGACTTATCACATAAGAAGCACTTTCTATAATTTGATAAACATTATCCAGGATGGATTTTACTACACTTCTGAAAAGTTGGATATTTAATTTTCTTACCACAAGGATTCTTTGATGAATTATTTCCCATTTTATTCCTACAAAACCTCTTATTTTATTTACTCTCTTGTTACACCTGATCATTATAAAACTCCGTTTTTACCTTCTCATAACATTTGAAAAGTTTCTCATAGCTTTTGAATTCACGAGATGATAATTCTCTTCGATATTGTGGCTTTATTCCTAACTAAAACTAATTTATCTTACTGTCAAGATATCAGATGAAATTTAGTGAATACCATTCTAGTTGAGTGAATTTTTCTTCATAAGAAGCCCCTGAGTCCTCCTCCTACCTCAATTCTAATAATTGATTTTTCATCCTAAGATGAACCACCTTAGGAAAATATTTCTCAAGAAACATACCTTTGAATTCATCCCAATAAAGAACATCAATCTCTTCACTATCCCCAATATTTTTCACCATCAACCACCACTGATCGACTTCACCTTCAAAATGGTAAAAAAACAGGAATAACCTTTTGATGTTCTGAACTCCCCATGACATAAAAAATATTAACTAGTGCTTTAATCCACCCTTCATCTAGCACAGGGTCAGATGATCCTTTGAATGATGGGTGGCATTTCCTCATGAAATTTTCCCCTACCAACATGTTCCTCTGTGGTTGTTTTGGAAAATCTTGGTCATGGATACCAACACCATTTATAGCCTGACTCAACTATTCCATCACTGTAACAAACTGTTCAGTTCCAATTCCAACCATCTCAGGTTGTTGATTTGGAAGGTTGTCTTCCTCCTTATGTTGTCCAATCATAGTTTGCCTCTTTCCTATGGAGAAACCCATTCTTAACACAAAAATATCCTAGGTAAAGAAACATGGTAATCTATAAATTCTATATAATTTTAATTTTACCATAAATTAATTTATGGATATTAATGTAACAATACCCTAACTCCTAAAGTTTTCTAAATCGACCTCTGATACAAAATATAAAGTCCTAGCCTTAAACATTTCATAATCTTGAATTAAGTTAGTAATTCACATTAAGGATCATTCCAGGTATATAGCTTTAGAGAATTAGGTCAGAACATAAACAAAACAACTTGAATATTACTTGCACACACTTAACTCAGTATTCATTTTTTTTCTGAAAATAAAAACTTTTTGAAAAAAAGAGTCTTCTCTAGTTCTATATTTTACACAACATGACATTTCATTGATCTCATCCTTCACCCTATTCCTTTTTATGTATTGTGAAAAACATTTCAAAAACTTAGGATGAGCATAAAAATCTCAGTAAGGGACACACAACGAAAAAAATTGTTAGTTTTTCAAAACAACAAGTAAACCATGAATACCTTTTAATAAGTAATAATTTTCATCTTTATTAAGTAGAAAATTGTATTTAATTAATAAAAGATCATTGCTTACTATTTTAAAACCAATAGGTTACTATAAAACCCATAAAAAGAACATATAACATATAAAGGTAACTTGGGACATAAACATACTTAAATGGAATAACCATACTGTCGACTAGCACACATAATCACTAAATGGAATACACATAAGGTCGACTTCCATACCCAATGCAGTAGAGGTTATAATGTAACCACCCATCCTTGTTATCATGTCACCACCCATCATTTGGATTATCACGTAACCACCTGTCAAATGTCCAAGTACAATTATAAAATCATAACACATAAAATATAGTAAATATAAATATTTAACTAATAACATTTCATTTGCAATAAATATAAACCATTTCAAGATATTGAAATAGTAAATATATTTCATAAACCAATTTCAATACAAAAACACCCAAAAAACATAATAAGGGGTTTATTTTTCATTTTAAAAACATTAAGGCTAATAGAGGAATCCAACTAACGATTATGGCGGAGGAGATGTCATTGTCTCCAAAAACGTTAAAAACATTCCTTTTTTCATTTAGTAAAATGATCCATAGAAAAAATATTCCCTTTGAATGAAATTAAAAGTAAAAGGGTTTTATTATATACCGTATTAAAGAATGTCATGTACAAATCAAAGAATGCCTCAATGAAAAGGGATTGAGATGAAGTCCCTTATCTCCTATCTGAATTGAACTGTTAGTTATTTATTCTTTTGAATAATAAACTAATTTTAACTTATACTTGCTTAAGAACCTTTTTCAATATTATTATTCCATTAATTTCACTTATTACCATGTTATAAACAATTAGTTAATTATTTGGTATCATATCGATCATTTTGTCGATGTTTGGAACTTGTGTTAAAAATGAACTTGTCATAATTATAAATTATCCATGGGGTCAAAATTCAATTATCTCCAGAATGATATTCCTGATTTAGATATAATATATATAATATATATCCATTATATATATGTATTTATAACAATATGCAACATTTGGAGGTAAGAAATGAAATGCACCATTCATGGAGATGGTAAGTCATACGTACACATGAACACAACTTTCATTTCTATTTCAAATTTAATGGAATGAAAAATTAATTATACATAGGTATATTATTACTCTAGTATAATATTATATATATATATAATTTTAGTATCTCTAACTTTTATACATTCCACGTATGGAATGAACGAGTCATATCACTTTGAGGGGGTGGTAATCTGCACTTCCTCAAATGAAATTATCATATTTACCCACTATGGAATCAATAAAGGTATTCAATAAATAAAAAATAAAGAATTATAGAAACAGTATAAATATAATATATATCATATATAAAAACATTTCCATCATAATGGACACCATAATAGGTGGTATGAGATAATCAAACAATCATTGTTTAATGAGGCAGTAGTTCATTGTCCAGAGAAACAGTATGTCCATCACCAATTAGATGGAGGTGTGTGTAAGTGTAGTTCAAATAATTATCATAACAGCAACATATTATATCTATGATACTATTTTTGAAATTAAATAAAGGAATAAAAATAGTGTAGGGGGTTGGATAATGAAAATAAAATAAAAGAACTTAAGAGAAGACATTACCTTTAAATCGGGTAACTCCCTTTTGTTTGAACCAAAAGGATTTATTGAAGTGCCTTATACCTAAGGTAAGGCTTCTAGGTGGAAGAGAGGGATTTAGGGAGATTAATTTGGAAGAGGTTGGATTAAATAAGGGGATTGATAGGTGTGATTAATGAGTTATAGATGAGGGATTTTGATAAAGGGGAGGAGGGGATCTTTTGAAAAGTTTGAAAATATTATTTTATTATATATTGATTTTTGGTTTCTAAAGGTCCAAAACACATACAGTCAAAGATAAGATGACTATTTTTTGAAATAAAATCATAAAATAATAATTGGACTGGCTTTTGCATATTTTTGTAATCTTTATAATCTTATTTATTTAAATTATTCATTATTGAGGTAACCACTGCATCATTGTTGTGTCACAAATAATTTTATTTCTTTTATGTCTAAAAATTATAAAAAATTAATATGATGGAGGAAATATTTTTAGCTTTAAAATTAATATTTATATTTGCTGAGAGAACATATATAACCCCATGTAAAATTGATTTACTAAAAGATATATGTTTATTCTATTTTAGTCTTTACTTTAAATTAATTAACATAAAGTGTCATTATCACTGCCAAGTGGCTCTTGGGGGTCCCAAAATCGACCCAAGGATGCCCATGGTTGGACATGTATCATCCAATAGGATTAGGGAACATATTCTAGTAATTTTATATTTTTATAATATTATTTTTACCTTGAATTACTGTATTTACCTTTAACAACGATAAATAAAAGTCAAAATATACTATTCAAGAAAAAATAATTTCATTTTATTGAACCAAATTTTAATTAATAATAACTACAATGTATATTTTATTTTCGAAATTCAATTCACAGAAGCGGTAAAATTTCATTTAAATGAAAAATTCAGCTTTTTAACTACTACTTAGTGTTTTCAATATTCATCAAAAATTAATGTTTTTCAGAAAAATACCAAAAAATCAGCCTAAGATATATTAGATATTATGAATTAAAAAGGATTACTATTTTACCAAATTCAAAACATATAAGTTGGACTAATTAATTTAATATTATTTCATGTTGTTAAAACAAAAGGCGTGTTTTTAAGAAATAATAACTATGAAAAGATTGACAATTGTTTATGTCCAATTTTAATGTGAAATTACTTCCAATGACCAAAATTGGATTAAATTGTAAAAATATAATCTCATTACACTTTAAAACCAATTAAAAATATAATCTATCAATATAAATAAATTAGATTAAAAAGTAGTTTTGAATAATAATACAATATTTTCACTATTCATTAAAAATGAATTTTATCAGAAAAATAACAAAAATTTACCCAAAGTAAATTCATCTTTCTCAATTTTAAAGAAGAATTTTATTTTTTATAATAGAAAATATAAAATTAAAAAAACTAGATTTAAAGAGGGTTTTCCATCAAAAGGCGATAAATCGACATTTTAATGAATATGAGACTATTTGTGCTTAAAATTAGATTCATTAAAATTTAAGCCTCTTACTTTTATTGGATAAATGTAAAAACATTTAACAAATATGTACAATTATATTTTATTTAGTTCTGTTCATTCCTGCCAATACAACATGTAAAGACCCGCAAATTTCAAGGAATTTTTTTTTCTTAATTTTCTTTGGAATTTTACAAGAGCGCAGCTTCAGACGGCACCTGATTCCGAGGCCCGGTGTGCCCGGAATCAATTTCCGAAGTTTGGCTCGGGTACGTTCAGTGAACGGACGAGCGGGTTTTTCTATCTTTTGAACTGGTGCCCGGAATCGAATTCTGAGGGCACCGATGAAATCGCAACGCCGGTATTTGCTTAGAAACGCCTCTTCCGGAGTTGCGTTTGCTCAGACGTGGTTTTTAAATTTTGGGGCTTTAAGTCAGAAATAAAATAAAGTTTGTGCGACAACTTTATTTTATTTCACTTAAGCTGCTTGGAAGCCACTTGAAGCCACTTAAAGGCGGCTTGATCTGAGCTGAACTGGATAGGATGCTATCCAGAAATATCCTACCCCCTTGGTAGGATATTTGTGAGGTGGGGCCCGCACGAGCCCCGCCGTTTCTTTGGCTAACGCACCCGCGAAAACCCGTCAAAGTAACTGAAAAGTCAACCGACGCATTTTCTTAAATTCTTAACAGACCATTTAATTGAGCGGTTTATTTCATGAATTAAATGGGCTGTTTCATTCGTTGAATTAATTCAACGAACTGATAGGTCGTTACTTACGCTTTTGCGTTTGTTGGCATGTTTATAAAATAAGACCAACCTAAAAATCCTTTGAAAGGATTTGAGAGGACCTTTGTTTCTTCATCTCCTCTCCTCGCGAAGAACGCGAAGAACGCGAAGAACGCCGGCGACCGGAATTCGACGACGCACACTGTGATCTGCGACGTCGACGAGCTCTACCCACGACGTTCTTCGGCGACGCCTCTTCTTCCGCGGCCCATCCTCGTTCGGCAACTAAGGTGAGAATCAGATCGTTAATTCTCCTTTTTTTTAATTTCAATAACAACGGATTTAATTAATTAAATCCGTTTGTTCTAGATCCGGAGATCGTCGGCGCGACGTTTTTCCCGCGGTGCGACGAACGTCCCTTCCGCGACGAGCGATTCCGCGACGACCTCACGTCCGACGACGACAAGGTAGGGGTTTATTTTCTGGATGATTCTTTCCCGTGTTTATTCTTTGAAATAAAGAACCCGATCATGGAACAATTTTAATTTGTTTAAAATTGTTGATTGGTTTTTCCTTTTCCCCCGTTGAGTTTATGACTAACGCGGAGGGTGCGGGTCTAATGAACATGACCCGGAAACCCTCTGCCGATCTTTTGTTGTGCGGATTTGGCGGACGACGACGAACCATGCGGCAAGGACGATCCGTTGATCCCGCAGTGAAGATCGGCCCCCGGGAGGAGCAACGGCGCAGACGGGAGGCAAAACGGGCCACCAGAGCAACTACGGCGGCCCGCGGAAGGCGGCGGCGGCGCCCGGCGTGCCGCCATGGAGGAGTTCCGCCGCGGCTGAAGCCGCGGCGGCGGCGGCCGGTTCCGCGGCCGCGCGGAAACGGGGAGGGACGCGGCGGCCCGACCGCGTCCGCGTGACAGGCGGCCCCCCGCGGGGCCGCGTTTTCCTCCAAGCCGCGGGTCAAACCCGCGGCGGTTGCTTCGGCCGCTCGGCCGAAGCCGAGCCGGCCGGTCCGGTCGGCCGGGCCGCGCCCAGGCCGACCCGGTTCGGCCGACCCAGGGGTGGTTTGGGCCGGGTCGCCCCGGGCCCAGAACCCCCGTTTTCGGGCCTTCTTCGGTATTTTGCCCATATCTTGGGCCTGGGACCTCCGATTGACGAACCGTCAGGGGCTACGCGATCCTTGTATCGATACGGTCGTTTCGGTATATTATAATCAAGGTTTCGGAAGACTTTGGGTTCGGCCGGGTTGGTTCGTACACGAAACCAACCGGGCCCTCGGAGCGGAAACGCTCATAACTTGAGCTACGGACGTCCGATCGACGTACCGTCAGCTGTGGTAGTTTCCTCTAAGTGAGACGGAACTTTTGGCATACTCCGCCCGAGGATCGGACACAGGCGGAGTACAGTCGGGTTGGTTTTGCCCTATAAACCAACCGGGCCCCTGGGACGAAAATGCCAATAACTCTCAGACCGGGCGTCCGATTGACGCGTCGTCTGTTGCGTTGAGATCCTGTTGTCGTTACGGAACTTTTGGATACATCAACTTCGGACTACGTGTCAGTTGATGTATCAGCCTCTCGGCTCGTGGAGCGGACCCTCCTAAACGAGCTCGCTATGTGCGGGAACCGTAGCGCTGGCTGTGACTTCGACGACAGAGCAGAGATCCTCCGTGGACTGCGACGACGGCAGAGCAGAGATCCTCCGTGGACTGCGATGACGGCAGAGCAGAGATCCTCCATGAACTGCGGCGACGGCAGAGCAGAGATCCTTCGTGGACTGCGGCGACGACTGTGCAGAGATCCTCAGTGGACTGCGTCGACTACTGCACTCAGCGATCCTACGTGGATCAGTGCTACAGGTTCTGTGTGAGCCCGATCCTAAGTGGGTCCTTACTACCGGTTCTGTGTGAGCCACTGCCTACAGGTTCTGTGTGAGCCCGATCCTATGTGGGTCTTTTTCGGGGGTTAGTACCTATCGATCCTTCGTGGGTCCGACGACTTAGATGGATCAGTGATCATCTTTGACGTCATCTCAAAAAGTATACCTGGTTGAGCTGAATCTTATGTTACTCTCCATTGTGGATTGTGTTGAACTATCCTTTGTGGATTTACTGTTTACTCTCCTTGTGGATTTGAGTCTTGCTTTCCTGCGTGGATTGAGTTGTTCTTGGGCTCGTGAGTAGAGCTAGAATTGGGGACTTAGGTATATGTATGAGCATATACCTAAGTCGAGTCAGATGTTACTTCGTGATTGCATCTTTCTTTTGTGCTATATCCTTTGTGGATTTCGGGAGACCTTCGGGGGTCTCGGGGTCCTTACTGAGTAGTTTATACTCACCCATGCACGGGCTATGCCCGCACCTTGTTGTGTTGGATGCAGACGACGGACAGCGCTGATCACGGTTGGGGCGTGGAGCAGGACAGTACCTGGAGGTGGACCACTGGACGGGACGTGCTCGGAGCGGACGTGGGACCCGAGGAGCCTGGAGGCTATCTGTACCCACCCTTTAGGTGGGATTTCCCGTGGACGACACGAGGCCTCCGTCTTTTCTTTAGTTGCTGTTCTTTACTTTTTCAGTTGTACTTTACAGTTGGGATTGTATTTCTGGCCCCCTTTACTTTTCTGCACTTGGTAGTTACTTTCCGCTTGCTGACTCTGTGGTGGTTGTTACTTATAAAGGCAATTCCTTCCCTGTTTACCGGGATTTTACGCCTTGGTGCTAGTCGCCAGCCCCTGGCCTATGGAAGGAGGGCTTGGGGTAGTCACGGCACGGGCCCCGAGGTCGGGTCGTGACAAATTGGTTTCAGAGGTGGTCGGTTCTACCGCAGACTCTGATCGTCTTTTCTTTCTATGTGAAGCAATAGTGTTTAGTGTATTGAGTGTGGTTATCAGTTCAGGGAGCCCAGTGTTGGTGCGGCGGCCGATGTATCCGTACACCAGGACCCTGACTCCTGATTTCCGACTTAATGCATGAAAACATTGATTGCGTGTGTGTTCCAAGTTTTCTTTGTGATTACTTGTGTCAGCTCACCGGGTATACTGATCTGCTTTATGAAAGTCTCAAGTTTTCCTTGTGATTACTTGTGCCAGCTCACCAGGTATACTGTTCTGACTGTGGTGCTCTTTTTCTCCTTTTCAGGATGGCCCCGCGACGACAGCCAGCTAGGGTTCCGAGTGTAGGGCGCGACGGCAGCCCACCGAGCGACGAGGCCTCGGTGCAGGGCCCTTTGCCAGCAGTGGCACCGACGGTAGCTTTACCCGCCGAGCCACCGATGCTACCAGTACCAGACGCTGACGATGCACGTCGCCTCAGGGCACTGCATGAGTTTCAGAGCCAGCGACCGCACAGGTTTCGCGGTGAGGCGGACCCCCAGGCCACCGAGGACTGGGTAGAGGTGATGGTACAGATCTTTAGGCTAGTGAGGACACCAGCGGATCTCATGGTGATTCTCGCGGTGAGCCTCCTGCAGGCGGCGGCAGGACGATGGTGGAGCTTGATGCTCCAGGTTCACGATGAGGCCTCCTTGCTCTGGGCGGACTTCGAGAGCCTCTTCCGCTCTGAGTTCGTCCCGGCCACCCTCCGAGCGGTGCGCATCCAGGAGCTTCTCCAGCTGCGCCAGGGCAGCATGACGGTCGCTCAGTACGCGGCGAGGTTCACTGACCTATCTCGCTACTCGACCGACATGGTACGGGACCCCTTCTTCCGGGCCCGGACCTTCGAGCAGGGCTTGCGGCAGGAGATTCGGGCGTCGCTGATCTCCCTCAGCATTCCGACCCAGGCGGGAGTGCTGGAGAGAGCCCTCCTGATCGAGAGCTTCCTGGCAGAGCCTTCTTCAGCGGCGAGACCTAGCGCAGGGCGGCAGGTAGTTGAGTCTTCGGCAGCAGGTAGCCGACGGATGACTCTCGGGTCCAGGCAGACCAAACCCCCACGCAGACGGCCTCAGGACACCGGCTCAGCAGTGCGAGGCACACAGCGGAGTGCCAGCCTTCCGAGAGGCAGGCTGTGCTACTCCTGCGGCGGGCAGGGTCACATGGCTCGTGACTGCCCGACTCGCCGACCAGAGGAGTAGCAGACGGTGGAGGGGCCACCCAGGCAGAGGCAGAGGGTCGACTGTGGCGGTCCGCAGGGAGGAGGCGGACGAGGCAGAGGAGCTGGCCGAGCAGCGGGTGGTGGGCGACGCTTCCAGGCTCTACCCCCACCACCACCAGGAGGGCCACCTCGACCACAGGGAGCTGGCGGGCAGGGACAGGCCCAGCTCCAGGCAGTGGAGGCCTATGACCCCGACATGCCAGAGATGATTCGAGGTATGATCTGTGTCTATTCCACCCTTGCTGCAGTACTTATAGACACAGGAGCGAGTCACTCTTTCATAGCCTCTGCCCTTGTTCGGAGCTCGGAGATTCCGACTGAGCCGTTGGCTCGATCCTTATGGCTAGAGACTCCTACGGGAGCAGACTCGACGATTACGCACTGGTGCCGGCAGTGTGAGCTTACTCTAGGAGGCGAGAGCTTCGGCTGGGATCTCCTTGTAGCGGCGTCGAGGCCTTACGACGTCATCTTGGGCATGGATTGGCTATCCACGGTTCATGCCCAGATCGACTGTTTTAGACGCAAGGTGCGATGTGTTCGCACCAACGGGAGCAGGTTTACCTTCACCGGCGAGAAGGGAACCTTTGCAGCACAGGATGGACTTCCGCGGAGGAGAGTGCAGCCCATCTCTCATCAGCTGGCTAGCCTCATCCTAGGAGCAGTGGACGTGCGGAGTCCAGTTTTTCCTGCAGTGGTGGACCAGTACGTGGACGTCTTTTCCGACGACGTTCCAGGGCTACCTCCTCGTAGAGAGGTAGACTTTTACATCGACTTGCATCCCGGGACAGCCCCAATATCTACTCCAGCATATCGGATGGCCCCCGCCGAGCTTCGAGAGCTGCGGGTACAGTTGGAGGACTTGCAGAGCAAGGGGTTTATCTGACCCAGTGTTTCACCCTGGGCTTCCCCGATTTTGTTCGCCAAGAAGGCGGACGGGAGCTTGCGACTGTGTGTCGACTATCGTCGCCTGAACCAGGTGACAGTGAGGAACAAGTATCCGCTGCCACGGATTGATGAACTCTTCGATCAGCTCAAGGGAGCACGGTGGTTCTCGAAAATAGACCTTCGGTCAGGCTATCATCAGCTCAGAGTTCGAGACGAGGACGTGTAGAAGACGGCCTTCAGGTGTCGGTATTGCCATTATGAGTTCTTGGTTATGCCATTCGGCGTAACCAATTCTCCAGCAGTGTTCATGAGCCTCATGAACAGGATCTTCCAGCCATACCAAGACCGATTTGTCGTGGTCTTCATTGACGACATTTTGGTATACTCGACGACTGAGGAGGAGCATGCCTACCACCTGCGAGTTGTGCTAGACACACTCTGAGAACACCAGCTTTATGGCAAGCTCTCAAAATGCCAGTTCTGGTTACGTGAGGTCCATTTCTTGGGGCACGTCGTCTCTGAGGCGGGAGTTGCAGTGGATCCCGCGAAGATCGAGGCAGTGCTAGCTTGGGAGCCACCCAAGAGCGTGACAGAGGTGCAGAGTTTCTTGGGCTTAACCGGATACTATCGGAGATTTGTGCCGGACTTCTCCAGAGTTGCGGCACCACTCTCAGCCTTGACAAAGAAGGGGAAACCCTTTGTGTGGTCAGACAGATGTCAGCAGGGCTTCCAGGAGCTGAGACAGATATTGACCAGCGCACCTATCTTGAGGTTGCCTGAGGAGGGAGTTGGATACGTAGTTTACTGCGATGCATCAGGGACTGGACTCGGGTGCGTCCTGATGCAGGAGCGGGCCGTGATCGCCTACGGATCACGTCAGTTGAGGCCGCATGAGCAGAACTACGCCACTCATGACCTGGAGTTAGCATCAGTGGTCTTCGCTCTGAAGACTTGGTGGCACTATCTGATGGGCGAGTGCATCACAGTCTTTTCTGACCACTAGAGTCTCAGGTATATCTTCTCTCAGAAGGACCTGAACCTGAGACAGCGGAGATGGCTTGAGTTCCTCCAGGACTATGACTTTGAGATAGTCTATACTCCTGGGAAGGGGAACGTGGTAGCCGATGCCCTCAGCAGGAGGACGGGCATTCAGCTACTTGAGGAGGCGACGGAGCAGCTAGCCTCCTTGCAGATATCCTTCGTGGATAGAGACGGAGCAGCCTTTCTTCAGTCTCTCACAGTCTCTCCTCCACTTCTACAGTGGGTCAGAGAGGCTCAGCGTGGGGACGCTGACTGTGAGACCCGGCGTGCACTGATATCCTCAGGTCAGGCGCCTGATGGTTTCTCCCTTGGAGCAGAGCACGACATCCTTTTCAGAGGACGTACCATCGTACCAGTCACTTTACGAGAGGAGGTGCTGAGAGAGTTTCACACTTCTCCCTTGGCGGTGCATCCCGGAGTGGCGAAGATGTACCAGGATCTCAGGCGACAGCACTGGTGGCCGGGCATGAAGAAAGTTGTGGCAGAGTTCGTTTCACGATGCCTCACCTGCCAGCAGGTGAAGGCAGAGCATCAGGTACCAGCAGGCTTGGTACAGCCCTTGGAGGTCCCGGAGTGGAAGTGGGACGGCATATCTATGGACTTCGTGACTGGACTTCCACGCACTTCCATAGGTCACGACTCCATTTGGGTGATTGTCGACCGACTCACCAAGTCGGCACACTTCTTACCCATCAGAGAGCAGGGCTCAGTAGAGAGCTTGGGACGTCTTTACGTCCAGGAGATCGTACGGCTTCACGGTGTGCCATCGTCTATCGTCTCCGATCAAGATGCTCGTTTCACTTCCCGGCTTTGGAAGGGGTTGCAGGAGGCGTTCGGGACGCGGCTCCATCTGAGCACAGCCTTCCACCCTCAGACGGATGGTCAGACGGAGAGGACCATACAGACACTCGAGGACATGCTCCGTGCATGTGTTCTCGACTTTGGTCGCAGCTGGGAGGACCACCTACCCTTGGTGGAGTTCGCGTACAACAACAGCTACCACTCCACCATCGGGATGGAACCTTACGAGGCGTTGTACGGCAGACCCTGCAGATCACCGTTGTGCTGGACAGACCCTGGGGAGTCAGCACTCGTGGGACCAGAGATGGTCCGAGCCACGACAGAGAAGGTCCAGATCATCCAGGAGAGGACGAGGACAGCTCAGAGCCGGCAGAAGTCATATGCTGACAGGAGGCGGAGGCCACTGGAGTTTGAGGATGGCGACTACGTCTTTTTGCGTGTCTCACCTCGACGTGGTTTACAGAGATTTGGCCGAGGCGGAAAGTTGTCTCCACGCTTCATCGGGCCTTTCCAAGTCCTCAGCATGATAGGAGAGGTGGCTTATCGCCTGGCTCTACCACCTCAGTTGCTCCGGGTGCACGACGTCTTCCACGTGTCTCAGCTGAGGAGATACGTGCACGACCCGACGCACATCATCGACTTTGGGGAGCTGGACGTGGACGATGGGGCGACTTTTACGGAGGTCCCAGTGGAGATCGAGGATCAAAAGGAGCGGGTCCTACGTGGGCGGTCGATTCCTCTTGTGCGCGTCAGATGGCAGCACGGGAACCTCCAGGAGAGCACTTGGGAGCGGGAGGCTCAGATGCGTGCTCAGTACCACCATTTGTTCCCCTAGTTTTTGATGTATCATTACGGGGACGTAAAGCCCTGAGGTGGGAGTAATGTAAAGTCCCGCAAATTTCAAGGAAATTTTTTTTCTTAATTTTCTTTGGAATTTTACAAGAGCACAGCTTCAGACGGCACCTGATTCCGAGGCCCGGTGTGCCCGGAATCAATTTCCGAAGTTTGGCTCGAGTACGTTCAGTGAACGGACGAGCGGGTTTTTCTATCTTTTGAACCGGTGCCCGGAATCGAATTCGGAGGGCACCGATGAAATCGCAGCGCCGGTATTTGCTTAGAAACGCCTCTTCCGGAGTTGCGTTTGCTCAGACGTGGTTTTTAAATTTTGGGGCTTTAAGTCAGAAATAAAATAAAGTTTGTGCGACAACTTTATTTTATTTCAATTAAGCTGCTTGGAAGCCACTTGAATCCACTTACAGGTGGCTTGATCTGAGCTGAACTGGATAGGATGCTATCCAGAAATATCCTACCCCCTTGGTAGGATATTTGTGAGGTGGGGCCCGCACGAGCCCCGCCGTTTCTTTCGCTAAGTAACGCACCCGCGAAAACCCGTCAAAGTAACTGAAAAGTCAACCGACGCGTTTTCTTAAATTCTTAACAGACCATTTAATTGAGCGGTTTATTTCGTGAATTAAATGGGCTGTTTCATTCATTGAATTAATTCAACGAACTGATAGGTCGTTACTTACGCTTTTGCGTTTGTTGGAATGTTTATAAAATAAGACCAACCTAAAAATCCTTTGAAAGGATTTGAGAGGACCTTTGTTTCTTCATCTCCCCTCCTCGCGAAGAACGCGAAGAACGCGAAGAACGCGAAGAACGCCGGCGACCGGAATTCGACGATGCACACCGTGATCTGCGACGTCGACGAGCTCTACCCACGACGTTCTTCGGCGACGCCTCTTCTTCCGTGGCCGATCCTCGTTCGGCAACTAAGGTGAGAATCGGATCGTTAATTATCCTTTTTTTTAATTTTAAATAACAACGGATTTAATTAATTAAATCCGTTTGTTCTAGATCCGGAGATCGTCGGCGCGACGTTTTTCCCGCGGTGCGACGAACGTCCCTTCCACGACGAGCGATTCCGCGACGACCTCACGTCCGACGACGACAAGGTAGGGGTTTATTTTCTTGATGATTCTTTCCCGTGATAATTCTTTGAAATAAAGAACCAGATCACGGAAGAATTTTAATTTGTTTAAAATTGTTGATTGGTTTTTCCTTTTCCCCCGTTGAGTTTATGACTAACGCGGAGGGTGCGGGTCTAACGAACAAGACCCGGCAACCCTCCGCCGATCTTTTGTTGTGCGGATTTGGCGGACGACGACGAACCGTGTGGCAAGGGAGATCCGTTGATCCCGCAGTGAAGATCGGCCCCCGGGAGGAGCAACGGCGCAGACGGGAGGCAAAACGGGCCACCGGAGCAACTCCGGAGGCCCGCGGAAGGCGGCGGCGGCGCGGAGGCGGCCGGTTCCGCGGCCGTGCGGAACCGGGGAGGGACGCGGCGGCCCGGCCGCGTCCGCGTGACATGCGGCCCCCCTAGGGCTGCGTTTTCCTCCAAGCCGCGGGTCAAACCCGCGGCGGTTGCTTCGGCCGCTCAGCCGAAGCCGAGCCGGCCGGTCCGGTCGGCCGGGCCGCGCCCAGGCCGGACCGGACCTGGCCTAGCCGGGTCGGGCCGACCCGGTTCGGCTGACCCAGGGGTGGTTCGGGCCGGGTCGCCCCGGGCCCAGAACCCCCGTTTTCGGGCCTTCTTCGGTCTTTTGCCCATATCTTGGGCCTGAGACCTCCGATTGACGAACCGTCAGCGGCTACGCGATCCTTGGATCGATATGGTCGTTTCGGTATATTATACTCAAGGTTTCGGAAGACTTTGGGTTCGTACGGGTTGGTTCGTACACGAAACCAACCGGGCCCTCGGAGCGGAAACGCTCATAATTTGAGCTACGGACGTCCGATCGACGTACCGTCAGCTGTGGTAGTTTCCTCTAAGTGAGACGGAACTTTTGGTATACTCCGCCCGAGGATCGGACACAGGCGGAGTACGGTCGGGTTGGTTTTTCCCTATAAACCAACCGGGCCCCTGGGACGAAAATGCCAATAACTCTCAGACCGGGCGTCCGACTGACGCGCCGTCTGTTGCGTTGAGATCCTGTTGTCGTTACGGAACTTTTGGATACATCAACTTCGGACTACGTGTCAGTTGATGTATCAGCCTCTCGGCTCGTGGAGCGGACCCTCCTAAACGAGCTCGCTATGTGCGGGAACCCTAGCGCTGGCTGTGACTTCGACGACAGAGCAGAGATCCTCCGTGGACTGCGACGACGGCAGAGCAGAGATCCTCCGTGGACTGCGACGACGGCAGAGCAGAGATCCTCCATGGACTGCGGTGACGGCAGAGCAGAGATCCTTCGTGGACTGCGGCGACGACTGTGTAGAGATCCTCAGTGGACTGCGTCGACTACTGCACTCAGCGATCCTACGTGGATCAGTGCTACAGGTTCTGTGTGAGCCCGATCCTATGTGGGTCCTTACTACCGGTTCTGTGTGAGCCACTGCCTACAGGTTCTGTGTGAGCCCGATCCTATGTTGGTCTTTTGCGGGGGTTAGTACCTATCGATCCTTCGTGGGTCCGATGACTTAGATGGATCAGTGATCATCTTTGACGTCATCTGAAAAAGTATACCTGGTTGAGCTGAATCTTACGTTACTCTCCTTTGTGGATTGTGTTGAACTATCCTTTGTGGATTTACTGTTTACTCTCCTTGTGGATTTGAGTCTTGCTTTCCTGCATGGATTGAGTTGTTCTTGGGCTCATGAGTAGAGCTAGAATTGGGGACTTAGGTATATGTATGGGCATATACCTAAGTCGAGTCAGATGTTACTTCGTGATTGCATCTTTCTTTTGTGCTATATCGTTTGTGGATTTCGGGAGACCTTTGGGGGTCTCGGGGTCCTTACTGAGTAGCTTATACTCACCCCTGCACGGGCTATGCCCGCACCTTGTTGTGTTGGATGCAGACGACGGACAGCGCTGATCACGGTTGGGGTGTGGAGCAGGACAGTACCTGGAGGTGGACCACTGGACGGGACGTGCTCGGAGCGGACATGGGACCCGAGGAGCCTGGAGGCTATCTGTACCCACCCTTCAGGTGGGATTGCCAGTGGACGACACGAGGCCTCTGTCTTTTCTTCAGTTGCTGTTCTTTACTTTTTCAGTTGTACTATACAATTGGGCTTGTATTTCCGGCCCCCTTTACTTTTCTGCACTTGGTAGTTACTTTCCGCTTGCTGACTCTGTGGTGGTTGTTACTTATAAAGGCAATGCCTTCCCTGTTTACCGGGATTTTACGCCTTGGTGCTAGTTGCCAGCCCCTGGCCTATAGAAGGCGGGCTTGGGGTAGTCACGGCATGGGCCCCGAGGTCGGGTCGTGACACAACACCTAGGCATTGACTACCATTTAAAATAATATTATGTTAGTATTTTTCAGTATTACTCAGTATTGTGTGCAACATTGGATTTCAAAGAAACTCGTTGTTGAGTATCAGGTACTCCATTGAACATAAAATCACCTTTAATATAAAATGACTATTTAATTCACAAATATTAATAAATCTGAAAATGTATTATTCTTTATTTACCTTGGATGTCACAATAATCCCCAACACACTCCTAGTCTCAAGCTACTACTAGAGATCACATGATATTCTACGCTAACATTAAACAGTGCTAAAAAATACTATTAGAGGGAATTTATCCACTCTAACTGTAAAGACCCGAATCTTGACGTACATGGACATTACATTACTTTTGAGGAATACTTGGTACATAACAAAAACACACACACAAGGATCGTAATAGTTTAGTGTCTTTGGAAACTCGGAACATAATCTTCTAATCGTGGTGAAAGATCTTCAATATCTCCCATAAAGATCATCCCTTTTTTTTACCTAAAACCTTTATTTATATCCAGGGGAAAAGAAAACATAAAAGGGTGAGCTCAAATGCTCAGTAAGGGTAAACAAAAGAAATATCAATCACATCGTATACACAAGCACATAACTTTTGGAAATCTTAACATGCAAAAGAGATCATAATTTCATAACATGGGATAAATCATGGCAGTGAAATGTAATCACAATAATCATAACATAAAACATGAAACTTTGTGGCATTCACACATAATCATAGATAATCATTTCTTGTTAGTCAAGACTCATTGCCAAGACTATCTTAGTGGACAAAGTCCCTTTCTGAATCGAGTAACCCTCGTTTCAGTCCTGTTTCACTGAACCGGTATAACCTACCATTCCAGACATGTCTATCTCATGAGATATTAAATCTTTACCCAATGCATTGGAGGGAGATATAGGTCCCACCCATCTCATAATGATACCATTCTTATGTGTGCCACAAAATCATAAATCATACATCATAGCATAACCCATGAAATAAAATGGGATTCTTAAACATCATGCCATCATAACATAATCCATAAACAATTAATATCATTTCATCATAAAAAAATTGAATCCATTTAAATCATAGAGAAATTTTACTTGAAACATACACATATGAAATAATGTCATCTTAGATGTAAAATAGCTTTGAAAAAACACTTGAAATGAATTCTTGAGGAAAATATCCTTTCTTCTTTAAAATCATGTTCTTTTCACAAAATTCCATGCAATTTTAAAAGATAAGGGTTTTATTAAAAATAATCATGAAATATTGTAGAGGAAGCTTCTTGAAAATGCGGCGTTATGAAACCGTAAAAATCCTTTCATGCCGTATAAGTTAAAAATAACATTCTCCTCTTACTTTTGTCGAAAAAGTCAAAAAGTACCTCGTACGAAAAACGAAAAAAGATTCCTTTCATATATTTTAATTAAAAACTCACCGAAGGGTAAAATTGGATTTAAACAATTTTAGGTGTATGGAAATAAAATTACATATTGAGAAAACATGTATGTGGATGATAAAATACACCCCAGTAAATACCAAAGTATAAACAATCTCGGATAAAAGTGAGATTGTGATATTTTCCCTTACCTTAGGTCCGATTTGCTTCGTATGTGTACGAACCTCATGTATAATGATTTAAATAATGTCATTTTCTTATTACATAATCATATTCATTGTTATGATATCATATATGGTTCACTTATGACATTATATTACCCATTCTTTTGTAAATTCCATGTTAAAGAAGCGTTTTGGGTAAAATTGTTTCATTTATCGTAGGTGTTCTGACTTGTTGTTCTTGACATTATTATTACTTATATCATGATTTACTTACTTCCAAAATATAAAATATGATTTATATATCATATATATTCAGTATATATATATATAATAGATAGATAAATGAAATGAAAAACACCGTTCATGGAGACGGTTGTCCGTACGTAGGCATGAATGCTGTTTTCCTTTCCTTATTGTCTTGAATGGAATAAGTAGATGACATACATATATATATATATATATACATAAATCCAGTAGCTTTATAATGTCATATATTTCATTATTATTTCTTATTTATACTTTATAATCATTCTTAAAAGGTTAACATGGAGAATGAATCTCATCGCGTCGTGGAGACGGTAGTCCGTACGTACGCACGAGCGATGATATCATTTCCATAAATATTGAATTGAATTGGAGTGGATTATACAATATATCAGAATCAATATGATGTTGTAAAAACTATTTATAGTTATTCTTTACACCATTATACCCATCCATGTAAGGTGGTGGTGGAAAATAGATTACACCACGGCGTGGAGACGGTATTCCGTACGTACGCACGCGCGGTGATTTCTTTTTCCGTAGGATGGATAGATGGTGAAATAGGGTTGTTTCATACATATAATAACATATAAGTATATTAGTGATACTGATGTTATTACTTCATAATGAAACAACCTAAGAAGAAGAAGTGGAAGAAGAAATAAAGATGAAAGAATTGGTAACGGTAATTACCTCTTCTTTGAAGCGCCTCTTTGAGACCTCCTCTTAGGGCACTAAAATTGGTCTTTGAGGAAGACCAGAACCTCTAGGATGTTTCTAGGGAAGTGGAGAAGAGATTTTTGCAGGGGTTGGCCGAGCTTGAGTGCTCAAATTGGTGTGAGGAGGAGGGGGAGGAGGTGTCCTTTTATAAGGGAGGAGAGGGGCACCTTAGGAATACCTCAAAATATTAATATATATTAAAGTCAAAATCGGTTTATAATGGTTCCAAAGGGTATTATTTCTGAGCTAAAGTGGGGATGGGTCGAAACCTATCATCCAATATGATTTAGACAAGTTTAGGGTATTATTTTAACCTTATCAATTAGATTTAACTCTAAGTTAAATAATTTAACTTTTACCGTGTCTTTTTATTTTCTTTCACTATATGGTTAATACACTTACTATAACATGTCAAACGAACCCCAAATTGTTTATTATTAATATATATATCCTTATCTAAGTAATTTGGCAGAACCTTAGATTTTTAGGAATAAAATAACAATTAATAATATAATATTTGATTTAAAAACTATTTTGTGTCAATTTTGACACTATTTGATATATGATTTTTGTGAAAGTCATAACAGAATTATATGTTCGAACAAAGTTGATTAAATCAACAATAATATTTCATATTAACCTATAAAATTAGTGGAATTCATAAAAAGTCTCAAATTACATTCATTTGAGCATTTATAACATCAATTATTTTAATATTTCCTTAAAAGGGTAATTACTGCATCATCGTTGTGTCATAAATAAATTAATTTATTTAAAGTATAAAAATTATAAATAAAATATCATTATGTAGGAACTTTTTTTATATTTCTAATGAATATTTATAGTCGATTTTATCTTATGTATAACCCCATATTAAAAATTTTTTAGTTATTAAACTTTGATTTTAACTATTTTAACTATTCATTAAATAAAATAATAATAAATGTCCTAATCTAATCCAAGTGGGCCTAAATGATAATATTTTACACTTAAGGTTTTTTTTGGTCGAGATACACTTGTCCAATAGAATTAGGACATGTGTTAGGGTAATATTAATATCAATCTTACCCTTAATTACCCTATTTACTTTTAACCGTGGTAAATAAAAGTAAAAAGTTAATATTCACCAAAAATTATTTTCATCTCATTGAACCACATTTTACTTACTGACATAAACCGTGTCTCTCGGAGTTTTGAAATTCCATTCACAGATGCGGTAAAATTAAGTTTTATGAAAAATTCAGTTTTTTTTAACTACCACTTAGTAGTTTCACTATTCATCAAAAATTGACGTTTTTCAGAACAATGACAAATTTTCATCCTAAGATATATTTCATATTCCGAATTCAAAAATGAAGTCTATTTTACCAAATTCATAACATAGAAGTTTCATTAATTAATTTTATAATTAAATCCCACTGTTAAAACAAATAGCGTGTTTTTAAGAAACAATATCTATCAAAAGATTGACACTTGATTATGTCTGGTTTAAATGTGAAATTACATTCAATGACCAAAATTGTATTAAATTGTAAAAATATATTCTAAATATATTTTAAAACCACTCAAATTAATAATTTATCACTATTAATTATTTCGATTAAAAAAGTTTTTTTTAATTATAATTTAGTAATTTTCACTATTCATCGGAATATGAAAGTAATCCGAAAAGTACCAAAATTTCACCTTAGGCTAAATTCGATACTCCGAATCCAAAAATGAAGTCCATTTTGAGAGCTAAATTTTCTAAAATTTAAAATGTGGTTATTACCATTCATAACGGCTAGTTTTAATAATATTTTAATAGCATATCGTTGTTTCGTGAAACTCAGTATTGCGTACTACACATGCTATCGAGGAAGGTTGCGATTGCGTGTAATGCAAGGCAAGTCAAGGATGCGTGTTGTGCAAGCTCCTTTTGGTGTAGAGTACAACACAAGACATTAATAAAATTAAAAGGAATATTTTTCATAAAATCTCGGGCTGTTACATTCTACCCCCCTTAAAATGAATTTCTCCCTCGAAATTCGTTGGGGTTATAAATGGTTTACTATTTGAAAGTTTCTTTAATAGAAACCCACATCGTAAAAAGGAATATCAAAACCAATCTTTAAAAACAAAAGTATGAAACCTAATGGTTACCCAAATAAACTAATCACTGGGTTTCTACATAGGTGAAAATATCGATATGGAAGAGAAATCTGACCATCATGTTCTGATGGAGAGTGGTAGAGAACATGGCTATGGAAAAGCCAGAAATCACAAAGCCATAAATTTGTGACGATCTAAGGTACCATCTGATTCATCAGATATAAGATCACTAGGACAACATTTTTGGTTTTCAAGATCGTTTCCCTAAAGTTAAAGAATTTGAATTAGAATAAATACTTACTCTATTTTGGTACAATCTCACTGTTTTTCGTGCCTTTAACAATTTCCACTTCATCTCTTAAATAAATGAAGTTGAATTTGTTATTCGTGAAGTGTTAGTAGATCATGTGATAGAATGGCGGGTCATTCCATCTGTCTGAAACAAAAGGTTAGCAAAAATTATATACATAAGTCGATCTATAGTGAGATTAATCATATATGGTTCCTAAAATGGACTTTATACTTCATATATCATACTGCTTAATATAATAAAACTAGATTCTAATAAACAGGGACTTCCTGTAGTCCAGTGGTAGGCGATAAAGGCCAGTCGCACTTCGGTTGTGGGTTCGATTCCCACATCCTTGTCCGACACGATGGGCTTTTGCCCATCCTGCAGGTTGTCCTTTTTCTAAAACTATATTACTATAACATCCCATCAATAATATCGAGAAAACTTCTATCCTTAAACAATACTAACTTATGTCCAACATAATCCATTCCAATCTTTAGGCTTATCCATAATACTGCAGTCCACTCTCATAACATAGTGAAAACGGTTACCAGAGATTTAACACCATCGTCGATCCCCATATATCATAAGATATGTTTTGTTGGTCACATTCCAAACATTCAAAGTTCTTAATCATGTATTCTCTTGAATACCTTAGTGAAAACATGAATGCAGTTAAAATTTAACACTTTCCACATACCAAAATCCTCAAAATTCTATATACTCAAACCATGATATCACTTAGTCCTTATATCAATCATGAGCTCATGAATATTGTAAATCATTTCATTTTCTCCTTATCCCTTCATTATGCGCATATCATCTGCTTTCCAAAATATTTGAATCACTTTTCATGGTTACCGGTACCTTAAAATTATTGAAAACCACAATAATAAAAAAATATTATAATAAACAATAAAAGTACCTCAACAACATTATTCTTGAATACCAATACATAAACACTTCAATCCATCCTCTTCAATTATTGTCCTGGAATAAGTCCTTCCATGATTTAGAAGTAACGTTTTAGGTTAGGGCATTGAGTTGGTTAATGCCCATGTTCTCCGCAAATAATACATTGAACTCCATAACAGTCTGTCACTCCATGACCCTTATCTCCACACAAATAACATCGGTCCCTCCATTTGAGGTATTCTTCAAGGTTGTTCTTCCCTTCTTTAGAAATCTCAATCTTCCTTTCTTTATGCTGCTCAACATGCGAACATGCATAATAGTCTATCTTCCTCTTCTTTGATGAATTAGGTATACCACTAAATTTCACCTTGTTAATCATATATCGCGATGACTGATTTGGCATAATCACAAGATCTTTCTCTCTAGGAATTACACAATTTTGTTGCTCATAGTCACCAATTTGTCCATTGGATTCAATGTTAACCGAATTCCTTCTGGTTCCCCCCATTAACTAAAACACAAAAAGAATCTTGTGAGAGGCAAAAATCATGCTAGAGAAAACAATATTATAAAGGGGGAGTATCCTTAATATCTAACTTCTTAGTTTAAATTCTATGATCGTTACCATAGTTCAAGGACTGTATCTTATACGTATACTTATCCTTAGGGACATCCCTAGACATACCTTAGAAATATCTCTAGGGATCTCACTAAAGTTCTCGCAGCCTAGTTTCCAAAGGTTGACTAAACCTTTCCTCTGATACCAACTGTAAAGACCCGAATCTTGATGTACATGGACATTACATTACTTTTGCGGAATACTTGGTACATAACAAAAACACACACACAAGGATCGTAATAGTTTAGTGTCTTTGGAAACTCGGAACATAATCTTCTAATCGTGGTGAAAGATCTTCAATATCTCCCATAAAGATCTTCCTTTTTTTTACCTAAAAACTTTCTTTATATCCTGGGGAAAAGAAAACATAAAAGGGTGAGCTCAAATGCTCAGTAAGGGTAAACAAAAGAAATATCAATCACATCGTATACACAAGCACATAACTTTTGGAAATCTTAACATGAAAAAGAGATCATAATTTCATAACATGGGATAAATCATGGCAGTGAAATGTAATCACAATAATCATAACATAAAACATGAAACTTTGTGGCATTCACACATAATCACAGAGAATCATTTCTTGTTAGTCAAGACTCATTGCCAAGACTATCTTAGTGGACAAAGTCCCTTTCTGAATCGAGTAACCCTCATTTCAGTCCTGTTTCACTGAACCGGTATAACCTACCATTCCAGACATGTCTATCTCATGAGATATAAAATCTTTACCCAATGAATTTGAGGGAGATATAGGTCCCACCCATCTCATAATGATACCATTCTTATGTGTGCCACAAAATCATAAATCATACATCATAGAATAACCCATGAAATAAAATGGGATTCTTAAACATCATGTCATCATAACATAATCCGTAAACAATTGATATCATTTCATCATAAAAAAATTGAATCCATTTAAATCATATAGAAATTTTACTTGAAACATACACATATGAAATAATGTCATCTTAGATGTAAAATAGCTTTGACAAAACACTTGAAATGAATTCTTGAGGAAAATATCCTTTCTTCTTTAAAATCATGTTCTTTTCACAAAATTCCATGCAATTTTAAAAGATAAAGGTTTTATTAAAAATAATCATGAAATATTGTAGAGGAAGATTCTTGAAAATGAGGCGTTATGAAACCGTAAAAATCCGTTCATGCCGTATAAGTTAAAAATAACATTCTCCTCGTACTTTTGTCGGAAAAGTCAAAAAGTACCTCGTACGAAAAACGAAAAAAGATTCCTTTCATATCTTTTAATTAAAAACTCACCGAAGGGTAAAATTGGATTTAAACAATTGTAGGTGTATGGAAATAAAATTAAATATTGAGAAAACATGTATGTGGATGATAAAATACACCCCAGTAAATACCAAAGTATAAACAATATCGGATAAAAGTGAGATTGTGATGTTTCCCTTACCTTAGGTCCGATTGGCTTCGTATGTGTCCGAACCTCCTGTATAATGATTTAAATAATGTCATTGACTTATTACAGAATCATATTCATTGTTATGATATCATATATGGTACACTTATGACATTATATTACCCGTTCGTTTGTAAATTCCATGTTAAAGAAGCGTTTTGGGTAGAATCGTTTCATTTATCATAGATGTTCTGACTTTTTGTTCTTGACATTATTATTACTTATATCATGATTTACTTACTTCCAGAATATAAAATATGATTTATATATCATATATATTCAGTATATATATATATAATAGATAGATAAATGAAATGAAAAACACCGTTCATGGAGACGGTAGTCCATACGTACGCATGAACGCTGTTTTCCATTCCTTATTGTCTTGAATGGAATAAGTAGATGACATACATATATATATATATATACATAAATCCAGTAGCTTTATAATTTCATATATTTCATTATTATTTCTTATATATACTTTATAATAATTCTTAAATGGTTAACATGGAGAATGAATCTCATCGCGTCGTGGAGACGGTAGTCCGTACGTACGCACGAGCGATGATATCATTTCCAGAAATATTGAATTGAATTGGAGTGGATTATAAAATATATCAGAATCAATATGATGTTTTAAAAACTATGTATAGTTATTCTTTACACCATTATACCCATCCATGTAAGGTGGTGGTGGAAAATAGATTACACCACGGCGTGGAGACGGTATTCCATACGTACGAACGCGCGGTGATTTCTTTTTCCGTAGGATGGATAGATGGTGAAATAGGGTTGTTTCATACTTATAATAACATATCAGTATATGAGTGATACTGATGTTATTACTTCATAATGAAACAACCTAAGAAGAATAAGTGGAAGAAGAAATAAAGATGAAAGAATTGGTAACGGTAATTACCTCTTCTTTGAAGCACCTCTTTGAGACCTCCTCTTAGGGCACTAAAATTGGTCTTTGAAGAAGACCCGAACCTCTAGGATGTTTATAGGGAAGTGGAGAAGAGATTTTGGCAGGGGTTGGCCGAGCTTGAGTGCTCAAATTGGTGTGAGGAGAAGGGGGAGGAGGTGTCCTTTTATAAGGGAGGAGAGGGGCACCTTAGGAATACCTCAAAATATTATTTTATATTAAAGTCAAAATCGGTTTATAATGGTTCCAAAGGGTCTTATTTCAGAGCTAAAGTGGGTATGGGTCGAAATCCTATCAACCAATAGGATTTAGACAAGTTTAGGGTATTATTTTAACCTTATCAATTAGATTTAACTCTAAGTAAAATAATTTACCTTTTACCGTGTCTTTTTGTTTTCTTTCACTATATGGTTAATACACTTACTATAACATGCCAAACGAACCCCAAATTGTTTATTATTAATATATATATCCTTATCTAAGTCATTTGGCCGAACCTTATATTTTTAGGAATAAAATAACAATTAATAATATAATATTTGATTTAAAAACTATTTTGTGTCAATTTTGAAACTATTTGATATATGATTTTTGTGAAAGTCATAACAGAATTATATGTTCGAACCAAGTTGATTAACTCAATACTAATATATCATAGTAACCTATAAAATTAGTGGAATTCATAAAAAGTCTCAAATTACATTCATTTGAGCATTTATAACATCAATTATGTTAATATTTCCTTAAAAGGGTAATTACTGCATCATCGTTGTGTCATAAATAAATTAATTTATATAAAGTATAAAAATTATAAATAAAATATCATTATGTAGGAAATTTTTTTAGCTTTCTAATTAATATTTATAGTCGAATTTATCTTATGTATAACCCCATATTAAAAATGTTTTAGTTATTAAACTTTGATTTTAACTATTTTAACTATTCATTAAATAAAATAATAATAAATGTCCTAATCTAATCCAAGTGGGCCTAAATGATAATATTTTACACTTAAGGTTGTTTTTGGTCGAGATACACTTGTCCAATAGAATTAGGGCATGTGTTAGGGTAATATTAATATCAATCTTACCCTTAATTACCCTATTTACTTTTAACCGTGGTAAATAAAAGTAAAAAGTTACTATTCACCAAAAATTATTTTCATCTCATTGAACCACATTTTACTTACTGACATCAACCGTGTCTCTCGGATTTTTGAAATTACATTCACAGAAGCGGTAAAATTAAGTTTTATGAAAAATTCAGTTTTTTTTAACTACCACTTAGTAGTTTCACTATTCATCAAAAATTGATGTTTTTCAGAACAATGCCAAAATTTCATCCTAAGCTATATTTCATATTCTGAATTCAAAAATGAAGTCTATTTTACCAAATTCATAACATAGAAGTTGCATTAATTAATTTTATAATTAAATCCCGCTGTTAAAATAAATAGTGTGTTTTTAAGAAACAATATCTATCAAAAGATTGACACTTGATTATGTCTGGTTTAAATGTGAAATTACATTCAATGACCAAAATTGTATTAAATTGTAAAAATATATTCTAAATATATTTTAAAACCACTCAAATTATAATTTATCACTATTAATTATTTCGATTAAAAAAGTTGTTTTTAATTATAATTTAGTAATTTTCACTATTCATCAGAATATGAAAGTTATCCGAAAAGTACCAAAATTTCACCTTAGGCTAAATTCGATACTCCGAATCCAAAAATGAAGTCCATTTTGAGAGCTAAATTTTCTAAAATTTAAAAAGTGGTTATTACCATTCATAACGGCTAGTTTTAATAATATTTTAATAGCATATCGTTGTTTCGTGAAACTCAGTATTGCGTACTACACACGCTATCGAGGAAGGTTGCGATTGCGTGTAATGCAAGGCAAGTCAAGGATGCGTGTTGTGCAATCTCCTTTTGGTGTAGCGTACAACACAAGACATTAATAAAATTAAAAGGAATATTTTTCATAAAATCTTGGGCTGTTACACTAACTAACATGTTTGATAGAATTCGCTATTATTAGCACTAAAAATGGTGAGAAATGGGTACTCTTTTTAACACTTTCCCCCTGATAGATGTCCCACTTTACTCATTCTATTCTTTGAATTGATGAAGGGAGAGTCAATAATTATATTAATATATTCACATTGTTATATATATATAAATATAATTTATAAATATAATTTATATTACTTATAATAAAAAAATAGCAACATTCTTATTTTTGTCATATTTTATATAAACAATTATCGAATTTATATTTAACAATAGATATGTTTAATACTATATGTATATAAATAAACTATAAAATGAATCCATGTTTAATAAATCTGATATATTAACATGTTGTTTAAATAATAATTTAAATATAAAAATGATTATATTTTATAAAATATGTGACTCATATTAAAATTTGTATGTTTATATGCATATGAAATAAATTAATATATATATGTACATGTATTATTATGTAAATGTTTACATGTGTATTTATGTGGATGTATGTGTACATATTTATGTGTGTGTGGTGTATGTGTATGCATGTGTTGAGATGTGTGTGTGTGTGTGCTTGTATGTGTATGTTTATGTGGGTATATGTATGTATGTATGTGTGTGAATATATTTTCAAAGGTACATGTATATATGTGTTTGTGTGTAGATGTACATATATTTGTATACATATTTATGTGTATGTGTGTGTAAGTTTTTGTATGAAAATTTATGAGTTTGTATATGCAGGCACATGTATGTAATTCTATGTACGTTTATGTGTGTACATGCATGTATGTGTTTGTGTATACATACTTAATGTGTTTGTATATGAATATTCATGTGTATGTGTTTGTGTATGCGTATGTGTTTGTGTATGTGTATGTGTATGTGTATCTCTGTACAAGCATCTAAATATGTGTACAAATGCATTTCTATGTGTGTGAATGTGTGTATGTTTACGTGTATATGTATTTTTATATGTGTATGTGTATATGTATGTGTGTACGGTTATGTGAATGTATATTCACATATGTATGTCTATGACTATGTATCTGTGTAAGTGTATGTGTTTTGGAATTTATATCTATATGTGTATGTGTATGTGTATGTGTACATGTATATGTGTATTTGTATGTATGAGTACATGTATGCCTATTCGTATGTATATGTGTATGATTATGTATGTTTCTATAGAATGTGTGTGTATGTGCATGCACTTGTACGGAATTGTATGTATGTGTATGTGTGTACATGCTTGTATGTGTATGTGTATGTGTATGTGGATGTGTATCTACAAATATGTATGTTTATGTGTGTCTATGTGTGTATGTGTATGTGTATGTATTAATATGTATGTGCACACACATTCATGTAATTGTATGTAAAGGTTAATAAATAACTTCAATTTTTATATACAATCAATATTGTGTATAAAAAAATAATTACTAATAATATCATTATTAATATATTCATTTTTGCCCATTTTTTTGGTGCTTTCTATTCATGTAATTAATGTTATGAATTCACTTCTAAGAAAAAATTATTTATTCATTTTTAATATTATTTCATTTAATAGTAGTTGTTTCATTTTTAATATTTATTAATTTTTAATATTTTATGAATTTATACATTTTATAAAACTTATACATATTTATTTTGTAAGTGTTAATATTATAAATACGATAGTAATTTATATGAAAACTATTTGTTCATTTTGATTTATTATGTTATAATTATTCGAATATGTTTAAAATATTTATAATTGATTTCTATACATAAATTATAATTTTAATAATTATTTTATAGGGAATATAATACATTTTTAAGGATATTTCATATAAAAAATTAATATTATCCTTTTATTTAATTTTGTTAATCTTTTATGTGTTTTTAACATATGTAATTAGTTTTTTAAATTCAACTTTTAAAATATATTTTTATTCTATTAAATTTCATTTAATAAATTTTGTTATTGTTTAATGTATTATTATTAATTCATTTTAAGTAAATATTACGTATTAATATTTTTGGTATGTATTTATTTTTATAGTTATTTATACCTAATTATTTATGATGTTTTAAAATTTTCATTATGTTTATAATTGATATGATTCATTTTTATACAATTTTGTTTAAAATGTTCTAATATTTTTAAAATTATTTTAATTTTTTAATTTAATTTATATAGATATAGTTTTTAAATATTTTTTATTGTAATTGTAAATATAATTCATTATTAATCGTTTTGTTATTTATATAATTTATATTATTTTAATATTCATTTTCATCATTTTTTGACGTATTTAAAATCAATTTCATTAATATTTAAATATGTTTTTTAAATTTATATTATATTATATTATATTATATTTATTCATTTTTAATAATATTTATTTTGAAAATATTTATTCATTTTTTATTTATTAGTTGTGATTTTTTTTAAAAACTTAATTAATTTTTTATATTTATTTTCATATTTTTATCTACTATACCTTATTATTTTCAATATGGTTGTTATTTATATGAATAATATTTATTTTTCTTGTTTATTTAGTTTCAAAATTATAATTTTTTAAATTTATAAAATTTATCTATTAAATGTCTCTTTTTATAATTTTTCAATTCAAATAGAATATATTAATCATTTAAATTTTTTTTATCTTTATATAATTAATATTATTTATTTATTAATTCATTTATTATTTGTTTTTAATTTCTGAAATTAGTGTCATGAATTCACTTCTTAAATATTTTTTAAATTTAGTATGATTTAATTATTCATTTTTAATATTCATTCATTCAATATTGTTTATCATTACTTAGTATTTATTAATTTTATTGTTTCCGTAGTTCATTTAATTAATAATATTTATTTATATATACACATTTATTGAATTTTAATATCTACAATATCTTTTCTGTTTTTATAAATAGTTTATTTTAATTCATTTTAATGTCATTTAAATTTATAAGCATAATAAAGTTCATTTTTAAAAATTTCAATATTTATATGAATTATATTATTATTATTATTTTTGAGTTTTTTTCATAGATATCTTAAGTTTATATAAAAGTATATTTTATAATCGATAAACCATAAGCGCTGAGAAAATCCATTATTCTAAGTGTTTTTTAGCACGCATAAGAGTGTTGATTTACCATCTCTTAGGAGTTTAGCTGGAATAAAACAGGCTATTATCGTCGTTTTTTACTAAGAGATGATAATACCTTTCACCCTATCACGTCCCATCCTTCAGGGCATGTGCCGTGACTACCCCAAGACTGCCTCAAATAGGCTAGGGGCTGGCGACTATCCCTGGAACGACATATCACTATAAACGGGAAGGCATTTCCTTTAATCTTTTAAGAACACAGTCCAAGCACACAAAAAGATAAAAGCATGAAGTAAACTATAAAGAAAAAGTGTGAGTACTGTAAGTAAAGGGGCTAGAATATAAGCCCAACTAAAAAGTACAAGTAAAACTGAAAGATTGCTCATGTGATCATCCTCCAAGGATCCTACTTGAAAGGTAGGTACATCCCATGATCGATCATCTCTACGACACGTCACGTCAAATAGTCCACCTATGAGCACCCACCAGTCCTCGATTCATCAGCCTCGATCAATGTTGCCCGTCATCTTCAAATGACACAACAATGTGTATGCATAGCCCATGTAGGGTGAGTATAACAATACTCAGTAGCGACCCTGATACCCCAAAGGTCTCACAGAATCCACAAAGGATAAACCACAAATCAAGACCACAAACACAAAGAACAAAGCAACTGTAAAACCTACTTAGGTATATTCCCACACACATACCTAAGTTATCAAATATACTCATCACATTCACGAGGAAACAGAAGGCTCCATCCTTTTATCCATTAGCACAACTGTTCCACGAAGGAAGGAACACCACAAAGGTAACACCAGACGGGTAAGTATTAGAAAGGTAACATCACAAGAAAAACAACAAAAAGTTAATACCAAAAATAAAAGTACCACACAGTTAAAGACACAACTCACATGAGGTATATCTTAAGTACAGAAGTATAGATTATTAGAAGTATTTCTTGATCATCTTACATCATTGAAAATATCTAATGTTGACCCACACGGGATTCATATAACTTGACCCGCATAGGATTCATAGAATCTGACCCACACATGATTTGTAGAAGCATACCCACATAGGATTCATAAAATTTTACATAAACGTGATTCTTATAATTTTACCCACACAGATTTTGTATAATTGTTTCGTGTATATCCGGCCACATGGTTCCTCGAACCCGGTGCACTCAAAGTTCCATAGAAACTATTCCTCAAGTTATTGGTCTTACCTCAACCACCACTAAGCTCCGAAAATGTGTAACCCAAAGGACCTCCATGTCGTAAGGGTCCAAACGTGATATACGATGCATCAATCAGACGCCTAGTATGAATGTTATTAGCATTTTAATGCCGAGGGCCTGGTTGGATTTGGGTACGACCCAACCCGTCCATACTCAAATATTCTCTAAAAATCAAGTGGAATATACCAAAAGGACTGTCTCGATCCAAGGATCCTAGTGCTATAGACGGTTTATCAAACTAACATTCAGTTTTCAATATATGTCCCTTTAAGTGTTTCTGGTTCTGTTTGGGCTCGAGTCCGATCCGACTCGGCCTGGGACGATGCAAATTGGTTAAGGTAGACCCGACCCGGTCAGGGTCCATCCCGGAAGGGCCGAGCCACAACCGGCTCAGCCCGCAGGGCCGCGGTCTAGACCGACCTACAAGGGGTGGGGATCGGCCCGCAAGGGGGCGACCCATCCCACAAGGAGGCACCCCGAACTGCAAGGGTGCAGCCCAGACCGCAAGAGGTTGTGGTCCATAGGGCGTGCTGCCCGTCCGTGTGAGGCGCGGCCCGCTGCAGGGTAGAGTAGCCCGCTGTGGTTGGGCCCGCCCGAGCTGCCACCCTAGGGAGTGACCCCAAATTTTCCCAAAAAAACACGAGGGTCGTTCGGTCTTCCCCACAGCAGCAATGCCATGTGGCCCCGCTATGTGACATGTAGGACCAGCTGGGGTGGGTCCTGCTTCCCGTCGTGGTTGGATGGTGCCGGTTGCCATCTCTAGTGGCACGCGATGTTGCACCGCTCCGCCACCTGCAGTCGTCCAGTGTGTCGGCCCCCTCCTTTAGTCTGTCATGGCTGACGAGCTGCAACCCATGTCCTCCCATGGTGCACTGGTCACAGCCCCCTCCTCTTCTGTGGACGACCGGTGTGTCGGCCACGTCCTCCAACCACCGTGGCTAATGAGCCACGGTCGGTTCCTTCGGTGGCGCGGGTCCACTACCTCCTCCCTTGCGGTCGGCCCGTGCCGACCCCAACCTCGGTTCTAACCAGTGTCGATTGCTTATACTACCATGTTTACAGCCTTCCGCGGGTCACTGGATGAGCTCCGGTGGAACAATTTTTCTTTTGAAGGCATCGTTGAACTTCCTAGGGAATCATTGTCACTTATAGCCCATCAAAATTGGGTTCCATCCATCCTAAAAAATTGCCGATGAAGAACGCCCAAATTAATCAGGATAACAGAGGGACTGGGCCTTGTTCTTTTGTCATGCGTCCTCTATTTTAGCTTGATAGCAATATGTTGAAGAGATTTAATCATCCATAATTGAAATTAAACAAGTTCAAATCCCTACCATGTAAATCTGTTGGAGAACATTCATGATTGAAGTTGGGTTAGTGTTCTTCATTCCTACAACAAGATTCCAACAACGCCGCAGGAATGATGATCTTCAACCATTCTTAGTGGATTCGTTCTTCACTAAAGGGTTCGTCCAATGTTCTCCTCTATAGATCTCCTCTTCGATAATGATTTCAAAATTTCCACAAAGAGGAATGAGGAGATTTCAACCATTAAAGGGGGTGGTTCATTTATTTGGAAATAATGAATCCTATTAATTAAAGGGATTGGTGGTTACACACATTCTGTTAGCGGGTATTTATTGCCTAACATTAAAATCTTGACCATATGGTCCCCACAAAAAACAATTAAAAGGCGATATGGGAGGAAATTATTATTAAAAAATACATATTTATTTTATTTTATCCTCCAAAAAAAAAACTCAAAAACCAACTTCTTTTCTCTACCCACTACGGTCGAGGTTAAACCTTCTTTAATCGAATACTAGCACTGCAAGTTCACTTGTGTCTTCAGATTTCTAATCTGAGCATCAGTTCAAATGTTTGGAAACACTACCCATGTGTTTATTGATCACACCTTAATTTTTTTTTATAAATTTATTCCAGGAACACCGGGCCATAGAATCATACACCTTTAGTTTTCACAGACTCACAATAATTCCATATAATTTAACAAAACACATGGAAAATACGGGTCTTTACATTATTCCCAGCTTATAGATATTCATCCCTAAAAGCCACAACATTGTCTAAGAAAAAAAATGGGGGTACTAAGAATTAATTTGAGCCTCTCACTCCCATGTTCTCTCCTAGATGTTCTCACGCTGCCAGCGAACACACACCAAAGGTATCAACGGCCTATGAAAGACTCACCCCTGTCGATCTTCAATCTCTCCTGGAATCATCGTAAATGTCACCCCATCATCAAAGTCCAGCTCACCGTGGTCGATGATGTGAGATGGTTAATGCATGTATCTCCTCAGACGGGAAATTTGGAACACATCGTGCACCCTCTCCAACTATGGTGGAAGCACCAAGCAGTATGCCACCTCTCTAATCCTTCAAATTATAAAAATGGTCTGATAAACCTCGGTGAGAGTTTTTCACCTTAGAAAAATCTCCGCAGTCCCCATCGAGGAGAGACTCACAAGTATATGTGGTCCCCCTCTTGGAACTAAAAAGGTATTAATATCTTGTTAGCATAAGACTTCTTCCTACTCTGTGCAGTCTTCATCCTCTATTGGATGATGTTCACCTTCTTAGTGGTAGCTCGTACCAACACTAGAACCATAACTGCTGACTCCCCTGGGTCTGTCTAGCATAAAGGATATCTGCATGGTCGATCGTATAAGGACTCAAATGGTTCCATACTAATGGTGGATTGATATCTATTGTTTTCTGTGAACTCCACCAAGGTAAATTGATCCTCCCAACTAAGACCATAATCTAGGATGCAAGAATTTAGCATGTTCTCTTGCATCTTAATGGTTCGCTTTATCTGACCATCTGTCTGTGGATGAAAGGCGGGGCTCAAATGAAGCTGAGTTCCGAACTCCTCCTGTAAACCCTTCCACAACTGAGATATAAAACTTGCATCATGGCCAGAGACAATTGTCGATGGCACCCCATGAATTCGTACAATCTTCCATATGTAGAGGCGTCCCAAGACCTCTAATGATCCCAGCTCTTGGATAGGTAGAAAGTTGTCCAACATGGTTATTCGTTCAATGATCACCCAGATACAATCATGTCCCTTAGACATACGTGGAAGTCCTATCACAAAGTCCAGGTAAATACCATCCCACTGCAACTCTAGTACCTCTAGTGGATGTGCGAAGTCTGCGGGTACCTGATGCTCGACCTTAATTTACAGAAAAGTGAGGCATCATTAGACAAACTCTTCCACTTCTTTAATCATTCCTTGCCACTAGTTCTGACACCAGATATCCTGATACATCTTCACCACTCCAGAATGTACCACTAAAGGGGATGTGTGGAACCCACTCAACAACTCATCTCGTAGCATCACTGGTACCATGGTGCATCCTCAATAAAGAATAATGTTCTCCCTAACATACAAAAATCTTTCAAGAGACATTCCTGAGGATATGTGATCACGTTGGGCCTCATAGTCAACATTCCCAAGATGATCCTTCCAAAATTGATGAACAAGTGGGGGAGTGACAATCATAGACTGAAGGTAAGATGCACCATATATATCCATGCCGTATATCTACATCACGGCTCACTGCTCTGTTTCCTCACTCAGCAACTGCAGACTAGACCTCTTTCTGAGTGCATATTTTACCACGTTCCCCATCCCAAAATTATAGACTATCCAAAAGTCATAGTCTTGGAGGAACTCTATCCATCACCATTGTCTCAAGTTCAGGTCCTTCTCTGATAATATATACACAAGAATCTTGTGATCATAGTAAATAGTAAACCATTCACCCAGCAAGTAGTGCCGCCACTTCATCAATACAAAGAACATTGTTGATAATAGGTCATGGTTAGTATATTTCTTCTCATTCTGCCTCAACTACTATAAGCCATAGGTGATCACTGCTCACTCCTGCATCCAGACTAAACATAGTCTGGTCCTCGATGCATCGTAGTAGACTACTTACCCAACGCCCTCTTCTAGTAGCCTCAAGATTGGGGCACTAGTTAGTCACTCCCTTATCTCCTTAAAATTCTGATGGATTATCTCCATCCACAAGAAGTGTTATTCCTTCTCTGTCAAATCTGAAAAGGGTGTTACAACTCTAGAAAATTCAGGCATAATCTCCAGCAGTATCCAGCCAACCCCAAGAAACATCACACCTCAGTTACTATACTAGGTGGCTCCCAAGAAAGAACAACCTTTATATTCTCTGGATCCACTGCAAGTCCAGCCTCTTAGATAACATTTCCTAGAAAGGGACCCTCTCATATCTAGAACTGTCACTTCAAGAGATTACCATAAAGTTGGTGGTCTAGGAGTGTATCCAGAACTATATGCAGATGATAGGCATTCTTCTCCCCCGATGCCGAGTATATCAAGATGTCATCGAGGAAGACCACCACACTGCCATCGATGTATGGATAAAAGATCTTATTGATGAGTCCCATGAACACTTCTAGGTCATTGGTCATGCTGTATAGTATAACCAAGAACTCGTAGTGTCTATACCGACATCTGAAGTGTGTCTTTTTCACATCCTCATCTCGTAATTTGAGATGATGGTAGCCTGATCTAAGGTCTATCTTCAAAAACCAACAATCTACCTTCAGCTGATCAAAAAGATCATAAATCCTTGGAAGTGGAGAATTTTTCTTCATGGTCACTTGGTTCATGCATCGATAGTCCACAAAGGGTCTCAAACTCCTATATGCCTTCTTGGTGAACAAAATTGGGGCTTCCCATAGAGAAACAATGGGCCTTATGAACCCTTTCCTATGAAAGTCCTCTAACTGTACCTGTAAATCATGAAGCTCTATGAGAGCCATATGATATGCTTGTGTAGGTATTGATTCTTTCTTGGGGTACATGTCGATGTATAATTCTACCTATCTACGTGGAGGTAGTCTCGGAACATCATCAAGAAGGACATCGACATGTTGGTCCAACACTACAAGATATCATAGAATCTCAACATCAAATGCTCCAAGAGTAAGTCCAGCCAACTAATGAGTGATCAGATGAACCCTCCTCTGGGTAAATCCATCATGTGCTGCAAATGTTACTTTATCATCAGTGAATGAAAACATGGTCCTGTCCTCATGAAAAAACTTCTCATTGCAGCTAATATAGTCAATCTGATAACAGACTGTGGATAACTAGTCCAAACCAAAGATGACTTCATTAGGTCTCAACACTACGACTAGAGGATCCCAGATGAAGCTCTTTCCTCCTAGAGTATGTTCACACTACCGGAACTAGTGTGTATTCATCTAATCCTCTCTTGTAAGAGTCTCTAGACATAAGGATTATGAAAATGGCTCCATCGGAATCTCTGAGATCCAAATGAGGGTTGTGGAAAAAAAATGACAGGAACCAATGTCTATAAGTACTGCAACAAAGGTGGAGTAGACACAGATCGTACCTCTAATCGTCTATGAAGCATCGGGGTTGCAGGCCTCTACTACTTGGAGCTGAGTTCATCCCTATCTACCTGCTCCCTGTAGTCGGGGTGGACCACCTGGAGGTGGTGGCGGTAGAACCTGAAATCTTTTCCCACCACATACTGCATGACCAGCTTCTCTTCCACGTCCTCCTATTGCTCGTGGACCTCCCTGATCAAACCACCACCTTTGCATCAGCGGTCCATTGACCGTCTTCTGGTCGTCTGTATGGTGGGTCAGGCAGTTGTGAGCCATGTGACCATGCCCCCTGCATGAGTAGCACTACCTGCCCCTCATCTCTCATGCTCTGTCATAGGATCCACACACAACCGACCTTGTATCCAAGGGTCATCCACCTGTAGGTATGGTCCACTTGGACCTTTTGGTCATCTTTCTACTGCTAGCTTCAGATTAATCCACTACATTTTGTCCGATGGTGGATCTCACTGACGTTGACTGCTCGGAATGGAAGATCTCCACCAAGAGTACTCACTCTAACACCCCATCATGTGTCGGGATGCTAAGAGATATCATCGAATCTCGTATCTCCCATTAGAGTCCCTACTCAAAGGTTTGGCCCTGGAAGAAAGGGTCTCGTACTGTGTCGGTGGAGTAGAGTGAGAGGTCAGTGAACATAGCGGAGTAATGGGCCACAATCCAGTTGCACTCCTGCAAGTGTAAGATCTCCTGTATACGCGCAGAGTGTAAGGTCACCGTGATGAACTCTACCCTGAAAAGGCTCTCGATGTCCGCCCAGATGAGGGTCACCTCGTCGTGTATATGGACCATCAAGATCCACCATCTCACTACTTTTGGCTGAAATAGAATAGCTGTTAGGATCACTATAAGGTCAGCTGGTGTCCCAACTAGGTGGAAAACTCTGGATACAACCTCCAGCCAATCTCAGCCGCCTGTGGATCTGTCTCGCCTCAGAACATTGGAGGCCTCTGACACTTGAACTACTGAAACACATATAATCGACGTGCATCCACTGCTACTGGGGTTGGTGGAAACAACTTACTAATGGGTAGTGGTGATGTTGGTACACCACCTGAAGGTGCCAATTCTATAAGAGGGTCGTACACTAAGGCCTCATCACTTAGTGGGCCGTCATCACAAACTCTACCTAGAACTTGGGAGGGATGTCTACATGGGGTAATCTTGAAAGAAAACAGATGCACCATGATCAATAAGTTATACCTGGTGATCTAACTCAAAGGAAACATGAGAAAACTTTTCAAAACACACGCAATCAGTGTTTTCGTGCAATGAGCTAGAAATTAGAATTCAGGGTCCTGGGGTATGGATAAGTCAGCCTCCACACCAACATTGTATTTCCCTAAAATAAATACAACACTCATAACACTTAAAACTATTGCTACATTTAAAAGATCAGAGTACTAGTTCTTCAATAGAACCGACTCCTATGATACCACTTTGTCATAACCTGTCCCTCAGGGCCCATGCTATTACTACCCCAAGCCCACTTCTCATAGGCTAGGGGCTGGAGAATAGCACCAGAAATGCATATATCTAAAAATGTGATGGCATTGCCTTTAAAACTACAAGCACAATGTCCAAGAACAAAGTCCAAGAAAATAGCAGGATACAAGCATGAAGTAAACTAGAAAGGAAAAGAGTGAGTACAGTAATTAAAGGGGCCAGAATACAAGCCCAACTAAAAATTACAAGTAAAACAGAAATATTTCACCTGTGATCATCATCCAGGGATCCAACCGGAAGGGTAGTTACAACTCACGATCAGTCATCTCTATGGCACGTCACATCAAATAGTCTACCTTTGAGCACCCTCCAGTCCTATCTCCCTCATCCTCGATCAAAGTTGTTCATTTTCTGTACATGACATAGTATGGTGCGGGCGTAGCCTGTGTAAGGGTTAGTGTAACAATACTTAGTAGGGAATCCCAGACCCCAAAGGACTCACAAAATCCAAAAAGGATAAACCACAAAGCAAGACCACAAACACAATCATGAAGCAATAGTCAACCTTATATAGGTATATTCCCATACATATAACTTTGTTATCAAATATACTCATCTCATTCATGAGTAAACAATAGGATCCAACCTTTTATACATTAGCACAACTATTCCATGAAGGAAGGAACACTATGAAGGTAACACCACAAGGGTAAGTACCAAAAAGGTAACATCGCAAGTAAAACACCACAAAGGTAATACAACGAAGAAAAGTACCACAAAGGTAAATACTCAGATAACTCTAGGTATAACATAATTACAAAATTAAAGATGATTAGACGTATCGCTAAATCATCTTACTTCATCAAGAAGCTTAACTATTAACCCACACAGGATTCCTATAAGGTAACCCACACAGGATTTGTAGAAGACAAACCACACAAGATTTGTTGAAGCTTACCCACATAGTATTTTTATATGTTTACCCACTCAAGATTTTTATAAGTTTACCCACACATGATATGTATAAGTTATTCATGTACAACCATCCACAGGGTTCCCCACACCATGTGAAATCTAGTTATGTAGAAACTGTTCCTCAAGTAATCGGTTATACCTCGACCAACACTAATATACAAAAATATGTAATTCAATGGACTTCCATGTTGTAAGGGTCCCAACGCAACAGGTGATACGTCAATCGGACACCCGGTCAGAATGTTATTAGCGTTTCAGTGTTGAGGGCCCGGTTGGATTCGGGTTTGATCCAACCTAGACCTATACAAACATTCTCTAATACTCAAGTGGAGTATACTAAAAGGACCATCCCAAAATTTCAGTGTTGCAGATGGTTCATCAAACGGATGGCTGGTTCTCAAGATATGGCCCTTTAAGTGTTTCTAGGTCTGGTCTGGCCCGATCAGACCGACCCGACCCAACCCAGTTCGGGCTGACCCTATGCAGGTCGGGTCCATCCTGGCTAGATGGGGCTATAGTGGGCTTGGCCCACTGGGCCGCCATCCACCCCAAACCACAGGGGGCGCGACTCATCCCGTAAATGGGTGGCCCGTCGCGCTTGGGAGCACGACACGTCCCGTAATGGGGTGGCCCGACCCGCATGGGAGAGCGGCAAGCTGGGCGCGCGACCTGCTGGCCAGGCAGCCCACTGGGTGTGCAACCCACTGTGCATGTGGCCCTGCCAAATGAGGTATAGCCCGCAGCAGGGTGTAGAATCCCACTATGGCGTGGCCCACCCTAGCCGCCACCCAGGGGAATGAACCCCAGTTTTCTCGAACGACCACAAGGGTCGTTCGGTCTTACCCATAGCAGCGGTGCCTTGTGGAAAATCCATGTGACATGCGGAACCCATTGTGGTGGGTCCTGCCTCCCAATATAGTCAGATTATGGCGACTACCATCTCCAGTGGTGTGCGACGGCGCGCCGCTCCGCCACCCATGCCCTACCGATTTTACGACTACCTCCTTTGGTCCGCCGCGGCTGACAAACCGTGGCCCGCGTCCTCTAGCAGCATGCTGGTCGTGGCGCCCTCCTCTTCTGTGGCTGACTGGTGTGCCAACAACCTCCTCCGACCACCACAGATGATGATCCACGACTGGTTCCTCCAACGGCAGGGGTGTTCCGCCTCCTCCCTCACAGACGGCTGGGGCTAGCTGCCGCCTTGGTTCCCACCGGTGCTGGTACCGCTCAACTAGAGGCCTTCTGTGGGTCACTAGGTGAGCTATGGTGGCCTTTTTTACTTTCGAAGGTTTCATTTAACTTCCCAGGATATCGCCATTTCTTCTAGCCCATCAAAATTGGGTTTTTTCCATCTCAAAGAATCTCCCGTGAAGAAAGCACAAATTAATCAAGATAGCGGAGGGACTGGCCCTTTTTCATTTGGCCTGCGCCCTCCACGTTAGCTTGATAGCAATAGGTTGAGGAGATTGAATCATACATACTTGAAATTAAACAAGTATAAATCCCTACCTAGTAAATCTATGGCATAACGTCCATGCTTGAAGGTGGGTCGGTGTTCTTCGTTCCTATAACAAGCTTCTAATGATGCCATTGGAATGACGATCTCCGACCTTGCATGGTGGATCTGTTCCCCACTGACGGGTTCTTCCAAAGATCTCTTCTCTAGATCTACTCTCCACCAATGATTTCAAAAAATCCACCAAGTGGAAAGAAGCACTTTAACTCATTAAAGGGGGTGGTTCATTAATTTTGAATTAATAAATACTATTAATTATAGGGATTAGTTTTTACACACTTTGTGTAACTGGGTATTTAATGCCCAACATTAAATGTCCAACCTCCGTCTTGTGGTCCCCCCAAAAAAAATTAAAAGAAGATATGGGAGGATTTTATTCTTAGAAAAATATATTTATTTTATTTTATCCTCCTTGAAAAATTGCAAAACCAACTTCTACTCTAGACCCACTATAATCGAGGTTAAACCTCCCTTAAGAAAATCCCGACACTACGAGTTCAACAGTGCCATAAGATTTATAATCAGAGCACTGGTTCAAAAGATATAAAACAATTCATGTGCATTTACTGAATGTACCTTAAAAAAAGTTTAGAAATTTATTCCAGGCACACTGGGCCTCGAAATCATGAACCATCAATTTTCCCAAACATGTAATAATTCCTTATAATTAAAAAAGATTAGATGGAAAATCCAGGTCTATACACAACCTCTTTAAAAAATAACCCTAGGAGATTGATTCATCATCATCTCACATTCATGTTTTCACAGAACTGAATCTCTACTACAATCAAATTTGATTGTATAGGAAAACTCAAACCTCAAAATCGAAGGTATGAAATTCAGAAATTTTTTAAGGAATCTCATTAGATCATTCATATGTTTCATATGATTTTTAGACTTTATCAACCCTTTCTCTTCTATATGTTGTAGAAGAACTCTTTTTTTCTCTAAATTGTATTCTGTGAATAAAATAGAGAACTTCCCTTTTTCATATTAATATAGAATTTAAACTCATTTATCTTTCGTAGTTCATCTTTTTGCTTGATTATTTTAATCCACAAAGCAACTACTTTTTTTTACCACATTGTGTATTATATTTGTGCCCACGAATTGAATAACAAATAGACATTTTAGGTATTTTTTTTCTATTTTTAAACTCTTATATTTTTTGAGGATTTTTATCTTATTTCAATTCATTAATAAATTTTTAAATAGAAATCATATATTCTATTTTTTATATGATTATGGAGTGCTACTAAGAATACCATGTTTATAAAATTATGAATATAAAAATACAATCGTGAGTATATTATTTTTTACATCATGTGTTTTTTTAAAAAGAATGTAAATATGGGAAGACATTTTTCTGCAAATAGGAATAAGTCGGGTCAGATGAATTGATTTCAGAAGAAAACATACATGTAGATGTATGAATTTTAATGAAGAAACATTTCATTACATTGAGTAAAATACAATATCCTTTAATTTTTATTTTTGTGAAATTCAAGATCATAGTACATGAAAGCATAAGACATTGCTCTAATGCACAAGAAATAATTTTCATGGGCTCAACCAAGTCTACTTTTAATGTATCATATATCATGGGGTCATACATCAAAAGAGTGGGGTGAGCATGATCCTAATAAGGGAATAATAAAGAAAGACATTTAACATGTTATAGGGAGGAATATTGATAAGGTCATGAGGTAAATAAATATTACATGATCAAGAGATCATGGGGAGTATAATAATAAGAAGAACATGAATCATAACATGGAAATGTGGCTATTAATTTTAATAGAGGCATTTATAAGAAAAACACTTTGATTTATCACCAATGTGTCATAAATGAAAATTATGAAGGTTATTCCCCAAGGTATTATAAAAAATGTCATATATAGAGATTAAATTATTTACCTAATGTGTTGGAGCCCCATCAGGGCCCTCACTTGGTATGTCATAATTATTGTGATCCATATAGATGAAAATAAATCATTTCATTAAAAAACCATCGAGAATAATGTACATGATTCTTATCAAAATCATTGAATAAAAAATTTCATTAATACACGATCATTACATAATTATTAACCCAAAAAAATTGAATGGGGGTTTCATTTATTTAAATACCCAAATCAATAAATCATTTTTACATATTGGTGAATACTCATGGATGTAGAAATGGTTTCGGTGTTCATAAAATGAAACAACATAGGATTTTATTAAGGAAAGGAGAAAATTTTGAGAAGTAAATTCTAAAAAATGATAGGTATAAAATATGGATTAAAAAAATAGTGAAATGGGAGAAAAAAAAGGACATACATTGCTAATAAAAATTTGGATGTACGGGAATGATAGAAGAGGCAAGAAAAGGGAGTAACATAACATTTAGAAGACATTTTCAAAAAGGGGTTATTAAATTGAAGAGAAAGGAATGTGAATTCTCTTAGGATAAACAGTTTCTCCTAAATCATGATTATTAGGACCTTGGGGGATTGAATAAACATTGGGGAGACTCATTGAGAAGAAACATTAACATAATTCCTTATTGGATGGATTGGGATTAAATGAGAGTTGTGAAATTGGTGGGTATTTATAGAAAAAGAACATGAGTTGTTTAATAATTTCCAAATATATGTCTTGTAAATCTAGTTTGTGGAATGTGAAAAAACACTATCTAACACATGTTTTCTTATTATATTTTTGGAAATTCCAATCAAATTTCATGATATTTTAACATGCTAGAACCTAATTTTCTTATCTTTGGACATGGTAAGTTAACTATTCCACAAAATAAAACTTTTAAAATCAAAATTTAAATTATAGACTTTGGAATGTCGCTTATATGATGGGAAATTGATTAAAATCCATTAAAATACACAATATCAATGAAATAAAATATTCTAGTTCATGTATTTTTTTAATTAATTATTATATAATTATGACATAAATATGTTTGAAAAAAACATACTCAAAACCCAGAAGTGTATTTTTTCTATTAATAGAAAAATAAAGTATGTTAGAAAATTATCCGAAATTAAAAATGACCTAATATATATGTGTTGATTTCAAATAAAATATTTATTTTTAAATATAATTTTCTAAATAATATAATTTTAACTTTTATTTTTAAACACCTTTATTTATTGAAAAATAGTAGGTTTGAAGACATTGTTAATTTTTTAACAATTATAAAAATATCATAGGACATCATAAATCATTTTATTAATTATATTTATGTAAGAGTATTTTTTAATGACTGTATTATTAAAATAAATATTATTTATAATGCCTTAGTTTATAATAAAATTTTATTCCTTTTCTAAAAACTTAAATTATGTTTTTTTTCTTTTAGAAATTCAATTTTTCATATTATTCTTAATTAGAAATATAATTTATTAAGAAAAATAATTATTTAATAGAAATAAAAGTTCTATTTATGGAAAAGAATGATAGTTTATGTAAATAAGTCCAGAACTCATGACCCATTTTAACAATAATATATTCCCTAAGGGTAAGGTGTTCAAAAATGGTAGTTTTATGGGGTATGTCAACAAAAATTGACTAAGTTGAAATCTCTAATAACTTAAACATATATCATTGGAGATTTCATTAAATATTATATTATTTAATCTTGACTTAGGACTGGTCAAGGGTTAACCCCTGGTAATTCTATGTCACTCCCACAAAGGGCCTTTAAACAGAATGAATCTACTTGTTAATTTCAGCATTTATCCATTATTCATCAGTTATACCTTTTCATTACTACTTATAAAGACTAAATATAATGGTAAAATTATCACCCACGGTTATAGTTGAAAATTGCCAAATTGACCAATGAATTTATTGACAAATGGTTATATCTGACCAATGATTATATAATGGTCAAATCTCAATGGTCACATTGCCCCTATAAATACCACATCATTTTTCAATCTAAATTATATATAATTCAACATTATGTTAAATTTTAATTTTCTTAGGATTTTTATTTTTTAAATATATTACTTTATTTATATAGTGTTTTCCATGGGGGTTATGATTCTTACACTTTGGGGAGATTAATATTTTCCAATTTTATGTTTTTCTATTTTATATTTTCATCCAATTGTAAAATTTTCCATTTAAATTGTTTTCATATATGAAAAATGTACATGTATTTATTAACGAGGTAATGTTTTATGGTTTATTTATATTATTCATTTCAATACTATTATAAAACCAAAAATTTATCAATAAAAAAATATAATTTAAAAATCCTAGTTCGTTACATTATTCCTCTCTTTATAAATATTGTCACTTAAATTTAGAATCATATTCTCTATTTAGAATATGTGATAAATATTTTTTTTCATTTATTCCTTTGGTTCCCATGTTTCCTATTTATAACTATGGTTCATCCACAAAACATAAAAAAGGTTGGTAGTATTATTGTGGAGAACTTTGTCTCTACGATCAAATATCCCCACCAATTTCCCCTTATAAGTGAGTTCATGTTTCAGTTGTTGTACCTTTAGATTCAGTACAAGTGAGGGATTTGGATTTTAAATCGAAATAGTAGATTTGGAGACTACATTATAAATATGATCAAGATTTTGTGGATGTTCTAGCTGATAGGCCTATGCTCCTATGCGATTATGGATTTTAATGTGGCTAATGTACCTAGGGATAGATTCCATTTATTTTTGAAATGAATAACTATCTTCTATGGTGATATCTGAAGGGAATCAATTACTCCAACATGACACTCCACGTCCCATTGAATGATTTCAACATTGATATTCTACAAATTATGAGAAACTTCTATATGATATTATATGGAATGAACCATTTATTTAATCTCTTTAATAGGTTCAGGCCCATGTAGCTTCCTCTCACCAACTTCATCCCAAAAAGTGTGAGTTCTAAATCACTTTCCAAAAAGAGATTCATATGGTGCCATTTGAAAAGTAGATTAGGATATATTATTATATGAGAACACAAAAAATTGGAGGTGGTGATCCCATCCACCTTTGAATTCCATTGATCATTTTTATATAATGTATGTGACTGTCTAAAAAGTATTTTTAGATTGTTAAGTACATTAGGGGTGATATTATAACATACCGTATCTTTAATACATATTGATTCATGATTTATTACATAGAAATAAAAAAATAAACACAAATATCAAGAAGTCTAGTTTTATTTGGAATTAGGTACTTTAAATAATAACTTAATTCAGGGAATAAATCATATTTATTGCAAAATTCCACAACATGATCATATTATTCCTTCATAATTAACCATGCCTAGGATTAAATAGGGACATACATAACAAATGGGTGATCTATAAAGAATAAAAAGGTAATAAAAATGGAATAACATGAATATAGTAATACATATTAGACAATCAGAATATAATTGGGAAATAAAAGGAATGAAATCATAAATATGAACAATGAGGCATGTTATAGGATGATAACATAAAGCAATCTTGGGAAATGTGGAAATAACATATAATGCGACAACATAAACATAGATTAAGGATAACTTCCCAGACATCATGACGAAATAAACCATATTATGGATTAGGTTCACTCTCTAATCCTTTTTATTTCTTCTCATTATACTAAAATATTACCTAATGCATTGGGGTGCTATATAATTTTGGGTGCACCCATCACATTCATTTCATTCGAATACTTATGTGTGCCACATATATCACACAACATGGATTCATTCATAATTATATTATATTATATAATCATGTAGTGTAAAATAAACACATATAAGTCCCTAATAAAAAAATTATAGGTTCATAATGGTGGAAAATATATATTAGAAATGACTACGGGTATTCACTATACAATTATTTATCATAGAAAATCACAGTGGAATTTCGACAGCATAAAGGGGCGTATAATTTCTCATGGAAGGGATTAATGAGATTTAAAGGGATATATCATCATTTATGAACCATAGTGTACGTATGGGGGATATATAAGATCATATCCCAATATTAGGAATTAGAGAAAAATGGAATAAGATAAAGAAGATACTTGAATAAAGAGGAGAAAAAAAGAACCCTTACCTGGATATTTTCATATCAAATTCTTTGAATAATCTTCTTTAGAGCTTTGATTAACCCTAGAAGAACTATTGATAGGTGAATGAATAGTATAAATGTTCTCCAAGAAATTTTATTGAAGAGAAATGGGAACTTTGGTGGGTCTATATTGGAAATGAGGGGGGGGGGGTTACTTTATCATTTATTAAAAATACTTTTTTGACTCAATATAATAAAATAACCAAAACCACAAACATTCCCACGATTTTATATATAGTTTCTTTGAAATAGTGGTGTTATTAATTATTTTTAATGTAAAAGGGTAGAAATTATTAAAATATCACTCCTTATAATTTGGAGGTGGGACATATCTTAAATAAATGATTTTAAAATTATAGAATGTATTATTGGTTTTGGAGGGATCAAAAAGGATTTATAAAATTAATAAAATAAAAATAAGATAAAATTATTTTAAAGGTAAAAACATTTTTTTCAATTGATACCATTTATAGTATTTGTTACATAATTTTAGGGTCATTGTGATGTCATAATACACACTGTATATTTTTTTACAGAATTTAATTTCTACCTAAAAATTTTATTTTCTCAAAACAATATGAAAAATTCACCATCATATATTATAAAAATTTTGATTTAAAAAATAATATTCATTTTATAATAATAACTTTCTAAATTTTTGTATTTTCAGTATTAATATAATAATTGATTATATTTAGGAATTTCTGGATTTTTTATAATAATTGTTTTTAAATCCTTAGAAATATTAAATTTGACTTCATAAAAATTATATAATAATTTATATTTTATGAAAATATATTTAATAATAATATTTTACTGAAAGGTTATTTATTTCAAATATCCTTAATTCATCCAAGTAAACGACTTAATTGAAATATAATACAAATTAATAATATTTTTATTTTATTAAATTTAAAATCATTTATAAAGTAATGATAAGAATAAAATATGAACATTATTATTTTCAAAATACAATATTCATATTCATATTATTATAGACTTGATACATTTCCCTTTAATTCACAAGAAAACACAACAAGGGAAAGATGTGCGACGATGAGACAATCATGATGTTGCATGAAGTACATGGTTTTGGTTGTGATCTCGATGAGATTGAACTTATGATATAAAAAGTTTACATCATGCACACATTGTTGGATCTAAACTTAGAAATAGTCATGTTAAAATAATTGTTTTGATATGTCCCTCATATGCTTTTATAAATAGGCTTCAACGGGTATGATGTTTTTGGTTTTGGCGACCACATCTTTTATCCATGTCAATTAGATTTGTAAAATCCCTCTACTTGTACTAATCATTTGTTCATTATTCAAGGGATGCATTATTAATTGTAATGATATTTTAAATTCAGTAGGATATAATAAAACCACAGACATGTATTTTTTCTATAAACATAAGACATAATATGAAATTTAATTGAAATAATTAGGGGAATTTTATTTATAAATGTTTGGGTTGTTACAATATTCCCACCTTCAGAAATTTTCCCATAAAATTATTATTAAAAAAATAAAATAGATTAGAGTAGTTATATTTCATCACTTCCTCTTATTCCCACATAACATGTTCAAACTCGTGGATTCTCCACAATACCTTTTCCTGGTTTATTTTCTTATTCTGAATAACATTGTCTCTACGGTCTACGATCTTAACCTGCTGCTCCTCATAGGAAAGGTCATTGTATAGTGGTACCACGTATGTATTGTGTACATGTAAGGGGTCTGGTATCTACTTCCTCAATAGGGATACACGGAATACATCATTTATCAATGAAATTTTAGGATGGAGTACTAGTCGATAGGCTATCCCTCTGATGCAATAAATTATCTCATAGAGGACAATAAATCATAGACTAAAGATTCATTTCTACTTATATTCCTTGATTTTATTCCATATATATCTTCACAAGAGTACCATGATTCCAACATCAAACTCTAGGCCTTCATGATGATTGTCAAAATTTCTCTTTTTATTAGCATTGAGCATCTTTGATGTGATGTTGACTGGTCTTGAGTTTTCCTAGCATTTATTCAACCATTTTTGGACCAAGAAGTTTCTGTTCCCCAGCTTCATCCCAACAAACAGTTGTTCTACACCTTTTACCATAAAGGGATTTATATGGGCCTAGTTGTATTCTTGAGTGAAAACTATTATTGTATGAGAAGTTGAGTAGGGGAAGATGTTCATCATATCCTCCTTTAAAAGATATTAAGAATACTCTCAACATGTAATTGAGTGTCCAAATAGTCTACTTGGATTGGCCATCAGTTTAAGGGTGATAATTCATGCCGATGTTTACTTAATTATTTATATCATGTTGGATAATATTTTAGAATGTGGATGTAAATCTTGGTTCTCAATGATATTCAATCAATAGTGGGGTCCTGTGTAGCCACGCATCTTCTCTAATGTATATCATTGAATTTTGATCAAGTGATTGGTTGTATCAAATTACATTAAAGTGATAAATCTCCATAATAATATCCAAAACAACCCGTATATCATTATTTATTCTTCATTTCATTCAGAAGACCAGTAAGAAAGTCCATGATTATATTTTCACATTCCATGTATGTATGAATAATAGTTTCATAATCCCTTGGATATTTTCATTTACTCCTTAACATGTTGAAAAATAAGATACCATGATGTAAATTTAATGATATACTTATTCATACTATACCATTAATATTTCTCTATGAGATATTGACACATTTTCTTATTCCAATATATATAGATAATATTTATCTATGTTCATCATCCAATATAACCTTCTTTAATCCAAGATTTTATGGTACACATAGTCGTGAAGAAAATATTACAACTCCTTCTTCATTTACATTGAACTCTTTAGATTTACCATTCCTTATAGTTTCCAATTTATTTTGAATTCTAAAATAATCAATTTCATAATACATTATTATCTCTTTAATGGATTGTTGATCAATAATATGTGAAAGGATTTATGGTTTTCCTTCATTTATGATTCTCATGTCCATCCTTCTTAAATATAATATGATCAGATCCTTCTCAATTCTCTAAAAGATAAACTTTCTAGATCAATTATATTTAGAGAATTTCACACATTATATTATTTCCCAATATGGTAGTGGATTGGGCATTCATATTCAATTATCAGCTCTGAAAATCCTTACTTGGGAATATTCCTCTCTTTTTGTGTGAATATATACATTAGGATTTTGTGATCCTTATATATTTCATAGTTCACACGAAATAGATATTTTCATATTATTTTCAAAATGAAGATCACTGAATCCAACTCTAGATCTTGTTTTGAGTGGATCTTATAATGACCCATACTTTACATACATGGTTATTACTCCAAAATTGAAGTACACTTATTACATCATATAACAAAACCATGAAAGGATCGTATAGGTATAGTGTCTTTAGAAACTGGGAAACCTAAATAACTGGTTCATAAATCATATACGTTGTCTCCCATTTATTTCATCATATCTAGAGTCCCTTTTGGCATATCTTACTTAATATCCTTCTTCCTGACCTGGGGAAAAGAAAACATACAAAAGGGTGAGCTCAAATTCTCAGTAAGGGTAAACAAAAGAAATATCAAACATATCATATTTATAAGAACATAACATTTTGAAAATCTTATCCTACAAAATACATAAAAACATGGGATAAATCATTGAAGTAAAATGTAATTCAAATAATCATAACTTAAAACATGAAGCTTTGTGGCATACACACATAATCATAGAAAATCATTTCTTAGTAGTCAAGACTCATTTACAAGACTATCTTTGCGAACAAAGTCTATTTCTGAACCGAGTTCACTCCTCGTTTCAGTCCTGTTTCACTGAACTGGTTTAACCTGCTGTTCCAGCCATGTATATCTCATGAGATATAAATTTTTACCCAATGCATTGGAGGGATATATAGGTCCCTCCCATCTCATAATTATACCATTCTTATGTGTTCCACAAAATCATAAACCATACATCATAGCATAACCCATGTAATAAAAATGGGATTCTTAAACATTATGCTATCATAACACCATCCATATAAGATAGAAGCAAATCATAAAAATAATTCCATCATAACATAATCAAAACAATGTAAAAATAGGGATAAAAACAGAATCTTATATTATCTTAGATGGTAAATAATTTTGATAAAATGCTTGAACTCCATTCTTGAGGAAAATATCCTTTCTACTTCAAAAACATTTTTCCTCTATTAACATTTCATAGAATTTTATACTAAAATATGTTGATTAAAAATAAACTTGAAAACTTGTAAAGGAAGCTTCATGGAAATAATGTTTTATGAAATCATAAAATCCATTCATGCCGTATAAGTTAAAAGAAACATTCTTCTCGTACGTTGGCCAGAAAAGTCAAAAAGTACCTCGTTCGAAAAATTACAAAAGATTCCTTTCATATATTTTACTAAAAACTCAACGAAGGATAAAATTGGATTTAAACAATTTTAGGAGGATATAAATAATATTACATATTGAGAAAACATGGATGTGGATGATAAATATTCCCCAGTAAATTCTGAAGTATAAACAATCTCGGATAAAAATTGAGATTGCGAGATTTTCCATTACCTTAGGTCCAATTTTCTTCGTAAGTGTACAAAACTCCTGTATAATGATTGAAATAATGTAATTAACTTATTACAGAATCATACTTATTGTTATGATATCATAAATGGTCATATTCTTAGCTTATTATTAGTAATATTTCATTTCTACTTGTTATTCGGGTGTTTATTACTTTTTGTTCTTATGCGTGTTTTGTCGAATAAATTCTTATTCCTCTCTTTAGGTTATAGATAACTCATTTAAATAATGGTATAAGTGTACTTTATATCATATTTATTCATTCAATTCATTTATATAATCATTATGCAATGAAGATCATGTAGAACGAGTCGCATCACATTGTGGGAACGATATTCCGTACATACGTACGAGCTATGATATTATTCCCATGATTGTGGAATTGTATTGGAGTGTTTGTATACTATTTCATAATAAATAACACTTTAAAATAATAATATATAGTTTTTTATTTTCACCATTATACCATCCAAGTATGGTGGTGGTGGAAAATAGATTACACCACGACATGTAGACGGTATTCCTTACGTACGCACGCACGATGATTTCGTTTTCCGTAGGATAGATAGATGGTAAAATAGGGTTGTTTCATACTTATAATAACATATCAGTATATGAGTGCTACTGATGTTATTACTTCATAATGAAACAACTAAACAAGAAGAAGTGGAAGAAGAAATAAAGTTGAAAGAATGGGTAACGGACATTACCACTTATTTGAAGCACCTCTTGGAGACCTCCTCTTAGGCCACTAAAATTGGTCTTTGAAGAAGACCAGGACCTCTAGGATTCTTCTAGGGGAGTGGAGAATAGAATTTGGTAGGGGTTTTCCGATCATGAAGGCTCAAATTTGTGTGAGTACGAGAGGGAGGAGGTGCCCTTTTATAAGGGAGGAGAGGGGCACCTTAGGAAAAACTAAAAATATTATTTTATTATAATGTCATATTTTGTTTTTAATAGCTACAAATTGATTTATTTCGAGCTAAGGTTGGTATGGGTATAAATACTCTCATAAAATACAATTTAGACAAGTTTAGAGGTCTATTTTAACCTTATCATTTAGATTTAACTTTAACTTAGATAATTTAACTTTTACCGCGTCTTCTTGTTTTCTTACACTATTCGGTTAATAAAATTAATATAAAAAGTCAAACGAACCCCAAGTTGATTATTATCAATATATATAACCTTATCTAATTAATTTGGTAGATCCTTAGATCTTTTGGAATAAAATAACAATTAATAATATAATATTTTATTAAAAAACTATTTTATGTCAATTTTGACACTAATTGGTAATTGATTTTTGTGAAAATCATAACAGAATGATTAGTTCTAAAAAAGTTAAATAAATCAATACTAAGATGTCATATTAACATCGAAAAATATTGGAATTCATAAAAAGTCTCAAATTACATTTATTGGGGTATTTATAACATCAATTTTGTCAATATTTCATTAATAAGATAATTACTGCATCATAATTGTGTCATAAATAAATTAAATTATTTAATGTCTAAAAATTAAAAATAAAATACCATTATGTAGGAAATAGTTTTATATTTCTAATTAATATTTATAGTCGAATTTATCTTATGTATAACCCTATATTAAAATGATTTACTTATTGGACTTTGATTTTAACTATTTTAATCCTTCTTTAAATAAATTAATATTAAATGTCATAATCTATTCCAAGTGGGCCTAAATGGTCATCTTTTATTCCTAAGGTTGTTTTTGTTCTAACTACACTTATCCAATATATTTATGACATGTTTTAGGGTAATAATAATATCATTTTTACCCTTAATTACCCTATTTACTTTTAACCGTGGTAAATAAAAGTAAAAAGTTACTATTTGCCAAAAATTATTTTCATCTCATTGAACCACATATTACATACTGAAATCAACCGTGTCTCTCGGATTTTTGAAATTTCATTCAAAAAAGCGATAAAATTATGTTTTATGTAAATTTCCAAATTCTCATATGAGGTGGGTAAAAGACGGTCAAAAGTTCAATGAAATTTTTATATATCTAAATTTTTTTTAAAATTACTCCAATGAATTTCATTGAACTTAAATATATATTATTTATCAATTTTGACCAAAAATAAATTTAAATAAAATTAATAATTATTTAAATAAAAAGTCGTTTTATAAATAGTAACCCAATGTTTTCACTATTCATCAAAAATAGAATTTTTTAGAAAAATACCAAAATTTCACCCTAGGCTAATTTTGATATTATGAAACAAAAAATGAAGTCCATTTTGAAAAATAAAAATTTACAAAATTTCAAAAAGTGGGTATTACTATTCATAACAGCTAGTTTTAATAATATTTTAATAGTATATCGTTGTTTAGTGAAACTCAGTATTGCGTACGACGCAAGCTATCGAGGAAGGCCGTGATTGCATGTAAAGAAAGCCAAGATAGTTTTGTGTGTAGTGAAAAATTCTTTGATGATGTATAAAAACAAAATATTTTTCTTAAAAGTCTTGGGTGTTACATTCTACCCCCCTTAAAATGAATTTCTCCCTCGAAATTCGTCACTTCATTACAAACAGATGAGGATACCTCTCCCTCATCATATCCTCGAGTTCCCATGCAGCTTCTTTTAATTGTTGGTTCCTCCATAAAACTTTCACCAAGCGAGTGGTCTTGTTCCGTAGGAATTTTTCTCTATGACCCAGAATCTCTATCGGTTGTTCTTCATAAGAAAGATCTTGCTCCAGCGGTATAACTTCTGAGATGAGTACATGTGAAGGATCAGGTATTTACTTTCTCAGCAGAGATACATGGAACACATCATGAACTTGAGATAGATTAGGTGGAAGTGCTAATCGGTAATCTACCTTCACAACATGATCCAGAATTTCAAAAGGACCGATATATCTGGGGCTCAACTTTCCCTTCTTTACAAATCTCATTACTCTCTTCCATGGAGATATTTGTAAGAACACTTTTCCACCAACATCAAACTCTTGGTCTTTACTTCGGTTGTCGGCATAACTTTTTTGTCGACTCTGAACTGCTCTTATGTGTTGTTGAATAGATCAGACCTTTTCTACCATCTCATCAACAAGATAAGGTCCTAATAACTTTCTTTCCCCAACTCCATCCCAGCAAGTTGGAGTCCTACATTTCTTTCCATAGAGAGCTTCATAAGGAGCCATCTGAATACTGGAGTGAAAGCTATTATTATAAAAAAAATCTATCAAATGTAGGTGTTGATCCCAACCACCTTTGAAATCTATAGAGCAAGCTCTCAACATATCTTCAAGGGTTTAAATTGTCCTCTCAGACTGACCGTCTTTCTGAGGATGATAAGCATTGCTGAAACTCAACTCTGTATCCAGAGTATGCTGAAGATTTCACCAAAACATCGAGGTAAATATTTGATCCCGATCAGATATAATGGAAAGTAGTACTCCATCCAATCTTACCACTTCCTTCACATATATCCTGGCATGCTAATCGATAGAGAAATCCTCTCTAATAGCGATGAAGTGTGCCGACTTTTTAAGACGATCGACTATGACCCAGATAGCATTATTTCCTTTGGATGTTTTAGGAAGTCCAGTGACCAAGTCCCTAGTGATGTTTTCCCATTGCCATTCTGGTATGGGTAATGGTTGTAACATCCCCTTAGACTTCTGTCTCTCAGCTTTAACATGCTGACAAACCAAGCATCGAGAGTCATATTCAGCAACATCTCGTTTCATGCCATCCCACCAGAGTACTCTTTCAGGTCCCTATACATATTCGTGCTTCCAAGATGAATAGAGAATGAAGACATATGAGCCTCATCCAAAAAATCCTTCTTTAATTATGGGATTGGAGGAACACAAACCCGATTCCTGAATCTTATTATCCCATGACAATCAAGGTTGAATTCATGAACATTTCTCAACTTCTTTTGTAACTATACATCTTCTTTTTGTGCCTCTTTAATCTTCACTTGTATATATGGTTGAACATTCATTTGAGAAAGATAATATTTTTCCCCTTAAATTATAATTACAAGACCCATCTTTTGTAAATCCATAAATATTGGATCTTTTGTGATCCTGATCATGGATAAGCTAGCATGGTATTGTTGACTTAATGTGCCTGCTACCTTGTTTGCTTTCCCAGGGTGGTAATGAATTGATCAGTCATAATCCTTAATCAGCTCCAACCATATTTTTTGACGCATATTCAGATCCCTTTGTGTGAAAATATACTTTAAACTTTTATGGTCAGTATAAATATCACACCTTTCACCATAAATGTAATGCCTCCAAATCTTTAATGCAAAGATTCCCACAGCTAACTCTAAATCATGAGTTGGGTAATTTTGATCATGTATTTTCAACTAGCATGAGGCATAAGCTATCACCATATCATTTTGCATGAGAACACACCCCAGTCCCTTCTTGGATGCATCACTGTAGATCAAAAACCTTTCTCCACTGCAAGGTAGTGTGAGCACAGGGGCACTGGCTAACCTTATTTTTAGCTCTTTGAAATTCTCTTCACATTCCTCCATCCAAGCAAACTTAACTCCTTTCTGAGTCAACTTGGTGAGTGGGTTAGATAACCTTGGAAAATATTTCACAAAAATGTCGGTAATATCAAGACAAACCAAGAAAACTTCAGATCTCAGTTACTGTTGTAGGTCTCGACCATCTTTTGATATCCTCTGTTTTTGCTGGTTTCACATATATCACCTCTTTTGAGATTATGTGACCCAAAAATGAAACTTTTTGAAGCCAAAATTAACACTTGGTAAATTTGGCATAAAGCTTCTCCTTTCTCGGGGTCTTCAATATAATTATCAAGTGATCTTCATGTTCTTCCTTACTTTTTGAATAGACAAGAATATCATATATAAATACTACCACAAACTGATCAAGATAGTCACTAAAGACTCTATTCATCAGATCCATGAAGATAACAGGGGCGTTAGTAAGACCAAATGGCATCACTATAAATTCATAGTCTCCATACATTGTATGGAAATCAGTCTTTGTTATATCCTCCCTTTTGACCATTAATTGATGATACTCTGAATGAAGATCAATCTAGGAAAAGTATTGAGCTCCGCGTAGTTGGTCAAATAAGTCATCAATGCATGGGAGAGGATATTTTTTCTTAATAGTGATCTTGTTAAGTTCTCGATAATCAATGCAGAGTCTCATTGATCCATCTTTCTTCATAACAAACAGAACAGGTGCTCCCCAAGGTGATGCACTAGGGCTTATTAATCCTTTATCAAGATTGTCTTGGAGTTAGTTCTCCAATACCTGCAACTCAATTGGGTCCATTCTATAAGCTGTCTTTGAAATAGGCAAAGCACCCAGTACGAGTTCTATTGAAAACTCAACTTCACGATTTGGTGGAAGACCTGGCAATTCCCCCAGAAAGACATCGTCAAACTCCCATAAAATGGGCATATTCTTAATAGGGAGTTTCTCAATAAACATTTGAGATAAATAACCTTCATTTAGTGGAATCAAGACCCATAAGATGGAAGAAATTTCCACGGGAAGGTTATTTTCATACTTGCATCGATAGACGATCATAGAGTGATCTGGAATATGAAATGTGACTTCCTTTCTTTGGCAATTGATATGAGCTCCATATAGAGAAATACAATCCATGCCAATAATCACATCAAATTCCACTATTGGAAAGATCACAAGATTTGCAGGAAGCACTTTCCCACAAACATCAATCGGAGAAGAATTATAAACTTTTTATGCGACTGTTGTGCCATTAGGGGTTGTCATAGCTAACTGAACATCTAATTGTTGAGGTACTATAGTGATACCCTTAGAAAATTATTCATAAATAAAAGAGTGGGTGGATCCAGAATCAAATAAAACATTTGCTACTTTAGATTGGATGGTAAATGTACCTTTCACTACTTCGTTATCGTACTTCACATCACTGATAGAAATTGCATGTGACTTTCCTTTGTCTTTAGCCTTAAGAGTTTTTTGACGTCGATCATCATCAACAACCCTTGGATTAGGGCATTTATTGGAATAATTCCCCATTTCCTTGCACGTGTAACATTTCAGTGTAGGAGGTGCGCTCTTTGTAGCCTTTTCTTTGTTCGCATCACTAGACATCTTCATCCCATCATTGCGGCATTCAAATTCCTGATGACCTTCCATTCCACATTTGAAACATTATTTGTCCCATTAAGAAAACTCCCTCCATGTTTCTTTCCACACTTTGAGCATAAGGGAAAACTCATCTTCTTTTTTGTGTTCTCTTTATATTTTCCTTTGAATTCCATTTTCCTCTTTTTATCAGACCCATATGACTGATGGGATACTCCAATCTCCATCTCAACCTTGAGAGCACATCGAACGATTTCCTCATATCCATTGAAGTCCATTATGGATAATGCCCTTCGAAGACTTGGTTTTAAGCCACTAAAGAATCGATCGATCTTACTCTCAGGATAGATAAAAATACCAGAAGTGTACTTCGCAGGTCTTGTAAAATTTTCTTCATAGGTACCAACAGATTCATTATCCTTTTTCTTCATTTCAAGAAACTCCTTCTCCATATTTGTTTGGAGAATACGAGGGAAGTACTTATTGAAAAATAAGTTCTTGAACTCGTCCCATTCCATGGACTCAATTTCATCCCTTTGACTCGTATTCTTAATAATATTCCACCATTGGTCAGCATCACCTTTCAAATGATAAACTGCTAAGATGACTTTATCATGTTCAGAACATTGAAGAACTGAAAATATCTTTTTAGTAGTACTGATCCATTGTTCAGTAACTAATGGATCAGTAGACCCGCTGAATGAAGGAGGGCACTGCCTCATGAAGGATTCAACAGAATGTTTCTCCTTCCATTTATTGTTTGGAAGTCCTGCGTGATTCATAGCTTGAGAATGTTGTGTGATCATGGCTACAAGATTTTTTATTCCAGCTCCAATAACGTTTGGTTGCTTAGGGGTACAATCATTTCATTTCCCATCGCATTCTGCATTAACACGGTTCCTTCGGGTTCCATTCATTGACTAAAACCAAGAAGAATAGTGTGAGAAACACTAATTATAATAGGAAAACCACATAATAAAGAATAAAATTCCACACTTAAGGTCTTATCATAGGTTATTCATGGCCATTTCCAAAACACTAAGATTGTGTTCTATGCTTAGACTTATCCTTAGGGTTCTTACTAAGGCTTTCACGTCCAAGTTTCCAAAGGTTGACTATACCTTTCCTCTGATACCAAATATAACGACCCATACTTTACATACATGGTTATTACTTAAAAATTTATGTACACTTATTACATCATATAACAAAACCATGAAAAGACCGTATAGGTATAATGTCTTTAGAAACTGGGAAACATAAACAACTGGTTAATAAATCATTTATGTTGTCTCCCATTTATTTCATCATATGTAGAGTCCCTTTTTTGAATATCCTACTTAATATCCTTATTCCTGAGCTGGGGAAAAGAAAACACACAAAAGGGTGAGCTCAAATTCTAGGTAAGGTTAATCAAAAAGAAATATCAAACATATCATATTTATAAGAACATAACATTTTGAAAATCTTATCCTGCAAAAGAGATCATAACATGGGATAAATCATAGAAGTGAAATGTAATTACAATAATCATAACATAAAACATGAAGCTTTGTGGCATACACACATAATCATAGAAAATCATTTCTTAGTAGTAAAGACTCATTTCCAAGTCTATCATAGCAGGAAAATTCCATTTCGGAACCGAGTTCACTCCTCGTTTTAGTCCTGTTTTACTGAACTGGTTTAACCTGCCGTTCCAGCCATGTATATCTCTTGAGAAATAAATCTTTGTCCAATGAATTGGAGAGAGATATAGGTCCCACCCATATCATAATTATACTATTCTTATGTGTGCCACAAAATCATAAACCATACATCATAGCACAACCCATGTAATAAAAATGACATTCTTAAACATCATGCCATCATAACACCATCCATATAAGATAGAAGGACATCATAAAAATAATTCCATCATAACATAATAAAAAGAATGTAAAAATAGGTATAGAAACAGAATCCTAAATTATCTTAGATGGAAAATAATTTTGATAAAATTCTTGAACTCCATTCTTGAGGAAAATATCCTTTTACTTCAAAAACATTTTTCCTTTATTAACATGTCATACAATTTTAAAATAAAATAATTTGATTAAAAATAAACTTGAAAACTTGTAAAGGAAGCATCATGGAAATAATGTTTTATGAAATCATAAAATCCATTAATGCCGTATAAGTTAAAAAACATTCTTCTCGTAATTTGGCCAGAAAAGTTTAAAAGTACCTCATACAAAAAACAATAAAAGTATCCTTCCATATCTTTGACTAAAAACTCACCGTAGGGTAAAATTGGATTTAAAGAATTGTAGGAGGATATAAATAATATTACATATTGAGGAAACATGGATGTCGATGATAAATATTTCCCAGTAAATTATGAAGTATAAACAATCTCGTATAAAAATTGAGATTGCGGGATTTTCCTTTACCATATGTGTGATTTTCTTCGTAAGTGTCTGAAACTCTTGTATAATGATTTAAATAATTTCATTTACTTATTCCAGAATCATACATATTGTTATGATATCATATATGGTTATATTATTAGCTTTGTATTAGTAATATTTAATTGCTACTTTTTATTCGTGTGTTTATTACTTTTTGTTCTTATGCGTGTTTTGTCAAATAAATTCTTATTCTTCTCTTTAAGTTATAAATACCTCATTTCTAGAATGGTATTAGTGTACTATATAACATACTTATTAATTCAATTCATTTATATAACCTTTATGCAATGAAGATCATGTAGTACGAGTCGCATCACATCGTGGAGACGGTATTCCGTACGTACGCACGAGCGATGATATCGTTCCCATGATCGTGGAATTGTATTGGAGTGCATGTATACTATTTCAGAATCAATACCACTTTACAATTATCATATATTGTTATTTATTTTCACCATTATACAGATCCAAGTAAGGTGGTGGTGGAAAATAGATTACACCACGGCGTGGAGACGGTATTCCGTACGTACGCACACGCGATGATTTTGTTTTCTGTATGATGGATAGATAGTGAAATAGGGTTGTTTCATACATATAATAACATATCAATATATGAGTGATACTGATGTTATTCCTTCATAATGAAATAACTGAAGAAGAAGAAGTGGAAGAAGAAATAAAGATGAAAGAATCTGTAACAGACATTATCTCTTCTTTGAAGCACCTCTTTGAGACCTCCTCTTAGGGCGCTAAAATTGGTCTTTGAAGAATACTGGGACCTCTAGGATGATTCTGGGGGAGTGGAAAAGAGAATTTGGCAGGGGTTGGCTGAGATTGAAGACTCAAATTGGTGTGAGGAGGAGAGGGAGGAGGTGACCTTTTATAAGGGAGGAGAGGGGCACCTTAGGAAAAACTAAAAATATTATTTTATTATAAAGTCATATTCGGTTTTTAATAGCTCCAAATTGATATATTTTGAAGCTAAGGTAGGTATGGGCCTAAATCATCTCATCAAATAGAATCTAGACAAGTTTAGGGTTCTATTTTAACCATATCATTTAGATTTAACTTTAAGTTAGTTAATTTAACTTTTACAGTGTCTTCTTGTTTTCTTACACTATAAGGTTAATAAACTTACTATAGAAGGTCCCAAGAACCCCGAGTTGTTTATTATTAATATATATAACCTTATATAAGTCATTTTTTAGATACATAGATATTTTGAAATAAAATAACAATTAATAATATAATATGTTTTTTAAAAACTATTTTATGTCAATTTTGACACAATTTGGTAATTGATTTTTGTGAAAATCATAACAGTAGGATTAGTTCGAAAAACATTAATTAAATCAATAATAACATGTCATAATAACATATAAAATTACTGGAATTCATAAAAAGTCTCAAATTACATTTATATGGGTATTTATAACATCAATTATGTCAATATTTCATTAATAAGATAATTACTGCATCATCATTGTGCCATGAATAAATTAAATTATTTAATGTATAAAAATTACAAATAAAATACAATTATGTAGGAAATATTTTTATCTTTCTAATTAATATTTATATTCGAATTTAGCTTATGTATATCCCTATTTTAAAATGATTTACTTATTAAAAATTGATTTTAACTATTTTAACCCTTCTTTAAATAAATTAATATTAAATGTCCTAATCTAATCCAAGTGGGCCTAAATGGTAATATGTTATTCCTAAGGTCGTTTTTGGTCGAATAACACTTATCCAATAGAATAAGGACATGTTTTAGGGTAATAATAGTATCATGTTTACCCTTAATTACCCTATTTACTTTTAACTGTGGTAAATACAAGTAAAAAGTTACAATTCACCAAAAATTATTTTCATCTCATTGAGCCACATTTTAGTTACTAACATCAACCGTGTCTCTCGGATTTTTGAAATTCAATTCATAAAAGCGGTAAAATTATGTTTTATGTAAATTTGAAAATTCTCCTAGGAGGTGGGTAAAAGTCGGTCAAAAGTTAAATAAACTTTTTATATATCTAAAATTATTATAAAATGACTTCAATTAATTACATTGAACTTATATAGGTATTATGTATCAGTTTTGACTTAAAATAAATTTGAATAAAATAAATAATTATTTAAATAAAAAGTCGGTTTTTAAATAGTAACCTAGTTTTTTCACTATTCATCAAAAATTCAAAGTTTTCGGAAAAATATGAAAATTTCACCCTAGGCTAATTTAGATATTCCAAAACCAAAAATGAAGTCAATTTTGAAAAATAAAAATTTTCAAAATTTAAAAAATTGGGTATTACTATTCATAATGGTGAGTTTTAATAATATTTTAATAGCATATCATTGTTTAGTGAAACTCGGTATTGCGTATGATGCAAGCTATCGAGGAAGGTCGTGATTGTGTGTAAAGAAAACCAAGCTAGTGTTGTGTGTGGTGAAAGTTTCTTTGATGATGTATAAAAACAAAATATTTCTAATAAAAGTCTCGGGTGTTACATTTCTATTCATGAAATTTCAACAAACTTGATGAATATGATATCAGTTTTTAATTTTTCATTAACATAAAGCATGATCCCTTCATTTAAGCATTATTTAATAACGAGAAATTGTCTCATGTTCTGGGTAGTGTGAGTACAGGTGCACTGATAATAATCCTTTCTTACTCCTTCAATATAGTTTCAAATTCACCATTCCAAGGAAACATGACTCCCTTCTGAGTTATCTTAGTTAGAGGGTTTCAGAATCATGTGAAATTTATCAAAAATCGACAGGATTTCCCAAATAATTCAATAAACTATGTATACCTGTCATAGATATGTACCTTGAGCACCCTTAAATTTCTTGTATCTTTGAAGGGTCCAAATATATCACATTTCATGTGATAATAATCCCCATATATGAGACTCAATCCTCCCAAAAGTCACATTTTTTTCACTTGGCATAAATATTCACCTTTCATAAGGCCTTTAGCATAGTGTTTAGATGATTCATATGCTTATCTTTTCTTTTGAAGTATATTTTAATATCATTGATATGTACTACCAATTTTTTTTAAGGTAATAAATAAATACTCTATTAATAAATTCATTGTAAATTATTGGTTAATTAGTGAAGAAAAATGGTATTTCTATGATTTCATAGTGACTTTACCTTATACAAAAGGAAATCTTGTAGATATCCACATTCGTCTCCCTAACATGGTAATAACCAAACCACAAATCCACCTTAGAGAAGAATGTTTCTCCACATAGATGTTTGAATAAGTCATTAATTAATTGGAGATGTTATTTTTTCTTTATAATAGTCTTATTGAGCTCAGTATATACAGTCCAAAGGAACATTGACCTATACTTATTCATAATGAAGAGGAATGGTGCACCCCATTGTCATGCACTTGGGTGTGTGAACCTCTTATCCAAATTATCCTACACTTTTTTCTTCAACACCTCAAGTTACAAAACATACATTCTAAAGGGAGTCTTGTATAATGGTAATTCCCCTGGACTGAGCTCTAATGAAAATCCCACATATTTCCTCCTGAAACACATCAATGTGTTCTCACATAATTGGAATCACTTCAAGGGTAATTATTTCTATATAAAAAATCAATTAATATTGATATCATTTCTCATTGGTAAATAATATTTATTCTTGAGATGTTAGTTCTAACAAAGATTCATCCTCCTCTATCCACTTGTATAGAATCAGAGGATGGTTCGTGTTAGGGTGACTGATTTCATTCTCAAGGAAATTTATGGTGTTTCCATATATGTAAATTCAATCCATACCCAGAATTGCATAATCTTTCCCAAAAGGGGGTATCATAAGGTTCAATAGGATGTTAATATGACAAATTTGTATAATGTATGATATATATACATGGGATGAAATTATTTCTTCCTTTTACATTTTAAACCACAAATATACTTCCATGATCTATGGTGGGGTTTGAATAACTATACTAAAAATTATTGATATGAAACAATGTGTTGTACTAGAATAAAAAATTAAATTTTCTATTTTTTAATTAATAACCATCACACATATAACAATTTCATTTTTTTGGATCCAACTAAGTGGTTTTTGATAGAAAAATATTTCCCTTCTAACCATGGATATTGTTGGATGTCTAAAAATATCCTTATCCTTGTGCATTGGTTTGTAAAGTGACATGGTTCATTGTAGTTGAGTCAATGAATAGTGCACCGAGGCTATATTGGAGAATTCATATCCTCCATAACAATAGTGGGTTTATAATGTTAGTAATCTCTAGTTTTTTGTCATTTTTTTCCCACACCTAAAGTATTTCATCACCTCCCTTAGGCAATTTCTGTGGTGAATCTTTATAGAAATATAACAATTGGGATGTTGAAATTTCTTAGCACCAATGTATTTTTCCATCAGACCTATAAAATTAAATTCCACTTTCTTCTTTTTATCCGTATTATACCCTTGAGATTCATTGATCTATACTTCTATATTGAGGTCATATCGAAAAATTTCCTCAAATATATCAAATTCTAGGATCTCAAAATATTTTTGAAGATGAATATATAGACCACAAAAGAAGTGGTAAACCTTTCACTTGGCATTAATAAAAAAGGCATAGGTCTATTGTGAAAGTCTTTTGAAACTTACCTCTTATACCCTAATAGACTCGTTATCTTTTTTCTTGATGGAATGGTAACCCCTTTCTATTTTATGTTAGAGAGTGTGGGGAAAATAATTATCAAAAAACATTTTCTTGAATTCCTTAATCTCCATTTCTTTAATCTATTTTTCAATCTTCCTACAATCAATCAATGTCCACCACTGATCTGCTACTCCCTCTATTCGATAAACAATCAGTAAAACATACTCCTTCTAAAAACATTGATGGGCGGAGAAGATCTTCTAATGAAAGCTTATATATTGTTCTGTGATTATGGTATCAAATGATCCATGGATATTCAAAAGAATTTTTCACATTAAGCTCTCCATTTTAGCTTGTTCTGTCTTAAGAGGATTTGTTAGCTCCTCTTGATCCAGAATTATTTTAAGAACATGAATTATATAAGAGAGTATCATTTCAAAGATCATGATTCTTAATCCCATCAGGTTGTTAATATCACTGGGTAATTTACACAATTACTCATATTTTGGGCCATTAGATAGAATAAAAGGAAAAATTATGGATAACTATTTTTAAACTATTAAATAGATAAATTTTAATACAATTAAATTAATTTGATAACATATAAATTACATTTACTTCTTAAATTTATGAATTTTAGGTTTCAGTCTATGTTATTTATGATGTATCCCCTAAATTATATTATTATGGTTAATTTTGTTCCAATAATAATAGTATGTAATGAGATTATGAATTTTCCAAAGCATATCCCCCAATAGTGTCAAACTAGGTGCACATTGTAGAGAACCATACATGACGTACATGGAAATTACATTACTTTTGCGGAATACTTAATACATAACAAAAAAACACCAAAAGACCGTAATAGTTTACTGTATTTGGAAACTCAGAACAAAATCTTCTAATCATGGTGAAAGATCTTCAATATCTTCCATATAGAACTTCCCCTTTCTGTTTTTTACCTAAAACCTTTCCTTATATCCTGGGAAAAAATGATATAATGTGTGAGCCCAAATGCTCAGTAAGATCAAACATATGGAACATAAAACAATCCATAAGCATTTGAATGCAAAAACTTGAACATAAAATCTAAACATCAAAATCGTGAGCAATGACATAAATTAGGGAAGTTCATAAGGAATATATCATAAAAGAACATCAATCATGATAAAATAGCATGTAAATAAAACATGTAATTATGGAAAAACATTGAGCACATGATATGATGTCCATAGTAGCCAAGGCATTGCGGCCAAGACCATTTTAGTGGAGAAAGTCCCTTACTGAATCGAGTTCAGTCCTCATTTCATTCCAGTATCACTGAATCGGATTAACTTACCACTCTAGCTATGTCTTTCTCATTAGATATAAATCTTTACCCAATGAATTTGAGAGATATATAGGTCCCACCAATCTTATAATGAAATCATTATTACATGTTCCACAACATAAATATAAATCATTAATCATAACTCAAAGAATAAAATGGGTTTCATAAACATCATCCCATCATAATATAATCCATATAAAAGAAATGGATATCATTTCATCAGAAGAAAAGTGAAACCATTTAAATCATAGAGACATTATACTTCAAACATACACATATGAAATAATTTCATCTTAGATGGAAAATAGTTTTCATAAAACACTTGAAATGAATTCTTGAGAAAAATATCCTTTCTTATTCAAAATCATTTTATTTTCTAAAAATGCCATGAAATTATAAAAAATAAGAATTTTTTTTAAATTAATCATGAAATTTTTTAGTGTAATCTTCATTGAAAGATGTCTTTATGAAACTGTAAAAATCCATTCACGATGTGTCTGTTACGAAAACCATTCTCCTCGTACTTTTTCCGGAAAAGTCAAAAAGATCCTCGTATGGTAAAGAAAAGAAAGATTCTTTCCATAACACAATGTAAAATTCAAAGAGGGGGAAACATGACTTTAAAAATACATGTAAGAATATTAAACAATTTGTGAAGAACATTTTTATGGACATGGATGAAAAATATAACCCCAATAAATACTTATGTATAAGCAATCTCAGATAAAAATGAGATTACCAAATTAACCCTTAACTTAGGTCCAATTTCTTCCATACGTGTCTGAAAATCTTGATAGTGTGTTTAAACATATTATTAACTTGTAAAAGAACCATAATAATATTTATGATATCATATAGGAATCACTTATGACTTTATATTACCCGTTCGTTTTTAAATTCCATGTTAAAGTAGTGATTTGGGTAAAATCGTTTCATTTATCGTACATGTTTGGACTTATTGTTATTGATATTATTATAACTTATATAATGATTTACTTAATTCCAGAATTTAAAACATCATTTATGTATCATATATATAATTTATATATATATAATAGATACATAAATGAAATGAAACACAACGTTCATGGAGACAGTAGGCCGTACGTACGCATGAATGCTATTTTCCTTTCCTTATTGACATGAATGGAAGTATGTAGATGACATATATATATATATATAAATACATAAATCTAGTATCATTAATTTTTTAATATATATTATTATTATTCATTATATCTACTTTATAATCAATCTTGAATGGTTAATATTGAAAATGAATCTCATCGTGTTGTGGAGACGGTAGTCTGTATGTACACATAGGAGATGATATCGTTCCCATAATGGAATTGGAGTTGATGATATAATATCTCAGAATTAGTATCATGTTAAAATAATCATATATAGTTATTCTTTACACCATTATACCCATCCAAGTACGGTGGTGGTGGAAAACAGATTACACCACGGCGTAGAGACGGTATTCCTTACGTACGGAAGCGCGGTGATTACATTTTTCATTGGATTGATAGAAAGTGAAATAGGTTTGTTTCATATTTATAATAAAATATCAGTATATTAGTGATACTTATGTTATTAATTTATAATGAAACAAATAAATAAAAGGAGGTAGAAGAAGAAAAAACTTGAAAGAATCGGTAGAAGAGATTACCGCTTCCTTGATGTGTCTCTTTTGTACTTCCTCTTAGAGCACTAGAGATTGTCTTTTGAGAATACCAGAACCTCTATGATATAACTAGAGATGTTGATAACAGAAATTGTAAGGGTTTATCCAATCCAAATGGCTTGGGAGGATTGATGCTGAGAGAAGAGGGAGTTCCCTTTAATAAGAGGGGTGAGGGGAACCTTAGGAAAAACATAAATTATTATTTTATAATAAAGTCATATTTATTTTATAATGGCTCCACAGTGACCTATTTAGAAGATAAAGTGGTTATGGGCCGAAATCCCCTCAACCAATAGGTTTTATACAAGTTTAGTTTACTATTATAACCTTATCATTTTGATTTAACTCTAAGTTAAATAATTTAACTTTTACCGTGTCTTCTTGTTTTCTTAAAATATATGGTTAATAAACATACTATAAACTGCCAAAATAACCCCAAGTGGTTCATTATTAATATATATAAACTTATCAAATTAATTTAGTCAAAATATACTGGTTTAGTAATAGAATATCAATTAATAATATAATATTTGTTTTAAAAACATTTTAATGTCAATTTTGACACTATTTTGTAATAGATTTTTGTGATAATCATAATAGAATGATTAGTTCAAAAAAAGTTAATTAAATCAGTAATAATAGGTCATATTAACCTATAAAATTAGTGAAATTCATAAAAAGTCTAAAATTACATTTATTTGGGTATTTGTAACATCCATTATGTTAAAATTTCATTAATAAGGTAATTACTGAATCATCATTGTGTCATAAATAAATTAAATTATTTAATGTCTAAAAATTATAAATAAAATACCATTATGTATAAAACATCCTTAGGTTTATAATGAATATTTATAGTCGAATTTATCTCTTGTATAATCATATATTAAAAATGTTTTAGTTATTAAACTTTAATTTACCTTTTTTAACTCTTCATTGAATTAAATAATAATAACTGTCCTAATCTAATCCAATTGGACCAAAAGGGTCATAATTTATTCCTAGGGTTGTTTTTTGTCGAATTAAACATATCCAATAGAATTAGGACATGTGTTAGGGTAATAATAATATAATTTTTACCCTTAATTACCCTATTTACTTTTAAACGTGATAAATAAAAGTAAAAGTTACTATTCACCAAAATTTATTTTTATCTTTTAAACCACATTTTACTCCTTGATATTAAATGTGTCTCTCGGATTTTATAAATTCTACTCAAAGAAGAGGTACAATTATGTTTTATGTAATTTTGAAAATTCTCTTAGGATGTGGGTAAAAGACAGTGAAAAGTTAAATAGCATTCTAAAATTATTGTAAAATGACTCCAATGAATTACATTGAACTTATATAGGTATTATTTATCAATTTTTACATAAAATAAATTTAAATAAAGTAAATATTTATTTAAATAAAAATTTTGTTTTAAACTATAACTAAGTGTTTTTCACTATTCATAAAAAATTGAATGTTTTCAGAAAAATACAAAAAATTCACCTTAGGCTAATTTCGATATTCTGAATCAAAAAACAAAGTCCATTTTGAAAGATAAAATTTCAAAAAGTGGGTATTAATATTCATAACGGAGAGTTTATATAATATTTTAGAAACATATCATTGTTTAGTGAAACCCGATATTGCGTACTACACACGCTATCGAGGAAGGTCGTGATTGCATGTAATCCAAGCCATGTCAGGGCTGCATGTAGTGCAAGCTCCCTTTGGTGTTTCATATTACATAATAAAAACTTATTTCATTTATACATTAAACTAAATTTATACATAATGTTGCATAGAATAATTTCCACAAAACCAGCTTGAAATTGTGTATAATACGAGCCAAGAATAGTGTTGCGTATACTGCAAGATAATACGGTGTTGTGTATAGTACAAGATAGTCTTGGTGTAGTGTACAATAAAATAAATTAAAAAGAATATATCTAATAAAATCTTGGGGTGTTACATTCTACCACCCTTAAAATGAATTTATCCCTTGAAATTCTTCAGGCTTATAAATGGTTTACTACTTGAAAGTTTCTTTAATCAAAACCCACATCGTAAAAAGGAATACCAAATCATAAATTTAAAAACTATGAAATGTAATGGTTATCTAAATTAACTCATCACTGGGTTTCCACATAGAAGAACATAGGTGAAAATATGGATATGGAAGATAAATCTAACCATCAATTTCTGATTGGAGTGGTGGAGAACATGGCTATGAAAAAGCCAACAATCACAAAGCCATAAATTTTTGATGATCTAAGGTACCATCTTGGACAATGTTTTTTGGTTTTCAAGATCATTTACCTAAAGTTGAAAAATTGGAATTAGAAGAAATACTTAATTGATTTTGCTACAATCTCACCGTTGGTTATTCTTTAAACAATTTCCAGTTCATTTATTAATGAAATGAAGTTGAATTTTTCATTAATGAAGTGTTAGCAGATCATGCGATAGAATGATAGGTCACTCTATCTGTCTCAAAAAAAGGGTTAGAAAAAGTTATTAAATATACATAAGTTCATCATATATAGTTCCGAAAATAGACTTATACTTCATCTATCATACCACTTAACAAAATAAAACTTTTTTCTACTAACTAGGGACTTCTTGTAGGCCATTGGTAGATGATAAAGGCCCGTCACACTTCGGTTGTGGGTTCAATTCCCTTAACCTTGTTTGACACGATGAGTTGTCACCTATACTACACTATTATAACATTATAGAAATAATATCAAAAAGTTATAGCCTTAAACAATACTATCTGATGTCTGACATAATCCTTTCCAAAGTTTAGACCTATCCAAAATACATATGTCCAATCTCATAGTATAAAGAAAATGACTACTAGAATGGTCACATAACAAGAACGTGAATACCATCATTTATACCCCATATATCATAAGATATATCTTGTTGATCGCATTCCAAACATGTCAATACCGTAATCATTCATTCTCTTGAAACATAAATTACCATAGTACATTAGTGAAAACATGAATTCTTTCAAAAGTTAACTATTTCCACATACCAAAATCCCAAATTTTCTATATATTCAAACCATGATATCACATTGTCCTTATATCAGTCATGAGCTCATTAATACTATCAAACATCTCATTAACTCTTTATCCATTCATTATACACATATCATCTACTTTCCAAAAATATCTGAATAACCTTTCATGGTTACCAGTACCATTCAACATATACTTTCAAATACTTTAGGAAAAATAATAGTGTAACAATCTTTAGATGTTTCTTTATTCCATAGTACCATTAAATTACCTATAAAAAATAACTCTTTATAAACATAAATCATTAAACTACATTCTTAAACCATTGACCGAGCTTAAACAATTATTTCATCTCATATATCATTTGTAGTCTCTTCATCATCATCAATATAAATAATACCCATACAACCATGATGATTCACTTTATGAGACTTTCCATTAGGGAATTGGATTGCATAATGACCGTACATTCCACATTTAAAACATTTAACAGTTGTTGATGTCTTAACAATACCATTATCCGTGTCCATGGTGTAAACTAAAATTTTTCCATTGCAATTACTGGATTTGTGTCTATTGTTTCCACACCCAAAGCATCTTCCATTCCTTTGAATCATTCACCCTGATTCCTCTTCCCATATGATATACATGAGGGGAATTGAACTTTCTTTCCTCTATGATCATCATGAAACTCCATCATTCTCTAATTAGCTGAGTCGGGATACTTACCAAAGTTGAGATTGTTGATCATATTATGAGATTGCTGATTAGGAATAATAACAATGATTGGACTTCCAAATCCCATTTAATTTGGTTTCTCATGAATAATATCATTCCATTGTCCATCATATCCTCTATTATTGCGAATCTTCATATTTCCAGCCATTTTCTAAAACCCAAAAAGAATAGGGTCAGAGGAAAAAATATTAATAGGGAAAAACATAATAATGTGGGAGTAATATCAATATCCAGCATCTTAGGTTTAATTCTAATATCGTTACCATAATTCTAGGACTATAACCTATACTTATACTTAACTCTAGGTATATCCCTAGATATACCTTAGAAATATCTCTAGGGATCTCACTAAAGTTTTTGGATCCTAGTTTCCAAATGTTAATTAAATTTTCCTCTAATACCAACTGTAGATACACGTAATTAACGTACATGGACATTACAATAATTTTGCAGAATACTTAATACATAACAAAAACAAACACCCAAGGACCATAATAGTTTAGTGTCTTTGGAAACTCGGAAAAAAATCTTCTAATCGTTGTGAAAGATCATCAATATCTCCCATAAAGTACTTCACCTTTTTTTTACCTAAAACCTTTCCTTATATCCTGGTGAAAAGAAAACATAAAAAGGGTGAGCTCAAATTCTAAGTATGAGTAAACATATGGAACATAAAATAATCTATAAACATTTGAATGCAAATACTTGAACATAAAATCTAGACATCAAAATCTTGAGCAATGACATAAATCATGGAAGTACGTAAGGCATATATCATAAAAGAACATCAATCACGATAAAATATCATGGAAATAAAACATGTAATTGTGGAAAACCATTAAACACATGATATGATTTCCATAGTAGCCATGGCATTGCTACCAAGACCATATCAGTGGATAGAGTCCCTTACTGAATCGAGTTTACTCCTCGTTTCAGTCCTGTATCACTGAACATGATTAACTTACCATTCCATCCATGCCTATCTCATGCGATATAAATATTTACCCAATGCATTGGAGGGATATATATGTCCCACCCATATCATAATAAAATCATTCTTACGTGTTCCAAATCATAAACATAAATCATTCATCATAACAAAAAGAATAAAATGGGTTTCATAAACATTATCCCATAATAACATAATCCATATAAAATAAATGCATATAATTACATCATAAGAAAATTGAAACCATGTAAATCATAGAGAAATTATACTTGAATCATACACAAATGAAATATATTCATCTTATATGGGAAATAGGTTTGATAAAACACTTGAAATGAATTCTTGAGGAAAATATCCTTTCTTCGTCAAAATCATTATCTTTTCTCAAAATGCCATGATATTTTAAAAAATAAGGATTTTGTTGAAAATTGTCATGACATTTTTTAATGGATGATTCATTTAAATAAGTCTTTATGAAACCATAAAAATCCATTCATGCTGTGTATGTTAAGAAAAACATTCTCCTCGTACTTTTTCCAGAAAAGTTAAAAAGTTCCCTGTATGGTAAACAAAAGAAATATTCTTTCTATAACATAATGTAAAATTCAAATAGGTGTAAACATGGCATTAAAAATACATGGAATAATATTAAACAATTCATGAAAAACATTTTTATGGAAATAGATGAAAAATATAACCCCAGTAAATAATTACGTATAAGAAATCTGAGATAAAAATGAGATTGTAAAATCATCCCTTACCTTAGGTCCAATTTCTTATGTACATGTCCAAAACATCTGTATAGTGGTTTTAAACATATTATTAACTTGTAACAGAACCATAATAATATTTATTATGTCATATATGATTCACTAATGACTTTATATTACCTGTTCTTTTGTTAATTCCAGGTTAAAGTAGCGTTTTGGGTAAAATCGTTTCATTTATCGTACGTGTTTGGACTTATTGTTCATGATATTATTATTACTAGTATAATCATTTACTTAATTCAAGAATTTAAAACATGATTTATATATCATATATATTCATTATATATATATATATATAATAGATAGATAAATGAAATGAAACACACCATTCATGGAGACAGTAGGACGTATGTACGCATGAACGCTGTTTTCCTTATTGACTTGAATGGAAGTAAGTAGATGACATATATATATATATACATAAATCCAGTAGCATTATTATGTCATACATATCATTTTTATTCATTATATATACTTCATAATCATTCATGAATGGTTAATATAGAGAATGAACCTCATCGCGTCGTGGAGACGGTAGTCCGTACGTACGCACGAGCGATGATATCATTGCCATAATTGAATTGGAGTTGATGATATAATATATAAGAATTGTTATCATGTTATAAAAATCATATATAGTTATTCTTTACACCATTATACCCATCCAAGTAAGGTGGTGGTGGAAAATAGATTACACCACGGCGTGGGGACGGTATTCCGTACATACGCATGCGCGGTGATTTTGTTTTCTGTAGGACAGATAGAAGGTGAAATAGGGTTGTTTAATATTTATTAAAAAATATCAGTATATTATTTATACTGATGTTATTACATTATATTGAAACAAATAAAGAATAGGGTGTAGAAGAAGAAAGAAACATGAAAGAATCCGTAGAAGAGATTACCTCTTCCTGGACGTGTCTCTTTTATACTTCCTCTTAAGTCACTAGAGTTGGTCTTTTGAGAAGAACAAAACCTCTATGATATAACTAATGATTTAGAGAAGAGAAATGGGTAGGGGTTGGCTGAGTCAAATGGATTGGGAGGAGTGAAGTTGAGAGAAGAGTGAGTGCCCTTTTATAAGAGGGGTGAGAGGCACCTTAGAAATAACATAAAATATTATTTTATAATAAAGTCAAATTCGGTTTATAATGGTTCCAAAGTGACTTATTTAGAAGATAAAGTGGGTATGGGTCTAAATCCTCTCAAACAATAGGTTTAATACAAGTTTAGGTTACTATGTTAACCTTATCATTTAGATTTAACTCTAAGTTAAATAATTTAACTTTTACCGTGTCTTCTTGTTTTCTTACAATATATTGTTAATAAACATACTATAAACTGCAAAAATAACCCCAAGTGGTTAATTATTAATATATATAACCTTATCTAAGTAATTTGGTCGATCCTTATATTTTTAGGAATAGAATATCAACTAATAATATAATATTTTTAAAAAAACTATTTTATATCAATTTTGACACTATTTGGTAATTTTTTTTTAAATCACAACAACGTGATTAGTTCTAAAAAAATTAATTAAATCAATACTAACATGTCATATTACCCTATAAAATTATTTTAATTCATCAAAATCCTCAAATTACAATTATTTGGGTATTTATAACGTTGATTATGTTAAAATTTCATTAATAAGGTAATTACTACATCATAATTGTGTCATAAATAAATTATATTATTTAATGTCAAAAAATTATAAATGAAATAACATTATGTAGAAAATATTTTTATCTTTATAATTAATTTTTATATTCGAATTTAACTTATGATTAATCATATATTAAAAAAAATTAGTTATTAAAACTGGATTTTAACTCTTTTATCTCTTCATTGAATTAAATAATAATAAATGTCCTAATCTAACCCAAGTGGACCTAAAGGGTAATATTTTATTCCTATGGTTGTTTTTGGTCGAATTAAACTAATCCAATAGAATTAGGACATGTGTTAGGGTAATAATATTACCATTTTTACCCTTAATTACCCTATTAACTTTTAACCATGGTTAATAAATGCAAAAAGTTACTATTAACCAAAAATTATTTGTATCTTATCGAAATTTTTTTTACTTCTTGATATTAACCATGTCTCTCGGATTTTCAAAATTCCACTCACAAAAGTGGTAAAATTACATTTTATGTAAATTTTGAAATTCTCCTAGGAGGTGTGTAAAAGGCGGTGAATATTTCAATAAAATTATTATATATCTAAAATTATTATAAAATGACACCAATAAATTACATTGAACTTATATAGGTATTATGCATCAATTTTGACCTAAATAAATTGAAATAAAATAAATAATTATTTAAATAAAAATTCGGTTTTAAACTATAACTCAGTGTTCTTGACTATTCAACAAAAATTTAATGTTTTCAGAAAAATTACAAAAAATCACCTTAAGAAAATTTTGATATTCCGAATCCAAAAATGAAGTCCATTTTGAAATATAAAATTTCAAAATGTGGGTATTACTATTCATAACGGCTAGTTTATATAATATTTTAATAACATATCATTGTTTAGTGAAACTCGGTATTGCGTACTAGACACTATCGAGCAAGGTCGTGATTGCATGTAATGAAAGCCATGTCAGGACTGCGTGTAGTTAAAGCTCCCTTTGGTGTTGTGTATAACATAATCAAACATTATTTCCTTTATATATTAAACAAAATAAATTCTCATTGTTGCGTATAATATTTTCCACAAATCAAATTTGTAAGTGTGTGTAATATGAGCAAGAATAGTGTTGCGTATACTACAAGCTAATATGATGTTGCATATAGTACAAGATAATCTTGTTGTAGTGTACAATCAAATAAATTAAAAAATATATCTCATAAAATCTCAGGGTGTTACACACATCAATGACCATTTTGATGCACTAGTTCTCTCCTGAGTCTAGCTTAACATGGTGTTTTTGGGTTTCAACACTATGTTAATATATACTATATCCATATCTACTTATAGTATCTATACATGAATTTTTTTTATAATTAACCACTTTTTCTATACTTAACAATATTTAGGGACATTTTCATATACTTCGTCTTATCCCTATGGATCTCCCTATATTTTCCTAATCATAATACCTAAAATGAGTAAAATATTCCATTGATACCAACTATAACTACCCGTCTCTTTATTACATATTAATTCATGATTTATGACACAAAAATATACATATAACATCCTAGAAGATAATTAATTATAGTGTATTTAGTAATTAGGTACATTACATAACAATATAAAAAATATAATACAACGTCATTATTTAAAACTTTCTTAAGATTATCATACTATTCCTACATTCTTTACACTAATTATGACATCCGTGGGACTATAAAAGAAATGGGTGAGAAATAAAGACAAATAATGGAATAAAAATTGTATAAAATTAAAAAAAATTATATGTGAATAATTGGGGAGATTAATGGGCTATAAATAGAGTTAGTATCATAAATATGACTATTGAGGCATGATACTACAAGATAATATAAAGAAAACATGGGAAATGTTGTAAGAACATAAAACACTACATCATAAACATAGGCCAAGGATAACGCACCATAAATAATGATGTAATAAGTACCATGATATATTATCTTTTCTCCGTATTCCATTTAATGATGTATCATGAGACTAAACAACTACCCAACACATTTAAGTTCAATATAAATCAGGGGGCACCCATCATTTTCATTTCATTCTCATGCTTAAGTGTTCCATATAGATCATAAAAAATTAATTCATTCATCATCATATTTTATTCCATGGTAAATGATTGTGGAATATATATATATGTATGTCCATAATTAAAAATGCATAAATTCATAAAAATTAACACCCTTTATATGAAATGGTTACAACTATTGAGTATCTAATTGTTTGGCATGGAAAATCATGATGGAGTTTTGGAATCATAATGATGGAATATAAATCTTCATTAAAAGTCTTAATGAGATTTAAAAGGGAAGTGATTCTGGCCTTCAGTGATGAATTTGGAGCGGGATATTCCCTTATGGAGGAAGCTTCCGCGATGCTGAAAGGTATTGAGCTTTGTCACTCGCACAACATTAAGTTATAATTGATCGAGACCGATTCAGATATCCTCTATGGTTCACTGCAGGGGAAGTTCCAAATCCCTTGGACCATTTTCTACATCATTCATAAGTGCAAACGTTTATTGGATCCACATGTGATTATTAGTCACACATGGCGCGAGGGGAACATGGTGGCTGACTTCCTTGCCTCAGGAATTACTAATGGTGATAGTAATTTTTTGTTTTCCAGGCTGGGGTCTCTTCCACATGCATGTGGTAACTTTGTTAGGGCAGATGCATTGGGTCTCCAATACTTTCGACCTCCTTAGGTTTGTTCTATGTAGGGATTTTCCCATCTTGAAATAATAATAAAAAGTTCATATTGGAAGGATGGGAATAATAGGAGGAATATAGAGAGGGTAGGGAAGATTATGTAAAGGAAACATTGATTTTTAGTGAATATAAATGGGATATTGGGTGGGTTTATATAGGAAATCAATGGGGAATTCATTATTACTTATCAAGCATAGTTTTTGGACTATGTATCAAAAAATAACTAAAAATAAAAACCATACTATAGTTGTATCCTATTATTTCTTCCAAAGATGGTTGGTAACCAATATTTTATATTTAAAAGGGACGATCAAATAAAGATATTACCCATATTTATTTGGTGGAGAGTCACACTCTTAAAGAAATAATTTTATAATCGTAAAATATATTATTGGTTCTGAAGGATTCAAAAAAGCTTTATTAAATTATAAAAATAATAATATAATCACATTATTTTAAATATAAAACATTTACATGATCATGGAGACCATTTATATAAATTTTACAACACTTTTGGTTCATTATGATCTCATAATACACATCATACATTTATATTGTATTTAATTTTTACTCGAAAATTTGATTGTCTCTGTAAATTTTAAATAATTATACATCATATAATATTGATTTCTGATTAAAAAATATAATTAATTTTAGAATAATTAATTTCTAAATAATTTTATTTTCAATTTTAAAATTTAAATTAATAATCAACCTTTGTTATTAAATTCTTGTTTTCTATACAATAATAGTTTTCAAACCCTTAGAAAACATTTATTTGTTTTAAAAAAATTATATAATAATTTACATATAATAAAAAATATTTATTAATGAAATATTATTTTAATATTATTTATTTTAGAAATCCTTTTATCTATAATATTTATCATCTAAAGTAAAATTCAATATTAATTAAAAATACCATTTAGGTTTTGTTATATAAAAATAAAAAACATTTCTAAAGTAATGATAAAGTTAAAATAGGAAAAATAATATATTGAAAATACAATATAAATATTCATCTTATTATGTTCCAGATACATATACCTTTAGTACACTAGTAAATACCATAAGTTCAAGGTACACGATGGTGATAATTTCATGGGGTGGTTCAGCGTTCATGGTTTGGGTTGTGATCTCGATGAGGTTGAAATTCACCGATAAATGGTTTCCCTCAATCGATGTGTTATGATAAGAGCTTGGGTTTGGACAAGGGATAATACTAGTGAGGTTATCTCCCATTGAAACACCAGTTAATGGGCTTCATAGTGAGTGATTCTTCTATTCGAGGAAATCACTTCATTTTTGTGTGTCAATTGGATTTTTTAAAACCACAGATTTATAATAATCATGTGATCTATGATCAATGATTATATTACAAATGGTAATTATGCCTAATTTTATTTTAAATCTAAAAGATATAATAAACCCAAATAATTTCATGTGTTTTTTATTAATATAATACATAATAATACATTTAATTTATATCATTAGGGAATTTTTATTTATAAATGTTTTGGTCGTCAATGATATGCTTTAATAAAAATGCAACTTGGTATTTGAATCATGTTAAATACTTCTCTAGAATCTATATGTCAACCATAGATCATGAAAAAAATGGTAGAATGTGGAACCTCATACAACCTCATATCATCCTTTTTCTATTTATTGTAATTTTGTTTAAGATATATAACATCCATAATAATGATAAAATGAAAAATCATAGTGATTTGATTCACTAAAACTCATATTAAATTTTTTTCATTATATGTTCTTAGGGGGTCCAGTTATGAAGTCCATAGTGATATTTTCCCACTTCCATGTTTTTATGGGAAGTGGTGGTAATACCCCATTATGAAATTTCTTCTCTTCCTTCACTTATTGACACAAAAAAACCTTAAAGTGTAGTTAGAAATATCTCTTTTCATATGATCCCACTATTAATGATCACCAATGTCCTTATATGTTATAGTTCTTCCAGGTTCTATATAGAATGTAGATCTTTTTGCTTTATCCATAAACTTCTTCTTTATATTTTGGATAAATTGGACACATAGCCTTTTATGATATTTTAGTACACCTTCATGATGAATATTGGAATCTGGAAAATTTCCATTATTTACTGCCTCTATTTTCATTTCTATCCAAGGATCTTCTATATGAACTCTCTTGAACATCTATTGAAATAATATTTGACAGAAAAGTTTTGATAGGATTGATTATCTCACTTACTGAATGATTCTAATGTCAAACCTTACTAAATACTTGATCAATGGATCCTATTAAATCCCTATGATTTCAAGCATAATAACATATTTCCTACATAATGCATCAAAAACTCTGTTAACACTTTTGATGTAATAATGAATTGCACAATCATTGTATTTAAGAAGCTAAAACCAAATACATTGTCTCATGTTAAAATCCTTTTGTGTGAATATATTATTCAAATTATTTTGGTCTATGTATATATAAAATTTATCATAATAAAGATAATTCCTCCATATATTTAGTGAAGAAATAATTGAAGCTAAGTCTAATTCATGCATAAGATAATTCTTCTCATGCGGATTTTACTGTCAAGATATATAAGCAATTACCTTGTCAATTTTAATGAGGATTCACCCAATCCCTTTCAAAAATTCATTACACTAAATAAAAGAAATTCTTCAAAAATAGTGGTAAGAGTTAACATGGGGTCATTAACCAATATATTCTTTGTTTATTATAAAAATTCTTCATATTCCTTTATGTAGTTGAACAAAGCTATATTTTGACTTTACTTGGCTAGCTAGATCGAAATTCATAGAAGGTTTTCCAAAATCCTCCACTAATATCCTGTTAAACCATGTAAACTATGATTCTCATTAAATATTATAGGGTGAGGCCACTCATCTACAACTATTGTCTTGCTGAGGTCAATTAAATTCCTTTTTGGTTATAATGTTCCTCAAGAAAACAACTAGTTGTATCCATAAATTATATTTTTGAATTTTCAGAATTGATTTTACTTCCTTAGTTGTTTCAATATAACCCTTATATGATCATTATTTTCCTTAATGTTTTTCAATATATTATAATATTATAAATAAAAACAACCAAAATGTTTCCAAGGTAGTCTATAAGGCTCCATTCATCAAATACAGAAATATAATCAGAGCCTTCTTCAAGTTGAGCGGAATAAAAAACTCATAATTCCATTATCTTGGACAGAATTCATTATTTGAAATATCTTCTTTCAACCCCTTCAATTGGTGATACCCAAATTAGGGGTTAATCATGGAAATTAATTTATCTTCATAATGTTGGTCAAATAAATATTTAGTCGTAGTGAGATGGTACACTTTATTCACTATGATCCTGTTAATTTCTCTATAATAAATTCACAGTCACATTAATCCATTTTTTTATTTATAAAGAGAATATATTCTACCATATGAGACACACTTGTGCAGATAAAACCCATCTCCAAAAGATCATGATTTTTTTTTCTAAATCCTTTAACTCCACATTTTTGATTCAATATGGGGTGTTCAATATCGTCTTGGATCTATGTATGATTTAATTTTAGAAATCTACATCTATTTATAAGGTAGTTTGAGTTAAATATTCATGAAATAAGATAATTTATTCTTGAATAATGGGGTAATTTTCTATCTTTATGATTTCATTTCTTTCGCACACATTACCAATAATCTTCATAAATAAGAACATGGGAGGTTTTTCTAGACAAAGCTCTAGCCATAATAAATCTCATTTGAAAATAACTATAGGTTTTACATTAAATACTGATGATATTTACTTACTCCTATAGCTATTATTAGTATTATAATATCATAGCTTGTATATCTCAAGTACATTATCAAATAACATCATGGGAATGACAACAATATTTATAATGAGATTATACTCACCAAATTTAATACTATAGTTTCTATACACTATTGATGATTGGAAAATCTTACCAGGATTCTTGAATGGAAAATCTAATTCTATAAGATCAAGGATGTTTTCTTTATTACTTGTAAACATGGATGAAATAAATAATTTCATAGAACCAGAATTAAACAAATTACTTTCATTCTTTTAGAGAATAATGAGTGTATATTACACCACAATATTTGGAACATCTACAACATCTATTTTGATAGAAAATAATTGACCATTATCCCCTGTCCTATGGTGAGGTTTATGGTTGTTTCCATATATTATCTTTTTATTTAAACATTGATTAGAAAAGTTCCCAAGTTATCCACACTTGAAACATATAACTTAAGAATGGGCATGCACTATCTTCCCTAATTCTTATATGATGAAAAGTTGACACTTCACCTCACCATGATAGTTTAGAATAGTATTTCCATTTATTAAATAGTTTCAGTACCTTATAATCCCATAAAATATATCCCATCAATTAATATTCCTTTATTTGTTACACAAGTGAAGTTAGACATTCTTTCCTCCAACTCCGGGATCAAAATTATTACCTAATTTTGTCACCATTTCTTTCTTTATTTCATTTGACTTATGTGACCACTACATATATCTTAACTCCAATTCAACATTCATTGTACTCCAAACTATCTCTTCATAGTGTTCATAGTATTTATTTTATAAATTCCCCCATATATGGGGTCTCATTCCATTGACGAATATATCAACCTTTCCCTTAGGATTGATAACAAAGATAGAGGAAGATCTATAATTTCTTGTAATGTTTATTTCATAGATTCACATTGATCCATTTTACTTCTACTTTATCTCTAGTAATTCCTTCTATATTCTTTATTACATTAAATTAGTTGAATATTTATTGAAAAAATACTACACAAAACTCTTCCTACACCATAGAACCAAAATACCCTTATGTAATTTTATTCTAAATCACTATCCAACACGGATCAAATTATCTTTATTAGTGGAATACATCCATGGTAACATTATCTATATCTAAGTATCAAAGTATAAAATAATTTTTTTTCATTTAATCCAATATTCAGTAATCAATGGGATGATATATCCAATACAATAAGGCCTGTTCTCATACATGGAGACTCAAACATAAATTTGTTCTCGTAGAGGTGAATTTGGTCACTAAATGTGATTCATGTTATTATTCATAACTCAAGATAGTTTAATTATCTTTTTAATTATTTTTCCATTATATATTACATTGAATGTTCGTCAGTGTATCATCCATTACAAACATCATTTACAGGGTTCACCCTGTTTCCCTACATTTTTATAAAAAATAAAACCTTACTGAGAAATATATGACTTTTTAGAATATTATGATTCTAAAGGGAGTTTATGTATTAAATTATAATTCATAAATATTTTATACTTTAATAACAATTTTTATATATCACTTATAATTATTCATAAAAATACTATGATTAAAAAAAATACCCCCGTGAGTGTCAAATCAAGTGTGCATTAAGTTAATTTGTCTTGAAGAAGCTCCAATTCGTGTCTAGAACAATGTGGTGTTTTTTGGGTTGTTACCCCATAGCACATATTTTTCATATCTACATCCACTTATAGTATCATGCGATGTATGTATTTTCATGGAAACCACTTTCTTTACACTCACAAAAATATGACGTTTTTTATATATATTTAGAGTTTTAACTAAGGGTTATAATCATGATTTAATGTCCTAAATTCAAAAAATATATAAATCATTCTCTGATACCAACAATTGAATTCTTACTTTTCTTACATAAACATTTCATTACGTGGAGTAAAATATAATATCTTTTAAATATTAGTTTCTAAGATATCAGAAACATAATACATAAAATCATAAAAACTTATTCTAATCCATATGAATGAATTATTTATGGGTTTTACCTAGGTTACATTTTCTAAATATCATATCCTAGGGACATACATCAAATGAATGTGGATAGAATTAATCCCATTAGTGAACTATGGAAGGGAGACATTAAGCCTGTTATCCTGAGGTATATAAGTGATAACATGAGGTATAAAAATGTAACAACATAATGAGAATGTGAGAAAGTTAATAATAACAATAAAATGAATAATAACAGTGAAATGTGGCTAAATTTTTTTAATGAAAATTTTATAAACATATTACCAAGGTTTATCACCAAGGTTTCATAAATGATAATTACTAAGGTTATTTACCAATGTATCATAAAACATTCTATAACTAGAGATTGAATACCACAATATAATGCATTAGAGAAGTATCAGGGAACAATATTTACATGTATTATGATATAAACATATCAAAATAAATAATTTCATTAATGGCCTGTAGATAATAAATAAAAATGTTCGTATCATAATCATAGAATATGAAAATTCTTAAAGACATGATGATTATATCATTATGAACACATGAAATGGGAATATGAGTTTCATATATGTAAGTAAAAAAATAAATAAATAATGTTTATATCTAGGTGAATAAATAAGGATATAAAAATGTTTAGGATGTTTAAAAAATTAAAATTATTGATAATATATTATGTAAAAGAGAGAAATTTTAGAAGTAAATTCGGAAGCATGACTGGTGTAAAATGTTGATCTTGAAAAGGGTAAAATGAGAGAGAATGAAGGTATCCCATTTCTAATACATATTTCGGAAATAAGGTTTTGTTCAATAGGGTAATAAAAGTGACTAACATAACATTTAGAAGCATATAAAGAAATAGGTTCTTTAATTTAAGAGAAAGGAAGGTGGAATCCCTTATAATGAAGCATTATGCCTAAATCATGAGGATTCGAACCATAGGAGATTGAGAACCTATGGAGGACTAAATGAGAAGAAAAATGTATATAATATCATGTATGATGGATTTGGAGTTAATGGGAGAGGTATAATGGGTCGTTATTTGAATAATATGTGGAGGATTTGTTTAATAATCTCCAGCTACAGATCTTGGGAATCATGGTTGTGTAAAATAAAAAACCATGGAATTACCCTTGTTTTTGAAATTTGAGCCAAATTTTATGATATTTTAATTCGTTAGAACCAGTAAACAATTTTTATACTCTTTTATTAATGGAACGTTACCTTTTCCATAAAATAATTCTTTTAATATCAAATATTCCATTTTAGAATTTGGAAACCCACTTATAGGATTGGAAGATGATTAAAACCCTTTAAAATACATAATACTTTTAAAATTAAATATATGAGGTTTTTTATTACTATTAATTATTTATTACATGATTATGAAATAAATAAGAAGTTAGAAAACAAATATAAAACCAAAAACATTTTTTTTTATTTTTCACTAAAAATAAATTATTTTATAAATATTTTAGAAATTATAAATAAGATAATTTCAATTTGAATATTTAAACTATAATATTTATTTTATCACATTAATATTCTTGTTATTATAAATTTTTTTTAAATCTAAAAATCCATATTTATTAAAACATAATAGTTTTTATGAAACTGTCTACTTTCTGATAATTATAAAAATTTCAAGGGAAATTATATAATTAGTTTTTATTAATTTTTATTTATAAAATATCATTAAAATAAATATTATTTAGAAATAGTTATTTTATTATTAAAATATATACCTTCTATAAAAAAATACTGTAATGTTTTTTTTGGTGTCTAGAAAGAAATTTTTTAAATTCTTCTCAATAAAAAATATATTTTATTATAAAAATCCATTTTTTAAAGTAATTAAAATTTAATTGTTTAAAAATTAATTACAATATATGTATCTAAGCCCTCTACATGTAACCCCTTATAACACATGTGTATGGACTAAGGGTAAGGTATGAAATGTTTGTAGTATTATGGAGTGGCTCAGCTAATATTGACTAAGTGATAATCAACATAGAAATAAACTTATCTTATAGGTGATTTCATTCAGGAATCACAAGTTGAAACACAAATTGGGCTTGGTCAATGGAAAACCCTAGAAACCCTATGTCCCCTATATGTTCTAAAAATTGGGATTCAAATGGTATAACACTACTGGTTGATGCCATCATTTCTTCTTTCTCTATCAATTGTCCTTTTCACTATTACTTAAAAAAATATTACGAATTGGTATTATTTCCAATGATCAGATTGACCGATGGTCAAATAATAGGAGAACCAAACTGATCACATTTCTCCCCAAAAATGCTAAATTATTCTTTAACTAAATATTCACTACAATTCCTATTAAATATGTATTTTCATTTCATAGGATGATTATTTATCTAATATTTTTTTATTTAGATAGGATTTTCAGTGTGGGGAGATGATTCTAGAAGATTAGGGTGATCCATATCTTCCCATTTTAGATTTTCAATTTAATATTTTTATGCAATTATAATATATCGAAGTTTAATTAGTTTTATAGATGACTAATGTATTGGTATTTATTAATGATACAAGGTTTTGTTTTTTCCACTATATTTTTATGTGTTCAATATTATATAGCACACATTTTCTTTGGAAATGAGTATATATTAAATAGACTGGTTCATTACAGCATATTTTTAGGAAATCCATTTATAAAATGAGATATGTTTTTTGATTTTCGATAGGTATTATAGTTTATAAAATATAATTTCCATACATCCCTAAAATAATGATGACAGCAATTTTATAATACATAGTTGTTAACCTTTTTTAGGTGTAAAATGAAATTCACCTTATAAAAATAAGAAATTTTGGTGAACCACGCTAATGATCAAGAAGCTATTGTGATATAAAATAGAATAATGAATTTGTACATTCTATTTTACAAAATGGTTATTCTAGATTCAAGATTTGAAATAAAATACAGGCTAATGAAGAAATGTTCAATTTAATAATTTTATTTTATTCCAATATGTAGATATGTATATTATTAGGTTCTTTACCTGTGTATGAGCTACAAGATGATTCACGGGGATCTGTATTGATTGAAAATGACAATAATAACAAAAAATTGAACCCGACATGAATTTTAATATATAATATTAAAATACATTTGTATATCACATATGATTAGATAAAATATCAATGAATATATAATTTCTTATAATTATATTAATATGAAATTATATAATAGATGTTAATGATTACCACACATGGGAAAACCCATATATAAATATAGATATACTGATAAATAAGTACACATTCTTGGTAATTGAGATTATAGGATCTTTATAGATGGAAATTGTACAATAAATTTAGATATATATGACATAAAATATGTATAAAAAAGAAATGATTAGAATATATTTAATTTTAATTAAATTAAAATTTAAACATGTGTATTATTTGAGATGAGAAAATAATTAAAATTATTTTTATTATTAAATACACCCTCTTCATTGTTTTGAAATTTCAAATTTGTTGTTATTTTTTTAATGAGTTCATTTGTATAAATCTACTTAAAATATTAACAATATTCCAAATCTCAAGGAATATTAATTTTTTTATTTTGATTATTACCAAATGAAGATTGAAAAAATGAAATCTTTCATAAATTTACAAATTAAATGGCCATTATCAATGTGAGATCTTTTTTTCAAACACTATGAAAAAATTGTTAAAAATAAGTAATTTGTTTTGGGATATGATTTTTATTGTGAAATCAAAATATATATAAAATAATAGTTATCTGCTTTCAGAAATACATTGGTTTCTTAGTAACATTGATAGTGAATGGGACTTAATTATCTCCCTTGAAGAATCAAGTTCAATAAAAATAATGATTTAGGATATATTTCTTTTTGTTGTTAAATATAAGTGTTCACGTATAATAAATTTATATTATCCCTGGCCTTCATATACTATAAAAGGATGTTGATGTAATGAAAATTTATATCAAATATTATTACTATATGTGTGTATATATAATGGCTAACCATTTAGGTAACTATTACAATACCCTCTATGTGTGAATTATTTTTTAAAAAATATGAATATTACTGAATCAAATTGGATGGAAATAGAAAAACAATATGTATTCCAATCATCTGAAAAAAGAGTATGAGATTGTTGGGAAAGTGTTCATCAGGTTTTCAAAGATCATTCATATAGTCCATCTCAAATTATTTTTAAATGTTTAAATTATTTTTATTCTAGAATAATTATTCTAGACGAGCTGAATGAACACTTGATCTGTCCTAGAATAGAAAGAAGTAAAAAATATGAGGAAAAAATGAATTTCACTTATGAATGGGATAAATATAAAATTTGTGGATCATATGATATCATTACATGTGAAAATTATGATGTTGTATGTATCATGAATTTTATTAAGGGATTGAATGATATGAAGATTGAATTAAGTAAATAAAAAGCTTTATTCTCTACAGATATATTTTCAGAAGATATTGTGTTGTAAAAATAGGTTATTGTATGTTGTTTTTAGCACATATCCAAAACATTTAGACATAATGAAGCTATATAATATAAAATTTTGAAACATATGGAGTGATTATACCTTTACTGAATTAATTTCTATCTTTAATGACATTCTTATAGAAGTTATTGAGCTTACACTACAAACATATGATTCTAATTGAATTCTGCATTCGATGGGTACAATCTCTAAATGAATAAATTCTTGTATAGATTAATATAAAATATTTCACAAGGACCATGAATCAATTAAAAGTTTCCCAAAGTGTCATTTGTCTTGATACATGAAAGTTGAATCTCGTCCATCGAATGTTATATGTCACTTTCCAATCATTCCATGGTATAGGTGTCTATATAGAAGTGAGGAGACTGTAAGGTGCTTTACATGGTACACACATACTTGAAATAATGATGGAACGAAATGTAACTCAATAGACTCTCTTCAATGAATGATAATTAATCATGAGTATCCTAGAATTTCAAATGAATTGAGAAATATACATCTAGAATTTTATTCAAATAATTTGAATCCTTTTGGTTTTCAAAGTAGCAGTTTTTGTACATGGCCAATTATATCGGTAAATTATGACTTTCCTCCATGGTTATGTATGAAGTGAAAATAAATTACAATTTTTTTGTTCATATGAGGACTAAAACAACCAAGTAATGATATTTATTTTTATTTGGATCCAAATATTGAATATTGGAAATTAATATGGTAGTTAGGTTTTATGTTTTATGATGCTTGTAGAAATAAGGATTCTATTTTTAGAGACTTGTATTATGAGATGATATATGAATTTAATACTTATGGTAAAATTTTAATATATTAAATAAAAGGATTCAAGGGAATCCCATTTATAAATATGGTACATACTTAATTATGTTGAAACATTAATCAAATACTGTGTTGGTTGAATATCAAACATTTCTATCTAAATGATATAAATAATAATAATGGATTCCATCATTTGATGGTAATTTTGATGAAGGTACACCACCCTGGTCACTAAGAATTGGTCAATTGTTTTGGAACATAGAGGATATGGACACTTATTTTGGAAAACCTTAATTAGAGAACACATGAAAACTAGTTAAAAAATGGTATTTTTTTAATTACAATATTGGATTTTTTGTACAGTGGAAATTTCTTTAATATCATTAATTTGGGAAAAAATGTATGATATTATTTCATTGAAACATTACTAAATTCACCTATAAAAACGTGTATGAAATTAAGGCTAGATTGTACATTATGGGCTTGGAGTATGAGAATATTTAAAACCAGTGAATGGTGAAAGTATTTTTCTTCATCCAGCTTCTAACGCTTTGTATAATAAATAAAGATATCATTTTTCAACTTAATGATGTATTTAATTGTTCCATATTGAAATTCATAAAATACCATGAATATCATTTCAATGGATAATTTAAATTTAAAGGGCCTGAAATCTACTGAATTTCTTGTTTTTATATAAGATCAAATTTACGTAGCTTTATGGTAAATTTTTTTAAATCAATTTCAATAATAAATTATAAAATATTTTATTCTTCTAAAATATTTATGTAGTAAATTTATTGACCAAGTGAGATTAATAACTATGTAAAAGGAAATTGTCATCATTTTATATAAATTTGAAATTTTATTCTTACAATTATTAATTAATATAATACCTTTTCTTTTTAGTTATATTATTAAAATAGATCTAGCTATATATACCTTTACATTATAGATGGATGTGAGCCATTAAACGATATACGGGGATTTTTAAAGTGTCTTTCAAAAATAAAATTTCAAAAAATGTTATTTTGTGGAGCGATATACCCTTGAGGAATCCATTTAATTATATAATGACTACCTATCTAATGCGGAAGGAATTGGTCTAATAGAATTATATCATGTCATGAAATTGGTGGGTGAAAAAATTTATAGAATATATGTTTTCATAATTAATATTACATATTATCATCCTGATCACCATTAAATTTTCCATAATATTTTAGAGGTTTTTCCATGTGTTGAATCCATGAATGTAAAATTTAGGTATTTTTATTTATAAAGGGATAAAAATGGATATCAAATACACATAATAGATATTTTATAGCATGGTAATGAGTCTATATTTTTTAGGAATCAAATGAAAATATGAATTCAGTTTTATAATGACATTGATGGAATTCTAAAGTTCCAAGTGTTCAGGTATTATCTTATAATAGTGTTGTAATTAAGGATTATAGATTCTATAAAAAGGAACATGATGAACATAATACCATGAAAAATAGTATATTTACACATATGGCTAAAGAAAATATTATATATAGAACCAAGAATAGAAAGCCTATATATGTGAATAAATCATACAACAACATCATCAAAGAAATATTGTAGTTCTATTTTTCAACATTTAATGTGATTGGTTTTCAATGAAAATGATTTGTTAATTTATGTAATGTAAAAATTGATGAATTTGGATATCAATTAGTAAGGTTAAAAGAATAGACCATTCATAATGGAAACAAAATAAGTAGAAATATTTTATTTCTTGGATGCTGCAAAAAAGTGGCCAATTTCTTTGTTTTTGACCAATAGCACTGAAGGGTCATATGTCAATTTTACTAACGCAGACCCTTTCATGGGGAAATATAAATAATTTTATATAGATACCAATGTAAATGAGGACATTTAAGTCATAGGTGAACATAATGAGGGGATTTGGGTAGTGGATAGATCGATCAAATACCTTCTACCATTAAAGAGAAAAAAATACTTCAATAATTACGTGATCTTATTTTTTATAATATACATTGTATAAAATCCTATTATAATATATTCATTAAGACATTTTTATTATATGGTTTAACTTTAAACAAATTAAATAGAAAATAAATTATTTACATGGTAATTGTTCTAATACTATATAATAATAGGTTTCTAAACATGTTGGTGATTCCAATAAAGATGAACACAAGTTTCTCTAAATGATTATGATAATGATCCAGTGGAACAAGATACTAATGATTTAAGATATGAAAATTGAAGAATAAAATCAACATATTCCCTTTAAAGAATAGAGCTTCCATAGTTTGACGGTATAAATAAAAAATATTAATTTATAAAGTAGAGGCAGAAATTGGGGGGTGGAATGGAATTCAAATAGTCAACCTATCTTCCCCACCAATTTTTTTTCATTAACTAATTTTGGTAAACCACTAAAATAAAAAAGCTGATTAATGTCGATATGTCACAAAAAGTTTTTTCTATTATTATAGAACTCATTTTGGAAAAGATTAAGTTAATGTTAGGATTTTTTTTACATAACAATAATGAAGAATTGATTTATTATTCATCATACTAAGATGAGTGTATTCACACTAAATTAATACGAAATGAAAAATATAGTATTACTTACTGGAATGAATCATAAAGTATTTAAAATAATTTTTATTAAGAACCATCTTCTGTATACTTTTTGGAAAGTAAACCATCACCCCTTGAGATGTATACAAACCAAATAATCCATGAAAAATGGAATACATTTATTTTTCGTCATGAGGAAGCATCTTTTCCTGTAATGTTTTATTATTAATAGATTATTTTTCAATATGTTCACTAATATCATTGATTAATAGTCCTTTATTTATTAAATAGAAAGAATGTGATAAAAATAACCAATGTACATCAAAACTTATGTACACTTTCCAAAAATTATGGACAAAGTATTCTCTTTAAAAATGAAATGAATTTCAAATCTTGGGCGATAAATTTATGTGGGATGAAACAATGACATAATTATGGTCATTTTTTATAAATATATTGATTAATAAAAATCCAAATACATTTCCATCCCACATCATGTACAATGAAAGGATAATTGTATATATTAATATGGAATATTAATAGGTGGAAAAAACAAAAAAAAAGGATGTTTGTGTAAGTATGAAATAATAAATATTTTTTTATATTTCGTTCAGTATTAAAAAAAACTTATTTCTTATTTTCATATTCTTTTTATTATTTTTATATATAAGATGAATCATCTTCTATACTCAATGAATGACTACATTTAATGAACATGAGGTGTCTAGAGTATTATTATCACACCATAGGTGTTAGTTTAATAGTTTCGCCCCAACAATATTTTCAAAAATAATATTTTCATTGGGATAAAAAAATAGAAAATTGAGGATATATAGACTTAAATAACATCTTTATATGAAAAACGTAATTGGACATCTGAGTGTTTGGATAATGGTTTTGGAAGGCATTCAAGATAATAAACAAAAATACGAAAACCACTAAAGGGAAATCCTCCTCACCCACCACCATTGAGGTTATCCATTCCCCTAAAATGTCTTCCTTAACAGAGGTAGTCAATTGTTTTATAACAGTTTCTATGAAATCTGAATTATAAATACATCGATACATTTCCTATACTAATTTTTTAAAGGATGAATATTATTTTGATTTATATATATCATCACCCAACTATCACCTTGAATTAAGGGGTAAAATTTACAATATAAAAGGAGATATTATACACTAATAACTACATCCAAAACATCATGCGAGAGTGGGTATTCATGTAACTCACAAGTCCTGAGCGGAGATAACTTCTCCCGATGATTATATCTTGGTTCACACCATCAAAATTATAATCACAACTTTTGTAACATGGATATCAGATCTTTTAGAACTATACATCAACCATGAGGTATTTCTTTTATATTTTTTTTATATAAAACACTTATCAATTAATGATAAAAGACTATAAGTGGGGAATTTTGTTAAATATTGATAAAAGGGCGATGAAATGGAATTTTGAATCAAAATAATCTCTAAGATTCACTAATAGACTTAAAATAACTTTAGCAGGTACACTTATCCCCCCCATGTCAACATCACCTATTGATTAAATTAAAAGTTTGAAAAGATGAATGATTTAGAGATGGTCATTTGGCCATCATTTATTTTGTAGAAAAAAACAAGGATCCCATTACAAATTTTATTGGTCCTTAGATTGTATAAGATATAATAAATCATAGATGGATATGGGTATCAGTTATAAATAAATATATGAGGTGTGTCTATATAATTAATTTTACAATTTCCTATCTTGTAAGTTATATAGATCTTAATAAAGTTCATATTTTTTACAAGAATATATATCACAACTATTTTAAAGGAAAACCCTATGAAAAAAATTGGACTCATTAGTCATCATATCACATCGACAAAAATGTTTTCACTAAAAGAAGTGGGATATTAATTAATAGTGTACAAAGAAACCACAATAATTGAAAACAAAATTAATGATTAAAAAAACTTATTTATACCCCCAATTTAGCTGTTAAACTCTACAATTTAGTCATAATAAACATATTTTGATTACATTCATTACAAATTTCTTTTTATTTTTAAGAATTATTAGTTTCTTATTGAAATAAATTTAGATACTTCAAGTAATTATTTTTTGGATTCAATGTATCGATTCCAAAAAAAAATACTACATTTGATGATTTTTATCAATTGGTAAAATTGATATGTTTCTTGTTTTGTATAATGTTTACCAACCACAAACTAAGGATTCCTAGTTTTAAACTCCATCATCAAAACTATTTATTTTCATGAAACATTTGAATGATCCAAAAATAATTTAATGAAGTAAAATATATTTAAAATACCTTATTGGGGTCATTTAAATAATTTTCTATTGTTTAAAAAAGTACATTAGATTTAATGCACATCCAATAATGAATTTCAATAAAGATTATTTTTTAAACACTTGAAGAAATTTAACACAATTTTTTTTAAAAAAATAATTTTAAAATCCAAACAAGATAAGAGTACATAACAATTTTTCACCAATTTTACCCATTTTTTATTATAACTCAAATAAAATAATCTTTTAAAATTAATTTACCTATGGTTATAACATAAAAATGAGAAATTATATAGCCAAGATGAATTAATGTCAATGAAATTCATGTTAATTGAGAAAATAATTGAATTAAATTAGATAAAACGTTACTTTATTTCATATAAACATCATCAAAATTAGTCAACCAATTCATAAAATCTTAATAATACCCATGAGGAAGGGAAAATATGGAAAAAACTACAACTATCTGAGGCACATGGCCAATATGAATAGTTTATATAATATGCAATTTTCCCATGAAATGATTTGATATGTACCCTAACATATTTTAAAATTGTTCCAATACATATAAATAAGGGATTATTAAACCTAACAATCAAATAACATATCTTTTATTTAGTTGAGTAACAGAATGCATGATGCTGAGAGTATTAACCAGGAACTCATTTACACAAACCTTGTGAAATTAGATTTTCCAATATCATGTGACATGAATTCTTAAATGGTATAAATAAAATAGAGATTTGATACCAGTTTTTCACAAACCAATATCGGTTACCCTTGAGCTCAGATCCTAATCATACATATGTAAAAACCTAAGGGGTGTTATCAATCCCAATAAGCTGGAGACAAGCACTAATAAAATCAAAATACACTATGTGTGAATGATTTTTCCAAAATTGAATCATATTAAATATGGTAATTCACCTCAAATTTTTTACAATACCACTTCATATTTTATATGATCATATTCATAAAATAATTATTTCAATAAATTTTAAGGAAAATAGGGAAAATCTAAAAAATAACAAATAAAATAAAATAAAATACATAACTAGTACTTAAAATGTAACATTCGATGTGAAATAAAAACAATATAAAAGAAAAGTACATAGAAATATATTTAAAAAATACCACTATAATATCACAGCCATATGTCAAGAAATCCATTCATTCATTAGCACAACCTTCAGTATACATAAATTAGACATGAGACTATCCTCTATCCAAATGAAACTAACATCAGAATATAAATATTAAATATGAAAGGGAATAATATTATAGAATCTATCTTTCCACCTAACTCCATGAATAACCTTTTATAAATTACTCTAAAAATAATACAAACTTATTCATTACTTATTTTTTACCAAATATAACAATTCATTGCATTAAACAAAAATAGTCATTAGTGTTTTAAATAATGGTGGAATTCATGTTAAAAAATATACAATGTGATATTGAGAAACAATTATATATATAAATATGAAGGAAGAAAATCCACTCTTTAACTTTTCATTTGTAGAACAAGTGAAACACCCAAAACAAATAAATCTAAATCCATGAAATAAGGGAAATATCATTATTTAAAAACATTAATTTAAAATATTCAGTTCTTTGCTTCAAAAAAATTTAATGACTAAGTGGATATAAACACAAAGATAACAAATCAATATTTCTTTCACTGATAAAAAATTTATAATAAAATTCATTAAAAAATTCCTACAAAAGTATCATCTCATAAAAATAAAGGTGGATTGAAAATAAATACCCATGATAGCAATTTAATAATGATAAAGAGCATAAAATAATTTGTGACCACAGTAATCAAGTAAATAATATTAATTAAATATAAACATTAGTAACACCACTCAATGAAAGAATATAAACTAATTAATATAATAGAAAATAAAATAAGGAAATTAATTATAGAAAAATTTTATAATATAAATAAAAAAACTAGGGTGAACCCCTAAACAATTTATTGGATTTATAATCATCTATTTGGATATATAATTCACATAATATATTACTTCACAATTTAGGATTACACCTAAAAAAATTAAAGGACCTCATATAGACTATTTTTTCCATACAATCCCCCAAAGTTGTCCCATTAAATCAAAACAATATAGAAAAACATTATATAACACATAATTTATATAATATGATCATAAACACCATATCATATTAATAAACTTATAAATTATAAAAATGATTCCCCATATCCAGGATGGTTTATATCTCATAATATTCTATATCTACATTCAAAAATATGTATACATAAAGTAAAATTCTTTTATAATGTTCCAATGAATCATTCAAATAAAACATTAAGAAACTCAATCACAACTCTATTGTTTATGTATCAAACCATGGAGCCGTATTTTCTATAATACAAGAAAAATATCCCACTTTTTTTATAAACTCAACACAACCACATTAAATGTAATTTAATAATTTAATCCTCATAAGAGGACATAATACCTCATCGAAACATAAAAAATTAATAAAGAATCTTATGCCCAAAATTCATTTATAAACCCCATTTTAAAAAGATTTTATGATTAATTTATTTAAATTATAAGATATTCCGGCACACCTCTTTAATAACATATTTCTATATAAAATCACTTATATATTTTATACACCAACCTTCATTAGAAAAAATTATCACTCCACTTAGAAAAATACCTATAGTGACATGGAAAACTGAGGGAGATAAATACTATTATAGGTCCAACATTTAAAAGGGAAAAAATGTTATGATCATGTAGAAAAAATAATTTATTGTGAAAGATACATTAAATGTGGCACTATTTTTATTAGTGAAACTGTTATCATCATCTTTTTGGTACTGATAACTACCCCAACTATCAGTGATGATATATGTATAGTTTATTATCACTACTAAATTTTTTAAGATCTTAGAACCCACTTACCACCTTTATTAGAAATCTCTATAACCCTAATATAATCACTCTCTAACTATCACATACATTTATCAGGTATCACCACACCAATTTATCAGTGCTCAAGCACTATTCCATCTTCCCTTCCCTTTAATATATATCGTGAGCCCTACAACTTGTGCATGTTTGGATGGGTTTGAACCTGATACCTTCACCTTCACTCCCCTGTTCCCCTACCACTAATTCATGTTATTTTTTTTGTAAATTTAAACACATATCTATTTATTTATATACATTTAGATAGATATTTTAAATTAATATATATATTTTAGTAATATATTTATTTATATACATAAATATTTTAAGTACATGTATAAATGTTTTTGTGTCTGTGTATATATTTATAGTTATTTCTTCATGTTCGTATTAGTATTTTTATATAATTATGTAAATTTATTTAATTATGTTTAAATATATTTATAAAATATGTTTGTCTACATGTTTGAGTGTGTGTGTTTATGTTTATAAATACATATGTGTGTGTGTGTATGTATAGATATTAATATTAATATTTATTTACATATTTTATTTGTTAATATTTAATTACATATATTAGATTATATAATTGAATATATATTTATATTTTAATACCAACAGAAATATATATATATATATATATATATATATATAAAATTATGTTTTCATTTTTATAGGTATATACATATTTAAACATTTTGATATCATAAATAAAATAGGTAAATTTATGATTTAGTAAGGAAATTTTAGTGGGGGTGAAGTCTCTCTCCAAATGAGAGTATATTATATAGAATAAATTATGAATGTAACTTCCAAGGATTTCCTAGGTGTGGAAGTGTTATAGATCGGTGAATGAAGGAAATATAAAATCCTTTATATCATCATACTATTTGTATCACCAATTCCATCATGCATTTTTTGAATTAAACTGTTCATCTAGATTGGTGGATCCATATTTTTTATAAATTATTTCCCTTTTCATAGCTCTACTAAGCTAGTTATTTCTTGATCTAGGTGGTTGTGGATCAAAAGAGTTTCAATTTATGGAATATTGATCACAACCCCATTTTCATTGTCTCCCTTCTTCTTGGATTAGCGGGGCCTCCCCACATTGGTGTGATATTTTTTATTGATGTGGAATCTTCCATCGTTAGTGATTTGGGGAATTTATGTTTTAATAAAAATGTGATAGCATCAAGAAATCCTGAATCTTATTTCAATAGTGATTTAACATCATTACGGAGATGCATGGGAGAGAAATTCTAATCTATTAAAATCGTAGAAATTGTTTTCATTGAAAGACAAGGAGAAAAATGGGTGTGGTGATTAATTGGATGGGTGATGTGTTTTGATACTTATTTTCTCCCTCCAAATTATAAAAAAAATTGATTAATAACTGACAATTTTATATAAATTATATAAAAACATGATAAATAATAAATGTATATTGGTTGAGGGGTGTCCATATGAGAAATTGGTAGGGGTAACATGATTTTTGAATTTCTCAATGATATGTATAAGTAGAGAGTTATTAATAGGAGACCATAGTAATTTGATAATCAATACATCATAAGGGAGGATCTGAAAATTATATGGTACATCCAGAATATCACCTTATCAAAAAATCAGTTCTATATCAGACTAAATGATATTACCTACTACAATAGTTCTAAATTAATAAAGTTTAAAATTGGTGATATCATTGGACAGTTTATATAATGTTTCCCTTAATAACCCATTCATTGGGGGCCAACAGTGTGAATCTGGGTTATGATATATGTGGACCAACCTCTTATAAGAGGGACATTCTGGTGTATGAAGGACCTCAATACCAAGATACAATTCAATTATAAGAAGTTAACTATTTTTTTCTTCTATTATTTATATCAAGGTCTTAAGAATAAGTATTTTAAGGTAAAAATTATGGATGTGGAAGAAAATGGTCTCTTACAGTATAGACCTCAGATGTGATCCAAAAATGTGGTGGAGAGAATAAATATGAAAGAATAAAATCTAAGGGATTGGGAAAAACTTTTTAAGGCCCCAAAAACTTAGTTTAACCTAGAAAAAAAACAAAATCATATTGTAGGGTCCATCAATCCTTCCTAAGAAACAATTAAATTACTATAATCTAGGAGAGAATCAAGTTCAAGCTATACAACTAAATTTCAGTGATCCTGAGAAATAAGATGAATACTCTACTGACCATTTTAGGGAATTAAATACATTATATTCTGACACAAATTTTATAGAACAGGGAAAATAAAATCCCCCATCCAGACCAAAATGGATCTTCTAAAACCCCCTATATCGGAATTCTACTCTAAAACTTTTTGAACCCCCACATCCTCTATTACCTATTGATAACCCTTTAGATCCAAAAAAAATGGTACATAAAATTGCAGATGTGTAGGAGGAAATTAAGAGATTAGAATTTAATTGATAAGTGTAAAATGGAAAACAGTTGTTCTAAAATATATAAGGAATTTCTACTCATCAATAAAAGATAATCCAAAATTAGAAAATGGAAGAAGATGATGTATTCATTGATTTTTCAGAGGAAAAGGATATATTAATCCAACCCTACCTATCCCAATGAAAACCATATACTAGAACTGATGTTGGGTTGTAAACACACATTCTCTTCAGATTCTCCAGTACCATTGCACTAAAAACATCCTTGATATGGTTTTCTAACCCAAACCATATTATAATTCAATGTCATGGAACATATTACAATAAAAATGGTTTTCATTACTACTTCCCTATCTTCAATAAGTCCGTGTAGGGGGAATTTTTCTTTTTTATAGGTTGGATATGTACTTAACTATTAATGTATTCTATTATAATCACATATTTACCTCTATTCATCATCAAGGAACCATGTAATGGATTTTTTCTTTTTTATGTATGGACCTAACTAAGAGAAAAACTGGAAGTCGTGGAAGCTACTTAATTCCCTTCATGAAACATGACTATGGAATATTCTTTTCATTAGGGATTTCAATGAAATAATGTTCCATCATGAGGACATTGGGGTATCCTACTTGGATATTTCTCTAATTATAGAGTTTTATAATGAAACCAAGATGGATTTCCTTATGAATTTTCAGAATTCATGCAACCTTTATACATGTATCCATGAGAACACTAAAAATATTCATATTTTGGAATATATTTTTATATACATTGCATTGAGTGAATGGAATTTTTTATCATGTTCTAGGTTACTGAATCTTCTCCTTCAAATTTAAATCATTTCCTTATCCTCATTTATTTCTCACTTGGATATATATTGTTGAGATAAGAAATAAGTTTTAGATTTGAAATATATATGGTGAAAGATAAATAATGTGAAAGAATAATACATGCTTATTGGAAGTTATGGTTTCTTGATACATGATTTTATATTAAATAGTTTGAATATAATTTAATGTGTTGGAGAAACATCATATTTCTCAAACTAGATTCCCATTACTTATCTATTAAAATAATGCTCAAAGATATTTACTAATTTCACCCTCTGATTTGGTCATACAAGGTATTTCAACCCTTAATGTAAAGTTAGATGAATCCCACAAAATCTGGAAAATATTTGGGCCCATGATATCACATTAAACTCATATTAATGATGGTGACTCAAATACCTTTTACTTCCCTTATAATGCTTATCCACAGAGGCTCAATAATACCAAATACTTTCATGGAATTATGCTTAGTGGAATTGTGTCTGATGATAAGGGGATCCATGATCCTAGTATGTATTTTTTACAACGATAAATATATATTGGAAGAGTCACCCATTTCTCAAAAAAATTATTCAGGTCTTATATCTATGGTTATGTATGTAATTAATTAGAGGATAACATGAGATATATTAGATGATCGGATCATTGTAGCCTTTAAACAATTATATTCCACTAAAACACTTGGACTGGATAGATATCATGCCTTGTTATCTAAATAATTATGGAATTTTTTTGGGTGTTATATCTTGGGTATCATGAAATACATATGTGTGGGTCAATACAATTTATAAACCCTTAATAAATCTATTTATACTATGATCATACAGATAAAAAAGACCTCTATGGTTTCACGTTTTGTTTCCAACAATCTATGCAATGTTCTCTTAAAAATTTAATCATAGATTCTGGTTAACCACTTATATTCATGACATCCTTATATTATTTCTACAAATAATAGTTCTCTCACTCCCAAAAGACCAATATTTAATAATTTTTTTGTTTCGAATAAAGTGTTTCATCCCCTGAAAACTCACTTAGTTTCGAAAATATGTATTATTGATTTGAGGATTAATATGAAAAAGTAATATGATAGTGTTGAATGAAAATTTATTCTATTTTAATGATAAAGTGGGAATATTCCCTAAATGGATTGATATAATCATGCATTTCATATCTTCAGTTTCATTCCAGATTAAAATCAATAGAAGTATCTCACAGAGATTAACCCCTACTCAAGGTCTTCATTATGGAGGACCTCTTTCAATATTCCTTTTTTATGTTTATGTTTAATGTGTTCTCTAATCTTTTTCCAACATCATCTATGGGAAACACTATTTATGGAGTGAATGTGTGTAGACAAATTCCACCAATCTTCAATATTTTTTATTCGATGACAGCTTTCTCTTTTCCAAATCATCCTTTGAGAAATGAAACTTTTTTTAAAATTGATTAAAATGATTGAGAAATAATTTTAATTATCTATCAACCATGCTAGGTTTTAAATATCATTCGATTCAGGGGTTTCGACATGAAGGAAAATTAATACAAAAAATGATTCTAGAATTTGGGTCTTTAATGGTCACATTAAATACCTTGGGTTTTCGATGATCTTAAAATGAAATGTTTTATCAAGTATCATAGACAGAGGTGAAAAAATACGTTGTGTACTATTAAAGATAATTTTAATGTTGTGAACAAGACTCTGATCAATTGGTAGGTGAAGGAGATACAAACCTATGTTATGACCCTTTTTAAATTCATGGCTTTATTATTTTTCAAATTCATTCCCAGATGACTAATTTATTTTGGGGGACAAATAATAAGATAAAAAAATATCAAATGTCTTGGGAGAATATGATCATTCATAGAAGTTATTAGGAATTATTGGATTGATATTTGAATCATTTAAAAACATAGATACAAGAAAATCTTGTGTATTTACAACTTCAGAATAAATATTCCTTGTCTTTCAGATTTTCTTGGTGAATTATTTTATTTATACAAACTTCTGTGGTTCTAAAATTTTTATTTTTCCAAGATTTTTCTAGAGAAGTTTGTGAGGGTCATGAGAAACCCTTTTAAATGGACTTTACAATAGTTTTTATATTGAATCCATGGTGATGTTATGGAAGGATCTATGGATAGTTGATGGAAAATTAATGAAGGATGCCTCACCAGTAGTCTCGAAATAAGGGTGAAATGGTAAATTACATGTTTGATAGTGTAGGAAATATATGGTGCATTGACATTTTGAATAGGAGGTTTAATGAGAGAGATAAAAGACTAATCAAAAGTACCCCATTTTTGAAATAAATGATTTAGGATAAACTCTTATAAAGAAAGGATAACCTAAGAATCTATTCAATTAATTATACTTATAAGATGGATCTTAGGATGTGAAGCCTAGAGAATAGTTTTCTAAGTAAAATGTTTTGGTGGATGTTAGTCCCCCCCCAAAGTATGGTATTTTTAGTGAAATCATGTATTGGTATCCTCTAATATAATTATTACATTAAAATGTTCCATGTATCTAATGATAATTTATACCAAATGTGCATGTCTATACCAGAGTCTCTATTAATGTTCCATATTATTTTTCTTTGAGTGTAGGGTGGTATGGAATGTGTGGGAACTAAATGATAATTATCTTGTAGACATGGTTATTGATCCAAAAACTCTTCTCTTGAAGTGGTTATCCTCCAAAACAAAGTAGATAGTGAATGAACTCTAGATCATTACCTGAATTATCCATATGTGAAGAAATGGATATATCATTCATTATATATTGAGGTTATGGACCTCTTGTATTGTGTGTATGACATCTCGGTTGGAGTTATGGAAATAGAATGAGGTTTAGTATAATATTCCAATTTCTAACCATTGAAAACCCCTATGAGTCCTTCCCCCAATTGACATGATTAAAATTAATGTGGATGCATCAATCAATAGGGGTGGAACTATTGGTATCGGTTTTAAGTTTTGAGACTCCCTCAGATGGATGGGGGTGACTTGATAGAAATCGTCTCCTGTTTAGAGGGATTATTCGGTTATGAAAACCCAAGAATATGTGAGGGTCTTCTTTTTTCCAAATAGATGGGATAAAAATTCATCAGTATAGATTTATATTTAATTCCATTTTTAATGTGATCCATAAAGCATATAATTTCTACTAATCCATTGGATTAATGGATCTGAAGATATGTATATTTCCCAATTATTATTTACATACATGTTCTCTTTTATAAAAATCTAGTAAAATCTATCTACCCATTTTTTAAAACATAGAGACATACCGGTGAACCATATGTGTGGTTAGCCGACTATAAACCTAGGACAAACTGTATCTTCTTTCCAGATGATCAATATTTTAATTAAATTTCTAAAATTTTAAAGAAAATTGATAAGTATTTATATTAAAAAATTAATAATTATTTTTATTGAAATATAAACTATATATAAAAAAAACTATTTCAATATATTTAAATATTTATTAGTTTAATAGAATGTATTATATTTAAATATATGAAATCATGTATATAGTTTTATATAAACAACTCTAAAATACGAATAAAGGTAAAATTTAAAAACCATAATCCCCATATGTGAGTAAACCCATGAATAAACTTATAAATCATTGAAATCATACAATAAGACCCTCATAATTGAAGTTGAAAACCCATATAATGTTGAATGATTATTATATCCCGACAAGAAAACTCAAATTTAGATCCCTTACAAGAATTTTAACCATGATAAAATAGTTTCAATGGACCCCTTTTTTAACATGACATAGATCACTTGACGGGATTCAATTTGATATATGGTAGACCAAAAATAGACTCTTGTATTAGAATTTATGGTTATTTAACATTAAATAAATGTTTTAAACTTATCTTAATATATTAAATATTTTTAATTTTTTCCAGTCACAAAATTTATATTAAAATTTTGTTAGAAAAAAATAATTATATATTTAATATTTAATATTATTTTTCAATTATTTTAAACGGTTTTCACTAAATATATTATATATTAAAATATGGTTCTCAATAACACACACAAACAGACACAAACACACACACATATATTAATGTAATGTTTTATTAACCTTATGAAAATATTTGATAAAGACCCATTTTATTAGATCTAATAACGGAATCCTTTATCAAAACTTTGAAAAAAGTACCAATAAAAGGGGTTCCTTTATTAGACCATTTTGACACTGATAAATGTGGAATTTGATGACGTACTTTTTATAATTCTAAAAAAAGTACCACATTTATCAATGGTATTTTTATCACTGATAAAGGGAATCACTGAATAATCTTGATTCTAAAGTTTTGGGTTAGTCTTATTGATGCATAAATTTCAAATAATGTTTTGTGTATTCTTTTATTATTAATTTTATTTCACCAAATCCCCATAATTAATCTATTCCATGTATGATGATATGCCCATATAATAACCATGACACACTCATTTTTTATTTTTTAAGCATGAACATCACTCATCATGGATTATGATATCATATATTAGTGTATATGATACCACGATCAATGGGTGTGGTTTTTCCACATCTAGCTTTTCCATGTTACAAATAATTATATAAACATATTACCTTTTTTGATGGTCTAATTTTTTAAAAAACTATGAATATTTATAAAACATATAATAATCTTATAGACCTCATGATGGTTAAATTAGTACCAATGATGGTTTATGAATGACATCTTCATTCCAAAATTGATAATTATGCACTAAAAATACATATATAATAATTGATATGATATATATAAATTCTATATTTAATTACTTGCATTTAATGCATAAATTAAATACATAGGAAAGTATATATATATTATATATATTTATTTTTCCCAAATAGTTTTATTACTAGTTACACTCCACTATAAATGGATTAATTTGCTTGACCACTCATTAAATAGAATTCAATGAATTATGTGAATAAATATATATGGTTACATAAATATTAGGGAACTATTTTCATTTAATGAAACACTTCATTGATAGATATATTAAGGGATGTGATATGTTATATTATAGATGTGAAATATTCATAAATCCTCTTATTGTTTTCTTCATACCACACTGTTGTTCATCAAATGTGGTGAATTCACTAGGACCCCTTCATTATTCGGGTATCCTCACGATATGATTGTAGATCCATTATTCAGTGTACCCCCTAGGATGTATTTCTATTTTTTTTCACTACTATGTGATCTTTATCAATCATTCCCATTCACCGATAAATAACAAGATTGGTTATATTGATGATTTCCAGGTACACAATTTATATAGTTTATTTATATATTGATTATTCAAGATATATCTACATGTGTTTCGATCATCTTCCTATATAGTTGGTTATGTGATGATAATAAAAAATCCATTAGTGGTATCAAAGGGATAGGATTATTTGAATAATAAACACGATTATTAACTTACAAAAATACCAATTTCATAGTAAAACCATATTTTTTCAGACCGGAAATAATGATGAAATATTTGTATATAATACACTAGTATATGAAAAAAAAAACTATTTATTTTAATCAATTGAATTCATTATTTAATAGAATAATATTATTTATAAATAGTTTTTAAACTTTGGAAAATGTATTTTGAAATATTTATATAAATTTTCAAAAATATTTTATAAATTATTGAATTATAAACTAGGGACGGTTATTTAAAAGGTATTATTTTTAAAACATTTTTAAATATTTAATATAATGTTTTATGATATAGGAATAAATGGATTATTTAGAAATCATAAAATTTTATTTGTAAAGTGCTTATAAAATTCCAACAAATATGATACTTATATTATATTTAATTTTTTATAAAATAAATATTAAATTATAAAAAAAATTTAATTCCCGAAATTTCATCGATATGCAATTTCATTTAAAATGATAATGGGTTCATATTGACATGTTTTTAATTTTTTTTATATTTTGTTAAATTATAAATATTTTGTAATTATCATTTATTTTTGAATAGTTCAAACTATCTTATATTTTGGAAGATAAATAAATTTTTTCTTACAAATATTATTTAATATTCATGGTATGTACATAATTATTTAACTATAAATTGTTCATGTTAAATTTGATGTTTTTTAATGATGTTTAATCTAAATAAATAGGTTTTTAGATAATTGATAAGATCATGGTCAAAATAATAATTTTTTATATGACATTTAAATAATGTAAAATGGTTATAGTATATAAATTTAATCTATAATATTTTATAATTCATATAATATAATATTTTTAAATGGTACTATGATTTTATGTTAAATATAAATGTGTTCATATTGGAAAAAATATAATTAATGATTTTGTATTCAATTTTTTTGGAATTTATATAATGTTCATGTTGAAATTATAATGGGGTTTTTAATTATATTTTAGTTATGAATTTGTTCATAAATATTTATTTCATTCTTAAAAATTTTTATTGTTCACATGTTGAATCTGTATTCTCAATTATATTCATAGTTAGAAATTATATATAGTATGAATAACTTTATTCCAATATTTATATGATGAATTCCTTCTAGGATAAAGCGTTGTTTATCATGTTTGGTTTTATATAATCAGAGTATAATTTTATCTACCTTAAAATTTTTTTGGAATTTTTTATATGGATTTGAGAGTAATTATTGGGCAGAGTTTGAGAATTTTAGGTGATAGAGTTTTAATGATTTGAATTATATCTTGATTAATGTTTTACCATGTAGAGGTACTTTAGTCAAACCACCACTTTCCTAGGGTATTTCCATCACTAGAAAAGTGAATGGGGTTGGCCAGATGTCACTCAAGGATAACTCATGTTGAGTTTTCCAATCTCATATAACTCAAGGCCTTTACACAACGTTTTAATTTCCCTTAGGCACATGATATATTGGGATACATATGAATATGCATGACTTTTATTTATGTGGGATTAATATAGACATGTTGGTTTTTTAATGAGTTTCTCAATAATATGGTGTGAATAAATTAATTTGGTTGTTGGAATAAGGATTACAATACAAAATCATTAGAGGAATGAATAAATTTAATGGGAATAGGAAATGAGAAGATAATTATTACATATGATGTAATAATTAGGAACATAAATTTCATATGATGTATATTAAATAGGTAAGACCTTAAATAAAACCTCTAAAATACTAATACCGAGATGCCTTCCAAAGTGAAACATATCGAGGGCTTGATCATTCAAATAGGTAATTTAGATCTCTGCTTGAGTACCCATGGGTTATCCTTTGTATGGAATGAGAGGTATGAGTAACTCCAGATTATCATGTTTGGTATTTTCTGGATCAACATGTGTATCAATTGATTTTCTTTAGTTTGATTATTCTTGGTGTCTACATTGAGTTACAGTACCTAGTAAGACCTAAAATTTAGGTTTATATAGTAATTGAGTTGAGAAAATCCATATTATTGATTTGTATAATGATTTATCCACTCAAATATCTGTGAATCATAACTGTTATGATTGAGAAAATTACATACCTAAATAATGAAAAATTGATTATTTGATAATAGGTGTATGTTGTAGTGAAATATGGATCGTATCTCACGAAATTGATATGATGTATGAGGTAAACATTTTAGTGGGTGTACAATCATCAAAATTCAAATGATATAATACATGATTGATATATGATTATATGTTTTTTTGTAGAAAAATTAGTTATCATCATCAGACTAAACTTTATATTAATCCTTTAAATGGGGATCATAATATAAGAAACTCTTTTTACTAGATGATTAAGAATTTTTCATGGTCAAGAGTGATTTTCAATGTGTTATAATAGTTCCTTCTCAAGGAACCGTGTTTTTATTTTATTCAACACGAAAATCAAGATTCTAATGGAATCATGAAATTATTTCAGTGGAATAAGATGCCAAATGACTAATGGAATCATTATATCCACTCATGTAATCAATTTTAATGGTCACATAAATGGTTTTAGTTTCATATACGAAATATGATTGGGAATGTCAAATGATATTTAGTATAAATGAATATATTCATTAAAAGGTGAGACAAAATGTTTCCTAAATTAGTTAATGGTTACATAAATAAATTCAATTTATTTTATATAATTAAAATCTAAAGTACATTTTAGAATGTGCTGTAAATGTCAAAAATGTCAAAAAAAAAAAACTAAAATATTGATTTTTTCATGATATGGAGTAAAGGAGTAGCTACATTGATATCATGAATGCTTCAATATTAGATAATCTCGTCATAATATTTGTGTATTCTCTCATTTATCTATTAAGAAGAACTTGTAAAAAATGGTTTTTTAAATGAAATGATATGGCTGATTTTACACATGGTATGTGATTATATTAATTCTATATCATGTTTTAAAGGGGATATTAAAATAAATTTTTCTTGCTATGGAATTCTCATTATTCTTATTTATAAAAAATGTTTTAAAAATGTGAATGAATTCAAGAAAAAATTATTTTATATTGTCAATTTTTTTTGAATAAATGAACTAAATATTTTGTTTAGATTCTTTTATTGTGTTAACCACATGAATTATTAAATGTTCAAACTGGAAAAAAAAGTTAGATGTAAAGTATAATAATATATCTTCAAGCATCTAATTCATGTTATTTGAAACCTGAGCATACTATTAGGATGAGGTAATAATTATATATGATGGGATTATCTAGAATACTTAAAGATGTTCTGGGAACTCCATGGAATTTCTCTGTCATGTATATGGGTTATATAAATTAATTTATTGATTTTTAGGGTATGTGATATCAAATGTATATGTTAAAAAGTTTTTTAAATATACTAGAGTTAAACAAAAATTATTTAATGAGATTATTTTTTTCATTCATGAGATGAATTAAATAGTTTATACTTCATATATTTGAATGTTAATGATTTTATCAATCCCAAAATGATATAAGTACAGGAGTGTTTCTCATATAATTTCACTCTTGTGATATTAGAAGATGTTTAGAAAAAAAAATTGATAATTTTTGAGATGATTAATTAATTACACAATGTTTATGATTTATAAATATCTAAAAAATATATTGAGAAGAAGATTTGGGTAAAAATATATATCAAGAATAAAAGTTTGTATCCATCTATTTATTACAATATGTGATAATGTCTTCCCACCACCCAATGTCGTGAATTTTTATAAATATATTCTTTATAAAATTAAATGTTCCAAATACATATAATACAATATACGATATGTAAAAATATATTAATTTGTAAAGTATTTCTTCAAAAAATAAATAAATCATATTTCTTAAATCACAAAGTAGTTTTATTTTTTGTTATAAAGATATTCCAAAGTAAATATAATGTATAATAGACTAGTGGGAATGATTTTGTACATAGATAATCTCAAAATTATCAAATATTTTTTCCAATATATGTTTGAGTGGATTTTCACATTATATCCTAATGAGTTAGGATATAATATAGGAATTCAAAATGGAAATAGTTACATTTAGTTATTTTAATAATGTAATTATCACTTTTTTACCATCTTAGTGAAGTACACTAGATTTCCTAGAATTACATAAGAAATAGAGGTAAATAAAAATGGGAATTGTTACATATATATACCAAAAGGAAGTGAATGTAAAATTATCCTAAAATATTTTAGGGAATTATTGCAAGAAGAATATAAAGTGTTATATTTATTACCATAAAATGGATGTCTTAAAAATGTTTAGGATGTGGTCGTAAAATTATAATGTAAATAGTTACATTAGTTACAAAATATTTCATGGAAAAGGATTAATGGAAAATGATACAAAGATAATGATGATATAGTTATAAATAATTCAAAGTAGAAAACAGAATACAACATTATAAAATTTTATGTTCTAAATTTAATGATATTGAATATATGTTCAATGAGATTAACTTCTGGAATATATTTCTTAAGTCTCAAATTTATGAAAAATAGTTTATTCATAAATTTCACTCACTAAGTGGATAATGGGAGTATTTTATCAGATGGTCACATAGTGATGTGATGAATATTAAATCTGTATCATGTTATATCTCTATTAAAAATTTGTTGTGATGGTTGTAAATATTTCATGTAATTAAAATAAAATTAATCTCCATTTTTATTTATTAATGTGTGCCACAATATATTTAACATGAATTTTATAAGGATAAATACCCATTAAATGTAGAAACATTGAGCTTTCCCTAACTGATTATAATCATGAAATATTATGGGTTCTGATGATCGGTAAAGCTAACATTGAATAGATTTTTTATTCATTTAATGGGTTTTTTATGAGATATTTAAAATTGTAATCTTAAAGAAATAAGTAGAGACTTATTACATGGAATTCACCTTTAAATTATATCCCATGGAATTCCAAATGGTTATATATATATATATTTATGCCTATTATTAGTCCTTAATACATGAATTTGGGGAGCTACCTAACATGGAAACCTACATACATTGATTCCCTACTTATGCAATACACCATACAAGATTAGGTAATTTGGATCATGTTGGTTATGTTTCTGGTCATGTTGTTGGTTAAAGTGAACCTAATAAGGGATTTATCGGCTTGTCAAAAAAGAGAAAACACATGACCATTGATAGAAATATATTGAAGAAATGCATGGGTATGATTAGTTGTTTCAAAAATTATGTGTTCAACTACTTTGTTGAGTGACATGTGATATTCTTATCATATAGATATATTAAATGAGATGTATTTATCCACATGATATGTCACATTCGTAGAATCAAGAAAATTATGAGAGCCCTATACTATATTGACATAATCCGTGTCAAGTGGTAGCTCAATGTCATGGAAAAAGGGATTATATAAGATACATATGGTGTATATGATATATCTTGTGGTCGACATGTTTATAGAGAGTTATGAGTATGTTTAATAGAGATCACACCAGACCCCATAGTAACTTGTGTAACATCGATTCTTTCCTAGAGGATTCTCTTTGCATACACGTATGAAATACATATTTCATATTTTTCTCAAGTCTACTATGGCTAGAAACATCAATAAATTATCCACTTGGAAAAAGATAAACTTTTAGAAAAAGTGTTTATTAAAAATAAAGATAGTTTGATGCAAAATAGTATCCAAATGAGTTTGGATGGATCCACAATGATTTGTGATGTTATGCAAAAATTATTTAATTTTTTAGTGCAATTCAAAAAAATTTAAATTGGAACTAATATATATATATATATATATATATGTGATTATATTTTATATATAATGTGCATATATAATTACATGAAATTTAAGAATGAATTATAATGAAAGTATTAAATTCCCCAGATAAAAAATATATATGTTTGATATATTTATTTATTTATCCCAAATGATATTATTATCAATTATAATCTATTATAAAATTTTTATTTTGCTTGACCGCTCATAAATATGACTTAATGAATTATTATAGTAAATGTATATATGTTGGCGCCAAAATCTGGGATGCCCAACAACAAAAGGAACGCTTTAGTGGTTGTCTCGTGAAGCCTTCTCACGGGGCCCCTGGGGCTCTGTGCTGGCGCAAAGATCCTACTTCACGAAGCCACCACTGAGAAAGGAGGTGGGATGCTCGGAAAATTGATTTGAAATTCGCGTACCATCTATGGAGAAAGGATGTGAGATGCTCTATGAACTAATTTGATGTTTCCAAACTCACCACAGAGCAAGGAGGTGGGATGCTCCGCAAACCAATTTGACGTTTGCGAACCCACCATGGAGCAAGGTGGGGGGATGCATCGTGGACTCCTTTGATGATCACGAACCCACCGTGGAGCAATCTTCGTCTTCATGCTGAGCGGTCTATGCTTCATAGTGCCTCTTTCCTATAAATACATGGCTCTCCTCATTCCCAAAGGACAGATCCTCAGACCTTTCACCTTCTGAAATCCCACATCGTGAAGCAATTTCTGCTCTATGAAAAATGAGCTTTTTAGGGTACTTTTGCATCACGAGTCGCCTTCACCTTTGCATGAATTTTTCCCCTCCTCAGAGAGGGATGCCCTTCGTAGAGCCCAGGGGCCTCCACGAAGGAAGGAGATCCCCAAAGGGACTCAGGTCTTCACAGAGCACTTGTTCTTCATGAAGTACCCTTCATGCACATGTTACCTGCATGCCAAGGTAGGATCATTGTGCTTTGAAAGGCACATTTCATTACAATATTAAGCTTCCCGGGGTGCCACTGTGTCACGATCCATTTCTCCATGAATGCCTTTCCACATCGCAAATCCCCTTACATATGCACCTATTCCATATGTGTTGGCTAGGACACTTCACTTCGCAAATCACACCCCTTTTTGAATTCCCTCAAAAAAATGGAGCACCAGAGCTTCACAAGGCTTCTACTTATGATCCCCTTTTCTTTACAACTCCTTTTCCTATGAGGCCCTTCAAGTTCGTATGATTCTATTTAAAGGTCCCTTGGGCTATGTTGTCTGTTGCATTGCTTCAACTCATGATTCTTCGCATAGGAATGCTAGCGTCTATTGCTTCTTCACAAAGCCATGATGACATGGACCCCAATGGATCACTCCATAACACCCCCTCACCACGACATTGTTAATTCCTTCCCTTCCCCAAGGAGTATGAGGTATCAGTTATATAAGTCGTAAGGGGTGCAGAGTGAACCCACCTCGTCTGAGCTATAGGATGTTAAACTGCTATGAGCCATCATACTCAACACATGACATTAAACTATTGCCTCACCCCGTGCATTATATGAGGGGTGCCCTATCTAGGACATTCTCTATGCCCACTGGTCTCCATGGGAGTAAGATCATTCCTCACATGTAATGAGATCCTCTTTATTGGAGTGGTGTTTGTCCATGGGGAAAGGGAAAGCACCTTGGTGTAATCCCCAAGATTTTCTTTTAGAAGGTAGCTCCCGTGTTCCTCCTCTCTTCCTCGGTGCCAATATCCCTCCCTTGAGTCTTTGTCACCACTCGGGCCTCCACCCTAGAGTAAGCCCCATTCTACATCACCCTGGGCTGCAGACCATGCATAAGCCCCTGTTTATTCTTGGCGACATAAAATACATGTAAGCCCCTCCCCAATTCCCACAGATGTATCATTTGTGATGTGATCATCCGGTATTTGTTGCCTCTTGTTTCTCACACCGAGCCCAACTCACGTGGGCTTAGAGTTTTCATCATCCATGACATCCTCTCAAGGCCGCCTAGAGTGTAACCCCCAAACACCCCACATGAATTACATGGTCTTTGATCCTTGACAAGGAATGGTATGTTAGAATGCTCCTTGATGTTCAAGACCACCATCAATTGGTGCCGACCATTTCACATTGGTCCACCACTCATGAACTACATGGTCTTTATTCCTTACCAAGGCAAGGTATGTAGGAAACCTCTCTAAGGTTCAATCCCACCATTCATTAGTCCCGAACATATCTTCTTCTGAACAACTGAGTATTTGATCCTTTCCAAGGAAATGTACGTAGGAAGCCTCCCTAATGTTCAAGCCTGATAGCCACTGGTTTTGGCCCCCTTCATGCCAAACCACCTTCATCCTGCAAGATGTTAAACTGAATGCCCCCATTTTGTCCTGCATGATGTTAAATAGAATCCACCATCTGTAACTACGTGGAATTTGATCCTTTATAATACAAAGTACATAGAAAGCCTCCATGAGGTTCAATCCCATCCAATGTTTATACTTTGTGACCCCATCCCATAGTAAGCCGTTGTGACCCCATCCAGTAGTATGCTATTGTGACCACATCCAACGGTAAGCAGTTGTGACCCCATCAAGTGGTAATCTATTGTGACCACATCTAGCGGTAAGTAGTTGTGACCCCATTGAGCAGTAAGCCATTGTGACCCCATTAAGCGGTAAGCTATTATGACCCCATCCAGCGGCAATCCATTGTGACCCCATCCAATAGTAAGCCATTGTGACCCCATCCAGTGGTAAGCCATTGTGACCCCATCTCACAGTAAGCCATTGTGACCCCATCCAGCAGTAATTCGTTGTGACCCCATCTAGCGGTAAGCCCTTGTGACCCCATCCAGCAGTAATCTATTGTAAACCCATCCAGCGATAAGCCACTGTGGCCACATCCAATGGTGAGCGGTTGCGAACCCAATTCAGCGGTAAGCCATTGTCAACCCAAACCTAGTGGTAAGCCACTATTGTCCCTTCTGTTGGGGCCCATATCAGCAGTCTATCCCAATGATATACGATCAACCTTGGGATTCTAGCCATGCATAAGCCTTAGTATATCATTAGTTCATTGTCCCATGTTTGCGCCCCGACACTATACCCCCATTCTGAACTATGTGTACTTTGATTCCCTACCAAAGCGATATGTAGGATGTCAATTCGAGGATCAAGTCCAACGTCAACATCATCCTCAAGTTGACTTCATATCATTCTCCATACCCTCCACTTAACCATCCATTATCCATCTTGATTCTTACCCAGGCCGCCACATCCCGATGGGATCATGCCACCTCCTTCCCCATACCCTTTAACAACAATCGGGTAGCTAACCACACGTTAGCCCCAACATCAGTGTTCCTTCTAGGGGTTGCTCCAATCTGATCCACTCTAGTTAGTGTTCTGATTAGTCTGATCTATCTCCACAAGACGTTAAACCCACAACATACCTTGTCTTAAACATAGGAACTGAGGAAAATCTCAGATACATTCCTAGGGAATATAATTCCCCGCATTCGATGTTGGATGCCTCGGGCTTCTGTGACCTGAAGTAGCATTATAATAAAGGGAAGAAATCCAGACGCGCTAGTGTTCCAGTGTCCAAACATGCCAGTGATTTCCAACGTGACTATTCTCCCGAACGAAGGTTTCTACCTTGATCGGACCCCTTGGAATGTCCTGACATAAGTAGTGTAATTAACCGGCGTCCATGAAAAAATGGCACTGGGAAGAGTTTCATGAACAATGTCTTATTCCATAAGGGAGACCATGACTAGGTGACGAGTTTTGAGGCGGAATCCATTGAAGGAGGAACCAAAATCCCATAATCCCATTTCAATCAAGGAGAAAACGTCCCTGAATAAGCGATGGATGATGCCCACCATTGGAAAGTGAAAAGGCTGGGCAACCACTGCACGTCATCCATAGATGGATTCGCACACCTCGATGAATGTGTCAGAAACATAAATGGTGAACCTAAAGTGAATATCTTCTCCTTAGTATAGAGATTAGTAGAGTTTGAGACATCAATGGATTAGTGTGTCACCAGATCCAGTCATCCAGTGCCAGGTCCCACCACGCAAATAGTGGTCCTAGCATGAAAGTCACCAGAATATGGGGTATTCTAAATGGTGGAAATCAATGTCTATGATGTTTTCAATGTGGATACTTCTTACTAGCCATTGGAGACGAATGGTTCTAGGGAACTGGACACCAATTTCTTTGTTTCAGCACTAATGGATTAATTTCCCTGCTAATTAGAAACCAAGTTGCTGCATTAGGACCACAATCAACACCTTCACAATGACATAGGGGTAGGGACAATGCAAACTACGTAATATCATGTTGCTTAATCACTTCTGAGATATTTTCTACACCCACAGTCGTTGGGTGCCCACTCCCAAACACCCCTAATGTATTCGTACAAAGAAGGGTGATAAGAGAGCTCGTATACAGATACGTGGAGGAGGGGATTACCCCGAATTGAGATATGGCCTACTATGATTTAGAGGCATCTATTCCTCATCACCACCACTGCCCCAAGGGCCGTGCAGGGAGCCACTACTCCCCACACCAAAGTACAATCATTTTGAGAGACTCTCCTCAGAATGCCTAGATGACTCTCTGTGTTATGCCGATGAGGTAGGGGATGTTTAGGCTAGACCAATCAGGATCATGTTTCAGGGGCCCCCAAGGAGGGCTCCCACTAGGTCGTGCCAGTTCCACCCGCAAATCCCATGGGATAAAGAGAAGGTAAGCTATGTACCTACACCACTGGCCCCAGTCTGGCTGACCCGACGACAACATCAGGTGTATGATGATGAAGACGCCCACTAAGGGGCATCGATTTCAACAACTATTATGGACTTGGCCACCACTGACATGTATAATCAGCCTCTTTTGCAGACTATTCAGGGGAATTTATATACCTGGTCAAAATAGAGGTTCCAACATCCCCACGGGCAAGCTAGGTTTACACTCTCGGCTGCAGGCACAGGGCGCACCCGCCGCGGAATGATCCGCAGCAGCGACACCTAGTTTGGAAGTCCTACCCATACCGCCACCATGGAGGATGCGGATAATCCCCACTTCAAAGATCATCATGGAGGTCCTCCCCATAATACCGTCAATCTGATCAAGGTTCCTCCCCATGGCAGTGACAATCAGTACAAAAGCCTCTCGCGCACTCATTACATTGGGTATGGGGTCATTCCTCTTACCAAGAACTGCCGATACAGAGATGTTACTCATCTAGTAAATATCCCATATGGGGGGGCTTTCCCATGTCCTTGCAGCTGCTCCCGACAGTTCTCCTCACCTCAGAAATCAGAGGAATGAAGGACTGCTTCGCTTCACCAGCACCCAGCATGGAGATCTTACTCGTGTTCGGCTTGAACAATATGAGGACCCTCCTCGTGATGAGGCTATTGGGAGATGTAAGAATGGAGGTCCTACCTATGATCATATTAGCTCTAGTGGACTTCCTACCCACTCTAGTGTTTCCCACAGAGATTCCCTCTGCACGTCACCTGAAGGGCATGACTTTCCTCCCGGTGTTCCATTCGATATTGGTATAGGTTCTCCTCACACCCCAGCTCACTCAGGAAGAAGTCCTCCTTTTCCAAGAACTAATACAACTGAAGGACATCCTCTTGCTGGAAATCTACACTGTCCCAAAGAGCCATCGCTGGGCAGGAGGGCGGTTCGTCGTCACCACAGAAATAATGCCGAGAATTTTCAGACTGAGATCAAACTGGTTTTCTTCTCATATTCTGAGGTGGAATATGACTCAACAATGGAGCCCTCACCTAGATCCTCCATGTCAAGGGATAGAGAAGGAAAAATGTGTATCAGCCTCATACATCCAGAATGTGAGGTCTATCAGATTCCCACCTCCCTACGCAGGTATATCCAAGAGGATGAAAATTTTGAAACCCCATGGGTTACAGTTGTGAAATCATCACCATCCTCACTAGAATCACTCTCTACCTCAATTAGAGATCACATGGAGCTATTATAGGGACCAATGGTTGATGATCTGTAGTGTAACCCATCACCTACAGCCATAGTCCCTACACCGGAAACTGCGGTCATTAGCCTGTCATACCATGATCTGGTGGCCAAGTCACTACACTCTTCGGAGGATAGCCCATGATGCGGTGGCTTGTCAGATCACTCGTTGTATTCTCCACCGACCAATATGTTATCTCAGCGATCTGCATTAGTAATACTACCAGTTCCCTAGCCTCCCCTAGAAGATGAGTGAGGAAATGAAGGGATAGATAGAGAATCTAGAATAATGAGCTTGTGGAATATTCACACAGTAGACCATTTCCCTGAGATGTTCTAGCCAGTTATAGTGCCAAATTTTAGGGCACCAGAAGCACTCAACCTGGGGAGGTTGGATGCTTTCACTAGACCCTCTAGGAGACTTATATCCTTTTTTTTCATAGTTGAGTGACCTACCCCAAGAGTCAGGCACACTTCAAAGAAATCGACCAACATTGCCATTTGTTCGATTCAGCTGCACTCCCCATGGACCAAAACCCTAAGTCACCAGGCTTCCATAAGACCCTATAACAAAAATGCATCTAAATCATTAATTTTCTTATAAGATTATCAAATAGGCTTCTCCCTACATACAGATCTATGATGGGGGCAGTATATTTCCCTCTTCTTCTGTCCTATCTAGCGTCAGCCCTATTTTCCGGGCGACATAGAGGATATTCCTCCATGTAGTGTCATTGTTAACTTGGACGACCTACCATAGGGTGAGAATGATATAGAGATTCTTGGGGAGGACCTACCCCCTAAGGGAGTTTTCAAACTTCTTGGATCCATCAGGAAGGATTACTCATCAAGAGAGGAATCTACTGCATCTTCCCAGGCCCACCGAGGCACAAGTCCTCAGTTGGAATCCCCAAAAGGTCAAGGAACACATAAGAGCTGTCAAACACTATGAACCATCTAGCTCAGTGCAGAAGGCATAAGATGATCCCGAAAAATCCGTGTTGCGCCAGCAACTCACCAAACAAAATAATATGGTTGACGACCTCTTTTATGAATTCACTTCAGAGTGATGGACATACTATGGTGATCTTGAGCCGGGGTAGTAGGGGACGACACAACATCCCCTTGGCGAACTGCCTCTAGATGACCTTGACCATCCTTCCCATATAGACAGGGTTGAGGATATGACTTATGGAAAGGGGGCACAGTACATGATGCCAAATCCTTCTGAAAGGCATGATAATCATTGGGACCCAGCCCAAATTCCCCCAACTGCTCAATAGGTCGTACCACCAGCCGCTCCACAAGCCGTTGGGCATGTTTATCATGTTGAAGAACCCATCAACGCCCTGCCGGTCAGGGATCCCCATCAAGAAAAAAATCCCCACCTGGATGATCTAATGGAGGCAATAATTTCTCGCCTCAAAGACATAGAGACTCGATAGGTGGAAATCCCACCTGATGGAAAACCATACCCGATAAGGGTGCATGATATTCCAACACCCCATGTTTTGGTAATTCCACATTTTCCCCCTTCAATGAGGCAGGGGACCTACCACAGCACCAGGCCCATTTTATCTCAAGGTGCGGCCCCATGTTAGGAACTCCAGCACAGTATGAATCCACTAAGCTCTGGTGATTCATGCAAACATTGGAAGGGCCGATGTTCTTAGGTATAGATAGCTCCGCATCAGATCAGTAGCCACTTGGGAAGAACTATGTAGGAAAGTTCTCTACAAGTTCAGTTTACCCACTCAGAAGATGAGTATCTCTGACCTCTTCAAGTGCATGTATAGGCCTGATGAGCGCATTGCAGACTTTTTCACGCGGTGGAAAGGGCTCACATACTTTTTTGACATGCCATTGACTCAGGAGAAATTGATGATGATGTGCGTAGGGAATGACAAGACAGAACTGGTCACCTTTTTGATCACCTAGAACTACCTTGGGTGATTCTGATACTTGTCTGATGAGGCCCAACTCCCAGATGTAGTCTTATAATTGGATAATAAGGCATGTCCATTGCCTCATGTGATCCATGTGGGAAGGGAATCCTAGGCTGAGCCCGCCGTAGTGGATCAAATAGAAGACCGTAAGAAACTAGAGTTGTTACCAGTGGAGATACCTTCACAGCCTCGCAGAGGCTGCCCACCTTAGGCACAACCTCCTACCCAGCAACACCCACCTTAGAATCATCAGGTGCCCTCGCGCAATGCGACGCCACCACCTAGGCAAGATGACCAAGCTCAACCTCCTCGGTAGGTTCCTCCAGCCCCTCATCAAGGTTATTCACCAAGGTCCCCCTTCCTGGATATGAGGAACCAGACCTACTCATTTAACAAGGCACAAGTCCCTAGTTACATCCGCAGTGACTTAGAGAAGGGGATTGTATGTTTTCTAGAGTGGAGGAAGACAGAAGAGGAGAACCTCACTGATCACAAAAAATACTTCCCCTACCACTGGATCATGGGGGAAACCCTAAAACAGTTCCATTTGTTCGAGGAATGGCTTTAAGACTAGGTGGATAACAACATAATCCACATGGGCCCAGCTCTGGCACACATGGCATGCGTCTTCATGATGCCAGATATCAGTAGTGATTGTAATGGTGAGTGGCATTAGGTTTTTAATTGTGGGTCCCAAAAGTATAAAGACTAGATGGCTCGTAAAATAGGTACATGTGCCCATGGTTTTATTTTTGTATACATGAATCCACCAGATCCTTCAGAAGCCACAACTATTACTTCTGCATCGTCGTCTTAGCCGCAATCTTCCCAGAAGAGGAAACACTGGCAGCGTAGGGGAAAACATATACCCATGCTGATGCCATCATCATCCCATACTCTTGGTGACTTCATGCCCCCAGAGGTAGCGATCCCTACCAGAATCCATCATTTAGTGTAAGAGTCAGCATGTGATGGTCAAGGGTATGCCTTGGTTAATACCGTAGAGATAGTAAATCCCTACATGATTTTTGATGATGAGGAGAACTAGGCAGATCCTACCATCGTCCCAAGATGTTGTTAGTGTTGATGGATCCACGACTATATGGGTCGTCAAAGTGATTCGGTCAGGACTTCCATCCATGATGTGCATGCTACCAAAACTAGGCAGTAGGCCCGACGTAGAGATCAACACACACATCCTTCTCACCTCATGACATCAGTCCTGCCTTCACCGCCATTCGGGTTATTGAATCAGGAAGAGCCACCTCGACTACACCATGACCAACCAAGCCCTGCTAAAAGATAGTCTCATTATTTTGGCCCTCATCTGGTAGTCACTACGCATGCTTCGACTAGTGAGTAGCAGGATATTCCTAGTACCTGTTAGCCATCGGTCCAGTCAGCAGGACCCACTAAACCTCATGTCATTGAGCGGCCTCCTATAAGCCAAAGATCACACCTGGAACAGAAGTATGATGTTATAAAACATCTTTCCCGCATTCCAAAAAAGATATATATCATTTAGGTGCTTCTCCTATCATCAGATATCCGTGTGAATCTCACCAGGGCTTTAAGAATACCCCTCTAGTTTGAGACAGAGGTAGTAGCCACAGAGGACTTTCAGGATGAGGAGGTCAATAATGCTAAATGCCAGGAAATCTTCTCATTGTTTAGAGAAAATGAAGGCTCTCCTATTCAGGGGAACATTCTCCCACCTTACATCACTGTCTAGTTCAATGGTGTGGTGTTTCACCACAGTCTTGTCGACACAGGCTCTGGGATCGACCTAATCTCGACTCAAACACAAGAAAAACTAGGGTTGTCTAAGGATGATCTGAGTCCCTATGACATAAGAATCCATGGTTATGATAGGACGGAATAGACACCAGTCAACAAGATCTACTTGAATACCCATTTTGGTGGCCTACATGTCAGTGCTGAATCTATTGTTGTCTCCCTGGACACCACTAACAATGCATTTATGGGAAGGCCATGGCTCCACCTACATGCTGCAGTTCCCTCATCATATCACCAGTGCCTCAAGTACTCCGTTAACAATTGAGTGGCTGTGGTTCAAGGTGACGTGTCTCCCTTTTCCTCTTGTGATGCCCGTTATCCACATGTTGACTACTACAGGAGAAAAGACAAGTAGATTCATGCTAACGAGGTTTAGCATGCCACGACTGTGATCGAACTGTGTACAGATCTAGATGACATCTCCAACTTTCTAATTCACCGATTGGAGGCTACAACCCCAGACATGGGACAATGCTTCCTTTTTTCTGGAAGAAGGGGCGAACACATTCCCAAGTATAAGTGACAATGGATGATCATGTCATATTCTAATACGAATCAGGCCTCAGTGATCCCTGAGCCCCCTATTCCTTAAGGTATCAGGATGTCTGCCCCATGGTGATGAAAATATGCCATAATTTCCTGTTTCTCTAGGATGTAATTAATTGGATCAAGATGAAGCACCACTATTGCTATGATATCATCATGTGTGGCCCCTTGGGTCGAAGACTAGATGGGATCAGATCGATATCCTTCATCACTATGGTTTCTGCAGCACAGGAGTCCCTCGACGTAGAGTCCACTGCCGCTCAATCTGGTACTGGCCTCTTGTCTAGATCTATTGACACAGAAGCAACTCCTCCCTCCAAGGATCCCTCCTCCATAAGTGAAGATGTGGATTTATATTATGCTCCCCTGCCTATGAAGAGGGCGTCTCTGCCAAAGTTGATGAATTGGTATAGGTGAACCTTTGTAGAAAGTCAGACCAAAAACCCACACTGATCAGTGTCGCAATGCCCCTTAGGGAGAAACAATAGTACATACACTTCCATAAACAACATAGTGATTTATTCTCTTGTATTTATAATGAGATTCTAGGACTAGATCCTCAAGTAGTCTTCCACTGCCTTGGTCTCCCGGTAAATCACTGTGTGTTCAAGAAGCCTCCTAGAAAGATTCACCCTTCCCATAGTTCCATGGTCGAGGCCGAAGTTGACCGGCTCATCAGAGAAAATTTCGTTAAGGAGATCTAGTACCCCAAATGGCTAGCCAACATTATACCAGTCAGAAAGAAGAATCGACATATGGGAGTCCACATTGACTTCTAGAATTTCAATTGTCACTATCTGAAGGATGGTTTTCCCCTTCCTATGAAGGAATTGTTGATCAATGCTATAGCTAGGTTCCAAGACCTCTTCTTCATGGAAGGGTACATTGGGGATAACTAGATCTAAATGGCCCTTGAGGATGAGGTTTCTACAACTTTTAGGGAACCATAAGGTACTTTCTGCTATGGAGTCATTCCCTTCAGTTTAAAGAATTAAGGTGACACCTACCCGCAGGTTTTTCATCGCATATTTAAGACGATCCTAGAAACTTTGGTGGAATATTACGTGGATGACCTGGTGTTCAAATCTCACAAGAGTCTAGACAGTCTCAAAGACCATGAGAAAGTGTTTGGCTTCCTCTGTTCTCGCCACCTGAAGATGAACCCGTTGAAGTGCGCCTTCAGGTTCACCTTTGGAATGTTAGTTTGGCTTCGTTGTATGATACCGGTGCATCAAGATCTAGCCAGAGAAGATTAAGTTAATCAGTTAGATGTCTCCGCTAATAAATATTCGGACACTTCAAGGATTCCAAGTCCACTTAGCCCACATACACCAGTTCATCATGAATTTGGCTGGCACGTGTAAGCCCTTTTCTTGGCTCATGAAGAAAGACACCGTCTATGAGTGGGATGAAGAGTGGAAGACTGATTTTGAGGAAATCATGTGGTATCTACTCTATCCTCATATATTAATGACACCCATCTCTGTAAAGCCACTGGTCCTTTATGTGACCGCCCTGGAACGATCTCTTGGCACCCTTCTTTCTCAGAAGAACAACAAGGGATAGAGAACAACCTCTACTACCTCAACCACATGCTCCTTGATACGGAGACTTGATACTCCCCTATTGAGAAGAGATACCTTGAAATGGTATTTTCAGTATAGAAAATGCAGCATTACCTACAACATTATGAGGTACAGATAGTGTCCCGGGTAGATCCCCATAAGTACATCATAAACCACCCCATGTAGTCAGACTGACTAGCTCAGTGGTCAGTAATCCTCCAGTAGTTCGATATCAAGTCAGTACCTCAGAAGGCTATCAAAGGGAAAGCGTTGGAAGACTTCCTTTCTACCCATCTAGATTCTATGGACCAATCCCTGGACCTCGATTTCCCCAATGAAGTGATTCTCTCGGTGGACCGGGACATGCTATGATGGCAAATGCACTTCAATGGTACTTCTCAGAGACCCATCGACAGGAGGCTCAATGAACCCAGACTCAATAGAGTAGGCATGGTGTCATCTTCATTACCCGAACAAAAGTCTTTCTGCAATATTCATTCATTTTGTCAGAAGGAAGCACCAACAATGAGGCAGAGTATCAGGCTCTCATTACTGGTCTTGAGATGGCCCTTGAGATAGACGTTCCCCATTTTCATGTGAAAGGGGACTCTGAACTAGTCATCAAGCATATCAATGGTGATTATGTCATCATGAAGCCCGAGCTTTTTCCATTGTTGGAATGCACTCTCCAGCTAATGGCCTAGTTCCCATCTCATCCAAAAGTTACTCTTGTCCCTCGATCTCAGAATGGCGGAGCTGACTCCCTAGATGACCTAGATTCATCACTTGTGGATCCCGAGAAGGATGATATAATTGTCCATATGGAACAGTGGTGATTCATTTCTCCTGTCACTCCAGAAGAAGATGAAGGACTGCAGCTGAGCCACCGTACCACTGGCACCTCCACGTCAGGATGCCCAGGTCCCTTGAATGGAGGGATTGAAGTGACTCCCAACTAGAGATCCCCCTTTGTTGAGTATCTCCATAATGGTAATATTCCAGAAGATTAGGCTGAGCGTGAGTGAATTCGATGACTCATGTTATAGTTTACCCTCTAGGATGGTCCTAGTCATGAGACGATCCTCTACAAGCATGAGTATCATGGGGATCTCAAGCGTTGAATTCAAGGAGCCATGATTTCCCAAGTCATGTAGGAGGTTCATGCTGGTTCCTATGGGGCCCATAATACCAGGCCAAAAATATCTCACTAGATCCAGAGACTGGGGTCCTTTTTTACCTCTATGATCCATGACTACATCAAGTTCTCCAAAAGGTGCCACACATGCTAAATTCATGATAACATCATGCATTGGACGCCAGAGCCTCTCCACTAAACCAAGTACTCTTATCCATTTGTAGTATGGGGACTTGGTGTTGTGGGACCATATCCACCGGCGACAGCTCACCAGTGCAGATTCATCCTGACTGTAATAGATTTTTTCTCCAAGTGGGTAGAGGAATTTCCACTCAAGGAGGTCAAGAACCATTCCATCGTTGACTTTGTGATCTCCAACACCATCTACCGATTTGGAGTCCCTCACGCCATCCTCAATGATAATGACACAAACCTCAGAGCAGCAGAGTTGATGAAATTGTATGGTATATAAAATATCTGTTTTAACCATACCTCCTGCTATCATGCGCAAGAAAATGGATAGATTGAGGCATTAAAAAAACCCTCTCTAACATTATGTAGAAAATGGATGGTCATAATAAGAAGATTTTTCCAGAAAAGCATCCCAATGCCATCTAGGATTATTGGATGAAAACATTTAATTCCACCTAGGTTACCCCATATTCCATAGTGAATGGGATGGAGGCCTTCCTACCCATCGAGATTCAATTTCCCTCATTGCGTACAGTTTTCTATGATCAACAAGTGCCAGATAATGTGGCTGAAATCCGTATGGTTGAGTTAGAAGTGCTCACCGAGAACAGGCTTCGTGCCCTGCACAACCTATAAAGGCATCAAAACAAGATATTTATAGCTTTTAACAAACAATTTCACCTCTGTTCCTTCTTTCAAGGCGACTTGGTACTAGACCTGAAGACACCAATGATACCCGACAGGAAACCACTCAAGTTGGAGCCCAAATTGGAAAGACCTTACATTGTTCACAAGGTTTACTCAAATGGAGAATACTCCCTGGTTACCATGTATGATAATCCTATAACGCCTCCCAACAATTCCATATTCCTCAAGAAATAATTTGCTTGAGACAAATGGTTTAACATGGCCTTAAACTATACGGTCCTGCACGACCTCAAAGGGCTGGTCCTGTACGACCCTAAATTGCATTAGGGTCCTCAATGACCTTAAACTGTCCTGCCCTATATGAATTTAAACTGTGCTTCATTATGTAAGACTTTAAACCAAATATAAAGAACTACGTATGGCTTGATTACCATCCTCATGTAATACATAATAATTCTCATACATCTCATCTTCATTCCAGCCCCAGTTTCCTTTTTGACTATCCCCTCCTGGGCATAGTTCTTTTAAAGGATCCCACATATTTTATAGGCTTCTTTGGCGCCACTCACATCAGGGTTATGATAATTTCACCTTGTGACCTACCTTGTTATTCTCTCCTCACACATCCTTACTGCATGATGTTAAACTACATGGCTCTTTGACAACTACGTACGACTTGATTCACATTCTCATGGGATACGTAGGACCGCCCAGACATTTTGTCCATAGCCCCAACCCCAAACTCTGAGATCTCCCCTTGAGTATCATCCCACACAGGCATATTAACGCCCTATCCATCCCTTCCATTTTGGGTTTACATTATCATTCACATCTAAAAGGGCCCCTGAACGATATGAATACTTAGCCTAAACTCTCTCCTATCGGTTCAGGCCAACACCCTTGAGGATTTCGAATGAAAATTGACCTAAGCCACGTATTTTTAATAAGGTCATTGGTCGGTCCTCATTTATTATTCCCATTTCAAGCCACAAGATAAAGTTGATGTGTTTCAAATTTTATCAACAACCATCCTTTGTTATTGTCACCACCGCATATGTCCCATACATGGAGTGTAGTGGTTTATTCTTCTCCATTGTCTCTCCAAACCTCAGTCTTCCTCGAGAAGGAGTGAGATTCCAGCTGGTGGTCCCTTATGTGATGGGGAGAGCCTAATCCGACTCTTTGTTTCCTGCACCGAGATTTTCTCATGTGGGATTAAGAGCTATGATAAGGTAATACCCACAGGAGTGGCTATATGGATACAACTGACCGAGACACCCAGCCTCAGGTCCCTCGGCCTCTTCATCCCCCTAGCCCATGTTTTCATTTAGGATAGTGTGGTGTGGTATGGACTCACTCCCTCATTCACGACAGGCTATTCTGCCACACCACACATATACCATTGAGACATCCCTCCATTTATCACCCTTTTCGTGAGTTCAGGCCCCACCAAGCATCGCTAGCCCCATCATTTGTGTTTCATCATATTAATTATCCAAATGGACCACTAAATGACATGGACTCTAGGCCTAAGGGATCTTCTACCATTTCAGGACAGTGTCCTCAAGGATTTCAAGCAACAAATTCATACAAGGCTTGTGTTGTGAATTCGGTCAATGATTGATGATAAATTACTTTCCCCTAAACTCCATTCACACAATGGTGGATACATTATTGTGAACCTAGTCAAAAGTTATCCCCTATCACCATTTCTGCTTTGTGGTCTTCCAAAGGCATGATGATTAAACCTCTACACTCAGTATTCCCATTCATATGACATTAAACTAGGCGTCTATGGTCCAAGCTCTGCGTCCTCAAACTACGATCATAATCGTACTCACTTCAAATGTAAAACTACAAGCCAGTGATCAAACTCTACTTGTGGCCCAGGCTCAGGTCCCTTGGCCTTTTCAGGCCCCAATCCCAAGCCCTCACAAAATATTGTATGATGTGGTAGGAGATTTTTTCCTCATTGACATTGGATTTCCTGCCATTCCATACACATCCCTCATATTGATACTATGACCCTATCTGCGTCATGGATGCGTGATGATAAACTGCACAACATGCTAATTAGAACTACGTATGGATTGATTCACATCCTCATGGGATATGTAGGAACACCCTAAAGTCTATTATTCGGGTCCATCCGTACCTCTTAGAGACCTCTCTATCATCATGGCCCCTTGGCTTGCGTTCTTTCAGGAGATGGGTATATGGTGTGGTATGGTCTTATGTCCCCATTCACATTAGGTTTGTAACAACCATGCCAAATACCTCTCTCTCTAGAGCTCCACTCACTCCATTTCCCTACACGCATCTCTTCTAGTCATATTCTCTTATGACAATTCCTTGAACCCTCTTCGGTGATTCCCCAATGTGAGCAGGAGTTCTCTGGTTCAGAACCTGGAGCGTCAAATTCTACCTAGACATGATTTCACCCATTTTTCAGGCTTTGTGTTCCCTTTAATTTGGGCTTCCATTATAATTCACATCAAAAGGGACCCTCAAATGGCATGGATTCTAGGACTAAGGGCTCTCCTACCATTACTGGCCAACATTCTCAAGGGTTTCAGAAAACAAATTAATACAAGTCCTGAGTTACAAACATAGTAAGTAGTCAACACTCATTTGTTGTTCCCATTTCAGGCAATGTGATATGGAAGTTGTGTTTCAAACAGAGTCAAAAGTTATCCTACATATTGATGACAACCCCTTAAATCCTTGAAAGTTGGTTACACGATTCAAATTATTTTCCACCCCATCATGTCCAAGTGGAATTTCGACACACCTGGAGCTATCCCTTAATGCACATTTTCACATTAGGAGGACAAATCCACGGTAAGGCATCATTCAGGGCTCCGCACTAACTTACCTTTAGCATGTGTTATAGGTATTGAAAAAACCACTTTCTCCCTTGTTTCTCACACCAAGTTTTACTCATGTGGGCTTACGAATTGTATTGAGGTCTGCACATACTTGGAGGAATTCCGATTCTCTCTAGTTTAAGCTCTAATCCCTTAAACAATGATCTAATTTAGAACTACATACGGATTGATTCTCATTCCCATGAGATATGTAGGAACACCCAGACATCTCATATTTGGGTATGGCTTGATTTCCACTAATTTATCTCATTTTTTCTGCCTTTTAGGCCCTATATCTTATAAGAATGCGTGATGTGGTATGTGTGGGTTACAGATTCATTCACGTCAGATTTACAATTGCCACATCACGTACTTAGCTTCCAGGATCCAGTCCCTCCTACCTATAGCCTCATATTTTCTAACCTTTTATACCCCCCTCTTCATGAGGTTTCTCTATTTGAATCGTGTGCGGTGTGATGTGGACCTCATCCTCATTCATGTCGGGTATGATTTATCATGCCATGACCATTCCCGGTTGAACCTCATCTTTCATGTATATGTCTAGGCCATATGACTTTAAACTATGACTCCTAGACCCAAATGACTTTAAACTGTTGTGTCTATAATCCATGATGTTAAAATTATGGTTTGGTCCCATTACATGACCCTAAAATATGACATTATTGTCCTGGATGCACAATAGAAAAATGACACTGCATCTTGGTGTCCTCATTCAAGGGGACATAATATTTGGTATCGGTCACACACCATAACTTTTTTCAACACCTACACATAGCTGGATTCTTGTTTCGATGCCTGTAATTTTTATCTTTGGTCCGTCTCCTCACAAAAAAAACACAGTCACTCATCCAAAAGGACAAACAAGATCTATCATGTGCCACTTATTTTGTTGCAAGGGCCAGACCCGCACAACCTTATTAGCTGTAGCACTAGTATCTTACCGTTCCATCCCTAGAATTACGTGTGGATTGATTCTCATTTTCATGGGATACATAATAATGACTGTGCACTTTGTCTTAGGCCCATCCTAACATTTGTTTTGGTCCCTTGAACTAAATCCTCCCCAAGGAACACATGGTGATCTGGACTCAAGGTCCTCATTCACCATGTGTCTCCCACATTCCCTATCATATCTGGTCTAAGCTCTATGACCATAAACTAATACCACTCTGTGTCCTTGCCTGAAGACATTAAACTATATGACATCTTTCAGAACTACATACGGCTTGATTCCCATCCTCATGGGATACATAAGAACGCCCAGACACATTATCTCTGGGTTTAACCCCAAGAATCTAAAATCTTTTCCTCTCTCTTTCAGCCCCTAGGCCCGAATCCTTTTTGGGAACATGTGGTGTGGTGAGTAACTCATGGGTTATCATTCATTTCAGGTTTTTTAATATCATTACCATGTTCCTCCCTTGTATTTTTCAAGCTTGGTACGAGTTCTATGACCCTAAACTAAGATCTCTATTTGGGAATTATTTGTAATGTTTTGCTAGTTCACCGCCCAGCTCACAGTCCATTAAATTAATTCCCCCTTATGGACCATCCTACAACTATTTGGTTGGAAACGTCCAACCCCAAGACACTTTTCATTTGAATGTTACCCAACTCCCTTTATCTGTTACGTATTTTTTGTCGTACTCAGATGCATTGTGACCAAAATCCCAAAGTGTGATGTTTTCAGATGGACAATCCCTCGTTCCATGCCCTAGCTTCTTAAGCCCGTTATATGGATCCTCGTCTTCTTCCACACCCTAAGGGACCCCCTTTATGGCCTCTTCACATGCCAAATTGTATTATCGACTGTCTCGGGTCAACATCCCTAAGCTCCTCAGACGACATTTGTGACAGGTCCCAGGTTTCGAACATGGTATACGGTCGACCCTCATTATTCTGTCCCCATTCCAGGAAAACATGAAATAGATGCTTTTTTTCGATCATAGTAAATAGTTATCCCCCATCATCAAGACACTATCATTGTGGTCCAGATCCCGAGCATCATGATTCACACATTTCCACGTCCTTAGGTTCATGTGCAATTCCATCATACTCATCATTACCCGTTTGCATATCTAGGTTCTTCAAGAAGGTGGGTAGACATTATTGGGATGTCATACACCTAGCGTTCCATCGCCCATCCATGTGCCTCCTTGTGCTAGGAAAGTCACATCACTACTCCTTGTTTTCCACATCTAGCACGAATCATGTGGGCTTAGTTGTTCTGGTAGGATGTGTACTGGCTCAATCATGCTACACATGCCTTTCATCATCCCTCATGACGTTAAATTTTTCCCTCAGAACTATGTGTGTCTTGATTCCCATCCTCATGGGGTACGTAGGAATTCTGAGGCACTTTGCCTTGGGCCTATCCTAACATTCACTATTGGTCCCTTAACTTAAATAACTTCCTCTAGGGATACGTGCTATGGTGTGGACTCCTTATATCCTCATTCACATCAGGTTTACAGCTACTGAACTACATACTCCCCCCCTGGGATCATCCTGTTCACTCTTCGTCCAATTGCATGAATTTAAACCGCACAAGAACACATGTCCTCAATGCATGACATTAAATAGGGATTCTGCCCAGAACAAGTTCAAGATACCCTATGTTAATTATGGGATGTATATGTATCCACTCTAGAGAGGATTCTCCCTAACAGTGTCTGTCTTGGACCATTACGTTCTTCAAGAACTATGTATGGCTTTATTTTCATCCTTATGGGATATTTAGAGATGCCTAGGCATTTCTCCTTAGGCCCAGCCCCAGGGTTATTAACCCTTCTGTACCCTCATCCACGATCTTGACCCAGGAAGTATGACCTTAAAACTATGTGCATCGTCCTCACTATATTATGTAAAACTACATGTCATTCTAGGTCCTTACTAGAGAGGACCTGTTCGGAAGTAGGTATGATCCCTAAATAGACCAATGCTCCCACCTAATGTGCCTTCACCACGGAGGCATAATTTCAAGAGTGTTGGACTCCATTAGAAAAACCCATCATGCCACACTCCACACTTTTCATGCCCTTTATTCTGACCCTCATCCTATTTCACATCTAAAGGAACCTCCTAAGAGTATGGATGATCAGCCTATTGCTAATCTACTGTCTTGGGCCAATGTTCTAGAAGACCAGTGGATGAAATTTCGAGTGAGGCATCGTATTTTGAACATGGTTAGCGGTCAACCGTCATTTGTAATCCCAATTTTAGGCTAACGCAATAAGGTTATTGTGTTTCAAACACAGTCAATAGTTATTCTTTATTGTCACATCATCCCTATAGTGTTCTAAACTTTCGGTATCATGATTCAAACCTTCCACTTCGCTATGTTCAGATTAATTCCAATGACCCTGTCGTTACCTAGCTCGTGCACTAGGGCACATTGGGAAAGTGATGATAATATTGTTCTGAGAGCTTAATCCTCTAGACATGCCTCTCCCATTATTCTCAGAAATCTGGAATGGTTATTCAAACCCCAGATGCCCAGATCATGGTGTGCACTCTTATATTCAGGAGCAAAGATATGGTGGTTATCCCTTGTTTCCCACATTGGGCCCGACCCACATTATCTTAGTGACTGATCACTAGATGTTCCAGAAATATAACAAAAATGAAATAAACTAAATGAATAACACAACTCATGAATGCATATTAAATAAATATTCAAGGAATGAAATTATGTTCAAAAGTTGTAGGCATCACAGTACCCAAGGATCGACCCCTCCCAAGGATGGGTTGACCTCATCAAAAGAATATTGCAGCTCCACCACCCTCTGGCTCATAGCATACAAGATCCATTGTCGCATGTTCATTTCTTGCTCCTCCATAGATGTAATGGGTCTTAGTTCATCAGCTACAACACGTGCCATCTCCTTGTCACTCAAGACAGTAACCATCTCTACGTAGGATTATTTCATCTGCTCTTTGGCCTCTTCTAGCTGGCCCTTCAGCCACGATATAATCTATGAATATGCATTTAGGAGAGAAGAGTGTTCATCTGCTTGAACATGAAGCTGTTGAATCTCATTTTCAGCCTCCTGGAGCCTCTTGATGTTCACTTATTTTATTCGTTACCAACCCACACCAAGGCCATGATCAAACTACTGAATCTTCTCTGCCATGAGATCTTGGACGAGAATGTGAGGACACTGAGCATCTACTCTCCCAGTGCATTGTTCGCACAGTTCACCCAGTCATGAACAAAGTATCTCCATCTGGTCTATCCATTGTGCTTGAGGGGTTTCATCGATAAATCTCTTGATCAGATTCAATGATCGGTGATGGAATATCTTGATATCCACATCATCAGAGGTTGTTTTGTCCCATTCTGTGGGGTTAGCAGACTCTTACATAGGGAACGCCCCCAAGAACTCGTAAGCGGGGTCCACATCTGGTGTCTGATCAGATATGGTAGGACCCAAGCTATTTGAATGATCTTCATCATCAGATCCCACTTCAATAATCTCAGTAATTTCCCTACAAACGGTCCCACTGGTGATCTAGTGTGCCGCATCTTGGTTGGTCTGGATATTTGCCTCCATGACCACCTGCATTACATTGGGAAAGGAGCTGGTAGGAATAACAAAAAACCTCACCAAGGCATCCCATGCCATTTGAAGAACCATACATACCAAAAAGGCACGAATGTTAGTTATCCTATTCAATGGGTGTTAGTTATGGGTTTGGAAACAGAGAATTATATAGATCAAATTTGTGGTCTCGTTCCTAGGTTGTTGCTATGGGGACCCTTAAACATGGACCTCCGTATATTGTCATCAAGTCTGAAAACTCTAGAGGATCCACCTCATGTATCCTGGCCCTGCTGGACATGGTAGTTGCTATAGCCATGGGCGTGGATCTCGAAAGCCCCACATCTTCATCCACTGAGGGAGAAGAACTTGTTCTGTGAATGAGGATCTCCTGTATAGTTAAAACATTGGAAAGGGGTCTAAAGTATCTTGGAAGAATATCTTAGGTAAGGGGCTCATGATTTTTCAACAAGGGCCCCTTCAAATTATTCAAAATATGATCCTTCATCGCCAAATTTGACCTCTTCCAGAGGGCTCCCTCTACCTTCCGCCTCCCTCATGAGGATTCGTTCGATTCTTCTACTAGAGGAAATCATTCCCTCTATTCAACAGCCAACAATTGTATGTGAGCCATTCGATCTAACAACTTCTTCACCCGATCTATCATTGGACAAGAAACACCCCAGGAGTGCATGAAGTCCTCCAACTCAGCCAGGTATTACTCTACCTCCACCAGGGATACCAAAAATCCTTCCTTGATAGGGCCTATCCATAGAAAATCTATCCTGAGATGATTAGGTTTTTCCACATCTCGGACAAGCTGAGAAATTTCTCGTTGACTACCGAGATGTCGCGGGCCTTCAGGAAGAAAGTATTCACTGACATGTCTATGTGGAAAAACTGCTTCCCTGGAGCCTGAGTCGATATTCTACAGAATCCTCTCGGTGGCCTCTCTTATGGATAAATCTATTCTTCTATGACCACCAGGTCCACTACTGTTGCTGGATCCACTGCCACTGCCTCCCCCTCAACTGGTGTGGGCCTTGCCCCCATGGCATCCCCACCACCACAGGATGTCCATGCTGCCTTCTGACCCCATCATTGATGTTGGGGAGGCACACCATCACCGGACCAAATGGTTGGCTACTTCAGCATTGCCCCCGGGTAGGCCGCATCCTAGATTTTGGCCTAATCCTTCACCAGCCCGAAGATAACGATGGGAAAAGTCACCTTGTTCTGCATCTTCTCATCTTTCTGTGTGAACATGAGCCACATCTACCTCATCACAAACAAATTTTTTGTATAGATTACCCCTAAATAGTCCTGTTGTGTCAGTGAATACATTCACGTAAATTTCCTGGTGAATCAGTGCGGGGTGTACGGCTCACAAAGAGGCTCACGGTCTACTCTTTCCACCAGGAATCTACCTCAAAAGGCTAGGAGATAGGACTGATACTCTTCTGTTCCTTGACCATCATCAGTGAAAGTACCTTTTGGAAGTAGGAACATAGGAAAGGTGAACTCCTCTACCTTCTAGACCAGGTTCAGTACCGAGGACACGATCAACTTGGCCTGAAATCTCCCTGCAGTGTTTAGGATGGATGTGAGGAAGTTAGTTCCCAGAGGGGATATGGAGTTCAGATAATCGTACACCCCCATGACGTGCACTTCTATCCACCCATACAAGAGGTGGAACAACCCATATATCCTCTGTGGCCTATTCCCCTCACTGATATGACACAAATTCTTGTACAACATGGTGAGCATTTGGATTATGAGGTTGAACCGCCCTCCTGTCACCAACATGTGTTCCATGATAAATGTTCTTGGTTGCACACCCTTGTTTGTATCCCTCATTGGCACGATCCAACTACAGATGAGAGCTGCGATGAATACCACCAGCCTGACTACCGGTTTCCGATCGGTGCTGACACTGAATACCCAATTTTTCCCCCCGGTTATCCTCCAAGATCCACTAGTATGAGTGCTCATTTCCCCATTGAGCCCCCTTCGGGAAAGTTCGGGGCCTCAATGGAAACTGCATGTCTGTCAGGATGTTCAGTAACTACTTGAACCATCACCTGAATTGGGAATATATCACTTCATGCTTGTCCTCTCCTATCACAGGCTCCATCAACACCATCGCTAGTGGTGGAATTTTCTCTGGATCCTCACACACACCCATAACATAGAGGAATTAATCATACATATCCCCCAATATCAGGACCCCTGAGATCTAATGAACATCCCATAAACTGATGCCAACATCCCCATGGTTTAAGTGGAAGGTATTGGTCCTCAATGATAACCTGATCAATAACTCCGACATCAGATTCTCCGGTTGATAGATATGGATTTAGGAGCCTCATATCGGCTCATACAAACCCACTCTCCTCAGCTCTGCCCTAAACTCTTCAAATGAGGCACCTACCCAGTAATCTAAGAAGCTTCCTCCCTGGCTTATATCCCACTCATCGGACCATCCCTTACTCAGGTTCCTAAGCAATGCCTTCAATATTGACTGGTATAGAGGGAGAATGTCTCTAGCTGCAATTAATTCCCATCAATATTTTTCAGTTGATTGTATAGAAAATCAGAAATAACATGTGTGAAGTCCTCTCGGGCATGGTCATTAGCCTCCCTGAACCACTGGCACTAGCACACTTTGATCCTGAAATATTAAGCTAGCACATCCCTTCTTTCATCAGGGATGAAGACATCATCCCTCAGCCCAAAACCATACAGAGGCATCCTCTTACACAACAAGTAATTCCTTTGGAATTCAAACAACATATTCTCTAGTGAATCTTGATCAGAGTGGCTCCATTAAAACTCCCATAAACCCAAGCTATTCTCTATATCCTCCCTTCGGGTAGCATCCGCAAAGACCCCCGGGCAGCCTCTTCATGAGCCATTCCATTTTTAATATTTGAACACCTTTCGCTAATCCCTTTCGTAGAGCTCATTCGTGGAGACTATTCATAGAGCTCGATCCCAGTAACAAAATCGTGAATCCTTTCACTGACCATCAAATACAAGACATAGAGAACACAATCACAGAGTCAAATACTTGATGTCTGCCGTGAAGCAGAAGGCGTGATTTGCGGAGAGGAATCACAAATTATGCCAAGTTTCACGAATCGAGAGTGATAAATTCAAAAATCTAGAAGAACATAAAGGAAAAAAGAGAGGTAAACTCCCCTGTTTAAAGGTGAAGACCCCTGGTGCTTCGCGGTGCATCAAACTGTGGTGATCTTCACAATATTCTTGGCCTTCCCGTCACCTCTCCGCTTCACAAGCCTTCTTCATGTGTTTGCTTCGCGATTGGCCAAGGGATTCTGGTGATTTACCTCCCATACATTGTCCCTGATTTCTCCTAAGCTCCAAGTCTGGGGGGACTTTTATGTACCAAAATTTGGGATACACTAGAACAAACTGAAAGCTTTAATGGTTGTCTTGAGAAGCCTGTTTGCAGAGACCCCGGGGCCCCACTCCTGCGCAAAGCTCCTCCTTTGCGAAGCCGCCACAGAGCAAGGAGGAGGGACGCTCCATGAACCGATTTTAATTTCACAAACCCACAACAGAGCAAGGAATCGGGATGATCCATGAATTGATTTGATGTTTGCAAACCCTCCATGGTGCAAGGAGGTGGGATTTTCGACAATCTGATTTGACATTCGTGAACCTGCAGCGGAGCAAGGAGGCAGGATGCTCTGTGAAACCCTTTGACATTCACGAACCCGCCATAGAGCAAGCTCCGTCTTCACGCTGAGTGGTCTCTACATTGCAACTCCTCTTGCCTATAAATAACAGTCTCCCATTGAGCCCAAAAGATAGATCCTCTAACCTTTCTCCTTTCGAGCTACCACATCGCGAAGAAATTTTTTCTCTACAAACCATGATCTTTTCAAGGTATTTTTCATCGCAAAGTGCCTTCCTCTTTGCATTAATTCCACCCCTCTTCAAAAAGGGATTCCCTTCACAAAGCCCATGGGCCTCCACAAAAGAAGAAGATCCCCAAAGGGACTCGGGTCTTCACAGAGCACTTGTGCTTTGCGAAGTACCCTTCAGGCACACGTGACTCACATTCTAAGACAGGGTCGCTATGCTTCGCGAGGCACATTGCTTTGAAATATTACACTTCATAGGGAATCCTTTCTTTGTGAGAAATTTCTCTACAAATTCCTTTCCTATTTGCGAAGCACGTTTCATATGCACTTATGCCCTATGCCTAGGATAAGCCACTTCACTTCATAAAGCACACCCATTCGTGAAGCCCCTCCACTTCATAGAGCACCAATGCTTCACAAGGCTACTACTTATGAACCCCTTCACTCTGCAACTCCTTTTCAAATTCCTCCCTTCAGGTACACATGAAGCAATTTCAAGGTCCCTTGGTTGGTGATTCCTGTTACATTGCTTCACATCATGATTATCTTCATAGGCACGCTAACGACTTTTTCTACTTCACATATCCATGATACCGTGGACCCACAATGGATCCCTCTATAATACCCCCTCAATAAATTTTTTTGATCCCTTCACTTCCCCAAGGGGTGGGAGGTCTTAGTTATTTAAGTATTAAGAGGTGCAGAGTGAAACCACCTTGTCTCAACTGCAGGACATTAAACTACCAAGAGCCATCATCCTCTTCACATGACATTAAACTATGGCCTCTCCTCGTGCATTATACACGAGGTGCCCCGTCTCGGACATTCTCTGTGCCCACTAGCCTCCACGGGAGTGAGATCATTCCTCACATGGAATGAGATCCTCTTTATTTGAGTGATGTTTGTCTTCAGGGAATGGGCATCAACCGTGGTATAAGCCTCTATATTTTCTTGCAAGTGGTAGCACCCCTACTCCTCCTCTCTTCTACGTTGCCAAATTAGTTTCCCTTTGGGCTTTGTCACCACTCGGGCCTCCACCCTGGATTAAGTCCCATTCTCCATCACCCCGGGCCACAGACCACACATAATCCCATATTTCCTCTTTGGGCCTCTAAATACGTGTAATACCCACCCCACTCTCCACGGACGCACCTTTCATGATGTGATAATCAGGTCTCTACGGCCTCTTGTTTCTCACACTGAGCATGACTCATGTGGGCTTAGAGTGAGAATTGACCATGACATCCTCTCTCGGCCACCTAGAGTGTAAGATCTAAACACCTTACCTGAATTACATGATTTTTGATCCATGACAAGTAATATTACCTAGGAAGCCTCCCTGTGGTTCAAGCCCACCATCCATTGGTTCCGACCATTCCACGTCGGTCCACCACACCTTAACTATGTGGTATTTGATCCTTTCCAAGGCATGGTTTGCAGGAAGCCTCCTTGAGGTTCAAGCCAACAATCCATTGGTCTCGACCATCTTTTATTCTGAACTACATGGCCTTTTATCCTTTCCAATTCAAGGTATGTAGGAAGACTACCTGAGGTTCAAGCCTGACGACCACTGGTTCCGAGCCCCTTCATGCCAGAACACCTTCGTCCTGTATGACATTAAACTGCATGCCCCCTTTTCATTCTGAATGACGTTAAACTACATTCACAATCTCGAACTATGTGGACTTTTATCTTTTCCAAGGTAAGGTGTGTAGGAAGCCTCCATGAGGTTCAACCCCATCCAGCAGTAAGCCGTTGTGACCCCATCCAGTTGTAAGGCGTTGTGACCCCATCCAATGGTAAGTCGTTGTGACCCCATCCAGCGATAAGATGTTGTGATCCCATAAAGTGGTAAAATGTTGTGGCCCCATCCATTAGTATGATATTGTGACCCCATCGAGCGGTAATCCGTTGTGACCACATGAAGTGGTAATCTTTTGTGACCCCATCCAGCAATAAGCTGTGGTGACCCCATCCAGCGGTTAGCAGTTGTGACTACATCTAATGGTAAGCCGTTGTGACCCCATCCAGTGATAAGCCGTTGTAACCCCATCCTTTAGTAAGACGTTGTGAGCAAATCCAATGATGAGACATTGTGAACCCCCATTGAATAGTCAGTCGTTCTCAACACAAACCCAGTGGTAAGCCACTGTCGTCCCTTCTTTTGGGGCCCATATCACTATTTCATCCCAGTGGTGTAAGAGAAACCTCAATCTGCTAACCACACATAAGCCCCATTATATCATCGAGTCACTATTCTCTACACGTGCCCTGATTCTATACCCCCATCCTGAACTACGTGGACTTTGATTCCCTACCACAACGATATGTAGGAGGTCTCATTGATGCTCAACCCCAACATCACCATCATCCTTGTGTTGACTACATCTCATTCTCCATCCACTCTAGTTAACCATCAATTATCCATCTTGATTCTTACTCGGGCCACCATATCCCAGTGGGATCATGCCACCTCAATCCCCATTCCCTTTAACAACAATCGGGTAGCTAACTACATGTTCTCCCTAACATCAATGTTCCCTCCAGGGGTCCCACCCTTATGATCCAATCTAGTCAGTGTTCTGATCAGTCTGATCTGTTTCTTCTAGACATTAATCGCACGAATACCCTATGTTAAACATAAGACGTTGTGGAAAACCTCATATACCTACCTATGGCATATAATTACTCACATTCGACTTGGGATTCCTCAGGCTTCCATGCCCTCGAGAAGACTAATAATAAGAGGGATAAACCCATACACACTAGTGTTCCAGCATCCTGACACACCAGTGATATCCAACGTGACTACTCCCCTGACCGAGGGTTACAGTCCAGACCAGAACACTTGGAATTTACCGATAGAAGCAGTATAATTAACCAGAGTACATGAAGAAATGGCACTGGGAAGAGTTTCACGAACAATATCATAGTCTATAAATAGAACCAGATGAGATGATGATTTCCGATGAAGAATACAAGGAAGGAGGAACCAAAATACCATAATCTTGCTTCAATCAAGGAGGAAAGGTCCCTGAATATGCGATGGAATCCGCCAAACTTTGGAAAGTGGGAATGTGAGGCAAAAGCTGTGCATCATCCGCAGATGGATGCATGCATCCCGGTGAATGCGTCGGAAACAATATAGATACATTAATATGGACAATTTATTTTCATATAATGAAACTCTTAATGGATGGATATATAAGTGGATGTGATCCATCCTTTTGTGGATAATCAATAATGAGAAAGCCTATAATTTATTTCTTCCTCTCACATTGTTCTTTTTCATAACAGACAAAGGTAATAATAACCCTTCAATATTCAGGTATAAATCGTTTATGATCAAGGACCAATTTTTTGTTTTACCCCAATCCATGGAAAGATTGTTTTATTCACTGATTTGTGATCTTCATCAAGTATTCTCCTCCACGGAGAAAGAATAAGACTATAGCCATTTGAAAATTCTAGATACATTGTTTATATAGTTTATTTTCATGTTGATTCTCAATGATAGATATTTTTTTGGGTTTTCTTCCATAGCATTTGGTTTTTTATGGTCATATATAACTCATTACAAAATACAATTAGTTTTAAGTTTCTCTCTATATCTCATTGCCACCTTGGAAGGGATTGGGTTGTAAAAATATGTTTTATAGAAATTAAGATACACCATTTATTAAATTAATTTTTTTAAAATTTATATTATATTTTTTAAAATTTAATTTTTTTTAATTTAACATAATTTAATTATATTAATTATTCTTTCCTTTCATAATTGACATTAGTTTTTTATGGAGAAATTAAATTTTATTCATCATTTTGATCATATTTTGGGTAGGGATAAATTTATTTACATTCGAATTCTTTTTATTTAAGGAAGTTTAGAGTATTTTAGTAAATAAAACATATAAACAGCTTTAAAAATAAAAACTTTTAATATTTGGGTGGTCGGGCAATTAGGGCCTCCCATGAACTCTCGAGGTTAGGGGTCCTATTTTCACTTGTAGTCTGGAAAATCATAATTATGCCATGCATAAATTAACCCTCATATATACCAGACTAGTGTGTGGTGAAATTTTACTCAATTCAACTGCATGGTCATGAAAATCCAATGGGTCTTCTTCCAAGGTGGGTCCTACTTACAATCGAGAACTAAAACATTTAATGGGGTATTAGTGTTTAAGTAAAATAAATAAATTATAAAATAAAAATTACTGAAAAAAAATAAAATTAGAAAACAATATTCATAAAAAACATGATTTGTTTTTGGAAATTTTTTAAATTTTTTTAAATAAATTAATATTATTTATTAATTATTAATTTATTAATAATTATCAAATATTAACTATAAATTATTCAATCTATAGTTAATAGTAATGATAAACTGTTTTTAACTATTAATAATAACTAACAATATGAATAAAAAATTTTAATTAAATTTTTTAATTAATTAATAATTGAAAAAATTAGTCATTTAATTATAATAAATATCTTATTCTTTTTTATTATTAATTATATTTTCTGTTATAACTTATAAAAGATTTCATTAATATTGACATCGATGGTAATTATTAATAATAAAATTCAAAATAATTATTGACTAATAATAATTAATAATAAATAGAGGCAATATGATTTAAAATAATTTATTATAATTAGTATTAAATGAATAATGATTGTTAATAATTATAGATAATTAATATTTATTAGTTATTAGTTTATAATAAATAATCATTACTAATTTATTAATTATTACACTCTATAATCATATTATGAATTATTAGTAATAATAAATAATTATAATTAAAAAACATATTAATTTATTTCTAATTTTTAAGCTATTTTAATATTTCACTATCTTATATTGACATATTAATTATTATTGACCATCATTAATATAATAGTAAATAATTTCACTATTAACAATTATTAAATTAATTACAATTAAACATTGTTATCCAAATCGAATCAGACTAGTCTGACAAACTTTTCATATCCATAACAAGACCAAATTGTGATAAACACATAGAATTATCCCTTGTAATCCACTATCCCTCCATGGCGGAATTTCAAAAAAGTAGGAGGGACCATGGATTGGGAGAGTGTCATCCCCTCTTTTTAATATATAATACATATCATAAAACATAATTTTATAAAATAAAACCTTTTTAACATAAAATAATATATATTTTTAATTAAAAATAATTCTATCAATGGAGCTCTAGATCAACCTTTGAACCAATGATCAACTCCTACACCAAATCAATGACCTATCCGGTTCTGATTACAATATATGATACCTATTTCATTATTAATAATAATTAAAATTAACATATTTCATATGTATTATTATTAATTAACTATTTTTAATAATATATTGTTTTCAATAATATTCTATTTTTCTTGATGGGAATAAATTGAATTCAAATCCTACATTGGAAATATTTAATGTTTATAAGGACTATCCCCCTTATAAAAGGATCCTACAAAATGGTTTTGATTAATTGTTTTTTGATTTATTATGATACGTAATCCCCAATATTATGAAAGATACATACAGATAATTTTTTTATTATATATATATAATATAATATAAATATAATTATCTTAAACTCTAGAAAAAGTTATACTTTCCATTTCATAATAATGTGCTAAGTGATTTAACGAATTCATTTAAATTTCTTAAGATAACACTTTTAAACCCTTGATACATTTAACCAATGGAAAATGTGTTCCTGAATATAACACTTTTTTTAACTATATTCCAAAATATTTTTAGCCTATAAAAATTTAATTGATTTTTATAGAAACTATATAAAAAACTCATCATCCTTAGAATTTTTAAAAAAATTATATACTCATTTTTTTAAATTTGAAACTTCTTTATGAGATAAAAAACTATTTTGAATTAGTATAAAATAAAATATAATAAAGACTAATAAAAACCACATAATAAATTTGACATGGCTTAAAATATAATCATAAAAACTGCTCAATTTTTCTCAAATATATTGTTAGCCTATATTATAACAGTATATATTTTGTCATAAAATTGCATTATATGATTTGGGTGTTAGTGTTAATGTGATTTGGTAAAGGAAAATCTAGTAGACCCGAAGATGAAATCTTTTTTGGTGAGGATCAGGCAGTGTGGAGTTGTAAGTTGTGGGTTAGTGATATTCATTGTGGATTGGAAACAATCCTATAGAATAAAAGTTTATAATGATGGGTTTTAGAGGTACTGTCGATCCATTAATACATATATTTTAAAGGTGAGATTCATCATAGAGGCTCAAGGGTTAATGTTTCCCTAATAACTAACTTATAAGAGGTGGTAGAATCATGGAGGCCATGAGATATTGGTCATATGTGTTTTTTTGGTGTAGCTACATTGTGTTTTTTTGTGTTAATCATATCCTTATAGCCTTTCCATAGAGAATTTAGAATCACAACTTGATATATCATACTGATTCTAGAGGCCAATTAGGCCATGGGTGCCTGTGACATAGCACATAGATATTTTTTGTGGTTTGGGGTGAATATCTATACTATATAGCATAGTCAGAGGTTATATGTCATGATATTTTTCATTATTCACAATATATAATTAAAAAAACCTAAAAATAAAAAAAAATACACAAATTCTTAAAAAAAATGGGAGATCTAACTGTGTTTTATTAAGGCTTTTCACGCCATCTTCAGTGGATTGGATTCCAATCCTTGATATTATGATTCTTTTTAAATCTAAATTGAATTCATCTTCAATACACTCTTTTACCCCTTATCTTATATTTCTAGAGGGTATTGTGTTGTGAGAGTGGTCACTTTATGTGATGTTATGGTAGTAGTTGGATGGGAGAAAATGTGTTCTGGGTTTCTAACTACTCCTTATGGTATTTCCAACATGGTTAGTATCTCTTACTTATCTTTCCCTTAAATAGCATATCAAATATATTGTTTGAGGTAGGGTATCATCATTCTTGACTTGTTATTGTTGCATATTTTATTCTAATATTAATTTTTCCCTTTGGTTGGATGGTATGGGATATCCTATGGTTATATTTAATAAGGGTAATTGAAATTGAAGGGGTATGAATGAAATTGTTTGAATTTACTTTCAATTGTAATTTTTCTTCTAGGATTATGTGTATTATTACTGATATTTGAAATGAAAACTTATTGATAAACACTATATGTGATGTAAATTCTAATAATAATGAACACTTGTTGTGTTTTCATACATGAACCCCACTCTTATAAATGTCTAAGCTGTTATAATTGTCTAATGAACTTACTATGTGTGAAAAAATAATATTTCAATAAAAATTACCATGTTGGATTTGGGGAGATATTGTGTAATTCTTCATTAAAATTGAAATTAATTTGTGATAATTATAGAAGATGAATTCTATTTTTGTGTGTGTTTGTGTGATTTTATAATTTTATTGTGTGTTAAGGAACCTTGTGGGGGAATATATGGGATGACGCTGACCAGTTCAGAAGTAGAATTTTTTGAGGCAGTGAGGCTATTCATTTTTTGTAATGGGATACAATTTTACTTTTCTTGTCATGGTTTGGTGATGTATTTTGAAATGAAATGGTTTGTTTGTAGTTTTGTAACTTTTTTGGTAGTTTCATAGTATGTATTTGATGAGTCTAGTACTGATGAAATTATAAAAACATGGGTTGGTGTTGAATATGTGGAAATGAATTTATGAAATAAAGGATAATAATTGGATAAAATAAAATTTTAAGTAGATGGAAAAATACATAATGAATTCTTAAGGGTGATTTGTTATTAAATATGGGGTTATATAGATTAATTGAGGTAACTTGGTTGGAGGACTAGTAAGACTAGAAAATCATACAATCTATACATAATGTTTGGAATGGTAAAAGGTTTTTAGAATTTTCATTTTGGAAATTTTTCATATAGTCATAGTAGAAGTTGGTCAATGATATCACATAGTATGAGGGTATGATGTTGTGATGGGTTAGTTTATTTTCATGTGAATCCTTATGTTGGGTACTATGTTTGATCTACTATATTTATATTTACATTTTATTCTGATACCCACCCCAACTATATTGAGTACTACATACTAAAAAACAGTTTTTGTGGTGTTTCTCCTAATGTCCATGTTTGTGATGATATTGATGGATAATCACTTCGCATCCTTAATCTCCCTACCATAACATCATCAGGTGATAACATAATTTGTTGGGGAGAATAGACCTCGATATGGGTGTCGTTGGTGGAATTCTTAGAAATGAGATAATGATTTTCGGTGGGGCTCTTGCAAGGTAAGAGGAGGTCTTTAGGTAAATGTACATCATGTTCAAGATACCATACTAATCTGGTTATGAGGTTTTGATGGGATTTGATATGATGCGTATTACGATGTGTCATGAGAACATGTTCATATGGACTGATTCCAACACAAGATTTTGGGACATATGGGAGGTTTTGGAAGGTAGGGTTTCAACCAGAACCACATCGATGACATTATAATTCATGACAATGAAACAGTAAATGGGAAGGATAGAAAAACATGATTCTTAAAATTGGGGCATGCAAGAATTAAATTAGTGCGTAAGTGGATGCATGATGTCTTTTTATATTTTCTATTGTTAATAATTCACTACCTTTGATTTATTATCTGTAACTAATCCATCGATAGATGGGGGTGTTTATTTTACTAGTTTAGGTGCCCATTTGTTGAAAATTTTATTCACTATTGCATTAGTATTAACTTCTATATTTAAATGATATTCCATTGGTATGATCATACTGAGTATACAAGTTATTCTCACCATATATATAGAAAATATTTTTGGATCTTCAATAGGGGTTTATAGACTGTTATGGGCATTTCTATCCTAGAGTATGAGGTTAATATGGATTTTTAGCCTTAGTAATTGCCTTGGTAATGTTATGTTCTGGGGATTTTTTTCCATAATAATTATTGTTAGATGGTTTCAGTTTCTTTATTCTATGTGACAATGTTATTTTGTGGTTGTTTAACTTTTCTATTAATCGTAATATTTACATAGAAGGTAATTCCAATCATTTGATTGTTTTATTTACCCTCGTTTCTAATATCCAACCTATTTCCAATAGGATGTATTCCTTTGGGGCTATCATCCTGCTTCCTTCATTATTAGCCTAAGTGGGGTACCTTTAAAGAGAAGGTTCTAGATAGAGTGGTATAAAATTTATCAATTGAGATATTTTTTTTTGAGATTTGGGTTATGACTTTGGAGGATTATATGGGTTGATAGGTAAATAGTGATAGTTAACATTAGATAATTAAATAAGAATGGGAGACCAGTTAGGGAATATTATTTTAGTGGTCCCTATGACCTAACATGATGATCATTACATTTATAAATGTGATAAGTGAAATGATTCTTCTTATAGGGTATATATAAAGGATTGTTACTTAAATTATGATATATTTCCCTTGTGATAGAATGGGGATGATGTTGAGAAATATAAATGAACATAATTATTAACTAAATATAAATAAATTATACACTACTAGGATTAAGAATGATTTATTTCCTTCTTTTAAAAAATGGATCATAATCATTAACCATATACAACTTAGGAAGAAGAGGTTAATTACATTGATCTAGTCGATTATCAGAGGATTGATCTAATTAAGGGGTGTAGGGTGTGGTGGAATACATTAAATAACTTCTATCAATTGATACATGAAAAGTATAAGGATATAATAATCAATCAAAAGATAGAGTACCAACTAGTGGAGCCTGATATCATCATTGGCTTGATTCAGGTCTGAGCTAAGCATTAAGTTTAGTTGGTGATCATCCAAATGTGAGGGGAGCATGTTAATGGTGGAAGTTGAATCTCATTAAGTTAATAATATAGTTTTCTATATTTTTTATTTAATTAGGGATTTAAATTTTTAATTCATGTCTTCAATTATAATTTCATAAAATTTATAGGAGTGTATCTCCCTTCAGCAAGGAATTTAGAGCATGCATGTGCTCTAGATCATGTTCAATGACCTCAAACATTTCAATCATGATCTATTTTAACATTAGGAATATATATCATGATCAATGGAAGAATAATTACATCACACGATCTGATATGTTGTCACATTATTTATGATTTTGAAATTTACTGATGTGTAGATGAATGTAGATGTTATCGAGAGAATTCCCTCACCGGTTTTATTTCTATAGGAGGGAGCATAAATGATCTTTACAATGAGTGTAGATTCAGATGGGGGGACATAATAAGTTAGGTTATTAAATGATTTAATTAATAGGGAGTCAATTACAAAATTACCTTTCATGTTTTTTAATCCATAATGATATCAATACTTTATTAGGATCTCTCTATTGATCTGTTTTTCTTATGGGGGATGTGAAAACTACTGATAGTAGTACTTGAATAATCAGGGAGGCCTGCATTTTCGGAGTGACCTAGACCCTGTATAATTTCTATAATAGTTGTTTATGTCGATGTCATAATATTAAAATAGCCACTAGTATTTTCTCATTATCTTGGTTAGTATGCTTATTCCTAGCCAAGTGATAGTCCTCATCCTCAGGGACATCATTTAGAGCATAGTCATGGTGGCCACCCACAGTTTAGTGGGGGATCAATGTGAAAACACATTAATTCCATTAAGGCCCTATTTATAGAGGGTCTATATATTGTTTGAGGTATGACCATTTTATCATATGCCTTACTGTCATATTTGTATAAGTCGAGATCTATGAGACACTTCTCATCTCCCTCTATGGACTGATTTTTAGGAATAGAGGAGGAAACACTTCCCATACCACTTGTGTTATCTCTACCATTAAGATATCATGATATATTTTTTTATATTCATTGGGGATGTATAATCATGATAGGGATACATCATCAGTTGTGTGATTATTTTTCATTCAAGATACCACCATATGATTTTATCTATGGAATGGATTTATTATATTTGGTGTATTTCGAAGATAATTTGATTTAAATTAGGATCATTGTCTTTGATATGTAATGATTGTGGTTGGTGTTTAGGGGCGAGTGGAATTTTCATATGGGTTGAAGGCATTTCAAGCATCTTTTATCATTATTGTTGGAGTTTTCAATTGAAAATAATGTAGTGAAGTCTCTAATAGTCCTTTAGGTGAATCCATATATCACACTAGAAGAGGTTTTGAAACTACCACTTCATTATGGTGTCTATTTTTGGAAAACTTTATAGTCTATAATGCCACTAATTTCAATGGATCATTATTTAACGACACCCATGAAGTTGTGGGAGTTGACGGTATTGGTTAAGGATCTATTGTATAAGGGATTTATATGGATCTATTTATATCCTTAGGGTGATCTACTGTTGTTATATAAGAAGGAGAGTATTATTTTGATTTTTTTTATACTATAGGAGGTTTAACCATGAGACAATCAAGATCCATTACACTAATTTTAGGCTAGATGAAATTTTGCGAATGTTGAATTGAGCCACTTGGTTTTCAAAGATCCAACTATGGTTCGAATGTCCCTAGACAAGGATGAAAGAGGAGATTGTCATGAAGGCTACCTTCTAGGGAGAATATATACACTATGAGTTTGTATTCATGTCTTTTGGAGTCATCAACATACTAGCTGTGTTCATAGGGCTCATGAATTGTGATGAAAGAAAATATTATCATTGCAATTTATATTTTTATTTTATAATTGTATCATAATTAATAGTATAATATTATATATTATACCCCATTACATAATAGAACCTAAAATATTTTATTATAATAATTTGAACATTATATTATGAGAAAAAATATGGCCATAAGAATATAATTTATTACAATGTGAAAAACATTTAAACCAAGATAACTAAAATATAAAAATTTGGATCTACTCAATCCTCCAGAATAACTACACTAAAAAAATTGTAAAAATGATGTTGAATGTTAGTAACACACTGTGATATTTTATCCTTAAAATATATAAACATAAGAGATATATAATTGAATGAGGAATGAATGAAATAGGATATGTATTTTTAGAATGTTGGTAACCTATATGACTATAAAAAAACTTAAATATGGGATAGTAACAAGAACATAGGAATAGTAATCTGACCATTGAAAACAGTAAACTAGCAATTTGAAAAGTAAACCCACCTATGGAAATGTAAAATATTTTTTTTAACTTCTAAAATGAAAATATTTCATATTTATATCATAATAAAAGTAAATATTTTTTTTAAAAAATTATAAGATAAATGTTTTTATCATTGTAAAAATAGGTATGTTTTCTTATCATTTTAACAATAATTATAATGATTTAAAATAATTTTTACTTAATAATGTATATTTATAAATTAAAATTATTTTTTTATAGTGATGGGATAATTTAATTACATATTATGTAATTTTTTGAAGGGTTAGAATATCGATCAAAATATTGAAATTGAAATTTTTCAAATAAATAATGATTTTATATAAAAAATAAATTTATCATATTTAAAAAATTATTTTAATAAAATTGGTTTCATTTTACATAATCTAAATTTTGATAAATGGTGAAATGTAGTTTTTTTATTTTTATAAAATACATAATTTCTTTTGAATAGTGAAATATGGTTAAATATGGTATTTATCATTTTCTGTTGAACAAATTAATTTTTGAGTCATTACTAATGTAATAACACACTAATTAATACTGAAATCCATAATTTACTATATATTATCACAATAAAAACTATTATTTATTGTCTTGAGCCAAAATAATTAACTTATGAATATAATATTTAGAAACATTTATCTCATCCAACTATAAATACCACCCTCACTACCCATTATCCTCACACATACGAAGCCTTGATGATTTCCTAATTTCTTCCCAAATCACTTCACAACACTCTCCCCTACAACCATGTAATACTAATCTAACCAAAATACCAATTTCATGTTCCCTACAATTTATTCCCTGGAGGTGATATTTAAGATGTAAAATTCACCTTTTTCCTCTTCTAAATTCATTTCTTCTTTAACCTACACCTCACATCCATCATAAAACACGGAATAATAAATACAGTGTTATATATTTAAATTTTTTTATATTTATAGTCTAATATCTACCATCCACTATTTTCTCATCTCTTCTTACTTGAAGAAAACAAAAACAAATGTCCATATCTTGTCGATCCATCACCTTTAAGAATGGTGATTTATCATTTTCCAATATAACCTCCTTGAGAGGTTTTAATTCACTTATACTATTTTACATTTAACTAATTATTTATATTATATATATTTATAACATTTTTTAAAGAATATATATCCCTAATATTAAATAAATTTAGACTAGTTCTTGATGGTCAGTAAAACTGCCTAAATGAACTTACTGTGTAACAGTATTATTTTTAATAAAATAGTCATCCCTATTTCAGAAAAAATATTGGTGTTTTGGACCATTTGAATATATATATCTAAATTTAAAAAAATTCAACTCTCATTAATGGTGTTATTCCAATTTCACATGAATATTAGTAATTATCCTTAAGTGATATGAACATTGAACTTTTAAACGAATTCTCTCAAAATAACAAAATAAATATTTATATTTCTTTGAAAAGATTATATATTTAAATAATTAATCTATAATTAATAATATATGGATTTAAATTATATTAATTGAGTAATTATTTAATATATATGTGTTATTTTGAAATTATGTTCAAGTACAGAACAGATTAATAAAAATGGAAAGGGATCACTCTGAACCAACGTTTTTCATTGGGCTACAATCTTTATCTATATAACTCACTTTATATCTCTTTATAATGTAATATATTGAATATAAATCCTATATATATGTCACAAATATATACAAAATTTATTATCCCTTTCACTATAGGGTAATACATTCGTTATTATCATGTCTCCAATATTCTAATTGTGAAATCTCTTTGATTATGATACAAGACATGATTATGAAAAACATATCTTTCCATAGGGAATAATTATGTCTACTAATTATGATTAATTTACTTTTTGTAACACATAAACATATACATGTCATAATTGTTACATCTCTATGCAACTACAATGCATAGGAAAATGTTATTGTCTCGTGACCCGCTATGTATGAGATAAGGGAGTAAATGTAATCAATTATGGGAATTCGTACACAATGTGATATTATCTTTGATGTAAGCCTTGATTCATATTTATTTCATTTTTATGTTACTTCCACATTCCCATGATTCCATGATTATACGATTCCATGTATTTTATGTCTTGATACCATGTTATTATTCATAATCATTCCATTTTATGATATCATTTCATGCCTTTTTACTCCTATAGTATGATCCATCATCATTTTTATTCACTTACTGTAACATCCCAGGTAATTAAAGAATAAATAATTTTCATATTTATTAATATTAGAGAATTAAATATGAATTTTAATTAAAAGGGGTTGCTATGTTCGATAGCGTACCCGATACGCAACGATGAGTTTCTTTGAAACTTACGTAGCACACTAGTAATATAATAATATTATGTTAGTTAACAAGTAGCCGTTGTACTGGTGGGAATGAATAGAAATAACTAAAATATGAATAGATATGTTTTTAGATGTTTTTACATTTACCCAATAAAAGATAAAGGCTTAAAATACGGAAAGAGTTCAATTTTAGGCTTTTATACTCTAATTTTCACTAAAGGTTCACTTATCACCTTTTAATGGTGAACCGTCATTAAATATAGTTTTGATCACTCTTATACATTATTTTGGACCAAATAAAACTTTTATTAAGAATCAGGACATCAAATTTTACTTTGTGTAATTTTTGGTACCTTTCTGATAAAGTTCATTTTTTTTATGAATAGTGTAAAATGTTGCATTTTAATTCAAAACCTCTTTTTGATCTAATTTATTTATATTATTAGATTATATTTTGAATTGGTTTTAAAGTGAAATTAGAATATATTTTTACCATTTTATCTAATGGTGGTCATTGGAATCAATTTCACTTTGAAATTAGACATAAACTGGTGTCAATCTTTTGATACTTATTGTTTTGTAAAAACACGCTATTTGCTCTGGCAGCGGGAATTAATTATTGAATTAATTAATGTGACTTATATGATTTGAATTTTGTAAAATAGACTTCATTTTTGAATTCGGAATATCAAATATAGCTTAGGGTGAATTTTTGGTAATTTTCTGAAAAACTTCAATTTTTGATGAATAGTGAAACCACTAAGTGGTAATCAAGCAAACTGATTTTTCGGTTAAATGAAATTTTACCACTAATGTGTGTTGAATTTTGAAAATACGACATACATGGTTGTCATTAAGAAGTAAAATGTGGTTCAATGAGATTAAAATAATTTTTTGGTGAATAGTAACTTATTAAGTTTTTAATTGCGATTAGTGGTAATTAGTGTAGTTTAAGGAATAAATAATGCTTTAATAATATAAAATGACCTAGACACATGTCCCAACCTTATTGGTTGTGTCATGGCCGACCAAGACAAGCCATGGGTCAACTTGGGGACCCCATGGATCCACTTTTGTTGGGAAATGATATAAATTACTTTTTATTTAATGTTAAAGTGAAAATGACACAAACATAAATTGTTTTACTGAAACAATTTTTAAGTGGGGTTATACAAGTCCAAATTTTAATTATAAATATTCAATGGAAAGATAAAACTATTTCCTACATCATAGTAATTTTTTTATAATTTTTAGACATTAAATAAATTTAATTATTTATGACATAATAATGATGCAGCGATGACATCATTATTTGACGATTTAAATAAAATGGAAAGATAATATAAAATCTATGAACTACACATGGCCAAAACCAATTGGATGAGTGGATTTCGATGCCTTATAACCTTATCCACGAATTCTATCAATGTGGGACCTTTTAAAACCGAAACACATTTTCAAATAAAGTAATGTTTCTTTACTTTCCAAAAGTGCCCCTCCTCTCCTCTTATAAAAGGCCCCCACCTCTACCTCATTTCACACACTCTTCAAGCCTTTGGCTCGGCCAAACCCTGCCCATTTGCTCTCTCCACATCCCTCTCCTCACCCTAGAGGATTTCCTTTGGGCAGAATCCTTTCAAAGGAATCCTTTAGGCTCAACTCAAAAGGAGTTACACTTTTTAAGGTAATTCATTCTCTCATGTTCATTTGTTTTATTTTGCTTCTCCAACCCCCTAAACTCTTTTTATATACTTTTTTTGTAACAAAACCAGTATAATAAATATACTAGGATGTTGTTATAAGATTTATTTGATCTACACTCTCACACAACTACATAAAATGGTTAAAGAACATACGGTTTCTGTGGATGGCGAAATTCTGCCTCCCGAAACGATGATTGTTCAATACTCATTTAACACCTTCAAAGGTGGCCATTATGATGTATCTATTTTTATATATGATATTTAATATGTTTATGTTTTACTTATGCTTCTGTATTTTTCATTTGTGTCTTACCTTTATGGCTTCCATTATGGGTATACGCGATATCTTCATTTAAGGAAGTGCGGACTACCGCCCCCTCAAAGTGATGTGATTCGTTAATGCCATATGTGGGACGTGTAAAGGATGGATTTAAAGTTATTATATATGATGTTATACTGGAATTATAATATACCTATATATATCATTATCATTTATTTCCATTAAAGTATGAGATAGAAATGAAAGTAGCGTTCATGCGTACGTACGGACTACCGTCTCCATGAACGGTGCATTTCATTTCTTATCCCCAAATGTAATGTACTATTAAAAGTACATGTATATAATAGATATATATAATTAATGATATATCTAAATGATGAATATAATTCTGGAATTAAAATATACATAAGTCTCATTTAGTTTTAATTCCATTAATATGACAAAGAAATGAAAGTAGCGTTCATGCGTACGTACGGCTTACCGTCTCCATGAACGGTGCATTTCATTTCTTACCTCTAAATGATTATGTAATATTTTAAATACATGTATGTACTGGATATATATGACATATATGATATCTAAATCATGAATACCATTATGGATATAATGAAACATTGACCAAATTAACAACATGTAAGTGTAAGAAGTCTATTTTTGACTTAAGAACCAAATACCGACAAAATGAACATTATTAACTTAAATGATTACATGATGTTCATAACATGGTATAAAAGGAATAATGAACTTGGAAAAGATTCATAATCAAGTAGAGATTAACTAAAGTTTATTATTCAGGAGTTTAAAGAACGGTCGGGTCAAGTCAGATACGAGGTATGGGAACTTCTTAACCCAATTTCCATTCTTTGGGTTAATCTCCTACTTTCAAATTATGTCATTATATTATTATGTCGTATCTTTTATTTGTACTTTATTTATGTGTACTTATAGTGAATACACATAATGTATCTATTTTATTTTAAAAATTATCTTTTTTATGGGACTTTGTCTCAATCTCCTTTCGTTGAGGCATATTTTATTTTATACACAACTTTCTTTTATACGGTGTATAAACCCCTTTGAATTTCACGTTTATTCAAAAGGAATCTTTTTTATACGAAGCATTTACTAAATGACAAAAGGGAATGTTTTTGTCGTACGTATGCGGCGACAACGACTTCTCCGCCGTCGTAACCGTTATTTGAGTTTCAGCTTCCTCTACAAGCCATACCTTCTTTTTTATAAAGAAAAATAAATACCATGTTTTACTTTGGTATTGAAAATGGTTTTCATAATGTTTTTATTATATCAATGTGTTGTATTGATATCTCGTGATTGAAATTTGGAAATGTTATGTTTCCTTTATGCATGTTTTATGTGATATGATTATGTTATGGTTCTTGGGCATTATTATGAAAACGGGTGGTTCCGTGATAAACTAAGGGCGGGTGAGCCCGTTATAGCTCTCCAATGCATTGGGTAACGCGAAGGAGTGAAACGTTAAGGTTTCTCCGAAGAGATTTTAGGGAATATACTGTGATGGGTATTCCAAACGTAACCAAGAGGGTTACTCCCTACGTAAGAATGTTATGAATGCCTCAAGTTACCTTTATGTCTTATGATTTCTATGATTTATTCATGATTTTATGAGGTATGATAAAGTGCCTATGTTTTATGGGTAAAGTATGATTTCATTCTTATGTATATATGAACTCATGTTTCCTTTCCATGTTTTTTTTATAACCCATACTGAGTTTTTATGCTCATCCCATGTTTTTGGAATGTTTTTCACAGGTCAAGGGAAAGGTACATGATAAGATGATAGAGTCAAGGATGTGTCAAGAAATAATCCATGTTTTATTTTAAATGTGTTTCCATTGATGGGAATGAAGAATACTATATTTATGTAACCACTTTGTTTATATGTGGAATGTAATGCAAGTTTTATGATCTAATTCTCTAAAACTCTAAACCTGAAAAGATCCTCAATGTGTAATCTTGTAATAACTCAAGATTAAGTAAGGTTTAAGGCTGGGGCCTTATAGTTGGTATCAAAGGTCGGTTTAGACAACTTTAGGAGTTAGAAAAGTGTTAAATTATAATATGATTGAAATGATATAGCATTTACGGATTACCATGTTGCTTCGCCTAATATATTTCCATGTTCAGAATGGTTTTCCGTAGGGGAAACAAAGCAGCTATGTTGGGACGACATCAGGAGAAAGACAGCCTTCCAAATCAGCAACCTGAGATGGTCGGAATCGGAACTGAACAGTTTGTTGCAGTAATGGCGCTGTTGACTCAGGCTATAAATTGTGGTGGTATCCATGCACGAGATCAGCCAGATCAACCGCAGAGGAACATGTCAGTGGTGGAACATTTCATGAGGCAACATCCACCATCATTCAGAGGATCATCTGACCCTGTGCAAGCTGAAGGGTGGATTAAAGCACTGGAGAAGATTTTTGATGTCATGGGGTGTTCAGACAATCAAAAGGTTAGTCTTGCTATTTACCGTTTGGAGGGTGAAGCAGATCAGTGGTGGTCTATGGTTAAAAATATCAGGGATGCCGATGAGATTGATGCTCTTGACTGGGATGAATTCAAAGGTATGTTTCTTGAGAAGTATTTTCCTAAGGCTGTTCGACTTAGGATGGAAAAGCAATTCTTGGAATTGAGGCAAGAGGAAGACTCAGTGGCTACCTATGAAGAAAGGTTCACTCGATTGGCAAGGTATGCTCCAAATTTTATCCGAGACCTTGATAGTAAAATCAATCGTTTTTACTCAGGATTAAAGCCAAAGTATCGAAGGGCATTAGCTTCTCGTGAGTTTAAAAGTTATGAAAAGCTTGTTCGATGTGCTGAGAAGGTGGAAATGGAGTTTGCTGATGACCAAGTGTTCTATAACAACCAGCAGAAGAAGAGACCGAGGTGGCAGGAGAAAGGTAAGAATTCTTCAAAAAAGTCTGATGGTAAGAGAACTAAGTTTCCAGTTTGTGATAAATGTGGCAAAAGGCATGCTGGGGAATGTCTTCTGAATTCTGGAAAGTGCTACCGATGTGGTAAGATGGGACATAAGGCTCGTGATTGCACTGAAAAGGATCAAGGTGAAGGTAAGAATAAATTTGATTTACAGTTAGTGAAATGTTATAAGTGCAATGAGATGGGTCACTATGCAAACGAGTGTCCGACAAGGAGCTTGAGTGATGGGAAGCAGTTAGACTACAAGCAGAAAGGGGTGGTGAAATCCTTTGCAACTACTTCAGTAGATGTTGGGCCATCGAATGAAGTGGTGTCAGCTCCAGGGAGCTCAGTATTTTTCGAAGATTGACTAGAGGTCAGGGTACCATCAGTTGAAAGTAAAAGAAGCAGACGACTGCGTTCCGTACTAGATATGGCCATTATGAATTTGTAGTTATGCCTTTTGGGTTAACCAATGCACCTGCTGTATTCATGGACCTTATGAATAAAATTTTCCAGGAGTTCTTGGATACGTTTGTGTTTGTGTTTTGAGGTTTGTGAAGAGGTTATGTGTCCCTTGTGATTCACAGTTGAAGAGAGAGTTGGTATGTGAAGCTCATAGTTCTCCGTTTTCAGTTCATCCGGGCAGTACTAAGATGTATAGAGATCTGCGGGAGTATTACTGGTGGGATGGAATGAAAAGAGATATTGCTGATTTTACTGTGAAGTGTTTGACTTGTCAACAGGTTAAAGCAGAGCGGCAGTTACCGAAAGGGATGCTTCAGCCTTTACCAGTTCCAGAGTGGGAATGGGAGAATATATCCATGGACTTTGTTGTTGGATTACCGAAGACATCTCGAGGTAATAATGCAATCTGGGTTATTGTTGATCGCTTGACCAAATCTGCTCATTTCCTTTCTATACGAGATACTTTCTATCTAGATCAACTTTCCCGTTTGTATCTTAAAGAGATAGTCAGGTTACATGGAGTTCCTCTCTCCATTGTATCGGATCGTGATCCCAGGTTTACTTCTAACTTTTGGAAAGGCCTTCAGAAGTCGTTGGGTACTGAATTAAATTTTAGTACAGCTTTTCATCCTCAATCAGATGGACAGTCAGAACGAACAATTCAGACATTGGAGGATATGCTACGAGCTTGTTCTATGGATTATCAGGGAAGTTGGGACCAACATCTTTCTTTGGTTGAGTTTTCATATAATAACAGTTTTCATTCCAGTATACAGATGGCACCATTTCAGGCATTATATGGGAAGCGGTGTCGAACTCCAACTTTCTGGGATGAAGTGGGTGAAAGGAAGTTGATGGGACCAGAATTGGTAGAAGAGATGGCAGAAAAAGTTCAGCTGATTCAGAAACACATGAGAACAGCTCAGAGTAGGCAGAAGAGTTATGCGGATAACCGGAGGAAGGATCTATCTTTCGAGGTAGGTGATCATGTTTTTATCAAGGTTTCTCCTTGGAAAAGTGTGATGAGATTTGGTAATAAAGGAAAGTTGAGTCCAAGGTTTGTTGGACCATACGAAATTCTGGAGAGAGTTGGATCAGTTGCATACCGAGTGGCTTTACCTCCGAGTTTATCTCAGGTACACAATGTTTTTCACGTTTCGATGTTGATAAAGTATATGCCAGATCCATCTCATGTTTTGAGTCCAGAGGTAGTTCAGCTGGAAGAGAACCTATCTTATGAGGAACAACCGGTCCAGATTCTTGACCATAAGGAGCAAGTGTTACGGAATAAGGTGATTCATCAGGTAAAGGTTTTTTGGAAAAACCATGTGATTGAAGAGGCAACGTGGGAATCTGAAAATGCTATGAGGGATAAATACCCCCACTTATTTTGATAAGTGAATAAAATTTTGAGGACGCAATTCCCAAAAGGGGGGAAGGATGTAACATCCCAGGTAATTAAAGAATAAACAATTTTCATATTTATTAATATTAGAGAATTGAATATGAATTTTAATTAAAAGGGGTTGCTATGTTCGATAGCGTACCCGATACGCAACGATGAGTTTCTTTGAAACTTACGTAGCACACTAGTAATATAATAATATTATGTTAGTTAACAAGTAGCCGTTGTACTAGTGGGAATGAATAGAAATAACTAAAATATGAATAGATATGTTTTTAGAAGTTTTTACATTTACCCAATAAAAGATAAAGGCTTAAAATACGGAAAGAGTTCAATTTTAGGCTTTTATACTCTAATTTTCACTAAAGGTTCACTTATCACCTTTTAATGGTGAACCGTCATTAAATATAGTTTTGATCACTCTTATACATTCTTTTGGACCAAATAAAACTTTTATTAAGAATCGGGACATCAAATTTTACTTTGTGTAATTTTTGGTACCTTTCTGATAAAGTTCATTTTTTTTATGAATAGTGTAAAATGTTGCATTTTAATTCAAAACCTCTTTTTGATCTAATTTATTTATATTATTAGATTATCTTTTGAATTGGTTTTAAAGTGAAATTAGAATATATTTTTACCATTTTATCTAATGGTGGTCATTGGAATCAATTTCACTTTGAAATTAGACTTAAACTGGTGTCAATCTTTTGATACTTATTGTTTTGTAAAAACACGCTATTTGCTCTGGCAGCGGGAATTAATTATTGAATTAATTAATGTGACTTATATGATTTGAATTTTGTAAAATAGACTTCATTTTTTAATTCGGAATATCAAATATAGCTTCGGGTGAATTTTTTGTAATTTTCTGAAAAACTTCAATTTTTGATGAATAGTGAAACCACTAAGTGGTAATCAAGCAAACTGATTTTTCGGTTAAATGAAATTTTACCACTAATGTGTGTTGAATTTTGAAAATCCGACATACATGGTTGTCATTAAGAAGTAAAATGTGGTTCAATGAGATTAAAATAATTTTTTGGTGAATAGTAACTTATTAAGTTTTTAATCGCGATTAGTGGTAATTAGTGTAGTTTAAGGAATAAATAATGATTTAATAATATAAAATGACCTAGAAACATGTCCCAACCTTATTGGTTGTGTCATGGCCGACCCAGACAAGCCATGGGTCAACTTGGGGACCCCATGGATCCACTTTTTTTGGTAAATGACATAAATTACTTTTTATTTAATGTTAAAGTGAAAATGACACAAACATAAATTGTTTTACTGAAACAATTTTTAAGTGGGGTTATACAAGTCCAAATTTTAATTATAAATATTCAATGGAAAGATAAAAATATTTCCTACATCATAGTAATTTTTTTATAATTTTTAGACATTAAATAAATTTAATTATTTATGACATAATAATGATGCAGCGATGACATCATTATTTGACGATTTAAATAAAATGGAAAGATAATATAAAATCTATGAACTACACATGGCCAAAACCAATTGGATGAGTGGCTTTCGATGCCTTATAACCTTATCCACGAATTCTATCAATGTGGGACCTTTTAAAACCGAAACACATTTTCAAATAAAGTAATGTTTCTTTACTTTCCAAAAGTGCCCCTCCTCTCCTCTTATAAAAGGCCCCCACCTCTACCTCATTTCACACACTCTTCAAGCCTTTGGCTCGGCCAACCCCTGACCATTTGCTCTCTCCACATCCCTCTCCTCAACCTAGAGGATTCCCTTTGGGCAGAATCCTTTCAAAGGAAGCCTTTAGGCTCAACTCAAAAGGAGTTACACTATTTAAGGTAATTCATTCTCTCATGTTCATTTGTTTTATTTTGCTTCTCCAACCCCCTAAACTCTTTTTATATACTTCTTTTGTAACAACACCAGTATAATAAATATACTAGGATGTTGTTATAAGATTTATTTGATCTACACTCTCACACAACTACATCAAATGGTTAAAGAACATACGGTTTCTGTGGATGGCGAAATTCTGCCTCCCGAAACGATGATTGTTCAATACTCATTTAACACCTTCAAAGGTGGCCATTATGATGTCTCTATTTTTATATATGATATGTAATATGTTTATGTTTTACTTATGCTTCTGTATTTTTCATTTGTGTCTTACCTTTATGGCTTCCATTATGGGTATACGCGATATCTTCATTTAAGGAAGTGCGGACTACCGCCCCCTCAAAGTGATGTGATTCGTTAATGCCATATGTGGGACGTGTAAAGGATGGATTTAAAGTTATTATATATGATGTTATACTGGAATTATAATATACCTATATATATCATTATCATTTATTTCCATTAAAGTATGAGATAGAAATGAAAGTAGCGTTCATGCGTACATACGGACTACCGTCTCCATGAACGGTGCATTTCATTTCTTATCCCCAAATGTAATGTACTATTAAAAGTACATGTATATAATGGATATATATAATTAATGATATATCTAAATGATGAATATAATTCTGGAATTAAAATATACATAAGTCTCATTTAGTTTTAATTCCATTAATATGACAAAGAAATGAAAGTAGCGTTCATGCGTACGTACGGCTTACCGTCTCCATGAACGGTGCATTTCATTTCTTACCTCTAAATGATTATGTAATATTTTAAATACATGTATGTACTGGATATATATGAAATATATGATATCTAAATCATGAATACCATTCTGGATATAATGAAACATTTACCAAATTAACAACATGTAAGTGTAAGAAGTCTATTTTTGACTTAAGAACCAAATACCGACAAAATGAACATTATTAACTTAAATGATTACATGATGTTCATAACATGGTATAAAAGGAATAATGAACTTGGAAAAGATTCATAATCAAGTAGAGATTAACTAAAGTTTATTATTCAGGAGTTTAAAGAACGGTCGGGTCAAGTCAGATACGAGGTATGGGAACTTCTTAACCCAATTTCCATTCTTTGGGTTAATCTCCTACTTTCAAATTATGTCATTATATTATTATGTCGTATCTTTTATTTGTACTTTATTTATGTGTACTTATAGTGAATACACATAATGTATCTATTTTATTTTAAAAATTATCTTTGTATGGGACTTTGTCTCAATCTCCTTTCGTTGAGGCATATTTTATTTTATACACAACTTTCTTTTATACGGTGTATAAACCCCTTTGAATTTCACGTTTATTCAAAAGGAATCTTTTTTATACGAAGCATTTACTAAACGACAAAAGGGAATGTTTTTGTCGTACGTATGCGGTGACAACGACTTTTCCGCCGTCGTAACCGTTATTTGAGTTTCAGCTTCCTCTACAAGCCATACCTTCTTTTTTATAAAGAAAAATAAATACCATGTTTTACTTTGGTATTGAAAATGGTTTTCATAATGTTTTTATTATATCAATGTGTTGTATTGATATCTCGTGATTGAAATTTGGAAATGTTATGTTTCCTTTATGCATGTTTTAGGTGATATGATTATGTTATGGTTCTTGGGCATTATTATGAAAACGGGTGGTTCCGTGATAAACTAAGGGCGGGTGAGCCCGTTATAGCTCTCCAATGCATTGGGTAACGCGAAGGAGTGAAACGTTAAGGTTTCTCCGAAGAGATTTTAGGGAATATACTGTGATGGGTATTCCAAACGTAACCAAGAGGGTTACTCCCTACGTAAGAATGTTATGAATGCCTCAAGTTACCTTTATGTCTTATGATTTCTATGATTTATTCATGATTTTATGAGGTATGTTAAAGTGCCTATGTTTTATGGGTAAAGTATGATTTCATTCTTATGTATATATGAACTCATGTTTCCTTTCCATGTTTTTTTTATAACCCATACTGAGTTTTTATGCTCATCCCAAGTTTTTGAAATGTTTTTCACAGGTCAAGGGAAAGGTACATGATAAGATGATAGAGTCAAGGATGTGTCAAGAAATAATCCATGTTTTATTTTAAATGTGTTTCCATTGATGGGAATGAAGAATACTATATTTATGTAACCACTTTTTTTATATGTGGAATGTAATGCAAGTTTTATGATCTAATTCTCTAAAACTCTAAACCTGAAAAGATCCTCAATGTGTAATCTTGTAATAACTCAAGATTAAGTAAGGTTTAAGGCTGGGGCCTTATACTTACTGGGCTTTATTTCTCCCCAATTTTTTTAATGTATTATCTAGTTTATCCTATGATGTTTTAAGAGCTCAATGGGATATATTATCTCATTGTGGAGAATAATATAAATATAATTTGCTTTTGTTTCATCTTGATATATTATGAACATAGTCTTCCAAATAAACTAGGAATCATGATCTTTCAGTTGTAATTATTTCATATTTATGTCCAAATATAATACATATATATATATATATATTGGTTTTATATATTTTTTATCATATTAAGCACTAGTTATTATTTCAGATTAGGAGTACAATAATTTAGTTTGATACAATGTATACTAATAAGTATAAAAAAATATACTGAAATTTTGGTGAAGTGTAGATTGAGTGGTTTCCAGGATATTCCATCCCAACCTATTTACGATAAGGTGTTTTTTATATTTCAATGTTTTCTATATGGGTAGTAATCTAAAAAAAGGGTGTAATTAGATTTTATTCAGTCATTATTGGGTGAAATATGAAGAGGAATTATTTCACACCTAGCTTGACCCTCCTAAGGGATAATATTATGAAAACTCAAAAACTATTGACAATCCATTATGAATGACTTAAATAGATTTTTTGATTAGAATAATTAATATGTAAATAATCAAGGATAACATAGATTAACAACATAGTGACACATAATTTAGGATATACATATCTTATATAAGATACTCCTTCTATGGTTAATTTTAGTTTGTGTATTCTCATCCCTTGGTTTTTTTTAATATTGTAATTGTTTAGAACTATAACCAAATTGATAAATTATTACTCTTTATCCATATATGGACATAAAATATCTAATTATGTTATTTTTCAAATAATTCTTTTATATGATCAATTTATATTAGAATAATTCAAACAAAATATCAAAATATTTTGTCCTGAGTTATACTTCAGAATATCAAATGTGGACATTGTTACAATCCATGAACATAACTCAAGTCGGTCAATATTTATGGAATGAACCTCATAGAAAATATTTTATTAAATAATTTAGAATAGTTTAATCCATATTGGTCATGGGTTTTCTATCCTTGTATGAAGAAAACATAAACTATTTAGTGTGGGAGATTTCTCTTCACACCTTGTGCCTTCCATTGATTTTTTATAAGTGTAACGTAACACCGCAAGATTTCAAAATAAGTTATTTTATTTATATTATTTCAATAGCTTTCTCTACACGCAACACCATGTTTGAGCGCACCACAACATACCAAACTAGCTGTCTAAAAAGAGATTATAAATAGTATTTACTACATAATGAGTTTTATATACTCTATATAACTTCAACATACATATTATATATTTCTTGGACATAATATAAGAAAAAATTTAATTTTTCAGATAAAAGAAGTATTTTTCAAAAGATAAATTTTTAGCGCCTGTTAATGGATAACTCATTTTAAATCCAACATTTGACAATTTTATATGTTCAATTTGAAAAAATAAACTTCTTCTTTATAACTGAGACATAAAAATTTATTTTGGATAAATTTATGTTGCTTTTCTAACAACTTTCATATTTTGATGACTAATGAAAAATACTAAATTTTAATTGAAAACAAAATTTTTAATAAAAATAATTTATATTGTTAAATAATAAATTAGAAGTGTTTTTAAGTATAATTTGATTATATTTTTATCATTTAATCAAATTTTTGTCATTTGAAGTAATTTTACATTTAAATTAGACATAATCACTTATCAATCTTTTGATAGTTTTTACATCTCAAAAACCCGCATTTTGGATTTGACAAGGGGAATATTTTTTAAATTAATTAATAAAAATTATATGTTTTTAATTTGGTAAAATAGACAAAATTTTTGAATTTGGAATATCAAAATTCTCTATGGGTTAATTTTTGGTATTTCCTCAAAAAAATTCAATTTTTTGATGAATAGTTAAAACCACTCTGTTATTCTCTAAAACCGACTTTTTATTTAGATAATTAATAATTTTATTTAAATATATTTTATGTCAGAATATATAATTAATACCTATATATGTTCAATGTAATTCATTGGTGTCATTTTTTTATAAAATTAGATGTAAAAAATTTTATTGAACATTTTAATGCCTTTTACCCACCTTCTTGGCACATTTGCAAATTTGCATAAAACGTACTTTTATTTCTTATGTGAAATGAATTTCTAAAATCCATGAGACACTATTGATATCAATATGTAAAATGTGGTTCAATAGGATGAAAATAATTTTTGGTGAATAGTATCTTTTATGTTATATTTACGACGGTTAAAATTAAATAGTGTAATTAAAGATAAAAATGATATTTTAATTTCCCTAACACATATCATAATTCTATTGGATATGTGTATTTCGACCAAAATAAATCTTAGGAATAAAATATGATCCTATTTTATCCACATGGATTAGATTAGAACATTTATTATTATTTTATTTAAAGAAGAGTTAAAAGTGTTAAATTCAAAAATTAATAACTAAAACATTTTCAATAGAGTGTAATAAAAAAGATAAATTCGAATATAAATATTCATTAAAGAGATAAAAATATTTAATATATTATTTTATTTTAATTATAATTTTTAGAAATTAAATAATTAAATTTATTTATGACACAATGATGATGCTGTAATAACCTTATTAATGAATGATTAAAATAAATGATATTTTAAATATTAATATAAATGTAAATTCAGACTTTTGATTCATTCCATGAAATTTATAGTTTAATATCACATGTTAGGGTTGATTATATATATATTTTTTGAAGTGATAATGTTTTTACAACTTTCAAAAAACTAAATACCAAATAGTGTCAAAATTGAAACAAATGGGTTTTTAAAACAAATACTATTTTATTAAATGACATAATATTCCTAAAAATATAACAATCAGAAAAAGGACTTATATAAGATTAGATATGTAAATAATGAACCAATTGGGGTTCTGTTGGATTTTTATAGTATGTTAAATAACAACGTATTATAATAATACAATAATACTTGGTAAAATTTAACTATTTAATTACAAGTTAAATCTAAAATATTTTGTTAATATGGAGACCTAAACCTATTTAAAACCTATTGGATGAGATGTTATCAACCTAGAACCATCTTAGCCTCGAAAAAATCCTTTTGGATCCATTATAAATAGAAAATTATATTATAATAAGATAATATTTCAAGCTTTTCCTAAAGTGACCCTCACCACACTCATAAAAGCGTACTTCCTCTTCTCTCAAAATAACACCTCCAAAGCCATTTCGCTCGGCCAAAACCTAATAAAATATCCTAAAAAACCCTCACTTCATCCTAGAGGCCTTACTGTGATGAAAAATCATCCTAAAGATCCATTTTGATCAAATCAAAAGGGAGTACCCGAAGGTAATAATTACATCATCTCTTTCAAAGTTCTTTTCTTTTTCCAATTCTCATTTATTTGTTTTTTCCATAAAAAAATAATAAATACAGTCCATTATACATACTGGGATATTATTATAAATATGTTACAACCGTATTCATTATTCTATCCATCCTATTAATGACACAGTCCTCATACGTGTGTACGTACAACTTACCATCTCAATGTCGTGCTGTAGTTTTTTATTCAACACTTAATTATTTGGATGGGTATAATAATGAGTATAATTGATGTAAAAAAATAAATATAACATTTTAATTATTATTTATATGTAATATAACATCAAATTATATACTATTTTACCATCAATATGATGACATTATCGCTCATACGTATGTACGGATTACCGTCTCCATGAAGGCGATGAGATTCATTCCCCACCATAACCATACAAGAATAATTTTAATTTTATGATTAAAAATAATTTTTAATAACTTAATATCATTATGGATATTAATTAAATTCATCTTATCCATAAAAATCATGACTTAGGTAATAAAACATATAAAATAAAATGAACCAGTTAAAACCTGAAACAATGATACCTACTGAAATATTATTACCAAAGAAATACTAGAAGATAATATATAATATCATATTTATGTATGTGGTTCTTTTATAATTTAATAATAATTATTTAACTAATATATAGATGTTTAACATACCCTTCACTAAGGAAAAGTACAAGGCGAGGGGTTTTCATCCAACTTCTTATTCTTGTGATATTCATGCTATATTGCCACTATTTCCTTTTGTCTTGTCTATGTACTACCCATGATTGTATTCTTTGGGTAATATAATTTAATTTATGGGTATTTAAATCTTCATTATAATATCCTTATTTCATGGTTTAGGTTACCAAATATGTTAGGGAACTTCTAATTTCAATTTCAACTCATTGGATTTTATGCACACTTCATTGATTATTTTACTCAAAGATTTTCTAAAAAATAACTATTTATTTATTTATATAGTAATTTACACTCCCCTTTGTGTGGATATACATTTGATACACATAATCACTCTATTGGTATGTTCTCAAGTCATTGATATGAACTTTATAAGGGAAATATTAACTAAATTTCCATTCATTGAGTGAAACATCCATGTCATTGGTTTTATTTTTATTAGAATACGTGTGAATGTAATTTGATTGATTTACAATTAATATAAAATCATATTGATTGTATTTATATTTTTCACACATAATTATTTCATTTATTTAGTCTTAACTTAACGAAATGGTCTTCATAAGGGATTTTATCTCAATTTACATTCTATTGGAACTTCTTTCTTATTATGCACCAATTAAATTTTATATAGAGTACATACTATACACTGACATAGTATATCATGAATCAATTTACTCTCATGATATTTTAATGTTTTTATTTCATAAATTATTTGTATTCAAGCGTCTCTCATTTGGTTTTGAAGTCTAACTAAAAAATAATTTTAAATGTTTAAAAAATTTATTCTTTTAAACAAATCATATTAATTTCCATGTTTTAAAAATTGTTTTAAGGATTTATTTATATGGATATGAATGTTTTAAAATAAAAATTCATTTTAAATGTTTCAAAGTGGTGTGTGACACTTTGATTCAAAAATCACTTTAAAACGGCTTCTTGATAAATAGTGATACTTTTAAATGTTTTCAAGAAAAAGGGATATTTCTATCAAATAGTTTTACAGATTATATTCAAATATGAAAATATCCTTCCTTATTTTTTATTTAGTTTTATTATTTATAATACAGTCTTTCTTATTGTATTTAATGAGTTGTGTTTTACTATGGATGTTCTATTCATATACCATTCATTGCTTGTGGTTAAAATATTAACATTTCATATGCAAGTTTTAATATGAATGTTTATGTTATGTTTCGACCTTTTCATATAAATAATTCATTTTACATAGTAGGTGATATGTGGAGCTTGCTATTGATCCTCAATGCATCGGTAGGTCTCATGGGAAATACCAGTGTCTTGGCACAAGGATTTGACAAAATCTTATTTGTAATCTTGGGATGAGGCCTAGACTATGTGGTTGTGATGTTTGGTATTATGCATTCCATCATGACGTAATTAGATATTGATATTACATGGGATTATTATACTAGTATAATATGCATGTGAATAATTAAAGGGAATTTTTTAATTTATATTATCCATATTATTAGGAATTTTTGTTTAAAAGGCTTTTGTTTTAGTCTTATACATTTCCTTAAATTTTTATGATCATTTATGATAGTTTCTGCTATATTGTTATCCTTACTGATCATCTTATCTCCCCCCTTTCTATGATTTATTTTTTCCAAGATGTGAAGAAGTATATTACGATTAAACTACAGGAATAAGATAATGAATTTGAGTGTGTTCAAAGGGGATACAATTTTTTTGTTTTTCCATTTCATGACGTATTGTAAAACTTATGTATGTATCTAGTAATTCCATGGATACTAAATTGATTGGTATTTTGAGACTTTATCTCTTGTGATCATTCCAATGTAATGTAATAATGCACCGACTTTGGGTTTCCAGGGTTGGGGCATTACTATTGGTATCAGATAAGTTTAGTACAAACCTTGTAAGCAAGATTTAGAAAAACATTGAATAAAAGACACTACCCTAAGAAAGAATTCGAAGATTAATAAAGAAGAATATCCAAAAAAATTGGTAATGTAAATATTATGTGGGGTTTCCAATCAATTCATCCCTTTTGGGATACAAGCTGGTAGAGGTGGCTCTGGAACAGATGTACCTTGATGTAAAACCCGAAAACAGTGCTTTGAGCTATACTCAAATGAGAATTGGTGCACGAAATTATGTCTTACTGCACTCTTGGTTATGACACTCCCTGGGTATATACTTAAAATAATTCACATTTTATTTTAAAACCCATTTTAAGGATTTTAATATAAAATACGAATAAATAACTTGGTTAATCTTAAGGTGTTTTATATTGAAAACAAGATGTCATGATATTCTCTGATAGATTTTATGACTATTTTTACTCACACAATGCATTCTGGTTTTAGTCAATGGATGGATTCCAAGGAAGTCACAGTAACCTTGAAAATGATGTGTAAGGTGGGAACGATGGTGTAAATGAGCAACAAAATGAATGTTGATAGGTGTTAAAGATATCATGTTCATGAAGAAGCGGGTTTCCAAGAATATGATCAACAAAATATACATTAACCAATTCCCAAACACAAAAAACAAGAGAAAGTTAGAGAATGATAAGAGCTCCAGCAGTTAAGACTGTAGAGAAATGAAAGATCAATTTCCATCATGCTAGAAAGGTGGAAGGAGACACCAATTAAATTGTCTCAATAGAACAAAGAAATGTTTTATGTGTTGTAAAGAAGGACATAAAGTAACGAATTTCCAAGGAAAAATGAAGAGTACTATGGAAGAAAATAAAAATGAGACTATGAATCCAGTTACAGTCATTTTTTGTAAATTTAGAGGACTTGGGAATTACCTTATTGAATGACCTATTCTATAGAATAACCACTATGTCAAAGAAGAACCTATGTGGAAAAAATGGATGGTGAAATGTTAAAAATTATTAATGATATTTGTTGATGGGATTACTTTGGATGAATTTTCTCTTGTATGTGCAACCCTGCAGTTTATATGTGAAAATTATATTTGAGGAAGAATTATCTTTTATTTTGTGGAGATAGTTACAAAGAACCATTTGGGTTTATATGATCCTTGAAATTCATGAAATTATATGTTATTAATTTCTGGGATGAAAATGAGAGGTATGAGATAAAATTTGTGGTTGAATTATGTTATGGTTATTTTGAAGTATTAATCTCATTTTTGGAATGTTATAAAATATAATTTTTGAAAGAGGACAACACTCAGACTATGTGACAACTGGTCGTGTCAGACAAAGCTGCGGGAATCGAACGCACAAAAAAAGTGACTGGGATTTATCACCTACCACTAAACTACGTGATGTACCTAGTTAGTGTGAAAAGTTATTTTTAGTTAACTAATATTTTTGATCAATAATAATTTTATTTGAGATCTTATGTTTTATGAAATATATATCCACAGTATAGAAAACTAATTTGGTGATTAAGTGATAAATTTTATTTTGGAATACGTTCTCTCTATTGGAAACATTATATACCCGAGGAAAATAGAATACTATGAGATTACATTTTAAGAGTAATGGTGGATTTTTTTGGATGAATCTAATTTTTATGGAGATTTAGGTTATTAATGGAAATGATTAACCTATCATAGAGAATACGTGATTTGGTTAATTGAACTTTTGTACAAGGCATTAAGAGTAGTTGATGTTATTTGGAGATAATGGTTAATATTTACTATGAAATACCATGGGATTAAATTCTTCTACGTTTTTGGGATTCAATCATAGTTAAGATTATATTGAAGAATTTTAATGAAAATTATTTGTTGTATGGTATTTATTGAACATTGGGTATTGTTTTTTTAATTTTGGAAATAAAGGTTAGTATTTATTTCTATAAAACATTATCCATTTTGGGGATCATCTGATCTTTTAATAGTCATTTGGTTTTGGTTAATCTCTAAATACAAGAGAAATATATAGTTCATCTTTGTGGATTATGTGATTTTCTAGAAGTTGATTCTAGCACTTCAGGTGTAACCAAGACATCTTGAATACTCATCATTTGAAGAAAAGATGAGTTAGTGATAGAAATTTATTAAAGGATGAAACTATACTTATAAAGTAAGTATATATCTTTATTTTCTTAGTCAATATCATAAATAAATTTCTATAATATAAGAAATGGAACCTAAAACAAAAAACGTTGTTCGTTTAATTTTTCTATTGGATAATTAATGACCATTTAAACCATCAAAACATTTTGGTTTTATTATTGTTAAATTTCTCTTGATCATGTTTTCTATCACCCACCATCAGAACTTTACACTTATTTTATCACTTATATCCATTTTTCTCTACATGTAATCCTAGTATGGGTTATCTCTGGTGACCTTTTAACTTATCTTTATTTCATTTAAAGTGATAGTTTTATTGACTGGTTTTCAGATTTTTTACTTTCAATGAACTTTCCAGAACAATTTTAAAATTTAATGGAAGAAATTTTAAAAATATGGGAAGATTTTAACACACCAATTTTTTATAGTAAGTTATTTTCTTTAATGTAATTCAATAGACTGCGCTACATTCAACAACAAGTTCGTGCACACCACAACTTATCAAAGTAGCCATTCTAAAAGAGGTTATGAATATTATTAATTTAATTTTGAATTTCATATACTCCATATAATTCTAACATCAATATTATGTGTTTCTTATACATAACATAATAACAAATTTAATTTTTTAGATAAAAGAAGTATTTTTCAAAAAATGCAATTTTACTGCCTTTTAATGGAGAACCCATGTTAAAAACAAAATTTGACACTTTTAAATATTAAATTTTACAAAATGAAATTATTATTTATAATAGGGACCTAAAAATTTAGTATGGATAAATTTTCGGTGCTTTTCAGATAACTTTCATATTTTAAAGAATAATGAAAATACTAAATTTAAATTGAAATTTTTTTTTAAATCAAAATAATTTATAGTGTTAAATTATACATTTTAATGACTTTTAATTATAATTAGATTATATTTTTATCATTCTATCCAATTTTGGTCATTAGAAGTAGCTTTACATTTAAATTGGACATAAACACACATCAATCTTTTGATTGTTTTATTTCTCAAAAACCCGCCTTCTGGATTTGACAACTGGAATATTTTTTTAAAATTAATTAATAAAACATATATATATTGAATTTGGAAAAATAAACATCATTTTTAAGTTTGTAATATCAAAATTTTATTGGGGTGAAGTTTATGTATTTTTCTAAAAAAATCAATTTTTTGATAAATTGTGAAAAACACTGCGTTATTGTTTAAAACTGACTATTTATTAATATGTTTATTTATTTTATTTAAATTTACTTTAATTAATAATATATACATAATACCTATATTATAACACCCCAATATTCCAAGGTACACTTCTCTTTCAATAATGCAATAGCTTGCATTGTACGCAAGTTCGAGATTCTAACACACCGCGACCAATCAAAGTAGCTGTTATGAATAGTAATACCCACCTTTTGAAATTATATACATTTTATATTTCAAAATTGCCTTCATTTTTGGATTCCGAATATCTAAATTAGGCTATGTTGAATTTTTGGTATTTTTCTAAGAACTTCCAATTTTCGATGAACAATGAAAAATACCTAAAAACAACTTTTTTAATAAAAACCTTTATAGTGATAAATTCTACTATTTAGTAGTTGTAAAGAATAATTAGAATATAAATTAACCTTTTTATTTAATTGTGGTCATTATAATTAATTTCACATTGAAATTGGTCATAAACAATTTTCAATCTTTTGATAGATATTGTTTCTTAAAAACATGGTATTTGTTTTGGCATCAGGAATAATTTTTAAATTAATTACTACAATTTCTGTGTTTGGAATTTGGTAAAATGAATCCCATATTTGGAATCATAAGGGACAAATTATGTAATCAAGAAACTTTTTTTTGACATTATGAATAGTAACAAGGGTAATTATCTTTAATTATCGTGATTAATTAGTAATCGGGTAGTTAAGGGTAATAAAATAATATCATAATAATAACAAATGACACCAAAATGTGTTCTAATGATATGGGTTGTATCATGGACGACCATGGTATTCCTTGTTCCAAACTTTGGTACCCCATGGAATCAGTTTTGAGTGATAGTGACATTTTATTATATTATTTTTTTAAGGGAAAGTATAACCAAAGTATGTATCACCCAAGTAAAACAATTTTAGTTTTGTTTGTGTAAATGACATCTTAGATTATAAATAGAAATTGGAAAGATAAGAAGTTTTCCTACATCATGGTAATTGTTTTATAATTTTTAGTCATTAAATAAATAAATTTATTTATGACACCATGATGATGCAGCGATTACCTCATTAATTAACTATTTAAATAAAATGAAAAGGTAATGTAAAATATAAGACTTAAACTTCTCAAAAATCAATTTGATGAGTATATTTAGAACCGTTATAACCATATCCTAGAAATATATAATTGTGGGACCTTTAAAATCTGAAACTCATTATATAATAAAGTAACATTTCATGACTTTCCAAGAGTGCCCCTCCTCTCCTCTTATAAATGGCCCCCACCTCTACCACCTTATTCACACCTTCAAATCCATTTGGATCGGCCAAACTCTACCCAAATAATCTCTCAACTTACCTCTATTACTCTTAGAAGCCTCAATTTGGGCAAAAGTCTTCCAAATGAAGCCTCTGGCTCAAATCAAAAAGTGTTACACGATTTTAATGTAATGTCTTCTCTTATGTTCTTTTGTTTTATTTTGCTTCTCCAACCATTTAACTCTTTTTATTCAATTTTTTGTAACAAAAATAGTATCATAAATATACTAGTATTTTTTATGGGAAGTATTTTACTTACACTTACACAAACCTTTGTATAATGGTTAAAAAACACACTGTTTCTGTGGGAGGTGAATTACTACCTCACGAAATGATGATTTTTCAATATTCTTTTAACACCTCTCATGGTGGACATTAAGATGTAACTATAATTATATATGATATATATTATGTTTATGTTTACCTTATGGTTATATATTTTTCATTTATGGCATACCTTTATGATTTCCATTATGGGTAAACGTGATAATTTCATTTTAGGAAGTGTGGACTACCGCCCCCTCAAAGTGATTTGAATCATTAATGTCAAATGTGGGACGTATAAAGGATGGAGTAAATGATATTATATATGATATTATAATAGAATTATAATATACCTTTATATAATTATGATTTTATTCTATTAAATATGAAATATAAATCAATGTAGCGTTCATGCATACCTATGGCTTACCGTCTCCATGAACGGTCCATTTCATTTCTTACCTCTAAATGTTATGTAATATTATAAATGAATGTATATACTGGATATATATGATATATATTATATCTACATCATGAATATAATTCTGGATATAATGGATATTTTACCACATGAACAATTTGTAATTATTAGATGTTTATTTTTGACTCAAGTACCAAAGATCGACAAAATGACCGTTATTAACATAAATAATTACATAATGTTCATAACATGGTAATAAGTGATATAAAAGTAATAATGAACATGAAAAAGGTTCTTATACAAGAATAAATTAACTCTATTTTATTATTCATAAGGTTAAATAATGACCGAGTCAAGTCGAACACGAGGTATGGGAACTTCTTAACCCAATTTCCGTTCTTTGGGTTAGTCTCCTTCTTTCAAATTATGTCATGACATTATTATGTCCTATCTTGTATTTGTACATTATTTATGTGTACACATAGAGAATACACATAATAGATATATTTTATTTAAAAAATGATCTTTCTAAGGGACTTCGTCTCAATCTCCTTTCATTGAGGCATATTTTTTTATATACACAACTTTCTTTTATATGGTGTATAAACCCCGCTGACATTTACATTTATTCAAAAGGAATATTTTTTATACGAAGCGTTTTACTAAACAACAAAATGGAATGTTTTTTGTCGTACATATGCAGCGACAAAGACTTCTCCACCTTCGTGACCATTATTTTATTTTCGGCTTCCTCTACAAGCCATAACATGTTTTAAATGAAAAATATATACCATGTTTTACTTTTCATTTATTTTGGTATTGAAAATGGTTTTATTATATCAATGTGTTTTTTTGATATCTTATTATTGATATTGGAAATTTTATGTTTCCTTTATGCATGTTTTATGTGATACGATTATGTTATGGTTTATGATATGTTTAAACTTTTTCATATAATGAATGAATTTGACATAATAAGTGGCGTGTTGAGCCTTCTATACCTTTGTGATGCATAAATAGGTCTCATGAGGAAAACTAGTGTCTTGGCATTAGGCTTTGACAAAATCGTATTTTTATTCTTGGCACGAGGCCTTGGCTACGTGGTTATGATAGTCTGGCATTATGCATTTCATCATTATGAAAGTGGTTATTGATGTTTCATGTGATTATTCGACTAGTAGAATATCCATGTGAGTAAGTAAATTTAATTATTTCATTTTTCATTTTCCATATTATGCTAATGATTAGGTTTAAAAGGCTTTTTCTTTAATTATACATTGCCTTAAATTTTTATGTTTATTTATGAATGTTTTTGCTATATTGTTATCCTTACTGAGCATCTGAGCTCACCCCTTTCTATGTTTTGTTTTTCCCAGGTTGTGATGAAATATTTTATGACTGACCTACAGTGATAGTCTGAAAGGGATATGGGTGTGGACTATGGAGACTATGTTATTGTAGTTTTTCAGTTTATGATGTAATGTAACATTTATGAATGTATCTAGTGTTTCCAAGGCTACTAAAATAATCGGTCTTTCGAGAAATAATCTTTTGTGATCATGAAAATGTTATGTAATAATGCACCAACTTTGGGTAACTGGGGTCAGGGAATTACATATATAAGTTCAATGTAATTAATTGGAGTCATTTTATAATAAAAGTAGATGTATAAAATTTTATTGAACATTTAACGCCTTTTACCCACCTTTTAGGCACATTGGATATTTTAAATAAACCATAATTTTACAACTTCTGTGAATTGAATTTCAAAAATAAGAGTGACATGGTTGATATCCGTAAGTAAAATGTGGTTCTATAGGATAAATATAATTTTTGGTGAATAGTAACATTAAAATTTTATTTACCACTATTAAATGTAAATAGGGTAATTAAAGGTAAACATTATATTATAATTACCCTACCACATGTCCTAATTCTATTGGAGAAGTTTAATTCGACCAAAATAATCTTTGGGAAAAAAATATGATTCTATTTTATCCACTTGTATTTGATTAAGACATTTATTATTATTTTATTTAACGAACAGTTAAAAGTGTTAAATTCAAATTTTAATAACTAAATAATTTTTAATATAGGTTTATACATAAGATAAACTAGACTATGAATATTCATTAGAAAGATAAAATGATTTCCTATATAATAGTATTTTATTTATTATTTTTAGATAATAAATAATTACATTTATTCATGACACAACGACGACGAAATAATTAACTCTTAATAAAAGATTAAAATAATTGACATTTCAAATATTAAAATAAATGTAAATTGAAACTTTTGATGAATTACACGAATTTTTTATGTTAATATGAAATGTAATGGTTGATTATATAAATATTTTTAGAAATTATATAGGCGTTATGACTTTCAAAAAAACCATATACAAAATAGTGTCAGAATTGACATAAGTGAATTTTTAAATGAAAAATACTATTTTATTAAACGATATAATATTTCTAAAAATATAAGTTTATAAAAAAGGAATTTTATAAGACTATATATGTCAATAATGATCCACTAGTGGTTCTATTTTCTTTTTATAGTATGTTTATTAACCATTTATTATAATAATACTTGAATACATGGTAAAAGTTAAACTATTTAACTAAGAGTTAAATCTAAAATATAAGGTTACTATGATGAACTAAACTAATATGAAACCTATTGGTTGAGAGTTAGTTGAACCATCCCCGCATTATAATCCAAATAAATTCTTTTGTTTCAATTATAAACTGAAAAGTTTTTTATAATAAAATTATATTTCAATCTTTTCCTCAAGTGACCATCACCTCTCTTATAAAAGGGTACTTCCCCTTCTCTCACAATCACACCTCCAAATCCATTTGGATCAGAAAAAACTTCCTAAACTATCCTCCCACACACCCTCACATAATCTTAGAGGCCATAATTTGATCATAAAGACATCCTAAAAATCCATTTTGATCAAATCAAAAGGAATCACTTAAAGAAGAGGTAATAATTTCATCACCTCTTTCAATGTTCTTTTCTTCTTCCACTTCCTCTTTCTTTGTTGTTTCCATAACAAAAATAATACCTCTAGTACTTTATAAATATTGTGAAGTAATTATAAATATGGTACAACCATATTCTTTATTCTATCCATCCTATTAATGAAAAAGTCACCATACATGCGTATGTACGACTTACCCTCTCCACATCGGGGTGTAGTTTGTTATTCAACAATTCATTATTTGGATGTGTATAATAATGAGTATAATTGAAGAAAATAATAAATATATCATGTTAATAATTATGTATAAGTAATATACCATCAAATTTCATATTATTTTCCCATCAATATAATGATATTATCGCTCTTGTATACGTACAGATTATGGTCTCTACGAACACAATGAGATTCATTCCCCAACGTAACTGTTCATGAATAATTTTAATTTTATTATTAAAATAATGTATAAGAACATAATATCATTCGGGATATGAATCAAATATATCATATCCATAAAAAACATGAGTTATGCAACAAACATAAGAAGGATAATGAATCAGTTAACACCCAAAAAAATGATACTACTGAAATATTATTAACAATGAAATATTACACTATAGGAAAATAGTCATTTCACAGTGGTTTTTTCACGGCGGTTTAAAAACCGCCCTGAAATTTATTAATATTTATTAAATTTTTTTAAATTTTTTCGAGAATTACAGGTGGTTTTCTAAAAAACCGCCGCAAAATAGCGGCGGTGTGGGTATAACCACCGCAAAATGAGAGGAAAAAATAAAAAAACATGAGAAACCCCGAAATTAGTCAAACGACCGTAACTTTTGATTCAGGAGTCTGTTAGAGCACCAAGAATAGTCAAATAAAATCTATTGAATAGATATAGAGGCATGTATAATCAAAACCGTGAGACGGTATAAGGTGCGGAAGATATGTGAGTTATAAGAAAGTTGAAAAAATTTCTCCAACTTCAAACGACCATAACTTTCACTCCAGGTGTCCGTTTGGGTTCTAACACATATCAAATCGAAGCCAGAGAAGAGAGCCACACACAAGTTCAACACAAGAAAGCTTCTGTCCTGTTTTTTAACCCCAAACCCCCTATTAAATCCTCTAAACCCCCATTTCTGTCACTGGTGTCCCATCAAACTTTTCTTCAAATGGACCTAACTTTTGATCCGCGTGTCAGTTCGGACTCCTCCACATTCCAAATCATAGTTTGTTCCATGAGCTTTAGTTTGAAAAGTCGCAGATCTCCCATGGACTCTTGGATCATATGTTATGGCCTTTTTAGTGGGTATCAGGTTTGTTATGTTTTTTGATGCCTCGTATCTAGCACCCGTTCCTCGTCATTTTTTTAAATGGTACCAACTTCCGATTTGCCAGTCCATTCGGTCTCGTTCACCTATCAAATCAAAGAATGTTTTAGGATCTTTGATTTGACTAGTCATAGATCTGGAACTGACTCTCAGATCATAAGTTATCTCTGTTAATGTGTGTCTAATGTTTTTTCCACTTTATTACCGTTTTGACAGGTTTTAATGGTTGCTCCATTTATTACTGTTTATTTGGGTTTCCATGACTTGTTATCTTTATAAATGGTTTTTTTCGGGTTATTATGATGATTGTGTTGAATTCTGTAGGGGTTATCCAGAGTTTTCATGTGGTTTCATGCATTCTCATGCTTTCTAATGCTTCCTTCTTCATGCTTCTCCATCTTTTTTCATACGTTTTCCTACTTTTTCACCCCTTATCACGCCTTTTCGTACATTTTCATGTGTTTCATTTATTATTTATTATTTGTTATTTATTATTTACAATATAATTTATTTTATTTATTTATTATCTATTATTTATTACTGGTTATTTATTATTTATTATTTATATTTATTTATTATATATTATATATTATTTATTATTTATTATTTATTAATACTAATAATAATATTTGTTACTGGTTATTTATTATTTATTATAAATTATATATCATTTGTATTTATTAGTATTAATAATAATATTTTATTTATTATTTATTATTTATTATTTATTATTTATTATTATTTATTATTATTATATTTTTTTTATTTATAAGTTATTGTTTATTATTTATTATTTATAATTTATAATTTATTTATTTATAATTATTAATTATGTGTTATTTATTATTATTATTATTTATTATTTATTAGTTTTTAGTTATTAGTTATTAGTTATCAGTTATTAGTTATTAGTTATTATTTATTATTTATTATTTATCAGTCATTAGTTATTAGTTACTAGTTATTATTAATTATTAATTATTAATTATTAATTATTATTATTTATTGTATATTATTTATTATTTATTAATATTTATTTATTATATATTTTTTGTAAATTATTATTATTTATTTTTTGTTATTGGTTATTTATTATCATTTATTATTTATTATCATTTATTATTTATTATTATTTATTATTTATTAATTATTATTTCTATTTATTACTTATTATTTTATTATTATTATTTATTATTTGTTATTTATTATTTTTTATTTGTTATTTGTTATTTGTTATTGATTATTGATTATTGATTATTGATTATTATATATTATATATTATTATATATTATTTTTTATTTATTAGTATTTATTATTTATTATTTATTATTTATTATTATTTATTATTTGTTATTTAATATTATTTATTATTTATTATTTTTTATTTATTATTGTTATTTATTATTATTTATTATTATTTGTTATTTGTTATTTGTTATTTGTTATTTATTATTTATTATTTATTATTTTATTATTATTATTATTATTTTTTTTTTATTTTTTATTTGTTATTTTTTATTTTTTATTTATTATTTATTTTTTATTTTTTATTATTTATAATTATTTATTTGTTATTTTTTATTTATTATTATTTATTTGTTATTTGTTATTTATTTTTAATTATTAATTATTATTAATTATTTATTTATTATTATTTGTTTATTATTATTTATTATTTATTGTTTATCATTTATTATTTGTTATTTATTATTTATTATTTATTATTTATTATTTGTTATTTGTTATTTATTATTTATTATTTATTATTTATTATTTATTATTTATCCTTATTCTTTTAATTTCATAATTTTATTATTTTTTTATTTTATTTTCATAATTTTATAATTTATGTAAATATTATTATAATTTATTTGTTATTTATTATAATAAATAGTAAATAGTAACAAATAACTCAATAAATAACTAATAAATCAATATTTATTAATTATTATTTATTGATTATTAATTATTGATTATTAATTATTGATTATTTTTTATTATTTAATTATTAATGAGTTTATATTTATTAGTTATGTATTATTTGATTTTTCAATTAGAATATATAAGTTTATTAAATTCTTTTTATTAACAACATGATGAGCTTGCTGGAGTGGTAAAGTCTTTGGAAAAAATATGCAAGAGGTTAGGGGTCCAAATCTAACTAAACGCTGTATTTCGTTATATTGCATGGGCATTTTCATGGGCATGAGCAAGCATGCAAGGATAAATTAAATAAAGTATTGTGAATTAAATTAAATAAATAAAATAAAGATGAAATAAATAAAAATACCTTCGAAATAAATAAAATAAATATGAAATAAATAAATAAAATAAAAAATAAATAAATAAAATATGAATAAATAAATAAAATACGAAATAAATAAATAAGATAAATATGAACTTAATAAAATATATAAAATATATAAAATAAATAAATAAATAAATGATATATTGCCACTATTTCTTTTAGTGTGGTGTATGTACTGCCAATGACTGTATTATTTGTGTAATATAATTTAATGTATGGGTATTTACATATTCATTGTATGATCCTTCTTTCATTTGGTGTATGTTTCGTAAGTTACCAAATCAGTAAGGGGGCTTCTAATTTCAATTTAAACTCATTGGGTTTTACGCAAACTTCATTGATTATTTTACCTCAAGATTATTTGAGGAATCACTATTTATTTATTTTTTTAGAAATTTCCACTCCCCTTTGTGTGGAAATAATTTTGATACACATAATCACTACATTGATAAATTCTCAAGTCATTGATATGAACTTTATAAGGGAAATCATTACTCAATTTCCATTCATTGAGTTAAACATCCAAGTCATTGGTTTTGTTTTTACAAGAATATGTGTGAATTTACTTTGAATTAATTTACACTGAATATCCAATAATATTTAGTGTATTTATATTTTTCACACATAATTATGTCATTGATTTATCATTAAATTAAGGACATGGTATTTATAAGTAATTTCATCTCAATTTACATTCTATTGAGACTTCTTTGTTGTTATGCACCAATTCACTTTTATTTGGTGCATATACTATACTTTGACATAGTATATCATGAATCCATTTCCTGTCATGATATTATATTGTTTTTATTACCTATATTATTTGTATTCAAGCATCTCTCATTTGGTTAGGAACTCTAACTAAAATATCATTTTAAATGTTTTAAAGATTTATTCTTCTAAATATTTTTCATCAATGTATATGTTTTAAAAACGGTATTAAGGATTTAGTTATATGGACATGAATGTTTGAAAATTAAAATTACATTAAAATGTATCAAAGTGGTGTGAGACACTTTGAATCAAAAATCACTTTTAAATGGCATTGTGATAAATAATGAAACGTTTAAATGTTTTCAAGAAAAAGGGTTATTTCAATCAAATAGTTTTGTTGATTATTTTCATCTATGTCAATATCCTTCATTATTCATGATTGAGGTTGATTTATTATAATAAAATATTCCGTATTGTTTTTAATGAGTTATGATTTACTGTGGATGTGCTATTTTTATACCATTCGGGTTTTTTTTTAAATATTAACATTTTATATTCTAGTTTTGATATGAATGTTTATGTTCTGTTCCAACCTTTTTATATGAGGAATACATTGGACATTGTATGTGATGGGTGGAGACCATTATAGCTCCTCAATGTATCGGTAGGTCTCATGATATAAAATAGTGTGTTGGAATAAGGCCTTGAAAAAATCTTATTTGTAGTCTTTTCACAAGGCCTTGACTATGTGGTTATGATGTCCGATATTATGCATTCCATCATTATGAAATTAGCTATTGATATTACATGTGATTATTCAACTAGTATAATATCCATGTGAATAATTAAATGGAATTATTTGATTAATCTTTTCAATATTATGATGATGTTTAATTTTAAACGGATTTTGTTTTTGTCTTATGCATTGCCCTAAATTTTTATGCTTATTTATGATAGTTTCTTCTATATTGTTATTCTTAATGAGCAATTTATCCCACCCCTTTCTATGTTTTATTTTTCCCAGGATGCGATGAAGTATATTTTGATTAAAATGTAGGAATAGGTTAAGGGATATGAGTGTGTTCAAAGGGGACACAATTTTTTTGTTTTTCCATTTCATGATGAAATGTAAAACATATGTCTGTGTCTAGTAGTTCCAAGGATAATAAACTAATTGGTCTTTCAAGACATGATCTCTTGAGAACATGCCAATGTAATGTAATAATTCCCCGACTCTGGGTAACTAGGGTCGGGGCATTACATGTAAATAAGAAGATGATTCTCTTTTGGAATAACCACATAATGTGTAGATATTATTAGCCTATAATTATGTTTATCAAGATAAAATGATTGAAACCAGGTATAGGATCATTATTGAAGATAATTCCATTGTGTGGGATTATACTGATGTATTCATTAAAGAGTTTTCTAGTATTCTTTCTATCTAATAGGTTAAGTTCTAAATTAAAATTTTAACTATACCTCTAACTATATACTAGACACCCTATAGAATAGAAACCATTAATATAGAATAATTGAGAATAAATTATAATAGAATCAATAAAATGGTTTTCAATTCCTACGTGCTTCAACATGGTGTGATTTAACACTCTTTTTCAAGTAGAACGATAGGTCAGGGAACCTCTACAATGATTATCATGAAAAAATATCAATAAAGAACATGTTTTCCTATTCATGGATAGATAACTTGTTTGATCAATAACACGGGCCATGTATTTATATATGGTATAACATCAGTCAAGATATCATAAATTAAAGTCGATGAAGGAATATATCCCCTTGACGTCCTTTTGAATGAGGTGTGGATTTTATGAGTTCATAGTGGTGCACTTTAGACGCACTCACGCTCTAGAAATATTTATAGATTTAATTAATAATGTTTTTAGATAAAACTCAAAAAAATTGTTGTAGTATTCTTACATGAGATTATGACACACTCTAATACTAAGGAAGGTCATGAAAAACACTTTAATACTATTAAAAACAATTTGTGAAACAATAAGTTATATGAAAGTTACAATAAATATGAGTTTTAGATAGAGGATCTATTAATATTGGGGAATTTTATCACTGCAAATATATATCCATAGACCCTTATAAAATAAATTAAGTTGAGGTGTGGCCTAGAACAATTTCTATAAGGAATATATATAGTTTATATTATCTAGATACATATTATAGTAAATTTTTGAGAACATTACCTTGATTGTATAACCCGCTAACCAAAATGAAAAAAGGGAGTGAAATTTTTATGAACTGGTGAATGTGAAGAAAGCTTCATGGAATTGAAAAAGTGACTTATCACTACCCCATTCATCACAATTTCCTCATGTGGGGAACATTTCATGGTATATAGTGATGCTTGAAAGAAGGGATTCAGTTGTGTACTAAGGAAAAATGATAAAGTGATCAACTAAAACTCTAGGAACATGATACTTCATGGGTAAATCTATCCAATGGACTTCATTGTAGTATTGTTCATATTCAATATATTTCTGAATTATCTCAATGTTGAGAAGTATTACATATATATAGTTTACAAGTTCCTCAAATATATATTCACACATAAATAAGTTAATAAGATAAAGCAATGATGGTAACATATGTTCCTGGAATGTGACTTCTCAATCCACTACCATCGTGGAGAAGAATTTTTTTTTCTTCAGATTCTCTATTTAAAATAGAACATAAAAACATATTAATGATGGGAATTTAGAATGATAAAATATTATTAGACATAAAAATGATAGACATGGGTATCCTAAAGGAAGGAACATCATCCTTCCTTTATCAAATGACTTCTCAATCATCCATTTTAGAAGTATGATCAAATATATGATATGGTAATTCTTAAGATGGTGGAAGATATAATAACATAAAATTCCACAATGATCAAAATTGACAAATAAGGGTTATATGTTTTGGGTCTTGACTATGTGTACCATCAATTCATGTGATAAATAATGGGTTGTTTAGTTTTGAAAATAACTAAAAAATCAATATACACATAGGGAGTATAATTATGTATCCAGATATATGATAGTTGTAGTAGTTGGATAATATCACGAAAGTGATAGAGCAATATACATCAAACTTCATTGTATTTCATCTTGTGAAGTTTGAACGGTAAAATTACAAGGGGATGAAGTGACCGTTACCCATACGAATATAGAAATTGAAATAAATAAACCTAGATTTTGTCACTAGACCTCTAAATAAATTAAGAGAAAATAAATATTAATGGGATTCTAGAGAATCATCTTATGTATATTTTTACCATTATAGTAACTCATTTGGACTTATCGCTGAATCAATTTTCTAGTAAATACATAAGAGAAGTGGTGAGGCTATATGGAACAAAATAATCCATTTTTTCTCATCATGATATAAGTTTACCTCTATGTTTTGGGAAAGTATCACACATAAGCTAAAAAGATAGTTGAACATTAGTCTATCTTATCACCCCCAAACTGATGTCAAATTAATGTGGACTATTAATACACTAGATTACATTTTGATATCATTTACGATGTAATTTATTGGAGGATAGGATCAGCATATTCTTATGGTCATGTTCCCATGCAATATTAGTTTCCACTCATGAATCCAGATAGCTCCATATGAATCCCTTTATGGGAAAGATTTGGAACACCTATGTGATGGGTTTATGTTGGTTAATTCAAGATGTTTGGAATTAAAATGGTGTTGAAAATATAGACAAGTTCATGAACATTCAACCAAACAATAGGGATACTCAAAGACCATAGAATAACTATGTTAGAAATCATTCATAAGATCTTGAGTCTATGGTTAGAAATAATTTATTATTGTGCATATCTCCCTGGAAGAGAGTCTTGAGATTTTCTAAGAAAGGAACGTCCGGTCCTAGGTACATATGACCCATTCTGTTTCTCGATCACATCTATGTCTTAAAATATCAACAAAACACTCCCACGAACCATTTATTATGTAAATGACATATTCCACATATCCTTATTGCGGAAGTACATACCTGATCACTAGCATGTACAAAATTCATATGTAGTACAATTGAAATGTGATCTATCTTATAAGGATAAGATGATGTAGATCATGTACCATAGAGACAATGTTATATGGAAAAAAAGAAAACTCATCTATTTAAAGTAAAATAGAGAAACTATAAGTATGAACAAGTGATATGAAAATATGAGGAAAATATAACAGACAAGTAACGCGACTTATTTTATCATTTTTATTTAAAAAATGTTCTAGGGTGAAATTTATTAAAAGGGGAAGAGTGTAATGACCCAAAATTTTATCAATGGAATGTCCCTTATGGTTATATAATTTACTCATATTCAGTAATATATCATTATATAATCCAACTAAGTAACATGATGAAACTAGAAAATATTTATTATAATAATTTTAGAATTACATTTAATAAAAAAATTTGGAAATAATAATTTAATGTATTGAAATGTGACAAAAAATTTATAATAAGCATAATAAAATAAGTAAATCTTGACCTTTTTGATTCACTGAAATTACCAAACAAACATAAAACACTATATAAATGAAGAGGAATTTTATCAATACAATATTCATTTTAAAAATAAAATAAATTAACATTACATAAATTGAAGGTAATGTAGAATTAATAACATATGAGAGGTATTTATAGGATTTAAGGAACACATATATCCATCAGAAATCTAACGATTAGAATAGTAACATGAACATTGGAAAAACAATCCTACTATTAGGAATAGTAAAATGACCATTAAAATACTAGCCTCACCTTTGGAAATGTAGAATAATATTTATCCATCTCAAAAGATGAAAATATATCATACTTTTATCATGATACAAGTAAATAAATGATTTCAATATGATAAAATAATTTTTTGTATTTTTTTAACAAATTTATTTTCCATTATCATTTTTTATAATAAAAATATTTTTTTAAAATAAATTTTATTCTAAATAAATATATTTATAAATTAAAAATAATTGTTATTATAATTTGGATATAATTTAATAAAACAATAAGTAAATTTTCAAAGGGTCATAAAATAGACCATAATATTAAAATTTGTATTTTTTTAGATAAATTGTTACTTAATATAAAAATTAAATTCATCATATCTACAATTTTTTCATAAAATGGATAATAGTTTTATAATCTAAATATAAATAATTTTCATTGGTAAATATAAGATATTTTTCTATAGAGTTTTTTTTTGAATAGAAAAATGCAGTAAAATATTGTATTGAACTTTATAATATAGGTACATGAATGTTTAAATTATGGTGGAGGTAAGAACCCAAAATTTAAAAATCACATGAATCATTTACTATATATATTGAAAAGAATTAATAATATTGAAATTATTGATCCAAAATTATAAATTAAGGAATATAATAGTAAAAACACCCCTATTCCCCCTTATAAATATCTTTCATCATTGTCCCCTCTCCTCACACCTTCATTGTAATGAATCATGCCAAAATTATATAAAAATAACTTTGAAAATATCTCCCCCATGACCATGTCTTTTTGTTCTCTCTAAAAGAGAAATTTGATATTCTATATAGATTGTTTCAAGGAGGTGACATTTAATTGGTAATATTCTCAATTTACCTCTCTGCGATTCATTTCTACTTCTACCTTCTCCCCAATTAAATAATTCGACATTAAATAACAACTATAGTATCGTATATATACTATGATGTTATATTTAAAATGGAATACCTTACATCCACCCATTTTTTTGTCATCTCTTATTAAAAAAATAAAACCATTGTCCATATCATGTCAGTTCACTACCTTCTTGGATGATGTGTTTTCATTTCCCACCACCAACATCACAATATGTTTCAAATCACATATAATGGTTCAAATTATCAAATTATGTAAATTATATATTTTTTAAAATAAATTAATTAATAAATTTCCCAATTCATAAATAAAATTAAACTGGATTGTGATAGTCGATAAAACCACCTAAATGGACTATGTTACGCTATCATTTTACCTAAAAGAGCAATCCATGTGTATGAATTGTGATGGTATTAAAGAAGTTATTAATTTATATATGAACATAAAAATTATTTTATTTCCTGTATGTATTTTTAGTTCCATTTTATAAGAAAATGAATATGTATCCACAAGTGATCTAACCTTTGAACCATGAAATAGATGCTATAGGAACATCAATAATAAATGTTATATCTCATTGAAATAATTAAAAATGAACATAATAATATTATAATAAATAAATTTTTTATTTAAAGGTTTTTTTATTAAGTAATTAATTAATTTACTTTGATTAATCAGAGAATTAATTTATAGTTCATAACATATTTTGACATAAGGAAATAAATCTCTCAAAAACAATAATATTTTACTTTTGTTATAATCTTTATTTATCTAACTCATGTTATCTCTTTAATTAATGTTAATGTATTTCTTATAAATTATGTTTATATGAATCTAAAATATATGATTATTTCTCCCTTCTATGGTGGTTGAATACATGTTGTATGTTCATTTCTCGATTATTTATGAAATCTCTTTTGATTATGATATTAGGAATGATTATGTGATCCATTTCCTTACATGGATAATTATTATTTCCATTAAATATTATTTATTTATTTATTTTTAAGACATTATAATTTACATTTTATGTTGGGTTTACCCCAATAATTCTCTAACATTAGGTATTTTTTCTCATGAAATTTTATTTATGTGATTTTGGAGTTAACCTAATCCATTATGGGACTATGTCCTCCATGTGATATTGTCTAGAAAATTTGACTTTACTTAATTTTATTTCATGTTATATGTTTCTTTCAAATAACTATGTTAACATTATCTTATTATTTCTTGTTCTTTATGCTATTATCCAATATTATTATTCATGAGCCTTCCCTTTTATGATATATGGTGGACGGGGTTTTAATTTATTGTTAGTATCCCATAGAATATGATTTATAATAAGTTTTTCAAAAAATCTATGAGCCTTTCTAGTAACCATTATTAGTGATTTTATCTAATTTAATTATAGTTTAAATTCACTTAGAAAGTGATGATAGGGAGTAAATAAATGTTAAATTATTTAAATTTTATGTAATATTGAGAAATTATATCATAATGTTCAACTAATGACTTCACAATTTTTTCACATAAACTCAAGAATAACAATTTGTATATTAATCTATATCAAATATAATTTGAATTCAAATTATATCTTATTGTTATAAATTAAAATCGGTCTATTGGTTTTAATATATCTACTATGTGTCTTCCATTGAACATCAATTTTTTAATGTCATTTATATACTTAATAATTTTTACCATGATTGTTATTGTATGAAACTCCTATCATTTTTCATCAATAGAACTTTTTCCCAATTGATCAACTTTAGTTTTCTCTTCACCTCCAGAATATTATTTAACATCTAATTTTCTTTTTCAATATCAACATCACAATAATGATCTTCCTTGAGATTCATAAAATCATTATGTACAAATTCCATTATCATTAAGACTAGGTAGACATTTAATTTAGATATATATTATTATAGTAGAAAACACAAGAAATTATAAGTAATCACATTTTTTATAGAAAAAAAATTCGTTATGTTTGACCTTTTTAGAGAACTCATTATTTATTTTATGGATTATGATATATAGACTCTCTTACATGTATCCAAATTATTTATGGGTAGTCCTATCAAACATATGAAAGATTTTATTTTTTAGGACCACCATATAATTATTGTAACATCCCGATGGAAACTTAATCCTTTTATGAATTCTTATTTGACCCTCTAGTTGATGTAGTCCACAATATAATAACAGACCAATTTTTTTATATTTTCAAGGAATAAAATACATGTATTTTCTATGATTCTATTATGGATTGTTCATTATTATTACTTTCCTTAAAAAATTTACTTTTTTGAATCTCAATCAATCAATTATAAATTAAGTCTTATAATAATCCACTTTACATAAAAAAATAAAAATAAAAATAAAAACATGTACTATTATATAATATAGTTCTCATTTAATCTTTGTTGCCAAAGTATTACATATTCATGTAAATTACATTTCATTCCTTAGTAATAGATGCATGCATCAATTCATCTATAAGAAAAAATCCATTATTTTTCATTATATGAAATTAAATTTTTTTTTATATAGAACATATTAGAATTAATCACATAAATAGGGTACTATAATACATGTACAATTGGTGTTATGGAATTCCATAAAATGTATTTCAAATTTTTTTTTTCATATAAATCCTTATATGTGTGTTCTAAAAAAATTCATATAACAATTTAATATGTTTATTTAATGTTAATATATCATCCCTTGATATATTTAAATAGCTAAAAATTACATTACAAGTTTCAATATATAGAGAGAACTATATAATTTTATGTAAAATTTTAAGGTAGGAATTATACCACTATGTAATTTTAATTGTTATATCATCTCTTTTCCAAATACCAGAACACATAAGTCACCCACTATGATGTGATTTTAGAGAGAAAAACCTTCCAAATTAAGAGGATATTCTGTATAAAGTTAAATGGATTCATAAATAATATATCACTCTATAATATATCATTCGATAAAACATTGATTTTTGGAATACCCTTTTTTATTTTTTATAAGGTTAAAGTGGAAACATTGATCATTAATGTATAAGACCACATAGTCGGATCTCTCAAATAGGTGAAAAATAAAATAAACCAATATATAAATTAATAAGAGTGGTATGAAAACATCTAATTAAAATAATATGTAATCAATTTATATTTCTATATTTTGTAACTTTATTAAGTCGAAAATTTTACTACATATTGAATTGAAAAAAGTAAACGATGGTTAATGTTTGTTAAAAGTTTCTAGGTAGAAATTAATATAAATCCACAAGAATGGAATATTTCGTTAAAACATGAATGTCATGTGATTATAAAATTTAAATTCAAATCATTCATCAGTATGATTTTTTTTGATATTTGATAAATAAAACTTTTCAACCTTTACACTATCAAGGATTTTGTGAAATAGAAATCTCAATTGGGTAGAATTAGTGTATACGACTAAATAATAAAATATCTTTTCACCCAATAGTTATTATAATTTCAAAAATATACAACCTATAATTAGTTTTTTATTTTTTACCATGTGGATTTAGTAATGCGCCATTGATAAAATCTCTCACATTTCTCTATGTTCATGACATCAATGAAATTTTATATGTAAAATAATAAAAATATAGTAATTAAAAAATCACTTTTTTTTCATCCCATTTTTGCAAGGATTTTCAAAAAGGATTTACAAAAAATAGTTATAATACCCTTTAAATTCTGAAATTTTTTATCATCAATTAATGGATATGGTTTTTACAACAAACCTAACTTTTCATCGAATGATATTGTGAGATAACAATATTTCTGTTATTGAGGTCATAATTTATGATTTCCTGGAAAAATACTCTATAAGTAATGTTTCAAACATAACTATTGTGAAATTTATTCACAAATGAGGAACACTATAAATCATTTAATTTTATAACCTTAAAATATTTCATAAGCAAGAAAGTAATTTTTTGGCTTTAAAAACAGATATTTTAAGGTGAAATATTCATTTCTATGAGTATCATGCACACTAAACCCTGAATCCAACATTTATTTTAGTTATTAAATCAATTGATACAAATACACATCAATATCATTACCTAGATTTTTTTTTTCATGATCTTACCAATGACTACATAATATACAAGAACAATAGACATAAAAGTGGTAAATAGTTATAATTTACCAATATAATTTTTAATATAGTGTGAGTTTTATTCTAAACACCAAAAGTAATAATTTTATTTATAAATGGAACAATATAAAGGTTTCTTTGATCCTTTTAAAATTCATGTGGTTAAAATTCTTCATCTAAAGAGATTTTTTTGTAAAACAATATTTCCCCAATGTATTTTTTATTTTCATTCCATGTTAATATTCTTGATGTATAATCACTTTTATATAGCCATATAATCATTGGAATGATTACAAAGATTCTTAAAAATATTTAAATAATGATTGATCTATCTAGTAACAGGCTAGACAACATTTATATAAATTTTTAGGTAATTAATTGTCTTTTCAAAATGTAAAACCATAATTTGAAAAACAAATTATTATTTTATAGATCATACACATCAAACATAAGATTTGTTTTTGGTCATAAGTTTGAAAATTAAGCTCATTATCATAAAGTAAGATATGATTCAGAAGAGAAATTCTTTATGTAATAATGGTGTTTCTTTACCCACTAATATCTCTTCATATATGTATATTTAGTATGGATAATAATGTTGTATATTTACCAAAACCAATATATATTGGAATATTTTCATAGCTCTTCATATTCTCAGATAAACAAAACCAAATATTGAAGGATGTCTTAAAATGTTTTTGTTATTTCATCAATACAATATCCATCATCCTATAATGTTTTACTCATATCAGATGAACTATAAATTATTGGTTTATCCAAGAAACTGGTTAAATTATGTTTTTCCCTATTATTAGTCTAACATTCATAACTTAGATCTATTCTCTGATAGATTAAGCATTCTTCAAACTCATTTGGATAAGTTCTTCAAAAATAAAATTAACAAAATCACAGTCTAATTAAAAACAAAATGAAATATTTAACTTCATACTCATACCCTTTTTCTATATATTTGGTTTCCATACATTATTGAGTCATATTCATCCTATTTGGTTGAACAATACTCGTATTTAACAAATGAATAAAAAAATTCATAGAAGTTATGCTTATAATGTATCATTTGTTATATGTATATACTATATAAATTATAGCATTAAAAAAATAAAATTATAAATTATAATACATACATATGGGATATATTTTTCATATCTCACATTATTGAGAAATAATAATTATAATTCCATTCAAAATTAATCCCACCATTAGTTATAATATATTTGATTCTTTTGACAATGGAAGGTATAATGAATTCATATTGAGAATCTTGAATCATGTTTGATGAAATGATGAGTTAGATGGTAGTTTATTTTCTATTTATTTCACCAAGATATGTTACTTTCCATGGTGATCCCTTTTTTTATAAAATAAATATAAAAAATTGATAGAGTACTTGAGTAGTGGTATTTTATATAGAGTTTCAACATCAGAGTTTTCCTTTGGAAAATAGTGAGGCTCATACATGTCATATTACGAATTGTCATGGTTGTGGGTGATGTCATCTTAGATATAATGTATACCTATAGTTTCATAAAATTGGAGTATTAATAAACCACATTATGGTATTGGTTGTTTTTGGATTATAAAATCAATATGAAACATGAGGAGTCACACCATGGGAATTATACAATTCAAGGTGTATACCATATAGAAGTGACTAGTTTTTCAAAAATGGTTATTAAAACCAGAATCTAATAGAAACCAAGAAATGGAAGTTGATGTGGTGAATTGAGAAAATATATTTATAAAATGGGATATAAATCCAAGGGAATTTTATAGGTTGTAGTTGGGGTAGATTCAAATATCTAGTTTTTTTAAATGGTTTCAATTGGGAAGGTGAGAATTTGACAAGCTGTTTTGAAGAAGGTATTCGTGTGGAGAATTATAATGTAATAGTTTCTAGACTTACATACAAGTATCACTTAAAATTAGTGCTAAAAATATTGAATTTTAATACAAAATTCCACCATGTTGTTCAATAATTTGTGGTTACCAGAGGTTTTATGGACTTAACACTCCGTTAAAAAATCAATGATTATGAATCGACTCTCAATAAGTCTGATAAAATACAATTGTTGAGATCGGTTTAAATATCATTCAATGGATAGTTCTAATTATCTAGAAATTTAAATTCATGGGAAATTAGGTTTTAAACATTAAATTAAACAATCATAGAAGAGAAGCGTGTATTTTTTTACAAAAGAAGATAGATATTCTGAGAAAGAGAGCCACAAAATGGATGGAAGGGAATTTATTGAATATCAAGAGGAAGATCATATATATAGAGAAATATATTACATATTAGGATTTAAGATGTATTTTTTTCAATATTGGGATTAATTAAAGATCATTCTTTATATATTGGATTTGTTATAAATATCATTGATGATTTGAAATTAAAGGAGATAAAATCACATCAATTAAGGATGAAAAAGTGAATAAAAATACCATGTTGAGAACACCCACTATTTAATGGTGAAATTTTATAGATTTATTGTCTTATACATCTGACCATTTGTTTTTATAAATCTTGTTAACCCTCTTGATTAATGTTCCTTGAATATAGGACGATATTGTGAAACTTTTATGAGAAATGAGATATTCGATTTTTTTCATATACTAATGAAGTAATTATATACTAGAATATTAAAAAAAATTGATATGGCCTCCATGGTTTTATCCTTTATAGGTCATCCGTGTAATAGTTGTTTTTCAATACTGTTGAGTAGTTCTTTTTGTGTTTATAAAAAATATTCTGGTTGACATTTCAAGCATGATGTCATGATATAGTTAATAAAAGGAAAATATTTAAAATTAATAAAAACATAATTAACCCTAATTTTAGGTGGCTAGTTGTACTATATTACATCAAGTAGTTTCAGAGACATTGTGTATTCTATGAATCTATTGGAAGGAAGTTGTTTCCATTGAGAACATTATGAATGAAAATGAAGTACCATTTTTTTAAAGATGAAATTATTATATATGAAAAATATAATAATATCACTTTTCTTGGATCTCAAAAATTATATTTACACTATAATAGTTCATGAGATATATGTAATTAATCCACTATAAGATAAATGTTGAACACTCATAACAAGTTTATAGATGGTGATTCTAGGGAACAAAATGTCTTATTAGGATCACTATCAAATAAAATATTTATGATGCTATTAGATTTTACTATTGAAAAATGGGTTCAAGATAAATTGGAAAACATATATAAATGTGTTAATAACATGAAAGATTAAAAAACTATATATCTTAAAAATAGTTTTGATGGCCAGAATATGAATTCATGTGAGAATGTTGATTTTATATTTAACATCATTAAAAAATATATATATATATAGACCCATATAACTTATATATAAATATAACATGTTTTTATATGAATATTCAAAACACAACCATTGTTATAAATATTTTACTTAAAACATTTATTCATAACCTAGGGAAAGGAAACATAAGAAAGAATGATCTTTGATACTCAATAAGGGTAAACTATAAAGTGATTAGGGACCCATTATACAGAACAGAAGAATAATTGTATGGGAACATGAGAATAAAATCTGAATACCATTCCCACTATGTAAATTATCATATTCTTGAGTAATTAAAAAACTAATTTCATTTCATAATACATTAATGATAAAATAATCAATGAACATGAACAACGAGTTCATAACACTAGTATACAACCAACAATTTATAAATCCATATAAGTATGGATAATAATCTCAATAGTCAAGGATAACTACTAAAACATTCATAGTGGATAGTGTTCACTATATATTAAATGATATAATTAATCAAGGTTCAATCCAAATTCTATAACAGTAAATGAAGTATCTTACTTAATATTTTCCTGTCCCCATTCCATTCCTTATTCTATCATGAGATATCAATATTTATCCAACACATTGGATGTATATATAATTTTGAGTCCACCTATTATATAATTAAAATATTACATATGTATTGCATAATAATATAAAACATTCATCAATGTATAACTTTTGAAAAGTAAATGTGATTAATAAAATGTCACAGAATCATTACATAACATGTGGAAACTAAATAGGTTTCAGAGAGGAATCATTATAACATAATTATCAAATGAGAATTGATGAGTTAAATGAAATCATCAATAATTAATTGTCATTATAAATCATGAAAATAATGAAAGTGCATAGAATAATTGGTTCAAACCCCTAGTAAATTATAAGTAACATCAATGGATGTTATCATAGATGAAAAGTTCCATTAAACTATTATTGGACCATTTCATGAGGAAAATACCCTTTTCACATTGAAATATATTTTTTAAAATATAAAACATTAACAAATATTATGGAAACAATTTTAAATTAAATAATCATTGGAAAAATGTAAAGGAAAAATCATATCATTTAGAAGCCATGATAGTGGTAAATTTTGTTCAGTCCATGTTTGTTGAAATAATATATTCCTCTCATCTTTTTGGTAAGAATAAAAATATACACCTTTCCAGAAAATTATAAGAAGTTTCATTTTATTAAATTTATTAAAAGTTATAAATGGATAAAAATGAATATGAAAAAAATCATAGATGAATAATATAACATTTCTGAAAATATTTTGTGAAAACAAGGACATGGAATAAAAAGGATTTTTTTACTGAAGAAAGAAGAAATTTTTTCTTTAAAATATTCTATTAGTATCTTGAGTACATAAATATGAGAAAATGAAACGAAAACACGTATTATATATAAATAAAATTATTATATGTAAATTAATGAGTTTATAGATATGTATATCATCAAATTTCATCATTATAAACTCAAGCATAAAAAATCTTGATAAACAATTATATTGAAACATAAATCCCTTACCTCATGTTCAAATTTCCTAAAAAATCTTATAATATATGGTATAATAAAATATAATCTATTATAATTATATAAAATAATCATCTAAATAATTTTAATAACACATATGATCATCTAATTACAGTTTAACACCCATTTATTATTAATTCCTCATTAAAATCATTGATTTTTGGTGTTAACTATTTATTTTTTCCTTACAATTTTAATTTGGTAGTTCCCACCATTGTACAATGATTATAGTCATGTAATATAAAAAATTTTAGTCATCATATAAATATCCTATATATTCATTATATATATAGATAGTAATCTATAAAAGTTTTGTATTTAATAAAAAGAATTTCACCTTTCATGGAGATGGTAGGTTTTACGTACACATGAATGTTCTTTTCACTTTTCAATGGATGAATTAAATAGTGGTAAATAATAATTAATCAATAAATTATTATTATTATATCATATATATCATATATATTCATCAAATATATACCTATTATGATCTATGTATAGAAAAAAAGTCAAATGAATCACATTGCTTCATTGATGTGGTAGTCCACACGTACGACATGAAAAATTATCATTTTTCTATGGATTAGAAGTTACAAATATATATATGATATTTTAATTATCTAATAATTATTATTTTATAAATATATTATATAATCATTAAACCCATAATATATAATCCAAAATGAATGATGGGGATGTAAAATGAATTGTATCGGAATTTGAAGGAGATAATCCGCACGTACTAATGAGTGATACATTCACATCACATTTGAAAAAACATAGCTTGATATTGGTAGTTACATAACAAAAATAATATTTCACTATATATAGGAAAATAAAATTAATATTTCATGATAAATAATATTGATTTATAAGGGTTATAAGAAGAAATAAGTTTAATGTGGACAGGTTAGATGACTACCCCTCCTTAGATTGGCATCTAGATCGTTTCTTAAGGGCCCTTGGAATGGAATTTTAAGTTGAAAGGATCCAAAAATATATTGATATCGAATATTATATGGGGTTTTCATGGTTTTTAATATATATTTCTCAATAAGGTGTAAATACAATAGGTAATGGGTATCCTTTTATAAGGGGGAGTACACAATTAAAATTTCACAAGAGATTAAAATATAATAATATCATATGAAAAAAAATATAAATGGATATATATTAAATTTCTTTATAATATGTGGTCCAAAATAAGAATAAAATTTTCTTTCAACAATTTTAATTTCCAAATTTACACTTCTCTGTTTTTACCCCCGTAGTAAACTTCTTTTAACTTCAATCACAGTACATACTTTAACTATTTTATCAATTCATTATGGAAAAAAATAAAAGTATAATCTTTTAGGAATTTAATAATTATTATTTCTAATATATATTTAATTTTATTAAATTAATTATTTATGAGTGGAAGAAATTTTATTTAATATAAACTGGAGAAACGAGATAAAAACAGTTTTTGAGAGAAAATGTTTTCTTAAGTATACAATGTTTTTATACACATTTCCTAATGAAATTAACTAAAAAGTATATAATTTTATTATTAGTAAAAAAAGTAATTATTTTTTCAAAAAATTCGAATAAAAATTAATCTTTTTAAATTACTTAAATTAAAATACATTTATCAATAAAATTTAGTAATTCTCATTATTTATTGAAAAATTATTTTTCTAAAAAATTAAAAAAAATCAATTAATGTTAGTTTCATAATTTTGTAATAAAAAAATTAAGTTAAATTTTTCAAATATTTTTTATAAAAGGCAAAAAATAAAAAAAATCATATTTAAAAAAATAAATAAAACTATTTTTGGGGAAAATAATTTTTTTATGTATATACAAACATTAATATAAACATAGTTCTTATTCATAAATATATTTTATTTTTATAAATTATATAGTTATATTTTAGTTTTTTTATTCCAATTCATACCATAAATTGAATGGATATTTTATAATTATATACTATAATATGGTTCATTTATACTCAAGGTTCAATTTATCCCAATCTATTAAAAACAAATAGTTTATTTAAAATGAAATATATCATAAAAACTCAAGGTGAAACATTCTTCCTCCAATAAATATTATCTCCCCTGAAATTCTCTTAATATGATACAAAAAATTAAGGATATCTTTTTTTCATCACATATTTTTGTTCCAATGTAGCTTTTTTGAATTTAGGATTCTTTAATTGAATATTAAGAAAGGGATTAATCATTTCTTTTAACAAGTTTTCCTAAAATACAATGTTTGTATTGGTTGTTATTCATATAAAAGATCATTCAATAGTTTTATAAGATCCATATTTACTACATGTTAATATTCTTCTACGTTATTTTTAATGAAATATATATGGAGAAAATCATGAACTTGAGAGAGTTTTGGTGGAAGAACAATATGATAATCTACTTTCTCTACTAAGCAAATAATATTAACGGGAAAAAAATTATGGCTTAGCTTTCCCTTTTTTTGAATCTCATAGCCTAATTACATAGATAAAGTCACATGAGTAACGTGTCACCAAATTCAAATTTTATATTTCTAAAATGATTGTCATCACAAAACTTAAGTCAAATCATAGATTCTTTAATGTGTTGCCAAATCAGTCAGACTTTCTAAACCATTTCCTCAACCATGTTAAGTCTCGAAAACCCTCATTCTGTAACATAAAACTAGAAAATAAGGGTTCCACATTTATTTACATAGAGATATTAATAAGGAGTAATTTTAATGCTCGAGAAAAAGCAATTGTTATAAGAAAACTTTGTCTTAGGATGATGTTGATCCCTACCACCTTTGATAACCAAACAACAAGACCTCAGTATATCCTCCAACATTTGAATGGTTCTAAATAATTGACCATATATTTAAGGATGATACACCATACTAATGCACAACTCTGAATCAAGATTCCACTGAATACATAAATAGAACATTGAGGTAAACCCTGAATCCAGAGCAGATAAAATATAATGTGGTACACTATGAAACCTTACTAACGTAGTAATAAATATTCTAGAAAAATAATCAATGTATAATTAATATATTCTATAAATAAAGTGCATTATCTTCAAAGGGCGATCGACTACAGACAATATAGTTTTGTGTCCCTTATTCATTTTGGTATGTCAGGAGAAAATATCCATGGTGACATTTTTCCATTTTCATTTTGGTATACATAATGGTTATCATATAATGACCCAAAAATTTAGGAATAAAATTAACTTTCTTTTAATATAATTTATTATGGGTATAGAAAATATGTGAATTTATTTTACTATATCTAATTGTATTTAAATGATAGTTATGTATCATTACCTTTGATAATATAGACATTGAACAGTGGTCACATGACTAGTGTAAATATAGGGTTTTAACAAATCCTTTTGATACAGAAAAACATAGTGATTACCTCAACCAGTAGGATCATAGGTTGTGACACCGATTTATCAGAGCTTATAATGAATATTTCATTTCTAGGCTTTTCCCTAGACCAATCCAAACCCAAGAACCAATAACTTAAGCATGATTGAAACCATTTACTGGAGATTTCAAGCTCATCAAGATCAAGTCCCAAACCATGTTCACCGAATGCCCCCAGTAAAGCACCACCATCAGACACCTTATAATTAGGGTGACTGTTAGTCTATTAAAGAAATTTGTATCACGACCCTATAATTATGAGTATGTACATTTTTTGTTTATAATAACAAATATACTTTAAGTCTAAAAATGTTACCTCATAAACAATTTTTAGCACAAAAATAGTATTTTTTGTTAATATACAAATTCTGTTAACAAATATATTTTGAGGAATTAATGGATTTTTAAAAAAATAATATTTTAATAAAATATTATTATTAAATTACATTTATTAAATATAAATTATCATATAATTTTTATGAAGTCAAATGTAGTTTTTTAAGGTTTCAAAACTGTTTTTGTCAAAACATCTCAATTTTAAATAAATGTAGGTTTTTATTTAAAAAGTGAAAATTAAAAAATTTATAAAATTATTTCAATAAAATGGAAATTATTTTTGGAATGATGATTTTGGGATTATCCAACGTTGAATTTTTCATAATTTTTTCAGACAACCGAAATGTTTGAGTAAAAATTAAATTCCATATAAATATATAATGTATTTTATTACATAATAATAACCCAATAGTGATGTAATAAAATAATAAAAAAAGGTTATTAATTTAACCAAATGTTTTATCTTTAAAATAATGTAATTTTATAATTTTTTATTTATTTTATAAATCCTTAGTGAATCCTACAATCCATATAAAATATTTTAATATTTTAAAACAATTTCCCTTAGAGTGTGTCTCCCCTCCATATTATCAAGGTAAATATTTTCATATCATAATACATTAGCATTATAAAATAATGTATACCTATCCCCTTTTACAGAAACCATGGGAAAAAACAATTGGAGGTTTTGTAGTTTAGAATACTTTTATGTGTAGTGTCCAAAATGAAAATAATAAATATTCCCCCCACCTTTCACATATAAAACCACAAAAGTACTCAATTCTATTCACTCAAGATCTTTGAAGTTCTTCCACACTCCGAAACTACTCCCTAGAGCCCTCCCAAGGCACCCGAATTCTCCCAAGAAGCCTCCCCCAAGCCATTGGGATAACACTTCCAGGTAAGGGTTCGTCTTATTATCATTTTTATCCATGCTTTCATAAATTTTGACACCCTTTTATTTTTAGTTACAAATGATGAGGTATGATTTTTCACCTCCCCCATACATTCCTTATTTTTTTTGAACGACGAGACACCTCTTTATCTCTCATTAACCCTTCATATTTACACCTATTACCATGCCGAAATTTCATAAGAGTTATTCCATTTCTCCTATTTATTTATGTTTTTTTATTATGTCACACCTTCTATTTCCAAATTCTATATATTGGGACATGTATTTATATGACCCTATTACTATCCATTTCATGTATAAATGATATTATACCCCTTTCTCTCTCTCATCAACTCGTTTTCCAAATTTCTATTTGATGTCATTATGCTGCTAAAATTGCCCCACCGTTTTCTATTCAAAAATCATTGTGTAGTGAATACCATACACATTTCAATATTGAGGGTATTCACCTTTATGAACATATACTTGTTGATTTAGGACATAAATGTATTTATTGCACATTCCTTTATCATATAATAAATTATTTAGTTGAATGAATCGATGTTTTATGTTCTATGTGTCACACTTAAGAATGAGATTGAAAGGATTATGAAGGGTGCTCACTGATAGCACTCCAATACATTGGGTAATGTTTAGTTTCGTGATACATCATATTGGTATAGGGATTTAACTTATTATTTTATAGGATTTTTTTACACCATGTTGAGAAGAGGATTTTTCCAGTTTATTTATGTTTATGATGCAGTGTTTTAAGTTTCTTTCACCTTTCAATGTCATGATAATCATGTTATATCATTACTTTATATTAATGTTTCTATTAAGGTCCATTGATATGATTATTTACAAACATGAATTGTATATATTTTGTTTTTCCTTGTTTACACCCTTATTGAGATTTATAATTCACCCTTATCTTATGTGGGTCCTCAAGTTATCCCATGAAGTTCTACGTATGAAGAAATGTTGCGGTCATGTAAAATAAAATTTCAATAAAGATGTGTATTTAATGTTTTAAGATGTTATGTAATTTATTAAGCCCTAAAGAAACTAGACCTATAAATCTTTTATGTTGTATTAAGTGAAATTTTATGTAATAAATCATGTTTAGATATAGAATAAAGAGTAGGGTTGTTATACCTAACATCTACTTAAATGTCTATTTCCTAGCGTTACCTTGTTATCATACCAAGAACGAAGATTCAAAAAATAAAATATCTCTCTTAATCTTCTCACACCTTAAATAATATTTCAGATATCTGTATATATTTTTACATCCAATATGAATAGATAATTAAGAAATATAAGATATATCAAATAGAATATTCTTCAGTTATGGTATTGACAGGTCACAAACACAGTTTGTGAAACATAACAACCCATTGCAATCAATGTTGATGTTATGAACATTTCTCACTTTTTTTATAGTTAATATCTTCTTTTGGGTCAATTTAATCATTACATAGACATATTAATTAACACATATTTGATAAATTTAATTTTTCCTCTTCCATATATTTTTATTGATATGTCCATTAAAAGAATAGAAATATTTTATTTTTTTGATCCTCATAATACATAACCTAGCATGATCCTTTTGACTTAGATCATGTCCAAACTTGTTCACGTTTCTAGGGTGGTAATATATTATGATTTCATAGTTTTTAATCACCTCTCACCATATTCTCTAGAAAAATATCATTGTTGTTTTAGTGAATAATTAATTTTAACATTTATAACGATTATATATACGACACCTTTATCTGTAAAGATAATATATCCATATATTTATTGAAAAAATCCCTACAAGAAACTCCAAATCACGGGTGGGATAATTTTATTCCAGATTATTATATTATCATGAGGCATAATATATCACCATAATATTATTCATGAGGATATATCATATTCCCTTGTTTAATGGAACATTATACATCACAAACACTTATCCATTATAGGTTAATGTAAATATAAGTGGACTAAATTACCTTCTCTTTAATTACTTGAAATTTTACATACATTAATCTATAAAATGTTACATTGATACATTCCAATTTAAAATGGTGAGTGGATTATATAGAAATGAATGATTTTCGAAATTCATAAATAATTTCCATGCAATATAATAAAACAAAGGATATAAATCATCAATGTTTATCTCTTACAACATTTATTAACATATGAATTTGATGGATCCATAGATATACCGTCAATTGAGGTTATATAACATAAAAATGAAACTTTCTATATTCAAAATTCATAGTTGGTAAATTTTTATTACACCTTATGCTTTTTTAGATACATCACCAAAATCCTTAATTGATCTTCATTAACATCCTTTATCTTAGAATATATAACAATATCATCTTTAAACACTATGATAAAATAATGAAGTTAGGGTGTTATTAAGTGAAAAAACGCATAACCATATATCAAAATAACCAGGCTATAAATCCTATAAGTCCCCTTGCGGGATTAAGGATATAGGTAGTGACACAAGAATGATGTGGGCATTTTCTGATGCAAGCAGTGATGCAAGAATAATATTAGTCATGTGATGGAGGAAGGATGATGCATGCAGAGCGCTGAAATAAGCCTCTAGTATGTGTAGATGGCCACATGGGCTTGGTCCTATGGGATATGTAATATGTCTTTCTATACATAGATATAAATAATGATTTTCATTTCCAATAAAATGGTGATTTGACCAAAATATTTATAAAAAACAGTAACAAAAAATGATCAAGGAAGTATGTAAAGGCTATTTTTAATAAATTTATGACGATAATAGGGACATTTGTAAAACCAAATGGTGTCACTATAAATTTATAGTGATCCTTCTTAACCATAAATTATTCATATCCCATAATATGTCAAATAATGAAAATTATTTAAATATTTGAAATTGATAAAATAAGTCCTCAATATTGGGTATATGGTAGTTATTATTGATTATCATCTTGTTATGTTCCTAATAACAAATGTTGGAAAAAATTAATAAATGTTCTTCATAGAAAAAATATATAGGTGTAATATAAGGTGATTAATGTAGAAAAACAAATTATCAATAAATATTCTCATATTGTTCCTTTTTTAATTAAAATAGTTCAATTGGGGCCATTATATATGGTATCTTGGAAATAATTGTAACACCTATATGGATTATATTGAAAACCCATGTAAATAATATTTTTTAGGTAATAAAAGTTTTATATAAAGAGAAAATAAAACTCCCACAAAATTGGAATATGTTATATTTCATGTTTTTTCCTAATGATCTATCATAATCATCCAATTTTAATCGGAATAAAACCCCATATAATGGATGTGTTTCCCATTGAAATATCATATTTATCACCACACTAAAATATGACTATTGGATGGTTCATAATATCAAACATTACTTACCTTACTTATTAATTGATGTTTAATTTATATAAATAAATCCAATCAATGCATAAGATAACATCAAATTGAACTTGGGGAAGAATAATGAACATTTTAAGAATCAAATTACCAAAAACATCAACTAAAGGGGACTTACAGAATTGAGATTCATTCATCATATCATTATAATTATTTAATACTAATTAAAAATATAATTATTGAAGATATAAAAAGGTATTAATTGATACTCTTCATGATATAACTGAATTCACATTAAAAATTTATAAAAACATTCTTTAATATTTAGTCATACTTTTCCGTAAATCGTATTATTTTTCAATAATTTAATGACTTACCAAAAAAATGGTTATCATAACAATTAGACATATTTAATTTGAGTGATCACTCATGAAAAATCATGCATATGATTTCAAATTATTAACAATTATTTTCAATAAATAAAACATTATGTTTAACATAATTAATTTATAGTCATCATCTATTAAAATTCATCATGATGGTTTGTAATTAAAATGTGTTATATCAAAGAATATATATTGGGAGTATCAATATAGGTGTGTTGTAAGGTAACACTCACCATAAACCAGAATGATGGCCAACATATACATAACCAACTTTTTTTAATATCATTACCCTTTGATGAATCGATTCCAAAACCAAACACACTTATAATATCTATAAAGTGATGTTATTTTTTGAAAACCAATACTATATATTTTATATACCATGTAACTATATACTTAATATAAGATTATCCTAAGGGTTTTCACTAATGTTTTACCATCCTTATTTCAGAAGGGAAATGATACTTTCTCTGATACCAACTATAAAAAACGATAATTTTCATACATGAATAACACATCTTATTAGATGAATATTAAATTAAAAACAATATGCTTCATTCCAAAATCATATAAATATAATTTATTTATAAACTATGATACATATAAAACTTGTTCATAATAGATATAAATAATCTACCACTATGTTCTTCTTAACTATCACCCTTAATAGACAAATAATAATTAAATACATTCTTTATAACCTAGGTAAATGAAACATAATAAACGATTTGATATAATTTATAGTAATGGAAAAAATGAATATATTAGTGATCACATGAAAATAAAATTTGAATTAGCATATGAGAACATGAGAGTAATATTATAAAACAGAACCTGATATATCATAAATTAAAATCGTATGTCCTGAAATAACTCATGGTTGTTCATAAGACATGATTCATAAATTCTGCAGTGAACATGATCAATTAAAGAAAAACATTAGCACGAGACATAAGTTTGGGGAATTAACTTTAGCTTGAATTATAATTTCCAGTAATCAAGTATCATTGAAAAGACTCTCAGAGTGTATTGGGTTCACTTATCATTCCAATATATCTTTAATTAAGGTTCACTCCCAATACTATCATTGTGGGAAGATCCTTTTATTGAATTTAGATCACTTTATATTAAATTTTTTTAAAAGGAAAAAGCCCTATATTATTATTGAGAAAAAAAAGTAAAAAGGAATACAAAATAGGGATTGAAAACAGAAAAACTTAACTCTCTTTATCATGGATGACAAGATTTTTCCTCAGCGTTTCCCCTTTGATATGTTCTTTATCCCTTATCTCATTCCAAATATTGATGTTAATACATCCTCTTCCTCTTCCTATTCCTCCATTATAGGCTTCTTGTATCTCGTTGGCTTGTTGTAGCAATGATTCTACATATTCATCAGAGTTATACCCTTGAGCCTCTATCTTCCTCTTCATTTGTTATTTCCATTCTCTCTTCTATTGGCTTCGGGTTCTAGCATGGTGCGATTATTCATCAATGCCTTTCTTCTTCTGATCATTTTTTCCTAAAGTTTCCTGAACACAAATAGTTTCATGAAAAAAATGATCTCATGATTCCTTACTCACCTTTACATCAAGATTTTTCTTCAACATTTCTGGGGTTCCAGCTATGACGGGTGACCCCAGTTGAGTAGTCATAATAGAATTAATAGTCATTCCAGCCTCCCCATGGTGAGAGTCAGGAGTATCAGAGCAAATTTTTTTGAGGACATTCAAAACAGGAGAAGCCAGCAATGTAGCACTATTCTAGACTATATTGTCTAGAATAGTCAAAACAGGAGACTAGTATGTGCTTTCAACAGGAGCATGATTAACATAAGATGGATCATTTGGAGAATCAAATGATCTTTTATCAACAACATCAGTAAGAGAAGGACTAGGTAGAGAAGAAACCTGGACTCGGTCAGCCAAAGTATGATGTTCCGAAATTCATGAATCAGAGTCAACACCAATTGCAGAGACAGGTTTCGAAACATGTGTATGCATTTTATCAGAGTTGGTGTTATGTGGCTTATCCACATTACTTGTACAGTAAGGTTGTAAGTCTGGAAGCACAGATTGTCTTTCTTTTACAATGGAAGCCCATGATTTTTTGGGAGGTGACATTGTGGAGCAGTTTTGAACAATCAATTCAGAAGATATCATGGGTGAAGAATCCCTTTTCTGTTCATGTATCACGTTTTTCAGTTTGGGGCATGATTTAACATCATGTCCCTTCATAGAATAATTTGATCAAAAGAGATTCTTCCTACAGTTAGAGGAGTCATGCCCTAAAACTTTACAATCAAAATAGTATCTAGGTAAGCTTTCATACTCAATTCTCAAACTTATTTCTTCCTCATCAGTAGATAAACAGATTTTATCAATTAAAGTAGATGAAAGATCCACCTCAACTAAACATCCGGAAAAATGCCCATATCTGGACAATTCCGTTTCTTTGTCCATTCTAATGGGCACCCCTATAGCCAGCAAAATGTCATATAGGATCCTAGGATGCCATAGGATCCAGTTTAAACCAAATATTTTGATCCAGACTTGTGCAACATAGTTACCCATCTCCAAAGGATTAAATGATCTATCCCACTCAAGAATGTGTAAAGCCCCATGCTTGAATGAAATGTAGCCAAACCCCGAGGCTCTCAATTTAAGATCCTCATAAGAAAATAGAAAATGGTAGAATCCCTTAAAGAGTGAGATGCAATTCCAGTCATCAAAGCCCCAGATATCAGCTAATCTTGACTTGAGATAGTCTAACCTATAGGTTTGTGAGCCCTTCAGCATGATCAACCTAGCAATGATAGAATGATCCCCTAACTTCAATCTCTTAGCCACCGCATCAGCGTCAGCATTGACATGTGCAACCGGCCCCATCTTCTTAATCGATGCATGAGAATCCTTGAAATTAGAAAAGTAATGGTTATTCTGACCAACCTCAACCGATTCACGCATGTGAGGATCCTTCTCTGGTTCATTAATCACTTCCACAAAGGAGATTCCCTTTGAAGTCCCATCAAGCGCCAGTTTCTCTTGTGGAGGATTGGAAGCATTAGAGGATTTGTAGACCAGCTCGTGTCCCACAGATCTGGTCTCCCAAGAAGGATCAAAGATTTCCATTCTGAGAGATCAAACCGAGAATCACAAACTCAAGAAGAAAGATCACGATACAGGGTTTTCTAATAGCCGAGAGTACGTGTCGAGAGCTCTCCCTATTTCAATCAATGACCCCATTCACTAATATCACGTTATATTCCATTAATTGTTGTCTCATGAGGTATATATCATTACTTAATGCATTCGAGAGATATATAATTCTATGCCTACCCAAAACATAATTAATATATACATATTTGTTACATAATATCATTAAAAAACCCTCACTAAAAATCCCATGTAAAGGAAAATAGTTTCAAAAAAATTTCATCCTTACAACATAGTATATCCCACTAAAAAAATTAGTTTCATAAATGTTTCATCGTAGAATAATTAAATAATGGGAATAAATGAGTTTCATTGAGTAATTATTAAATCATAATTTTTAAAATCCATCCAAATAATGAAATTTTATGGTATTATTGTATATAAACCTCATGAAATCATAATTGTCATCAATGGATGTTATCAAGGAAGAAAAATCCATTTATAAAGTCTTTGGAACATTCCTCAACGAAAAAACCTTTTTTACTTTGAAATCACTTATTTAAAATATAAAAAATCACAATGTATTAAGTAAATAATAATCATTAAATTGAAATGTAGAAACATTAATAGAATAATAAAAATCATTGATCTTTCATGATGGTGGGAAATTTTGTTATAGTCATGTATGGTAAAAAAAATATTCCATCAACATTATCAGTATAATTTTATAACTACATTATTTCATAAAAATAAAAGAAGATTATTTTATAAAAACATAAAAATAAAATATGGTTTAAAAATAATTTTGAACAAAAATTTAAAATTGTAAAAAATCTTAAAATTGTTTTTAGAAAAAATGGACATGGATGAAAAATTATGTTTGACTAAACAACGAAATAAATTTGTTTTTCGATAAAAATATTCATTTTGAATCATGTGTACCTAAAGAAAATAAAATGAAAGGAAGAAATATATTCACAAAAAATAGCCTTGATAGAAAAAAATAATTTTTTCTTAAGAGTTAGAAAATAAAATTTCATCATCAGAAATATATTTATAAATAATGATGATTAATAATGAGATTGTAACATAAATTACATTCCTATAGTTGACTTACCTAAAGAGTTCACAATACTCTTTTATAATATATATAAACTTATTGTAAATATATAATATAATCATTAATGTACTTATAATATTGTATACGATATAATTATAAAATTTAGAGACTCATTTATTAATAATTCCTTATTGAAATCATCCTTTTCACATGTCAAATGTTTTTTTTTTCAATAGAGTTTTAGTTTGGTTGTTCTAGTTCTTGTACATTGATCATGATCCAAGTCTCTCCAGAATATTAATAATGATGTAAATATAATATATATTTATTATATATATATATATATGTATATATACATTCATCTATAAAATTTAGATATAGAAAAATAAATTAAAACATTCATCGAGATGAGAGGTTTTACATGCACATGAATGTTGTTTTCACTTTTAAATATATGGGAAAAAAGAGAGGTAAAAAAAAAATTAAACCTTATATAATACATAATATATAATATATACCGTATATTTATTAAATATCTCATTATTACAATCATTATAAGGAGTAAATGGAAAACTAATCACATCGCTACGTGGAGGTTGTAGTCTAAACATATTCACGACTAATGTTATCATTTTTCAACAGATTGGAAGGATAGAAGGTAGATATTAGATTATAATTATATAAGAATAAATATATCATTAAATTAATATATAAATATAAAACCCATCATAGTAAACATCCATAAAAAAGGTGATGGAAAATTAATTGTCTCTCTACATGGAGGCGGTAGTCCATATCTATGCACAATCAATAATTTGACAAACCATTTGATGTAATATATGTGAATGTTGGTGGTTCTATAATCAAAAAAACATTTTAGTATATTGATGATACTTAATTTTTTATTTTATTATAATTGCAATAAATTTATAGGTCGTATAATATGAAGCAAATTGAAAGAGGATGAGTAAGACAATTACCTCTCCATAGGTTGGCCATCTTTCGATCCTCTCTTATCAACCATTGTAGTAGCTTTTAAAAAATAAAGGAAAATATAATTCATGTATAGGGAAGCTAAAAATAGATTTTTTTACACTTTGGATGATCTAGGTGTCTTAATAATGTGTAAATAAAATGTATAAGCGGTGTCCTTTTATAATGGAGGGAATGGATACACTTTAAATTTCATAAATGATTAAAATTTATTAACTTCATACTTCAGAAAAATGATTCCATATATCCATAAACTCAAATTTTTGTGAGTATGAGGGGGAAATATAGACTTAAATTTTAATCTAGAAATATTTAATTAAAAAAAATTACCTTATATCTTGGTTTAACCCCCTCCCAATCCAAAAACTATGTTAACCCTAACCATAGTGACACATTTTTACTATTTTTAATAAAAATTATTAAAAAAATGAGATTGAACTAATTAAAAATTTTGATATGATTATTCCGAATGTTGAATCTATTTTTTCAAATTTATTATCTAATAGTATCATAAATTACTTTTAAAATAATCTCACAAAACATGAATAAAATGTGTTTTAATAAGATTCCTTATGTATAAAATGTTTTTATACCGAAAACCACATGAAACTAATTACAACGATAATAAATGTGTTATATATAATAATATTTAACTAATATTACTTTAAAAATAGTTTTAAAACAAAATGTAACTTTATAAATTATTTAAATGAAAACGATAATTAGCAATAAAAATTGTTATTTTTGTAATATTCAATGAAAAATTAAACCTTTCAGAAAATTCTTAAAATTTTGTTCCAGGTTGATATATACATTCTGATTAAAAAAATGAATTTTATTTTTTAAAGTAAATTTTCTATACGTGTATAAAATTAAAAATATTATTTTTATATAAAATTTATTAAAAACAATTTTTGGAAAAAAGCACTTCTTGAACCTTATAACGACTTTAATAAAAATGTGTTAATTATTTATCAATATATTATAGTTCTCTATAAACATCGTGAATATTTTTAAAATGGTTTTATTTTCCCTCCATGTATTTAATTTCTATGCTATAATAAAATCTATATGACACTTATTTAGACTTAGTGTTGATTGTATCACATGATATTAAGAAATTAAGTTTATTTAAAAAGAAATATATCACAACATCCAAGGGGTGTTACTATTGGAAAAAAGGTGTCAATTATGGTTTCAAGGTTTAATATATTTTTAATAAGATTATATAGATACTACATGAAATATATAATACCAAAGTGTTGATACTTATGTTGAGTTGGAATGATGATGAAGGAAAAATATTGGAACAAATTCATCCTTTTAAAAACACTTGTTTCTTTTAAAAATGATCCCACATATACATGGAAAGAGACAATTAATCTCATTTTTTAAAATAGAATATTCATTTGAAATTAAATAAATATAAACATTCATTTTTCTAGTGGTTTGTAGGAAAAAGATCCCCAAGTCCACTCCCCTAACCCTCTCTCTATATGCTTGCTGATATTCAATATAATATAATTATACAAAGGCTATCTATAGTTATTTGAATTAAATTATATAATATTAAAATGAATTTTATAATTATTTAAAGGTGATTAATAATATTTCCTAGAACACTCCAAACCCGAGTGTTTAGAAAAATTGACATTGTCTTTGGTTAGAGAAATTATCTTTCAATGAAATATGATGCATAAAATTAATCTATAAGATGAAAATGCATTTAAAGGAAAATATGATTAACATAAAATCCAAGACATCAAGAATAATATCCAAGAACTTTGAATAAAATATTCATATAACACAATAGTATAAATAAAATCTCTTATAGCCATAGGATAAATACACAACAATAGCTTAATAAAACATGGCTGTCTCTAATGTGTAGTCCTAAAATTCCTCAAAAAATTACAAATAATGAATAATAGAAAGGTACAATAAAAGTATTAAGAAAAATAGTCTATTTTAAAACATATTATTCTTTTGTAATTATTGAGAATAAAATTAAGTTCATCAATCTTTTGAGAGATAAATTATTACCCACAATTTTCCACCCTTATATGAAGATATATCTGTTAAGAATAGGAAAAATGAAATAATTGAACTCAAATAGTCCCATAAAATACCAAAGATAAATATTTTATTTAATATGAATAGTTTATTTGAAATTTTAACTTAATCATCCAAGGGAGATCATAAATTCCCTTTGAATATGAAATTAATCAATCCATTATAGCAAATATTTTTATATGGTATTTGAATCACATTATTGAGGTATTTACTACAGTGATATTCTAGTATTAATATTTTAATAATTCATAATTTTAATCTAATAAACTACTAACTCAACACAAGTATTACTATATGTGAGGTTGAATAAAAATCTATGGTTATCAGGAAACATTAGATATGAAATAGACACTTCCAAAACATGTAGTGTGATACCAATGTTAGGTAACTTGCATTGGGTACATACAAAACATTCGATACTCAAATTTGAGGTTCCTTAGCAAAAGTTTATATCCCAAACACAAAATTCGAATCAAACATGTGGTTCCAAACAATGTTTTGGATACCAACATTATGTTACAACTACACTTTCAAAATATTTATTAAAAATACTTTAAATAGAAATAATACTCTACAGAGAATAATTTCACTCAAATTAATAGAAAACGAAAAAAATAAAGAGTTCCAAAATTCCAGGGAAAATTAAAATAATTATTTAATTAAATATAAACCAAAAATAAACTCAAGTTTACATTATTATTTAACAAATTATGGAGTCTATGAGCATCAAATTAGTGAAACAAAATTTGTGAAACATTTATATACCTTAAACGGATGACTTTTTGATGATCATCAAACAAAAAAGATTTAACTACAAAAAATAAAAATAAAATGATTTTACTTATAAAAAATCATTTGAATTTATTAAAATATATTAAGATATGATATTTTTATATTGTTTTTATAAATTTCAGATTCATCCATATTTTCTCACCACTTGTTAGATAAAAAAGAAAGAACAAAAATAAATAGGAAAAATTAATTTATACATAACTATATTTGAATGACATGTAATTAAGAAATAAGTGTATTTCAAGAATGTATAGGATTCTAAAAAATTGAGAAAACTAGTATACCATAAAGACAGAAAATAATAAAAAATAATTTCAATTTTATAAATAATTTCATGTTACAAGGAATAAAATATCATGGGGAAAATGATATGGTCCAGTTTTTGGGTCATGGATAGAAGATGGTTGAGATTATTTTGAAGAAGATTCATAATTTTGGAATATCTAACAGTCTTGTAAAAGGCCAGAAGATCCACCATCATATATTTGAAATTCTGGTTCAATAATATGTCTCAAATACCAACTGAACATCAATAGGTTAATATAATTCACCTTCAAAAATCTCTAAAGAGATTCAAGAGGCTAAAAATATTTTTACATTATTCTTCCTTACCAGTTGAGAATAACGTGTCCTCATAGTTATGTAGAGAATAATCGTAGAATTATCTCTTTTTGAATCTCTACAAGACTATATAGAGGCCCACATTCACATGTATGAGTTTGTAATTTCTCATCCATTATATAAAGTTCATGAAGTAGTAGCTATAGTATCTTAATAAATTTAAAAATCCTACTATATTTGAATTATATTCCCTTCCCCAACATAAGATTTAAACAATTATAAATACAAAATGACTAGAAGAAACTACATTAGATTAATGAAATTTGACATTGAAACTATCTTCTATTTAATCTATCCAAATAGGTCAACTCAATAATTTTTTGAACCACTAAAATCATTCCTATAATTTTATTTTTCCATCAAACATTTAAACTAATTCTAAAAAGACTAATAATCATTTTTAAAAAAAAAATTAATTTATCATGTCTTCAAAATACTTCATAGAACTCTCAAGTTATAGTTCAAAATAAAAAACATCATTATTTGTTAAATTAATCATATAAACCAGACTCACATATAAAGTTGGAGTGTGAGCTCTAAATCCAGATTTATCTACAAAATATGACGATTCCAACATAAATATATGTCAAATTTTACTTTGGAATCCCTTAAATAGATGCTTCTGACCTGTACGCAACATGGCCTTAGGAGAACCTCATAGCAGAACAAATGATTCATAAATGTATAGAGGTTATAATGGGTTATATTAGGTAGAATATAAACTTTGGTGATAATAATATTGATGTTAAAAATAATATAATTTTGGAAGTATTCAACCTAACACAATGGAACAAATATATTAAAACACAAGTAAAATCCCAAATTAATCCTTCTGTACATAACAAAAAATATATATAATTCATGAAAGTCATAAATGGGAGGGAAATATCTTTTATGGACCAATAATCTATTTATATAATAAAAAACACCAAAATATGATAATCATCCTAAAATAACCATTAATTCCTTTTTCTAAAAACTATTTCATCCATCCCACGCACCCTCACCACATCCCAACTCTCAAATCCCCAAACCATGAGTCTGGTCCCATTCCTATAATAAAATCAATAAATTATGCACATTTCATGAGGGGTTTCATCAATGTGTTCATTTTAACATTGTTGGACGCCACCAATATTTTCCCTATATTAAAACCATATATACACTAGTGTGTACAAAATTTTAAAAAACAAAAACAATAGACATGTCACAAAACCTGGTTCCCTCTTCCTATTAAGCTACAAGGGTTCCTTTTCCAACTTTGGTCAAAGATGTAGTCCAACTATGCATCCAAATTACATCATAATGGATCAAACCTAAGCCTCCCATGAATTTTCAAACCCCATGACATCATGTTATAGGATTTTCCCCATACACACATGTCGCCACCTACCTACATCTTTATGAAATTCCATCAAGTTACTCTAACATCTTAATGGGATTCTCATAGACATATAAAATTTATGTTCATCATTATCTTATATAATAACTATTTTAATAACATCCAAAAGTTCCAACATATGGTTATATAATCCATCAATAATCTTAACCCATCATTCCCATCATAATAATGAGCCTCAACCCCAATATGATGGTCTCATGAAAAATCACCATTGAACATATCTATTGAGAACCTACTTCATACTAATAGTCATATCCATCACCCATTCATATAGATATAGAGATATCTTCAACAAAATCGAGTGTTTTAAAACACCACACTAGGCCGTTATAATGTGTATACATAGGTCCAATGGTGCATCATAAAACCACTGTGAGCTGTAGTCACCAAAAATCATAGTCCACCCCACCAGTAATCCTTAATTTCCATCAATTATAGTTATCAATATTACCCAAGGTCACACATTCCATACCCTAAACATTCCCATTGAACCAATATATCCATAGGCTAACTTAAAAAAATTGAATAACTAGAAACATAATACTAAACCAATCATGGAACCAAATTACATATCAGATGTTCTATACTAGGTTAAACTGTAACCTATTTCACACAGGGGTATCAATTAGAATATTTAAGGAATAATTGAAAATAATGTCAATGTTAATCTGTTCACACACAAACCACCCCACTCTTACCTATTTACCATGAATCGCATATCTCATTTATAATCTAGAAAAATATATTAAATAATAACCTTATACACATAGATACCTAGTCATTGAAGAAAAAACAATAATTTGGATTCACATTGGAGAAATAAAAGAACAAGTTAAAACCCATGAAAACTGGGAATAAACTCCTAAATGACATAAAAAATTGATTGTTTGAGAGATATAAATAATGAAGTAAGTTAGTATTTTAGCCTTTTCATGGGATTCCAATAAAGAAACGTGGCACATAATATTGGTAAGATATGTGGTAAAATAATCCTTGGATCTCGAAGTTGAAAAATGTTGGGAGATATGCTACATTATGGCTGATTTACAACCAGAATTTTCATTTCATAAAAGTTTTACTTATTTATGTGATGGGATAATACATTGAATAAAAACATGCACATTCCATTAAAATCATTTGGTTGGATGGGATATCCCCTATTAGAAAAATTTCATTTCATGAATCTACTGTTCATGGGATGAATGAATGTACCATGCATCCATTTGACCTTACGAAAACTACCATTCACTTGAAACCACCCAAAGTAACTCCCAACCCCAAAACACATAAATCCTTTTAAAATAAAATTATTTAATCCATAATTATTTTTATCCTAAAAATCGATGATATCCTGGGTCTTACATGAACCCCCAGCTTATAATAAATCATTCCCAAACTATTTGGCCACACATTGACCATGATCTCTCACTCATCCAGATCAACCCTCCCTCTACATTTTAATATGATGAGATCTTAAATAAACATACCCATACTATTTCTAATATCCTTAACTACATCATACACTAACTAAATAATATAATTATTCCTATGGCACTCCTCACCTTAAGAATCACCTCCCTAGATATTTCCTGATCCATAAACAGATGTCCCAACAGTTCCACATAGACCATCACCTCGTACAAGCACATCCCAACCATCATATTCTATCAATATTTCATCTGATTATAAGATCGTATTACACTATTTTCATAAATAACACCTCTTAGGTCCCATATTAGAGTATGTTATTGAAAATAATACATCACACATAATTCCCAAAGGATCCATCATCATATTAGATTCCCATATAATATCCCTTATTCTAATCATCCCCTTTAGTCATGCACCACTCTTGATGATAACATAATTACTAGAACTTTTTTACCTACCATATGTGCACACATGCACTAATTTATGTCAATAAAAAACATTATAGTAATTCCACCCCCTTGGTGTACCTCTAACCTCCATTGGAGCCTTAAAATTCTCTAGAACGATCAGTTAAAACCCATACAACTGGCCTAAAGTCTAGAATTATTATGTCTGTCTTCCCTATGGAGATATTCCCACTACCATCCACTATACTCAGTTCCATGTATTATTCGCTTTCATGTTCTGAAAATATATTCATATCCTAGATCCTAGCTCTTGGTACATCTCCCAACCCTACCTCAGATTATAGAGACTAACTTGGTCCCTGACTCTTACCTATTTGAGATGTCATTTGGAAAGATCTAACAAAATACCATATTGGATGACAAGCCTAAAACTCTTCATAATTATAATCAAACTAAGTCCAAACATTTTTAAAATAACCACGTTAGATTTATACCATTTAAAATACACTCCTAGGTTACCTTCTCTAGTCTCTAACTAATAATCTATATTATGTATCTTCATAGGGGTTCTTCTGGATTCCCATATATCCCCTGCCTATATCTCATAATGTCACCATATGACATGGTAAAATCCCACCTTTCATGTTCCACTCTCATATAAACGTATGGTTCACTACATCTTGGAATGAGTTCAATGTAAATATGTTCACCTATACCATGATGGTATGTCAAAAACCAAATTTGAACAATATTACCATAGATATGTCATCTCTTTTTATAGTGGGTGAAAAACACGATAGGTACATAAACATCCCACCATAATCCATGACCTATGATTCTCTCTAATATAAGTTTATATTCATAATAAAATTATCATTCCTCAATTTCTCTGAGAATAATTTCCCAAAGAATAAAGTCTCTAATTACACCAATGCTAGTCCCTCATGCTTTCCAACAGATACATATGGATCTCGCAAGTAAATTACCAATACTCTGAGCATAAAAATGGACAATAACATCCTCCACCCTTGGGGTGTCTCAATATGATTGAAAATAGAATTTAATTAATCTATATAGAACTCTTCCACCGATTGTCCACTCTCACCCTAGAATAAAGGGGGTGTTGTGATTGAAGCGGTTGTGTCAAATATTTCATGGGTGACACAACTCTCTAACCTCCCTGGTCAATTATTTGAATGAACCACACCATGATCACCCAAAGATACTCATATATACATGAGCAAAACGCATCTTTCCATTTCTAGTATCCCACTTACCTTGGATCCTCCACCTATATATAATTACAATCCCCACTCTTAGGGTCCCCATCATTCTTGTGTTAGGGTGGTGCCATGTATCTATCCCCTTTATTCTCCACAAGAGGCCGTCTAGGTGGAATTATTATGAGAAGACAATACCTTGATAAACACAAATATTAGAAGTACTAAAATTAAAAATAATGAAAATTTAAAAATTTGTGTACCTCATAGCCATTACACTACCATATAGAACCCATATAAAATTTGATACACCTCACGAACCCCTACCTACACATATCAAATTAAGTAACCACAAGCATCATATAAATGTAGAATCACACAAAAATCAAAAAAGAAGACATATTCATAGTCTAGTTGAGTATAATTCAACCAATTGTATATAAAGTAAACTGATTCTTAGGAGGTAAATGACATGTTAAAAAACATACAGATTTCATTTATTTCAGGTAAAAAAATCAAGAATAATAACACATATATTTAATTTGATTATAAGAACCTATCTTGAATCTTGAATTCTATCTAACTACATCTAGAGCCATGAGTCCAAAAAATAAGAAACATAAAACACAATATAATATGAATATGATAACTCAGCTATAACCATTGAGACTATAACAAAAACCCCTATTTCAAAAGTTCATAGACTTTAGTTCATTCAGGTTCTACCCAGACACACTACACATCCTCTATCCATTGTTTTGAAACATTCCTAAGATCCATTCTACAATACCATAAATAATAGAACATTTTTTAAAACCCACCTTTAATACCACTTGGAAACCATTCAAACACTAGTAATAATTTGTAACCAACATTATCTATGCCAAATTGTCATGTCAAACCTCTAAAGACAGAATCCCATGATCTATGCCAATATAGTACATAGTATTTGACAAACCTATTTGTATGAAATAGGTTGTAAAATATCAATGTGTTTATATAGGGTGATAATGTTGATGTTATACCCACTGGTGATAATAGTAAATATAATGGTTAAAATAATAATATTATGCATGTTTTCCAAAACTCTATGTAGAAGAAATATAAAGTAATGATATTAATGATCCAAAAGTAAACCTTTTATACATTTCATATAATATTTTCAAATCAGGAATATCATACATAAGTGTTAAAGATTATCCACGGGCTAATCATGCATGTTCATAGAAAGATTGACTAAAATATCCCCATCTATGCACAATGTTACCATCTAGTATCTCTATGAAAAACTATTCAATCCATCTCAATCTACCTTAGTATATCCCATCTCACTAAGCTCTATACTACAAGACCATTCTATTTCACATACTCGAATCCTTAAAATTAGTAAGTATACTAATGTTCCTATAAAGCTAGTGAGTATGAACATGCTAGGCCACCATCTTAGATTTACCATGCTTACATCCATATATATACCAATACATGAAACAAATAATTGGAAACAGCCCACACATCACATAATCTTCTTAACATGTTATCAAAAACTAAAAGTTATCCTATACATTCTTAGTGAATAATGAGTGGAATGATGTGTCCATAGTCTTTCATACTAGGATCTCTTTCAGCACCCCATCCATTTCTATACCACATAAAATCATTTTCCAATTATTAATAGATTCATACATTCCAACACATTCTTACATCGCTATGATATCCCACTATGTTAATCCATCATCATAATGTCTCTCCCACGGACTTATCAAAATTTCATTAGAATTCCACATGTTAAATCATTATTGACTTGGTAGCATGTTTTTATAAGGCATGGTGAATTCAAAAGTAAATATTATTGTCCCATCATCCCAATAATAATGACTAGCCTCAACCCCCATCTGATGGTCTCTCAAACCATCACTTGTGGCATTTTATAAAGTGATTCACCTCTATAATAATGATATAAACCATACCCTCATAACTATATATATAGAGCCATCCACCCCCGAAGAGTGGTCAAAACCAAATCACTATGCCCTTACCATATCTGATCAAGACCCTAATGGTGCTATCCTCTAACCAATGTGAGTGACAATAACCAAAAAAAAATATTCCACTACTCTTATTATCTTTTATTTTCATAACTTCTAGTAATCATGTAACAAAAGGTCTCACAAGCCATGCCTCAAACATTATCATGAAACAATAATAGTTTTAGTATCAGAATAATTAATTCAACTAATAAAAAACATGATGAAAACCCAACTATGGACCCTCATTTCACAAATTTCATTCAATAAAAGGCTTAAAATACCCTATTACAAATGTGACTACAATAGGAAATTTCTCTAGAAAAATATAAAATAAATGTACTATACAACTAATCAAACATGGACCCCCCATATTATTTTCTACACATCAAATATCACACATATAATTCAAAGAAATATTATCACCAACTACATTATACTCGAATTCTCCTTCTCATTTTAAAGAACCCACTAATTCGTCTTTAGAAAGAAAAAATTGGGATGACATACAAAAACCTTAAAAATTGGATGTAATTCCTTAAATGATGAAATACATTGAAAGTTAAAAATATATAAAAGAAAAATTAATATATATTTTTATTCATACTCTACTCTGCCTATGTAATGTCCCTGACCCAAGTGCCATTAAATCGGTTCCCTGACTTGGGTCATCACATGACCTCAAGCATGCCACCCATTATGCCAGAGGATGCTGACTAGCAGCAATGGTCTAATAGGTCATGTAGGAAGACTATACTATATTTAACAGAGTAAGCCACAATATATCACAATATAAATATAAATTATAATTGGAAACAACCAACAACATTCATATCCCAACATCTCCCCAAACTAGGTACAATCCATAAAAAATGGTTAATAAGTTATGCCATACTACAATGCCCTGTGAAAAAACCCCAAAAAAAAGACAAACAACAAAATACCATTAATGGTCCATACTCAAAGTCTGGAACCTTCTCTTGCATGTACCACGTCCAACTCAACTCCCTATCATAGGCCCCTTTCCATTTTCCGGACCTACAAGTATGAAATCATCTCGGGTACCCAATGACAGCACTTGTAGGATGTGATTACAACTCAGTAGGCCACCAATAATAGTGTCTACAAATATCTAGTCTAAAAAATAGTTCATATAAGTATATATAAATAACAAGTAACAAAAGGACATGTCAGGGGTAACTAGTTAACAATCTCGACTTAGCTATACTAAAAAAGGTTCTAATTCATTATGTCTCTTTTGTTTCTAGTTCATCATCACTCACACAAGGTTCATGGAATTAATCATTTTCATAGGGGAATAAGTAATATACAAACTCAATAGGGAAAACATATCACAACATCACAATATGTCCTCCTTGAAGCCTCAATCCAGGTAGAATTCAACTATTAGGGGAATAGAGCTATATCCCCTTCTGTAACTCATGCATTGTTGCTGTAATTAGAGGACCAGTACAACTTGACCTGTGGGAGGAGACTCAATCCTTTATCCCATACCTCATTCCATTTTAACATTCTTATCCATCCACTAAACAAACCCAAAAAAATATCACAACCAAACACAAGCAATACAAAAAAAATCATAATCTATAATAATCAACATGGTAAATCATATTGTTCCATAACCCATTAACACATTTCCAATTTAAATCACTGAGTCCATTTAGCACAAATATCATTCCTATGACTATCTCACTAATAATATTAAATAATTATCTTATTCCAACCCTCTATACATATTCATAAACCCCCTTATGAAATTTAATTCAATATGTCTTCCCATTTCCCATACCATTATCAATTTAGCATATTCACTGTTTCACATGCACTAACTCACATAGGCATATCAAACATAATTAATAAGCCTCATACCCCAACCACAATTAACCAATACATCCATTGAACTTATATTAAGAAAATCAAATACCTAAAAAGGTATATACATGATCACACAACATCGTAAAACCTACTTAGCTAATTATAGGTCCGGAAAATATTGGTGCGCCCCACGGATGGCTTTAAATAGGTCAAATAATCCTAGATGTATCCATTAGAAACAATGAGGGTTTCCATTCATCATTTAGAAATTCAAAATACCAAATCTAACCTAGTGTTTCAAAAAAAATAATTGGCCATGAATAAAGACATACATGAACAAATATACAACAAAACTATGAGTTATAACATATAGACCACCTACCTCAAATCCACTGGAAAGTTCACTCCCAAACATGTCCTTATATCTAGATTCAAACACCTCTTAAATTCCCAACCTATATATTCATATAAAGGAATTGTTTTATAGATTTTGATAGATATTATAGACAGATACAAAATTTAATCGATAAAAGGAATCAAGGAATATATTAGACTCACCTAGATCTTTGATCGACAACCAACGATGCTCCAAATGGCCTAGAAATGAAATAGATTCACACTTGAAGCTCCTGGGAGATATTTTTCATCAATATGTTTTAGGATATTATAAAGGTGGAAAATACTTTTGGAGGATTTAAAATTCTAGAGTGGAAATTTTTTAAATCTCACGACCAATACCATGGGGCCCAAACATGACTACCCTTTGCCAGACTTCCGTAAGCTAGGGGTTGGTGACTAGAACCTGAAGTATTTTTCTGAATAGGGAAAGCATTGCCTTAGAGATCTATACACTCTCAAAAGGTGAAACTGAAGTAAACAATCAAAAATAGTATGGTATAAGAATGAGAGTAATGTACAACCACAAGTACAATTGTAAGAATAAATAAGTGGGCTGGAATACAAGCCCTTGAAACTGAGAAGAATGTAGACAGTTGTCACATTTTCCTAGGAGCTCTACCTGGAAGGTTGTAGCTATATGATTGAATTCATATAACAGGATCTCGACTGCCCCCAACACACCAATCTCCACCAAGTCCCAAACCTACAATGTCTGCCTCATAGAGATAGTAGTCTACACCAGACACACATGTGTGGGTGAAGACCATGCAGGGTTAAGAACAAGAACTCAGATCTAAATCTTGAAGCACAATGAAAAAGAGATATCACACTCTAACGGTATAAATTCAAGGTTAATGTGATAGGGATGACAGTTTATAAACCTAGGTCAACCAATCTGTAGTAACTCTAATGTTGACCCGTATAGGTCACAGTATGCTGACCCATATTGGTCGCTAGATATTTACCCATATAGGTCACTGGTGGTGACCCATATTGGTCACTGGTACTGGATCATATTGTTTTCTAGGGATATATGTAGAGATAATTAGTCATATAGATAGATCATCCCACTCGAGATTTTATGATGATGACCCATATTGGTCGCCCTTCTTCTTCATATCACTGCTAGCCACAGGATTCCCACACTAAGAACTCTTGATATCCAGAACAATCTGATCCTAAAGCCATCGATGATATTCCAATCAATACTATGTCCTGCAAAAATCATACCCATGGGACCTCCCCATCATAGGGGTCCCAACGTGACAGACAACGTGTCGATCAGATACCCGATTTGTGAACTATAGGCCCTTTTGTAAGAAATGATGTAGTTGGATTCAAGTCCAATTAAACCCAAGTCACACATCAACCTCCATAAAACATCATTTAGATTATTTCCAAAGGTCCACCTTGTCACAATTGTCCTTATCCCATATACGGTGTGTTGATCGGATTCCTGGTCGATTAGTTACTCCCCTTTTTTAGAAATCGGGGTGATCAAACCTCAGTCCTGCCCGACTCATTTGGGTTCCATGGTACATGCCAAAGTGACCGCTTCCCAAAAGGGTTCCCAATTCAATTGAAGTTGTTTCAAATAAACAGTCGGTTCTCCAGTTATTGGCGTTTATATATTCGTGGTTCAGTTGGGTCTGGGCACGGTTCGACTCGGTTTGGTCGGCAGAATGCAACGGGTCCTGGGGTCTACCTAACCTGGTCCAGGTACGGCTCGTTAAGGGTTGGACCGGTTCAGTAGGTCAAGACCATAAGGTTTGGCCCAACTGGTTCATGGGATTTTTCCACTGTTGGTCGGGCCTGCTAGTTGGGGCTTGGCCTACCCACACTGGGCTGCTGGGTTGCAGATCTGGCCCGTTCATCCAGCCCTTATCTTACCTAGACTGCCTGAACGTGGAGTGTGTCTCTAGTTGGCCTCGTAGAAGTGGGGTAGTTTCATCGGGCTAGTGGGGAACTCCCCCACTATGGGCAATGATCATCCAGGTGGTTGACCAGTCTCCAGCTAACCCAGTGCAACACAGGTCCCTGCCGCCCCATCCTGCCACGACTGCGGTGGTTGGTGGAACCTGCAGTCGCCACCCTTCTCCCACATGGTCACCTAAGGATGGACTCCTATAGCCACCTTGTAATTCGATGGTGCACTGCCTCCCCACCACCCATGGCCAGTTGCTGTGGGCCTCCTCTTGTTGCTGCGGGCCTCCTCCATCCTCCAACGGCCGCCTCCAGCATGGTGCGCTGGTAGTTCATTCCGCGGGCCACCGGATGTGCTCTGGTGGTCCGTTCTGGGTGTCGTCTGCACCTACGGGCCTCTCAAGTCACCTTCGCCACTGTGTGTCCCATGTCCCTACCTTTCTATTACATTTCTTAGTCTCTCAAGGGAAACAAAAGAATAAAAATCTCGTAGGAGTGTCTCGGGCTTGTTTGTATTGGCCCGCGCCCTCTACATTATCATTTTAACAAGGAGTGTTAGCAACAAAAAGAGAACATTGAAATAAAACTCATCTTTAAAACATGCATCATCATCTCATGTTTAATGAGAGATCCTCAAATCAACCCATTGGTTAGTTGATCCGCATTTTTCATATTAATCAAGAACGAGGAAGGAGGTTTTTTATACAATCAAAAGAAAAAACCCCTACCTGGATGTGAAATATGCTGATGACGATTGACGGAACCTCCTTCATATTTTTCATCAGTTCGTGATTCGGTGGTGATCATCACTTCTCTCTAAATATGGTCTCGTCCTCCAGGAGGATGTTGTAGTAGGACATCTCCATAGATTCCTCACTTTAAGAAGTCATGCCAAAACCCCACCCTGAGATCCATTTAAACTAGAGGGGAAAAGGGTAGGAACTCATTGAGCACATAATGAGGTTAATTAAATTAATTAATGAACCTTTTTTAATTCACAATGGTGGAGTTATGTATTTTATGATTCAATCCATTAAATGGATTGACCAGTCCCTGTTCCTACCACCACCGCTCATCTGTTAGAGAAAAAGAAAAGAAAATAACAATTACATGTTACTTTACTTTTCATTACATATTCCAAAAACTACCTTTTTCTCCCAACCTACTATGGTCTAAGTGAATCCTTTCTTAGGAAAATCCTAAAAATACATATTCAGCAGTGTCCTATGATTTTAAATTTGAGAACCAATTCAAAAGATAGAAAATTTCACCTATGCATTTTCTGAACATACCTTAATGAAGATAAAAAATTCATTCTGGTCACACCAGGACTGAGAACCACACACCATCAATTTTCATTGACTCTTAATAATCCTAGATAATTTAAAAAAATTACAAGATATTATCTGGGTCTTTAAATTCTCCACAACATGGGGATTTATGTCCCCAAAATCCAAACAAGGCAACATAAAGAAAGAGGTATACTATTCCCACATATTAGCCTCTCGATCCCATGTGCTCACCTGGAGATTCTTGTGCTGCCACAGAATGAGCACCAGAGGTATCAACCACCCACAAAGGATCTAATCCTATCGATCCTCTATCTCTATGGGTTATTCCACAAAATTCACCCCATCATCAATCTCCATCTCGCCATGGTTGATGACATGAGATTGTTCATGCATATATATCTCTAGCTGGGATATGTGGAAGACATCATGCTCCCTCTCCAACTACAGTGGTAGTGAAAAGTGTTATTCCACCTTACCAATCCCCCAAAGTATCAGGAATGATCCAACAAACCTCGTTGAGAGTTTTCCACGTCGGACTAATCTCTATAGTCCCCTTCGAGGGGAGACTCACAAGAATACATGGTCCCCCTCTTGGAACTCCAGTAGTATCTTTCACTTATTATCATTGAACTTTTATCAGTTTTGTGCAGTCTTTATCTGCTCTTGGATAACCCACACCTTCTAAGTGGTAGCATGTACCGTCTTTGGGACCATGAGTGTTGGCTCTCATGGATCTGCCGAGCACAAGGTAAATCTGAACAATCTTCCGTAAAACTCCTCAAAAGGGGCTATAAGAATGGTGGAGTGGTAACTGTTGTTGTACGCGAACTCCAGCAAGGGTAGGTGGTCCTTCCAACTATGAACAAAATCTAGGAAACATGTCTGAAGTGTGTCCTCAAAGGTTTGGATAGTCCACTTAGTCTATCCATCTGTCTACGGGTGAAAAGCTACACTCAGCCAAAGTTGTGTCCCGAACACCTCTTGCAAACCATTCCACAATGAGGATGTGAATCATGCATCATGGTTTGAGACTATCTTCGAAGTCACCCCATGAATTTTCACGATCTCTTGGACATAGAGATGTCCTATGCTCTCTAACAAACACATCTCTCGAATAGCAAGGAAGTGGGCCGATATGGTGAGTCGATAAATGACCACCCAGATGGTATCGTTCCCTATGGACATATGTTATAACCTCATCACAGAGTCCACTGATATCCCTTCCTACTTCAAATCTGGAATCTCGAGGTGTTGGGTTACGCCTGATGATACATGGAGCTCGGCCTTCACTTACTGGAAAGTGAGGAAGCTTGAAACAAACTCCATAACTGCTTTCCTCATCCTTTGCCACTAGTACTGACACCGGAGGTCCATATACATCTTCATCACACTTAGATGTACATCCAAGGGGGATATAAGGAACTCCCTCAGCACATCCTCTCGTAGAATCACTAGTACAATTTTACAACATCTGAAAAGGAATGAGTGATCCCCACCTTCAAAATATCCATCAGGGGCATTGCCTAATGATATCTGAGCATGTGTAGTCTTGCAGCCATTGTCTTCGAGTTTCACCTCCCAGACCCCCTGAATGAGTCGAGGGAAAAAACCATTGGATATAGGTAAACTGTCTCATCTTTATCCACATAAAATATTTGATGTGAAGAAAAGTACTCTAAAGCCTCATTCAGTTGCTGCGAACTTGATCTCTGGCTAAGTGCATTTGCCACTACGTTCCCCTTCACAGGAGTATAGACTATCTCAAATTCATAGTCCTGGATATACTCTAGTCAATGTCACTATCTTAGATTCAGATATTTCTCTGTGAAGATATATCTGAGACTCTTGTGGTCTGAATAAACAATGAGCCACTCTCCATTCAAGTAGTGTTGCCACATCTTCAATGTGATGACTACTACTGCCAACTCCAAGCCATGAGTCGCATAATTCTAATCATGAGGCCTCGACAGTCATGATCTATAAGAAATAACTACATCACCCAACATCAGGACGCAACCGATTCCGATCCCAGATGCATCACAGTAAACCATGTAGCCAGTGTAATCCTTCAGAAACCATAGGATGGGGCACTGGTCAAGATCTTCCTCAGTTGTTGAAATATTTGATGGAATGTCTCCAACCATAGGAAGAGTTTCCACTTCTTTTTCAAGGATGTCATAGGTTCTTCTACTCTGCATAAATTAGGTTTGAACCTCCGATGGTAGCCTGCTAATCCAAGGAAGTTGCACACCTCAGTAACAGTCATGGGTGGATCTCAAACAAGTACTTCCTTGATATTCGTTGGATCCCCTACAACTCCAACCTCTAAGATGACGTGTACCAAGAAGTGGACCTTCTGTATCCAAAACTCACTCTTTGAGAGCTTCCCATAAAACTGTAATTCACATAGTGTGTCTAGAACTATCCTTAAGTGTATAGTAGGGTCTTCCTCAGATGTTGAGTACACCAAGATACCTTCAATGAAGACCACCACAGAGCGATCAAGGTATGGCTAAAATATTCTATTCATGATCCCCAACAACACTCCTGGATTGTTGGTCACACTGAATGGAATCCACAAGAACTTGTAATGTTCATATTGATATTTTAAGGCTATCTTCGGGATGTCCTCATCATGTACTCTGAGCTGATGGTTTCCAGATCTAAGGTCTATTTTCAAGAACCACTTTTCTTCTTTCAACTGATAAAACTTGTCATAATCCTTGACAAGGGCTACATGTGCTTCATGGTCACCTAGTGTAGGCACTAGAAGTCTATGAATAGCCTCAAACTTATGTATTATTTCTTGGAAAACAACATTAGTAATGCCCATGGAGAAACACTGGGCCTTACGAATCCCTTCCTCTATAAGTCCTCAAACCATACCCTCAGCTCCCAGAGCTCTGAAGGGGCCATCCGATATGCTATTATAGATTTCATTGCAGTTCATGGATACAAGTCAATGTGGAATTCTACCTATGTACGAGTTGGTAGTCTGAGGAATATTCTAGAAAGACGTCATCATACTTGTCCTACACCACTGGGAACTATGGAATCACCTCATCCACCATGTCGAAGTTCATACAAGAAAATTGATATGTAATTGAATGCATCCTTCTGAGCGCAAGTCCATATCCCGTTGTTCTATTTTCCTTCTCACCAAAAAAGGAAAACTAGCCTCTATCTCTTCGTGTACATCACACTGTACATTTCAAGCAGTCAATCTGTGCATGAACAACTGATAACCATTACATGCCTAGAATGACATCTTTGGGCTTCAACGCTACAACTAGAAGATCCCATCTGAATCTCTCTCCTCCAATAGTAAGATCACGCAGTCGGAAACAATGTGAGACCACTAAATCTTATCCTGTAAGAGTATCCAAATGAAAAGGTCAAGAAAAAAGCTCATTCAGATTCCTATAGCCCTGAACATATTCCGTGACAATGAAAGAATGGATATCACCTGTGTCGATAAGAACTGCTGCTAAAGTTGAGATGATATAGAACATACCTCGTAACATCTCAGGGATGTTAGGACCATGAGCCTCTAATTCCTATAGATGGGACGTTCCTCATCCAACTGATCCCTGATCTTGTGGTGGACCACCTAGGGATAGTGGTGGTAGTGCCTAGTGACCAGACCACCTCCTATTGCATGTCCTGATCCTCTACCTCATCTTCTGATTGGCCGATTCTCATGCTCCTACCAATGTCGCTGCCTTGGTGGCCCCTCCACCGACTTTTGATTATTTGAGGGGGGAGTCTGAGAGTCATGAGCCTTATGACCCTATCCCCCGCATAAAAAACATATAATGCCTGGCTGGTGGCTCCCTCAGCCTCTCAAGCCTCACATCTCTGACCCTGCATCCTGAGGATACCCTTCGAAAGGTCTGGACTTCTTAGGCCTATGCTCCATCTGTCTACTTCCTGCTGTAGATGATTCAACCACCTTTCATCTGGTAGGGTCTCTCACTGTCGGTGCCTACTCAACAGGGAAGCTCTCCATCAACAATGTTCTCTCTAGCACCCAATTTTGCATTGGGTTGCTGAGAGAAATGGTCGCATCTCTAATATTTCTTTGGAAACCATATCAAATATCCAAGCCCTGATGTAAGGCACCCGTACCATGTTGGTGGATTATCAGGAGAGGTCAGTAAATCTCGCTGACTACTGAGCCACAGTTTGGATGCCCTATTGCAGATGCAGCAGCTCTTGAATACACACAAAGCGTAGTTTCTATGGCATCAACACCTCCCTAAAAAGAATCCCAAAGTATATCTAGGTGAGGGTCGTCTCCTCATGAACTTGGAGCGTCGAGGTACACCATCATTTTACAGATATTTGAAAAGGGCTAGCAGCCAAGATCTCTATCTTCTAGATGGGTGTCTCTACTAAGAGAAAGACCCGCGAAACCGCCTCTTGCCAGTCCTCTACTGCCTGGGGGTCTGTATCTCCTCGAAACCTCGGAGGCCTCTATCTCTGGAACTCATGAAACACGATCAGTAGGTGTGCATGATCCACCTATAGCATATACTTCTCAAATGGTGTTGGTGATGTTTGTACACCACCTAATGGTGACATCTCTGTGAGTGGTCCCTGTACCGACCCCTCATCACTTGGTGGGACACTATCATGATCTCAAACCGAAATCCTGGTTGGCTATCTTTTTAGATGCATCCTATAAGAAAAATACGCCTCAATGTCAATAACTTATACCTGGTGAGGTGAATCTAGAAAGAACTAGAAAACATTTAAAAACACTTGAAACCGGTGTCTTCATGTACCATGTTGGAAAATTGAATTTAGGGTCTTGGTGTATAGATTCATCGGCCACCACAACCTCAAGAGACTCTTTGTACTGAAAACTCAACTCAAGACACTTTATATAGTTTCCTCATTAAATGTAGACTATTATTTCATTAGATATAATGAACCTACATTTGATTCCACTTTTTCAAGACCCATCCCATGGGCCCCAGACGTGACTACCCCAAGACGTCTTCTATAGGCTAGGGGTTTGTGACTAGCACTTGAACGATTTTACCGAATAGAGAAGTCATTTCCTTAGTGTTCTATACACACTCAAAATGGGAAACTGATGTAAAAAATACACAAAAGTAAGGTATAACCACGAGACTAATGCACAACCACAAGTACAACTGTAAATTGAAAATAGTGGGCCAAATTACAAGCCCTTGAAACTGAAAAGAATGTAAATATCTCTCACACATTCCCTGAAGCTCTACATGGAGGGTTGTATCTTTATGTATGATGTTGAAGAAGAGGATATCAACTGATCCCATCGCACCAGGATTTACCATGTCCTGAACCTCCAAAGTCAGCCTTGGCACGTCAGTAGTCTTCACCAGACACACACGTGCAGGCGGGGCCCATGCAGGGGTGAGTATAAAAAATTAGCAGGGGACCTCGTGACCCCTGAAGATCTCTCAGTAATCTAGAAAGGAATACTTAAAAAGAAATACCACAAAGGTAATATCACAAGCATGATTTAAATCATGAAGCACAAAGTAAAAGAGACAAATCACTCTAACAGTATGTCTTTAAGGTTTCTGGGATAGGGATGACTAGTCATAAAGCTAGATAATTCTATTCGAAGTAACTCTACTACTAATCTGTATAGAAAACTATATGATGACCTGCATTGGTCCTTATATGCTGACCTATATTGGTCGATGGTGCTGACCCTTATTGGTCGTTGGTGCAGACTCCTATAGGTCGTTGGTGGTGACATGTATTGTTCTTTAGTAATGACCCATATTGGTCACCATTATAGAGGTAGGAATGATTAGTCATATAGCTAGATCATATAACTTTGTAGTTTTTGATGCTAGCCTGTATTAGTTTCTCTTCTTCTTCATGTCATATCTAGCCACTATATTCCCACACAAAGCACGCCTGATCACCAAAAGACTCTGCCCCTCAACCCATCAGTCATTTTTCAACAAGTACGATGTCCCTAAAAAATCAAACCCACAGTACCACCCCATCATAGGGGCCCCAATTGATAGATGACGCATCGATCAGATGCTCGGTCTGTGAGATATGAGCAGTTTTGTAAAAAAGGGCTTAGTTGGATTCAAGTATGATTCAACCTAGGTAACACGTTAAACTCTTCCAAAACTCACATATATATCTCCAAAGGATCTCCTTGTCACAAGGGTCCTTATTCCATAGACTATGCATCGATCAAGAGCCTGATTTGTTAGTTACACCTCTTCTCGTGAAGTAAATTATATCAATGATATCAAAAATATCAATCTAGATGTTTCATAGTAAGTTAATGTAGTGAAAGATTTTTATAACAAATAGATATAATAGAAAAACTAATTGATAAGATAGAATCAATATGTATTGAAGTTCAAAATTCTCTTAAGAAGAAAAATCATGTGTTAAAAAATCTTTAGATGTAAAAGATTAAAAACCTCAGGGTATCGTGAATTATTTTATTAATAAAGCGGTAAAATATTCATTTTAAAGAAATAAATTAATCAGATATCTCTTATAATGTTTACTCAGTTATAAAAAATGTATTTTTTTGGTTAATAAGGGAATTGAGAAATATGTTACTATGGAAAATAACGATATGGAATATTCTGGGGGAGTTATATTCTCTAGATAGAAAGAATAATAATTTACATATTGTCCAACCAAAATTGTTTTTTGAACATTATTATTATTATTGACAAAGATCTCAATTAAATTGTAATTGTTGGTGTTGTTTATTTTTCTAATAAAGCCTATTCATGATAGGAAAATACATTACTTCCTTTGAGTATACTTGAATCATGATCATATCACAATGAACAAAAAGAATAAATTTTATTATAATGGATAATAAATCAGAAAATAAAAAATTATAGATGAATAGATTCATTGTATCTAAGTAATTTGATTAGATTAGATTCTCGAGAATAAATATGTGGTAGATGTGATCAACATGAAAATTTTTGTAACTAATGTATGACTACTGATTTTTGGGAAACATTTTTATGATATAAAGAGAAAGTAAATTTTAAAAAGAAAAGATGAGAGAATAATACCAAATTAAGTGTAAACCCATGGATTATTAATAGTTTTCTTCCTATAAAATGAATGGTGATAAATTTTTTAGAAAAATAGGGAGGAACATAATATAGGATCGATGTGTTTTGGGAAATACTATTCTATAAAAATCGAAGGTGTTGGTACCACTAAGATAAAAAACCAAAATCTAAAATCCAAAGATGTTCTTTTTTGATCAAGGGATAAAATTAAATATATTATGTATGATAAAAAATGTGATTAATGAATTCATTTCCATGAAAATTATTTAAATCATCAAATTGTAAAATAGAAGATAAATTACCATTGTGAGAGAAAGAACTAGTGGTAACCTACGCAGAATTGATGATTCTACAAGGCCTTATTATTTTAGTGATACACATGAAACCAAAATGTTCTATTGAATTCATGTACAAATTAGATAATTAAGTAGGAAAAAAATCACTAATAGTAGTGGTGTATGACACCTTACCAACTATAGAGAAAATGATATGTTATCTATGAAACATTTAAAAAGGGGAAATGTGTGAATAGTATAAAAAAGGGCATAGATTCATTATACATTGTGTCACATAAATAAATTATTTTAAAGGTAAATTTCATTTAATTTCCATTAATTCTATGTTTTAGGGGTTTCCCATTCATTTATGTTGGAAAGGGTGAGTTTTCATGATTTGGACCAAATTGAGAGCCCATTTCCAGATTTAAAAACCAATTTTGATTATTTTATAACTATTTAATTTTTAAATATTTTTCACCCATTCTACTTCCAATATATCCTCCACTGACCCTTTAACACCAACAATGAAATTTGTACCCCTTAGGTTTCAATAACAATGGAGTATTTGGGTTTATATTTAAGAATTAGGCCAACCCGAAATCCTATTTTCCAGTTTTAAATGGTTTCTTTTATTTTAAAATATCATATCCATTATAATTAATTTTTCGGTGATTCCACCTCCATTTTACCATAATAATCCCATGAGAGCTACCATTTTCTTTCTTCCCTCCTTAGACCTCTTGTAAATCGAGAATTAGGGCAGAGCTTCATAGGGTGTCTCAAATCTTCCAGAATTGAATAGGTAACTTCATCCCTTCTTAACTCTCTCAATTATTACTCTTTTCTCCCCATTCTAGTTCCTAAATGACCTCCTAAATCCAGATCGAATATCCCCGGAATTGTGGTTATTTTCAATTTCATCTATAGGTGTTTTGGGGATATTACTTTAAGATCCCTCAAGTAAGTTAGTCCATTTCATTCATCTTTCGAATGGATTAGGTTTTCATTCAATTTTATTAAGGATAATTCTGTTTTTCTTGAAGTACGAAATTTCATGTGGGTAGGGTTTCGAACCTATGGTTTACACTTGGGTTTTGTTGGTCTTTTATTGTGGTTTTATGTTTTATCTAGGTACCTCTTGGTGCAGTGGTGGTGCGATGTTATTTTTTCACAAAGGATTCAAGGTTTTAATTAATTTGGTAGGTGATTCCATTTTTCATGCAATTTTTGTGACCTATATTGCTGTGTTTATGGTATTTTAATGTTTCTACAAAAATTGTTTTTAGTTCCATTTTTATTAAAATGAATTTTAATTGCAAATTTTTGGTGAAATTGGAGCTTTTTCATACAAATATTTTATTGGTTCATTTGGGGATGTCCTATAATTACATAGTTGATTTTGCTGAATTGTATTAGGACTAGAAATCATGTTTTTAATGTTTATTATTTTTTGTTGTTGCTGTAATAGTTTTTTTAAATGGTGATTGGGAAGCAAATGGTCTTAACGTGCCGTCTTTGTGTGAAAATGGGATTTTTAAAGGATATAACTTCCTGGATCACATGGGCCTGCCCCATAACTGAATTTCTGGTTTCATTTAAGGGAATTTAACTGTTATTTTGTTTTTGTGACTTAAACATGTGCACATAATGTTCAAAGGGGATATTTTAAATAATTTTGTGTGCAAAATAATGTGAGATTTTGAGAGGTTGTTTTATTAACAATCTATGTGTTTTGTTGCAGGTTTTAAGTGGTATAAAATTTGATACCTACTGTATTGGTTGTGTTTGAATAGTAATTGTGTTTTATATGAAAATTGATTTGTTTTTCATGCTGAAATTGATTGAGCACCAAAGGGGAAGCCAGGGTACCTAGGTGGGCCAGATTTGTACTAGTACGACTAGTGGACCGGATGGGTTTTGTCCCTATTTCACATAGAATTTGGATATAGAAACTCTAAATAAACTATGTGTATGATTATGTTGGACCACTTGGTTATGGGTATGTTCCCTACTAGTGGCTCGTGCACGAGAACAAATTTTTCTATGGTTACTTTACATCGAGGTACGATGTACATAAGACCCAAAACAACCTAGTGCTTATGGGTGTTCCCAATGTTGTTGCTCATTGGATTTTTTGTATTTACCCATTTCATAGGGTGTGTGTGGAATTAAATTGTAGTAGATAAAATTTCTATTTAAATGTGTGAACATTCTAAAAATTTTGGATTGAAAACTATTTTCAAATGGAAGTTACAATTAATGGAATTTTAACACTGCTCTTCCTTGCCTATTAAAACAGCTTTATTTTTCACATTGTATTGCATGATATTTGGAATAATTGGGTGGTATCTTATTGGTATTAGGCTCAGACTCTACTTACACCCCTAGGGTGTAAGTAGACTTGGTTATGATTGACTCAGGTAATGGAAAGGCTAAGGGTGATGGCGGTTTATGGTGTTAGTTCCCATCCTTGGTGCAGAGTTCTAGTGAAGGCTTGTGGGTGATTACCCCTTGTCATGTGGGGTCCTTGGTGCTGTTTTTCTATTGTATTTATTTTTATTTGGACCTCTTTTATTTTCTTTAAACCAATGTATTCATTTCTGGTTTTTTGTTATGACTTTTTTGGATCAAAAATTTCATGTTTATAATATGGATTTTTTTAATATGTTATGCTTTCTTTCTCAGGTAAATCGTTCCCAAAAATTAATTAATGATACCTAGGAACATGTGCCAGCCCATGGGGATAGTGAATGCCCTTCGGTCCATGTCACATGCATGGTTTGTTGCCGGTATTGGTGGAAACCAGATTCAGTTCGTGAAAAAATGGTATCAGAGGGAGGTTAAAGGTTTTTGGATATATTGCTATTTTTGGATGAATTAGGATAGACAAGATCTAGGACTATCGGGGCTCAGGAATTTAGTTGTTGGTAGGGTTCCTGGACCTCACCTCTCATGGAAGACCTTGAGTCACTAAGGGATGTTGGAATTTACGGATTGACTTCACTTCCCGGCGAGACGTGTGGGCTACAGACACACATGTGGACATCAGGCGGATGTGGATTAGTTGTTTCTTTTATTTCTAAAATGTGTTTATTTTATTTATATTTGATGTATTTGATTACAATTTTCAGAATTTTTGTATTCACTATTGTTTTGTGACTGTTGCATTTTGTAGCAACATGCCTCCCCAGAAATCTCCCACGCACCCACATGGGGAAGCCTAAGAGAGTTCTCCCACACTGATTGATCCGAGGCTCGTTGAGGCTGTGGTTCAGGCTATCCAAGCTTTAGGACATGGACCAACTCCTATTCCATCTCCTGTTATAGAGGATGATATATGTCCTAGAGAATATAATGCACAATAGTTTCTGAAAAATAATCCTCCTACCTTATGAGGTAGCTCAAAACCCCAGGAACCAAAAGAATGGATCGAGAATATCGAGCATATGTTTGAGTTCCTGGAAACACCCCAGGATGTCAGGGTGAGGTGTGCCTATTTTCTGTTGGAGGGTCCCAGCCGTAAGTGGTGAGAGTCAGTGCTTTAGGCTGGGATGAATGAGCGGATGTGCTGGGGAGATTTTAATGCTGTCTTCAATGAACAGTAAAACCCTATGGTGTTATCACATTCTAGGTCTATAGAGTTCATCGAACGTGTTCAGGGGAATCTATCTATGATGGGGTATGCCAACTGTTTTACTGTGTCAGTTCAGTATGCTCCATAAATTGTCTCTAAGGAGCAAATGAAGGCCCAGAGGTTTAAGAAAGGCTTGCGACCAGAGATATACTCCCAGGTTTTCTTGTTTAAGATGAAGACCTATGCGGAGGTCGTTAATCGGGAATGTATGGTGGAGATTTATAAATAAGAAATGGTTGGTTTCTATGGTTCAGTATCAGTAGTGGGAAGTGGATGCTCCTTAGAGAAGAAAAGGAAGTGGGAGGATCATGTGAAAAAAGGAGGAGGCAGTTCGGAGCACTCTTCCTGGCAATTTTCATCAGCGACTTCTGATGCGAGATTGGTTATGTTACACCAGTGTGGGAAGCCCAGGAATATCCTACCAGAATGTCCACATCCTCCGAAGCCTTTCAACAAGTGTGGAGTTATGGGGAATTTGCAGCATTTCTGTGGTGTGGTACGTCCACATCCGAGTGGGGCTGGGTCAGTGGCTTCAAGAGGAGTGCTAGCATAGTCTGAGCTGTAGAGGATTTGGGGATCTCGTTTTGGTAGCTGTGGTATTAGGGATGGGTCATATTCTAGGTAGAGATAGTTCAAGGCACATCCACATACTAGCAGACATCTTCAGGCAGAGACCAGACATCTCCATGCGGTGGATCAGGCACCAATAGGATCAAAAGTTGGACCATCGACAATTCAACGTACCGTTTTGATCGCATCTTCTATAGCTGTTTATATTTTTCATACTGGTGCCTATGTTTCATTTATTTCTTCCTATTTTTTGTACATGATGAATTTTACAACTGATTATATGTATTTCACGATGGAGTTGGTGACACTGCTGGGAAAGAAGAAGGAGCGGGGTCTCAGGTTCCCCTCGTGTGCACTTTTTGTGTCAGGGTTCGAGATGGAGTGGGACCTCTTTGTAGTAGATATGGACCTTTTTTATGTCATTCTTGGGATGGATTGACTAGTACACTTCTAGGAACACATCGATTGCTACAGACGGTGTGTGAGTTTCATGACACCTAATGGGTGTCATCGGGGTTTTTGTGGAGAATGGGATCCTCGTTCAGGTCGTGCAAGGCCTCTGCAACGAGAGTTGGGAAGTGTTATTTTCTAGTTATCTTTTATCGTGATAGAGGATGGTCTTTCTCCTAGAGGGTAACTACCTATTGTAGTGAATGATTTTCTGGAGGTATTCCCAGAAGATTGTTCAGGCTTTCCCCCAGAGCGGGATGTTGAGTTCTCGATTGATCTGGCACAGGGAACACAACTGATATCTCTTCCCACATACTTTATGGACCCCACAGAGCTGAGGGAATTAAATATATAGCTGGAAAACTTAAAATACAAAGGATTCATTTGCCCGAGAATCTCTCCTTGGATCGATCCTATGTTGTTCGTGAAAAAGGCTGATGGATCCCTTCGGTTGTGCATTTACTACCAGAAGCTGAATAAGGTAACAATTAAAAAAAACCTTTTCCCAAAATAGATGATTTGTTTGATCAGTTGAATGGGAAAAGTGGTTCTCAATGATATACCTACGTTTAGCATATCCTCAACTCAAGGTGAAGGAGTTAGATATCCCAAAGTCATCCTTCCGAAGCCGGTACGACCACTTTGAGTATTTGTTCATGCCCTTCGGATTGACCAATGCACCAAAAGTATTTATGGCACTCATGAAAATGGTGTTTCATCTGTATCTCGATTCCTCTGTTGTGGTGTTTGTGGATGACATTATGGAATACTCTAGCTCTGGGGAGGAACACGAACATCACTTGAGGATTGTTTTGGGTACATTACGAGATCACCGCCTCTATGCAAAGTTATCAAAGTGCACTTTCTGGATCAGAGAGGTGAGATTTTTAGGGAATAAGTTATCAGAGCATGGAGTTTCAGTGGACCCCAAGAAAATTAGTGTGGTCATGTCCAGGGAGAAACCAAAGAATGTGTTCAAGATCAGGAGTTTCCTTGGCTTGGCTGGTTATTACAGGCGATTCGTTCGGGATTTCTCTCGGCTTGCTTCACCAATGACCGCCCTCACCCAAAAAGGGTTGAAGTTCGTATGGGGTCCATAATTCCAGGCATCGTCCGTGGAGCTGAAGAGGCGGTTGACTACTGCCCCTTTCTGATTTTTCTAGAGGCTGGAAAGTGATATGTGGTCTTTTTTCATGCTTTAGGTATGGGTCTTGGGTTCGTGGTTATGCAAGATGATCACGTGGTCGCGTATGGCTCTCGCCAACTCCGACCACACAAAAAGAACTACCCTACCCATGAATAGGAATTAGCAATGGTGATGCATGATTTGAAGACATGGTGTCACTACATCTTTAGGGAGAAGTTTGTGGTCTACTCTGATTATAAAATCATAGTGTATATCTTCTCACAGAAGGACCTCAACATTGTAGGGGTTTGAATTTGACATTGTCTATACCCCCGGAAAGGGTAATGTGGTGGCTGGCTCTTTGAGCAGAAGAGTTCATGTGCAGGCTTTGAGGAATTGTAGTGATGAGTGGACACTGATGGGGTTCTTTTCTCAGATGCAAGTAGAGCCCAGGGAACATAGTGGAGGGGGATTTTTGGCGAATGTCTAGTTGAATCCTTCTCTTTTGGAGTTGATTCAATGAGAATAGCCCAGTGATGAGCTTTATTAGAGGTCGAGGAAGTTTTTTCATGGTGGGGAGACATCCTCTGAATGGTCGTTATCTCCTAAGGGAATCTTGTGCTTCATGGGCTATTCAGTAGTGTTGTTATATCTGCGAATGGTAGTGATGAAGGATAGCCACTAGTATCAGTGGGCTGTCTATCCGGGTGCCACTAAGATGTATTATGGTGTCTTTCTGTAGTTTTGGTGGCCTAGTATGAGACGGGACATATCAGACATTGTTTAAAGATGCGACACATGCCAGTAGGTGAAATCAAAGCACCAAAGGCCCTCTTGTTTTCTCCAACCACTACCCATTCCTACCAGGAAGTGGGACAAGGTTTTTAGGGACATCTTTGTTGGATTACCTTGTTCAAATCAGGGTAATAATTCCATTTTAGTGGTGATTGATCACTTGACCAAATCACCCCACTTCATTCCGATAAAAGATACAACTAATGTGGATGAGTTGGGCCATTTGTATCTTTAGGAAGTGGTGAGACTCCATGGAGTACCATCAATAGTTGTCTCATATAAAGACCCCCCTATTCACATCTCAATTTTTGGAAGGCCTTCAGAAGGCCTTGGGGTCTCAGATTAAGATGACCATGATATACCACACTCAGACAGATGGTCAGACATAGCGGGTGAATCATATTTTGGAGGACATGATTCATGCATGTGTCCTGAAATTTTAATGTACCTGGGATATCCATTTGGTTTGGTTGTGTTTTCTTATAATAATGTTTACCAATCCTAGATTCGAATGGCCCCTTTTGAGTCGCTCTACGGTTGGCCATGTCGGTCCCCTCTATGTTGTCCCGAGGTAGGAGAGACTTCACGGTTGGGGTCGAGCCTTGTGTAGGAGACTTATGAAAAGGTCATGTTTATTAGGCAGTGCTTATTGATAGATCAGAGTCATCATAAATCATATTCTGACCAAAGGCATCGAGACCTAGGGTTTTATGTGGGTTATAGGGTATTCTTGAAAGTGGCCCCTTGTCTAGGCCATCGTCGATTGGGGAAGCAAGGGAAGCTGATGCCGCGATATGTCGGGGTGTTTGAGATCGTTGAGCATATTGCAAAGTTGAAATACAGGTTGGCCTTACCTTCTTAGCCGGTGTCCATCAATGAGGTATTTCACGTCTCTCAGTTGAAGAAATACAACCCAGATTCTTCCCATGTGATGTGTTTGGAAGAACTGGAGATAGAGCCTTACTTGTTTGTTTTTGAGTAGCTGGTGAAAATAGTGGACTCCCAAGAGAATTTACTTTGAGGGAAGTCTATTCCATTAGTCCAGGTTCTATGGTAGCATGTAAATGATACTCATGAGTCATGGGAGCAGAAGTTATGGTTCGAGGAAGAGTACCCATTCCTGTTTTCAAATCAAGCTTCATGTTGACTTTCTAGGGTGGAATGTCATTCATGGTGGGGAGAAATGTCACATACATAACTTATTTTAAATGAAAATTTCGTTTAATTTCCATTAATTTTTTGTATTTGGGGTTTCCAATTCATTTTTGGAGGAAAGGGTGAGTTTTCATGATTTGGGCCAAATCGAGAGCCCATTTCCAGATTTAAAAACTGATTTTTATTATTTTATAACTATTTCAGTTTTAAATATTTTTCAATAATTCCACTTCAAATATATCCTCCATGGACCTTTTAACACAGAAAATGAAATTTGGAACCCTTAGGAATCTATAACATTGGATTATTTGGGTTTTTATTTAAGAATTGGGCCAACATGAAAGCCTATTTTCTAGTTTTAAATGGTTTCTTAATTTTTTAATATCTTATTTATTAGAATGAAGTTTTCGGTGATTCCCCCTCCCTTTCGACCCTATGAAGCCCAAGAGTGCTCCCATTTCCATTCCCCTCTCCTTGGAGCTCTTGTAAATCACGAATTAAGGTAGAACTGCATATGGTGTCTCAAATTGGTGATAATTGAAGAGGTAACTTCATCCCTTATTAAGTCTATCAATTATTACTCTTCTCCCTCCAGTCTGGTTCTTAAATGACCTCCTAAATCTTGTTCGAACAACTCCTGAATTGTGGCTATTTCCAATTTCATCCACAGGTATTTTGGGGAGATTACTTTAAGATCACTAACGTAAGTTAGTCCATTTCATTCCTCTTTCGAATGGATTAGGTTTTCATTCAATTTGATTAGGGATTCTTCCATTTTTCTTGAAGTACCAAATGTCAATAGGGTAGGGTTTTTATCCTAGGTTTTAAACATGGGGTTTCTTTGTCTTTTATTGTCGTTTTAGTTTTGATCTAGGGACCTCTTGGTGCGGTGGTGGTGCGATTTGATTTTCGCACAAAGAATTCATGGTTTTAACTAATTTGGAAGGTGATTACATTGTGCATGAAATTTTTGTTACTTATCATGATGTGATTATGGTATTGTCATGATTATATCATTTTAAGGTTTTTGAAAGAATTGGTTTTAGTGGCATTTATAATGAAAATGAATTTTAAGTGCCAGTTTTTGGTGAAATTTGGGGTTTTTCATACAAATCATTTATTGGTTCAATTGGGGCTGTCCTATAATTACATAGTTGATTTTATTGAATTGTATTAGGACTAAAAATCCTGTTTTTAAAGTTTATTATTTTTTTTGTTGCTGTTAAAGAATGTTTAAATGGTGTTTGGGAAGAAAATGGGCTTAAAGTGTTGTGTTTGTGTGAAAATGGAGTTTTTTAAAGGATATATCTTCTTGGTTCACATGGGGCTACCCCATAACTGAATTTTTAGTTCCATTAAAGGGTATTGAACTGCAATTGTTATTGTGACATAAGTGGTATAAAATGTTATATCTACTATATTGGTTGTGATTTACAAGTAATAGTGTTTTATATGAAAATTTATTTATGTTGCATGCTGAAATTGATTGAGAACAAAAGGGGAAGTCTAGGTACCTAGGTGGGCCAGATTTGTACTAGTACGGCTAGTGGACTGGATGGGTTTTGTCACTGTTTCACTTAGAATTTGGATAAAAACAACTATAACTAAACTATGCAGATGATTATTTTGGACCAATTGGTTATGGTTATGTTCTCTACTAGTGGCTCGTTCACGAGAACAAATTTTTCCATGGTTACTTTACACCGAGGTACGAGGTACATAGGGCCGAAGACAACCTAGTGCCTATGGGTGTTCCCTATGTTGTTACTCATTGGATTTGTAGTATTTAACCATTTAATAGGGTGTGTTTTGAAATAAATTATAGTAGATAACATTTCTATTTAAATGTGTGGACATTATAAAATTTTTGGATTGAGAACTGTTTTCAAATGAAAGTTACAATTTTGGAATTTTAACACTACTCATCCTTGCCTATTAAAACTTCTTGCTTTTTCACATTGTATTGCATGATCATTGGAATCATTGGGTGGTATCCTATTGGGATTATGGTCACACCCTTATTAAACCCCTTGGGTGTAATTATACTTGGTTATGTTTTACTCAAGTAAAGAAAAGGCTAATGGTGATGGCGGTTCAGGGTGTTAGTTTACATCCTTGGTGCGGAGTTGTGGAGATGACTTGTGGGTTATTATCCCTTGTCTGGTGGAGTCCTTGGTGGTGTCCTGATGCTATATTTATTTGTATTTCGAACTTTTTTATTATCTTTAAACCAATGTATTTAGTTCTGGTTTTTAGTTAAGACTTGTTTGGCTTGAAAATTTCAGATATATATTATGGATTGTTTTAATGTGTTACGCTTTCTTACCTGGGTAAATTGTTCCCAAATTTAAATTAATGATAATCGGTCACTCGTTCCAGCCCATGGGGATAGGGAACACCTTTTGGGCTATGTCATGGGCTGGGTCTGGTGCCGGTATGGTTGGAAACCAGATTCGGTTCGTGACACATGGAATCTTGAGCATATTCATTGAAACTTATGTTGGAATATAAGACACCAATATTCTAGTGGAGAAATATATTATATCACAATCATTGATTATTTCCCCCATATTAAAATTTTAATTTTTATTAAGATCAAGGGAAAAATTTAAATTCTATAAATTTATAAAAGATAAGTAGAAGATGATTTGGGGGTATATATCTAGAAATTGATAACATGTATTAGTGGAGATATAACTTATAATTATTTTGAATAATAACTTTCTAATCTTGGAATTAAACATAAAAAAAGTGCCCCATTTACATCTCGAATAAATGGAGTAGTAATGATAAATAACAAAAATATTGGTTCAAATTTTATAAACCATTCTAGCCAACCATAAACATTAAAAATTAAATTTATAGAGAAATTATGTATATAGTTGTGAGTATAGAAAATATAGTTTTTTATGGCCACATTTTAATAGGAAAAAGTCTGATATGTGGTAAAATAAAAGGTTTAATATGAAATATTCTAAAATTCGTGTTTATCTATTTATTATGATGATAGAGAATGAAAATATGAGAAAATTCAATGATAAAGTTAAAAAAAGTGTCTTATTATGATATTAAACCAATTGTATAGGATATAAATGTTGGAATATAATATTCTATAGTTATTGATATTATCATGATTATACCTTTTCAAAATCATCTGAATTTATTTTAAAAAATAATGAAAATTAAAAAAAATTTAAGAATATAAATTAAAAATTTCATGAGGATAGAATGAGGAAAATAAAATATATTTAGCAGAGAAAATTGATGCTGATTCAGATCAAACTGGTGACTAGAATGAAATTTTTAGAGGTCAAAAGATAATATATCAGATATTGAAAAATAATTTTTAATCAACAAATATAATCGATAGTATGAAGTCTTCAGTATAGGTTATATGAACAATGATAATTTAAAATCAAATAGATCATATTTAGAAAATTCATCCAAATTCTATTAAAGAGGATGTTAAACAAAAATAATGGATATGTACTGTCAAATAAGATCTAAAATAGATTTAGGAAAATAAAAACTGGGATCTTGTTACCATACCAAAAGGAAAGAATATAACATGAGAAAATGGGTGTTTAGAAAAAACATAAGAAAAAAGCGACATGTAATGAAAAAAATTTATATTAGTATGTAAGGGTTATTTACATGTGGATATTATAGATTTTGGTGAATACTTTTCACTTGTTGGAGGAAATAAATTTATCAGAATTCTTCTTGTAGTTTTAGTTCATATAAGTTATTAATAGTATTATTATTATTATATGGTTTTGAAGTCTTATTTATTGAATGGAGATGCTGATCAACAATTTGTTAGTGAGAAACCTAATGGTTTTACACTTGATATTGATAAAACCAACATATATAAGATGAATAAAGCCATGTATAGTTTAAAATAGACCCCGAGATCCTGGTATTCTAAAATGGGAAATTTTTTAAATTAATGAAATATTAATAAATAAAAATATGATGTAAACTTATATGTTTAGGAGTTCAAAATAGGTAGTATAATTATAAATTTCTATGTTAATGAGATAACTTCAATAGGTGACAAAGATTATTCATTGGAATAATTTTATAATGAAATAAAAATGGGTTTTGGTATATTAATATTCAGAGAGTTTAATTTATTTATAGGAATACTTGTTCTTCAAAACGAAATATTACCCTCCCATGCATAATAAAAATATTCCATATAATTGTTGAAGAAATTTTTCATAGGAGATTAAAAGGATTTTTATAAACCTACTTTAGTTGGTGTACAAATTATTATAGTTAAATAATGGTAGATTATTAATAATAAATATTTTTGAAATATAATTGGATGATCAATTTATTTTATGACATGAGTTTCAGATTTGGTAAATTTAGTAACTTTATGTTTTGGATAAAAATGTTATATGAGAGAATAAAAAATGTTTTCTGCTAAAATAATTCATAGGTGATTTACAGGAAAATCATATAATGGTTTTATATATAAAAGAAATTGTGAAATGAAATTACTAGGATTAACTGATGCTGATTGGAAAATATATAGAACTTAACATAAATTAAAATCCAGATGATCTTTATTTTTATGTTAGTTTCATGTAACTAGGAATTTTAAAGAAGAACAATTGTTTAACACTATGTAAATCTAATATTTAGTGTGTTTCTACTACTAAATGTTGAAATAAATTGATATGGATGAATTTTTAGCTAGAATAGATGAAGGTGAGTATTGAAATACCATTAAAAATTTCATGTGATCGTCCGAGTGAAATTAATCTCTCCCAGGACCCACTACAACACTCCATATTAATACATGTTTTTGTCATATATCATTTCGTCCTGGAAAGATCTTAAAGCTGAGATATGAAGTGGGAGTAAATTTCAAAAATATATAAAATTATAAATGTGGTCACTAAATATGTTCCTAGAGAAATATTTTATATTCTGTTCTACCACCCACTCTCACACATAGAGTGTTGGGAGGCCCCCCCTATGTTGTGGATTCTATTTTCAATAGGGGAGGAGAATACAAAATTATTTTCTTATTTTTATAATCATTAACTATCATTATTATAAAAATTTATAGTATTTTTAATAATTGTAGGGGGACTTCTAATTAACTTGGCTAAAAATTTATTGTCACCAATATATAGACTCACAGAAAAACATTAATTTATTAGGAACTATGGTATCATGATTTTTCTCTTTGATATAGGTTGGGATTGATGACTCATTATGATATTTCCTAGTGAAAATTATCATTGAAAAAAATGCGATGTGGGGATGAAAAAAACAAATTATTTTTTATGGTTTTATATTTTTTTCAACATTAATTTTGAATATTGAGTAATTGTTGTCTTAATATCCCAATCATGTTAAAGTGGTGTTTGTAGATATCATATTGGAATATCATATATTATAGTAGTATTTTATAGAGTTTAAATATGTAAATTCTATGAGTAAATAAGATTTAGGAGTTTCATTGAGAGAAATTAAAAATGGGGAGGGGTGGAATTTTAATGATAGAATTCCATGTTGAGATTATGGATTCAAATTTTTTATTGAGAAGGGATATATATTTCTAGTTATTGTTTGTGTTATCTCTTAAAATTCTCCAACTAATTGATATGAGGGACCAAATCAATCTAGCACATGGAGGTTAAAAAATATACCATGAAGTAGATACAACTCATAGATATTTGAAGGAGGCATAAAATATCTATACAGGATTCCTACATATTTAGGTGGGAATGCATACAGTGGCATTCACAGGAGGCAGTGACTGTTTCTTGGGAGGAAATGCGGAGGTGATGTCGTTGAATCTAAAGTAGTCCTAGATGTTGACATCTATTTAGTCTACGATCTATTTTGTTTTATTACATAGTGCCAACAAAAAATCCAAACTAATGTGGGATTAAACCATGTAGCATAATATAACTCTATTTAAAAAATAAAGTGATGTATATCAATTGCTGACAAGATGGATATGTGTCATCTTATCAGAACATGAAACATCTTTAACTATAGGCCTGGTCCAAGGGTCCTCATGTTTTGAACAACATCAATGATAAACTCTCATCGTGAAAATACTGAATTATTATTGGATAAGTTAGAGGATATTTTTAGGAGTTTGAATATTTTTAACTAATATCATTGATGTTTTTCTCCATGAAGGATGAGATCATAATGAAATACTAGTGAGATGATCAAATGTTTGATCACATGTTTTTTTAATGTTCACTTTCATTTTTTGAAATGAAAGGTAATATTTTAACATTATTGATGGTTATTTTCTCTATCCTTAAAGTCAAAAGTCGAATCACATGATTAAGTTTGTGAAAGAAGATAAATTTTGTAGAAGTTCAATAGTGTTTTTCCAAAATCATGTTTTTAGTGGTGATTTGGTAAAAGAAATATAAGTATGATGGAGATCATAGAGTGAATATATTATTGGGGAAAATGTTCATCATGTAATGATGCTATAGAACAACTCATATAAATACCAGTGGCAATGGAATTTGTAATTTTATTAAAATAAATAAATATATTTAAATATATATAATTTTGAGGACCTATTTTTTGGATGAAACTTATATAATTAGCTCTATACTCTCTATTTTATTGACAAACAAAGATGTAAGAATATCCAATCAACGTGTAGTTCACTTTATTAAATCCTTTTTTTCAAAATGTAACTTCTAATGGTATTAATGAAATTTTAGCTTATGTGAAGAAGAAAAATATGAATATTTTTTATATTTTAATATTATATAAAGAAATAAAAAAATATCAATAATTCTCACAAATCTGAAGAACTAAAAATAATACTAGAAAAGAAATAGTTTAATGAGTATATAATGAAAATTACTAGAATTCGGATACACAAATTTGTGGTGTGATATAGTTTAGTTAACTTCAAAATAATGAGTTCTAGAATTAGTGGGTAAGTGTGAAAGAAGTATCATTTAACAAATTATATAGGAATAATATATTTTTATGTTTCTACAGTAATATGGATTATATCAAATCTTTTTCAATCATGTTGATGTTGATTTGTGTTCTTAAACTAGAAAAAAATAATATAATGTATTTTGTTAGAGACATAATATTTGGATGTGGATTTCATCCCTAACCAAAACCACATGTAATTTATTTTTATTCTTGTGTAAATTATTGGTATTATATATCTCTAAAAACATATAAAGGATATAGTAACTCATGTTGTGTATAAACCATGTAAGAGTTGTGTATTGATTTAACATTTATCAATTGAGCAAGGGTAAGATTTAAAATATGATAGGATAGACTCTAATAAGTCCCAAAAGTAAATTTCAAATACAAAAATTAAAAAATATTCTTGTATCATTGATGCAACCCGACTTATATGTGGTACCACACATTACATGGTATATATCAAAGGTAAATTTCTAGAATATCAGAATTAAGAGAATATTAGTTGAGTGATATATAGAATGTCATGGTTTTAAATTTAATGTGTTTCAATGTTGGAATTTATTTTAGATCTATTTTTAATGAATTTATTTTTTAAAAAAATGAATGAAAATTTGGATGTAAAGGAGAGAAATGAACATCAGTGAATGATTCATAATTGGTGAAAAATAGTTCATAAAAAACCTCCATAATTGGATGGTTTTATATATTTGATAGATATTATTATACATCTAAAATTTTTGTTATATAAATTTCAAAAACACTTTTCAAATCAATGTATGGGAGAGAGAAAGAAGTTGTGGAATATAAATAAGTATTGATCTCTTCCAAAAGCTACACTAATATACTAGTGAAGTAATTATTTATTTTAATATCAATGAAATATTGATATATTATCATTGGATGAATAAATTTATAGGTTAAACATTTAAAATTAATATTCCATGCTATTTACTAGTTATTTATTATGTATATAAATCTTATTTTTTTTCTAAAATGGAGAAAAAATCTACTGAATTAAAATATCAGATGAAATTTACAAAACACCATAATTCACCCATTACAAGGATGTTCAGTGGGACCATGTTATAGAAAAAATAACAGGAAATATAATGTAGGAGATATACAATGATATATGGGATGATTTTTATCTATAAAATGAGTAAATGGTTTTGAAAAATGCAAATAATTTTTTATTCAATTGTTCATAGATTTAAAATGATAAATAAATTAGAAGGTTAAAATACACCTAGTTTAATAAAGATATGATTTTAAGAAACACCATTATCTATAATGTGGATTGATTTTTTATTTCATATGAAAAATTATCTTTATTCAATATGTACTAAGATTTGTATTTATGGTTTGTTGAGTATGAAATTTATTTATTATTAATTATTATTTTTTGATGAATTTTTATTCAATAATTATTCTATATATATTCTTTCTTGTAAAATATGATTACTATCATGTCTAATGAGAAATTTATATTTAATCCATAAATGGGATAATTGAATTAATTCATGTTCATGGATTTTCATCATAATAAAAGAATGATTTAAATGTAACAGATAAATAATAGTAGACAATGATTTATTTTGATCCAATTATGATAAATATATGAATTTAAATTACATATTTCTGAAGATTCTATGTAACATAAACCTAGATTTATAAATTCTATGTATTTGTTTAATGTATTTTTTACTTAAATTTATATTAAATTTATTTCAAAACATATAATCACAAGTTCATTAATTTTGAACCAATGTTCCATACTAAGGATCCAATTTTTTTGGTGAACGTTAGATATCAGTTTATGCTATATACTTGATATTTATTTAATGGAAAACCATTATAATTTTTAAACATGATTCATAAAATGATGTAATGACTCATCATGTGGGTTCATTACCCATTTCGTATACCCTCATAAGTTGATACTTAAATAAGGGAGTAATCTAAGTCTAAAAAATAAATTGATCTTGAAACCTCCATTTTTATAAGAGGTAAAGAATTGTGTTTTGAAACTATTTGATACTAAATTATCTATAATTTATAGAACATAAATTGGAGATTTTCATCCATGTAGTGTTAAAAAATTGTGGAATGAATATTGTATATAAGAATGATACTTTTGTATCTACCTAAATAATGACTGGTTGGAGAGTGTGTATAGACTATCCAATGTTGAAAGAAATAGAACTTAAAAATCAATTTACCATTCCATTTGTTGATAAAATAGTGAAATGGATGGAAAGCATGAAAACATAGTTTTACCGACAAAAACTATAGATGCAATCCAATTGACATGGAATTCAATGTCCAATATATCAGTTATTAAACAACCCATATAACCATTATTTCCCTTAGATATATGATGCATATTGGCAAAGAGAATCGTCCAAAAAAGTCTAATCTGTACATCTCTTATGTTGAAGGAAATCCCATAATTAAGTCATTCACATTTGATTCACCATTTTATGTTTCCCTCGATATCGACACCTCATAATGAATTTCTATTTCTAAATAGTTTCTAATCGGTGTGTTCATGGAGATAGAAACTCCCAATGGTTCTGTATCTAAAGGAATCCCCATTCCAAAGTTAGGTGCTCATTAGGAATATTGACAGATGATGCTTAATAACTCACATTGGTCGAGAGGATGGGGGCTCGGTATCATCACATCCTTTTGGGGAAAAAATATTGCCTACATCGGGACTCTCTTATTAATTTATGATATCTTAATGAAACATTCATTAATTTCCAAGTATGATTTGGGTCATCCAATGATTAGAAATCAATTAGTATCATGTATATATATCAGAATCATATATATGTATTCGAGGTTCTTCATTAATATGGTTATCTATATGTATCTGAGCTTCTCCATAAATTGTATAATCTTGTGTACTACTTAGAGATTATTAGGTCCTTATTATAGAGATGATGGTTTTCTAGCCTCCCAGTGGGGGCACATTATAGTTTAATTTCATCTTGGGAGACTATGGTCACTCTGGATTTTATCGTCATATATGGAGATGGGAGTCTTTGTATCAGGATCAAAACCCCTGATGGGATTTCCTATGTATCCCTATGAAATGAATCTAAACCCAAATAGTTCAGTTCCTCTTAATAAAAAAATCATACCTTTTATGTTCATGTTATATGAACTACCACAAAATAGGGAAAGGGTAGCGCTTCCCTTTATCAGTGCTAAGTAGAAAGTGTTGATAACGTGGTGGGCCTTATTCAACACCACCTAAAAGCCCAAATAAGTATACACTTCATCAGTGCTAAAACAAGCACAAATAAATGTTTTTATTATTAATTTATATAAAATTATTATATTTATATTAAAAAATAATGTTTTTTATAAATTAAATAATAAATTTTTATAATTAATTTATATTTTCTAGTAATTCAAATATCTATATATATAATGATTTAATTGAAAAAAGTTTTTCAAATATTTTTATTTAATATATATATATAGAGTTAAATAATTATAATATTATAATAAATTACAATAAATAATAAATATATTTATTATATTTCATGTACTTATTAGAGATTTATTAGATTTATTAGAATTATTAGATTTAATAGATTAATTAATTTTATTTATTATATTTTTTATATTTAATATATTTAGTGTCGATAAACGCATATATTTATCAAATAAACCATGGAAATATAAAATAAGTAATTATCCACACTACAATTTTAGCACTGATAAATAGATATTTTCTTAGCACTTTTTAGCACTGATAAAGATATGCCTCTATCAATGCTAAAATTTTATCACTGATAAAGGTATTTTTTATCAGTGCTTTTATTTTAGCAATGAAGAAACATACCTTTATCAGTGCTTTTAACAATCTCTTTAATGTTTCTAGTGGTGTTAATAAAACTACCCTATGAGGCCCCACCTCCGTCGAAACCGTTCAAGACTTTGTGGAAGATGAACATTTTGTTATAACACCTCCTCCACCATGACCCATCTCCTCCTCCTCCTGATCCTCTCCCACCACTGCCTTTTCCTCCTCCACCACCATGACCGTCCTCCCCTTTCTCCACCTCCTCCACCATGAACATCCTCCTCCTTCTCCTCCTCCGCTACCTCCTCCTCCTCCAGCTTCTCCGGCCACCGACTCATCCTAATTCACTAAGGCTTACTCCTCATGTGTTTCAATAAAGGATGATGGATCTTGATCAGTCCTGGATGATCTTAGGATATGGCGGCTAAGCATTATTAAGGGATCAACTCCACTTTGAGGTTTATGGTTTCAAACCATTACCAGCGGTTTATATATTGTTTCATGCATTGTGACATGGAGTCCTTACACCCTTTTGTATTTGGTAATAAATATTCTGAGATTTATTTTCTTTACAATATGTATTGGAAAAAACATCTAGGGATGTTATAGACCCTATGAGTATTATGCCTTAATTCAATGCCCATGATGGTTTGTTAGAATAAATTTAAATACACAGAACATTAAATTTAAGAGCCCTTGTGGGATTCCCTTATGTTATACTATGATTCCATGGAACTTAGCTAAGTGTCTTTTTTCCATAATAAATATGGGATAAATTTATAATTGAGATATTTCATTTGGAGTTTTTTACTCGGATGTTTTTAATTCACCACCTAAGAGTAGGTAAGTTCTTTTTTGGATATATTCTATACTTACATGTGATGTAGAGTGATTCAGTGGACAATATGTTCCATGTTTGAAAATTAAATTAATGGTAATTATGTTCTATATAAGCAATAGGTATTCTTCCATGGTAGAAAATAAAATAGATGGAACAAAATAGGTTCTTTTAGCCTCCCTTAAATAAGAGATGTGTGGATTATTTGAGGTCAGTGTGAGCCATGACCCAAATGGAACATAGTGTTTCCTCATAGAATTTCTGACCTATTTGAATAACTTATGGGGTGAGTGTTCCTCTCGGTTTTTTCCTATAAAAACTGAGTGGTTTATAGACTATTTTTATATTTGGATATGGGTTCGACATGTGTGTATCATCTAATCATAATCATTGAGAGGGCCATATGTAAGGAAAACCATGTTTTGGTTTATTTAGTATTTTATTAGATTTTTATTATAAAATTTTACATTTCATATACACTATATGACACTACTCTCGTTGATAATTCTATTTTTAGGCGGTGGATGTGATGAACGTTGATTAATATCTTTGTTTGGGTGTGAGATGACATGCCTAATCACTCCAAAATAGCATATGAAGTTGGATGGTATTAATATTTATGTTGAAGTTTCCTATGGAATGAGATGATATACTTGATGTGATACAATGAAGTGTTTTATGAGTTTCATTTCCCACTTACAATATAATAATGTGATCCGAGATGCTATACCAATTATGAAATATTCAAATGGTATGAGCTACACTGCCCAATAATATTTATATCCTAAAAGAAATCAATTTAGGGATGATATAACAATTATATGGTTATCCCATGATGATGTAAATTATACCTTATTGTTTTGATATGATGCCCACTCATTCTCATCCATCATCGCTGCCTTTTCCTCCTCCTTTGACGTGATTATCCTCCTCTTCATCCACTGTATCTTCCTTCTCCTCCTCCTCCGATGTGATCCCTCCTCCGCCACGACCCTACTTCTCCTTCTCCTCCACCATGACCATGCTACTCCTTCTCCTCCTTATCCACTACCATTTCTCCCTTTCCACTCTCATAATTTACTTTTTAAGATCCCTAATTTTCATTTCATTGTGGACTTCCCTCCCCCTCCCTAGACAAGCCCCCTACCCCACACCCTTGTAGCCCCCCACCTAGACAACCCCCCACCTGGACTTCCCACACCCCCCTCCCCCACACCCCTGTAGCCCCTACCCTCTAACATCCCCCTTCCCCTTGGAACCATTTATGTTTTACTAGATTTCCCCCTTTTTCTCATTCTGAACCCCTTTGTGCTATGCCAACCTCTCCCTCCTCCCCTTTTGGGCAGTTCTCCCTCACATGGTGTAGGTTTCATCTTTCATCACTTGTATTGGAGAGACTTGGATAATTTTTACCTCTCTTATTCCTTCTATAATTTTTTTTACGCCCCCCCCCCCTTATGATATTTAAATATTCAGGGGTATATTAAAATTGGAAATGTAATGATATAGCCCAGGATGGTATTATAACGGAGAAATCACCTGAATTTCCACTGAACTAGGAGGTATTCAAGATCCCTTTGGGATAACAATGATCTGCTGAAAAAAATACAATTAATGTGGAATATTTTACCCCAAAATTAGAGTAAATTAAAAATTATATTTCTCCTGAAATGCAGACATGTATCATTTATAAGTTGAACATCTAGGAAAATAGTAGATACAAAATAAATAAATAAATAAATAAAAATAAAAATAAAATATCATATATTTAAAATAAAATCCCACTATTACCTTTAAAATTTTTTAACAGGTGAGTTCTGATTTTAAGTTTTATTTTTAGTTGGAAAATCTCCTCTGCCACATGCCTCTCCTCTACCACGCACACACCTATACTGCACACTGAACGACACCTTCATGATGATTTTTCTCCTCTTACTCATTGTTTTCCTCTTTTTCATATGTTATTACTATTTGATATTGATGGGTATGTAGTGAAATATATGAGCTAAATTCCCCACTAAAAATCATGGCCATTGGTGGTCATTGTTTGCGCACTATATAAATTTTGTGTTGGTTGGTTTATGTTGAACATTTGAATAATAATATTGGTAATTTATGTATACTAACAAATGAATGAATTTCCCAGGATGATAAAACATATGTGATAACCCCTGAATTAACAAACGGAATTGAATAAGGGATGCTTTACAAAATCTGAAATTGTGATTTTTTGGTTTGTATGGTGTTGCGATTGTGAGAACGATTTTGGGTTTGTATGGTGTTTCAATTGTTGGCATGATTGGTATTCCATTTTTTTCCTTGTTGTAGTTCCCATACCATTGAATATCAATACAATCTTTACACATTTCAATGGAACCACCACTTTATTACTAGTGAAATTCCATTAACTCTTAGAAAACCACTTTACTAGAGGACTCTATGAGAAACATTATGGACACCATAGTCAAATAACCATAATAACACATGTAATGAATCCTTCCACCCACAATCACTCTATTGAAAATCATACCATCTTTTAGTTTAGAACTATAGTTCTTGACTAGAGTAATTATGATTCTAGAGAACCACAAAAAAACTAGTGTACAATAATGTATATCACTTGTGTGATACTAAAACATTCTAGTGCAAGGGATTCTCATAGCTAGTTCCATTGATCATGTGGTCAGGAAGATGGGTGTGATCTACTTTGGCCTGGAGTAATGCATGGAGAGGTAAGGGTATTGTTTACCATAGCTAGATCCAATGATTATAGTTTTATGATGACCCTAGTTGAAAATATTTTGTGTAATTATTTGGTTAAATTTTAATATTATACTATCATGTAGGATGAAATGAATAAATATTGGATGAATGACATTCATATGACAAAAGATTATGAAGATGGTGTGAAATATTTTATCAAGTATGAAAAATATCATGCATATGACCCTTATCGAATCCTTTTTCCGTGTTTATAATGTTGTTATTCAAGAAAAATTATTCCAGAGGAGTTGGAAGAACACCTGATCTGTCATGGAATATATCAAAGTTATACATGTTGGAATAAAAACAGGAAAAAAGGAATGCAGGTAGTGGATGGGATAACACATCATTTTATGGCTAATCTGATATGATTACAAGCACAAACAATGATGATGATTATATGGAGGATGTTATTACATATGGTAATGATGATGAAGACCATATTGAGTAAATGATAAGGAAAGATCAAGATTAACTTCATTATTTCCCAAAAATTGTTTGAGATGTTAAAGAGTTGTGAAAAGATGCCATTGTATGCTGGTTTCACTAAATATACACCATTTTCAGATGTACTGATGTTGTATAATTTGAAAATAGGCAATAAGCTGAGTGAATTCCATTTTTACAGAACTAATTTCTCTGAAGAATGAAATTCTCCTAGAAGATAATATTCTCTAAAGCTAAACATATGATGACAAATTAATGCTACGCTCGATGGGTATGCTCTCTAAATGAATATGCACATTTCTATATGACTGTATATTGTTTCAAAAGGACCAAAAATAACTTAAAGAATTCCCAAAGTGTGGTGCTTCTTGATATAAGAATGATGAATCTAGTCCTACGAAATATTTATTGTACTTTCCAATCAATACAAACTTTAGGATTCTATATGGAAGTAAGGAGACTATATAAAAATTGACTTGGATTATAGATACAAGAACTAAATATGGGAAACTAAATCACATGGTAGACTCTCTTCAGTGGAAGATAATTGATCATGAGTATCCAAAATCTGAAACCTTGATGAGAAAACTTCATCTTTCATTATCTAAATATGGAGTGAATACTTTTGGTTTTGAAAGCATTTGTCACAATACAAGGCTGGTTATGTTGGTAAATTATAACTTACCACTTTGGTTATGCATGAATGAAAAATACATCATGTTATCTATGCTTATATTAGGACCAAAACAACTAGGTAATGATATTGATGTTTATTTGGCTCCATTGATTGTGGATTAGAAATTATTGTTGGATTCAGGTGTTATGTTTTTTGATGCTTACAAAAATAACGATTTCACTTTGAATTCCACGTTGTATAGGATGATAAATGATTTTCTTGCTTATGAAAATTTTTTAGGATATAGAATTAAAGGAAATAAAGGGTGTCTCATTTTCAAACAATGTACACAGTTAATTAGATTGAAACATTCATCTAAAATGGTGTCTCTAATCCATCACTAATTTCTACCCTAACGGCATAAGTACTGATCTTAGACGACATCATTCAATGGAATTCCAGAATAACGTACAACACCATCTCCACTAACAAATGATCAATTGTTTGAGAATGTAAAAAATGTGGAAACTAGTTTTGGTAAACCATTTTTGAAAAACTATAAAAAAACTAGTTGAAAAATGAGACCAGTTTTTTTGAATTACCATACAGGAATTGCCTGTATGTCAGAAATTTTCTTGATGTTATGCATGTTGAAAAATATGTATGTGATAGTGTCATTAGCATGTTCCTAAATGCACCTATAAAAAGGATGGAATTGAGGCTAGATTTGAAAAGGTTTATATGGGAATATGATAAGTGTAGGCACCAGTGAAGGGTTAAAAACAAACATTTGTTCCACCTTCTACTTAAGATCTTTCTAGGTAGAAGAGATATCAGTTTTGAAACTTCTTGAAAGACCTAAATCCTCAATATGAGTATTCAAAAAATATCAAGAACATCGTTTCAATGATAGATTTAATGTTAATGGTTATGAAATCGCATGAATACCTTGTTTTGATGACATATATAGTTCATATAGATTTATGAATCATTTTTACCAATAATGTCTGCCATACATTAACGAATCGTTGTTTCTTCTTCAAATATATTTGCAGCAATGTTATAGACCCAGAGAAATTGATGACATGGGAAAGAGAAATTGTTGTCATATATGTGAATTGGAGATGTCCTTATCACTGAAATTCTTGGATATAATGGTTCAATTGATGGTTCATTTTGTGAGAGAGATTCGACTATGATGTCATGTACATTATAGATGGATGTACCCCATTGAATGGTATATGAATATTTTGAAAGGGTATGAAAAAATAGAAGTCAGTCATATGGTTGTATTTCATAGCAATATATTGTTGAGGAAGCCATTGAATTTTGTATCGAAGAACTCTCTAGTGTGGAAACCATTGAAATTCCTAAATTTAATCACACTAAGAGACTTGAGGGTGAAGGAGGTTCGGGAAGAGAGGTTTTCATATTGAATATTACAGATCAGGAGTAGGGCCACCATTATTTCATGCATCTCAATAATTGATGAAATAATCCTACATCATATATACATATGCATGCCCATAAAAATCTAGGTTCCAACACACCTTATATAGAACCAAAAACACATCAATCCCGAGATGCATACACACCTCACATAAAAATTTGAGGAAAAGAAAAATGTACTTTTTTATATGGAAGTGAATACCTAATTGAGTTCCTTGGGCTTCTATTTTTCTTTTAGTATTCAAAGATAATCTTGGTGTTCTGTGAAATTTCCTATAAATATGAGAGTAATTTTAAATCTATTTCACCAATGAGTCAATATTTAATATACCTACATGAACTTGTAGGGTTTTTCTCTACTTCACAAAAGCCTCTTCATGTGATCATGTCACATAAGCTCCTTTTTATGAATGCTTCATGCAAACTGACCATGTGATCTCATCATATAATCAAATCACATAAACAAATCACCACATCAAAGTAATTAACATGAACCACGATTCGTGTATTCTTATCATATTTACATGATAACATAAAGCTTTAAGGGTTGTGTAATTGTATAAATCTCTCAGGTTCATTTGATCTCGTGATGCTATTATGGTCCTATTATCACATGACATAGAACAATCCATGCAGTTAATATGATATTTCTAATTATTCATTTTCCATTTCTTACTCAAGTCCATGGTTTAACCCCATATCCTACATTTTCATAATTTATTTAAATTTTCTATTTCTTATGATACAAATGAATTCAATAATTTAATCTGAGGAGGCTATAGTTCATTGGACTACAATGGTCGATAGTGTGGAACTCAACCATTTCGTAGTCATTTAGTCCACACATGATTATCTTAAAATCCTGATGGGAACCAATATCTTTGATTTTAAATTTTTCAAATAGTTTCCATTATATGGTTTTATTAATTGAAAAGATACTATGATCACTCCACCTCATGAAGGGATCCTACCTTCCTCCTACATTCTTTATGACTAATAATATATTTTGGGAGAACATCTCATAAGTGGGTAATTTCATCTCCAAAGAATTCATCTCTAAAGGTTAAATTTTAAGCCTATGCGGATTGATTTTGAAGGGTAATAACATGATTTGGAGCATAAAACCCATATTTACATACAAAAAATATAGAATTTTAAATCTAGTTATATGTTTGGGTGGTTATTTGTATGGGTTATTCGATTAGGTGTAAGCTTTGGGATGAACCGGGGTTGTCCTTTTTGCTTCAGTATACTACCACAAATATTGTGGTTGAGAGGAGAAAGATAGGATTTTATGAATCTATTTCGGATTACCAAATCCTTACGTATTGAAGAACAATTTTGATGGTAGACTTGTTCAGTTTATAGAGTAAATACATGAACACATTTCATTTTATGTATGGCCAGTTCAATATCAGTATGCAGGACAAATAATATGATCTATGGTGTGATGCTTTTAGGAGATAGTTATGATGAGAAAATTCATCCTCCATATACTCAGGATGAAATGGAATAGAATCCTCTCATTATGAAGGATCTCATCAATCTAGACAGAACATCCCTTGAGAAGGACCTATGTCCAGGGGTTGACATCCCCTTCAAGAAGTGGGTTGACTTGTTCCTCAAGAAGGCTCAGCACGAGGGTTAGAATAAGAATATCAAGTCTTGGACATTATGAGAATCCCATGGTGAAGATAGTTATCAATTTAAAATAGTTTAAGAGTATCACTTCAATGACAAGGTGTGGTCACTCACCTCCCAATACCATCACCTTATTCATCTAGTAAGCATCTTAGCAATGTACCTAAGAAGGTATGGATACACAATGCAAAAAACAGTGGAGTTATGGACTCCACCATAATGATGATAGAGATGATTTTAGGGGGTAAAATTATCATCTTTTCTGTTCTGAGGTTGGATAAGCTATATTTCCAACTTCACATATCTATAAGGGTATGCCCCATTCAGAATATTCATCCCCTTTCAACTGTGGTGGGGTTGAAATGGGGACCACATTGGTGGATATGAGATACTTAATACTCACAACATTCCATGTTACTAGTTCATGAAATTTATATAATGTATCAGTGGGCTATGGATAATTACACTAAAGAACTAGTAGATCAAGAGAAAAGTGAACTGGTATGATAAATTTTATTATACCATATGAAAAACCATCATGTGAAATAACTAATAATGTAAAGGGTGATCGTATAGACTAATCCTATATTTTATCCATATGTAAGGGTTCTTTATCCACTAAGATTAACTGAAAAATATTCTATGAGTGGTATGCATCATAACACTTTGGGAGATATTTTAGTGCATTTAGATGAAATTCCCCCTCCTCCCAACATCTATTTAGAAATGCATCCCATGAAGGATCAAAAATTGTAGATTATGTTCACTTGATAGAAAACTTATGTTAGGGTGACCATCCATCTATATATTGTGGGTTTTGGACTCTAGAAGGCTTATGTCGATACATTTTTCTGATCAAACCAAAATTGTCAGTTGGCTCCATTGGTGATAAAAAAACATATATCTTCTTATAGTGGATGAGGATGAGGACACAGGGGCTCTAGTATCATCAAAAAAATAGATTCCAGACAAAAAAATCATCCCGAAGACCCACAAATCTCTATATGTCTTAGAAGAAATTAAGGAACTTAGATCCAACTCCATCAACAAGGAGGGTGCCAATGGATTTGGTAACAATGTATGGGGTTCCCAGGAAAGAAGTTCCAGTTGGTGGGGGATCTTCTCTAATAATGGTGGTTTTTTCCCATCACATTACAATGTTGGGACAACTAGAGGAGGAATACATTGACCATAGAGGTCTGGAGAGTGTTGTGTCAAATAGAAATAGAACTAGAGGGATTTTGGAGTGTGATCGCTCCCAAAGGAATCTTCTATGATCAATAGGCCATTGAAGTTAAATCAATTTTCCAAGAACATAGTGTGGTGATTCACTCTGTCAAAGTCCATGTCCATTACACACCCCTAGTTTGGATAATGATTATTCATATAAAAACGGTAACTAGTGAATATAAGGGATACTGGGATTGATCTAGTGAAGATGTGAGATAAGTTTTATCATCACTTTCATATATTATTTGATATTATTTGGACTATAGTGAATTGTATTTACTATTGGATATTTTAAAAGGCTGGTAAAAATTGGTCACCTCCCAGCTTTCTAGTTTACTTTCCAAGGGACATGGTTCCCAATGTTGGTTCAAAAAGTGATTGAGAGGCTGATGATTAGGGTTTTCCAGATCAAATTTAGATCATGGATGTGGTTTTTTCTGATCTAATGGAAACACCACATGTGTCAACATCAGCACCACCTTAAAGTTTTTTCCACTAAGAGGACTACGAAGAGAAATTGGGCAAGTCCATACACTAAGAAACCTCTCAAAATCATTAATTATTGTAATTTTTGGACTTTTTCGTTTTCATTACTCTAGTAGCTTATCATGCCCACTTACCTACCCATATCAAGGTTAGGTATCAAGTATCATCTAGTTTTATAGCACCTACCTTCCCAGATGTGCCTTTTTTATAAAAAATTGAAGTTTTATTAATTTATTCTTTTATATCAATGTTTAATTTAATTCATTATTGAATTACTTAAAAAAATTTGTTTTCTTATATAGATGTAATTTTTTATTGTGTTCTGAATCTATTTTTGACAACTAATACCATGGAGACAGTTTTTGAGAGGTGATCACAGATGAAAAAAGGATGAATCATTTATGATTTTAATTGTTTACAAGATAATCATAATTATAACTATATAAAACATTGTTCGAAATGTAAATAGAAATTTTTTTTTGTATTCAATATTTCATGTAAATGTATATAGAGTTGTTTTCAAAACACTAGTGTTCGTTGTTTTATTCATATATTCTTTTTCTTGTGGATGTGTTGTGTTGTGTAGTTGTTTTATGTGCAAGTGATGTTTCATGCTATGTGTACAGGTTGTATCTCAGGTGTGCAGGTTCAATGGAACAAGTGCTGGGTTTTCATAGGAAACTTGGCCTTTATCAGCGCTAATTAAGCACTAATAAATTGGGACTTTATCAGTGCTCCAAATAGGGTTGATAAAGGAAACATTTATCAGTGCTCAAAATAGAGCTGAAAAAGGTGTCCTTTATCAGCGCTCAAAATTGTGTTGATAAAGGTTCCATTTATCCACACTAAAAAAGAATTGATAAAATGGGAGCTTTATCAGTGCTTGTTTTAGTGTGGATAAAGGGAACCCTTTATCATCATTTTTTAGAGATGTCAAAGGGGAACCCCACCCCTTTATCTTCGTTTTGAATAACATCGATTTTATAGCACTGTTAAAGGTGGTTTTTATCAATTTTAAAAAACATATTTCTCATAGTGATGGACCTAGTTGTATAGTTTAATGTCATGTAGAAATGAAATATAGTCTGTAGGTTCCTATTAAATGTTTGGTTTAGGGATTATGCTTAAGAAACATAAGGAACATGGATGGGGTATGAATTTAAAATTTGAATTAGAACCTACTGGGGATATTTCCCATTGATGAATAGGGTTGATTTGAGGTGTTGGTTTTGATCCTAAATGATTATTTCTATATATTTCAATTGGATTGGAATTGAAGCCCGCATAGTTCTAGAATGTCTTATAGGGGAGTATGACCCTTTGAGCGTACTATGTGGGGGATTATTCTTTAATTGGGTTCCAAAATAAAATGGACCATGAGGGTTGTATTAATTCATTGAGTATTGGGGGATTATCTCAAGGATGAAATTTAAACACAATGACTAGATTAATGGAATTATGATCAGGGATTACTTATGAGGAGGATTCACATTGAACTTGGGTCCAAAGTGGGCTTCCTACCTATCCTGATTCTTTTGAAAAAAGGAATCAATGTACTCATAGTTAAATACTACATTTGGATCATGTAGGTGACATGGTCATCACTCAACACTAATCAAACATTAGACATTATTGGTGTGGGAAACTAGAGGAATCAAAAGATTTGATAAACCACATTCTTTTCCTCCATCACTGGTGGAAGAGGTCGTGACAATGTTAGAAGAGACTAGGGATACATCACTTACCTCTATTCACATTTCATTTGGTTTGACTCCAAGGTAAATATGGAATAAGGGTTAAGGATGGGGAGGTAGAGGGGAGAAAAACTGAAACCTCTTACATGAAAGGCAAGGTACTTGATCCAGGAGGGATGCCCTAAAATTGATTCTGTAGTGGGATGAGGATCTGATTACATATGGAATAGAAATGAATGTGCAATCCATACCCTCCCCACTATGAACTGGAGGCTCTAGAGCACATAGACGAGAAGGAAAAGGCATATTCCAATCCTTAATCTTGTATATTGGGAACTCTTCAACACTGTCCCTGGGGTAAGGGTGCTTGTGACCATATATATAAAAATCTACAGATGCCATGGGGACCGAGACCCTTTGGTAGGAAATGTGTGGGAAAACACTAACCCTATAATTAAAAATCAAAATGGTATATATGATGATTTTAATTTCCCTATGTGTATATATGTCAGGAGGTCTTGGTGGTTGTTCCAACATGGTCCCTTTCAGAAAATGGATCCAACGAATGAATGTCCCTACTATGAGTGCCTTTGAGGGAGGCCACATGAATTGATTTTATAGGTCAGATATTCGGGTGAACCAAAGAGGATCATGTAAGGGGTTCTGTATACAATTAGGCCAATGATAATGTGTAGGAACTTAGGTGATGGACCACCTAGGTGACTACACTTTGACATGAAATATCTAAGGACTTCCAGGGTATCCCATGATGTTCTGGGAAGTATGTCATCTAATTCCTTGTATATGGAAGGTAATCTCATGATTTACTTCATTAATTTGGGTTTGGTTGAATTAGACACTCAAGTTTTGTTTACAATTGAAAACATGATGAATTAAGTTCCACTATCTCACATTAATTACCTAATATTTAGGGGTTAAAAAACTACCTGGAAGGTTTTGTGTGTCTTGAGAGAAGTACTAGGTTGATTAGATAAGCAATCCGCCTTCCGAAAAATTTGTCTGTCCAAATGATGTCCCTAGGGTCCTATTTATACGAAAAATATATTTCCGTGGGTGAAGGAGTAATATATAATAGGCAGTTCATGTATTTTGTCCATGTAGGGTATCACGCATGTACATTCCCTAAGATGGTATTTCGGTTACATGGGAGACTCACTTGGGAGGAACCACTAATACATGCCATTGTGGATGTTCCCCATGCACCCCTACTTGGAATCACTATCATCCTATAGTCCAAAACCATTAGCCATGTCCCTTCACTGCAGTCACATACCCCCATGATAAAATGAGAGTTTCATTGGGAACTTTTCAAGCCCGATCGAGGATAATTTGGGATGTAACAAATTAAACTATATTACTATCTTTCTGGAATAAAGAAATATTTCTACTCAACAAAATAATTTGGTGTTTACGTGGGGTTTTAATCTTTAATTTTTTGGAAAAGTTAATGGAACAAATTTCATAGTGTCGAAAACCATTAATTTACCAACACACATGAATTGGTGTATTTTATATCCATCCACCTTTTGTAGGTGCATGGGGAATATCTTCTTACACATAAGGGGTGACTTCTAAATGTAATTATGCATGATGTATCCTAGTATGTATGGTGAATTATGTTTTTTTCCTCAAAATCAATTACCATGGATTCGGAACTCTGTAAAGAAATCTTCGAAGAAAAAAATTGGGATAATTTTCAATTAGTTATGAAATATGGTATTGTGATTTGTCCCTAAATATCTAAGCATTTATTTAAGGTTTATCAGGAAAAAATCAAGGAAATTTTAGAATTTTTTGGACAGACTACATTAAGGGACAAATATAGATATTTGGAAAATGTTGTTATTTTACCGGGGATATTATATATATTTATCCCAAATTACTTACCAACTTATTAATAAAATACATTACGTCTTCTTCCAATAATAGTTGTAATAACACCACGGTTTCTTTGAAGATGAGGTTAATGACTACACCAATAATTATTCCACTAAAATTCAATGAACACTATTATCTTACATGTGATGTCGGATATTATTCAATTGAATGAAATACTTGGTTAAATATTTGATGGAATTTTGAGTACCAATTAAAATGAAAGCTGGTCTCTTATGGAAGAACAGTTTAATTATTGAACACCCGAGAAGTTATTTCTTTTTATTTCCAATTATTTTGATGATTTGTTTCCATATGTTATTCTTACGTAGGTAGTCATCTAAAAATATCATGTGAACTAAAATACATTATCAACAATAAAAATAAAGAAAGGATTTATTTAAATGATATTATTTCTTTAAGAGTTTGCCATTAAGATAAATTAAAATAAGAGATCATATAGTATTTTAGTTGAGAATCTTATGTGAATTTATAATCAAAACTCAAAATACAAAAAATCAAAAATTAAATGTTTTAATATTCAAAAAATGAAAATAGATTATTTTTAACACAAATAGATAGATAAATATTCACACAAAAACAAATTTATATATATATATACTAAAAAATATAAAAATAGATTAAACCAAAACATATTTTTATGTGTATGTTTGTATACATAAGTATATAAATTGATATGATCGTTTTTATACACACACAAGCACATAAATAGCAATGATATGGTATCAATGTATTAACTAGGAAGAGTAGTAGGAGATATAACTGAAAAATAGTATAAAAATATGAGGATATTTTGTTAAGACATGAAGAACAATACAAAATCATGAATTAAAATACAAAACCATTAGGGATAATACACAAATAACAATAACAGGATATATATATATATATATATATAAATATATATAAACACACACATACATATAAAGAATATTCCCATTGGGAGAATTTAAATGGTTTCACCCCTTAATTTACAAATGTTGGTTTTTTTGTGGAGGTATTTATTTCTAACCTCCATGTATACAATTTCGTTCCATTATAACCCAACCCTTGGACCTAATTTAATGATATACATATATAAGGATGGTATTTTCCTGATGAAAAATCTTAAAAATTCCCAAAAACATATTATTATTAGAGAATGTATCATTAAAACATATCTTTTGAATTATATAAATTTGATTTAAAGAGTATAATTACCCACAAAATCATATGATAGAGTGAAGTAGATTAAAAATTTATCAATATCATGAATGAAATGATAATTACTTACACAATTAGGGTTATCTTAATAATACAACAAGGGAATAATTAGTTTTTTATAATATCCACTGATTAAATTATTTTCTCAGCACTATAATTATAAATGGTTATAATATAATATTGTATCAGTATTGACTTTATAGATTACAATGATTTATATCTATCCACAAAAACTTTTGGGTGATAAATCTTAGTTTAACTGAACATGTGTTTAGAAATTTGGAGAAATAATTAAATTACTTTGGTTTAACATTACATATAGATCTTTATTAGTGATAACTTTAGGGATGATAAAAGTTGATTTATAAATACTAAAATAATCACTGATAACTTAGATCTATTTGAAGGAATTAACCAATTCTATGACCATACAAGCCCAAATTGTTGAGAAATCACTCAATAGTTGGTTATTTTTTGACATTCATACTAATCCCACTCTTTCAAATAAATGAAAAATAAGGAATGGAATATAGATTTCATAAAACCTCACCCCAATGTATATTAGGAAAAAATTAATGGGTAAAAAAACTCCATCATCGCGCAGCTGGCTCCCCTTAAAATGGGAAATTCTTGGTAGATTGATGATATCTTGCATTTGATCTCTCAAGTGTGGGGTTTCAATGATTATCATATCATTTAAATTGGAATGGGGATCTATCATAGGATATCAAGATTAATTATTAGGGGTTTTATTTTCCCTCAAACTAGGGGAATTAAGATTTTAGTATTAGGAAACCTAGATAGAAATGAAACCACCCAATTCCGGATCTGGATCAAGTGTTTGAACTAGAATTTCTTGCACCGAAACATATTATAGGATATATCTTAATCAATTTAGTTAACCATTAAATTTTATAAATTAAATGATATTAAAACATAAATTAATTATTACAGAGTGGTTTCTGAGGTAGATTATGTTTTTTAATTGAAAAAGTCTTTTTTGTAGATGATAATTTCAAATTTTAAATGTCAATTGAGTTTGAATAAATTCCTAATTTCATTGTATTGTGAAAATGTTTTGGGATTCATAAATATGACTATACTAGATGTTTAGAATTCTTAAACTATAAGAGGTATGGAAATTTTGAGGAATATTTGAAATTAAATCTACCTTAAAAATGGTTGTTATTTATTTTAAGTAATTAAACACCAATGTCTAGAAATAAAAGTTATTTAAATCCTTGATTACAAGGAAATAACTTTTACAAAAAATAATTTGTATATAATAATGGGATGTAGCTCATCCTTTTAAAAAGGGGACACTTCTCCATAGATCATATAGTTAACATGGATGTCCTCTAATGAATCATCTTATGCAGTTGTGGTAGCTAGTCATGATAAAAATGACATGTAAATGGGGATAGATTATATGGAAAAGATTTTCCCAATTTGTATGAATATTAGGATGTGAATTCAGAATTCAAAAATGGTTTGATGGGTCAGGATGTTTCTCAATCTAAAAATAATATTAATTCTTATCTTCTCATGAATAGAAGGAATTTGCAACTCATTTTGAGAAAAAATCATGAGTTTTGGTGATATTAAGTGATATAGGGTGTACAGAAATTTGAATCTAAAATTCTTTAGGTAGGAAAACTTTCTCAAACAATTCATCGAAGGATCCCTGATCCTTCCATTTTGATTCGATAAATTTGGAAACAATTCTCCCATTACATGGATGATAATTCTTCCCTATAAAAGGGATTCATAGAAACTGGTAAATTTTCAATCTCCCTTTATATAATAAATTACAATGATGATAATTCTAAAATAGATTTTAATTATAAAAATTATGTGGCTACTACACATAAAATGAAGGATTTAAGCAAAACCATGTTTGGAGATCTATAATAGGTTACTGAGCAGGAAACTATTTTCTAATGAACATGCCTACAACTAGGGGGTAAACATTAGTTTAGGCATTCATCATTACTGCATAAATATTGTGAATAAACCAATTTATTTTTATTTTGCTCCATATTAGTTAGGTAAATATTATTTTTTACATATGGAATCACCAGTGGATGTAATTATCCATTCTACTTTTTTAGGGATGATTATATAAATATATCTAACAAACCTCTTATATATAGTTGTAACACCCCGAGATATTATGAGATATTATTTTTAATTTCTATGATGTATTCTATTAAACACTACACCAATATTAGCTTGTACTATACACAACACCGTATTAGCTTTCCATATATGCAACACTATTCTTGGCTTGTGTTACGCACAATTTCATGTTCGTTTTGTGAAAATTATTTTACGCAATATTAAGTATTGATTTTTTTTAATGTATAAATGAAATAAGTCTTGATTATGTTATATGCAACACCAAACGGAGCATTAACTACACGAATCCCTGAGTTTTCTTTCATTACATGCAATCAAGACCTTTTTCGATAGCATGTGTAGTACGGAATACCAAGTTTCACATAATGAGATATTATTATAATATTATTATGAACTAGACGTTATGAACAGTAATACCATATTTTTGAAATTTTATAAATTTTAGCATTCAAAATGGACTTCATTTTTTGATTTGGGATATCTATATTATCCTAGGGTGAGTTTTTGGTATTTTTTTGAAAACATTCAATTTTTTATGAATAGTGAAAACAATAGGTTACTCTTTAAAAACTGACTTTTTATTTAAATAATTATTTATTTTATTTAAATTTATTTTAGGTCAAAATTGATACGTAATACCTATATAAGTTCAATTTAATTCATTTTGAGTCATTTTATAGTAATTTTGGATATATAAAAATTTTATTGAACTTTTCACAGTCTTTTACCTACATCCTAGGAGAATTTGAAAATCTACATAAAACATAATTTTACCGCTTCTGTGAGAGGAATTTCAAAAATCCGAGAGACACTGTTAATATCAAGGAGTAAAATGTGGTTTAATAAGATGAAAATAATTTTTGGTGAATAGTCACTTTTTACTTTTATTTACCACGGTTAAAAGTTAATAGGGAAATTAAAGGTAAAAATGATATTCTTATTACACTAAAACATGGCCTAATTCTTTTGTATAAGTGTAATTTGACCAAAAACAACCTTAGGAATAACATATTACCCTTTAGGTCCACTTGGATTAGATTAGGACACTTATTATTATTTTATTTAAAGAAGAGTTAAAGTAGTTTAAATCAATGTTTAATAAATAAAACATTTATAATATAGGGATATACATAAGATAAATTCAACTATAAATATTAATTATAAAGATAAAATGATATCCTACATATTGGTATTTTATTTATAATTTTTAGACATTAAATAAGTTAATTTATTGATGACACAATGATGATGCAGTAATAACCTTATTAATGAAATATTAACATAATTGATGTTATAAATACCCAAATAAATGTAATTATAGGCTCTTTATGAATTAAACTAATTTTATAGGTTAATATGAAATGTTATTATTGATTAAATTAACTTTTTTCTAACTAATCATGTTTTCATAAATTTCACAAAACTCATTTACCAAATAGTGTCAAAATTGACATAAAATATTTTTTAAAACAAATATTATATTATTAATTGTTATTATATTCCTAAAAATCTAATGATCAGAAAAATGACTTAGATAAGGTTATAAATATTAATAATAAACCAGTTGGGGTTCGTTTGGCTTGTTATAGTAAGTTTATTAACCATATAGTGTAAGAATACATGATGACACGATAAAAGTTAAATTATTTAGCTTAGAGTTAAATCTAAATGATAAGGGTAAAATAGTAACCTAAACTTGTCTAAAAGCTATTGGTTGAAATTATTCCAACCCATCCCCACTTTAGATTCAAAATAAATCAATTTGGAACTATTATAAACCGAATATGACTTTATTATGAAATAATATTTTAAGTTTTTCCAAAGGTGCCCCTCTCCTCCCTTATAAAAAGGGCACCCCTTCCCTCTTCTCTTCACAACCTTTTGGGACTTGAAGCTCAGACAACCACTACCCATTTCCCTTCTCATCTTCCCTAGAAACATTATAGAGGTTCTGGTCTCCTCAAAAGACCAACCATTGTTCCTTAAGAGGAGGTTAAGAAGAGGCGCGTCAAAGAAGAGGTAATATCCTTTACCGATTCATTCCAATTTATTTATTTTTCTACTTCTTCTTCCTTATTTGTTTCATCATAAATTAATAACATTAGTATCACTCATATACGAATATGTTATTATAAATATGAAACAACCTACATTTATCTTCTATCCATCCTATGGAAAATAAAATCACCGCGTGTGCATACGTACGGAATACCGTCTCCACGCCGTGGTGTAATATGTTTTCCACCACCACCTTATTTGGATGGGTATAATGGTATAAATAAATAACAATATATGATTATTGTAAAGTTATATTGATTCTAAAATATTATACAAACACTTGAATATAATTCCACCAACATGGGAATGATATCATCGCAGGTGCGTACGTACGGATTACCGTCTCCACGACGCGATGCGATTCATTTTCCATTCTAACAATTCAAGAATGATTATAAATTATATATAACAAGTAATCATGAAATATATGACATAATAATGCTACTGGATTTATGTATATATATATATATATATTTATGTCATTTATTTAATTCCATTCATGTCAATAACGAAAGGAAAACAGCGTTCATGTGTACGTACGGCCTACCGTCTCCATCAACGGTGTATTTAATTTCATTTATCTATCTATTATATATGTATATATATAATAAATATATATGATATATAAATCATGATTTACATTCTTGATTTAATTAAATAATGATATAATTAATAATAAAATCAAGAACAACAAGTCTAAACTAGTACGATAAATGAAATGATTTTACCCAAATGTTGCTTTAACATTGAATTTCCAAAAGAACGAGTCATATAAAGTCATAAGTGAACCATATATGATATAATAAAAATGAATATGATTATGTAATAAGTAAATGAAATTATTTAAATCATTATATAGGAGGTTCGGATACGTATGAAGCATATCAGACCTAAGGTACGGGATAATTATTCCAATCTCATTCTTATCCGAGATTGTTTATTCCTAAGTATTTACTGTGGTTATGTTTATTATCCATGTCCATATATTCTCAACATGTTTTCATAAAATGTTTACTTTTCTTACATGTATGTTTAAATTCATTTTTAAACTTTTTTTACTTTTACCACATCGTATAGAAGGAATCTTTCTTTCGTATACCATACGAGGTACTTTTTGACATTTCCAACAAAAGTACGATAAGAATGTTTTTTAACTTATACAACATGAACGGATTTTTACAGTTTTATAACACCTTAATTTCATGAAGCTTACACTACTATATTTCATTACTATTTTGAAAAAAAATCCTTATCTTTTAAAATTTTAATGACATTTTGTGAAGAGAAAATGATTTTGAAGAAGAAAGGATATTTACCTCAAGAAATCATTTCAAGTGTTTTATCAAAACAATTTTCCATCTAATATGACATTATTTAATATGTGTATGTTTCAATTATAATGTATCTATGATTTAAATTGTTTCACTTTTCTTATGATGAAATGATATCCATTTTTTTGTATGGATTATGTTATGATGGGATGATGTTTATGAAACCCATTTTATACCTTGGGTAATGATGAATGATTTATGATCATGTTGTGGCACAAGTATGAATTATTTCATTATGAGAAGGGTGGGACCTAAATATCCCTCTAATGAATTGGTTAATGATATATATCTCATGATATAGACATGGATGGAATGGTATGTTAATCTGGTTCAGTTTTACAGGACTGAAATGAGGAGTGAGATCAATTCAGAAAGGGACTTTGTCCACTAAGATGGTCTTGGTAGCAATGCCATGGCTACTATGGAAATAATTTCATGTGATTAATGGTTTTCCACAATTAAATGTTTTATTACCATGCTATTTTATCATGATTAATGTTCCATTATAACCTATGAATTACGTACTTCCAAGATTTATTACACAACTCAAGATTTTGATGTGTAAACTTTATGTTCATGTTTTGATGTCCAAATATCTATGGTTTGTTTTATTTTCTCCAGCTTACCCTTACTGAGAATTTGATCTCACACTTTATATGTTTTCTTTTCCCCATGATATAAATAAAGGTTTTAGGTAAGAAAACAAAAGGGGAAGATCTTTATAGGAGATGTTGAAGATCTTTCACCATGATTTAAAGATTATGTTCCGAGTTTCCAAAGACACTAAACTATTACTGTCCTTGTGTGTTTTTATTTTTTATGTATTATGTATTCTATAAAAGTAATGTAATGCCCTTTTAGGTCCTGATTTGGGTCTCTACAGTTGGTATCAGAGGAATGGTTTAGTTAACCTTTGGAAACAAGGATGCGAAAACTTTAGTAATATCCCTAAAGATTTTTCTAAGGTATGTCTATGGATATCCCTATGTTTAAGTTTAAGTATAGGTTATAGTCTTAGAATTACGGTAATGATATTAGAATTAAACCTAAGATGTTAGATATTGATGGTAATCCCCCTTTATTAGGTTTTTCCCTAGCATGATTTTTTCCTCTCACACTATTCTTTTTGGGATTTAAACGATGGATGGAACCTGAAGGAACTGTGTTGATCAATGTAATGGACGATGCAATGATTTTACTCATGAAAAAACCAATGTCATGGGAGATTGAGTGAAAATTATTATTTCTATACTTACACAAGCAATGAATCATTTTGGACTTGCAAATGAGATGAGAAGGGAACAATATTCTATTGAGTCCTTCATGAGGAAACTTTCACCTTATTTCAGTGGGACATCTGATCCGCTTGTTGCTGAACAATGGATCAGTACCATTGAAATGATATTTTACATTCTTCGTTGTTCGGAACATGAAAAATTCATTCTTTCTATTTACTGTTTAGAAGGTGAAGCGGATCAATGGTGGACTCTAATTAAGAATACGAGGCCACGAAATGAAATTGAATCCAAGGAATGGGATGAGTTCAAGAATTTATTTTTCAATAAGTACTTCCCTCGTATTCTTTGAAAAAAACTACAAAAGGATTTCCATGAGCTTAAGAAAAAGGATGATGAATCTATTGGTATATACAATGTGAATTTTACAAGGCTTGCAATGTATGCATCTGGATTTATCATCCAACCTGAAAGTAAAGTTGATCGATTCTTCAGTGGCTTAAAACCAAGTCTTCAAAGGGCATTAGCTATAAGAGACATCAGAAGCTATGAAGAAATTGTGCGTTGTGCTATCAAGGTAGAATTGAAAGTTGTTGTTACATATCCATCTCATAGTTTTGAAAAGAAACGAATGATGGAGTTCAAGGAGAAATCTCAGAATAATGGTGAAAAGAAGATGAATGTTTCTATATGCTCAAAGTGAGGAAAGATGCATGGTAGAGATTGTCTTAATGGGACTATAAAATGTTTTAAGTATGGAAAAGAAGGTCATCGAGCATCTTAGTCTCTATGTAATGGAAAAAGGGTTTCTAATGATGTGAATAAAGAAAAGACAGTTGAGAACGCACCACTAACACTTTAAAGCTTCAAGTGCAAGGAAATGGGGCATTATGATAATCAATGCCCAAATCCAAGGGTTAATGTTGATCAACGTGAGCAACCTCTTCAGGAAAAGGACAAAGATAAGTCACATGTGATCACTATTAGCAATGTTGAGTATGACAATGATTTGGTGGAATGATTATGTGTTTATGTAAAGGGATTCCACAAAATTATTGTGGAATATCATTTATAGTATTGTGGAACATTGGAATATCTATGTAATGGTTTATTGTGGTTTTTGATAATTATATAGTACCAGAAACTATGCAAAGTGATTCAAATATTTTGAAAAGAAGATGATATGCACATAATGAAGGGATAAGGAGAAAATTATATGTTTAATAGTATTCATGAGCTCATGACGGATATAAGGACAAGGTTATATCTTGGTTTGAGTATATAGAATTTTTGGATTTTGTTATGTGGAAAGAGTTAACTTTTGACATCATTCATGTTTCCACAAAGGTTTAATGGGTATTCATTTTTAAGGAGAATACATTATTAAGGTATTCACATGATTGGAATGTGTCCAACATGATATATGATGGATAAATCATGGTATTCACATGCTTGTTATATGACCCTTTTAGTAATCGTTCTCTTTATACTATGAGTTTGGAAAGAAGTATTATGGATAAGCCAAATGATTGGAATGGATTATGTTGAACATAAGTTAGTATTGTTTAAGGAAAGAAATTTTTTCGATATTATTGATAGAATGTTATAATAGGGTAGTTTAAGAAAAGGGACAACCTTCCGAATGGGCGACAACCCATCACGTCAGAGAGGGTTGTGGGAATCAAACCCACACCCGAAGTGCGACATGCCTTAATCGCCTACCACTAGCCTACATGAAGTCCCTGGTTAGTAGAAACTAGTTTTATTTTATTAAGAGGTATGATAGATGATGTATAAGTCCATTTTTGGAACCATATACGATTAATCTCACCATAATATGGACTTATGTATATAACTTTTTATAATCATATGTTTGAGGCAGATGGAATAACCTTTCATTCTATCAGATGATCTGCTAACACTTCTCAAAAGACAAATTCAACTTCATTTATTTAAGATATGAAGTGGAAATTGTTCAAGGAACGTGCAACGATATGATTTTACCAAAATCAATTAAGTATTTATTTTAATTAAAAAAAAATTCAACTTTAGGGAAATGATCTTGAAAACAAAAAATGTTGTCCTAGTGCCCTTATCTCTGATGAATTATTTGGTACCTTAGATCATCACAAATTTATGGCTTTGTGATTATTTACTTTTTCATAGAAATTTCCTCTACCACTCTTCATCAGAAGTTGGTGGATATATTTCTCTTCCATATCCATATTTTTACCTATGTTGTCCTATCTGGAAACCCAGTGCTGAGTTACTTTGGGTGACTGTTATAATTCTAACTTCCCTTTTTAAAATGAAGTTTTATTATTCATTTTTATGATGTGGGTTTATATGAAAGAAACATTCAAGTATTAAACCATATATAACACCGACGAATTTCGAGGGAAAATTCATTTTAAAGGGGTAGAATGTAACACCTCGAGATTTTATGAGATATATTATTTTTAATTTCTTTTATGTATTCTATTATACACTACACCTTGATTATCTTGTACTATACGCAACACCGTATTAGCTTGTAGTATACGCAACACTATTCATGGCTCGTGTTATGCAAAATTTCATGTTCGTTTTGTGGAAATTATTTTACGCAACATTACGTATAGATTTTGTTTAATGCACAAATGAAATAAGATTTGATTATGTTATACGCAACACCAAATGGAGCTTTCACTACACGCATCCCTAACTTGGATTTGATTACATTCAATAAAGACATTCATTGATAGCGTGTGTAGTAGGAAATACTGAGTTTCACTAAATGAGATATTATTACAATATTATTATGAACTAGCCATTATGAATAGTAATACCCACTTTTTGAAATTTTATAAATTTTATCTTTCAAAATGGACTACATTTTTGGATTTCGAATATCGAAATTAGCCTAGGGTGAATTTTTGGTATTTTTCTGTAAACTTTCAATTTTTGATGAATAGTGAAAACACTAGATAACTATTTAAAAACCGACTTTTTATTTAAATAATTGTTTATTTCATTTAAATTTATTTTAGGTCAAAATTGATACATAATGACTATATAAGTTCAATGTAATTCATTATGAGTCATTTTATAATAATTTTAGATATATATAAATTTTATTGAACTTTGCACCGTCTTTTACCCACCTCCTAGGAGAATTTAAAAATCCACATAAAACTTAATTTTACCACTTTTTTGAGTGGAATATAGAAAATCCAAGAGAAACGGTTAATATTAAGAAGTAAAATGTGGTTTAATAAGGAAAAAATAATTTTTGGTGAATACTAACTTTTTACTTTTATTTACCACGGTTAAAGTAAATAGGGTAATTAAGGGTAGAAATGATATTATTATTACCCTAACACATGTCCTAATTCTATTGAAAAAGTGGAATTTGACTAAAAAACATTAGAAATAAAATATTACCCTTTATGTCCACTTGGATTAGATTTGGACATTTATTATTATTTTATTTAAAAAAGAGTTAAAATAGTTAAAATCAATGTTTAATAACTAAAACATTTTTAATATAGGGTTATACATAAGATAAATTTGACTATAAAAATTCATTAGAAAGAAAAAACGGTTTCATACCTAATGGTATTTTATTTATAATTTTTATACATTATATAAAATAATTTATTAATGACACAATGATGATGGAGTAATTACCTTATTAATGAAATGTGAACATAATTGATGTTTTAAATACACAAATAAATGTAATTTGAGACTTTTTATAAATTAAACTGATTTTATAGGTTAATATGACATGTTAGTAGTGATTAAATTAACATTTTTCGAACTAATCATGTTGTTATGATTTTTACAAAAATCAATTATCAAATAGTGTCAAAATTGACATAAAATAGTTTAAAAAAATATTATATTATTAATTGTTATTATATTCCTAAAAATATATGGTTCGACCAAAAGAATTAGATAAGGTTATATATATTAATAATGAACTAGTTGGTATTCGTTTGTCTTGTTATAGTAAGTGCATTAACCATATAATGTAAGAAAATAAGAAGACACGGTAAAAGTTAAATTATTTAACATAGAGTTAAATCTAAATGATAAGGATAAAATAGTAACCTAAACTTGTCTAAAACATATTGGTTTAAATTATCTCCACCCATACCAACTTTAGCTTAGAAATAAATCAATTTGGAACTATTATAAACCGAATATGACTTTATTATAAAATAATATTTTATGTTTTTCCAAAGGTGCCCCTCTCGTCCCTTATAAAAAGGGAACCCCTTCCCTCTTCTCTTCACACCCTTTTGAGCCTTGAAGATCATCCAAACCCTTACCATTTCCCTTATCATCATCCCTATAAAAATTATAGAGGTTATGGTATTCTCAAAAGACTATCCATTGTGATTTAATAGGAGGTTAAGAAGAGGCGCGTCAAAGAAGAGATAATATCCTTTACCGATTCTTCCAATTTATTTCTTATTCTACTTATTATTATTATTTTGTTTCATCATAAATTAATACCATAAGTATCAATCATATATTGATATGTTATTATAAATATGAAACAACCAAATTTCATCTTCTATCCATCCTACAGAAAACGAAATCACCGCGTGTGCGTACATATGGAATACCGTCTCCACGCCGTGGTGTAATATGTTTTCCACCACTTGTTACTTAGATGGGTATAATGGTGTAAATAAATAAATAAATATTATTATTGTAAAGTGATATTTATTCTAGTATATTATACAAACACTTAAATACAATTCCACCATCATGGGAATGATATCATCGCACATGCGTACGTACGGATTACTGTCTCCACGACGCGATGAGATTCATTTTCCATGTTAACAATTCCAGAATGATTATAATGTATATACAATAAGTAATCATGAAACATGTGACATAATAACGCTACTATATGTATGTATATATATATATATATGTATGTCATCTACTTAATTCTATTCATGTCAATAAGGAAAGCAAAATACTCTTTATGCGTACGTACGGCCTACCGTCTCCATGAACGGTGTATTTCATTTCATTTATCTATATATTATATATATATACTAAATATATATGATATATAAATCATTATTTACAATCTGGAAGTAATTAAATCTTTATATAAGTAATAATAATATCATGAACAACAAGTCCAAACAAGTATGATAAATAAAACGATTTTACGCAAAATGCTGCTTTAACATGGAATTTACAATTGAACGGGTAATATAAAGTCATAAGTGAACCATATATGATATAATAACAATTAATATGATTATTTAATAAGTAAAAGACATTATTTAAATAATTATACCTGAGTTTTGGATACGTACGAAGCATATCGGACCTAAGGTAAGGGATAATTATTCCAATCTCATTCTTATCCGAGATTATTTATTCGTAAGTATTTTCCGGGGTTATGTTTATTATTCATATCCAAGTTTTATCAAATTTTTTTCATAAAATGTTTACTTTTCTTACATGTATTTTTAAATTCATTTTACCCTTTTTTATTTTTACCACATCATATTGAAGGAATATTTCTTTGGTTTACCATATGAGGTACTTTTTGACTTTTCCATGAAAAGTATGAGAATAATGTTTTTTAACTTATATGGCATGAAAGGATTTTTACGGTTTTATAACGACTTATTTTCATGAGGCTTACTCTACAATATTTCATTACTATTTTCAAAAAATACATTTTATTTTAAAATTTTCATGGCATTTTTTGAAGAGAAACTGATTTTGAAAAAGAAAGGATATTTTCCTCAAGAATTCATTTCAAGTGTTTTATCAAAACCATTTTCCATATAAGATGACATTATTTCATATGTGTATGTTTCAAGTATAATGTCTCTATGATTTAAATTGTTTCACTTCTATTATGATGAAATGATATCCATTTTTTTGTATGGATTATGTTATGATGGGATGATGTTTATGAAACCCACTTTATACTTTGGGTAATGATGAATGATTTATTTTCATGTTGTGGCACAAGAAAGAATGATTTCATTATGAGATGGGTGGGACCTATCTCTCTCTCCAATGCATTGGTTAAATATTTATATCTCATGAGATAGATATGGTTGGAATGGTATGTTAATCCGGTTCAGTGTTACAGGACTGAAACAGGGAGTGAACTCGATCCAGAAAGGGACTTTGTCCACTTAGATGGTCTTGGCAGCAATGCCTTGGCTACTATAGAAATCATATCATGTTCATAATGGTTTTCCACAATTAAACTATTTATTCCCATGCTATTTTATCATGATTAATGTTCCTTTATGACCTATTCCTGACGTATTGCCATGATTTATTTCATAACTCATGATTTTGATCTGTAAACTTTATGTTCCTGTTTTGAAGTTCAAATGTATATGGTTTGTTTTATTTTCACCATGCTTACCCTTACTGAGAATTTTATCTCACCCTTTATATGTTTTCTTTACACAAATATATAAATAAAGGATTTAGGTAAGAAAACAAAAGTGGAATATCTTTTTGGGAGATGTTGAAGATCTTTCACCATGATTAGAAGATTATGTTCTGAGTTTCCAAAGACACTACACTGTTACGGTTTTTGTGTGTTTATTTTTGTTATCTATTATGTATTCTGCAAAAGTAATGTAATGTACATGTACGTCAAGATATGGGTCTCTACAATAGTTAGGGTTTTCCCTATAATAATTTTTATTCATACATGATCCAATTAACTACATTGACTATGATAGGAATTTTAGGGAGAGGCATGCATTAGTTTCTGGTAGAAGGAAGAAGAAATAAGCCTCTTTCTAGAGGTAATGATATCATTACTCTAGTTTCACATAATCATCCCACACTATTGAAGGATGACTATGTAGAACCCATTAAATAAAATTACTCTCCTACATTTCATAAAAAAAAAATCTCCTAACACTTTATCCATAAAAGTAGATGGGAATGTATCAAAAATGGATATTTTGAGGGTTGTGGCCTTGAACAACCCTATTGAACTAGTTACATCTTAGTATGTGGCACTATAGAAGTACATACTTAAAGGTAATTTCTACTCAATTTCTGGGGTTATGCATATTGTTGATGTGGAGGATTCTGAAACAGATCCAGATCAGAAAAATGGACTATGTATGATCAAAATATTATATGGATGACTCCTAACTAGAAGAGATATAATCATCCAACAATACGGGGAGGATCTTGGTGTATTCGAGGTGATCATAAATAAAATATAAACTTCACCATTCCTAAATTTGTGGGAGGACATTGTTTTCGACTATATGACCTTCAAATGATTGATTAATTTATTGTTGTTTCTTGGAGTTTCATGTACAATAATTCAATTTGAAACAAGATGTAATCTATTTGTATACAATTTTTAATAATAAATTTTATCATACATTCCATAGTTCCCACCATTTCTAGAATATAATATTTACATATGAAATGATTTAATATTTTTTAATAATCTATACAAAAAATATATAACATATTACAATATTACAAATTATAATATTATTTATAAAACAATAAAATTAAAAGAGTGGATTATAATAACTATATATAAATATATTTATAATTATTAATATATTTATTATTAGTTATTATCTATATAGATTCATATATTATATTAAATTAATCTGAAAATTATAATTTGTTGTAAATATATATTATAGTTTTTAATAAAAATTAAAATTATTACTATTTATATAAAAGAATAAATATAATTTTCTACATAGTCGGGGTTAAACTCGAGTAGTAAACCCTATGATTCGACATTAAATACCTAGGATAAAATTTTGGTGAGAAAAAATTATATTGGTATTGTATTGGAATTATAGAAACTAGGTAGTGTGGGTACTATAACAATACACCATATAAATAGTATTATTCAACCAATTTAGACTTTCAGGATGGGGTTTCAGGCCTTCATGGCCACTAGACCTCCAATACATTATGGGAATTTAAGGCAATATGCCTCCAAGGATATCAATATAGCATAAAGAATCCTCATCTTATGTGAATTAGATGAATCCTTGAGAAATCACCAATAAATCAACTTGATAATATCTAAAGGGACATGGAAATATCTATTTTGATTGGGCCTCAGGCCCCTATTCATGGTGAAGGACTAATTACAATTAGATCATTAGTTTTGACCAAGGAATAATTAACAAGAAGGGGCGGTGATGGTGTTTTTAGATTCTAATATTTTAAAAGTCATCTATGCCAATAATCTATTGGTACATGTACTTTTGGCCTTCAGAGCATGTAATGGTTACCTATCAACTTAGATAAAAATATAAATATCTAAATAAGTTATACTCAAGTCCTTTACTCCCATGGTAATAAATATTTTTAAAAGTACATCATTAATTATTTGAATGTATAATTATATTTAAAAGTAGACATATGTTTAATGTCCAAAAATTCTAAATCCATTCCTTTTACATTTTCATGAGGATTAGAGATATTGATAGGATTCATAGACACATCATAATTTTAGTTCATATTTTGAAATATCCTAAAATTCCATTTTTTAATTTTATTACCCTAATAAAAAACCCATTTTTCAAAAAAAGGTAAACATCTTTCCCTTTACATGAGGTCTATTTTCAAGGCTCTATATTAAGATAAGTTGGATTTTGTATAGGAATGTAATTATATAGGTAGAACTAAAAAATCTATGAAATGATAACATCTTTGATATATAATGGTAAACCAAATTTCCACTTATCTAGGAAAAGTAGATTGAATTTTAATTCCCTATATAAAATTCATCAAAAAAATTTATATTTCTGTAAAGGTAACATGGGTTTTCTATGTGCTACAAAGTTTTAACTTCTTCTTTTTTAAAATCTCATATATGGTTCATCTTATAATTAATTAACAACCTAATGATAACTTGAGGTTACATTACTATAAGATTCCATTATGCGTATGAACAATAGTTTTCTTCTTTAAAAACTATAGAATTATAAATTAAGTCAACACGCAAAATTTTTAACAAAAAATAATAAAATAAATATTAAAATTGGTGGATTTTTTATGTGATTTAAATAGGTTCAATATTCTAAATTAATTATTGTAAATTTAAATAGGTTATGAAGGGAACTAAAATTGAAAAAAATTAATTGTTAAAACAAACAGGATGTTTTATTGATGTTTATTACAATATTTTTAAGAATGCTCTGTATTTCTTAAAACCAAAAGAACATCCCTCCGTTATTTGAGTAACCTATTACATTCAAGACCAGGTTATCAATGATTCCGGTATGGTTATTTAATCATTATAAAATTTATTTGTTCTCTTCATATGTTTTATGGTCTATGCTCTCTATCTTCTGTCATTTTTCATTGAGCAGTAGGTCGCATTAAGACATATTTATAAATAGGGGATCCCTTTTATTGAAATTTTATTTTAACAAATTGTTTTTTACATATCTTTTACCTGATTTATTCAACTAAATGTTTTTAACCATAATCATTGATCGATTTATGAAAATAATTGGATTTGGAATGGTTATTTAACAATCTAAGGAATCATATAGAATGAAAAAAAGGTGAAAATTTAATACGCTAAATATCTTACTGCATTGTTAATGAATGAATTATATTCAAAATATTATAACACTTTTGAGTTAAATTTTTTTATATTTACAATCATTAAATATTATATTGAAATTTATTATTAATATTATAAATAATAATTTCACGAATCAATTTTTCTAATACCATAAGTTGTAGCATAAAATGATAAGCCTTTGAAATCAAAGAATTAATTAGGAGAGGACAAAGGGTAATCACATTATATAGTATTAATTTAGAAATATTTTATGATGATATTTATTTGTATAATTTTTGGAATTAATGTATTTAAATGGATATTATCGCTTGTTAGGGATAATTAATTTTTTTGGGAGTTAAATAAATCAATGGGTTTGTGATCAATTGTTGAATAGATTTTTGTTATGAAGTCTATTTTTGTTTATTAGGAACTATGAAATATATTTTTGAAAGTATTTTTTTATATTTTAGAATGACTAATTTCATGAAATGTATTAAAAATGTATATATGGTATGATTTTATAATTTTATAAAAGAGTCATGAGAAGTTTAACTATTTCCCACCATTGAATTGTTTCAAATTATAATTTGAATGTTTTGTTCTATTATAGTTATTATTATCAATTCCACAAAAGAATTAAATATTATATAAATCCTAGGGATAAAAAATCTCTTTGTTCGAGTATGAAGTAAAGATGTTGTTTTATTAATAAAAATGTTTGCGTCTAATCAAGCTCGTTATTTATTATGGGAGGGTTTAATGCATCAATTCCATGGACTAATTTTCATGTTATATTTCCAAAAATAATAATTTCTATATATTTTATAGGGTGATTAGATGAATTCTATAAGTTGACATTGTTGGCTTCATGAAAAAATTCCTTTTTTAATCATCCCAAATCACATCTCTCATGTTTATAATTTATTTTGTGTTTTATGATAGTAAATAGTTTTTTTTTGAAAAAGATTGAGAATCTAGTAAGTATGGTAGTGACCAAACATTATATGGACATGGAATGAATGTTAAGTAACATGATTGTGTGTACTAATATCAACAAAAGAACTAAAAAGTTAAATGTAAATAAATTCCTCAATGTATTAGATTGACCACATTAAGATACATATCATCTATAGAATTGTTTTACCATTACATGTTAGATAATTAATTTTTTAAGTGTTTAATCAATAATTCCATTTAATAGATTGAATATTAAACTTTCAAGTAACAACACATTGAACTTTTAAGTGGTCACACAATGAAGGATGGAGAAAGTTGAAGGAAAATATTTTTTGACCACACATTACAATAAACATTCATAATAAAATTATTCTAGAAAGGTGAGCATATTATGATCCCCACATCTACCTAAATAACCAACTGATTGTTTCTAAATTTCATTTTAGTGGTTAAATCGACAATTTGTAAATCAAAACTAATTGTAATTAAAATATATCAATAGATTTATATTTTATGACATACTAAAAATTAAAGGATATTGAGGAATTATATATTTCATGTTAAATAAACGTATTTTATTATCAAAATAATTTCTTGGATAATATGTGGTTAATCTTATACAATTAAGAGTAATTTTCTCTTAGGCATGGCTTTATGCTTATTTTGACCTTCATATTTTCATCTCCAGTATTTTAAACACTCTATTTCATGGATGATATTGAAAAAAATAATAAAAATTAAAAATTAACAAGAACACTCACTCTTAATCATAACAATATATTAGACAAGTAGATTAACCATTAAGATCAACTAATGTTGATCAGATATTGAGTTACATCAAAATTCTAAGGATTGGTCCACTCTCTATGTTTATTTTTCAAATTGAGTTGTTCATTATTTTTTATTCATTTACATAGAACATATCATGCTATGTAAATAAGACTACACTATTAATATTTCTTTTAGATCTTTAAAATCATTATAATCTATAGAATTATGTAAGAGTCTAGGTATTTAATGGAAAACCATGTGTACAATTTTTTTTAAACCTGATCTATTTTGTGAATTCTATAATATTTTGTTGTAAATGTTATAGATAATTGTCTTATGTTAAGTGTATATTAATAAGATCCATCTTGGATCTATCAAATTATTTAATCATGTTGGATGTTTTTAATATTTTCATCATATGTTTTAAATGTTATTGAAAAATTTCGATTTTTAGAAAGTGAATTTAAAATATTGAATGGAATATATACTAATAAAAATTGAATTTATAAGCAATATAAATTTATATAACACTTTTATAGTGATTAAAACCATTTAAAAAGATAAAAAACAGTGTTAATTTTAACATGTTTTTGATTAAGCATTTGATTAACTATTTTAATGTTAAAAATTAGAAACAAAAATGTCTCTCAATCTTATCAGATAGAAAAATACATAACATTATTTCAATTATAGAATCTTGTGAAATCAGTAAGTTTAAATTAAAAAAATTATAGGAACATTGATGATATATGAATAATAATTGACAGCATAAAGTAAATTTCTTGAAATTAAATAGAAAACTGTAGAAATTTAAGATATCAAAATTTAAGTTTAGTGGAAATAAAATATCATTAAAGTGTAAATTAAACTATTTTTTATATCTATAAGGAGTTAGATAATATATCTTGAATATTAGAAAACTATATAAAGTAATTATATTCTTCAAAAATTAATATAATGGAATGTATGATTGGTGAAGAAAACTGAAGAAAATTTTGACAACAGATAAATCCACTAGTAAAATTAAATTCTATAATTGAGAGGAAAGGCTAAATAATTAAATGAAAGAAACATGGAGTGCATCATATTATATCTCCATTGACTCTGATACTAACATAGAGGATTTTAGTGAAAAATACATTTTCTTCTAGAGGTTTAGTGAACATGAGGTATAAAACATTACTAATAATTCTACTTCTTCAAGTGATAGTGTTTCTAAATAATTTAATATTTCAAATAAAGTACTATGAAAATATTTATCTATGTTTAGAGACAACTTGAATGTGATGAAAAATGAATACAATAATCCAAAAAACATTCATGCTTTTTCTAGTCCTGATAATGTGATATTATATTTGGAAAAGAGAATAATGCTAATTTATTAAATGAGAACAATGATTGCATATTTATAGAAAATAATGAGCTAAAATTAGACAATGATAAAATTAATATGGATCTCTATTATTTTTTAAATCTATATAATACACTTATATGATTTGGTAGTTCAAAAACCTTCCAAAAATGTTACACTAGAATATGTTATAATTATAGACAACCATGGTAGTTACACAAGAATTAAGTATTTCCTATCTATATGAACAATTACATAAACTATAAGACTAAATCAATTTATATTTATATAAATAACATTAATATATCTAGAATAAAAAAATATATTTTCTTTCAAAATATATTATTTTATTGAGTATGTGAAACATATTTGGATTCAAAAGTCATTATTTTATTTCTTTTATTGACCAAAGAGAGTATATTTAACAATAATATTTCTTGAATGAGTTTTTATAGGTGATGTTATTAATGAGATATAGAAAATCTCTATGGTATCTTGAAAAGAAATTTATCAACATATCACCTAAGAAGACTCAATCGTGAAGAGTTTAGTAAAATAATATGGTAGACATTCCTCTTTTTTTGACAATGTAAAAGGAAAAATAGTTAAACTTGGATAAATTAGAGAAAATGGATTTTATTTATTTTTAAATTTTTATTTTTTAGTAGCCAAAAATATATCCTTTTTAGTATATCTCAATAATGTGATTTTGGATACCATGTATAATTTGGTAATAGTTCTTATAAAATGTATAATTTTAAGGAGTATTTAGTATTTACTGCTTTTAAGAATGATAATGTCTATGATGTTAGCATAAATTTCTTATTTTATCAAAAAAAATTCATTTAAAAGTTTCTTTTGTACATAATCATTCTCTTTTCATTTGATATTGGGCGAATATAATATAAACTCCCTTCGGAAGCTATGTATAATATGGTTTAACAATGGTATTCCTATATTGGACTTTTTAAAAGACAAAGTGAAAAATTATTATAAAATTTTTTAGGGAAAAAATATTTTCTTACCAAATTAGTAGTTGAGTACCTCATAATATATAAAATTGGTTCACATGGACTTTTTAAATCTTTTATACTTTTTGACTTTGTGTAAAACTTTAGGTTTATGTGAATTATTATTATTATTCAAGATACACATGAGTATTTCTCCTACCTCATAGAAGAAAAGTTGTATACATTTTTTGCTAATATGAACAAATTATAGTGAAAAATACAGGGATTATAATAAAAAATGATTTTAGTGATCATTGGTTTGTATTTGAGAATAACGAATATGAATATATATATGTTCACAACATGGATATAGTCACAATTTCTTTTCCCCTTGGTCACCTCAAAAAATGGGGTTATTGGATGGATAATTAAAAGCCCCAACGAAATTTCCCCAACTATACATAATGAATCAGACTTACCTATCTATTTTTTAGTTTATGTTGAGAATGTATATTTTTATTTAATTAATAGGGTTATAATAAGACCTATCTCAAAGAATAATACTTATGATTATGGAATTGTAGAAAACTAAATGTTAACTAATGTATTGTTTATTGATATAAATTATTAATTCTAAATACAAAAAATAATTTTGATAAGTTATTCAAAAAATTTATGAAGTAATTTTCTTAGGTTATTCATCCTCATGTAGATCATATATAATCATTAATAAACAATCTAATCTTATAGATTAATTTTATCATGTCACTTTTGATGAGAAAAATCCTCATAAATATAATCCTATTATAAAAAACATTATATATGATATTAAATATATATTTATATATAAATTATACCACTATAAATAATTAAAAGTTTACTTATTTTCATGATAAATCTCTAAGAAGACGTTGTGACCTTGTTGGAAAAAAGAGCTTTGAGGTTCAAGGACGTATTTTGGAAGAATTTTGTTTGTATTGTTTTCGAAAAATAAAGTTTACTAGAAATGTATTTCCATTATTTTCCAATAAAAAATCTCATCATAGTGTAATTTTAGCCAAAAAAAGCATCCAGCCATAGAGAACGATCAAATGAGCAATAATTATGAAAGTGTAAAAAAATATGAACTTTCCTTAATAAAGTGAAAAATATATAACAACAATTCCAAATGACAGTGAAAAATATAGTATTATTTTTTCTTAATAAATAAAAAATGATCGGATGACCATTAATTTATAATTTGAAAAAGATTAGATGAACATTCCTTTTTATATTTTTCACTTAAATTTGTTTCGATGTCTGATTAAATTAAATTTCCATTAGAATATTCTAAAAAATGATACTTGATATAGAATATTGTGATAAATGAACTGTGAGAGGGGTATCATTGACTAAAATTTACCTTTTAAAAATTATAAAACAATAAAATCTTAACATATTACATTCATTGGTTTCATCTAACAGTTTTTTCGGTGAAAATATTCTTTGACAATTCTTTTATATTAAAAATATTTCCAACAATATGAGTTAAAAATTTTCATAATCCTTGTGTTTAAAATAAATGGGGATAAAATGTTTTAGGTTTACAATGTCCCTTTTTTTGATGTATAGGAAATTTATGATGTTTTTATTGTTTATTATGTTTCCAATGTTTATAAATTTTATGAATTTTATGAAGTGTCTAGAGATTAACAAGTATAATGGATAAATAATTATGAAGATTTTTATTTTTATTTTTAAACTCTATCTGACATATAAAATATTTCAAACAAATTTGTATTAGTTGAAAACTTCGAGAAAAAGTTTCAGATGGACATTTCAAGTGTAAATTTTGTGTGAATATTTCATACATACATCTTAGATAATGATTCTGGACCAAAATTTATTGAATTATTTTTACTGATGTGATGTTAATTTTGAATGATTCGTATAGATATAAAAAATGATGATTTTTTTTCATTCAATGTTATTTATATCATTGGTGTAAGATTCATTATTTTTATTGAGTTTGAATGAACGTTTTAATTTTTTGAATTTGGAAAATATAATGAGATGGGAATCCAAATTTAAAATTTTCATTATAAGGGAATGTAAATTTGGTATAGAAAAATTTCTTCATTTCATAAATATATGAATAGTAATCAAGTTCAAATAAAACACTTACTTTTCATGTGTGAAAAATATGAAGCATGATATAAATTACTTCATATGACCCAATCAGAAAAACTTACCATATGAAATTTATAAATGCAAAAATTAGAATTTTTTTTCCCAAATAAGGAATATCATGGTTGAATATAATGATATAATTAGATGAATTATGGTTAATAATGTTATATAATTTTTCATAGGTAATCGAATAATCTTTTCAAATAACATTTTAAGGCCAACATTCTGGATGAAATTTACAGATAGACAACTCTCTGAAAGAAGAAGTCCTTACATTCTGCTGGGTGGGAACATGAAGGAGAAACTTTTGATAGATTCATTAAATTGATGATGTATAATTAGAACTGTGGAAATATTCTGTTCCATTTGGTAAATGTTTCTAAAATTTTTTATAAAACTATTGTTACATATTTTGTACTAGGATGTTCAAGCACTATTATTTTATTAGAGTATAATGAAAGTGTTATGATATTCATTGATTACTATAACCTCATAAAATTAATATTTTATAGTAGTTTATTTGGTATTTTATTAGTTCTAAACAATTTAAAGTACTTTATACTCTTGTTGACAAGTGAACCTTGCTAAACAATTTGTTCATGTGGTTGGTCTTATGAGTTTGTTTTTTCAGTAATGTTATGTATCTTTAATATGAGATTAGGGTTATTTCATAATAATTAAAACAAAAAATAAATAGAAATAAATTATTCTCCCCATTCCTTATCATTTATCACACATACCCTTCTTGGTCCTTTTAATTGTAATTAGAGTGAAATATTTCTTTATTAAATTATTGCTAATGTTTGAAGAAATGATCCACTATTATGGATGTTTATAATTTCATGAAAAGTAATAATATTCAGGTTTTTGATAGATTTAACTATCATATTAGAAAAAACATATTGTTACTATATCTTATGTATATTTTTTATGTAGTTATCAAAGCTATAATATATATTTTTTCATAGCGTGTCAAAAATTCTCCCCTTATAGCAACTGACAAGAAAATTTTAGATAATGGTCGGTGATCCAAAACAACTATATTATCGTCACTCTCTAAATTTTTTTTCTTAGATCTAAAGTAATGTGAACTTCTAAAAGAATTTTGGAGACATTTATGAACAACTATGAGTGAAATATGAATTTTTAGAATTCTATGTTAAATATTTGGAGGTTAAAGTACTGAGATCCTAATATGGGTGGTTAAAAATATATTGGTGACTTCTTTACAATATTGAATGACATTATAAGAACTATAAGATACCTTGTGATAATTTTAGAGAATCGACTATTATTTGAAATATATTATGATTTTTCCTGATATTTTTGATTCAAATGTTTCTTCATTATAATTTATAGATCCTGAAACACTATCATTGCAAGATATACACAAAACAATCATCATATAAAAAAAGAAAAATTATGTAGAGTAAATCGAAGCATGTTTAGGAAATTTTCTTTAAGGATACTTTGTATGGAAAATTTATTAATGTTCCTGAATATTAAAAATTAATTTATTATAACATTAAAGTCATATTTAGTAAAAAAAATTAATGAATTTATTTCCTTTTTTTTCTAAAAATAAGGGAAGGGGAAATAGAGTGTATAATTAAAAGTTAACACTAAATTGATTTGGATGTAGAGCTATTGGCCACATAAATTGAAGTTTCCCTTAATAGAAAGAATATTAATAGAGTAATGGGGTTGATATAATGTAAAGGAGAACATTTAAGAATAATGAAAGCAATTTATGTCTTATTCCCAAGGGAAACAAATTTCTATAAATAAAAAAGTGATTTTTTTTCTAATGGTAAACAATATGATAATAGTGATGAATAAGATAATAAAATCCAGGATCATTCACCTAAAAATAATTGTTCAAAAATTTAAATATGAAATTTTCACCAATCATTAATTTAGTATTTCGGAATGAGATGCGATTTGGATGGGGTTCAAACTGAAATGCGTTATAAAATAATATTTTCAAAATATTGTAGTATTTAAACGAAATATTTATTTATGAAACTTAAACCTAACTAAAAACATATAATAATAGTTAATTAATGTAATGTAAATGTTTCTAAAATAGATATATAATTTAAAAAACTCATTTATGAGAATAATAAACTAGACATTGTGCTTGAAGGAATGTTAAAGGATAAGTTAGAAGAGTTAAAACATGTTCAAAAAACCTATCAATGATTTTAAAGGAGTTACAACTTTCCAAAACACAATTACATATTTTAGATAATGTTTTTAGAAGATTAAATCTAAGAAGGATAATGAAAATTTAACTTCAACTATTCATAAGAATATTAAATATTCGTTGGGGGAAAACATTAAGACAACCATCGGTGCCGTTAAAAATTAGAAGTAAAAAATCCTTTATTTTGTATGTTTACAAAATATAAACCATATGTTGTTAAATGAGGTGATTCCTCTAAGGTTGATGACAATATATTAGGATATAATCAAACATTTTTGTTCCATTAAATATCATTTTGTAAGGTATTAATGTTAATGAAAATTAGATAAAAAACACAGAACAACATGCAAGCTACAAAGGGAGATATACTTTCCATGGTTACAATAAGAATTATAATAGATTTTGGAATAAAACATATATTTGTTGTTTTAAGAACTAACATTACAGTAAACCAAATAGAATATTGAGATAATATATGAGGGGGTTTCAACTCACTCAAGATATAATGTCTGAGAAATTTGGAATAAATATTGAAAATATATTTCAACTATTAGAAAATATTTTTCAAAAGCATGCTAATCAAGGAAAACATGAAAAATGTGTCTTTTTTTCTTACCAACATAACAAAGATTATACAAAATTCTCAATAATCATGTAATATAAAATTAAAATTAAGAGAGAAATCGTTATTTTTAGAAACAACTCACAATGAAATAAAATGATAAAAACCATCGATAATGGAATGTGAGTGATATAAAAATTCGATAAGAGATTAAAATATACATTATAATTTGAAATAAATTAATAAAGGTACAATGAATATTTTCAATGATGAGTCTATGAGAATATAATGCATTGGACTATCCATGATTGGGGAAGTAACATTGAAACCCCAAAGAACCTCTTTTTATGGGAAGAAACTCAATTTTTAATGTGTTTAAAAACATTATGATAAAGGTAATAGTTTTTTTTCAAAAATATTGTTTTTTAAAGAGATTTGAAGATGTAAAAGTTTTATCAAAAGGCCTATGAACCAAGGGAAATTTGTTTCCAGTAGGTTGTATAAGAAATTATTTCTATCATAACATGATGGGAGAATTGTATCCATGGAATTAGTTTTTAGAAAACATGTGTATGAGGAATATAATCATGTTAACATATAGGAAATTTATCTGTGAAATTCCAAATATTATAAGAATAATATAATGGTGTTGTTCCATTTTTCAAAAATAAATTATAACTAACATGGTTAATAATAAAGTTAATATAGATTCAGTTCATCCATTTGACTTGATTCACTCTAATATTTTTGATCCAATGAGTAAAAAATGAACATGTGTATATAAGTAAATATTTTCAATCATTTATGATTTTACTCTCGTTATATGTATTATTTTTTAAAAACATATATCATAGGATCAAAAGAATTATTCTGAGTTTTTGGAGAAGATAATGAAAATAATTTTTATATTCTATGAATAAGTAATGAATTGAGAGTGTTGGAAAATATAAGATTCACCATTTCATGGATTACATTGAATAACATGGCAATCATCATCATTTTGGAGAAATATTTTTAGTGATTTCTATCATATGAAGAATAACTGTTTCTATAGACTGCCCAAAATTATGTATTCATAGAAACTTTACTTTGAAAATGCATACTTTAATCACATAAGAGTGCCTAAAATTCCATAAATTATAAAATAATGGGTATAAATCATTAAATGTTTGGTCATTTGGGTTTTTATGGAATATTCTGTGGTTGTGATCCCGAAGGTAGAGTGTACAAATATTTTCAAAATTAAACAGGAATGATATTTCATTATGTATATGTGAAGGTTCTTGAAAATTATTACAATAAAATTCCAAAAATATATGAATATGATTTTGATTGGAAAGATGAGGTGGTTTGTAACACCTAATACTTTTATGAGAAATATTTTTTTTCTATACATCATCAAATAATCTTTCACTACACACAACACTAGCTTGCCTTGCTTTACACGCAATCACGGCCTTCCTCGATAGCCTGCGTTGTACGCAATACCGAGTTTCACTAAACAACGATATGCTATTAAAATATTATTAAAAAAAGCCGTTATGAATATTAATAACCACTTTTTGAAATTTTATAAATTTTATTTTTCAAAGTGGAAATCATTTTTGGTTTCGGAATATCGAAATTATCCTATGGTGAAATATTAGTATTTTTCTGAAAACTTTCAAATTTTGATGAATAGTGAAAACACTAGGTTACTATTTAAAATCCGACTTTTTATTTAAATAATTATTTATTTTATTTAAATTTATTTTATGTCAAAATTGATACATAATATCTATATAAGTTCAATGTAATTCATTGAAGTCATTTTATAATTGTTTTAGATATATAAAAAGTTTATTGAACTTTTGACCGTCTTTTACCCACCTCCTAGGAGAATTTGAAAATTTACATAAAACATAATTTTACTACTTTAGTGAATGTAATATCCAAAATACGAGAGACGCGGTTGATGTCAGTAAGTAAAATGCTGCTCAATGAGATGAAAATAATTTTTTGGTGAATAGTAACTTTTTACTTTTATTTACCACGGTTAAAAGTAAATAGGGTAATTAAGGGTAAAAATGATATTATTATTATTATCCTAAAACATGTCATAATTTTATTGGATAAGTTTAATTCAACCAAAAACAACCTTAGGAATAAAATATGACCATTTAGGCCAACATGGATTTGATTAGGACATTTAATATTAATTTATTTAAAGAAAGGTTAAAATAGTTAAAATCAATGTTTAATAATTAAATAATTTTAATATAGGGTCATACATAAGATACATTAGACTATAAATGTTCATTAGAAATCTAAAAATATTTCCTACATAATGGTATTTTATTTTTAATTTATTAATGAAATATTGACATAATTGATGTTATAAATACCAAAATAAATGTAATTTGTGACTTTTTATAAATTCCAATAATTTCTATGTTAATATTTCATGTTACTATTGATATAATTAACTTTGTTCGAACTAATCATTTTGTTATGATTTTCACAAAAATCAATTACCAAATAGTGTGAAAATTTACATAAAAATGTTTTTAAAACAAATATTATATTATTAATTGTTATTTTGTTCCTAAAAATTTAAGGTTCATCCAAATGACTTACATACGGTTATATATATTAATAATAAACAACTTGGGGTTCGTTTGGATTGTTATAGTAAGTTTATTAACCTTATAATATAAGAAAACAAGAAGACACGGTAAAAGGTAAATTATCTAACTTAAAGTTAAATCTAAATGATAGTGTTAAAATAGATACATGAACTTGACTAAATTCTATTGGATGAGGAGATTTAGACCCATCCCCACCTTAGCTTTTAAATAAATCAATTTGGAACTATTAAAAACGAATATGACTTTATAATAAAATAATATTTTTAGTTTTTCCAAAGGTGCCCCTCTCCTTCCTTATAAATGGGCACCCCTCCCTCTCCTCCTCACAACAATTTGAGCCTTCAAGATAGGCCAACCAGGCCCATTTACCCTTCCCCACTTCCCAAGAAACATCTTAGAGGTTCTGGTCTTCTTCAAAGACAAATTTTAGTTCCTTAAGAGGAGGTCTCAAAGAGGCGCTTCAAAGAAGAGGTAATGTCCGTTACCGAATCATTCAACATTATTTCTTCTTCTACTTCTTATTCTTTAGTTGTTTCATTATAAAGTAATAACACCAGTATCACTCATAACTTATATTTTATTATAAGTATGAATCAACCCTATTTCACCATCTATCCATCCTACGGAAAACGAAATCACCGAGCGTGCGTACGTACGGAATACTGTCTCCACGCCGCGGTGTAATCTATTTTCCACCACCACCTTACTTGGATGGGTATAATGGTTTAAATAATAACTATATATAACTATTTTAAAGTTACATTGATTCTGAAATAGTATACATACACTCCAATACAATTACACGACCATGGGAACGATATCATCGCTCGTGCGTACGTATGGAATACCATCCCCACGATGTGATGCGACTCGTTCTACATGATTTTCATTGCATAATGATTACATAAATGAATTGAGTGAATAAATATGATATGTATTACACGAATAACATTCTGTAAATGAGGTATCTATAACCTTAAAATAAGAATAATATTGTGTTCGACAAAACGCGCAAAAGAACAAGAAGCAATAAACACGCGAATAACAAGTAACAATGAAATATTACTAACAATAATCTAAGAATATGACCATATATGAAATCATAAAAATAATTAAGATTCTAGAATAAGTCAATGACATTATTTAAATCATTATACAGGAGGTTCGGACACTTACGAAGCAAGTCGGACCTAAGGTAAGGGAAAATCTTGCAATATAAATTTTTATCTGAGATTGTTTATACACCAGAATTTACTGGGGAATATTTATCATCCACATCCATGTTTCCTCAATATGTAATATTATTTCAATCCATGTACAATTTTTTAAATCCAGTTTTACACTTCGGTGAGTTTTTAGTAAAATATATGAAAGGAATCTTTTGTCGTTTTTCGTACGAGGTACTTTTTGACTTTTATGGCCAATGTACGGGAAGAATGTTTTTTAACCTATACGACATGAATGGATTTTTAGAACATTATTTACATGAAGCTTCCTTTACAAGTTTTCAAGTTTATTTTTAATCAACTTATTTTAGTTCAAAATTATATGACATGTTAAGAATGGAAAATGTTTTTGAAGTAGAAATGATATTTTCCTCAAGAATGGAGTTCAAGTGTTTTATCAAAATAATTTTCCATCTAAGATAATATAGGGTTCTGTTTATATCTCTATTTTAACATTTATTTGATTATTTTATGATGGAATTTTTTTCATGATATCCTTTTATATATTATTTTACGATGACATGATGTTTAAGAATCCCATTTTTTATTACATGGGTTATGCTATGATGTATGGTTAATGATTTTGTGGAACACATAATAATGGTATCAATATGAGATGGGTGGGACCTATATCTCCCTCCAATGCATTGGGTAAAGATTTATATCTCATGAGATAGACATGGCTGGAATGGCAGGTTAAACTGGTTCAGTGAAACAAGACTGAAACGAGGAGTGAACTCGGTTCAGAAATGGACTTTGTCTGCTATGATAGTATTGGCTATGAGTTTTGACTACTAAGAAATGATTCTCTATGATTATGTGTGTATGCCACAATGTTTCATGTTTTAAGTTATGATTATTGGTATTACATTTAACTACTATTATTTATCCCATGTTATGAAATTATGATCTCTTTTGCAGGTTATGATTTCCAAAATGTTATGTTCTTATGAATATGATGTGATTGATATTTCTTTTGTTTACCCTTACTGTGAATTTGAGCTCACCGTTTTGTATGTTTTCTTTCCCTAGGTTAAGAAGAAGGTTATTACGTAGGATGTGCCAAAAAGGGACTCTAGATATGATGAAAAAATAGGAGACAACGTAGATGATTTATGAACCAGTTGTTTATGTTTCCTAGTTTCAAAAGACATTATACCTATACGGTCCTTTCATGGTCTTGTTATATGCTGTAATAAGTGTACTTCAATTTTGAAGTATTAACAATGTATGTAATGTATGGGTCATTATAGTTGGTATCAGAGGAAAGGTATAGTCAACCTTTGGAAACTAGGTTGTGAAATCCTTAGTAAGAACCCTAAGGATAATTCTAAGCATAGAACACAATCTTAGTGTATTTGAAATGTCCATGAACAACCTATGATAAAAACTTAAGTGTGAAATTTTATTCTTGATTATGTGGTTTTACTATTATAATTAGTGTTTCTTACATTATTTTTCTTGGTTTTAGTCAATGGATGGAACCCGAAGGAACCGTGTTAATGCAGAATGCGATGGGCAATGCAATGATTTTCCCCCTGAGCAACCAAACATTATGGGAGTTGGAATGAAAAATATTGTAGCCATGCTCACACAACTTTCTCAAGATATGAATCATACAGGACTTCCAAACGAGCAAAGGAAGGAGCAAAATTTTGTTGAATCCTTCATGAGGAATCATCCACCTTCATTCAGTGGGTCTTCTGATCCATTAGTGGCTGAACAGTGGATCAGTACAACTGAAAAGATATTTTCAGTTCTTCAATGTTCTGAACATGATAAAGTCATCTTAACAGTGTATCTAATGGATGGTGATGCTGGCCAATGGTGGGATCTTATTAAGAATAAGAGGTAAAGGGATGAAATTGAGTCCATGGAATGGGATGAGTTCAAGAACATATTATTCAATAAGTACTTCCCTCTTATTCTTCGAACAATGATGGAGAAGGCGTTTCTTGAACTGAAGCAAAAGGATGATTAATCTGTTGGTACTTATGAAGAAAATTTTACAATACTTGCAAGGTACGCTTCTGATATTATTATCCAACCTGAGAGTAAGATCGATCGATTCATTAGTGGCTTAAAACCAAGTCTTCGAAGGGAGTTTTCCATAAGGGACTTCAATAGTCACGAGGAAATCATTCGATGTGATCTCAAGGTTGATATGGAGATTAGAGTAACCCATTAGTCATATGGGTTTGATAAGAAGAGGAAAATGAAATTCAAAGGAAAATCTAAAGAGCACACTGAAAATAAGATGAGTTTTCCCTTATGCTCAAAGTGTGGAAAGAAACATGGAGAGAGTTGTCTTAAAGGGACAAGTAAATGTTTCAAATGTGGAAAGGAAGGTCATCAGGAATTTGAATTCCGCAAATATGGGAAGAAGATATCTAGTGATGCGAACAAAGAAAAGGCTACGCAGAGTGAACCTCCTACACTTCAATGTTACAAGTGAAAGGAAATGGGGAATTATGCCAATCAATTCCCTAATCCAAGGGTTATCGATGACGATCGACATCAACAAAATCTTAATGATAAAGACAAAGGAAAGTCAAATGCAATTTCTATCAGCGATGCGGAGTACGATAACGAAGTGGTGAAAGGTACACTTACCATCAACTCTAAAGTAGAAAATGTTTATTTGATTCTGCATCCACCCACTCTTTTATTTCTGAATACTTTTCTAAGGGTATCACCGTATTACCTCAACAATTAGATGTTGAGTTAGTTGTGACAACCCCTAATGGCCCAACAGTCGCATCAAAAGTTTATAATTCTTCTCCGATTGAAGATGATGGGAAAGTGCTTCCTGCAAATCTTGTGATCCTTCCTATAGTGGAATTTGATGTAATTCTTGGCATGGATTGGCTTTCTCTATATGGATCTCATATCAATTGGAAAAGAAGGGAAGTCACATTTCATATTCCAGATCAATCTATGATCGTCTATCGATGCAAGGATGAACATAACCTTCCAGTAGAAATTTATTCCATCTTATGGGTCTTGATTACACTAAATGAAGGTTATTTATCTCAAATGGTTTGTGAGAAACTCCTGATTAAGAATATTCTCATTGTACGGGAGTTTCATGATGTCTTTTCGGAGGAATTGTCGGGTCTTCCACCAAATCGTGAAGTTGAGTTTTCAATAGAACTCGTACTGGGTGCTTTTCCTATTTCAAAGACACCATATAGAATGGCCCCAATTGAGTTGTAGTAATTGAAGAAGAAACTCCAAGGGAATATTGATAAAGGATTCATACACCCTAGTGAGTCACCTTGGCGAGCACATGTTCTGTCTGTTAAGAAGAAAGATGGATAAATGAGACACTGCATTGATTATAGAGAACTTAACAAGATCACTATCAAGAACAAATATCCTCTCCCACGCATTGATGACCTATTTGACCAACTACGCGGAGCTCAATACTTTTCCAAGATTGATCTTCATTCAGGGTATCATCAATTAAGGGTCAAAAGGGAGGATATACCAAATACATCTTTTCGTACAAGGTATGGACACTATGAATTTATAGTGATGCCATTTGGTCTTACTAATTCCATTGCTATCTTCATGGATCTGATGAATAGAGTATTTAGAGACTATCTTGATCGTAGTCTTTATAGTTGATATTCTTGTCCATTCAATGAGAAAAGAAGATCATGAATATTACTTGAGAATTGTATTAAAGACCCTAAGAAAAGAGAAGCTTTATTCCAAATTTACCAAGTGTGAATTTTGGATTCAAAAAGTTTCATTTTTGGGTCACATAATCTCAAAAGAGGGGATATCTATGGATCCAAGAAAAATAGAGGTTATAAAAAGATGGTCGAGACCAACAACAGTAACTGAGATCCAAAGTTTTCTTGGTTTTCCTGGATATTACCGAAGATTTGTGAATGATTTTTCAAGGTTATGTAACCCCACTCACCAAGTTAACTAGTAAAGGAGTTAAGTTTTCATGGACGGAGGAATGTGAAGAGAATTTCAAAGGGCTAAAAAGAAGGTTAGCCATTACACCTGTGCTCACACTACCTTGCAGTGAAGAAAGGTTTGTGATCTATAGTGATGCATCCAAGAAGGGACTATGGTGTGTTCTCATGAGAAATGATATGGTGATATCTGATGCCTCACGAGAGTTGAAAATCCATGAGAAAAACTACCCAACTCATGATTTGGAGTTAGCTGTGGTAATCTTTGCATTAAAGATTTGGAGGCATTACCATTATGGTGAATGGTGTGATATTTATACTAACCATAAAAGTTTAAAGTATATTTTCACACAAAAGGAGATTAATATGTGTCAAGGAAGATGGTTGGAGCTGATTAAGGATTACGACTTCTCAATTCATTACCACCCTGGGAAAGCAAACAAGGTAGCAGACGCATTAAGTCGACAAGACCATGCTAGCTTATCCATGATGAGGATCACAGAACATCTAATAATAATGTATTTACAAAAGATGGATCTTGGAATTATAATGGAAGTGGAAAAATATTATCTTTCTCAAATGAATGTTCAACCATTTATACATGTGAAGATTAAAGAGGTACATAAAAAGATGTAGAGTTACAAAAGAAGGTGAGAAATGTTCCTGAATTCAACCTTGATTGCGATGGGATAATAAGATTCAGAAATCGGGTTTGTGTTCCTCCCATCACAGAATTAATGAAGGAGTTTCTGGATGAGGCTCATAGTTATTCATTCTATATTCATTCAGGAAGCACGAATATGTATAGGGACTTGAAAGATTACTTCTGGTGGGATGGCATGAAAAGTGATGTTGCTGAATATGTCTCTCGATGATTGGTTTGTCAGAAAGTTAATGCTGAGAGACAGAAGTCTAAGGGGTTGTTACAACCATTACCCATACCAGAATGGAAATGGGAAAACATCACTATGGACTTTGTCACTGGACATCCTAAAACATCCAAAGGCAATAATGCTATATGGGTCATAGTTTATCGTCTTACAAAGTCGGCACACTTCATCGCTATTAGAGAGGATTTCTATCTGGATCAGCTTGCTAGGATATATGTGAAGGAAGTGGTAAGATTTCATGGAGTACCACTTTCAATTATATCAAATCGGGATCCGAGATTTACCTCGAATTTTTGGCGAAGTCTTCAGCATAATTTGGATACAGAGTTGAGTTTCAACACTCCTTATCATCCTCATACAGACGGTCAGTCTGAGAGGACAATTAATACTCTAGAAGATATGTTGAGAGCTTGCTCTATGGATTTCAAAGGTGGTTGGGATCAACACCTACATTTGGTAGAATTTTATTATAATAATAGCTTTCACTCCAGTATTCAGATGGATCGTTATGAAGCTCTCTATGGAAAGAAATGCAGGACTCCAACCTGCTGGGATGATGTTGGGGAAAGAAAGCTATTAGGACCTAATCTTGTTGATGAGATGGTAGATAAGGTCCGATCTATTCAACAACACATAAGAGCATCTCAGAGTAGAAAAAAAAGTTATGCCAACAACCGAAGAAAAGGCCTTGAGTTTGATGTGGGTGATAAATTGTACTTATGAATATCTCCTTAGAAGAGAGTAATGAGATTTGGAAAGAAGGGAAAGTTGAGCCTTAGATATATCGGTACATTTGAAATTCTGGATCATGTTGGGATGGTAGCTTACCGATTGGCACTTCTACCGAATCGTTCTCAAGTTCAAGATGTATTCCATGTATCTCTCCTGAGAAAGTACATACCCGATCCTTCACATGTACTCAGCTCAGAAGTTGTACCACTGGAGCAAGATCGTTCTTAAGAAGAACAACCGATAGAGATTCTTGATCGTAGCGAAAAAGTCCTACGGAAAAAGACCACTCTCTGGGTGAATGTTTTATGGAGGAACCACCAATTAGAAGAAGCTACATGGTAACTTGAGGATATGATGAGAGAGAGGTATCCTCATCTGCTTGTAACAAAGTGACGAATTTCGAGGGCGAAATTCATTTTAAGGGGGTAGAATGTAACACCTGAGACTTTTATGAGAAATATTTTGTTTGTATACATCATCAAAGTATCGTTCAATACACACAACATTAGCTTGGATTTCTTTAAACGCAATCGTGGCCTTCCTCGATAGCGTGCGTTGTACGCAATACCGAGTTTCACTAAACAACGATATGCTATTAAAATATTATTAAAACTAGCCGTTATGAATAGTAATAACCACTTTTTGAAATTTTATAAATTTTATTTTTCAAAATTGATTTCATTTTTGGATTCGGAATATCGAAATTATCCTAGGGTGAAATTTTGGTATTTTTCTGAAAACATTCAATTTTTGATGAATAGTGAAAACAGTAGGTTACTATTTAAAAACCGACTTTTTATTTAAATGATTATTTATTTTATTTAATTTTATTTTATGTCAAAATTGATACATAATACCTATATAAGTTCAATGTAATTCATTGGAGTCATTTTATAATAATTTTATATATATAAAAATTTTATTGAACTTTTGACCGTTTTACCCACCTCCTACGAGAATTTGCAAATTTACATAAAACAGAATTTTACCTCTTTTGTGAATGGAATTTAAAAAATCCGAGAGACAACGTTGATGTACGTTAGTAAAATGTGGTTCAATGAGATGAAAATAATTTTTGGTGAATAGTAACTTTTAACTTTTATTTACCACGGTTAAAAGTAAATTGGGTAATTAAGGGTAAAAATGATATTATTATTACCATAAAACATGTCCAAATTCTATTTGATATGTGTAATTCTACCAAAAACAACCTTAGGAATAAAATATGACAATTTTGGCACACTTGGATTAGATTAGGACATTTAATATTAATTTATTTAAAGAAAGGGTTAAAATAGTTAAAATAAAAGTATAATAAGTAAATCATTTTAATATAGGGTTATACATAATATAAATTAGACTATAAATATTCATTAGAAATCTAAAACGATTTAATACATAATCGTATTTTATTTGAAATTTTTCGACTTTAAATATTTTAATTTATTTATCACACATTGATGATACAGTAATTATATTATAATTGAAATATTGACATAATTGATGTTATAAATACCCAAATAAATGTAATTTGAGACTTTTTATGAATTCCAATAATTTAATATGTTAATATGACATGTTATTATTGATTTAATTATCTTTTTTCAAACTAATATTTCTATTATGATTTTCACAAAAATCAATTACCAAATAGTGTCAAAATTGACATAAAATTGTTTTTAAAACAAATATTATATTATTAATTGTTTTTTTATTCCTAAAAATCTATGATTCGGACAAATGAATTAGATAAGGTTATATATATTGATTATAAACAACTTGTGGTTCGTTTTGATTGTTATAGTAAGTTTATTAACCTTATAGTTTAAGAAAACAAGAAGAAACGGTAAAAGTTAAATTATCTAACTCAAAGTTAAGTCTAAATTATAAGGTTATAATAGATACCTAAACTTGTCTAAATTCTATTGGATGATATGATTTCGACCCATACCCACCTTAAATTCGAAATAAATCAATTTGGAGGTATTAAAAAGCGAATATGACTTTATAATAAAATAATATTTTTAGTTTTTCCAAAGGTGCCTCTCTCCTCCCTTATAAAAGGGCACCTCCTCCCTCTCCTCCTCACACCAATTTGAGCCTTCAAGATATCCCAAACCTGGACCTTTTCACTTCAAAACTTCCCTAGAAACATCCTAGAGGACCTGGTCTTCTTCAACGACCAATTTTAGTGCCCTAAAAGGAGGTCTCAAAGAGGCGCTTCAAAGAAGAGGTAATGTCCGTTACCGATTATTTCAACATTATTTCTTATTCTACATATTATTTTTAGTTGTTTCATTATGAAGTAATAAAATCAGTATCAAAAATAACTAATATGTTATTATAAGTATTAAACAACCCTATTTCACCATCTATCCATCCTACGGAAAATGAAATCACCGCGTGTGCATACGTACGGAATACCGTCTCCACACCGTGGTGTAATCTATTTTCCACCACCACCTTACTTGTATGGGTATAATGGTGTAAATAATAACTATATATGAATATTGTAAACTGATATTGATTCTGAAATAGTATACATACCCTCCAATACAATTCCACGATCATGGGAATGATATCATCGCTCGTGCGTATGTACGGAATACCGTCTCCACGATGTGATGCGACTCATTCTACATGATTTTCATTACATAATGATTACATAAATGAATTGAGTGAATAAATATGATATGTATTAAACTAATACCATTCTATAAATGAGTTATCTATAACCTAAAAATAAGAATAAGAATTTATTCGACAAAACACACATAAGAACAAAAAGTAATAAACACGTGAATAACAAGTAAAAATGAAATATTACTAATAAGAAGCTTAGAATAAGACCATATATGATATCATAAAAATTTTAATGATATCGGAATAAGTAAATGAAATTATTTAAATCATTATATAGCAGGTTCGGACACTTACGAAGCAAATCAGACATAAGGTAAGGGAAAATCTCGCAATCTCAATTTTTTTCCGAGATGGTTTATACTTCAGAATTTGCTGGGGAATATTTATCATCCAAATCCATGTTTCCTCAATATGTAATATTATTTCCATCCACCTACAATTGTTTAAATCCATTTTTACTCTTCGGTGAGTTTTTAGTAAAAGATATGAAATGAATCTTTTGTCATTTTTCGTACGAGGTTCTTTTTGACTTTTCCGGTGAAAGTATAGGAAGAATTTTTTTTAACTTATACGACATGAATGGATTTTTAGAAAATTATTTCCTTGAAGCTTCCTTTAAAATTTTTCGTGTTTGTTTTTAATCAACTTCTTTTAGTTCAAAATTATATGACATGTTAAGAAAGGAAAATGTTTTTTAAGTAGAAAGGATATTTTCTTCAAGAATGGAGTTCAAGTGTTTTACCAAAATTATTTTCCATCTATGATAATATAGGGTTCTGTTTATATCCTTATTTTTTGAATTTATTTTATTATGTTATGATGGAATTATTTTTACGATATCCTTTTATGGATTATGTTATGATGACATTATGTTTAAGAATCCCATTTTTATTACATGGGTTATGTTATGATGTATGGTTTATGATTTTTTGGTTCACATAAGAATGGTATCATTATGAGATGGGTGAGACCTATATCTCCCTCGAATTAATTGGGTAAAGATTTATATCTCATGAGATAGGCATGGATGGAAAGGTAGGTTAAACCGGTTAAGTGAAACATGACTGAAATGAAGAGTGAACTCGGTTCAGAAATGGACTTTGTCCGCTATAATAGTCTTGGCTATGAGTCTTGACTACTAAGAAATGATTATCTATGATTATGTGTGTATTCCATAGTGTTTCATGTTTCATGTTATGATTATTGGGATTACATTACACTACTATGATTTATCCCATGTTATTAAATTATGATCTCTTTTGCAGGTTAAGATTTCCAAAATGTTATGTTCTTATGAATATGATGTGATCGGTATTTATTTTGTTTACCCTTACTGAGAATTTAAGCTCACCCTTTTGTATGTTTTCTTTCCTCGGGTCAGGAAGAAGGTTATTAAGTAGAATATTCCAAAAAGGGACTCTAGATATGATGAAATAAATGGGAGACAACGTAGATGATTTATGAACCAGTTGTTTATGTTTCCCAGTTTCTAAAGACATTATACCTATACAGTCCTCTAGTGGTCTTATTATATGTTGTAATAAGTTTACATAAATTTTGAAGTATTAAAAATGAATGTAAAGTATGGTCTTTATATGGTTTTAGTTTGGAAACAAAAAAGAATTCCTAGTGATAGAAAAAATGTTAATGTTGAACAACATGAGGATCCATACGCAGTTATATCGAGTGATGATTAAAAAAATTCATACATCTCATTATTGTCTAAGGAAACATGTTGAAGTTAGCAACATCATTTCATATCAATGAAAATAGGTTCAAACGACAAGAGATTAAATTTATTTTAATATACATTAATATGTGTATATGTTTAGAAAACACATGTTGATGAATATGGGAATCATTAGGGTTGGATTGATTTCATGAAAGAAGAGTTGGATCAGATTGTAAAAATGATACGTAGGAATATTAACCAAAACCCAGCAATAAAAATTTTATTGGTATAATTTGGGTGTTTCAAAATTAGTTAATTTATGATGGTAAAACTATAAGAATTAATTTGGTACTAGTTTTTAAAGGTTACTCATTAACAAAAGGAATTTATTGTGATAATAATGTTTCACTTGTGGCATGATTAGAAACTCTGAAAATCATTTATTTTATCACTAAATAACAATGTTAAAAATTATTTTATTGTCATAATTTCATTAATTATTTATAGAATATTTATTAAAATGTTTATATTTAACAACTATGTGGCTTCATCACCAGTAAAGATGAATGTTATGTTAATAATTTAAAGATTTATTATTATTGGTTGATGAAAAATTTGAGAACATGGTATTTTAAATTTGACATTTTCTAAAAAAATGTACTCCATTACTAAATGAGTTGATAGTAATAAGTATATGAGAACAAATAATGAGTTTACCTGTATTTTCATTATTTATGTTGATGATATCATCTTTTCTTGGAATAATTAATGATTCAATGAAAATGTTTCTATGAATATAAATAAGTAATTTTCTATGTCTGTTCTTGGAGAATGAAATACATTCTTGTCTTAAAAATATCAATAAAGAATAAATTTATTTTATAAAATTAAGAAACTGTATACTATGTAACATTTATAGAATTTGGAAAGGAATATTTGAGACCAATTTCCTCACCAATTTCTCTGGGAAGTAAGTTTTAAATAGAGAAATAAATAAAACAAGTTCTTCTAAATGATTTTAGGAGGACTATTTGATGTTTTCAATGTCAATATGCTTCAATTCGATATATTTTTTATTCTCTAAATTTGAGTGCAATATTTCAAAATTCTCTAATATAGTCTCACATATTAGTATGAAAATAATTATAAGATATATCAAAAACAAAATAGGTTTTGTTATATAATATGATAGCTTAGGAAAGATTGATTTTTTTGGTTATGTACATACTAACTGGACATGGAGGTTTAATGATAGATGATATACATCAAGTGGAGTTTTTTTAGAAATTTTATGTGATTTTTCATTAAAATAAAAAAAATTCAATAACTTATAGTACACCAAATGTTGATTACCAAGATTCTACTAAAGCTATGATACAACATATTTTTATGAAGTCCCAACTAGAATATTTCTTAGTTGAAGTAAACATACACCTACTCTTGGTTTGTGAAAAACAATTTTCTATAAATACTTTTAAAAATAAAGTGTAATATTCTTACATAGTGAATATTAATATAAAATTTCACTTCATCAATGAGCTTTTGGATCAAAACAAATTAATCTGGAATTCTATCCTATAAAAGAACAATATATGAATATATTATTGAATATACTTCCAAAGGAATGAATTTATAGATTGATGTTGAAAATGGGTGTAAAACCTCCCTCTATTCTAGGCTGATGTATATGATTTTCTTACAACCTATCATCTTTTCATTGGATATTGTTATAAATGGGGAGAAAATATTGTAACATAAATATTTACATTTTTATGCACGTAAATGTTTTTAATAAATGTTCATATTTACCAGGAACATTTGAAAAGGGTAATATTGGATTTCAGATTGTGTTAGATATTTTAATAGTTTTCTAAATTGGAAGTATATATTATTGTTATTATGGGAAAAAATTAAGTGGATTTAATGTTTTATAATTGATGAAGTGTGTTAGATGAAATTAAATAAGTCATTTAATTTGGAAAACAATTTTATCTTTTCAATGATTCTAGTTTCCAACATTTAGTTTGGTCTTGTTGGCTAGAAATAGTTGGATAAGTAATCTAGGGCTTATAATACATAGTTTTATGGTTTTATGTTTCATTGTTGATAAAAATCTAAATATGGATATTTTTGGGACTATATCCACTGAATGATCTTTTTATATAATGATATAATTTTTTTGAAGATGTTTTGTTGGCCTATTTAGGAAAACTATGGTTTTTTAAAAATGGTTTACATGTATTGAATTAAAAAAAATCATCACTATATAATGTTATCTATTACAGGTAGTCAAACAGAGAAAAATTTAGCATCAAATTTCATTAATAAAGTGAAATATATCATATGAACATCAATTAATAAATTGTGAAATATAGAACATACGTTCCATAATAAGGTGAAAAATATTAGACAGACCATTTGTAAAAAGTGAAAAAGATCAATCAATATTTCCTCAAGACATTTAAAAATATGAGAGGAACTATCAATAAGTTGTTTTTCTTTATGTTCATTGTGAAAACAAACTAGACAAAATTTTATGATGATTATTTTTGAATGGAGGTTATCAGATGTAGAATAAATTAAATAATGAAAAAAGAAAAAGAGATCATTAAACAAACATTTCCATTACTAAAGTAAAATGTTAGTAAAACTATATCCAACTAAATTCATTGGTATGATCGTATAATATATTTTTTGGAGATAAATTATGAAGATACATTACTAATCATAAATTTTCTAACATCATAAGTTACAAAATATCATGATCCATGCATTTAGAAGAAAGGGGGAGAATTTTTTAGGTTGTAATAAGTTCATTTTTATGTTTTTAATGATGTTTATTAATTGTATGATGATTATTATGCTAAAAAGGTTTAATATACTTTGACTTCTAAGAAATTTGTGTGTTGTATAATTACGATGTTTATGATGGATATTTATGAAGTATCAAGGACATGAGAAATTATCTGAATAATGCGGAATCCGATGAATATTACAAATAAACATTTCATATGATTAATATGGATCAATATTTTAGGTGATGATTTTGGATGAACATTTTTTAATATAATTTTAGATGGTCATTTTGGAAATTCATTTCATATGAATATCTCAGATGATTATTTTAGATGGAAATTATACAGAAAAATTTATTGGAATGATTTTTGTAAAGTGACGTTATTCATGAAATATTCATAAATATTTCAATGGTGAAAATGTTGTGATCATTTTATGTAAGATGTATAGAATCAGTTTATAAAAAATTGGGTTTTGAAATTAGTTTATATATCAAAAGAGAAAATTTAAATTAGAATTATATTGGTATATTGAGGCAAGGTAGATGCGTAATGAAATATATTTTGAAGCATGTCTAGATTGTTTATACAAGTATATAATTATGAAGAAGGAATTGTTTTTGAAATTTTTTTTGAAATAGTATCTGAAACCTGATTCATTGGATTAGTTCTTTCTTATACATTATATCATAATTTAATATTATATCAAATGGATATTATTATTGAATCATTAAATGGTTATAGTATTAAGGGTGTATTTTTATTAAAACCTCAGAGTTATTATACCCTCATCTACTAAATCATGTTTTAAGACATTAAAAATCTATTTATAGTTTAAAACATTATTTTTAGAGTATGGTATGATATGTTTATGTCACAAAAAATTTCAAATGTATTTTCAGTAGGCGTATCTTACCATATAATAATTATTAAAATAACATCAGAATATGTTTTTTATCAAATTTAAGTTAAATTTATTCATTTTTAATCTTAAAATATTATTGTGTTGAAGTTTCTCAGTTGATGAAAACATGTTTTTGAAAAGAGTTTAATTGATGAGATAAAAATTTTTTTTGGTTAACAAAATATTCAATAAAATATTTAAATATTTTCAATACATAAAATATAATAAAATATTTTAAAATTATTCTTCTTAGATAGAATTAATGGAAGCGATGCTCTCTTATTAGAAGCATCAAACTAGATTTAGAAGAAACTCGGAAACCAGTTTCCAAAATATTTATAGTGTTATTATTAAGTGTTTACTATAATTTGTTTTCATCCATAATAAAATTATGTGTAGTGTATGTATTGATGATTCTTTTTAAAAAAATATAATATTTAAATTTAAATTTTCTCAAGAATATTTTCCAATACATCAGTAATACAATTAATTTGAGACTATTTTACCCTTCAAGACATTTACATAAATTGTTTTGTTATTATGATATAGAATATGGTGGATATAAGTTAGTTGGATATAAGTTATCAAGAAAAATAACCTCAATTATATGTCTCTATTTGTTCACATATATATTGTCTTGTTGTTGTAAATTTTAAAACATTATTTCATTGAATACTACCGAAGATGATTACATTGCTTCAGGAATGTTTTGGGAAAATATTATATAGAATAATTAAATATTACTAGAATATGGTTATTAATTCTGAAATTTAAATATAAAAATTGATGAGACAAGTTATTTAAATTATTATAAGAATCATATATCTCTTTATAAGAATAAACACATTTAAAAGAGACATTTGTTTTTGAGATTTTTTTTTTAAATTTTGGTTTTACTCTTCAATTCATAAGAACTAAGCAACAAGATGATGTTATTTTTAAAAATCGATGAATTTAGAGATATTGAATTATATTATATTTGAAATGGGTATGATTAATTAACATATATTCTTTTTTATATATATAAAATTTCAGGGTTTATTTAATCATTTAAGATTATATTATAACAAATTATGTTAATTTTTATTGCCCTTATTATTATTCGTTAAAATTATTTTTGTGTTTCAGAAACTGATAATAAATACAATTAATTTTACAATATGGAAGGTCAGAAGTTACTATAACTATATGATCATCAAAAAGGATAGATGTTAAATGAAAAAATATCATAAAATTAGTTATTATTTCATGATAATTTCAACATTTTGGACTTTAATCACCCGTAGAACCTCACTGTGAAAAACTACGGTGAAATTATTTCAATGTGGTAGGTCATACTACCATGGTATATCAAGCAATAAAAAGTATTATATTCATTCATCCTCCTGTCATCATTTTTTTAATTTTAAGTATATATATATTATTTATCTTCTAATCAATACTATTTCAAAATCCTTAAATTGATTCAAATAACAACAAATCTGAGTTCAAATCCGGGAATCCCAATCTCTCTCTCTTGAGCCCATAAGGCCTCTTGAATTTTAATTCTCATTTATATATATTTCTTTTTCAACAAAACCTGATCCTACAGAACTTCAAATATCAATGTATGATCATTAGAGTGTTGCATGCTCTTGGGTGTTCCTCTGTGGGAGTCTCATATCCCATGGGAAAATTCAAAACATGATTTAATATATCCATCACACCTCACAAGTATCGTGTTTAAAATAGATAAACTATACCTGATAATGAATTGTATTCTAAAATTATAAATAACGGAAATTACATAGTCTAAAAATAAATACAACAACAAGGTTGGGTTAAAATGATCAATTGGAACAACTTACTCATCCTAAGTTTTTCTCTACTATATTGGAATACAAAAGACTTATATTTCATGGAGGGGAAATGTATATATTTTCTTCAATAATATTTATAAACCAAAGTATTGAAAAAATTAATCTTTTATAAATGGGAACACTTGGAATAAATATGTATTTTTAATAGTGATAATATTTAAAATAAATTCAATCAAATAAAGAACCACGTGATAAAAAATGATAAAATATATCTTGTCTTAGAACAATATAAATTATGGGAATAGTCATATTAATAAAATTTTGACGATGTGGATGTTAAAAGTTTAAAAGATATAGTGGATTTCGAATAATGTTGTTATATAGTTTTTTGAAATAGAGAGATCATCTAATGAGTCAGTGGATTCATGATTCATAACTTCTAAAGGAATTAAATTTTGCACTCTTGGACCTCCTCTACCTTTATATTTTATGGAAGAAGACTTGGATGGTGTTGGTATTCATGATATTAAATAATATATATATATATAATAGTTTATATAGGCTCTAAGTTTTATAATGTTGTATATGTGGGTAGTTTTATGAATTTTTCTAGATAATGGGAAGAGAGGAAAATTATTGGGAGTTATCCAGTCCATAATAAATTGGAAGCAACTACTGAGGGGAACAAATCTTGTTTTTGCAGTGGTGATGGCTGTGACTGTGGATTTCCAAACAGACATTGTAGAACGTCTATATTAAATTTATCCCAATATCATGATGTATCAATTTTCACTTATATATTCCTTGAATGAAAAAATGAGTCATGTTCTCCTAGACATATACAACATGAAAGTGAGACCAATAATAAAAATTTTAACTTAATGGATAATTTGTTTGGCCCTATAATTATGAAAAACTATACAGATCCTATTTCTTTTGATTAATGATATCTAGTTTGATCTGGTGATAAATAATTCATTAAAATTGGTTATTATGTTGTTTTTAAAGAGAAATTTTATTTTATATATGATAAGTTAATGTAAGAGGTAGGATAACAAATTTTAGTGAGACCTCACCTTTATTAGAAGAAGGATATGTGGCTTGGAGGAATTATATTCATGAACCAAAACTACCCTTTCCCCCTCTTTTTCATCTATCCTATGTTACAAAATATGATGTAAGTGAATTATAATTTAATTTAACTACATTTTCAAATAATTGTTTCTAGGATTTAGAGTTATAACTTACACTCTAGAGATAAAGTGATATTAAATATTGTTTCTTTTTTTGTTTCTCATATAAGACCTAAATTAGTTATAAATATGAACCATGTTAATAAAAAAATTTATATTTTAATAGGTCATGTGTGACCGTTATTGTCTTATATAAATGACATGGTGAAAAGGCATGATCAATGATACTTTAATTCCATAGTGTATGATTCTTATTCTAGTAAACTTCATATGTATACTACTACTCATATTGATGATACATGGTTTAGTTAGTTTAAAAACTAATATGTAGAATTGGGTTTGGGTGGTTTTTAAAGCACTTTAGAAATAGTTCTTCCTAGATTTAAAAGCAAGATAAGTAAGACCCTTGAGTTAGTATGAGTCGATACCCATAGTATAGAAAATATATAAAGATAGTTAATAATCCCAATGGGTATTATTTTAGTAGAATAATCACAAAAATTGAATTAATGTTATTTTAATGATTTATTTATAGTGATCTCATAATTATTACAGTGAAACATGATTTTAAATATCATGTGGATAAGAATAATGTTTTTCCATGTATATTAGATATCATTATGAAAAAAACATTTTCCAAATTAGAGATAAATTATCCTTTTTTCTTGATGGAATTAAGATAAGTTTTGGATATTTATTAATATTTAGATCGCACTACACCTATAGAACCATCAATATTTATTCAACTATTAGTACCCAATACCTGCAAAACTAAATTCTCTACCTCTTCTTATATTTATGTGACACTTTTTTGTTTTACTTTATTCTAGGTGATTGTTTGTTTTTTCTCTATCTATATAGATCAATATTCATAGACCTTACTCTTCCCAGTCACATAAATTTCCATGTGACCCTCAAATCCTTATTATAAGAAATAAAAATCTTATATTGATCCAACTGCAATGAATGTTCCTAATAAATATTCTGATTGGGCAGCTCTATTTTGTGTTAAACTTATTTTTCATGAATTATATTGTTTCTTATGTTTATTATTTTTTAATATTTATTAAAAAATTTCTTATCTATATTTCTTCATATGTCATTATATTATTACTTTTAGATAATACCAAAAGGGTTTGTACTTGTATTGTTTTGGAAATAATGATATCTAATTAAACATTATTTACCCAGTTAAGCAATAATTTATTTTTCAATAAATTTTGCATAAACCATGATTTTTGACCGTCAAAAAGTAGGAAATTATTTGATTTTTTCATCAATTTTTTTTATTTTAATGATCCCCTATCATATTTCACTATTTTCAAAGGAAATTCGTTTTTTCTAGAATGTGGTTTTAATTAAAAAATGGTAGAATTTTATGAGAATGTATGTCACTAAACATCATTTTCTCATTGAAATTATGTTAATTAATGTTACTAAATATACAATTGAATTGAACACAAAAATATAATGTGATGAAAATACTCAATGTATAGTGTTGACCTTATAATGATAGTGACCGATGGTAATAATGTTTTTAACAAACTAGGATAGATAGTTGGAATACATCTATTTGTTGAACTAATTAGGCCATTAAAGAAATAACATGTTGAAATTTCATGAAACTACACTTTGAAACTTATTGTTATATATCTTTGAAGGATAAATAAATCACAAGATAAACATAGATAAAACCTTTGTCAAAATAAACAGTAATATTGATGTTATACTAAATATCATACCCCAATAAGTGTCTCACATTGACTATTATGATCAAGGTACCATGATTAAATGAATTTCAAGAGGTTAGATGAAATTTTTATAATTAATACATAAATTAAATTATGGATATATTTTTATAATTTAATAAAATAATAGAGTTGTTTAGTAAATCTATATTTCATTGTAAATATAAGGATTTTGTTATAATTATATTCCAATGGATAATTCGAGAGAATATCTCTATAAGTAAGGGGAATACTAGATTTTTCAGGGTGTTATTGCTTCTTTTAATATTGATCATCCAACATAGTATATTTATTACAATATTTTTTCAATTAGACAAAGAAAAAACTAAGAAGTTCACATTTACAATAACACTCTATCTTAGGATTACAAGATAATAAGATAAGGATTAAATCCTTTATGAGGAATGGAGTTCGATCGAATATTTAGAAATATTGATCCTCCCATTATTTCTTCTCTCTATATATTTATTTTACTTATTGAATTGAAATTTATTTTCAATATATTTATATAGAACATATCTTATACTATACAGAGGAGTATTATAATAATGTATTATTTTTTTACGTTCTATTTCAAATATAGAACTATTGAACATGATATGTAAATCTGTATAGAATTGTGTGATTTTTTATAAAACAAGAGAAAATTAATTTATATTTTATTAGGATAAAATAAATAGTCTTGGAAGTTTATTACTTCCATGTTCATAGACCTAAGATCTAAATTGGAGTTGTCTACTTACATATTTCCACTATTTGTTTTTTAAAAAATTAATTGACTTCCCCACATTTACACAAATAAAATTGATTTTCAGTAAGTGTTTCTAAAAAATAAATGTAATATATAATTTGACAATTTTCATTTATGATTGAAATATATTTATACACACAAAAAAACTTTTATGAGTAAAATATTTTCAAAAATAGAAATAATTTCAATTTTTTAACTATGTGTTAGTTGAGCCATTGAGAAACAATTTCAAAGTGTTAAACTATATAAAAATAGAATATTTTTTTAAATGGGTCAAAAATATAAATTAAGGGGTTTAAAATTAATAATATAATAAAATTAATGCTTTTATATTATATTCTTAATTTATCCCTCTACTAAAAATTTCCTTAAGACCAGTAGATGTCTTGATGATAAAATTGATGTGGTTGGGAACCATTGAAGAGAGATAGTTTGGGATCTTGGGTATGATAATCAATCCCTATGATAGTGGAAAAAATATTACTTCTTCTTGATGATGTGATAATGACACTAGGATATTCGATTTGAGTTTTATTAAGTTATTTAGTATTGATATCTTTGATATTTATTAATAATTGTTTATGTACATATGGTATAATATTATTTATATGATAATATTCCAAATTATTTTCACAATTTGACAATATGCCATGAATGTGAATCACCAATTTTGTATCATTGGATTATTCCTTGAGTACATATATTATTAATAAATGATAATTGAAAAAAATAAATTTGTTTGGTTCATGGTTTTTATAGATGTTGATTCTATTCTTGATTATTTAATTAATAGAATTTAGGGTGCCAAAAGTATTGAATTTTAATATTATAAGTTTAATATTATAAATAACATGTGGAATAATACTAATTAATAGATAAATGATTAATCAATATTGATATTTATTCTTGTATGATTTAATTTCTCATAGTCTTTAGTGGTATTATTCGGTGTCCAATATCACGAATATGGAAGATTTTAGTCTATATAGATTCCATTAATGATATTTTGAATGAAATAATTATATATTTATTGATTTTATATGATTCACCACCCAAATTGATTGGGAAATTAAAACTGATTTTTTTTGCGGGGGTTCAATGTCCCACCTACCCAAATCACTAAATTGTTCCTAGACTAGATATCACCATGTACCTGAGGCACGCCTCCCCATATTCCATAGTCTTCTAATTATGAGAAATAGTCTATAAAAATTCAATACAGTGACTATGTCCTCGTATTAGAGTATAATAATAGTTTAAATATGGTGATTCCAATAAACATCCATACAATCATCCCATCTTAGAAAAAATCTAGTAAACTGAAAAAAATCACATATGATAACAATGAATGTGCCAATCATACATAACAAGATCCCTTATAAGAGGATCATACACATATGATAATATAAATAAATAAAAATAAAATAAAATAAAGGCAAATAACTAGTCCCTGAACTAGTCTCGAGTCCTACATGGTCCCATCCTACATACCATCCTAGCATGACGATCAGGTAAGAAACCTCTCTCAAGTATATCACACCCATCAAGGTCTAACACACCGATATCCAGGGTCTCACCTCTAAATCTCTCTCCACATCCCATAACACAAATATATGTTGTCAAGAAATCTCCATAATGGAAACCCATCACTGAGATCCCATAATTTATCAATATTTTCATTTCACTTTCTTTAAACATTAACATCTTTGAAATATAAGGATTCACATTTGAAAATATTTTTATCTCCCATCATTTTAAAATTTCCCAAGATTTATTAAGATTAAAATTAAATGGTTTGGATAAATAGAATTAAATTCATGATTTATAAAGGAAAGTGATTTATCATATACATATTATCACTTTATTTGAACAACATCATTACAAATAACACATTTATATCCTTTATTTTACCCAAATTCAACTGATTTTTTGATCAAGTAGAATTCCACGATACGAAAATATTAATGCCTTATAAATTATTGTGGTCACTTTAAATTCCAACCCCTCTTAATATTATAAATCTATAGGCCTATCAAAACATCCAAGGAATATAGGCTCGATATAATAAATACAACAGAATTACATGTGAATCCAATACACCTAAAAATAGTATGAGACATATGAATGAAATACCAATATTATATTATTATATTGATACATAAATGCACATTTCCTTCTCTCCCTACACTAGGATATGAGATAAAATTACCATAAATAAGTATCATCACATCCAAGTGCACCACTACTAGTGGAGATTAGTCAAATATAAAAAGAAAGAGAAATAAAATAGACTCTCTCCCAAGAAAATCCGTTCTTCCCCCATGTGTGGGGCTCTAGACACCCAAGTTCAAGCTCATTACTCTTCCCCAAAAACATATTAGTGTTATATCCACCATAACAAACTAGTGTGACAAAAGATATATCTAATAACACTTTATAACATCCGAACACCCTATACCATTGAACAATATTTAGTCTTGTGTTATCCACATAACTCAGGAAAATATCTTCTTGTTATAGTTTATAACAAATAGTATAAAGGTCTTAAAAAATATTGGGGGATACTATAGCCTCATATAATTGTATAATAATATTGATGATATGATAAAATATATACCCATCTATACAATTATCTTTAATTGAGAAAACCCCACTAAATAAATCATACATCACATGTGATGATAATAAATGTGATATATATAAATTACTGGATCCCCCAGGGGTGGATCATACACATTTGATAATAAAAATAAATAAATAAATAAAATAGATGATATCATCCATTCCCCCAACTATTCCAATTTCATGCATGATCCCACCATCTATACCATTCTAACTTGAAAATTAAACATCTATGTAGTGGGCCTAACCCTAGCTTGTAACAAATAATAAAATAGCTTCTTCTCAGTTACCCATGATTTAGGGAATCTCGAGCATCATTAGTGTACAATTTATCAAGGCACCACTAACTACACCAAAAAAATAAATTGTTTTATAATATTCATGTTTATGAATATTTGTTATAATTAAGTATTTTTATTGTTTTATAAGACTTTCAAAATAAATACAATAAACAATAAATAAATCCCCAAGTTCTTGATGATATCCAAGGTAGTTTTATATCATTATTAATCCATAGGTCTTGGACTATGATTGACTATACCTTCTTTTACAAGTGTGAAGTTTTCTTTGAGAATTCTATGAAATTATGACAATCGTGACCACTCAAACCACCCATAGGATGTGTTCCATAATAGTATAATCAATATAAATATGGAGTATTATTAGTTACCATAGACCTCTATCCTAGGAGTATTCGAGATAACAAAATCCTTTATATGGAGTATTATTAGTCATCATGGACCTCAACCAAGGGAGTATTCAATAATCATCCCACAGAATCTATGTGAGTGTTTTCATAATTATCATATTACTACATAAAGAGTTTTCATCATTATTGTGGATCACCCATTATGAGATTTTTCTCATCTAGTCCATAGGACAAAAGTTATAAAATACCACCCCCTTTGGGAAATTTTTATTATTATCAGATACATTCCCCTTCATGTGTATTATTTCTTGTAGTTATTAAATAACACCTATAAAGGAATTATATTATAATATTTATTATATAACCAATCCTATATGAATTTACTATTCTAATAATACATAAAAACCCATAGGGTAATTATTCATCACAAGGAAAATGTGAGCCATTCAAAAAATAACAATCCAAAACACAAAAATACACATCATCAAATCAATTCGACATTTTTGTTTCAAAACCATTCGAAATTACACATTCCAAAATTGACTGAAACATACCATTCCAAAAGGTCTAAAACACATTAATAATTAAAATTAATTATCCAAAATAACATTTCAATTTTAAATGTTTAATTAATTTCTTGGATCACTACTCACAAAATGGTAGACACCAATAAAAGATGCACTCAAAGAGAACAAACACTATACATGAGCACGGAGACACCCACATCAATGAATTATTTTACACCTTAACACTGAGGGATATAAATATGCCGATGAATTATAAAATTTTCATCACCCACTGAGTATTTGGATATTTCAAAATATCATAACCAAGTCCAATCCGTTTTCAATTTCCTTGGGAATAACCCTAACATCATCATGGAAAAAATAAATAAATAATAACACCAAAATAACATCAATAAATATAAATTGTTAAATGAAACTCTTTATATAATTGATTTCACATCATATAGTTATCAAAACGTTATGAAGATCCTTTATTAAGATATCCTCTAAAAAATCAAACCAAAGAACATTTGGGAAACAGTTGATTCCACTGTTCTCCAGTGGAATCAGCAACGAACCCAAAACTAAAGAATATATAAACTAGAGATGGGGAAGAATAAGACTAATGAAAATTAACATAGGAAGAATTCGCACCTAAAATTATGATGAAGTTCCCCATAAAAACACCAAAATAAAATATAGATGAACAAGATAAGAGGATGGTGTTCTTGGGAGGTGTGCACATAAGGAGGATTGAAAAGGGAGGGCTATGGAATCAAAAAACACATGGGAAAAATTATCAACCTTTAATTTTTAATGGGTTCTTGGTTTGGAAACACTATTGATAATACCAGGTTATAATAATGTTTTAAAAACTAATTACCTACTCCCCACCACATAATATAATGACGCATAGTTTCCCAAACTGTACACCAACGGTATAACATCATCGCAGTCCATTGAAAACTCTAACATGGTGCTCAGGGACCTTATACCTAGTTTTAAAAATTGTGTTCCTATTTAAATAATGGTGTATGTATTGTTTATATTTTTATCAACAAATGTGTGTTAACCTCTCACCCTATGCTATTTTTCTAAAAACCCAACTCTAAACCCCTAGGACCACCAACCCTACAAAGACATAGAATGAACACCCAATAAAACATCAAAACCTCAAAGACATCCAAAAACAATAATTTCAAACATTTAGAGTATTATAATAATTCTATAAACCCTATTTAATGGTATAGAACATCCACTATATTCAAAACTGTCTTTTCCCCCTATTTTTAGCACCCATAAAGAATTGCGGTTTTACAATAGATATTCTATTCAACAGCACATATGGCATGGGAATGGATGGATGCCTTCTCTATATCTATCCCTATCTATTGATATCCCTTTAAAAATTGTTTTGAGTAGGCACATCATAGGATATAATGGATTACTGTTTAAGATATATTCCATTATTAGTTGTGATAGATTTCAGTTTCACTCTATATTTTTTATAGGCAATAAGGGCATGAGGTAAAATCCATACAATCATATAAACATGGAATTTATGTATTTCCAATATTTAAATTTCACATGATTTTATTGATTAAGGTATAACTCATTATTACAGGTTGAACATTATTCTCGATTATTACCTTGTTACTATTGAGAATGTTTTATTTGGCGTGGGATGTGATAATCAGATAGATATATGAGCTAATTCTATCTTGAGATGTTGGGCCATATTTTAGATTAAGGTAGATAGGGTAAACTCTGGACACACATCATCTATGACTTTATTTATGTAATAGATTATCATTTTATGTGAGTTGTAGTGATGTGATATTGAAAAATATATTGGGATGTAGAAGCAGGGAACCATCATCTATATATATATATATGAATTTGATATAGAAAGTTTTACTATAGTGTGTTACATGGTCAGTGATCCATGGTGAGGATGAGATAAATTATTTTACCTATTTTGGTGTTGAGTTTTTTTTATTTTTTTGATTCACCGGGATTTGGTATGCTTCTTTCAATTTTTTCATGAGAGGTTTCATGGAGGATCCTACTTAGTATACATGATATGGTCCCAAAATATAAATATGTAAGATTTTTTTCAAGTGCATAAGACCTGGTTAATGATTAGTTTTAGAGGTAATAGATTTTAGGTTTATTCAATAGATTTTGGAGATTCATGGTCGTTAATAATGATTTATTTTTATTCTTTTAGTTTTGTTTCAATTGTATCAGTCTATGTATAAAATTAATTTTATTAGGACTAGTTATAAATTTATGCATGGTTATTGGAAAGTTTATTATAATGTTTTATGTTATTAGATAAATATAAATAAGGGTATTTCCTCACATGTGTGTGATTTATATGACATCAATGTTATCTACTAACTCATGGCCTACTATAGGTGGTATTCATAGATCAATTTCTATATTCGATAATTTCTAGACTAGGACATGTACATTTAGAGGGACAGATTCATGATAAAGTGTTATTATAGATGATTTGTGAGAGATATGATATGATATAGAGTCAAAAACTGGTGAGGTATTAAGTTTTAATAGGGAAGTGGTATTATTTGGGATTAGTGTGTGTTGAAAAAACAGGATACAAGAAAGGAAATTAGATTTTATGGCTAAAAATTGATCCAAAAACGAACCTAAAAGTCAAATAAGAATTATTATTATTGAGATGATACATAAATGGTATATTCCATGCTATAGATCTTTTTTAATAGGGTTTTGTACCAATGTTTAAATTTGGTACATAATGAGAAATAATTTTCTATTAATTAGTCAATTAAGATGAAATGTTCTTTTTAACTAGGCCTTAGAGTTACATGTTTTTTTAAATTTATTTCTCTTAATTGACACCCATGTTTGTTTTATGATTAATATATTCAATAGGATGTTACTAAGGATCACCATTGAGTGGATGTCAAAGTTGATGACACTTGGTGGGATAAACTCTAAGAGATTCAATTATGTGATCTACATAATTATCATGTTGTTGTTTTATTTTTAGATAAGGAGGACATGATTTAAGAGGGGGATATTGTAATTATATTCTTTATCATTAATAGAATAAGTATTACTTAGAAATAATTATTTCATGTGGTTTAAAACAATTGTGGTGGCTTTTGTTCCTTAGGGACCGTGAGGATTTGATTGTTCCATGGTACATACTTTGGTATTAGTTTCCGGATGAGTTTATTTCTTCTAACACATAAAAATGTAGTTTTAAATAGATAATTTACCATTTACAGGGGTTATTATGTTAGGGGGATCAAAATAAATCATATATTCCTCTTGTGTTTTTATTAGTACTTCTTCTAGATGATGTGGCCAACGAGATGCATTTTTAAGAGTATTTGAGTTTAGAGATCTAGTTTTTGGTTTCTCCATTTATGTTGAAGACATATTTCACGGTGTTGGGAATGGATAAGATAACAGAAAAGATGTGGCCTATGATATGATAATTATGATATTAGATTCATTAGGGACATGTAAGGAGAAATGTTTTTCCAAATTCATAGTTTCCTATTTAGGATAAGAAAACATAGTTATTATAGACAAGTTTTTATCCTTCTATAACACATTTCATGAGGGATATCATCTCTTAGGACCTGAAAAAAAATTGGTCATAGTATTATTTTATTAGGAGGTTGTGGATATCATGTGAAAGAGATCCTAAAATTTATCAGTTTCTAGTTTTTTGTAGCTATCCCATTCCAAGCCCATATATTTCTAACATTTTTTATAATACAGTAAAAAAATGGTGTTTAATATTATGACCAACAAAGAGGGGATGTGGTCGGTATAGGGTGTCCCCATGGTATCCCTCACCCACTATGACATTATTTATTGAAATAAAATATTAGCGGTCTCTATCAATGACAGATATGCCATGATGTTAGGTGCAGTCATATGTGAGATTTAGTTTTTTCCAAATTATGGTGGGGATGTTGTTGATGTGGTATTATATGTAAATTTTCTACTTTGGTTTATTACTTTTTTATATTATAAATTACACACTCATTTATTTCAGACAATATTTTACATTCTTTATGACTTTAGGTGTATAGGCTTTTGGTTACCTTGAAATTAACTATTCTAGTTGGATGTTGAACATCCATGATTGATGTGTGTAGTGACTATGAATTTGGGAAAAGAAATCATTGATCTTGTGGAGTCATCTAATGTTTATTATTATAACCATATCACATAATCCCGGACATGGATTGGTTTTATGCTATGTTAGATATCATGGATTTCTTTTATAAAACCCCCATATTTAAGAATATATTATTTTATAATAATACTATGTTTGATTGAATATACTACATGAAATACTGAGCACAAAATGACCTATGATATAATATTAAAATGTCATTATTTAAATATGAATATTATAACATGGCTGTTGGATTAGAGAGTATAAATAGGAGTAACCATATTATGAAATATAGGTACAGAGTTTTCATTAATAGAAATGTGTTGATTATTGTATATAATATAAGGGCTCAATTTAAAATAAAATCATAGATGATTCAGTTAAATATTTTTAAATATAATGTTATATGTTCACAACATATATTTAGTAAAGTAAGTTTTTGTAATCACTATAAATGAATGATTTAAATCAAATTTATGGATCATATATTTAATTAAATAAATTATTATTCATTTAATAGTAATTATTAGATAATGAATGATTATAAATTTATTTTACAATTCAAAAAAATCATTTTAAAAAAAGGGATTTTATTTCATTTTTTGAGTCATAACCTAACCCAATAGGTATTTTCTTTTCATAGATATGTTGAAAATGAAAACCCCATGCCTACCTCGAATTTGAAAGGGGACGGTGACTAGTACTAAGTAAGAGTATCACACATATTTTAGGCATTAACTTAAGGTACCATTACACATGAACACAACTCCCAGATCATAAAATTCTGAAATTAAAGAACAATTAATACCAAATACATGAATTAATATATATCCCAAAGCCAAAGTGTGAATGAATACTATTAATCAGAAGTACCATATAAAATACCACAAAAACTAGAAATAAATTCTAACGTTCTCAGAAGTAGGTGTTGGGTAATGACCCAATCATTTTTGAATAAAATTGCCCTAATAAATTAAAATAAATTAATTATTATGTATAATGGTTATAGAAAACACATGAACATATTTGGTTTTATTATATTCTATCAGATTTAACATATAGTTAAGAAATATTACTATTGATAGTATATCGATAGAAAATTGATAAAACCATTATTATAAATATAGGTTTTTAAAAAATCCATTTGACATAGACAAGAGAAGTGATGGCCTAAATTAGTAGGATCATACCCTATGAATCCAATTTATTATAGAATCCAAGGTATATTTAATCAATGTAATTTTTGATCGACCAAGCCCATGTTGAGGTCCAACAACTTAAGCATGTGTTAAACCATTTACATGAAATGTTCATGATCTTTGAGATCACAAACCAAACCATGTATATCAAACCACCCCACGAAAGAATCACTATCAAACGCATTAATCCTAGTGATTTTTTACTATATTAAATCATTACGTATCAATGAAATAATAATATAAACATGTATATTGTATTCTCAATTTAATTATTTTAATATATTTTTTCTTATCCGTTCTTTATAAATGGTTTTTGTTTTTTATACAATAAAAAAAATTATATTTTTAATCAGTAATGATTTTCAATTATGTTTTTTATTTTTTATGAATTAATGGATTTTATAATTAAATATCATTTTAATAAAATATTATTATTAATTAGTTTTTATTAATAACAAATTGTCATATAATTATTATGATTTCAAATGTAATTTTTATAAGGGTCCAAAAATTATTTTTATAAAAAACCCATCATTTACTGATAATGGTCAATTTTTATTTTAAAGGTAAAGATAAAAATATTTAAAAAATCATTTTGATAAAATAAATATTATTTTTAAAAAGCCAAATTTCAAAATTATCCAACGATGAATTTATTATTGTTTTCAAAGATGGTCTTTTTTTAGGTAAAAATTAAATACCTTATCAGTATAAGATGGGTATTATGACATCATAATGACCCAAAAGTATTGTAATAAATATTTTAATGTATATAACTGACCCTATAATGCCTATATCTTGTGACTTATTTCAATTATATTGACATGATTATAAGGAATAAAATCTCTAGGGACTGAGAGTTTTGTAGTCTTGGTAAACTAGATACATACAAGAGTCTTGTATTACAAAATAATAAAGTAATTCCAATATAATTTCTTTTCTAAATAACATTGAGGATAACTTTATTAAATATATTATATCCCTTCATATCTTTCATAATATGCTTCTTGAATTCCCAAGGAATGGAAACACACTAAAAGAGATATCAGATGCTCAATAATTTTAAAGTGTAATAGAAAAATAATGAATCAATATGAATAAATCAAAATGGAATTATAAATAAATGAACACCAAATCCATGTAATCACTAGGATGAAAGGGGTGTGAATAATAAATAAGGAAAGGTAAATGAAAACACAATCCATTGAAATAAATATATAGGTAAAAATAAATATGGTAATGTAAGATTCCAAAACAAATTCCAAGAATTAAATGAACTAAAAATGAAATGCATCCATCGATATAACGATGAAAAAATATCATAGAGAAATTATAAATGAATATAAAAGAGGGAAATTATTAATTAATGTACATTCTTTCTAAGGAACATGAAAACCTTTTCATTCAATACCTTTCAATATATATTGTAAAACTATGGATGGAAATATTTTTTATTTGCACAACTTACTTGCCTCATGTGAACCTATCGATGCAAAGAGGGTCTATATAATGTTTTGGATCCACCCTTCATCACCATTATAATGAATTCATCATATATTATAACAAAAAATAAATAATATGCCTTATAAAGTATCCCTATTGACTAAAAAATTTATAATTACTAATACTTTCCCAAATAATAAAATAAAAATCAATGTAGACACCGTATATAAAATGGTATATGGATTATGAAATATTAATATCCATGATAAATGAAATGGATAATATAAGAGGGAATTCAATGTTAAATTATCATAAGAGTTTGAATATTTCAAGGGGAATAAAAAATAATCAATCAAGTGAATGTGAATGCTATCCTTGAACATATAAATAAGAAATCTTACAGTGGAAGAATAAATATGGTATCCATAAAATATATCTCATTTAGATTAAAATAAATGGTTTTATCATTGATTAATAATAGATATTTTAAAAAAAATATTCACAAAAATATACTTTTTTTAAAATATATTTGAAAAACTTTTTAATTGATTTTTTTTTTAATTTTTGTTAAAGTAACCATTTAGACATGTATTGGAAAATTAAAGTAAATGGTAGGGAGTAAATATTTTACTTTCTATACGAGGTAAAAATAAAATTATTATTCCCTTATAAAATGTTAGAAAAATTCCCTGTTATAAAAGATACAAGAATATTACTTTGAAAAATTTGGTAAAATATAAAAATTGTATAAATTTATTTAAAAAATCATGTTAGAAAAAATTTTAAATAATTTTTATAAAATACTATTTTGAGAAGAAAATAGGGTCTGAAACAAAAGTGAGAATTGAATTTGGGTTTTCTTAAAAAAATTTGATCACCGAATAGTGTGAAAATGTTAAAATTAAACAAAAAATGGTATTGAATAACTATAGTATAGAAATAATGGGTGGTTTTATTGAATAGTTTTCATATAATTTTCTTGAGTTGAAATAAAATATAATGATTGTAAAAATTACTCTTGAGGAAAATAATCTGTTAACAATACAATGTGTCTCATACCGCCTTGAACCATCTGAATCAAAATAATCATGAATGAATTTCATTATATGAAATTTTTAAATACCATGATGTTAAAAGTATTAATTATATAATATATGAAACAGGGTAGTAGTAACACCACTCAAATGATATAAGTGGTGAATATGAAAATTTTCAAAAAGATAAAAAATATGAGATGATAATCCCTTACCGTGATTCTGATTTGTCTTTTGTGTCTTCATATTCCTAAATAAAAAACTTACGATAATTATTTATTTTATTTATAACATTTTTAATGCTTAGAACATTTTTTATTTTAATTTTTACAATGTTTTATAAAACGTTGTGAACATTTATGTTTGCGCAAGTTGTTTTCACCATCTTTATTTTCTATGTCAAAAACTACTCTCATATGCCAATTATATTGAAAGGGTTCATTATATAAAATATCTAGAATAATAATCATGGAGTAATTATCATATTTATAAATAATTTATAAATCTAAAAACAATCATTAAAAATCTATAGGAAATATTAATCAAAGTTACCATAATTGAGACAGTAGGTCATACACATCAATAAGTAACGTTACATTATTTCAATGATCATTATAGAAAAAGGTAATTAACACCATATATTTTGAAAATGATCAGTATATCATAAATACCATGTTATTTAATAATATATACTTTTATATATAAATAATTTTTTTTTAAAATGAACCACACATGGTATCGAGGAGCGGCAATCCATACATCCACGACCAACATTATCACTTTTTTGTGTATCAAAGGGTAATAAAGAAAATTATATATATATAAATATATTATTTATAGAAAATTAATTATGTCTTTAATCTTCCATTATACATTCCATGTATCATGTTATCGAATCGCATCACTATTAGGTGGTGATAGTCCACACTTTCACAAATGGTTTCATCATATTTAAAAAAATGAAACGTATAAGGGTATGTTTTATAAAAGTATTAAATATGCATAAATTAATATTAAGTATCATATATAAAATATATAAAAATATTTTCTATCAAACTTGACACCATGTGTGGCGGTAAAGTAGTAATGAACAATTATTATTTCGTGGGGTGGTATTTCTCTATTCACTTAAATAGTATGTTTGTTACCCATTAGATGGGAGAGTGTGTCAGTGTAGGTAGATTACATAACATAATAATAACCTAGTATACTTAGGATATGGAATTTATTATGTAATAATGGAATAATAAGAGTTTAGGGGGTAGATTATTTAAATAAAATTAAAGAGATTAATGAAACATGTTACCTCTTAATTGGGTAACTCATTTTCATTTGAACCAAAAGGATTCCATTGACTTTTTTCTACAAAAGATAATTATTTTAAAATTATGTGTGGTATGATGAGGAGATATTTTAGTATATATTGTCCCATCAAAATTATATTGAGTGGTGTGTGGAAGGGGTATAGGTGGTGTCCTTTTATAGTGGGGGAGGAGTGACACTGTTTTAATATTTAGACAAGGTAATTTCATAAATGTTTTTTATGACACCCGGAAATTATAAAGTAAGAACCTTATATTCAATAGAATGTATGACACATGACAAAGAGAGAATACAGTAGTATAATAACTAGATACATTATAATATATTTTCTATATAAAATATATTCTGTATATTTCATTGAACATAACACTGAATAGCTTCCCCAAAAATCCATCCCATTGACCTTGAATCCCATATTTGGGAACAAATCCATGAAATTAACCATTTCATATAAACTAAAAGATGTTACCAGATTAAGAGGTAGTGTCTTATCTCAAGACCTCTAGTTTCATTTCCATTCTCAAACCCCTAAAATATTCTTATTCAATACTTGTATAAAAAATATATTATAATAAATTTAGTAGTCCATCTTTATTATAAGTTCTATAAATAAACATCCAAAAAAATACATCTAATGGGAAATGAAAATATTGTTTCTGTATATGAATAACTACTGTCTCATGAAACAATGATTCTTAATTTTTCATTTACCACCTATAATGGTGTCCATTATGATGGAAAATATGTTTATATATGATATAAATTATATATTTTATTTCGTTATAATTATATAATATCTTTATAAATTTACCTTTAATAATTTCCATTTTTGGTCAATATAATAATATAATTTTGGGATGTGTGGACAACCACCCCCTCTAAGTAAAGTGATTCGTTCTAATGATCCATGGAATATACAATGGATGGTTTTAATTAAAACTATTTGAAATAAAAAACATCTATATGGTATTCATGAAATAATTTAAATTCATGAATTATATATATATATATATATATATCATTTTCTTTGTTAACCTTTCATACACTAAGAAAGTGATAATGTTATTTGTGGAAGTGTGGAATACCTCCTCCTCGACACGATGTGATTCATTTTTCATCAAATTTTTTAAATATAAGTATATAAAATTATATAAGAGACATATTTTAAATATAAATATAATAACTAGGCTATGGTGATTTTTTATATATTTTTTGAAAAATTTCATTTTTAATGAATAGTCAAAAATACTGAATTTTCATTCAAAACTAATTTTCCATAGGATTTTTTGTAAATAAATTATAATTTTAATTGTTTTCAAAGTATAATTTGATAATATTTTGATAAATTAATACAATTTATGTAATTTTAATCAATTTAACTATAAAACTTATTATAAAAATATTGAAAACTTTCAGTTGCATTTACATTAAAAACTCGCAATGTTGTCCCTCTTAGGTGATGAATTTTAAACTAATTTATTCTACATGTGTGATTATAATTTGAAAAAAAATTATTCCATATTTATAATCAGATTAATTTATAATGCTTAATAAGACAAATTTTAGTTTTTACCAAAAAAATAGTCAACATAATTAAAATTAATTACAATTATTAAGGTAAAATTATACATAATAAAGGGCTAAAACATTGTGTTATGGTCCAAAATTACCTAGAAACTATTAGAAATCCCATATAATGGAAATATAACTTCAATTAACCTACTGTTATTGAGTTTGGTTGGTTTTGAGACACTTTTTTAGATAAAAACAGGGGTACACACCACTTTTTTCAAAAAATCATGTGAGTCCTTTACCAACCTTATAAAAGGCCACCACCTCTCCCCACTACTAACACCTATAAAAAAACATATATTAATAAAATATCTACCCAAATATATTTCACAATTCCCCACCCTCTCCCTTGCGGCCTATTTTTGGGATGAAACCTCTTAAGGAAGACTTTTGGTACAAACCAAAAGATGTTACCTGATTAAGCGGTAACCTCATCTTTCAAATTCTCTAATTTCATTTCCATTATCCATCCCCTATAAGATTATTACTATAATTTTATTTCAAATATGATATCATAAATAAACTATAATGTTTTTATTCTATGTTTTTAACCTACACTTACAAAAAAAATTAATCTAAAATGTAACAAACATATTGTGTCTGTGTATGGAGAACTCCTGATTCATGAAATGACGATTGTTCATTTTTCCTTTACCAGCTATCAAAGTGGATATTATAATGGAAAATATATTTATATATAATATATATGATATTTATTTTCTCTTAATACTTATTCAATAAATTTATAAGAAATATTTTTAATACTTTCTATTTTCTGTTAATGTGATAACATCATTTTAGGAAGTGCGGACTATAAGCCCCTCAAAGTGATGTGATTAAATCAAAATATAAATGTTAAATATAAAAGATTATTCAATTAAAAATATTTTACATAAAAAATTTATAAAATAAATTCATAGAATAATTATCTTCCTATAAATATATATATTATTTTCTTTATTACCCTTTCATAGACCTAAAAAGTGATTACATTATTCCTCGATGTGTGGACTACATCCTCCTTTACGTGATGTGATTCTTATTTCATCCCAATAATTATATATATAAGTATATATGTTTAAAAAATATGGTATTTATGATATAATTATAATTATTTAATGATATTTTGTAACTTAACTTCTTTCCATTATGATTATGGAAAAATTATAACATTAACCAAACATACGTATAGGCTACCTTCTCCATGGTTGTTATGTATGTTAATTTTTAATATCTATATTTAATGATTAATCTTAAAATAATAATTTTTTTATAAATAGGAAAATTATTTTATTATGTTTATTCTAAAGATTAAATGTAATGATACCTTTTACCATAGTTGACATACCCACGTTTTTACTGATACATAGAGAGAATTTGGTCAATACAACTGATGTGAACATTATTGTCTAAGTAGTTTAATGGAATAATGTTAAAATTGAAATACAATTAATGATAAATATTAAAAATATTTTCATGAAAGTATAAAATTAACACCATTTTATCATATATGAAGTTAATGAACATTCAATTGAATGGAAACATAAGGTAAGGGATTAATATCTCACTTTTTATATCCATGAAATAAATTCACTATTCACCACTTACATATTTTGTGTGCTGTATCTACTAACCATTATTTTACATTACAAAATTAATCAATTTATCTTCATGGTTTCTTAAACTTTAATTTAATATTATTCCTTCATTTAGTTAATGATTTAAAATATTTCAAAGTAGTATGAGACGCTTTGGATTGTTTAATGATTATTTTTCTCAATAATAACTTAATTATATTACAATGATAATTTCAATCGTGGAAATTATATAACAATTATTTAGTAAAACCTAAAATTTTATCTCTTCTAGTTATTCATGACCATTTTCAAGTATTAGTAACATTTTAACTATTTTGTACTCAAAATGTTTTGGAAAATGTTTTTAAGAAAACCCAACATTATTTCACTCTTTAGTCGGATAACGTGTCTTATTTGAAAACCCATGTGTTTATTAAAGTGTTTTTAAAAATGATTTTAAAATTATTTTGAAAATACATATTTATCTTTTTTTCCTTTTTCCAATGTTTTAAATAGAATATTCTTGTCACTTATTGACAAGAAATTCTTCCAATATTTTTATCTTCAAAAAATGATGCTCTTTTACATCATACAAAATGTACTGATTTTATAGTAGTCGTTTATTTGAAATTTAATTTTCATTTATAAAAGGTTAATTTTAAAAGAAAATAATATCAGATAAGATATTCAAGGAAATGTTTTTAAAATTTTTTTAATAATAAAAATAAGTTTTCAATAAGAATGATTTTAAAAGATCTGTTTAAAATATTTCAATTCATCAATGACAAAACACTTTTATTTTACTCAATATGGGATATGTTGTATTTATACCATCCTTATTATTCTTATGGATGATTTATTATTGATTTATCTTGAGATAGTATTTCCATTAAATAACTGGAATCATTTGTCATCACCCTTGAAATATTCAATCACCAATGATCATTGAACATTGAATTTCCCGATTATTATACATTTCACATATAAGGGATATTAATATTTCCCTAAAAAAATACAATTTTACGCATGATGTCTAATTCAACCGTCATTTGGTTATTTTATGAAATATCAATAATTTAGTATTCTTTATTCAATATAGACATTTGATGAGACATATTAATTATTATTTATATACGATATTAGGAATTATTTGGAATAGTATTGATGGGTGTAGATTGGTATTTATATACCTCTGCAATGAATTGATAGGTTCTCATGAGAAAATTTAATTACACATGTCAGATTATTTTAAACAGATTTTTGAATGGTGTTGATAATATAGTTTTTTAAGTGCCTCAAACATGAAGTATATAAAGAAAGTGATCCCTTATTATTAGTTTCAATTATTATTCATCCATGATATTTTTAATTGAAATATCACTGGATACATTAAATTTTTAGTTCATTGATTAAATGTAATGTGTTTTAGTTTCTTCCCTTGCAAATTTTAGTTTTCCATATCTATTTATTTGAAATGAATGTGTTTTAATTTATTAGCAATCCATATTTTTTTATGCAATTACTTCTTTCTTTATTGATTATTTGGAAAGTGAGTTATTTTATTAACTATTAAATAATTACTATTCTCCTGGAATCACTATTTCTTATGCTATATTTTTTTGATTTATGAGCATTTGATCTCACCCTTAATATGTTTCTTTCCCCAATAATCCAAGAAGCATACAGTGAATGATATTAAAGGATTTACTATATGTATTAGAGTTATCCTTGAATATATTTATTTGAAAAAGGGAAAAATATTTTTCTAAATTATTGTATTCTTTTCTCATGTACATATCTAGTTTACCAACACTACTACACTTCTGTTCAATTGGGATTTGATTCCTTATAATCAAGACAATGTAATTGATAGTAGACACCGAATCTAGTATATATGGGGTTAGGTATCTACGTTTTATATCAATGGAAGATTAGTATAATCCTTTGGTACTTGATTTCAAAAATCATAGAATTTATAACATAACCCTAATGTAGAATTTTAGGATATGTATTGTTGAAACACCTAAATTTTTTATAAAGTATATATTATAAGGGTCTTCCTTGAAATACATATATATTTGTATACTACAAGTGGACATGGTTCTGGAATAGATGTACCTAGGAGTAAAAACTCTAAAAAGGTCTTCCAGTCCTGACTTGAGGTAACCCAGTATATTACAAAGTTCTTTACTGGACACCTGGTTTAATATTCTTGACGGATCTGGTTACAAAAAATAACATTTTATTTATAAAAAACTATGAATGGGGAATAAAAATGAATAAAATATGTTATGAATATTTTTTTATATTTTGGATAAGGTGTAGTGATTTATAAATACAACTAATGCTCTTATGGATAAACCCTAGACCATGGAAAGTCATATAATAAAAATGGATAAAATGTCTTCATATTGAGGACGTATTGAAACCCTTATTTAAAAGGATATATAGAGATTTACCATGAATCATGTACATTCATTAGATTTAATTTATAAAATATATTAATTTGGTTTTAAAAAATAAAACACTAAGTGATCTATGAAAGCCCATAAAATCCTATAAGGTCGTGCGCTATGAACCCAATACTAAAGGATGATAAGGTTTTCACGCCAACCATAGGCCTAGAAAATGTCTTGGTTACATTTTTATTATTTTTATTTATATAATCAGATGAATTAATGATAATTATAAAATATTATAATCACTTTGGATTATTAAAGATTAATATATGAACAATATTGGCTATGGAAGATAATTAAAGAAAAATAGTAAGAATTTTCACTCTTTTATTGACCTTGTTATCTTTTAAAAGATTTATTTAGTGCTTTAGACATCAAAATTATTTTTTAGATGAATTATAAATTTATCAAATCATAATGAAAGGATTAAAATTGTTTTTATTGAAAAATATTGTGTAGGTATATTTCCATAAATTCTTAGGTAGTAAAATATTTCCTTAACATTAGGAAATGTATATTCAATAAAAAATGGTGTCCTAATTCATATATTTTAACTAAAATGGTTTATTTTAAATCATAAACAATTTATGGACTTGTGTCCCTAATTATTCTAATGACAATTTATTTGATTTTGATTGATTTACTTATTAAATTCTTAAAAATATTTACGTTTTTTTTCTATGGACGTATCTCATCTTTCCACTAATGTTCTATTACTTAGAGACCTTGCTACATGGTAGTCCTTGTAACCACTATAATTTACATTCTTTATTTAATAGAGGATTAATTATGAACTATTCTCAAGATTTTTTATTTTAATCATAGGTAGTATCAAACAATCTATCAATATGATCGAGTTTAAATTATGATGACACATTTTAAATATGTTGGTAAGAATGTGAAACCCTAAAAATCTAAAGTAATAACCTTGTGTTCGATAGAGTGTATGATATAAAAAACCAATTGAGTAGGGTAATATAATATCCATTTAAATTAAAATATAATTTATATTTAAATTATATTATATATATTTTAATTTATGAAACAATGAGTTATCATGTGTTACACGCAAGACCTAGTTTAATCAAATAACAATGTATTGTTAAAATATTATTTTTTAATATAATGTGATATAACCTTGCAGTTATGTTAGAATTCATGAATATTATTAATTAAATAATGAAAATAATAATTTTATATAAATATAAAATGAAATCATGGGTTATAAATTAATAATAAATGGAAATAAGAAACAATTGGATATAAAAAAGAAATATTATTATTTTTACTCTTCCAAAGAATTTTTATATTAATAAACGTAATTATTTACAATTAAAAAACTATTTTAATTAAATATAAATGATATATATTAAATGAAATGTTGTTTATTTTCATCCATTGGATATTATATGCATAAGATAAGAACAAATTATGTTTTACACATAAAAACCTATATGTTTTGTTAATGTAATTTTACCTTTTATTAATTATGAACCCATTTTAAATATAATTTTACATGCTTTAATTGATTTATTATGTTAAAATATGATATATGGTTTAAATTTAATAATAATAGTTAGGTTTGGGGTAATTTTTGATATTTTTTAAAAAAATCATTTTTTAATCAATAGTTAAAAATACTGAATTTTAATTGAAAAGTTTTTTACATATGATTTATTTATAAGGTTAAATAATATTTTTGATTGGATTTAAAGATTAATTATATAATATTTTTACCAATTATTACAATTTATGTAATTTTAATCAAATTTAATATGAAATTGATTATAGAAATATAGAAAACATTTTGGCGTTTTACGTTAAAACCCAGCAATCTCATCCCACTTGTGAGATAAGTTTTAAATTAATTTTCGCCACTTTTTATATTATAATTTTTAAAAATGGAATTCATATTTAGAATTATATATTTTTCAATTTATAATATGGAATAATATTTTTTACAAAAGTATTACGGAATTTAATCAAAATTAATAACAATTATTATGGTAAAATTAAGCTTAATAAAGGGATAAAAATTTTACTTAAGATCCCAAATGGCCTACACACTATTGAAATAAAAATTTTATAGAACTAATTCGGATCTTAACCATCCATTTTGTAGTTTTTATTGGTTTTGGTTGAAGTTATTTAGGTAAAAACTTCAGTACTACTCTATTGTTTTCAAAATACCAAGTGAGTCGTTTTCAACCCTTATAAAAGTCCACCACCACTCCCCATTCCATAGACCTCTAAAACAACTTAGGTTCAGAAATTATCTGCCAAAATAGCTTCCATAAATCCCTACCCACTACCAAGATTTATACCTTTATGAAAAAATACTTCCAAGGAAGCCTTTTGGTACAAACCAAAATAATGTTCCTGATTGAGATATAACATCGTATCTCAAGCTCTCTGGTTTCATTTTCATTATCCAAACCATAAAATAATTTTAATATATCAATATATAAAAGATATTGTATAATAAATAAACTATGATGTTTTAATTCATGTATTATAGCTTTAATTACACACAATTCTATCTAATGGATAACGAGCCTACTGTTTCTATGTACGGAAAACTACAGCTTCACAAAATGATGATTGAACACCTATCATAGAGGATATTATGATGGAAAATAAGTTCATATATGATATAATAGAAATTTATTATGTCTTTTTAATTTTTTATATAATTTTATAACACATTACATTAATACCTTCTATTTCATATTAATATGATAACTTCACTTGGGGAAGTGTGGACTACCACCCCTTAATGTGATTTGACTCATTAAAAAGATAAATAGAAAAAAATAATGGTTTTTTAAATTAAAAAAATGTGAAATTAAAAAATTATATTTTTTACTCATGGAATAATTTAATTTCTTTATATATATATATATACACATATCATTTTTTTATTACCCTTTCCCACTCATAAAAATTTATAACGTTATTCATGTGTGTGTTGACTACCACCTCCTCGAAATGATGTGATATTTTTTGATTCCAAGAATTATGTATATATGTATATATGTTTAAATTATATTTTATTTATGATATAATATTTATTATGGAAAGATATGGTGTTAGTTACCTTCTTACCATAATGATCACTAAAAAATAATAATGTTACTATGCATGCATAAAACATACTGTCTCCATGATTGTAACATTGGTTCAAATTTCATAACCATATTGAATTATTGATATTAAAAGTATAATTTATGTATAAATATGAAACTTATGTCATGATTTTTTTTTGAGGTCGTGTAATGAACCCTTTGACTATAGTTTACCTACCAATGTTATTTTTGACACATAATACGAATTTGATCAAAACACCTAATGTTAACATAATTGTTTAATTTTTTTTTTAAAATGTTATAAATTATAGAATTAAACAAATGATAAATTTCAAAATAGTTCTAAATAAAGTAGAACAATTTACATATGTTTATCATATAGGAAGTTCAAGTATGTTCACCCAAAATGAAACGCAAGCTAAAGGATTTACATATCCCTTTCTACATCCGTGAGATAAATGTCATGTTCACCACATACATATTTTGTGTGGTGTATCTACTGCCCATTTTTTATATTATATCATTAATAATTTTATCATAAATTTATCTTAAACTTTCATTTATTATTATTACATTACAAGGTTATGATTACAAATGATTCAAAGTGGTATGGGAGACTTTAGAATGTTTAATTATTATTCTAATAAATAATATCTTTAATGATATTCTATTGGTGTTTACATCTAATTATATTATTTAAACTTTATTCAATAAGACCTATTATTTTCCATCCTCTAGTTATTCATGATCAGTTTAATGTTTTTTTACTATTTTCCACTCATTTGTAATAGAAAGTTTTTAGAAATTGAATTTATTTAAACCCATCATTCTTTATCTCCTTAGTTAGAGAACATATTTTATTCTAATACCCTATTTTATTAAGATATATTAAAAATGATTAAAATAGATTTCAGAAATAAATATTTAACATCTGTTTCTATTAAAAATATTTTAATGGAAATATTATCTTCTCTTTATCGACAAATAATTTTTATCACATTTTTACCATGAAAAGGTAATGTTCTATAACCTCATTTGAAAAGTATGGATTTAGTCATCATCAATTATTTAAATCTTCCTTTTCTATATGTAAATGTATAATTTTGAATGAATTTTTTTGAAATGTTTTTTTCAAATAAAATGTTTTTCATAAGGTTTTTCGTAATAAAATTATATTTTCCCGAAGAATTTTTTTAAATGAACTTTGTATAATATTTCCATTCATCAATAGCAACAACCATTTATTTTACTTTACATGGGATATATTGTGTTGATACCATAATTATTCTTCTTATGTATGGTATAATATTGATTTATCCAAGGATAATATTTATATTCACTTCTTTGAATCATTTTTCATTCCCCTTAAAATATTCAATCTTTTATTATCCTTGAACATTTAATTCCTCCTTGATTATCCATTTCGTTTATGATAGATATTACAATTTATTAAACCGAAAATGTTTTTACACATGAGTCTACTTTGATAGTTATTATATTAATTTGGGAAATATTAAAAATTTCATATTAATTATTTGATAAAGATATTTGATAAGATGTGTTATTAATTTTGGTTATTTGATATAAGGAATTATTTGGAATGGTATTGAAGAGTGGATCCTAGAAAATATATATCTTCTCGATGCATCGACTGGTCCTAATGGGACAATTTTTTGTGAAAATTGGAATAGTTTAAACCATATTTTGAAAGGGGTTGAAGGTAAAAAAAATTCAGGTTACCTAGACGTGACATCTATTAATAATGAGTTTTTACATCAACAAATATATGGATACATTTAATTTTTAGTCCATTGATTAAATGGTATATGTTTTTTTTTCTTACCTTTACATATTTAATTTTTTATTATCTAATTATTTTAATGTCATGTGTTTCCATTTCTTACCTTTCCAAATAGTTTATGCACTTCCTTATTATTTTATTGATTATATGGCATATTAATTTAGTTAGTCACCATGTCATAATTATTATTATCATTGATTCATTAATTATTCCATTATATTTTTTTCCATAATTAGAATTTGAGATCACCCTTATTATGTTTATTTCTCTATTAATCCAATAAGATTACTATGAAAGATAATCAAGGATTTACTAGATGTATTTGAGTTATCCTCAAAGCTATTTACTTAGAAAGATGAAAAATATTACGTTTTAATTATTTCATTATTTTCTCATGTAAGTATATTGTTTATAAAGAATAATATTCTCTCATTCCATTATGATTTTATTCTATGTAATCATGCCAAAGTAATTGAGAGCAGACACTAGGTCTAGGGTATCTCGGATCGGGTCACAACATTTTTCACGTTGCATATGGGGCTAATAATTTTCATCATTGAGATAATGGATGATAGGATCAAAATATTTATATTTTAAAGCTCTTGGAAAATTTTCAAGGTCATTTAGGCCCTTAAGATTGTGTTTTAATCTCTTATTATGATTTACTTCCTTAGAAAGGGATTTCCCATGTGTTGCCTTTTCAAACCCTCCACCCATGGAAACTCTCCACCCCACGATGTGGTTACTCCTTGGAGGTATAGCCTCAGCCTAGATAGAGAATTTTATAACCAACATAGAAGAGAATCCTCGAGGGTAACATCCCAACTGGTGATGGATCACAAGCAATATGTCATTACATGTGGGTTGCTCCTCATTTTTTTCCAGCCAGTGTGAGATCAGGTGACCCGACAAGATGGGTGGATCATTTGGTAGAGGCTTACCCCAAACATAGACTCCCAGTTGAACTAATTAGTCATTATAAATTATTATGATTCCAAATATGGATTTTGTATTTCAAATGACAATCATATAAGTGGAATAAAATAATTTAAATTTTATCACAGAGATGGGACAACATTGCAGGTTTTTAATGTAAAAACCTCTCGAATTTTTATATGTTTCTATATTCAATTTCATTGTGATGTTGAGTTTAATATAAAAATTTGATTATTTGATAAATATTTATCTCATTAACATAAAAAAATGTAAATATTAATTTAACCTTATAAATTATTTAGAAAAAACATGTTTTAACTAAAATTTAGTATTTGTTAGTATTCACTAAAAATAAATCATAATAAAGAAGTAACAAAACGTTTTCCCCCAAAATAATTGTTTTCTTTTAATCTAAATCATCATGTTTATTTTGACATATAATATTTATAGAATATCAAAAAATTTGGAATTAATATATGTTATCCATTAGTAGGTGTTAAAAGTACCTTAATAAAAAATGTAGTATTTTATAAGAAAAATTTGGGGTTTTCTTATCTTATGACTATTAGGTATATTAAATAAATATCAAAAATATTTTAATGGATATATAATATAAATTACATTATTATCACAAAAAATTGTAATTAATTGAATTGTTTATGATAAAATATATTTGTTAGCATATGAATAGTTTTCTATAAAATATTCCCTGTCTTTACAGTTGGTTCTTATATTAATTTCTAATTAATTTTTAACTAATGGTTTAATTTCATATTTTTGTATTCCATATATTTTAATAAGTTAGTTAATATTATTCATAATTTCTAGTTCATGTATTATTATTTTAAATAATAATATTTTAATTATATATTATTGTTTGGTGAAACACTATCTTGCATGTAGCACAATACATTGAAAAACTTGATATTGACTATATCTCATGACAACACAGTATCATCTAAATTTCAAGATATTGAATTTATTGAAACTATTTAAATTAGAGATTATTCTATAAATAATCATGATATTATTTTCCCTTATGTGTCTGGATTCACATGTCAAACCAGATATCGCATACAAGTTACCCATTTATATTTATAATATATATGGTGTTACATATAAAGGGAATACATTAACTATTATATGTGTTCCATTTATAATAATGTGGTTTTATGATTATTTGATTAATTTTTTATGGACATTATGAATCCTCCAAAATCATTATCATATTTTAATATTTCAAAATCTTTTATTAAGAGTATTACTCACTTCCACATCATCACAAGAATAATTTTATTAATTTTGGTGGATGAAATTATAAAATAATGAAAAACACACCATTTTGGTAGAGAAAATCTTCCAAGACCATGGTAGGTTTAGTGGTTTTTGTTATTTTATTATATAGATTAAAAAAACATTGTTTGAGAAATGATAAAAAAAATACCCCAATCATTTTCTATATAAACCCACCAAATCACCAATTTTTATTCATTAATCATCCTTGGATAATTCCCTTAATTTGGCCTCCCCTCTCCAGACTCCTCATAGGTTTCCTCTATGATCTCAAGGAACTCATCCCAAGCATTTTTATCCACACTTTCAAGGTATGGTTTCATTTAATTATTCACTTTATTCAAGTATATTATTTAAATTTATATATTTTCCCAAATTACTAATATTAGTAAATTCTCTTACAAATTCCCCTTACATCTTATATGATTCTTATATGATGATATATTCCTTTCACTCTCATAAATCCCTTCCATGAACATTTATCAGCCCTCATTATGCTAACAAAATTCCACCATGGTTTTCCATACCAAACCAATGGGTACTGAATACCCATACCCATTTCCCATCAATGGTGTTCATATTTATTCACATATACATCATTGACTAGGGAAATAAAAGTATCAATTACAGAATCCTTGATAATTTAATAAATTATGATGATGAATGAATTCATTTTGTGTGATCAATGTTTCACACTTAAGAAAAATAATGAAATGAAAGTGGTTGGTGCACTCAGAATTATATAACATTCATATGCATTAGGTAATGTTTTAGTCTTCTGATATATCATTAAAGGGACTAGGGAGTGAACCTAATCTATCATGGGAAATTTTACATGATGAAATTGTTGATTATATCATTATATTATGTTTATGATTCATTGTTTTATGTTTTATCCTCATTTCCCATGTTTCATTTATGTTATCTTGCAATATCATGTCTCATTGTTCATGTCTTTAATTATCACTCATTTTATTCCCCCTTAAAATAACTAATGTATAAAATGTAATACAGTCATAATGTTATGACATGTTTATTCCTATAGTGAGTTTTATATCTCACCCATTTCTTATGTATGAACCTTGGTTATCCAATTAAGTGTATAGTACGAGGGAATATTATGAACATATTAAAGAGGTTTTCAATAAATATGATGTATTCCTTATTTTAAGTCCTTATGTAACGTATAAAATTCCCCAATAAATATTAATTCTTGGTCTTCTAGGTTGTAATATGTTTAATCATATGTAATAAATCATGAAATAAAATGCAATAAAGGGAAGGGTTTTTATAGTTCATATCAAAGGAAATGTTAATTTATTTTTTGAATTAGTATTAAAAAACTCTAGAGAAATCCTTGAGGTTAAAACTATGTATAATAAAACAGACCTAAATTTTAGTAAATTATTGAGTAATTTTTTTATTATGAAAATAAATCCATTTCTGCATAATAGAAAAAATGTAGATCTGGTTAAGATATACCTAGTTGTAAAACCCAAAAACACCACATTAAGATTGGATCCATCTGGAACTATTTCATGATAATGATCCCTATTACACACCTGGTTTGATAATACTGGTGTATATGAATCAAAAAATTCATATGTTTATTATGATCCAATATTAATGGAGCAAAAATTCCAATAAGAATATATGTTACGATGTACATCATGAATAACATAGACTGAATCATGGAAATTAATATGTTATGGAATAAACTTTAATTAAATTTTTTAATCTATATTGTCATTTTATAACAATTAATGTGTTTAAAAGTTTAAAAACACTCATTATCGATTTTCCCTTTATTATATCCAATGGACAAAAATTACAGGAGTTAGGTAAACAACCAATGTGACGATAAATGTAATGACTTCCCCAAAAGGATTACTAAGTGGATGGGACTGGGAATCATGAAATTTTTGATAAAAAAATCTTATCTAACTCTAATTAAAAATAGATATATGGATCTGGAGGAACACTAAAATCCCCAGATGAAAGAACAAGATGCAATTGAGTGGTTTATGTGACATGGGCCTCTGACATTCAATGGATCATCTTATCCATTAATCTCATTACAATGGATAAACATCATTGGGAATATATTCTTAATCCATAAATGTTATGGGAAATAGAATGTTATACTATAATTTTATCATATTATTGGATAAGAAGATTAGTGGGAGAAATTGATTAAAAACATAAAAATATTGATAAAAAGATTGAGGTAATGGGGTGGAAGGAATTTCAGAAAATTCTTTTTGTTAAATATTTCACTAGAAACCACTAAATTAAAATGGTAATGGAATTACTTTTCCTCAAGAAAAATGATGTGGAATCCATCAAGGAGAATGAGGAAAAAATCACAATAATTTCATAATATACCTATAATATTTTCCCCATAATTCTAGTTTGACCTGTTAATTGATTGGATAAACCGGATTCTATGAAAATCTATGGAAATCTAAGACTCTAGTAGCTCTGAGTAAATTGTTCTATGTATCCTCAATGTAAATATCAGAGAACGATTAATCTCATGGGTAACACATGGATATGAAGTGAAATAAGGAGTTTAATTATAGTGGTATGATAAATAAATACAATGGTGCAATGAAACTTTAGTATCCCACTTTTCAATGGTGTGGAAAGAATCACCCAAAAAAATCCTAAGGGCGAAAAGAAAATGCTTCAGTGGTGGGAACTATTGAAACCTAGAAATAAATCACTGATAAGAGAAACCAACTCATGTGATAGAGTAATTTTATTCCCTTTTCAACCCTCATTACATTTTTTCCAGCTTCAATTGCAAGGAACACATGTACTTTTCAGACCAATTCACTAAGACATGGGGATTTAGATACAACCAACAACCTCTAAGGCATCAAAGGAAATCTTTTTCCATCACAACTACTGAAATGGATCCTAAAAACGATTTGGTTAATGGTATGATAGTTATTCGTTCATGTCTATCAAACATTATTTTTTATTCTTCTTCTATTCAATCCTTCATATCAAAATATATTAAAATAACTATTCAAACACCAAAAAAGCGTTGAAGTTTAAATGTTGGTGAAAACTGTGAATGGGAAAATTATTTATTCTCAAGTATATAACTATTCCCATGAAAATATTTGCGGGTTCATCATCCTAGAAAACCTCATGACACATACTTTATTAAACTTTGATGCAATTATGTTTATGGATATATTTTCCCTTGATATATCCAACATAAATTTCCATGAAAAAGAAATCACTCCCTTTGTTGTGACTAATCCATCGATCCGATAAAATTGATAGGGGGTGGACAAATATTCTTTAGAACTATCATCTCAATAATGAATATTATTTACCTATTTGAATAATATCTCAATGAAATAATTGAGTCTAACCAAGGAATCATCCTAGGAGACATTACCATTTTTAAGTGAATACACTTGATTTGTTTCTCGAAGAATTACTCTGTCTTCCTCCTAAATAAAAGGATGAATTTTAAATCAATCTTATACCTATTGTATTTATATTATACAAGAATTTGTATAGAATGAGTGTTGTGGAATGTGATTAGATAAATAAATAACTATATGAGAATCTTGATAAAAGGTTCATACAATCTACTGCTTCACCTTGGGGTTCACCATTCATCTTCATCAAAGAGAAGGATGGGGAAATGTGACTTGTGCATTGTTTATAATTAGCTCAACAAGATCGAGATAAAGAAAAAAATATCTTCTACCATAGATTTATGACTTTTTAAATCAGATAAGTGAAGATAAATACTTCCCCGTGTTCTATATATGGTTGGGATATTTCTATGTTATAGTGAAGAAGGAGTATATCCCAAGGCTGCATTACAAACAGAATCCAGGAACTATGATTTCATATTAATTCCATTTCAACTCATTATAATCAAGAAATAATCATGTACTTGATAAATAAAATATTTAGGGATCACCTTAACAAATATTTGGTAGTCTTTATAAATGGTATTCTAGTATAATCCAAAAGAGTTGAGGATCAAGAAGTCAATCCAAGTCCTTTGTTAAAGACCTTCTGAAAGGAAAATATTTATGCCAAGTATATCAAATTTTTGTTCTGTGGAAGGGAGTCTCATTATTCAAGAATATTATCACATTTAAGGGGATATGTATGGATTATTTAAAGATTGCTGAAATTTATAGATATCCCAGGCAAAAATCCATGATAGATATCTATAGCATTCTTGGATTAAATGGGTACTATCATCAGGTTGTGATAAATTTATTACAATTTTCAATCCCTCATTCCAACCTAACTCGAAAGTGATTCGTCTATAATTTAGATGAAGAATATGAAGAGGGATTCAATGTGTGGGAAATGAGTATTACAGATACACATGTACTAACACTACCCACAAGTGGAGAACATTTCATGTTATTTAGTGATGCATCAAGGAAAGGGTCGGGCTATGTGATATTATAAAATAAAACTCATATAGCTTATTCTTTAAGGTAGTTTAAATTTTACAAAAACGAAAACCCAACACATTATCTAGATCTGGATAAATTTACCGATACTTGGAAATTGTGGTGGAATTTTCTATTATATTATAAAGATAAAATATATAAGGATCATGAAATCCTCAAATACATATTCATGTAGAATGAGAGTAATATTGACCAATTTAGATGAATAAATATGATCATAGACTATGAATTATAAATCCACTAAAATCTTGAGAAATCTAATAAATTGGAAGAATCTCTATGTAGAGAATATCGTGGAGTTTTATCATTGATAGAAATTAATAATGGTCTGATATTTTTAGATCGAAAATGGATGGACATGGGAATAGTAAAGGAGAGAATCCTATTAATACGATCAAATATGATTAATCAACCATCCCTTATAGAGAGGATATAGTATGATCAGGGAGATGATATGTGAAATCAAAAAAAGTGGAATGTATAAGAGAAGGGACATCCTCAAAGTTCAATTTTAATAAATAAGGATTAATAATGTTGGGTTCATGACAATGAGTACAATCAAATCAAGAGTTTAAGATTGAGATGGTGGATTATTCGTATACTTCAATTTTTTCTATTCATGTGGAAATAACTATGATTCATTGAGATATATATGTGAACTATTAGTAGGAAAATATGAAGTAGAATATTGTGAAATATACATCAACATGTGTTTTATTTCAGAAAGTGACTATGGAAAGGCATAAACCCACGGGGATGAGGACACAATTACCCACAACTCAATAGAAATGGGAAAAATAACCCTAGAATTTGTCCCTAGTCTTTTGAATACATCATGTGAAAATAAGGTTATATTGGTTTTGTTGGATCTTCATTCAAATATGGGTCACCTCATGTAAATTTGAGAGGACTTATTACAAGATTACCTATCTAGGATATACATTAAAGAAGTGGTGAGGATATATAAAATAAAATTTAAATTAAATCTGATTGATATAAAAAATTTATCTCTACTTTCTGGAAGAGTATCCATCATGATGTAAATATTTAGTTGAACTTCATCATGACATATCACCCTCAAAATGATGGTTAATCTAATCAAACTATCTATAAATTTGAGAACATGTCTACAGAAAACTCAATTTACTTCAAAGTAGGATGGGATCAAAATATTCATCATTTTGATTTCTCATACAATAAAAAATTAAACTCTAGCATCCAAATTTTTCTTAATGAATCCATTTATGGTAATAGGTGAATAACCCCTCCATGTTGGGATGAAATTGGGAACACAAATTGCAAGGTATTTAAATGGTCTGTGAAAAAGAGGAAATGTTCAAGACCATAAAGAATCATATTATGGTTGGTCGAGTAAACAAAAGAGATATAATGATAGTCCTCAATGGGACTTATTGATTGAAGTTAGAAACAATTAATTACTCTATATTTATCTATAGAATAAATTCCTATCATTTTTTATGAATGGAAATCTTATTCCAAGATACATCATCTCATTTAAGATCATTGATCACATCAGACTAGTGGAATATCAACTAGAACCCCCACCTAATCAATATCAAGAAAATTATGTATTCCATGAATCCCTCTTAATAATGTACATACCATACCCATTACATAAAATGAATTCTATACTTGGAACTATTAGATAATGAAAATTCCTAGGGAAATTCCTTTGGGGACTAGTGATATGATCTTCTGATTGATCACATGATTTTGTGAATGATTGCATTCATTTTTTATCAAGGATGATACATTTTGATACATGTTGATATGGAAATTATATAAATACACTATTAAAAAATACATCATTTGGATGGTTTTAATTCTAAAAATATTTTATATGGATGTTTGAAAATGTTTTCCAAAATACATCATGCCTCAGTTGATTCTTTGTTTGATATATGTGTATGACAATGTGTGTACGGTGAGTATGTCACTAGAAGCTGTGAGAAAAAAGGAATTAGGCTATGTAATCACATCTAGGATTACCAATTTCAGATAAATTTACAAAATTTATTGGAATTGAGAATGATATAGAGGGATTGAGTATTTTGAGGGCCACCTTTTTCATCAAATAATGATAATTTTCTTTATGCACTCTCTTGAATTTTGAAACATAGATCATGGAAGATCCATGCATCATGTTCATCACAAACATGAAGGTGTTCTATAATGTATTTCTGATGAAGATAGTTCACAACTTTTGTCTTGCGCAAAAATGAAAAAATACATTATTTATTATAAAAATTCAAGAATTAGTAATAGAATAAAATATATTACATATTCATACCTATATAAGTAATTTAAAATTATATATTTTAAAATTAAATTTCATGAGTATTTTATGAGAGTAATCATAAATTCGTATCACTATTTTTCGGTATTATTAAATATTGTTATGTTCAACAATATGGGTTCTGGTGTTTTTGAAAAAAATAATATTGGCTTCTTTTAGAGGATTGAATAATAATATCATCTTATATATTGTGGTAGTATCTTATAGTATGTGTGAAAATTATAAATCATGTTGGTGTTGTGTTTAGTTTGAAAACTGATGCAAACCGATATAGAAAATTTTATTGGGAGAATACCTATTAGGATGTGTGTTTACACCCAACCCAAAAAAACTTTAAAATATATATTTTTTTCTAGTGAAAAATCTTTGTCTCGAATATAGACTTGAACCTAGTAACGATTTAGTCACCCATATTTGAGAGAAACCTATAAAAACATGGAGTTGATTATAATATCTTGAAGTTGAGTAGGGATATTATTTATTATACATGAGGATATACTCTAACATGTGACATTTATTAAATTTTTTTGAAAAAATATTAAAAAAATATTTAATTGCCATAGAATCACCCGTACCATAGTGGTTACACACATTACTGTGTACTTTAACTAGTATCAAAGAAGGTTTCCCATGAATGATCATATGTGAAGTAGTTATTGAGAATTTTACTTTAGTAAAAAAATATGGTTGTTCCTATTTCTTATTGTAATAACATTAAGTAATTGTGGAATTGAATGACTCCATACATGACTTCACATGGTTTAGATATTTTTGATGTTGTGAAATTAGGATTTCCACATCTGAAGGGAGATATAACAAATTTCATTAGATACAAAAGAAGTATGGTTGTTTATGGGAATTATAAGAATAGATTTTTATATTCATTAAATGATAAGGTTTTAATTGATATGAGTTGAGAAATACTCTTCTAAACTATGATATGATAATTGGTAATGTTTCTAGAAAAATTATATTGAGTAAATGGAATTAAAAGCATTGAGAAAACTAATTCTCAACAAAGAAGATGTTGACAACACATGTGGTTCAGAACTTGAAGAAGGGATCGATGATGAATATTAAAGGGCCATGTATCTTACATTAGGAAACAAAATGTTGGTCTAGGGAAAGTAAAATAAATTCACTATAAATTTTTTTTTTTAAATTAATTATATTTTTTGATTAATTATATAAATAACAAAAAAATTCATGTAAATTATCATCTTCAAAGCCTTCAAAAAAATTAATAAGGAAAAATAGATAAATTAAAAAACAAATCAACTATGAATAAAAATATATAAAAATAATGAAAAAGAAGAAGAAAGCTGGTTAAATAAGAGTATTAATATATCTTCATGGGAATTCATTCTTAAGAAGAGGCACATTAAGAAATTATAAATGTCATTGATCAAATTGGTAGGAGTAATTAAACTTCATGTAGTGTTAAATAATACGTTAAATAGTATTACATGGAATATATGATGAAATCCTATCATAAATAATATCTAGATAAAAGTAATAATATAATTAATGAGATTAGACTATTGAAATATAACAATGAATGGAAGTAATATTTTTCCAAAAGGGAAGATATTTTGTTTAATGATATCAAGAAATACAAGCTGTAAGATATGGATCAAATGAAAATGGAGAAATATATTCATGAAAAAAATATCTAAACTAAAAATTGATTAATAATCCATAATCAAAATCTCTTGAAATTTAAAAATCTTATAATTTGATAGGTAGTTATTTCAACAAATATTTAGAAGTTAACTATAAAAAATCTGTTTCTTAAGATTGTTTTACCTAAGAGGAATTTAAAATATTATTATAAAAGTAAAAAAAATAAATCTAATATTTTAAAAAAAATATAGGTTTTATTACAATAAATGATGAAATATTGTTTAATAAGAAAAATGATAAATATTAACCAAGAATAAATAACGATGACAACACTTATAAGAGAATTATCACATCAATAAATATGGATGCACAATATGTGGATGTACATCAACAACTGTTTTCTAGAAATAATTATTAATTATATATATTATCTAGATTCAATTTTTACTACTATAACTATAATTTTTTTGAAATAAATCATATTCATGTAGTGAAAATATTTTACTTCCTTTGACATTGAATGAATCATGGGGGAGTTACACTAAATAAAAAAATATCCATTTAAATAAGTTGAATAATGAAATAGGGAATGTAAAATTATTTAATAAAATCATATAAAATCTATCTATTCCAAAAATAATTGAAGTTTTATAAGAAATATGTTTCATATTTGATCCATAGATCTATTTTTATAATTAATATATGAGAACTCTTCATGGTAAACATTCCTTTGATGTATAGGGAAATGAAATTCAGAATTCCAAGATGGAAGAAATCTATCGAATGGTTTATGGTGAGTTGAAAGATAGAAAAATGTAAAACCATGTATTCTTAACAATGGGTTTTCCTATTATATTATAGGTTATTAAAAAATTGTAGAACATTGAAGAAAATAAGGGTGGATTATTATATTTTTGGAATAAAATATCATTGATAATAGAATGAGTTTTTACTACTGAGATAGAAGATCACAAGTTTAAATGTAACGATGTTTATTTAATTTTAGAGATTAAAAATAATCTATTAAATTATGAGTTAACTAAAATAGGATAGAAAGGAATTAATTATCAATAAAAATAACTCTTAATAAACCAATTAAAAGATATAAAAATTATCAATATGGGCGAAAGAACAAGTAGAAATCTATTCAAAAATTGTGATTCTAAAAATTATTTTTATTTGATAGCTTGATATTAAACCAAAATTTTGTATACAAGACATGGAAATATTAGATAAATAATTTTTTAGTAAAATCATATAGAATAGTGTTGCAAGATACCATTATCAGAAAATTGATAAATGGAAGTAATCATTAATTCTTTTAAAAAAGATAAATTTAATCAAGGAAAATACAAAATGGAGGAGACTCAATCTTGTAGGAAAATTGATATTATTCAATATGGATTATGTTCTTCCATGAGAGACTAATAAAATAGTGTTAAAATATATTTTATCACTTTAATTTATGGTTTCACATGGATGAAAATTTTAAGATTCATTAAGAGAAATATAGAAGAAATTGAAATGTTTAATAATTTCAGATGACATGTAGGGAAAGTGTTAGTGGAATATAAAAAAAATTTATAACAAATATCATATGAAAGTTCAATTATAATGATTTTGAATCATGTCTTGTTATGAATGGAATTAATAATTAACATGGTTCTGTAAATAATGATCAATAAAATACGGTTTCATAGATAAGGAATATAATACTGGTTAAAATGGTAAATACCATTCTAGATAAACATAAGATTTAAAGATTCTACAAAATAGAAGAAGCATGTATAATAATAAGAAAATACAAAATATGTTTCCCAATACTAGATCCCTGCAACAGTCTACATTATATGTTTTACAAAATGAATCCAAATGTCAAATATTTTAAAGTGTATGGCAGCCCATGTTTTTTAAATATCTAGAATACAAATCAATTAAAATTCATGGACAAATCCAATGAATGGATCTTCATGGGATATTTTTCTAATATTAAAGGATATAGATGATGTAATAAAAGACTCTATATATTTTTATATTGTTATGGAGTGGGATTTTCATTAAATAACCCCAACATAAATTCAATAAAAGACCCGGATTACGAGAATATTAACATTGAAAAAGCATATATTTTTTCATAGAAAAATAAAAATATTTTGTATGTGAACCATATACTTATGATATTAATTAATATCGAAATAATTTTCCTAATGAAAATAATGGACTCGAAAAATAAATTATGAGTGATTGAATATGCATGTCTAATTGAAATATATAAATAATATCCATGAATCTATAGTATTGACCATTTGACATCCATTTTCATTAATACAATTTCATTCATGATTTATTATATTAATAAAAGATTAATAAAACCCATAATATCTGGAATTAATGTTTATTTGAGTAATATATAACATAGCATGAAAACATAAACATGGTATATAACAACATAATAAGAAAAATTACATAAGATTCACTTATACTTCATAGATCTTATAAAAAATCACAAGATAACCTAGGGATGTACATAAGAAATGATTAGATATAAATCATGATAAGGAAATAAAAAATTAATATTATACGGTAAAGAAATGAATGTGATCCATGACACATATCACTATAACATGAGAGGGGTGAGAAACAAAATTATGAACAATGAAGAATGATATAACATGGTATCATAAAAGAATCATAGGACATGGGAAATATCAGTAATCATGAAATCCTAAAAATAAGTTAAGTCTAAATTACAGAAAACAATAACATGGTTGAAAAAGTACCATACTCGATTAGTTTTACTCCATAATCCCATAAAAAATGTCTCATGATAATAAAACATTGCCCAATGCAATAGAGCACTATCTAGGAACACCTATTATAATATGTACATGTCCATGTGTACAACGTAGATCATTCCAAATAAATACATATTTCATCTAATTTAATACCAATATTAATGAGTATAAGATACATACATAAAATTACCCACTAATTTATGCATAGGTACATTTAGGATAATACTCTTGAGTATAAATATAAATGGTTATTCATAATAAAAATGGTTGGTATTGAAAAATTACAGTATAATTCTAATAACATAATGGTGGTATGTAAAGGTTCATGAGGGGGATTAATGAGAGTGAAAGTAGATTATCATTACTTTTAAATCATAATAGAATTAATATTTATTTGTGATAAAATAACCCAAGATGAAAAAATTGAAAAAATATATAATATAAAGGAGGTTTTGGAATATAGAGGAGAATGAGAGCATGCCTACATTGAGAGGGTGTTTCTAAAATCCTGGGAGGATATTTTTGAGAGATTGAGGGCACCTTAGGAGGGATCTAGAAAGGTAAGGACATATTGACTACATGCACCATGATTTTAGAGTGAATATGAATGAGATATTGGGTGAGTTTATATATTAAAAAATGAATGGAGTGTTCTTCATAATTTTTAAACATGGGTTTTGGAATCTATATGATAATGTAATCAAAACCACAGTCTGTCAAATTTTTTTCATGTGGTTTTATCTAAATTTGAGAGGTATTAATTATTTTAAATTTATAATAATTGATATCATCAAACTAATACCCTTTGGAATGTGAAAGTGTGTCATGTTTATAACGTATTGGTTTTAAAATCTTAAAATACAATATAGATTTTTTGAGGATCCATTATAAAATTAATCAAATAACCAAAAAGAATTATTTTATCGGGTGAAATAAAATGAATGTATAACCTTTAAATTATTTATTACATAACTTTTAGGATTTTATATTGAAATAATACAAACTGTATAAATAAAATGTTTTCAATTTTTATCCGAAAATTCAACAATCTCAGAAAATAATGAAAAAATCAGCCGTGGATAATTTTGACAAGATGATTCTAAAAATAATATTCATTTTATCAAAATAATTATATTAATATGAATATTTAGACATTTAAAACAATGATCCCCCTTTATAAAAAATATACTGTATTTTTACAATAATTTTTTTTAACCCTTATAAAAATTAAATTGTGAATCATAAAAGTATATTATAAATTATATTTAATAAAAAAAATTTAATAATTATATTTTATTAAAATATATTTCAATTAAAAAATTATATAATTCATCAAATGTTTCTCCTGATAGAAACTAAATTTAACTCAAATAAACATTTGGAGTTTTTTAGTATCCAAATCGAATTTTTTTTCAAGTCATTATTTAATTACTTAAAATGTATTCGTAAAAAGTGAAAAATATGATATTTATTTTATAATAGTATGAAATAAAAACTCATACTATTAGGTTCTAGGTACATGATCATTTATTACACTCGCAAATGCACTATGAGTAAGGTGTTCGGTGGTGGGATTTTCTTTCCGTGGTTTGATGTGTATGGTTTGGGTATTTGTCTTGATGAGCTTGAAATTCTCCCATTAATGGATTTGTTCAATCATTAGTTTTTGAATCTTTAATTAGTATTGCTCAAGGGAAAACCCTACTATTGTTAACTACCATGAAATCATTGATTAAATTTATCCATAGAGTATGATCCTATAGGCTGAGGTCATATCTTCATCAATCATGTAAATCATACATTATCATAATCATTAATATATACCCACATTAATGGTCTCATTACAATGAAAATATTATAAATCAATATTATTATTAATGGTCTTTTAAAACATTTTAGTTTGTAATAGTTCAATTTATTTCATGTGTTTTCTATATCTACATTATATAATAAACATTAATTTAATTATGTGCATTTCATTTATCATAGTTCAGGTCATTACATTCTTCTCCTCTTCATTAATTTCACCATTGAATCTTTTATTTGATACACAAAAATATTTTAGGGTAATTTTGTTTCATCACCTATTATAGTTCCCCAGATTCATCCATAAACTTATGAATTTTTTTCAATACTATGACCATGTCTGTTTAATAGTTTCATAGAATATTGTCTCTGGGATCTTATACATTCATCGACTACTCCCCATTTGAATGATTATTCTCAAAATTTATTACCTCTAGATTTACTACATGTGATGGATCTTGTATATACATGATCAATTTGGATAAATAGAACACATTATGAACATTATATTGGTCAGGTGAGAGTGTTAGTCAACATTATACAGCTCTGATGAAATTGGGGATCTCAATGGGGTCGATGTATCAGGAATTATTATATCAATTTTTTCACAAAACTCATGAATTTTTTCCACGGTTAAATATGAATGAACAATTGTTTTGAAACCTCAAACTCAATAACTATTCGATGATTGTTAACAACGCTTTTCAAAAAACATTTTATATATTTCATAGGATATTTAATGGTTTTAAATATTTTTATTTATTATTTAGAAAATATTAGGTCCTATAAAGTTATACAAAACAATTTTACCCCAGCATGTTTTAGTTTGACACCTCTTCCTATAGAAATCTTCATATGAAACAATTATAGTGCAATAATATGAGATATTTTTACATAAGAACTCTAATGGGTGAAGGTTTTCATCCCAACGTCCACAGAAATACAATGAAAATGATCTCAACATATCTTCTAGAGTTAGAATGTTCCTTTCAATATTTTCATCTATCTGAGGGTGATAAGAAGTGGTAAAATTCATCTCGGTGTTCAATGATTGTCAAAAGATTCTTCCAAACGACTTGGTAAACCACATATATCAATAAAAAAAATATAGGTTAGTATTCCACATAGTCTTACCATGTCACTTGTAACACCCCGACCTTCCACGATACGCTTCTCATTCAATAATGCAATAGCTTGCATTGTACGCAACTTCGAGTTCTAAAACACCGCGAATAATCAAAGTAGCAGTTATGAATAGTAATAACCACTTTTTAAAATTATAGAAATTTTATATTTCAAAATGGACTTCATTTTTGAATTCTTAATATCGAAATTATCCTAAGTTGATTTTTTTGTAACTTTCTGAGAACTTCAAATTTTTTTATGAATAGTAAAAAATACTTAAAACAACTTTTTTAATCAAAATAATTTATTGTGATAAATTATACTATTTAGTGGTTTTAAAGTATAATTAGAATATATTTTTACCATTTTATCCAATGGTGGTAATTATAATTAATTTAACATTGAAATTGGACATAAACAATTGCCAATCTTTTGATATAAATTATTTCTTAAAAACACGCTATTTGTTGTGACAGCGGGAATTAATTATAAAATTAAATAATTCAACTTATATGTTTGGAATTTTTTAAAATAGACATCATTTTTGAATTCGGAATATCAATTATAGCTTAGGGTGAAATTTTGGCATTGTTCTGAAAAACTTCAATTTTTTATGAATAGTGAAACCACTAAGTGGTAGTTAAATAACTGATTTTTCGTTTAAATGAAATATTACCACTTCTGTGATTTGATTTTCAAAAATCAGACATACATTTTTGTCATTAAGAAGTAAAATGTGGTTCAATGAGATTAAAATAATTTTTTTGTGAATAGTAACTTTTAAGTTCTTAATCGCGATTAGAGGTTATTAGTGTAGTTTAAGGTGAAAATAATGTTTTAATAATATGAGATGAGCTTGACACTTGTCCTACTACTATTGGATGTGTCATGTCCGACCAAGACAACCCATGGGTCAACTTGGGGACCCCATAGAGCCACTTTGGTTGGAAAATGACATTAATATATATTTATTTAATGTTAAAATTAAATTGTCACAAACATGAGTTGTTTTACTAAAATAGTTTTAAGTGGGGTTACACAAGTCCAAATTTTGACTATAAATATTCATTAGAAATATAAAAATATTTCCTACATCATAGTATTTTTTTTTATAATTTTTAGACATTATATAAATTAAATTATTTATGACATCATGATGATGCAGCGATGACCTCATTATTTAACGATTTAAATAAAATGAGAAGATAATGTAAAATCCAAGGATTACACTTGTCCAAAGCCTATTGGATGAAAATATTTCGAACCCTTATCACCTTAGTCTCTAATTATACAAGTGTGGGACCTTTAGAATCCGAAAAGCATTGTATAACAGAATAACATTTCATTACTTTCCAAAAGTGCCCCTCCTCTCCCACCTTATTCACACCTTCAAGCCATTTGGCTCGGCAAAACTCTGCCCAAATACTCTCCCAACTTCCCCCTATTACTCCTAGAAGCCTCAATTTGGGAAGAAATCTTCCCAAGGAAACCTTTGGCTCAAATCAAAAAGAGTTACCCGATTTTGTGGTAATGTCTTCTCTAATGTTGTTTTGTGTTATTTTTCTTCTCCAACCCCCTAAACTGTTTTGATTCATTTCTTTTGTAACAACACCAGTATCCTCAATATACTAGGATGTTTTTATAATATGTATTAGAGCTATAATTACACAAACCTACATCTAATGGTTAAAGAACATACGGTTTCTGTGGATGGCGAATTTCTGCCTCACGAAACGATGATTGTTCAACACTCATATAACACCTTCAAAGGTGGACATTAAGATGTCACTATATTTATATATGATATATAATTTGTTTATGTTTTACTTATCCTTCTGTATTTCTCATTTATAGCATAATTTATGATTTCCATTATGGGTAAAACACGATAATTTCATTTTAGGAAGTGCGGACTTCCGCCCCCTCAAAGTGATTTGAATCGTTAATGCCATATGTGGGATGTATAAAGGATGGATTATATGGTATTATACACTATATTATACTGTAATTATATTATAAATTTATATCATTATGATTCTGTTTCATTAAATAAGAAATAGAAATGAAAGTAGCGTTCATGCGTACGTACGGCTTACCGTCTCCATGAACGGTGCATTTCATTTCTTACCTCTAAATGTTACATGACATTATGAATTAATGTATATACTGGATATATATCATATATATGATATCTACATCATGAATATAATTCTGGATATAATGGATATTTCACCACATGAACAACTTGTAATTATAAGAAGTTTATTTTTGACTCAAGTACCAAAGATCGACAAAACGATGGTTATTAACTTACATAATTAAATAATCTTCATAACATGGTAATAAGTGATATAAATGGAATAATGAACATGAAAAAGGTTCTTATGTAAATATAAATTAACTCTAGTTTATTATTCAGGAGGTTAAAGAACGGTCGAGTCAGGACAAGACGCAAGGTAAGCGGACTTCTTAACCCAACTTCCATTCTTTGGGTTAATCTCATACTTTCAAATTATGTCATGATATTATTATGTCTTATTTTGTATTTTTACTTTCTTTATGTGTGCCTATAGTGAATACACATAATATATCTATTTTATTTAAAAAAATGATTTTTTATTGACTTTGTCTCAATCTCCTTTCATTGAGGCATATTTGGTTTTATACACAAATTTATTTTATACGGTGTATAAACCCCTTGAATTTTACATATATTGAAAAGGAATCTTTTTTATACGAAGCGTTTACTAAATGAAAAAAGGGAATGTTTTTGTCGTACGTAGGCGGCGACAACGACTTCTCCGCCACCGTGACCACTATTTGAGTTTCGGCTTCCTCTACAAGCCATACCTTTTTTTAATGAAAAATAAATACCATGTTATACTTTTCTTTTATTTTGGTATTGAAAATGGTTTTGAAAGCAGTATTATTATATCAATGTTTTGTATAGATATCTTGTGATTGAAATGTGGAAATGTTATGTTTCCTTTATGCATGTTTTATGTCATACGATTATGTTATGGTTTATGATATGTTTAAAACAATTCATATGAGGAATGCATTGGACTTAATAAGTGACGGGTGGAGCCCGCTATAGCTCCTCGATGCATCGGCAGGACTCATGAGACAAACTAGTGTCTTGGCACGAGGCCTTGAAAAAATCTTATTTGTGGTTTTGGCACAAGGCTTTGGCTACGTGGTTATGATAGTCTGGCATTATGCATTCCATCATTATGAATGTGGTTATTGATATTGCATGTGATTATTCGACCATTAGAATATCCATGTGAAGAAGTGAATGGAATTATCTCATTTTACTTTTTCCATATTATGTTGAAGTTCAATTTTAAAAGGCTTTTGTTTTAGTTATACATTACCTTAAATGTTAATGTTTATTTATGAAAGATTCCGCTACATTGTTAACCTTACTGAGCATCCGAGCTCACCCCTTTCAATGTTTTAATATTTTCCAGGATGTGAAGAAGTATTTTACGAATGACCTGCAGGGATAGTCCGAAGAGGATAGAAGTGTGGACTATGGAGACTATGTTATTATAGTTTTTCACTTTGTGATGTAATGTAAAATTTATGAATGTATCTAGTGTTTCCAAGGCTACTAAACTAATCGGTCTTTCGAGACTTGATCTTTTGTGATCATGCCAATGTTATGAAGTAATGCACCGGCTCTGGGTAGCTGGGGTCGGGGCATTACAGTTGGTATCAAAGGAAGTTTAGTACTAACCTTGGAAGCTAGATTTAGATAAAATCTGATTATAGCACATAGCCCGAAGATAGACTTTGAGGATTAGTATAGAAGAACTTCATAGAATTTTGTTATTGTAGAGATTTTGTGTGTTTTCCGAGCAATACATCCATGTCTGGATATGAGCAAGTAGGGGAGGCTCTGGCACAGATGTACCTAGGGGTAAAACCCGAAAACACCGCTTTGAGATAGACTCGAACGGGAACTGGTGCACGACAACGGGCCTTGCTGCACTCTTGGTTACGACACTCTCGGGGGATATGCTTAGGATAACTCTCATTTTCTTTACAAATCATTATGAAGGGTTTATGAGTATATACTTCCTCAAAGAAACCATTTTTATGATTATGGATTATATCCATAAATAGTTCAATTTATGTTAAGTGTTTTATAAGTATGGGATTATGTATTTTGATTCATAAACTGATCTAGTTTATGCAATTGTTTAGAAATGGCGCCTAGTGGAAGAATTGGAAACTGTATCATTGCACGCACTCCATGTAGGGATTTCCCTCCTGCTCAAGATAATTATAGTGGGGCTGGTGATGCAACTGGTGTCGATCAGCTAATCACCATACTGGGACAACTTACTCAGGTTATGAATAATAACCTTACCCGTATGGAGCACCCTGATCCACAGCGTGGAGGATCAATGTTAGATCGATTCATGAGGCAACAACCACCAACGTTCAATGGGAGTACAAATCCCTTAGTAGCCGAGCAATGGATAAATTCCCTAGAGAAAATATTGCAGGCTTTGGGGAGCAGTGAAAGAGAAAAAGTTATCATGGCAGTTTACCGCCTCACTGGAGATGCTGATCAATGGTGGTCATTGATTCAAAACATGAAGGAAGATGATGAAGTATCAAATATGGAATGGAGGGAGTTCAAAGATCTGTTTTTAGAAAAATACTTTCCTCGCGACCATCGAGCAGATATGGAAATGCAATTTTTGAGTCTGAGACAAAAGGAGGATGAGAATGTCGCAAATTATGAGGCCAACTTTACAAGGTTAGCGAGGTATGCTGCAGATTATATACGTAACCCAAGAGGTAAGATTGATCGTTTCTTTGATGGGTTAAAACCATTTCTCCATCAAGCTTTAGTATCGCAATCGTTCTCAACATACGAAGATATTGTCTCATGTGCTATCAAGACAGAAAAGGAATTCTCTAAGTCTTATGACAACAAATTAAAGCAAGAGAAGAAGAGAACGGTGGAACAAGAGACAGATAAAGGGAAAAAGGGAAAGAAGTATTTTCCATTATGTGATAATTGTGGAAAGAATCACCCTGGTACTTTCCTAAAAGAAATGGGAGTTTGTTATAAATGTGGAGAAAAGGGTCACCAGGCTCGTGATTGCAAGGGAAAGAAAGAGGCTATCAATGTTGAATGCTACAATTTTAGGTAAATGGGGCATTATTCAAATGAATGTCCTAAGCGTCAGAGAAACTTACCTCAGAAAAGGCCAAGGGATCAACGACAATCTTATGCTGTTACTACAGTTGAAGCAGAATAACTAATCTATTGGTGCTTTTGGACTCATGGATTATATTTTGGTTATTAGAATAATATGATATATATATATAAGGATTGTACTGAAGTACTTTTTGATTTCAGTAAGGTTTTAATATGATGAAGGTAATTATATTTTTAGTATGTGACAATAAGAGAAACTTTACTTTGTTTGGGGAATCTGATAAATTGATTTTGGAATTAAGATACCTTTTAGAGAAAGTCTGGACAGAGGTATTTTGGATAACTATAATGGTTGGAGTGGATTAAGTTGATATTTGGATAGTATTGTTTAAGGTTAAAAAATTTATGAAGATTATTTTTGGAATATTATGATACTATAGTTTTAGGAAAAGGACAACCTTCATGGTGGGGAATAACCCTTCGCGTCGGACAAAGCTGCAGGAATCGAACCCACAACCATAGTGAGACAAGCCTTTATTTCCGACCACTAGCCTAGAAGAAGTCCCTGGTTATTACAAAATAGTTTTACTAATCTAAATGGTATGTGTTAACATTTGTAACCTTATACAATTAGGATAAATAGAATATTTTTGAGTTCCGTTACCATTTGGAGTAAAAGTTGGGTTTGTGGTAAAAATTTATTAACGAATGAATGTATACATAACAAGTATGTATATTGCCTTACATTCTTAGTAAATCTTCTAAATAAATTCCTCAACATTATAAAAGGTAACTTAAAACAAAAATGTTGTCAGTTAACTTTTCCAACTGGGGATTCAATGACCGTTTAACCAATCACAAGTTTGTGATTTTCTTATGGTTAAACTTTCTCCTAATCCTGTTTTCTATAACTCTCCATCAGACCTTGATGGTTTGTTTCTCCTCCATATCCATATTTTCATAGAATCCTAGAATGGGCTATATTGGGTGACCTTTGTACTTATCTTGCATTCTTTTAATGTTATATATTTATTAACCTTATTTCTGATGTGGGCTTTCCTCAAAGATATTTTCTCTTTTCAACCATTTATTTTCAAAGAAAAATTTCAAATAGCGAGGACGCAATTTATTGAAGCAGGGGAGAATGTAACACCCCGAGCTTCCACGATACGCTTCTCATTCAATAATGCAATAGCTTGCATTGTACGCAACTTCGAGTTCTAAAACACCGCGACTAATCAAAGTAGCCGTTATGAATAGTAATAACCACTTTTTAAAATTATAGAAATTTTATATTTCAAAATGGACTTCATTTTTGAATTCGTAATATCGAAATTATCCTAAGTTGAATTTTTTGTAACTTTCTAAGAACATCCAATTTTTTTATGAATAGTGAAAAATACTTAAAACAACTTTTTTAATCAAAATAAATTATTGTGATAAATTATAACATTTAGTGGTTTTAAAGTATAATTAGAATATATTTTTAACATTTTATCCAATGGTAGTCATTAGAATTAATTTAACATTGAAATTGGACATAAACAATTGCCAATCTTTTGATATAAATTGTTTCTTAAAAACACGCTATTTGTTGTGACAGCGGGAATTAATTATAAAATTAATTAATGCAACTTATATGTTTGGAATTTTTTAAAATATACATCATTTTTTAATTCGGAATATCAATTATAGCTTAGGGTGAAATTTTGGCATTGTTCTGAAAAAACTTCAATTTTTGATGAATAGTGAAACCACTAAGTGGTAGTTAAATAACTGATTTTTCGTTTAAATGAAATATTACCACTTCTGTGATTTGATTTTCAAAAATCCGACATACATGTTTTTCATTAATAAGTAAAATGTGGTTCAATGAGATTAAAATAATTTTTTGGTGAATAGTAACTTTTAAGTTCTTAATCGCGATTAGAGGTAATTATTGTAGTTTAAGGTAAAAATAATGTTTTAATAATATGAGATGAGCGTGACACTTGTCCTACTCCTATTGGATGAGTCATGGCCGACCAAGACAACCCATGTGTCAACTTGGGGACCCCATGGAGCCACTTTGGTTGGAAAATGACATTAACATATATTTATTTAATGTTAAAATTAAATTGACACAAACATGAGTTATTTTACTAAAATAGTTTTATGTGGGGTTGCACAAGTCCAAATTTTGACTATAAATATTCATTAGAAAGATAAAACGATTTCCTACATCATAGTATTTTGTTTTATAATTTTTATACATTATATAAATTAAATTATTTATGACATCATGATGATGCAACGATGACCTCATTATTTAACGATTTAAATAAAATGAGAAGATAATTTAAAATCCAAGTCTTACACTTGTCCAAAGCCTATTGGATGATGAGATTGCGAACCCTTATCACCTTAGTCTCGCATTATACAAGTGTGAGACCTTTAAAATCCGAAAAGCATTGTATAATAGAATAACATTTCATTACTTTCCAAAAGTGCCCCTCCTCTCCACTTATAAAAGGCCCCCACCTCTCCCACCTTATTCACACCTTCAATCCATTTGGATCGGCCAACCTCTTACCAAATACTCTCCCAACTTCCCCCTCTTACTCCTAGAATCATCACTTTGGGCAGAACTCTTCCCAAGGAAACCTTTGGCTCAAATCAAAAAGAGTTACCCGATTTTGAGGTAATGTCTTCTCTAATGTTGTTTTGTTTTATTTTTCTTCTCCAACCCCATAAACTATTTTAATTCATTTCTTTTGTAACAAAAACAGTATCCTCAATATACTAGTATGTTTTTATAAGAAGGATTCGAGCTACACTTACACACACCTATATCTAATGGTTAAAGAACATACGGTTCTTGTGGATGGCGAATTTCTGCCTCACGAAACGATGATTGTTCAACACTCATATAACACCGTCAAAGGTGGCCATTAAGATGTCACTATATTTATATATGATATATAATGTGTTTATGTTTTACTTATGCTTCTGTATTTCTAATTTATAGCATACTTTATGATTTCCATTATGGGTAAAACGCGATAATTTCATTTTAGGAAGTGCGGACTACCGCCCCCTCAAAGTGATTTGAATCGTTAATGCCATATGTGGGATGTATAAAGGATGGATTAAATGGTATTATACACTATATTATACTGTAATTATATTATAAATTTATATCATTATGATTCCGTTCCATTAAATACAAAATATAAATGAAAGTAGCGTTCATGCGTACGTACGGCTTACTGTCTCCATGAACGGTGCATTTCATTTCTTACCTCTAAATGTTACTTGAAATTATGAATGAATGTATATACTGGATATATATCATATATATGATATCTACATCATGAATATAATTCTGGATATAATGGATATTTCACCACATGAACAACTTGTAATTATAAGAAGTTTATTTTTGATTCAAGTACCAAAGATCGACAAAACGACCGTTATTAACTTAAATAATTAAATAATGTTCATAACATTGTAATAAGTGATATAAATGGAATAATGAACATGAAAAAGGTTCTTAATTAAATATAAATTAACTCCTGTTTATTATTTAGGAGGTTAAAGAACGGTCGAGTCAGGACAAGACGCATGGTAAGGGGACTTCTTAACCCAACTTCCATTCTTTGGGTTAATCTCCTACTTTCAAATTATGTCATGATATTATTATGTCTTATTTTGTATTTTTAATTTATTTATGGGTACCTATAGTGAATACACATAATATATCTATTTTATTTAAAAAAATGATCTTTTTAAGAACTTCGTCTCAATCTCCTTTCATTGAGGAATATTTGGTTTTATACACAAATTTCTTTTATACGGTGTATAAACCCATTGACTTTTACATATATTCAAAAGGAATCTTTTTTATACGAAGTGATTACTAAATGACAAAAGGAATTTTTTTGTCGTACGTATGTGGCGACAACGACTTCTCTGCCGCCGTGACCACTATTTGAGTTTCGGCTTCCTCTACAAGCCATACCTTTTTTAATGAAAAATAAATACCATGTTATACTTTTCTTTTATTTTGGTATTGAAAATGGTTTTGAAAGCATTTTTATTATATAAATGTGTTGTATTGATATCTTTTGATTGAAATGTGGAAATGTTATGTTTCCTTTATGCATGTTTTATGTGATACGATTATGTTATGGTTTATGATATGTTTAAAACCATTCATATGAGGAATGAATTGGACTTAATAAGTGACGGGTGGAGCCCGCTATAGCTCCTCGATGCATCGGCAGGTCTCATGAGACAAACTAGTGTCTTGGCACGAGGCCTTGACAAAATCTTATTTGTGGTCTTGGCACGAGGCCTTGGCTACGTGGTTATGATAGTCTGACATTATGCATTCCATCATTATGAAAGTGGTTATTGATATTGCATGTGATTATTCGACCAGTAGAATATCCATGTGAAGAAGTGAATGGCATTATCTCATTTTACTTTTGCCATATTATGTTGAAGTTCAAGTTTAAAAGGCTTTTGTTTTAGTTATACATTGCCTTAAATGTTAATGTTTATTTATGAAAGCTTCCGCTATATTTTTAACCTTACTGAGCATCCGAGATCACCCCTTTCAATGTTTTAATATTTTCCAGGATGTGAAGAAGTATTTTATGAATGACCTGCAGGGATAGTCCGAAGAGGATAGAAGTGTGTACTATGGAGACTATGTTATTATAGTTTTTCACTTTGTGATGTAATGTAACATTTATGAATGTATCTAGTGTTTCCAAGGCTACTAAACTAATCGGTCTTTCGAGACTTGATCTTTTGTGATCATGCCAATGTTACGAAGTAATGCACCGGCTCTGGGTAGCTGGGGTCGGGGCGTGACGTCACTTTTCTATATCATCGTGAGTTGGTTGAGATAGAAATCGTCCCTGATTGAAATGACGTGATCCAATGTTTTTTGGTGATTGACTACTACCCATATGGAATTGTTGGATTTAGGTGTCCAAAGGATTAATACTATAAAATCCATGGTTATATTTTACAAATTACACAATAGTTTGTAAAATGGTTGCATTATAACCTAAAACTACCATTGTTCCTCGTTTTTGTTCTCGAATATCTATAATTTAGATATAAATTCTAGATTCATTGTCTTCATGTTTTCCCACCCAAAATATTACATAAAATATTTATAAATATTTACAATTCTTGATTTAATAGAGAAGGATGGGGTATGTCAGAAATCCGAGAGTTCCGACTTTATTTCTATTTTGTATGGGTCATATATTTGGGTTCCTAACCTTATAACTCCATCTTTCGTAATGCTGATATTTGAAATATTCAAAACATTATTTTTTACTCCCTCATCACCCCTTTTGGGATTCCTTTATTCTCTCTAGCATTGATGATTGGAATGTTATTTGAGAAATTTATGATGAATAAACTTTTATTATTTCCATGTACATCATTATCATGACCGAGAAGATGGATACATTTCAATCCTTATCCTAAAAGTGTTGAGTGATCCTTTTTATTAAAGAAACTACAACTTTTTCATTCCCAAGAGAGTACTCGATTAAACAATCACAATCCTTACGTAGCTCTAACCACCTACATGGGATCATATTGAGATCCTTTTGTGTGAATATATACCTGAGGATTTTTTATCTATATATATTTGAAACCTCTCCCCATAGAGATAATACTGTCCAAATTTTAATGTGATGATTACTTTATCGAATTCAATATCATGGTTTGGGAAGATTTTCTGATGTTGATTCAATAAGGTTTTCCTTATGAATTTTCCATTCTTTCTTGTTTTGAAAATCACAAACACCTTATACTAAAGAAAATATATACTTTACTTCCATAAGGATAATTTTCTTCCATAAGAAAATCTACCATTACCTAGATTTTCTTATACGTAGAAATATTTTTCTTAAGTACAAAAACCAGATTCTTAACCAAAATTTCGGCGTCATATAATGTCATGATTTGGAGCATTCTGTTTCTAGGATCTGAATTCTGGATGTGAACTATTATGAAGTTCGACTCCGAACTCATAAGTAGTTCGACTCCAAACTCTTAAGTAGTTCGACTCCTAAATCTTAAGTATTTTGACTCCGAACTCTTAAGTAGTTCAACTCCAAACTCTTATGTAGTTCGACTATGAACTCTTATGAAGTTCGACTCCAAATTTTCACATGTTCGACTCCGAACTCTTATGAAGTTCAACTCCAAATTCTTATGACGTTCGACTCCGAACTCTTAAGTAGTTTGACTCCGAACTATTATTTAGTTTGACTCCAAACCCTTATGAAGTTTGACTCTGAAATTTTTCTAGTTAGACTCTGAACTCTGCAAGTTCAGATTCCGAACTCTAGTGAAACCTCACTTTGAATTTCCTTACAAATTCAGACTCCGGACATTTACAGATTTCAGGTTCTGAATTCCTATAAAACAAAATCCTAACATTTCTTAACATAGACTCCGAATTTCATTTTGGTTAGACTCCGAACTTTTAATTTGCTTACACTCCGAAATTTTTTATGGATTTTTCTTGCATATACTCCATTACAAAACGATGTCGTGTATTTAGTTATACATTGTTTGTTATTAAGTGATGTTGTATATTCTGTTAAGGTGATTTCTAGAGAGAGAAGCATTTCATGATCTGTGCGTACTGAACCTCTTGTTCAAATTTCTTCGTGTGACTCTGAATGTTGGTGATTACATTCAAGGGCTTCTAGGGATAGGAAGACAGAGGTGCCGACTTCCTTGAAGTTCGGGGGCTTCCTTGCCGAGGAAGGCAGAGGATCCAACTACCATGAAGTTTAGGGCGTGTGGGGATAGCAAGACAGAGACTCTGATCTTCGTATCGAGGGCTTACCCTGGTGTGGGTATGGAAGACTTGCTTAAAAGTATAAATCAAGGGACATTTATCCAAGGTTGTTGGATACCCTTCTCTTTGGGTTAAAAGAGTTATTGTTTGTAACTTGTAGTTGTACTACTTTTTTGTTTTTCTACTGCATATTGTATTGTAGGGAAAGTATAACATTCTTGTATTTCCTTACACTTGTACTCTGATTCATTTAGATTCTATATGCTTTACGGTAGAATCTCATATTGTAAACTTTAGTTATGATTAAATTTCTGGATCCATATATCCGGAACCTGTTATTCGGAATCACTTTCCTGATTCAAGCAATGTGTAAGAATTAGATGTTTGGAACTTCATTCCTTATTCCAATTTCCAATTGGAGTTAGAGGTATTGTTAATCTTCTTATTTTAACATTGTTAAACTTAGATCTTTCCTTTCCTAAGGAAAATTTTAAAGTATACAATTCACCCCCCTCTTGTATATTGAGCATCTACATCATTATTTCGATCCTACAATTAGTATCAGAGGAGGTCTCTGAAATACTTATACTCACATATTAGTTTTTCTTGCTCATTATTTTATTGTTCTTCGTTCATTATTAGAAAGTTTTTATTCAATCCATTTTGTCATTCCGAACTTTGTCATTCCGAACATTGTCATTCCGAATTATCATTCCGAATTTTCATTCCAAACATTGTGGTTACGAACTTTTTCTACTAACAGGTTTGGTTGACAAAGTTTTTTTAAGAATGTCTGGAATCAATGTTGGTTCAATTGACAATATAAACCCTACAAGACCACAAATCTTTGATGGTAATGACAATGAGTACTGGAGAGATCGAATGAAAACTTATGTTATCAACACTGGAGTTGATGATTTTGTTATTCTTACTAGTGATTATAAAATTCCTGATAAGGAAGTTAGAACTTTCACTAACCAGGAAAAGAAAGAGTATCAACTCAATTATAAGGTTTGCAATACTTTACTATGTTCAATGACTAGAAATATATACAACCAAATTTCTTCTAGTGAAGCAGCTAATTGTATCCGAAAGAAGTCAGAGGTTACACACTTTGGCACTTCTAAAGTGATTGAAACTAGGAGAGCTATGATTATAGGTGAATACCATGGATTCAATTTTCTTTATGGTGAACCAATTTTTAAAGTTCAACGGTGATTTATGACTATAGTGAACATTCTTCAGTCCATGGGAGATAAAGGTCTAGAAGATGAAGCTCTTGTAGATAAGATAATTGATATTATGCCCATTGAGTGGTAATCCAAAAGAATAGCTATTGATGAGAACAACAATTTTACTCAAATTTCGTTAGACGAGCTATTTGGAACTCCCCTCCAACATGAAACAAGAATGGAGAGAGATGCTGACAACATTTAGAAGAAGAATGGAAATGGTACTGTTTCTTTCACAACAATATCAAATCATATGAAAGCTAATACTCCTAAGAGAGTAACCAGATCCAAGTCTAATAAAGTTATTATCCAATCCAAATCTTGTGAGAGTGAAGTCCTTGAAAATGAGTTATAAAATCTTGCTCAATGGATAAACAAGATAGAAGGCTAGAAAAATTTCCAATCCAAGTATAAGAAAAAGGAAAGGAAAGATAGGAAATATGGAGAAGTTACTTGTTATGAATGCAAGAGAGCTAGACATATTAGACCATATTTACCATTACTCAAAAAGAAAGAAAGGAAAAAAGGCATTTTGAAAGGAATAGAAAGAAGTATTATAAAGCCAAAGGTAAGAATGTTCTGAAAGCTAATGACACTTGGAGTGCCGGTGTTGGTGACTCTTCATATGAATCTTTTGATTGTGAATCTTCAGGATACAAGAATCTTGGTCTTATAGCCAGATTACTTAATAACAATCATTGATTTATGGATAAGGTAAAAAATGATGAATCATTGACCAATGTTTCTTTAAATTATAATGATAGAGAATATTATAACTCTTCAGATGGAGAATCCTCTTCTAATGAAGAAAATACTTCACATACCTATGAAGAAGATTCTAGGTTCACTAAACTTATTGAGATTGAAAATTCTAAACTCAATAAAAAACAAGATAAGGAAAACACTAGGTAAACTATTATTACAAAAGAAATATTATATATTTTTAATGATCCTGATAGGAAAAATGATGATTTTATAAATATTTCAAAAAATCATGAGGAAGTATGTTTTGGGAAGAACAAACTCTCAAAAGAATTAGAAAAAGTAATTTTGAAGAAAAGTGTTTTCAATCGCAGCTTTAGTTCTAAATCTAATGATTTTGAAGATAAAAACGTGGTTATAAAACTCATATCTAAAATTTTTTCCTTAATGAAGTGTTTATCAAACATTACCCATGGTAATGAAAATTTTGATAAAATGTATTCACAAATAAGAACTTTAAGAAACAAATCCGGATTTGGTTATACCCATGCAAAACCAACTTTTAGTAACAACTACTTTGTTCCACAAAGTGCCCCATTTTCTACCAATAGTCAATGTGGTGGTCACTGGGAAAAGAAATGATCTTTAAACAAAACCCAATATTTAGGTTTTCATAAATCTTACTTTTCTAAGAAAGTGTGGGTGCCAAAAAAAATTTATCTGGAAATCTCGGATCCAAACAAGTTTGGATTCCAAAAGTATAATTCCTTTCATTATTTTAAAAACATAATGGAAGTACCAATAACAATACATAGTACATGGATAGTGGATGTTCCCAGCACATGACTGGTAACAAAAGCTATTTTGAAAAGATTATCAAAACGAAATGAGGAAAGGTATCTTTCAGAGATAATGCTCCGGGAGGAATTGTTTGTATAGGTAATATTGTTCTTCTTGGTAAAACTTTGATTTCAAATGTCTTAATTTTTAAGGGTCTTAAGAACAACCTCATTACCATAAGTAATTTATGTGATTAAGGGTACCTTCTAAATTTCAGGAATGATAAGTTCTTAATACACAATTCCATGGAAGAATTTATTCTCTCAAGCAATTGGAAAGATAATGTTTACACTTTGAACTTAAACGACCTTAGGAACCAAGAGCTACCTTGCCTAAGAGCAATGGAAGATAATTATTGGTTATGGAATAATAGATTAGGTCACTGTAACCTTAGAAACTTATGTAAACTTTCTAAGAAGAAACTAGTTAAGGATGTACCGGAGCTTAGATTTGATTCTTATAATGTTTGTGATCCTTGTCAATATGTCATGCAACATAAATCTTGTTTTAAATCAATCGGTGAATTCTCAACAACTGATGTATTATAGATGGTGCAAATGGATCTTTTTGGTCCAACACAAACTGGAAGTATTGGAGGCAAATACTACATGTTTGTTCTAGTTGATGATTACACTTTATTTACATGGGTTTATTTTCTAGTAAAGAAGTCTGATGGTTTTTATTATTTCAAAAATTATAGAGCCCAAGTTAAAAATAAGAAAAATCTTCCACTGAAAACTATTCATAGTGATCATGGAGGATAATTTCAAAATTCAGATTTTGAAACCTTTTGTAGTAGAAAAGGTATTACTCGCAACTTTTCAGCACCTAGAACTCCTCAAAAAAATGGTGTAGTTGAAAGAAGAAATATAATTATTCAAGGGATAACTAGAACCATGTTGAGTGAATATTATATAGCTAGAAATTTCTTGGCTGAAGCTATAAGTACTACTTGTTATACTATAAATCGAGTTTTGATTAGACCTTTTCGTAATAAAACTCATTATGAGTTATGGAATGGTAGAAAACCAATACTTTACTACTTCATGCTTATTGGTTGCAAAGCATTCATTCTGAATACTAAAGATAATTTACATAAATTCTCACAAAAATATGATGAAGGAATTTTCTTAGGCTACTCCACAACTTCAAAGACATATAGAGTTTTAAATAAAAATACTTGTACTATTGAAGAAACAGTGCATGTAAAATTTGACGAGTCTGATCCTTTTGTTTTTAAACCATCCCAACCTACATCCTCGGATGTGTTTTCAGAAACTGGTTTTCAACCTTTTATAGAAAATCATTTTGATAAGGAAAATGTTCAAGAAGATACTTCTGAAACATTTACTCCAGAAGACTTTCTACCCTATGTTGATGAACAGGTTTTACAAAACCCAAATCAGGTGTTTCTTAAGAATCATCCCAGTGATAGCATCATTGGTGATGTAAATCAACCTGTAAGGACTAGATGTTCCTTGAGAAATGAAGTAGAACATCTAGCATTTCTTCCCCAATTAGAACCAAAAAGCACTGATGATGCTTTAGGTGATGATGATTGGATCAAAGCCATGCAAGATGGACTAAATGAGTTTGAGAGGAATAAAGTTTGGACCTTAGTTGAAAGGCCTAAATAAACTTCTGTCATTGGAGTAAAATGGGTCTTTAGAAACAAGTGTGATGAAAATGGAGTCATAGTAAGAAATAAATCTAGACTAGTTACTAAATTCTATAATCAGCAAGAGGGAATAGACTATGAAGAAACCTATGCTCCAGTAGCTAGACTTGAATCTATTTGTATTCTACTTTCCTTTGCAGCATTCCTCAATTTTAATCTTTTTCAAATGGATGTGAAATGTGCTTTTCTTAATGGTTATGTTCAAGAGGATGTTTTTGTTGAACAACCTCCTTGCTTTGAAGATACAAAACATCCGGATCATGTTTTTAGACATAACAAAGCTTTGTATGGCCTTAAACAAGCCCCACGAGCTTGGTATGATAGATTTATAGGGTTTTTCTTCAAAATAACTATGTTAAGGGAAATTCAGATCCAAATCTCTTTATAAATAAAGATAAGAAAAATGTTTTGATTGTTCAAATTTATGTTGATGAAATCATATGTGGTTCAACTCAGTAATCTTTAACTGATTCTTTTGCAAGTCTAATGAAATCTGAGTTTGAAATGAGTATGAAGGGTAAGTTAACATTTTTCCTTGGTTTTCAAATTTCTCAAAGACCAGAAGGAAGATATATATCTCAACATAAGTATATAAATGATCTTCTCAAAAAGTATGGTTATGAAAACACTAATAGTATAATTACACCCACTGGTACCTCAAACTCCTTAGATCTTGATGAAGCTAGGAAACGAGTAAATCAAACATCTTTTATAGGTATGATAGGAAGCTTAATTTACGTAATAGCTAGTCAACCAGACTTAATGTTATTAGTATGCTTATTTGCAAGATATCAATCCAATCTTATGGAATCTCACTTAAAGGCGGTAAAAAGAATTTTTTGTTACCTAAAGGGAACCATGGATCTAGGATTATTTTATACTTCTGGAAATGTTTTTATTTTAAAGAGTTTTTCGGATGCTAACTTCGGTGGATGTAGAATGGATAGAAAGAGTACATCCAGAACTTTTCATTTCTTAGGAGATTCATTAGTTTCTTGGTCATGAAAGAAGCAACATTCTGTAGCACTTTCCACTGCTGAAGCTGAATATGTAGCAGCTAGAAGTTGTTGTGCTCAAGTGTTTTGGATGCAACACACACTCACAGACTATGGATTGAGTTTTACTAAGACTCAAATTTTGTGTGATAACACATGTTCCATTGCCCTCTGTAAGAACCATGCACATGAATCTCGTGAAAAACACATATATATTAGGCATCACATTCTTAGGGATCACACACTTAAAGGAGATATCATTCTTCAATTTATTAGAACGCAAGATCAACTTTCTGATATTTTCACATAATCATTACCCTCAAATAGATTTTAATATATTAAAAAAAATTTATGAATGATTACCGTAAGGTGATCATTCATCATTAACTTCATGTTGAACAATTATCCTAACAGTAACAAACTCCTTTTCATAGAGGGAGTACATTTGATTGTTAGTATAACTAAAATTTCCATAATCTGTTTTTTTCAAACATAGTTTAACTAAAATTTTTAAAATCTATTTTTTCATTGTTTGTACTATAATTTTCATAGTTATTTTTTCAAACTTTTCGGAACTGAAGTTTTTAGAATAGAAATTTATGAAAACTAAAATTTCTAGAATGGATATTTCTGGAACTGAAATTGTCAGGATTGGAATTCTCGGAATGAAAACTTTCTAAATGGAGATATTCGTAACGATATTTTCGTACTATAATTTTCATAATGATATTTTTGTACTGGAATTTTCGAAACGATATTTTCGTACTAGAATTTTCATAATGATATTTTTGTACTGGCACTTTTGTAATGAGTTTGTTTTTTAATTCTTTTCTTCAAGAAGAATATTACCAATTATGAACAATCTTTCTAGACAATCTGAAAGGTATTATTTCCTTACATAATTTTTTGTAATCATATTTTTCTTACCAGTATTTTCCTGAGTTTTAAAAAAATCCGATTCTAGTTTTTTATAAATCTGAATGTTTTCTTTAAAAAAACCACAAAAGATTAGAGTCAAGTTTTCCTTGCGGGATTGTTCTCAACCATCAGATCTTATCGAAAAGCTTTTCAACCATTAGATGGATTTTGGAAGACCAAATGTCACATCCATCGCCTATATAAAGGGGACCCCAAGACTCGTCCCACATCATTTTTTCAAGGCTTTCGCATCTCGAAGCCCTGCTTCTCTTCTTAAGACCGATTCCGATCTTTGCAAAGTCGTTCCAAATCCTTCAGGTCTCTCTGTTCCGAATTTCTGTTGAAGAAACATCTCAAGATATGTCAACTTCAAAGCCAATATCAAAGTGGTTAATCTTCAGGGAAAGGTTGGTGCATCCTGATTTCTATAAGTCTGATTCCCTTATTTCAATGAATATTAGACTGAATGGATGGGAGGTTTTTTGTGTAGAAAAGTTATATAAACAGGATCTGGTTTATACTGATTTGCTGATTGACTTCTACGAGTATGTTTCCTTCCAGATGGAAGATGGCAGAGAGTGGTTTTCATTCAAGTCTTATAGGAAGACTTATAGGCTATCTTACACTAAGGCAACGATCTTGGTTGGTTTATCCTACGAAGGAGATGCTGACTTCTTCTCACACAAACTTCCGGATAAGCAAGGATGTTTCAACAAGGAGAAGGCACTGAAGTGTCTTGAACATAAGGATGCTTCAACCATTAAGATTTCCCATCTCACTCCGATCAATAGAATTATTCAGATTTTGGTGCAAATATTTATAGTTCCATGAAGAGGTGACAGGGATAATTTGAAGTAAAGTGATATTTATATCTTATATTTCTAGGTAAATCTATAAAAGATAAATTTGATGAGGCATGTCTTGATTACAATTAAGAACATCAAAGAAGGGAATTTGAGAGCCCAAATAATCATGTTCGCTGCCTTACTATCTAAGCTAATAGTTCGATTCTTATAATCTTTCAAGGTTGCATGAAAATCAAAATTCTGGAATTGTAAGATTATGCTGGTAAGTGATGATACGTTGAAGAGGATGAAGATGAGGTTTTCTAGTGAATCCGGAGAATTATAACCTCTGTCTGTGGAAGAGGATGAGGTAGCTCAGAAAGATACACAGACTCCAGAACCATCGAAAAAGGCAAGAAAGAAGAGAAAGGTTAAGGAAGTGGTTGTTGATATTGAAAACCCCAAGGCTAAGGAATCTCAGTCTGCTCCCCCCAAAACAAAGAAGCAGAAAACATATACAGATGAAGTGGCAACAAAGTGGAGGGATGATAAAGAGAAGAGTAATGAAGGAGATCCACAGTTCGGATTGGACCCTGCAGAGGCTAAGGCATTAAATGAAAGATATGTGGAAGAGTTACAAAAGCAAGCAAAAGAAAAGAAGATGAAAAAGAAGTCATATGAAGGTAAAGTGGTGCAATCTTTAATGAAAGCTATAGAGTTAGCTTCGGAAATTTTTTCTATTCCGGAAACTTTCGGTGCTGAACCTTCTTTACCAGAAACTTCATCTAAGAACTATGCCACTCCGGAAAAATACAAGGGTAAAGTAGTAGTTGAAGAAGCTGAAAAAGAAGCTGCTGAAGATGTAGAGGAAGAGGTTGAAGAAGAAGAAGAGGGTAGTGAATATTTGGATACCCTAATCAAACAAGTGGAGGATTATAAAGATAAGGTAGAATTCCCAAAGTTAGTAACTATAGGAAAGATAGATGTGGAAGGATGTAAGAATAATGATAATCAACAATAAGAGGAAGAAGAATAAAATGTCTTGTATGACGAGGAATAATCCTATGAGAGGAATTTCTTTGAGTAAGGACAAGAAAAGGAGATACTAGATGAAGACCAGATTATTCATGTTTCTGTATCTAAGGAAGTATCTCCGGATGAAGAACCAATTCCAAAAGATGATAAGGGGAAGAAAGTTCTCACAGAGACACCTCTAAAAGATGTCATTAGGAAGAAAGAGGTTGGTGGTACGTCTTGAAGAAAGCTAGTGCAAGTTGAGGAAGTGCCATCTCCAAGAAAATTATCTGATTCAGAGTCATCAGCTCATGGTCATGATTTCTTGGTTGAATCTCTGAAGAAGTTGGTGGACACCATTCCGATTTTTCCTACTATAGATTCCAGATGCCAGATGCTGCAAAAATGTATGAATCAGAAATCAGATTCCTTATCCATGGTCATGGATAAGTGTATAAAGATTTAGGCCGACCATAAAAGTTATCTTATCAATTATGATGTGCATATAACGTCTTGATGAAAAATAACTCTGTGGACTAAGACAGTTGAAGAAGTCTTGACCGTCTTTGATAATTTTCAAAATGACATGAAAGAAGATTTTGATACAGAGGATAAAAAGTTTAAGAATCTTCAAGATGAGCTGATTACTGATATGCGTTCTAAGAGTCAACAAGTGAAGGAACTAAATGACAAGGCAAATTATCTGGCTCAAAATTTTATAAGTGATATAAATCTTCAGATCGAGCTTGAGAAAAGGCTCGTACAACATGTTGAATTTTTAAAGATGCAGAAAGAAGCTATCGAGGCTCAGGCAGAGGCTTTGAAAGCTCAAGAAGAAAAGACAAAATCCATGGAGAGTCAAGTCATGGAAGACCAAAGAGACCTAAAGAAGCTAAAAACTTTGTTAAAGAAGCTGATTTCAAAGGAAAAGGAAGACAAATAAACCCACTCCGATCTTTTTTTGTAGCTATCTTTCTTTGTAAAATTTTCCCAACTCTAATGAAATGTTATCTGGTTGGTCGTATGTTTTCATATAATAATGTTTCAGGTACCATATTTTCGTTTTCATTCCCTTCAATTCTTTTTAAAAATGAAAAAGGGGGAGAAGGAAAAATAACTACTCCTAAGGAGGAGAAAGAAAAATTTCTATCTAAAATATCCTCAAAGTAAGGGGGAGTTTCTCACTACGAATTTTTTCATTCCTACAACAATGAAAAATCCACTCTAGAAATTCAGAATACAATCCTTAGAGTTTAAATTCCTAAGGGGGAGTTAGTTGTATTCACTTTCATCCATAAACAATTGGAGATAAGTTTTAACTTCAATGTCCAATGAAATCTTTCAAAGACCTTATATTCTTTTTCGAAAGGATGTTTGTGCTTTCCCGAAAGGTGGAGATAGTTTAGTAAATAAGGTTTTCCTTATGAATTTTCCATTCCATCTTGTTTTGAAAATGACGAACACCTTATACTAAAGAAAATATATATTTTATCTCCATAGGAAAAATTATCTTACATAAGAAAATCTACCCTAACCTAGATTTTCTTATAGGTAACAATATTTTTCTTAAGTACAAAAACCGGATTCTTAACCAAAATCTGGAATCATATAATGTGAAGATTTGGAGCATTCTGTTTCTTGGATCCGAATTCTTTATGTGAACTATTAAGAAGTTCGACTTCAAACTCTTAAGTAGTTCGACTCCAAAATCTTAAGTAGTTCGACTATGAACACTTAAGTAGTTCGACTCCGAACTCTTCAGTAGTTCGACTCTGAACTCTTAAGTAGTTCCACTCCGATCTCTTAAGCAGTTCGACTCCGAACTCTTAAGTAGTTCGACTCCGAAATCTTATGAAGATCGACTCTGAATTTTCACGAGTTCGACTCCGAACTCTTACATAGTTTGACTCCGAATTCTTATGAAGTTTGACTCAAAAATCTTAAGTAGTTAGACTATGAACTCTTAAGTAGATTAACTCTGAAACCTTATGATGTCTGACTCCAAACTTTTTCTATTTCGACATTGAACTTTGCAAGTCTAGATTCTGAACTCTGGTGAAACAAGACTTCGAATTTCCTTACAAATTCAGTCTTCAGACTTCTACAGATTTCAGGTTCTGAATTCCTATAAAATAGAATCTGAACATTTCAAAACTTATATTCCGAATTTCATTTTGGTTAGAATTTAAACTTTTAATTTTCTTACACTCTGAAATTTTTTATGGCTTTTGCTGGCATATGGTCCATTAAAAAATGATGTCGTGCATTTAGTCATACATGGTTTGTTATTAAACGATGTTTTCTATTCTATGTCAAACTAACCATTGGTTGAGTTACACGTGTACAGGTCCCTCCGAATTTCAGGGAAAATATGACTATTGGAGGAGGGACTCGACCGTTGGAATTTTCCCTATAAATAGGAGCTCATTTTAAAGATCTCAACAATAAGTTAATCAATCTAGAGACCACACGCTGTTAAGGTGATTTCTAGAGAGAGAAACTTTTCATGCTCTGTGCGTACTGAACCGCTCGTTCAGATTGCTTCGTGTGACTCTGAATGTTGGTGATTACATTAGAGGGCATCTGGGGATAGGAAGACAGAGGTGCCGACTTCCTTGATGTTCGAGGGCTTCTTTGGTGAAGAAGATAGAGGTTCCAACTACCTTGAAGTTGAGGGCTTCTGGGGATATTAAGACAGAGACTCCGATCTTCGTATCGAGGGATTACCCTAGTGTGGGTAAGATAGACTTGCTTGAAAGTATAAATCAAGCGTCGTTTGTCCATGGTTGTTTGAAACCCTTCTCTTTTGGTTAAAACAGTTATTGTTTGTTACTTGTAGTTTTACAACTTGTTTGTTTTTCCGATGCATATTGTATTGTAAGGAAAGTATAACATTCTTGTATTTCCTTACACTTGTAATCTGATTCATTTAGATTCTATATGCTTTATGGTAGAATCTCATATTGTAAACTTTAGTTAAGTTTAAATTTCTGGATCCATATATCCGGAACCTGTTATTCGGGGTCACTTTCCCGATTCAAGAAATTGTGTAAGAATTATAAGTTTGTAAATTCATTACTTATTCCAATTTCCAATTGGAGTTAGAGGTGTTGTGAATCTTCTTAGTTTAACATTATTAAACTTAGATCTTTCCTTTCTTAAGGAAATTTTTAAAATTTACAATTCACCCCCTCTTGTATATTGAGAATCTACATCATTATTTCGATCCTATATCTAATAGATCATAAATTGGTGGGAGGCATATACTATCACATTTTCATATTTCAGGAGTACTAAACCCAATCCCTTTATATGTGCATCACTTTAGATCACAAATAATTCCCAACTAGTGGGTAATTATAAAGCATTTATGATTGTAATATTCTCATAATCCTTAAATATATCCTGACAATAATCTATCTATTCATGCAATATTCCATTTCATGTAGCTATGGAATGAAAATATTTATAAGTTTCTTAAAAATTGATGATATTAACTTTATAATCCATGATAACTATGGATTTATATCACAGGTTTTGGTTTGGGTCATATTTTGATTTCCCATGTTTTTAAGGGTCGAAATATATTCGTTTGGTCATGATAGGTTTCCCCATGATTAAAATATTCTCTAGCCAAGAGTCATATTTAAGGTACATTGCATACATATTTTATAAGTCCCTTGAAATAAACAATACTTAATATGGAGATAAATCAATAATTTAACATTAATTCAAAAAAAAGGATCTCTTCAGGTTTAGGTCTTTAGAGAATTATGTCATAACTTATAGATAACAGCTTGAATATTACAAGTAGAAACTTCAACTCACTATCCATTGTTTCATAAAACAAAAAATCTTTAAAAAGAAACTTGGTTCGTTTCACATTATAAACTTCATGGATTTTCCTCGATTCCATCCTTGACAAAATTATTTGTTTAAGTCCTATGAAAAATAATTCAAAACATGTGATCAGAATAAAAAGATCAGAAAGGGATACACATAGAAGGAAAAATGTTTGTATTGGGATTATATGAAAACTATGAATACTGTATCATAAATAAATACTTTTCACCTTTAATATTTAGTAAATATACTTCACATAATATAAGATCATTTCTTACCATTTTTGTAAGAAAAATATTACCATAAACGCAACACATGACATATAAAGGTAACTTGGGAAATGAATATACATGAAAGGAATAACCATTCAGTCGCCTTCCACACATATCACTAAATGGAATAGTCATATGACCAACCTCCGCACATATTACTAAATGAAATATCCACATTTCTAACATCCATACCATATTAATTGGAAGTTATAATGTAACGATCGATACTTTTTTTATCGCAGAACCACCCATCATTTGGTTTATCATGAAACCATTCGTCATTGGTTTATCACGTAATAGCTCTTCAAATGTCCAAGTACCATTATATAATAATAACACATAAAATATTGAAAATATCAATATTTCACTAAAAAAATCATTTACAATCAATATAAATAATATCAACATACTATAATACTCAATCTATCTAAAAAACCATTTTGAATACCAAAACAACCAAAAAGTGAATAAGGGATTTAATTTCCTTTTTAAAACATTTAGGCTTATAGAGGAAGCCAAATATCAAATTAAAAATACAATGACAGAGAGGTCGTTGTCATCATATATGTTTAAGACATTAATTTTTTCATTTAGTAAAATGCTTCGTATAAAAAATACTACCTTTGAATGAAATTAAATGTCAAATGGGTTTGATAAACACTGTATAAAATAAGGAAGTGTATATTATCAACATATGTCTCAATGAAAGGAGACTGAGACGAAGTCCCTTACCATGAGTCTAAATCATCACGTAAATTATTTATGGTTCATAATAACATACTTAGGTAAAATTATAATTTCTTGTGGCCCTTCATCATGTCTATCATTATTTTTATTTCACTTATTACCACTTTATAAATATCACATTATGATTTAAGTTAATATCGGTTGTTTTGTTGATATATGGTACATGAGTTGAAAATAAAAATGTTTAGATACAAATTGTACATATAGTCAAAATTAAATCATCTATAGAATGATATTAATTATTTAATTATAATATATATATATATATATAGTATATATGTATTTATAATAGTCCATAACATCTGGAGATATGAAATGAAATGTAGCATCCAAAGAGATGGTAGGATGTAGGTACGCATATACACTACATACATTTTTCAATCGTACCAAATAGAATAATAATAAAATGATATAAATGTATATTATAATACCATTATAATATTTTTTCTTGTATTTATCATATATTTAATAAAACCAGACATTATATGTTCCATGTATAGCATGAATGAGACATATCACTTTGCAGGGTGGTAGTCCACACTTCCTCAAACAAAGTTATCATATGTACACATCATAGAAAGAATAAATGTAAGTTGTAAATAAAAAATACAGAAGCAGACGAACAATATAAATATAATATATATCATATATATAGATGGTTTCATCATAATGGCCACCATGAGAGGTGGTAGGGTAAAATGAAACAATCATCATTTTTTGAGGCAACATTTTTTTTGTACACAGAAAAAGTATGTTCATATCCATTAGATGGGGGTGTGTGTAAGTGTAGTTATAATACTTCTCCTAAAAATATTCTAGTATAATGAGTATACTATTTTTTATGTAATCAAATTATAAGAAGATAATAGTGATTGGATAAAAAAATAAATGAAAAGAATGTGAGAGAAGAGGTTACCTCTTAATTGGGTAACTTCTTTTGATTTGAGCCAAAATAATTTCATGAATTGCATTATTCCCAAGGTAAGTATTATAAGAGGAATAAAGGGATTTTAAGAGATTATTTGAGTATAGTTTGGATGATCCAAGGGGATTTAGAGGTTAGAGTAAGGTGTATAAGTGGAGGCCCTTTATAAGAGTGAGGAGGGGCACTTGGAGATTGTTTTGAAATATTAATTTATTATAAATTAAATTTGGATAAAAAATGGTCCAAACTAATTTAATTGAATGATAACATGATTTCGGTTTGAATACCCTTTATCAAATAATTTTTAGACATGTTGTTAATTTTTTTTATAAATAAATTTTTGGTTTAGCCCTTATTTGACCCTTTTAAATCTTACCGTGATTTCATGTTATTTACAAACTGTGGGTTAATGTAATTACCATATCATGTGAAATGAGCCAAAAAAATTCATTTATGAATTATTTAGACATATCATAACCATTTTTATGAATTTTATATTTATAGGAATTTATTATCATTTAATAAACTATTTTATATTATAAGTTCTGAATTATGTGAATTCTGGACACTATTCATACCAGACTTTTTTACATTTTCATTGAAACAAGATTAATTTGAAGAAAAAGAATGAATTGAAATATAATATGTTAATATCATCAGGAAAATTCTACTAGGACACCTAAATTAGGAAATTAAATTTATTTTCACATTTCTAATATCATTTATGTGAATCCTTTATTAATAAAGTGATCACTGCATCGTCATTGTGTCAAAATTAAATTTTGTTTTTTAACAATCTAATTACTACATATATTTGATGAGATAAATTATATAACCCTGTATAAAAGTTTTTTTAGTAAAATATACAAGGTTATGTTATATGTATATTCACGTTAAATTAATTCTAGTAAAATGTCTGTTTCAAACCCATGTGGCTCCATGGGGTTGAGAAATAGACCCAAGCATGACAATGGTCAGACTTATCTCCTCAAATATGTTTTTTTTCATGTTTTAGGGTAGTTTTAACATTAGTATAATAATATTTTTTAATCCTACTTATGAAATTTTCCCTTGAACCATGGTAAATAAAATAATTTTTTGAAGCTCCTAATCATAATTTATAAAAATAAAAGAAATATAATTTCACAATTTAGAAATTATGATTCCAAAAATGGAATTCATTTTTTAAAATTCAAAGCGTAGAATTCAATGAAATTAATTTAAATTTAATTATTTTTTCCAAAACAAAAAATCTGGGTATTTTGAAGTAAAAACTATTAAAAGATAGACATGTGTTTATGTCTAATTTAAAAGTGAAATTACTTCCAATGAATATCATTAGATTAAATTATAATAAATTATTCCAATTAAACATTAAGAAAATTAAAAAAATAATATAATTGTATAAATAATTATATTAAAAGACATTTTTGAAATTAAATGTAGTATTTTCACCAATAGTATTAGTGTTTTATTTTATAAGAAAATACCAAAATTTCATCCAAAGTAAATATTTATGTTTTTATTTTAATGAATAAATTTAATCTATCAAATTGAACATATAAAAGTGACAAAAATATATTTAATAAGTGTTCACCATTAAAAGGCACTCAAACAGCCTTATAAAACTATTTTTGTATTGTATGGTTAAAATTAGATTCCTTCTCATTTTAACCCTCTAAAATTTATTTGGTAAATATAAAAAAAATTAAAAAAATCTATAATCGTATTGTAATTAGTTCTATTCATTACCTACAATATGACTTCTAGGTGTTATCTAACACTTCAAATAATAATAATATTATTGAATACTTTTTCAGTTTAACTCAATGATGTGTGTAATGTAATATCTCAAAGAAACCTATTATTGCATGTCGAGTAGCTATAAGATAATTGATGGTATTTATTCCCCCCTTTTGGAAATTTTTTCCCGTCCATTTTATTAACTTATTAAATAAGATATGGTATGTATTCTCACATCATTTTCAGATTCCCATGTTTCCTCTCCAACCATAAGGATTTTTCAAAAAACCTTTACATGAAGAATTACTTTATTCTACAACACTTTCTCTCTATGGTCAAGTAATTTGTACTGGATGTTCTTCATTAAAAAGATTCTCATCCAATTGAACAAACTATATAGTAAAAACATGAGATGGATTTGGCATATAATTTCTCAACATTGACAAATGAAAAACATTGTGTATCTAGGATAAACTTGGAGGTAAATCCACCCTGTAGGAAATTTCTACAATGTTATCTAGTATTTCATAGGGTATAATGAACTGCAGACTCAGCTCTCCCTTTATAATAAAATGAATCAAACGATTCCATGGAGAAACATTGAGAAATATATTATCATTTACCTCGAAAGAATGATCCTTCCTCTGGTTATCCGCATAACTTTTCTACCTTCTCTGAGTTGTCCTCATGTGATTCTGAATCAACTAAACTTTTTTTTCCATCACATCTACCAATTTTGGTCCCATAAACTTCCCTTCACCTACATCACCCCAAAATCTAGAGTTCGACACCTATTTCAATATAATGACTCAAATAGATCCTTTTTATATTGGAATGAAAAGTGTTATTATAAGAAAACTCAACTAAAGTATTATTATGATCCCTACTTCCATAGTAATTAATTGGACCAGCATGTATCATATCCTCCAATGTCTGAATTGTAAGTTATCACTTCCCATATGATTGAGGATAAAAATATGTACTAAAATTTAATTAGGTTCCCAATGACTTCTAAAGGCCTTTCCAAAAGATATATGTGATCCTGGGATCATGATTAAATACAATTGAGAGGGGAACTCCATGTAACCTAACTATCTATTAAATATACAATCAAGAAAGATGAACTATAGAAAGAGTACTCAAATTGGAATAGAATAAGGAGATTTAGTCAATTGATCAACAATAACCCAAACATCATTATTTCCAAGAGATTTTTTTTGTAACCCCAATATTAATTCCATCGAAACATTTTCCCATTTCAGATCTGGAATTAAAAAATACTGAATCATCCCTTTTGGTAACTTCCACTCTGCTTTAACGTGCAGAATGATCTAACACATCACAGAAACGTCTCTAAGATCTCTTTTAATTCCATCCAACCAGAAATACTATGGAAGGTCTACTTAAATCTTAGTAAAGTTAGGATGAACTAAAAATGGAGAACCATGAACGTCACATAAAAAATCTTTCTTCAACTGTGAATCAGAAGGCAAAAATAATCTCTTTCCAAAAATCAAAACATAGTCTTTATCGATATTAAATTATGGTAACTTCTCCATCTGAACCAATTATACCTTTTCCTACAACTCACTATCTTTTTATGTGGTTTATTAATTCTGTCTGGTAGAGATGATTTCATTACCACCTGAAGAAAAAAAGAGGAATTCCCTACACAAAAAAATTCTAATAGAAAATTCACCAAATCAGGAAACCAAATGATCTCATTCCAAATGTATCATGGTTAATGTATCATTACTATTTCGACTCAAAGTGCCAACCACTTATTTAAATATCTCTAATGTTAATGGAACATGGAATGATAATCCTTTATTAATTTTATCCATATACTATTTATAATCTTTAATTATTTATGAGTGAATATATACTTAAAACATTTGTGATATGCAAATATTTTAAGCATTACGCCATAAAAATGATGCCTTCAGATTTTTAATGCAAAAATAAACAGCTAATTACAAATCAGGTGTTGGGTAATTTAGATCATGATGATTCAACTAATGTGAAACATAAGAACTTATTTTATCATTATGTATTAGGACACAACCAAGTCCATTTAATGAATCATTACTATAGATAAAAATACACTATTTCTAGAATGCAAGGCCAAAACTTAATCATTTACCAATATTTTTTTAGATATTGAAAAACATAATCATATTATTTTTTATAGATTAAATTACTCAATTATGTGTTATCATCGTTAGTGGGCTAGATACCTACGAAAAGTTTTCAATAAACCTTTGGTAATAACATGAAAATCCATGAAAACTAAGAATCTCTTTGAAATTGGTAGGTTATGTACACACTTGAAAAACTTTTGTTTTATAAGGGTAAACATTTATTCCATATTTAGAAACAATACAACCAAGGAAAGAGATTTGTTACAACCAAAACTCACACTTACAGAATTTCCCATACATTTTATTTTCTATTAAGGTTTTCAAGACAAATTGTAAATGAATTTCATGCCCATATTCTACATTAGAATATAAATAAAATATAATCAATAAAAACAACCATAATTTACCACCTTAGTCAATTGAGACATTATAATCAAATACTATTCATTTCTAATTCTGACTATCTAATGGTAGTGATTTTAACGGTCATTTCCCTCTGTATTCCCTCCCTGCACAGCTACCCTATTTCCTCTGTATAAAACCATTATGAACTAACGTATATTAGATGAATAATTGTGGTAATATTAAAATTATTTAGTATTTCAATTTGAACATAAATTTAATTTATTCTATAGATATAATATTAACAATATTCTTACTCCTAATGTTATCTAAAATAAACTCTGATACAAACTATAAGGCCCAAACTTAAACATTACTTAATCTTGTGATAATTTAATAATTTGACATTAATTCACATTTAGGATCTTTTAGGATTAGATAATTACAGTATTAGGTAATAACATATAAATAACATCATTAATATTATAAGTAGACAAAACTACTCACTATCCATTTTATCATAAAATAAAAAATCTATAAAAATGAACATATTCCATTACATGTTTTAAACAGTATGACTTTTTTGTGATCACATCTATGATTATATTCTTTTCTAAGTAATATGAAAACCATTTCAAAACATGGGATGAGCCTACAAAGCTCAATAAGGGATAAATAATGAAGGCAAACTGTTAGACTTGATATAACATGAAAACCGTGAATACATTATCATAAATTAAAACGTTTTTCCCTTAATAAGTATTAAATATACTTCACTAGATATAAGATCATTGATTACCTTTTTTGTAACCAAAATATTATCATAAACATATATAAAGTATCATATACAATCAAAGTTTACTTGAGACATAAACATACAAGACTATAATAATCATATGGTTGACATCTATAGGTATTATGAAATGGAATAGCCATACGGATGAATTCCACACATATCACTGAATGGAATAGCCATATGGTCATCTTCCAAACCCAATTAATTGAACGTTATATTATAAAAACCCATACTTGGTTTATGAGAGAACCTCCTGTCATTTGGTTTATTAGACAACCACTCATCACAATTTTATCACATAACCACCTGCCAAATGTCCAGGTACCATTATATAATCATAACAGATAAAATATTTAAAATATCAACATTTCAATAAAAAAAATTATTTTAAATCAAAATAAATCATTTCACGATACTGAAATACTCAATCCATTTAAAAACCATTTTCAATACCAAAACAACAAAAAAGGTAATAAAGAATTTTTTTCCTTTCGAAAACATTAAGGCTTACATATGAATCCATCTATCAAAATACTATTATGGAAGTGGAGATTTCATTGTTTCCGCATATGATAAAATTATTCATTTTTTCATTTTGTAAAATGCTTCGTTGAAAAAATATTCCATTTGAATGAAATTAAAAGTCAAAGGGGTTTATTATACACCGTATAAATTTTGAGATGTATATTATCAACATATTCCTCAATGAAAGGAGATTGGTATGAAGTCCTTTACCTTGAGTCCAACTCATCACATACAATCGTTATGTTCTAGAAAAATAAACATAGGTTAATTTATACATGATTAAGAACCTATTTCAAGATTATAATACCTTTTATTTCAATTTTTACTATGTTATAAATATTTCATAATTATATAAGTTTATATCTATTATTTTGTCTCTATTTAGTACTTGAGATGGTTCCTCTGAAATCATGTGATGATATACATAAGATCTTGTGAAAACCTTGTGTATTTAATAGTGAGGAAAGGGTAGGTTAATTTCATTCTCAAATAATTTTTAGTGAATATGATTTGGAGTTTGTGTGGGTCTATATAGAGGAATAGTGGATAATTTTTTTATTAATTTCTAAGTATAGGATTCTCTCTCTACATGATAGAGTAATCAAAAGAAATAACCATCCAAATATTTTTTTTCATTTTTCTCCAAAATATGTGTTATTTTAATTAGTTTACAGGTTTAACATGATTTAATTAAAATAATAACCCAACAGATGTAAACGTGAGTGAAATTTATAACAAATGTATTCTAAAACCTTAAAATAAAATATATATTTTGGAGGATCCAATAATGATTTTTATAATAAATGACATAACCATGAAAAATATTATTTTGAAGGTAAAAAAAATTATGTTCATGTCTAAAATTTATAGTATTTATTAGATCACTATTGGTCTTTTATGATGCAATACTACATATCATATAACTATTCTTTAATTTTTTTCCCAAAAATACGACTATCTATGAAAATTATGAAAATTTCACCATTGGATAATTTAGAAATTATGGATCTAGAAATCATATTCATTTTATAAAAAAAATTCTATAAAAATTATAATTTATAATTATTAATAAAAAACTATTTTATTTAAAAAAACTATTTTTTACAAAAACAGTTTTTTTGGCCCATATAAAAATTACATTTCCAATAATAAATTAAATTTACATTCATATTTACAATGTATTATTTAATAAAAATAATTTATTAAAATATCATTTAATGAAACAATTATTAAATTCATATGAATAATGTCTTAATCAAAACTATATACCTCTCAAAAAATTATTTTCTATTTCATCGTATCAAAATCTAAATGGTTATCAAACTAGTTATTAAATCATTGAAATGTTAATATTAAAAAGGTTCAAATATAATAGTTTCTTTATAAAAATAAAATATAAATATTCATACTACAAGGTTCTAGATACAAAACCCTTTATTACACTAACAATGTCTACAAGGGTATGGTTCTCAATGATGATATTTTATTCGCATGGTTTGGCATGCATGGTTCTAGATGTGATCTCCATGAGCTTGATGTTCACCCATAAATGGTTTCAATCATGATTGTGATATTGAATCCCTTATTAGGGTTAGTTAATTTAAATTCTAGTGATGTTATCTCACTTAGAATCTATGATAAATGGGCTTTATATGGTATGATTAAACTACTTATGGTCATTATTTCTTTTATATGTGTCAATTAAAATGAATCATAATCATTAATATATAATCACTATAATGGTCACTATAAAATAACATTATTATCAAGAAATATTAAACATAATGGTATTTTAAAACATAAAAGTTCATAACATTCCAAGGTATTTTTGGTGATTTCAATAACTAGATTACTTAATAATATATTTATTCAAATCATGGAATTACATTTGTAAATGTTTGTGTTTTACTGACTAGAATAAACAAATAATTGAAAATATAATGGCTCATATTTCAAAAACTTTCCCAAAGTTATTTTGTGAGGTTTTTGAGCACAAGGATTTGATATGTTTTATGAATTAAGAGCAAGATCATATTGATAAACAAAACCTATAATCTTGTTCTTAGATTATCAGTAAATAATTTAATAGGAACTAAAATGGAGTTTAGAAATGAAATTATTGAACATTGATAGATCTAGAGTAATAAGGATAGATTATTATATAAGGTTTATTCAAAATTTGAGGGAATAGATTTTTAGGAAATACTTTCACTCATGAAAATCCATGATATTATCAGAATGTTTCTTAGAATTGGATATCATAGAAAATATAATTTTTTTAAGGTGTGTATAAAATCGAATATCTAGAATAGTGATATTTAATTATAATTTTACATTAATAAATCTTATTTTTATACTCTTGATAATCATGGAAGCAATTTATTCATGATGAAGAATGTGTTTTATGGGTTGAAATAGGATCATATAGGCTGGTATTATAAACTGGATAATATCTTGATGGAACTAAACTATTCAAAAATAAAGGATAACATGATCATATATATGAAAGAGTCAAATATAGGTTCTATAAAATTATTTTTTTATGTTGTTGAAATAATCCTTTTAGGTGGTAGGGATTATACATGTGAATTATTTTCTAATCAAATGAATAATTATTTTCAAATATAAATTCTTAGATAGTTGAATTTAAACTGTTGAAAAAATTAATCAAAAGGAATTCTGTATATTTATATGAAAAATATACAATGGAATTGTTAATGATATTTTCCATATATGATTATAATGGGGATCCCACAGCTATCATAATAGGTGAAAATATAATTAGAGATGAGTTGCGAAAGTACTTTAATTATAAATATTTAAATCAGTAAATCGATATCTGGTATCATCTTATTAAATAAATACTTGATACTATATATGTAATAACGTAGTGTGATAAATATGACTTCCATTTGAAATAATCACAAATTTTTTCATTTAATATATTATTCAATTATTAAAAAGGAACATCAAATTATTGTTTTGTGTATAAAAGAAGCGGAGAATTGAACTTAATGGGATTCATTGATGCTGATTGCGTAAGAGATTTCAATGATCATAACTAAAAATTATGAGGAATCATCTTTTAATGAGAGTGTATTATAAGTTGGAATAGTAAGAATTAAAATTATATAACATTATGTACATGTGAAGCCTATTATGTTGTTGCTAATAATTACAACGATCAAATGATATGGATGATTGTTCAATTGGATGATATGATGATGAATATTAAGGATCGTTAAAAAATTTATATGATAATAATAGTGTAATAATTCACTCAAATAACATAATAAAACATTATACATCAAAAAAATTTATATAAATAATATTTCATCAAGGGGAGAGTTAAAAATTGATACATGATGTTACATTACATTTCCACAAAATATCAAATGTCTAAGTGTTCAATAAATTTAATCCAAGTGAAAGAATCAATTTTTTTAGTCTTCCAATATCATATAGAGAGTGTTGGAAATACCCCATTATGGTTTGGATTATATTATTAAGGGGAGATAATAATAAAAAATTAGTTTCTTATGTCATGTGAATCTAGAATTATGGTTATTATGAAAAGGATAAGTAGTTGAAATGATTTTATGGGAAAGAATCTATGTCACTTTGAAAAAGATTATTATTACCATGAGTTGAATTTATATAAACAATATTACCTTATATTGATTTTTGGTTGTATGACATTTATCTTTAATAAGAGATGTGATTAATTACTCATAATGAATAATTTTCTTGATACATGGTGTTGAAAATAAATGAAAATGGGGAAATTAATCAATAAAACGAATTATTGATGTTTTTTAATTTTTTCCCACCTTAACTATGAGGATTATAGATTTTTTTCTCGTAAATACCAAGATATTTGAAAGAGTTGTTTGGTTTTTTATTATTGGTATAATATGTTGGAATAGAACCCCACTATGTGGGAGATCTAGATCATAGAGCTCACATGGTGGAATATAATACCTATTATAGGTTCATGCAAAGGAAAGTGGGTTTGCTCATGTAGGTGAATGTTGGAGATATAGAACAAATCATAGGGAGAAAAAACAAAGTGATGGTAGATGTCCTGACATATCCCAATGGGGACCATGTTGTGACTCCCCTAGGTAGCCTCCAATTGGCTTATGGATGGAAACTACTACCGAGTTGTCATATAAATAACATAGGATACCTTAGTTTATGGTACTGATACACACACAAACACCTCCAAGACCAAAAAGTTATGAAATTTATAACATATGATAAATCATGCATGTATATATATAAATACAAAAACTATAGTTTTATAACATGTGATGGAATGTAAATTGATCCAAATTAAACCCTACCACAATGATTCTGGCAGCATGTCCAACCAGAATGTAAAGATGGGGAATGTTTTCCAGATAACCTTAGGAAAAAAACATGGTATGTTCAGATCAAAAGGTGCGGTCTTGTCCAAGCCTCTTTAGGACTCTATCAAAGGTTGAATAATCTATATAAGACTACAGATGTGTGGGGGAAAACCCATGTAGTGTTGATTATAAAAATAACCAATTAAGAAACATAAAAAATGAATATAAAAAAGAATAATAGTCATATTTAAAAAGTTATAAGTCTACAACAATTATAATATGAATATTTAGATATAATTAATGAAGAAACACAATGTCAAGGTAATTTGATAATCATAATATCAGCCTCAGAATCTTGCTCATAGGTTCCACAAAGCACTCATCCAAGATAACACACTCCATGTGTCAGATATAAATAATGGCATTTGTTTGAGATGTACTATTCATCGGTTCCCACCAGAATAATTATATGCTAGAAGTTTGAAGATAATGATACCCATATGAGAATCACATACAAGGGCATGGTCTATACCATCTAATCAATATGGAATAACTCTCTAAGTATAGGATCGATGCCCACATAATGTTCATAATGAATATACCAATAACTCCACCTAGGGAAATAATATGATAGAGGATATCACTTTAGGCCACACAGAATGATTCCATCCTCTTTATACTAGAATTAATACTAACTGAATCACTATACTTTTTGTAGGATGTGATTCTATAATAGCACCAATGTAATGTTTTTAGTGAGTTATCCTTAGTAAGAAATTTTTACAATACATATGATAAGGGATTCAAGACAAATTTTTAGGAGTAAATGATTTTTATTAGCTGTACATGATGTGTCCCTTAGAAAAAATTAGTTACCATGTAAATGGATCTTACATATGTTCATGTCAAAGTACACAACCTTCCAGTTCCCATGTACTTATGATCATTTCCTAGTACTTGGATATACCCATGTACACTAAGCATGGTCACATTCAAATGGTAGTACACGATGTGTCTACACCCATGTACTCCAAGCTATGTCGTTGTATACTCTAAGGTACATGATGATATTTCAATTTCATTTTATACAGTGGGTGAGATTTAACATAATTCGGATACCCAAGCCACCAAAATAGGGTCCCACAGGCTATTTGATTCGTAAATACATGTAACGTGTTTTAGGATTTTCTAAAATCCTCCCATTCTTTCATAGAGTTTTATGCTCCATGCACACCAAATTTGGACATGAGGCACCCCAAAGAGGGTCGATATGGTCTGGTCGACCCTTACAGCTACATGTATCTAGAATTTTTGAATCTATTTCATTCAAGATACCTATGATATTGGACAATTCTAATTTTACTTCTATAACAACAACCAATGATCTCATATATGAACCTATTCATCACACAACCCATCGTAGATTGATCTCAACATTGTTCCAATCTCAAATTTGGGATGTCTAATAATTTTTGTAACACCCCAAGATTTTAGGAAAAATATTCTTTTAAATTTCATTGTGTATTATGTTGTACGCTACACCAAAATTATCTTGCACTATACGCAACACCGTATTAGCTTGTATTATATGCAAACACTCTTCTCTGCTTATGTTTTACACAATTTCAAGTTATTTCGAATAAAATTCATTTTTACACAACCCCAAGTATTGATTTTGATCAAATTATAAATGAAATCCATTTTGATTATGTTATACTCAACACCAATGGAAGAATTCACTACAGGAAACCTTGACATGGATAGCATTACACACAGTGGCGACCTTCCTCGATAGTGTATGTTGTACGCAATACCGTGTTTCACTAAACAGATATATATTATAATATTATTATGAACTAGCCATTATGAATAGTATTAACTACATTTTTAATTTTATATATTATAATTTATCTAAAAAAATTTCTAGATAATGTTATGAGAAAAAAATAAATTTTCCAGTTAAAATAAGTATTTTTAAAAAAAATGCAGTTTTGCCACCTTTTAATGGGGAACATATTTTAAATCTAGTTTTTGAAATGTTTATAAGTTCAATTTGAAAAAATTAAAATTCTTCTTTGGAATAAAGATATAAAAAGTTACTTTGGATAAATTTTTGATATTTTTCTGTTAAGTTTTGTATTTTGATGAATAGTAGAAATATGCTAAATTTTAAATTTAAAGAAACTTTTTTCACCAAGATAATTTTTAGGATTAAATTATAATATTGAATTCTTTTAAATTATAAATAGAATAAACTTTTACCATTTAATATAATTTAAGTCATTATCATTAATTTTACACTGAATTCATAGGTAAAATGATTTCAATCTTTTGCAATGTTTTTACATTTAAAACCCATTTTCTCAACCGTGGGATTAATTTTAAATTTAATACTGCCACTTCTCTGTATTGAATTTGGAAAAATGGATTCCATATTTGGAATTATTAGGTCCAAATTATGCTAATACGATACTTTTTATTTTTAGACATTATGAATAGTAACTATGGTAAATTTTATTTACTACTGTTAAAGGTAAATAAGGTAATTAACGGGAAAAATAAGAATATAAAATTACCCTAACACCTGCCAAAAATTATATTGGATGAATAAAAGTCAACCCATATCACCTATGTGTCAGAATAAATTCATTTTATGGACTTTTGAACTTGGAAAGGATGTAATTATTATTAAAACCAAGGAAAGTGACAACATGTCACTCTATTATATCTTATAAGTGTAATAATTTTAATTTAGTGATAAACATCATACCACTTCAAACATAAAGAGTCACAATAAATCTAATAAAATTATCTACATCTTGTGAATTTATTTATAATTTTTAATGATTGAATAGTTATCATTAATGGTGACACAATAGTGATGTAGAAATTGTTCTATTGATTAAAATATCAAACAAATTTTTTTAAAAATATATAAATATATATTATATAAACAAATTAATGTTCTAAATGATTTTTTTGTTTAATGTGACAAGTTAGGAATCTATTAAATATTTTGTTTCGAATATATCTTCTTTTTTGAGTTTATTTAAATTCCAATAATTGAATAGTTTCAAAATTGACACTATTGATATTTTATAAAAATACCATCTTATTAAACTTTTTAAAAATCCCAAAAATATTTAGAAATTACAAATATAAAATTATATGGTCTATAATGTAATAATTTATCTAATTATGAAAAATTCAGTACACATAAGTAAGTATTTATAACAATTTAAAAATTAGAATATTATTACCGCAAATACAATTAAAGAGATTAAATAAGGATAAATCAAAATGATAAGGTTTATAATAAAATAAAAACATGTCTAAATTGGATTGTTTGATGAGATTACAACCCTATATTACCTCATATCCAAATTTGAGTCACTTTGGATGTTTTTATGTGGGGTTTGAGTTTATTATAAATTAATATTTTGGAGGTTTCCAAAAGTACCCCTCTCCTCTCTTATAAAAGGGCACATACTCCCTCTCTTCTACACAACATTTTGAGCCCTAAAGCTCGGCCAAACCCTGTCCATTTCTCTTCTCCACTTCCATAGATACATACTAGAGGTCTTGGTCTTCTAATAAGTCCACCTTTAGTAACCTAAGAGGAGATTTAGAAGAGGTGCGTTGAAGAAGAGGTAATATCCATACCGATTCTTTCAAATTTATTTCTTCTTTTACATCCTCTTATTTAATTGTTTAAATATAATGTAATAAATCACTATCACTCATATAATGATATGTTACTATAAATATGAAACAACCCTATTTCACCTTCTATCAATCCTATGGAAATCGAAATCACCACACGTTCGTACTTGGAAGGGTGTAATAGTGGAAATAATAACTATATATGATTATTATAACATGATAATAATTTTGAGATATTATATAATCCACTCCAATACCATTAAAAGATTATGGGAATGATATTGTCTCTCGTGCGTACGTACGGATTACGGTCTCTGCGATGCGATGAGATTCATTCTCCATGGTGACCATTAAAGAATGATTATAATGTATATATAATAAATAATCCTGAAAGATATGACATAATAATGATATTATATTTTTTACATATATTTTTCATTTACTTAATTCCATTCAATTCAATATGGAAATAAAAACAGCATTCATGCGTACATACGACCTTCCGTCTCCATGAACGGTGTATTTCATTCCATTTATCAATCTATCATATATATTTATATGCTGAATATATATTATATATAAATAATATTTTAAATTACAAAATTATGTAAATCTTTATATACGTAATAATATCAAGAACAAAAGGTCCAAACACGTACGATAAATGAAACGATTTTACCCAAAAAACTGCTTTAACATGGAATTGATAAAAGAACGGGTAATATAAAGTCATAAGTGAATCATATATGATATCATAAATATTATTATGGTTCTTTTACAAGTTAATAATATGTTTAAACCCACTATAATGGAGTTTTGGACAAATACAGAAGAAATTGGACCTAGGGTAATGGATAATTATTCCAATCTCGTTCTTATCCGAGATTGTTTACTCTTAAGTATTTTTTGGAGTTATATTTATCATCTATTTACATGTTTTCTAAAAATGTTTTCATGTATCATTAATGTCCGTTTTACCAATTTTTGACTTTCACTACATGGTATGTAAGATATATTTCTTTTGTTTACCATAGGAGACACTTTTTGACTTTCCCGTTAAAAGTACGAGTAGAATGTTTTTTTATCTTATATGGCATGAATGGATTTTTATTGTTTCGTGACGCCTTATTTTCATGATTATTAATAAGAAAGATTCCATGATTATTATTAAAAAAATTCCTTTCTTTAAAATTATTTTTTATTTTGATAAAAGAAAATGATTTTGAGGAAGAATAGATATTTTCCCCAAAAATTCATTTAAAGTGTTTTATCAAAACTATTTTTCATCTAAGATGACATTATTTAGTATGTTTATGTTTCAATTATAATGTATCTTTTATTTAGATGGTTTGATTTTTCTTATGATGAAATGATATACATTTGTTTTATATCTATTATGTTATGATGGGATGATGTTTATGAAACCCATTTTATTCTTTGGCTTATGATGAATGATTTATGTTTATATCAGGGCCCACAAAAGAATGATTTTATGATGAGATGTGTGGGACATATATCTCCCTCCAATTCATTGGGTAAAAATTTATATCTCATGACATTGACATGGATGGAACAGTAAGTGAATCTGGTTCAGTAATACAGGGATGGAACAAAAAATAAACCCGGTTCAGTAATAGAATTTTTCCACTATAAAGGTCTTGGAAACAATGCCTTGGATACTATTGAAATCATAGCATGTGCATAATGGATTCCACAATTACATGTTTTATTCCCATGCTATTTTATCATGATTAGTGTTCCTTTATGATCTATTCCTTACGTACTACCGAGATCTATTTCACAACTCAATATGTTGATGTTTAAACATTATGTTCACGTTTTTAAGTTCAAATATATATGGTTTTTTTCTCCATTCTTACCCATACTGAATATTTGAACTCACCATTTTAATATTTTCTTTTTCCCAGTATATAAATAAAGGTTTTAGGTAAGAAGAAAAAAAGGGATGATATTTATGGGAGATGTTAAAGATCTTTCACCATGATTAGAAGATTATGTTCTGAGTTTTCAAAGACACTAAACTATTACTGTCCTTGGGTGTCTGTTTTGTTTTTTGAATTAAGTATTCTACAAAAGTAATGTAATGTCTATGTATGTCAAGCTTTAGGTCTCTACAGTTGGTATCAGAGGAATGGGTAGTTATCCTTGGGAAACTAGGATGCGAAAACTTTAGTGAGATCCCTAGAGATATTTCTACGGTATGTCTAGGGGTGTCCCTAAGGTTAAGTATAAGTATAAGTTACAATACTAGAATTATGATAACAATCATGAATAACCTAGGATTAAACCTAAGATGTTAGAGATTGAATGTAATACCCTTGATTATGTTGTTTTCCAAGTATGATTTTTTCCTCTCACACTATTTCTTTTTTGGGTTCTTGAAAGTGGCTGGAAACATGAAGATTCACGATAATGGAGGATATGATGGACAATGGAATGATATTATTCATGGGAAACCAAATGAAACTGGGTTTGGAATTCGAAACACCGTTATTATACCGAATCAGAAATATTTTAATATGGTCAATAATATCAACATTGGTATGTTTCATGACTCATCTAATAAGATAAAGAGGGAGTTTCATGATGACCATAGAGGAAAGAAAGTTCAATTTCCCTCATGTAAATCATGTGGGAAGAGGCATCAGGGAGAATGTTTCAATGGAACTGGAAGATTCTTTGGGTCTGGAAAATAAGGACAAAATCCAGTAATTGCAAAGGAAAAGGTTCAGTTAACACCATGGACAAGGATAATAGTATTTCTAAGACATAAAAATTGGTTAAATGTTTTAAATGTGGAATGTATGGGCATTATTCAATCCAATACCCTAAGGGAAAATCTCATGAAGAAAATCGGCATAGTCATATGAGTAGTATTTATGTTGATAATGATGAAGAGACTACAAATGATATATGAGATGAAAGAAGTGTTGAGAAATAAAATGATGAAGCTCGGTCAATGGTTTAAGAAAGTAGTGGAATGATTGTATGTTTATAAAGAGTTATGTTGTCTAGATAATTTAATGGTACTATGGAATAATGAAACATCTAAGGATTATTACATTATTTTTTTCCTAAATTATTTGAAATTATATGTTGAATGGATCCGGTAACCATGAAATGTTATTCATATATTTTTAGAAAGTATTTGATATGTGCATAATCAATGGATACAAAGAAAATAATATGTTTGATAGTATTAATGAGCTCATGACAGATATAAGGACAAACAGACATTGTGGTTTGAGTATAAAGAAATTTTTGGATTTTGGTATGTGGAAATAATTAACTTTTGATAGAATTCATGTTTTCACATAGGTTCTATGGTAATTCATGTTTCAAGAGAATACATGATTAAGGTATTCACATTTCTGGAATGTGACCAACAATATATATTTTATGATATATGGGAGATAAATGATGGTATTTATATGCTTGGTAGATGACCTCTCTTGTAATCTTCTTCATTATACAATGAGATTGGAAAGAAGCATTTTGGATAAGCCTAAAGATTGGAATGGATTAATTTGGACATCAGATATTATTGTTTAAGGAAATATCTTTTTGATAATATTTCTGAAATGTTATAATAGTATAGTTTTAGAAAAAGGACAACCCATAGGATGGGTGAAAACCCATTGCATCAGACAAGTCTGTGGGAATATAACCCACAACCGAAGTGTGAAAATACTTTATTGCCTACCACTGGCCTATAGGAAGACTTTAGTTTGTATGAATTTGTTTTATTTTATTAAGCGGTATGATAGTTGAAGTATAAGTCAATTTTTGGAACCATATAAAACTAACCTCACCATATATGGACTTATGTATATTTAATAATTTGTGCTAACCTTTTTGTGATTAAGACAGATGGAATAACCTATCATTTTATCGCATAATCTGCTAACACTTCACGGAAGACAAATTCAACTTCATTTCATGAAGAGATGAAGTGGAATTTTTTCGAGGCCCGAACAATAGTGAGATTGTACCAAAATCAAGTATGTATTTATTTTTATAAAAACATTATTCAAAATTAATGAAATGATCTTGAAACCCATAAATGTTTTCTTAGTTCCCTCATATCTAATGATTCAGATGGTACCTTCGATCATCACAAATTTATGGCTTTGTGATCGTTGAATTTTTTATAGTAATGTTCTCTACCACTCTCCATCAGAACTGGATGGTTAGATTTTTCTTCCATATCCATATTTTCACCTATTTTCTCCTATGTGGAAACCCAGTGCTAAGTTAATTTGGGAGACCGTTATGTTTCTAACTTTCCTTTTTTAAAATTGGGTCTGACTATTCATTTTTACAATGTGGGTTTTTATGATGGAAATGTTCACGTAGTAAATGATTTATAACACCAACATATTTCGACGGTGAAATTCATTTTAAGGGGAGTAGAATGTAACACCCTAAGATTTTATGATAAATATTATTTTTAATTTCATTGATATCTTGTGTTGAATGCTAAACCAAAATAATCGTGTGCTATACCCAACACCGTATTAGCTTTTATTATATGAAAAAACTATTCTTGGCCTGTGTTGAACACAATTTCAAGTTCTATTGAATAAAATTTATTTTTACACAGCACCAGGTAAAGATTTTGATCAATGTATAAATGAAATATATTTTTATTATGTAATGCGCAACACCAAAGGAAGCAAGCACTACACGCAACCATGACTCGTCTTGCATTACACGCAATAGTGACCTTCCTCGATAGTGTGTGTTGTACGCAATACTGTGTTTCACTAAACAATGATATATTATAACATTATTATGGAAAAGCTGTTATGAATAGTATTAACAGGATTTTGAATTTTATAACATTATAATTCATCTTACACATTTTCTAGATCATGTTATGAGAAAAAAATAAATTTTTCAGGAAAAATAAGTATTTTTTTAAAAAAAATGCAGTTTTTCCATATTTTGATGGTGTACCCATTTTAAATCTAGTTTTGACCTGTTTATAAGTTCAATTTGGAAAAATAAAATTCTCCTTTGGAACTAGGATATAAAAATTTAATTTGGATAATTTTTTTACATGTTTCTGAAACATCTATTATTTTGATGAATAGAAAAAATACGCTAAATTTTAAATTAAAAACAACTTCTTTCATCAAGATAATTTATATGGTTAAATTATAATATTGAATGGTTTTAAATTATAAATAGAATATAATTTTCATGTTTAATATAATTTAAGTCATCATCATTAATATTACACTGAATTAATAGGTAAAAACATTTCAATATTTTGCAACTTTTTAACTTTTAAAACCCGTTTTCTCAACAGTAGTATTAATTTTAAATTAAATACTGCCACTTTATGGTTTTTAATTTGTAATAATGGATTCCATATTTGGAATAATTATGTCAAAATTTTTCTAATAGGATACTTTTTATTTTTAGACATTATGAATAGTAACTATTGTAAATTTTATTTACTACAGTTAAAGGTAAATCAGGTAATTAATGGTAAAAATAAGATTGTAAAATTACCCTAACACCTGAAAAAATTCTATTGGAAAAATAAAAGTCGACCCATATCACCTAAGGGTAGGAATAGATTAATTTCATGTAATTTTGACCATGAAAAGGATGTAATTATTATTAAAACCAAAGAATGTGACAACATGTCACTCTCTTATATCTTATAGGTGTAACAATTTTAATTTAGTGATAAAACTCATAAATCATAAAAAATAAATAGTCACCAAAAATATATTAAAATAATCTACATCATGTTAATTTATTTATAAATTTTAAGGATTAAATATTTATCATTAATGGTGACACAACAGTGATGTAGAAATTATTTAATTGATTGATATTTAAAATAAATAGTTTTAAAAATATGAGAATAAATTTTATATGAACAAATTAATGTTCTCCATGAATTTTATTGATGAATATGACATTTTTTGAATCTATTCAATAATTTTTTTGATGATTTATTCTGTGTGGTGTTTATTTAAATTCAAATAATTGAATAGTGTCAAAATTGACAATATTGATATTTTATAAACATAACATATTATTAAATTGTTTAAAAATCACAAAAATATTTAAAAATTACAAATTTAAAATTATATGGTCGAAAATATAATAATGTATCTAATTATGGAAAATTCACAACACATAAGTAAGCATTTATAAAAATTTAAAAATTAGAATATTTTTACTACAAATAAAATTAAATAGATTAAATAAGGAAAAATACAAATGATAAGGTCTATAATAAAATCAAAACATGTCTAAATTTTATTATTTGATGATATTACAACCCTATATTACCTCATATCCGAATATTAGTCACTTTGGAAGTTTTTATGTGGGGTTTGAGTTTATTATAAATTAATATTTTGGAGGTTTCCAAAAGTGTCCCTCTCCTCTCTTATAAAAGTGAACATCCTCCCTCTCTTCATCACAACATTTTGAACTTTCAAGATCTGAAAAACCCTATCCATTTTTCTTCTCCACTTCCATAGAAACATACTATAGGTCCTGGAGTTCTTCAAAGTCCAACTTTAGTGGCCTAAGAGGATGTTTAGAAGAGGTACGTCGAAGAAGAGGTAATATCTTTTACTAATTCATTCAAATTTATTTCTTCTTTTACTACATCTTAATTATTTTTTTCATAATAAAATAATAAAATAAGTATCACTAATATACGGATATGTTACTATAAATATGAAACAACCTTATTTCAGCTTCTATTCATCCTACAAAAAACAAAATCACCACACGTGTGTATATACAGAATATCTTCTCCACATCATGGTGTAATTGGCTTTTCCACCACCACCTTACTTGGATGGGTCTAATGTTGGAAATAATAACTATATATGATTATTGTAACATGATACTAATTCTGAGATATTATATAATCCACTCCAATACCATTCAACAATTATGGTAACAATATCTTCGCCCGTGCATACATACGGATTACCATCTTCTCGACGCGATGAGATTAATTCTCCATGTTAACTATTCAAGAATGATTATAAAGCATATATAATAAATAATCATGAAATATATGACATAATAATGATACTGGATTTATGAACATATATGTTTCATTTACTTAATTTCATTCAATTCAATAAGGAAATGAAAATAGACTTCATGTGTACGTACGACCTACTGTCTCCATTAACGGTGTATTTCATTCTATTTATCGATCTATCATATATATTTATATGATGAATATAAATTTTATCTATATCATTTCTTACATTATATAATTAATTAAATCAGGATATAAGTAATAATATCAAGAACAACAAGCCCAAACACGTACGATAAATGAAATGATTTTACCCAAAAATATACATTAACTTCGAATTGACAAAAGAACGGGTAATATAAAGTCATAAGTGAATCATATATGATAAAAGAAATATTATTATGGTTCTGTAACAAGTAAATAATATGTTTATACCCACTATACAGAATTTTCGGACACATACAGATTAAATTGGAACTAAGGTAAGGGAATATTATTCCAATCTCATTCTTATCCGAGATTTTTTATTCATAAGTATTTACTGGGGTTATATTTATCATTATTGGGAATGTTTTCTAAAAAATTAATTTGTGTTTAAAGTCCTTTTTACCAATTATTGACTTTAACTACATGGTATGTAAGGAATCTTTCTTTTGTTTACCATACGAGACACTTTTTGACTTTTTTGGAAAAAGTATGAGGAGAATATTTTCTTTAACTTATATGGCATGAATGGATTGTTACGGTTTCATAACTCCTTATTTTCCTAAAGATTCCAATGAAAGATTTCATGATTATTTATAACAAAAATTCATTTCTTTATCATTTTATTTCATTTTGAGGAAAGAAAATGATTTTGAAGAAGAATGGATATTTTCCTCAAGAATTCATTTCATGTTTTTTTATCAAAACTATTTTCCAACTAAGATGAAATTATTTAGTATTTTTATGATTCAAGTATAATGTATCTATTATTTACAAGGTTTTATTTTTCTTATGATGAAATGATATCCATTTGTTTTATATGTATTATTTTATGATGGGATGATTTTTATGAAACACATTTTATTCTTTGGGATATGATGAATGATTTATGATTATTTTGTGTTACACGAAATAATGTTTTCAATAAGAGATGGGTGGGAGCTATATCTCCTTCCAATGCATTGGGTAAAGATTTATATCTCATGATATTGACATGGATGGAATGAAAAGTGAATCCAGTTTAGTAATACAAGGCTGGAATGACAAGTAAACCCGGTTCAGTAATGGAATTTGTCCACTATGATGGTCTTGGTAGCAATGCCATGGCTACTATGGAAATCATAACATGTGCTAAATGGATGCCACAATTACAAGTTTTATTCCCATGCTATTTTATCATGATTAATGTTCTTTTATGATCTATTCCTTACGTACTGCCATGATTTATTTCACAATTCATGATTTTGATGTTTAAACATTATGTACAAGTTTTTAAGTTCAAATGTATATGGTTTGTTTTCTCCATTATTACCCTTACAGAGCATTTGAGCTCATCCTTTTTATGTTTTATTTTCCCTATTATTTAAAAAAAGGTTTTAGGTAAGAAAACAAAAGGGGATGATCTTTATGGGAGATTTCAAATATATTTCACCATGATTAGAAGATTATGTTCCGAGTTTCCAAAGACACTAAACTATTACTGACCTAGGGTTTGTGTCTTTGTTATGTAATAAGTATTCTGTGAATGTAATGTAATTTATATTTATGTAAAACATTGGGTCATTACAAATTCACCATGAAACGGGTGCACAATGATTGATTTATCGGTATTTGTTGAACTGTGGTCTATTTTATCTTCTTGTGATGAATAAATAATTGGGTAATAAATAAAAAACCACACACATGATGAATGATCTTTATCCACAGATTGGGTTTTCCTCGATCTTTGTCCAATAGAATGACTAATAAAGAACTGAGTAAATATTCAAAACACATTTTTCTGTAATTCCTAGATAAATCCACATGAACAAAATTATGCATGATCTATAAATAAAATAATTATTTGACTGATTTAGTTTCATCGTAGGAATAATAAAATGGGTATAAAATAGAGAAAATTAGTATAAAACCTTGATTTGATTGATCACTTATGGTGATAAAAAAAATTCATTATCATTGATGAAATCCTTAAATTCTATTACGCACCGATCGTTGAACATCAATATGGTAGTCATTCCTCGGGGAAGGATCCTCCAATAAATCTATAATAGTTCTCCAGATCTTTAGGGTTTAGAGGCTAAATCGAATATTTGACTATTACTATATATTTATTTAGTTTTTTATTTGGTTGTAAAATTATGATAAATGTATTTATTAATTTACATTATTTTAATCAGTCATCCATGATTGTGCCCCACCAAGAACATTTTATGCACTTCCTAGATACAATGAACTTAAAGTAAACCCATTCTCTAAATTAATGGTGTGATCAAATTTCTAATTCAATCCCATGTATATAGGTTAATCTACATTTTTTTTGAAAAAATGTTCATGATTGAAATTAATATATATAATAAATTTCAAACATTTATTCAGGGAAAATCAGAGCTTGGAATAATATTTCTCATCACCTAGTATCAAAAATAACATATTCAATACCCATAAATAATACAACAAAAATCAAAGACATTTATTTCTCCCATCCTTGGGGCTTTACATCCTCAAAATAAAAAATCTGGCTTAAAAAAAGGTAGTGTACTGAGCACGTAGCTGATTGTCTCACTCACAAGTTATTTTATTAAGATTACCATAATACCACCATACATGAACTAAATGAATTTCACACACATAAAAGATCCTCACATATCAATCCTTAATCTTCATCTGGTACTCAAAAATTAAAGGTTTTTTCATACTCTATGTCCATCTCACCCAAGTAGATAGTGTGTAATGGATCATGAATTTACCTCCTCGGATATGACACATGGAATGTGTCATGCACCTAGTCTAACTATGATTGAATATTGTTGAAAAATACCACATCAAAAACACTATATAGTCACTTAAAAGGGTCAATTAATTCACAGATAGACTACATTCCTAGGGATATCTTCATAATCCACATCGAGGTGAAAGCAATTAGAACACATAATCTCCCTCCCCAATCATAAAAGGCCATTATTGACTATATCCATTGGATTTATGATGGTTCTATGTAGTCCTCATTAGATCTTGTATGAACTTTACCTTCCCTATAGTGCCCTTCCCTAACTCTAGGCCTAAAAATAATTACTCTTATAAGTCATCCCAATAATGTGGTGACCTACGGAGTCACCCATACAAGGTCTCAAATGGTACCATTCCCATATTTTAATGGTAAGTAATATTTTCCAAAAATTCCCCATATGGTATTTGATCCTCCAAAAAATGCAAAAAATCCAACATTCAAGATCATAGAATGTCTTCCATAAACTAAATGGTCCGTAAAATCAGGTCATCATTCGGGGGGGGGATCTATTATCAAACATAGATGGGTACCAAAATCCTCTTGTAACCCCTTCAATATATGGTAGGTGATCATCCAAACATGGGGAGTCAGCCAACGATTAACTAAATGGTATTTATTTCATTGTAAATTAATGGAAATTCAATCATGAAGTATATGGATATTAAATCCTACTACCACTCTATCACCAAAAAGGGATTATCTAAATATGTTGGGAATTAGTGCCCAAACATCACTTTCTGATAGTTAATGAAATGACACAAAAACTCTAGAAATACCTTCTTCATCTCTAACCAAAAAGACTGATGTCAGAGGTCCTAATCCATCCTTTTTGCACTTGGATATACAACCAAAGGATATATATGAAACTCTCCCAGAACAACCTTCCAAAATTTCACTAGTAACACCATGTTTCCACCAAAAAGAACGAAAGGATCCACACCTTTATGAAATCCATCATGATCATGTCTAGTGTATATCTGTGTATGTTGGGTATCACATTTAGTATCCCCAAGATGGGCCTCCTTGAATATCAATAAAAGTAGAGGGGTAAGAAAATCTTACTAGAGGTGATATACTCCAGCTCCATCCAAAAACGATAATTGCAACATAGACAACTGCTCTGACACCTCGCTGATCAGTTGTGAACTTGATCTCTTTTTGAGAGAAGCTACTACAAAATTCCCCTTATTATGATTATAGAAAACCTTAAATTCGTAATCCTAGATGAACTCCATACATTACCTCTATATCATGTTTAGATCCTTATTAATGAAGTTACACTTGGCAATTTTATTATAATAATAGATAATTAAAATCTCCCCTACCGCATCTTCAGTGTAAAGACTATCAATGCTTACTTAAGATCCTGGGTCACATAGTTATACTCACGTGGATGCAAATATATTGTACAATAAGAAATTAATGAATTCCTCTTCATAATAATACAACTAATTCAGGTTCATGATGCATCATATAAAACTATATACTTCACACCCCCTCTAGAAATATCAATAAATGAGAACCTTTCAATATCAACCTCATGTCACGATCCATCAAAGAGGGGACCATGATGTGACTACCTTAAGCCTGTCTCCAATAGGACAAGGGTTGTTGACTAGAACAAATTTGGCATAAAAAACAAATGGGGGACATTATCCTAAAGTACCTGTAATTTTGCGTACATCTTAAAGAATAAAATTTGGGAATTTAAAGAAGAAACTAAGTAAACAATTCCTGAAAACCACTATATCCCACAATGATAGTAATATAGTATGTAAAGTACAGTAAAGTAAATACATCCAAAAACAGGCCCAACAAAAATAGTATGTAACCCCAATCCCAATTTTTAAGAAAAGAGGTAATGGGATTGTCTTCAAAAAACCTCATGAACAAACCTCAGTATGTCCCATCTCACAAAACACTTCCTAGACCTAGTTTTGATGGAACTATATCGAAAGGACAATCGTCTTCGCAAAACATGACATGTGTGGGGAAATCTTGAGTATGGGTGAGTATAACAATACTAAGTAGCACACCATGAAACCAAAAAGAAATACCACAAACTAAGAGAGTAAAATAATACAAAAAATTAATACCACAAAGAAATTCCATAACGGAATAACACAATGGAATAACATTAAGGAATAATAAAAAGGTATTCCACATAGGAATACCACGAAGGTATACAACAAAATAATACCACCATTGAATACCACACAAGACTACCATGAAGTAATACCATACAAGATTACCATTAAAGGAATACCACAAAGGAATACCATGGTGAAAATCCACAAAGGAACACAACAAATGATTACCACAAAAAAATACCATAAACTAACACCACACATGATTTCCATGAAGTAATACCCTAGCGGGATACCATAAAGGAATTACCATAATGTAATACCACACAATATTATAAAATGGAATAATACATATGATTTCCATAAAGTATTACCACAACATATTACAAAGTAATACCACACCAGTATATGTCTAAAGCACATATAAAAATTATATACATATATACTCAATCAAAGACACGCCATCTACAAGTAATTCATAGTCAATTAATTTCCAAATTATTCTACTCAAAGCATGATTCTTTGGGAAAACTCACTCCTTGAGAAATGATATCATTAGAGACACTCACAAAGAGGTCTAACTCATTTGGACCTTTCCCAAATAGAATTAATTGGTCAAGTAAGACTAAGATACATAAAGAGCGGATCTAACCATGAAACACTATAGAATACGGCACACCAAATTCTGATCAACCTACAATGTAGAGGATCATACCTAGTCCCACCAGGGAATACCACTGAACATACTGATGTATCCCTCTAGATGAAGGAACAAAACCCTTATCTTGGTGGATACATTGATTCCAAAAAAATACACTAGGGGTGATAGAGAATCAAAATATCATCTCATTAAAGGATTCCATAGTCTATCCTGGACTTGGTCTCTAGAGGGGATTACAATCCAGTGACCTGGACACAATGTTGTATTGAACCCTTTAGTAATGGACTAAGGGAACACTCTCAACCTATACTGGTCCAACCTAAAAACTCACCACTTGTCTCTAAAATATCATATCAATGTCAAGGTCTCACCACCATAGAAATCTCATCAAACAGGCGTACCATTTAATGTTATGGATGTTATAAATTATAAATGGGGTTACTAGACCCATGGACCAGTCACCCAATTGGTCCACTAAGAACTATGGTCGACCACATGTATTGGCCACCCAGGGAATGTCCACTGTGATCGCTCTACCTGTTATGACTTCTGTGGTCAACCGTCCCCCAGTTATCACAGCTGCACAGCTAATAGAGCTACCATGTCTCATGGCAGGCCATCATGGTCAACTATGGACCGATCATCCTTGTTATGACCTTTCTAGCCTAGTCCAAATCCTTCCCGGTCTCAAGTTCCAGCCTATGGTTCCTTTTAGAGAACACTAGTCCTCCTCAGATTCCTAAAAAACACACTCGTTTTTTATCTGAGCTTCTGAGGTCCTGATCTACATAGATTCTGCATCTTTTATCGAATTGCCTCTAATATGGGGATCCAACCATGTTCGGTTCCACCTGTTAAGGTCAACCTCTGACTACAGGGTCCAACAATGAATAATTTTGGGGGGGAACAAAAAAACAATAGTGGAATTAAACTCGATTGAGGTTCATGTCGATCTCAATGTATCACTTTTTGGATGGAAAATGCAGATGAATTTAAAAACAATCTCCTGATAATCCTGAATATAATATTCCATCCCCCAAAAATGATTGATCAGTTGGCCAATTTGTTTATTCATTGGTCTATTTTCGAGATAGAATTAAATAAAAGGGATTGAAACTATAAAAACCATGGCCTACCATGATTCAGATCACTTGATGACGGTGAATGGTGGATACATCATTGTCATAGGCATAATCCTTTGAATCTAATGTATTTTAGTTGTCGATCCACGATCTGTATCCATTGATAGAGATAGAATACACAAATATCTCTCTATAATGGTTCTCAAAGGTTTTTAGGGCTATGAAACTAACTCTATAAATTCACATTTATAATATTTTTAATTATTGATAGCCACTGCATCAACTAAATAATTTTTATTTAGTAATTTTATTCCCCTTACATCCCACAATAGATTTCTCAAAAATGAACCACACTGACTAATGTTAAGTTGTTCTAAGGGAAAATACAAAATTAAAAACTCAATAGTGGTCACAAATATTTAATTCTAGTCACTGTTTATGAGTTACTAGTATTTTTAAAACAATTGTGTAATTATTTTATTTAATGTTATGTACTTTTTTAATTTTTATACAGATGACCCACACCGACCAAAGATAGCTCATGACTTGGGGTAAATTTATAATTTTGAGCTCAACGATTCCCTTATATTTCTGATTGGAGGAATATTTTATGAGGTATATCACTTTTTTTTTGTAAAATAGCATGTAGATTCTATTAAGGAGTCTAATATTTTTCAAACATTTTCTCTAGGGACACCGAGCCATAGAATTGTATGCCTTCATAGTTCCTGGTCTCGAAATCAATGAATATAATATCTAAAAATAGTACATGGAAAATATGAGATGTTAAATTCTACCCACCTTGGGGATTTGCATCCCCTAAATCAAAAATAAGGGATTTTCAAATATATTAGGGTATTGAGGAAGTATTTTATCCTCCCACCCCCATGTGCTCATATAGATATTCTCATGCAGCAACTCAATGTAGACCAAGTGAATTGATCAAACTTGATAGATCATCTCCTGTAGATCCTCAATATCCATTGGGTACATAACGAAAGTATCACCATCCTCGATGTCCATCTCACCCCAATAGATTATATGTGATGGTTCAGGAACATATCTCCTCATATGTGACATGTGGAAAATGTTGAAAACCCAATTTAGCTATGGTGGTAGAGCCAAGTGGTACACCACCACACCATATCTATGAAGAATCACGAAAGGGTCGATGAATCTTAGATATATCTTCGAATTGGGCCAACAAGGTGAGTTGGTCAATAATCAACTAGATGGAATCGTTTCCTCTAGACCTACATGGAAAACCTATCGCAAATTCTATTGATATCCCATCCCTCTCCCATTTCAGCACCTCAAGGGATTTTGATAGACCCACTAGAAATGGTGTTTAGCCTTTAGCTACTATTAATTAAGGAACAAGGAGACAAACTCTACAACTCCATTCTTAATCCCTGAACATAAGAAGTAATTTTGGAGCTCTTGGTACATATTCTCCACACCTGGATTTACCACAAAATGGGATGTATGAAACCCCCTTTGAACCTCCTCCCACAATGCTATTGGAACTATTGTGCATCCTCTAAAAATAATGACGGGATCACCACATTTCCAATATCTATATAGACAATTCCCTATGGATATCAAAGCATGTCGGGTCTCATAGTTAGTGTCTCAAAGTTGTGCCTCCTTGACTTGATGTAAGAATAGCGGGGTGGAACTATAGACTGGAGGTAAGCTCCTCCATCTCCATCCACAAAGGATATCTACAATGAGTCCAACTACTTTGATGCCTTGTTCTATAACTATAAACTAGGTCTCCTACTGAGAGAATCGACCAACCCATTCCACTTCCAATGAGTATAGAAAATCTCAAATTCAAAGACCTGGAGGAACACTAGACAATTCCATTGTCTCAACCTTTAATGGATCTGCCGCAACATTTTCACAACTATTGGAATCAGAGGGCTCATAACATCCACTACATTAAGGGTTAGGTAAGCCAATTTATGAGCAATCGGTTTCACCCTATTATGTGTGATTCAATCCTATGATGTCTGGGTATCCTTTTCACAAATGTGAAAAGCCCCATTCCAAAACTATGGGCACACATCACTTTTCACCTATAATAGTCAATCTTACCCAGCAAGTTAGTCAGAGGTAAGAGCCTCTGACCATATATAAAATAAAAAAAAAAGAGTACAATCATACAACCATCCAGTCATAAATATCCTATACTAGATCCAACAAGACAAAAGAAACTACATATCATAGTAACCATAGTCCTCACCGTATCCATAGACATCCTCCAAGGTCGCTGATTCCCACTACGAGTTTGTTTTATATTATTGCAACACCTTGGAATACTTCCTTCTAAGCTCCATTTGATCCACCAAGATTTGCGCCTTACATGGTTGTTAGTTGACTCGACCCTTCTTAGTAGTAGGGATATTCCCTCTTTCATTCATAGACGATGACCTGGTCAATATTGGCTTTGGCAGGTACGAGTAGTCCTTCCTTGGCCTCCTCTTTGGTGGGGCTGTCATGACACCTTCACTTTCAGACATCATCATTCGACCACCTTGAACAATATCACTATATGAAGGTCTGGCGGCTCTCCCACCATTATCTTTCTCACTATCAGATATATTTCCCCATTTATCAGTGATATTCATAGAAACCAAACTCTTTCTGCCAACGTCTTTCTTTCCCGAGACATCATCTGAGGCTTTAAGAGACTCTCATCCAGTCTGAGAGAGCCTTTTATGATGAATCACAACAAGGCAATGAGGGTTTATTTCACCAACAACACCACCAAATGACTCCTTTCTTGGGATATACATTGTGCCACGTTCTGGATTATTAAGAACCTCAAGATTCTGCGGATCAGCCATCACAGTGGGTGGCTCCTCCTACTCCAGCCCTGCAAATCTATTACCAGAAGAGTTCCAACCAGCTGGGGTAAGATTTTCCTTATCAAGTCCGCCTCCTTCATCCCTAATAGTGTCCGAAATCGGCTGCACTTAGCATGAATTAATAGAAACCTCCATCAAAGGTGGACCTCCATCACCAAGATAACTTTTGAGACGGTCAAAAACCTGCTTCACTGTTGGACTTAGGGTCTCCCGACCCTCCTTCACTCCACAAGAACATGTATTAACCTCGATGCCTGTATCTTTCCATTCCCCCTGATCCATGTTTGCAACATTCAGTGCAGCATCAATGCAAGGACTCCCCATGTGATTACCCCGATCAGCAATATTGCCAGCACCAACACATTCTGCATCCCTGTCCTCGGCCACACCCCCTCGCGTAATCAAATGGTCTGCCAGAACACCCGTAGTAGGAGTGGGAGTCAATCTAGAAGCATGTCTAATAAAAACTCCTCGCGCCTTCATCGTCCGATAGAACCCATCCTTTCCTCCATTGCGGCAAACCAAATCATAATGACCAAGTCTACGGCATTTCACACATTACTACATACAATACTCAAAGAGGACTTCTTGATGCCAACGGAATTCCTTGCTGTCTGTGATCCAGAAATGATTCACCAGTGATCTTGCGACATCAACTTCCATGCAGATCCACATACAGATCAGGTGGCACACCGACTCGGTTCAGCGGTCAGAACATAAATAGAGGCCAATCATGTTCCCAATTGCCCATAGAATAGATGGATTTTGGAAAGACAAAGGTAATCCTGGGAGACTTACCCACGTCGCGATTGTCAATGGATCCCACCGCATATGGAAGTCGAAGCTCCAACGAAATAGGTAGAAGGAGAAACCCTTGCATCTTCGAGGGGCACTGGACCAGGCGTAAATCAAATCCTCCTCTAACCCATATCGTATCATGATATGTCACCGATCAAGAAGACCGACAAATGCATGTTTCTCAAGCTCCCAAGAATCAGATACAAACTGCTCAAACTCATCAACCGATGGGAATAGAGGACGAAGACGGGCGACAAGGTTGAGCTTTCATAGGTTTGCACCCCCATTAATCTCCGTCGAGAGAAGGGAGAGCTGCGGTGCCTCCTGGAAAATATCTGGAACCTTCAGGGTGAGATGGATCCTTGGGAAAGGGTGATGCGCAACAAAATGAGAACATGACGAGAGAGGCCTACCCTGCTCGTGCGGAAATGATCGCGCAACTCCCCCCTCCGATTGAGAGGGGGGAGAAGAACGATGCTACATCAGATCTTGTCCATAACCAGAATGATGACTTAAGGCCTAGATTCCACTATAAATAGACCCCAAAAAAACTCCCTCCTCCAAGACTCATGTCACCCTTTCAGCACTAGTGCACATTCATTGTGTTTCCTCCATTAACAATCTCCAAACCTAAGGGCAAAGTCCAAGTTCCACTAGAATCACTACATCTCGAACAAGATCCATGGAATGAAATAAATACTATCACCAATCTCTATCAATATGGTTGATAATGTAGAAACGACATAAATCACCAAGAATATTTATTGGAGACCCTGTGTCATATGCCTCGACCACATATATTTGTCCCATCCCCTGTTCTCCGCTCCCTGAGCCTAGTGTGGACCACTATGGGGTTTTAGTGGAAACATTTCAAAGTGTCAGCCACCTCCTAATTCTCCCCCAACTCCTCTACCACACCCACATACCTAAAGATTTGTCTTCTCCCATTGATGTATATTCCAAGGTGGTCCATCCAAATTATCCCTATTTATAGTACGACGGGCTAGACAATCTCAGGCAAGATGTCCCATTCCATCGGTTGAATAGCACTGCCTCTCTCTAGGCTGACTAGACCTATCATTTGACCCCTGAACAACAAATACTCTATCCTGGGACCTCCTATTAAATCATCTCAAATTTATATTACCCTAAAACTAATGGTGCATCTCTGCTATTGAGGTATCTTCTCTTAGTTTTCCACTAATTTCAAAATTTTCATTTATCCAGGTATCCAAGAATCATTCGACCTCCATATCATTCTCAAGAACCCCAATACAAGTAGGAATGATTAGAAGGATAACATAGGCTCATATGTCCCTATGCATACCTCGTTCTATGGTATGACCCCTGAAGTATGGATCTGGTATTGTATCCATCGAGTACATGGAGATGTTAGTATGCTTTGATAAATACCCAAATACCATCATATCGTTCTTCCAATGTTGTAAAAGCTAATGGATTAGTATAAACGTTAACTTATAATGTGATGACTTCTCTATAAATAGGTTCTCAAAACCTGTTCACATATGAGTCACCTCATCATAAGGCCGGGTAACCAAGCCCAACCATCGCCCTTGTGAGCCATGTAGAAGGCTCACTTCCAAGACCACCATCTGATTTGATGGTGTCCTGGATAGAAGGAATAAATGGGTCACAACCTCAAGATATTCCTCTAACGCATGTGTGTCTACATCTCCTCAGAACCTAAAGGGTATCTACTACTAAATCTCATGATGTTCACTCAGCCTACGCACCTCGCCTTCTGGAACTACGATTACCATGTGAATCTCGGTAGACTGTGTTATGGCTGGTGAACCACCTAGAGTGTTTATCTTCGGTATAAAACCATGTACTAAGGCCTCTTCACCTGGTGGATCATCCTTGTGATCATGTGGTGGAATCCTAGCTATATGTCTACATGGAGAGTTCCTGAAAGCATACATGATGCACCACAGTCAATAGAGTATATATGGTATAATATCACAAGAAAGACATGGAAAACACAACAATTACAATATGAAGAATGTACCATTTTTTCCTACAACCATTATTCCCATGATTTGTGCTAAAAAGAAGGTGATCATAGTCTTCCTATACGGATACATTGGTCACCGTACCAACACCGGATCCCCTGGCTCGAAATCCAAACACAAAACACTTGACTCTATTTCCACAAAACAATATCCTGGACTCCTGGTCCTAATGTAGAACTGACCACCTACGATACCACTCTTTCATGACCCGTCCTAGAGGGGCCTATGTCATGGTTAACCAAAAACAAACTCCATTAGGTAAGGGGATGGCGACTAGCATCGAGTAGGCATATCCCACCGATGGGAGGCATTAGGCTAAAGTACAAGTACACACACACTTCTCCAAGCCCCAAATGGTGAAATGTAAAAAATCCAATGTAAACAATGTAAAATGTTGTAGAAACACACTTCGGTCGATCTAGTCTCAGAAAGCACCACCTAGTCCTATCCTGGCTAGAACAATGTCAAATGTTTGATCGTCTATAGAAGACACGACACTTACAGGAAAATCTCATGTATGGGTGAGTATATCATTATCCAGTAGGATACCCCAAACCCAAAAATCAATTACTAAAATGAATACCACAATGGAATACATTAAAGGAGTACCACACAGTAATACCAAAAAGTAATACGACGAATGCATACCACAAAGGTCTACTGTGATAAAATACCACAATGTAATACCAAACATGATTAACATGAAAGAATACCACAAAGGAATACCACAGAGGAATAACAAAAAGGATTACCATGAAATAATTAACACAAATGGATCAACACATCATTACCATGAATGGTTTAACACAAATGAATACTATGAAGGAATAACACCGATGAATGCCACACATGATTACCGCCATGTAATACCGCAGAGTATTTCTACACAGGATTACCATGCATGAATACTAGAAACGATTACCATGAAGGGATCACCACAAATGAATACTACAAAATATTACCCCCACATAATACCACACATGATTACTACAAAGGATTTACACACTGGATTACAATGTAAGAATACCGCAAAATTTTCTGGGAGTTGATAAGCTATGAGTAATGTCTTTCTACTAATTTTTTTTTCAAAATTAGAATTTGGAAATTGTCCTCTCTGATAACTATGAATAGTTATCAAAGGATGGTTTTTCCCATTTTTTACATGGGCTCTAAAGGTTTTGAAATAAGAAAAAGTTTCAGATTTGTTTTCTACAAAATAGAGCCACATGAATCTATTGTAATAATAAACTAAGAAAAATATATAATATTTTCCTCTTATGCTTCCAGTTTGTGTTGGGAAAAAAATATCCATATGAAACAACTATAATGCATCAATGGTTGAGACATCACCAATTGATTTAAAACTTGATTTACATTGCTTTCCACATTGACAAGGATCACAGACTTTTGAAGAATCAAATCTAAGACCCGGTAGATCTTTAACTAGTCTTTTCTTAGAAAGTTTTCTTAGGTTCCTATGGTTACAGTGTCCTAACATTCAATTCCATAACCAAGAATGATCTTCCATTTCACTAAGACAAGGTAGATCATGGCTCCTAAGGTCTTCTAAGTATAGTCTGTAAACATTCTCTTACCTGTTGGCTGAAAGAATAATCTCTTCCTTGGAATTGTGTACTAAGCATTTATCATTCCTAAAATTTACATGGTAACCTTCATCACATAATTTTCTTAAGATAATGAGGTTTTTCTTTAGACCTTTAACAAATAAGACATTTGAAATCAATGTTTTTCCAAGATGAACAATGTTACCTATACCAATAATTTCTTCTTTAGAATTATCTTTGAATGTGACTTTTATTCCTTTCATCTTGATAATCTTTTCATAGAATTTTTTGTTGCCAGACATATGCCATGAACATCCACTATCCATGTACCAAGTACTGTTGTTGGTATTTTTTTTTATTTTACATAAAATAAATGATTTAGTCTTTTAGAATCCAGACTTTCTTGGATCCAGAATTGTTAGAAAATTTTTTTTTGGGTATCCACATTTGTTTAGAAAAATAATCTTTATGAAACCCAAGATATTTAACATTATTCAAATAACAATTTTTCATCCAATGCCCACCACTTTGACAATTGATAAAAAAAGGGGCTCTGGATGGAATGAAATAGTTGTTTTGAAATTGGGTTTTCTATGAGTATGACCAACTCTAGTAGTATTTCCTTGAGGTATGATATGGGAATACATCTTGTAAAAATTTTATTTATGAGAAGTAAATTTGGAAAGATGTTTCTTATGGGAATGTATTTCAGATTTTAGTCTTATGACTAAATTCCTATCCTAAATAATTGTTTCATTAGAGTTAGATTTTTCCACAAAAACATTTATTTTTGAAATTGAATTCTTAATATCTTTAGAATGTGGTTTCTTTTATAATGTACTTCCTTAAGGTATTAGAATGTTTTTCTAAGAGCTCATCCTTATCTTCAAGATCTCTAGAGTGGTTTGAAATCTATTTTGTAAGAACTTTTTCTCTAGTATTTTTCTTGTCTAATTTCTTATAAATTTTACAGTTTTTTGCTTCTAACAACATCAAAAATCAAGATACTTCTTCATAAGAAGGTATTTCATTATTATCTGAAGATGAGGTATCTTCATTAGAAGTAATATATTTAGAATAGTAATTCGTATCAAGAGATAAATTTGTTAAAGCCTCGGCATAGTGTACCTTGTCCATGAGATAGGTATTTGGGAAAGAAGTAGTAGAAATGAATCTGATACTTTTCTGTGCTGATGATTTATATTCCTATGTTTCAATTATTGAAGAGTCTCCACATCTATCACTCCAGGTATTGTTTTCATTAAGACATTTATTGTGGTTAGAACAATAAAACTTCTTCTTGTTTCATTCTAAATTCCTTTCATTCCTTTCCATATTTTTCAAAAGGGGGAAATTAATTTTGATATGACCTGTTCTTATACATTCATAACATCTAACTTAACCATATTTCTTCACTTTGTAGTCACTATTCTTAAATGTGTTCTGATAGTTCTTCTAAGAAACTATCATGTTCACCCTCCAAGCAAGATTAGCTAACTCATTCTCATATTTTTCTGTATCACTAGATTCTGACTAAATAAAAAGTTTTTTTTGACTTTGATCTAGTCACTCTTTCTAAATCCTTGGATTTCATATGTTTTTATGTAGTTGTAAAAGAAAATCCTCCATTCCCATGCTTCTTTTTAACATTATCAGTATCTCTCTTTATTCATGTATTATGCTAAAGATGAGTTCCAAACAGCTCATCTAAGGAAATCTGGTTGACTTTCTTGTTCTCATCAATTTATGTCCTCTTTGATTCCCACTCATTAGCATGATGTCTATAATCTTATCTATAAGATCCGCATCATCCAACCATTCTTCACCCATAGACTATAAGCTATTCAAAATTTTTATTAACCTTTTCTGATCTTCGCTTATAAGTTCTCTATAAGGATAGTTTAAACCATGATATTCAGCTCTCAACATAGCTCTTCTAGTCTCTATGACTTTAGAGGTACCAAAATGTATAACTTCAAGTTTCTTCCAGATACTGTTATCAGCTTCACATGATGATATTTAACTATAGATATTACTAGTCATGGAACACTGTAATGTGTTTCTGACTCTGAAATTATCTTGATATTTAGATTTCTCATGATTGGTAAAGGTACTCAAATCTTTATCAGGAATCTTATAGTAACCTATCAGTATAAGGTAGTTATAAACTCCAGTTTTAATAAACAAAGTATTCATCATATTTCTCCAGTACTCATAATCATTTCCATAAAAAATATAAGGGCTGGTAGGATTTAGGTGGTCAAATGAACCAACATTTTTCCTGTATTCTTAAATAAAATCTTTCCACACAAACTAGTTAGTAATAAAAGTTTGTAAAAAAGAAAAAATATCCTAAGAAAGAAAAATATAAAGCTACAGTATCTCTAAGAAAAATATGAATCCAAACTTTATGAGTCCATAAATTTTATTCAGAAAAAGTGAAGAAGAAGATGATGATTTCTCTTCTGAATCTAATCATGAGATTAAATTTGATTGAACCAATACTATGAAACTAGGTTTAGTTAAGGGTGTTAGGTAATCTCCTATTATAACAATTGTAGGATCGATTGTAAGATAGATATGATACTTATTATTGTATCAAAACTATGGTTTGGATACTCAAAATATAAGAGGGGGTGGTGAATTTTATACTTTAAAAATCCTTAAGGAAATTTTGTTTAAAAAAAATTTACAACACCTCTATGATCAAATAACTTTCTTGATTCCAGAAATATGATTCCATAAAAGATATTCTGGAAATGTGGTTCCAGAAAAGAAACTTATCAAAAGTTTACAACAACAAATATTCTACCTTAAAGCATATAGAAGCCTATTTAATCAGAGTATACGTCCAAGGAAGTATAAGATAGTTATACATTCCTCAACAACCAAAACTATGATGAAAAAAACATGAAACACTACAAGTAACAAGTAATAAATATTTTAATCCAAAGAGAATTGTATCCAACAACCTTGGATAAAGGTCCCTTGATTTATACTTTCATGAATGTGGGTCTTACTCAAACCCAGGTAAGCCCTCAATTTGAAGATCGGTATTTTTCTTGTTATCCCTAAAAGCCTTACATTTGTAAGGAAATCGGCACCTAAGACTTCACAACCTGAAGTATCTAATTTTAAGGATATTGCACCTCTTCACGAAGCAATTATATAAGAAGAAAGTCTAAACAAGTTGTTCACACTTGAACAAGTTGTTCACATAAGCCGCACGAAGCACTGAGAGTTGAAATATGTTTACCTTTAAAAACACTTCAATAGCATATAATCTCTAGAATCATAGAACTATATGAAGCTTGTTAAAATGATCTCATATTTATAGGTACAACTTCAAAAGTCTTCTCCTTCCTCCTACTGTCATATTTTCCCTTGAATTTCAGAGGGACTTGTATACGTGTCACTCAAACAAAGGTTAGTTAGTAACCGAATGCAAGATATAGTTTTATAACCAAAACATGAGTAAGAAAAAATATGGTTGCATAACGAAATTCATTTTTCAGAATATAAGGAATGTAAAGGTCCGGAGTCTAACCAAAAAATGAATTTGGGATCTATGGAAAATTTCCTTCGGAGTCGATAACATAAGAATATTTAGATTCTGTTCCTCAGGAATTTGGAAACTGAATTTTATAGAAATTTGGAGTCAAAATTTCAAGGAAATACGAATTCTGAATTCCGTAGAAGTCAGAGTCTGAACATAAAATGTTTGGCGTCTGAATTCATTAGAATTTGGGGTCTGAACATACACAGTTCAGAGTTTGAATTCAATTTAATTCGGATTCTGAACTTACAAAGTTTAGAGTCTAAATTCATTGTAATTCAGAGTCTAAATTTAGAGAATTATGAACCTGAAAACAGAATACACTATATCTATTTATTTATAGTATTTTGAGTTTTTGGATGTGACTCCTATTTTTGTACATAGAAAGAAAATGAGTTTGGTTATATAATGAAAAATAGTTAAGGATATTTTTTCCTTGGAGAAGGAAAATTTTCCTATCATGGAAAATATTTGGGAAAATGAAATTTTCCATAAGATACAGTGTTTGTGATTTTCTATGTGTTTGTGATTTTCAAAAAATGAAAGAATATAGAAGTCCTAAAAAAGTCTTATTGACTTAGAAATCCCCCCCAAGCATATAAGAATTGAACAGTTGTAAATATTAATAAGGAAACCTTATATACTCAACAAGAACCTCAAACATTGTTCATGTTTTCCTTGATCTATTGCCATTAGAATTACAAATGAAGTGATAAATAAAAAATCATAAAAATTTCCACCATCTACCAAAAAATATAAACTATACATGAAATTATGGACAATTTAAAAATAAATTAATTTGTTAACTTAATAATTTTCATTATATGAATCAAAAAATGATAATAAATCCAATAAAAACATCATCCAATATCAATTTGGGGAGATTAATGACAAAGAAAAATGTTTTTTCATTGTAATTTGGGAGATCCTATGATTCCATTGCACATTGATTGTGGAACCACAATCTATTTATCATTCTTCAATATAAGTTATTATGAAGAAACCCTCCAAAGGTTATCTCAATCTTCATATTTTAGGAAATAAACCAAAAAATATACCTAAATTAATATTTAATGAGTTTTTTTGTTATGTTGCGTAATTAAATAAATTACTTTATTAATATAATTTATTTCAAATATTATTACATGATTGTTCTCCAAACAGAATTCCCAACACAAGTTAAGTCAGATGTTATACTTCAAACCCTTCCTTTCTTCTTTTGGAAAGCTCATACTCCTTCTTAAAAACATATTTTACAATGTTTTACTATAAAATTTTCTTTTAGAATGCTTTTGTTGAAAACATTACATTTTACCATACATATGATAAATTATATATATTTCAATTAAAAAAAATAAATCCTCATTAAGTTTATTGAAATGAGATTTTGGCTAATAAACATCACAATCACCTTTATTTGAATAAATTATAGAATTTGTGTCTTATATTTCCATTTGAAAAAGTCATATTAATTGGACTAATGCAAGAACTGATAAGAAATAGTATACTATTCATAAATATTATCATAATGAAAATATTTAGGAAGTCCATTAGACTGATTATATTTATAAAATGAATATGGTAAACTTTTTCTAATGTAAGGAGTATCTTAAACACTGTTATGGTGTTTACCAATATAATGTCAGAAATTAATTTACACTTGGATGTCATGAGTTTCCAAGAACTAGGTGTATAATATAATTGTAAAAAACTCAATGAATATTATCATTGTAATGATTCCCATAAATTCAAAGTTAGTAAAAGAATTTTTACTGCATGGATTACATTCTCCATCAATTTTTTCTGAAGATTTTGTTCCATGCATATCTCATTATTAGTATTCTATAATTCTTTGGATTGAATATTCTTAACGAAACATTTTTTATTTGTATCCTTATAATTTTTTTTTTGTAATTTTGACTGTATCTGATCATCGTATAGATCAAGGTATTTCATAGATAAGTAGAAAATGAATCTAATCCATTGGATCAATGTTTACTAGGGATAGGTAGGTAGAGAATCCAATCACTATATCAAGGGATTCTGGGGATATGAATATAGATCCATTCTAATAATCTTATCAAGGGATATCCTTGATAAATAAAGGAATAATTTAATATAACCATAAAAAATTGGATAACATTATTCTGATTTATAGATTAATTTTCTTTTAAGGATAAAATATTTATCTTTTTAATAACTAGAAAGTCATTATTTCAAATGTATTCTCTAATTTAATTTTTTATCGAAGTTTTTATATTTCTATGAAAATTTTAATTTAAAGTATAACATATTATTCATCTCTCTATTTTGTTTTATTTAATTGTATCTAGCATGATTACAATCATATTTCTTTGATTAACTAGGTCCATAGTGATTCCAATATTTATTGAATGTTAATTAGACCACCATATGGTTAAGATTTTGTGCCTTTGTTAACCGAATTGAATATGATTCCAGTAACCTAACTTAAATAGGGATTAGGATTGTTTAGATTAATTCTTTTAAACTAAATTTTTAAAACAAAAATTCACCCCTTACTTTTATGTATATACATCAGAGTATATTTTTATGATCTAAATCATTATTATAGATATATTGATCCCATAATGGGTATCAAAGTAGGATTTCACTGCTCCTTTACTTGCTGATGTTTTTACTTTCTTTGTAATTTAATTTTCCTAATGTTTTTATAAACATTGTGTCTATAAAACATTTTTTATAATAACTTTTTTTATAAAAAATAATATTTATTTTGTTTGAAATATAGAAGGAATGAATTTTAAATCCATAGACAATATACATCCTAAAAGACCTTATATTTTTATTTGTGAGGATTATGATTAATAGAGGGATATAATGGAATATTTTTTGATCAACATAGGAGTTGATAATTTTTTAATTTTGATTAACGATTTTAGAATTCTTGGTAATGAAGGAACTTATTTTACAAATAAAGTATGAAATAATGTAAATTTACATATCTAGTAAGGAATAATTTGTCATGTTCTATAGAAATTATAATTTATAGTTATATTTATCCTTGTTAACCTCCTAACAATATTTGAAAAAACCATGAGATCATACATTTTGGTACATCTAATTTTTTTGAGACTTAGAGAGACATATTAAGATCATATTACTACGAATTTGATTTCTTACCAGGTGATCTACTAAAAATATGCATAAGATATTCATGAATATTAAAAATAGTTTAAAATCTATTAGTGATAATAGACTTGATGACGAGATAATTATTTAGAGTTTGATTTACATCACTTCTATTGAGTGGGAAAAATGATAACATCAATTTTTGAGACAACAAAGATAAATATTATTACCTTAGATTTTCTTATTAGTACCGTTATGCATTATGAGAGGAGGATCATGAAAGATACAAAGAAACAGGAAAGTATTTTTTTTGTTTTCATTACTTAAACATCTACGTTGCTTTCTAAATTTTAATCTATAGATATTGTTTTTAAATATCCATGAATGAAAAAAAAATCATTCATTCTAATTCAATTATTTCTGAGCATTATGAGAATGAATTAAAAAATTTGACTAGAAGTATGAATAAAATACCTGGAATGAAATATCTCTAATATAAATATAAAACATTTTAAAAAGAATACGTGACAAAAAAGTTAATGGTACAGAAATTCGCTGGACATATACGACTATATTATACAAATATAAAGAATAAATATAAAAAATAAAATAATTTAGAGTGGATATATATAATGTTTTATAAAAATAAAAGAAATAAAATGATGAAAGATGTTGACACATAGTGTTCTAGTGGAGATGATTCTTCAATGAGTTCTTTGAAAAATTATAGTTCTGGTCAGAGGAATATATGTATTTATGCAAACTTACTCTAAGTAAATAAATGTTTCATGGATAAGATATAAACTAATTAAAACCTTACCAATATGACTTTTAGTGATAATTATTTAGATTATAAAGATTCAATATACTCTAATTTATAAAATTTCTCAGTATAAGATAATTCTCTTCCTTAGTATGATGAACTGTAATGTTATAATTAACTTTTAGAGAAGGAAAATTGTAAAATTTTCATAAAATATGATAATTCAATTGAAAAACATGGTATGAGTTATATATAAATAAATATTTTGATAAATAAATTATCAGTTCAATAAAAATATATTTATGACACTATTTCTATGAAAGAAACACATTTTAATGATTTTGAAAAATATGTCTCTAAAAAAACGTTTTTACAAACATAACAAAATTCTAAAACTAATAATTCTAAAGATAAATAGTCTTTTATAAAACTAAAATATGAAATCTAAATATTGAAAAAAATATTATCTTACTCTACCACTATAAAGGAATGAATTGATAAAATCTAAATCAAATCCATCCTTATGGTAATGGTTCGGGAATGTGATATACTTATAAAAATAAAATTTTGTGTAAAATGATTCTTATTCCTAAAAATAATCATTTTTTTCACCAAGTGTCAAAGCGGTGGTAATTGGAAAAACAATTGTTAATAAAAGAAAGTTAAATCCCTAGGATTTAAATAATCCCATTTTTATAAGAATCATTTTATTTATAATGTATTATTTTCTAATATTACTGAACTGAAGATGGTTTGGGAGCCAAAAAGCTATTTTTTTTTATTGTAAGAAAATAATATACCAATAATAAAAAAAATAAGGTACATGGATTATGGGTGTTCCAGAAATATGAATAAAAACTTATTCAATAATATTCTCAAAATTAAAGGTGGAAAAGTGACTTTTGGAGATAAAGCTCAAGGCTATATTATTGGTCTAAGTAATATTGTTCTTATGGGAAATGATATTGTTTCAAATGTTTTTTTTTGTTAAAGGTTTCAATAATGACATTATAAGTATATGTTAATTATGTGATTAAGTTGACATTGTGAACTTTTGGAACAATAACTGCTTATACAACAGTCCCATGAATGAATTTATTATTTCCCCCAATCAGCAAGATAATGACTATAATCATAAAATTTATGACCTTAAGAGCCATCACATACCTTTCCTTATAGAAATAGAATATCAATCTTGGTTATGAAATATAAGGTTTAGAAACTATAATATAAAATACATATATATGTTGAAAAATAATGGACTTGTTGATTATCTATCATAACATAGGTTTGATTCTTCAAATTGTTTTTACCCAGGTCAGTATGGTATGTAATAAAAGTCAAGTTTTAGATCACTTAGTGAAGTCTCTACATCTGATGCACTATATTTAGAGAACATGGAATAATTTCTTCCTACCCAAACTCGATTCATTGTTGAATAATACTATGTATGTGTCTTAGTTATTGATTATAATAAATACACATGGTTTAATTTTATTACAATGGAATTTGAAGCATTTTGTTATTCTGAAACATCTGTTTCCAAATTTAAAATTGGAAAATAATTACATTGATAACTATTTAATTTGATCATGGTTGAGAATTTTTAAATTACGATTTTGAATCTTTTTATAATACGGAATTTATTGAACAATTATTTTCAGATCAATGAAATTATCATAAAAATTTGGTTGTTGAAAGAAGAAATAGAAATATTTCATAAAAACCTAGAACCATATTTATTGAATACCTAATTAAATAAAAATAGAGCTGAAGAAGTCAGTATTTCTATATATATACAATATCATTTTTTTAATTAAACAATTTCATAATAAAACCCCTAATGAGTTGTGGATAGGATGAAATACAAATGTTCATTACTTAAAATTTTATGGTTGAAAAGAATTCATCATTAATAAGAAAGATAATTTAAATAAATCTGAAGAAAAATATGAAGAAGGTGTTTTTCTTGTTATTCAAACATATCTATTTTTGTATATTTTTAATATATATTTTTTTGTAATTTTTAGAAATCATTGCATGTTATGTTTTGTGAAAATAATACATTTTTCAAACATCCCCAACCAACATCTTCAAATGTGATTTCTAAAACTGAATTTCATCCATTGTTAGAAAGATCTTTCCATAATGATATATCTAAAAAAAGGGTTTCCAATGTTATTCCACGTGTATATTTTCTAACTACTCTGGAATACAATACATTTCAAACTAATGTATTCATTTGTTTCTTATGAAGAATCCTAGTGATAGTATCATTAGTGATATTGATCAACTAGTTCGGACTATAAGTTCCTTATGAAATGAAATTGAACATCTAGCTATCATATATTTTTTTGATCTTAAGAATCATTATGTGGATTTAAGGGGTGAGGATAGGGTTAAGGCTATGAAAGATGACCTCAATTTTTTAAGATGAATAGTTTCCAAACATGAGTTGAATGTCTATCAGAAACATTTATAATTGGAGTAAAATGGTGTTTTCAGAATAAATGTGTTGTGAATGGAATACGTGTTATAAATAAAGATATACATGTTTCTGAAGGTAATAATCAATAATAAGCTATGTATTTTGAATAATCCTAAGCACCGTTAAAAAATGATAATAATTGAATAGTTTTATCCTTTTAGGATAATTTAATTTCAATCTTTAACAAATGGATTTGATGTATTATTTTCTTAAATTATATGTTAAAAAAGAATTTTTTGTTCAAAACATATTCTTTTTTAAATTAAAATATCCTAAATAGGTTTAAAAAAATATGAAATCATTATATGGAATTAAACAATTCTCTAGAGTTTAATATCATATATTAACATGATTTTTATTTATAAAAAAATTCATTATAGGATCTACATATCCAACAGTTTTTATAAAATAACTGAATAAAAACAATATTATTATATGAATTTATGTTGATGAAATAATATTAAGATCAGAAAAACTATTTTTAATATATTTTTTAAGGATATTTTGAATTTTGAGTTTGAAATGAGTATGACAGGTGAGTTAACATATTTTCTTGGTTTTTAAATCTCACAAAAACCCGAAGAAACGTTTATATCTCAACATAAGTATACAAAATATATTATTAGTAATTTATTATATAAAAATACTAAAAGTATTAATACTCCAATCTAAAAAAAGTAAAATAAAATTTTTATTTTCTTAAGGGAACTAGGAAGATATGACTTTTTTATTATTTTGGAATTGTTTTCGAACTAAAATATTCTCAGGCTATTAACATTGGTAGTTATAAATTTGATAGAAAAAGTAAATTATGAAAATTTAATTATTATTAGAGTATTTATTTTATTGGTATTGTATGAAACAACACTGGGTATCAATTTCCACGACTGAAGTTGAATATGTGGGTGTTGGAAGTTGTTGTGCTCAATTGTTTTGAATGAAACACACACTCATTGATTATGACATGAGTTTATAAAAACTCAAATAATTTTTTAGTACAAAATATCCATTTAATTAAGTTAATACCTATCAAATCACTCATGTGATAAGAACGTAGATATAACAAACCATTTCTTTTTGGATCACATACATAAAAGAAATATAATTTTACAATTAATTGTAATGCAAGATCAACTTCTGGATATTTTTACTAAACCTATTAGTTCTGTTATATTTGAATATATCAAATATAATCTTGGAATTATAAACATAATGTAATAAATAATATATACTTCTTTCTTTCTATATTCTAATATTATGATACATCTTTTCATAGGTTGAGAACAAATGTTTTATGTTTTTCAAAATTTTATTTTTCCTTAAAACATTTTATTTTATAAATTTTTTGGTTTTCTTAAAATATTTATCATAATAATATTACTTGAGTTGGGTATTCTTTTTAAAATATTCAGAATCAGAATCCTACAAATGAGTTCTGGACTCCGAAAATATAATAAAATAAGCAGACTCGTAATTTTTAATGAATTTTTTGACTCAAATATTGTAAAAATGTTTTTCAGATAGAAAATTATTATAATTTTTTTCATTAAAAATAATGATATTTTATAATAAAAAATTCCATAGTCAATTTAGTTTATAAAAACTAAAAAGAAAATACTATTTATACTGATGGAAATTATCACTCCAAAAGCTACGTATCTTATCTTTTTAGTTTTCACACTATCTCATTGTGATTAGTTCTTTTATAGTTGTTGTAAAAATTTTAGTTTTTAAAAGACATTTTTTTTGTTTTAAAAATTTAAAAATTTCTATAATTTTAATTCATTCCCAATTTGATAATTTTTATTAAAGAATAACGTTGGGAGTTTTAATATTAATTAAATATTTCTTAAGATCCTTTATCAACTATCATATAAGATTATTTTTAATCTCAACTGTTGTATTTGATTTGGATGATGAAACACCGTTTAAATTGTATATATATATGAGGGGGACCCACTGTCCCATAAATTCTTTTCATGTTTTCCCCTGAATTTTTGCCTCCTTCAAATTTCTTAGTCTAATAAAGATTGTTTTTCATATAATCTACCAACACTGGTCTTAGTCTAATAGAATCTACTGAGGATTTTATAAAATGGAATGTTTTCGGAAAAAGGATAGTTGAAATATATTCTATGAAAAGTATGATTAAACATTAAATAAGATTATATAATCTTAGGGATGGGAATTAGTATGTGTAGAAAAAGGTGATAAGGATTTTTATTTCATTTACCCTAATATTGTTAGATATTTTTATGAATCCATTATTTTTTAACTGACGATGGAAAAGGAACATTTTCTTTTTATATGTATGGGAAGAAATATTAATTTTCAATTAAAAAATAAATGAGTCTCATAGGAGTCCCTTTAAGAGGGGGAGATTATTTTACCTCGCACAAGTTTCTTGATGATATTGGATATCTTCATAAAAATAAGGGAGTATATTATTTGTTTTGTCATTATAAGATAATTAGGAATGTCTCCTATCTAAAACCATCCAAATATTAATTACGTTATGGATGTGAGGTCTCCTAATTCCGAGAAAAGGAGATATAGACATCCAAAAAGTTATAGATGTTTTTATATTCGAATTACTTGTAATGTTGAGGAGGATATATTCTTGGTGTTTTAATTTCATAACTATGGTTAACATAAAATATGGAAAAATAAAATAAAATATATTTATCTTTTATTATTTCTTCAGCAAGTTGGAAGTTGAATGTCAGATATATTTTAATATTTAAAGAAATTATTTTCCAAATGAGTGAAAAATATATTTTATCACTGATGATACAATGAATAGGATGAGATTTGTTTTGATGATAAATCGATTTTTTTTAAAAACATGTGGGGTGACATTGTAAGAAGAACCATCACGGAAAATAGAGAATGATGATAAGAAAAAGAAAAGGGCAGTTGTGACTTCCCCACTAAGGAAGTTAAATAAATAATAAATTATTAGTGATAATTGTTTTGATGTGTGTATGAAAAAAAAAGTATAAAGGAACCCTAGAGTACCACATATCTGACATGATCTCACATAATCCAAGGATTTGAAAATTCAGGTAACTGATAAGTTTCCAGATGAACCTAATAAGGAATCTAAAAATATAATGATGAAAAATCTATAAATTGTGAAAATTTATTATATGTTGCTGAAATAACCTTTGATAATGTTATTTTACCTTTTTTCCAAACTGATCAATTTAACCTAAATGTCGGGTTAATCTATGAAGAAACCACATCTGTAGATAATGAAAATCCATTGATTGTATCTAGTGTAAAAGAGTAAGTAGTTGATTCAAAATTGTCATTAGATGTTAAATAAGTATAATCTATTCTATAACCTATTGAAAAAATATGTTTGAGAAGGTCGAGATAGCTTAATGAGGAGATTAATAAAGTTATTGATAAATAGGTAGAATGGAATGATAAATAAGGAAATAAAGAAGAAGTAGTAATTGAAGATGATGATGTTGAAATAGATGTTGAATATGAATAGGAAAAAAATTAAAAAGATGAGAATGAAGAGGAAGGTGAAAATTATTAAACACATTCCAATAATAAATCATTAAAACCATAATAAATATCATCATTAGAATTACCTTTAAAGGCCTAAAATGAAGAAAATATTGATTTTTTTAAAGAATATGCATCCTCATTAGAAGAATAATTAGAGTCATCATCAAATAAAGATATAAAAGATCAAAAATTAAAGATAATGATTTTTGATAAAATTAACACTGAATATGATGATATCATGGAGGTTTTTGATGATAAGGAAGTTAAGATCAATGTTTCTAAACAAGTTCATTAATTAGTTTCACAAAAATAAAATATTAAAGAAGATGTTATAAAATTTGGAACCATCCAAATTAAACCTCATGATGTTCAAACTTAACAATCAAATCCATATATAAAAATTGATTTTGATTGAGTTGATTATATTGTTCATGTTTTGAAAGGTATTGAAGGAATAAGTCAATATTTTCGGAAAGCTAATTCTTAGTGTTAGATGATTCAAGAATGTCTTACTTAAAAAATAGAATCAATAAATATTTTAAAATACAATGTTATTTGACCTAATGAATAGTTGAAAACATTTAAAAAATATTCCCAAACTCATAAAAATTTATGTAATCAGTTCCTATGTAATATCATCAAGTTGATACAGATCTAAAATTTCACGATTAAAATTTTGATGAGGTTGGGAATAATATTAATTAATCATCAAAATCCATCAATTAGTTATATGAATATAATGAAGATACTGTGAAGTTGTGGGAGGAGTTAAGAGGTGGAATATGTGATTGTAAGATAATGTTGAATCTTTAATGAAAAAGAAATGAAATTTGGAGCTCGATATAATAAAAAATCAAATCATAAAAGATGATGTTATTGTACTCATAGACTAGTACCAAAATGTTTCTTAAAAATTTTGGATTTAGGAAGAAAAGGATGAGAATCCTGTGAAGGAAACCCACGAGTTCAAAAACATGAATCCTTCTATTAGGACCATAATGATGAAAGATAGATCTCTTTATTGAAATAATGTTTTTAAAAAAAATATTTGTATCCTTTTTTATAAATTAATTAATATTTTCATCAAATTATAATTTTTTTGAATGTTTTGTAATTCTCATTGGAGGAATTATCCATAATAGTTTTACTAAAGATAATTTAATTCAATATATTTTGTTGTATGTTTTTTTGTTTGTCTAACTATTCAAGGAAATTAAATATTAATCCCCATTTCTTTTTTTAAATTAGAATGGGGGACATTTTTATATACATGGGTTATTTAATTAAATGATGTATTGATTTTATAGAGGGATAAATAATTATGAGGGATATGTTTTATACAAAGTGGGGAATATTTCATTAAAATGTATAATATGATCCTTATATGGAGATATTATCCTAAGGTAGAGTTCATATTATTCAAAATTATAATATCCAACATATTCAATCGAGTTATAAACTTAGGGGGAGTTATGATTTCTATAAATAACTCTAAATATGAAGTATTTAAAAGAAATTGAATTTATGTTTTTCAAAGAGATTTTTTGTTTATGTCTTGGGGTTTTTGGTTTTCAGACTATGGGAGTCTATTGAGTAAGAATTTATACTTCTTAATTTCTTATTACTTTTTTATGAAAATGAAAAAATGACTCTTCAAAACATGTTTTACTAACTTTTTATGTTCGAAGTATTTTGAGATTGTTTTTATATAATATATTATATTTAACCATACAATGAATAAGTTATTATGTATTTCATATATAAACATATAAATTATCATTATGATTATCGAAATGAGATTGTGTATGATAAATATCAGACTGACCATTATCAGAAGAGATGTTTTAATTTATGTATTTTATTTTGTAATGAAAAGGTCTTAATAATCAGTGGTATACTGGTATCGATCAGCATCATACTAACATTCATAAATATTATTGTAATTAAATTATTTAGGAAGTATATTTGAATTACTATCATTATAACATGAATATGGTAAAAAAAATTAATGTGAGGAATATCTCAAAACAGTGTGATGGGGTTTACAAATATGATGTTGAAATTTTAGTTATGAAAGGTTTTCATGAGTTTTCAAGAACCAGGTACTAGATGTCATTCAAAAAATATTATGACTATGACCATTGGAAGTATGACTATAAATTATTTGTCATTTAAATAACTTGGAGGTTTTTTATTACATTCACTCTTGATTTTTTTAAATATTACATAGCATATACATATTTTTCTATTTCTCTCATAATAATTTAGAGAGAGTCTTTTAAAGGAAAAATTATTAGTTTGTGTCCTAGTTTTTTTTAATTTTGACTATGATGGATCATCATATAGATTGAGGGATTTGATTGATAGGAAGTAAGGGGATATAATCCATCTGATCAAGGGCTACCAGGTATAGGTAAATTAAGTGTAAGTTCATTGTATTGAGGGATTCTGGGGAAAGGAAGATAGATACATTTTTATCATTGTACTGAGGAATTTACTAGGTAAGGAAATACAAAAATTTTTGTAATTATAAAATAGTGGATACAATTAGTTATGTTTATATACTACCTTTATCATTTTTTTAAAATTATTATGTTTTAATTGTTATATAGTCCTTCATTATTCTTTATAGTATTGTTTATTTTTTTTGTATACAAGCTTCTATATTTTTATGCTCATTTTAATAGAATGTGAAGTATTGTATTTATCTTTACACTCTTGTGGATTTAGTTATATATATTATGATTAGAATTATCATACTCTGATTAATCAGATCTATAGTAACTCTTATATTTACTCTCATATAATTGTTCCATTGCCTAGTTCAGATTGTATGTCTTTATTAATTAGTCCAACTACGAGTATGATAACTTTACTTAAGTGGCCTTCGATATGATTAGTTTTATTTATTTAATCTATATTTATAAAACTAAATTTCACCCCCTCTGGTTAGTATTTCCTTGTGATCATATTATTATGATAGTGAGTAGTATTATAGATATACAGATCCATCAATGTGTTTTAAGGTTACATCACACCTTGTGTAAAACCCTCACTATGAACTCAATGACTACCATATATTTCAAATATTATCCTATTTTTAGATGTTATTCAACATTTATTTGGAAAACTATACATGGATTAATTAATTATATTTAATATATTTATAACATTTATTCTAGGAAGAACATAACTCATAATCACACACCGTCTCATAACCTAGTCTTAAAAAAAACCTATACAATATCCAAATGTAATACATGAAATATTTGATTTACTACAAAAATGACTTTCATTGTAGAGTGAATTACTTTAAACTCTCGATTTAGGGATCTATGATAGATTATTAAGTTGTTCTATAGAATTATACACAATGAAATGGGAGTCAGAAAATATCCATGTTGTTACACTTTTTAAAAAAATATTTAAAGAATTCCATTCATCCAAAGATATTTATTATTTTTATACAATTTTATTTAGAATTTTCATTAAATATGCGACCATTTTGGGGTTATGTATGTGAAAAAGAACATAAATGTGGTATTATGATTCAAAAAATACTGTTTTTGTGATGGGTTTAATCATATGAGATAGTGAGGAGATTGAAAATTTTAAAACTATATTGGCGAAGTGTTTCACTATGAAATATGAGTTCATGATGTAGTAACAATAAGATGATAAATTTTTTGACCATGTAATTTCTTGAAGGTCTACATTCATGATTTTTGAATTAAGATTCATTTTTTGATGTGTTGATGATGATTTTATATAACCTCGTATTTATATTATAAAGTTATTAATAGATTTTTGTTATATAATTTATGTTTTATGGAGGATCTGTGGTGTTTTTCTGAAACTACATTTCATTAGGTGAGTTGTAGAATGAAAGATGTGTATTGAACAACATGTGAATGATTATATTGGTGAAATCCATATTTATAAAGAAATGAGGTTCTAGAACCACATATATATATTGTATTATCAACATCATTTTCAATTGTTTTGAAATAGATAATGAGGTTTTGTGATAAGTTATTTTGATGACCACTATTTTAAATCAAATAGGTATAAGTTGTTATACACTCTAAATTGAACTATTATACAAATATATAAGAAGACTCATGCATCATGTTCATAAAATTCATAAAGATGTTGTAGAAACTATTACATGGGAAGGTTTTTAATTAATTATTTACTTGTATTGAATAGACTAAGAAACATATTTCATGTGACATTAAAATACAACCAGAATTATATAAGAAATACATATCACATATTATTATTAACATGATGTGATAAAAATAACATTTCTAAGGAAAAAATTTCAAAAGTATTTAGTGGGAATATCCATGATTCAATACTACTGGTCAATGGTGTTATGTAGTATAGTAAGGTTCATCTACCGAGGTTCTATAATTAATGGGAAGGTGTGATATAATCTTATTTATAAGGATCAATGTGGAAGATATATCTTTTGTTGTTGTTAAATCATGGTGTATGTGTGATTTTTATCAATCACATTTGTGTCCATTTGTGATTTTTAAATCATGGAAAACAATATAAAAGAATTTATCCGGAATAATGATAAGTGGTTGTGGATTTCATTCTTTCAAAATGAACTTGTAATTGATTGTGTTTTAATGTGGAATCATGTTCTTAGATACTATCCTGATCCTTGAAAGGTTGTGGTCACCATCATGGGGTAAAACCTTGTAAACAAAATATGTTGATTTACCATTATATAATCGATTAAAGATGATATTTAATATTTGATATTATCATACTCTAATAATTCATGATGTTAAATTTCAAATAAAAAATTGAAAATATTTTGAATTACCATATATTTAACCCCCAAATCCCCGCTTAGTGCTTCCATGCATGCTTAGGAAGTTCATGATGGCTGATTTCTTGAATTTCAGGAAGAAGAGAATATCAATATAGGAATATATTAAATATAATGCTTATAAAGTAATGTGTGTTAATATCATAATTCATTAAGTATTTGGATTTTATGAATGAATTAGATATATATATATATCATGGAATATTTAGAAGAAAACTTGAGTAGAGAACATTAATGAATGATTAAAAAGTGAAGAGAAAAATTCATGTAGAACATCCATTATTGGATGGTATCATATATATGATTGATAATATGTTAAATTTTACATTTGTTTCTTCTAAACATGTTAACCCTCTTCAATATAGATTATTTCCTCCTTTTATGTATCCTTTTACAAGTGAACCATGTAGCAAATATGTGCCCTTGCTCTTTACTATTTTTTATTGTGTTAATAAATTATATTTAAGAATACTATTTCAACATGAAGAAAAAATAAATCAATTTAAAGTAAATGATGAAATTTTCAAAAAACCAAACATGACTCGTCATCTTAGGTTGTTCATTGGGACCAAGATACTACACAAATAATAATTAATAGGATGGTTGTGTTAAAAAAAGGATATGATCGGATTTTTCTTTGTAAAAGGAGAACTTGATTTTGAAGGATGAAAAAATGATATAATCATTCACTGATGTACATTAATTAACATCAAAGAAGGCTAAAGGACCCTTGTTTTGACATTGACAGGATTTTATAGATCTACATTTTGTATAATGTGGATTAATTATTTAGTTCTTATAAAAAATAGGGTGTGTAATCACTTTTAAAAATATTAAAAATCAAGGGAAGTTGTGTATTGAATTTATTTTATTTTTATGACTCTTTTGTGAAAGATTATTTAATTCAATAATTATCATATATATATATATTCCAATTTTCAAAAATTATTTTTGCCTTTTTTATTGAGCAATTTTGACTTAATATATAAACTTGTCAGTTGAATTCATTCTTCTTCATGGATTACATATAAATTTTTATTACTATATAAGGATTTATAATACAACATATTTATAAGAACCAAATTAATTTACATTATGAAAATAGTAACATAAACATTAAATAGAAAACATCATGTCCACTTATTTTTTTTAGATCTAATTTTATTAAATACAAGATTATCCATTAAATATTTTATATTCTTCCCATTGACATGAACTAATGTTTAAAAAAATTTGGTGTGTATTTACAATATATTTATAATGCCATATTTATATATTTTTCATTAAATAATTCAAAACATAATATTGTTACTCTCGAACAAATGTTTCAAGACAACGACCCTATACATTGTGGTTAAACCTTAGACATGTGTTTATACTAGACCATTGATGTATCATATTTTAATAATGATTAAATATAATTTTATATGTGATTTCTAGATGATAGTTGTGAAACCTCATCTGAACTAATGACTTCTTCTCTATGAAATGATAAGGTGAGATATAAACAAGGGAGTAATCCAAGACAACATCCAAAGTAGGGTGTGACATCACCAATTAAGGAAATTAAAAATATGGAGGGGTTGAAAATATTAGATACAAAAATTATCTACAATATATAAATCATTGAATTATATGTATATTACAAGTACTAATCATATATTTAATGAATGTAATAGGAATAATTTGTTTGTCACTACCTTAATAATGATAATTTTGAGAGTGTGTATAAGGTATTGATTGTTAAATGAAATATAAATGAAAGATAAATTTCCTATTTCATTTTTCAATAAAATTTTAAAATGGATGAAACTCATTAATTTGATATCTTTCTACATGGAAACAATTGATAAAATAAAATCACCATGGAACCAAAATTTCCATGTAACATGTTAATTACCTGGGGTTATATACCATTAAACCTAAAAAACATGAGATTTAATGTATTTAATATTACCAAAACATTTTATATGTCTGTGAGGCACATCTTACATAGATTTATGGTAAATTTATAATGTATTTATGGGTATATTTATCTTCTATTAATAACCCAATGATGTATCTCTAAAAAATATCATCATAGTTTTTTAACAATGTTAAGAGGAATTGCTAGTGATTAATTAAGATACATTATATTTAGTGGTGAAATGTGGTATGGTTCTTTATCACCCAATTTCAATGCATTCAATTTAGTTATATTAGATAAATGTTATGTAAATTTTAAAATTTTCTTTTTTGGTGGGAGATATACATTGATCTTTGGGACATGATGGTTTTAAAGGAGACATTCTGAAGGCTTCTTTTAAATTAATCACCCCATGATAACTACTTATGTTAAATTTTATTTCAAAAATAGTTCTAACAAATCACCTATTAATTTGAAGAGTATCTTAGTTAATACAATAATAATTATTCAAATAAATTTTTAAGAAAACTTTGATCCTACATGGGATGATAAATATTATTCCATTGAATTCATCCTTGGTTAAAGATTTCTTTGAAAGTTTTAGCATATTTAGTATAAACTTTTATTTTTTTATGGATGTAATATTTAATTACAAAACCAAGTAAGAAAAATTTATTTTTGGTACCTAACATTTTGAAGTCCTTTAGGTTTTTTTCATTCTAATGCAGTAGTCTAAAATGATAATGTGACACTAAAGTACATTCTTAGTAAATAATAAATTAAAATATGATTGATCTGGTGGATATAATTTTTATAAGAGTTTGAAATTAAAATATGAGATAATATGGGCGTAGAGAATAATGTAGTTTTCGTCCTATGCGTATGGTTAAACACATTTCACAATATAAAAATATTTTTTCACTAAAAAAATTATTTATCCAAAATAAATTATAAATAAATTTCATATGACACACACATTCATATATTTACAAAAAATATATATAATAGATATATATATATATACACACATATAAAAATAGATTAACCACAAAAAAATTTAGAACTGTGTTCACCTAACTATGTAAATTCACAATGTAATCTTTTTATACACACACACACACACACATAGATAAAGGATAAAGAATAATGTTCTGATAAGGGTGAATGTAAGGAAATATAAATTATGAAAAAAAGGAAATGTCTTTAAAAAATGATGAAAAATATAAAATGGTGATGACGAATCGAATAAATCATAAATATAATGTAAAAATAAAAATCATTGTAGGGAGATATATATATACACACACAATCACATATATGTGAAGTTCCCAGTCGGGATCTATGTATCACTGAGAGAGGGAGGGGTGAATCAGTGATATCTTTTTCTTTTTATGTTTCCTTCTAATTGAAACAAACTTCACCTCCTGTTAAATATTTTCTTCTCTGCTAAACACACACAACCATAGGAACACAAGATTTACAAGGTTTACTACTCCACAAGATTAGCTACGTCCTTGGTATGGTACAGAAACAATCCAGTACCATATAATCCTCTAGAAAACAATACTATGATGTGGAGTATAAAGATTAGGATATACCCTTACACTCTTGTAGCTCTTGGAAAACATTCCTCAAGTGTGTCTGCCCCCTTTTAGTATAAATAGGGAATTTTAGTATTTCAGTGCTTCATTACAATTGAACAGATGTATTCTCTGAAGTACAGATCTTCACTTTCATACCCAGAATCTGGTAAGAACTCCAATACGCACAATTGAATATGTGAAAATATCCCAAATTTTTCATGCAACCTTCAGGATATCTTGTGCTCAATTCAAATGCCTTGCGCGTAAAAATTCTGTTTTAGTGTGAAAAACTTTTTCGCAGAGCATCCCTTTTTCACGCAACTTTTTCTCTTTTCACGCAACTGTCCTCTTTTGACGTAATCGACTTTCTTTTTCACAGAACTCACTTAGCATATAATTTTATGCACAAAAGAGCTCGGGATTTCCTCTAAGTGTCGAGCATCAACAAGTGATAGGGGTTCACATCATATTTATAGCCATTTTTGACCCCGCACGAAAAACACTAATCCGCATGTAAATCCTCCTTCATCTGCGTATAAAATCGTTCATGCAACATCATATTTCGCGCAATGTTCCAATATTTTGTGCACCTCATGTCTTTGTAATTTTTACTCATTCTAAGAATGAAGCACTAGTTGCGCAAAAAATTCCACACCGCGTTCTATATTGCGCCCAAACACAGACTTTCATGTGACATCGTATTTCGTGAAATGATCCAATTTTTCACACACATCATGCCTTTGCAAAATTTCGAGCTTCTGATCTCGAAACATCTTTTGTGCGAAAAGCTTCATTCCTCTGTTTTTCACATCCCGCTGATATTTCGCGCAACCCACTACTATTTTTCACACCACTTTATTTTTTCATGAAACCTGCCTAAATTTCCACACACTCCTTGCCTTTTCCATTATTCGATGTTATGAAATTAAATCATTGCTTGCACGGAAAATTCTAAGCCATATTCAATCTTTTGGGAAACATCCATAAGCAGAAACACATCTTCACCACATGATCTTCAGGCCCTAAAATTTGGAAAACACTGGAAAACTGCGACACCATAAACTATGCTTTTCTGTCACTGCCAGATTGTCTATTGCTTTTTCATTTCTCTCTTCACTGCTTCCCATAACCATTCTTCAGCTTTCATAATGAACTCTAGTATCGTGATATATATCCTTTGATAGATCATCTTTAGCATTGTCAGAGTTACAGTGGGAAGTAATGAAACATCCCATCTTCTAGCAGCAACATTCCTTCCAATAAAAACAGTATATGATTGGCATACTCATTTCACCCCATTTATTTTATAATGCATGCTTCACTTGTTCTCCTAACTTATGATATTTTTGAAATAAAAATCAGCAAAGCATCGTCTGGTTTTCTAGTCCTTTACAAAGTGAATTGATTTAGCATCTTTGACAACAAAAGACAATACTCTGTAACAACAAACGTTTCTTACTTCCTTATCCACCCAACATGGTCCCAACAATATGAGTATATATATATGACATATATTTATATATATGATTAAAAATATAAAAAATCATAAAAAAATATCTTGAGCAGAGGAGGTATCATTAAAACATATTATAACGACCCATACATTACATACATTGTTATTAATTCAGAATTTAAGCATACTTAATACAACATATAACAAAACCATGGTGGGACCACATAGGTATAGAGTCTTTAGAAACTAGGAAACATAAACAACTCGTTCATAAAGCATCTATATTGTCTCCCATTTTTTTCATAATATCTAGAGTCTCTTTTGGTATATCTTACTTAATAACCTTATTCATGACATGGGGAAAGAAAACATAAAATAATGGTGATCTCAAATGCTCAGTAAGGGTAAAAAAAGGAAATATCATATTCATAATAACATATAATTTCGAAAATCTTAACCTGAAAAAGAGATTATAATATCATAACATGGGATAAATCATAGTAGTGAAATGTAATCCCAATAATCATAACATAAAACATGAAACTTTGTTCCATACACACATAATCATAGGGAATCATTTCTTAGTAGTCAAGAATCATTTCCAAGACTATATTTGTAGACAATGTCCATTTCTTAACCGAGTTCACTCCTCGTTTCAGTCTTGTATCACTGAACCGGATTAACCTGCTATTCCAAACATGTCTATCTCGTGAGATATAAATCTTTACCCAATGCATTAGAGGGAGATATAGGTCCCACCCATCTCATAATTATACCGTTATTGTGTGTTCCACAAGATCATAAATCATACATCATAGCATAACCCATGTAATAAAAATGGGATTCTTAAACATCATGCCATCATAACATAATCCACAAAAGGACGTCATAAAAATATTTCCATCATAACATAATCAAATCAATGTAAAAATATTGATAGAAACAGAACCCTATATTATCATAGATGGAAAATAATTTTGATAAAATGCTTGAACTCCATTCTTGAGGAAAATATCATTTGTACTTCAAAAATATTTTTCCTTGTTTAAAATGTCAAACAATTTTAAACTAAAAGATGTTGGTTAAAAATAAACTTGAAAACATGTAAGGGAAGATTCATGGAAATAATGTTCTATGAAATCATAAAAATCGTTTCATGTTGTATATGTTAAAAAAACATTCTTCTCGTACTTTGGATGAAAAAGTCAAAAAGTACCTCGTACTAAAAACGAAAAAAGATTCCTTTAGTATCTTTTACTAAAAGCTCACCAATGGGTAAAATTGGATTTAAAATTTTTTAGAAAGATAGAAATAATATTACATATTTATGAAACATTTATGTGGATAACAAATATTCCCCAGTAAATTCTGAAGTATAAACAATCTCAGATAAAAATTGAGATTGTGAGGTTTTCCCTTACCTTAGATCCAATATGCTTTGTATGTGTCTAAACCTACCATATAATGATTTAAATAATTCCATTGACTTATTCCAGAATCATAATAATTGTTATGATATCAAATATGGTCACATTCATAGCTTCTAATTAGTAATATTTCATTATTACTTGTTATTGGGGTGTTCATTGCTTTATGTTCTTATGCATGTCTTGTCGAATAAATTCTTATTTATCTTTTTAGGTTATAGATAAATTTTTTATATAATTTTATTAGTGTGATATATATCATAATAATTCACTGAATTCATTTATATAATCATTATTCAATGAAGATCTTGTAGAACGAGTCACATCACACCGTGGAGACGGTAGGCCGTACGTACGCACGAGCGATGATATCATTCCAATGATCGTGGAATTATATTGAAGTGTATGTATACTATTTAAGAATCACTATAAATTTAAAATAATCATATATATTTATTCTTTACACCATTATAACCATCCAAGTATGGTGGTGGTGGAAAACAGATTACACCACGGCTTGGAGAGGGTATTCCGTACGTAAGCACTCACGGTGATTTTATTTTCCGTAGGATGGACAGAAAGTCAAATAGGTTTGTTTCATATTTATAATAACATATCAGTATATGAGTGATAATGATGTTATTAATTCATAATGAAACATCTAAATAAGATGAATTAGAAGAAGAAATAAATTTGAAAGAATCAGTAATGGATATTACCTCTTCTTTGACACGCCTCTTTGAAACCTCCTCTTAGGGCACTAAAAATGGTCTTTGAAGAAGACCAGGACCTCTAGAATGTTTCTAGGGAAGTTTAGAAGAGAAATATCTAGGGGTTGGATGAGATTTAAGGCTCAAAGTGGTGCAAGGAGGAGAGGGAGGAGGTTCCATTTTATAAGGGAGGAGAGGGGCACCTTAGGAAAAACATAAAATATTATTTTATTATAAAGTCATATTCGGTTTTTAATAGCTCAAAATATATTTATTTCTAAGATAATGTGGGTATGGGTCTCAATACTATCAACAAATATATTTTAGACAAGTTTAGGTTACTATTTTAACCTTATCATTTAGATTTAGCTCTAAGTTAAATAATTTAACTTTTACTGTGTCTTCTTGTTTTCTTACATTATATAGTTAATAAACATACTATAACAAGAAAAAATAACCCCAAGTTGTTCATTATTAATATATATAACCTTAGATAAGCCATTTTGCCGATCCTTAGATTTTTATAAATAAAATAAAAATTAATAATATAATATTTGTTTTAAAAAATATTTTACGTTAATTTTGACACTATTTGGTAATTGATTTTTTTGAAAATAATAATAGAATGATTAGTTAGAAAAAAGTTAATTAAATCAATACTAACATGTCATATTAACCAATAAAGTTATTTTAATTTATAAAAAGTCTCAAATTAAATTTATTTGGGTATTTATAATATCAATTATGTTAATATTTCATTAATTAGGTAATTACTGCATCATCATTGTGTCATAAATAAATTAACTTATTTAACGTCTAAAAATTATAAATAAAATACCATTATGTAGGAAATCTATTTAGCGTTCTAATGAATATTTATACTATAATTTATCTTATTTATAACACTATATTAAAATTTTTTAGTTATTAAACTATGATTTTAACTATTTTAACTCTTCTTTAAATAAAGTAATAATAAATTTCTTAATCTAATCCAGGTGGACCTAAATGGACAAATTTTATTCCCAAGGTTGTTTTTGGGCGAATTGGACTTATCCAATGGAATTATGACATGTGTTAGGGTAATAATAATATCATTTTTACCCTTAATTACCCTATTTACTTTTAACCGTGGTAAAAAAACTAAAAAGTTACTATTCACCAAAAACTATTTATATCTTATTGAACAAAATTTTACTCCTTGATATTAACTGTGCCTCTAGGATTTTCAAAATTCCACTCACAAGAGTGGTAAAATGTAGTTTTATGTAATTTTTCAAATTTTCCTAAGAGGTGGGTAAAAGACGGTGAAAAGTTCAATATAATTTTTTATATCTATATTTATTATAAAATGACTCCAATGAATAAAATTGAACTTATATAGCTATTAAGTATCAATTTTTACCTAAAATAAATTTAAATAAAATAAATAATTATTTAAATAAAATTCGGTTTTTAAATAGCAACCTAGTGTTTTCACTATTCATTAAAAATTAAAAGTTTTTAGAAAAATACTAAAATATCACCCTAGGATAATTTCAATATTCCTAATCCAAAAATGAATTCCATTTTGAAAGATAAAATTTATAAAATTTCAAAAATTGGGTATTACTATTCATAACAGCTAGTTTATTTAATATTTTAATAACATTTAATTATTTAGTGAAACTTGATATTGCATACAACACACGCTATCGAGGAAGGCTGCTATTACATATAACGCAAGCCAAGCTAGTGTTGTGTGTAATAAAATATTCCTTTGATGTTGCGTATAACATAAGACAGAAAAAAATATACTTCTCATAAAATATCACAATGTTACACATATGATTCAAATTACCTACATTCAATTTCAAAACTGGAATAACCCCCAATATGAAGAGAGGTTGTAGTGGAGTATAACATACTTAAATTCTTAAATATGTAGGTTAATTGTTTATATAGTTAGGATTATTTTAATATTATTACAAGGTCTTTATTGTTTCATAATAAAAATAAATGTAAAAAGAGTCTTTTATTAGTGTTGTAATTCTAAATGGTGATAATTTAATATTTTATCAGCGTTTCTTTTACCGTTGGTAAATATCGATATTTATCAAAAACTACATTTAGCACTTATAATAATCATCTTAATCATACTTATAATTATAAATTTGGAGTAATTATCATCATTTAATGCTTTAATGATACATGGAGATATTTATTAGTACTAAATTCAGTTCTAAAAAGGGTATATTTATCAATGATAAAATTAACATAGATAACGACGTCAATAAATGATTATACTCATGTTGTAAAAAAAATGAAAACAAATTTTTAAATATTCATAAGATTAAACTGGGATTTATTAACTCTAAAATTAACACTGATATGGGTAAATATATATTTCTATATATTACGATTTATATAAATTTATAAATGAATATAAAAATATCAAAAATTACTTTTGAATATAAAGTATTTATATTAAAATACCAATTATATATCATTATATAATATTAATTATGTATATAATATTAATAATTTCTAATTGTTTTTAAAATATGATAAAAATATTTTAAAAACTATTTTTAATTATATTAAAGATTTCATATTTAATATTTGAAAAATATAAACCTGTATTAAAAAATATTAATAACTATATTTTAATATACATATGATTTATTTCAATATACTACTAATTCAAATTAAATATCCTATCAACTATATTTAAAATAAAAGCAAAATATATTTATTTTTGAAAATTATATTTAAATTACATATGTAATAATAAAATATTGTGTTTAATCAACTATGTGAACAATATAAATATATTATTTTTTTCAAAACATATTATTAAATATAAAACTATAAAAAAAGTATAATTAATTTTAAAATTATATTTTAATAGATTTTTTGTTACTAATTTATAAATATATTATTAATACAAATTAATTAATTATATTTATATATTATATTTATTGTATATAGAAAATATAATAAATTAGAATTGATATGTATAATTTATTTATGATAGTTAAAAATAATACTATTTATATTAAGGAATTAATATATTTAATGATTTGGGGACATACATGGGTGGAAAAACCTTATGATCTAGTGTAAAAACATTAGATAAAATCCTTTTGGGAATACATATATTTGGTAATATAACAGGATTATGGAAATCTAGTCATGTGTGTAATGTCATGGGTACTATAGTAGGACACTATTTTAATAGTACTGCTCACCCGATTTGTGCTTTAAGACTTTTATTTCAAGCCTCCAAGTCCATTGGGTGTACAAGACATCATAAGAATTCATATAAAAGCGCCTTCAAGTTTTCTAGTGCAGATTTTAGAAATATAACACTAAATTAATGATATGGAACGACCAAAAATCACCAAAAAAGTTATTGAATAATATCAATAATGACAGGACAACAATTATTGGGTTTTGGACTCCTGCACCTCTGTATGTGGGAGGAACAAGGTCAACTACATTGTTGATGGTGATCGAGGAACATTCAATAAGAAGGGAAGTTCGGGGTTTTTTGCCTCTATTGGACTCCAATACTTTTAATTCTTATAGATCATGATTAATTGGGCAGATTTGGATTTATTAAGATACATTGTATTTAATCAAATTCAATAGTAACTATAACCTCTGGTATTAGTGTTCATATCATAAGACAGGTCACCAAATTTTAGTTCTGTATGAGTCACTGATAGTGTGTCCCACCGATACAGGTCCAATCAATATGTTAAGACACCGACACATGTTTGACGTACCAATAGAGAATCTCACAATTTTCCCTATGTATAACTTACTGAAAACTTACCTATCGAAACATGACCTACCATCTTTTTACCTATCGACGCCTTACCTAACAACACCTAACCTACTGACGGCTAACCTACCAAAATTTAACCTGCCGACAACGAACCTAACAACTTCTAACCTTCTAATTCCTGACCAATAGATTCCTATCCTATTAAAAAACTGAGGTTCTGAGATTTTGGCCTTCCAGTAGGAATAAGTTACTGATGGAATGTTCTACCGAATAAATTACCTACCAATAGACGGAGTCACTGATGATCTATCTTAAATTTGACCTTATTACTAACCGTCATATTTTTGAATCTCAGTACTTCTTATTATATTAATGACCATTTCATTAATTTGTAGACAATAATTAATGATATCCTAGACTAATATGAGTTACATGTACACGATAGATGACATTCAATTTATCAACCTATAACTTATAAGGAAAGCAGCTGGGTTAAAAAATGATATACAAAATAGAGAGAGGATATTGAGGAAAAAAGATGCATGACTTTGAAATAAGATCAATCAACCAGACGTTCCAATCAAGGGAAATTTCTAAGAAGCAAAAATTCCACAAAATGGAGCTACATGAACATGGAAGACAATAACACTTCAAGAAATATTCTACCCTACTAGAACTCCACACAAAATCAAAAACGACTCTCAATTTTGTTGCCTATTTCCTGTAGTAAACTCCCAATTCATTTATACCTCCATAAACGAGTTCATAAGATTCATTGAACATCAGTCAATGTATTCTAAACTATTCATAAAATTTGTCTCTATTTCTCTACATTATTCACATTTTGAGTAGTGTGTGTGTCAATATCATAGACACCCACAGACTCCTGTGCTAAACTAGAAGATACATAGATATATTCACCGACCAATCTTTTTACACATTACACTTCCATGAATTATAGTAAAAGAGGCCCGTTTTTGTCTTGTCTATTTTTTTTACACTCCCTAAAAAACAATGGAATAGGTCTAGTGGCCTGAATAATTTGAATACCTTTGTTACACCGATCTAGGTTGTGGATCAATTTTCATTATATAAACTACTTGGTGGAAGGTGATCACCATGTAGAGAGGATTAGGTCTCAGCTTGAGACCACACCTCTAGTTTACATCCATAGTGTTATTTCATGTTTTTTCTCTATACATATTACTATTTCATAAACCATAACTTCACATTGACAGTTTGTCTTATATAGTGGTTATATTAGATGATGTTTTATTAAACTGATTTTAAAAGATAAGATAATAATTTATATTGTTTTAACTGGTAACTAATCAATCATGGAGAAATATTGTTAACTAAACAAACTTTTATGAATCCAGTACATTGGTTAAATGGGATGTTTTGTTTTAATTTTGGGTACATTCAATGATTTTTTTAATAGAAATTTTTATAAAGAAATTTTTATATGAACTCAATTAACCCAATATTAATTGTCCAACTCCGCCCAACATTTTGTATCAATGGTTGTTTAAAAATATTTTTCAAATCCATTTTAACTATGATTTCAGTATTGATTTTAATGATCTCTAAAGTACTATCGTTTCTAATATTTTTTCCTTTCATTAAAATTGTAGTTTATTCTTAAATATGGAAAATAGATATGAAGTTTATTCTTACAATAGACCTCCCTATTTCAATGGTACTAATTATGTAGTGTGTAAAATAAAAATAAAACATCACTTAGATGTAATGGGTGTTGATATTTGAACTGTAATAGGCGACAAATATGAAATACCTAAAACACCATGAACTACCTGAAGTGAATCCAAAAAATCATCTTATAATAATATATTTAACTCCATGAATCCCCTATTTTGGTATTATGGTGATGAGTAATTTAATCTAACATCTTCTTGAAAATATACTAATGATATTTGGGACACTTTAGCTATTTAACATGAAAGAACCACTACTGTTAAGGAAAATAATGCTTAATACATATACTATTATGTATGATACTTTAAAAATGAAACCTAATGAACCCATTTCTGAAATGTTTCATAGTTTCAATGAGATTTCCAATACAATTATATCTCTTGGAAAGACAGTGAAATCCCTAGAACAAATCATTCATCTACTCAGATGTCTACCAGAAAGATGGAGAGGAACCATAGTGTCAATTAGACAATCATGTGATATCAGTAAGTTTTTAGTCAAGGAGCCGATAGGTATACTAGTGATATATGATAAAGAACTAAAGGTTAACATAGATGAGGAGGATGAACCTAATAGAAAGTTAGGGTCTTTCAAAACCATTTCTTCCAAGGAAAATGATAATGTACAAGTTTATACAGAAATTTCTAGTAATGAAGACTCACTAAATGATAGTGACAAGGAAATATTTTGTTAGCTAGATGATTCAAAAAGTAATGTATAAGGAAAAAAATTATATAGAACAACCCATTTTAGAGGAAAGTAGGAACAAAAGGAAAATTGAAAAAAATTATTGGAATAAAAATGAAAACATTGATGAGATAGTATGATATGCGTTAAAAAGTAAAGGACATGTGAAATATGAATGTCTTTAGTTAAAGATTAAAAGAAAATATGTGGAAAAAGACAGAAAATATAAAATAGAAATGAAGGCCATCTAGAGTGATTATGAGGAAATCTCAATTTACTCAATGTCATCACATGATTAAAAGGATGAAAAAAATAATATGTGTTCCTTGACAAACACATCATAGGAAACATTATAATCTCTTATAGAAAATTATTATTATTCTAGAGATGAAGATGAATCTGTTTCTAAAAATATTACAAATTAAAAAATGTTTTAATATTATCAAATTATTATGGAAACATGAAATTACTTAATGGATATGTATACATATCTCAAGAATCAACATGCTCTTACTATTTCTGTTGAATCTAAATTTATTATTTAAAATGAATAGTATGCTCAACTACTCTATGAGAAAAATGAACTAAAATTTTGTAATAAGTAATTAATGAATTATTTAATGAAGATCAAAAATGGAAAATATACCTTGGATCAAATGCTTGGAAAACAGGTTCCACCGAAATACACTAATGTTACTTTTTATCAACCTTAAAACAAAATTTTTCTAAAACCAAGTCTGTATCTAAATATATAAAGTTTAGTTTTATGCCTAAATCCAAGGAAACTACTATATGTTCAATTACTAAATCAACTATTACTACTTATACAATTTATAAACCCAATAGAGTTTATTTTCCTATGACATTAGTAATATCTTGTAAGAATCCCTTAAAACAAATATGGATTCCCAAATCTGTAATCACTAATATTACAAGACCAAAGAATGTCTAGGTAAAAAATATTTTCTTAGATACAACTTTTCATATAATTAATAGGGTGTTAATTAGACATATCCATAAGAAAACTCTCTATGATCTATAGAACAACTAGAAGCCTAAGGTTAATTGCATTAATGTTTTTGGTTGCAAAGTCTTCATCCTTAATACAATAGATAATATCGGCATGTTCTTCTAAAAGAGAGATGAAGGAAGTTTCTTATGATATTAACCATCTAGAAAAGCCTATAGGTTCTTTAATAAAAGAACTATGTATGTGGAAGAATATGTACATATAAAATTTGATGAAACAGATCCACATGAACATAAAACCTCTCTTGAAAATATTGTGGATTATCTGTCTGATCTAAACATTCATGGTAAACCCTACAACTCTACTCTTATGTAGGTAAAAAAACATCTAGTTCTGTAAAATATCCAAACTCTGATCATAGTGAACCGAACATTTAGAGGAACTCCAATTAACTAGTCTATATTTTCAAGATCTATTGGAACCCTTAAAAACCATCCCTTAGATGCTATAGTTGGAGACATAGATAATGAGACATAGACTAGAGATTCATTTAGGATCAAGTTTGAACATCAAGCCGTTTAGTCAAATCTTAAACCTAATAATATAAATGATTCTATCAATGATGATTTTTGGGTAATGGCTATTAAATAATATTTTGATCAGTTTGAAAGAAAAAATGTTTGGAAACTTGTTAATAGTCCCAAAGACTTCCTAACTATAAGCACTATGTTGGTATTTAGAAATAATTTAGATATATATATATGGATCTATAGTAATAAATAAATCTAGACTGTTCGCACAAGGATATATTCAAGAAGAATGTATTTAATACAATGAAACATTTTCCCTGATTTCTGGAAATAAAAACAATAAAATTATTGTTTCTTTTGGAACACATCTCAATTCCAATCAATATCAAAGGGATGTCTAATGTGAATTCCGAAATGGATATATATTTGGTGATGTTTTTTTGAACAACCCCCTTGTTTTAGAAAATCCCCATTTTCCAAATCACGTTTTCAAATTAAATAATTATTTGTATAGATTAAAATAGGCTGGAAGAACATGGTATGATAGTATCATCCCTTTTCTTATTTCAGAGGGAACAGATGATCCTACCCTTTTCATAAAAATAATTTATAAATATTTTTAAGTTGTTTTAATATATATTGATGAAATTATATTGGGATATTCAAAAAATTATTTATGCATTGATTTTTCAAAAATAATGAAAAGTGAATTTTAAATGTGTTTAATGGGTGAGCTCAAATTATTCCTTGGATTACAAAATTTTCAAAATAAATCAAGTATTATTTTATATCAATGTTAGGATGTTAAATATATTATGAAACATTTTGATTTGAATAGAACAAAAAGTATTGAAACACCAATGAATACCAAATTTAAATTGGATCTTGATGAAAATAGAAATTCTATTAATCGAACCAATTATAAAGTTAGGATTGGTAGTATTCTCCACTTGACTGCCAGCCGGCCTGATGTTACGTTATGTGTGTGTATGTGTTCTCATTTTGAAGGAAACCCTCAAGAATCTTATTTAATAGATATTACATGAATTTCCAAATACATCAATTATACTACCAAATTAGGATTGTTCTACCCCTAAGGTTAACCTTTTTACATAGTTTGTTACCCGGATGATGATTTTTTTGGTTCCAAGTTAGATAGAAAAACAACCTCTAAAAAATATCACTTTTTTGAAATTATCTAGTATCATGGTGTATTAAAAAGGAAATTTATGTTTCATTATCAACGGTTGAATATGAATACATATCTTCTAGTAATATTTGTTTTTTGATTTTTTTAGATGAAACACACTTTTCTAGATTATGGATATCAGTTTAGACCTGTCCCTATAAACCAGAACAATAAAATTTCTATTAAAATTTCAAAGGATCATGTTTCTCACTGAAAAAAACATATTTATTTAATATATCACTTTTTTGGAGAGATAATTATCAAAAAGGTGATATAACTTTAGAATTCATTATCATAGAACATCGTCTTGCTAACATTTTCACTAATTCATTAAATTTCTATAGAATGAGTTACATTAAACATGAATTTGGAATGATCAACCTAGAGATTTTTTTAATGTCTCACCAATGATTTCTTACTGATGATGTCTCACTGATGATGTGACACTGACGATGTGTCACTGACTGATGTTTATTTAATTATTCTTATTTCTTTGTCCATAATTTTAAAACATTGTTATTTCATCTATTTTATTTTAATTCATTCTTTTTTTTAATTTAATATTTTAAATCCCTAATTGATATTATAATTATTGATCCAACTTCTCTACTAACATTTAAAATCACATACTATCAAACTCATTCCTTAAAAAATATCCCTCCTGCATTTCCACCTTTCTCCCTTGAACCAAGACGTTTGAACCTCCAGTGCCCCATATCAAGAATGATCTCAATCGTTTAAAGGATAAAGTGTATTCATATAAAAGGAAAAGAGGTGAAGACAGATGACCTAAACTACCGCCGATTCATCTAGATCTCATTAATCATATTTTATCCCATAGAGAAATATGTATTTTTTGAATGGTTATTATCGAGCAAGTCTCTTTTGCTAAATATGATTCATGTACAAGGGTGGTTGGATTAGTTCTCCAAAAATGAGAGGTTGTATTGTCCACAATCGGTCCATGCGTTTTAAATGTATTCTGAGTTTCTATTTGAAGGAGCTGAGCTATTCTATATTAAGTTGATAGTTGATGGAAAATTATTATGCATTTTATCAAAACAACGGGAAGATTGTCTAAAGGTACCTCATAATTATATATGTGATGATCATTATAGTAATACACCTCCCATTATTGATTTATTCAGCTATGAGGATTCTATAGCTCAGTTAACAGAAAATAGACAAGATAGAAGACCCATTTCCACTAATCTTTATAGTGAGGATAGACTGTTATTCAAATTTTTCCAATGTTATTAGTGTCCTAGGAAGGGGGAATTCTCTTCACTCAAGTATCACGATGTATATCTGCTGTATTTTAAAAATAATGGTAACAAGGTAAATATATTCAACTATCAAATGATTTATATTAGTGTGATGATAAATAATTCTTCTAAGAAAATATCCATATTTTACCAAATTATTATCAATTCCTTGTAGAAGGGAAAAAGGATTTTACGAGTGAAAGTAAAGAAACAATTCAGTTTTTGATAGTCTCTGGTTAAAGAAAGTTATCTATAGCAGATTGATGTTATTTATAATACCTGGAAGAAAATGTGGGTTGAGGGTGGTGATAAGATAGTTTAAAACATTAATTCTCTTGACGATCCATTGAGGAAAGGGATTTGAAAGACCCTATTCATAGGCTTTGTGAGAATGGTGTCTATACTGATGGGGAGGTGGCTAAGAAAATTCAGAGAGATGAATCCTATATGGATGGTAGGAGTGATCCTAGCATTACCAATATCCCATTTATAATGAAATATGGTTCACATATTCCAAATTTACCTTCATATTAAAAATAAACTCTTTTACTCTATGAAGATAGTGACAATATAGAAGAATGAGGTGTTTCTGAATATATTAGAAAAAATGGTAGTATGGAAGAATCTGGAGAAGTATAACAACCCTGCTTTATTTACACACTAAAAAATGATTTATTACATAAACTATTCACATGATAAGACATGGAATATCGAGATTTCTAGTGTCTTTGGGTCCTAGGAACCTTACCTTACAACTTAAAACATGAAACCCAACATATTTATAGAAAAATTTCGGTACATGACCGCTATATTCCCTCGTACTTAGCACTGCATGTGATAACCTGAGGACATGCATAAGAAAAAGGGTGATCTATAAAGCCCATAAATGAAATAAAAATGTAATAACATGAGTAATACAATACATGTTAGTCAATAGTCATATCAATTAATCAAGAAAGAAACATGAACATAAAGTCATGATAAATCATGATAATCATAGCATCGAAATGTATCAAAAACACATAACATGGAATTAGCATGAGGCAAGGATCATTGCACATGGAGCTTGAGTAAACCCTCATTGCACATGAAACACGAGTAAACCCTTATTTCATTTGATTTATAATGAGTAAATATCCATTTCACATGATGTATCATGATATGATACTTTACCCAATGCATTGGAGTGCTATCAGGGCGCACCCTCCATAAACATTTAATTTCATACTTAAGTGTGCCACATGGATAATAAAACATGGATTCATCATCATTTATTCCATGATAAAGGAATGTGTAATTCATACTTGAAACACTATAACCAATAAGAAAATATTCATAAAGGTTAATACCCTTGATAGAGAAATGGGAAAGGTATTCACTGCATAATGACTTTGGCTTGGAAAACGTAGTGCAATTTCTGTAGCATAACAGCAATGCATAAGATTTAATAAAAAAGGATGATGAGAGAGATAATGGTGACTCATAAAATGTACATAAGATAAACAATATGGTGGGTCATATAGGTATATTTCCAAACAATTGTAATGGGAATTAGATTCATAATAAAAAATAATTACTTGAATGTAAATGAGGAGAGAGAAATTCCTTACGGAATTTCAGCATGGTAACGGGTGCACATGAGAGGCATTAATGAGAGATAAAGGGGTCTCTCATCATTCAATAACCAATAGAAAATCATGGGGGATGTGTGAAAATAAACCCCAACATTTATAATTCAAAATAAAAGGGCATAACATTATAAGTAAACTTAGACATAAATAAGAAATGTGAGAATCCATTACTTGGAAGTGTGATACCAAAGGATTGGGAGGGGCTTGAGAGAGTCTTCATGGGAAATTGGGGTGACTTGGGAGGAATCAAGAGAGATGAGGAAAGAGTTTGGACGAACTACAAAGGCTTTGAGTAAAAAGGACATGGGAGCTTGGCTGGGCTTATATTGGAAAAGAGAGAGATTTCTTTTTTATTTAGGGTTGGGACACCACACATTAAACTAATCCAACCACAATACATTGCATAGTTTTTGCCCATGGTTTTTTCCAAATGGGAGTGGAAAAAAATATTTTATAAGGCCAATGGTCGAACTTCTTAAAATAAATGGGTTTCTTATTTGGCGTTGAGTCACACTCTCAAGGAAAACAAATTAAAAGGACAAAAAAATTTATAAGCCTTGAAGGGTCCACTAAATCTTTGTAAAATAAATAAAACCAACCCAATATCACATTATTTTAATTGTAAAACATATATTGGAAGATCATAATATTTATAATATTTTATTACATCAATATTGTGTCATTATGATGTCAAAAAACACATTATATATTTAAATGGTATTTAATTTTTACCAAAAAATTCAACTATATGAGAAAATTATGAACAATTCACCATTGGATAATTGTGACATCTTTATTCCAAAAAATAATATTCATTTTACCTAAATAATTTTATAAATAAGTGAATTTTTACTTTTAAAAAATCTGACCTTTATAAAAAATTCATGGGTTTTGACAAAAACAGATTTCAATCATTAATAAAAATTACAATTTCATTCATAAAATTATACGATCATTTATATTTAATAAATTTTAATTTAATAGTAATAATAAAAATATTTTATTATCACTATTTAATTCAAATATCCTTTAATTCATCAAATATATTTCTTAGTTGAATATTAATTAAAAATACTATTTGTGCTTTAAAACTGTTTACAAAGTAAAAATAATTAAATGATTGTATAATTTTTATTATATAAAAAAATAATTCACATAATAATAGTTCTAAGGCCTTGTTTCATAACCCCTTATAACACCCGCAGAAGACCTAAGGGTAAGGTGTGCTATGGTGATGCATTGCTCTGCCTAAGGCATTTCAACTTGGTTTAATTTCTATAAAATAGTTTTTGTGGATAGTTTTTGCATTGATATAAAAAGTTTGATGTTATTTAATAGCTTTTACAAAAACTAGAGGATGAGGAATAAATTCTTGGAATTTTGGAGATTCAGAAGGGAATTGGAGGATTTTGGACCCTTTTCCGCTGACTATGCTGGATTGGAGTCACCCGGATCAACCACCGAGAAATGAAGGATGAGAAATTTCAGGAATTTCAAAGAGAAAGGAAACTCGCACAACTACCGCATGATAATCCAAACCATGCTCAAACTGTGCGGGAGGATATTCCTTTGATAGAGAGGTCTGCATGGTTGGCGCACGACTTACCAAAACCATGCGACCCTTAAGAGAAACCATGCAAGACATGCACATATAGACAGAGACACCAGCACGGTTGGTGCATGGCATACCAAAACCGGGCGGCCCATCCAGGAAAATTGGTTGGCCTTAAGGATTTGAGATAGATACTTCTACATGGTTGGCACACAACCTACCAAACCGTGCGCCCAAAATCATGCAGACAACTGTAGCCTTCTCATTTTATCCTTTTCAGATTTCCCCTAATCCTTGACCTAGGGTTCCCCTTTCTACTTGTTTTTATAAAACTATAAAAAGGTCATATCTAACTATGAAGACCCTGGGGGTGATCCTAGATAAAGAGAGTATTGGAGAGAGGATAAGATGAGGGCTTGGAATTAAGTTTTTTTGTGAGAGGAAGGTTTTGGAGCAATTGTTCCTTGTATTTTTATTGTGCTTCTGATTCTTCCATTTTCGGTTAAAATAAAATCTCTTATGAATTTTAGTACATTTCTTATCCTTTTCATAATGATTATCGAAACCCCCTTGTGTTGGGGATGGAAAAAATGTTGGTTTATTAGAACCGGTTCCTCTATTATTGTGTTTTTTCATCGTATCTAAACAATTTCTCCCATATTTTGTGTCTTATTTCACTGGAAACCCCATATCAGACCAAGAATGGAGTTTCTATGTACCATTGGGAGAATTATGACAAGGATATACATGACTATTGGATATACCTGTCCTTTATAAAGGGAAGTTCCTAAATTAAGAGCTAGTAGAAATCAATTTCTAGACCAAGGGATTGATTTATACCGACTTAATCAAAACTCTCTACAACAAGGGAGCTCCAACACAAATGAATCCCAGAAATGTGGTTTATTAAAAAAATACAACACAATAAGGAATAAGGTTTAACATCCCACATAAATGTCCTGCCCCGACACATTTTTTTCATGAACCTTTAAAATACAGTCTTAAGTAATCTTCTATTTTGAGGTTAATTCGTAGTGAGTTAGAAAAGAACAATCAATTAGTTATCTTTCTAGATCCATCATTACGGACCAACAAACCATATTCAAATTCAGCATCTGAACTTGAGAAAATTTTAAATCAAGATACGTAAATTCCTACATGGTTTCCATGTTGACCGACCTCATACTTGCACACTATTTTAGTTACTAGTTAGGGAAATTAATTTGGTGTGGAAAACAACACTTCAGACAAAGGAGACACTAATTTTTGGTCCCATTTGCTGGGGAATTGGACATTTTTATTAATTGAATTTGAGTTACTGAGTGAAAATAGATACTAAAGATTTCAAAAAACTATTTTCTTCATCTCATTTATATTTTTCATTATTTTTTCCATTTTACGCTGGGTGTGTATTTGTGTCTTGCAATCCCATAGGTATATGCTGGGTTGGGTGACTCATTCCCAGATTTCTGAGTCATCAGAGTTACACCCGATAGATCTAGAAATCAAAAGATCATTGTCCAGGAGATGTCATGCACTTATGGGTGATCACAATTCAAATGATCCTATCGGGCATCATGAGGAAGAACTGGGGTTTATCCAACATGTTGGGAAGCCATTCGTTATTAAAGGAAATCCACTATAAGGTGTCAACGAAGATCAGAATCCGAATCCACTTGGGGCATACATGGAATACCTACCGAGGAACCAACAGAGCCACCTGCTAAATTTGTGTAGGGTTTCGAGTAACCATAGTTGAGGAAATATATTCCATGGGAGTAGCCTCCCTATTTTCCTCAGAATCAGCAGGCTTGTTATCCTATAAAGAAATAATAGTTCATTCCACAAGGACCTCATAAACTGATTTCGCTGCACTGTACTCTTATGGAATATAGATTACCCTCCGTTCAGGGAGTAGACACTGGAATTTTCATACCACCGGTGCAGGCCCAACATTTTGAGATCAAGCCAGTGATAATGAAATTAATTCAAAATGCAGTTCTGTTCTTTGATATTCCAAGTGAAAACCCAAATGATCACCTATCCAATGTTTTGTAGATAGGTGACACTATCAGCTACCACAGAGTGTCATAGGATGCAATCCTTCTTAGGCTGTATCCTTTCTCATTAAGGGATATGGGGAAGGACTGGATCAAGGGGTTACCTCAGAGATATATTCTTACCTCGAAGTCATTGGCTTAAGACTTTTTATCAAAATACTTCCCTCCCTCGAAGACAGTCACCAAAAAAATGAAATCCATAACTTTCAACAACATGACTCAGAATCTTTATATGAGTCATGAGAAAGATTTAAGTAGATTCTGAGGAAATTAAAACACCACAGACTGCCATTGTGGGTGCAAGTACAGACATTATAAAGAGGTCTAACAACTAATACAAAGTCTATGGTGGATGCAGCTGGAGGAGGGACTGTCCTGAGGAAGTCCCTTAAAGAGCATCTTCAATTATTGGAAGACATGTTGTCCAATAGGATTCAGCCACATATCGAACGGGGCACTCAGAAAAAGAGAATGAATAATATAGATGCCACCACCATAATTGTGTCTCAACTCGATGTTGAATCAAAGTGGATCAATGCTATGAATCTAAAACATCCATCTCAAGTACAAGATGTCAGTCAACTAGCATGTAGTGATGGCAGAAACAACAATGCATTGGGAGAGTGAAAATGGGAAAGTGTGGGAGCCTCCACTAGTGAGGTAAATTATGTTTCATAGAATAGAGGCCCCAATAACTACCCTTAGTACCAAAACTAGGGGTATAAAGAGACTCAAAATACAGTCTTGGGGAAGAAACATCAAAGTCCTTAGCACTGACCACAAAGACCACCTAGTTACGGTCAACAGTAGTTTCAGACTCCGTATCTGAGGCCGCAACAGGGTAACCAATTTCAGCAAGGAGTATATCAGCTACCTGGGTATCAAAACCCTTGTCATTATCAACCATTGTGACAACAACCTCTCCAACAAGTATCCCAACTACCAAGAGAGGAACCTCCCTCAAGGCTAGAGGAAATAGTGTAACACTTTATACCTACAATTGAAACAAGATTTCAAAGCCTAGAGGTGTCATTTAGAATCCTCAAGAACTAGATTGGGGATATTTCCAATCATCTCTCTCACAGACAGCCAAATACACTACCGGGATATACTGGAAAAAATCAAAGGGAAGAGGGTAATGCTATTATGTTATTCAGCGGGAAGGAGTTGAAGTCGAAGGTAAATATGAGTCAGAGTGCAACACCATTAAAGAGGTACACATTCTCCTCAGGTGGAGAAGTCACAGTTGAGGAACCTTCCACAAAATATGATATGGATAAAGAACTAGAAGTCCCATAGTATAAGGGAAAAGAAGTTCTTAAATCTTATGAAACTCCCTTTCCATTTCATGAAAGAGATCCTTTCAAATAAATGGATGATGAATGACTTGGGCTCCATTCCCCTGACCAAGTAATGTCCAGTGATAGTCCAACACACTCTCCCTCCAATGCTCTCAGATCTGGGAAGCTTTACTATCCCATGCACTATCGGACCTTATGAGTTTGGCAAAGCCCATTGTGATTTAGTGGTGACTGTTAATTTAATGCCCTATGGATTATTCAAGAAGCTGGTTGTAAATGATCTTAAGAAAACTTGAGTGGCACTCCAACTGGAAAATCGTTATTTTAAATAACCTAGGGAGATGTTGGAATACGTGTTGGTCAAAATAGGGAGATTAATTCTTCTAGTATATTTCATTATCATAGTCATGGAAGAAGGCTAGGAGGCATCTTTGATTCCTGTAATACCCTTTCTGGCTACCAGGGTGGTTTTAATTGATGTGCACCAAAGTGAGATAATTTTCCATTTGAGTGATGAGACGGTTTCCATCAACATCCTCAAGGCGGTGAAACATGTTTCACTGATGGAGAATGAGGATTGTTGTGCCTTGATGACAATAACTGACTTCTAAGGCCTCGATGAAGATGATATGAAATATTATTAATTCAGAAATGAACCCATTTTGGAGGACAACAAGCATTAAGAAAACCAGGAGGAATTAAGCTTTATTGTTGGCCAACGTATACATTTATTGAAGAGGGAAGATGTTCCAGATTTATTAGAGTGAGCCGAAATCGAGCTAATCGTACCTTCCATTCTCAAGGCTCCCCAGATTGAGTTTAAACCTCTCCCTTCCTCCTTGTAATATGTTTATTTCGGAGAGGAACATACACCATCGGTGATAGTAAATGCATTTCTCTCAAAATATCATGAAGAGGCTATTCTGCAAGTCCTCTAAAGGTGGAAATAGTCCATTGGTTGGATGGTCACTGACCTTATGGTTATAAGCCCCATGGTCTAAACCCACAAGGTACTTATGGGGGATGGGAAAAAAGCCTCTCTCCAACCACAACGAAGACTGAACCCCCCCCCCCTCCCCCATGAAAGAAGTGGTCAGGAATGAGGGGATCAAATTTCTAGATGTTGTAATTATATACCCCATCCCCAATAGCCTGTGGGTGAGTCCTCTCCCAGTGGTGCCTAAAAAGGGAGGCATCATGGTGGTGACCATTGAAAAGAATGAGATCATCCTAACCCGCATAGTTATAGGATGGTGGTTTTGTGTCGATTACAGGAATTTGAATGATGGAACCAGAAAAGATCATTTCCATCTTCCATTCATGGATCAAATTCTAGAAATATAGGAAGGTCATGAATTTTACTGTTTCTTAGATGGTTACTCGGGATATAACCAAATCTCTATCTCCCTAGAGGATCAAGAAAAAAGTACCTTTACTTGTCCTTTTGTAATATTTTCCTATCGCTAAATGTAATTTGGGTTGTGCAAAACTCCATCCACCTTTTAGAGGTTCATGTTATCCATATTCCATGATATAGAAAAGCAGATTCTAGAGGTTTTCATGGATGACTACTTGGTATATGGGAATTCATTCAATACATTCTTGATGAATCTGGAGCTGGTTCTTGAATGATGTGAGCATACAAATATGGTTCTCAATTGGGAGAAGAACCATTTTATAGTGAAACACAGAATTGTATTAGTCCACAGGATCTCAATGAAAGGAATTGAGGTGGTTTTGGAAAAAATTAATGTTATCTCATAGCTACCCATTCACACATTAGTCTGAGCAATTCAGAGCTTTTTGAGGCATTCATGTTTTTATCGAAGATTCGTCCACGACATCTCCAAGATCGCTCATCCATAAACCAATCAATTCTAATTGGATGCATGTTTTTTAGTTTGATGATAAATGTATCACATACCTCTAAATTCTAAAGGAAAAAATAGTCACCACACCCGTAATGATCACTCTGAATTTGGAGGAGAAGTCTGAACTTATGTGCGATGTGAGCGGTTATGTCGTGGGGGCAGTGCTTAGACGGTTGTTGGACCGTATTTTCATAACGATCTATTATTCCATCCAACCATTAAATAAATCAAAACTTAACTACACCACCACAGATAATGAGATTCTAGTCGTGGTTTTTGCGTTTGATAGATTCTGCTCCTACTTATTGCTTTCTAAAGTTTTAGTCTACATGGATAATGCTAAATATAATTATTTTCTGAACAAGGATGCCAAACTATGACTCATTCGTTGGGTGATCCTCCTCTAGGTGTTTGATTTGGAGATTAAGGATAATAAGGGAAGCAAGAATATGGTGTTTGATCATCTCTATTGGCTATAACTACCCCATTTAGAGACATAAGGAGACTGGGGGATCAAGGAAGACTTCCCCAATGAGAAACTATTTTCCATTGGAGTACAACCTCAGTCATGGTTTGCCAACCGTTAAAATTTCTTAGCAATAGGATTTGTCCACCCGGACATATCATTTTTTCAGGGGAGACATCTTTTGTCTAAGGTAAAGAGGTATTTCTAGGAAGACACCATACTCTTACACTCATGTGGTGATGGGGTAATCAACCGCTATGTCTCGGATGAAGAGATTAAATGTATTTTGGAATTTTATCACTCTTATATGGTAGAAGGACATCATGGTACATATCAAATAGTAGCAAAGGTTTTAAAGTATGTGTTTTTCTTTCCATCCATTCATAATGTAGTACCCATGGATTGTAGTATGTAACCCTTAAATGTTGTTTTTCATGGTTTTAAAGTTAATGGAGATGAATGGGAGAGTTGGTGGAACTTTGAATGAAGTTTTGAGGAAAAGGGGAAGTTGCACGGATCGCGTATGGTTTGTCTAAACCATGCAGCTAAACCATGCTTATTTTTTCTCGGAGGCAGTAGCTTCCGCACGGGCACACGGTTTGTCTAAACATGCGACGAAACCTTGCGGGGATGGTCTGCCGAGGTAGTGGCTAATGCACAGTCAGCGCACGGTTTTTCTAAACATGCGAACAAACTGTGCAGCCACTTAAATTAGATCTTATAATAGTGGATCTTACACATTTTTTCCTGTAAGTGCCTCATTTATGATCTTAAGCGGCCATAACTCGGGAATTTTATTCTCTCAAGGTCAAAAAGGGATATACCATCATTCACAAGTTGATCCGAAGGCTTCTCTTGGTGAATCAAAGCTGTATTCTTGATGTATGTTATCATTCTTCATCGTTCTTGTTCGGTTTCATAGATCTACTTAGATATGCTCCTTCTCTTCTCTCAGTTTCTTATATCTACACCCGTTATGGGTAGATCTATGTGTTTGTATGCCAAATATGATGAGATTTGGTCTTGGTCTTTCTAGGAGAAGAGATCTATGGTGGGTTTTTGAAGAAGAAACTCGGTTATCTTGTGTGTTCTTCATTCGTTGTGGTTTTCATCAAAATCATAAAGGTAGGAGGCTTCACTCTTGACTCCTCTTGTTATAATTGATTGGATTATTTTCAAATTGGGTTATTCGAATGGAAATGACTGTGAAATTCATAGAATAAATCATATTTAGTGATGATTTATAGTTTTAGTGGGATTATGAAATCTTGGTGAATTGTTGTGCAAGTAATTTGGCTTCTTGAATTTAAAATGTTGATTTTAAATTATGGATTTGCTGAAATTGTAAATTGTTTGATGAAAAATGGGTTTTCAATAAAAAGGGAATTTTATTGAAATGGTTTGAGATTGAAATGATCATGATGGAATTAGTTTTAAATAAAATATGAGTTTTATTGAAATGGTTTGGCATTTAAATGGTTTTTATGGGAATGGTTTTCCATAAAAAGGGAGTTTTATTGAAATGTTTTGGAATTGAAATGGTTTTGATGGGAATGGTTTTCAATAAATAGGTGTTCTTATTGAAATGGTGTTTTGGCATGATTGATGGGCATATGTGGTGTGTGTTCGTGTTTCATGTACAAGTCTTGGATTAAATATGACCTTGTACTCAGTGCCAAATGTGTAATGGAACATGGTAACTATATGTACGAGGAATGGTTGAAATGTGACCTTATGCTCAGTGTCAAAAATTTAATGGAACAATGTTAACTATATGTATGAGGCTTGGTTGAAATATGATCTTGTGCTTGGTGGGAAAGGGGTAATGTCACATGGGAAACAATTACATCTGAAGACTTGGTAGATCAACCATAAACTAATCATGAGTATGGAACTATCATAACGAAGCATGCCTGGTTGGTCGCGCGGGTTGGGAAATGCTTGGATATACCAAAATGGAATGGTATTTAAATGGTTATAAAGCTTGTTTAGTTATTTTTCTGGAGAAATAACTCGTTGGAAAATTGGTTTATTTTTCATTTGAATTCTTTTGGTTGTACGTGGTTTTGGGAAAACTTTTTTATATTTAGTTATAAACTGCTTTTGGGAAAAAAATTTATATAAACAGTTTTTATATAAATGTTACTAACTATTCTATCCTAGTGACATGAGTAGAGTAGTCATTGGGGAAACCTACTGAGTTTTTTACCCACCCGTACATTGGTACCTTAGTTCTTTTGTGGATGTTGTGTTCCAGGATACAGGTAAAGGTAAAGCATCTTATTGTTAGTGGATCGTGGTGATGCTTGGGAGATGTTGTGGAGCTTGGAGCTTGTGGAGACTTGAGTCGTGGTGTCTTTTGAGAGTCATGAGTTTTCCACCCACGGTGTACTTTGATGCTTGTATTTTAGTTCTGCTATTGTGTACTTGATGTGGTTTGACATTAATTAAGTTTTTTAGTTGTCATTATTTTGTTCATGCATCATACAGTGAATGTTTGGTTATGCTTGGTTAGTTTATGGGTTATTTATTAATGTGTAAATCTTCCCCCAATATATATTTTAAACCCTTCGGCATTTATTTCCAGCATTTTTCATCTTACAGATTTTGCTTAAGGCCTAGTAATGACTCATTGTACTCTCAAGACAATGAGAATTGGCAGGTCATTACAAATGGTGTCAGCTTGTTCGGTCCCTGCCTAACAAGTAGTCATCGATGTTCCTAGTTTTGGAGTTGAAATTACTTCTTGTCTATTCCTTGTATCGAAATCCTAGATAGGAGTACCATTATCAGAACTTGAAATGTATATCATAAAAGGACATAGCTACCGCATTTATGCTGAACTTCAAGTTACCAGGGTGTTGGGTACATTAGTATTTTGGATACACTTTTAAAATGTTAGAAATTTCATTGTTATGGGTTTAGCCAATGAGATGAGCATGGAATGAATGTTAGAGGAATGAATTCTCACTATGATTTCATATCTCAATGTGAGTAATGACTTATTATTTTTGTCATGGTGATAATTTTTGAAATGAAAATAAAATACAGAAATCTTTTTAAGTGAAATTTTTTGAAAACAGGATATTTGGTGTATTTTTAAAATGGTTTGATTTTCAAAAGTCATGTTGAGTATTTTCAAAAATTATTGAACATGGAAGAAGGTTTTTTTTAAAAATAATGTTGTGATAGTTGATGTTATGAATTCTAAATTCAAAACCACCAATATTTAGAGAGTGAGATTGATGGAGGGTGTTGTTGGTTTTGAAAATGGCACCCAGTAGGCATCATCAAAACCAACCCGAAGAAGCTGTAGACAATGGGCTTGCACCTGAACCACAAGTGAACCAAGATCTAATTCAGAGTATTGTCTAGGATTTTCATGTGGTGGATACGGGGAATCGAAGGAATGAACCAAGGCATGTGGATCATACCATCCAGTTCATGAAATAGAAACACCAAACATTCAGGGTGATGCTGAACCTGAAAATGCGAAGGTGCGGCTAGGATAAATCATATCTTCCATTTCATCAGAACACTATCATAGCTCAAGGTAAATTTGGTGACATATATGTCTGACGATCTTGCACGTCAATGGTGGCATTTAGAGGTTCATGATAAATTGGATGACGTCTTTACATGAGAGGATTTTAAATAATTTTTCAAAAACAATTCTATCCCCACACATTTAAAATCTATAAAACAACAAACTTTTCATCCCAAAATAGGAGAGCCTCTCTCTCAAATATTATGCGGTTATGTTCATGAATTTAGTACATTTTTCATTAGAGGTTGTGGAAAGTGTGTCTTTTAAGGCACACATCTTAGAATCGGGTCTATGGTTGGAGATTCAATCGTAGATTGCAGTGCTCTGTATTATGGATTATATAGAGATGGTTAATAGGGAGACTGTTACTGAACGTGATATCTTGGGATCGATTGGAATAGGAATGATGGTACCTATAGGAAACGGTGGGAACTCTACCACTGGGAACAAGAGGAAAAGGGACACCTATTTCCACAGTGCAAGTGGAAATCAGAACTAGACGGCGGGTTTAGTAAACCTTCTCCCATGACCCCAGAGCAAAGGCGATTGTTTTCAATGTGGTTTTCACAACCACATAAAGTGATAATATTCGAAATAAGCTTGATCATGTCACAATTGCAAGAAAATGGGGCATCTACAGTGCTATTGTAGGAATCCTCTAAGGTCGGGTGCGCGTGACACTTCCCAGGCGTCGCAAGCATCCTATGCTTCGACAGGACGAGGACAACAGAGTCATTCTCGTAAGAAAAACAATGATAGCCATGGTGATTCTCGAAATACCATGACTTCTCAACTAGGTCAACCTCTGCAAGGAAACAAGGAAAATAGTATAGTGAAGAAGCAATTGTATGGAGCTGAGCAGATGATTGTCGATGATCAGGTTGGACCATCTATAGTAAGAGGTATGATTCTATTTAATTATACCTTTTTCAAGTTTAGTTTGATACTAGTGCATCACATTCCTTTATTTATTCTCGTGTTGTTGACTTTCTATGTTTAAAACTGGAAATAATGCCTTCTATTTTGAAACTACAAACTCCTCTTAGTGAAAGTGAATTTCAAGACATTGTGTGTAGATCATGTGCTATAACTGTTGATGGAGCTGAGTTAAAATTGGACTTCTCAATGTTGGAGATGAATGTCTATGATGTAATCATGGGTATGTACTGTTTAAAAATGTTTAAGGCTCACATCGACTGTTATAGTAGAATAGTTAGTTTCACGATTGAGGACGACATCAACCATCTCTTCAAAGGAGAGAGGATGGAAAAGAAAGGTGAAAAGATCTTGAGAGCACCAATGTTGGGAACAATCTCTTACCAGTTGGTAGCATTGTCTTTGGCATCAATGGATGTGATCGAGGAACATAGTTTTACAGCTATTGTGGATTAATTTCCTGATGTATTTCTCAACAACATCTCAGGGTTACCACCTCTAAGGGAAGTGGAGTTTACAATTGATCTCTTTCTGGAGACCAGTCTTATTTCCCTTACATCTTATAAGATGGCACCAACAGAGGTGCAGGAATTGAATATGCAGTTAGAGGAGCAAGAAAGAAAATGGTTTATTCATCCATGTACATCTACGTGGGAAGCACTAATTTTGTTTTTGAAGAAAGTAGATGGACCTCTTAGGTTGTGTTTTGATTATTGTATGATTATCCAAGTTATGATAAAGAATAGATTTCCACTTCCACTTATTGATGAACTATTGAAAAAATTAAAGGGGGCTCAGTGGTTCTGCAAGATTGACTTGCGATCAGGATATCACCAATTGCGAGTTTGGATGGAGGATATTCTAAAGATAGCTATCATAAGTAGATATGGCCATTAAAAATATATAGTTATGCATTTCATTCTAAAAAATGCATCAGAATTCTTCATGGAATTAATGAATCAAATATTTCTACAATATCTGTATTCTTTTGTTGTGGTTATTGTGGATGGAATTTTGGTCTATTCAATGTCAAGGGTTGATCATGAGGTGCACCTAGAAACAGTTTTACAAATCTTGAGAGATCATATCTTTGATGACAAATTTTCAAAGTGTGATTTTTGGATAAAAGAAATACATTTCCTTGGCTTTGTCAACTCTGAAAATGGTGTTTTGTTCATCCTGAAAATATAGAACTTGTTATCTCTTGGCAACCACCGAATAATGTGTTCAAGATATGAAGTTTTCTTGGTCTAGCTGGTTACTACCGACGCTTTGTGCATGATTTCTCATCACTAGCTTCACCAATGACATCTCTGAAAAAGAATAATGGTCCATTACTATGGATAGAAGAATTTCATAAGTCTCTCCAGGAACTAAATATTCGGCTTACATCATGACCTATATTGATTTTACCAGAATCTGGACTGGGGTATGTGGTGTATTGAGATGCTTCTGGATCAGGGTTGGGTTCTGTTCTCATGAAAAGAGACCATGTGGCTACTTATGGTTCAAGGTAGTTGAGGGTGCTGGAGAAGAATTACCCAACACATGATATGGAGTTACCTTCAGTCATTCATGCTTGAAAAACATGGAGACATTATCTCTTTGGTGATAAATTTTCTGTTATTACAGAACAAAAATTCTTAAAACACATTTTCTCACAACATGTTTTGAATATGAGGAAAAAGAGTTGGATGGAGTATCTCTAAATGCTTGAAATTGACTTGATTTACACACCGGGGAAAGAAAATGCGATGGCGGATGCATTGAGTAGAAAGTCATATGCTTAGATAGTAAAGTAAGATTCAGATGAATGGCAGTTGATGTCGGTCTTAGCCGACATGCATGTGGAATGTGAAGACTGAGGTGATGTTGCAGTTTTCTTTTCAGTTATGATTATTCCTAATCTAGTAAAAATGATCAAATAAGCACAAACATCTGATGCAGAATATTTTGTTTTAATTACAAAACTCAATGGTGGGGTGACCATTGAGGGATGGAAACATGATGGGGGTTCGGTCTTGTGTTTCAGAGATCGGATTGTTGTACATATAGTTTTTTGGGAACAAATCCATCATGCCTACCACCATTCAAGATGGGTTGTACATCAAAGTACATAGAATATGTATAAGGCGTTGAAGGCGCAGTTTTGGTGGAGCAGCATGAAAGCGAAGGTGGCCAAATTTGTCTCGTGGTTCTAAACTTGTCAGCAGGTTAAAGCATAGCATCAGAGACCCACTGGTATGTTACAATCCTTGTCCATTCTAGTGTGGAAATGGGATCAGATAGCAATGTATTTTGTTACATGTCTTCCAAGAATGGTCCAGAAACATGATGACATTTGGGTGATAGTGGATCGTCTAACCAAGTCGGCCCATTTCATCCCTATTCATGAAACTCATACGGTGAAGGATCTTTCAAAAATTTATATCCAAGAACTGGTAATGAGGCATGGGGTACCAGTGTCTATAGTATTAGATAGAGATCTGAGGTTCACATCTCATTTCAGGAAATCATTACAAGAAGCCCTTAGAACTTAGTTGACTATGAGCACGGAGTATCATCTTCCAACGGATGGGAAATCCGAGTGGATCATACAAACATTTGAAGACATGTTGACAGCTTGTGTAATGGAATTCAGTGGCTCATGGGATGATCATATATCCTTAGTCGAGTACTCATACAATAACATCTGTCAAACCTCGATAGGCATGGATCTATTTGAATCATTGTATGGGAGTCTTTGTTGTTCTCCACTATGCTAGGTGGAAACGGGTGAAACATCAATAGTTGAGGAAAGACTTGTCCAGGAAACAATTGAAAAGATCCAGTTGATTAGAAAAAGGATGGGGATAGCTCAGAGTCATCAGAAATCTTATTCAGATCTCCCTCGAAGACCTTTTTCGTTCATTGTGGGTGATCATGTCTTCTTGAGGATCTTTATAGGGCTTGGACATCGTCATTTCAGGAAGTAGAGCAAGTTATATCCTAGATACACAGGCCCTTTTGAGATAATGGAATGGGTTGGAGAAGTGGCATATCGGTTGGCATTACCACCATGGTTTAGTTTGGTTCATAATCTGTTCCATGTATCTCAGTTGAAAAAGTATCAACCTGATCCTAACCAAGTGATCAGATGGGATCACATTGACCTAGAGCTGGATTATTCGTTGATACATATCCCAGTATAGATTATGGATAGGCACAATAATGTCTTTTATGGAAAAAGCATTGATCTAGTGGGAGTTTAATGGTAGCATGGTTAGATTTAGGAAGATACTTGGGAACGAGAAAAGGAAATGAAAGAGTAATGGTCGTAACTCTTACAGTTGGGTGAAGGTTTTCTACATTCCAGGGATGGAAAGACCAATGGTAGGGAGAATGTAGTACCCCCAGTTTCAGGTATGTAACATTTACTTGATGATTTTCATTGTGTTAATGTTAAGGGTGATGAATGAGAGAGTTGAAAGAACATTGAATGAAGAGGCAAAGGGGAAGTCGCTCGGACGGAGCATAGTTTGTCTAAACCGTGATGCAAAACTGTGCGTATTTGGTCTTGGAGGCAATATCTTCTGCATGGGTGGAACACGGTTTGTCTAACCGTGCGGCCAAAACATGCGAGGAGGGTCTGCCGAGGGATTGGCTAATGCATAGTGAGCACACAGTTTTTCTAACCGTGCGAGCAAACCATGCGGCCACTTAAATGAGATCCTATAAAAGTGGATCTTACCCGTTTTTAAATCTAAGTCCCACATTTATGCTCCTATGTGGCCATAACTCATGATGTTTCTTCACCTAAGGTCAAATAAGTTTCTCCCATCATTCCAGAGGAGATCCGAGGACTTCCCTTGGTGAGTTGAAGCCGGATTCTTGAGGTTTGTGATCGTTCTTCATCGTTCTTGTTTGGGTTCTCAGATATACTCAGATATCCTTCTCCTCTTATCTTGGTTTCATAGATCTACACCCGTTATGGGTAGATCTAAGTGTGTGGATTCCAAATATGATGGGATTTTGTCTTGGCCTTGCTAGGAGAAGATATCTAAGGTGTGTTTTTGAAGAAGCAACCATGTTTTCTTGTGAGTTCATCGTTCGTTGATGTTTTCATCAAAACCCTAAAGGTTGGAGGCTTCACCCTCAACTCCTCTTGTTAGAATTGATTAGGTTAGTTTAAAATTGGTTTATTTGAATGGAATGATTGTGAAATGAATAGAATAAATATTCTGTAGTGATGATTTATGGTTTTAGTGGAATTGTGAAATCATGATGAATTATTGTGCATGTAATTTGGATTCTTAAATTTAAAATGTTGATTTTAAATTATGGAATTGCTGAAATTGTAGATGGTTTGATAAAATATGGATTTCAATAAAAATGGATTTTTATTGAAATGGTTTGATATTGAAATGATCTTGATGGAATTGTTTTTCAAAAAATGGAGAGTTTTATTGAAATGGTTTGGAATTGAAATGGTTTGGCATTGAAATGGTTTTGATGGGAATGGTTTTCAATAAAAAGGGAGTTTTATTGAAATGGTTTGGAGTTGAAATGGTTTGGAATTGAATTGGTTTTGATGTAAATGGTTTTCAATAGAAATTTATTTTTATAGAATGGTTGTTTTGGCATGATTGATGGGGATATCGGTTGTGTGTTCATGTTGCATGTACGAGGATTGGTTGAAATATGACCTTTTACTCGGTGCCAAAAGTGTAATGGAACATGGTAACTATATGTATGAGGCTTGGTTGAAATATGACCTTGTGCATGGTTCCAAACATTTATTGGGACAATGGTAACTAAATGTACAAGGCTTGGTTGAAATATGACCTTGTGCTCGGTGCCAAAGGTGTAATGGCCCATGAGAAACAATTACCTTATGACGACTTGGAAGATCGACGAGAAACCGCTCATGAGTAAGGAATTGTCATAATGAAGCATGAATGATTGGTTTCACAGGTCGGGTAACGGTTGTATATGCCAAAATGGGATGGTTGTGAAATGGTTCTAAAGCTTGTTTAGTTATTTTTCTAGAAAAATAAATCTCTAGAAATTGATTTATTTTGCATTTGAATGATTTTGGTTGTAAGTGGTTTTTAGAAAACAACTTTATATTTAGTAATAAACTACTTTTGAGAAAATGTTTTATATAAACTATTTTTATATAAATGTTTCTAACTCTTATATCCTATTGGCTTGAGTAGGGAAGTCATTGGGGAAACCTACTAAGTCTTATACTCACCCTAGCTTTGGCACTTTGGTGTTTTTGCAGATGCCGTGTTCTGGGATACAGGTAAAGGGAATGAATCTTATTGTTAGTGGCCCATGGTGATTCTTGGGAAATGTTGTGGAGCTTGGAGATTGTGGTGTACAAAGTCATGGTGTCTTTTGAGAGTCTTGATTTGTTCATCCATGGTGTACTTTGATGCTTGGGTTGGTCTTCCGTTGTTGTGTACATGTTGTGGTTTGACCTTAATGAATATTTTCTGTTGTCATTAATTTGTTAATGCATCATATATTGATTTTTTGGAAATTCTTGGTTGGTTTATGTGTTATTTATTAAAGGGTAAACCATCCCACAACTTATTTTTCATACCCTTTGGCATTTATTGCCAGCCTTTGGCATCTTTGGGATGTCTCTTAAGGCCTAGTAATGACTCATTGTACACTCAAGCCAAAGAGAATTTATGTGTCATTACACATAAGGACACTAGTCATTTTGTCACCTTCAAAGATAGGTCCCAGTGGATGAGAAATTAGGGTCGTCGTGCAGAGATGATGCAACACTCGATACTTGAGGATGATGTTTTTAATATATGGGGAATCGACCTCATTTGTCTGTTTCCACCATCATTTGGGCACACATACATTCTGGTATGTGTCAATTATGTTTCCAAGTGGGTAGAAGCGTCAAAAAAACTCATATTACGACTAATGTCGTCTTTACTTTCAATATGAAAAATATTTTCAGTCGGTTTGGGACCCTGTGGGTGTTGATTAGAGACCACATTACACATTTTGACAACACTATCATTAAAAATGTGCTCTTAATGTATGTGGTTATGTAAAACCAAGGGACACCATACCACCCTCAATCCAGGGGTCAGGTGGTGGTGTCAAACCGCGAGTTAAATAAAATATTGGATAAAACTATACGCACATCAAGAAAGGATTGGTCCAAGAAATTAGATGATGTGTTATTGGCCTATCAGACAGCCTTCAGAACACCGTTGGGTATGTCTCCTTTCTGGTTGATCTATGGGAAACTCGGCCACTTCTTGGTGGATATGGAGGACAAGGCTTATTGGGCTGTCAAGTCATTCAATTATGATCTCAAGGCTGTGGAACAAATGAGTAAATTCCAGTTAACCGAACATGACGAGATAAGGCGGGAGGCCAATGAGAATGCGATACTTTTAAATGAGAAGATGAGGTTGTTCCATGACCGCATGATCTCCTGAAAATACTTCCACCTAGGTGATAAATTCATACATTTTAATTATCATCTGATGTTTTTTCCTGGTAGGTTGAAGTTCTGGTGGTCAGGACCCTTTACAGTGATTATAGTTTTTCTCCATGGCGTGGTGGAAGTGGCTAGTGTGGATGATCAACATTCAAGGTCAATGGGCAGCGCCTGAAGCCTTACATTACATAAACAACATGGTGGCAATAGTTTCCACCATGCAATTTTGGTACCACAAGGCTTAGGTATGTCGATCTCGAGACATTAATCATATAACTGACTCTGAGGTAACCCGACATTCTAAAAAATTTTATATTCAAATGATTTTTCTATTTGAGTGTGCCTTGGACTACATGATAGTTTTATTTTATTTTCGTGTGTGTTATAGTGTAGAATTCTCCCCCAAATTTTGGGTATCTTATTAAATTTCTATAATGAAAGTCTTACACATCTTATGGAAAATCTCATGATATTTTATCTCATTCAAGGGGAGCCATATATTTTACTGAAAAATGTGTGTTTATGTTTCAAAAAGGGAAAAATTTAAAAATTTCATCACACAGAACCAACAGAACGGTTCGTTCATGGTTTTACAAACTGTGCAGGGACCATGATCCTTGGACCACCTAAGATAGAACCAGTGCATGGTTGGCACACAGTTATCCAAACTGTGTGTAGCATGTGTGCTCTGAACCCTTCACATTGGTAGCTTTTGCATGGTTGGTGCAGGATTTGATAAACAGTGCACCTTGGCTGTTGAGCCACTCAAAACCTGAAATTTTATAAAAACCCGGGACTCCCCCACCCCCTATTCCAATCTGTGTTGCTTTATCTTACTCAGCACGTGTGTACCCCAAGCTTCTCCCTCTTCTACTTCTTCTTCTTCCAGCTAGTTCCTTTTTCTCTCTCTCCCTCTAAGGTACTTTTCCTATCTTCCTATTACTCTTCTTTCCTTATTTCTCTTTCTTTTTCTGTTCATTTTTCCATCTCTACCTAGGGTTCGAACGCATTTTCCCTTCAATCCCATACTCCATTTAGTTTCTTCTTCTTCTTTGTTGGCCTTCAATTCCCCATTTATTTTTTTTCCTCTATTTCTTAATCACCCACATGTGCACCAATGATTTCCCAACATACATGTATTTTTAAAACCTTCATTTCCAAATTTGGGTATTTCTATAGAAATGTGTATAGTTTTTCATTTCATAAATTTCATTTTATCTCCATAATTGTAGTGACATTATGGTATTGTTGTCCGTTTTTTTTTCTGCAGGTGCCCAAAACCCAACCCTAACCTATCATAACTACCTTGAAAAGATCTTGGAGCTCCATATTAGGCTCCACCCATGGACTACAGGTCATTTTTACTAAACAATATGGACTCATGTGATGCAATACCCTTTTAAACCTAAAAATTAGTCCCCATCACGAGTTTACATTAGATAACCTTGCATCCTTTGGAATTACTGATGATCTCCACATTCATATTTCTCAGGGAAATCTCACCAATGATTTTTAGGTCCACCAACCACTTTATAAGGATCTATTCTTAGAACTTGGGGCTACCGTTCACTGCCGTGAGAGATGCAATGAGGATGCGCAGGGATTTACAATTGAAGATGTTGATGATTTCAATTTCTGCTCGATGAACCTGCAACACAGTCTTCAGCTAAGTTAGTTTTCCACCTACATTGGACTATATGATAGTGAGTACGTTCAGAGTGACACGTTTTTCTACCACCATTTGACTGTGATCCAACACCAGCCCGACTTTTCTGGTCCACCATTGCTACATGGGCCCCATACGTACCACAGATAGCCAAGGCTTCAAGATTCATTAACCCCATCCATCAGGTCCTTCATTGGAGTATTACCACCTACTTTATATCCCGGTCGTATAGCGAAGGCACTATTAACAATTGGGACATAATGATTTTGAATTCCATGGATATGATCATCGAGGCCAATCTTGCCTACCTCTTTACCTAGTATTTGATGCTCATTTTTTCCAAGCTGAAGGGTAATGTTTTTGGTAGACCATTTATCACTATTTTAGCAGATCAGCTGCATAATGAGTCAGATGCCATGAATGTAGAGACCCAATCTTGATGTAAATGGAAATTACATTACTTTTGTGGAATTCTTAATACATAACAAGAACAAACACACAAGAATCGTAATAGTTTAGTTTGTTTGGAAACTCAGAACATAATCTTCTAAACGTGGTGAAATATCTTCAACATCTCCCATAAAGTTCTTCCCCTTTTTTTCTTACCTAAGACATTTCATTATATCATGGGGAAAAGAAAACATATAAAGGGTGATCTCAAATGCTTTGTAAGGGTAAGAATGGAGAAAATAAAAAAACCTTATACATTTGAACTTCAAAACATGATCATAATGTTTAAACATCAAAATGTTGAGTAATGACATAAAACATAGCAGAATATAAGGCATAGATACATCAATCATGATAAAATATCATGGGAATAAAACATGTAATTGTGGAAACCATTAAGCACATGATATGATTTCCATAGTCACCAAGGTATTTCTGCCAAGACCATATTAGTGGACAAAGTCCCTTTCTAAATCGAGTTCACTCCTCGTTCCAGTCCTGTAACACTGAACCTGATTAACTTACCATTCCAGCCATGTGAATCTCATGAGATATAAATCTTTACCCAATAAATTGGAGGGAAATATAGGTATCACCCTTCTCATAATGAAAACATTCTTACTTGTGCCACAAAATAAACTTAAAACATTCATCATAACCCAAAGAATAAAATGGGTTTCATAAACATCATCCCATCATCACATAATCCATATAAAACAAATGGATATTTCATCATAAGAAAAGTTAAACCATGTAAATAATAGAGACATTATACTTGAAACATACACATATGATATAATTTCAATATTAGATGGAAAATGGTTTTGATAAAACACTTGAAATAAATTTTCGAGGAAAATATCCTGTCTTCTTCAAAATCATTTTCTTTTCACAAAATGCCATGAAATTTTAAAACAAAAGTATTTTGTTGAAAAAATTCATATAATAATGTAGAGTATGCTTCGTGAAAATGAGGTGTTATGAAAATGTAAAAATATGTTCATGCTGTATAAGTTAAAAATAACATTTATCTCGTACTTTTTTCAGAAAAGTCAAAAATTACCTCCTATGGTAAACAAAAGAAAGATTCTTCCATACGATGTGGTAAAAGTAAAAAAAGGGTAAAAATGAATTTAAACATACATGTAAGTAAGTTAAAAATTTTATGAAAACATTTTGAGAACATATGGACATGGATAATTAACATAACCCCAGTAAATACTTACAAATAATCAATCTCGAATAAGAATTAGATTGGAATAATTATCCCTTACCTTAGGTCTGATATGCTTCATATGTATCCGAACCTCATATATAATGATTTAAATAATTTCATTGACTTATTACAGAGTCATATTCATTGTTATGATATCATATATGGTTCACTTATGAGTTTATATTACCCGTTCTTTTGTAAATTCCATGTTAAAGCAGCGTTTTGGGTAAAATTGTTTCATTTATCGTACACGTTTCAACATGTTGTTCTTGATATTATTAATTATATCCTGATTTAATTAATTACAGAATGTAAAACATGATTTATTTTTAATATATATTCAGTATATAAATATATATGATTGATCGATAAATGGAATGAAATACACCGATCATGGAGATGTTAGGTCGTGCGTATGCATGAACGTTGTTTTCTCTTCCTTATTGAAATAAATGGAATTAAGTAAATGAAAAATATATGTACATAAATCCAGTATCATTATAATGTATTATATTTAATTATTATTTATTATATATACTTTATAATCATAATTGAATGGTTAATCATGGAAAATGAATCTCATCGCTTTCGTGGAGATGGTAGTCCGTACGTACGCACAAGCGATGATATCATTCCCATGATCATGGAATTTTATGGAAGTGTTTGTATAATATTTTAGAATCAATATAACTTTACAATAATCCTATATAGTTATTTATTTACACCATTATACCAATCCAAGTAAGGTGGTGGTGGAAAACAGATTACACCACGGCGTAGAGACGGTATTCCGTACGTAAGCATGCACAGTGATTTCATTTTCCATAGGATGGATAGAAGATGAAATTGGGTTGTTTCATATTTATAATAAAATATAAGTATATTAGTGATACTGATGTTATTAATTTATTATGAAACAAATAAAGAAGAATAAGTAGAAAAAAAATAAATTGGAATGAATCGGTAAAGGATATTACCTCTTCTTTGACGCGCCTCTTCTTAACCTCCACTTAAGGCACTAGGGTTCGTATTTTGAGAAGACCAGAACCTCTATAATGTTTTTAGGTAAGATAATAAGGTAAATGGGTAGGGTTTGGACGAGCTTCAAGGATCAAAAGGTTGTGAAGAGAAGAGGGAAGGGGTGCCCTTTTTATAAGGGAGGAGAGGGGAACCTTTGGAAAAACTTAAAATATTATTTTATAATAAGGCCAGATTAGGTTTATAATATCTCCCAATTGATTTATTTAGAAGATAAATTGGTTATGGGTCGAAATCCGCTCAAGAAATAGTTTTCAAACAAGTTTAGGTTACTATTTTAACCTTATAATTTGGATATAGCTCTAAGTTAAATAATTTATCTTTTACCGTGTCTTCTTGTTTTCTTACACTATATGGTTAATAAACTTACTATAACAAGCCCAAATAACCCCCATTGGTTCATTGTTAACATATATAACTTGTTATAAGTCATTTTTAAGAACCATAGATCTTTAAGAATAGAATAATAATTAATAATATAATATTTGTTTTAAAAACTATTTAATGTCAATTTTGATACTATTTGGTAATTGATTTTTATGAAAATCATAAAATCAAGATTAGTTCTAAAATATATAATTACATCAATAATAACATGTGATATTAACATATAAAATTAGTTTAATTCATAAAAAGTCTCAAATTACATTTATTTGGGTATTTATAACATCAATTATGTTAATATTTCATTAATAAAGTAATTACTACATCATCATTGTGTCATAAATTATTTAAATTATATAATGTTTAAAAATTTTAAATAAAATAAAATTATGTTGGAAATATATTTAGCGTTCTAATGAAAATTTATAGTTGAATTTATCTTATGTATAACCTTATATTAAAAATGGTTTAGTTATTAAACTTTGATTTTAACTATTTTAACCCTTCTTTAAATAAATTAACAATAAATATCCAAATCTAATTCATGTGGACATAAATGGTCATATTTTATTCCTACGGTTGTTTTTGGTCGAATTAAACTTATCCAATAGAATTAGGACATGTTTTAGAGTAATAATAATATCATTTTTACCCTTAATTACCCTATTTACTTTTAACCGTGGTAAATAAAAGTAAAAAGTTACTATTGACCAAAAATTATTTTTATCTTATTGAACCACATTTTATTCCTTGATATTAACCGTGTCTCTCGGATATTCAAAATTCCACTCATAGAAGTGGTAAATGTAATTATTATTTATGTTTGAAAAAACCTCCTAGGAGGTAGGTAAAAGACGGTGAAAAGTTCAATAAAATTTTAAAATATCTAAAATTTTTATAAAATGACTCCAATGAATTACATTGAACTTATATAGGTATTATGTATCAATTTTTACCTAAAAAATTTAAATAAAATAAATAATTATTTAAATAAAAATTCGGTTTTTAAATAGTAACCATGTGTTTTCACTATTCAACAAAAATTGAAAGTTTACAGAAAAAAACCAAAAAATCACCCTAGGCTAATTTCGAATTTCCGAATCTAAAAATAAAGTCCATTTTGAAATATAAAATTTATAAAATTTCAAAAATTGGTTATTACTATTATTAATGGCTAGTTTATGTAATATTTTAAGAACATATCATTGTTTGATTAAAATCGGTATTGCGTACAACACACGCTATCGTGAAAGGTCGCGATTTCGTGTAATGTAAGCCATTTCAGGGTTGCGTGTAGTGAAATACTCCTTTTTTGTTGTGTATAATAAAATCCAACCATATTTCATTTGTACATTTAAAATATATATATATATAAACACTCAATGTTCAGTAGAATAACTACTATCAAACGAACATGAAATTGTGTGTAACGTGAACCAAGAATAGTGTTGTGTATACAAAAAGCTAATACCATCATACATATAGCAAAAGATAATCTTGGTGTAGCATAAAACAGAAGATATGAATGAAATTCAAAACAATAAATCTCATAAAATCTCAGGGTGTTACAATGAAATTTGTGGAGATACCATCGGGCCCAGCTGTAGAGGAGTGCCCTACGGATCCTGCTGTTTCCCACCACTCCACATCCCAGGGTTCCCCTGATTCTCTTACTGCCACCTATCACCCATATCTGCCACCAAAATTTTACCCACACTATCCATACTACCCAACCCAATAGAGAACACTATATACTGAAACTGACCTCTTCTGGAAGTGGCAGCAGGACAAGTACTCTATGTTCCACTGGCAGCTTGAGCGGATACGCATGGAGGTGGAGGGCCTTAGCTTGGCCGATCTTCAGCCTCCCACCCTTTATGAAGTTGTACCCAACCATCCTCCCTCTTATTATATATCAGGAGCCGACGCCTTGATGTGTGAACCTTTTATTACCTTTTCTTCTACAGATCCTGGGGACTTGCCTCCGCCTACTGCCGATCCGAAATGGGATGCAGCCACTCTGGCCATCTTTATCGATCCTTCTGATCCCTCGGTGGAAGGGAATTGAGAGCTTTATTACATCATTCTTTTTATGTTCCATTTTCACTATCATGTACTTTACCCTCTATTGGGGTGTGATGTTTTGACTGCATTGTTGTTATTCTGTGTTGTGATTTTCTTTCCCTGCTACTAGTTTTGATTTTATTGCTTCACTTGTCTGGTTCTTGTGTCTCTCCAGTAGGGGCTTTCATCTTTTCCATGCTATCCGCCTTTTTGCTCGTCGGGCTCTCTGAAAACACCTATTTTCCACACATGACTGGCATTCAGGGGAGATTTTAACTTTTGCACTATTTTATACTCTTTATGTTTTACCCTTCCTTTTCATGCTTCCTTTCCCACCCTTATCTACTTTATTACCTTCATGGGGGACCATGCTCGGTTTTAAGTGTGGGGAAGAGCACCCTTAATTGGTACCCCATTTTTATTGATAGCTTTCCCAAGTATATAGGGTATCATATTTTTTTATGTGTTTCTAAATGGTTTTTATAGATGTCACGAGTTTATATCAATTAGATAAAAATGAATTTTGGAAATTACCTCTAAAAATGGATCATATGTTTGTATTGTCAAACCTAGTTTGTGATGTGAATAAACCTTATAATACATGAAATGGAACATTTATCCATTCATTTTATAAAAAATTCTTATAAATTGTTTTTGTGATGGAGTAATTTTAATTGAGTAACCACTTAAAATGGATGTCATATTGTTTATAAGGAGAGGTGAGGTTTTGGGAATTGTTGTTGCCGCACTAGTGGATATTAGGCGGTCTAAATTCCTTGAACTCTTGATTTACTAAAACAATCTCATCATGTATTGATATGATAATATTGGGAAAACATTTATGCTAGTATCTCACTCCACTACAAAAACAATTGAGATATGTAAAGGCGTTCCCAATAATTTTTATGACCTTTCATCATGTTCCTAATAATGCAAGTCAATGAGGGTGTGTGACCTATAAAAGTGATAGCCTGCCAATTGGAGATGAAAAAACCTGGGATTAAGAAATTAGAGTGTATAACGAGATGAAAATGGAGGTAGGAACTTTTTTTGAATGAAAAATGAAAAACTCGGTTTTAAGAAAATTTTATTTCTGAATTAATGGTTGACTGTTTGGAAGAAGACAACTTTTTTAGAAAACCTTTTAGATGTGGGGAACCATGAAGTACAGATGTTGTAGTTTTTAATGGTAATTAGTTCAAATTTCATATTTATCTAACTGGTAAAATCTGTAATGTTTATTCATGTCCCTTTGGTAACTCTTTCGAAGTGACTGTATATTCCTTTGATTGAGCACAAAAAACCAATCAAGTGTGGGGGAGTTTGATGCACTTCTGTGCATAAGGAATTTCCACTTGGTTTAATATCTATAAAATGGTTTTTGTGGATGGTTATTTCATAGATTTAAAAAGTTTGATGTTCCTTAAAAGATTTTTTTTAGTCACTAGAGGATGAAAAGGTAAGTCTAGGAGTTTTGGTGATTCAGAAGGGAATTGGAGGCTTTGGGACCCTTTTCTCCAACCTATGACAGATATGAGTCACGTAGATCAAGAACTGTGACATGAAGGATGGGATATTTTAGGAATTTCAAAGATAAATACAATCACACAACCCTCTCACAGTTATCACAACCATGTTCAAACTGTGCGGGACAAGATACCATCGACAGAGAGGTATGCATAGTTGGCGCATGACTTACCAAAACTGTGCAACAATTTAGAGAAACTGTGTGAGACATGCACATATGGACAGAGACATCTGCACGGTTGGTGCACAGCTTACCCAAACTGTGCAGCCCATATTGGAAAATTGTGCGGCTTTAAGGATCTCAGACTGAGACTTCCACACGATTGGCGCATGACCTACCAAACCATGCGCCCAAACTATGTGGACCACTACAGCCTTCTCCTTTTAGCCTTTTCACTTTTCACTTAATCCATGACCCAGGGTTTTCTTTTATACCTGGTTTTGGAAATCTAGAAAACGGTTCTTTCTGACTAAGAATACCCTGGGGGAGATCCTTGATAAGGAGAGGATTGGAGAGAGGAGAAGAAGAGGGCTGGGAACAATGTTTTTTTGTGAGATGAATGTCTTGGAGCACTTGTTCATTATATTTTTGTTGTGCTTATGATTCTTCTTTTTTCTATTATAATGAAATATCTTATAAATTTTAGTATGTTTATTATTGTTTTCATCACGAGGGGATAAATTCCCCCTTGTGTTGGGGATAGAAAAAAAACATGGGTTCATTAGAACTAGTTTGTCTATTCTTGTGTTTTTTCATCGTCTCTCACCTAATTATCCCATATTCCATGTCTTAATTCGCTAGAAACCCCACATCGGACCAATAAAGTGGTTTCCAAGGATCTTTGGGAGAATTACGACAACGATATCAATGAAAATTTGATATACTTGTCATTTCTAGAGGGCAGTTCCTAAATGAAGTTTTAGTAGAAATCAATTTCCAGACCAAGGGATTGATTTCTACCAACTTAATCAGAACTCACCAGAGCAAGGGTGTTCGGAAAAAAAATGAAAACCAGAATTGTGGGTTCTTATGAACAACCCAACATAGTTGGGAATAAAGTATAATTTCACATATAAATGTCCATTCTAAGAACATTTTTATCCTCATCCATTAAAATCATGTTTTAAGTAATCTTTGATTTAAAATTTAATTCGTAGTGATTTAGAGAAGGCCATGAAATTTTTCCTATTTAGATATCATTCATTATGAACCAAAAATCATATTTAAATTCATAATCGTCATTTGAGAAATTTCAATTCATGATACATAAACGCCAACATGATTTCCCTGTGGACCGACCCCATACTTGCAAACTATGCTAGTTACAAGTTAGGGAAATTAATTTGGTGCTAAAAAAACACTTCAGAAAAATGACACACCAAATGGTGAAAAACTCTTTGGGTGGCTCGGATAACATTTCTTGGGTGGTAATCTTTATCAACTTCCACTTCTCCTGTAGGCGTTTCCGTTTGAGCTTAACATGTTGATGCTCATTTGGGCTTGGTCAAGAGAAAATCCCAATGATGCCAAATCCATTCCAAGCTCCAATAAATGGGCTTCGTATGGGGAAAGTATACTGGATGAGGCCATCACTTCCATTGTCTATGAAAATTAAATTTCTTAAGGCCTTATATCTATACTAATCATGTGATCCCTGTTCAATGGATATCTTAGTAATGGTCATAATTTATATCAGTATTTTGAAAATCTAAAAACATAAAACCAAATAAGTTAATATTTTATGTAACCATTTTACATAATAAGACATTTAATTAGATCAAGAATATTTGTCATTTATGAATGTTTGGGTCATTATAATCTTCCCCCCTTAAGAAAATTTTCCCTTTAAATTTCCTTTTCCCACACTAAAAAATTGTAGGTAACTCTGCTTCATCACTTCCTCTGATTCCCACATTCATTGTTCAGGCTTCTTGTGTTTCCATAGTACTTTCACGAGGGGTATTGTATTATTTTGTAGAACATTTTCCCTACCATCTATGTTCTTTTCTGGTTTCTCCTCCTTATAAAGACCATCCAATCACTGTACTACCTATGGTAGGTGGAAGTGCTAGTCAATTGACCACAACCCCAACATAATCGAGAATCTCAAAGGGGATGATGTACCAAGGACTTAACATCCCTTTCTTTCCAAACCTCATGACCTTCTTCCATTGAGATATGCCTAGAAATACCATGTCTCAACCATTAAAATCAAGGTATCATTGATGGTTATCTATATAAATCTTCTGTCGACTCTGGGTAGCCTTGATATAATGCTGAATGGTTTTCACATTCTCCACCATTTATTCGACCATTTCAGTTCCTATCATCCTATGATAACGGAATTCATCGCAACATGCCGGTGTACGACACCTCATCCCATACATGGCTTCATGAGGTTCCATTTGAATGCTCGAGTGGAAACTCTTATTATAAAAGATGTCAACTAGAATAAGATGTTTATCCCCCCCTCATTTGAATTCCATTGATCATGCTTTAACATTTCCTCGAGTGTTTGGATAGTCCACTTAGATTTTCCATCAGATTGAGGATGATAAACCGTACTGAAGTTCATCTCAGCATCCAGAGCATATTGAAGTCTCTTCCAAAACATAGAGTTGAAACTTGGATCCTGATCTGATAAAATCTATAGTGGTACCCCATGCATCCTTACAACATCACATATGTATATCCCAGAATGTTTATCCAATTAAAAATCCTCCCAAATTTCTAAGATGTGTATAGAATTTGTAGGATGATCCACAAAAACCCAAATTGCATTATTGCCTTAGGATGTCTTCAAAAGTTCAGTGATGAAGTCCATAGTGATGTTCTCCCATTTAAATGGTGGTATGTGCATTGGTTTCAACATCCCCTTAGGCATCTGCCTCTCTCCCTTCACTTGATGACACACCAAACACTTTGACATATACCTAGTGATCTCATTATTCATATTATCCCACAAAAATGCTCTCAGAGATCTCAATACATCTTTGTTGTTCATGGGTTAATAGAGAAGATTGAAATATGTGAATCATCCAAAAGTTCCATATTCAGCTCTGAACATTATGAAACACATATTTTTTCCCAAATCTCACAATTCCATCCTTTTTAACTATGATCACTGATGAATTACCATTTCTAATAGCTTCCACCCTTTTTAGAATTTCCACATCCTTTCTTTGGGCATCGTTTCTTTTCTCCCAGTGGGATTGTTGAGAAATCATTTATGAAAAGATTGACGATGTTACTCCATTAATGATTCCAATGTCCATACTCCACAAATCTAAGAATATTAGATCCTTCTCAATTCTCGTCAATGACATAATCAATAGAACTTTTCTATTTAGAGAAACTTCCCCCTTGTTCACTCTCCCATGGTGGTAATGGGTTGAGCAGTCATAGTATATTATTAGCTCTAACCATCTTCATTGGTGCATATTCAAGTCTTTATGTGTAAATATATGTATAAGGCTTTTGTGATCCATTTATATTTCACACTTCTCCCCAAAGAGATAATGACTCTATATTTTTTATGTGAAGATCACTGCATCCATCTCTAGATCATGTGTTAGATAGTTTTTTTCCTGAAAAATCAATCACCTGGAAGAATAAGAAATGACATTTTCAATTTCTGTCAACACATAGCTCATGCCCTTCTTCGAAGTATCACTAAATACCACAAAACGTTCTCCCCTTGGGGGTAATGTGAGCATGGGTGTAGTGAAAAGCCATATATTCAACTCCTTGAATCTCTCTTCGCATCCATCAATCCAAGAAAATTTGACTTCCTTCATAGTTATCTTTGTAAGAGGGTTTAAAAATAATGATAAATTTTTAACAAATCTGTGATAATATCTTGCTAACCCCAAGAAGCTACGGATATCCGTTACCAATGATGGCCTCATCCTTCCCTATATTGCGGTTGTCTTCGAGGGATATATATATATCCCATTGCTTGTGATGATGTGGCCCAAGAATGAGACCACCTTCAACAAAAACTCACACATGATATACTTTCCAAACAGAATCTCCTTTCAGAAGGTTTCCGGTACAGTTCTTAGATTCTCCTCATGATCCTCCATAGTTTTGGAGTATATTAGAATATCATCTATAAATACTACAAAAAATTTGATGAGGTAATCTCTAAAGACTCTATTCATCACATCCATGATGATTTCTGGAGCATTAATGAGTCTGAAAGGAATTAATATGAATTAATAGTGAACATACCTTGTACGAAAAGCAGTCTAAGGGATATCTACCCCCTTCACCCTTGATAATATCCTGATCGCAAATCCACCATGGAGAATTTTTGTGGTCCACGCAGTTAATCCAAAAAGTCATCAATATGTGGAATATGATACTTTTTCTTTACCATTATTTTTTAGAGCTCATGATAATTAATTCAAAGGTGCATTGAACCATTCTTCTTATTGAATAAGAGGAATGGTGCACCCCATGGCGAAGCACATCGGCATATAGACCTTTTATCCAGATTCTCCCATAGATGTTTCTTCAGCTCCTTAATCTCCACAGCAGTCATTCTATATGGAGTCTTGGATATTGGAAACACCATATGTATAATATCAATTGATAATTCCATATCTTTTCTAGGAGGAATACCAAGAAATTACTCAGAAAACACTTCTAAGAATTCCCTCACAATAGGCATGTCTTTAAAGATGGTTTCCACCTTAGAAAAAATAATTTGAGATAGATATGCTGCCCTTAGGCCAGTAATATCCACGATTGAGATTATGGAACTAATGAAGATTCATTCACCTCCTTGCACTTGTATAAAATCAGGGGCCTATTCTCCACATGAAGTGTGATTTCCCTCTCATGGAAATTTTAGTTGCCTCTATATAAGGAATGAAAATCCATTCCAAGAATTACATCAAATTCCACCAGATTGAGTATGATGAGGTTCGTCGGGAATTTATTCCACAAATTAAGAAAGGGTAGGAGTTATATTCATGGGAATAAATGATTTCCCAATTTTCCATACTCATAGACATCTTTGATTCCATGATTTGTGATTGGTTTGGGATTGTACTACTAAACTTTGTGGATATAAAAAAATTCATAGAATTTGAATCAAAAAGTAAATTTTCTATTCCTGAATGACTAACTAGAGTACATGTCACCACATCATTGTCGAGGTTTACTTCAGTGGTAGTGATGAAAAAAGATCTCCCTTTCTACCTTGGAGGTTGTTGGTTGCCTCTAAAAACCCTTGGCCTAGGGCACTTGTTTTCATCATGTCCTGGTTCAATTCATTTGAAGTAATGGAAAACATGTTGAGGTTTGAACAGAATGTTCCTATCCTCTATCACAACAGCAAAATTTTCTTACTGATAGTTAACATATAGGTTCCCTTATATTCCACACCTAAAACATTTCCTCTTCCCCTTCAGGAAATTTCCTTGATGCTTCTTTCCACACCATTGGAAAGTGGGGTGCTGAATTTTCATTGTACTGTTGGATTTGTCCATAAAACTACCAGAATTGAAGTCCACCTTATGCTTCTTATCCCCATGATACCCATGAGATTCTCTAATATCCATTTCATCCTTGAGGGAACATCTGACTATTTCCTCATAGTCTTTGAATTCATGGATTTCCAGGTCATTCTATATACCAAGTTTTAGCCTCCCAAAGAAGCAGACAACATTGAATTTGGGGGTAATGAAAAAGCTAGAAGTTTATCGTGCAAGAATTGTGAAGTTTTCCTCATACGCTCTGAGTGATTTATCATCTTTTTTACTTGAGGTAAAGGAATCCCCTTTCTCTCTTAAGACAGAGGTTGCATAGAATATGTTTATCGATAAACATTTTCCAGAAATCCTTCCATTCCAATGCGTCGATGTCATTCCCATGCATCGTATTTTTGATCAAGGACCACCATTTATCATCTTCACCTTCCATACAATAAACAGTCCGGATAAACTTCTCTTGTATTAAACATTGAAGGATTGAGAATATCATTTCAATGGTGTTAATAAATTGTTCGACGACTGATGGATCATATGATCCATTTAATGTCGGAGGCCTTTGTCTCATGGACCTTTAGATAGCGACTTGTTATTCCTTGGGGGGGGGGGTTGAATTTTTTTTATTGAACCATGTTTCTATTAAATTCTTGAGTTAATTGAGAGAGTATCATGACAAATATCGTGATTCCCACTCCCATCGGATTAGGGACCTCATTAGAATAGTCATTGCATTGATCTTCACATCGTTTGATATCCTGAGTCCACCTATTACTATCCACTATCTGGAATAAATGGAAAGTTAGGGGTAACACATAAAGGGTAAACTAAGAAAAAAAATAGATGACTTATAAATAACTTTTATTTCCTTCACATACGAATCTATAGTCTTCAATCGATGTTATCCATTATATACTTTCAAACATATATTCTTAGGGGCATTTTGTAAATTCCCTTAATAAGGGTTCATACTAAGCTTGCGAATTAACAGAAACATATCCCTTAGGAGTTTCGTAACCAAGAGTGCAGAAAGGCTCATTGTCGTGTACAAGGATTCTCTGGGTCAAGCTTAACACACATTGTTAGTGTTATCACACCTAGGTACATCTTTGCTAGACCCGCCTATACCTGCTCATATCTAGACACGAATGTATTTTCTTGATAAAAAACTTAATCAATACTCACCAAAACTTATGGATGTTTTTATTATACTTAGTCTTGTCTCTAAGGATTCACTATGTTCCTCTATTCCTGATCCCAAAAATAACTAAACCTGTCCTCTGATACCAATAATAACAACCCTACTTTATTTACCTACTTAAAAATTATTTATTACATAAACTCTTCACTTGATTATAAATGTATGATATAGAGGTATAGTGTTTTTTGGGGCTTAGGAAAATTACATAAAAACATAAAACATGAAACACAACATCTTTATTGAAAGCATCTTTTACATTACCCCTACATTCCCTCGTACTTAGAATTTCATGGGATAACCCGAGGACATGCATAAGAAAAGGGTGAGTTGTAAAGACTAGTAAGGGAATAAACTTGGAATACCATGAGGAATAAAATACATGTTAGTCAATAGGAATATCAATGGATCATGAGAGAGACATCAACAAATAGGCATGAAAAATCATTCTAATCATAACATGGAAATGATGCAGCGACACTTAACATGGAATTTTCATGAGCCAATGCTCATTGCACATGGAGAATGAGTAAACCCTCATTGCACATGAAGCACGAGTAAACCATCATTTCACAATAATTAGTATGAGTAAACACCCATTTCTCATGACATATCATGACTATATCATCCTTCGTTTTTATCACATAAACTTTCATTACATTTTACAAATCCAAGGATCTTTAAGGTTTAGTGTCTTGGAAACTGGGAATTTAAAACATGAAAACATAAAATATTCTTTTTAAACACTGGAAAGGCTTCTCCTCATGTTCATTCTAGGTTCATTACTGCATCTCATAACCTGGGGACATACATCAAAATAAAGGGTGAGTAGAAGGCCCAGTAAGGGAAACAAGAGAAACATTTTACATGTGAACTTGAGATACTTAAATAAGGACATGAAAAGAACTTTAAGGCATGAGAAAGAAATCATTAGATATATCATAATAAAAATACCATATTTCATAAATTGAACATGTGGCTGAAACATTTAATATTGAAAATCATTTGGTTTCACCAAGGTCCATCCCCAAGGTGTCATTAAAAATTACCAAGGTTATTCACCAAGGTATCAGTCTAAAAGGTCATCTCTAGAGATTAAGTCTTTACCAAATGCATTGGAGCACTATCGGGGTGCACCCTTGAAATGTCTTTATTATCATGTGAGCCATATATAACATCATAAATCATTTCATAAACAACCCATATATCATAAAATAAATGGGTTTCATTTCATAATCACAACGTTTTAAAAACTACTTTAAATACATGATCTTTGTGTCACTTTAATCCCACGGAAAAGGGAAAGCGGGTTTCATGTATGTAAATCCCAGAATTTAAAATAGAAAATTTCGATACATATGTGAATACCCCTTTAGAAGAAAGATCTTTGAGTATTCACTTAATAAAATAAATGAACTTTAGAAAAAGAGGGAGATATTTTGAAACAGAAATTCTGTAGCATAAAGGCTATGTTACGTGGTTTTAGAAAACATTGAAAAGAGAGGGGACATGGGTCAAACATTCATAAATGATCCATAAAATAGTAGGGGGGCATAATATAAAGGATTTTAGAACATGGTAATAAAATTTGAAAGATATACCATATGAAATGAAGAACATGAAAGGAAGGAAAAAATAAGATTTCTCTTCTGAGAATTCGGCAGCCTAACGGCGTCACATAAAAATTCCAAAAATGGATTGACGAGATCAAATAGGGTCTCTCATCATATAAACATAAATGATCAGTATGATAGATATATATATCATACCCCAAAATAATAAAAATGAACTTGAAAGACTTGACATGAAAATAGATCTTGAAAATGAGAAGGGTGAAAGAACACCTTAGAAATTCGGCAGCCTAACGACACCACGTAAAAATCAACAAAAATGAATTGATGAGATCAAATAGGGTCTCTCATAAAATGAACATAAAAGATAAGTATGATATATTTAGATATAGTACCCCAAAATAATAAAAAATAACATGAAATACTTGACAAGAAAATAGATCTTGAAATTGAGAAGGGTGAAAGAACCCCTTAGAAATTCGGTAGCCAAACGGCGCCACTTAAAACATCAAAATACTGATTTGAAGAGATAAAATAGGGTCTCTCATCATATGAACATAAAATATCAGTATTATAGATTTAGATATCATACCCCAAAATAATAAAAAGTAACATGAAATACTTTACATGGAATTAGAACTTTGAAAAAGGAGAAAGGTGAAAGAACCACATAAAAATTCGGCAACCTAACGGCGCCACTTAAAACTTCAAAATACTGAATTGAAGAGATCAAATGGGGTCCCTCATCATATGATCATAAAATATCAGTATGATAAATTTAGAGATAATACCCCAACATAATAAAAAGGAACTTGAAATACATTACATGAAAATAGATCTTGAAAAATGAGACGGGAGAAAGAATCCGTTACAAAAATTTCGGTAGACTAACGGCGCCACTTAAACTTCATAAAACGAAATAATGATAGTGAGAGGGGATATCTAATTATATGTACATGAAAAGGAAAGTAATAGGTGTATAAAATAACATTATTTAACATAATAACATGGAGCATAAAAGAAATCACATAAAAGAGATTTCTTGAAAAGAAAGAGAGAGGTCGGATCCCTTACCTTAAAACGTAACTCTTATAACACAAAGGTTGGGAACTTGAGGGCTTGGGGGCACCTTGGGAGGACTCATTGGGAGGTAATGAGACCCGAAATTCGTTGGGGGAGTGTGGGGAGTCGAGATGGATGAGGGGATGGCTTGTTATTTATAGGGAAAGTGAGGGGACAAGGCATTAATGGCAAAGGGATGCCTCAAAAGTGGTTTTCTCAAAACCATGTGCTCTCCCATGGTATTTCCCATGAAGTTAATCCACATGGGGCCCCCAATACAATTATTAATCACCTCTGGTCGGCCAAACCATAAAATATCTCATGACATCATCATGACATAGTTATGATGTCATTAAACATACCGAAACCCTAAAACAGTATTTTTACTATTCACTGAAAATTCAACTTTCTCAGAAAAATTCCAAAATATCACCTTAACCAAATATCAATGCTCTAATTTCAAAAATGAACTACATTTTATAAAAATAATTTTCTAAATAATTTTAATTTATTTTTTAAATAAATACACTATTCATCGAAAAATCATTTTTTCAGAAAAATCCCCAAAAATTACCTTAACATAATATCGATGCTTTGAGTTCAAAAATGATATACATTTTATAAAAATAATTTTCTAAATATTTTTAATTTAATTTTTAATTAAAAAACATTATTCACCTGAAAAAACTAATACTTGAATAATAATTTATGAAAACGTTATTTAACCATTTTATTGAATCACATTACTTAATCATGGTGCCTAGATTATATTAATACTTTCTTTAAGTGAGATTACTAATTCATTTGGTCACATTACTAATCCTAAGCATAAAATCACTATTCATATTTTACTATTCATCAAAAATTAAGTTGATCTTATAAGAATCTAAATTTCATACTGAACATAATTGTAGAAGACCATTTTTTGAAAATCATTACACAATTTTAATTATTTAAGGTTTACCTAGACATTTTTAAAATATCCTTTTTCTAAAATTCACAAAAAATATGCATATTATATTTATCCGGACATTTGAAAAGTCATAAACATCATCATAAGAATAAATCCCAATTTTTATTTAAAAAAAAGTATTACACAAGGAAGTTACGGTCTCCTTACATATCCCCTTATCAAACCAGCATAGGACCTAAGTGTAATGTGTGCTAAGGTAAGAGAATCTGAGGGAGGCTCGGCCATCATCGCATGAGTAGTAATTTCTATTAGTTTGAACTTCTCGTGAAGATGATTTTGTTCTAGCTTCACATGATGATGTTCGGCTTGGGTTTGGCCTAGAGCAAAGCCCAGTGGTGCTACCTCCTTCCCAAGTTCTGTTCGATGGGCTTCGATCGGTCCAAGACTACTAGGTGAGGCCATCGAATCTTCTTTCTATAATAATTAACCAAGATTAGTTGTATTTAGAGACAATAATCAAAACATTTAGTTTCCAGTGGTCATATTGACCAATGGTCATATAACAGTCAAAACCCAATAGTCTCATTTTAATTATACTCATGTTATAAAATGAAACAGTTTTGTTGAGTATAAAAAATAGAATAACACAAAAAATTAGGAAACAATATTTATTAAAAATTTTGGGTCGTTACAATCTTCCCCCCTTAAGAAATTGCATCCTCGCAATTTTTAAAATTGGGTTTTGAAATTTCTTTGAAAGTCCCACATCAGAAAAGGAGTAAGTAAAACTATTACTTTAAAATAATGAAAGGGAAGTACAAAGGTCACCAGAGTTAACCCACACTAGGATTCCATGTAGGAAAACATGGACATGGAAGAAAAACAAAGGGTCAAGTTCTGATGGAGAGTGATATAGAACATGATTAGGAGTAAGTTAACAATAAGAAAATCCCAAACTTATTATGTGTGTAAACGGTCTTTGATTACCTAGTAGGAAACGTAAACCAACAACGTTTTTGTTTTGCGTTCTTTTTTATAATTTTGATGAATTCATTTACTACATAGAACAAAAAAATAAGAAAATATACCTATGTTCATGTAGAGTTTCGTCCTTTAATAAGTTTCTACCCAAAACTAATCTTTTCTCCAAACGATGAGAAATCAAAAACACTTGGTCTCATCAAAACACAAGAATCATCTTCTTGAGAGTCACTTAATACACAAACGATTAACTATCAATTTCTTCTACCTTTAAACATTATCCCAAAAATAGAAAGGGTAAGATAAAACAACTCTTCAAAAAAGAAAGAATCCCATAGGAAGGGAAACTACTTTTAAAGATTTAAAGATCCATGGTACTACCAAAAGTTCATCGTAGACCATTCCATAAATAACTGTTCTTAAAATTCCTCAAAATAAATCAAACTAAGATTGAAACCCAAATACAAGAAGAATTTGATAACATAGTCTTCCAAAATAAACTTCATTGTTCATTTACAAAACACAGCAACCACTCCTAACATCTTATAAAAAATTATCTAACCTAAACATATTTTACCCAAGATAGGTTAATAATTTCCATAAGTAACCTAAATTACAATAAGTCCACCTTAAATTCATCAATTCTTCAAAATATATGTCAACCTTACTCCTCAATGAAAATACCGTAGTAATCTTTTTACATCGATCATATAGGGTCCCCAAAATAGTGAACGTCTTCCAAAATAATAATCATCTTATAATCCCCTAATCATCTCTTTCATATTAATACGGCAATCATCGCATTTCCTATCACATTGGTTGTTGGGACATGTTCTTACATTTCCCACCATTAACTAAGAAGATAAAGTATAATTTAGGGGCTTAAATAATTATCCAATAATCATGAAAATGAACTTGAATCATATAAGGATAACATATAGAAGAAAAGTATACCCTAACTTGTGATCCCCTAGGTTCCCATCTAGGTTATCCACGATCATATATTCTTATGTGAATCTTTATTTTATTTTATCTTTGTTCCATTAACAATGGTTCATACTATGCTTATGACTTTACCAAAGCATATCCCCTGGGAGTGTCGTAACCAAGAGTGCAGCAAGGCCCGTTATCATGTACCAGTTCCTGTTTGAGTCTTGCACAAATCGTTGTTTTTAGGTTTTACCCCTATGTACATCTATGCCAGAGCCACCTCTAGCTTCTCGTATCTAGACAGTGATGGATTTGCTTGTCCACCCATTACTCAATACTCACCAAAATACCAGGAAGATTTCATATATATAAACTTTTCATTAAAATTATTCCTAAAGTTTTCATATCCTAATTTCCACAAATAACTATACCATCCTTTGATACCAACTATAACATCCCGCCTTTTATCACATAAACTTTCATTACATTTTACAAAACTGAGGATCTTTAAGGTTTAGTGTCTTGGAATCCGGGAACTTAAAACATGGAAATATAAAACATTCTTCTTAAACACTTGAAAGGCTTCTCCTCATGTTCATCCTAGGTTCATTACTGCATCTCATTACCTGGGTACATACATCAAAAGAAAGGGTGAGCAAAAGGCCCAGTAAGGGAAACAAGAGAAACATTTTACATGTGAACTTGAGATACTTCAATAAGGTCATGAAAAGAACTTTAATGCATGAGAATGAAATCATGAGATATATCATAATAAAAATAAAATTTTTCATAAATTGAAGATGTGGATACAAAATTGAATATTGACAATCATTTCTTTTAACCAAGGTACATCCCCAAGGTGTCATTAAAAATTTCCATGGTTATTCACCAAGGTATCAGTCTAAAAGGTCATCTCTAGAGATTAAGTCTTTACCTAATGCATTAGATCACTATCTGGGCGCACCCTTGACATGTATTTATTATCATGTGAGCCACATATATCATCATAAATCATTTCATAATCAACCCATATAGAATAAAATAAATGGGTTTCATTTCATAATCATAACGTTTTAAAAACTGCTTTAAAGACATGATCTTTGTGTCACTTTAAACCCACGGAAAAGGGAAAGCGGGTATCATGTATGTAAATCCCAGAATGTAAAATAGAACATTTTGATACATATGTGAATACCCCTTTAGAATAAATATATTTTAGTATTCACTTAATAAAATAAATGAACTTTATAAAAAGAGGGAGATATTTTGAAACGGAAATTCTGTAGCATAAAGGCTATGTTACGAGGTTTTAGAAAACATTGAAAAGAGAGGGGACATGGGTAAAAAATTCATAAATGATCCATAAAACAGTAGGGGGACAGATTATAAAGGATTTGAGAACATGTTAATGAAATTTGAAATATATACCATATGAAAAGAAGAACATGAAAGGAAGACAAAAATAAGATTTCTCTTATGAGAATTCGGCAGCCTAACGGCGTCACATAAAACTTCCAAAAATGGATTATCGAGATCAAATAGGGTATCTAATAATATGAACATAAATTATCAATATGATAGATATAGATATCATACCCCAACATAAGAAAAAGGAACTTTAAATACTTGACATGAAAATAGATCTTGAAAACGAGAAGGGTGAAGGAACCCCTTAGAAATTCGGCAGCCTAATGGCGCCACTTAAACATCAACAAAAATGAATTGATGAGATCAAATAGGGTATCTCATCATATGAACATAAAATATAAGTATGATATATTTAGATATAATACCCCAAAATAATAAAAAGGAACATGAAGGACTTGACAATAAAATAGATCTTCAAAATGAGAAGGCTGAAAGAACCTCTTAGAAATTTGGCAGCCTAAAGGCGCCACTTAAAACTTCAAAATACTGAATTGAAGAGATCAAATAGGGTATCTAATCATATGAACATAAAATATCTGTATGATAGATTTAGATATCATACCCCAAAATAATAAAAAGGAACATGAAAGACTTGACATGGAATCAGAACTTTGAGAAAGGAGAAAGGTGAAAGAACCACTTAAAAATTCGGCAGCCTAACAGCGCCACTTAAAACTTCAAAATACTTAATTTAAGAGATCAAATGGGGTACCTCATCATATTATCATAAAATATTAGTATGAAAAATTTAGATATCATACCCCATCATAATAAAAAGGAACTTGAAATACTTTACATGAAAATAGATCTTGAAAAATGAGAAGGGAGAAAGAATCCTTACAAAAATTTCATGCAGCCTAACGGCGCCACTTAAACTTCATAAAACCAAATAATGAGAGTAAGAGGGGATCTCTCATTATATGAAAATGAAAAGGGAATTAAGAGGAGTATAAAAGAACATCTGTTAACAAAAGAACATGAAGCATAAAATAAATCACATAAAAGAGATTTCTTGAAAAGAAAGAGAGAGGTCGGATCCCTTACCTTAAAACGTAACTCTTAAAACTCAATGGTTGGGACCATGAGGGTTTGGGGAACCTTGGGAGGACTCCTTGGGAAGTAATGAGACCATAACGTCTTTAGGGGATAGTGGGGAGTCGAAATGGATGAGGGGATGGCTTGTTATTTATAGGGAATGTGAGGGGACAAGGCATTAATGGCCAAGGGACACCTCAAAAGTGGTTTTCTCAAAACCATGTGCTCTCCCATGGTATTTCCCGTGGAGTTAATCCAAATGGGGCCCCCAATAATATAATTCATCACCTTTGGTCGTAAAACCCATAAAATAACTCATGACATCATCATGACACCGTTATGAAGTCATTAAATATACAGAAACCCTAAAACGGTATTTTATTATTCACTGAAAATTCAACTTTCTCAGAAAAATTCCAAAATTTCACCTTAACCAAATATCAATGCTCTGATTTCAAAAATGAACTACATTTTATAAAAATAGTTTTCTAAACAATTTTAATTTATTTTTTAAATAAATACACTATTCACTGAAAATTCATTTTTTCAGAAAAAATACCCAAAAATTACCTTAACATAATATCGATGCTCAGAGTTCAAAAATGATATCCAGTTCATAAAAATAATTTTCTAAATATTTTTAATTTAATTTTTAATTAAAAAACACTATTCACCTGAAAAAACTAATACTTGAATAATAATATATGAAACCTTTATTTAACCATTTTATTGAATCACATTATTTAATCATGGTGCCTAGATTATATTAATACTTTCTTTAAGTGAGATTACTAATCCATTTGGTCACATTACTAATCCTAAGAATAAAATCACTATTCATAATTTACTATTCATCAAAAATTAAGTTGATCTTATTAGACTCTAAATTTCATACTGAACATAATTATAGAAGGCCATTTTTTGAAAATCATTACACAATTTTAATTATTTAAGGCTTACCTAAACATTTTTAAAATATCCTTTTTCTAAAATTCTCAAAAAAATATGCATACTATATTTATCCAGGCATTTGAAAATTCATAAACATCATCATAAGAAGAAATCTCAATTTTTTTTTAAAACAAAGGATTACACAAGGCAGTTACGGTCTCCTTATATAGCCCCTTATCAAACCAGCATAGGACCTAAGTTTAAGGTGTGCTAAGGTGAGAAAATTTGAGGGAGGCTCAGCCAACATCGCACGAGTAGTATTTTATATTAGTTTGAACTTCTCGTGAAGGTGATTATGTTCTAGCTTCACATGATGATGTTCGACTTGGGTTTGGTCCAGAGCAAAGCCCAGTGGTGCTACCTCCTTCCCAAGTTCTGTTAGATGGGCTTCGATCGGTCCAAGACTACTGGGTGAGGACATCGAATCTTATTTCTATAATAATTAACCAAGATTACTTGTATTTAGAGACAATAATCAAAACGTTTAGTTTCCAGCGGTCATATTGACCAATGGTCATATAACAGTCAAAACCCAATAGTCTCATTTTAATTATACTCATGTTATCAAATGAAATAGTTTTGTTGAGTATAAAAAATAGAATAACACAAAAAATTAGGAAACAAGATTTATTCAAAATTTTCGGTCGTTACAATCTTCCCTCTTAAGAAATTGCATCCTTGAAATTTTTAAAATTGGGTTTTGAAATTTTATTGAATGTCCTACATCGGAAAAGGAGTCAGTAAAACTATTACTTTAAAAGAAATAAAGGGAAGTACAAAGGTCACCCGAATTAACCCACACTAGGATTCCATGTAGGAAAACACGGACATGGAAGAAAAAAAAGGTTCAAGTTCTGAGGGAGAGTGATAGAGAACATGATTAGGAGTAAGTTAACCATAAGAAAATCCCAAACTTATGATGTGTGTAAACAGAATTTGATTACCTAGTAGGAAACGTAAACCAACAATGTTTTTGTTTTACGTTCCTTTTCATAATTTTGAGGAATTCATTTACTACATAGAACAAAAACATAAGAAAATATACCTACCTTCATGTAGAGTTTCATCCTGTAATAAGTTTCTACCCAAAACTAATCTTTTCTCTAAACGATTATAATTAAAAAACACTAGGTCTCATCAAAACACAAGAATCATCTTCTTGAGAGTCACTTAATACACAAAATATTAACTATCAATTTCTTCTACCTTTAAACATTATCCCAAAAATAGAAAGAGTAAGATAAAACAACTCTTCAAAAAAGAAAGAATCCCATAGGAAGGGAAACTACTTTTAAATCTTTAAAGATCCATGGTACTACCCAAAGTTCATCATAGACCATTCCATAAATAATTGTTCTTAAAATTCCCCATAATAAATCAAACTAAGATTGAAACCCAAATACAAGAAGAATTTGATAACATAGTCTTCCAAAATAAACTTCATTGTTCATCTCCAAAACACATTATCCACTCCTAACATCTTATAAAAAAAGTTGCTAACCTAAACATATTTTACCCAAGATAGGTTAATCATTTCCATAAGTAACTTAAATTACTATAAGTCCACCTTAAATTCATCAATTCTTCAAAATATAAGTCAACCTTACTCCTCAATGAAAATACCGTAGTAATCTATTTACGTCGATCATATAGGGTCCCCAAAATAGTGAATGTCTTCCAAAATAATAATCATCTTTTAATCCCCTAATCATGTCTGTCATATTAATACGGCAATCATCGCATTTCCTATCACATTGGTTGTTGGGACATGTTCTTCCATTTCCCACCATTAACTAAGAATAGAAAGTATAATTTAGGGGCATAAATAATTATCCAATAATCATGAAAAGGAACTTAAAGCATATAAGGATAACTTTTAGAAGAAAAGTATACCCTAACTTGTGATCCCCTAGGTTCCCATCTAGGTTTTCCATGATCGTATATTCTTATGTGAATCTTTATTTTATTTTATCTTTGTTCCATTAACAATGGTTCATACTAAGATTATGACTTTACCAAAGCATATCCCCTAGGAGTGTCGTAACAAAGAGTGCAGCAAGGCCCGTTGTCATGTACCAGTTCTCGTTTGAGTCTAGCTCAAATCGGTGTTTTTGGGTTTTACCCCTATGTACATCTGTTCCAGAGCCACCTCTACCTGCTTGTATCCAGATAGGGATGTATTTTCTTGTCAACCCATTACTCAATACTCACCAAAATACCAGAAATATTTCCTATATATAAACCTTTCTATAGTATTCTTCCTAATGATTTCATATCCTAATTTTCACAAATAACTAAACCATCCTTTGATACCAACTATAGCATCCCGCCTTTTTATCACATAAACTTTCATTACATTTTACAAAACTGAGGATCTTTAAGGTTTAGTGTCTTGGAAACCGGGAACATAAAACATGAAAACATAAAACATTATTCTCAATCACTTGAAAGGCTTCTCCTCATGTTCATCCTAGGTTCATTACTGCATCTCATTACCTGGGGACATACAGCAACAGAAAGGGTGAACTGAAGGCCCAGTAAGGGAAAAAAGAGAAACATTTTACATGTGAACTTGAGATACTTCAATAAGGTCATGAAAAGAACTTTAAGGCATGAGAAAGAAATCATGAGATATATCATAATAAAAATAACATTTTTCATAAATTGAAGATGTGTCTGCAACATTTAATATTGACAATCATTTCGTTTCACCATGGTCTATCCCCAAGGTGTCATTAAAAATTACCAAGGTTATTCACCAAGGTATCAGTCTAAAAGGTCATCTCTAGAGATTAAGTCTTTACCCAATGCATTAGAGCGCTATCTGGGCGCAACCTTGACAAGTCTTTATTATCATGTGAGCCACATATATCATCATAAATAATTTCATAAACAACCCATATTGCATAAAATAAATGGGTCTCATTTCATAATCATAATGTTTTAAAAACTGATGTAAAGACATGATCTTTGTGTCACTTTAATCCCACTGAAAAGGGAAAGTGGGTTTCATGTATGTAAATCACAGAATTTAAAATAGAACATTTTGATACATATGTGAATACACTATTATAAGAAATAGCTTTGAGTATTCACTTAATAAAATAAATGATCTTTAGAAAAAGAGGGAGATATTTTGAAACGGAAATTCTGTAGCATAAAGGCTATGTTACGAGGTTTTAGAAAACATTGAAAAGAGAGGGGACATGGGACAAACATTCATAAATGATCCATAAAACAGTAGGGGGACATAATATAAGGGATTTGAGAACATGGTAATAAAATTTGAAAGATATACCATACGAAATGAAGAACATGAAAGGAAGACAAAAATAAGATTTCTCTTATGAGAATTCGGCAACCTAACGGCATCACATAAAACTTCCAAAAATGGATTGACGATATCAAATAGGGTCTCTCATCATATGAAAATAAATGATAAGTATTATAGATATAGAGATCATACCCCAACATAATAAAAACGAACTTTAAAGACTTGACATAAAAATTGATCTTGAAAACGTGAAGGGTGAAAGAACCCCTTAGAAATTCGGCAGCCTAACGATGCCACTTAAACATCAACAAAAATGAATTGATGAGATCAAATAGGGTCTCTCATTATATGAAAATAAAAGATAAGTATGATATATTTAGAGATCATACCCCAACATAATAAAAATGAACATGAAAGACTTTACAAGAAAATAGATCATGAAAATGAGAAGGGTGAAAGAACCCCTTAGAAATTCGGCAGCCTAACGGCGCCACTTAAAACATAAAAATACTGAATTGAAGAGATCAAATCGGGTCTCTCATCATATGAACATAAAAGATCAGTATGATATATTTAGATATCATACCCCAAAATAATAAAAAGGAACATGAAAGACTTGACATGGAATTAGAACTTTGAAAAAGGAGAAAGGTGAAAGAACCACTTAAAAATTCGGCAGCCTAACGGCGCCACATAAAACTTCAAAATACTGAATTGAAAAGATCAAATGGGGTCCCTCATCATATGATCATAAAAGATCAGTATGATTAATTTAGAGATCATTCCCCAACATAATAAAAAGGAACTTTAAATACTTTACATGGAAATAGATCTTGAAAAATGAGAAGGGAGAAGGAATCTGTTACAAAAATTTCGGCAGCCTAACGACGCCACTAAAACATCATAAAACGAAATAATGAGAGTAAGATGGGATCTCTAATTATATTAACATTAAAAGGGACGTAATAGGAGTATAAAATAACATCCTTTAACATAAGAACATGGATCATAAAAGAAATCACATAAAAGAGATTTCTTGAAAAGAAAGAGAGAGGTCGGATCCATTACCTTAAAACGTAACTCTTAAAACTCAATGGTTGGGACCTTGAGGGATTGGGGGAACCATGGGAGGACTCCTTGGGAGGTAATGAGACCAGAACATCATTGGGGGAGAGTGGGGAGTCGAAATGGAAGAGGGGATGGCTTGTTATTTATAGGGAAAGTGAGGGGACAAGGCATTAATGGCCAAGGGACAACTCAAAAGTGGTTTTCTCAAAACCATGTGCTCTCCCATGGTATTTCACATGGAGTTAAGCCACATAGGGCCCCCAATACAATATTTCATCACCTTCGGTCGGCCAACCCCTAAAATATCTCATGAAATCATCATGACACAATGATGATGTCATTAAACATACCGAAACCCTAAAACGATATTTTTACTATTCACTAAAAATTCAACTTTCTTAGAAAACATCCAAAATTTCACCTTAACCAAATATTAATGCTCTGATTTCAAAAATGAACTCTATTTTATAAAAATAATTTTCTAAATAATTTTAATTTATATTTTAATTAAATACACTATTCACCGAAAATTCATTTTTTCAGAAAAATCCCCAAATATTACCTTAACACAATATCGATGCTCTGAGTTCAAAAATGATATCCATTTTATAAAAATAATTTTCTAAATATTTTTAATTAAACAACACTATTCACCTGAAAAAACTAATACTTGAATAATAATTTATGAAACCGTTATTTAACCATTTTATTGAATCACATTACTTAATCATGGTGCCTAGATTATATTAATACTTTCTTTAAGTGAGATTACTAATCCATTTGGTCACATCACTAATCCTAAGCATAAAATCACTATTAATAATTTACTATTCAGCAAAAATTAAGTTGATCTTATTAGACCCTAAATTTCATACTGAACATAATTGTAGAAGACCATTTTTTGAAAATCATTACACAATTTTAATTATTTAAGGTTTACCTAAACATTTTTAAAATATCCTTTTTCTAAAATTCGCAAAAAAAATATGCATACTATATTTATCCAGTCATTTGAAAAGTAATAGACATCATCATAAGAAGAAATCCAAATTTTTATTTAAAACAAAGGATTACACAAGGCAATTACAGTCTCCTTACATAGCCTCTTATCAAACCAGCATAGGACCTAAGTGTAAGGTGTGATAAGGTGAGAGAATCTAAGGGAGGCTCGGCCAACATCGCACGAGTAGTAATTTATATTAGTTTGAACTTCTCGCGAAGGCGATTCTATTCTTGCTTCACACGATAAAGTTCGGCTTGGTTTTGGTCCAGAGAAAAGCCCAGTGGTGCTACCTCCTTCCCAAGTTCTGTTAGATGGGCTTCGATCGGTCCAAGACTACTGGGTGAGGCCATCAAATCTTCTTTCTATAATAATTAACCAAGATTACTTGTATTTAGGGAAAATAATTGAAACGTTTAGTTTCCAGTGGTCGTATTGACGAATGGTCATATAACAGTCAAAAACCAACGGTCTCATTTTAATTATACTCATGTTATCAAATGAAACAGTTTTTTGAGTATAAAAAATCGAATAACACACAAAATTAGGAAACAAGATTTATTCAAAATTTCGGTTCTTTACAATGACATTATACTTTACCCAATGCATTAGAGCACTCTTAGGGTGCACCTTTCATAAACATTTCATTTCATGCATAAGAGTGCCACATTGATCATAAAATATATATTCATCATCATTTATAACATGATAAAGTAATTTGGAATTAATAAATGAATCTCTATAATCAATAAGAAATTTTCACAAAGGTGAGTATCTTTGATATAGAAATGGGAATGGTATTCACTACACAATGACTTTGTCTTGGAAAACGCAGTGCAATTTCGGCAGCATAACGGCGTGACATAAGAATTCATAAAATGGATGATGAGATAGAAATGGGTGTCTCATAATATGTAAATAATATAAATAGTATGGTGGGTCATATAGGTATATGTCCCAACAAATTTAATGGAATTTAGATTCATGATACAAAAGAATTACTTGAATGTAAATGAGGAGAGAGAAATTTCTTATGGAATTTCGGCATGGTAACGGGTGTACATGGGAGGAATTAGTGAGATATAAATGGGTATATAATCATTCAAAAATAATAAGGGAAGCATGGGAGAGGAGTGAAATTAAACCCCAACATTTATAACTAAATATAAAAGGGTATACCAATATAAGGAAACATGGACATAAATAAGGAAAGTGAGAATCTTTTACTTGGAATTGTGATACCAAAGGCTTAATAGGGTATTGAGAGAGACATTTTGGGAGATTGGGGAACCTTGGGAGTATTATAGAGAGAAAAGGGAAGTGGTTGGATGAACTACAAAGGATTTGAAGAAAGAGGAACTGAGATATTGGGTTGGATTCTTTAGGAAAGGAGAGTGGATTCTTTATTATTTAGGTTTGGGACACCACACATTAAACTAATCAAAAACACATTCTAGCCCATGGTTTTTGCCCATGAGTTTTTCCAAAGTGTAGTGGGTAAAAATATTTTATAAGTCCAATGGCTGAACGTCTTAATATAAATGGGATGCTTATATATAGGTGATACACACTCTCAGGGAATGCATTTTAAAAAGAAAAAATGTTTTATAAGCCTTGAAGGGTCCACTAATGCTTTGTAAAATAAATCAAAAAAAACAATAAACACATTATTTTAATTTTAAAACATATATTGGATAAAAATATTATTTATTATATTTTATTTCATCACTATTGGGTCATTATAAGGTCATAAAACACATTATATTTTTAAATGGTATTAATTGTTTACCCAAAAATTTAACTGTCTCAGAAAATTATGAAAAAATCACCGTTGGATAATTTTTACATAATGATTCCAAATATAATATTTATTTTATCTAAATAATTTTATAAATATGTGAATATATACTTTTTAAATAAAAACTGACATTTATCAAAAAAATCATGGGTTTTGTCAAAAACAACTTTCAAACATTAATAAAAAATACAATTACATTCATAAAATTATATGATCATTTATATTTAATAAAAATTAATTTAATAATAATAATAATATTTTATTACTTTTATTTAATTCAAAAATCCATTAATTCATCAAAATAAATTTCTTAGTTGAATATTAACTAAAAATATTATTTGTGTTTTAAAAACTATTTACAATGTAACAATAATAAAATGAATGTATATTCATTATTATATAAAACAATAATTCACATAATCATAGTTTTATGGTCTTGTTACATAACCCCTAATAACACCCGCATAATACCTAAGGGTAAGGTGTGCAATGGTGATAGAATATTGTGGTGGCTCGAATAACATTGTTCAGGTAGTAATATCTATCAACTTCAACTTCTCCCATAGGTAGTTTCATTTGAGCTTAACATGTTGAAGTTCATATGGGTATTTCTCAAGAGAAAATCCCAATGATGCCACCTCCTTTATGAGCTCCGATAAATGGGCTTTGTATGGGGAAAGTCTACTGAATGAGGCCATCACTTCCATTGTATGAGAAAATTGGATTTGTTAAAGCCCTATATTTAAACTAATCATGTGATCACTGTTCAATGGATATATTAGAAATGATCCTAATTCAAAATGGTATTTTAAGAATCCAAAAAACATAAAACCAAATAAGTGCATATTTTATATAACCATTTTACATAATAAGACATTTAATCAGATCAAGAGGATTTTTCATTAATGAATGTTTGGGTCGTTACAATCTTCCCCCATTAAGAAATTCCACCCTCTAAATTTCCTTTTCCCACACTAAAACAAATGCAGAAAACTCTTCTTAATCACATCCTTTTATTCCCACATTTCATCTTCAAACTTATGGTTTCTTCATAGCACTTTCATTAAGGGAATTGTCTTATTTTGTAGAACATTCTCCCTATGATCTAAGATCTTTACTGGTTGATCCTAGTAAAAAATATCATCCTATAATAGTACTACCTTGGAAGAGAGTACATGTGAAGGGTCTGGTATGTATCTCTTTAAGAGAAATACATGAAAAACATCATGAACATAGTCTTTGGTAGGTGGAAGTGCTAGTCGATAGACCATATCCCCAACATGATCTAGAATCTCGAAGGGGTTGTTGTAGAAAGTACATATCTTCCCATTCATTCCAAACCTCATGACCTTATTCCATTGAGATATGCATTTAAATACATGGTCTCCAACATTAAACTCAAGGTATCATCGATGGTTATATGTATAACTCTTCTACTGACTCTAGGATACCAAGATATGGTGCTGAATGGTTTTCACCTTCTCTACCATTTATTCGGCCATTTCATATTCTACCCGCTTACGCTAACTGACTACATCCCAATATGTCGATGATCTAAACCTCTTCCCATACAGAGCTTCATAAGGTGCCATTCAAATGCTAGAGTGGAAACTATTATTATAAGAGAACTCATGCAGAAAATGATTTTTATACCATCTTTCTTTGAACTCTATTGATCACTCTCTCAAGATGTCCTCGAGTGTTTGGATAGTCCACTCGTATTGGCCAATAGTTTGAGGACGATAAGTCATACTAATTTTCAGATTAGTATCCAAATATTTTTTAAAACTCTTTCAAAACGTAAAGGTGAATCATGGATCTTGATTGGATATAATCGATAGAGGTATCCCATGTTTCCTTACCACATCTATGATATATATCTGTGCCATTTGATCCAATAAAAAATACTCATGAATTCTAATAATGTGTGCATACATTATTAGATGATCCATAACAACCCATATTGAATTGTTTCCTTTGGATGTATTCAGATGTCTGGTGACAAATTCCATGGTGTTGTTCTCCCATTTCCATGTTGGTGTGGGCAATGGTTGCAACATCCCCTTAGAATTATTCCTCTCCACCTTCACTTTCTGACACACAAGGCACTTTGATGTATACCCATTGATCTCATTCTTCATATTATCCCACCAATAATTCTCTCAGAGATCTCGATACATCTTTTTTTTATGGGTGAATAGAGAAATTTGAACTATGTGAATCATCCAAAATTTCCTTTTTCAAATTAGTACTTGATGGAACACATAGTCTTTTGACAAATCGCACAATTCCATCCTTATCAACCCTAAAAACTGATAATTTCTCATTTCTGATAACTTCCAGCCCTTTTAGAATTTCCACATCCTTTCATTAAGCATAGATCATTTTTTCCAATAGGGATGGTTGAGCAATCATTTGAGAATGAATTGATGATGTTCCTCACTTAATGATTCCCATGTCTATCCTCCCCAAACCAAAGAAGAATGGATCCTTCTCAATTCTCATCAATGATAGAATCACTGGATATTTTGTACTTAGAGAATCGGCAACCTTGTTCTCTTTCCCAGGGTGGTAATAGATAGAGCAGTCATAGTATTTGATAAGCTCTAACCATATTAATTGTTGCATATTCAACTCTTTCTGTGTGAATATAAACTTGATGCTTTTGTGGTTTGTATATATTTCACACTTCTCCCCAAAGAGTTAATCCCTCCACATTGTTAATGTGAAGATCATTGAATCCAACTCTAGATCATGTGCTGGATTTTTTTTCTCATGAACATTTAATTTCCCTGAATCATAGGCAATGAATTTGTCATATTTCATCAACACATAGTCCAGGCCCTTCTTTGAAGCATCATTGAATTCCTCAAAAAGTACTCCACTCGTGGGTAATGTGATCACGGGTGTACTGATAAGCCTCTTTTTCAACACCTTTATGCTCTCTTTGAATTCATCACTCCTAGAAAACTTGACTCCCTTCCATGTTAGATTGGTAAGAGGGTTTGACAATCACGAGAAATTTCTCACAAATCGACGATAATATCCATCTAACCCCAAGAAGCTACAGATACCCATTACTGATGTTAGCCTTGGCCATCACTCTATTCCAGCTATCTTCAAGGGATCCGAAAATATCCTATTTCTTGTGATTATATGACCCATTAATGAAACCACCTTCAACCAAAACTCACACATGTTATACTTTTCAAAGACCATCTCCTTCCGCAAGGTCTCTAGTAGCGTTCTTAGATGATTCTCATTATCATACAGGATTTTGTAGTATATTATAATATCATCAATAAATACTACCACAAATTTGTTGAGGTAATCTCTATAGACTCAATTCATCAAGTCCATGAACATTTCTAGAGCACTAGTGAGTAAAAAGGGAATTACTTTGAATTCATAGTGCTTGTACCCTGTACAAAAAGAAGTATTGGGGATATCTTTCCTCTTCAACCTTACATTATAATATCCCGACCATAAATCCACCTTGGAGATGTATTGTGATCCACATAATTGATCGAAAAATTCATAAATTCATGAAAGTGGATACATGTTCTTTATCATGATTTTGTTGAGCTCATGATAATCAATTCAAAGGCACATTGACCCATCATTCTTCTTGAAGAAATGGACTAGTGAACCCAATGGTGCAGCACTAGGGCGTATAAACACTTTATCTAGATTTTCCTATAGCTATTTCTTCTACTCATCAAGCTCCCCAACAGCCCTTCTATATAGATTCATGGATATTGGAAATGGCCCTGGTATAATATCAATTGAGAATTAAACATCTATTCTATGAGGAAGACCGAGCAATTCCTCGAAAAACACTTCGAAGAATTCCCTCACAATAGACATGTCTTCCAGGTTGGTTGATGCCATGGAACCAACAATCTATGACACATACATGTACTCATAGGCTAGTAATATCCACTCTTGTGATGATGTAACTAAAGAAGATTCATCCTCCTCCTTGAACATGTATAGAATTTGGGGTCGATTCTCCACCTGGAGAGTGACTTCCCTCTCACAAAAATCTATATAAGGAAAGCCAATCCATGCTGATAATTGCATCAAATTCCACCATAGGGAGTATGATAAGGTTCCTTAGGAAGTCCAATATACAAATTATGATAGTGGAGAAGTTATATTCATGGGAATCAATGATTTCCCCATTTACCATACTCACCGACACCTTTACTTCCATGATTTGTGGTTGGGTTGGGATTATTCTACTAGACATTTAGGATATAAAAGAATCTCTCCCTCGACGTATTGGAGGTTATTGGTTGCCTCTGAGAACCCTTGGATTAGGGAACAGATTTCAATGGTGGCCTGGTTCAAAAAAATTGATGAAATAAACAACACATTGAGGTTATAACATAGCGTTCCTCTCTCCTATAACAACCGCAAATTGTTCTTGTCAGTAGTTAACAGATATGTTCCCTTCTCTTCCACCCCAAAAGCATTTCCTCAACCCATTCAAGAAATTTCTTGGATGCTTCTTTCCATACCTTTGGAATGTGGGGTGATGGATTTTTTGAGCACCATTGGATTTATCCATCAGACTTCCAGAATTGAAGTCCATCTTATGATTCTTATCCCCACGATACCCCTATTATTCACTAATCTCTATTTCGTCCATGAGGTAACATCAGACAATTTTCTCAAAGTTGTTGACATCACGGATCGCCATGGATTTTCTCAAGCTAGGTTTCATCCCATCAAAGATGTGGTTAAACATGAATTTGGGGGTAAAAACCAAGCTATATGTGTATCGTGCATGCCTTGAGTTGTTTTACTCGTATGCCCCGAAAAATTCATCGTCATTTTTTTGAGTTAAGGGAAGTACCTTACCATATTATGCTAGTGGGTGTGCAAAAAATATTTATCGAAAAACACTTTCTATAAATCTTCCATTCCAATGCCTCTATCTCCTTCTCAGGCTTTGTATTTTTTATCAATGTCCACCATTGATCATATTCACCTTCCATACAATAAGCATCCACGAGAAACTTCTCTTGTTCTGAACATTGAAGTATGGAGAAGATATCTTCAATGGAGTTGATCCATTGTTCAGAGATTGAGGGATCATATGATCCATTAAAAGTAAGAGGCCTTTGTCTCATGAAGCTTTCGATAGCAACATGTTCTTTCTGTGTGGGGGGGGGGGGGTTTATCATTACTCTTGAACAATGTTCTATTCAATTCCTGAGTTAACTGAGAGTGTATCATGGAAAATTTCATGATTCCCACTCTCATTGGATTGGGGATCTCATTAGAACAATCACCATATTGATCTTCACATTGTTTTTTTACCTGAGTCCTCCAATTATTGTCCATTGGTAGAAATAAAAGGAAAGTTATGGTTAACACATAAATGGTAAACCAAGGAAAAAATAGATGACTTATAAATAACATATATTTCCTTAAATTATGAATATGTAGACTTCAATCTATGTTATCCATGATTTAATTTCTAACATATATTCTTAGGGTAATTTTTTTAATTCCCTTAATAAGGGTTCATACTAAGCTTGTGAATTTAGCAAACTATATCCCCTGAGAGTGTCGCAACAAAGAGTGTAGCAAGCCCGTTGTCTTGTACATGGATTCCCTGGGTCCAGACCAAAACACATTGTCAGGGGTTTAACCCCTAGTTACATTTGTGCCAGATCCGCCTCTACCTCCTCGTATCTAGACACGAAAGTATTTGTGTCATAAATAACTTACTCAATATTTTCCAAAACATAGGGATGTTTTTATTATTCTTATTCCTGTATCTAAGGATCCACTATGGTCCTCTAAATCTAATCCCAAAAATAACTAAACCAATACTATGATACCAACTATCTCAACTATGTTTTATTTACACACTTAAACATGATTTATTACATAGACTTTTCACTTGATACAACTTGGAAGATCTGGATTTCTAGTGTTTTGGGAATTAGGTATAGAAAAAAAAACTTAAAACATGAAACACAATAAATTTATTGAAAACTTCGATTACATGACCAATACATTCCCTTGTACTTAGCATTATATGGGATAACCTGAGGACATGCATAAAAAAAGGGTGAGCTATAAAGCCCTGTAAGTGAATACACACGGAGAAAAATGAGGAATACAATACATGTTAGAAAATAGGAATATCAAATGATCACAATATAAACATGAAAAAGTAGGCATGATAAATAATGATAATCATAACATGAAAATTTAGGAACAAAACATCACATGGAATTACCATGATCCAATTCTCATTGCATATGGAGAATAAGTAAACTCTCATTGCACATAAAGAATGCTTAAACCCTCATCTCACTTGAATTATCATGAGTAAACACCCATTTCACATGTCATATCATGATACTAAACATTACCCAATGCATTAGAGCACTATCCGGGTGCACCCTTCTTAAACATTTAATTTCATGCATTAGTGTTCCACATGGATCATAAAACATGGATTCATCATCAATTATTCCAAAATGAAGGAATTTGGAATTAATAATTGAAAATATATAATAAATAAGAAAATGTTCATAAAGGTGAGTGAAATTTATAGATAAATGGTCACTGTATTCACTACACAATGACTTTTTCTAGGAAAACGCAGTGCAATTTCGGCATCATAATGACGTGACATAAGAATTCATTAAAATGGAAGATGATAGAGAAAGGGGTGTCTCATCATATGTACGTAATATGTATTGTAATTTAGGTAATATAGGTACATTTACCAATAGTTTAAATGGAATTTAGATTCATGATACCAAATAATTACTTGAATGTAAATGAGGTGAGGTAAATTCCTTACGGAATTTCTACATGGTAACAGTTGTACATGGGAGGAATTAATGAGAGATAAAGGGGTCTATCATCATTTAAAAATAAAGAGGGATGCATGGTGGAGGTAACAAAGAATACACCAACATTTATAATTGAAAATAAAAGGGCATAACAATATAAGAAAATATGGACATAAATAATGAATGTGAGAGTTCTTTTCTTGGAAGTTTGATCCTAATGTCTTGGGAGGGGCTTCAGAGAAACTACTTGGGAGCTTGGGGAACCTTGGTAGGATTTTAGAGAGATGGGGATGTGATTGGAAGAACTCCAAAGGAATTTAGTGAAGAATACGTGGGAGCATGGGTGGGATTATATATGAAAAGAGAAGGAATTCTTTATTATTTTGGTTTGGGACACCACACATTAATCTAAACAAAACCACAAACCAGCCCTGGGTTTTTGCCCACGATTTTTTCCAAATTGCTGTGGATAGTAATATTTTAGAAGTAAAATGGCTGAAATTATTAAAATAATTGGGTTGCTTATGTGGCGGTGAGTCAAACTCTCAAAGAAAACAATTTAAAAACAAAAAATGTTTTATAAGCATGAAGGGTCCACTAAATCTTTTCAAATTAAATAAAAAAAATTCAAAAATAAATTATTTTAATTGTAAAACATATATTTTCATAACATTATATTTATAGTATTTTATTACATCACTATCGGGTTATTATTATTTCATTAAATACATTATATATTTAAACAATATTTAATTTTTACCCAAAAATATGACACTCAGAAAATTAGAAAAATTAACTATTGGATAATTTCAACATCCTGATTCAAAAAAACAAAAAAAAAATTTATCTTAATAATTATATAAATATGTGATTTTTTACTTAAAAATCTCGACATTTGCCGAAAATTCATGGGTCTTGACAAAAACAACTTTGAAACCATAATAAAAATTACAGTTGCATTCATAAAATTATAAGATCCTTTATATTTAATAAAATGTAATTTAATAATAATAATAATTTATTGTAATTATTTAATTAAAAAATCAATTAATATATCAAAATAAATTTCTTATTTGAAAATTAACCTAAAATAATATTTGTGTTCTAAAAAACATTTACAAAGTAACAGTAATAAAATGAATGTATATTCATTATTATATGAATAAATAATTCACATAAAAATAGTGATAAGGTCTTGTTATATAACCCCCTATAACACCCTCATAAGACCTGAGGGTAATATGTGCGATGGTGTTAGACTCCAGTGGTGGGTCGGATAAAATTGCTCGGGTGGTAATCTCTATCAACTTATACTTCTCCTGTAAGTGGTTCTGTTCGAGCTTAACGTGTTAAAGATCAGCTTGGGATTGGTCAAGATCAAAGACCAGGGACACCACCTCCTTTATGAGCTCTGATAAATTGGCTTCGTATGGTGAAATTCTACAAGATGAGGTCATCACATCCTTTGTCTGAGTAAATTGGATTTGTTAAATCCCTATTTTTATACTAATCATGTGATCACTATTCAACGACTATATTAGAAATGGTCATAATTCATAAAGGTATTTTAAAAATCCTAAAAAATAAAACTAAAGAAGTGCATATTTTATATTACAATTTTACATAATATGACATTTAATCAGATTAAGAGGAATTGTCAGTAATGAATGTTTGGGTCGTTATAAGAAGAATGATGTGTATATGGAGAAGAAGATGAAGAAGATAATGAATAATCTGTAGAGGATGTTGGAAAAAATGAAATTTAAATGGAAGACATATAAAATTATGATTCATAAAGTGGATCAGACCTTGGTAATGATGGAAAAGGTATTGATAGGGATACCATTGATTTAACATTGGATCTTACTAGTGTTACATTTTTAGGAAAAAGAAAGACATGTATCACATTAGGATTTTACAAAGGTTGTTCTATAAGAGATATATCCTAGTGATCTTTCCCCTATTGAAATTCCAATTGTGATTTTTGTTGAGGAAAAAGATCCTACTTCTCATGTACCAGAAGAAAAATTTCATGTTGGCCGAGTTATACTTATAACTAAGTGAGGAAGTTAGTGTATTCAAAGAATAATCCATCATCTAAGGGGAGAGATCATATAAAAATGTCGAGGTTGATGTGCTCTCACCTTTAGATTATCTGGCATTACCTAAGTGGAGGATATCTCCATGGTATGTTGCTCTTGGATTGGAGTATTCGGACCCTGAGGATAGGATAGATTCTCCTCCTCCTTGGCTTCTTCAAAACTGGTATATTATATAACCAAGTATGATTTCAATGCATTCAAGGATGAAATTTTAGCTACTATTTGGTCTGCTCCATTACATCCTCCTACCTCAGTTTTAAGAATTGTTGAAATAGATTATTTGTTGATTAATGAGATATTTGTGGCTTTGGTTTGTCCAAGGTTGATTGTTCTTGAAGAAGTTTTTGTATCAGATAATCAAAATATGAGAAATCAGTTGAATGAATTGGTTTGAACCATTAAAAAATTGAACATTAATTATAAGTAGTCTTTGGCCCGAGTTCAGAATGTTCTTGGTGAGACAATTTCTAAACCTTATTAGGATGATTCACTTCCTCCAACCCTTGATCTAGATATATTTTTAAATATTTTGAAAAATATGCGTTGACTAGTGCTCCTCCCTCTATTCCAGCTCAGACTTCTATTTTTTATGTCAACTAGTTAATGCTAGACATCAGAGATATAGTGCAAGGTGAAACTATCTCTACAATACATATTTCTCACTATCCAAAAATTGAGATGGTTAGAATAGTGATTTGGGAAGAGCTAGAGACCATGATTTGTGGAATTGACCAGGAAACTCATTCCAAAATTAATAAAAATTGTGATAATATTTATGATAGGGGTCGGTTTACACTACGGGATCTTCCACTTCCCAAGAATAAATTACCATGAAGGAGGATTTCTATTTTTAACAGGTTTATAAGAAGCATCATTTATCCAGAAAAATCAAATATTTTGTGGAGAATTTGTGGCTGCCTCCAACGATCAAGGCTTTTAAAGAATATGTTTTGTAGTTGAAAGTGTTTACACATACTCTTGTGAAAATCATATAAAAAAGTTTACATTGAGAAATTAATGGAATATCTTGGGGAATTCATCATTTATTTGATTAATCTTCTCAATCAATAACTACACCATCTCAGCACAACCACTGTTTCTCCAGTAGTTGTTCCTCTCAGACCAGCCCTTCTAACTTATACCTCCCCTTCTACACTTTTTTCACCTATAACAAGGATCCAAATCATATAAAACCTATCATTCATGAAGAAATAGTTCCTCACTCCTCTTTTATCCCAATATTATCTCCTTATATTTTTACAGGTGTACCTCTCCCTTCACACACTAATTTTTTCACTACTACTCCTACACATACGTCCTCGGACAAGGCTAAAGGGATTTTTGATGATTCTGAGAAGAAGTAGTTGAATCATTTTAATAGGGGTTTGATGTAATATTTTATACAATTTTTTAATCCCTTTTAATGCTTTATTAATGGAACACATGCTTGTAGATTCATCTTCTTCCTTGTTATTTCATTATTTGTTTTTTATTTTTCATTATCATTTCTTTTTTGACCAACCCCACTAGGGGTGAACTAATATGTATGGAATATTCCAAATTTATTTTGATACGAAACTAATTATTATGATATATCTCTAAGGGGGAGCATAATATTAATATTTAAGGTTAAAAGGGACTATATAAAGCTTAACATTATTCTTGAGTTTAATAGGGCTCATATAATTAAAAGATAAAATTTAACATGTAATCTATGAAATATGTTTAGAATATTTTTTCATTTTTTATCATTAATAAATTCAATTATTGAGGTATATAATTCCATGATTTTTTATCATAAAAATAGAGGATATTTTTTGTCTCCTATAATTCGAATTCCCAAAAAACATGCTTAACTAGGTCGATTATGATTTATTAATATTCATTATGTTTAGTCATTTTCAATCATTATTATAACCAATGATATTATTATTAATATCATAATACATGTTTACATATTTCAGTTAAGTATGAGTCACGGATAGTGTGACCTACTGATACTAGTCCAACCAATAAGTTAAGTCACTAAAGGATTTCTGACCTAACGATAGAGTGACTTACTGATTGAGCAACACAGAATTTTTTCTATGTACAACCTACTGACATTTAACCTACAAAAAAATAACTTATTGACACCAGAACTACTAACGTCTGACCTACTGGAGCCTAAACTACTAATTCCTAACCTACCTATAGACTGAGATTTCGACATTCTGACATATCGATAGAAATAAGCTACGAATGGAATGTGCTCCGGATATAATGACCTATCAAAAGATCGAGCCACCAATGATCTTTCTTAAATTTTAACTTATTGCTAATAGTAATATTTATGAATCCCAGTACAACTTATTATATTTATTACCCCATCTATATTTTTTAGACAACATTTAATGATTTCATAGAATATTATGAGGTACCTAAATTTGATATAGAACATGATCCTTATAGACCTACAATGAAAAAATAGGAAAATGGGTGAAAACAATATACGTAATTGAGAGAATTTGTTGAGAGAAAAAACTGTATGACTGTAGAATAAGATTAATCAACCATCTATTCATATCAATTAAAAATTCTGAGAACCAAAAAGACCACAAAAATATGCAACAAAACATGGCATAAGAGAACACTTTGTGAAATATTCTACCCTTCTGGAACTAAACAGAAAATAAAAAATGAATCTTAATTTTGGTGTTATGTTTCCATCCGTTTACTCTATATTAATTTCTATATCCTTAAAGGAGTCTAGAAGATTCATTGAACAACACTCATAGAATTCTAAAAAATTATTATTATTTGGAACTATTTTTCTAATTTATTCAAATTTTTTGTATTGTGTGTCTCTATTTCATAAAGACACACAGACTCATGTGGTAACTCCTGTGGAAGAGGTCCATACATGTTGTCTCTTTTTTTACACTCACATGAGAAATGTGGAAGAGGTATAGTGACCTGGACATTTTTTATATTATTGTTACTCTGATCCAGGGTGTGGATCGAGTTTAATTAATATAAAATTCATGGTGGCCAGTGATCCCCAAGTAAAGAGGATTAGGTCTTAGCTTGAGGCTTCACCTCTTTTTTACTTCCACTGTGTGATTTCAGGTTTTGTTCACACTAAACTTATTACTATTTTAGAAAACATAACTTCACATTGATTGTTAATATTAGATAGTGTTTATAAAAGAATTTTTTCTAGTTAACTAATTTCAAATGATATGATAATAAAGTAATCTATTTTAACTGAGAACTAATCAATCATTGAGAAATATTTTTAACAAAAAAAACTTGTATAAATCTTATACATTGGTTAGCTGGGATTTTTTTAAATTTGGGAACATTAAATGATTTTTTAATAAGAATTTTTAGACAAAAAAATTTATTAGGAACTCAACTTACCCCCTTTTGTCTGTCATACTCTAACCAACAAGATAAACTTTGTAAAAATGTATCTTTTTCCATGTGTCTTTTGGAATTATGGGTTCATCCCACTCAAGGGTTTCTTATCAACCTATTTAAAAATATGATTATCTAAATAAAATATATTTAATCCCATCAGGATAAGTGAAATATATATATTTTTTAAAAAATAATTCATAATTTAAATTTATAATTATATTAAAAATAATTATATGTATAAGGATACATGATTTTAAAATTATTCCATTTATATTTTCCTTGGGATTATATATTTCAAGATTATTCGTAGAAGATTTTATATTTTAATTTATAGATTAAATTTTTAGGAATATTAGTTTTTAAAAATTTATTACCCTTATAAATAACTACTTCCCTGTATAATTGTAAAGGTATTAAACTATAATATAGGGATATTTTTGGGATCTATATAATGTTAAATAATATTTTTTATAGAAACACAATTCTAATATAGAGAATCTAATATCTTTGTAATGGTAACTTCCTAGATATATAAATATAATGTAGATTATATATTTTCTATGAAATGATAGATAGAATTATCATTTTCCTGGTAAATTTATCCCAAATTTTATATAGTTATGTAATGGAAACTGTTTTTTTCAAATGTTAATTTGATGTTAAACATGTTTTTTCAAATCAGACATACGTTTTATCTCAGAATTAATTCATCAATTAATGGTAACTCGATGTTACCTTATAGAGAGACTCCCATCACACATAAGGGTAGTTGTGTTTGTCTAAAATTTGTTAATTCTCCCAAATTGTGTTTTTGACAAAAACTGAGGATATAAATGTGGAAATTAGTGGATATTCTATCTATGAATATATTTAAATAATATCTTTGAACTTACATAATAATAATAATTTTTAATCAGTCTGACATAGAATTAAAATGGATAATAATTTTAGTATAGAATTAAATGGTATATTATAATGGGGTTTCATGGATGATTTATTAGAACCCTATAAAATTCCTTGAAAAATAAAATCTTCCCTCTCTCATTTGAGTATAATTTTCCATTAATGACTAGGTGATCAAGGATTATTTTTTCATGTCATATAGTCCTTATAAAATTATTTGGATATCGTGCTACATTTCATGAAAAAAACATCATCTTCTCAATCATTTAACCGAGATTAGGTGTAACATCCCAATATTTTACAAAATAAACAGTATAATCAATAGTGTACATGATTCGCCACATCAGGATTAAACAAATATGTAAATATTATTATTTTAATGTTACCATTATTATATAGAATTTCGAATGGTGGGTATGAATAATATTAAATGAATTATAAAAATATTGTTTCAAAATTTATATATAATTAATTATTTGGTGGTAAATAATTATAAATGAACAAAACCCTTTTCCAAATAAAACAATTTTTTTTCTAAAAACCTATTTAATTATGGAGAAGTGTGTTTTATTCCAATAAATAAACAACCCAGTTATGTTGGATTATATTAAATATATATATATATATTAAATATAATGTTTATCTTTTATGTTGTGTGTTTTATAGATATGAGAATACATCAAATCAAAAATTTCTCATAAAAAAAGTATTTTTCTAAAAAGACTGTTTGGCTTCCTTTTAATAGTACACTTATTTTAAATATAGTTTTTGATAATTTAATTAAGTTTATTTTAAAAAATATAATTTTTTATTTAAATAATAGTATAAATATTTATTTTGTTTCAATTATGGGTATTGTTTTGATATTTTTCATGTTTTGATGAATAGTGAAAAAATATTCTATTTTAATTCAGAAAATATTTCTTATCTAAATAATTTATACTCATAAATTATATTTTTAATTAGTTTTAATGTATAATTAGGTAATTTTCATAATTTAATCCATTTTTCGGTTTTGGATTCATTTTCTAATAAAATTTTTATATAAAATCATTTCAATCATTTGAGTGTTCTCCCATTAAATTTTTTTATTCATTCCATCAATGGGATTCATTTTAAATTAATTTATAATTAATTTAGGGAAATTCTAATTTTTGAATATTAAATAATGGATTCAATTTTTAGGAATCCATAGATAATTTTTTTTAATAAGCCCCATTAATTTTTGAACTAAATATGAATAGTAACTTTGCAAATTTTTATTACCACAATTACGGGTAAATAATATAAGTAATGTAAATAATAATATTATAAATATTATAGACTACCATAAATTTTTCCTTAAATTTAATGTATGTGTATTTTCTTTACCTAATAAGAATTTTTTTAACTGTGATACCATTTATGTTCATTTGGATGAGAATATAAAATTTATAATAATTTATTCAATGCAAAGTCAAACTTATAATGCTTTACTTTTTTACTAGTTAAATATCATTAATAAGGGGTTTTGTAAGAGATATGTTAGACTAAATGTATTAATTTTAAATCCAAAATATTAATCTATGTCATGGTAATTTATTTATTATATTTAGTGTTTAAATAATTACCTTAATTGGTGACAAAATAATGATGCATTAATTATTTAATTAATGGAAGAATAAAATAAATAATATTTGAGATGTCAAAAAAATATAATATGATAAAATTAGTGTTATCTATGAAATTTCTGTATTACATTAAAATGTTATTTAGGAGTTAAAATATTTCTTTTTAAGATATCATATTTTTTTAATATTTTAAAATTTTTATGTAATGAATAATCTTAAAATTGATAGTATAGATATATTAAAATAAATAATATTGTATTAAATGATATAGAATCCATTAAATTCTGCCAACTTATTTATATAAGTATTAAAATTTCATCATTCACTCATTTATTGGTCTTTTCTTATTTTATTGTATTTATATTTAGCATCCATTTTTTCAATTAAATGATATCTTGGTAAGAATTAAAAAGGATATATATGGGTTAAAACAAAATGATAAGGTTTAAAATATAGTTAAAACGTGTGTAATTTTCATTGTATTAATTTATTTTTACCCATAGCTATCATATATTATATATTAATATGTTTAATAAGTTTTTATTCTAATATTAGTTTTTATGAATTTTATACTTTGAAAAATTCCAAGAGTACCTCTGCCCTCTCTTATAAAGGGAACCAATTATTCTCTTTTATTCACACATAAAAAACCATTTGGATTAGACAATAACATTCCACATAAATTCCTAATATCCATACCGATATTATAGATCTCTTTTTTAGGAATAACACTACCCTTAGTGGCATTAAGGTGTCATGAAAAGGAGGTCATTCAATGAAGATGTATTGTTTTAATCAAGTATTTCAATTTTATTTCTTCCACATTCATAAAATATTATTAAAACATGATGAAATATTAAAGATTATATCCTTAATAAAACATATTTTATTATGATAATATCATCCCCAAAATCCATCTCCACTTCCAAGAAATAAGAAAATAATCAATCATTCATGTGTAAAGCAGACAACCACCATGACCACCAATATAATTATTTCTTCCATCATTGTTTATCAAGAATAGTTATATTGATAGAATTTAAGTTAATACATGATATTTATGACCATAAAATTCTTACATTTTCATGACCATAAAAATTATGACAACTTTCGTGTGTGCGTGTTAACTATCACCTTTACAAAACTGTGTGATTCTATTTCATCGCCAAAACACATGACTGGTATATAAAAGTATATTTACAATTTTTATATGATATTAATGATATTATCATTAGTTTTTAAATAAAAATTATTACTTTCATTTCTTTCATAATGATGATTAAAAAATTGTAACGTTTTACGTGTATACGTTCGACCTACCATCTCAATGATTTTAACACAATTCATTTATCATAAAAACAATTATTGGTTTGATTTTAAATTAAAAATTATATATAAGAGTCATAATAATTTCATTAATATTTATATGGATATGACCTTAAAATAACCACTTTGACTATTGGAATCATACCAAAGTCATTTTGGAATCATATTCGAAATACTGAAAAAGCATCCAACATGAACATGACCAATTAAATAATTTGTATAACGTGAAAATAACAGATATTAAAGAAAAAATAAAAATCATAAAGGTAATAAAATAATTAAAACAATTACCAATACTTTATTATTCTAGAATATAAATATTTTACATGATGATTCATGATCAATGTATAAGACTTCATCTCAATTTTTTATTCATTAAGGAATATTTTGATGTTATGCACCTAAATTGTATTCTGAGGTGAATATTTCTTAAAATTTATATGTTATATCATGAACATATTTATTCTAATGATATTTTATTTTTTATAAGTATACTCATTATTGTGGAATATGCTTCTATTTCTTAAAAAGTAGTATTGTTATTCTTAATCTAATTTCTATTCTTTGGGTTAAACATCATATTATTGATTCATTCATGCTATGATTATGTTTTAAAATACATTTGAATTTATTGTGTTTTAATTCCACTAGTTTTATGTGTATTTGTCATAGATACACATAATGATTTTTTTTATCATTGATCACTTAAATGGTAGGATATTTTTAAGGGACAGATGGTCTAAAAAATAATTTTCTGTGTTTTAAATATTTATTCATCAAAATAGTTTTCATTCATGTCGATGTATTCAAAATTATTTTTATGATTATATTTATCTAGAAATGAATGTTTTATAATATTAATTTTACAATTTATATCAAATTTTTAAACGTGGTACATGAAACTATGTTTTAAGAATTTATTTTTAAATGCTTTAAATGGGTTTTCAATATAGTTTGCTTGTTTCAATAACCTAAAATGTTTTTATGTGAACAAATGTAATTTGAAGAGTCAAGTGTGGAAAAGTGATATATTTTTTGTATTATGATTATATAATGATACATAGAAATTTAATTTTTGTTAATGTTAAAAACCAAGGGTGTTTTTTAATAAACCAATGATTATTTGTTACGTTATAGCATCCAATGCATTGTATATGTAAGTTGATCATATGGTTACTTCATTTATAAGAGTGACATGTAAAGAAGTCAACAAATTTTTTTTTCCATTTTGGTAAATTTATGTTCTATGTTAAAAAATTATATACTAAATTATTTCATATGATTTTTAATAATTTTTATCATTTTTAAAATGTTAAATATTGACACTTTTTATAAGAATATTACTTTTTGGGGGGTGAAAAGTTCTTTTTCTAAGGAAATGTTGTTATGGGTTTTATTAAGACTATTGTTTTCTTCTATATTATCTCTCTTATTGATATGTTCTTATCATACAAATTTGATAAATTTATTCCACCATTTTTAAGAGAGATTAGGTACAAGGATCATATCGAGGATAAAATTGTGGATATTTTTTATAATGAAAACCATGAGTAATTTTTTAAAAAATAATCTTTATTTTGTGTAAAAAATGGATATTGATTTTATTTATGCACTAGTAATGTATTTTTTTACTATGTAAGAGTTTTTTCAAATTATATAAAAATATAAACTTAACAGATATTTTTGAAATTAAAGTGACTTAAAATTTTGAAAATACTATAATATGTAATTTTTAAGACTTAGTACTTATAGTGGGTATTAGATAAGAGTTTATAAATCATTTAAGGTTATGATTATTTCTTAATATTTATTGATATCATCATGGGTTTATAATTTTTTAAGTTTAATATATGTTTAGTGTCTTATAAACCCAGGTTAAGGATTTTAGTTTTGAGATTTAAAGGTGACTAATGAGATTTTTGGAGGTATTATTTTTTGAGGCAATAATGGGTTATTACATTTTGGGATGTTAAGTGAAAGGTATGAGATAAAAAGCAATGTTAAGAAATATTAAGCTTGTTTTTATGATATTTCTAATATTTATATAATTTTATCAGGAATATATTAATATATTTTTAGGAAAAGGACAAACATCAGGATGGGTGAAAACCCATCACATCACGAAAGGTTATGAGAATTGATCCCACTACTGATGAGTGATTAGGGTGCAATACCCACCCCTAATCTACGTGGTGTCCCAGTAGGTATAAATTTGTTTTCCTTATTTAATACCTTTTTTAGATGAATGTTGAGTTCTATTTGGTAAAATATATTTTATTGATAATGATTATATTATGAATGATTTGGTGACTAAGTGATTAATTTCATTTCAGAAGATTTCCAAAATTTTGGGAATCCTATAAGCATATAGTATAAAAGAATTATGAGGAATAGCAGTTGAATTACTTTCTGGATTTAAATAATATTTTTGTGGACTTCTGGAAATTTGGTTTATTTATAGAAATCATTAACATATCATGATAATTATGTCATTAAGGAAATTAAATTTTTGGTTTGATACATTAAAGAACTATTTATGATATTTGGAGGTAAATGTTAAAATTTATCTTGGAAGACTATGTTATGAAATACTAATTCCTTGGTTTAAATATTAGTCTAGAAATTTTGTGATGAATTTTATTTATAATTGTTTACAAAATTATCTAGGTTGAACATTGGGTATTTCTGTGAAATTTTAGAGATTAATGAAGTTTTTCATCATAAAATGGTTTATTATTTTTCGATAATTAATTAATATTATCTAAAACATTTTGTTTTATAATTTTTAAATATAGGATAAATATAAAGTTAATATTTTCTGGATAATGCAACTCATTGGAATTTATTCTAGTTCTTTCGACCTGGAAAATTCATCTTATATACTAGTTATTTTGAAAAAGATATGTTTTTGTGGGGTTTGAATAAAGGATAAAGATACAAGTTTTAAGTAAATATATTTATAAATTTTTCTATTCCATGTAGTAAAATAATTCCTAAACTCTATGAAAAGGTATTAAAAAAAATTCCTTTTACTTTTGTTACAAATAATTCAATTACCTTTTAACCCTTCTAGGATTTAGGATTTTATGATTATTATATTTCTCAGGATCCTATTTTATATCACTCAAAATTATAAATTCATAGATAGTTTTTTTCTTCCATGTCCATGTTTTCCTAAAAGGAACCATTGTATGTGTTTTCTCAGATAATATTCATACTTCCATTTCTTTATTTTAAAGTGAATTTTTTTATTAATTGTTTTTCTGATGTGGGGTTTCAAAAAAGGTATTTTGAAAATTCAAACCCTTTTTTTTCAATCCAGAGTTCTATTTTGGATAATTAAATTTATTGAAGGGGTGAAAATATAACATTTTAGGATTGAAAAAATGAAACATTTGATCTATAGTTTACATGATATTCATTTTTGAGCTTAAACGAACTAATAATATTTATTATTTAAATGTTAACATTATAACCTAGTCATTAGATTGGTGGATATGAAAAATATTAATTTAATTATGAAAATATGGTTCAACATATATATAATTAATTATTAGGTGACAAATTATTTATAAAATAAAACTAAAAACATTTAAAATAAATGCATTTTTTGGAAAACTATTTAAATGTGCACAAGTGTATTTATACCAATTAATAAAAAATCACTTTCTAGATTATATTAATAAGATTTGTATATAATATATTCAATATGATGTTTAATATTCTTTTTACATATTTTCTATACATTATATAATAACGTATCCAATTTTACATAATAAAGAATTATTTTTCTAAAAAGGCAGTTTTTCCACCATTTGATGTCATGCTTGTTTTAAATATAGATAATGAAATTTTTAGAAATTATAATTGGAAATATATACTTCTTATCTGAAATTGGAATATAAAAATTTACATTAGTTTAATTATGATTATTTTTTCTGATAAGTTACATTTTTTGATGAATAATGAAAAAATATTTCATTTTAATTGAAATAACATTTCCATATAAATAATTTATAGTGCTAAAATATATTTTATTAATAGATTTTAAAGTTTAATTAGGTAAATGTTTTATTATTTAATTCAATTTAGGTAATTTAAATCAATTCCACACTTAATTTGGATTTAAAAACATTTCAATCTTTTGAACGATTTCCCCTAAAAAATTATTTTTTCATTCTGCTTACAGGATTAATTTAAAATTATTTAAACTAATTTTATGATTTGAATTATAAAAAATTTATTTAATATTTTTATTCATATGGTCCAGATTTATTAAACATTTCACTTTTATATTTGGACACAATATAAATAGTAACATGGTAATTATTATTACCACTGTTCGGGGTAAATCAGGTAATTAAAGGTAAAAAATATTTTTATATATATTATAAAATTAATATATAATTTATCCTAAATATATTTTATTTTTACTTTTTATCCTTAAGGATTAAAGGATAAGTTATCATACAATTTATGGATATTTGGATGATAATAAAACCTTAATAATATTTTATTCAATGAGAAGTCAAACTTGTCACACAAATGTTTTTTAACAAGTTAATATTTTTAATATGCGGTTATATAAGTGATATTTTCAACTATAAATTGTAATTTTAATGAAATTTGTTTTTACCTAAATCATTATAATTTATTCATAATTTTTTTGGAATAAATTATTTCCTTATATGAGGAAAAACTATGATGCAGTAATTGTTTGTTTAATGGAAGAATAAAATATATGATATTAAAAATATCGAAATAAATAAAATTTTATATAACAAATTTCAATTAATACTTTTAAAGATTTATTTAACATATTATATATGTGTAAAAATAGTTTTCCTAGAGACATTAGGTAGTTATGTTATTTTTACAAAGTCATGTAATGAATAGTGTCTCAATTTACAAAATTGATATTGTGAAATAAATAATATTTTATTAAATAGTATAAAATTTAAAAAAATATGCCAAATTATTTATATAAGTATAAAATTTTCATCACATATTGATTAATGTTTCATATGTCATTTTATAGTAATTATACCCACCCTCAAAATGAAAAATACATTATTTCACGGAAGGAATTAAAAGGGTTAAATAAGGATTAAAACAAAATGATAAGGATTACAAATTTATCATAAGTTGTATATTTTTTGTTACATGAATTTATTTTGACCCATAATCAGCATATATTTGATATTAATATGTTTAATTCATTTTGGATTTTAAAATTAATTTATATTAATTTAATATTTTTATGAATTCTATGAGTGACCCTCCCCTTTTCTATTAAAAGGGAACCCATTCATCTTTTTTCTTAACACTTAAAAAACCATTTTTCCTTGATCATTCAAATACATTATTATAATCAGTCCCCATGTTTTGGAGCTATTAGTTTCATCATAACAGTATCCTTAGTGGTCTTAAGGTGTCAAAAAAAGAAGATCATCCGATGAAGATATATTATTTTAATCAAGTATTTGTATTTTATTTTTTCTTACACTCTATTCAAATATTCTTCAATCATGATGAAATAATAAATTAACTACCCTAAATATACTTATATTTTATTAGTCTAATTTCTTCACCAAAATCCATATCCACTTCCATCTAATGGGAAATGAATTAATCATTGTTGTGGGTGATGAACTATCATCACGCAAACTGATATAATTCATCTTCCATAACTGCCCCTAAGTACTAGTTAAAATGATGTAATTAATGTTTATAAATGATAATAATGAAATATTTATCTTTATTAAATACAAATATATCATTTATGTTATAACCTTTCCACGAACAAAAAAATTAAAATGTCTTTCGTACAAATGCAAGAACGATCACCTCCACGAGGCGATGTGATTTGTTTTTCATCACCACATCACATTAATTATTCATATAAGTATATTAAAAATATTTGTGTGATATTATTTATATTATTATCATAATTTAATGATAAAATAGTACTTACCTTTTTTCATAATGATCATTGAAAAATATAAATTTGACTCATGCGTATGTTTGGCCTATTGTCTCCTTTATTATATCACAGTTAATTCTTGTTAAATATACATAATTATAGTATTTATAAGTATAAATAATATATTAAAATTATAATAATTTTTTTAATATTATTATTTATATTAGGGACTGATGGTCAATTTTACTATTCAAAAAATACCAATTTCATTTTGGACTCAAATACCAAATACCGACTAAATATCCAACATGAATGTGAATTATTTTTTAATGCTCATAAAAAGATAATAATTGATATAAAAGAAGTTATAATCATTAAATATATTATCTAATTATGAAAATAATTAACATATGTTTATTACTTAGGAGAAATTTTTTTATGTGATGACCCGGACTTAAGGTGATGGTTTTTATCTCAATTTTCATTCCTTGATGCATAATTTTATGTTATGAACCTATATTATTTTCTGAGGTGCATATAATATTAAATTGAGATGTTATTAAATAAATTTATTTATTTTTATTATATTTAAAAATAATAATTGGTAACTCTTTCATGTAGAAAACGATTTGACTGATTACTAGGTAGTAAGGGAATTCAAAATGAAATTTCCATTAATTGGATTAAACTTCAACTTATTGATTATGTTGTGCTAAGATTATATCTAGAATTAAATTTTAATATATTATGTTCTATTTCCACTTTTTTATGTATAATTGTAGTGGATACACATAATCAATTCATTTTATTTCTAATCAGGTCAATATTTTGATATTTGTATGGGACTCTTTAACAGAATACTATTAGATATTGAGTTATATTAAAATCCAATGATTTCTTCATTATCTATTTATTATATATATTTAGTTGTTCTTATGTTTTCTATATATTTACTCACCAATTATCATGTAGTATAATGAAGATTCCTCTGATACACCTTCCTTATTTCTTTGTCACAATTATCAAATGTTGAATTATGGAAGACGCTATATATAGCAAGGACTATAATGAGTAACATTATTTTTATAAATCATGATCCAGTTTTTGTATTACTTATTATGTCTTAACAATATTTCAATGTGGTTTCTTTCTATCAGGTAGGGAGGGAAAAGATATAACTTGTAGCTATCAAATTTTTTTATTCTGTTATATTTTCTAAATTCTATTTACATTTATTATTTTTATTTTACTCAAAAACCTTTTGATTTTTTTAAAAAAAACATTTGAATAAAATATATAGTGATATAATTAATTTAAATGTGATTTAAATAAATAAATATATATATAATATGCTTTATGTGAGTAAAATCATTTAAAAATTTAAAATTATTTAAAATTATTTTCAACTGTGCTTTGAAAGAGCATATGGGAACCTATTTAAATCTTACACATTATTTATACCTATTATATTTAATAATTGGGATTAAATTTTAAATTGAGTTATTATAAATTTATAATTTTCTTAATATAATATTTTAAAATTGGAATCTAAATTCACCCCAACTATAAATAATTTATCTAAGAGAACATTTCATATTAGAGCAGTATTTCACTCTTTTATTCTATTTTCCACTGAACCTGGTAGAGTTTTGAGAACAAGATATTTAAGTTATGTTTAATTACTATGTAGTTATGTAATTTGGAACATAATATTATTCTAATAATAAAAATGTATTCAGAAATATATTTAATAATGATAAATATAAATTTATAATGAAAATCCATCTAGAAGGAAATTGATTCGATTGTTACGGTGATATAAAAGATAAATATAAAAACACTACAACTAGTAGATAATTATGGGATAATATAACTAAATTTTTGTATTAATATAATTTTAAAACTATGAATGAATTATTTTTTCTTTTAGGTGAAGATACATTTAATAAAATATTTGTTTTGACTACTACTTATAAAATGGTGGATACTTTAGCTTATTTCCATGTAGGAACATCTGATGTTAAGGAAATTTTATTGAATAAATATACTATAAAAAATAAATCTTTTGATATAAAATATTATTAATACATTTTAAAATTTTCTTAATATTCAATGAAATCATCAATAAGATTCATTCTCTTAGATAGGGTATAGAAGAAGAGAAGTATGTTCTAATATTACTAACATGCTAACCCAATAGACAGGAAAATACTATTGTTTAAATTATAGAATCTTTTGATATCATTAAAATAAAATTCAAAGAACTTATTTGAAATATGATGATGTAAGAAATTGAATTGAATTAATAAAAAAAATATTGAAATTTAGAATCATATAGTATCCATTAAGACATAGAAGTCTAAATCAAAAGTCATAATCAAAGAAGATTCATGTAGAATTTTAATTAATTATAAGAGATAAATAATGAGGGATTATTTGGTTAGAAGATTGATAAATCAAATAAAAACAAAAAGAATATTATAAAATAAAAATTATAATTTAATGTAATATAGGAGAGTAAACTGTAAGAAAGGCTCAAAAAAGGATGAATCCACTGGTGACATTATATGATATTAGTTTAATAGGAAATGATACATTAAGGTTGATTTCCCAATGTTAAAATAAAAAAGAATTATTTTAATAGATTAAAGAAGAAAAATAAATTAATGATGGAATCCTAGAGTGAACATGAGTATATATTCATTTAATATAAATCTAGTAGAGATAATGCAATTGAAAAATACAATTTGTGTTATAGTTCCAGTTCACCTGACCTACAAAATTGTGCTACTTCATATTTTATGACTATTCTTTAGAATAATATCATATGATTGGTGAAGTTCTATTTTAATATTTATCTTTTATGGAAGAAAATATGAATGATATTAAAAAAAATACAATATTTTGAAAAGGTTTTAGGATTTGTCTACTCATTATAAAAGTTATCATACAATTGAAACAGAGAATAATGAAAACTTATTAAATTAGGAAAATGAGTAGAAATTGTACAATGAAAAAAAGATAAAAAGGGGATAGAATTATTTATAAATTGGGATAATACTATAAATTTTATGTGTGTGGTCAAACAACTACCACATTTAATAATAAAATAGTTAAATATTTCAAGAAATCATAGATGTTATAAAAACATTACATTGATACCAACTCTAAAAACAATACCTTAACCTATAAGACCAAATTAACTTATAATTACTAAAATTACTATAATATATCGAGAAATAAGATTTATTTTTTAAAAAATTTATTTATTTGATAGTTAAAGGCTTATGAAACATTTTTTGGTTCCAAAAGATTTATTTTTTAACATCGTTTACTCCCAAGAGAAACATATTTAGGCCAATCACCCTTTTATAGGCCTTACGATACATTAAAATTTTCTTTTAGTGATTCATGCATAAAAAACTCATTATTGGTAATTTGTTTCATCAAAGTAAAGGGAAGAAATGTAACTTGATTAGAGAATAACAAAAATTCAGGATTTTTAATATGAAATTTAAACATATAAAGTTATAATATATCTGTATAATCTTTGTATGTTAAATAAATACCCATCATTAGGAAAAATAATTCAAAATAAAATGTTATCCTTACAACTTAATTTATATTGAATTGGGGGACTCTTTAGTCATTGTAGATTTATAGATTGGAGGCCCTCAACTTTCCATTTATCATTCAAAGGTTTTTGATTTATGACCTCAATCTCTCTTAGTACATATTTATAATTTTTCTTAAAGTACTTGTTTTCCTTTTCAACTGATGTTCTTTTACATAAAAACCAAGTTATATGGTAGTTCATGTCACCTATGTACTTCCCATTCTATCTTTTCAAGAGGAAGTTTTAAGAACCATTCGCATGATTATGGATTTAAAAGTAGTAATTATCAAAAAATCTATTACCAAGATTGATTTTAAATTTTGATGATGTAATTTAATTATGGTGGATAGAATGTGACACCCCGAAAAGATTTATTACTACTTTTTACTTAATAGAATGTATCACACACATCACCAAGTGCATAATGATATATAATATCCTGAGAATCAATTATATGTTTAATTTTTAAATAAATTAAATACATGATATAGCCTCTAATGTACACAATAGTTGGTTAGCTTGCATCACAAGAAAGGGTTACCTTCCCTGATATCTTACATTACATAGAAAACCAAGTTTCCCCAAAAGACAATATATTTATAAATATTATTATTTAATATTATATGAAATACCCTACTATTTATGTTAGTGGATTTTAATATTAATAAATAAATTATGAAAATATATGTTTTATATAAATATAAAATGATTTCATGGGTTACCAATTAATCAAAAATGAAAAAATAACCAATTGGATATAAAAAGAAATAAAAAATTTTTACATCCAAAGAAGTTTTTCCTTTATAATAAAATTATAAAACAATTATATAATGATTTTAATGCAATATCTATTTTTTATATTCTGTAAAACAGTTTTGTTATTCATTCTTTATGTTTTATATGCCTAATAAAATAACAAACACAATTTTACACATAAAAATCAATATTGTTAAGGGATATTTACCACCTTTTAGTGGAGAATACTTATTAAATATGTTTTTTTACACTTTTATTAATTTAATAATTAAAAATAAACATAAAGTTTTTACTTAAAATCACTAAAATTGGGTTAGGGTTAATTTTAGGTAATTTTCCATGAGGATTACTTTTTAGTGAATAGTAAAAAATAATGAATTTTAATTTAAAACATCTTTTTGGTATAATTTATTTATAAGGTTAAATTATATATTATATTAGTTTGAAATTTTAATTATATCAATTTTTTAATTAATCTAATTTAGGTAATTTTAATAAATTTCAATATGAAATTTTCTATGAACACATATCAAACTTTTTGACGATTTTACTTTAAAAACCCACATTTTCATCCTATATATAGGATTAAAATTAAATTAATTTATTCCAGTTATACGATTATAATTTAAAAAATCGATTCAATATTTGGAATCATCATTTTTTACAATTTCTAATAAGGGAAACTAGTTTTTTACAAAAAATAAAAGTGAAAATAAGTAAAATTAATTACAACAATTTTGGTAAAGTTATGCTTAATAAGGGACTGATCCTTTACCTTAAGGGTCCAAATAACCAATAAACTTATCCAAAAGAGATTTTATGGTCATATGTGGAACCTATAATACCTTGGATAATTTTTTTCCATTATTAGTGAAACTTGAAATTTGAAAAACATTAATGAAATTCCTTTGTCAAAATATAACAAGACTATCACTCCCCCTTCACTACAAAAATTCATCCTCTCCTCCCACTTCATCACAACTCTCAAGGTACCTTGGATCGACAATGATATACTAAAACTGGTCCTAAATATACAACTCCTCATCGTAGATATATCCCACTCAACCGAACGAAAATCAATTGAATGTCTTTGGTTCATGCCAAAGGAGTTATCCAATTAAGAGGTGACATCTTTCTTAATGTTTTTTAGTTTTATTTCCATTCTACAACCCTTAAAATATTATTATTCTATGATTCTATAAAAAAACATTATCATAAATATACTAGGATGTTTTATGATAATTTTTCTACATACACTTAAACATACTTCCATATAATTGGTAACAAACATATTGTTTTTGTGTACAGTGAACTATTACCTCACAAAATGATGATTATTAACTTTTCATTTACCACCTATCATAGTGTCCACTATAAATGGTTGGGTGAATTATGATTTATATTTTATTCCTCCCTATGGATTAGAATATCCATTTTTTAAGGATTTGGGGTTCTTTAAATCAGCTCGTAGAGTTCAAAATGGTGATCCTTTATTACCCACAATGTTCATCATTGATCACAATATGATTCCAAGGAACATTCATCGAAGCCTTTAGAAGGGGAATATTTCACCTTATCATAACATGTTTGGAAATGGATTTGTGTTGCATATCATGTATGATTATGATATTCTAATCTATATTAATCGAAGGAAAAAACCAATCTCTGTATTCTTTATTATCATTTATTTATATGGAAATTTTAGTTCTCAAATAACCATTGAAAGAAAGAGTTGAGTTCTAAATTCCAATAAATTCTTAGTTATACCTTCCAATTCCATTCAATCCATGTTGGGTGTTTAGTAGTGACAACATCCTTTGTTTTACAATGGTTCTCCTATTTCTAATGGTAGGGTAAAGAAGGTTTTTTTTATGATCTTCTCAATCAGATAACATGGAGGTTTTGAAAATCTAAAAATAAAATCCTCTCATTTTGTTGTAGGATCACTCTAATTAATAGTTTTCTCAAATCAATTCTAATTCATGTTATTTTTATCAATTATTCAATGAAAGTGACTATTAGTAATTAGAAAAATTTATTATCTACATCTTTATAGCACTCCAATAATGATGTTCATTGCCACTGGGAATCATGGAAATGATTTGTGAAACCATTTTATGAATGAGCATTAGTGTTATCAATGTGAAGGAGGCCATGAATGTCATGAATTCTAGGATTTATTGGTATTTATATGAAGGGAGATACCCCTATTATAAATTCATTATGTAAAGATATGGGGAGGACTAGGCGAGCTGGGATATAAACTCCCGAAGATTATCATGTTTAAAAAAATGCTAACTTTTCCATTGAAAATTATCGATAAAGTATTTTTATTGATGGTTGGTCATAGTGATATCAATATTTTTATTAAGAATTGGTCAAGTGATGATCAACATTTTCCAGGCATCCCATCACTAACCATTTTGTTCAAAAAGGATAGTAGTATCTAGCCTATCTCCAAGCTATTCTGAATTGGGATCAAAGGGAGGTATTCAAAATAATTAAGAAGGATAATGAATTAGATAGGTTTACATTCAATGGATCCTATTCTAGGAGATTTTATTTCCCCTCATTTAAAAATATAACTCATTATAGTATCACCATAGATGCATGGGTGTCAAAATTTTAGTGCAATGAGAACCCTATAAAGATTGACTATTTAGTTTGGTGCGTAAGTAATTATGTGATTCCCTTGGATGAGAATATTGAATGAAGTGGACTTTTATTCATCCTGTTTCCCGTGTTTTAGTTCACCACATTAGGAGACAACTAAAAACATCTTATTTTTTGTGATTGGGCCCAGGGAATTTAGAATTACATTCAGAAAGGGATGAACCACAATGTTTTTTATGGTCTGATGTAGATCATGATTGTAGATTTTTTCTTGGGGTTGGGTCATCTTTGGAAGGAGCTGAAGGATCAGGGGTGGTTATATCAATTTCTTGATGGATCCTATGGGATTTTGGTAATAAGGATGGGTATGGTTCGACATTTTATTGACTACATCTTCATGTGCAAGTGAATATCTTTGTGATAAAACTAGGGGCGTTTATCAATAATTCCGTCAATTCCATCAGGCTATGGAACTTCCTTCATAGAAACTAATTTTTATAGTTAATAAGCATGTTAAAAATGGCTGATGGGTAAGATAGACCACCCATGTGTGGGGTTTATGGTGAATGTGTATGGGTCCTATTTGATTGGGGGAATGAGAGGGGTGGTATGGTCCAGGATAGTCGTGGTTCCATAATTTTGGAGTTTTCAACATTTTTTGGTACTGGTAACTCTATGGATGAAGAGGCTAAATCCTTGGACACTAGACTCTCTATATGTATGCAATTTAACATATAAAGTATTGAAGATGAAACCAACTCTACTATTCTTGTCATGTTCCTCTGGGTGAAAGGTGATGTTCCCCAGGAGCTGGATTACATGTTAAGGTATTTTCAAATTTATTTCATGCAATATATTTTGGTCTGACACAAAAAGCATGAAGGGAATTATGAGGCCGATTTGTTAGATAGAAATGGTAGACAGGTAGATATATTAATCATTTACAATAATATGGGGGTCCTTACCTCATGATTGTATGATTATTGTTAGAAATCACTCCCTTGTACTTCATTATCTCAACCCCTTAATCCTTTGTCTTAATTCTTGTACGATTTTGATTGAATAAAATGTGAATTTTCTATCAAAAAACCTAACATAAACTTTATTTATTAAGTAGTTTTATACACCCCCATAATAAGTGAAATAAAAGTAATGATAAATAATAAAAGGTTCCAAAAAAGTAGATAATCAATATAAGTTTATTATACAAGATGTTAAAGGATGCTCACCCAAAAGGGAACAAAGGGTAAGGGATTCTCATCTCATATTTTACATCCGTGAGATAAATCCCATTTTCACCAATTATATATTTTGTTAAGTGTATTTACTTCCCATTATGATATATTATATCATTATTCCTTTTATCTTCTTTTTATTTTAAACTCTCAATTAATGTTATTTCTCTATGAGTATTATGATTTAAAATGTTTCTAAGTGGTATGAGACACCTTATAATGTTTAAAGATTATTTTCCCCCGAAATAACTTTAAGTAAATTTAAATTGTATTTAAATTCAAGGAAATTATATAACCATTGTTCAATAAAACCTTTCATTTTCTCCCCTCTATTTATTAATGATCATTTTCTTGTATTAGTTCCATTTACCACTCTTTGTTACTCAAAATGTTTTTGAAAATGTTATTATGAAAACCTATCATTGAATCCATCTTTATTCATATAACATATTTTATTCTAAAAAATCATTTCATTAAGATGTTTCTAAAAAAATTAAATTTATTTTCTAAATAAAATTTGAATATTTGTTATCTTTTACAATTTTTTTCACAGAAATATTCATTTCACTTTTCAAATAAGGAAATTTTATAACCTTTAGAAGTGCGAAATGAATGTTCTTTTTTACCTCATATGACTTGTACATATATACTAGCTTCCATTTATTTGATTAATAATTTGTATGTTTAGAAAGATAATTATAAAAGAAAACATTTTTAAAAGTGATTTTCAAAGAAGGTTTTTTTCAAAAGGTTTTTGTAAATAAAATAATATTTTACTCAATATTATTTTTAAACGTTATGTTTATGTTGTTTCCGTTCATCAATGACAAAAAAATTATTTTAATACACTTGGGTTAATTATTATTGATACCATCCTTATTATTCTTATGGAAGGATTATGATTTATTTTCCCAAGAATAGTATTTATAATGCCTTGATTGTTTCCTTTTTGTTAACATGAAATATTTAATTTTCTATGATCAATTGACATTGAATTTCCCCAAAATATTCATATCATTTTTCATGGATATGATTATTTAATAAACCATATACCATTTTTCATAATTTTTTTTACTTTGAAAGTTATTTGATTATTTGAGGAAATATTGATAAATCCATACAATTTAATTAATATGAATATTTGATAAGACATACTATTTCTTTGATATGAGGAATGTTCTGGACATGAAATACAATGGTTGGGGACCATTTAAAGAAATACCTATATGCAGGGTAATGGCTAATGAAATCCATTTGATGCATTGGTAGTCTCGAGGGGAGAATTTGATGAACAAATTATAATAGGAAAATTGTATATGGGTGGGTAATGGTAACATACACCTATGAAAAATGTCATCCAATAATTAATTATTTCCTTCATTTAGTTATTACTATTATTCATCCATGAAATAATTAATTTATATATCTATGAATTCATACCATTATAACTTCATTGATTAAATGGAATGTGTTTTAGTTTCTTACCTTGCTGTACTGATTTTTTTTTTCTATCTATTTATTTGAATGGAATGTGTTTCTACATATTACCTTACCATATTATTTATTCACTTCCTTCTCAGTTTATTGATTATATGATATGTGTGTTCTACTATTTACCATGACATAATTATTAATCTCATTTATTCATTATTTCTTCCACTATACATTACCCTAAATGAGAATTTGAGCTCGTCGTTATTATGATTCTTTTCGCAGGAATCCAAGAAGAGTGTTATGAATGATATTTTGGGATTTAATAGATTAATTAAATATATCCTATAAGTTATTTATTTATTTACAAGGAAAATGTATATTTTAATTAGTTTATAAATTTTTAATACAGGACTCATTTAGGTGTATATTTTTACTATGACTACAAAGATATACTTTCATCCATGATTTGATTCCTTATAATACTTACAATGTAATTGATAGAAGACTCTAGCTCCTGGCTCTCTGGGGTCAAGTCATTACATAAGGGTTATGAAATATTTTCTCAAATTTATCGAGAATTTTTTTTCGAAGAGATATAACAAGATTATTATACTGTTATGGTAAATATCACCCATTCAGAAAAAGAAAAAATTAGCATGATCATATCACACATGTAATTTAAAATATGGTGATGTTACAAATATGATAACTTGATAAGATAAGATTTGGACATTAGACTCAAAATAGAGGAGTTATGAAGATCTTTATAATCCTGAAAATATTGGGAGATCCTCACATGATATTATAAAAATAGGATGATCTCAAATTGAAATTTTCGTGTCACCAAAACTCAAAAAAAAAATGATGAAAGACTAAAAAAACGAAAATTTAAAATATGAATATTTAGTTTCATCAAAGATATTTTATTCCCATTAAATTATAATTATAATTATTTCTTATTAAAGTTTTATCAAAAATCATTTTCTGAAACCATAAATTTAGGATGGTCAAGGGTTGTGTTTAAAACACCTAATATATAAAACTATCAATTGACTCATTTATTTTCATAAATTTATTCTGATAACGAATTAGAGATGAAAGAGGGATGAAAAATAATAATTTTTATAACATAATTCTACCACTATATACGTAATACATGATGTACTAGGGTAATAGAGTTTTACTTCTATGCAGTTGTCCAAACGTATTCAAAAATTATATAATAGGATTTTAAATTGTGAAAGAATTATAGTTCATGAATGATCCTAATATATTAACATGATTACCCTCATATATACATTATAAATATTTAGTCACCCTAATGTAACAATAAATAATCACAGTGTGCCTATATGAAAAAAATGAATCTCTAGGATGACCCTTACACAGGATGAATTCTACTAATTCATAGAAAATAATTACCATTACCTATAAGATGAAAAAAGTTATTACCCTTCAGAATCTCATGAGTATTGATTTTTACCCATATATATGGTTTAGAAAACACAAATAGAAGTTATGCAGGAAATCAACAAGGGAGTTTCCTTTGTCAACAATGTATAAAAATAGTATTACTATTTTTTAATCTTCTAAAATTCTATCGTACACTTACACAAACATTTAAAAACAAATTTTACCCATGCGTAGAGTTATAGCCATGTGCAAGGGTTAAAATAAAATTTTCAAAATATAATTTCCATAAAAATAAACTTATAAATTGTCAAAACTATTGGTCAAATTTAGAAAACAATTATAAACCACATATTAAAACATTATAGACGTTTTTTTTACTAAACATGCTAGCATTTCAATGGAAATATCATGAATATTTAAACCTTTACATTAGATACTTCTCAAACAATTCTCATCCTTGAGAATTAAGATAATATAGGGAATTTGAGAAAACTAAAGGATTAATTAAACATACCCATGACAAACCTCTCAAGGATTCCTCTATATTTGAAACGTAGTAACCACTCTAGATGAAAAATGGTATATCTACACAACAGTATTAAAAAAACACTCAAAAAATAGCTCAAGAGAGATACTTCTCATGATAGAACAAATACATTAGTAATGAAATTTATAAATGAAGAGAATCAATCTCATATATTAATACGTGATCATATACCTCATACCAAAAATATATTCATTAATAAAATTATGCTATTATGCATGTATCATTGAATTTAATTCCCAACTAAGTTCACATAAAATTTACAATAACCACACAAAAAACCATAAAAAAACTCATTGAGTAATGAATATTAAATCTAAAAAACACAACAGAAGGAAAAATCATTCTTAAAAAATCAATTCAAAATGATTTTAATGAGAAGAAAAATAATTTTACAGAGGATAAATCATTATTATATCAAAATTCTCAAAAATGTAAACCATTCATGCCATAAAAATATAATTTATACATAATGTATCCCCATTTATCATTATTAACATGTTATAAAAAAAGTATATTAGATATAACTCATAATTATTTAATTTAAATCTATGATATTCTTGTTATAAAAATCCAATAGTTCCTATTGGGTAAGGAGTTCAATATTTAGTCATACATTCAAAATAATGTCTAACTATCTAGGCATGTATCATAATATTTCAAATTAAGACTTGTCAAATTGCAAAACAATTCATGTAAAAATATTTCACATTGCCACTTTTATTTCAAATCTAAAATGTTAGAAATTTTTAACATAAATAACTTTTAATCCTTTTATATAAAAAGGTATTTATAGAAACCATCTAAAAGAAAACACACCCAATATATTTTCAAATATTATTTTAAAATAAATACAAGGTTTATATTATAATAATTGAGATTATTTATGATTGTTTCCCCAAAAAATCAATTTCCCTCTATAATTATCGCATAATATTGTTACACATATCAACAAATTCCTTGTGGTGTTTCATAAAAACAAATAAACCCAATTTAATTTTTTCTTTCAGAAAAAAATTTCATGTCAAATGAAAAAAATTCAATATGTTTGATAAATTAATCTGTTTAGTTTCTTTTAAAATATAAAATATAATTAATCCTCCCACTAATATTATTGTAAAATTAAACATTTTTCTTATTTATAAATTTTATAATTGTTATAAATTTTAAAAAATCCCATGCATGATGCTTAACATCAAATTTTTAAAAAAATTTCCATAAAAACTTATTAATATTGAAACTTTACATACATTTCTCATAAAAAATTATTTAACTAACACAGCTCTACCATGAAAATTTTAATGTTAATTTCAATAAACATAACATCAAAATTTTATACCAACATTACAGATGAAATGAATCATAAATAAATCATGAGTTTTAAATAATTCAATTTTCCATTTATAAAAAAATCAGGATTCATTAATAAAAAGTTACTTACCTAGACAACCCTCATATAAAATAATATGGGATACAACATTCCATTTACCATTTACCATGGGTATATGCAATTACATGAAGGTTTTTTAAATTAACACACATAACACCAATGAACAAACATAATCACTTAACTAGATATAAATAAAGGATCCATAAGAATAAAATTCAAAGGAACCCATTCACCTTATCATGACCCCATTTGGGAGCAACTAACTTTACCATATGATTCTGAAATGTATCATAAAAAATACACATCATGATGTGTAATGTTTCCCATATATTCATACTCTCAATTACATAACACGCATTTTTAATATTAGAGAAAACACTTTCATGAATATAAGAACACAAATCCATAAACAAATCCAAAACAATGTCCCATGAACAACCTGCATAATACAAGAATTTAATTCCCAACATATGTTAAATTTAATCTAATACATTTTAGAAAACAAAATAATGATAAAATGTATAATATTATGTTTCCCTAAACCAGGTCCCATATAACATGGACTGAGTGAAGAGTATATTGATTAAAAAGGAAGGCATATAAGAATCCATTACACATACCACATCATTACAAACCCAAGTCTAATAGAAGTGTATATAATGATTAGGATGAGAGAAAATTATCCCTCTGGAAAATATCATCACATCACTGAGCCTAGGGATAGACATATAGAATAATAAAATCATGGCTATAGGAACCCCTTCCTCATATCATATTCCAATACCCACATTAGTCCCATGGAATGAGTTTTAAATACCACCACTAATGTCAATTTGGTGTCTATTGAAAACTAATGTTTAATGTGGTAGAAACAATCATGGATCATGGCCTTAATTGGTATGTATCAATTTAATAAGAGGGGATGCCTCCCTAGACTCAATATTAAGGGATAAAAATCTAATAATGATGATGAATTAATTAAATAACTTTAAGGGTCTAATAATAAAAGGGCTGCATTATCAAAAATAAAATAAAAAATCTCACCACATAGTGAGTACATAGCATATAAATTTGTATTTAAAGGTAAAAATAACCCTCTTAAAAGAATGACATGTGGTCAAAAATTGAATGTGTCCTTAAATTTGATATTGCAAATTTCACAAAAAAAATTGTCGCCACTACACTATCCCCAAGGGATATGAAACACTACAATTGATATTAACCAAAATTTATATAAAAATTAAGTGATACTTTATTCTCTCCCAGATAAAGATTTAATCCAAAGACTATTGTTACATCTTAAAACCATCCTCTATCATGTTTTCTTAAATGGATCCATCATAATTCTATAGTATCTATAACCGAAACTCTCAGTTTTTCCTCTTATGAGCATTGAACTCATCAACCACTAATATATAGTGATTAGTTTTCTCATCTTGATGATAGTTATTTCAACATTGATACACTCCTATTGAATATTAAATATTAGGGACTAAAATCCCATGACACATATTATTTGTGTTTAATTAATTCATTAAATTTTAACATATTTCCAATTATCACCCCAATTTAATCAAATAATTATACAACCATGATGTATAATTCTATTTTAGTTATCTTACTCACAATTAGAATCGCCTCACTTAGTATATCTATTGAACTTGAATTTACTTGAATCAGATAATAGGGATGTCTAATATCAATGTCCTATCTGGTCACCATTGTTTACAAAATATACCAATAGCAACTCATACAATTTACCTACCAACCCATGCATCCCCAAAAATCCCTACCTCTGAAATACATCTTATCTTTCAACCATCACCTTTTTAACACTCTTTTTAACTCCACCCCCCTAAAAGGTTCCCCACCATGGTAAAAACACAAATAATTTAAGATAATGAATCATAAATCCCTCCACCAATAGGTCAGGGGGTAGTGACTAGTGAAAAGTTTATATAGTCACTCACTTGGGAGTAATTACACTCATAAAAATATGGTAAGTAAAATATAGGATGAAAAAACCACTGAAACACACCACGTAATAATAAATAACAAATAATTCTCAATACATTATGTTTTTACAATCATAAAAAATTATAAATTAAATGAAAATACATATGGGATAAATCATTTACAGTGACTACATAGCTCCATTTGATCCTTAATAACACCTTGAATTAGTAATGTACAAATCAATCACTAAATCTCTTCTACTAACCATAAAATAGTTTATATATATTTAGTATTATCATAACATGTATAATATGTAGGATCATACTTGTAACCTTACATGTAATATATGAAAGAATCATATTATATTACATTAACTAAATAAATTTAGCTAACTCATTTCTAAAAATGTATACAATTATTTTAAAATCCTTACCATAAATCAATCACCTAATAAGATAAATAAGTATAACCAAAATATTTAGAATATATATAAATGGTTACCTCACAATCACTTCCCCACTAGTTTTTCACTCACATTATCTGACCTCACATGTCCCAAACCAGCATCTCCTCCATAAATAATCATTCATAAAAACACCTCGGAATCCACATCATACCACGGAACTCGAGAAAAACATCATCACGTCCACTTCCTCGATATAGTAACTTGGTTTATTTCCATAATCCTTGAACAAAATATGTATTATGTATTATTCCACAATACATCACATCTCATATAAGAACAAACTATAACAATCTATAGGATAATACACTCAAAATACATGCATTCACAACATCGTCAAACCATGACATCCCACATGACACATGTGTGGTAAATGTCCATTGTGTATACCCACATAAAATGCAACATACTAAGAGAGTTTGATTAATATTGTGTAGTCAGTATTCTATATCCTCACTAACCTACACATTATAGCTAACAACCCCCCAAATATTTTTGTTTTTTTTCTTCTAACATGGGTGGTAGGAGTATGAAATAAACTATCATATAGAAGATGTATATCTAAAATCCACTATAAGAGAAACTTCATTTCATTGGAATAATATGTTACTAAAATTACACATGATATCTCCCATCCACCTAAAAGTTAAAGATATAAAATAAAAATACAATAATTAAGTTTAATATTACTTATTTCAGAAACTAATAGGTAATATTATTCCATTTTAATTTGTAATATTAGTATTTTAATATAATAAAACATGTGCTGATGAAAATATTCATTTATTATTTTCATGTACTCTCAAAAAAATATTCAACTTAAATAAACATCAAAAATTTGAACTATTCTTTGAATAATTAAATTCCAAATCATAAACCCTTGGGTACTCTATGAATCAACCAAGGATACCATAGAAAAGATAAACCCTATAACACACCTTCATTTTTTATTTCAAACATAGACATGATTTATTACATAAAACCTTCACTTGATACACCAAATAATATCGATAGTTCTAGTGAATTTGGTGCTTAGAAACATTATATAATGACTTAAAACAAGAAACAAAACATCTTTATTGAAAACTTCCTTTACGTGACCCCTCCATTGCCTCGTACATAGCATTGAATGGGATAACCTAAGGATATGAATAAGAAAAGGGTGAGCTATAAAGCCCAGTAACGGAGTAGACATGGAAAAAAATTAAGAATACAATATATTTTAGGCAGTTGACATATCAACAGATCATAAAATAAAAATGATCATAAAGGGAAGATATATAATGATTATCATAACATGGATATATGGCAACAACACTTATCATTGAATTAGAATTATCCCAGGATCATTGCACACGGAGCTTGTGTAAACCCTAATTTCACTTGAATTATAATTATTAAATCCTCATTGAACTTGACATATCTTGATACTAACCTTTACCCAATGCATTGGAGAACTATTAGGATGCACCCTTCTTAATCATTTTATATCATGAAAAAGTGTGCCACATGGATCATATAACATGGATTCATTAAACATCATAATATATTATACGATAAAGGAATATATAATTAATACATGAAACTCTATATTCAATAAGAGAATGTGCATAATGGTGAATACCCTTGATAGAGAAATGATCATGGTGTTCACTACAAAATGACTTATTCTTGGAAAAATGTGGTGCAATTTCAGCACCATAACGACGTGACATAAGAATTCATAAAAAATGGTTGATAAGAGAAAAAGGTGGGTCTAATAATATTTAAATTCAATGGATAATAAGGAGGTAATATAGATAAATTTATCAAAATAAGAAACAGAATTTGGATTAATAATTCAAAAAAATAACTTGAATGTAAATTATGAGAGAGAAATCAATTACGGAATTTTGGCATGGTAACAAGTATACATGGAAGGCATCGATGAGATAGAAATGAGTTTCTAATCCTTCAAACATAAATAAAAAACAATATGGGAGGTGATAAATCATACCCCAAGATTTATAATTAAAAATAAAAAGGCATAACAATATTAAGAAACGTGGATAAAATGAGAAAGGAAGGAATCCCTGATGTGGAAGTTTGATCCCAAATGATTGAGAGTGTCTTAAGAGATGATTCATGGGATATTTTTGCACCTTTGGATTATTATAGAGAGAGTAGGGAAGAGTTTGGGCCAGCTCCAAAGGCTTTTAGTGAAGACAAAGTGGGAGATTAGGCGGGTTTATATAGGAAGGGGGGATTCCATATTTTTTAGGTTTGGGACACCACACATTAAACTATTCAAAAACACAAACCGGCCCATGGTTTTTGGACATGGTGTTTCCAAAGGTATGTTTAATGAAATTGTTTTTAAGTAAAATGGTCGAAATTCTTAAAATTATAGGGTTTCCTTTGTTGAGGTGAGTCACACTCTCAAGGAAATCAATTTAAAAAGACCAAATGTTTTATTAGTTTTGGAGGGTCCACTACAGTTTTGTAAAATAAATAAATTAAACCTAAAATAAAATCATTTTGATGATAAAACATATAATGTCTAAACATAGTGTTTATATTATTTTATTACATTACTATTGGGTCATTATGAAGTCATAAAACACATTATATAATTAAATCGTAATTAATTTTTACCCAAAAAATTTGACTATGTCATAAAATTAAGAAAAATTCATCATTGGAAAATTTTGACATCCTAATTCCTAACATAATAGTAAATTTATCTAAATAATTTTTTAAATTTGTGAATTTTATGTTTTAAGATAAAATCCAATATTTATCAAAAAATAACGGGTTTTGACAAAAATAGATTTCAAACCTTAATAAAAATTACAATTGCATTCCTAAAATTATATGATAATTTATATTTAATAAAAAATTGATTTAATAATAATTACAATATTTTATTAAAAATTTCAAAAATACATTAATAAATCAAAATAGATTTCTTAGTTTAATATTTACTAAAAATACTATTTGCCCTATAAAAAATATTTAAAAAATAACAATAATAAAATGATTGTGTATACTCTATACAAAAATTGTGTACAAAATCAATGTACTAGGGCATTGTTACACAACCACTTATAACACCCACATAAGACATAAGGGTAAGCTGTGTGATGGTGACAGAGTCTTGGGGGTGTCTAAGATTACATCGCTTGGGTGGTAATCTCTATCAACTTCCACTTCTCCTGTATACGGTTTTTCTAGAGTTTAACGTGTTGAAGATCGGCTTGGGCTTGGTCAAGAGTGAATCCCAATGGTGACACCTACATTTCGAGCTCTAAAAAATGGGCTTTGTACGGGGAAAGACTACTGGATGAGGTCATCAATTCCTTTTTCTGAGTAAATTGTATTTGTTAAATCCCTATATTTTTACAAATCATGTGATTACTGTTCGACATCTATATTAGAAACGGTAAAAATTCTTAATGTTATTTTCAAATCACAAAACATAAAACTAGGGAAGTGCTTATTTTATATATCCATTTTACATATTGAGACATTTAATTAGATCAAGAGGAATTTCTATTGATAGAAGTTTGGTTGGTTACAATCTTACCCTTATAAGAAATTTTACCCTAGAAATTTATTTTTCCCACGCTAAAACATATGTGGATAACCCTACTTCATCACTTCCCCGGATTCCCACATCGCTTCTTCAAACATGTGGTTTCACCACAACACCTTGACGAGGGGCACTGGCTTATATTGTATAAATTTTTAACTGTGATCTAAGATCTTCACTAGTTTATTCTCGTAAGAATAATCATTCTATAACTATACTACCTATGAGGAGAGTACATGTGAAGCATCTGGTATGTAAATCCTCAAGAGAGATACATGAAAGGCATCATGTATTATGTCCCTGGAAGGTGGAATTTCTAGTCGATAGGCCGCAACCCCGACATGGTCAAGAATCTCAAAGGGGATGATGTACCTAAGACATATCTGAGATTTATTTCCAAACCACAAGAACATATTCCATGGATATATTCCTTGAAATATCAGATATCCATCTTTGAATTCAAGGTTTAGTCGATGGTTATCTGCATAACTCTTCGGACGACTATGGGATGCCTTGATATGCTGCTGAATGGTTTTCACCTGCTCCCCCATTTCTTTGACCATTTCAGGTCCCAGGAACTTACAATCACCATCTTCACCACAACACGCCAGTGTTTTGATGCTTATCCCATAACAGGATTCATATGAAACCATTCATATTCTCGAGTGGAAACTGTTATTTTAAAAGAATTCAACAAGTGGAATATGTTGGTCACATCCTCCTTTGATGTATATAAAACATGATCTTAACATATATTCTAGTGTTTTAATAGTTTGTTCATATTGGACATCTGTTTGAGGGTGATAGACCATACTAAAGTTTAGTTTATTTCTTAGAGCATGTTAGAGATGTTTCAAGAACATTGAGGTGAATCTCAGGTCATGATCAGATGCAATAGATAGTGGTACTCCATGAATACTTAACACTTATTTGATTTAAATTCATGTAATTTTATCCAATGATATGTCCTTTCAAATCAAGATAAATTGATATGGCTTTATAAGACAATCCACAATGACCCATATATTTTTTTCGTTGTATGTCCTTGGATGTCTAGTGGCAAAGTCCCTGGAAATGTTATCCCACATCCATGTTGATATGGGTAGTGGCATCATCCCCATAGAATTTTTCCCCATAGATTTCACTTGATGACATTCTAGGCACTTTGATGTATATTCATCAATACCCCTTTTTATATTGTCCCACCAAATGTTTTCTCAAATATCTCAATACATATTTGTGCTCCCTAGGTGAATAGAGAAGTTTTATCTATGTGCATCATTCAGAAGATCCTTATTTATCTCTGGATCGGATGGTACATTGAATTGTGACACAAATCTTAGAATTCCTTCCTTGTCAACCAAGAACTCTGAGGAATTCCAATTTCTGATAGCTTCAACCCTTTTCATAATTTCCATATCCTTTTATTAAGTATCCCTTATTTTCTCTGGGAGGGATGGTTGAGAAATCATTTGAGAAAGGATTGATGATGTTCCTCCCTTAATGATTCCCATGTCCATCCTATGTAAATAAAAGAATATTGGATCCTTTTAAATTCTCATCATTGATAAAGATGCCTGATCCTTTCTACTTAGAGAATATGCCACCTAGTTCGCTTTATGATGGTGGTAATGGATTTAGTAGTCATAATCCTAGAGGTGTATTATCCATCTTCATTGGGGCATATTAATCTATTTTTCTCTGACTATATGTTTTAGAATTTTGTGATATGTATATATCTCACACTTCTCCCCATACAGATAATGTCTCCATATTTTCAACGTGAAGATCACACCCTCCAACTCTAGATCATGTGTGGGATAGTTTTCCTCATGTATTTTTATCTTCCTTGAGGCATAGGCTATCACTTAATCATTCTGCATCAACATAAAACCATGTCCCTTCATCAATGCATCACTAAATACCAAAAAAGATCTCCACTTCTGGACAGAGTGAGCACATGAAAAGTAATAAGCCTCCTTTTCAACTCCTTGAAGCTCCCTTCGCATCATCACTCCCGGAAATATTTACTATGTTCCATCTTATCTTGGTAATAGGGTTGGAAAATCTTGATAAATTTCTCACAAATCAGCGATAATATCCAGCTAACCCATAGAAGTTATGGATATTCGTTACCAATGTTGGCCTCATCCATCGAATAATTATATTTTTCTTAGAGTATTCCACAAATATCCCATTACCTATGATTAAATAACCCAATAATGAGACCTCCTTTAACCAGAACTCACACATGTTGTACATTTCATAGAACTTCTTCTTCTTTAAGTTATCTAGTATAGTCCATAGATGATCCACATAATACTCCATAGTTTTGGATTATATTAGAATATCATCTATAAGGAGTACCAAAATTTTGTCGATGTTATCCCAAATAATCTATTCATCTAGTCCAATAATATTTCTAGAGAGTTTGTGTGTTTGTAAGAAATTACGATGAATTCATAGTTCTCGTATCTCGTACGAAAATAAGTCATGGGGATATCTCCCTTATTCATCGTTGATAATATCCCAATCGGAAATCCACCTTGGATAAGTATTGTGTTCCACTCAGATGATCGAACAAGCCATCAATTCCTGTAGAGGATACTTGTTCTTTATAGTAATTTTCTTGGGCTAACGATAAACACTGAAAGGGAACATTGACCCATCATTCTTTTTGATGATGAGAACTGGTGCGCCCCATGGTGAGGCACATGGGTGTACAGACCCATTATCCAAATTCTTCTATAGTTGTTTCTTCAGCTCCAACACCTCCACAAAAACCATTCTATACGGAGTCTTAGATAATGAGAACACCCTAGTTATAAGGTCAATATAGAATTCAACATCTCTTCTATGAGGAAGATTTGGAAATTCCTCGGGAAATAGTTCAGAAAATTCTCTCCCAATAGGCAGGTTTTCAAGGATGGTGGCCTCCTTAGACTAAATAATTTGAGCCAGATACATGCTCTCACAGGGCAGCAATATCCAATCTTGAGATGATGGTTCTAAATAAGATTCATCTTCCTCCTAGTAATTGTATAGAATCGGGGTTCAATTCTCCAAATAGGTAGTAATTTCACTCTAACGACAATTTTTGTTGGCCCTATATAAGGAAATTCAAACTATGCCGAGAATTGCATCAAATTCTACTAGTGGGGGTATGCCGAGGTTCTCTAGGATGTTCAATCCATAAAGTATGATTGCAAAGTAGTTATATTCAGGGGATGCAATGATTTCTGCATTTTTCATACTCACCGAAATCTTTGCTTCCATTATTGGTGGTGGTATTTGGATTTTTCTACAAAACATTATGGATAAAAAAGAATTCAAAGAACCAGAATCATAAATTATGTTCACTATGCTTGAATGAATGACTAGAATGCATGTCACCACTTCATTGTTGCGGTTCACATTGGCAGTAGTGACGGAAAAATCACTCCCTTGATGTCTTGGAGGTTGTTGGTTGGATCATAAAACACGAGGCTTGGGGAACTAATTTGGAAGGTGCCCTTGTTCTATGTAGTTGAAGCAATGAATAACACACCGAGAGACAAACATAGTGTTCCTCTTCTCTATCACGACTATGGGTTTCTCTTGTCGTTAGTTAATGAATAGGTTCCCTTCTCTTCCACACCAATGGCATTTCTTTCCAACTTCAGGAAATTTCTATGGTGATTCTTTCCACACCTTTCAAATGTGGGGTGCTAGATTTTCTTAGAACCACTGGATTTATCGATCAGACTACCAGAATTGAAGTCCACCTTATGATTTCTATCCATATGATACCTCTGAGATTCTATGATCTCTATTTCGATCTTGAGGTCGCATCCAGAAATCATCTCATAGCTATAGAAGTCATGGATCTCTAGGGCTTTCTGCATTCTAGGTTTTATCCCACCAAAGAAGTTATCAACCTTGAATTTGGGGGTAATGACAATGCCGAAGGTGTGTCATGAATGTCTTGTGATGTTTATCTCATACACTTCGATGGATTCATCATCTTTTTTCATGATGGAAAAGAATTCCCTTTCCATCTTTAGTTATAGAGTGCGTGGAAAATATTTTTAAAAAAAAATCTTCTGAAAATCCTTCGATTCCAATTCCTTGATCTCCTCCTCAGGATTCATCTTTTTGAACAATTTTCACCATTTATTGGATTCACACTCAATATCATAACCAGCCAGAATAGCCTTATATTTTTCTTAACATTGAAGGATGGAGAAGATCTTTTCAATGGATTTGATCCATTGTTCAACGATTGAGGGATCATACAATCCCTTAATGTAGGATGCCTTTGTATCATAATGCTCTTGATAGAAAATTGAAATGCACTGTGTTGCATTTGTTTTCAATGAAGCATGATGTTGTCATGGAATGAATGGATGTCAAAGAATGTCAAGATGTGAATGACAAAGGATATGATGGTTTTGGTGATGAAGGAGAATGGCCATGGTACTTAGAGGCGTGTCACTTAAGAAATTCACTAAGTGACATAGGATGTTGTGGTTGAAACATTGTCTAGTAAAATCAGACGATTGTTGAGCTGTTCTTAAAGTTCCAAGAACTTGTATCAACTGGATACAATGTCACAACATGATTAGAAGACCATACATTGTAGTGACAATGCATGAGGAGTTGAAGAAGATCCATCCACAAGTCCTAAGTGGATGAAGTGAGCTGAAGAAGTCCATGCACTATCACTTAGTGCATGTGAATTAGAAGTTGATCCAACTTGATCTCTGATTGGATCAATGAAGATCATTGAAGAATTATTTGATTCAGGAGCTCGGTTGATGAAGAACATTCAAGAATTTCCCTCCTAAGTAGTGAATATATGTTGAGGAGATTGGAAGAATTATTTTGAAGAAGAAATGAAGAAATGGGAGGAAGAAAGAAGGGCACTTGGTTTGGCATGTTTCATATGGAGAACTTTGTTTTTAATAGTGTTTTAATTCAACACTTAGCCAAAAATATGGCCACCAAGGAGGCTAGCCGAGGGATCACCCAAGGCACATATGGGCCTAAGGCCCCACGCCCATGGGGAACCCTCAAGGCCAAGGCGCTCCCTGAAGCAGAAGGGTGGGGCCGTGTATAAGCCCCGAGCTACGCGGTGGTGAAGCCCGCGCAGCGCACGCGCCCGAAGGCATGCATGGTGGGCGCATAGAGCGCCCGAGTGGCAGGGGTGGGCGCAAGAGCGCACCCGTAGAGAACACGGTGCGGGGCGGCACCGTGGAGGGAGAGGATTCAACTGAGCGGCTGTAGGCAGCGCTTGGTTGATAAAGCACGAGAAAACCGCGCGAGGATTCGATGTGGGATACGGAATTTTTCCGCGGGAGCGATCCTGGCCGCATGATCGATCGCGCGCCAGATCTCGGCCGCACATCTGATCCGCAGCGAGGCGATCTGATCCAGGCCGTCCGAGGTTATTTGATCGCCCGATCCGACGGCTCTCAGCTCGTCTCCTTCGTTGAGCTTAACCAAGGCTTCCCCGAAGCCACCTGCGAGCTCCGTTCGAACCAGAGGCCTCTCCGACGACCTATTTCGAGTTCCCGGCCACCATTGCCGAAACCGAGACCTCCATTGAGCTCTTCTAGACCTACCAAACACGATCATGCATTAAAATGACTCTGCATGCATCAAAGGAGAGATTTTGGAGTTTGGCCGAAGGCAAGCGAAGATGTCGAGGCCATGTGGTGTTCGTGCTATCCATGGACCAGTTTTAAATGAATCCATGCATGCGTTTTAAAATGGATGCACGTAGAGAAGGCTGAAGATAAAAAAACCCACGTGGAAACAGAGAGAAGAAAAGAAGATTTCAAAGAATCTTGAAGATCCGAAATCTTCGGGGGATCAAAGATTTATCGCACGCGGATGGACAGAGGCATCCCTCTGCCTATATAAGGAGAGCTCGAGGCTCTCATTGTGCTTGCTGATCCTCTGAAGAGAGAAGTCTAGTGAGAAGCACTTTGTGCCTCGCGAAGTCGAAGCCCCGCGCATCACCCTGCGCGGCAGTGAAGCCCGGAGCACCCCTTGCTCCGTAAGGTTCCTTTTGCGCACTCCTTGCGCAAAAGAAGAAGAGGAGAAGTACCCTGCGCGCTACCCCTTTGTGCGACAGGAAGGAGAGGATGGGCAGCGCGACCTTGCACGCTCCCTTTGTGCACCGCGCCCCCTGCGCGGCAGTGGTGCTTGTGCGACCCGCGGCTGCCCCTTGCAGCGAGATCCTGCACACCTTGCACCTTGTGCTTGTGCGTTTGAAGAAGGCAGTGGGGTGTTGCACCTTGCGCGGCCCTTGCCAGTTCACCTTGTGCGGTTGTGAGGAGAAGAAGGGAGTTCGGGTTGTGAAGTGTATAACACACCTTGTGTGTGTGTGGAAAGTGGGAGAACACCCTACGGGCAGTGGGTGTGCAAAGGAGGAAGGTCGTAGACTTGTGTGTGCACATTTTGAAGAACAAACCAAATTTACACTCATTGTGTGTGTGCAAATCAAATAACAAGTTGTGTGTACAAAACAACAAAGTGGCCGAACCTAGTGTGTGCACTAAAAGTGTGTTCACCTAAAAGAAGAAGAAGAGGACTCACACAACGTATAACACACATTTATGTGTGTAATCAAAAGGAATTAAACGTGTGAAGGAAAAGAAGAAAAGGTGTGTGCTTAAAGATACTACACCCTTTGTGGGTTTATTGCACCAAGAGAAGAAAGAGGGGAGTGCATGCATGCATGCATGCACGTGCACACGTGAACAAAGATAAATCAGGCTATGTGCATTTGAGGAGTCCAAGACCATGAGATCTTGAAGATATTGTGATGCCATGCATTCAGTGCATGAAGTTGATCTGAAGTGAGACTGGACCAGACTGAAGTTAAAGATATCAGTTGTCTGAGTATTCAGTAGTTGGAGAGAAGCCAGGTCATCCTGAGAAGAAGGAGATAAATCCTGAGCAAGACGAGAAGACCTGATCAACTCAAGTGATCAGAGGTACAGAGCAAGTCCAGCAGTCTTTATCCCAGACTGCTGAAGATACTTTAAGAAGCTTAAAGTGAAGAAGAGCTACTCGTGAGACTCGAGGAGCCAAGAGAAGACCTTGTGGGACTCAGGGAGAAGAAGTCTTCAGTGGGATTCTGGAGCAGGCCAGTGGGACTCTGGTAACACTGTGGGACTCTGGAGAGATACAGTGGCATGCTGTATCGACCATTGTAATACTAACCGATTATAATGGAGAAATCATGTTGGGGTGTATAACCAACATGGCAAGGACGTAGGCCTTTGGTGCCGAACCATGTAAATCCTTGTGTCCAGTGCCTTTACATTTACTGCATCATTCGTGGAAAGGTGAGAGATACAAGAAGATTGGGTCGAGGCTTTAACCAGCCATAGAGGTTTAATTGATAAGAATCAATTAGTAAAAAGTTTTAAGGGATCACTGATTCACCCCCTCCCCCTCTCAGTGATTCACACTGATCTGGGAACTTCAATTGGTATCAGAGGGAGGTTACCTCTAAAAGATCCAAGGGAGTCTTTATGAAGTGCAGATTTGAGGAAATGAGTGACCAGCCTCAAATGGAGATATCTGCCAAGACTCAGAAAAATAGAAAGAAGAAACAGGCCAAGAAGATGAAGAAAGCCTGTCCTAGCTGTGATGAAGTTGGAACAATGAAAGATCTTCAAAGTGAAATCGAATATCTTTAGAAGACAGTCCCCAAGGAAGTGGAAATGTGTATAGCTACAGGCATCCTTGATCTTCAAGAAGAAAAATTACAGCTAGAAGAAGAAGCCAATACAATGGAAGATCAGTTGGCAAAAAGGGTTGGCATAACCAACACTCTCAGAAAGCTGGTAAAGGCTAAAGATGAAACTGTTTATCTTTGCAATGAAAGATATGAAGACACTGCTGAAGAATTGCAAAGATTCCTTTCTGAGAAATAATTCTTTAAGACAATGGTCAAAGAAGTTTTCCATGCACTAGAAAAATTGCACAGAGTTTCAATGGTTGTTAAAGATGCTCAACTAGAAGAGAAAGTCAAAAGGGTGAAGGAGCTTGACAACTCATTGCTAGAATTGAAAAAGGTGCATAAAGACCAGTTAGAACAGCTGAAAGAAAATTGGGAAGGAAGGCTAAGAACTATTGAGGATGAGAACAACTCCCTCAATATGAAATGCTTCGAACTAGAGGTGATATTGAAAAATCAGCAATCACCCAAAGCCAAAGCCTCCCAGTCAGCTGAATGGAGAAATGTTGTTACTCAAGTATGCATTGAGCATGATGATTCTAAAAGAAGGACATCCTCTAATAAAAGTGAAACATCTTCTAGAAAGAAGGTACCATCCATACCATCTTGTACTGATGCTTCTAATTGTGTTTCCACAAAAAGTGCGGGATGGGAGAATAATTCCAAACAAATATGGATGAAGATAGTAAAGAAGCAGAGCTCTCCTGAAACAGCACAACAGGTCAAGAAAAGTACCCTACAATCAGAAGGACTGAAGAGGTCAATATTCGTGGGACAATGCTGGTGTTGTAACAAGTATAGGAATTGTGCAAAGGATTGTTGGTACAATCCACTGAATTCCAAAGCACAAAGGAAGCCCATGCCAAGGGGGAGCAAGCCAGAAGGAAGGAAGCAACATCCACAGGTCCAGAGACATCTGTTTACTTAAAATATATTTGGATTACTTGACAACATCTGGGATGGTTGCAAAAGTGGTCAAAGAGATGATACATATCAATCTCTGAATGTATCCGAAGCTGGAATGAAGAGAACATCACTGAACCTGGCTAAGAGAGATTCCTTGGGAAGCTAGCAGAAGAAAGTGTAAGATGCTCCAAAGAAGAGTATGAAGAATGAAGAGAAGTCCTTGGAATTGAAATCCAAGAAGGGTGATGCATCCAGAAGGACCACCAAGAAAACATGCTTCTACTGTGGAAAGAAAGGACACATCATGGACCTTTGTAAAGAAGCCTTGAAACTAAATAGAAGCAGACTGAACTCCAAAAGACAATCAATCCATAAGAAGAAGGGATTGATTGAAAATAAGTTGCCTAAGAGAGGTAGCTTAGCAGCATCCAAAGAACCATGTGGAACTTCCAAAACTGAGGCCACTCTTCCAAATGATTTACTAGTCATATGGCCAAATCAGTTGCAACTTGCCAAAGATCTGCAAAAAGCTGAAGATAAAGTTCTGGCAATTGCTAAGGAAAAAGGCAAGAATAATATTTCAATGAATATGTGTTGAGATCCACATGAGCACAATCATCATTGAAGATCAAATGTGCAAGTGTGACGAATGGTGAAAATGGGACATCTCGGTTGAGAGAATCTTCTCAACCTTGTTGTTCACATTGACGAACCAAGGAGGTTCCATCTTATTCCCTAATCACTTGTATTTACATGTGCTAACATTGTAGGGAATTGAAGATGATGATCATTCTCAGCTGGAGGATGGTTTGGAAGGAATGGAGTGCACCCCTTGAGGGGGAGCCAATCTGAAGAAGATGGGATTCTAAGATTTAATACCATCTTGAGAAAAGCTGAAGGTATTCCAATCATACTTTCATCCCTTGTTTCTTAATTGTATTCATCATGACAATTAAGGGGGAGTATTGATTGAAGTCAAATGGATTAAAGGGGAAGCTTTATCTTTGCACTGAACTTTCTAATGAGTTTTGTGAAGTTGTGCAGGATTTAGCAAATTCATTGTTATATCTGAAAAATTTCAAACCCCTAAGCATGATCTCACATGTGTAGATAATTATGGACAACTTTGAATTCCTTGGTCATATCACTCTTTTTTTCTACACCGGGTTAGCCCAAGTAGACTTAGAGATGATTGACTAAAGGTTCTTTTCTAAAGAGAACATGTGACATCATCCCTCTCTTAGTGCTTTTCAAAAAGATGTTATTCGAAGGGAGGAAGATATATTTTTGAAAGTGAACCACACCATACCTTTGCATTTGATTTCCAATAAGGGGGAGAAATATTGGCACACATATTGACACATTCATATGTGCAGAAGTAGTGTATTGACAACAAATACAAAGGGGGAGATTGAAATGCACTGTGTTGCATTTGTTGTCAATGAAGCATGATGTTGTCATGGAATGAATGGATGTCAAAGAATGTCAAGATGTGAATGAAAAAGGATGTGATGGTGTTGGTGATGAAGGAGAATGTCCATGGTACTTAGAGGCATGTCACTTAGGAAATTCACTAAGTGACATAGGATGTTGTGGTTGAAACATTCTCTAGTAAAATCAGACGATTGTTGAGCTGTTCTTAAAGTTCCAAGAACTTGTATCAACTGGATACAATGTCACAACATGATTAGAAGACCATGAATTTTAGTGACAATTCATGAGGAGTTGAAGAAGATCCATCCACAAGTCCTAAGTGGATGAAGTGATCTGAAGAAGTCCATGCACTATCACTTAGTGCATGTGAATTAGAAGTTGATCCAACTTGATCTCTGATTGGATCAATGAATATCATTGAAGAATTATTTGATTCAGGAGCTCGGTTGATGAAGAACATTCAAGAATTTCCCACCTAAATAGTGAATATATTTTGAGGAGATTGGAAGAATTCTTATGAAGAAGAAATGAAGAAATGGGAGAAAGAAAGAAGGGAACTTGGTTTGGCATGTTTCATATGGAGAACTTTGTTTTTAATAGTGTTTTAATTCAACACTTAGCCAAAAATATGGCCACCAAGGAGGCCAGCCGAGGGATCACCCAAGGCACATATGGGCCTAAGGCGCCACGCCCATGGGGAACCCTCAAGGCCAAGGTGCTCCCTGAGGCAGAAGGGCGGGGCCGTGTATAAGCCCCGAGCTACGCGGTGGTGAAGCCCGCGCAGCGCCCGCGCCTGAAGGCACGCATGGTGGGTGCATAGAGCGCCCAAGTGGCAGGGGTGGGCGCAAGAGTGCGCCCACAGAGAAAACGGTGCGGGGGGGCACCGTGGAGGGAGAGGATTCAACTGAGCGGCTGTAGGCAGGGCTTGGTTGATAAAGCACGAGAAAACCGCGTGAGGATTCGATGTGGGATGCGGAATTTTTCCGCGGGAGCGATCCTGGCCGCACGATCGATCACACTCCAGATCTCGGCCGCACATCTGATCCGCGGCGAGGCGATCTGATCCAGGTCGTCCGAGGTTATTTGATCACCCGATCCGACGGCTCCCGGGTCGTCTCCTTCGTTGAGCTTAACCGAGGCTTCCCCGAAGCCACCCGCCAGCTCCGTTCGAACCAGAGGCCTCTCCGACGACCTATTTCGAGTTCCCGGCCACCATTGCCGAAACCGAGACCTCCATTGAGCTCGTCTAGACCTACCGAACACGATCATGCATTAAAATGACTCTGCATGCATCAATGGAGAGATTTCGGAGTTTGGCCGAAGGCAAGCGAAGATGCCGAGGCCATGTGGTGTTCGTGCTATCCATGGACCAGTTTTAAATGAATCCATGCATGCGTTTTAAAATGCATGCACGTAGAGAAGGCTGAAGATAAAAAAACCCGTGTGGAAACAGGGAGAAGAAAAGAAGATTTCAAAGAATCTTGAAGATCCGAAATCTTCGGGAGATCAAAGATTTATCGCACGCGGATGGACAGAGGAATCCCTCTGCCTATATAAGGAGAGCTCGAGGCTCTCATTGTGATTGCTGATCCTCTGAAGAGAGAAGTCCCGTGAGAAGCACTTTGTGCCTCGCGAAGTCGAAGCCCCGCGCAGCACCTTGCGCGGCAGTGAAGCCCGGAGCACCCCTTGCTCCGTAAGGTTCCTTTTGCGCACTCCTTGAGCGAAAGAAGAAGAGGAGAAGTCCCCTGCGTGCTACCCCTTTGAGCGATAGGAAGGAGAGGTTGGGCAGCGCGACCTTGCGCGCTCCCTCTGTGCACCGCGCCCCCTGCGCGGAAGTGGTGCTTGTGCGACCCGCGGCTGCCCCCTGCAGCGAGATCCTGCGCACCTTGCACCTTGTGCTTGTGCGTTTGAAGAAGGAAGTAGGGTGTTGCACCTTGCGCGGCCCTTGCCAGTGCACCTTGTGCGGCTGTGAGGAGAAGAAGGGAGTTCGGGTTGTGAAGTGTATAACACACCTTGTGTGTGTGTGCAAAGTGGGAGAACACCCTACGAGCAGTGGGTGTGCAAAGGAGGAAGGTCGTAGACTTGTGTGTGCACATTTTGAAGAACAAACCAAATTTACACTCATTGTGTGTGTGCAAATCAAAGAACAAGTTGTGTGTACAAAACAACAAAGTGGCCGAACCTAGTGTGTGCACTAAAAGTGTGTTCACCTAGAAGAAGAAGAAGAGGACTCACACAACGTATAACACACATTTATGTGTGTAATCAAAAGGAATTAAACGTGTGAAGGAAAAGAAGAAAAGGTGTGTGCTTAAAGATACTACACCCTTTGTGGGTTTATTGCACCAAGAGAAGAAAGAGGGGAGTGCATGCATGCATGCATGCACGTGCACACGTGAACAAAGATAAATCAGGCTGTGTGCATTTGAGGAGTCCAAGACCAGGAGATCTTGAAGATATTGTGATGCCATGCATTCAGTGCATGAAGTTGATCTGAAGTGAGACTGGACCAGACTGAAGTTAAAGATATCAGTTGTCTGAGTATTCAGTAGTTGGAGAGAAGCCAGGTCATCCTGAGAAGAAGGAGATAAATCCTGAGCAAGACGAGAAGACCTGATCAACTCAAGTGATCAGAGGTACAGAGCAAGGCCAATAGTCTTTATCCCAGACTGCTGAAGATACTTGAAGAAGCTTAAAGTGAAGAAGAGCTACTCGTGTGACTCGAGGAGCCAAGAGAAGACCATGTGGGACTCAGGGAGAAGAAGTCTTCAGTGGGATTCTGGAGCAGGCCAGTGGGACTCTAGTAACACTGTGGGACGCAGTATAAAGACCCTCCTGTGGGACTCAGGAGAGATACAGTGGGATGTTGTATCGACCATTGTAATACTAACCGATTATAATAGAGAAACCATGTTGGGGTGTATAACCAACCTGGCAAGGACGTAGGCCTTTGGTGCCGAACCTTGTAAATCCTTGTGTCCAGTGCCTTTACATTTACTGCATCATTCGTGGAAAGGTGAGAGATACAAGAAGAGTGGATCGAGGCTTTAACCAGCCATAGAGGTTTAATTGATATGAATCAATTAGTAAAAAGTTTTAAGGGATCACTGATTCACCCCCTCCCCCTATCAGTGATTCACACTGATCTAGGCACTTCAAAAATTGTTATTCTTCTAGGGGGGTTGTCGTTACTCTTCACCCTTGTTTCTATTCACTTCTTGAGTTAACTAAAATAGTATTGTGACAATGTTTTCAATTCATACTCCCATCAGATTGGGCATATCATTAGAATAGTCATCACATTGATCTTCACATCAATTTTTAGCCAAAGTCCTCCTATTACCAGCCATTGTCTGTAATAAATGGAATGTTATGTGTAACACATAAAGGGTAATCAAAGGAAAAAATAGATGATTTATAAATAAGTTTTATTTCCTCAACTTATGAACCTATAGGCTTCAATATATGTTATACATGATCTACTTTCTAACTTATATTCATAGGGGATTTTTTATTCCATTAATAATGGTTCATACTATACTTCTGAATTTACTGAAGCATATCCCAAGGACTATCTAACCAAGAGTGCAGAAAGGCCTATTGTTATCTACCAGGATACCTCGGGGCAAGCCCAAAACTCCTTGTTGGAGTTTTCACTTCTATGCACATCTGTGCCTGAGCTTCCTCCACCTGCCCTTTTCCAGACAAGGATGTATTTTCTTGATAAACCACTTGTTAAATAATCTCCATAACATAGGGATGTTTTTAATATACTTAGTCTTTTCCCAAAGGCTTTCACTAGGGTTTTGTAATCCCAATCCAAAGAATAACTAAACCAATCCTTTGATACCATCTATAAAAACCCCAATTTTTATTAAAAACATAGGCATGATTTGTTACATAAATCATTCACATGATACAAAAAAGAATATCGAGTGGTATAGTGTCTTTGCAGATAAGGAACATCACATAATGACGTAAAACATGAAACACACCATCTTTATTGAAATATTCTTTTACATGACCACTTCATTCCCTCATACATAGAATTGGATGGGATAACCCTATGTCCTGTATAAGAAAATGGGGAGCTATAATGCCTAGTAAGGAGGTAAACAAGGCATAAAATAAATAATACAATACATTTTAGGTAGTAGGAATATCAATATAGCATAAAATAAACTTTAATATAAATGTAAGATATAGCATGATTATCATAACATGGAAATGTGGAAACAACACATAATAGGGAATTAGAATGAGCCAAGGATCATTACAATGAATCATGAGTAAACCCTAATTTCACTTCAATTTGAATGAGTAAATCCTCATTGAACTTGACGTATCAGGATAAAAATCATTACCTAATGCATTGGAATGGTATTAGGGAATGCCCTTCTTAATCATTTCATTTCATGCATAAGTGTTCCACATGGATTATATAACATGGATTCATTAAACATGATCATTTATTCCATGATAAAGGAATGTTTAATTCACACATGAGACACTATAATCAGTTTGTAGATGTGCATAAATGTGAATACCATTGATAGAGAAATGGCCATGGTATTCACTACACAAAGACTTCGGATTGGAAAAACACGGTGAAATTTCGGCAGCATAACGACGTGACATAAGAATTCCTAAAAATATTTTAGGAGAAGGAAAGGATTTTCTCATAATATTTACATGAAATGTAATGTAAGGGGGTCATATAGATACTTTTCCAAATATATTTTATTGAATTTTTATTCATAATACAAAATAATTTCTTGAATGTAAATGAGGAGAGGGGAATCCATTACGAAATTTCAAAATGGTAACAAGTATACATGGAAGGCATCAATGATAGAAAAAGGCGTATCTCATCATTAGAAAAGAAATAGGATTATGTCGTGGAGGTTTGAAATCATACCCCCACATTTATAATTGAAAATAAAAGGGAATAACAATATTAAAAAACATAGATAAAATGAGAAAGGAAGGAATCCCGTACTTGGAAGTGTAAACCCAAAGGCTTGGGAGAGGCTTTAGAGAGGATTCTTGGGATCATGGGGAACCTTGGGAGGATTTTAGAGGGAGGAGGGCAGAGGTTGGATGAACTCCAAAGGCTTTGAGTGAAGAGTAAGTGGGAGATTGTGTGGGTTTATATAGGAATGATGGGATTATATATTATTTCGGTTTGGGACACCACACATTAAACTAATAAAAACCACAATATAGCCCATGGTTTTTTTCTCATGGTTTTCTCCAAAGAGGATTGGTCAAAAATATTTTATAAATACAATGGACGATCTTCTTAAAATAATTTGTTTGATTCTGGGGAGGTGAGTCACACTCTCAAGGGAATCAACTTAAAATTTAAAATGTTTTATATGTCTTGGAGGTTCCACTAATGTTTTGTAAAATTAATCTAATAAACCTTATATCAAATTATATTAATTAAAAAAATATAATCGCCAAACATAGTGTTTATAGTATTTTATTACATCACTATTGGGTCATTATGAAGTCATAAAACACATTATATAATTAAACGGTATTTAATATTTAACCAAAAATTAGACTTTCCTAGAAAATTATGAAAAATTTACTATTGGATAATTACAAAATCCTTTTTCCAAAAAAAATTCATTTTATATAAATCATTTTTTAATTTTTTAATTTTTTAATTTCAAAAATAAAAAAAACATTTATCGAAAAATCATGGGTTTTGAGAAAAACATCTTTAAATCCTTAATAAAAATTACTATTGTATTCATAAAATTATACAATCATTTATATTTAATAAAAATTAATTTAATAATAATAATAATATTTTATTAAAATATTCAAAAATAGATTAATTCAAAAAATATATTTCTTGGTGGAGTATTACCTAAAAATTCTATTTGCGCTCTAAAAACTATTTATAAAGTAACAATAGTAAAATGAATGTATATTCTCTATAAAAATAGTTTACATAATCATAGTACTAGGGTATAGTTATCTAACACATTATAACTCCTGCATTAAACCAATGGTTAAGGTGTGCGATGGGGATAAACTCTTGGAGTGGCTCGGATAACATTGCTCCAGTGGTAATTTCTATTAACTTCCACTTCTCTCGTAGTCGGTCCTATCCCGGATTAACATCTTGAAGCTTGTATTGGGCTTAGTCCAGACAGAAGCCCTATGATGCCACCTCCATTTCATGCTCTGACAAATGGGCTTCGTACATTGAAAGTCTCCTAGATAATTCCATCACTTCCTTTGTCTGAGTAAATTGGATTTGTTAAAGCCTTGTATTTATAAGAGTCATGTGATCACTGTTCAATGGATATATTATAAATAGTAACAATTCATAATGGTATTTTGAAATCCAATAACATAAAACCAAGTAAGTTCATATTTTATATAACTTGTTTCCATAATGAGAAATTTAATTAGATCAAGAGGAATTTTCATTGATAAATGTTTGGGTCGTTACAAACTCATAGTGTATAAAATCAAATGGTGTCCCATGGATGGAAATTAATCTTATAAATAACATCTTTCCATCGAACATCATGTAACTATTAAACTATAGATAATAATCTATGAGAAAACCCTACTCTGGACCTTTCCTAACAACTCTGGTGTTCTATACCACTATACATAATATCAAACTAGTCCTTCTGTCACCTGCATTGACCATTATGGTATCCTCAGGCTCCCATCCCGTTGCTCATTATTGAAAGCACCATTAATATAGCCCTAGGTCTCCAAACCATTTCACATCATAAATATCTTCCAAATAAAATTACCACTAAATTACATCAATTATTTAATATCTTAGTAAACACTAACATAATCAATGTATTTTTTACTATAAAGACACAATGGATCTAAGGATATGTATTTGAGACATTTTTTTCCCGTGATAAGGATTGATATCATTAAGCCCAACTTTTTTTATATTTAGAAATTAATTTTTTAAAAATTTATCTGGAATTAATCAATATATTTGGTATAGTTTTTATCACAATAAAATATATAATATTAAGTAAAATTATTTATAATAAGTGTAACATCATTCAATCATTAAATTTGTATTTAATAAATTCCAATGAGATAAATAGTTATTTTCATCATTCCACATTGATTTAATTTATATAAAAAATTTATATTATGAATAGAATTCCCCAAGATATACAACAACAACAAAAATGTCCAATTATATAGTACAATATCTTGTAAATATCAAGGTGCAACATAAACCACATTCAATCACAAGTATTCCATTTCACTTAATTATAGCAACAAGAAAGATTAATTATTTTTAACATGTGATTATATCAATTTTCAGTTCCAAATATCCATAATTATAAAATAATTCTCATTATATTTTATAAATAATTTTAACAATAAAAAATGTTTACATTTTTATATTATCAAATAATACAAACATTGCTTTTTGTGATTAGATATTTATTAATATTTGATCATTTCTAAATTAATCATATCTAGTCTATAACATGCACTTATTTGTTTCTATTTACCCTAATAATATTACAGATTAGAAAATTCTATTAACTAAATCATGTTATGAATCACTTAGATTCATTATTGAAATAATTTACATCAATATTAGATATATATTTGAATCTGTGAGAATTTGATTCTAAGATAATCATAATTATCCATAATATGAAATATTATTTCTAATGGAGTATTTCAAATAATAATAATAATAATAATAGGTTAACCATAATATATATTTAACAAACTTTTATTTCAATTATTTAAATAATAAGATTACATTATAACTATACTACTATATAAATTATTTCATTTGTGAAAATTATTTTATTCATATATGTGAAATAATAAGAATAATCACTTCCTGTGACAAATGTTTCCTCTACTAGGTGTGTTAAAATATATAAAATATCCTAAATCCATTGTGTTTGATAAATAATCTTATATTTAATAATTTTATTTTCCAAAATATGAAATATGAAGAAGATTATCCTACAATATATATTTATTTTGATAGAAAAAAACAATTTATTCATTAACATAAAATAAGAACTCTTATCCAAATTTTAATTAATTTTTTATTATAAAATTATAATTTCTTATATTTAATCCTTGTGTTGGGTTTTTCTATATTTTCCATGATAATCATTCACAATATTATATAACTATAATATTATCTTTTTATGTTTAATCAGACCAATTTAGGTAATGGAAAATATGAATGATTAGATCAAACTTTCATTTTAAAATAAAAATATTTTATAAATATCTTACCTTGAGTATATAATGTTTAAACACTTCCCCCAAAAATAGAGATATCATAATATATACATAGGTCTATAACTCAAATTAGTGCTTCAAATGATTTTACGAAGACATGAAAATATTCAAAGGTGAGGTTTGGGTCACCCATAATCAAAATAAACAACGAAGGAACCAAATGTGGTAAGTCCCTTATTTTCATAAATATATATATATATATGTGTGTGTGTTTCATGTAAATATTTAAATAACAATAAACTCATATAAAAACTATTTCTATTTTAATTATTACAATAATATATTTCAAGACTCCAGAAATTAATGAGGGTTAAGGATTATGTTTAAAATAGTTTCTTGAATCATAATAATCAATTTATATATTAATATTTATTGATTTATTTTCAAAAAATATTACATGATGAATGTAGTGGGGAAATGATAATTTTTTAGAAAATGTGTCTAACATTATATGAGGAAGATGATCTATTTATGGATTAAAGGTTTTTAATTTTACATGGTTGTCCTCCATTTTGTTAAATTTAGAAAACATGATCTAAGATTATGTAGGATTTAGAATTCATATATGAAACTTATATCAGGATATAATGACCCTCATATATAATTTAGAAATTAGTTGTTTCACTCAATCAACTACAATGATACATAGAGTATCCTTATACAAAAAATTATTCCAGCGGACAACCCTTATGTAAGTAGAGTCATACCTATACATAGTGAGTGATTTCCTTTGCATTTTTTTAGTAAAATAGGGATTTCCAAGACACAACTGATGAAATATAAGGGTTTACCTTATGTGTTTTGTATAAAAAATTTCATTCCTTAACACAATGATTTAGTAATGGAGTTACCTTTATAAATAATGGATAAAATTTTGATTGTCATTATGTAATCTACTATAAATACATATTATCCTTACACAACTTTATTGAAAAATGTTATTGTAACGCCCTGAACCAAGAATCTCTGAGACAATGCATTATTTTATTTTATTTTCATGATTACAAATAATAATATACCGACATACTGATAATTTTATAAGTCTCGGAAGATTTTATTTCATTATTGATAACCATAATAATTTGGGAAAAGATTATAAAACATGACACATAATTAAATAAACGTCATCCTTGAAAGCTTATTTAAATATTTATTCATTGTATACTAGGGAAAAGAAAACTAAGAAAGGGGTGAGATAAAATTCATGTTAAGAGTATGTAATATAGTATACATATAAATAATAATTCATGGTGAATAAATAAAAGTAAACACTAATTAAAATATAATTTTTAGTATAATATGGCATGAATAAATGTTTTTTAAATACATCCATGATAAAACATAATAATTAATATTCTACTAGTAGAATAATCATATGGACTATAAATAACTAGTTTCATAATGAGGGATTTCATAATTATATACACCATAGACATACCCTCAAGGCCTCATCCAAGAACCTATACATGATTGATAGAAACCCATTCTTCTTTGTCTCGTTAGACCTAATGACGAATCGAGGGCTATAGTAGGATAACCCATCACATACTAAGTTTAACACATTCATTATATGTAAAATGAAATTAATTATTAAATAAAATTTTCTCATGAAATATTGAACTATCATAAATGAAATAACCCAAGAATGATACCTCCTTCAACCAGAACTAACACATGTTGTACTTTTCATAGAAATTCTTCTTTTATAAGGTATCTAGTATAGCTCATAGAGGATCCTCATAATCCTCCTTAGTTTTGAAGTATATTAGAATATTATCTCTAAGGACTACAAAAAATTTGTCAAGGTAATCTCAAAAGAATATATTCATCTAGTCCAAGAATATTGATAGAGATTTTGTGAGCCTATAAGGCATTAATATGAATTCAGAGTACTTGTATCTTATACGAATATAAGCCCTGGGGATATCTCCCTTATTCATCCTTGATAATATCCCAACTGCAAATCCACCTTGGAGAAGTATTGTGCTCCATGCAGCTGATCGAAAAATTAATCAATTCGGGTAGAGGATACATGTTCTTTATAGTGATTTTCATGGGCTAACGATAATCACTAAAAAGGCACATTGACCCATCTTTCTTCTTGATGTTGAGAACTGGTGCACCCCATGTTGAGGCACTTGGGTGTATAAACCTTTTATCCATATTCTTCTGCAGTAGTTTCTTCATCTTCAAAATCTCCACAAAAACCATTCTATACGGAGTCTTGGATAAGGAGAACACCTCAGGTATATGTTCAATTTTGAATTCAACATCTCTTCTATGAAGAACACTAGGAAATTCCTCATGAAATAGTTCAACAAATTCTCTCCCAATAGGCAGGTCTTCAAGGATGGTTGGCTCCTTAGACTAAATAATTTGAGCCAGATACATGCTCTCAGAGGGTAGTAATATCCATTCTTGAGATGATGGTGCTAAATAATATTCATCTTCCTCCTAGAAATTGTATAGAACCGGGTGTCAATTCTCCATATAGGTAGTGATTTCACTCTCACAACAATTTATGTTGGCCCTAAATAAGGAAATCCAAACTAGGCTAAGAATTTCATCAAATTATACTAGTGGTGGTTTTCTGAGGATCTCTAGGAAGTTCAATCCAGAAAGTATGATTGGGGAGTAGTTATATTCTTGGGATGCAATGATTTCCCCATTTTTCTTACTCACTGACATCTTTGTTTCCATTATTGGTGGTGGTATTTGGATTTTTCTACTAAACATTCAGGATAAAAAAGAATTTAATGAACCAGAATCATAAAGTATGTTCACTATTCTTGAATGAATGACTAGAATGAATGTCCCCACATCATTGTTGGGGTTTACATTGTCAGTAGAGATGGAAGAGCACTCCCTTGATGGCTTGGAGGTTGTTGGTTGGATCATAAAACCAGAGGCTTAGGGGACTAATTTGCAAGGTGCCCTTGTTCCTTGTAGTTGAAGCAATGAAAAACACATTGAGAGTCAAACATAGCGTTCCTATCCTATATCACAGCTATGGGTTTCTATTGTCGGTAGTTAATGGCTAGGTTCCCATCTCTTACACACCATTGGCATTTCTTGTCAACTTTATGCAATTTCTATGGAGATTCTTTCCACACCTTTCAAATGGGGGGTGATAGATTTTCTTAGCACCATTGGATTTATCCAGAAGACTACCAGAATTGAAGTGCACATTACGATTCTTATACACATGATACCCCTAAGATTCTCCGATCCCCATTTCGATCATCAGGGCACATCAGGAAATCTTCTCATAGCTGTAGAAGTCATGGATCTCCAGGGCTTTCTGCATGCTAGGTTTTATCACAACAAAGAAGTTGTCAACATTGAATTTGGTGGTAATGAAAATTCTGGAGGTGTGTTGTGAATTCCTTGTGAAGTTTATCTCATACACATCGATGGATTCGTCATCTTTTTTATTATAGAAAAGAAGTCTCTTTCCATCTTTAGTTGTAGGGTGCGCAGAAAATATTTTTTTAAAAAAATCATATGAAAATCCTTCAATTCCAATGCCTTGATCTCTTTCTCAGGATTCATATTTTGGAACAATGTTCACCATTGATTGGCTTCACACACCATATGATAATCAGCCAGAATAACCTTCTATTGTTCTTAACATTGATAGATAGGGAAGATCTTTTCAATGGATTTGATCCATTGTTCGACAACTGAGGGATCAGACAATCCCTTAAAGTAGGAGGGCTTTGTCTCATAATGCTCTTGATAGCAAATTGTTATTTTTCTAGGGGTGGGTTTTACGTTACTCTTCACCCAAGTTTTTATTCAATTCTTGAGTTAACTAATATATTATTGTGACAAAGTTCGCAATTCATACTCCCATCAGATTGGGAATCTCATTAGAATAGTTATCACATTGATCTTCACATCATTTGTTAGCCCAAGTCCTCCAATTACCAGCCATTATCTAGAATAAATCAGAAGTTATGTGTAACACATAAAGGGTAATCGAAAGAAAAAATATATGATTTATAAATAAGTTTTATTTCCTTAACTTATGAATCTATAGGCTTCAATATATGTTATCCATGATCTAATTTATAACATATATTCATAGGGGATTTTTTTATTCCATTAATAATGTTTCATACTATTCTTTTGAATTTAACAAAGCATATCCCTAGGACTGTCTAACCAATAGTGCAGAAAGGCCTGTTGTCATATACTAGGATACCTCGGGTCAAGCCCAAAACTATGTGTACGAGTTTTCACTACTAGGTACATCTTTTCCAGAGCTTCCCCAACCTGCTCGTATCCAGACAAGGATGTATTTTCTTGATAATCCATTTGCTCAATAATCTAAATAACTTAGGGATGTTTTTAATATACTTAGTCTTTTCCCAAAGGCTTTCACTAGGGTTTTCTAATCCCTGGGCAAAAAATAACTAAACCTATCCTTTGATTCCATCTATAAGAACCCCACTTTTTGTTACACACATAGGCATGATTTGTTACCTAAATCCTTCAGATGATACAATAAAGAAGTTCGATAGGTATAGTGTCTTTGCAGATTAGGAACATCACATAACGACGTAAAACATGAAACACAACATCTTTATTGAAATATTCCTTTACATGACCACTACATTCCCTCATACTTAGCATTTGATGGGATAACCCAATGTCATGTATAAGAAAATGGTGACCTATAAAGCCCAGTAAGGGGGTAAAAAGGTATAAAATAAAGAATAAAATACATGTTAGGAAGTTCGCATATCAATAGAGCATAAAAGAAACATTAATATAAATGTATGATATAACATGATTATCTTAGCATGGAAATTTAGAAACAACACTTAATAGGGAATTATAATGTGCCATGGCTCATTAAAATGAAGCACGAGTAAAACCTAATTTAAATTTAATGAGAATGAGTAAATCCTCATTGAACTTGATGTATAAGGATACTAATCATTAATAAATGAATTGGAATGCTATTAGGGTACGCCTTTCTTAATCATTTCATTTCATGCATAAGTGTGACATATGGATCATATAACAGGGATTCATTAAACATGATAATTTATACCATGATAAAGGAATGTTTAATTCATACAATAGACATTATAATCAGTATGAAAATGTTCATAAATGTGGAGACCTTTGATAGAGAAATGTTCATGGTATTCACTAAACAGTGATTTCGGCTTGGAAAAACATGGTGCAATTTCAGCAGCATACCGACGTGACATAAGAATTCATAAAACTAGTTGATGAGAGGGAAAGGAGTGTGTCATAATATTTACATGAAATGGAATGTAAGGGGGTCATATAGATACTTTTACACATATATGTAATGGAAATTTAATTCATAATACAAAATAATTGCTTCAATGTAAAAGAGGAGAGGGAAATCCATTACGAAATTTCGACATGGTAACAAGTATACATGGAAGGAATGAATGATATAAAAAGGGGTATTTCATCAATTGAACATAAAGAGGATTGTATAGTGGATGTTTTAAATCATACCCCCAAATTTATAATTGAAAATAAAAGGGAATAACAATATTAATAAACATGGATTAAATGAGAAAGGAAAGAATCCCGTACTTGGAAGTGTAAATCCAAAGGCTTGGGAGAGGCTTTAGAGAGAATTCTTGGGATCATGGGGCACCATGGGAGGATTCTAGAGGGAGGTGGGCAGAGTTTGGATGAACTCAAAAGTATTTGAGTGACGATTAAGTGGGAGCTTATGTGGGTTTAAATAGAAAAGGGGGGATTATTTATTATTTAGGTTTGGGACACCACACATTTAACTAATGAAAACCACAATACATCCCATGTTTTTTTCTAATGGTTTTCTCCAAAGTGGATGGGTAAAAAATATATTATAAATACAATGTTTGATCTTATTAAAATAATAGGTTTGATTCTGTGGAGGTGAGTCACACACTCAAGGAAATCAATTTAAAAAAATAAAATGTTTTATATGTCTTAGAGGTTCCACTAATGTTTTGTAAAATCAATCCAATAAAACTCAAATCACATTATTTTAATGAAAAAAAATATAATGGTCGAACATAGTGTTTATAGTATTTTATTACAACACTTTTGGGTCATTATGAGGTCATAAAACACATTATATAATTAAACGGTATTTAATATTTAACCAAAAATTAGACTGTCGCATAAAATTATGAAAATATTACTATTGGATAATTAAGAAATCCTTATTCCAAAAATAAAATTCATTTTATATAAATAATTTTTAAATTTTTTAATTTTTTAATTTTAAAATTAAAAACATCATTTACCGAAAAAATGGGATTTGAGAAAAAAATCTTTCAAACCTTAATAAAAATTACTAATATATTCATAGAATTATATAATCATTTATATTAAATAAAAAATTAATTTAATAATAATAATATTTTATTAAAATATCCAAAAAAATATTAATTCATAATAATATATTTTTTGGTTGAGTATTACCTAAAAATACTATTTTCTCTCTAAAAACTATTTATAAAGTAACAATAATAAAATGAATTTATATTCTCTATAAAACATTGTGTACATAATCATAATACTAGGGTATAGTTACCTAACACCTTATAACTCCCATGTAAAACCATTGGGTAAGGTGTGCGATGGTGATAAACTCTTGGAGTGTCTTGGAAAACATCGCTCTATTTGTATTTTATATCAACTTCCACTTCTCTCATAGTCAGTTCTATCCTGGATTAACGTCTTGAAGATCATCTTGGGATTGGTCAAGAGAGAATCCTTATGATGCCACCTCCATTCCAAGCTCCAAAAAATGGGCTTCGTATTCTGAAAGTCTGATAGATGAGGCCATCGCTTCCTTATTTTGAGTAAATTGGATTTGTTAAAGCCCTGTATTTACACAAATCATGTGATCACTATTCAACGGCTATATTAGAAATATTAACAATTCATAATGGTATTTTGAAATACAATAACATAAAACCAAGTAAGTTCATATTTTATATAACCAGTTTCCATATGGGGAAATTTAATTAGATCAAGAGGAATATCCATTGATAAATATTTTGGTCGTTACAAACTCGTATTGTATAACATCAAATGGTGTCCCATGGATGGAAATTAATCATATAAATAACATCTTTCCATCAACCATCATGTAACTTTTAAATTATAAATAATAATCTATGAGAAAACCCCACTATGTACCTTTCCTAACAACTCTGGTGTTCTATAACACTATACATAATATTAAACCAGTCATTCCATCACCTACATTGACCATTATGGTATCCTCAGGCTCTCATCCCATTTTCTCACTATTCAAAGCACCATTAATATAGCCCTAGGTCTCCAACCCATTTCACATCATAAATATCTTCCAAATAACAATACTAGTATATTACATCAATTATTTTATATCTTAGTAAACACTAACATAATCAATGTTTTTTCCCATATCTATACAATGGATCTAAGGATACATATTCGAGACATTTATTTTTCCTGTGATAAGGATTGATATCATTAAGCCCAAAAATTTTTATATTTAGAAAATAATTTTTTTAAAATTTATCTGGAATTAATCAATATATTTGGTATAGTTTTTATCACAATAAAATATATAATAATAAGTTACATTATCCATAATAAGTGTAACATCATTCTATCATTAAATTTCTATTTAATAAATTCCAATGAGATAAATAGTTATTTTTATCATGCTACATTCATTTAATTTATATAAAAAATTTAAATTATCAATAGATTTCACCATGATACACAAAAACAACAAAAATGTCCAATTAGATAGTTCAATATCTTTTAAATATCAAGGTGCAACATAAAACACATTCGATCACAAGTATGCCATTTCACTTAATTATCGCAAAAAGAAATATTAATTATTTTTAAAATGGGATTATATCCATTTTCAGTTTCTAATATCCATAATTATAAAATAATTATCACTATATTTTATAAATCATTTTAACAATAAAAAGTGGTAACATTTTTATAATATCAAATAATACATACATTGATTCCTGTGATTATCTATTTCTTAATCTTTGACCATTTCTAAATTAATCATATCTAGTCTTTAACATGCACTTATTTGTTTCTATTTCCCCTAAAAATATTACAGATTAGAAAATTATATTAAATAAATCATGTTATAAATCATTGAATTCCATTATTAAAATAATTTACATCAATATTAGATATATATTTGAATGTGTGAGTATTTTATTCTAAGATAATCATAATTATCTATAATATAAAATATGTCTTCTAATGAAGTAATTTGAATAATAATAACAATAGGTTAACCATAATATATATGTAATAAACATTTTTTTCAATTAATTAAATAATTAGATTACATTATAACTATACTACTATATAAATTATTTCATTTGTAAAAATTATTTTATTCATATATGTGAAATAATAAGAATAATCACTTCTTGTGACTCAATTTTCCTCTACTAGATATGTTAAAATATATAAAATAACCTAAATCTATTATGTTTGATAAATCATATTATATTTAAATATATTATTTCCCAAAATATGAAATATGAAGAAGTTTATACTAAAATATATAATTATTTTTATAGAAAAAAAATTATTCAAAAACATAAAATAAGAACTCTTATTCATATTTTACAGAATTTTTTATTATAAAATTATAAATTCTTATATTTAAGAATTGTGTTGGGGTTTTCTAAATTTTCCATGATAATAATTCCCAATATTATATAACTATAATATTATCTTTTTATGTTTAATCTGACCAATTTAGTTAATGGAAATATAATAATGACTAGATCAAACTTTCATATTAAAATAAAAATATTTTATAGATATCTTACCTTGAGTATATAATGTTTACACACTTCACCCAAAAATAGATAGATCATAAGATATACCTAGGTCTAGAACTCAAAGGAGAGCTTCGAATGATTTTATAAAGACATGAAAATATTCAAAGGTGAGGTTTGGGTCACCCAAAATCAAAATAAACAAAGAAGGAACCAAATGTCGGAAGTCCCTTATTTTCATATATATATATATATTTATATATGTTCCATGTAAATATTTAATTGACAATAAACTCATATAAAAACTATTTATATTTTAATTATTACAATACTATATTTTAAGACTCTTGAAATTAAAAAGGGTTAAGGATTATGTTTAAAACAGTTACTTGAATAATAATAATCAATTTATATATTAATATTTATTGATTTATAATTAAAAAATATTACATGATGATTGTAGGGGGAAATGATAATTTTTTAGAAAATATATCTAACATTATATGAGGAAGATGAGCCGTTTATGGAAAATAGGGGTTTAATTTTAATTGGTTATCCTCTATTTTGTTAAATTTATGAAACATGATCTAAGATTTTGCAGGATTTAGAATTCATATATGAAACTTATGTCAGGATATATTGACCCTCATATAGAATTTAGAAATTGGTTGTTTCACTCAATCAACTATAATGATTCATAGAGTATCCTTATATAAAAAAGTATTCTAGTGGACAACACTTATGTAAGTAGAGTCATACCTATACATGGTGAGTGATTTACTTTGCATTTATTTAGTAAAATTGGGATTTACCAGATACAAATGATGAAATCTAAGGGTTTACCTTAAGTGTTTTTTTAAAAACATTTCATTCCATAACACAATGATTCATTAATGGAGTTTCCTTTTTGAACAATGGATAAAATTTTGATTGTCCTTATGTAATATACTATAAATACATATTATCTTTACACACCTTTATTGAAAAATGAGATTGTAACGCCCTGACCCAAGAAGCTCTGAGACAATGCATTATTTTATTTTATTTTCATTATCACAATAAATAATATACCGATTTACCAATCATTTTATAAGACTTGGAAGATTATATTACATTATTCATACCCATAATACTTTGGGAAAAGATTATAAAACATCACACAAAATTAAATAAACTCCATCCTTGAAAGCTTATTTAAATATATATTCTTTGTACACTAGGGAAAAGAAAACAAAGTAAGGGGTGAGGTAAAATTCATGTTAAGTGTATGTAATATAGTATACATATAAATAATAATTCATGGTTAATAAATAAAAGTACACACTAATTAAAATATAATTTGCAGTATAATATGGCATGAATAAATGTTGATTAATTACATCCATAATAAAACAAAACAATTAATATTCTACTAGTAGAATAATCATATGGACTATAATTAACTAGTTTCATAATGAGGGATTTTGTAATTATAGACACCAAAAAGATACCCTCAAGGCCTCATCCAAGACACTATACAGAATGGATAGAAACCCATTATAATTTGTCTCGTTATACCTACTGATGAATAGAGGGATATAGTAGGATAACCCATCACATACTAAGTTTAACACATTCATCATATGTCGAATAAAATAAATTATTAAATAAAATCGTCCCATGCTATGTTGAACTATCATAAATGAAATAAATCTCATAACATCATTGGGAAATTCTTGAATAAAATAATCTATATACATTACAAAGTGTCCCATACTATATTAAGACATTTAAATCATAATCCCATTTAATATAAAATGAAACCTATAATATCATGAAAATAATATACATTATGATATAATATATCAAAGGGAATTATACACAAAATCCACAAGGAAATAGTGGTTAACAATACATATATCTCATATAAGTAAAAGTGGGATGAGAAAAAACTGTTTTTACTTTAGAAAGAATAGTTTTTTTAGAAAATAATTTCTATCACTCATAAAATAATATTTTAAACATGTATATCAAATAAAATAAAATAAAAGTAAAATAAAATTATATTTTTAAAATAAAAGTTTTCCAAATGAAGTGAAAACATGTAAAAATTGCATTTATGAAACCATAGATGTGATCCACATTAGTGCGATTTAAGGGAAAAATTCTAAAGCGTCTTTACAATAGTTAAGGGAATAATATTTTAATAAAACAAAAATTAAAAAAATATATTTATTCATGATAAATTGTAGGTTTTTAGAGAAATAAAAAAAATTTAAAATAGATTATGGAGTACAGTTGAAGACCGGTAATAATTCAAAAGTTACCTTCATTCGATCATGATTATCGAGAGAAATTTAACAAGGAACCTTATAAATGAAGTAATTACCCATCATGAATGATGATTTAACATAAGTAAATAAATTTTTAATGTTAAAATTAAATTTTGGGAAATCAATTAATAATAATTAACAATTACATCAGTTTTAGGATCCATGAAGCATAACCTAATGGTAGAATGGTGGTTCAGTGAGAATCCCTTACCACATCGCTAGCAGTTGAACCATTTTCCCCATAAAATTAATGATATTTCAATAAGATGTTTAATTCTATTAATTTAATGATATTAATGTTATGATACATTAATTGGTGGTATAAATACACCACACACAATAAGTAGTGGTAAATAAGGCATATCTCATTGAATGAAAGTGAGTTGAGAAAACCCTTACCTTATGTTTGAATGCATTCTGCACATGACCTTAATGTCCAGAAAAATAACATTAAATACATTAATTAATTAATTTTGAACCCTTTATATATCTATATTATTTATCATAGTTTTATTAGTTTAATTTATGTCATTATTGATGAGTTATTGATTTTAGTTTCATCGTTCAAGAGCGTTCGTTTTTTCAATTTTCATTATCAGTTCAATTGTTTATAAGTAATGGAGTACATGTAAAATGGGTATATTTCTACAGAACATGAATTTTATGTAATTAATGAAAATTAAAAAGTGTATGTGGTTTTATATATTTTACTCCTCATATATAAGGATCAATCATTAGATAACCCATTAATAATTTCCATTTAGATTAATTTATTTGATTTTAGATCACAATAAACTTGTTTTCTTTTATCATTTAGTTTTAAGTAAATATAAAACATTAAGATCATAAAAAGGGTTCAAATATAAATTTTATAATCATTGTTATAAATTAAAATATTTTAATGAAGAGCCTTTAATATGTTGATGGAAAAAAACATCCTTGAAGGAGATAAAAAACACCACATGGATGATGTTTCCATTTTTATAATAAATTAGAGGGGAGGGTATTTTGTAAGAGTATTTAGTATAAATTTTTAAATTCCCAAATTTTTGTATGATGTGAGTTGAAAGGGTTGGGAGGGTTGGTATTTATAGTTGACGATTGTGGTGTTTTTTTGAATATTTTATATATTTGTTTATTATTTTGTATTAAGACAATTAATATTTTGATAATTATCAAAAAAATATTAAAACATAGATGTTATTTTTGAGATTATGGTGCTAATATCAATCCTAACTCAAGTAATATTTTATTTAACTTACAATGTATTTATATCGTAAATTACCTTATTGTTCATGAAAAATTCAAGTATTTTAGAAATAACCCAATAATTAACCCTAACTATTCTTCAACATTTATAATTTATATACGAACTCCGTTTTAGAAAAATAATTTTATAAATATGGGAAATTTATTTTTTTAATTTATACCATCATTTACACAAAAAAATATAGATTTTAAATTTCTAACTGATTTTAAAACACTATAAAAAATTAAGTAAGGTCTCATAAAATTATCCTTAAAATAGAAGAAAACAATTGTTAATTTAGGAATAAATTTATGCAAAATAAATATTATTTTGAGTGAGTTTATTAATTATGAAATTGAAATTAAATATTTATAACTTGAAAAAATGACAACACATAATTAATAAATTCTAAAATGGTCATTTGCTTATACTATGATATAATTAGATCATATAATCATTAATAATATTTAATCATTTTATTTAAACATTTATATGTGACTTTGCTTTTCATTTGGCAGATTTACTATTTACAAGGGCCAAATTACATTTCATAAGGGTAATAAAACTATTCCAAAGTGTCAAGTTACTATTCCCCAAAAAATTAAGTTGATCCTATCAGACTTTAAATATCATACATATATAAACTGTGTATGTCTATTTTTCAATATTAAATTCATATAAGTAGAAAAATTAATTTTAATTCTAATACCACATGTGTGGCGAGAAGGTGAGTAAAAAGAACAATCATAAGTTGAATAAGTAATTATATCTTATTTAAATATAAAAATGATTTCAAAAATAAAAATTGGAATAAAATATGTATAATTGATCAATTTAAAGTATAATAATTATATAATCGAACAAAACTATTGTTATCTAAAATACCATATTTTTTACTATTCATGAAAACTGTAAAATTCTCAAAAAAATACTATATTTCAACTTATATAAATATTGAAAAAAATATTATTATTTTACCAAAAATTTTATATTTTATTATTATTATGTTTTATGTATGTGAAAAAATTATAAATACTAATTATTAATAGTTATTACTATTAATATTACTATTTTTTACGGCTATGTTATATCTATCTTATTAAAAAATTATAATAAGACAGTTTTGTTTCGCAGAGACTCAGTATTTTGTGAATTACATTATATATTAAATTTATTTTTAATTATTTTAGGGGTTATATTCTCCCCTACTTCAAAAAATTTATTCCTCAAAAATTAAAATAGAACTTCAAAATTTAAACAATCATACATGAAAATTAAATTGTTGTAAACCCACATTGGTTATAGGATTAAAAAAATATCCTCTTGAAATTTGGTTAATTGAAAGGAGGTGGTCATCAAAAAATTATTCTTTTGAACGGGATGAATTTTTTTAGATGTGAAAAACTGGTCATAAGAGAAAAATTAGAAAATGAAGTTCTAATTGAAAGAGATGGGGAACACGTTTAGATGAATATTGATTACCACAAAACCATAAACTAAAATTATGAAAAATTTTGTTGATATCATTAAAAAATATGACTATAAGAATAAATGTATGTTTAAAACTATTTTTTCTAGAGTTTAGGAATTATTCCACTCTATAAGAGTAAAAATATACATTTTTATTTCATAAACACAATCTTATCCTTTTATTGCGCCTTGAAATATTTTTATTTCATCTCTTAGTATAGGTTGCGTCTTGTGGTGAAGTAATACATTAACCCATAAAACCTTATACAATGATCACCTTAAACCACCTCATAAATGGTTAATCCTTCCAAAATATCTTGATCCAATAAATTAGAATCATTCTGATTATATTTAGAAAATTTTAGTTTTCTTTAACCATGTCAATTATCTCTCTTTTTAGCATAATTTTATCAACACCAGAAACATTTTTCAGGTTTCTAATTCCCTTAATCATGTGTTTCGTGATGTTTAACATGCTATTGAGTCATTTTTCTTATTAACATTCAACATAAAAACTCAAATCCTTAATGATATAGTACTGAAGTACAATCCCTATATATTCCATAATTCTTATAACTAGTACATCATGAATAAAATACTCAATTGACATAAATCCTTAATCAAAACATACTCCCATTAATAATTTATCTTCATCCGATATAGAAGCATAATTTTGACCATGATCCATTATCTTATGTCGTGGTAAATTCCTTTGATGCATGGGATATTGATTTCGGTACTGTCCCATCACTTTATAGTTTTATCATTATATATTAAAATAATTTTTCTTATCCTTTCAATAAGGATAATGGTGTCCTTTTTCTTTACACATCACGAAAACTCCTTTTCCTCTTAAGTGTATACCAATGTGTTTCCTTCCATAGTTACCACATGTGGAAAAATATTTCATTCCTTCAACACTTTATCCTTATTTCCCCCATTTCCTGTCCTTATCATTCTACCTTCCTAATATATAATACATAAAAAACATTTATAAAAATTTTTAGAACACGATACTATCTCCACACATGATGATAAATTTTCAGAGACTAGATCCCAATGAAATATTGGCTAAAACCCATTAAACAAATGATCATTCTTACTCTTTTTATTTTTTTCAATGATGAAGATCACATTCCTTCACGTAGGAACCATTTTTAAAAAATGTAAAACACTATATTAGATTATAACATTAAGAAACAAAATAAATAATCCTAATACAGGTGAAATAATTGACATAAATTAAAAAATTGTGTTTAGTTAATGTCATAATCACAAATATTGTTTATTTGGGGAAATCATTACTTTTATACCCTTTATAATGTTTTGTAAATAAAACAGGAATCATCATAAGAATATCCATAGAGAGGGTCAAACTAGGTGTATAGTAATGCCCGTTTTCATGTAATAGGATACCCCAAGTCATGCCTAGGAAACCATCACAGAGTAGTTTCCCCTGGGTATATATGTTCCAGAACTACATCCACATGCAGTTTCCATATAGCGATGTATTTCTAGGATTACAAACATAATATAGACATTACAAAAATTCTAGGATGTTATTCTATATTTATCCTCAAATTATTACTTAGGATTATGTTTTATAATATAAATTTCTTAAATATAGTTTCCATGTTTTCTGCTAATCTTCTTATGATACCAAATATAATACCAAGAACCGAAAAGGCTAGAGCTGGTGCATTATTTTATTACACTATCATTATTACATGGAACCAAATCATCAATGATCAATTAGTTTAGCAGTTTTGGATGACCAAATTACATTCTTAATACTATTATTACGTTGATAAACTAAAATAAAACATTCTACATAATGAAATAAACTATATCCCTAAAATATTTTTAAAAGTTTCCTTATTTTTAGCTTGGGGAAAGGAAACATATGAAATGGGTGAGGTCAGATTCTCAATAAGGGTAAGTAATATAGTAGAAACATAAATAATAAGGCATAGTGAATAACTAAAAGTGCACATTCCATTGAATTATAATCTTAATCATAATATGGCTGGAATAATATATGATTTAATAATTCCATAACAAAAGATAACAATGGATATTCTACTAATAAAATGATCACATTAACTATAAATTACTAGTTTGATAGTGAGGTAACACATAATTCTAGACATCATAAACATTCATTAAAGTCCTAATCTAGGACACCCTAAAATATGGACCAAAACCCATTCTAATTTCTCTCCTGAGACCTACTGAGGCATCGATGGGCCATAATGGGCCCCACCCATCACTTTCTATATCCAATATATTCCTCAAATGTAGAATATAAAAAACACTTAAATAAAATTATCTCAAAACTCATTAAACTATCATATATGAATGTACTCGATCAAAATAATAGATAAATTCTAAACAAAAAAATCGTTAAACATTCCAATGTGTCCCATACCACTTTGAATAAATTAAATCATAACAAATTTTAACATTAAGCGAAAAATATAATATCATTAGAATAAAATATTTCATATTATAATATAAAAAATGAAAATAATATGCACCACACACAATGAAATATTGGTGAACATGGAATATATCTCTAGAATGTAAAAGTGATATGGAAAAACTATTTTTTACTTTGGAAAGAACAGTTCTTTTGGGGAATATATTTTATTTTTCATAAAATAAAATTAAGACATGTATATATCATAAAATAATATTTGAGACAAATTAAATTATAATTTATTCAAAATGATTTAAAAATAATCTGAAAACAATTAGAAACACGTTTTTTGAAACTTTAGAAATGAGTCTCTTTAGTGTGGTTTAAGTGAAAAATACTAAATGGTATTTTAAAAAAAGGTAACAATTATTGTATAAAAAATGAAAAAAAAGAAATTTTTTTCATTATAATTTTTTTTGAAAAATAATGGTTTCATAAAACAAATTGTGGAGTAAACTTTATAACTAGTAAGAAATCAAAATGCTCCCTTTAATCAGGCTTGGATATTAGGAGGACTTGAGAACAAAACCTTATAAAACATGTAATTCCACAACAAGAAATATTTTTTAAGATAGGTACATAAATTTGGAATATAAATTTGAAATTTTGTAAAATAACATAATAAGAATTAATAATTACATTTGGTAAATGGGTAAAATGAAAAACCCATCTGTAAAATGGAGGTTCAAGGAAAATCCCTTACCTCTTTGCTAACAGTCGAACCATATGACCCATAAAATTAATAATCATAAAATAAGATGTTTAATACCTTGAAAATAATTATATTAATTATATGATACATTAATTTGTATTATACATACACCATAAATATTTAATAGTAGTGAATAAGGCATATCACACAGAATGAAAGTGAGTTGAGCAAAAGCCTTACCTTATGTCTGAATGTGTTCTGCACTTGACCTTAATGTATTGGATGATACAATTAAATGAATGAATGAATTAATAGATTTTTATATATTTATTTTTTTCATTATAGTTTATTAAATTCATTTATGGTTTTATTTATTAGTTATGGAGTTTAATTACATCATTCAAGAGTGTTCGCCTTCGCGGTTTTACTGATTGGTTCATTTGTTTATAAGTAATAGAGTTCATGTAAAATGGGTATAATTTTCCAGAATTGAAATTATGTCTTACTAATGAAAATAAATAATTTTAATGGTTTTATATATTGTTTTTTTCTTGGATATATTTATGAATAATTATATATCCTGTTAATGAAAATCATTTTGCCTAATTTATGCGATTTTATATCACAACGAACTTGTTTTATTTTCTCATTTAGTATTATTTAAAAATGACTCATAAAGAACATAAAAAAGATTTTTTATATAACTTTTAAAATATATTTCAACCATTAAAATGGTTTTATGAATTTACTTAAAGACGGTTAAGGAAAATGAAAACTTGTCATTGTTAAAGGCCAAAAAACAACTCCTCAATAAAAATGATTCAATTTTATTATAAAGGGGGGGAAAGGATTGATTATTTATTATTACATTAGAATAATAAAAATAAACTATTTATAATTTAATGAGGATTTAAATGCTTTTTTATGAGGGGATTTGAAGTGATAATAATAAAATAAATGGACGTCAAAAGAAATTAAAAGGGGAACAAAGAGGATTTTTTCCTCTGGAATTCTCTTCCTAGGGAAGCTAATTAAGGGGGTTGGTATTGGTATATTGATGGGGAAAAGGTCTCCTAGAAATAGTGGAGGGTCATGGGAAGATTATTGAGAATAAATTTAACAATTCTAAAATCTTGTAATGTTTTACGAGAAAGGGTGGTGACGGGTCATATTTATAATGGAGGAGAGGGGTGTTTTTTTAATATTTTGTACATTTGTTTATTATTTTGGCTCAATAATTTGAATTTTTTATAATTATCATAACAAATATTTATATAATTATATCAATGTTGATATTATGGTTCTTACATCAATAATAAATCGAGTAATATTGTATTTAACATATGATGTATTTAAACTGTAAATTAACACATTTACTATTCATCAAATATTCTAGTTTTTTAGAAGAGAACAAAAAACAACCGTATCTATTTTTCAACATGTATAATTCAAAAATAGACTTCATTTTAGGTTAATAATTTTTTAAATATTGTAAATTTAATTTTTATTTAAAACCATCATTTTCTCAATAAATATAAATTTTAATTTTATAACTAATTTGATAACACTCAGAAAAACTAACTAAGGGATCGTAAAATTATCCTTAAATTAAAAGAAAACAAAATAATAATTTAGTGATTCATTTAATGAAAATAAACTTTATTATAAATAATTTTATTGATTATAAAATAGTAATTAAATATTTATGACTTACAAGAATACCAACACTTAATTAATAATTTTAAAATTTTTATTTACTTATATTAGAAATAAATTAGATCATATATTTTTTTATAATATGAATAAATTTTATTTATTGTTTCATCGGTGTGCTTACTATCCATATGGCCAATTTACTATTTATAAGGGTCACATTATTGTTCATAAGTGTTATATTACAAATCTAAAGGGTAAAGTTACTATTCACCAAAAAAATGTTGATCTTATGAGACTCTAAATATCTTACCAATAAAAATATTGTGTGTCTATTTTTTGAAATTAAATTCTTAGAAGTGGTGAAATTATTTTTATTTCTAATTCCGCTAGTTTGACGAGAAGGTGGGAAAAAGAACTTAAAATGTTCAATAAGTATTATATATATATAATTCCAATATAAAAATGATTACAATGGTCTAAATTGGATTAATATAAGTATAGTAGATAAAATTAAAGTATATTATTTATTTCAAATGAAAATACCATTTTTACCTAAAATGCATTATTTTCTTCTATTTTTTAAAAAATGAAACTTCGCAAATAAGTTCTAAAAATTGACCATATGTTAATTTTGAAAAAATGATTTTTATTTTTACAAAAAAAAAAATATTTCATTTTGAATATGTCTTATTTATGTGAGACCATTATAAATAACATTTAATATTTGTTATAGCTTTTACTTTTTTTAACAACTAGGTTATACCTATATTATTTAAATAATTATAATAACGAAGTTTTTTTATGGAAACTTAGTATAGCATGCATCTAATTCTATATGAAATTTATTTTTAAATAATTGGGGTGTTATAGTGATACTATTAAGTAGAGTTATGTTCATGAAAAAGGGTAAAAATAAATTTAAAAAAATATTCCCACATATAACACTTATAAGGCATTGTAATTAATTCCATGAATTTTAAAAACATTTTAAAATCACCTATTAAAATATGAAAAACATTTATGTACTAACAGACACTGTAGAATGAAAAAAGAAGCATAAAAAATATTCTAGACAATCTCAAAAGACATTTGATTTCAGAAGGTAAGGTAATGAGCTTATTTTTACCATATATTTTATACACATTATAGAGGATGAAAATTTTTATTTTTATGAATTTTCTTTCACGATAACTCATGTTTTACAAGGTCCCAAAAGATTTTAATATTTCCTTTAACATTTCTGGAATGACGTTTTATTAAAATAATTGGGGATTGAAGTTGATTTTTAATTAAGTATTTTTTTTATTTTGGGTTAATGTTAATTAAATAGAAAATTCACAACACTGATGTATTTTTATGATATATAACTCTTTAAATAATCTGATTTATTTGATAGCTTATGTAACACACAACAACGAGTTTAACTAAATAGCTATGTATTATTAAGATATTATTATAACAATTATCACATATTCATTGTGTTAATAAGTATTTGTATGACTAATAAAATTATTAAAAATGCATGATTATATATTTATAATAGTATTTTATTGATTATTAGATGATTATAAATGAAAAAATAATATTTTTTAATAGTTTTTATGTGTGTAATGTATTTTTCAATTAATAAATTTAATTGATCTTTATTATTGTATGATTTTAATAAAATGAATATTTTATTGAATTGAGAAAAAGTTTTAAACAAGAAACAAAAATTTTTCTACGCATAAGATAAGGATATATCAAGTTTTATGTTTAAAATGTATTTTTCAAAAAAGTATTTTTTATAAAACTTTTCACTCATACATTGAAATTTATGTCTTTAATTTATAGGTTTTAAATTGTTTATTATTAATTAGTTATTTAAAATCATGAGGTCAAAATTCTTTAAAAAGGCCCCATTTATTTTTTGATAACATGAATAATAATTGTGTTAATTTGGTCACATTATTAAAGGGTAAATCTGGTTACTTTGCATTTAAAATAAGTGATAGGGAAATAATTATTCATAAAACTTATCATTAGATTAATGAAACATCACCCTTAAAAACATGGGCTCTAAAGTGTGGTTTTTAATGGATACGGGTTAATGAAAATGAATTATATATTATTTAACTCATGTGAAATACATAAAATGTCGATCACTTTGTTTTCAATATCATTTATGTGTCCATATTTTTAAAAATTATGTTATAAGTTAATATAGATGTTTATTTGGATCATAATAAAATTATTTTATAATATATGTTTATTTATTATTTTTAGAAATTATATAATGAGATTAGTAGCCTAATAAACTCTAATGCTCTATATCTCCATTTTATAAAAATAATATAATCATTGATTTAAAAAAAAATAAAAAGTGATATAATTTTAATGATTTCATGTTACTCATGAATTTGGAAGATATAAAGGACATATTATGTATGTTTTAAAGTATTACATTATAATTTCCCTTTTCTCTTGACGTGTTTAATGTTAAATTAAATGAATAGTGTCAAAATTGACAATAATGAAATTTTATAAGAACAATATTTTATTTAATTATTTAAAAATGATAAAAATATTTAAATAATACATTGTGGTATCTAATATGGACGAAAAAGTTATGAATATACAGTTTATGGTTCAATTATCATCTTACAAGTAAGATATACAACCCTTTTACATTGATAATGGTGTCACAATATTTGAAATAAAAAATGGATAAGAAGGTTTAGTCCAAATGATATGTTTTAAAGTTACACCAAAACATCTCCAAACTATATATATTTAACGAAATTCTAACCAATCCTACAGTAGATTTCAAAACATGTCCATTTTATTTAATTTTAATAGAGAATTAATTTATTAAAATTAAATATTTTATGAAATATGAAATTTTCCTTTCACATAAATTATAAAAGGGAACACCGTCACTCAATTCATCACACCACTTTTAGCCTAATATCTGAACCAAAATCTTCCAATTTCACATATAAACATCCCTATACAGATTCTAGTGGTTATAGTATTCGTGAATGACCATCAATAAAACCCTTCATAGGATATCTGAAGGACTCATTTCAAAGTTGAGGAGGTTAGGGTGCTTTCAAAGTCTAATAAAGTTGAGGTAAGGGTTTAGTTCACAATCCCATAAATATTTGGGTTTTTTTATGTTTAAATATTCAATATGGAATATTTATATATTGTATCCATGATTTATAAAAATTTTCTCAATTTTTTTTATCATTCTCCTATGATTTTTAATTCAAATTTACATATGTTTTACTTTTTGGAAAACATTTTCAAATATATCATATTTTTTATTTCATAAACAAGGTTATTTGTGGTTTTATAGAAAAATATAATAAGGAATGTTTTTTAACTTATATGACATGAATTTATTTTTCTATATTTATGACTAAATTTTTTTTCATTTAATATTCCTTTATAATTTTACATGTTTCTTTTAAAATAAATTAATTATTATAAAATTCTATAGCTTTTTAGAAAGAAATTTCTTTTAAATGGAAATATGATTTTCCTAAAAAATTATTCCAAGTGATCTTTTTAAAATAATTTTCAATTTAAGATGAAATAATTTTATGTTATATAAGGTATGTGATCCTAGAATGCAACTATTATTATTTATCAAGATAGTTTATATTATTGATGAAATCTAAAATATTTATGGAAACCATTTATTCTTTTAGGGGTTACATTATGATGAAATGTTTATGAAAGAGATTTATATACATTATTTTTAGTATGATGGATTATTAATGATATTTTGGAAGAAATATATATTATTTTAATTCAGTTATTCATGGTACCTATATCTCCCACCTATTCTTTGATTAAAGGTTGATATCTACTGATATTAAAAACAATAGAATGGGGAGTGAACTAAGATCAATAAGGGAATCTATCCAATGTGATATTGATTGGAGTAGACCTTGAAAATTGTGATGTTTTGGGAATTGAAGCCATTAATATATGATAACTTTAAAAATAATCCTAAAATATGGTAGAAATGATTTTCCACACTTATGTGTATAACAGATTCCATTCTTTATTCCTATATTATGATCTCATGGTCCCCGATATTTGATTAATTTATGATTCATGTATTTTCATCTTCTATAATTTATGTAAGGACTTAATATTATGATCTTCAATATATAAGGAATTATTTTAAATTGTTAATACCACATTCTTAAAACATTATTCTCTTGTTATTCTTATGTAATCATTGATATGTACCTTTTTTACCCTTACTAGGTAATTGATATCACACATTTATTTTTTTCCTTTCCCTTGGATATGAATAAATGAATTATTTAGGATATCACTTAGAAGGGTTCTAGTTATAAAAAATTATGTAGGATATTATCTATATATTTTATGAACTGGTTATTTAGGTATCCAACATTCCAAACATACTATACCTAACTGATTTTTGAATGTATCAATATGTTATTAAATGAATATTAATTCATTGTGATATAATATAAATCTATAAAAAATATAGGTTGATATAGTTGGTATGAGAGAATGTTTTAGTATAGAATTTGAAATCTAGGATGAAAAAACATTGAAATGGCCCCTATGGATAAGTCTATGAATAGTGTTAAATCATAAAGTCTTGGAAATGATAATAATGAACTAGATTAATCATATGGTTTAACATAATACATTTCTTTGATTTATAAAATCTATAGATTATTTTTAATGATTATATGATTAATCATTATGATTATTTTTTCACAAATTATGGGTTTAAGTATTATTCAATGGATGAAACCTAAATAAATCATTTTAATGCTCAATGTGATTGAAAATTAAATTTTTTCTATCCTATGAAACTAATTGTTATGGGTGTTGGAATGAAGAATATTGTTTCTATGCTCACACAAAATTATCAAGATATAAATATAATTGCGATTACAAATGAAAAAATATGGAACGATGATTTTTTATTTATTTAAGAGGAAAATACCTCCTTATTTTAGTCGGTCTATTATTCCAATAGATTTTGGGTAATCAATTGATACAACTAATAAAGAACTTTTATATTATCAAGTGTTAAAACATGAGAATGATATATTGAATTTTTATATTTTGGATGTAAAATTATATTAGTAGTTTAGACTTATCAACAATGTGTCGAAATTAGAAGAAATTAAATCTATGGAGTGGGATGAATTTAATATATTATTTTTTACCAAGAACATTCATTATATTATAAATATGAAAATGGATAAATAATTCCTCTATCTACATTCAAGGGATGATGGATTTTTCTCAAATTTTTGAGTTAAATTTGTCAATACATAAATTATAAGCTTCTAGTATTATCATCCAACTTAAACGTATGTTTTAATTATTCGTAAGTGGCTTAATACCATGTTTCTAATGGGAGTTATGTATAATTTACTTCAGTATCTACGAAGAAATCACTCATTGTGTTATTAAGGTGGATTTGGAGATTGGAGTTACCCATCAATCTAATGGTTTTAAAAATAAAAATAAAAATGGAAGTGAAAGTAAATAATAATAATTAAAATGAGCAGAATTTGATCATTTCTTTATATACCAAATATTGAAGGAAAAATAGGTCATATAATCATATAGAAAATGTTAAACATTTAAAGTGTTAAAAATAAGTTCATTGGGAAATTGAATGTCAAACTAATGGTTTTATGTTACTAAATAATATAAATAAACAGATTGCTCCAAAAAATTTATCACCAAAACTCCAATGTTTTATTGACAAGGAGTATGGGAATTTCCTTAATCATAACCAATATTTTAATGTTAATGATTATGATTAATGTGAATAACATATTAATTTGAGAGAAAAAGGTAAATCTTGTGTGATCATTATTTTTGACGAGGTGTATAATAATGTTGTGGTGAATACTATAAATACCGTTTACAATAAAACTTTTAATGTCTTTTTTGATTATATATCTACCCAATAAATTATATCTAAACACATTTCCATTATTGTTATACTAAAACATAAAGAATAATATGATTATTTAGTTTTGAAAAAACAAAATGGTATGATGATCACATCCAAATTTTGTTATTCTTATCTATTTAATGTTTTCTAGAATATGATTTTGATAAATATTATCATTCATTATCTTGTTAAAATTGATGATTTTTGATACACTAATTGTCATATATTTCTAAATACCAAATTAATTTCCATGTAAAGGATGCTACGTTTTATACTCTAAATCAACCATTGATCACCATTTAGTGTGATGAAAAAAATGAACCTCTAATATATATTACATCAATCATATTAGACATGATTTCAATATAAAAGGGAAATTTTTCTCAAATATTTTAATAGAAACTCAATAAATTTTATGTATATTTTGTGGCATTCTATTGATGTCTTCCTAAAAGAGATCCCCAGTCCTCCACTAAATTGTGAATTTGATTTTCCAATAGAACTCATAACAACTTCTATACCAATTTCTAAGACACTATATATAATGACTTCTTTTGAGTTTTATTAAATTTATATGTATCTTATGCACACGATTGACAAGGGATATATTCATTCAATTGTGTCATGATAGGGTGATATTATTCTCTTTATTGAGAAGAAATTTGGATCAATGTTACACTACATTTATTTTTTAGGACATAACATGATTGCTTTCAATAACATGTATCATATACCATGTATTGGTAATTTCATTGAAAACCTACATATACCTCAATAAATTTCAATTATTGATCCTAATTCTGGATATCACTAATTTATAGTCAATATGGAGGATATACCCAAGATAGTATTCCATACAAGGTATAGAAATTATTAATTTATTGTGATTCTATTTAGTCTGAAAAATTCCCCTTATATCTTCATGGACATAATAAATTGAATTTTTATAGATTACATTTATAATTTTTCTTATGTCTTTATAGATTTCACTGTTACATAGTTAAAGATAAAGATGATTATGATGACAATTTGACAACATTTATGGTGACCCTAAGGAAGGGTAGGCATTGTTAAAAAATTATCAATGTGTGAATTTTTTCTTTCGAAAGTATCATCTATGGGACATATAATCTCAATTGAGGGTATATCAGTAGAAACTTTAAGAAGTTATTGAACATTAGACCAGTCTATCCATTTTGATGGAGATATGTAGTTTTCTTTTTTCAGCAGAATATTATCAATTCTTTTGGGATATTGTTTCACAACTATCAAATCCACTGAGTATGTTAACCTAGATGGGGGGAATGTTGTTTTGGAAAGATGATTGTGATTAATGTTTTATAACGCTAAAGAGAAGTATATTCAATGCACCAACACATAAATTGTCTTATAGTGGATAAGGGGTTTTAATCAATAGTGATAACTCAAATAAGGAATCGCATTGATCCATCACCCAAAACTATATGGTTACAAAATTGTCATCTACACTGTTGGAGGACCGTGTAAAAAATTTACCAACTCTTGGATTATATTTATCCATGTTATATTTTGAATTAAAAATATTTAGGGATAATTATTGTACTGAAAAGTGTTATATAAATATTCATTATAATATCCTAATGTATATTTTCACACATAAATATCGGAATATGCACTGGAGAAGATCGTTGGACATGATTAATGATTATGACTACTCAATACGTTTCCAAACTTATAAAGGAAACGGTATGAATTATTTATTGAGTCCAATGTATCTTTATTTATTATATATATTGAGGATTAAAAAAGATATAATATTTTTGGACTTATAGAGTATGGATATTTAACCCTAGATGAAAGGGGAGAAATATTATCATTGTCAAATGAGTGTTCAATCAATAATCAATCTGATGATTATAGAGGCATAAAAGGAATATGTATAGTTTTAAAGTATGGTGAGAAATATTTTTGGGTAAAAAATAGATTTTGATATATTGATAACACTTATATTCCACGCATGTGTCCCTTCATTACCAAATTTGAAGAGGGAGATGATTGAAAAAGGACATAGTTCTTCATTTTCTATTCATCTATGAGGTATGAATATGTATAGAGATTTGAAAAATAACTTTTTGTAGGATATTATGAAAATAGATATTACCAAGTATGTTTCAGGGTGATTAGTATGATATAAGGTTACGTCTAGGAGGCCAATTCCTAAGGGTATGTTACAACTGTTAATCATGCAAGAATGGAAATGACAAAACAACACCAAAGATTTTTTCATCAGACTCCTAAAAGCATTTAAATAGAATAATGTTATTTGGGTTATAATATATCTCCATATGATGTAAATAAAATTAATTTACAATAGAGATGATTTCTATCTTTATTAATTTAATCAGATATACATTAAGGAACTTTTAAAATCACATTGTGCACAACTATCAATTATATGAAATTAAGATCTGAGGTTTGCCTTTATGTTTCAGAAAACACATTAGTTGGATCGATATATAATGTTATATATTAGTGATGAATCTCATAATCATATATAAGTATGGTCTTATAGGAGAATTCATTCTCTAGTAGTCTCGTTGAGATCAATACATTTGGATTTGAATGGGGGTTCAGATAAACCACATTTTTTGTGGTATTTTAACTAAAATAATAGAACATAATCTTCCAACAAAATGGATCCTTAAAAGTCCATCAATGCTAGGAAGTGATAAAATCAAACATACTATTATGAAATTAGAGAATGAAATATATTGGGACCTAATTTAGAGAAATCAATTTAAGGGAATGTTATATAAATTCAACAACACATAAAATCACCTTCGGGTTTATAAAAAAGTTATGATGATAGTCATCATAAAGACCTTGAGTTTAAAGTGGGTGATAAGGTAACTCTCAGAATATTTATCTTGATGAGGGTGATGATATTTTTAATGAGGGTAAAACTAATCCCCATATATATTGGTAGCGTTGCAATTATTGATCATATCGAGATGGTATCTTATAAATTAGTACATATACCAAATATATTTCATGTTAAGGATATTTTCTATGTATATCTCCGGATGAAGTACACACCTGATTTGTAACATGTACTAAACTCAAAGGTAATACTAGTGCAGTAAGACATTTATAATGAAGAATAACTAGTAGAGATTATGGACCATGCAGGGAAGGTTCTACGAAACGAAACTACCCACCAGGTCATTGTTTTTTGGGAAACCACAAATTTATAGAAACTAAATTAGAACTTGAGGATTTTATGATGAATAAGTATTATTATATATTTGTATACTATAAATGATATTTTTTGTAAAAATTTATTTTATGGGGGGAATGATGTTAGATGAGGATAATTTTAGGAAATTTTTCTCTTTAAATAATTTTATTTATTAGATTTCTTATATTACGTGCAACATCAAGTTTAAATGAACCAAAATATAAAATTAAAATATTATTATTGAAGTTTTTTCCTAGCCATTGGATTGATATTGAAAAATATTTCTATCCAAATTATAAAAAATGTAAGGTTATATATGTGTATCATAAATTTGTAGTTTATTAATTGATTATAAATCAAAAATAATATATATTTTTTGAAAAATAATTTTTATCTATATAATTTATTTTTATCTTAATGAGTTAAATTAATTAATATTGTTGAATTATTTAATGGAAATGTAAATTTATTTACCTGAAATGTTTTCAAACAATCAAAAAATATTTTACTATGAATTGGATAAGAATAAATCCATTTTTTGATTTAAAATATATTTATCTAAATTGTTATTTTTTCACTTTTTTATAACTTTGGTTTGAAATAAATATTAAAAATTATATGTATTTTATTTGATAAAACTAATTTCATATTTTGAATTTAGTGTTTTAAATTTATTGAATTTGACCCTTTTATTTTTTGTCAGTAGGAAAAGTAACCGGGGTAAACTTTATCACCCCAAAATGGGTTAATCATGTTAATCAATATTTAAAATAAATGATAAGGCCATGATTATACATCTAAATTCTTTTGGGGGTAAATAAATTAACACCTTAAAACATTACTCTAAAAAAATTTAATGGACACATGTCCTTGAAAATAAAATATATATTATTTAAATTGATGAATGTTAGAAAATCTCACTCTTTGATTTTAGTATCCTTTGTGGGTACACAATGTGAAAAGGTAAATTATGAATGAATATAATTATTTATTTTTATCATAATAATATTATTTTAGTTATTTAATTTAATTTTTTTTATTTTGTAATTATATAATAACAGTATTTCTTCTACAACACTACTCCAATATGACTCCACTTAATAAAATACAATAAAAGGATTTGAAAATATTAACAAATAATAAAATTATAATGAGTTAAAGTAACATAACTAATATATACATATGAAATATTAGGGAGGTTGGAAGGCATTATATTTGAATTCTACCATTTTATTGACATATTTAAAGTTAAACTAGATGAATAAATCCAATGTTCCCAATATTGATATGTTATCTAAATAATATTTAATTAAATAATTTAATTGTAATAAACATCGTTAAATTAGAAGATTTATTTTTGATATGGATGAAAATTTCATAACTTTTTCATATGTGGTCAAATTGTCAAATTATAAAAAGATTATAACCAATTAATTTTAAAAAGGGTGATACAATAGTTAATTACGGGTTAATTAGAAAGATAATGTTAAAAATTATACCAAAACTAGTATAAATTTTATGTTCTGATGGTATTAAAAACCTATCAAACATTATACTTAAATCCATGACCATTTGGATGAATTTATATATATCTATAATTTATTATAATTTAATATTTTTAGAAATTTTAAAAGTTTTCCCGATCTCTACTCTAAAAGGGAACCTACTCCCACACATATTCACACCAATTTGAGCCTTATAAAAAGATCAAACTCTATGGATTTCCAATCACAGCATTGCTAGACACATTTTATAGGTTCTGGTCTTGCAAAAATACCCTCTCTAGAACATTATAGAGGAAATCTAAGGGATTTATATCATAGAATATGTGGTTATAGGGTTTTTAAATAATTAAAATTTATCAATATAAAGGATTATTTCAAAATCTATTCCATATTTACGGTTTTTTTTATATTTAAGACACAATGGGGAATATTCTTCTTCTATATCCATGTTTTTAAAACTTTTTTCAAATTTTTTATATCATTATATTATTATTGTTTAAATTCATTTTTACCCATGTTTTCTTTTTTTTTAATCTTAGAAATGTATTTCATTTCATTTATAAAATAAGAAACATTGTGAATTTTTTTAAAAAAATGGAGTGATTATTTTTAAACATATTTTTTGTGATATTCTTTTTCCCTTCATCGAGTCTCAGTTTTTATTTTAATCTCCCTTTTGAAATTTACAAGGTTGTTTCCAAATAAATAATTTTCATTCTTAATTGTGGAATGTTTTATAAAGAACCAATTTTGAAGTAGAATGTTTATTTTCATGAATATTTATTCCTTGGGATACTTTAAAATCATTTCTATATGCATTGAAATTATTTTTTATTACTTATTACTTATTAGGTATATGGTCTAGGTATGCGATATTTATTCTTTCTTTTTATAGTTTATGATTATAATTAAAAGATGAAAAATTTATGAAACCCCTTTTTTCCAGGGGATATGTGACATGTGACAATCATGGGGTTTGGAAAAAACAAATATTTCCAATGTTAAAATGAATTATAGTGGGTAACCTAGGTTTTCTTTATAGAGGAGAGCCCAAAAATCATATTCTCACCTTAAAAATTGGGAATGAAGTGGTGGTAGCTTTTTAAAAATTTTGGTTTAGAAAAATAATAAAGTAACAAAACAAAAGAAATAAATGAATTAAAATATTGAAAACAATATGACAAAGAAAAATATTAAGAATAGTGATATGAATTGGGTGATCGGGTTGGGATTAGTTTTCCAATTGGAATGAAATTATAGTTTGAATTTATCCAATCCTCTTATACAAAGCTGATTAAAGTGAGATTCCATGAAGGCTTCCTTTCACTCATTTGAGAAAATGGTGATTATGAGAGTAAAACATGACAAGATCTCATACAGATATAATCTATTTCTCATATGTGAAAGAGGTTCATCATATACCCTAAATTACCTTATTCAATTCTTGATTGGCTCTTGTTTATCCCAATCAACCAAGAATAACCACTACCCCTCCCACATGTACCGATAATATCAAACTACATCACCACTAATACAAGATATATTCCATCATATATAAACCATAACCTAGTAGAAAGATAAAATGATCATTGAACAATGAAACAACAATAATTGAATCTCAAACCAAATATGATCATAAATGATAATAAAAATAATTATTAAAAATTGAAACCAACTTGAAAGAGAGAAAAAAATATTTTATAACATTATATGAGTGAACTCAATCATTAAGAAAAGGAAAAAATTAACTTCCCAAATAATTCAGATTATTTCCCATCCATTTGAAGTGAATCCATTTACAATGGGGGAATAAGAATACATTACAATACATAATTGAAAAAAAAAGTGGGAAAAAGAATAGCATAAGAATATTTTTCCAAGGTCCATTCTAATAATATATTATATACTAAGTTTCATATCAATCCTCTTAATTTCAAAGAATTTGGACATGTGTAGAATAGTTTATTCTCAAATAACTAAAGTACATGTTTTCGGGATGAGGAGGAACATCATCTCCCTCCACATAAGTGAATGAGAAGGATTCCTTAATAACCTCATTTCTACATTATATTTAATTTTTAAGAGAAATGATGATCCATAATTCTCCTCCATCTTGAATCCCCTCACTTGGATATCTCTAGACTGATATATTTCAGATTAACTATGTTGTAGTCTATTTTTCATCCATCAAAAAAATTTCAATTGATTGATTTTTCCATACTAGTGGATTCCTAATTGATTATTAGTCATGAAAATATACATAAAGCCCGTGAAAAGATGAATCCTAAAAGAATTAATCTCGATATTTGGATTCAAACTGTAAAAGTTATTCCCAAATAATCGATGCTCCCGGAAACATTAAAATTTTTAGAATTAACCAATTTTAACAATTAAGCACTAAAATTAGCAAAAATAATGAAAAGGTAAAAATTAAATGATATTTATCAATTTATAAGGATTAAATCATTTAAAAAAATAGGAAAAATAATGAAAATATTAGCTATATCAATTCTCCCTTATTTTAACTTGGACGCCTAGACAAGTCAACAATAAAATAAAATCAAAGAAAATTCCAAACACATACTCATGAGATCAACCAATTCCATACCAAAAAAACAAAAAATATCATACCCCATAAAAAACCATTATTCCAAGTTTAACATTTATATAATTCAATATATTTACTTTTCCTTTCTCCTCCCATGAACATAAGACACTTTCCTCACATAAATTTCCTCCCATCTCAGAAATGTAAATTTTCAACAAGGATTTTCACACCCAAACTCATATAGTAGTCACCATAGGCTTGATAAATTCATGATTATCCACTAGATGTGTGTTGAGGACAAGTTTTTATCCTGATGAATTTACAAGGTTTTTCTATGGATTATGGTTGTTATAAATTTAATGAAAACAACATAGGGGAATAATGAGGGCGACTTGACTCTATTAGAATAAATATTATAAGATTATTGTTTTCACTCATGTTTGGCATCCTCCGGACTCACCAAAGTAAAACATATAATTTCCATCATCATGAAAACTTTATGAATGGTCCCATGTTTCATTATTTCAATTGAAAATATTTCATTCGTCTCAAATATATTTTTTCACGAAATCTCTAGAAAAGGAACCGCATTCTTCCGCCATTAGAAGCTCTAGAAAGGAACAACTTCCCTTATCCAGAAAGCTACAAAACAATCAAATATTTCAGTAGAATGATTTTTTCAATAGAAAATACATCGTTTCAACATTAAATTATCCAAAAAATGAGGGATCACAACACATGATAGCCTCTCCTCACACTTAAGTTCAATTTGATCATGAAATTTCACTTCAAGAACAGGTTGGATAGGGAAACTTTTTCTTATAATGATGATATCATAATAAGTTTTTCATGGATTATAAGGGATAAAAATATTAAATTTATATGCAAAGCCAAAATTAAAATTATTCTCTTTAAAATGTTTCCTTAAAACCAATTAAATTCCACAATCAATAAAAACACATATACCTCAAAACTTCATGTATTGACATGAATAAATTGAATTATGTTTAATGACGTAATTGTTTGGTTATCTTAAGATGTAAGTTGAATGAAAATAATATTATTGAAATGTTTCATAATCTCCATAGGAAATTTATTTCCATGATTATGATAGTTTCATGTGAAATAAGATTCAAAAATTAAAATAATATACATAAAATTTCCTAATAATTGAATAGGAAACAAAGACATTTTGAGTATTTATTTAAGTTTAGTTTCATGTAATAATGTTTTCTACACATTGAAATGGGTTTGAAAAATGTAATTGATAATCATTTCTGGTAAAAATTTAAAAAAACAAAAAACAAAAATAAAAAAACACAAATTTTGAAATCATATTTTTTTGGAAAGAAAACAAAAAATTAATCTAAAATTTTTTCCACCCACACAATTAAATGATATAGTGACCTCAATGAATTTAATTGGATGTGACATGTAAAAATATTTTAAAATAAATCACAACAATAAATAAGGTCTTAAGGAGATATACTAACTAACTTATTAGTAATTCAATGTTTAGTTATGCTCATAATTTTTTCTCTCTGAAAATCTATAAAAACGTAGAATTGATTACAAAGGAATTTTTTTAAAATAAATAAAAAATATAAATAGATTGAGAAAAAAAGGATAGATATTTATTTAACCCCCATGTGGGTCCTGGATTTTGATTTCCTCCAAATTGGTAGTTCCAGTTGTTTATCCCCTATACATGGGTGGATGTAGTTTTCTTGAGATGAACTAGAAAATGTTCTTCTTTTTTTCTTTCACTTTTTCCTTTTTGTTGAGGAATCTATGGATATAGTAAAAAATATATAGCCATATTACAAAAAGATAAAACATTTTTTTAGGTTAGGATAAGAACAATTCCTCCGCATTCATGGTTTCCACTTGCACAAAATCTTCATTATTATCTAGTAGATTATTAAGGGAATCGTTATCATTGAAAAAATAAAAGGGAAATTCAGAGTTTGAGTATATTGGAATAAAATTAAATCTAGATGCGTCAATATAAAATTATTCAATTTAAAATTATGTTTTTTTTGTCACAATTTCTTCATGTAAAGACATATGGATCTTCTCATGTACTACCTCCAATAAAAATTTAACCAGTTCGGGGAGCTCTATATGTTTCTAATTGGGTGTATCTTTTCTCTCTTCCTCATCCACCAACGCAATAGAATTGTTGGATGAATATGAAAATTTTAAATTCGGGTAAGTAGTACTCAATTAATCATATATAAAATCATAATGAATTGAGTAAAAAATTATTATCTCCCTTAAATAGATCGTCTTAAATTGATTATTTAGTGGAAAGTACCTCTTTTATTTTAATATCACTGGGTTGAGGTAGGTAGTCAAGCTCTCACATTTTAATGATGTATGTAAAATTCACAAACACCATTTATTTTTTTCTATTTCTGGATGAGATCCTTTATCCAATGTAATTTCCTCCTTGTAATTCAAAATTTGATATTATGTTTTGACTTGATTCATTGTGTCCATTATTTCTTGATGTGAGATATATGTGACCTGGATATTCATCATTTTCTTGGCCAAAATAGTAACATCGTCAAGGTTTCGAAAGAGGAATTCCTCATTATTATGAATCATTTCTCTCTAATACTTTGATTAATCAATCCATTAATAATAAATTCAATTGGAACAGATCATGGAATATATTTTTTATTTTTTATTGGAATCAAAGAAATATATTTATGAAATGCTAGAATTTGACTATTACCACTACCTCCATGGAAATGGCGCCATGTTTTGATATGTGACTATCGTGGTGTACGACAAAAACAATTGCATCCTAATAAAAATGTAGTATAGGGGGTAACCCTGGTTCTCTCAATAGAAGAGATCACAACATTCAATTTTTCAACTTCAAAATTGATAAATAAGTGGAGGTAGTTTTTGAAAAAAAAATTAAAAATCCAAATAAAGTAACAAAACCAAAAAAAAATAAAAAAAATATTGAGAAAAAATAGATAATGAAAAAAATTGAAAATAGTTAAATGAATTGGGTGATCAGGTTTGGATAATTTTTTCAATTTCAACGTTATCGTAGTTTGAATTTATCCAATACTTTTATAATAATCTTATTAAAGGGTGATTCCATGATTGATTCCTCTCACTCGCTTGGTCAAATGGTTTTAGAGAGAGTAAATCATGCCTTGATCTCAATTCAATCTAATGTCCTTACTATTTGTGAATGAGTTTCAATGAATACACTCAACTAACTTAGGAAATTTTTTATCAGGTCTTATGTATCCCAACCAACAACCAATAACCACTACACCGCTCACACATACCAATTAGGACCAAGTAATTCATTGCTAATAAATTCTTTATTCCATCGTATATTGACCATAACATAAGAGAGTGATGAAATAATAATTGACCAAAGAAAAAAAATATAATATAAAACCAAATATGTTGGAACGTGATAAAAAACTCATTATTAGAAATTAAAACCAGCACAGAAAAAGAGGGAAAAGATTTTAAAAAATTAAGTGCATGAACTCAATCATTAAAAAATGTGAAAACTACCCTTACACAATCTCTTCATAGTATTACCCCTCCATGTGAAAAGAATATAATAATAAAGTGGAAAAGGAATACATTAAAAAACTAAAACTAAATAAAATATGGGATGCGAAGAATTAAAAATTTCTTCCATAATATATCCTCTAGAGGCTTTCATATGTTCTTCTCACCAGAACACAAAAAAATTACATTATTCCTTAGTATAAGATATTAAAAACGACATTTTCTATATACCCTAAAAATGTTAAACTATTTTGACACATGTATCAATATTTATTCTCAAATTACTGAAGTTTAATTTTTCTGGATGAGGAGAATCTTCAACTCCTTCCACCTTGGTGCATGTAATGGAGTCCTTAGTGACATTAGTTCCCCCTAAAAATTAATTTTGACATGCAACACCAATTAAAATTTATCCACCGACTATAATCACCTCATTTGTTGTCTCTTAAAAAATATATGATTCTTCAAATAAGGTGGGGTCCATTCTGTCATCCAGAAAACATTTTCCATATGATTTATTTTTTCAGGTCTAGTAGATTTCTAATTATATATTGGTCCAGAAAAAATCTTGAATCCCAAAATAAAGGAACCTTACAAAATATTTAAGAACTCAATTAGGGTCAATATCATAGAATATATTCATGAAAAACTGAAGCACCCAAAAAACATCTAAATTTAAATAATTAACTAATTTTCACAATTAAGCCAAAAAATCATCCAAAATTCTAAATTTATACAAATTAATAAATATTAATTAATTTTAATGGATTAAATCATTGAAACGCACATGAAAAATAATGAAAATAATAACTCTATCATTATGTTATCATTAATGTTTTATGAAACATAATTCTTTTCATGACTTATGATATAATAATGCTTTATGATATTGTGGAACACATTTGTAAAAATATTATTATCTGATAGGCAGGACCTATAAATTACTACAATTAAATAGATAAACATTAATATATTAGGTAATAAATAGGCCTTGAATGGAGAGTAAACTGAGTGTAGTAAGAGATTATATCCTCTAGGGTAGTCTTAATAGTGAAACTTTGTTACTATGATGGTTTGAGGAGTGAACTGATTCAACTATGATAACCTTGTCAGTGTGGCTTCATTATTTAGGAAATTCTCTTCTATGTTTATGTCTATGTCAAAATACTATTTCTTATACCTATATTATGATCTCATGGTCCGGTTTCTATGATTCTTTTATAATTAATGTCTTATTAACTAAAAATATTTATTCAATGAAATAATATATAAATATTCCATATGAAGAGTATGGTTTTCAAAATTTATTTTAATGTTCTTATACACATATTCACATATCATGTTTTTTATCATAGATATATCCTTTTCACCGTTTTTGGGCATACAATATCACCCATTTCTTATTCTACCTTTCCCAGGTCAAGGAGAAATGTATTAAGTATGATATATTTAAAAAGGGCTCTAGTTATGAATAAATATGTGGAAAATGATTTCGATATTTTATGAACCAGTTGATAGATTTTCCATGTTTCCAAATATAATATACCTAAATTACTCTAGAATGGGTAAAAATTTTATGCAATTAAAACTCAACTATTAAGAAATAATATCTATGTTTCAAAACTATCAGTTGAAATAAATTTCCTTTGAGATGTATTTATTTTTAAAATTTTCTAATGGGTTTCCTTCTTGTTTATCCCTTGTAAACTTTTTAGGCTTATCCCATATTTTGAAATGTTTTTTCATGAGATTGAGGTTTACTAGAAATTATAAAAAATACTATATTTTATCAATGGGGATTCATCTTAAGAGGATAAAATTTGTTTTAATGAGATAATAGTTTAAATATAAAAATATATTTTTGTTGAAAATGGACTTTGAGGGGAAGTGAATACTTTTTATTAGAAGGTACTTATATGTAATAATTTTTTTATTCTATAATACTATGAACCTAAATGTTAAATGGATTATTATAAAATTAATTTCTCCCTATTAAATGTGTATTTATGGTTTTTTTTATGGTTTTAGACTTTATAGATTCAATAGGTGAATCATATTCTATGATTTTAGAAGATATTTTGATGTTTTTGTTGGTTAGCGATACGCTATGAGTAATTTTAGGTATATTGAATCTCTATAATCTTTTATGGTTGGACTTATGTTGATATATGCAGAGGAACAACTATTGGTTTTTACTAAGTCCATAAAAGAGTAATGTTATGTATTCCCTGAAGAGATTGTGATGTTACCCCAAGAAATAGAGTTCAATATTGAGATAGATCTACAAAAAAGTGTTTCTATGATAACATGACTCTATATTTAGTGGGACCTTTTGAGTTTTGGGAGATATATTTTTTTTATGATCTCTTATAGATAGAAATAATTCATCCTAGAAAGTCTTCATTTGGATATTTTGTTCAATTAATGAAGAATGCAGATGATAGTATGTGGTTGGGTATAGATTATAGCTGTTTATATCACATGACCATCAAAATTAAATATCCACTCTCATGGATAGATGGTTTATTTTATTATATTTAGTGATCAAGTTGTATCTTTAAGATCAACACATGGTCTAGATATCATAATATGAGTTAAATGAATGAGGATATCCAAAAAACCAATTTATTATGTTGTTATTTGTATTACATGTTTTTCTGAATTCATTTAGATTTATAAATTCTTCATCTATGTTCATGTGATTGATAAATCAAATGTCACACATGTTTCTAGGTAGGTTCTTGGTGGTATTTATCGATTAAATCCATTTGTTTTGATCTCCTAATGTGGAGCACACATAGTCTCTATGAGATCTATTGTGTAACATCCCAACCCAACACATTATCCTTTGAATGACTAAAATTAAACTATTCTTAGTTGAAATACATAAGGGACTAAAATTGTAAAATAAACGTCAATGGATTTAACAAATATTTTGGAATGATATTTCCATATTTAAAAAGAAATTTTTCTTAGACTATAATAAAGAGACATTGTATATCGTATTATACAAAACAAAAAAATCAATAAATATAATAAAATGATCATAAAAGTAATAGGAGAAGAAAAAAACATAAATATAAATTACCCTGTCATATAAAATTTAATGTAGATAATACTGAAGGAAAAAAACACCCAAGCCACCAAGGTAGAACCACTCAAGACTCCAAGACATGACTTCCGTACTAGGATCTATCTTTAGAAACCATGACTATGTCATCAAAAAGATCTTTTGTAAAATAATAAACCATCCTCTAACTTTTATGATAATAAATAGTATTAATACATTCACCAAATCACATATATAAATGGTGACTACACAACCCAATATAAGAACCCCAAGCCAAAAATAAAATTTCACTAAAATAAGATATTGGATAGCTCATATTTTATTTAAAATAAATGGATGAAAAAAAGTGATAAATATATATATATATATATATCAAAATGTGGTGAAATAACTCACTATAATACACCCTTGTAACGAATTCACACACCCAATCAAAACACCAACAAACACAAAAACAACCCAAAGGCCCCTATGAATAGTCTAACTCATAAGTTTTATCTATCCATCGAGTCCCAAGTTGTCACTCGATTACATAAACCAATGGAAAAAATTAATTTTCCCCTCATACATTTATAAAATATCATTTTAAATGTTTTAAAAATTTATTCGATTAAATAATTCGTATTAATTTACACGTTTTTAAAATGGTTTTAAGGATTTATATATATTGACATGAATGTTTTAAAATTAAAAATAATTTTAAAATTTTCAAAGTAGGGTGGAACACATTGATTCAAAAATATCTTTTAAATGGATTCTTGATAAATAGTGAGAATTTTAAATGTTTTAAAAAAGGGATATTTCTCTTAGATGGTTTTACTAATTATTTTAATCTATGTCAATATCCTTCATTATTATTGATTGAGGTAGATTTATTATAATACAATCTTCCATATTATATTTAATGAGTTATTTTTTACTATGGATGTGCTATTTTTATACCATTCTTGTTTTGTGGTTAAAATATTAACATTTTATACACTACATTTAATAAAAAAATATTTATGTTGCATTTAACCCATTTCATATAGGGAGTGAATTATAAATAGTAAGTGACGGGTGAATCCCAATATAGCTCCAAGATGCATCGGTAGGTATCATTAGACAATATAGTGTCTTCGAACATGTCTATGACAAAATCTTATTTGTAGTCTTCGAACAAGGCCTTGAATATGTGGTTATGATGTCCGTCATTATGCATTCCTTCATTATAAGATTAGCTGTTGATATTACATGTGATTATTAAACTATTAGAATAACCAATGAAAAATTAAATAGAATTATTTGGTTTATCTTTTCCATATTATTATAATGATTGTGTTTAAAAGGGTTTTGTTTTAGTAAAATACATTTCCTTAAATGTTTATTCTTATTTATGATTGTTTCCACTATATTGTTATCATTACTGAGCATCTATGTTCACCCATTAAAATGTTATATTTTTTATGGGATGTGAAAAAGTATATTATGATTCACTAGTAGGAATATGCTATGTGATATTAGTGTGTTCATAGGGGACACAACGTTGTTGTTTTTCACTTTCATAATGTAATGTAAAACTTATGTATGTTGATAGTACTTCCATGTCTACAAAACAAATTGATATTTTGAGATATGATCTCATGTGATAATTACAATTTTATATAATAGTTCACGGACTCTGGGTAACTTTGGCCAGGGACATGGTATCAGGTAATATTAGTTTCATCTTCAATGGTCCTAGTTAATTGGGTGGTCTACATGCATGGGTTGTGGTGTCTTTGGTCTTGCATGGTTGTTTTCTATGTTGTGCGGTTTTTGTGCATGTTTGTCGGTACGTCGCAGGACTTCTTGTTGGGCTAGAGCTTTCTGTCAGCATCATTGCCGGACATTTGGGACATGGCTATTTTGGAGGGATGGCAACATCGAGAGGGACCATGCTTGCATGGGATCACTGAGTGCCCTGCATGGGATCGCCGAGTGCCCTGCATGGGGATGGTGGTTATGTTGTTGCTTGATAGAGGTATCCTATTTCTTACTTTTTTTGTTTGGGTTGTTTGGGTGTTTGCTGGAACCTCAGTTTCTCACATTTCCTGTAAAAGTGTTTTTCTTAATAAAAAAATAATAATAATTTTCAGTCAAATTTAGAAATCCATTGATTGATAATATATTAAAAAACTAAAAACCATTATCAATATATATATATATATTAAAATGAAATTAAAATTCATACACCCCAATATATTAATGGGAGAACCCAAAAACCCATGCACAAAAACAACCAATTAATCCACTACCTAAATTCCACCTACAAATATTCATTCTCACAAATGTTTTTCATCCCTCCAGTTCAATGTCATTTCATAGTGGAGTAATCCATTAGTCCACCATTATAGGAACTGCATACAATCATAAATCACATGGTCCTTTCCATATACATATGAACAAACAATCACCTTGTCCATTCCATGTTCTCACATCTAAAACCATTACATTAAAAACCAATTTCATTAAATCATTTAGAAAAATAATTTCTGAAAATAAATCATAATCCCATATATTTTAAATAACCAAGAAAAGGATCATCCCAGAAAATTTAACAGATTTTTCCTAAAAAATTATATTAATTTCATTTAGATATTATTGAGCTTTCATGTTCTTCTTGAAAGTGTAAATAAAGAAGAAACCACCTACCTGTTAGGTGTTTTATATGATGAATCATAACACAGTCTCGTAGATCCAAGAACCTCATTTTGTACCATTGATGGATTAAAAATAAAATTTATCAAAACATAGCCTAATAGTTTTATCTGGGTGTGTCATACCCGATCTAGGGATCCTTGTAACACCTTATTATTTTGTAAATGAAATCAATTAAATATAATATTTATGATATTTTAATTACATGAAACACTGATTTTATATTTCATTGCCTGAAATACTAATTATTTCTTTTGTCATACAAAATTCCATGTTTTTATTGTTTTACTAAAACAATGATAGCGTACATGACATGAGCCACCGAGATTAGGAAAACCATGAAATAATTTTATATTATTTATTCCCAATAAAACCTATCTTTAAAATAAGAATATATGATTAATATAAAATAAATTATTAAATATACATATATACATTTCTAACCCAAGATAAATTTAATTATGAATTCTCACTTATTAATCAATCAATTTTTAGTAAATTAATTATATTCTTCAAACATATGATTTCCTCAAAAATAATTTCTATTTATTTTTATGGGAAAATATTCTATGAAATTTATAGAAACTTTATAAATTTTATATTATTTGTTGAACATAATTTTTTAAAATAAAATATCAAAATTAACGTATGAGGAATGTTTTGGGATTTTATTAAAATGTTGATTTTTTCGATGAATATAGAAGAATTTCAATTTTTTAAAACTACCACTTCTATTAAATAAATTAAGTAATTAAAATGACTAACTATATTTAAAAGAAACATAATAATAATTTATTAATATTTAATCCTGAAAATTATCTTTTAATTAAAATTTTATTGGGTTTATTACAAGTTTATTTTGGGGTTTAAAAAGGGGGTTCCTTCGGAAATTTTTAAAAGTGCATAATGTCTCTCTATATTAATTAATTAAATTAAAAAATAATGAGAAATTATTAAAATTAAAATTATAGATTAAATATATATAAATTTTAATTTATTCATATACAATTGTCCTTATTAGGAATATATTTTAAGTAAATAATCTTACCCTTAAAAAATGCACCTCTAAAACACTATTTTTTGTTGCCTTTGTGGGTTTTATTTTAAATTTAATTATTTACAATTTTTTAAAATTTATTTCAAAATATAAATTTAACATTGAAAATGATAGTATCAAATTTATATTAGGGTGAGTTTTTGATAATTTTCTAGAAAGATTAATTTTTTTGTGAATAGTGAAGAACACTTTATTTTAATGAAAAACATCATTTTCATTTTAATTAGTTATAAAGTAAAATTATATTTTAATTTTTTTTTAAAAAATATATTATTTAAATAATATATCTTTAAATCCAATTTTTTCATTTTATTAATTAAATATATAAATTATTTATAATGGCTTTGTACTATTTTTAACATTTTTTCCTTCAAACCCTGCTTTTTCATCATATATACAGGATTTATTATAAATTATTTTTTAAACTTATATGAATTGAATTTGGAAAAATGTAATCCATATATAAAATAATAATTTATATTATATTATAATATAAATTTTATATTTTCCTAAAATGAATAGTGAACGTAATAAATAATAATTTCTGTTATTAAGGAAAAATTGATTTAATGATGGTTAAACTAAAAAAGATAAGGGTTAAAAATAACCCAAAACATGTACAAAACAAATTAAATGGAAATAAATAAACCTTATTACTTATAAAGTTTATAAAAATTCTTTATATTATCATTTTTAAATTCACAAAAATGAAGTTTTAATTCTTTCATTTAACAAATTACATGTGCGCTACTCACCTCACTTATAATAGATCACCCTTATACTCTCCTCTTCAGACCATTATACACTTTTCATTCATCTAATACCAGACCATATAAATTCTCAATATACCTTATCTTATAATTTAATCCATATTTTTGTACTCAAATCAAACCTATAATGGATTTCCATGCAAACCTAAGGAAGATACTAGAACAATAGGTAACATACATCAACAAGAATTTTTATCTTATTTCTTCATCCAATTCCTACAATTATTAATATAAAATGATGATATAATACCAAATATAAGTTATATATAACTAAGTTTCCATTTTTAGTTTCATGACCAAAAACCATATCAACTTCTATCAAATGGGTTACGAAATGATTGTTCATTTGTTTGGAAAAATACCACCTCCCGAAACAGATTCATTCATTTTTATATTAACACCACTAAATTATTGATTGAAAGATGAGTTTATTTTTTATATATGAAATTAATAATAATATTATTATTCTATAACTATTATTTCAAACATTCCTTTACAAATTCCGTTTTTTGGGAATACGATAATGTCACTCGTATGTATTGTAGACTTCCACCTCATAAAGTGATATGATTAGTTCACAAATGACATGTATATAAATAAATTTATATTTAATTAAAATATTTTATATACTTAAAATAAATTTATAATTTATTAATATTATATTATACAAATTTATTTCCTTTAATTTATTGAGAAAATGGAAAAATCATTCATGCGTACGTACAACCTATTCTCCCCGTGAATGGTGTATTTAATTCTCTATATCTATCATTTATAAATATCTATAAATTCATATATAATTAATATATATGATAATTATATCATGATTAAAATATTAGAGATGATTGGTCTATAATAAAACTAATATACTTGAAATAAAAAATCAATAAATTTAAAAAAACGTAGGAGTTATTACCTCAAATGAGACATTCAGATGGTATTGTTAATAAAAAAAGTTATAAAATGATATTAGTAAATCATACATGTTATGATATATAAAATTATGTATCATTATTAGATTTAAAATAAACTTATATTAAATATAAGGGAGTTTTGAACAAGTATAAAGGATGTTGAGGTTTCTTTTAGGGGACTTCTAGTCACTATTTTACATTAAGATGAAATATCCATATTCACCACTATTAACTTATTTATGGTGTATATACAGCCAATTTGACATGATATATCAGTAATTGTTTTTTATTTTCATTATATTTACTGTTTAATTTTCTATTATTTTTATTAGTACTTACAATTATTTGAATGATTACAAAAGTAGTAAGGGATTTATATAAATCATTTATTTTTTGGGAGAAAAATTCCATATTTACAGCTGACATTATTATTATGTATTATATGATTCCCATGAATGTATTTTATAATTATTATCGTGAATATTATTAATATTTTAATATCCATTTTTGTACCTCTATTTAATGGGGTTTACAACAAAACTGTTTCTAAAGAGGAAATAGATTTATGATTCTATTTACCTTCTTCAGGGCATATTTTATGTTTTGTTCATATCTTCTTTAAGATGTGTATAAAAAGGAACATTGACTTGATATATCATGAATTTATTTATTTTAATCATATTTATGTTTCATTTATATTTCTTCATTAATGAGGATTTTGATGTAATTTTACCAAAGTGGTATGTTTTTCATGTTATAATCTCATCATTTATCAGGATGGATCTGGATTATACATCAAATAATGAAATTTTATGATCTATTGCTCCAGAAACCCATATATTTACTTTTACAATTATTATTAATAATATTTTGAAGTAACTTTATAATTTTTTTAACTCATTGGTATTTAAAATATTTTTTCAAAAAATCAATGAAATCCTACTTTATTTCTCTCTTAATTCAAAAATAAATTTTCTTTCAAAACCCATGTAATTCTATAAGGTTTAAAAAATTATTTACTATTATCCAATAATTTTTAAAATAAATTTTTTCCCATGTTTTAAAAGTTAAAAATTGGTTTAACATGTAATCATTATTTAATTTTCAGAAATTATTCACTTTGGCTACTACAGAAAATTTAAAAGGAATAATTGCTTCAACATGTGAAAAGTAAATGATTCTTCTATCATCATGAACATTATTTTACTTAAGTATTATTTTAACAATATCAATATTATTTTCAAATAAAATTATTTTCGAATTGTTTTATGTTTTAAATATTTTTTTAATGGGGAAAGTATATTTTCCTCACAAAAATTTGAAAATTGTTTTAAAATATTTTTATAATATTTATGGGTTAATATCAAAGAAATGGATTTCCAAATAGTTTTATGATTAAACATTATATTTCAAATAAAATTTATCCTCCACACCAAATCATTTATATTATCTTTCATAATCAGTTTCCATCTAATATGACATTTTTTTATGTTTCCTTTGCTTTACGAGGGATATAAACTATGGATACAATTATTTTTCATTATCTAAATGGTTTATTATGAACAGATGTTTATGAAACACATTTCTATTCCCTGATATATATCATGATATAATTATTGTGAGGCCCACATATTTTTCATAAGTTTTGATATGATGAAATGATGAGATGATTATGAAACCCGACTCTTTGGAATAGACTATGATATGATGAAATTTTTATGAATCCCATTTCATGACCAAGGTTAGGATATGATGAATGTAATATGATCTTGGGGTTCACATATGGAACATTTTAATTCTGTGATGTGTGGGTTCTATATCACCCTCTAAGGTATTTGGTAATGATAAATGTTCTATGAGATTAGAGGGTACGCGAGTTGTTAGACTAATCCCAAAAAGAGGGTACATGAGTTGTTATCCTATGCATGAAAAAGGAGGGTAAACATTTTCTTTACCTAACCATAAAAATTAGGGTATAACGGTGGTTATCCCAGTCCCAATGTAAATACATGGGGTCTTATCTCAACCCTAAACTGATCTAAATTTTTTGGTGGGAATCCTTAACAGAAAGATTTTTATTCTTATGTGTATGCCACAAATTTATGTTTTACGACAATGACCTACTCCCATTGATAATGTTCATTGATTCTTATATGATTAATGTATTATGAATTACAAAACATTATTCCCTGACTCATGATTTTGATCTATTATAGGTTGTGTATGAACTTTGTATGTTTTTCATTACCTTGTACCCTTATTCTTATCTGATGAATTGGTATCATCGTCAATTGATATCTCTTATGTTTACACATATTAAACATCTATGATCACAATTTCTTATGTTTCCATTCCCCAATTTTTGAATAATGTTTTAATTTAGGTTTTTTCTTTGAATATTATGAAATGGGTAGATCTTTTGGAGAAACATTGATAATATTATACCAGAATTGAATATTGTGTCCCCATATTCTAGTGGAACTAAACTATTACCACCCCAAGGCATGTGTTACTATAATTTAATGAATATTCATATAAAAAGATATAATATCCATATATGAGAAGTTTGTATCACTGTATTTGGTATCATAGAAATGGTTTATTTACCTTTTGAAAATAGGATGAGAAAACAAAATTGAGATCCCTAGGGAAATTTCTAAGAATATTTCTAGTGATGTATCTAAGGATCAATCTTAGTACGATTCAATGTCTACGAATATGTCCGATAATTATTTTAAATTATAGAGAATACTTTTTCCATGAAATTACATCCTTTTCTAGATACTATTGGTGGATGTGGCACTGATACAAAGGTATGTTGGTGTAATTACATACAAATGGGTTTATTGAGCATGACTCCATCATCACATGTTGCATGAAAATGGGCTTTGATATACACCTAGATTGGCCCTCCTTTGGGATATTTCTTGGTAATACACAAAATATTAATAAAACATCAACAATTATTTAAATTGTTGGGGACTATGAATGACCACTGAAAAACGAAATTTGTTATAGATTAATACTAAATATTCATGACATCAAGATCCGATAAGTTATTTTTCATGATTATGTGGTTTTCAACAATGATTAGTGTTTCTGAAAATATACATTTTTTACTGAATGATGGGATCTAAAAGGAACTCGATTTAACTAAATGTGATTGAAAATCCTATGATGATCATCCAAATGGGATGAGGACTCGATTGAACGATATGATAGTTATTCCTATTATATTATCAAACAATATGATAAACAATGAAAACCTTAACCAAATATCAGACTCACCAATGTATATAAGGATAGAGATTTTTTTGTGTTTGGATAGTGGAAAGCAATAAAAAAAGAATATTACTTTTCTTATGTGTCAATAATGTTGGATAAATTGCTCAAGGTAATGTCTCATAGGGACAAGAAGAAGCATTGGGTGTTCAAAAGATTACCATAAAGAATGTATCCTCTAAGGGAAATATTAAATTTCAGTTAATATATTGGATGATAGTAATGGAATTAATAAGGTAGAAAATATGATTGAATATTTAAAAAATTTAATGTATGTCCATTATTATGTTTTTATCCTAAATAAGAAACTCATGAAGAAAATTATAAATTTTGTATGATTAATAGTTATATTTTTTATAATAAAAATTCTACATATGGTATATGATAGGAATAAGTGTGAAGGAACAAGATGGTGAAATATATTTATTGGTGTATGATGAATGTGGAATTATTGATTTATTTATGTATTAGGACTAAAATAATTTTATTTTTATTAGTGATTTTTGTTTTTTAAAATAATGTAACATTAGATTATTATTCAACAGTAGTTCTGAATTAAGGATATTAAATAATATATTAAATACTATTGATAGACTATAAAATATATTTAATGGAAAGGTAATAAATTAATAAAGGTAACACAAACCATATTATGTTCCAACGATAGAGAGAATGGTGTTTGGTTTGGATAAAGATATTACTGATATAGATAAAGTAATTTTATAGTATTGATGACCTTACAATAGAAAGGTTATCTGTTGAAAATGTGGTTTATGGTATAATATATGAAATTTAAAACATTATTTGATCTATGGAACATATTCAATAATAATTGATTTTATTCAAGGAATGGGGAAATATTCATGTTTTCATTGATGTTTTAGGGTAATTGATGTTATTAGCAATATTCTAGAGAATAAATGACCATGTTATTTAACAATTTATAGGATACAAACAAGAGCTACATAATAACATTTTGAGGGTTAATGTTGAGTTGATTTGGATTTATTTAGGAAACTTTGTTTTAAAATTTTTAATTTTGGAAGAGTCGCAAGCATAACCATTTATTTTGTGGTTCATGTTGTAAATTAGAATCCATTTTAGAGACAAATATATTTATTCATCGTACGAGGATTTATACATATTAGATAACTACTATTGAATTTTAAAAAAATGATATACATAATGAATTACAACTGTATTTTAGGATCATATGATCTATTATTTCTCTAGGCATAACATATTCTCCTTTATTTATTATACCAAGAGATAAAGTGGAAATTAATCAAGGCATAACCAATGGATGAAATGTTGATTTGGAAATTGAATGAAGACATGTATGCATATCTTCTGGTGAAAATTATTCAACATTAAGAAACAAATCGTGAAATAAAATGTAGTCTTGTTATCATCATTTTCTATTAAATAAATATAATTTTTCAAAAAACAAATTATGGACTTATAGGAGTTAACCTTATTCATATCACCCACCTTCTGATGATCTATATTCTCTATTACTCTCTATAAGAATATGAATGTTATTTTTCATTTCTTGTGTCCATTTTTGGACTTCCCAACAATATAATATTATTTGGAAACCAAGAGTGTGTTATTCAGATGATCTTACCCATTTCACATTATTTACATGCTATCCTATTATATGTTTTAATATGTTGTTCTATTTGAAATTATTTTCAAATGTAACTCCTTTAATGACCGAGAAACATTTCGAGGGATAACTTATTTTTAATTGGGGTAGAACCCGACCTCTAGAATTTTTAGAATTTTTTTCAATTTAACTTATTATTTTAGATATTTTCATTTCAGGGAAAATGATCTTATATTTTACTACATGAAATTATTGGTATTTCTTACATTATATAAAATACTGGGTATATCATTTATTTTATAAAATAATGGTAGTAAGCATGAACATCACACAAAGAATTAGTGAAAAATGAAATTATAATATTTGAAATGTGAAAAATATAACATATCTAATAAGTATGAGGATATGGATTATATAAACTAGTTCATGAAATATGTATATAAATGTCCAAATAAATATATATTAATTTATAAATTATTAGTAAATAATCAATATATTTTTAGTAATGTAGTTATATTTATGAAATATACAATTTCTTATAAACAATTTCTATTCATTTTTATGAGAAAATATTAAAAATAAATTATAGAGATTTTATAAATTTTTTTAAAAATTTTAAATTAAATTTTTATATCACCATATCACAATTATAAATGTTGAACTTTCGGGATTTTGTAGAAAGTGTATATTGTTTTAATAAATAGTGAAAAATACATATGATTGTAAAACAAAAACATATTTTTAAAAAATTATGTATTTTAAATTACCTATTATGTTTTAAGTTAAAAGAATTATACTTTATTTTTATTTAATTAGTGTAATTAAATTTGAATCAAATCTATATCTTATTTTAGTATAAGTTTATTTTTTTGTTTTAAAATGTTTTGTTACTGAAAACTATTTTAAAGTGCATTATGATATTCCATATTAATTAAATTTAAGAAACCATAATGAGTAATATTTTATGTTAAATTTATAGATTAAATATCCATAATTTATAATCTATATTTATAAAATTATTATTATTTGGAATAGAGTTAATATGAATCATCTTATTCTTAAAAAATAAACTTCTCAAAAAACACATTTTTTCATCGGTTCTAAGTGATTTATATTAAATTTAATTTAAAATGGTTATAGAGAATTTATTTAAAAAAAACAATTTATATTTTAATAGTAATATAAATATTATCTAATTGTAGATATTTGGGTATTTTATGAAATGATTATGCTTTTTATGAATAGTGAAATATAATAAATTTTTATTGAAAACTACCTTTTCAATTAATTTTTTTATAAATTACAATTATATTTTAAAATGGATTATAAGTGAATTTATATCAATAAAATATACATTAATCCAATTTATTTCATTAGAATAAATATAATATTGAAATTATTTATGAAACAATTCTAATCTTCTATATATTTTATCTTTGAAAACATGCTTTCTCATCACATATACTAGATTAATATAATAATTAAAATTTTCCACATATATGAATGGAATTTGGTAAAATATATTCCACGTTTAAAATAATAAAAATTTATGTTATCAAATATTTTTAACTTATTTTTTGACCAAAATGGATAGTAAAAATAGAAAATATTAATTTCCAAGGTTTAAGTAAAAATGAGTTTATTAAGGCTTAAAGTAAAAGGATAAGGGTTAAAAATAAACCATTACTTTTAAAAAACAAATTATAATTATATATTTGTTTTTAATCCCTTTAATTCTCAATAATAATCTATTATTGGAGCCTTGTGACAAGAAAATGATCTAGGTTGAACCCTTTCTTTCAAAAAAGTACATCTCTGCAACCAACCTCACTTATAAAAGACCACAATTTCTCCCCTTTTCTACACACCATAGAACCTTTTTTCATACAATACCTACCTAAAATTACTTTATAACATTCTTCCTATCACCCTATAATACTTATTTTGGTTATAAAACCATCCAATGATGGATTCTTGTGCAAACAAAGGTGGGTACATGAAGAAGAGGTAACGTTCATTAGCAGTAATTTTTTTTATTTCTTACTCCACATCCTCAAATTATTATTATAACATGATGAAATAATAAATTGATTATATTCTATATACTGATTTTTTTATTGATTTAATGAACTATAATTAACTCAACCTATATCAAATTGATTACCTAATCATCATTTATATGTACGGCTGACAACTCCCTCATGAAACAATGTAATTAATTTTACCACATTTCAGAGTTATACATAATTATAGATTTATTGAATATATATTATATTTATCATATTATAATATTTTATAATTTATATTATTAGAAATACATCTGTGATTTCTATTTTTTGGGAATACAATAACAATTCTTTTGTGTACGGTGGACTAACACCTCACGAAGCGATGTGATTCATTCACATATAACATGAAATGTATTATGGATGGATTTAATGATCATATATGATATATGAGAAAAGTAAATTATTCTGGAATGATATTTTATCGTATAAATATCTTTCATTCACTATGTCCATAAATTGGGAATTGTGCCCATGCATACGTTTGACCTACCATCTCTGTTAATTGGGTATTTCATTTAATAACTCTATCTTTTATGAATTACTATAAATAAATATATAATATATATATATATATATGTTATATAAATATTTTGGTTAAATGTATCGATATTTTTGTACCATTTTCATGTTTAGAGGAATGAAAATAAAGAAATCAATACGTATATAAAAAATAGATAGATTATTTCCTTAAACATGAAATTTTTGGGGGATTACGATTCAAATGACTACTAAAGTAGTAAAATAATTCTATATCTCTTCTATTTTTTGAGAAACATGTCAAATTAACCACTTTTTTTATTTATGCAGTGTATATACTACCGATTAATGTATTTTATTATTTTTCACTTAAATATTATTTTGATTTACTGAACAATTTGAGGACTTTTCTTTCGTGTAGTTTATGGTTTATAGGTTACTAAAGAAGTAAGGGATTTTTTCCCTCTTTTAATTCATTGATGCATATGTTTTATTATGTATCTATCTTATTTATGTTTGTTAAATAAAAATCATTTAACATATAATATAAGGAATTTAGTTATTATTATTACATTATATTTTTATTGTATTATTATTATTTCAAGGGGATAAATATTAAAATTTACAATTTTTGTAAGGTATTTATGTTCAAATCTAACCATTTACTAGGATTTCTCATGATTAAGCCTACAGTGATGAAATATTTGAACAATATATTAATAAAATAAGGAAATTTCCAATTCTATTATTTTGGAAATCACTTTTTAATTAATTATTAATATTTAAAAATAATTTTAAAAGGGAATAATATTTTAATTTTCAAAAAACAATACATATTAATATTTTACCAAAAATATGAAATGAATATCTGTTTTAATGTGTACAACATGAAACAAAACATCCCATTTTCATAACCATTATTTTCATTTAACCTTATTTTATATGTTTTAAAGGATATTTTTAAATTAATGTTTTCTAATAAATTTAATGTTTTATAGTATATTATAAATCAGAATGGTTTTCTCCTTGATAAATGTTTTAAATGATTTTTAAATAATCTTTTATAAGATTTGAATGTTATTTTCAAATTAATGTATTTTCATAAGGTTTCATGTTTTAAAAAAATATTTTCAAATAAAATTTATTTTTTGAAAAATATAATTTAAACGATATTTCAATATCATTTTCCATCTAAGATGACATTTACTGATGTTACCCATGCTTTACTATGGATGTCAAAAAAGGATATCATTCGTATAATTTCACTAAAAGGTTTGTAATGAAAATATTTTTGTAAGGAACGTTTCTATTTCATTGGATATTCCAAGAGTGAATTCTAATAGAACCCAATTTTATAAGAGTTATTATGTGATCAAATTATTGACTCAGATTTATTACCTCTTACTTTTCCATTCCATTTTTTTTAAATAAAAACCAACTTCGTTAAAACTATTTTTATTAAAAAAAATATCTGAATTCTTTTAGTAACTTTTTGTAAAAAAACATTACTTTCTACCATTAATAGAAATTTATATAATGTATTATGAATATAAACACAGTATTACTCAATAATATCCAATGAAATGAAAGTGCACTTAGCCCATCCTAATGGAATTTTTCAGACTAGTGGTTCATCTTACATAATATCTATCTCAATAAAAACGTAATGGATATCAGACATATCATTGTACTAATACACCAGATAAACCTTCATTCAATTCAATCATATCCATAATCGATAAAAATAGCATCGTACTGACTAAATTTTATAATCGGAGTTCATATGGATTTCATCTATCTAAAGGAATATTTTTAGCATTGTAATGTTGATAAAAATCGATGTCATCTATTTAGTTATTCCAAAACATTGTGAGCTATCAAAGAGCATGATATCTTAGGTTTATCCAACAAACCTAGAAATAAACTTATCAGAGCTTCTCCTATAAATAGAAATTTATTTTAATATTTTGGTGTTCATACATTTTTTGAACTCAATCCTTCTAAGTGTTTCTTAAAATAAAAATATTGTTTTATTCTTTATAATACTTTTGAGAGTTTTTGTTATTAGGAAATTTAGTTAGGATTGTTTCCTTTAAAACTTTTTATTTTTTATTTTTTATTTGACTATTTTCACAATCAGGTTCTTCTAGAAATAAGATGATGTTGAATATCATCCATTAGATTGATGGATTTAAGGTCTTGAAAGTTAGACGCTAATGGTTTATATGACTGAGGGCTTCTAAACATATGAATACAGAGCTTATTCAAGTCAACATATTAAGAGATTTCATAGTATAAAAATATGAATCTTATTGTAATTGTAAGACAATGGATATATTTAGGTAATATTATTATATACCTTTAATATTTTGGTTAAAAGATTTTTCTTTTTTAATATAGCTTGCAATTCATTCTTCCTTTCACATGTTATTAAATTTCTTCTTTTAACAAGTATATTCTATTTTTAATTTATTATTAATTTACTCCTCATATTTTTCTTTCTATACTATGTGATTTAGTAGTGTAATTGTTATTATCATAAAAAAATTAATTTATATATTCAAATAAATTGCGATTAGGATTCTTTCACTCAGATCATTAGATGATCTGTGTGTCTTATAAAATTACATTATTGTTTTTTTTTAATTTATTTTTTTGAAATTTTTAAACATAATTTCAACACCTCCACCACACATCTTGTATACATATCCATTTAATATACTCTTATAATCAAAAAATTGGTATTATAGTTGGTTCTACTACTTTATCTTGGCATGGTTTTACTTTCTTTAACAAATCATGTTTTATTTGGATTTTTGAATAACTAATTTCTATAATTTTTTATATAAATGTGTACTTATAGAATATTGTATTTTTTTTAGGATTACATTTATGACTATTGGATATATTGAAAAACTAAATCCTAGTTGACCACTTATCTCTTATAGGAATTACTATGAGTATTGGAGAGATCTAATGATGTATTTTTTGATCAACACTGGTGAATGTGTATGAAGAAATTCAAGACTTCTGGTAAGGGAATTTTATCTCAATGTTTCTTTCTGTGAGATACATTTCATATTCACTACTCGTTTATTTAGTGTGGTTTATGTACTAACCATTGAAATTTTATATCATTAATGACATTATTTTCTTGATATTTTATTCCTAATTAAATTTTATTATATCATGTGGAGTATGATTAAATGTTACCAAAGTTGAAACGTTATTACTAAAATCTCATCATTTGTCCCGATTCTTTATGATTATGATTCCATTGATGAAATGAAATAACACATACCTCAATAAAAACAATTAAGTTTCTCCTCCTATTTTTATTCAGGTCAGATCCCAGTAATTAAATCAATTTTTTAATATTTTTTACATTATATAATTATGAAAAAAAAATTATGATAATTTGATATTTTTTGTCCATTCAGTCAAAAATCTATATACATTCAAAACCATGTTTTTCCAAAATGGTTTGAAAAAATGTTTTATTATTACAATATAATATTTAAAGTAAATTTTTACACATTTTTTATATATTTAGTCAACTATTTTTTGAGTGAAACATCTAAAAGTTTTACGATTGATGAATGTTTCTAAACATATAAGGCACAAAAGGAATGTTCAGAATGTGTAAATTTATCTACCATTTTGGTTATCCTTATTTTGAAGATTCCATAGCAATTTTATAATATTAATTTTGATGAAACTTTATTTTCATCATATCATTAAATTAGTTTTTTTATGTTTTTTTCAAAGAAATGGGTTTTCAAAAATATTTTATTATTCAAGATGTGGCTTAAATGATTTCTAAATATTCAATTTTAGGTTTTAAAAAATAATTTCATTGAAAAATGTTTTCCCAAATTATTTTAATTTTATAAGTATTGTAGTTTTTTATATAATTTTTTATATGTTATAAATTATATTTTCTATGAAATTTTTTTTCAAACTTTTCTATGGTTAAAAAGTAATTTTCAAAAAATGAAAGGTATTTTCTTCAACAAACGTATCAAATGAAATGCTGAAGATTTATTGATAAGGAAATTATTTTGTAAATGGATTTATTAAAAAAATAATGAAAGGATATTTATCTCAAGAAATGTTCCATGTGATCTTTCAAAATCATTATCCTTTTATGATGACATAAATTGTTATAGTTTAAGCTTTACAATGGAAATGATCCAATAATACCATTCATATTCTTTATTGAATGGTTTATGTATATATGGAATTATATTTATCACATATTTTCCTTTTCCATGGGTTATATGATTTTGAAAACACGTTCTTTTAAGGGGATCTTCTTTAATGAAATTATTATGAAAACTATATCCTTCCTGTAGGTAATTATATGATCTGATGTTATGATCCCCAATTTATTTCATGGGTTGTGATATGATTCTTATAAAATCCATAACTTTATGGGTCATGATATGATTCATGTTTTATTATCTTTTTGAACATGTATTAATGATTTTATTAGGTGATGGTTGGGACCTATATCTTTTTCCGCTATATTAGGGAATGATTTATATATCATGATATAATGTTGGGAATTAAGTTGATAGGCATTATCCACTATTGAATATTGGAAACCCAAATCCAATATTGGATTATGGGGAAATTCTATCCACTATGGGAAGATGGGGAAAATTATACACTATGGGAAGATAGGGAACCCTAATCCTTTGCGTGGAGAGGACTACGATAGGGGATGGTGTTTTGTCTCACCCATTAGGTGTAATACCCATGAAGTGTCATGTTATGTTATGGAAATGTACCTTGACTTATAGAGAATGATGTTACATGTTTATATGGGCACCGTAAATTCTATGTCAAATTCCTTTCATATGCTCACATGGTTCATGTTCATAATAATCATATAATTTTCTACCTTTTGAACTTCCAATATTTTTAACTTTTATCATGATTAAGAAATTTTTTTATAGTTCATGATATTCAAATATTATTATCATGTTCACAAATCATTATTTTCATGGCATGTCTCTTTATATTCTTCATTTACCCATAATGATCATTCAATTCACCCCTTTATTATGTCTCATTTCCCTATGATATGGATAATTAAATGTAAGAGTATAAAAGTTGAATATATTTAAATAATATGTTGAATATATTTAATTAAAAGAGAATAATATGTTGCATGATTAAAAATATACTAAACAATAATCGTCTTTGAGCATGTATTTTTTAACGTGTTTAATATTCATCTAAAATGATGTAATATCCATGTATGTTAATCCTACTTCTCTATTATTGGAATAAAAGGAAAGTTATAGTCAACCATTGGATACTATGATATAAAAAACTTAGGGATATCCCTACTGATGTTTCTAAGTTTATATCTTGGAATATTTCTAATTATAAGACTATGTTGTAAGTGGAAGGTGCTCTAATTGTGACATCCTAATAGTGTTTTTCATCATTATTTGGTTTTTTTCTATGATGACTGTTTCCCACACTATTATTTTTTTAGTCAATGGTGGGAAATATAAGGAACTTTGTTAATTCTAAATGTGATAAAAAAATTCTTAATGGTTAGTCAAATTTATGCTCACTTGAGTGGATATTTTTTTTCTCATTTGAAATATGTTTTCATATAACATTGATAACAATGTGTACCTTAACCAATTCTCATTATCACCAAAGAAGATATGGACTCTGTTCACTGATGGTTCAGGTAAAGGAGATCATAGAGGATTGAATATTCAGTTTTATTTATGTAAATAATGTGTAGAAAATAAGCCTGGTGAATTTCTAATAGAAACAAAAATATGTTTTGAATGTTGTAAAGAAGGACACAGAGCAAGTAACTACAATGGAAAAATGAAGAGTTTGGTCAACAGAATGGATGTAAATATTAGTGTCCCTAATAATTCATTAATAGATAAATTATTTAAGTATGGAATGAATGGTCATTATAAAAATCAACTAGATAATATGAACCCTCCCAAATAGAATCAACAAGGTTTTATGAGTAATGGTCATATTTATGATAATGAAGATACTACATATTAAATTTTAAATGAAAGAGGTTTTAATTAATTGCATGAGTTAGCCTTAATATTGAATAAGGATAAAGTGTAATAATTAAATTGTTTATGTATTTTTATTCCATAATTATGAATTATATATAGATTATTCAGTTTATGTTTTTTCACTAAGTATTTCCAAGAATATTTTGAATGGTTCTGATGGACTAGAACGGTGCCTTAATGGAAAGGAAACGCTATTACTAAAGGGGGATAAACCTTAATATTTTCCTTATAATTATTATTTGATAATGATATATAGGGTATGAATAAGTAATTTTGATTCTACAAATTAACATATAATTGATAGATGATTTATTGACAGAGTAGCTTTTTCTATCCGGGATGGAGTTTCCAGATTATTTTGGTTTTATAGAATTTATATTTTAAAAATTATAATAAGAAAAGTTGTATGTTTTAGGTAATTCAGGTTATTATCATGTTTTAAGAAAATACCTAATGAAGGTATTCATATGTTTTGTATGTGAAAACAAAAATCTACATTATGATATATGGAGGATCAATGCTATGTTGATTATGATAAATTTAGGGGACAATGGTTTTATAAATCCATATTTTAGATGGGTTATGTAGATAACCATTTGTGGAATGGTTATTTTCAAAAATAGGGTGAATTTTAATAGATTAAAATATTATCTATCTAAATATGGATTTATACATATTTAATAACTTGTGATAACATTTTTTTATAAAGGTAGATGGAATGACCTATCATACTATTTGTTTATCTCGTGATCTATTAATATAACATCTCGATCTTGAAATACATTAATATTATATCAATTTTTTGTAATATTTAATCATAACACAAACAAATTCCCAAAGACTATACTAGTCTATTACCTTTGGAAACATGGAAACATGAAAACCGGAACATAAGTGAGAATCATTATCTCCCACTAGGTTCTTATTCACTAGAACCCTTCTTAGACATATCATTAATAATACATATCTTCATAGACTACAAAATAAAACATAAAATTGGGTGGTATGCATTCTCATTAAGGGTAAACAAGGGAGTACATTAAGCATAAACATGAGCATAGAAGTATAAGAATGGGATAAAAACATTTGAATATCATACCCTATATATTATATATCATAAAAATGAATCAAGTTTTAAATATTAGTTATTCCTTCTAAATGGATCATAATTAAATAAAAAACATAATCCATGAATTCAAAACATTGGAATAAAACATGTAATTATGTTAAACACATAAGAATATAATATGTTTTCAATAATATCCAATGCATCCATGCCAAGACTATTTTAGTAGTATGGGTTCACTACCCATAAGATCTTGGTAGTCATGGTTCATTCCCATGTCCATCTTAGTAGTGTCAGTTCACTACCCATACCATTTTGGTAGTTAGGGATCACTCTCATGTCCAACTTAGTAGTCATGGTTCACTCCCAAAACCATCATATTCTATCTCCTGAGATAAAAACCGTTACACAATGAATTATATGGAGATATAGGTCCCACCCATATCATTATGAAATCATACATAAATGTTCTAAAGTATAATAATTAATCATTTTATAAACCTTTAATAGAAAACTTTATTATAAACATTTAGTCATATCATAACCAATGTGAAAGGATTGGTTTTATAATCATTTCATTATAAACATAATCCATGAAAAAAGTAGGATTCAAAATAATCTAACCCATGAATGAGTAATAGGATTCAGAAAAATCATTACATAAAAATATAATTCATTCATATACATAATATGAATTAAAACATTAAATAATTTCCCCAAAAAGTAACGAGTGACACCAAAAAATGTTATATTAGATCAAAAATAATTTTGAAAGTTCTTTCAAAAACATTTTTATAGAAAAATATCCTTTTTATTTAAAAGAATATTTCTAAAACAAAAAATATTTTTAAAAGAGTTTTGTCTAAAAATAACATTCAAAACATATCATAAAATCTTAAAGACATTCTTAAAATATTCATCCTTGAAACATATAAAGATTCATGAAAACCATTTCAAAACTTACTTCCTTAAGATCTTATAAAAGAATCTAAAAAAATGTGAAACATAAACCCCATTAATGAAAGATCATAAAATAGATATGTAAATTCCCATAAATTTAATAATAATAATAATCATAGAACATAGTCATGATTAATATATAAACCATTCAAAATTAAAGAGTGGTGAACCTAGCATGGTTCTCCCATACATAAAAATTGAAATGAAATTCCCTTACCCTGAGACTTAAATCTCTTCCTACTCATAAACATATCATTTATAATACATATAAGTTTATTATAAATCAATCACAGAACAATATTATTATATCTAATATCAAATGTTTTTTTATTATGACTTTATATTACCCTCTTATTAAAAATTCTATGTTATGGTTTCACTCAGGTAATATTCTCTTTATTTATCATAGGTGCATAATTCTTTGTATCTATTGTCTTTATAATTATATCATGATCTCTTGAATGTAAATCATGATATAAATGTCTTTAAAAATCATTATGTTTGTATAATACTAATCTATAGTATATAGAATTAAATAATGGAATAAACCATTCATGGAGTGGGTAGGTCGTATATACACATGAACGTTGTTTTTTTTATTGTGGTATTGAAAGAAAGACATAAAAAAAACATATGTATACATATATGTGTATAATTATTCCAGTATCATATATGTCATATAATTTCACTTAAAACCTCCGTAATACATTGCATGTAGTGTTTGAATGAATCACATTGCTTTGAGGGGTGGCAGTCCACACTTCATTAAGTAAAATTATCGTATTTACAAAAGAAAGATAGTATAAGGATATGTGTTATAAAATAATATAAGATTATTAAATAAATTATAAATATCATAAATATTACATAAAAATATATTTTCCTTGAAAAGTTCTACCAGGACTTGTATTAATGTATGAAATAACAAATCTTGTTTAGTGAGGCGGTAGTACGTCGTACACATAAACTGTGTGCTTATTACCCATTATATGAAATAATGTGTATGTGTGGGTCAAAATAATTACAGAAAAACATATCAATATATTGAGAATATTGATGTTTTTCTATAATAATGGTGTAGGTATAGTGGAGGTGATAGAGAATGAGTATAAGATAAAGGAGCCATAGCGAGGAATTAACCTCTTCTTTGGGTAACTCCTTTTTATTTTCACCAAAGGACTTAATCATATTTATTCTTTCACAAAGGGAGTATTCATATATTAAGTTAGTTATGTTGGGGAACTATTTTCTTAGTGTTTTTTTAAGAAAAGTGTCTTTATAAGTGTGAGGAAGTTGGAGGATATGAGTCCTTTTATAGAGGAGGAGTAGTGGCACTCTTGTAATATTTCAGGCAATGGGAAACCCCACCAAAATTTTTATTGAATGTGGATCCTATAATGGTGAAAATTATAGAAACATGAGTATAGGGTCGATATAAGGACATAAAAGTTATTTTGGACATGTTAATATTTCATTTTGGGGCTTAAAGGTTCGGTTTAGTCCCTTATTAAGCTTAATTTAACCTTAACATTGTAATTAACAAAAATTACATTCACTAATATTTTTGGTAAAAATATTACTTGACCATATTATAAATTATTAATTATTCTGATTCCAAACATATAATCCATTAACACGAATTCAAAACATATTTGTGTCAGAAATTATATAAAATATAATCTCGTTGATTGAATGATAATGTAGGTTTTTAATGTAAAAACATTCAAATGTTTATGTTGTTATTATAGACAATTTCAAAATGAAATTTATTAAAATGTATTAAATTAAATTAATTAATAAAATTTTATCCAATAAAACTTTAAAAAAACATTAAATATAATTTACCCATAAAATCAAATTTTATGAAAATGTTGTTTTGAGTGAAATTTTTTTATTTTCTACTATTCATTAAAAAAATAAACATCACTTAAAAATACCAAAAAATCACCCTAACATAATTTTCATGTTTTTATTTAAAAAATAAAGTTTATATTGAAATATAAAATTTATTAATGTTCCAAAATTTAGATTTAATTTAGATTCTCCATCAAAAGCTGGTACACGCACATTAATAAAAACATAGGTTTTTATGAGTAAAATTTGGTATGTTTTTATCGTATTCCAATTGAACTTAATGGATGAATATTAAGAATATAATATTTGATAATATATATATATATATATATATATATTACATTAACGCCACTCACTAATTATAATTAATTTAATTTTATTAGAATAAAAAAACATTGTGAGAATAAAAATAGTTTTCTATAAAATATTGCCTTTTTATTAAATTGGTTCTTTGTAACTAATGAATTCATTTTATATGTATGTAAAACATAGGTTTTCATAAGTTTTTAATAAATATTTACAACATATAACATAAAAAATGTGTTAAGTCTTACTATATAATATTTTAATAATATATTGTTTTGTGGTAAAGCTTCATGTTTGCGTGTAATGTATGCCAAGTCAGAACTATGAAAATGTAAGGATTGACCTACAAAATTGAAAAATGTCAATGATGATTAATTCATTCAAAAATGGTCTATAAATAATATGGGTGTTACATTCTACCCCTCACCCCTAATAGACTTTCTCCCTATAAATTCATCATTCTTGTACAAACAAATTAGAATACTTCTTGCTTCATCATGTGCTCAAGATCCCACATAACATCCTCTAACTGGTGAATTCTTCACAAACATATAACTATTGAGTGGTCTTATTTCATAGAATATTATCTGTATGATCTATAATTTCAAATGTTTTTTATTTATGAGAAAGATCTCGCTTCAATAGTATGACCTCTAAATTCAGAACATGTGAAGGGTCATGTATGTACTTCCATAAAAGAGATACATGGAAGAAATCACATACCTGAGATATATTTTTAGGAAGTTCCATTCAACAGGATACCATATTGATATGATCAACAATCTCATAGGGATATAAAAAATGAGGTATTATTTTTCATTTCATACTGAATCTCATAACCTTCTTCTTGGGAGAGAATCATAGAAAATAAATTTCACCCACTTCAATTTCTAGATCACGCAGACTATTTTTAGTATAAATTTTCCATTATATTTGTGCTGTCTTGATATGATGTTGAATGGATATTACCTTTACTATCATTTTATTAGTGATCTAAGGTCTGAATATCATTTGTTTTCTCCAACATCATCCCAATATGTTGGAGATCTACATCTCATTCCCAAGAGGTATTCCTAATAATTTGTTTGAATGATTAAGTGAAATCTGTTGTTTAAAAAAATAAACTAGAGTAAGGTGTTGATCCCAACCACCTTTTAAATATAAAAAACAAATTCTAAACATATCTTCTATTGTTTTAATTGTTAATTTAGATTGACCATCTGTCTGAGGATGATAATAAATGATGAAACTAAATTATGTATTATGTTATTGCTAAAGACTTCACTTGAATGTTATTGTAAACCTCAGATCCCAATCAGATGTAATGGAATGTGGTACTACATGTAGCCTTTCCACTTCCTTAGTGTATATACTAACTAACTAATATATAAAGAAGTATTATCTGATAAAAGTGAAGTGTGTAGACTTTGTATGGTGATCAATTACCACCCATATTAAATTTTTCCCGTTAAAGGTTTTTGTTAGTCCAAAACAAAATCCATAGAGATGTTGTCCAATTTCTATTTTGGAATGGGTATTGGATGCAACATCCCTTTAGACTTTTCATATCATCCTTATCATTCTAGTGTAACAATAACTGAGATACAAACATTGTGATATCTCTCTTCATGCCATCCCACTAGAAATATTCTTTCAAATCCCTATACATCTTCATACATACATGATGAATAGAGAACGAATAACTATGAGATTCCTCTATTATCACCTTCTTCAAATCTAGTATGGAAGTACCACATACACGGTTATTGAACCATATCATTTAATAATGATCAAGGTTAAATTTAGGAACATCTATATCTTTCCTTAGCATCTCTAAAAATTTATTTTTCACATCTATAATCATCACTTGGATAGAGGGTTTATCATTAATTAGAGAAAGATAAGAGTTTTCATTTCCATAAGGATTTATTGTTCTATCCATTGAATATCTTGAAATATTGGATCCATTGTGATCATTATTAGTTATAATCTAGGATGATCCATTCAACTTAAATCATCTACCGAATTCTCTGCTATTCCAGGGTGGTAATATTCTGAGCCATCAAAATTCATTATCAGATTCTACTGTATTCCGTAATTCATATTAGAATACTTCTACTTGATTACACATTTCAGACTATTATGATTAGTATATATATCAAAACTTCCCCCATTTAAATAATGGCTTTATATATTTAATGAAAAACTTACATCGCTAACTCTAAATCACGATTTAGGTAATGTTTCTCATGAATATTACACTATCATGAGTAATATGATATTACCTTCTCATTATAAATAATAATTCATCATAATACTTTATTTGATGCATCATTATAGATTACAAACCCTCTACTACTATAGGTTAATGTAACTGCAGGTACATTATGAAACCTTTTCCTTAGTTCATTGAAATTTATCCCACATTCATCTACCTAGAGGAACATGAAACCATTAAAAGTTCACTTGGATAGAGGATTAGATATTCATGAGAAATTATCCATAAACCATCGATAATATCCACCTAAACCATGATTTCTAAGAACATTAGTCATGGTGGACTATCTAGACCATCCTTAAATATCCTCTATCATTGATGGATATACTTTTATACCATCTCTTAGATTATGTGGACAAAAATGAATCACTTTTCACCCATAAATCACAATTTTAAATTTTTTTCATATCTATTCTCTTTATGGGGGTTATTTAGTACAATTATCAAGTGGTCTTCATGCTATTAATTTCTCTTGGAATAGATAATAATGTCATCTATAAGCACTACCAAAAATAGACCAAAGTAATCTCAAAAAACTCTATTCATTAAATCTATGATGATAGTAGGGGAATTAGTAACACCAAACTGAATTACTCTATATTAGTTGTTTCTATAATTTTTATGGAATTCCATCATGGGTGTAAAATCCTTCTTAACCTTCAATTAAGGATATAAAAAATGAAGGTCAATCTTGGAAAATTATTGAGCTTTGTGTAGTTAATCTTACAAGTCATCATTATGGGGAATAAGATACTTGTTCTCGATTTTGTTATTGTTCAAAAGCTTGATAATCAATGTAGAGTTTCATATAACCATATTTTATTAACAAAAAAAGAACAGCTATTCCCCAATGTGACACAGTTGGCTAAATGAATCCCTTTTAAATTTTTTTTATAGTTTCTTATTTAAATCCTACAACTCAATCGGTGTCACACTATATTGAGTCTTCAAAATAAGTTTAGAAGTATGTATTAATTTTATTAAAACTCAACATCATATTTATTGGTAGGCAAGAAAATTTTTTTAGAAAGGAATTCCCAGATTCCTAAATAATCAGAATATCATCGATGTTCATTTTCTCTATAACCATTTGTTAAAAACAACCATTCTGAATGGAAATTAAGATCCATACATTGGATATAATATCCAAATTAAGTTCAATTTTATTTTTAAATTGAAGGATATTTAGAGGAGGGTATACAGTATCATAGGCTTCTTCCCTTCCTTGAAAACTGATGAATGCTCTATGTAGAGAATGCTAATCCATTCCTATTGGACATCACATTCAACCAAAGGATGAATTACAACATTTTCATGAATCACATTCCAAAAAAATTCAACTAGAGAGGAATTATAGACTTGGGATGCAATAATCATACCATTAGGGGTTTTCACTACTAATTCAACTTCTAATCATTTTAGTGTAATTATAACATTATAATAAAATTCATTATATAGGAAATAGTGGGTATATCCATAATCAAACATTGTGATATCTCTCTTCATGCCATCCCACTAGAAATATTATTTCCAATCCATATACATCTTCATACATACATGATAAATAGAGAACGAATAACTATGATATTCCTCTATTATCACCTTCTTCAAATCTAGTATGGAAGGACCACATACATGGTTATTGAACCATATCATTATAATGAATCTTAAAAAACCATTATAAACTTGTTTTCTATGAGTACATATAAAATAGTCCTAAAAACCTTTTCAAATATAAAACTCATTAAAGAAATATAATATAAGGGATATGTAAATATAAAAAAAAATTAATAATTATAATCACAAAAGTCAATCATCAGTATTATATACACCACATAAAAAGAACAATTGGTAAACATAGCTTGTATCTTACGGTTAAAAAAAGTGAGATGAAATTCATATAACTTGTGACTTTACTCTCTTCGTACTCATACAAAATTATTTTATAATAAATATAATTTTATTATACATATATCAAAGAACCATATTCATATATCTAATATCATATATGGTTTGATTATGAGTTTATATTACACTCATTTCAATAATTCTATGTTACGGTTTCACTTGAAGTAATATTTGCTTTATTTTTCTGAAGTTTCTAATTTTTTTGTATCATTTGTACTTACATTTATATAATGATTTAAATAATTTAAATAATGATATAAATATTATTAATATTCAGTAAATTCTTATTCTAATAATATATTTTATATATAAGTACGAAACAGAATACACCGTTCATAGAGACTGTAGGTTATACGTATGCATGAATGATGTTTCTATTTTATTGTCATATTAGAAGAAATAGAGTAATATATATATATATATGGTTAATTATTTAATTATATTATATGAAAATATAGGTTACCTGAATTCATCCTTAATACATTCCATGTAGTGTGTGAAAGATTCACATTGCTCTGAAGGGGTTGTAGTCCATAGTTCCTCAAACAGAAATATTGTATTTACATAAGATAAAAAGTATAAATATATGCTATGTAAAATTATTAAAAAATATTAAAGAAATTATAAATATAATAAATATTACATTAAAATAGATTTTACATCATAATTTATTCCATGGGAGTAGTTAAAGGAATAATGAACAATCATCATTTTGTGAGGTGATAGTTCATCTTACACATAAATAATTTGTTCATTACACATAAGATTAAAGTGTGTGTATGTATAGGTATAAATCATAATAAAAAAATCCAATTATATTTATGATAATGTTTTTTCATAATAATGTAATAATTATAGTGGTGGGGTGGTGATTGAAAATAATAGAAATGATCTTGAGGGAGGATGTTACTGCTTCGTTGGGTAACCCCATTTGGCTTTCACCAAGGGATATCTTCAATTACATTATACCAAAATAGAGGCTTCTATATGGAAGGGAGGGATTATGGGATATATTTGGGAAGAGTTTTTTTATCCAATGTGTTTTGATATGTGTGAGGATGTGGGAGAGAGGAGGCCATTTATAGTAGAGGAGTTGTGATACTCTTGTAATATTTTGGAAAAAGAGAAATTCCACCAATGTTTTTTTATTGAGTGTGGATCCAGTAATGGTCCAATGTCTATCTAAGGGAGTATAGGTTCTACATAATTCCAACCAATGTATTTTGGAGAAGTTTATAATATTATTTGGGCCATAGGGTTATGGTATAATCCCTTATTAAGCCTCATTTAACAATAATCATTGTAAGTAAATTTAATTTCTTTCAATAATATTTTTTGTAAAAACATAGTTGACATTATTATACATTAAAAATAATTATGAATCACAATGTGGAAACATTTTTTAAAAATTCCAAACACATGTGTGTCATAAATTTATTAAAATATAATCTATCTAATGGGACGACAATGCAGGGTTCTAAAGTAATAACGGTCAAATGTTTTCTATGTTGTATAGAAACTTTCACGATTAAATTGATTCCAATGGTCTAAATTTGATTGATTTAAAATAATTTAATATAATAAAACATTAAATAAAACATAAAAATAATTTAACAATATGAATAATTTATATGAAAAAGCATTTTTGAGTTAAATGTTTTGTATTTTTCAAAATTCATTAAAAAATGGGGCTTGAGAAAAAATACCATGAAGTCTCCCAAAAATAATTTATTAGTTTATATTATAAAAATGAAGTTTATTTTTTAAAATAAATTTTATTAATGTTGAAAATTTCATATTTAATTTAGGTTATTTATCATATGGTGGTAAAAGTTCCTTAATAATAATATCGGGTTTTATGTGAAAAATTGGGTTTCTTTCTATCTTACGACAATTGAATCTATTGGATGAATATAAAAAATATATTGTTTAATTTATAATTTATATATTATTTTAATAAAACTCACTAACTATAATTAATTTTATTTTATCTGGATTGAACAACTTTGTGAGCAAAATAATAGTTTTCTAGAAAAGTTTTCCGTTAATATTAAATTGGTTCATTATAACTGTTGAATTAATTTTATATTTTTGTATAAAATATGTTTTTATAAGTTAGTAAATATTATTTATTACTTATAAATTCGTTACTTGTTTATTTATTAATATTTAAAATTTTAATAATATATTTTTTCATCGTAAAACTCGGTGTTGCGTGTAATTGACGCAAAGTCAATAACGTGTGAAATAAATGATTCACTAGGTGAATTTAAAAAAATATATGAAAATTAATGTCTTATAAAGGAAAATTTCTAAAAAAACTCATGTTGTTACATTTAATTCTTTAGGAATTAAAAATTCACTTTCATTTCTTGAAGTGTGAGATGAAAATGAAGTTGATTAAAGAACAGCAAAGGGTAAGGATGTCTTGAAATCATGTATGTATTTATTTTCATCATAATTTTAAAAACATATGAAAAAGGGAATTAAAATAATATTTTTTTCATGTTATCATATTTTTTAAATATATTGATAACCACTTTCAAGCATCATTAGTTCATGGATTTATGATAGTTAACTTTCTCCTAAAAATGTTCTCTATCACTCTCTATCAAAACATAATAGTTAAATTTGACCTCCATGTCCATGTTTTCACATTCCAACTATAGTCACTGATTAGTAAAATTATATTTGTGTTACTTTGGGTAACATCCATGTTTCTAACATTTCCTTTTTAAAGGATATTTTAGCATTCATTTTTATGATGTGGGTTCTATGATAAGAACATTTATGTATTAAAAAATTAATAACCAATAAAACTTTAAAATGTTAAGTTAATTTTAAGGGCGGTAAAATTTACACCCCAATATTTTTTGAAATATTATTTTTAATTAATTTAATCTTTTTTATATTTTTTATTTCACACAACATTGAATAGACTTTTCTAATTACTATATTTGTTTTGAATTATATGAAACACCATGTAAATAATTCCCTAAATGAAAAACATATATTATCATGAGGTACATGAAACACTCTGTTTCTATTGTATTACACTCAATATCAAGTCTTTTATATATCTTTTATTACATGCTAGTCTAATTTTTTACTGAAATATAATATATTATTAATAATATTACTAAAATACTTTTATAGATATTTCCCAGTTGTTGGAATGTATGTTACGGAAAAATTAAATAAATTGTGAATATAAATCTAAAATTATATTTTAAATTAATCCTTTCTTTTCAATTTGTTAAAAATTAATGTAATAACTATTTGAGAATGAAGAAATACCATTTCTTATAAAACTACTATTCTATATTGAAATTTTTTTATCTTAATAAATTAAGACGTCAAACATTAAATAATGATTTCCAATGAAATATATATATATATATATAATAAATTCAATAAATATTTTTTATACTCTTCCAATATAATTGATAGGCATAAGATAAGAATAAACAAAATTTTATGAATAAAAAAGATGAAATTTTCTAAAATGTAATTTTACCACCATTTAGTGATGAAACCATTTAAATATATTTATTGTTAAATTTATAATTTTTTTTGGAAAAAATAAAAAACATGTTTTGAATCATTTATGTTAAGTTAATTTTTGGTATCTTTCTAAAAAGTTTCATTTGTTGATGAATTGTAAAAAACATTGAATCTTAATTCGAAAATACATTTTCATTTAGTTTATTTATATTGTAAAATTACAATTTCTAATGTATAATTAGAAATTTTTTATATAAACTAATCCATTTTAGTAATTTTAATAAATTTTATATGGAATGTTTTTATATAACCATTTCAACATTTTGAACATTTTTACTTAAAATCCCACTTTTTCATCCTATCTCCAGGATTAAATTCAAATTAATTTCTCCTAATTATGGGATTATAATGTAGAAAAATGGATTCTATATTTGTAATCATAATTATTTTTTAATTTTTAGTAATTTAAACATTGTTTTTTACCAATGTTATTTGAGAAATTGGATAAAATTATAACAATGATTATGAGAAAATGTTTTCTTAATATTGAATTATACTATAACCATAATGGCCAAAATCACATATAAACGTTTCAAAAGTCCATTTTCTGGAAATATTATTAGTGTATCCTCCATTTTATATAATTTAGAACATTATGGGAGCCACGTGACATGGTAAAAAAGTTCATGGGATGCCCTTATTATGAATTTACAAGAATGCCACTCCTCTTTCACTATAAAAAACTCACTTCTTCTACACATTCACAACAATAGAGACATTTTTATCTCTCAAAATATCCTCAAATAATCTTTAAAAACCACTAAATTAATTCTATAATCCTCACTTTTTACATAAATCTAACAGATAAATCTCTTTGGTGCAAAACATGAAGAGTTACCCAAAGGAGAGGTAATATCCTTCTTCAAGATCCTTGGTTTTATTTTCACCCTCTACCACCTAAAATATTCTTATTCCATTTTTATATAATAAAATCAATATAATAAATATAATTTTATTTTTTTATTCTATGTTTTATACCCATACACTTAGACACAACCATCTAATAGATAATGAATATTTCATTCTTGTGTACAGTGAACAATCCTCTCATGAAATGATGTTGTTCATTATTATTTTACAATATATAATGGAAGGAATTATGATTGAAAATAAATTTCAATATTATCTATAAGATATTTATTATATATTTATAAATATTAAATTATTATATAAATCATATCTTCAGGAATTTCTCTTTTTGAAAATATGATAACATCATTTTTGGATATATGGATTACCACATCTTTAATGTGATGTGATTCATCCACGTTATACAGGGAATGTGTTATGGATGGGTTTATAGTAATTATATATTATATATTAAATCATATTTATACTATAATTATATTAAATATTTATATATATATAAACATCATTTAATTTCTTTCGTTCATTGTGATTATAAAATGGAAATAATGTATTTGCGTACATACGGCCTACCGTCTCCATGAATAGTTTATTACATTTCATATATATATTATAATATTATAAAAACATATATATATATATATATATGATAATTATATCATTCTTTTCATTTTGTAAATAATTAAATTCCAATCCAATTAAAAGGATCAATAATAACACACAAAAACACACCAAAGATATTACCTGAAATATAAAATTTACATTGAGTTGTTAATACACTAGTAATATATAGTAAATAATAATATATGATATGGAATATAATAATATTGTTCTATGGTATATTTATAATTAACTTATATTTATTATATTGGAGGTTTGAATGTATACAGTAGAAGTTAAGACTTAAGGTAAGGGAATTTCATCTCACTTTTTATTTCCATGAGATACATACCATATTCACCACTCAATTATTTTTTGTGGTAAATATAATGACCATTTTCATTTCATATCATGAATATAATTATATTAGTTATATTTTAAACTTCATGTACTTTTATTATTTCATAGGTATTATTATTCAATGTTACCGAAGCAGTAAGAGTTTTTTCCAACAATCTCATCATTTATTGGGGTTGTTTATTATTATGATTCGATTGATGAAATCAGGTGACCTAACTCTCAACAAAACACATTAATTTAAACCTCCTATATTTATTCATATATATCCAAGTAATGGTATCATATGTTCACTCTTTGGTGCTCAATAAAATTAAGAAAAAGTTTTTATGATAATCCTACATTATTTCTCCTTCAAGTAAGAAATTTTTATTCTTTCAAAACCTTTTTATCCATATATGTTATTAAAAATGTTATAAAATTATTTTATATTGATTAGTGTACATTTTTACATGTATTTTACCTAATTAAAAATGGTTTTAGAAAGTAATCTTCTTTTATATTTCCAATGGCTACACATGTATATTCATCAATAGTGTAGAAGGATTGTTCAGAATTTATGGATTTATCCTCTGTCAAGTTCATCCTTCCTTTTATGCTTCCTTTTCAAGTTTACAAGATTTATTTTTATGGAAATATTATTTTCCTAATATTATGAAAATGCATTGTTGTAAAAATGGGATTTCAATAAAAAGGTTTTTAAACACTTTTTATGATTCAAGTTGTGTTTTAAATTATTTTGAAACCTTACATTAAATATTTTCAAATATATTTTTAGAGAAAAATGTTTTCAAGGATGATTTATATTTAAAAATTGTTTTAAATTTTTTCTATATTCCATTATATGTTTTCCAATTTATTTTCAAATAACAGGGTTTTCATAATAATTTTTTTAAAAAAATCATATTTTAAAGAAGACATGATATTTTTCTTCTAAAATGTGCTAAATAAAGTGTTAAAGTTTTCTTTATATGAAAATTATTATTAAAATCGTTTTATTAAATCTATTTTCTAATAAAGTATATTTACCTTAAAAAATATTCCATATTATCTTTAAAAATCGTACTCTATCTATGATGACATGCACTGTTATACTTTATTATTTACTAGTAAAATGATCCAAGAATACCATTAATAATTATTCTTGAATGGTTTGTGTTTATATGGAATGATTTTTATAAAATTGGTTCATATTCCTTAGGATGTATGATATTTAAAGACATTTATTATCATTGGTTATTCGTTGATGAAATGATTATGAAACCAATTGGTTTTCAATTGGTAATGACAAGATAAAATTATATGATACACATTTCATTTCACGGTTTATAATATGATGTTTTTCAAGCCCATATCTTTTTATGGTTCGCTGTATAATGCATGTTTTATTACCATATACCACATGTATACATGATTTTATTATGCGACAGGTGGGACACATATCTCCCTCCAATAAACACTATAATAAAATCACCATTTAGATGTGGTTTCTTCCTTGACAACAGTTTAAACAGCCAGAAAATTAGTTTTTGATGGTTTCTTGAAACTAATTATAAAATTGGTATTATAATCCTACAAGCGGTGGTTGCTTCTAATTCATAGAGGTTATTATAAATTGTCATATAAAGTGTATTTAATGGTTTTTTTTGTGTTTCAGTGTCATTTTTACCACAGAAAATAACGATATTTTAGTAGTGGTTACAAGTATTGATAAATTCAGAATCTTTTTACCAAACGAACCATTACGAGAATGGAACAAACCACCCATAAATAAATGTTTTTCGTATTTATTGATTGTTTTAACAAATGCCAAAAAATTATTCCATAATATATTGTCAGTTGAAACCATTATTGAATCAAAAAATCAATTTATTTTGTAGTGTTTTGAACTGTATTCATATGAAATATTTCAAAAAAACGAGGTGTAGAATCGGTTGCCCCATAAAAACCCCTGAAAAAACATACAAGGCCAAGAATCACATAAAAAATGAAACACAACATAAAAACTAAAACACACCATATTCATTATATAAAATGTATACACATAATAAATGCTTCATCATACTACACTTATAGTACACCTATACAATGCATAGACCAGATCACTCAGCATGATCCACTCTATGGCACAAATGAAACATGAAAAATCTATCTCCAAAAATCACTGGATGATGATGATATCTCCTCAACACCCTCCCCATATTCATCTCTAATTCCTACTACCGGCTCTTATAAGACAATTATATTGATAATTAAATAAAGTTTTATATTTATATTTAAACAAAAAATTAATAAACTTTTGTGAATTGAATGAATTTTTATTTGTGAGATTTACCTGCTCACCACTAGTCATCAATGAAATATCACTGTGGAATGATCCATTTGTCTTATGATATAAATAAACAAACTCTTTCTATAAAGTGGATATATGATCCCCATGTTCCTGAATTTTGATTTTCATATAAACAAACTCTTTCTGAGCATATCGAGCTAGGAATGGACTATATATAGGATTAGATACAACTGCAATCTCTAATGGACTACCAGTGATATATGATGGTACTATTCTGAAACCCATCCTGCGCACTTGATCAGTATTCTCCTTCCAATGGACATTACCAATGAGGCCATATTGGGAGACTGAGATGGATTGTGTGGGATTGGCATCACATAGTTCTTTAATTTTTACCCAAAAATAAAATATCAATCATATTAAAATCATTATATATTAACATAGTTGAAATTGATAGTAAGTTATTATATTGTAAAATGAATTCTTACCCCAGCTTCCTTGGCATGCTTATTAACAAAACTATAATCAAATGTTTTGTGATCTTCTAACCACACATCTATTCGGGATGCTTGGTGCCCTAAATTATGTGACTATAGTAAAACATATAAATCAACAGTTTAATATATTTAATATATACTATTTTCTTATAAATATTTATAAAAATGAAAAAATTACCATAGTAAATCATCTTTTACAAAAACTATTTGACGCCACGGTGCGAGGGATGATTTCTTATCCCAAATCAATTCATTATTCCTTGAAAAATCCTAAAATAAATAAAATGTAATTTAATTTTAATGAATGAAATGTCATCTCTCTGTCATATGCATGTAAAAATATAAAATTATATTAATATAGTAATATATATTTAAATACCATGTGCTTCTCATCACGATGACTATCAATACAAATTTGAAAATTCCCTCTAGGTATCCTGGTGGGTACCTTATGATAATGTGGTTGGGAACTCAATGGACTATCACTGAATTCATTCCATAATCTCCATTTAAAATCTTTCAATTTATTTACCAAAATTTTCAATTCCCCTTTCGAGCTATCACATCAGCAACGGGAAGCTGGAAAACATATGTACAATGTGATTAATTTTGAGAATATTATAATTTAATAACTTATTTAAATTTAATTACATGGTAATGTAATAATATATCTTTTATTTATGAATAAAAACCATATTTTTCCAAGATGAAGGTATATTCCTCAAATCATTATATGCAATCGAATGGGTAATCTGCTTTACCACCAGCTAGCATAAAATTTTGATAAAATAATCCCACATAATCATCTGTATGAATCCCATAATCGTTAAATGGGACAACTAAACTTATTCTGTTGAGAATATAGACATCTAAAAATTTCATATTTTTTCTGTAGTAAAATTGTGTACATATTATTTGAAAATACATTTAGTATTATAGAAAAGTGCAATAAATTTATTAAAATTACAAATTTAACCTATAACAGACAACCATTAATATCCCCATAAAGAACCAGTAGTTGTGGATTACTCCCTCACTATCGGGGATGATGAATGGTGAGGCATCAGTGGATCTGCTAATGGGACAATGATAGAGGGTGTAAAGATAGTGTATGGGGGAAAGTGGATGGTGACTCAGATTCGGTAGGGAGGTACACATATAGAAAATCATTTGTGTATATGGTTTAGGGAAGGATGACTAAAAGTTGACTAAAACCATTATTATGATTCCCCTTTTCATTATTGTCGTTTAATCAGAAAACTATGATACCACTTGAAGAAAAATTTCATTATGATAAATGATTTGAAGAGGAATTGTGCTACACAAGGGGAGTTCATCATGATTTATAAGACATATAACATGACTTTGAAAATTATAATAATATAGGAAAAAAATTAAAATTAAGAAATAAAGGGATGATGTGATGAGAAATAATATAGTTGGGGACTAGATATCTACTATATAGAATAATTGAATTTTTTCTTAAGAAAAAATCTTTCCTATCCCTAGATCAATCAAAAAAATTGGTTGAAGATATAAATTAAGTGATTTTTATCAAATACATCAATGTGAAATGTGATCTGATTGAAAATAATATGATTAGTAAAGTTATTCCAGGGTTAAAGAGGTTAAACATGATCATACCAAATTAGTTTTTTGAAACAAACACAAGGAGGTTTGAAATTTCCTAAAAACAAGTATCTATAGTAGTGTAATGGTTGTTCCCATACATATGGAATTGATCTAATTTACGGATTCTAATATATATTAGGGAATGAGGATATTAGATTGGTATTTTATATACATGATCAAAAAATGATTTCATTTTTTCTTATGTATGTGATGTATGGACTTCAAAATTATGTCTTCAAATAAGAAGTGTATATTGAATAACCACATATTTTTCTCACTGATGAGGTTGAGGAAAAATTGTTCCAATTATTCATAGTTTTATATGGACTAAATAATGATCCATGATCATGGAACCCAAAATTGTATTTTTTTTATATTTTTTATTATTAAATAGTTAGGATTAATCAAAACTGATATATCATGATTGTAGAAGTGAATTAGATGTTAGTTATTTTTCTATGTTAATTACATAATTTTTTGGAATTAATTAATCACAATGCATGAATGATTAAAAATTTAAGGGATATGAATTAATGATGTCTCTTATTTCTAGACTATTAGTTTTAAATGGTATAAAAGGATTTAAATGTGAAATTGGAGAATTTCTTTATAAACTAATTTGCTAATTATGAGATAAAAGGATTTCATGTGGAGGATTATATAAGTATTTATACTCTAGTGGAAACCCAGATGAACTATTTCAAATATGTGGTATAAATATTAATTTTTACAATACAATAATTATATCACCCTTTTTAGGGTAAAACCATAATAAATTCCAATTGATTTCCACATAATATATCATGATCATTCAATAAATACACATGAGAACTGGTTCAATTTTCTTTGAAATTGGAGTATTAGTAACTAAAAAGAAAGGAATAAAATCCATGTGAAACCAAAAAATATTGACTTGATGTGTAGATATAATAGAATTTCAGAAATCATTTTGAATCATATCATAACTAATAGTGTATGTGATAAGGATGGTTCTTCTCACTGTGGATATATAAACATAAAACTCAACCTCCTCCACCTATACCTCCTACAAAATAGAAATGAGTTTTCCAAGATTATTATAATGATATTAATTCCATTTATAACGAATCCTCACAACTCTACTCTAACGCACTTACTCATTCAACATTGGTACCCAACCATTCCTTACTAATCCAATCATGTGATTTTAATTTCAACCACAACTCTTCCATGAGATCCAGTCAAAATAATTCATAAAATGGACCACTGTCCTACAATTATGACATGCTTAAGGTGGATATTAGAACATATTCATCCTATTCATGTATTCTCCAAACTACAACCACTGTAATTAGTACTTTCCATATGAGTATTCAGAAGGTTCCTAAGTTGATTTCCATTTGATGTATTTCCACTAAATCTAAATCCAATTAAATTAACCCTACCCCCACTATACTAAAATTTAAAAGAGAATACATTAATAATACATCCAACATATTCCCCAAAATTATATCCTGATAATGATAACCACGTTATTTATCATAAATCTTGAAAATTTTAATTTACAGGAAAACCTCCCAAATAAATATTATCTCTAAACTCGATTCTATGTGTCTTTTAAAGGATAAGATTTTAAAATGTATGAATGGAATCACATACTTTAGTTAATAACTCACATGATACTCCAGATCCCACAGGACCTCAAACAAGCCTACAAGAAAAAAAACACAACCTAGAACACCATTAAATTTATTAACTATACTCAAACAATTCAAATTAATTGAGTTGAATAATAAAATCATAACTCACTAGATGGAATAATGGTGTTGAACCCACAACAATGAAAATACAATAAAATCCAACAAAATCATTTTTCATTACCATTCATAGGGTGTACATTCAGTGACCATTCGGGGAGAGTGGGGTCAGCGCCACAGGCTTGTGATAAGGTAGTTTATGGAAGAATGAGGCCAATGGTGAGGGAGAGAAGGGGGCCAGTGGTGAGGGTGAGAAGGAAAGTAGTTGAGAGAGATATATGAGCTGACAATGAGGGGGGAGTAAAACCGGTGAGTGTTAGAGATGGGCTGGTGGTGAGGGGGATAAGTGAAGCCATTGAGGGTGAGAAAGGAGAAAAAAGTTAGGGGGTAAAGGGTGCCGATGTTGAGGGTGAGAGAGGGGTTGGTGATGAGGGGATGAAGGGGAGTCAATGGTGGGGTTGAGAGAGGGTCCAATGGTGTGGGGGATATGGGGGTCCACATGATATTATAAAGGGGGTCATGGAAGAGGGTTCAGAATGTTTTGGTCTAGGGTTTGGTGGAGGGGGAGGTGTATAACTGATGATGTTTGAAAAAAGGGATTTAATGGTGTTTCTAAAAAACCACACCAATATTATGAAAAAATTAGCAACCACTTCATAAAATATCGCTAATAATGGATTTTGTATAATTGAAATGGGGTAAAAATGTATATCTCATGAGACAATGTTGGGAATCATATCAACAAGATTGACCCACTATGAAATATGGGGAGACTTGATCCAATATAGAAAGATATGGAGACCTTCTACACTATGGGAATATGGGGAAACTCAATCCACTATCGGAATATTGGAAAAATGACCCCTTACAAGGAAAGGACTATGATTGGGGATAGTGGTGTGTCCTGCCCAGAACATGTAGTCCCCATGAAGGGCCCCATTATGTTTTGGAAACACTATTTGACTAATATGAAATTTTGTCACCTGTTTATGTGTCTAGCACAATATCTATGTTTTTGCCTTAGATATCCTAACATGGTACATGTTCTTGATTTTATTATAATTTCATTCCATATAAACTACAAATATTAATGTGATGCCTCAAGATTCTGACATTTTTATATAGGCTATGATGATAAAATGTTATACCCTTGTTCTCGAACCCTTAATATCATATTATGGGTGCCTATTTTCATTATTCACCATTTCTAAGCATTAGATCTCACCAATTTATTATTTATCCTTTCCTAATTTTACAAAGAAATTTTTTATGTGGGATTACTAAATGGGTATATATTTAAATAATATGTGAAAGATCATTCAAAAATTATAATAATGAGTTCTAGGTTTCCCATGACACTCAACTATTATGTTCTTCTATCAAGTAGTTATTTAATGTGCCGAATATTCATATAATTTGATATAATATCCTTGTATTTTTATCCTGGGTTGTTATTGCGAATTTTAATAGTAACTTGCATAAATTTTCACCAAAATATGATGAATGAATATTGTTAGGTAATTCCAAAACTCATAATTATTATATATTATTTAATAAAAATTATTATACCATTTATGAAATAGTGAATGTTATGTTTTAAGAAACCTGTCCTTTTTTCAAAAAAGTAGAACATACATCCACATATGTAATTTTTAAATTTTATTTTCAAAATAAATTATAAATCTATTCTCTTAAATAAATAACTTAATAATATGTTATTGGATTTATTCCCATTGAATATTTCAACCTATTGTGGAAGAACATACTTATCAAAACTCAAGAAGTTAGTTCTTTCTAGGGAATCATCCAAGTAAAAGTATTATTTGTGATGTAGATCAATTAGTTCATACTAGATGATCCTTGAGAAATGAACTCCAACATTTGTCTTTCTTATCCTAGTTAAATCATAAGAAACCTGATAAGGATTTATGTAATTAGGATTGGATTTAAGAAATGAAACATGTACTCAATGAATTTTAGTAGAACCATGTCTGGAATATAATTGAACAATATAAATAAAATTCTATAATTGGAGTAAAATGGGATTTTAAGAATAAATGTAATGAAAAATGGATAATAGTTATAAATAAATATTTTTTTATAAGGGATATAACTAACTATCGGGATTATATTATGAATAAACATATACTCCTATAGAAATAGATGAGGATATACGAATACATCTATCCTTTGCATCATCCATTAATTTCAAACTATTTAAAATATATTTGATTTGTTCTTTTCTAAAAGGACATGATTAAAAGATTCTTTATGCTGAGAAACTACATAGTTTTGAAAATAAAAAACATCCCAAACATGTTTATATTCATTCCAAAAAATTGGGGACATAAAAAATCCCCTATATCATGTTATGATTGATTAACTAAATTTTTTTAACAAAAAATTTAGTTTAGGGAGCTGTGGATCTATATCATTTTATAATAGAAGCATATAAGAAATTACAATTTTACACAATTATTTTCATAAAATAATATTTTGGTCAACTCAATAATCTTCCAAATATTCCTTTTTGGACCTTATAAATTATGATTTTTAAATGATAAGTATGGCTGAGTTAACATATTTTCATTTTTTTTCAATTTCACAAAACCAGAAGAAAGTATTACATCTCAACATAAGTACTTAAAATACATTATTATGAAACATTGGTATGAATGTACTAAAATAATTAAGAAACCTGTTGGTAACTGTAAAGAACCTTAAATTTCAAGGAAATTTTTTTCTTAAATTATTTGGGATTTTACATGTACGTAGTTTCTGACGTCACCTGATTCCGAGGCCCGGTGTTCCTGGAATCAATTTCCGAATTTTAGCTCGGGTACGTTCAGTAAACGAACGAACGGGTTTTTCAATCTTTTGAACCGATGCACAGAATTGAAATCTGAGGGCACTGGTGAAACCAAAACACCAGTAATTTCTTAAGAGGACCTTTACCGAAGATGTATCTGCTCGGGAGGAGTTGTTAAAAATTGTGGATTAAATGAAAAGTAAAATAAAATTGTGTTAAAATTTTATTTCTTTTTCTAAGTGGTTATATCCTAGGAGTAGGAGTTGGGGCAGGACCCACAAGTCACTAACTACCCTTCAGAGTATAAAGGTGAGGTGGGGCACACACTATCCCCAACTCTTCATATTCCCTAACTCCCTAACACCCCCCATTATTTGAGTAACTCCCCTCTCTCCCTCTTTAATAATGCCAACTCACATTAATTTAATTAATTGTTCATCAACAATTAATTGAGTTATGTGTTTGAATTTTTTAAATTTTATTGCATGGCTTGAATGAATAAAATATGATGGGACTTATTTTATTTGGGGAGTTTGGATGTGTGATGGAATTTGGGAGAGAGCTCTATTCTCTTGAAGAACTTCATATACTTCGTTGAAGAACGCCAAGACTCCAAGGAAGAGCATCGACTCGGTGGCCCCGGTTTCTTCTTCCTTTTCTTCCTCCGCGGCACGAAAGGAAACAACGAAATGGGAATTCGCCAATGATATCACGCCTTTTCTATCCGTGATAAAAAGAGGAGATGACGCTTCCTCCTCGGACGCTCTCCATCGACGTCTATGAAACCTCATCACGTGACGCCGTCAACCGCGACACCGACGTTCGTCATCGTTTGTCGAGGTAGGGGTTTTCTTCGTTCATGTTTAATTTAATGTTCTTCATTGATTAGTTTTGTATCTTGTTATCATCATAACGGGAGGAGATTGGACCACACGAACATGGCTGATCCTCCTCCCCTTTTTCTTGTTGATCATCATTGATCTTTACGGCGAAGACGGCGTGGTGACGTCGCACCATGCGGGAATGAAGAGGACTGCAGTCAGAGTGGGCCGCGGTGGTGGTGTGCGTCGCCATCGTGCCACGCTGGTGGGCCGAAGGAGGCCGCGGCCAGGAGCAGGCCACGACGGAGAGGCGTGGCACAGTCGCGTCGTGCCAGAGCATCAAGGGGGGCATGGCCGGGGCGGGCCGTGGCGGTGGGACAAGGCGTCGTCGCGTCACTCTGGTCAGACAGGAGATGTGGCCTAAGGCCGCGGCGGTGTTCAGCAGGGACGGCCGGTCTCATCCTACCACCATCGCTCTTGGAGGCAGGACCCCTATGGGTCCCAGGGTAGCTCAACCGGTCGGCCATTATGGCCTGCCCTTTCCGAAGAAACTGGGGGACGTAACCCCCCGAACCTGCCTAGGGCGGACCCCACCAGGGGGGCGTTGTTTCCGAAACAAAGGGGGTCAATCCCCCTTCGCACCCCGCTCAACTGGGAGCCGAGCCGTGCCGCAGGCTGTGCCCTTCCACACCCAATCTGGCCGGACCCAGACCCGGGTCGGGTCAACCCATGGGGTATTGGGCTGGGTCGGACTGGGCACAAACCCCCTATTTTCGGCCAGGTTTGTTCAAACACCCATAACATGGGCTACAGACCTCCGATCGACACACCGTCCATTGCATAGGAATCCTGGGATCGAGGCGGTCCTTCTTTATATTACACTCAAGCTTTCTGAAAATTTTGTGTATGACCGCGTTGGTTCGAACCCAAAACCAATCGGGCCCTTGGGGCGGAAACGCTTATAACATAATGAACGGACGTCTGAATGACGTGCTGTCAAATACGATGAGTTCCTCTTAGTGAGAAGGTTATTTTGGATTACTCCACTTGTGTTTTGGACGTAGCTGGAGTATGATTGGGTTGGTTTTATCTTAGAAACCAACTTGGCCTCTGGGACAGAAAAGCCAATAACTCTCAGATCGGGCGTCTGATTGACATGTCGTCTATCACGTTGAGTTCCTATCGAAAATTCAGAAATTTGTGATACATAAACTCTATACTTCATGAAAGTTGAGGTATCGACCCCTTGGCTCGTGAAGAATACCCTCCCGGAATCGAGCGTGTTGTGCGCGGGAACCCTAGAGCTGGCTGTGACTATAACGACGATGACGACTGTACTTGGATCCTATGTGGATTTAACAGCAACGATGACTGTACTTGGATCCTATGTGGGTTTGGCAGTGATGACGACTGTACATGGATCCTACGTGGGTTTGTCAGTGATGGTTACTATACAAGGATCCTATGTGGGTTCAGCAGCGATGCCTTCTTTACTTGGATCTTATGTGGGTTCGGAATGAGAGATGATTCAGAGGATACATCTATCATCTCCACCTCTCTTCGTGAGTAGTATACCTGTGTGAGATGAGTCTTGACTTCCAATCATTATTATCGATATGATTGACTTGCTTTCCTGTGTTGATTGTGTTGTACTTTCCTATGTGGACTGGGTTATACTTGGGCTCGTGAGTTGGAGACGAACTGGAAATGATGACTTAGGTATATGTATGGGAATATACCTAAGTAGAGTTGGTTGATACTTCGTGTTTGTATCCTTCCTTTTTGGATTATGCATTGTTGATTCTGGGAGACCTTTTGTGGTCTTAGGGTCCCTACTGAGTATCGTATACTCACCCCTACACGGGCTATGCCCGCACTACGTTGTGTTGGTCACAGATGATGGACAACGCAGATCGTAGTTGAGGCTTGTGGAGTGGGATGACACCCATAGGTGGACAATCAGGAGGGACGTACACGGAGCAGACTGCTGGACCCGAGGAGCTGAGGAGACCATTTGTACTTACCCTTCAGGTGGGATAGTCGGAGGATGAATCGGTGGTTTCCGATTTACTTTACTACTGCTGTACTTTCATTTCAGTTGTACTGTACTTTCAGTTGGGTTTGTATTCTGGCTCATTTACTTTCCAGCACTTACTTTTGTACTCAGTTTACTTAGAGTTTACTACATCTTGTGTACTCTATTGTGTTTCATTACTTATATAAAGGAAATTCCTTCCCATTTATCAGTATATACGCCTTTGGTGCTAGTCTCCAGCCCCTGGCCTATGGATGGTGGGCTTGGGGTAGTCACGACATGGGTCCCAAGGACGGGTCGTGACAAATTGGTATCAGAGGAGTCGTTTCTACCGTAGAACCCAGGACTCTGATATTTTTTTCTATGTGAAGTAATAGTGTTAAGGGTATTGAGTGTGGTTATCATTCTAGGGAGTCCAGTGTAAGTGCGGCGGCCGACATATCCATACACCAGGACCCTGACTTCTGATTTCCGACTCAATTCAAGAAAACATTGATTGCATGTGTGTTTCAAAAGTTTTTTTTTTCATTTCATTGTGTTAGCTCACCAGGTATACTATATTAACCGTGGAGCACCAGTTTCTTTTCAGGATGGCCCCACGATGGTATCCAGCTAGGGTCTTGAGCATTCTGTGAGATGGCAGCCCACTGAGCGAAGAGGCCTCAGTGTAGGGCCCCATTACAGTGGAGGCACCGGCGGTACCTCTACCCACAGAGCCGCTGATACCACCAGCCCTAGCAGCTGAGAGTGCACGTCGCCTAAGTGAACTACATGAGTTTTAGCTTCAGAGGCTGCCCAGGTTCTATAGAGAGACGGACCCTCAGACAGCGGAGGACTGGATTGAGGCTGTTGTCTTAGTTTTCAAATTAGTAGGGACACTAGCTGACCTCATGGTGATCCTTGCGGTGAGTCTCCTACACGCAGATGCAGGTAGATGGTTGAGCCTAATGCTCAGAGTGCATGATGAGGCATCTCTACTTTGGACAGACTTTGAGAGCCCCTTTCTCACAAAGTTTGTTCCATCAACCCTCCGTGTGGTGTGCATTCAGGAGTTGCTACTGCTGCATCTGGGAAGCATGTCAGTAGCCCATTACTTTGCAAGATATAATGATCTCACGCGCTACCTCACGGACATGGTACGAGACCCATTATTCTCGGCCCAGACCTTCAATAAAGGACTGAGGCAAGAGATCAGGGTTTTGATGATCTCCCTCAGCATTCCAACACAGGAAAGAGTACTGGAGTGAGCCCTTCTTGTGGAGAGCTTTCTGGCTGAGCCTACACCAGCATTGAGACAAACCGCAGGGCGACACGTAGCGATGTCTTCTAGATCCGGTAGTAGACAGATGTCGCAGAGGTGTAAGTGGACCAGGCCATCAGTTGGGTGACCTCAGGATACTGGTTCGGAGGTGTGGGGCACACAGAGCAAAGCCAGTCATATGAGAGGAAGACAATGCTATGCATGTGGAAGGCAGGGCCACATGGCTCCTGACTGCCCGCCCCGCCATGAAGAGGAGTAGCAGACGGTTGAGGGACCACCCAGGCAGAGGCAGAGGTTCGACCATGGAGGTCCGCGGGGAGTAGGCGTACGAGGTAGAGGAGATGACCGAGCAGCAGGTGGTGGATTACGCTTCAGGTCTCTACCACCACCACCACCAGGATGTCCACCATGACCATAGGGAGCTAGCGGGCAGAGGCAGGCTCAGTATCAGGTAGTGGAGGCCTAAGACCATGGAGCACCTGAGAAGATTCGAGGTACTATCTTGGCTACTTCACCTTTGCTGAATTTCTTATAGACATAGAAGTGAGTCATTATTTTATTGTCGCTGCCCTTGTTCGGAGATCATAGATTCCGACGGAGACGTTGGCTCAATCCTTACAGCTAGAGGCTCCTATAAGAGCAGACTCAATGATTATACACTAGTGTCGGCAGTGTGAGCATACTCTAGGAGGAGAGATATTCAGCTGAGATCTTCTTGTAGAGCCGTCGAGGCCTTACGATTTCATCTTGGGAATGGATTGGTTATCTACGATCCACGCTCAAATCCATTGTATTAGGCGCAAGGTGCAGTGTGTCCGCACCAATTGGAGGAGGTTCACCTTCATCAGTGAGAAGGGAGCCTTTGCAGTACAGGATGGACTCACACAGAGGAGAGGACAACCGATCACTCATCAGTTGGCTAGTCTTATCCTGGGAGCAATTAATGTGTGGAGTCCGAGTTTTCCTGTTGTGGTGGATCAGTATGCAGACGTTTTTCCTGACGACGTTCTAGGACTACCTCCTCACAGAGAGGTAGAATTATATATTGAAATGTACCCTAGGACAGCCCTAATATCTACTCCAGCATATCGGATGGCACCCGCTGAGCTTCGAGAGCTACGGGTACAGTTGGAGGACTTGCAGGGAAAGGGATTCATCCGACCCAGTGTTTCACCCTAGGTTTCCCCGATTTTGTTCACCAAGAAGGTATACGGGAGCTTGCGACTGTGTTTTGACTATCGTCGCCTAAACTAGGTGACTGTGAAAAACATCTATCCACTTATTAGGATAGACAACCTCTTCGATCAGATCAAAGGAGCATGGTGGTTCTTGAAGATAGACCTCAGGTCAGGCTATCATCAGCTCAGAGTTTGAGATGAGTATGTGCAGAAGACAAACTTCAGGTGTAGGTATGGCCACAATGAGTTCATGGTTATTCCTTTCGGCATATCCAATTCTCCAGTAGTGTTCATAAGTCTCATGAACAGGATCTTCCAGACCTATGTCGATCTATTTTTCGTAGTCTTCATCGACGACATATTGATATACTCGACTACGGAGGAGGAGCATGCCTACCACTTGTGGGTTTTACTGGATACACTCCGAGAGCACCTGGTTTATGGTAAGCTCTCGAAGTGTCAGTTTTGGATTCGAGAGGTCCACTTCTTGGGGGAACGTCATCTCTGAGGTGGGAGTTGGGGTGGATCCTTTGAATATTTAGGCAGTACTAGCTTGGGATCCACCCAGGAGCTTGACAGAGGTGCGGAGTTTCCTAGGTCTGGCTGGGTACTATCGGAGATTTGTGCCAGAATTCTCCAGAGTTGAAACACCACGTTCAGAATTAACGAAGATGGGGAAACCCTTCGTGTGGTCAGATAGATGTCATCAGAGCTTCTAGTAGCTGAGACATAGATTGACCAATGCACCCATATTGAGGCTACCAGAGGAGGGAGTAGGGTACGTAGTTTACTACGATGCATCAGGGACCAGACTCGGGTGTTTCCTGGTGCAGGAGCAGGCAGTGATCGATTATGGTTCATGAAATTTGAGGAAGAATGAGCAGAACTATGCTACCCATGAACTGGAGTTAGCATCAGTGGTCTCCGTCTTGAAGATGTGGTGGCACTATCTGATTGGTGAGCGCTTTATAGTCTACTCTTACCACAACAGTCTTAGATTCATCTTCTCATAGAAGGACCCAAACCTGAGATAGTGGTGATGGTTCGAGTTCCTCCAGGACTATGACTTTGAGATAGTCTATACTCCTGGGAAGGGGAACATAGTAGTTGATGATCTTAGCAGGAGGTTGGGCATTCATCTACTTGGAGAGGTGACAGAGAAGCTAGCCGTGTTGCAGATATACTTTGTGGATAGAGATGGGGAAGCCTTCCTACATTCCCTCACAGTCACTCCACCACTACTTCAGTGGTTCAGAGAGGCACAATGTGGGGACGTTGACTATGAGACGCGACATGCTCAGATATCCACAGGATAGGAACCTGATGGATTTTCTGTAGGAGGAGAGAATGTCATCCTTTTCAGAGAATATACCATGGTACCAGTTGCGTTACGTGAGGAGTTGATGAGGGAGTTTCACACATCCCCATTGGTGGTACATCCCGGAGTAGCGAAGATGTACCAGGATCTCAGATGACAGCACTGGTGGCCGGGTATGAAGAAGGTTGTGGCAGAGTTAGTTTCACGATGCCTCACCTTCCAGTAGGTGAAGGCGGATCACCAGGTACCTGAAGGCTCGGTAGAACCCTTATAGGTCACGGAGTGGAAGTGGGATGGGATATCTATGGATTTCGTGATGGTACTTCCACGTAATTCAGAGGACATGACTCCATATTGGTGATCATAGACCACCTAACCAAGTCATCCCACTTCTTACCTATCAGAGTGCAGGGCGTAGTGGAGAGCTTGGGATGCCTCTACGTTCAAGAGATCATACGGCTTCATGGTGTGCCATCATCTATAGTCTCTGATCATGATGCTCGCTTTACTTCCCACCATTGGAAGGGGTTGCAAGAGGATTTTGGGACGCAGCTATGACAGAGCACTACCTTTCATCCTCAGACGGATGGTCATACAGAGAGGACCATTGAGACTCTCATGGTCATGCTCCGTGCAAGTGTCCTCGACTTTGGTCGCAGCTGGGAGGATCACCTACCCTTCATGGAGATTGCGTACTACAACATCTACCACTCCACCATCGGGATGGCACAATACGATGCATTATACGGCCGACCTTGCAGATCACCTTTATGCTGGATTGACCCTGGGGAGTTAGCACTTGTAGGATATGAGATGGTCCAGGACATGAAAAAGAAGGTTCAGATCATCGTGGAGCGGATATGGACTGCTCAGAGCCGACAGATGTCCTATGCTGATAGGAGGCAGAGACCAGTAGTGTTTGAGGATGGTGACCACGTTTTCTTATGGGTCTTACCTCGACGTGGGTTACGTAGAATTGGTCAGGCCAGTAAGTTATCTCTATGCTTCATCGGACAATTCCAGGTTCTTAGCAAAATAGGAGAGGTGGCTTAACGCCTGGCTCTTCCACCTTAGTTGCACCGGGTGCATGCCGTTTTCCACGTATCTTAGCTGAGGAGATACGTGCACGACCCAACGCATATCATCGACCACAGGGATCTGTACATTAATGACGTGAGGAAATTTGCGGTGGTCCTAGTAGAGATTGAGGATCGACAGGAGTAGGTCCTACGTGGACGGTCGATTCTTGTAGGGCATATCAGGTGGCAGCATGGGAACCTCCAAGAGAGCACAAGTGAGTGGGAGGCTCAGATTTGTGCACAGTACCCTCATTTGTTTCCCTAGTTTATGATGTAGTTTTATGGGGACATAAATCCTTGAGGTGGAAGTAATGTAATGACCCGTAAATTTCAATGAATTTTTTTTCTTAAATTCTTTTGGATTTTACAAGTATGCAATTTCTGATGGAACTTGATTCCAAGGCCCGGTGTGCCCGGAATCGATTTCTGAATTTTAGCTCGGGTACGTTCAGTGATGGAACGAGCGGGTTTTTCTATCTTTTTAACTGGTGCTCAGAATTGAAATCTGATGGCACCGATGAAACCGCAGCGCTGGTAATTGCTTAGGAGGACCTTTGCTGAAGATGCGTCTACTCAGGAGGAGCTGGAAAAAAATGTGGATTAAATGAAAATTAAAATAAAATTATGTTACAATTTTATTTTTTTTATAAGTGGTTATATAATAGGTGTGGGAGTTGGGGTGGGAGTTGGGGTGGGACACACAAGTTACTAACTACACTTGAGAGGATAAAGGTGAGGTGGGGCCCACACGAGCCCCAACTCTTCACATTCCCTAACTCCCTAACTCCCCCATTTATTTGATTAACTCCCCTCTCTCCCTGTTTAATAATGCCAACTCACATTAATTTAATTAATTGATCCTCAACAATTAATTGAGTTATGTGTTTGAATTTTGGAAATTTGAATGCATGGCTTGAATTAATAATATAAGATGAGACGTATTTTATTTGGGGAGTTTGGTGGTGTGAGGGAATTTGGGAGAGAGATCTATTCTCTTGAAGAACTTCATCTCCTTCATTCAAGAACTCCAAGACACCGAGGAAGAGCATCGACTTGGAAGCCCTAGTTTCTTCTTCCTTTTCTTCCTCTGTGGAACGGAAGGAAACAATGAAACGTGAATTCTCCAATAACATCATGCTTGTTCTCTCCATGATAAAAGAGGAGACGTTGCTTCCTCCTCGGATGCCCTCCATCGATGTCTATAAAACCTCACCATGTGACACTGTCAAACGCGATGCCGACATTCATCATTGTTTGTCGAGGTAGGGGTTTTCATTGTTCATGTTTAATTTAATGTTATTCGTTGATTAATTTGGCCGCTTGTTATCGTCATAATGGGAGGAGATCGTACATCACAAACACGGTCGATCCTCCTACCCGTTTTCTTGTTGATCCTCGTAGATCTTTGCGATGCAGGAAGCATGGTGTAGTTGCACCGTGAAGGAATGAAGAGGACTGCGGCCAGAGCAAGCCGTGGTGGTGGTTGGCGGAACCATCGCGTGACCCCGGAGGGCCAAAGGAGGCTGCGGCCAGGACCGGGCCATGGCAGAGGGGCGCGGCGTCATCGTGCCCTGCCGGTCGGATATGAGCCGCGGCCTAAGGCTACAGTGGTCTTTAGTAGGGGCGGACGAGATCGGCCGGCCGCCGGCACTCCAGGATGCGGGACCCTCGCGGGTCCCACAGCGGCTCAACCGTCCGACCATTATGGCCGGCCCTTTCCGAAGAAACCGGGGGGGCGTAACCCCCGAGACCTGCCTAGGTTGGACCCCACCAGGGGGTCGTCATTTCCGAAACAAAGGTGGTCATGCCCACTTCACACCACGCTCGACCGCGAGCCGAGCTGCGTCCAGCTTCTGATCCAGGCCACGCCAGTGGGGCCGAGCCATGCCCAATTATGCCGGACTCGGACCTGGGTCAGGTCGACCCAGTTCGGGCCAACCTAGGGGGTATTGGGCCGGTCTGCACCGGGCCCAAACCCCCTATTTTCGGCTAGGTTTGTTCAAACGCCCATAACATGGGATAGGGACCTCCGACTGATGCACCATCATTTGCGTAGGGATCCTTGGATCGAGGTGGTCATTTTCATATATTACACTCAATCTTTCGGCAATGATTTGGTACATCCGGGTTGGTTCGATCCCAAATCCAACCGGGCCCTTGGAGCGGAAATGCTTATAACTTAAGGACCAAACATCTGGATGGCATGTCATAATATACGATGAATTACTCTTAGTGAGATGATTCTTTTCGATTACTACACTTGAGTTTTGGACGCAGTTGGAGTAAAGTCAGGTTGGTTTTAGCATAGAAACCAACTTGGCCCCTAGGACTGAAAACCCAATAACTCTCAGACCGGGTGTCCAATTGACACGTCGTCTATTGCATTGAGTTCCTATTGACGAAATAGAATTTTGTGATAAATAAACTCTAGACTTCGTGCAGGTTCATGTATCGACCCCTTGGCTCGTGAAGCGGACCCTCCTAGAATCGAGTGTGCTGTGTGTGGGAACCCTAAAGCTGGTTGCGACTGCGACGATGATGACAAATGTACATGGATCCTAAGTGGGTTTGGCAGTGAGGATGACCGTACATGGATCCTACGTTGGTTAGGCAGCACTGGTTACTGTACTAGGATCCATTGTGGGTTCTTCATTGACGACTACTATACTTGGATCATATGTGGGTTCAGCTAGGGAGATGATTCAGAGGCTACATCTATCATCTCCACCCCACATCATGAGTAGTATACCTGTGTGAGATGATTCATGAATTCCAATCATTATCATCGATATTATTGACTTGCTTTCATGTGTAGATTGGGTTGTGCTTTCCTATGTGGACTGGGTTGTACTTGGGCTCGTGAGTTGGAGTCGAACTGGAAATGATGACTTATGTATATGTATGGGCATATACCTAAGTAGAGTTGTTTGATACTTCATGTTTGTATCCTTCCTTTTTGGTTTATCCTTTGTGGATTCTGGGAGACCTTCGAGGGTCTCGGGGTCCTTACTGAGTATTGTATACTCACCCCTACACTGGCAATGGCCGCACTACATTGTGTTGGTTGCAGACGACAGACATCACTGATCGTGGTTGAGGCTTGTGGAGTGGGATGGTACCTATAGGTGGACTATCAGACAGGACGTACACAGAGCAGAAGACCGGACCTGAGGAGTTGAGGAGACCATCTATACCCACCCTTCATGTGGGATATATGGAGGATGACTCGGTGGTTGCGGATTTACTTTAATACTATTGTACTTTCTTTTTAGTTGTTTTGTACTTTCAGTTGGGTTTGTATTCTGGCCCATTTACTTTCCAGCACTTACTTTTTTACTCAGTTTACATAGTATTTACTATAGCTTGCGTACTCTATTATGTTTCTATACTAATATAAAGTAAATTCCTTCCTATTTGTCGGGATTTACGCATTTGGTGCTAGTCGCCAGCCCCTGGCCTATGGAAGGCGGGCTTGGGGTAGTCACAACACGGGTCCAGAGGACGGGTCATGACAGTAACCCCAATACTTTAAATCATGCAGAGACTGGGAAATTATAAGAATAAAAAACATTAAAATGTATGATTAGATTCATACTATTCCAAAAACCTATTTTTCTAGATATATTTTTTTGGTATGCCTATGTGAAATATATCAAGGTAATACAAAAGTATATCATATAAAATCATTTAAATAAGTCATAAGTTATCATAAATGAGACATAGATTTATTGTTATTTAATTTTTCATGAAATTATTTCTAACTAAAAAGTTTTTTTGATGCTGACATTAGTGGATGTAGAATGGATAGGAAATATATATCCATAGTGTTTAATTTCATAGTTAACTCTTAGGTTTATTTTCCTTCTAAAAAACATAACTTATTAGTACTTTCCACTGTCGAATCTAGATATATATAAGGTAGAAGTTTTTATCTCTACTTTTGTGGATGAAACAAAACCTCATGGACTATGGAATGAGTTTTACTAGAACAAAAATATTTTCGAGAATAGAAGTTATATTTATTTAATAAACACTTTTTCATATGGGTTACATATGATTTTTATAATAACTCTAAATTTTTAATTTTATTACTTTTTAACGTAATGAAATTTTTGGACTACAAATTTTATAAATTTTATAGAGTTAGAATTCATAAATTTCTTTCCAGACATAATAATTTATATAAAATATCAAGACTAAAAATTATTACAAACTTTTGTAATCATTTTTCCTTAATAAAATGATCATAAAACTTTCTTATTATAACACTATCATAATCTCATTGTTTTATAATAATATATCAATATATTTGTATTATAAAACTATTATAATCTATTTTTATTATATAACTATATTAATAAATTCTTATTATACAACTATCTTAATATTTTTATGATAAAATCCCATGAAACAAATGTTATTCACACTAATAAAACATTTTACATTTAAATTCATTATTATCTTAGTTTTTTTAATAATTCATTAGTTTATTTTATAATTACTTTTTATTACATATTATTTTAGATCTATGACATTGATTTATTTTAATAATTTAAAAATAAAAAAATATTTAGAATTATTCTCACTCTAAGAAAATGTTTTCAAAACATTGGGAGTTCAAACAAACACTTCAAACATTATTTTATTATATATAGGTTGTTATATTTGAAATGGTTTTAATGTTTTCTTTTCTATATTTAAAAGGAAGTCTAATCTTTAATCCAAAAGAGTAGAGAACTTGGTTGCTGTTACTTCTAGAGGTGAATCTTATCTACATTCCCAATGATTACTAGAGAATCTTAGATATTTTGAGGATTATAAGGCTGAAGAATATTTTTTTTTCATCTTATGATAAAGTGAGTAAGGTTCCCCAGTTATCCCATGATGTAATATTAGTAGCATTATAGTTATAGTGTTTCATGATTTTGAAGAATTCTTATTAGGGAACCCTGATGGTTTAATTATTTTTCCTCTTATTATTTTTGATCAATATGATTCAAATTTAATAGGAAAAATTGTTTTCATTACGTTGGGGAATATTAAAATATACTCAATAAAGTTGAAGATTATAATTTTTCTTGCCTTCATATTAAAGTTGTTCGTGAAATGTATGGATCTTTTAAATGTTTAGAATAAGAATTACCTACTCAGACATAACATTTCATTCATTGGTTAAGAATAAATTTCAGGAATAAAATTTGTTTTTGATTTTAAATCAAAAAAAATGTTGAAAAGGTTTTAGGGGTTGCAGCTGAAGCATATACACCGAAGATAATTGAGGATGTTATGAAAATGAGAGAGGATACATTTGAAACAGAAAATGAAAATTTAATTTATAATAAATAATTCATGGATTTTATGTTACATGAGGTGAAAATGAAACCAGGGGATCCAGGGTATTGTCTTGATTATAGTGAGGTAAAATCATTGAAAATATGGTCATAAAAAATTATAAAAAAGAATATAAAATAAAGAAGAAAATAAAAGGATTGTAGAATTAATATGGTTATGAGGGTTGTTATAAATTGTTGAATTGGATTCAACTAATTATTCTTTGGTAGTTTCTCATACCAATCAAGTCATTCCAAAAGTTGGAATTGTTTTTTAAGAAACAATAGAAGTTCTTTTAGTATACCCTTTATTGGGTGATTAGGGAGAGTAAAACATTTTTGTGAATGAATTTATTCCTACCATACCAATGAATGAATCTATATCAAAATCTATTAGAAAAGGATAAATTGGAATATACCTAAAAACTAGAATAAGATATTGATAAATAGGATCATGTTGATGTAAAAGAATAGGCAGAAAAAGATGTAGAATAAGATGTTGAAGAAGAACGAGAGGAAGAAGAATGAGAACATTAATTTCAAAACAAACAGACTTGAAATGATAAAGAATTGATGGAAAATAAATCATTGGATTATTTATAATACCTAACAATTTTACCATCACAATATGGTAAATATGAAACCATTGAATGTTCTGAGGAATAAAAATCATCAAAAATATGGAAGAGTTCTATTCTTCTAAGTAAAAAAGAGCCATACAACAAACAAATAAAAATTTTAGTGATAAGGCAGGATCAGATTGGGATATTGATATTTTGACTATTTTAGTGTAAAAAATGTTCTACATAAAGTTAAATGGAATGTAATACAAATTTATGTTGAAACAAGTAGTACAAAGTCTCATCATCTTAAGGAAGATCAATCAGACTCGAAGAAACGGTTTATCAAAATGGTTTTGATTATATTTGTCTTTCCCTAAAAAGGATGATCGATCATATTTCTTACCTAACAAACATAGATTTAATATGTAATTTGATGAAGAAATAATTTAATGAGAAATTAGAATAATTAGATATTTTGACTAACTCAATGATTAGAATCGTGGAAGAGTATATATTTTTTCAAGAAAATTTAGATAAAAAAATACGTCATTCAATCAGATTGTGAATCTATCCAATCAAGAATATAATGATATTTGTTAAAATCATTGTCAATTTTCATGAATTAAAAGTTTTTTTTAGAAAACAAAAAAACCTTCAATAATTTATCCTCAGATGTCTCCTACAAAATAATTTTTAAGGAAGATTAAATATATATAATAGATGTTTTGACATAGGAAGTAAAATTGTTGAAAAAAAGATTAATATTATGTAATTGGATACCAGAAGGTTGAGTTCTTGTGAAGAAGAAATGATCTGTATGAATGAATAATTTCAAAACATTATGAATAATGTTTAGAAGGAAGCTATAATGGAAAAAATACAATAAATCTTGAAAAGGATCTACATTTATTCAATAATATGAAGTCCTTTTAGAAACAAACTCATGAAGAAAGATTAAACATTTCATTTTAAATCTTGATGTATATTTTCTAAAACATTTTAATGTTTACTTTTTATGAAATAATTTTCATCCAAATTCATTATTCTTGAATGTTTTCCAATTAATATTGGATATTTGTTCTTTCTTTTTATTCTTGGATGAATAGTTAGTTCATATGTTGGAATTATTTTTTCTATTATTTATCTTTTATCATTTCATGAAACATTGGATTATTTCTTATTCTTTTTTCGAAACCATAAAGGAGGATAATTTTTTATAAAGGGGTATATGTTTTAATAATATTTGATATATTATACTTATGAGGGTATGTATTTCTAAGGGGGATAATATTTCTTAACGTGGAGTTTTTATAATACTATCCATCACAATATGATCTAGTTTTAATATCAATAAGAGTTATAAGAAATTTATATCATTAATTTTCTTAAAAGAAAAATTAACTATAGGTTTTCCAGGTAATTATTTTTAATCTAGGTGTTACATTTTTTCATTCGAAAAATGTGGAGATTGTTGAGTAAAAAGGCTTACCTCTTAATTTTCCATTCATTTAGTTCTAGAAATCCAAAACACCTTCTTAAAAATTATGTTTACTATATTTTTATTTCCAATGTGTTTTAGTATTTTATGGTAGAATATATTTATATATTTTATACATAGAAATTATTCTAATGTATTATGAACATAAAATTAATAATACTCAATCCAATCCAATTAACTGAAAGTGCATATAGACCAACGAAATGACCTTTTTTTGAAAATTATGTAAACATGTTACCCATATATCAAAAATAAAGAAGTAATAACCATCGAACTAATCATAGTACTGATACATTGTACAAACCTTCATTTTGTTCAATCAAATTAATAATAGATAAGAAAGTTGATCACACTGACTAAATTTTATAATAAGAGAACATAAGGATTGTTTCAATAATAATGAATACAATTAACATTGTAGAGGTGCTAAAATATAATGATTACATACATTCCATTGTGCCCGAAGATTGTGAGATATCAAATAACCAGCTGTCCTCGGTTGTTACAATAAACTCTGAAATATGACCATTATAGAATTGCCTATAAATTTTTGGTTTTTTAATGTTTTGGGATGATACATTTTCTCAAATAAAGCCTTAAAAATTTTTCTCAATGTGAACATATTGTTCTTAGTCACTGTAATACTTTAGATAGTTTTCATTATATAGATTCCATATTAGAGTTGTTTCCTTTAGAACTTTTACATTTCTATTTTGTGTCCGATCATTATTACAATCGAGGGCGTTTAGGGATTGGATGATAGTGAATGTGATCCATCAGATCAATGAATTTATTTACTAGGATGATACATTCCAATCATTTTTATGATTGAGGGATTTCTAGAATCGGAATGAAGAGCAAATTTCCATCATCATATCGAGGGATTTCTTGGTATGTAAAAAACATTACAGTAAGTATAATTCTCTAGATATCATTGGTCAAGGTTATTGAATACCTTTAATCTTATGGTTAATAGAGTGTATTATTTTAATATATATTTTAAATCCTTTATAATTTTACGACCTACTGTATTTAATATTTTTACAAGTATTTTACATTTTCCATGTATTATAAAGTCAGTCTTCATACTTATCTTTCTATATTATTTGTTTTATTTGTTTAACTATGATTATAATATAAATATAATTTGATTTAATCATACCAACTACTATTTTTATTCATTCACTCTAATCATATGATGATTTATGACTCTGATAATATTACTTTTAAGTGGTTTTTTGATTTTAGTAGTTTAAACTTTTTAATCGAAAATTAAGCCTTCATCCTATAAGGATATATATGTAAGTTACTCTTATGTTCTAGTAGAAATGATGTAATAATTATGAAACCTAAATATTTTCATTAGATTATAATATTATAAAATATTTATAATACCCATTTAGTCTCATGGGTTATGATATGATTAATATTTTAAACTCTTATAGAACCCATAAGTATGATATTAATTATGTAATTTTTGGGACATATAACTCCCTCTAATGAAATTCATGATGATAAATGTTCTATGATATTATAGGTTACATTAGTGGATTTCCAAAGCCTAAAGAAATAGTACCCAGGTTGTTAACTCAAGACCAAAATGATGGTACAATAGTGATTAGTCCAAGCATAACAATTTAGGGTATTTGGGTGGTTAACCCATGATCGAATAAGGTAGATGAATTGTTAGACCAAACAAATCATTTTACGAATGTCCTCGTGGGTACCCTTGATAGGATCCTTTCACTATTAATGTGTATTCCATATATCTATATTTTATGTCATTGTAATGATCTCAAAGATTATGTTATTTTATTTTTTTATAATTCATGTATTATGTAAATAGTTTATTTATTCCACGACTCATGTTTATGATCTTTGGCCAGTTGGGTATAAATTCTGTATGTCATGTCCATTGTCACATACCATTATTCTTATCTTATTATTGCATATGATCATAGATTTTTATCGCAAACATTTATATTTATAGATCATTTAATATCCCCATTTAATAGGTTTCAATTCCCTAGAAAATAATTAAGTTTTAATGTTGGGTATATCTATTATGATTATTAAGTGGAATGAAATTCTTGAGAAATATTGAAGATATTTCAATAGATTAAAAATTTGTGTTCTATATTTCGAATGGAACCAAAATTTTATAGTCCTTAAGAATATTTTTATGTTATTTAATTAATAATAATCTTAAAATATGTAATTTTCATATATGATATGTCAGGGTCACTATATTCCTCTACTTATAAATCTATAGAATCATAGATAGAGAGAGGAAGAATGATACATTTTCCAATGGTCACTAAGAATGAAATCTATAAAATTAATCAAAATAAATACTTAAAAGGAATAAGATATTTAATAACTCTTAGGGATGGGATAGTTTTTTATAACCAAATATAAGAGATCAATAAGGATTTATATGGGTATTTTGTAGGATTAAAATGTTAATTTTTAAAAAATAAAAATATTGTCGCATGATTCTAACTTATTATTTGGGAAACCACTTGGAAACCTTGAAGTTCACATCAATCCCAAAAATCAATCAGGTTTCCTAGTTTAGATGCATGTTTTGGACAAATAATTCACCATAAACGAACCTACCCAATTAAATCCTTTATATCTCACATTGTTACTTGGATTACACCATGCGGTTCCCCCTATCCTTGTGAAAATTATGTGCCTCAAAAACCATATAAAAAATTACAAAACAACCTATAATATTATGTTTCAACCAATAAATTATGTTACATGAAAATATAAAATAAAATATGTAAATAACTCAAACATGGGGAATTACCTATTAAGAGTTATTCACTTTCATTATAAATTGAGAATGATTTAATAAAATGATTTTATGATCCTGTTGGTTTTTTTATTTGGGAACATAAAATATCATTGGTGAGTTATCATATAAATATTAAAGATTAGTCTTGTGGATTTTCATGTATCCCCCAATAATATTATTTAGGTATTGAGTTTCCGTAATATAATCATCTATTATAGGATTTTTTTTCATGAATTATCTCATATCGTAACTCATATGATAATATTAACATAAAAAATAAGGCATTTTTGTGGAATGACCAATTCCACCAATCTTTTGATTGTTTGAAGGATAAGATATTGAGTACTCTAATTTTTCACCTATGAAATTAGAATATGTTTTTTGAGGTTTTCTATGAAACATAATGTCTTATCCTAGGTTTAGTAATGATGTTGTAGTGTTTTTGTATCACATATGGGTTTGATCAGTTGCATCCTCATGAATGTAACTATTCAACCCAGGATATTAAGATTATTATGGTAGAGTTTTACCTTTTTTTGGAACTATCTTATAATTGAACATTTTAAGATATCCAATTATAAAAATAGTCTAAAGTATGTATCCTCTTAGTGAAACATGATTTAGCAACTATAATGATGGATATGGTACTTATTGTACTAAGACAACGATATCTCCATTACACCTAGTAAATGTTTTATTATATAATATTCCTTTAGTAGAATGTTTTTAGGTTTTATTGTGAATAAATAGAGAAACTCATGGAGAATTATAGAAGATTTGGCACTGATGAACCTTCATAGTGGATCGGTTGATGGAATGGGTTGTCTTTATATGTTGATGGTGCAGTCATCCATAGTGCATAATGTTGAGGAGTCCTAGCTAGGGAATTTTGAAGAAGAATCTTAGTTTGATCAAGGTGTTTGTAGTGAATATCCTGTGTGATATTCTGAGGATAGATATCAAAAAGTATTATTAAAATGAAATATTTTTTCCAATTCAAAGATACATGATATTCATATCCATGAGTTACGTGGTTCTCCCTTAACAGTACATCTTGGTGTGATAAAGATATGTCATTCTCTGAGATGATAGCTCATATTATCTAGTATAAATAATTCATTTTCATACTTGTTTACCCATGGTTTATTTTATTAGAAGGAAAAGTATGAATATCTTCTTCCTGGTGGTTTTCTTTAGCCTATTGATGATCCCTAGATGTAGTGGTTAGACATCTCGAAGGACTTTATCTATATTTATCCTAAGGAATATAGTGGCTATGATATTATATGAGTGATCAAGGATAATTTTATGAAATCAAATTTCTTATTAGGGATTTATGTGATATGATCATTATATGTTTTTTCAAGGTTGCATATTGAAGAGATAGTGAGTTGTCATAGGGTTTTGAAGACGATCATTTTTAGTCTTGATCCTCCCTTTACCTCTTAGGTTTATAGGGGTCAAAACCATCCATTTATATTGAAGTTATAACTTATCATATCATTTTATCTAAAGATGAATGGTAATAAAGAGAAATCTAAATTAACATTATAGGATATATTTTATGTGGGAATTCTAAATTTCGGGGAATCATGGGAGAAACACCTTCCCATGGTTCAGTTTTCTTAATATATCATTTTCGACTCAACCATTATCATGAATCTATTTGAATTATTATATGGAGTAATTTGATAATATTCATTGTACTGGACTGGGGTCCGAGATTCACTTATTCAGGGATCATAAATTTTTTATAGTATAATACAGAAGGAAAATTTATCCATAATTAAATGAATGTGGTATAATATTATTAGATTTCAGATGTTGATCATTGGATGAAGCCAAAAACTATCATCACTGGATGTCACTTTTTCGTAAAGGTGTTACATCACCATGGGAAGAGAAGTCACTGTCATGGGAGTAGTCTTTCTCCTAAAAAAATGGACTTTTATTAGTGTCAGCTGATGTTGTAGGTATAATATATCAATTAGTAATGACCTTTAAGATAAGTCAAATTAATGAGGTATTTCATATGTTACCACTTTTCCAATATCTTCTTGATTATTCCCACATAATTGATTGGAGTGATTTGGATGTTCTGGATGTTGCAGCCTTCAAGGAATAGCATATTGAGATGTATAAATATCAGGAGAATGTGTTACTTGTGTGTGTTATTTAAATAGTTTGTATCCTATTATGGTGTGGTTACATGGAGTAGATCACTTGATAATAATATTATTTTATACACAATTAATATTAGGATTTTTTTTCAAAGAATAATTTTCTCATTATAAATATTATTTATTAGACCTTATGATTTTTGATGATATATATTTACCTCTTACATGTTTCAAGTTTATGTAATTGATTCCCTGATTTGTGGATATGTTATTGATATAACAAAAAGCATGATATTTCATTCATAGGGTGGTTTTTTATACCCTATTCCCTTCATATATGTGTTTTTAAATTCATAGGGATAATAATTACTCAATTGGTATCTAATTTATGGTCCTCAAATTATAAAACATTTATATTTGTGTTTTCTTGTAAAATATAAGTGTTGAGAGGGTTCACAAACCCTTATTTATTTTAATTTATATTTTATTTATTGGAAAATTTATTTTTTTCATAAAAATTACTACACATATAAAAAAACATCTTTCTGCAAAAGGAAAACCTATTTACCATTATACGAGGGCTATTTTTGGGATCAATGTAAAGGTATGATAATTATTTCATAAATGTGTAAAGATCATAGGGAAATTTTAATTTCCATGGAGAGTTAAATTTCTAGAAACATAATAAAAAACAGATTTTCTTCAATCTTTATAACGGTATATATAATTATACATCACTATGAAAAATTAATCAAATGTTTATGTAGTTCTGTATAAAAAATTTGTTTTATAATCGTTAAAAATGGTAACCTCAACCTTTAGAACCTATTGTAAGGGTTATCTCATATTTCACCAACTTTTTAAAGGAATCCCAAATTTACATTATCTAGATACCCTCCTTAAGTTTAAGGGATGTTATTTTTCTCTAAAACAACAATATTTTATGATAATTTTACCACCAACATGTTTTTTAATGAAAATTATTAAAATGAAAAAGTAATTTATTAGTATTTATATGTTTTAATATATTTATATAGATATTTTACCACACTCAATAATATGATACTTAAATGGTCCATGTCAGGAATTCAAATTGAATATAAATTTAATTTTAAATTAAAATGGATGTAATCACTGGGTTTCTTAGAATATTTATGAGAATAATTTATATTTCTTAATACTAAGAATCTTCTCTCCTTTATCTGGGTATCATGTTTCTTCTGAGTCTAGGTAATTATGTCTTCGCAGTTCATTTTCTAAAATACATCTAAAAATTTTATGTTCTCTTCCCAGTTTTACCATCCTAAAGTAATTATCATCTCTCTCTTGTTCTTGAGAACAAATTCAAATGAAACCATATTTCTATATAGGGGATCTTTTTTACTCACATTTCATTTTACCGAGTGTGTTTCACCCATGATTTAGCTTCATTTTTATTAAATATATGGGTTTTTTCCATAATCATATATAATGTTTTTAAAAATAATCGTACGAATAATGGTTTTTAAATATCTAAGAAATCATACATGAAGAAATAAAATTGATAATTCAGTTAGTTCATATATAATTTTATTTTTAATTAAAAAGTTATACATGAAATAATATTACATGGTTCATATACATATGATTATCTTTATAATCTAGAAATATCATATTGAAATATTTTATTAAAAATGTTTAACACATTTTTAATAAGGGAATTTAAAGGCATTTTTAGTTCTATCATGTATAGTTATTCTTTTTTAATCAATGAATTTCCTAAGATATATAAATGTGTAATCTCATTCTACAGTGTTAACTAATTCATAATTTATGAAGAAAATTATTTTTTTAATTATAGGATTTAAAGTATTTAAATGGGTATCAACACATATTAAATATAATTAATATTCCATATTTTTAATTAAATAAATGATTTGGTTTGGGTTCATGTGTGGATTTTATTTCCGTGTTTTTCTATCTTTTAATTTATTAGGTACATTAATATATATGTTTTTTAGAATTCTTTGTTGATTTGTTATCATTATTAACTTCATGAAACAAATAAATATGTAAAAATGATATGATTTTATAATTAAATGAATGTGGAACGAGCGATATAACTACATCTCATCATGGATGTATTTAAATAAGGAAATAATTAAAGAAAAAATTTTCATTTTATTATAGTTATTGATATCTAGTTCTTATAGGTTTTATTTTTTTATAAAACTAATGAATAATAAACTAGTTTATTCATATTGAAATTAAAATGGTTGATTTCTAAATATAAGTGTTTTGGGATGAATGATACCATTCTTTATTATGGGAGCCTTGAAGGCCTCAATTCCCAAACCATGGTGATTCCTTCCTATATGTGGAAAAAAAATTATATATGAATCATTATTATTTAGTTATTTGAGTCATTATATGCCTTCATATTTTTTTATAACATTGATATCATAGGGATCTTTTTATGTGTGATTGTCTAGGAGCCTATTTTCAATGATGGTCGATGAAGGTGAAAATGCGACAAGTAATACATATGAATAGTGGTGTGGTAATTCCACTGGGGTTTTCATGATGTGATCATAATGGAAATTAGTTTTTGATATATTTAATATAGCTTGATACTTGTGTGACATGCAGATAGACATATGTTATTCATTTGACCAGTTTCCTACAACATGATGTAATTTTTCACTATGAATAACATATGAATCTTTGAAGTGGTATATTAGGATGGTTACTATGTTACTAAGATGATTAATATAGGATAATTTTACTTATAAATGAATGGGGTTAGTTCCTTTTGTTCACATATGATTATGACATAAATTATAATATAATAAAGAGATGTTTGAGTGTTAAAGTTGTCTTCTTTGATGATTAGAATGATAATAATGAAAATTGAATTTGTTATAATACTAATTAATTAATAATTAATAACGTTATTGGAAAAAAGATTCATGTATAATTTCTTGAGACATATACCTTAGTGGTGGTTGCTGATTTTCTTGTGTGATGAGAGTGGATGATGAGTGTATTTCTAGTTAGATTCCCTTAGTATGGTTGTACATGATATTATTATAAATCATTTCATTTCATACTCTTCACAACCCATGTAAATAGGGTAAAAACAGTAAATTTTTTCCAGGGTTGTCTTCTCTAACATCTTTGATAGTGAAGGAATCGATGTTTCACGAATCCCTCTACTTTGTTCTCTCTTTGGAATTTTTCATGAGTAGGTGTATTCAATGTTATATTGTATTAAAGTGTTTTGTTCACTCCTGCTAGGGGTAGTGATGTGTATCATTTAAACTATATTTTTATTTATGAACTATACCACAATGATATATAGGTAATCCTTTATATAGATATGGTGGTTGTGGCTTCCCACAAGAATACTTGCATGGGATGGTATGGCTTGAGGTGTGATGCATTTATATATAATATAATAGCTTTTATACAATAACCTTACAACTATTTGTATGGTCTCATTTGGTGTATAATGGGATTATGTGATTAAATAAAAAACTCATGACAACATGAGATGTTGGGCCCTATGTGGGACTGAGGAATGTAATGAGAAAGACCTACTCCCATTAGGGATGAGTTCACTTATAGAAGGGATGAATACATGATGAGAACCATTAGGTTATGGGAGTACAAAAAAGTGTAGAAATGAAAGTGAGGCACATTAATAGATATTTATATATACATGTTTTATATATAGAATAGTCATTACTAAATTTTCCCTAGTATCCAAGATTACGATGTTGCTTTATTACGTTGTCTATAAATATTGGGAGTCACATCCCAAAGGACATAATGGTATAGTCGTCTTGGTAAACTAGATACATACTTGAATATAATATAAAAATTGAAAACTTGATATAATAAAATTTTTATTTTATTAGATAATACAATTATTACCTTTTTCATATCCCTAAATATTAACTATAATACACTTACTGACATCTTGGGGATATGTAATATAAGAAATTTTTTGCATTAGATAGTCAGTAAGGATATTCATATTGTAGAAGCTATCATGAATGAATAAATAATAATCAATGTGGGAATGTTAATAATGTAAACACATTTCATTTAATTAGTTACTTGAACTTGAAAAATAATTTGGTATGAATAAATTATTATCAAATTTTGACATATATATATATATAATCACATGGGAATGAAATATATCAATTTATATTCTAAAAAATATATTAATTACATGGAAATACGTAAATAATATAATAAATAGGGAATTTGTAATATCAGACATCAAAAAATACTAGGAAGGAATCATTCCAAAACATACTACATAAATAGGTAAGTCCCATCCAAAATAACCCAAGAAACTTTTTCTCATGGGATCTGTCGATGGATCAAGGGGCTATAACAAGTCATGCCTATCAGACTCATGTAATTTTATTGTTTTTTTTTAAACAAATTGTGTCTCGGATTTTTTGAGGTGATACCTTTAAAAAAATAGAGAATGGTATCAAAATAGTATATTCCTAGTCAAACTAATAATAAAACATTTGATAAATAATAAGGACGATATCATTACAATATATCCATAGTCAAATTGGTCCTAAACCATTATGATAAATAATAAATATGGTTTCATTACAATATATTCATAGAAGGAAATATGTAAAATAAGGGGTTTTCTATGATTAATAAAAATACTATAAAAATTATTTTAAAAATACTCTTGAAGAAAATATTATTTTATATTTTAAAATAACCAAAAAATACTAAATGATTCTAGAATACAGAAAAATTTAAAATTAAACCATTTAAACAAGTAACAAAATCTAAAAAATAATGATTTCTCATGATGTTGAGTAATTAGGTATATGATGTATAAGATAGAGAACCGTTTTCTCACATTCTTGTAAAAGGTATAAAAAGTACATTATTTTGAATAATGACACCACAATAGTTCTTGATAATGATTTCATAAAACATAAAACATGGGAAAAATTCATTACATAATATTTTAGTGGATGTCAAAAATATTTTTGAAATTTTTTTAAGAAAGCATGGATTTTAAATAAAATTTATTTTTGATAGAAGAGTGAAAAAAAAATTCTTTAAAAACATTTCTCCACCAAATTAAGTAGCAAATAAAGGAATTTTTTTCTATTAATTGAGTATTTTATCAATAAATAGATTATAATAAAACATTTTTCATTTTTAATATTGAAATAATAAATAATTTCCCCATGGGAGACATACACATAGACAATCCTGAATAATTGTAAGATTGTGAAATAAAATCATATCACTTTACTAACATTTTAATGGTAATCCTCGTGGAAGTTATGACATCAAATGAAAAATTAAATACCGTTAATATTAACATATTAATGATATAACATATCATTTTATTCATTATATGCACCACAAAAATGAATTAAGTGTAGAATATGGCATATATCTCCCAATAGTAAAAAATTATATAAGAAACACATACCTGAGTTTGGATTTCCATCGTATGTGTGTGAACCACATATATAATAAAAATAAATTTATTATGAAAATATTTCAAAACCATATTCATATATATAATAAAATATATAGTTTAATTAAAACATTTTATCACACATTTACAATTAATTATTTATTAAAATTACTACAATAAGTTATAAAAAATTTCATTTTCATCCCTTTTTTGGTTAGGTATTTTCTGTAGTTAAGATTTGATAATTCTTAAAAAATCTATATAATGTTAAAAATTATATATGTATATATCATTTATATTCATCATATATTAATTTAAAATAGCCTTTAAATGTTATAGATAGAAAAATGAGTTACACTATTCATGGATATCGTAGGTCTTATGTATGCATAAATATTATTTCTTTCATAACAGATGGAATGAAATAAAGGTAAATTATATTTATAATTATGTAATTATGATTATATTTTATATATAATATATGATAATTAAATATATTCTTGTTACCATCCCAGTGAAAATAAAATGAAAAATATTTCTTATCACTTTGTGGAGGCGGTAGTCGCCACAGACAAAAGAGCGATGTAATCATTTTTCAGTGGATAAAAAATGAATAGGGTTAAGTGATATTATTATTTAATAATTATAATTAATTAAAAAATATAACTTATATACATTAAATTAATCATTATATCTATCCTTGAAAGGCTGAGATGGCAAAATATTACATCAATATATGCTGCAGAAGTCGGTCGTACACATAATGGACAATTTTTTTCTCATTTGATGGAAGAGGATACAGATATTTTTTAATAACATAACATAATAAAATATCAGTATATGTGATTAATTTTTTTTATTCTAATTATTAATACATGAATGAATGTGGTATGTGAAGAAGTGAGATTGAAAGAGGTGTGAATAAGTCATGGGAAGAGGTTTTTTCCATGTTAAAGTGTCCATATAACATATATAAGAATTTTTGGGAGATATATTGATATTTTTTCCATGTTAAATGTCTTAATAGATGTGAATCAGTAATGGGAAGAGGTACCCTTTTATAATTGAGGAGTAAATTTTTTGTAAATACCCAAAAAATATTCAATATTTTGAAGTCGCATTTAACCCATGTTCCAAATAAATTGATATATAATGGGGTTCTGTGAATTTATGGATTATAAACTCCACAAGTTCATAAAAAAACATGTTTCAATCATGTTATTTTTTTAATCATAATTTTTAGTTGTTTCATTTTAGTTTTCACCTTGGTAACTGGTTTTTATTTATTTAACTAGGTTTTGTATCCTTCAAAAAAATGAAATTTGAATTTTATTATAATTTTAACCAACTAATTCTAAATAAGAAAATAAATTTATCAAATAAAATTCATATTTGTCTGTAAAATTAATTTCAACATTGGTGTATGTAATGCACCAAACCCTGTTTAAACCTTATTGATAGTAAATAAGTTCTAGTTCCTTTACTAATAAGTATAAAAAACATAAGTTTACCATATTAACTAATATCAAATCCTATAATTTTAAATATAGAATCAATTTTTTTAAATTCAATTAAAATAAAAAATCTTGAATTTATTTACAATAAAACCTACAAGTGTGATGAAAATGAGGGTTTTCGACAAAAAGTTAATGTATCTAAATAATGTTTTTATGTAAAACATTAGCACTGAATTGAGTAAAATTTTCTAAATTTTATTAATTTTTTTTTAAAATAATTTTATATTTCAAATAATTTTGAGAAAATAATTCTATAAATTCATTAAAAAGGTAGTTTTCAATAAAAGAAAATGTTCTTTCCTATAAGAAATATTTTTTTTAAAAAATTATCTAAAAATTTATATAAGATAATTTTGACACTTTTATTTTTTTTATTCAAATAAATTTTTTAAATGATTTGAAATTTAAATTTAAAAAATGCACACAAAAAATGATATATATTTTTAAAAAATATATTTTTTATGAATACAAATTGATTTATTATTGTTACATTCTTAGAGAAAAGTAATATATGAATGATAAAATAAATTATTGAATATATAAAATATAAATTTCATTGGAAAAATTTCAAAAATAGTGAATAATTTTATTTATTATGATAAAAACACATTATGTCTATACAAAATTTAGAAAATTATTTCATTTACCTTCAATGATTTTTTATTTTTGTTTCTAATATATTAATAACTAAAGAATTTTTTTCATACGTGTGAAAATCATATAATATTCATACTTTATTTATTCATGTTCATATCCACATATTTAATGTCTTGTACATAAATTTTATGCTAAAATAATATATTTTACGGTTTATTTAATCTTAGTGTCTCATAATATATATTCTATGAAATTTAATTTTCTTATATTAACATCGTAGGGTGTTACAATTGTTCAATTCTACATCTTATTTAGTGAGCGATCCATGTTGAGTATGGGAAAATGTTTTCACTAGTTTAGGTGAATGTAGGACCCTATGATTTTAAAATAAGAATGTTTTTTAAAATATTGTTTATGATACACAACATTATGGTTAACCAACCCATGAAATATATTTCCTTGAATTTAATCCCTTTTGTAGTTGGAAGAGCACATAACCCTGAGTCTAAATGATGTATAATATTGTATATAGTTATATCCTATCCATTAAATTTAATGGTAAAAATATTAATAACTATATAATGGATATATTGGTTATCTATTGATTATAAAAAAAATAAGGATCATTTAAAAGAAAAAGAATTGTATTCCAAAAAACTATAATTTTTCTAAAAGAACGTTTAGTCGTACATTACACTGATAATTTAAAATTAATTTTTCAATTCTATTGAATTTTATTTGACCATGTAATCTTAATTTTCTAAAGAAACATATCAAAATTTTCATAGAGTAATTTGTTTTTATTTTTTTTGAAATATTTAATTTTTAATTAATAGTAAAAAATACTGAATTTTATTTTAAAATTGTTTTTTATTATTCATAAAGTAAAATTTTGTATTAAATAGTTTTTAATAAAACAATTATAATTTATATATCAATCAATCAAAATTATTTAATTAAAATAATGTTTATATTAAATTTTTATATAAATACATTGTGAAAAATTGAATATTTTCTCTTAAAAACATTCTTCCTCATCACCTATGTGGGATTAATTTTAATATAAAATTTTCCAATTCAAATGATGATATTTTAAAATATAGACTCCATATTTTTAATAAGAATAATTTATATTATGTGATAATATCAACATAATTTTAGACAAAAATTAATACTTATAACAGTAAAAATTATTTATCAAGGTTAATGTTAGAATGGATTAACTCGGGGGGATAAAATAGAAAGATAATAGGTAAAATAAACTATAAAAATATATAAATTACATAATATATCTATATTCAGACCCTAACATGTATAATTTCTATAGATAAATTATTTTTTGATCATTTTTTCATGTAAAAATCTTTGGTGCACATTTTCCTTTTCAAAACATACAAGTGTTCCACTCACCTCACATATAAAAGACTACCCTAACTCCTATATTCTTCAAAACATCACCGTTAATTGGTTCATTTAGTACATACCATAAAAACATTAAAAATCTATTTTCTCATTATTTAATCCTTATTTTGGTCATAAATTCATCCCAATAAAGATTTCGGTGGTATCTTAAGGATGATACATGAATATGAGTTATCATTATTCAATGATCTTTATTATTTTATTTCATACTAAAATTAATAAAAATTTTATTAAACCAGTAACATATAATAAAATAAGTATATTAAATATACTAAGTTGTTTTTATGTTATGTTTATGACCAAAAACCATCTCTATATCCATAAAATGGGTTACGAAATCGGTATTTGGGTGTATAGCGGGCTATCGCCTCGCAAATTGATGTCGTTCATTTTTCTGATAATACCACTCATGATTGGGTATGATTATTGATCTAAAGAATATTTACGATATTTTTAACTTAATTATATCTATTTAGTTATTGTATAATATATTATTTTTTATAATCTATTCATTGAGAGATATGATAACATTTCTCGTGTGTAAGGAGAAGTACCACCTTGTGAAGTGATGTGATTTGTCTTTCACTAATTACTTACATTGAAGGAAATAAGGAAAATGTAAATAAATATATGTTATATACATGAAAAAAATTATAATACTAAGGGAATATTTATCATTCTTAAATGATATTATATCAGTTTATTTATTACTATTTCAATCACATAAATATGATAACATCATTAGTGTATGTGTGGACTACCATCATCACAAAGTGATGTGACTCTCTCTTAATCACCACAGAACCTAGGTGATATAAGTAAGTATATTTAAATATATATGGTGGAATTTATGATATTATTATCCTTATAGAAGAATTAAATATTACTTACTTACTTTCTATAATGATCATTGAAAAAAATGTAACCCATGTGTATAAACGGCCTACCATCTCAACTATCGTTGCATACATCCTTTATCAAACCTGTATTTCATGGTTTTTAATGAAATTATAATTTATTTGTTATTTTTATTATGTAATTATTTTTATTTTGAGATTATAGGACTGTATAATTTTTCTATGAATTGGATCTCTCAAAACAGAGCACGAATTAGAAAACAAGGCAAGAGACCACATAAATAATGACAATAATGATTTATTATTAATTAATATGTGATAAGAGGTTATTAAAGGATCATATATGACATTATCAAAATTAATATGGATCTATAATAATTTATTAACATATTTATGTCCATTATATAATATTTTTAAGGCACGTTCAGCTAAAGGGAAGCATGAGGTAAGGGATTTCTTAACATAATTATCATTCATTGGATTAATCTTCTATTTCATTGATTATGTCATGGTAATATTATGTATGTAATAAACATGTAATATATTATATTTTATATTCCATTATTTTATATGGATTTTTTTTAACACACATAATCATTTTTATGAATAATTCTCAATTCAACGTTATGATCTTGGCAAGGGTTTATTTCACAACCACATTCTCATCAAATAAATTTATTAGAGAATTTCAACTGAAGGAAACTATTAGATAATTGTTCAATATATCATATAATTTTATCCTCCTCATTTCATTGATGATATTTTAAATTAAAAGTAACATTTTTACTACTCTATAATACTTGAAATAATTTAAAAAATGATTTTTTAAAACTGTGAATTCATTTTTTTATCATTCGAAAATCCATTTTCTTCCAAAACCATAATTTTAGAAATAATTTATATTTTTTTTAACCTTATAAAAATAATTTATTAAAAAATATTTAATCAATTTATAAATTTTACTATAAAAATTAATGGACTATTCATTTCATTTTCAAAAAAATTATCACGTGGATTTTACTTAAAAAGTGAAATCAATCATCAGTTCAATATGTAAAATGTGAATGTGATTTCCATATTTCATGACAACTCAAATGTTTGAATATTTTATTTATATGTTTAAATAGTAATTTTCAATTAAATTATTTTCGAAACATTTTTTTTAAATCTATGTTTTAAAAGGAGGGATTTAAAATAAAAAGGTATTTTAATAAATATTTTTTCTAAATATATTCTTATGGTATTTTCATTCATCATTTACAATAAACCATCATTTTACATACACTCTACTAGGGATATATTGTATTGATATAATAATATTTCATTCTATGGACGGTTTATGGTCATTTTGACCAAGAAAAGTGTTTAAATTACCTTTCTTGAGTCATTTCTAAATTTATTAACATATCCTTGACATATTCATTGTAATATGATCATTATAAACTAAATTTACACAAAATATATATATTATTTATCATTATAATTATTATTTAGTAAACTATATCACATTTCAACATATGGTGGTTTATATTGAAATTTATTTTATTGAATGAGAAAATATTGGGAAACTATATTTCTTCATCAAACCGAAGATTAATGTTAAGTCAAAATGCTTTTGAATAAATTTTTCATTTCAAGTATGAGGATATTTGGGGACATAAATATATGGTTAGGGATCAGTTATTGATATTACAACGATTCATCAACATCTCTCATGATATAAATCAGTTGGTTAAACTAGATGAGTTTATACCTAGTGGTTTTAAATCCATTTTTCAAACCATATTAGTTATTTTATAGTAGTTGTAAACTTTTTGAGGATATATCTTAATGGAAGATGCATCATGTTCCTAAGACAATACATCTAATAATTTTGCAATTCCTTCATTAAGAGTTCAGATATTATTATTCAATAGATTCTCGAAATTATATTGTCTCTTGATTTATTTCATTCCTGGTTGTTGAATAATTTTTTTTAGTTATTTTCATTTCCATATTTAGTATTATATATATATATATATTATATTCATGTTATTGATAAAATGACATATGTTTTCTTTGAAACCCCTGTTTCTCATCACATCTGTATGATTATTTTTAAAGTAAAATTTTCAACTATTACGAATGTAATTTTACTAAAAACATTAAATATTTTGAATAATAATGATTTTTATTATCCAAAATGGTTGAAAAATCATCAAAATTAATAGTGAAAATAGTAAAAACAATTTTGTGTTGTTAATGTAAAAATGGCTTTACCAAGTGATGAAACTAGAAATATAATAGTAAAATTAACCAAATCACATTTCTAAAAACAATTTTTTTCATATTTATCCATTATTATGTACAATGATACATAATTATTTATTTTTACACTTGGTGTATGTTTAAAATACAGGTACATCTTTTTATTTTCTGACATTACTATTGTGATTCTCAACATAATTATAAAAGTTTATCCCATATCCTCTCTTTTTTCACACCTTAATCCCAATTTGGTTTCACAATGAAATTCCGAAAATATATACATAATTATATCCCCTCACCCTATAGAACATATTTTTGTTAGAAACTATATTTATGAATGATTTTGGTGCTAGCATAAAGAGGATACCCAAAAGAGAGTTAGCATTATTCAATGGGCGTTTTTATTTTATTTCTTCCACCGCATCATTAAATTATTTATAAACTATACTATTATATAAACCTCAATATTTTACATATACTTATATGTTTTTTATATTAAAGTAATTACATAAAACAATCTTTAATTCTGTTATATGGGTTATGAAATAATGATTCATGTGGATGATGAACTATCGCCTCATGAAACGATGTCATTTGTTTCTCATTTACATCCACTCACAGTTGGGTATTATAATTTATATGAAACATATATTTGATATTTATTACATAATTATACCTATAGATTCGATGTATTATATTTAAATTTTTTACTTTCTATTCATTATGTGATACAATAACATCACTCGTGTGTATGGTAATCTTCCGCCTCATAAAGAGGTATGATTCGTCTTTCATTTAGTCTTTACATAGAAGCTAAAAAGGATAATATTAATGAACATATTTTATGTAAATGAAATAATAATAATATTGATGAAATATTTATCATTCTTAAAAAATAATATATCATTTTCCTTCTTATCTTCTCAATCACAAAATGATGCTAATATCATTCATGTATATAAGGCCTACCACCATCACGAAATGATGTGACACTATTTTCACCATTATGCCACATGTATGATATATATAAGTTTATTTAAATAAATAATATCTTATTTATGATTTTATGATCATTTTTGAAATATATAATATTACTTAACTCCTTTACATAATGATAAATGTGAAATTGAAATGTTACTCATGCATACATATGACCTATCATCTCCATGATCTTAACATAGTTCCTTATTCAAACCCATTTCTCATGATTGGTATTAAAAGTATAATTGTCCTATAATTATGATTACTGTTTAATAATTATTATTATGGAAAATTTTACTATATAATTTTCTAAAGAACCAGATCTTTCATAACATAGAATGAATGAAAATGAACTCAATTAACACTTGAAACAAAGAATATAATGAAGGAAAATTAATGAACGGTGATAAGATGTTATAGAAGGATCCTATATGATATTATAAAAATTAATTTGGTTCTATAATATGTTAATTATATATTTAAAACCAATATATATGAGGTTTAATCATGTTCAACCAAAAGAAAGCATGAGGTGATGGATTTATTGACTCAATTTCCATTCATTGGGACAAAATTCTAATTCATTGATTATGTCCTTATATGATTATGTATATAGTGACATAAATTTATAATATATAGTATTTCCACTCTTTATCTAAATTTAAAATTGATACACATAATTTATTCATTGAATAATTCTCACAAAATTTTTATGATCATTATAAAAGTTTATTTAATAATATCATTCTCATCATGATTATTTATTCTTGAATTACAATTAAATAAAATTATTTGAAAATCATCTAGTAAACACTCATAAATTTTCGACAAATTTTATATTATTTTTATTTTTAAGTAATATCACCGTGTTATTACTCTTTTTACTAAATGATAATCGGGAAATCATATTTCAAAAAAATTTACATCATTTTTCTCTTCGACCATAAATCTGTTTTCTTCCAAAACCATTTTTTCAAAAAAATCAGTTTTTTAACCTTTCAATGTTAATTTTTTAATGAAATGTTTACAAATTTATAATTTCAACAAAATATTTTTAAGTGATTATTTATGTTATTTTTAAAATAATGTCCTTTAGTATTTTATTGGAAATATTTAAATGAATCTTTGTTTAAATGTGTAATATATGAATTAATTTTCAAGACATCAAGATGAGTCAAATTTTTTAAATCATACTTTCTATGATTTTATTGTTATTTTAAAAGAAAATTATTTTCAAAATTTAGGGGGAAGTCATAGTTTTAAAAAGTGATGTTTCGTAATGAAAAGTGTATTTTCGTTATGAATTTTTCTAAAAATACTTTTATATAATTTTTATTCATTAATCACAATATACTTTTATGTTTCACATTCTCCACTGGATATATATTTTTTTGATTCCAAAATATTCCATCCTCTAGATTTTTTATAATCTTTTTGATCAAGGAAGGTATTGACATTCACTTTCTGGATTCATATTAGTAGTTAATTTCATTCCATTGAACTATTAATATTCTTACAGTTATTATATATTAAATATACCCTAAATATCTATATTATTTATCACATAAATTATTATTTCTTAAATTAAATCTCATTTATAAATATGAGTTTTACTTTGAATGTTATTTGATTTACCGAAGAAATATTGAGAATCTGTATTCTCTATCAAATACAAATATTTAATAGTAAGAAATATTTTACCAAGATTAAATTGATTATTTAATATGTGAGGAATTATTTGGGAATAAAAATATGTGTGTGGTATGGATAAAGATGGCCCCATGATACATCAAAAGGTCTCATGATACAAATCATATTGTCCAAACAACTCAGTTTGTACCGAGTAGCTTCAAATCAGTTGGTCAAACATGATGGAATTATACCCATTAGTTTTATACTCTATCTAGGATAGATCATTATTATAGAGATATCATGTTCCAGAGATGTGATGTCTAATAATTAAGCATTTCCTTTATAAAGAATTCAGATATTATTAGACATGAAATTTTCACAATGATAATATCTTTGGATTCATTTAATTCTTAGTAATTTATTAAATAGAATGCGTTATTATTTATTTAAAATTTAAAATTTATTATCCAATATCTATTTATGATATTCATGTAACTGATTAGATGGATTGTGTTTTCAATTATTTATCTATCCATATTTATTATTCTTATTGATTCACGATTGCTTCTTTTATACTTTACATTTAATAATTATTTTATCACACCATTATTTTTTTCTTTTCCTGGAATCCAAGATGTTTATTATGATTGACATGGAAGGATATAATAAAGGGGATAATGTTATTTTAAGAAAAATAGGTTTTAATTTTTTTTCAAATGTAATGAAAAACAGGTTTATATATCAATTTTATAAGGACTAAAAAACTATCTGATCCAAAGAGATGTGATTCCTTGTTTCTTATTCCAATTTAACATATCATACACTGGCTCTATGATATTGCAGTTTGGGTCCGCATAATTATGACTTCATGTAATTTATTTATTTACGAGAAATCATTATTCTTATTTCAAATTTTTTATTAGCAGTTTTAGGGTGGACCGTACCGAGTAAACCTGTTCTGCCTACCTTACGTATATATAATCTATATTCAGGTCCATATGGGATGGTTGGGGATTGATATTTTTGGTACTCACTTGAGTGGTTGTTCAGAATTATTTGGAGATATTTTGGTTCTATTGAGGATTTTCTTTTGGATTTTCTAGTTTTCTTTCAGTTGTATTACATTATGTATGACACTACATTCATTGGGATTAGTTTTATATTTGTACATGGTGCGTGGATGGTCATTTCTCATCTTATTTTTTCCCTTTAAAACGTTTTTAGGGTATTTTCAACCACATGTGACCCTAATACACCCTTGGGGATATTCTTCAATATCTGGTTTACTAGAGGCGAGCTTTGTGGGTCATCATCTCACTTTCTTCATTTTCAACCCAAAATGGGTACCTTTGAGGGGGGTCTTGGAAATATGTATATATATAAAACTATAAACCCAAATACTAATCGAACATTTTTTGAATAATTATAATATTTTGTTATTATTAATTTTATATAAGAATTAATTAGTAATTATAAAAATGTATTTATTATCAATAATAATTGTATTTTATTTTTATAATAATATTAAAAAACATGTATTAATTTAATCAAAGAATAAATATTTAATATTATACGAATAATAGATGTATTTAATATTATTAATAACTGAATTTAAATTTATTGAGGACCATCTTAAAAATATTACTATAAATTTTTAAATTTATTATCAACTTTATTTTTTAAAATTATAAAATTTCATTATTTTTTTAAAAAAAATAAAAATATCATATGAAATAATATAATTTTTTTATTATCAACATGAAAAATATATATTTCAAAATTATTTTTACAATATATTATAAATTATAAAACTGTAAAACAAAAAATAATAATTTTAATATTTATATTGGAATATATTTACAATTTTTAATATATTTTATTATATAATCATTATTACAAATTATATATGTATATATTTTATATATTTTATAAAATGTTAGCTAACTATTATTTACATTTGAAAATAATTAATTATCATTACAAATATTCTTATTTATTTAAATGAATAAATATTTTTGAAATATATCATTAATTATGTAAATGCATTCTTATATTCATGAATAATTATATGTATATAAAAATTATTTTAAATTTACAATACAAATTATATAAATATTAATATTAATTAACAATTTCTATATTATAATATTATATAATAAGAAATTATGAAATCAAAAAAATTATAAATATATGTTGATTTTTTAAATTCATTTAATGATTTCATGTTGAAAATTTTTCAACTAATGATTTACATATTTCACGACATCCTCCCCATAAATTGTACCCCTCCTGGGAAAGCAATGTGAGAAGAGATATAATGACGCTGAGTCCCACCTCTAGTAGACCTCGTGTTGGTGACTAGCACCGAGGGTATAGTAATCACACAAATGGGAGGCATTGTCCTCTAGGAGAACACATGCAGAAGAGAGAGATAAGATAGACACCAAAAAACTCCAACTCAGGTAGCAGTATATAAGAAATCCCAAGAACAAATATGTAATGTCATGTAAACTACTACAACTGAATGGAAAAAAATGCAAATACCCCAAAGAAAGTAAAAAACAAAAGCCACTACTAGCCTAAATATCTCCTGCAAACCCAAGCTAGTAGAAACCAGCTAGATCTCCAACCTGCTCCAATTGACCTGAAAAAAATTTTATAAATACATAGGGTGATTATAACGGTATACTCAGTAGGATCCTCCCAAAATCCTCTCATACAAATGTAAAGTAATAATGCTAAATCATAGTGAATAACAAGTGAAACTACCTCGTCACCTAAACATGTATAATATGTTGCGAGCCTTACCATGGAAACCCTCACCATGTAACAAATAAAAGTGTATATAATATAATAAAGAATATCAAGGGTACCCCACTACTACTTCCCCACTGGTTTTTCACTTTTCCCCAATGTTGTACGTCAAAATCACCTCTCTCCAAAAAGGCTTTCCCACAGACACCTGGGTGAAGCACCACAACATGTACCTTGTGCAACAAAACCACCACCTCCACGCAAGAAAGCAACCAGGTAGTTTCTGGGAGGTACCACCACTCGCATAACATGTATCATCACTGGGAATCATACCTCAAACCATTACAGACCACATACCAAGTAAGAATCTCCAAGCCTTCAAACCTATACACGTTACGCCTATAGTATTCCATAGGATACTATATCCAAAATATATGTGTGTGAATAACCACAAGCCATTACAGCCCTCTACACACATATATTGGGAAAACTAACTATTATGCCTACCAGCACAAGTAACAACCAAGAGAAGATAGAGGGTACAAAGGGGGTAGTCATCCATCCAACCTCCCACCATATAGTTTGGGAAAACACCCATAGGGCTCAGAATCCCCGAGGTGTAAGATTCTCTAACTAGTAGGGTGGAGTAGCGAATAGAAACAAAAAAAGTGCACAATATAATATAAATCACAACCACATTATGGGAATAACCTAGTCTTAGACTCAATTGTAGATAATGTCTCTCAGAATCTTGACTGCAACTTCTATGACTAGGTATCCTATTGGCACTCAACCATTTACAGAGATTTATTACATTACTTCATTCCCTTTTTTCAATTTCACTTTACATTAATGAATTATGTAATCATTAATTAACTGTCAATAATTCCACGTTATATTTTATTAGCATCACACCCAAAGTCCACTAACGCTTTAAATTGCAACCTCAACATTGCGTCCCAGAAAGCTCCAACCCCTAGAGTTAACATCATTTATTAAATCATTTATTAACAACATTATTACTTTCCCATCATCCAAGGAATTCTTGATAAACATTCTAAGCTACTAAACACAAGGGGGCACAACATTGTGATTAGATGAACTACCCATCAGGTATTTTCATCCTATAGCATGAGTGTAGACCCATACTCTATTTGATAAGATCAAAATGGAAAGCACATTGAATACCCCACACATCAGCGCCCCTTTTGGGAGAAGTGAAAGAAATACCAGCTTCCATGAGTAGTGGAAAAAGTAAATTATATAAAAAACCAATAAGAATCCGCAAGAATAAAAACATTCACATCCAACCCATTTCATCATCTCTGGCGTCCTCCTCTATACCCACATGCATAACCCGATGTATCTCTCCACTCTAGGCATCAACTGCTCCCACAACCAATAGGCCTATGTGCCCCCACATATCACAACAGCCATCCAGGCTCACGTCACAACACAGGCAGTAAGAAAACAAACATCATATCAATGGGGCTCTTGTCCCTTAAACAATCAAGAGTCTAACTCAGAAACCAACAGGGAATTATATTTTATCAAAAAACAAATTCTTTAATCCATATTGGATTAACCGATTTATTATTCATAGGTTCCAAATTTGGAAAACCTAACCACTAAGTTATCACAAATAATTAAACATGATTAATTCACCAATTTGATTAAAATCAAATTACAACTAGAAGAACTAGATTCATTTACATGCCTCTTTATCTTTATCCAAACAATTATCAATTAATTTTGGATTTATGTTCTTTTACAATTTCCATCAAGAACGAAAAGATAAACAAATCAAGCATAGATATCACACTATCTATAAAAACAAGAGGCAATAACATATGATAGATATAAGTTCATTTTTTCAGTTATATATTTATTATGTCAATTCCATTAGGATCCAGTGGGATAAAACATGTCAACTATATAGTTTCATGTAAAATAAAATAGAACCAATGAATCCCCTATCTCAAACGGTTTATGATGTTCTTTATATGATAATGAGCCACAAAATGGGTTACAATATCCTCCCCCATGACAATTGTATCCACCTGAGGATGAAGAGAAACCACCACACCATTCAACAACCAAGAAAATCCCATCAAGAACGTGGACATAACATTACCAAAAAGTGAGAGGGAACACAGAAGGAGATGAACCAAAAATATTGACAATAGAACATACCTTATATCGAAGATTGATCAATACTTCTTGGTTTCATCAAAACAGAGGGGAACCAATCCATGGTGGAAGGTCTGATTATGCAACTCCTATGGGATGGAATAAAACATCTGAGCGTCTCACATCTAAGAATAAGGATGAATAACTAGGTAGGAAGATATATCATCCCTTTAGAATAATTAACGGAGCAATAGTTTAAGATACGCTGAATTTTACATTAAAATCATATCATAGTAAACGATACAGTTTTATGATTTGAAAGTATCCCAAGCCTTATAAGAAATTAATATAGGATTTTAAACCTTTGAATAGACCTTAGTGTCCTTAAAAAAAGAAGTTAAATTCATTTTACATCAAAGGAAACATTAAAGGGGAGAAAATGTAGGAAGCTGGAAACATTGTTCACAAACTCGAAATTTGTCAAAGGATAAACATTGTTCATGAACCTCACCATTGAAACCTCACCGTTGGAACCTCATCGTTTTGGAAACACATTTCATGAACCTCACCATTGAAACCACACTATTCTCGAAACACTATTCATGAACTTGAAATTTGAAAAAGTAAATAAGTCATAGTTGGAACCTCACCATTCTGGAAACACTGTTCATGAACGTGAAATTTGGAAAAGGAAAGAGGTCACCTTTACAATCTCACCGTTCTGGAAACACTGTTCATGAACTTGAAACCTAGAAAAGGAAATAGGTCACCAGTGGAACCTCACCATTCTAGAACACTGTTCATGAACATGAAATTTAGAAAAGGAAAGAGGTCACCGTTGGACTCTCACCATTATGGTAACACAATTAATGAACTTGGAATTTGCAAAAGGAAAGAGGTCACCATTGGAACCTCATCATTTTGAAAACATTGTTCATGAACTTGAAATTTGGTAAAGGAAAAAGGTCTCTGTTGGAACCTCACAGTTTTGGAAACACTGTTCACGAACTTGAAATTTGGCAAAGGAAAGAGGTCACCGTTGGAACCTCACTGTTCTGGAAACATTATTCACGAACATGAAATTTGGAAAATGAAAGAGGTCACTGTTGGAACATTACTATTGGAAACTCACCATTGAAACCTCACAATTAGAAACTCATAGTTTCCTTGTTCACATAAGGTCACCGATGACACTGTTCATCTAAGTTTACCAAAGCACTTTTCACCTAAGGCTACCGATGACACTATTGACATAAGGTCACCAATCACATTGTTCACCCAATTTTACCAATGACATTGTTCACATAAGATAAATGTTGAACAGTTCACCTAAGGTTACCGATGTCACTTTTCACATAACTTCACCATTTCATTGTTCACATAAGGCTACTGATGACATTGTTCACATAAATTCACCATTTCAATATTCACTTATGGTTACCGATGACAATGTTCACATAAGGCCACTATTTCACTATTCACCTATGTCTACCAATTACATTGTTCACATAAGGTTACCGTTGAACTGTTCACATAAGGCAACCGTTTGAACTGTTCACCGATTTTGAAATTGGGAAAAGTATTGGGGATAAGTCTCCTTGACCTCTTGGTACACCTCAGACACTAGATTTTTGAAAAGGAATGGAATAGAGTGGTCTGGGCCATTACACCAGATACCTCTCAAAACATTCTCATCCTCGAGAATTCAAAACCGACCTAAAAAAGAAATAGCAAAGAAGTCTGGACAAACACCAATTGAAATACCTCTCCAAGGAGAGAAAACCACAAGAATCAACCAAAGAAATACATCTCATAAACTTGAAAGGTCTATAACCACAATTGAGACATCATTTCATGAAAAGAGTTAAGCATCAAACAACTTTGGGTATTGAGCACGTATCAGTGACTCGTGTTCTTAGATACTCTCCTCCATGCCAATGCGTCTCCACAAGAAACGATCCAAGGGGATATAACACCTACACCACACCATCTATTTGTGGTCTTGGATCCCCACAGGTTGCTTCTCCAAGGTCACATCATCATCAACATCGATCTCTCCCCAATCGATGATGTGAGAGTCATCATGAATATAACGACAGATATGTGATACATGAAAAACATCATGAATATGGATCATCTATGGGGTAAGTGATACTCAATATTCCACAGACCCAACATGATATAACACCTAAAAAGGCCCAACATACCAGGGAGAAAGATTACTCCAATGACCAAACCTTTGCTGCCCACGATGGGGACTCACTTTCAAAAACACATGATACCCAACATCAAACTCTAAGGGTATCCTCCTTTGACCGACATATTATTGATAATGATATTTCACTATCTTGATCCTATCAGGAATCACCTGAACCATCTCTGTTGTATTCTGCACTACTTTTGGTGTGAGAATTATAGACTCTACAACCCCAGTCAAGAACAATGGAGAATGGAATGGCCAGCCATAAAAGGCTTCAAATGGCGCCATACCGACTATGGAGTGAAAACTATTGTTGTAAGAAAACTCCACAAAGTGTATGTTCCTCATCCATGAACCTAAAAATTCTAGGACACCAAAGTGTAACATGTCTTAAGAGTTTGGATGGATCGCTCGGTCTGACCATCCATTTGCGGATGAAAAGCAATGAGAAGGCATAGCTTGGAACCAAAATCATATTGGAGACCTCTCCAGATCCTGGAGGTAAAATGAGATCTCGATTGGAAATGATCATCCTTGGGACTCCATGAAGTCTCAACACCTCCACCAAATACCGCCTTGAAAAACATCCACTGAGCTCGACTCTTCGATTTCTATAAAGTGGGTTGATTTTTTTAATTGCTCCAATACCACCCAAATAGCATCATGTCCTCCCAGGGATCGAGGTAAATCAGTAAAAAAGTCCATTGAGATGTCCACCCACTTCCACTAAGAAATATGTAAAGGTTGGAGGAGGCCATTAGGAACATGGTGTTCGTCCTTCATCTTCTGGCCGACCAAACATCGAGAAACAAACTCCTAAACTTCACACTTTAGCATAGGCCACCAAAACTAGCTCCTCACTACTCGGTACATATTTTCCATGCCAGGATGCACCGCTAAAGGGGAACTATAGAACTCTATGAGAACCGTCTCGTATATTGAAAAAGTCGAAAAAAGGATTATGTGTTAAAACACTCGATGTTGTTCGTCCTCATATCAACCATCAGGGGCCTCACCGCAAACAACTCGGTCTCTCCAAACCTTCACCTCTAGATCCCCTAATTGGGAATCATCCACCAGCTTCACCAGATATGTCAACACTGTTATCTGAAAAAGACAACCACTGCCCCCAACTTCTCTCATATCAAGATTTAATGTTGAAAACTATTCCCTTACTCTCCATGAGTCACTAGATTCATGCACTACATAACCACATGACTTTAGGAATAGCACATCAGCTACAACATTCCCCTTTCTAGGTGTATATGATATTTAGAAGTCGTATTCATATAAGAACTCCATCCACTAAAGTTGTCATAATTTCAAGTCACGCTGGGAGAAAACGAATGTCAGGCTCTTATGATCAGTGAAAACTACAATGTGCTCACCAATGAAGTAGTGTCTCCAAAACATGAGAGAAAACACCATGACTGCCAACTCATGCTCATGGGTGGTATATTTAAATTCAATGGGACACAACTTCTGAGACCAATAACAAACAACTAATATCGGCTTCATCAGAACACAATCAAACCCCAAATGTGAAGCATCACGGAAAACATCAAACTGAACTCCCTCTACTAGACAAAAAATAGCTGGACCACTTACTAACTCACTCGAGAGTGATCGGCTACAAACCTCTTGTAGTATCCTATGAGACCAAGGAAAATTCCCACCTCGGACACCATCTTGGGGGATTTCCAAGAAACAACTACTTATATCTTCAATGGATCCACATTAACTCCATGTTGGGACACAACATTCCCCATGAAACGAACTTATTGAGCCCAAAAATCACAATTCATCAACTTCCCAAATAGGTGATTTTGATGAAGAACTCCCAAAACAGCATGGAGATACTCTGCATGATCCTCCTCAGATGTGGAGTACATAAAGATGTCGTCAATGAAAACCATGAATAAATTGTCTAGGAAGTGATGGAACACAGCATTTGTCAATCCCATGAAAAAATCTAGATCATTTGTCAAGTCAAACGACATTATAATGAACTCATAACGCCCATGACTACAACAGAAAATAGTCTTCGGGATATCCTCATCCATCACATGCATTTGATTCTATCCTTACCACAATTGTATCATTGAGAACAAACATGAACCCTTCAGTTGATCAAATAAAAAATAAATCCATGGAACAGGATAGCAATTCTTTATTGTCACTTTGTTTGAGTGAAGATAATAAACACACAACAGCATACTATTGTCAGCCTTCTTCACAAACAAAACTGGTGCACCCCACAGTGACACACTAGGGTGAACCAAAACTCACTATAATAGACCATTAAACTGTATATGTAGCTCTTATAACTTAAAAGGGGCCATACTATATAGAGATATAGATATATGAGATGCTCATGGTTGTACAAATGTGTTCTCCCGTCGAGGGGGTAATGCTACAACCTCTTCTAGAAGGACATCAAGGTACTCTTCTACAACCCTAGGAAACATCAACTGCAGAACTTGTGAAAAACTCAGAATCAGATCAGCCATCAAGGATGATAAGGACAGACCATACCTCTGACCCATCCAAGGGTTTCACTCACCAATGAACACCACTGGATATCCATCTGCATCAAAGAACACTACCAGCTTCCTAAAGCTTTCAATTATAGCCTGCACTGAATACAACCAATCTATGCTGAGTATGAAATCATATGATTGTATTCTTAAACATATGAAGGATCACCATGAGAGGTGCTACCCCAAAACTAGATCATAGTCTCTACATACTTAAAACAAGTCAGCTCAAACCCCAACTAGCATAGTCAACACTGAGGGCACTGGAAGCCTCTCTACATCAAGTCCCCAATAATAGACATGGGTAGGGAATATGAATGATTGTGTCACTCCTGAACCAAAAAAGGTATACACCATGGCAGAAAACAAGCATCAGGTACCTCGAACGATATCCAGCTTTCCTGGGACTGGAGACGCTAAAGCATGAACCTAACAACGACCTCCTCCATGACCTCTCTAACCCTAAGGAAGACCACCACCATAGCTTCACGGTTCTCTCTAAGGACATGGAGTGTCACAGGTCTATCTTCTGCCTACCCATCTAACCTCTGCTGATCTAAAGCTGGTACAACCTTTTGATACTACCTTAGTCAGAATTGCCTCAACGGTGGAACCTGAAGCAGAAAACCTAGTGCACAATGAGTACTCTGAATGGTCGAGCACTCTCACTGTGGATGAACTCGACCGCAATAAGAAAAAAAAGCATCTGATCCCCTGGAATAGGCCTGAGAGACACTTCCCCCCAGTGAAATGTGATGATGAGGGCTAGAAACTACACCTAGAAGAAAAGAAAATCTTCTGCCTTGAAACTTGTGATCCTCAAACCACAAATCTGCTTCGTGAGGAATCATGATGAATCCCCTATCATCATGATTTGGTTCTAGACAATGACCTCTCGACAAAATCTACCCTCTCCAGAACCTCTTGATATGTCTTTATCATTAATGGGGTTATCTGGGGTTGGATCTCTGGATGCAAGGCTTCCTAGAAATGCCTCTCCCTGGCCCCCTCATCTGGCAACAAGTCAGAAGCATATCGTAAAATGTTCATGAAATAGATTCCAAACTCTCGCACACTGGAGCTCCCCTATCGAAGGGTATAAAGCTCCTGGAGACTGAATGCTTTCACTATCGAAGAAATAAGGTCATCTCTAAACTTCTCTCGGAATTCCTCCCATGATATCACATACTCTTCACAATCCCCAAGGAACAAGAACCACCACTTCCTCACTTCACCACACAACATCGTCACAACTAGGGACAACCAATGCTCTTTCTGAGCATGAATCAAACTAAAGCCTATCTCAAACTCCTCCAACCAGTATTCTATGACTGCATCTGAAATGGATCCCTCATACGTTTTTAGACTCTAGCGCTAAAACATTCAGAGTGACCTCCTCCAAGTTTCATCATTTTCAAGATATACATAGTGGTGATCTGTTGGCACAGCTTGCTGGATATCTTCTAAACACATATATGGGGAAAATCAACTGTTGTTCGTACCATCACAAGTAACTACCATGTGAAGAGAGTGGGGCCAAAGGGGGTTGTCATCCATCCATCCTCCCACCAAAATGTTGGGGAAAAAACCCCAGGGCTCAAAATCCCTGTGGTGTCAGTTTCTTTAACAGATTGTGTGATGTAGCATATAGAAACACAAATAATATAGAATATACTATATCTCACAACAACATTATGGTCATGACCTAGTCTGAGACTCAATATAGCTAACATCTCTCAGACTCCTGGCCACCACTTCTAAGAATAGGTATCCTAGAATCACACAACCATTTACAAAGGTTTATTACATTACAAAACTCCCTTTTTATCAGTTTCACATTACGTTAATTAATTATATAAATATTAATTAACCATCAATAATTCCACAATAAATTTTATTAGCATCACACCCAATGTCTACTGCCCCTTTAAATTGTAACCGCAACATTGGATCCCAGCAAGCTACAACCCCTTGGGTTAAAATCATTTATTAAATAAATTTTTAACAACATTACTACTTTCCCATATTTCCATGAATTCTAGAAAAACATTCTAGGATACTAAGAACAAGGTTGTTCAACACTAAGAGTATATGAACTACCAATCAAGTATGTTACACTTATAGCAAGAGCATAGACCCATCCTCCCTTTGAGAAGCCAAACACAGAAAGAATGTGGCATATCCCATGCGTCTTCGTCACATTTTGGATAAGCTTAACAAGAATAGATTCCTTGAGTTTTGGGAAAATTAATGTATATAAGTAACCAATAAGAATCAGTAAGAATAAAAACATGCAAATCCAACCCATTTAATCATCCTTGGTGTCCTACCCGACACCCATATGCATAACCTGAAGCATCTCTCCACTTTAGGCGTCAACAGCTACCACAACCAATATGCATCCATACCCCCACATATCACAAGAGACATCTAGGCTCACATCACAACATAAGAAGTAGGAAAAAAACATCATATCAATTGGTCTCTTGTCCCTTAAACAATCGAGAGTGTAACTCAGAACCCTACAAAGAATTATCTTGTATCGAACAACCAATTCATTAATCCATCTTCGATTAACCGATTAATTATACCCAGGTTCCAAATTCAGAAAACCTAACCAGTAAGCTATCTAAAATAATTTAGGATCCTTACTACACTAATTTCATTGACATTAAATTATAACAAGAAGAACCAGATTCATTTTTAAGACTCTTTATCTTTATCCAAACAATTATAAATTAATTATAGCTTTAAGTTCATTACCAATTTCTCTCAATAACGAAAGGATAAACAAACAAATCATATATATCACACTATCAAGCAAAACAAGAGGCAATAACATACAATCGATATCAATTTATTTTTCTGGTTGAAATATTTATTATGTGAATTCCATCATGATCTCATGGGATAAAACATGCTAACTATACAATTACATGTAAAATAAAATTGAATAAATGAATAACCTAACTCAAATAGTTCTTGACGTTCTTTATATGAGAAGTAGCCACTCAATAGGTCACGATATCATCCCCCATAACAACTGTATCATCCCAATGATACATAGGCACCACCACACCAGTCAACAGCCATGAAAATCCCATTAGGAACATGAAGATTGCATTCCATAATAAGGATAGGAAAAATAGAATGAGATTATCCCAAAAAATGATGATAGAACATAGGTTATATCGAAGATTGATCGATACATCATTGTTGCATCAAAATAGAGGGGATCCAATCAAAGGAAGAATGTTTGATTTTGAAACTCCTATGGGATAGAATAAAAGACCCGGGCATCTCACATCCCAGAACATAGAGGAAGAACTAGGGATGAAATTATATCATCCCATTAAAAGATTTAATGGGGCAGTGGTTTAAAAAAAACTGGATTTTCCATTAAAAAAGATCATATTAAACCATGTGGTTTGACCAAGTAAAATTATTCCGAGCCTTTGGAGAATTCAATATGTGAGTTAAGACCTTTGAATATTCCTTTGACTCTCTATAAAATGCTTTAAATTCATTTTATGGCAATGGAAACCTTAACGGGGTGAACTATAGGAAGCTAGAAACACTGTTCACAAACTCAAAATTTGACCAAGGAAAAACATTGTTCCTGAACCTCGCGGTTGAAACCTTGCCGTTGGAACCTCACCATTATAGAAACACTGTTCATGAACCTCACCATTGAACCTCACTGTTGGAACCTCACCGTTCTGGAAACACTGTTAATGAACTTGAAAATTAGCAATGAAAGAGGTCACTGTTAGAACCTCACCATTTTAGAAACACTATTCATGAAAATAAAATTTGGAAAAAGAAACTGGTCACAATTGGAACCTCTCCATTCTGGAATCACAGTTCATGAACTTGAAATTTGGAAATGTAATGAGGTCACCATTGGAACCTCATCATTTGGGAAACACTTTTCGGGAACTTGAAATTTGGAAAAGGAAATTTGTCACTGTTGGAACCTCACTATTCTGGAAACACTTTTCTTGAACTTGAAATTTGGAAGAGGAAGGAGTTCACCATTGGAACCTCACCAATCTAGAAACACTGTTCATTAACATGTAATTTGGAAAATGAAAAAGGTCACAGTTGGATCCTCACTGTTCGGGAAATAGTATTCAGGAACAAGAAATTAGGAAAAGGAAAGAGTTCACTATTGGAACCTCACCATTGGAACATCACTGTTGCACAGTTCTCATATGTTCACTGATGAAATTGTTCACCAAAGGTTACTGATGAAGTATTCACCTAAGGATACAGATGACACTATTCACATAAGGTCATCGATTTGACTGTTTAGCTAAGGTTACCAATGACACTTCTCACATAAGGTCACTGTTTCACAGTTCACCTAAGGTTACAAATGATACTATTCACATAAGGTCACTGTTTCATTGTTCACATAAGACTACTAATGACACTGTTGAAATAAGGTCACTATTCCAATGTTCACCTAAGGTTACCGAAGACACTGTTCACATATGGTCACCATTGCACTGTTCACCAAAGACTACCAATAGCACTTTTCACATAAGGTTACTGTTGCACTCTTCACATAAGGCTACCATTGGAACAATTAACTGAATTAGATATTAAGAAAAGTTATGGGGATAAGTCACCTTGACCTCTTGGAATACCTCAGACACCATACTTTTAGAAAGGAATGGACAAGAGAGGTCCAGGCTATTACAATATATATGAACATATTTATTCACATATAAATATACTAGTCATTCACATGTGTGAACACACAGGTTTTTAAATTAATTATTCATTTCCCTAAAAGAATCAAAATATTGAATATTAACAATTAATAAGAATATTAATAAAATAAATATCAGAAATAACTACATACTAATCATGGACTAAAAGTTTAAAACTAAAAGAACATTAAATTTGAAATAAAATATTGTTATTAGAGATGGAAATTAAACACACCCAATAAAATAAATCAATAAGGTTTAATGATAATTTATTTATAAAATAAGCAATGTAAGAAACCCATGATGATAATTTCAATAGTTATTAATTGGTGGTTATTATATATTTCAATATAATAAAATTAATCAAATGAAAAATACAATAAATAATTAATAGAATTTGTAACAACCATGAAATAAAAATTTTCATACCATTGGTGAATGATGCAACATTTAACATCTTTCATATTAGTATAATTTCATTGGCCCCAATCATTTACTTGGTAGCTTCAATGGAAATAACTATTCTTAAAATCTTTTAAAAATGTTAGAAGGATTGTTATAAAAAATGAACCATTAAATAAGAATCAATTTTTAAATATCTAGTTCTCTCATTATAACATTAAAAATAAAAAATTGTAATATTGTAATATTTTTCATTAAAAATTAATCATAGAAGTGTGGTGAGAAATGAGAATGAAGTTCATTCAATGCATTGCATTCATTGAATTGAAACATCGGTGTAAACCATTAATAATTAATAAAAACATCAAAATATATAGTGCAAAATGATATTCTTCAAGTTGAAAATATTTAAAATGTACACAAATTTCAAAATATCCCAAGTATTCAAGAAAAATATTTAATTTAAAAATTAGTAAACAATATATATATATATAATATAATGTATTCCCAACCTATGTTATTTAACACTATAAATTCTAAATAAGGGAAAATATTCTATATAAATAGTTCTAATGTTTGAAAAATTATAAAAATAAATCTATATAAAAAATTCACATTAACATAATAAATGGTCAAAATCTTCTATATTTCAAGTAAAAGAAATAGAAAATTGATATTATAATGAATCCCCATATAGTGATTATCTGAATTAATTAAATAATCATTAAATAATCATTTTTTACAAAATATTCCAATATAGAAAAACACTATAAAAATTATTTCCATTATACAATAAAATTATGTTATGATCTTTTGAGGAAGTAAAATTTTACTATTAATCCAATTTTTTAATTTTTACACATTATCTTATATAAATACATGTTGTGGGTTTTCTCAAAGCATCCATGAATGTTTTTGTCATTAAAAAAATTCAAAAATAAATAAAAAATTTATTAATTAGAATTTAAACAAAAATGTTATATATTTCATGAAGCATCGACATATCAATGTGTATTTTAGGAAGATGCACTATAAAAATATCATCACAATTTTCTATTTTTATTCTTAAGAATTATTACATAATCTCCCTTGATGATTGTCAAAATTAAATATTTTAGTTTATGATAAATTTTATTAACTAGAAATGATATTAATAATTAATGTTTTTATATTAATCTTATTTCTAAGAAATACATAGATATTAAAAAATATCCCGATACACCAAAATATTTTTAAATGATTTCAATGATTACTCAATTGAAATAACTTCTTTTAGGGAAAATAATTCCACAAAAAAACTCAATCATCATTTCATTTGATTAAGAATATTCATTAATATTTTTCAAATGAAATTATATATATTTATAGAATACAATAAAATAAAATTATATAAATGTGATATGTACACCCAATAGAATAAATCTTATATATGGCGATTTTTTTAAAAAGAGTATTATAAAATATGGAGATTTATGAACTTTAATTGAAAATATTTATAGATGAAAATAAGATGCAAGTGTCATAGAAAATGTCTAAACAATACAATAAATAATATATTATCTATATGAATTAAAGCTGTTTGAAATGTTTTTTAATGTAAATTTTATGAAAAATTTATTTATGGTGTTTGGAAAAAAGGAAACGATGAAACACCCTTTAATTTGGTTAAATGGATAATCGGAATATTTAATTTTACTCCTTCAATTTAGAGAGGGATGGAGGGATAATATTGATAGGATTACATATAAAATGTTGCTCAACCCTCATTGGAAATGATTATTTTATACATTCAAAATCTACTAATTAATGTTAAATATTTAAGTGGTATTTTTTAAGAGTTTCCTTATTTATTCATGATATAATATATTGATTGTTTTTTTCTGGATAACATATAGAGAAAGAGGTAGAGTATGTCAATAAAAATTCTAACATAGTGAGATCCTTCTATATTCCAATGGTTTTTTTACCTCCTTTCATTTGAGAGATTTTACATTTTATATCAAATTTTAATTTATTTCTTACAGTTAAATTATTTAAATCTTCTGATTGGTGTGATATTGAAGGGAAAATAATTGCTTGTCCAAAAAATGATTTCAAATAGTGGTTTTGGGAAAATTTGGTTCTGGATTAACTTCATTCCCATATGGTGAGAAAATTTAAGATGGATAAATTCAACAGGAATAATTTTCTATCATAGAAAATAAAGATGAAAGTAGAGCTATGTAAATATAATTGGATATTGGTAGTTAGTGAAAATCAAATCAGTTTAGTAAAGGTTAAATTTAATGAATTATAAGGGAATGATATTGGAAATATCTATTTGGATTTGGAAGATAGTTACCTTTTAAAAAATGAAGTGAAAAATATGTGAAATGTAATTGGGGAGAATGTTCAAGATCCTAAGTGGTTTTGTGATTAATAAAATTATATTTTAGTAAATAATACGTGTGAATAACATTGAATGGAAATTGTTTTTATTTTAGAGATGATAATAATATGTATGAAATATGTTAATAAAAATATTATAGGGAAAATTGCTATTAAATAAAGAAATTGTGAAGTGGATTTGGGTGAATTGAAATTACATTAATGATGTTATTAAATTCCATTATTAAAAATAATGTTATTGAGATTTATATTAGTAAAGTTAAAATGGGGAGATTTAAAATAAGGATTTATCATGATGATTAATTTCTAATGATGATGAATAATTATATTATGTTGTGTGATAGAAATCATCATCCCAATGTATGATTCTAGCACTCTATCTTATAGAGAACCCGATTAACAAAATCAATGTCTAATGACATGAGTTGGTTCATGTTGGAACGTTTTCTCGGAGTTTGCAGATTATGAGGTAGTGAAGTAATTCAACGGTTATCATATATAAACACCCTAAATGTCTCCATTTGAATGTTTGAACTAAACAAGATTATCATAAGATAAAGAGATAAACTGTAATAGGAGGGTTTTCTCATGATCGAGAGAAAAAACATAGGATAAAAACTATATATTTTTTGAATGAGTATTTTATTTTCATAATAAAATGAAAATCATAAAATATATGTGAAGAAATATATAGAGAACAATTAATTTCATTAATCATGGTTTTCATGTGTAAAACCTTATATTAAAAAGATGTTATTCACATATTTTTGTTTTATGATGGAGTAGAGTTTCAATTATCATATTTTCAAAAAGAAGGAATACAAGTACCATAAAATGTCATCAGTTATGAGAAGTTTTCAACATTTTAAAATAAAATAGTGGTATATATAGTGAAATTTGGTATTTTTTTAAGAATGGAAATTTACATGAAATGTAATAGTGAACATTTCTTGAGTTGTGTGCACATTATTATTCTGAAAAGACGAAATATTACAATTAATAAATACCAGAATTAATATTTTACAAAGGAAAATTAATGTTAGAAATATTATTTTAGAATTTCATACATGTTACATGTATTTTTTGGTATAGGGAGAGTTTTGTAATAGGTTCATAAATTTTTTTAATGACTAAATTAATAAGTGATTTGATGTAATGAGTTCTTGAGTGGCCGAAAGCATCACATTTAAAGAACCTAACGTTGAGTGAGTAGTAAATAATAACCAAAAGTGGTAGGTCTATAGTGTTTATATAATTTTTGTGGTTTTTTTGTGAATCATATCATTGACGATAGATTTCATTGTTTCTAGAAATTTTAATTCCAGACATTACAACTAGTTATAGTGACAATTCAAGGAAATGTTATTTTAATAAATTTATGGTGGGGATATCCAAATGTTACATAAAATAATATTTGAATACATTTAAATGAAAAGGTACAAGTCCAACAGGCCCATTGCAATAGGAATTTTAAACTACTGACCTATTTTAGAGTTGGTTAGGAAGAACATTGAAGAAAGATAGGGTTGCCAATGTGAACCATCTAATATTTTTGGATTATTTCTAAACTAGGTGAAGGTATTATAAAGAATAATTGGGATACAACCTACTATGATCCATAGTGATCAAGAATTATGGGTGTTTCCATATCGGCTATTTTATGAGATTTTGTTTATTTATCATAAATTCGTGACTATGCCCACTAGGGACGGCCTGGACAATGGTATTTTATGTGTGACACACTAATCCCTCCTCTTATAGGCCCGTGGATAGTGACCAACATAGATTAAGCATATCTCAAACATGGGAGGCCTTATCCTAAGCACCTACACATATGTACACAACTCCAAACAACGAATAAAATGTTAAAAGATAAAATTAAAACTAATACCAAAATTCATAAATAATAACAATCCTTCCTTTATGAAAAAAAAATTATTAAAAATTTAAAAGAATCAAAATCAAGGCCACCAAAACTGAAAAATGAATCTGGCCTTCTATGAAAGACAACACTATTATTAGATTCCATAATGGGTTCCACTATAGTCAGTCTAGATCACTATGGCATGCTTACTCCTATTCAACATAGGTCATGATAAAATGGACTATCACCTACATAAAACATGACATGTGTGGGACAATATCATGGAAGGGTGAGTATAACAATATACAGTAAGTCACCCATTACAAACCAAATGTATGCAACAATATTGTAGTTTGATCATCACAAATGTCTGTCTATTTGGAAAAGAGATAAGGAGATAAAAATAATAAGACCCTAGATATACTCACAATATACTAAATGTCATAAATAGTTATTTTACATATTATAAACCATTGGATTCTACCTTAGGCTTCATGGTAACACACATTCAAGATAATCTACTCTAAGATCCCCAAAATCATTTACGGCACCCGTATAAGGGGACATGCTCATCAGACCTCGCTAAAGATATACTCTAAAGATCTCTAAGAATCGTGATACATGAATATTGGATATAAACTACTAATAATAGGGGATACTAGATCCCCCATGTTGAATATCCTTCTATATAGGACAACGTATTCCCAATAAGTTTGGTCATGAAATTTCATCAAACACCACCTAGGAAAGATTATATGATGGAGGATCCCTCCCAAATCCACATAAAGGGAATCATAAAAAGTCTATATAATACCATCCCCAAGAGTGGATCACAATCCTAGGTTGAGGAAATAATTGGGCCCTATACCTGTATATGGAAGGACCAATGGGAACATGCACAACTAATAAATGTGAGTAGTGAAGAGATTAAAGTCCTCAACCCGACTTGGATGAAGTACATGACATGTACTAGGAGTAAATGGTGTCTCATTGCCCCAATTGATCATGTCTACCATGTATTAAATCTATGGAAATATGGGAATTCCCATTTATATTCCTTAATACTATTCCAATAAGGAGTATTATATTGTTCCCTTATAATCTCGTCATTCCCATGTGCATAGCCATGTTCACACACATGTAGCTCCAAGGCAGACATCAAACCTCCAACATTAGATCACATGGCGTGTGACACATATCACAAAAAAATTTCTTCTATTATATTTTTAGAAACCCTATAAAAACATCAGGGTGTATACATGGTGTTTGATCATGGGACTACATGCATTGTAATCATTAATTTTCCAAAAATTGTAGAATATTTTATAGGTGATGCATGTTCCACTATTTCCTAACATTATGTGATGAAACTCATCAATATTAATGGATATTGGATCATATGGGACTTTACATCGCAAATGGAGGTATTTTGGCCACCTAATCATCTCATAAAACATCACCAATTACATTCTTCTATCATCACATGTCAAACCCTAAAACGATAATCTTGATTTGGTCTTGATTCTCCTTCGGTCATCCATTTTTATCATTGAACCTCTATTTCTTTATCGATCATTTAACATAATCCTCAATATCCATCCATTATTCTAAATAATGGTAATTAAATGATTGAATATCAGGTATTTTTGAACCTATAGTCAAAGGAATTTTTGGTGTAATGTTGTAATTAAACTTGGATGAAATGTGAAAATACCAAAATAGGGATGAACCTCATCAATTATTAAAGTTATCTTCATGTAAGTATAGATCTAATTATGAATTAATAAAATGAATAAAATAATAAATAAACTACTAATCTATAATAATATAATTCATCAACATAAATCAACCATCAATCTAGGAGTTAATTTTAGAGGTTGAATTGGTACGTGTTCGACATTAGACATCAAAATGCGATAAATAAAAATAAATTAGAAACTCAAATTGGGGTTTATATAATTCACTAGTGATTAATAGAACTACATCTCCATTACTATAAACATCCACGAGCATTATTGGTGATGACAACGCTTTTAAAAATCGATCATGATCCTCGATCTGTTTTCATTTTCCCAGATCTCCTCCAACTGTTCCTCCCTCAATTTCTAGAGTTATACAGATGACCCAAATTATTTTACATAACTATAATTTATAATAATATTGTTAGTTTAGGATTTTATTATATTAATTAAATAATTATTTTAATTTATTTATTTATTTTTTCCATGATACCACTCAAGCCAAATACCTGATACAAAAAAACATTATCTCAAGATTTGGGAAAGCACTTATTCCAAATTCAACAGCGGGGTTGAATTTTTTATCCAAACCTCTATTTATGATTTAATATATTATTAAATAAAAACTATGCACCTATAATATAATATAATTATATTATTATTATTTCCACACTGAGGTTCACTACACCTTTGAATCTCATGACCTCTTGATTCTTAGCTCTCAAAATATTCCATAATACATTATAAATTATATAATGGATAAAAACAGGAAAATTAACTTCTCCTCAAATCAATGATATTTTCCCCAAAAATAAAAAATCCATCAGAAATAAAATATGGTACTATCTTTTCATTTGGTTCTACCACTCCCATGTTGTCTCTGGAAGACTCTTGTGCTGCAACTACACATGCACCAAGGAAATCACTCACCATTAGTCAAATTTTCTTATCCCTATCCTCATTATTTAAAAATTTAATCTATAAAGGTATGTCCATCCTTAATTTCTAGCTCACCAAATTTTAAAACATGTGATGGTTTATTCCCATACCTCATCAGTTGAGACACATGAAAAATTTCATGTGCCTGGTCTAACTACGACTGTAGGGCCAAGCAGTATTCCACCTCACAAACCCTATATAGTATATGGAAAGGGATAATGGATCATGTAGATAACTTTCCACCCTTTACAAATATCGACCATCCATATCTATCTAAGATGTTCAAGAACACTAGTTCTCCCACCTCAAACTCCAATGGCCTTATTTTCTAGTCCCCAAAATACTTCTGATGGATCTAGGAAGTCTTCATCCATGCCTATAAGATATGGAAATTATCTTCCATCACCTTTACAAACTCTAATACCATATGTTATGATTCACCTAGATTATTCCAACACAATGGTGATCAACAGGGTCTCACATTCAAGTCCTCAAATTGTGTCATACTGATGGTGGAATGTTAGTTGTGGTTGTCTATAAATTCCACCAACGGTATGCGATCCTACCAACTATAGTCATAGATTAACATGATATAATAAATAATTTCCACCTTAACCTGAATCTTCTGCTCAATCTAGCTGTCATTCTAGGGGTAAAACTTTGTGCTAAATAAATACGGAGTCCCAAAGACCACCTATTATCCTTTCAATAACTATTTCTGCACATGGGGGAAACTCGTTCTCTCTACAAGACTCTTCTCTCATATAGCTAGGCACTAAGATGACTTTGTGAGTTATTATATGATCACCCTTATGTAATAATGTCCTCTAAATATTCATTGGGTCTCTATCATGAAGTCTATATATAAACCACCCGGCTTCAAATCTGGCACCTTGATGGATTGTTCAAAACCCATGGGAACATAGTTCCTAGCCTTCACCAACAAACAAGTTAAGGATCAAGAGAAAAACATTTTAACACACTTCTTAATCCATAACCATAAAAACTAACACCAAAGGTCTTGTTGAATCTTCAACACACTTGTATTTACATCCAAGGTAGACGTATGAAACACCCTTGAAACCTCCTCATTCATTGTCACAAGTTCCATAAATTATCCTCTAAAAAAGATAACATTTTCATCACCATCATAGAATCCTTGAGGATCATGTATAGTGGAAATTTGATTTTTTAAGGACTCATAGTCATTATTTAGATTTTAAGACAACCAATCATGCTATATATTTGGTGTGGGGGGTAATAACCATAAAATGGTGGTAAGCATCAGCCTTCGTATCTAAAATAGAGCATCACATCAAATTTAACTACCCAGAATCATTATCTAAAAACTATGCACAAGATCTCCTACTAATTTAACCATCAACCGCACTCCCCTTCCCAAGAATATTGAATATCCCAAAGTCATAATACTATAGTAACTATATCCATTATCTCTTTATCAAGTTGAGATCCATCTTTGAGAAGATTTACATGATAATTTTTTCATCAGAATGTATGATAAACTGATTAAACATGAGGCAGTGTCACGACATCATCAGGGAATAGGCTACATATTACATCCTTAAACTATGGGTTGCAAAGTAATTCTCATGTGGTATCAACTAATGGGTCTCATAGTCTATCATTATTTTTCTAGACAAATGAGAAACCCATTCCCATCCCATGATGTATCATAGAAAACTATTTAATTGAAACTCTTCACTATAAATATCAAGATTTGAGTTCTCAATTACATTTTCCAAAAAAATTGAAATCCAGTTGGATCAGTTTGGTTGACACGAAAGAAATACTTCCCCGAATAAAATCATTAAAGGGTGCCTATATCTTGGAGAAATAAGTTACACATCTCCATCAGTATACTGCCAAACCAAGGAAGACCCACACCTATGTCACACTCTTCGGTGGATCCCAATATGACATATCCTCAACCATATTTGGGTCAACAATCACACCCTCTATTGAGATGACATATCCCATAAATTATTCATCTCAAATCAAAAACTAATACTTTGGGACCATAACAATATGTTGGTTGTATTGAAATATTCTAGAACCATCCCCATGTGACTTTGATTTTCCTCCTTAGATGCAGGGTGCACTAGAATTTAGTCAATGAAGACCACCATAAAATTGTAAAAGAAAATATGAATTTTACATTTCAATAGAACCATTAAAACTATTTGGATATTCATCATGCCAAGAGGCAACACAATGTTCTCATAATTACCAGAGCAGTATTAGAATTCTACCATTATTATTTCAACATCTCATACTCATAGCTATTGAAAACCAGATCTAGGGTCTATCCTTGACAACCATACCACCATTTTCAATTAATAATGGAGTTAATGGATTAAACACAAATTGAAGATCTTGACTCAAATCTTGGAGAAGGAAACATGGGTTTCCCATGGTGACACATTGTGTTTGAAAAATACTTTCTCCTATAAGTCCTACAACTGCACCTTCAACTTGTGAAGCATTACAGGATTCAGCTGATGTGGTAGAGAAAATTCTATAATTGTTCTTGGGTTAATGTATACATATAATACAATACCTTACATTGTGGTAATCCTATAATATCCCCAAGAATTATTTCTTCATAACAGCCAACCATTGTAGGAATTTTAAAGACCATTTAACTCAATACTACATGGATAATACATTCCAAATGATGAGAATTTGGTCCTATACTCCTATATATGGTCTCATCTGACCTTTATTTGTTATCCTTCTCACCAATGAAGGAAAATTTCATCCTTTAAGTATGGATGAACCATATAATCAACCTAAAATATTCAATTTGTGCATGAACTTCAAATAGTCAATCCATTACTAATATGATGTCATAAAGAATCATTTATATTATGTATATATATATATCACATAAGAAGTTATCCCATCCAATAGTGAGTTCTAATAGTTATAACTAGTGTGTGATTAGTGAATCCCCTCAGGTAGGATTCATTAATTGTATGTGATGGGCATTGGGATCCACAAGAATCTCTATGTCTCAAATAAAATAAGTTGGGAGAATAGAGTGTCTTGGACACCCTATCTATCAATAATTTGTCTAATGTAATGAAAAATATATAATACTGATTATCATCTTATGAGACAATGTTTTAAAGGTCTAAACTTATTTTATGTTTCATCATCCCTAACCACCATCTCCCAGAGTCCGGTGTAGTACACCTTATGGTGGTGGCGGGAACAAGGTAAAATGGATTTCACCTCCAACTATTTTTCTTCCTCCTTTACCATGATGTCTACCCTCATAACCTCCAAAATCATTCCAATAACTATTCATTGGGGGTACATAAACCATATCTTCATCATCTATATGATAATTTGAAAAATCCAACATAAGGTTTCCTCAACCACCATAAGATAAACAACACCTCTCTCTGGACCGGCAATAACAATCTAAAGATCCATGAACTAAAATCCCATTATCCTAGGATCATAAATTAAATATTATTTCATTCATGAATTCTTTTTTTATCATTATCTAGAATACAATCAAGGTCTCAACTCTTATATACCCAGTACCATTATACACTGTAAGTGTCTACTCCCTTAAGAAGCTCTCTTTCACTAAAAACTCTCAAGAACTCCTTTATATGTCGGAATGGAATGAGAAATCCATCCATCTTTTAATATATTGAATTAGGTAAATATATAAGGTTCCCTCATGATACACTATATCTCAAAACATATCCAAATAGCATCACATGATGATGAAGAACCACAATGAATATGTTTACATGGACATTCTATCCTAATAAAGTTGTAGATGATCCTGGGTGTGAACTACTCAAAACAAGGCTAGATAAAACTCCATTATAAATACATGCTCGAAATATGACTAAGAGATAGATGTATCATCATGGTTCTGAGTCACCAAACTCCACCATCACCCATTATTTCCCTGAAGAATACTTACTAATTGAAATAAAATATGATATGTAGGTGTCCCCACTAGGTGGAAAACTCATGTTACTACCTCTATCTAGTCATCATATAAACGAGGTACAGATCAATCCAAAACCTAGGATGTCTATAAATCTGATCCTCACAGAGTGTAATAAACTACAACACATACCTATATGCTCTAGTTGGAATAAATATCTACTCATTAGGTGGTGGTAGAACTAGAAAACAACATGGAGTACTACCTAATGTATAAGAATAAACACTAAAGACACATGAATAGGTGAATCATCATCATGATCCCATTTTGGAATCATGGATGGATGTCTATATAGATAAATATTGAAACGTAACCATGAAATTCCATGATCAAATAGTATATCTAGGAAGATTAGTCATGAAATACATAGAAATCACAACCCACTCATATAATATGAATCTACCAAAATTTACCTACAACCATTGTTTAATTATTCTGAGTCAACAAGAGGTTCATCATAGTCCTATGAATTAATACTTTGGTTGTATCACCAATAATATAGTACATATCTTAAGATCAAAACTAAGAAACATTTTACACTATTTCCATAAAACCGATAACAACTCTCACTACATTAAAATATCCAAACCCCAGAAATAAGGTGAACGTTATTGATTACATTCCACCATGAACTAACCCACGAAGGACCACCTGGATTATTGTAATCTATGTTTTACACCACAAACCCACCTTAAATGTCCATAAGATAGTTACTATAATTTAGTCGGAATATCTAACACATCAAAGTCCTTATCCTGAGTATGTGTACACATACACACATCTCCAAACCACCAACACCCTAATAAAAAGATAAAATTATTATTGATAACATAATACATTCAAAGAATCTATCTTACATTACAGTATAAGAAATAAAAGAAAGAATGCAAGGGAAAAATATATTCTATATTAAAATGACTGATAAATCCAAACTGCTATGAAGGTTGGTCGTTTCGTTAGATTAGATACTATGAACCACAATGGTTAGTCTATCTCATGTTTCTCTGTATGATCATGGTCCTCCGAGTACATCATAAAATGGAATGTCATATACATAATACGTGACATATGTGGGAAGATCCCATGTAGGGGTGAGTATAATAATACCCCATATGACACCCTGAAATAACTAAATAGAAGCAACAAGAGAGTTTTCATCTCATCACATAGGTAAATCTATCAAGAAAAGAGACATGGTAAAAACAATGACAAGAAAACTAGATATACCCACAACAAACATAATGTCTTAAAAGGGTCACATCCAAACATTTGGATACATGATTTTAATATTGGGTTCAATGTAGTGATCATATGAGAGAATCCACTACATGATCCATGCGAAGACATATGCTTTTTATTTGAGGGGTCATGCTCATCGGGCCTTAACAATTGTGTTCTCACTGGATCTATGATGATATAAATACTTAGATAGTAATTCACACTTAGTAATCATAGGAGATATCCAAAACCAAATCTTGAATAACCACCTATGTATGAGATAATTATCCACACATATGTTGGTCATGATGATTCCACAATCCCCACCTATAAAAGATGATATGATAGAGGATCTAACCCCATGCCTCATAGTAGGACTCTTGAAAAATCTTTCTAAGACCTACACACATATTTTATCACAATACTATTCTAAGGACATACTTCTCCACTATACCCTCATAGGTATGGTCCAAAGGGAATATGCTCAACCGATAGTTGTCCAAACTGAAGATATGAAGGTCCAAAACCTACCCTGGAAAAAGTACATGGAATGTACTAGGAGTACACGGTTTTTAATGCTTTACCCATATCTACATGTGAAATAATGTCAATTCGTATGTATATTGGTCCATTAAATGTTTTTTTCATGTGTACTTGGAAGTATCTAAGTATGTAGACATGATAGTGTACTCTGTTCATTCCCTTATTCCTGTCCATGTGAATACCCATGTACCCTATAGTTACATGATGATCCACCAACACTAATTCACATGAAATTTGATACTTATTTCAATGAGGAATCCATAATTAAATAGTATGGGGATACATAACAACAACTAATGGAACAACATGATGTGTAGTTTCAAATTTTCCAAAAAATTACACACTATTCTATGTGTGACTCCCATACTATTGTAGCCTCATATTACACTAGAAAACTCACTGTAATTTTTTAATATGGGATCATTTGGTCCTTAACTATGTTGTTACTCTGATCCAGGCAACCCAATATACTTTGAAAACATTTTTCCTCACTCCATGACTTTGACACATGCCCAACCGGGAAACTAGAATGTCAACCTGATCCCAATTCACCACTGGTGTCCCACCATCATCATTTCACCTCGATCTATCCATCGATAGTGAAATGAAACCATCAATATAGATCTATTCCACCAAATAATGGTCTTGAAATGACTGAATACTAGGTATATTTTTAACATATATGTATTGGAATTTTCGATGATGAACATAAGAAGAAACATGGAAGAAATTCACAAATAAAAAAGTGGAACAATCCTCATAAATTATTTAGGTTAAACTGTATTTTTTGTTAGAACATGGAATGAAGAACCAATATGAAATAAATAAATAAATTCCTAAACCATATGAAAATAAATCAGCTACCAAAAACCCATTTATATGTGAGACAACTTGGTTGTTTGAATTGGTTTATATTTTATGTGGGATATCAAAACAAGTTACTTTTATGTAAATAAGATTTCCTAAATCATATTGGATTTATTGTTGGGGATAAATAACTACATCATTTATTTTGGTGAGATCTAGATGATTTATTGTTTAATATATTCCTTTTTAGTAAATTTTTATCCTTGATGCATTGTTATTTTCCCAGATCTCCTCTAATGGCTCCTCCATCAATCCCTAGTGTTTTGAGGCTAAACCTAGTGATTTTAAATAAAATTACTTTTATAAAGAGTGAATCAGGTTTTTCATTAATTAAAATAGTTGAAAAATATTTTAATTTATTTCATTATTTATCACTCGATGGAGGTCAAGGTAAACAACAGAAAAAGAAAAATTTAATGTCATGCCAAAGGTAAAACCCATAATACAGACTCAACAGATGTCATGTAGTTCAAATATGAGACTCTATTCGAAAAATATTCAATCATTTCAAAAAAAACTCATGATATAATATTAATAATATTTTTCCATATCAACACTGAGGCTCACCATGATATCAATTATATTTTTTTTCTCAATTCATTACTCCAAAAAAATACCATAATATATTCCAAAGTCTTAAATTGAAAATCTATGAACATTATAAATAAAAACTCCTTGATAGTGGATAATATATGTCTCAAAACATCTTGAACATAATAAAGAAACTCACCAACAGTGGGGGAGAAATTTATTTATTTTTTTATTATATTTTCTATTATTTGTTTTAATAAGAGATAGGTAAGATATTATTTTAAGAGGGTTGAGACCATAACTAATTAAAAATGTTTATTTGAAAATAAGTAATTGTATAAAAACATCACAAATCTTCTAATACCCTAAAACAAGATATAATAAATCTTGGGTAATTCTACTGGCGCCATAGCATTGAGGTTCACTTTGAAACTATCCAAACATTTATGAAGACAATGATGGACAATATAAATTCATTCAAAATAATTAGAGTTCCTATATTTTATCATAAAACTTATATGGATGGATGAACTAAATCCCTCCAAATATTATTTCACTATTCCTCGATGTAAGTGGTGTAATTTTAGTTGAAAATTCTCCACTAGATATACACACTTCAATGAATCATGAAAAATACATAAATCTATATGTAGTTAATAATTTAATGATATCCATCATTTCATCCCTATATTAATATGTATACTCCACAGTGATGGTAAAAAATAATTTAAGGATATTTGGGGAAAACATGTATGAATTTAATGTAAAAATTAAGGATTGTAAGATTTAGCTTTATAGAGAAATGATTGAATACATTAGGAAAATAAAGGATGAGAAATTTGAAGATAAATCCACATTTATTAATAAGAAAATAAATAATATTAGTGGATTTATTTGTTACATTCAATGATTCAAGTATTATTAAGAATCTAATTAGAAACATCCCTAAAATATTTGATCAATATAATTCCTATTTGGAGGAAATAAGAGAAATATCTATAAATAATATTCATAACACAATCCACAATGATGAGATGATAAAATATCAGGTGTTCAAAAATAAATCCAAGGAGGAAACTTCTTTTACATAAATTAATGGTCACAAGATGAAAGAAAAATTTCTAAGACAGTCTTAGATTCCAAAAAGGATGAAGTATGTGATGGTAATAATAAATGAATATTATCTTTTACATCCCAAAATGTTATAATATTAAGGAGAAATTATAAAGGACTGATTCCTTTCATGTGCTTTATTTATGTTAAAATTTGACATTTTCCAATTAATTTTTCATATAAAAATATGATTATTTTAGGATTTATTAGGGATATTAAGACTATTCTAAAATTAAATATAAGAATAATAAAAAGAATAATTTTTTTAGAAAATATATAAAATATCATGATGAATGAGAAATTATATAAGGACTCTTCATCATGGAGTGAAGTAGAAGATTCATGTACCACTCAAAATCATAAAACATTCATAACATAGTTTAAAAAAATGAAAAGTTTTTAATTAGTGATGAGAAATATTAAAAGAGTTACAAAGAGTACTTGCTAAGATCTGAACATGTTTAATATTTAACGAAAAAACATGACTAAAGAAAATAATCATATATTTAAATAAAGATACAATAACTGAAAATCATAAGGATAATTATTTTTTTTGAGGAAATAAATATTTCAAATGTTGAAATTGATATTATGACATGATATTAAATGATTTTAATTCAATATTTGATTTAAAATATGATTAAGTGGATATAACACAATATTAGTGTCATAAACATTTAAGCACCTAAAAATGATGATAGAAGGTTTTGATAAAGAAGAGGATGTTGAAGTTGAATTGTCTAATGATTATTTGAATACCTGTATAGAAAGGATGGTATATGTTGTATCTAATTATCTTAGTTATTCTAAATTTATTTCAAAAATTTATATATGTTCTAATAGAAAAAGTTATAGTATATGGTGTGATGATGATAGTGAAAACCTAAATGAGTTTAAAAGGGGGTGTTTTCCAATACTATGGTAAGAGTATATCTTGAATGAAGGAATTTTATCATTAAAAGAACAGTCACAATTTTGGAGAAAATTATTATATATGTTATTATTGGTGTTGATGTATATTTTGAAAAAAATCCTTCAGCTTCTGGTAAAATATGTCACTTTTTCAAAATTAGAACACATCAAGGATAATCAATTCTAGTGAACATTAATCAAATATATGAATAGTAAAATTCCTAGAATATTGATGTTTTTGTTTCTATAAAATAAATATTGTTTTCTAATTATAATAAATTTTATTGTCTATGTTAATTTTGTTAAAACTGTAAGCAATAAAGTCATTATTCTATAGTTTTTTTAGAAAAACATTCCTGATAAACTCTATTTACTGTTAAAAAATTAAAGTTAAAATAATATAAAATATCCATTACCATTATAATAAAATAATTTTTTTCCCAATGGAAAATTTAAAGGAACTGAATGAATTATCTAGTCTAAATCAAGACCCAATAATTCACCAGATGAGGCTAAACATCACATAATAATTACAAAATATCACAACCATAAAGATCATGAGATGTTGTGTAGAATATGTGAACATAAATTTCATATTAGAATGAATTTTATTGTTAGTATATCTATAAAACTAGGTAAAAAATATTTTGAAAAAGAAATCATAGAATGATCAATGTAGTTTTATGAATCAAAATTGGGATGATAGAGGAGGAGTTAGTGTAAAGAGATATTGAGATAAATTAATGAGATTTTATACGATGAGAATGTATCAACCCAATTAAAATAACTATAATGGCTCAGACCTCTTTAGTCCATTATATTGTGAAAATATAGTGTTTGAGGTGTTCTGGGAGTTAGCGGTGACTTATTTCAACAGTTTACCAAAAATATAGTTTTACCAGTAGTGAGTTAGGAACAATACATCGCTGAGAGTATGTTATGACATTTATTCCTGATGGTGATTCACATTGGGGAATCAAACATTTATCTCAACAACGTTGACTCTCACCTATCGCTCGACAATGCTTAACCCCCGAGGTTATTTGGCCACAGTGACTCACATCAAAATCTAACCAATGGTGAATCGACCAATAGTTATTTGTCTGGTTGTGACTCATATAACGGTGTGTCACCTGATAGTGACTCATCCACATATAGCTCATCGAACGGAGATTCATCCACAAGTAGATCACACTAGTGAATCACCCATCGGTGACTCATAATGATGAGTTGTTCAGTAGTAGATCATCTAATGGTCAGTCACCCAATGGTGAATTTTCCACCGCTAGCTCATCCACTAGTTACATGTAATGGTGAATTGACGAATGGTGATTCATTTCCAATAGTTTGTGAAAATATCAATCTTTTCCAGTGTTCTAGTTTTCTCTAGTTCCTTCCCTTTGACATTATAATTCTGGTAAAATGAATTCAAATCCATTTTAGGGTATTTACGATCAATTAAAATCCCATAACTCATATCTAAATTTTTATAATGGTATGGGTGCCTTTACTTGGTCAAAATTTTTAATCTTAATGAGATCATCCTTTTATGGTAAATCTAGTGTGTCTAAACTAATTCTATTTTATGATTTTTCTGATGTGGACCCTTGTTCTTTATTACCTAGTTTCCACTGGTATGTGATGCCTATATATATTACTCCCATAGGAGTCATGCATTGTGTTGTAACCATGGATCATGCTTTCCTGGGAGTTTCTTCTAGCTGTATACACACCCCCTGTTTTGGTTCAATCAGGTAGAGCTGATATGTTTTTCATATAAGGTAAGATATACCTCAATTATTCTATATTTATTGATCTTTTTTCTCCTGTTTCTCTTTGTCATGTAATGTAATGTGATATCTATGTTTCCAGTTTCTCTTTACCAGGTTTTGGTTTATGTGGTTGGGTTAAGGTGTCCTTGGGTGGATACATTCATTGCAGGAGAGGTGATCAGGATTTGTTGTGATACACATTCTTATGAAAAGAACATAAAAACCCTTTTGAGTTATGGTATTAATTTCTTGTATATTTACTTACATGAAATCATAGGGCTATAATGATTTAGCCCTCGGATGACAGTGAAATTAGCATAATAAATATTCAAACTAGAGTAATAAATTTGTATTGATTATATGTTGTTCCTTTATATCGTGATAACAGGATGCATCTTGATTTTCTAGATACTTTGAAATCTATAATTTTCTTGTGTATTATTTAGTTATTTATGGAAAATGGTAAAGAATGTAAATTCGGGATTAATTGTAAATTTATTGGATAAAGGATCAAAGCGGCATGTAAATGAATTCGGTTGTTGTTGTAATTTGATGATAATCAAATTGATGCAGATATGCATGTTAAACTGAATTTGTTGATGAACTGGAAGCCTGATGATGCATTTTGATAAAATTATTATGGATGGTTGAATTAATTGTTTATTTTAATTTGTGATATTTTTTATAGTTTGTTTTTTAGATTTCCTGAAATTGGATCCTTTGAATGAATCGGTTAATTAAACATGGGATAAGAACCAGTAGTATGAATAATCATATAATTCCATGTAGGTAATGAGTTTACAACTCATTTTAATGTCAAAGTTCCTTGTGATTTATATCCTTAATATCTCATTGAGTGTGAAGTTATAATGCCTTGTTTAGGGCCAAGAGACCACTTTCTATGTTTGTTTGTTTACTTCTGCTTGTGATGTGATGTGATCTTGGAATAGTTTATCCTAGAGATATTTTTTGGTATGTGGTGGTAGGGAGTCCTAGTGGTTGTGCTAGAATTTTATTCCTAGAGTAGGGAGATGCACCTATTTATGCATATCAGTGTCGGGGAGCACACCCGAGATGATGGAACGAGTTGAAACTTGGAATACTCGTTGATGTTCAGGATAAAGGTTTGTTGAATCTATTTTTTTATCTGATTTACATCCCCCACTTCTTTAGGAAAAGGGTCATGTTTTCCCTCCTTTGAAAAGAATAAATGACTAGTGGTGTATGCCATGCGATTTCCATTTTTAGCTTACCAATGTCGGATGGGTCTACGTTCCTTATAAATGTGGAAGGACTCAATGTGTAACTCATCTACTCATATTTTTGATCCACTTATGTTTGGTAGATTATAATTATTTCATAGAATACCTATAAATAAGTATGGTGATAATTGTTTTAATTAATAATTTAATAAATGTTTAACTCGTGTCATTGGAACATGTTGGGATGCAATGCTGTGGAGGTATTTCTGAGAAGATGTGTACTTCGTTCGGTTATTCTTGGAGGGCATGGATCATGGATGTAATGATAAGGGAATGTAATTTAGAAAATGATAATGGTTACCTAATGGTTAAATAATTGTTTTATTTAAAGTGAAACTGATAAAAGGGGATAATGAAAATTTTATATAGCTCTTTAACTAGTTGTGTGGTTTTAGGATATCTGGTTTTAGTATTGGTATCCGGGAGTTTGAGAGATGTCAGCTACAGTGGTGTATGATACTATATTATTCCAATGATATGGTTGGGAGAAATATTATATCCTGTACTTTTTATTTATTTTTCTATACACTACTCCAAAATGTTGGTTTGGGAAATTGACACCCTATGAATTCTGGTCACTATGGGTTGTTTTACCCAACATCTTGGTGGGAGGTTGGATGGATGACTCCACCATTGACCCTTCTCTCTTCTCTTGGTAGTTACAAGTGATGGTTTGCATGAAGGTCAGTTTCCCCTATATATATGTGTATAGGGATATTATAGGTCTTGGTTATTTCACCCACATATATTCTGGATATATTTTTCATGTGATACTATATGTATAACCTGTATTCGTTATGATGTCTCTTCGATGCTAACACAGTGTATGGGTTGTCATGGATTGAGGTATAATAAAAAATGTTTGATACATGTTATGCAGGTTATGGTGACTCTTGGAAACTACCTGGTTAATATTAGATAAATTTAAGTGGTGTTTTTTTGCATAAGGTTCTTGATGTGGTTATTTACCCATGTGTCTTTGGGTTAGCCATTTTAGAGAGAGATTCTCAAGATGTATGACATTGGGGAAAAGATACAAACCAGTGAAGTGGTTGCGGGTTAGCCTTGACATTTATTGTTATATTATGTACTCTTGTATGTGATACATGGTGATAGTATCCATGGTGAGGCTTGGAACATAATACACTTGTTTAAGGGATGATTTAGTTACACTTTTCATTCCCTATGCTTTAGCATGATTTCCTTACATTTACACAAGAGGCTCCAGGAAGGATCCAACTTAGTATTCTGTTACAATCACCCTAAATATATATTTATATTCTTTTTTCAGGTTATTTTGATTAGGTTAGATATCATTCAAGTTATTACTAGATCATGTTTTTTCAAGAGTTGTTCGTCCTTTGTGGTCGCTATCATTTTACATTCTTTTGGTACCAATAGTTTTCCTTTTAGTTTTAGTGGTTCTCTCATTACATTATATATATGTGAACATGGATTTATTTTACTTTTTTGGTTTATGAGGTGGTTTGTTTTATATCTTATCTCTCTCTTTCGTATGTGTTCTCTCAGGGGTAAATTTCTCCCATCTGTGTGTTTACTATACCCTCAGTTCTATTCACCAACTCAGGGCCTACTAGAGGTGGGACTAATGTGTCATTATGTATTTTCTCCCATTTTCAGCCTAGATGGGGTACACATAGTGGGGAGGGTGTTGTGATAGAGTGGTATCAAATGTCTAGTTGATGGATAAAATTGAATTTGGAGTTTGGGACATGTGATGATTCATCGGTTAGTTGGGAAAATGTGTCAGCTATGTTTAGAAGGAGATGTAAAAATGGGAGATTGGCTGAGACATGGAAAATTAGGGTCCCCTATGATCTATTCCATTGACCCTTGATATTATATGGGCCAATAAAAGAGGTGATACTGGTTGTAGGGTATATACCTAGAAAAGGATCATCCATCATTCTTCTTTCTCCTGATTTTGAATGGGTAGACCTTGGGTTAGTTTAAACATAAATTCATAAATGAAAACAATTAATTAATGATACATTCATCCATATTCTTGGTTTAAGATCACTAAAGATTTCTTCACTTTAAATTATGGCTCTAGTTTAACGTCCTCTATAAATTCGTAAAGATGTTGTTAAGCAGGCTGCACTAGCAGATTACCATAGAGGAGAGGTTGATGCTGATGACACATGGGGGAGGAAAGTTCAAGAGTTTAAGTTCCAATGCATATAGAATTATGTGAGATACGTTTTTATATGTAGTCACCAAATATTGGTTGAAGGATGTTGAAATAACCTTCAGTTTGATCAATTCTCGGAAGGACAACTTGGTATCATTGTCTATGACAATGCTGCATGGGGTAGTGAGGCTGTGGTGATTCTTATTCCATGAGGATCACGATGAGTCAACGGTCTCATGGAATAGGTTATGAGGGTTGTTCATAGATGAGTTTCAATCTTTGACTGTGAAGGTGACCAGTTTTCAGGAGCTTTTTAACCTTTAGTAGGGAAGATCCAGTGTGCGAGATTTCCATATCAGTTTCAAGAATCTTAAGTGATATTCTATGGACCTATTGTATGATGATGTGGACAGTTTGAGGCTTTTTTAGAAGGCTTTTCATGAAAATATCTAGAATTTAATCTCCTCATTTAGGTTGAATACATTTCTTGAGTTTCTCGTAAGGGAAGTGGTCATCAAGATGATGTTAACTAGAACTAGATCATCAGTAGATGAGAGTCATCAGGATTCATCATGAATTTGAGATATGGTATGCAGTTTATGGTTATTAGGGAAAAAGAGTATATGTTTTTCCAGAGTTAGGTACAAATCCCCAGTGTCTCATTTTTCTTGGAATAACGTCTCTCAGGCCTATGTTAAGGGATCAAGAGAATGTTTTTATTGTGGTGGCCTAGGTCATCGGATTCATGGGTGATCATCCTTTCAGAGTAGTCAACATGTGATAGGTGTTCCAATCCATGTTCTTATGTTGAGGAAGTTCTTGCTGAGGTAGCAGAATCAGGTTACAATAGCTTTGGAGTAGTAGAGAGCATATAGGATATAAAAAGGATAGCCACAGGATGCACCCAATCCTCAAAGTGTATAGTTTATCCATGAAGGAGGTTTCTAGCGGGTTCAAAGAGTCCATGGAGTAGGTCACTGTCTGCTTCAAGTTTTTGAATTATCAGTACCTAGAGATCCATCAATCATTCGAGGTACCCTTTTCTTTTTTTATACATGGGTGCATGCCTTGTTTAATTTTGGAGTGAGACACTCCTTCATATCACCTTCCCTTTTCCATCCCTTGGGACTTTAGGTAGAGAGTATTTCAATTCCCTTGAACATAACTACACAAGATAGAGGTTTACCTAACTTGTTTGAAGTATATAGAGACTGTGATATAGTTCTAGGGAACCACCTCTTTTTGGGATATTTCCTATTCTTATGATGTAAAACCACGTGATTTCATCCATAGCATGGATTAGTTGTATTTGGTGAGGACTATCATGGATTTGTTCAAAAGGAAGGTTGTATTCATTGATATGGATGTAGAGCCGAAAATGTTTTTTGGATAGAGAGACCCTTATATGGGTGATAGGTATGTTCCTTCATTATGATCCTCGATGGTTGAGATGATGTTGAGTTCATCAGAGGTTCATCAGTGGTGTTTCATAGGCTTGTGGAAGAGTACCCTAGTCTCTTTCTAGAAGAGGTTCTAGCATTACCCCCTCAATGAGAGATAGAGTTCACGGTCGAACTACAGAAATGTGGGAGTCCTATCTCAATTTCCCTATATATGATGGCACCTTCTGAGTTGTCAGAGCTACGAATACCAATCAATGGTCTATTGATGTGTAGTTTCATTCATCCAAGCATGTCACTGTGGGGTGCACAGATTTTGTCTATAAAGAAGGCCATCTATAGTTTTTTATTGTGTTTATATTAAAATTTGTTGAACCAAGTTACAATAAAGAACTTCTATCCTCTTACATGGATTCATGATTTATTTGATTAGTTTAAGGGTTCATGTTCATTCTCAAAGATTGATTCTGGTTAGGATATCATCAGATGCGTGCGAAGGATGAGGATATCCGAAAGACTGCATTCTATTGTCATCATGGGCATTATGAGTTCATTGTGAAGACTTTATGTGTGACAAATTCTCCAGTTGTGTTCATGGCCTTGATGAATTTTGTGTTCTATGAATTCATTGATTATTTCATGGTGGTTTTCATCAACGACATCCTTTTGTACTACACATCAGATGAGAATCTTGTAGAGCATCTACATGCTGTTTTTGGAGTTCTTTGTCGACAACAGTTATTTGGGAAGTTGAAGAAGTGTTTTTTTGGGCTCTAAAGTCTTTTCCATGGGGTATGCTCAATCTTAGTAGGGATTGGTTATGGATCCAATAGTGGTGGAAGTAGTTTTTCATTGAGAATAACCTATGACAGTTCAAGAGATTTGAATTTTACCTGGACTTGTAGGAAAATTCATGAGGTTTATAATTAATTTCTCTCTAGTTGTGACCCCATCTGGGAGCATCGACCAAGAAGGATTAGGCATATGTATAGACTGATCAGTTTCAGGAATCATTGGAGTATCTAAAGGAGAAGTTTTTCAGTTCTCAAATTCCATTTTTTTTCAAAAGATGGAGTTCATTTTTAGGTTTTCTATGATGCTTCTTGTCTGGGGTTTGGTTGTGTTCTGATGTAGTATTGATCAGACATTTCTTATGGGTTTGGTAGTTGCATCCCCACAAATGTAAATATTTCACCCATGATATTGAGATGTCGGTTGGGTCCCTAAGGTTGTTGAGACATTACATTATCAGGTATTGTTTAGCTGTCTTCATAAATAATAAAAGGTTGAGGTATGTTTTATCCCAGTGTGACTTGAACTTTCTACAACATCGGTGGTTGGAGTTCTTATAGGATTACAACATTAAAAAATTCATATACCCTTAGAGAGGGGAATTTTGTAGCTGATGCACCGAGATATAAATCACCTAGTGATGTAGTGCATAAATCAAGTGGGTCCTAGAAAGTGATGTAATAACTTTTAGAATTACATATGCACATGGTGGATGTTGGAGGAATAGATTCCCTTTTTTAGATGATGTTTCAATCATATCTTTTTTTGTAGGTAGAAGATTCTAGATTGGTGGTTCTTGTGGAGGAATTCTGGAGAGACCAATTTTTTTGTGCCAAGGCCACTGATTGTTAGTCGGAGGATGAACAACGCTAGTTGTCATTTCAGGGAAGGATTTTCATTCAATTGGTGATGCATGAGATGTTTCTTAGAGTTTTCTATAGTTTACTCTTAGAATTACATACTAACGTGGAAAATATGTAGGGAGCTTTGAGAGGTCATATGTTTTCCTTGGGTTGAAGCATGTGGTTGCATCTTTTTGGTCTCGATGTTTGGTCATCCATAAGGAGAAGATCAAACACTGTGTTCTAGGTGGTTTTCTCCAGCCTATATATGTTTCTTAGTGGAAGATAGTGGACATATCAATTGAATGTATTAATATTATTCCTCAATCTTTGGGTGGATATAATGCTCTATGGGTGGTGGTGGGTCATTTGAAGAAATCATCCCACTTCATAACAATTAATGTGTTGAGAATTGTAGAAGGTTTTTCATGGAAATATCTACAGAATGTGGTGAGACTCCATAGAGTCCATAGGATGATCATTTCCTACTGAGATCCTTGTTTTACCTCTATGGTGTGGAGATATCTCCATCATTCTTTTGGTTCTTATCTATTCTTTATAACTTCTTTTCATCCACAAATGAATGGTCGGGAAGAGAAGACCATCCAAAATCTTGAAGCCATGTTGTTCTATTATGTCTTGGATTTTTGATGTTATTAGATAAGGAACATTCCCTTAGTAGAGTTATCTTCCAAAAATAGTTTCTGCTACACCATAGGTATGACTCCCTTTGAAGAATTTTATATCAAAAAATTTCATTCTACATTGTCCTAAAATGCAGTCATAGAGCCAATAATTCTTGAGCCAGAACTAGAATATAGTAGTATAGGGACTGTTTAGGTGATACATGAGCAGATGAAGGCAACATAAGATTGTCACAAGTCTTGTACCTATCATAGGAAGATACCTATGGAGTTTGATTTTATTTATCTTTTGTTTCTAAAGGTTACTCCCTATTGTGGCTAGTGAAGGTTTGGTCATGGGTGTTTTCTATCTCCATGGGTTGTTGGGAATTTTGAGGTGTTGGCTTGTGTTGGAGATGGGGCATATCAACTAGCACTTCAACCATAGATGATCTAGATACACGTTGTTTTTCATGTGTCATGGCTCTATTGTTATCTTCATGATAAAATTCACCTCAATTATTGGTGTGATATCGATATTTATGATGTTGTGAACATTTAGGAGAAGCCTATTGAGATCCAGGACTGTGAGGAGAAGGTGTTTCACTGGTGTGATATCCCCTTATTTTGTGTCTTGTGGTGTTATAGTGGCATGGACGAGAGTACTTGGGATCACGAGTCTCAGATATGTGCTTAGTACCCCAATATATTTGACGTTTAGATCATCACTTATAATTTTTTTATTTAGTTTTTTTTGACCATTTTCATTTATGATATATATATCTCTTATTTCTTGTTGTTTCTTTCTTTCTTTTGAGATTTATCTCCCTCATGAGAGTGTTTTGGAGCTGGTTGTGGATGTTTTGTGATTTCACGCTGTTCCTTTTATGAAGTGGTTATGCTTCTATGTTTGTTCTATCATTGATAGGTATCTCACAGGGTGGTTGTTAGGACCCATTTTTTCTATTTCCACTCTAGGATAGTTTTGGATTCTCAAGGGAGAGAATAATTTCATAGGTATCTGTTGTAATGGCTTGTACCTACCTGGTCCATTACATTGTGAAAATAAGGAGTTCAAGGTTTTTTGGTAGGTAGGGGTGACTCATTTCAATATTTTAACAATAATCTAGTTTTTTCGATTGTGATTCAGGAATTGTTGGTCTCTAATGGTAGGTCACAACAATGAGTCTAGATGGTGAGTCGCAATGGTGACTCACACAGGTAGATTGCCAATGGTGACTCGCTTCAATCACTCATCAATTATTACTCACACTGGTAGTGCTCCAATGGTGCCTCACACCAGTAGATCACTAATGGTGACTCAGCCAAAGGACTGTTTTCTGATGGTGGCTCGTCCAATGGTGACTCATCCAATGGTGAGTCACTCGATGGTGGATAATCCACTAGTAGCTCATCAAATGGTGAGTAATCCACTGATATCTCGCCCTAGTGACTCACCCACTAGTGACTCATTATGGTAATTCATTTACATATAGATCTTCCAATGTAAAATCATCCAACAATGGCTCATCCACTGGTGAATTTCAATGGTGACTCATTCAATAGTGATTAATTTCCCCAAATTTTTCAAAATTTCAATTTTCTACAGCTTTCCAATTTGCTAGAATTTCACCTCATTGACATTATCATTGATGTAAAATAAATTAAATGATTTGTTTTATGGGATTTAAGGCCAGTTCAAATTCCATAACTCTTATATAAGATTCTGTATGGTTTTAGGAAACATTACTTGATCAAAATGAATAATTCTGACAATATTCTCCTTTAAATGAAAATCCCACATATCTAAATCGATGCTCAGATTAGATTTTCAAAAATATGTCCCTTGTTTTCCATTCCTTTTTTCCCTAGTATTTGATTCCCTGAGTTCTTCCACCCATAGGATTAATACATTGTGATATAACCTTAGATTAGGTTTTTCTTTGATTTTCATCCTACTATATGTGCACCACTGATTTTGGAGAAACCTTGAATTCTAGATCCATTTTCCATATAAGGTATGCTCCACCTCCATTCTCCTAGATTTATAAATATTTTTTCTCATATTTATCCTTGAAATGTGATGAAATGTGATCTCCATGTTTCTAATGGATCTTTCTTTGGTGTTGGTTTCTGTGGATGTGATGTGGCATCCTCATGTGGATGCAGTCATTGTGGTAGAGGTGATCATGAAACATTGTGTTAGACATTCTCATTCAAAGAACATTTGAAATAATATTACGTACGGGATTCATTGATTCTCTATTTACATACATAGAATCATAGAGATATCATGATTTAGACCCAAGGTTGTGATGACCCAGACCCCCCCTTGGTCCCTTCCTTTTCCAAAATCCGGATCCTTAAGGGGTACCGATCGGTGCAACCGATCGGTGCGACCGATCGGCGCAACCGATCGGTGCGACCGATCGGTGCGACCCATCGGTGCGCCCGATCGGTGCGGCCGATCGGTGCGACCCATCGGTGCGACCCATCGGTGCGCCCGATCGGTGCGGCCGATCGGTGCGACCCATCGGTGCGACCGATCGGTGTGACCGATCGGCGGAACCGGCCGACGTCACCTGGCCTTGCCAAGTTGTTCCAGTAACGCTCCTTTTTGGAAAATAGGGTTTTAAACCCTATTCTGCCTCATTTAAAAAAAATTTCTTAAAGACCCGAAACGCGCACAAAAGTTTTAATTAAATACTGAATCGACTCATGAGTCGGTTTAAACCACCCAGCACCTTTAATGATGAGTCAAGCCGCGTGGTCAACCCACGACTTCCACGTCTTACGCGGTTCAGCGTTTTTATCTCAACTGCCCCCGGCTCTTATAAATTAAGGGTTAGGCCGTGGTTTCTCCCTTCCTCGATCGTGGCTCTTCTGGTGCATCGGGCACGCCGCGTCGTTATCCGTGATGTTCCGTCTCCCCCCCTGACATAAGTGTTGGTCGTCTATCAGCATGTAGGGAATTTGTCTCGTCTCTCACTTTTGTGTATCATGCGGGGTGGGCGTTATTTTGTTCCTATGGAATTGGTTAAACCGAACCTTAATGAAGATAATAAACGAAGTTCCAAAGAAAGAAGGGGAAGGGGTTGTGATCGTTGTTTATGCTTTATCTTGTGATCATCCTTTTTAGTTGTGCTGGTTTATGTTTTTCTGAAAATTGAGGTCGTTGGTGGTCGTTGTATGTGCACTGATGAATCCCCTCATGATGTTTTAAATGGGTTGCTGAAATTGTGAACTCCTGCTGTGAAATTGGTTAATCACGTATACCCGGCTGAATAATTTGGAAGCACCAGGATAAACCCTACAATGTTAACTCTAGGTTAGAACACACAGGTTTGAAATCACGGACAGTGTTAAGTCTTTTAAATCTGAAATTTCCCTGTGGTTGTGTGAATTTGGGGATGGGATTCCCTGTTGGTATGGTTTCTGTGGTTGTGAGTTTGAGACCGGGTGGGTACTCGTTTATATCACAAATTGGGGAGATATCCTCTGTTGACAGAACCGGGTGTGAGTGTTTTGGTTGATCCATGCTTTTGACGCTTTCCTTGTTTATGCTTATGGTAGTTGCCCAGTAGTTCTTAAAATTAATTGAACATTTTAACTGAACGTGAAAAAAGAATGGGGCAAATGGTTTTTGTGGGCAAGGGTCATGAAATGTGACTCGGACGCAGTGGTGTTGTGTTCTGTAGGTTGGCTAGAAAAACCTAAGCTTTGGTTGAGTGTTTGTTACCTATATCTATACTTGTAGCTTTGTGTTTCTTATTCGCGCCCCACCCAAGTTGAGCACTCAGTGCCGAACACCCCCATTTATGGGGGAAGGGTGTTTTTTCCAACACTATCCTTAGTGGCTGGTTATTAGCTCCTTTTCTGCTCCCTTTCCCGGATAGCCCAAGTATCTTCGGGCAGGATATGATGGCCTGAGGTCCATAATTATCCCAAGAACCTTCGGGCAGGGTAGTACTGTGGTTGACCAGGTGTGTGCGGCAGGTGGTTTCCCAAGTGTCTTCGGGATGAGGCCCAGGTGTGTGCGGGCGGGATTTCGGCAGTGGGACTGCGTGTGGTTGTGGCCCAGGTGTGTGCGGGCGGGGTTTCGGCAGTGGGAGTGCGTGTGGTTGTGGCCCAGGTGTGTGCGGGCGGGGTTTCGGCAGTGGGACTGCGTGTGGTTGTGGCGCAGGTGTGTGCGGGCGGGATTTCAGCCATGGGACTACGTGTGGTTGTGGCCCAGGTGTGTTCGGGCGGGTGTGGCATTGGGACTGCGGTGAGAATGGAGGGATTGGTCCGATGCATAGGATGTCTCAATAACTAGTGGGAAAGTGGCCCGGGGTACCCAAACATCGATGTGCTCTGATTATATATATTACTTGACTTGCGTTATTTGGGGAGCATGCATTAGTGAGGCCTGGGGTGGTTAGTTTACCTTGAATAGGCGTTTGGTTTGCTCCTTTCTCACGGGACTTTAGCATGTTCCCCCACTTGGGCACGAGAGTCTTGGTTTTCCCTACTGAGTGTACTTGTATGCTCACCCTACGTTTACTTTCAGGTTTCCAGGAGGACTACCCGGGCTGTGCGGGACCCTACTAGTCGGACAGTTGGAGTTGTTGTTGTTGTCGTACCTTTGTTTTCTTTTGGTATTGTACTTTGAGCCTCTTTTTGTCCTTGCACCTTATTGTAAACTGTTTAAACATGCATGAGGGCTTTGTTTGGGATTATTTATTTACACCTGTTTCTTTCCCTTTCTGGGTGGTTGACTTATCCTATTTCCCGATCCTAAATAATAAAAAGGGTAATTCCTCCCATATTTGTGGAAACTCATACCCTTGGTGATAGTCGCCACCCCGGGGCCTACTGGAGGCGGGACTCGGGGGTCATTATCTCTCCTACAACTTAAAGAAGGAAGGGCCTGGAAATCTGCTGACCCTTCCCTCCTTTTTGGTGAAGGCAGGTCGTGACAGAATGGTATCAGAGCAAGGTTTGAGAGGTAGGATGGAGTCTGGAGTTAGGCACAGTGAGGATTACATGGGATGGTAAGGCAACAGCGTTGGGTGACCTTGGTGCGTGAATTAGGCCAGGGTAGACCGTCTAGGACACGAGATTTTAGGGCCCCCCGTGATCCGATGCAAGGACTCTGGGCCTACCGAACGACCAAGTGAGACCACACTGATTGCAGGGTAGAAACCCTAGGAAAGGTACATGCATCATAAATGACTTGTGTTCTTATGTTTCTGGGATATTATGGGAATTAAGAATAAATTTAAAATTTTAATAATTTTTTCTTTTTAGTATGCACTACTTGGGCTTAGGCATTCCTTGTTTACCTTGTAGCTATGGCACCTGGGAGGCGACCACGTGTGGTACAGGCGATCGAGGCCCCGGAGACTACTTTAGCCGATAGGCAGAGAGCTGATCGAGAGGAAGAGGGCGACCAGTGGCAAAAGACTCTTCGGGCCTTCCAGCGACAGGCCCTCGAGAAGTATGAGGGTAGAACCTCCGATATGAAGATGGAAGGCTGGTTAGAGGATATAGTTATAGCCTTCGGCCTGATTCGGGCCCCGACCGAGTACTGGGTTCCTCTGGCTGTTAGCTAGATGCGAGGAGCGGCACGTCAGTGGTGGATGCTTCACCTGGGGAATAGGAAAGAGTCTGAGGTTGCTTGGGCAGATTTCGAGAAGGAGTTCCGGGCGGAGTTCCTCTCCTTGACAATGAAGGCGGAGAAGAGGCAGGAGCTAGTCTCCCTCCAGCAAGGGAGCATGTCCGTGAGGGAACATGGAATCAAGTTCAAGGAACTCCTATGTTTTGCTCCGGACCACTTTCCCGATGAGGTGTCTCGGGCAAGGCGTTTGGAGGAGGTGCTCCGACCCTCCCTCCAGTATGCTGTTACCCCCTTTACCCTTCTAACATACTTAGAGGTCCATAAGACGGCCGAAGTGGTGGAAAGGATGCATGCTCTGGGCGGAGTGTCACGAGAAGGGATCCAGCTGAGACCATCGAAGGGGAAGGACGTCAGCACCAGGCCTCCAGCATCGGGACCCTCCAGGTTCCTACCCACAGGGAGTAGACTGCAGCAGTTTCAGTTTCGATCCCCTGGCCCACGTTCTTTCCCTTCAGGCTCGGGACCACGGTACTTCATCTGCGGGAGCCCTGGACATCTCCGGATTCAGTGCCCCAATCGGGTGCAGTACAGCAGTGGCAGTCATCCCCAGTATCCGCCGCAGCAGCAGTTTCCAGCCAGACCCTTCCGGCGGCAGCATCCGGGACAGCGAGCTCCCGCTCCTCCGCAGGCAGACATAGGAGGAGGAGGCCGACCTCAGGGCGCTCCCCAGGGACCTCGACCAGGGCGTGGTCGGGGAGGTGGCCGACAGCTGAGGGGCAGGGGAGCTGGGCGTGGACAGTTACACGCCGCAGAGGCAACAGTTCTAACAGGGCCAGACGTTGTTCGAGGTACGATCAATGTGTTTATCACTCTTGCTTATGTTTTGTTCGATACCAGAGCTTCGCACTCCTTTGTTGCACCCAGTCTAGCCCGTGCCTTGGGTCTAGATGCCGAGAGACTTCCAGTTCCCCTGGTGTTGAGCACACCAGTTGGAGGTCAGACCGACTTGCTGTTCGTTTGTCAGGGATGTAGACTGATGTTAGGGCCACATCAGTCAATTAGGGATCTCCTTCTACTACAGATTCAGCCGTACGATGTCATCCTAGGCATCGACTGGCTATTTTCTGTGTGCGCCGATATCGACTGTTTCCAAAGAAGGGTGGTGTTCTCAGGTTTGGACGGCCAGCGTGTTACCTTCACCGGCGAGCGGAGCTGTCCGAAGGGAAACAGGAGGGAGGAACCTCTCCTCTCCTTGTTGACCGAGCTGACAGTGGAATCATTAGATGATGAGATGGTGGAAGTGCCAGAGATCTTCCGCGAGTTTGTGGACATCTTTCCTGAGGAGGTGACGAATCTACCCCCTCGACGCGATATCGAGTTCGGGATAGACCTACAACCCGACGCTCGTCCGATCTCGATGGCTCCTTATCGGATGGCACCTTCGGAGCTACGAGAGTTGCAGATACAGATTGACGATCTGATGAAGAGGGGTTATTTCCGTCCGAGTGCGTCACCATGGGGCGCTCCAGTCTTGTTCGCAAGGAAGGCAGATGGTGGCCTCAGGTTGTGCATCGACTACAGGAGGCTGAATCAGGTAACGATCAAGAATCGCTACCCTCTTCCGAGGATAGATGATCTTTTTGACCAACTGAGGGGGGCAGGATGGTTCTCGAAGATCGACCTGCGGTCCGGATACCACCAGCTGAGGGTGAAGGATAGCGACGTCCCGAAGACGGCATTCAGGTGCAGGTATGGGCACTTCGAGTTCATGGTCATGCCCTTTGGTGTTACGAACGCCCCGGCCGTGTTCATGGGGCTTATGAACTCCATCATTCGGGAGTACCTGGATCGGTTTGTGGTGGTATTCATCGATGATATCCTGATCTATTCAAGGACAGAAGAGGACCATGCAGAGCACCTGAGGAAAATTTTGGAAGTCCTCCGACAGCACCAGCTCTACGGGAAGTTTTCAAAGTGCATGTTCGGGACACGAGAAGTGCACTTCCTCGGGAACGTAGTGTCTGAGCAGGGGGTAGCAGTCGACCCATCAAAGGTTGAGGCAGTTGTTTCTTGGGAAGCACCCAAGAATGTGGCAGAAGTCCGGAGTTTCCTCGGACTGGCAGGTAACTACCGGAGATTCTTACCCAACTTCTCCCGAGTGGCAGCCCCTTTGACGGCTTTGACCAAGAAGGACCAGGTTTTCGTGTGGAGCGAGCAATGCGAGTCGTCCTTCAGCTACCTAAAAGAAAAGCTGGTTAGTGCCCCAGTGTTGAGATTACCAGAAGAAGGGATGGCCTATGAGGTATTTTTTGATGCTTCAGGACAGGGCCTAGGATGCGTGTTGATGCAGCAACAAGGGGTGATCTCTTACGGGTCCAGGCAGCGACACCCCCATGAGCGTAACTACGCCACCCATGACCTGGAGCTTGCAGCGGTCGTTTTTGCGCTAAAGTTATGCAGGCACTACCTCATCGGGGAATGCTTTGTGTTCTTCACAGATCACAAAAGCTTAAAGTATATCTTCTCCCAGCGGGACTTTAACTTGTGACAACGGAGATGGGTGGAGTTCTTCCAGGACTACGACTTTGAAATCTCTTATACTGAGGGAAAGGGCAATGTGGTGGCCGATGCCTTGAGCAGGAGGACGCAGAAGGATGCGGTCCGAGAGTCGGCAAATTCCTAGAAGGCAATGGAGGATTTGGCTGCCTTACACCTGGATGTGAAGATGGATAGTGGAAGAGGCTGCCTATATCAGATGACAGTGCAGTCATCTCTGTTTTGACAAGTGGAGGAGTCTCAGTGGGGAGACCCCGAGTGCGAAGTGATGCATGATCGGGTTGACCAGGGCGATGCTCCAAGAGAATGGACAGAGGACGGTCAGCACCAGATTTTTTTCCAGAAAAGGTTGTTTGTTCCAAGAGTGATGCGTGGAAAGGTTCTCAGTGAGTTCCACAACTCACCCCAAGCGGTGCACCCAGGAGTTACCAAGATGTATCAGGGGCTGAAAAGGCAGTTCTGGTGGCCCGGAGTTAAGCGAGCGGTGGCAGAATTTATGGCTAAATGCTTAGTATGTCAGCAAGTGAAGGCTGAACATCGGGTTCCAGGCGGCCTACTGCAGCCTTTAGCTGTTCCCGAGTGGAAGTGGGACGACATCTCAATGGATTTCGTCATGGGACTACCCAAGGTCCAAGGAGGGTGCGACGCCATCTGGGTGGTGGTGGACATGTTGACGAAATCGTCTCACTTTCTGGAAATCAGGGAGTCAAGTACTGTGGATGCTTTGGCACGAAAGTACGTGAATGAGGTGGTGAGGTTTCATGGAGTTCCGAGGTCTATAGTCTCAGATAGGGATGCACGGTTTACCTCGCGAATCTGGAGAGGATTGCAGCATGCGTTTGGCACCCAGTTACGCCTTAGCACTGCTTTCCATCCCCAGACAGATGGACAAACGGAGCACACCATCCAGACCTTGGAGGATATGCTAAGGGCATGTGTTCTGGACTCAGGAGAGTCATGGGTGTGATACTTGCCTCTAGTAGAGTTTTCCTACAATAATAGCTACCACTCTACCATCAGTATGGCCCCGTTTGAGGCTTTGTACGGGAGGCCATGCCGTTCACCTATGTGTTGGACCGAAGTAGGAGAGGTAGGCATCCTTGGCCCGGAGGTGGTGCAGAACACGACAGAGAAGATTCAGCTCATACGGGAAAGGATGAAGGCAGCCTAGGACCGACAGAAGTCATATGCTGATACCAGGAGAAGGCCCTTGGAGTTTGAGGTTGGGGACCATGTGTTCTTGAAGGTCTCCCCGCGGAGTGGGAAACGGAGGTTCGGCAAGGGGGGGTAAGCTTTCCCCCAGATTCGTCGGACCCTTCGAAGTGTTGCGGTGGGTCGGCGAAGTGGCTTACCAGCTAGCGTTACCTCCGCCGCTGCTAAGGATACATGATGTCCTTCATGTATCCCAGCTCCGTCGTTATCTACATGATAATTCACATGTCCTTGATTGGGGTGAATTGGACATAGAGGATGACGTAACCTTTGTGGAAAAACCAGTGATGATCGAGGATTGCAAGGAGAAGGTGCTTCGTGGGCGAGCCATTCCCTTGGTTCGTGTGTTGTGGAGACATGGCGGGCTCGAAGAGAGTACGTGGGAGAGGGAAGCACAGATGCGTGCCCAATACCCTGGGTTGTTTTGAGCTTTGTTCCTTTTATACCTATTGTGGTAGAACGTTTGACTTTTGGCTATGAAATGTACTAGTTTATTTCCTCTGTTGTGTGTGAAAAACCTCGGCTAAAGGGAAGAGGGAACCAGACCCCTAATCAAGACGCATTAAGGTGGATGCGATTAAAACCGTGTGGGCGAGTCAGTGCCACCCAAAGCGGATAATATCTTGACATGGGGGAGGGGAACTCCCCAAACCCACATGACCGGGCGGTTTGGCGTGGTATGTTGCTTGGTTCTTGACAGGGGAGTGTTTTTAGTTAGCAGGGGTTCACTCCTAAGAGGTATCTTTCGAAGATGGTTGTTCGGACCCTCTCTTTCCTTCTGGTTTGTTGTGATTATCGAGGACGAGAATCGTTTAAGAGGTATCTGATGTGATGACCCAGACCACCCCTTGGTCCCTTCCTTTTCCAAAATCCGGATCCTTAAGGGGTGCTGATCGGTGCGACCGATCTGTGCGACCGATCGGTGAGACCGATCGGTGCGACCCATCGGTGAGACCGATCGGTGCGACCCATCGGTGAGACCAATCAGTGAGACCAATCGGTGCAACCGATCGGTGCGGCCGATCAGTGAGACCGATCGGCGGAACCGGCCGACGTCACCCGGCCTTGCCAAGTTGTTCCAGTAACGCTCCTTTTGGGCAAATAGGGTTTTAAACCCTATTCTGCCTCGTTTAAAAAAATGTCTTAAAGACCCGAAACGCGCACAAAAGTTTTAATTAAATACTGAATCGACTCATGAGTCGGTTTAAACCACCCAGCACCTTTAATGATGAGTCAAGCCGCGTGGTCAACCCAGGACTTCCACGTCTTACGCGGTTCAGCGTTTTTATCTCAACCGCCCCCGGCTCTTATAAATTAAGCGTTAGGCCGTGGTTTCTCCCTTCCTTGATCATGGATCTTCTGGTGCATCGGGCACGCTGCGTCGTTATCTGTGAAGTTCCGCCTCCCCCCCTGACATAAGCGTTGGTCGTCTATCAGCAGGTAGGGAATTTCTCTCGTCTCTCACTTTTGTGTGTCATGCGTGGTGGGAGTTATTTTTTTCATATGGAATTGGTTGAACCGAACCTTAATGAAGATAATAAACGAAGTTCCAAAGAAAGAAGGGGAAGGGGTTGTGATCATTGTTTATGCTTTATCTTGTGATCATCCTTTTTAGTTGTGCTGGTTTATGTTTTTCTGAAAATTGAGGTCGTTGGTGGTCGTTGTATGTGCACTGATGAATCCCCTCATGATGTTTTAAATGGGTTGCTAAAATTGTGAACTCCTGCTGTGAAATTGGTTAATCACGTATACCCGGCTGAATAAGTTGGAAGCACCAGGATAAACTCTACTATGTTAACTCTAGGTTAGAACACACAGGTTTGAAATCACGGAGTGTGTTAAGTCTTTTAAATCTGAAATTTCCCGTTGGTTGTGTGAATTTGGGGATGGGATTCCCTGTTGGTATGGTTTCGGTGGTTGTGAGTTTGATACCAGGTGGGTACTCGTTTATATCACAAATTGGGGAGAGATCCTCTTTTGACAGAACCGGGTGTGAGAGTTTTGGTTGATCCATGATTTTTACGCTTTCCTTGGTTATGCTTATCGTAGTTGCCCATTAGTGCTTAAAATTAATTGAACATTTTAACTGAACGTGAAACAAGAATGGGACAAATGGTTTTTGTCGGCAAGGGTCGTGAACTGTGACTCGGACGCAGTGGTGTTGTGTTCTGTAGGTTGTCTAGGAAAACCTATGCTTTGGGTGAGTGTTTGTTACCTATATCTATACTTGTAGCTTTGTGTTTCTTATTCGCGCCCCACCCAAGTTGAGCACTCAGTGCCAAGCACCTCCATTTATGTGGGATGGGTGTTTTTCCCAACACTATTCTTAGTGGCTGGTTATTAGCTCCTTTTCTACTCCCTTTCCCGGATAGCCCAAGTATCTTCGGGCAGGCTATGATGGCCTGAGGTCCATAATTATCCCAAGAACCTTCGGGTAGGGTAGTACTGTGGTTGACCAGGTGTGTGCGGCAGGCGGTTTCCCAAGTGTCTTCGGGATGAGGCCCAGGTGTGTGTGGGCGGGATTTCGGCAGTGGGACTGCGTGTGGTTGTGGCCCAGGTGTGTGTGGGCGGGGTTTCGGTAGTGGGACAGCGTGTGGTTGTGGCCCAGGTGTGTGCGGGCCGGGTTTCGGCAGTGGGACTGCGTGTGGTTGTGGACCAGGTGTGTGCGGGCGGGATTTCGGCAGTGGGACTACGTGTGGTTGTGGTCCAGGTGTGTTCGGGAGGGTGTGGCAGTGGGACTGCGGTGAGAATGGCGGGATTGGTCCGATGCGTAGGATGTCTCAATAACTAGTGGGAAAGTGGCACGGGGTACCCAAACATCGATGTGCTCATTATATATATTACTTGACTTGCGTTATTTGGGGAGTGTGCCTTAGTGAGGCCTGGGGTGGTTAGTTTACCTTGAATAGGCGTTTGGTTTGCTCCTTTCTCACGGGACTTTAGCACGTTCCCCCACTTGTGCACGAGAGTCTTGGTTTTCCCTACTGAGTGTACTTGTATGCTCACCCTACGTTTACTTTCAGGTTTCCAGGAGGACTACCAGGGCTGTGCGGGACCCTACTAGTCAGACAGTTGGAGTTGTTGCTGTTGTCGTACCTTTGTTTTCTTTTGGTATTGTACTTTGAGCCTCTTTTTGTCCTTGCACCTTGTTGTAAACTGTTTAAACATGCATGAGGTCTTTGTTTGGGATTATTTATTTACACCTGTTTCTTTCCCTTTCTGTGTGGTTGACTTATCCTATTTCCCGATCCAAAATAATAAAAAAGGTAATGCCTCCCATATTTGTGGAAACTCATACCCTTGGTGCTAGTCGCCACCCCGGGGCCTACTGGAGGCGGGACTCGGGGGTCATTATCTCTCCTACAACTTTAAGAAGGAAGGGCTTGGCAATATGCTGACCCTTCCCTCCTTTTGGTGAAGGCGGGTCGTGACAAAGGTTATAATGAAATCGACATAATATATATTTGAACCTGATTAAGGAATTGGTATCGATCATATGTTTTTTCTTTATATAGTGATAACGGGTTTCATCTTGATTTTCAAGATAGTGGTACATGTATGATTTTCTGGTTTAGAATTTCATTATTGATAGAATTTTTTTAAATAACATTACGTTTGGATTAATTATTAATTTAATGGATAAAGGATTGAAGATGCATGTTAAGGAATCTGGTTGCTATTATAATTTAATGGTAATAAATTTGATGTAGATATGCATGTTCAACTAAATTAGTTAATGACCCTGAATCATATTGATTCTTGTTGATAAAGGTACTTAATGAATTTTTATTTAATTTTTTAATTAATTTAATATAGTTGGGATAGATTTTTTTAGGATTCTTGTAATTGGATCATGTGAATAATGAATTGCTTAATTAAAAATTGGATAAGAACCAGTTGTATAAATAAAAATATAATTCTTTGTAGTGATTTTTTTTAACTTGTTGTAATGGCCATGTTCCTTGTGCTATAGAGCCATAAGAGATCATTGGTTTTGATGGCCAAATTCCTTGTTTAGGGCCAAGTTCCAATTTGATATGATTGTATGTTTCTGTTGTTTGTTATGTGATATGAGTTAGCGATGGATGATCCTAGAGGGATGTTGTGGTATGTGGGGGTAGGGAGGCCCCATGGTTATATAGAATTTGATGCATATATAGATGATATGCATCCATTTCTGCATATGGGTGTACTGGAGGACACATGAGGTGATTAAACGGGTAGATATTGGGCTTTCCCATCAATGTGGAAGTTAGATGCTTGTTGAATCTATTGTTTTATTTTCTGATTTACATTCCCCGTTGCTTGAGTTATATTGTATTATTTTCCATCCTTCCAAAATAGGTGAAGATGTGCAAGGTATTCCATGTTCCTTCCGTGTTTAGATTCTCAAAGATGGATGAGTCTTCTCTTCTTCTATAGGTGGTGAAGACTCAATGGGTAGCTCATCCACTCACCGTGTTGATCCCCTTGTGTTTGGTAGCTTAGACTATTTTCACAGAATATCAAAAAATATGGAATGTGATAATGTTGTTAGTAATTGAATGAATAAATTTTTACCCCATGGGGTTGGAACATTCTAGGATGAATGATGAGGCGATATTTATGAGAAGTCATGGACTCGGTTTGGTTATACCTGGTGGGTATTGATCTTGGTTGGAATACCAATGGAATGTAATGTAGAAAATGATAATGGTTAATTAATGGTTAAAGAATAAAATAACATAAATTGAAACTGATAAAAGGGTATAAAGGCAATTTAATATAGCTCTTTAATTAGTTGTGTGCTTATAGGATATCATCTCTTAGCAGTGGAAGTCAAGAGTCCAAGAGATGTCAGTTGTAGTGGTGTCAAAGACTAGATTATTCCATTGTGTGTTTGTGAGCTATATTATATCTTATATTTGTTCTGATGCTATATTCTACTCCACCGTGTATGTCTAGGAAATTTACCCCACCAGGGATTCTTATCCCTTGTGGGGTTGTTTTCCCCATCATCTCAGTGGAAGGATGGATTGCTGACTACACCATTTGGCCCTACTCTATTATGTCGATTGTTACTAGTGTTGATATATACGACGGTTAGTTTCCCTCATATATGTATGTAGAGGTTTATAATGTCTTGTGTATATTTCACACACATATATTCTAGATATAGCCACCTATGTGAAACTATAGGTATAACATGTATAGGCTATGATGTCTTGAGGATCCTTGTTCGACATTTGGGTTTGTGATGTCTTGAGGTATAATTCCCTATGTTTCATAGACTTTATTCGAATATGGGTGGCTCTTAAAAACTACTTGGTTACTTTTGGATATGTGGACATCGTGGTTTTGTTTCATGTGGTGAAAGTTGTGGTGCTTATTTTATGTGTCTTTGGGTTAGCCTTTCTAGAGAGAGATGACCAGGACATGGGATTTTGTGGAATAGTTAAAACTAATGGGGAAGTGTTACTGAGGTACCCTTGAAATTCATTATTACATTATATAATCTTTTATGCGATAATTTTTGTGATTATCCATGGTGATCCATGAAACATAATATTCCATTTTAATTGATGAGTTAGTTTCACTTGTTCTTCATAGTGTTTTAGAATGATTTCATTACTTTTGTACGAGAGGCTCTAAGGAGGATCATACTGAGTATACTATTATCCTAACCCTTTGTATATATAAACTAGTTTTAATTTTAATTGGATAAGATTAGAGATTAAACTAGTTACTTGTAGCTTGAGGTTTTTCATGAGATATTCGTTCTTCATGGTCACTGTGGGTTTTATTTATTTTGGTATATGAAGTTTTCCCTTTCAGTTGTAGTAGTTCTTGTATAACATTACATATGTTCACTGGGGTTTCTTTTACTATGTGTTCTAAATAAGAGTTGTTTAGTGTCTATCTTATATCTGAGCTTTTCATGTGCTCTCTTATAGGGTAATTCCACCAATCTGTGTGTTTACTATACCCTCGGAGCATGTTGTCAACCCAACTACTAGATACGGGACTCGGGTGTCATTATCTCTCTTCTCCCATTTCTATCACTGGAGGGGTACACTTTGGGATAAGGGGGTCATGAAAATAACTAAGAGCCATTGAAAAATCACTTTATTCCCATATATATATTATATTTATTTTTCTATAATATGAATTAATGGTGGTTAATTTGTTTAGGGGGTACATTATCTTGATAAAATCATTGAGCATCTTTTAGATTGGAATATATCCATCATGTATTACTACTATTCAAATGTTATCGTTTTTACTCTTTGAAATAATTCAATTAATATTCGGAGTCTCTTGGAGTTCATTCTTGATTAATTTAAATCATGATTAATAGGAGTAGGGTTTATCCTCTGTGTGGGATATCAGAAGAAAAAAATACGAGATATCTATTTTACACCTAAAATCTCATGAATATCATAATTATTAGTTATATCCATATCATAAGATTAAATATGTTAATTGATTTTTTGGAATTAAATATTTTCATCATTGAGGTATGTTGATTATATTCTCTAACACATCTAAGAAAATTGATGTCTAAAACCATCGGGAAAATAAACTGATTATTTGAGGAAAAGGAAAAATGGTTTTAAAACGGGAAATTTACCCCTTCATTTGAATATCTTAATAAGTTTATTGAGTGGGAAGTATAAGATAATCGTGCAAATATCATAAATTTTCCTCAGAGAATATAGAAATTGGTATTACATATTGAATTGTAATGGAATGATTTATATTCCAAATTGATTGCTATTTTGTCTGAATTTTGATATCCCAATTAGACTTAAAGCTATTTATTTTTTACTCATATATTTAGAATGATTTATTCCATATATTAACCGATATAATTGGGATATATTTTTTAGTGGATATAATGGTGGTATTTCAAAAAAATAAAAAATTCGATGATTGATATGATAATACCTTATCTTGAGAATATATAATAATTTAATTTAAATAAGGGGGTGTGAAGTGTACATTTAATTTAATATTTAATTTGGTATTAAGAATAAATAAAAATATGTAAACTGAACAACCTAAGTATATTTTTTAATATTGAAATTGTAAATGATTTTAGAAACACATATGATGAAAATTCAAAGATAAATATATATATTAAATTGTTAGTTTAAATAAATAAGGCATGTGATGATGAAAATATTAAGATAAAACATTATTATTCAAAATGATTAAATTTAATTGTATTTGAATGAAGTGGAATAAAATTTAAATATGTAATTAAATTTCATGATTAAAAATAATGTGACTTATATTGATATTTCACATGTTAAAAAGGGAACCTAGTTACTCACATGGATTAGTGGTTGTGACATATACTCTTATTAATTGGATCTAGAAAAATCACCAAACTAATGTGGTATTGTTTAACATAGTGTATTATAACCCCATTTTAAATTTTTTCCATGTATCAATTGTAACACCCCAAGCTTCCACGGTACGTTTCCCTTCGAATAATGTGATAGCGTGTGTTGTACGCAACCTCGAGTTCTAACACACGCCACAACCAATCAAACTAGCCGTTATGAATAGTAATACCTAAATTTTGAAATCATATATATTTTATATTTCAAAATGGACTTCATTTTTGGATTTGGAATATCGAAATTAGCCTAGGGTGAAATTTTGGTACTTTTTGGATAACTTTTATATTTTGATGAATAGTGAAAATTACTAAATTTTAATTAAAAACAACTTTTTTAATCAAAATAATTAATATTGATAAATTATGAATTTGAGTTTTTTTAAAGTATATTTAGAATATATTTTTACCATTTAATTTAATGTTTGTCATTGGACATGATTTCACAATTAAATCAGACATAAACAAGTGTCAATCTTTTGATAGTTATTATCTCTTAAAAACACGCTTTTTTATTTTAACAACGGGAATTAATTTTAAATTAATTTCTGCCACTTCTGTGTTTTGAATTTAGAAAAATGGATTCCATATTTGGAATCAGGATTTCCAAATTGTGTAAATAGGTAACTTTTATTTTTAGACATTTTGAATAATTACTGTGGTAAATATTTTATTTACCATGGTTAAGGGTAAATCCGGTAAATAAGGGTTAAAAAATAATATTATAATAATACGAAATTACCCTAAAACGTGTCCTAACCTTATTGGTGGACACATACCCGACCATGGGCATCCTTGGGTCGATTTGGGGACCCCATGGAGCCACTTGTATGTGGTAGGGACACATTATATTAATAAAGTTAAAATAAAAATAAAAATGGCATAAGCTTACATCTTTTAGAAGAACAATTTTTACATAGGGTTATACATGTTGGATTTTCGATTATAAATATTCATTAGAAATCTAAAAAGATTTACTACATAATGATATTTTATTTATAATTTTTAGACGTCAAATAATTTAAATTATTAATGACACAATAATGATGCAATGTTTACCTCATTAATAAATCATTTAAATAAATAAGATTATAATGATTAAAATATTATCTAAAACCTGTCCAATTCTTATTGGTTGATGTTAGTTAGAATATGAGTCATCTTATCTTCTACCTCAATTATTTTTGGACCATTATAAACCGAATTTAATTATATTATAAAGTAATACTTTCACTCTTTCCTAAAGAGCCCCTCCTCTCCCTTATAAAAGGAGACCACTTCTACTCATTCCTCACACCTCTCAAGCCACTTGGCTCGGCAAAAATCTGCCCACATACTCTCCCAACTTCCCTCATTACATCCTATAGGACTCAGGTTGATCAGAAAGACAACCCAAGGATCCCTTTTGATCAAATCAAAAGGAAGAACCCGAAGAAGAGGTAATGTTTTCACCACCCCTTTTCAAGTTCCTTTCTTCTTCCACTTCTTCTTTCTTTGTTCTTACCATTCTAAAATAATAACTCCAGTATCTCACATATACTGTGATGTTATTATAAATATGGTACAACCATATTCAGTATTCTATCCACCCTTTGAATAACATGTCACCATACGTGCGTACGTACGGCTTACCGTCACCACGTCGTGGTGTAATTGTTATTCAATATATTATTATTTAGGTGGGTATAATAATGATATGTAATTAATGTAAATAATAAATATAACATGATAATGATTCTGTATATATGATATACTATCCAATTATATATTATTTTAATATCAAAATAATGATATTGTCGCTCGTGCGTACGTACGGACTACCGTCTCCACGAACGCAATGAGATTCATTCTCCGTCGTATCCATCCAAGTATAATTATCATTTGATGATTTAAAAATAATTTTTAGGGACATGATATCATTCTGTATATGAATAATATACAACCTATCCATGAAAAACACGACTTACGTAACAAACCATATAAAAGAAAACGAGTAAGTTAACACCCGAAACAACGATAAATCTAAGATATTGTTAACAAAGCAATGTTAAAAGATCATATATGATATCATATGAATGTATATGATTCTTGTATAATTTAATAACAATTATTTCACCATTATACAGGAGGTTAACCTACCCCAACCAAGGAAAATTACAAGGTAAGGGTTATTTCACAATCTCTTCAATATCCGAGGTTGTTTATACTTAATAATCTACTGGGATCTTGTTATCATCCACATCCATGTTTCTTCAAAATGTATTTCAAAACATTTTTAATATTTAAATGAATATGGGTTAAAGTCATTTATACCCTTGTTTGACTTTTTATAAGAGGTTTATAAGGGAATCTTTCCGTCGTTTTCCAAACAAGGTGCTTTTAAACCTTTTCAATAGAATTAAGATAAGAATGTTTTTTTAAAACTTATACGGCGGGTGCGGTTATTTTCCTCCGTTATAAAATATTCAAAGCTTTCCTTACAAGATTATAAGAATATTTTCAAAGAAAATGTTTTATTTTATATGGATCTTAAATGATTTCAAAATAAAAGGAGATATTTCCTTAAAAAGATTTTTGATTTCATCTATGTCAACATCCTTTGATGGATTTTAAGATTATTTGAAGTTGATTTATTATGATACAAAACTTCTATATTGTATTGAAGGTTTTGTGATATGTTTGACTGTGGATGTGCTATTTTTATACCATTCATATTTTATGGTGAAAGTATTGACATTTCGTATGCTAGTTTTAATACGAATGTTTATGTTATGTTTAAACCTTTTCATATGGGAATGCATTGGACTTAATATGTGACGGGTGGAGCCCGCTATAGCTCCTCGATGCATCGGTAGCTCTCATGAGACAAACTAGTGTCTTGGAACAAGGCCTTGGAAAAATCTTATTTGTAGTCTTGGCACGAGGCCTTGACTATGTGGTTATGATAGTCTGGCATTATGCATTCCAACATTATGAAAGTGGTTTTTGATTTTTGCATGTGATTATTCGATTAGTAGAATATCCATGTGAATAAGTAAATGGAATTATTTCATTTTACTTTTTCCATACTATGTTGAAGTTCAAGTTTAAAAGGATTTTGTTTTAGTAATGCATTGCCTTAAATGTTTATGCTTATTTTGAATGTTCCGCTATATTGTTATCCTTACTGGGCATTTGAGCTCACCCCTTTTCTATGTTTTATTTTTTCCCAGGATGTGAAGAAGTAAGTTATGAATGACCTGCAGGGATATTATGAGGGGATAATAGTGTGGATTGTGGAAACATTATGTTGTTGTATTAGTTTTTCATTTTATGATGTAATGTAAAACTTATGAATATATCTAGTGTTTCCAAGGCTACTAAACCAATCGGTCTTTCGAGATTTGATCTTTCTTGTGATCATGCCAATGTTTATATAATTAATGCACCGACTCTGGGTAACTGGGGTCGGGCGTTACAGTTGGTATCAGAGGAAGTTTAGTACAAACCTTGGAAGCTAGATTTAGATAAAATCTGATTAGAGCACGTAGACCTAAGATGAACTTTGAGGATTAGTATAGAAGAACTTCCTAGAATTTTGGTATTGTAGAGATTTTGTGAGTTTTCCGAGCAATACATCCCTGTCTGGATACGAGCAGGTAGAGGCGGCTCTGGCACAGATGTACCTAGGGGTAAAACCCAAAAACACCGCTTTGAGCTAGACTCGAACGGGAACTGGTGCACGACAACGGGCCTTGCTGCACTCTTGGTTACGACACTCCCGGGGGATATGCTTAGGATAACTCTCATTTTCTTTAAAAATCATTATGAAGGGTTTATGAGTATATACTTATTCAAAGAAAACATTTTTATGATTATGGATTATATCCATAAATATTTCAATTTATGTTAAGTGTTTTATAAGTATGAGAATATGTATTTTGATTCATAAACTGATCTAGTTTATGCCATTGTTTAGAAATGGCACCTAGTGGAAGAAATGGAAACTGTATCAATGCACTCACTCCATGTAGTGATTTCCCTCCTGCTCAAGATAATTATAGTGGGGATGGTGATGCAACTGGTGCCGATCAGCTAATCACCATACTGGGACAACTTACTCAGGTTATGAATAATAACATTACCCGTATGGAGCACCCTGATCAGCAGCGTGGAGGATCAATGTTAGATCGATTCATGAGGCAACAACCACCAACGTTCAATGGGAGTAAAAATCCCTTAGTATCTGAGCAATGGATAAATTCCCTAGAGAAAATATTTCAGGCTTTAGGGAGCAGTGAAAGGGAAAAAGTTATCATGGCAGTTTACCGCCTCACTGGAGATGTTGATCAATGGTGGTCATTGATTCAAAACATGAAGGAAGATGATGAAGTATCAAATATGGAATGGTGGGAGTTCAAAGATCTGTTTTTAGAAAAATACTTTCCTCGCGACCATCGAGCATATATGGAAAGGCAATTTCTGAGTCTGAGACAAAAGGAGGATGAGAATGTCACAAAGTATGAGGCTAACTTTACAAGGTTAGCGAGGTATGCTGGAGATTATATTCGCAACCCAAGAAGTAAGATTGATCGTTTCTTTGATGGGTTAAAACCATTTCTCCGTCGAGCATTAGTCTCACAATCCTTTTCATCGTACGAAGACATTGTCTCATGTGCTATCAAGACCGAAAATGAATTCTCTAAGTCTTATGATGTTAAAGCAAAGCAAGAGAAGAAGAGGCCTACTGATCAATCTGGGAATGGAAATAAGGGGAAGAAAGGAATGGTTGAATATCCATCACGTGGTAAATGTGGGAAGAAACACCCCGGTGCTTGCTTGAAGGGAATGGGAGTCTGTTACAAGTGTGGTGAAAAAGGCCACCAAGCTCGTGATTGCAAGGGGAAGAAGGAAGCCACCAACGTTCAGTGCTAAAATTGCAGGGAGATGGGGCATTATGCAAATGAATGTCCTAAGCGTCAGGAGAACTTACCTTAGAAAAGGCCAAGGGATCAAGCCCAAGCTTATGTTATCACTACTGCTGAGGTAGAGGCTCCAAAAGACGTGGTGGGAGGTAATTTAATGGTTTCCTCAAGTTTAGCAAATGCATTATTTGACTCTGGATCGTCGCATTGTTTCATATCTTCCCAGTTTTCTAAGAAAATTAGATATTTCCAATTTGATTTAATAAGGGAGTTGTCAGTTAAAACTCCTAAGGGAAGTATCATTGCAACAATGTTTTGTGAATCAGTCCCCATTAGAGCACATAAATTTTCTTTATCTGCTGATCTCATCATCATACCTATGATTGAGTTTGATATAATCCTTGGTATGGACTGGATTTCAGACTATGATGCGAAGATTTATTGTAAGAAGAAAGAGGTTACGATTCATGATGATAATGATAAGGAACACCTTATTTTTAGAGCAGAATCGTCACCACCTAATTCTTATTTAGATCCACCCCCAGTAGCTCAACTTAATTCAATTATTGGGGAGGAAGAGAATGAAATAACTGTCGGTGAGGAAAGGAATGTTCAAATAGAGGATGTACCTGTTGTGAAAGAATTTGTAGATGTATTTCTGGAAGATTTACCTGGACATCCTCCAGAACGAGAAGTTGAGTTTTCCATTGATTTGATTCCTGGATCAAGGCCTATATCGAAGACCCCTTATAGAATGGCCACTGTAGAGTTAGTCGAACTAAAGAAACAACTAGAGGAATTGAGTAATAAGGGATTTATTCTCCCTAGTGTTTCTCCATGGGGAGCCCCTGTTCTTTTTGTTAAAAAGAAAGATGGGTCTATGAGGATATGTATCGACTACAGGGAGATCAATGCTGTAATGATAAAGAACAAGTATCCCCTACCTCGTATTGATGATTTGTTTGACCAACTACATGGAGCTCAATACTTTTCAAAGATTGACCTTCGATCTGGATACCATCAGTTGTGTGTGAAGAAGGAAGACATTCCGAAGACAACATTTCGAACCAGGTACGGGCATTAAGAGTTTACCGTAATGCCGTTTGGATTGACTAATGCACCATCTGTATTCATGGACCTGATGAATAGAGTTTTCAAAGAGTATCTCGATGAATTTGTGGTGGTATTTATTGATGATATCTTGGTATACTCCAAAACCTACGAAGATCATAAAAATCACTTGCGCATTATCTTGAAGACTCTGAGGAGGCATGAATTATATGGGAAGTTTAGCAAGTGTGAATTCTGGCTTCAGGAGATTTCTTTTCTTGTCCATATTGTCTCTAAAGATGGAATCTCTGTTGATCCTTCTAAGACCAAGGCAATCCAAGAATGTCCAGCACCTACGAGTATAACTGAGGTACGTAGTTTTATTGGTTTGGCAGGTTATTATCGACGTTTCGTCCAGAATTTTGCCCAGTTGGCTAACCCGTTAACGAAGCTCACACGTAAAGGGGTTAAATTTGTTTGGACAAAAGAGTGTGAAGAATGTTTTGAAGAACTGAAGAATATATTAGTCAATTCTCCTATATTGACTCTACCATCGGGGAACGATGGGTTTGTTATTTATAGTGATGCATCAAAGAAAGGACTTGGATGTGTCCTTATGCAGAATGATAGAGTTATTGCCTATGCATCACGACAGTTGAAAATTCATGAACAAAACTATCCTACTCATGATCTCGAGTTAGCATCTGTGATCTTTGCTTTGAAGATATGGAGGCACTACCTCTATGGTGAAAAATGTGAGATTTATACTGATCACAAGAGTTTGAAGTATATTTTCTCACAAAACGAACTCAACATGAGTCAAAGGAGATGGCTTGAATTACTCAAGGATTATGATTGTACGATACACTACCACCCGGGGAAGGCAAACAAGGTGGAAGATGCTTTGAGTAGAAAATACAATGGAGTTTTGAACAATATGAGAATTGAAAGGGATCCAATTTTCATGGATCTAGTGAAGATGGACATGGGAATAACCAGGGAAGGTGAAACGTCAATGCTTTTTCAAATGGTTGCCAGACCATCTTTACTAGAAAGGATTAAGAGTTCTCAGACCGATGATGAAGAATTACAAAAGAATATTGAAGCTATGAATGATGGGAGATTGAGAGACTTTGTGTATGAAGATGGAATTTTGAAATTCGGGAAGAGACTTTGTGTTCCCGATATACCTGATCTGAAAAGGGAATTGTTGGATGATGCTCATAGTTCCAATTTCTCAATACACCCTGGGAGCACCAAAATGTATAGAGATTTGAAGGAACATTTTTGGTGGGACAACATGAAGAGGGAGATTTCTGATTTTGTGTCAAGATGTATGGTTTGTCAACAAGTGAAAGCTGGAAGGCAGCAGCCTGGAGGATTCATGCAACCTCTTCCCATACCGGAGTGGAAATGGGACAATATTATGATGGACTTTGTCATGGGGCTACCAAAGACTCCTAGAAGGAACGATGCAATATGGGTTATTGTTGATCGTCTTACCAAGTCAACACATTTTCTTGCTATAAGAGAAGATTTACCCCAGGAACGTCTAGGGAGACTATACATTAATGAAGTTTTGAGACTTCATGGGGTACCCCTATTGATTGTTTCTGATCGTGATCCCCGTTTTACTTCAAGATTTTGGAAAAGTCTTCAGAAATCTCTGGATACTGAACTTCATTTGAGCACTGCTTACCACCCTCAGACAGATGGACAATCAGAACGGACTATTCAAACCCTAGAAGACATGTTGAGATCTTGCTCACTTGACTTTCAGGGTATGTGGGATCAATATTTACCACTGGTAGAATTTTCCTATAACAATAGCTTCCATTCGAGTATACAGATGGCACCATATGAAGCGTTATACGGAAAGAGATGTCGTACACCAACCTGTTTGGATGACGTTGGTGAAAGAAAACTTGTAGGCCCAGAACTGGTGGAGGAAACGGTGGAAAAGGTGAAAGTAATCCAAAATCACATCAAAGCAGCTCAAAGTAGGCAGAAGAGCTATGCCGATAATCGAAGGAAGGATTTGGAATTTCAAGTCGGTGAACATGTTTTCCTGAAGGTATCTCCGTGGAAGGGAGTCATAAGTTTTGGTAAGAAAGGTAAATTGAGTCCCAGGTACATCGGACATTTCGAAATTCTAGAACGAATTGGGGCTGTAGCTTACCGATTGGCAATGCCGCCAAGTCTCTCCAAAGTTCACGATGTGTTCCACGTATCTCTGTTGAGAAAATACATGCCTGACCCAACGCATGTACTCACCTATGAGGAATTAGAACTGGAACCCGATCTGTCTTATTGTGAAGAGCATGTCAGGATTCTTGATACAAGATAACAAGTACTGAGAAACCGGACGACGCGTCTGGTAAAAGTTTTGTGGAGAAATAATAAGATGGAAGAGGCAACGTGGGAACCCGAGGAACTTATGATGAAGAACCACCCGAGTCTTTTTATGCAGTAATACCCTAGAAATTGCGAGGACACAATTATTTGAAGGAGGGGAGAATGTAACACCCCAAGATTCCACGGTACGTTTCCCTTCGAATAATGCGATAGCGTGTGTTGTACGCAACCTCGAGTTCTAACACACGCCACAACCAACCAAACTAGCTGTTATGAATAGTAATACCTAAATTTTGAAATCATATATATTTTATATTTCAAAATGGACTTCATTTTTGGATTCGGAATATCGAAATTAGCCTAGGGTGAAATTTTGGTACTTTTCGGATAACTTTTATATTTTGATGAATAGTGAAAATTACTAAATTTTAATTAAAAACAACTTTTTTAATCAAAATAATTAATATTGATAAATTATGAATTTTAGTGGTTTTAAAGTATATTTAGAATATATTTTAACCATTTAATTTAATGTTTGTCATTGGACATGATTTCACAATTAAATCAGACATAAACAAGTGTCAATCTTTTGATAGTTATTATCTCTTAAAAACACGCTTTTTTATTTTAACAATGGGAATTAATTTTAAATTAATTTCTGCCACTTCTGTGTTTTGATTTTAGAAAAATGGATTCCATATTTGGAATCAGGATGTCCAAATTGTGTAAATAGGTAACTTTTATTTTTAGACATTTTGAATAATTACTGTGGTAAATATTTTATTTACCATGGTTAAGGGTAAATCCGGTAAATAAGGGTTAAAAAATAATATTATAATAATACAAAATTACCCTAAAACGTGTCCTAACCTTATTGGTGGACACATACCCGACCATGGGTATCCTTGGGTCGATTTGGGGACCCCTTGGAGCCACTTTTATGTGGTAGGGACACATTATATTAATAAAGTTAAAATAAAAATAAAAATGGCATAAGCTTACATCTTTTAGAAGAACAATTTTTACATAGGGTTATACATGTTGGATTTTCAATTATAAATATTCATTAGAAATCTAAAAAGATTTACTACATAATGATAGTTTATTTATAATTTTTAGACATCAAATAATTTAAATTATTAATGACACAATAATGATGCATTGTTTACCTCATTAATAAATCATATAAATAAATAAGATTATAATGATTAAAATATTATCTAAAACCTGTCCAATTCTTATTGGTTGATGTTATTTATAATATGAGTCATCTTATCTTCGACCTCAATTATTTCTGGACCATTATAAATCGAATTTAATTATATTATAAAGTAATACTTTCACTCTTTCCTAAAGAGCCCCTCCTCTCCCTCATAAAAGAAGACCACTTCTACTCATTCCTCACACCTCTAAAGCCACTTGGCTCGGAAAACCTCTGCCCACATACTCTCCCAACTTCCCTCACTACAACCTAGAGGCCTCATTTTGATCATAAAGCCAACCTAAAGAGCCCTTTTGATCAAATCAAAATGAAGAACCCGAAGAAGAGATAATGTTTTCACCACCCCTTTTCAAGTTCCTTTCTTCTTCCACTTATTCTTTCTTTGTTCTTACCATTCTAAAATAATAACTCCAGTATCTCACATATACTGTGATGTTATTATAAATATGGTACAACCATATTCAGTATTCTATCCACCCTTTGAATAACATGTCACCATACGTGCGTACGTACGACTTACCGTCTCCACGTCGTGGTGTAATTGTTATTCAATATATTATTATTTAGGTGGGTATAATAATGATATGTAATTCATGTAAATAATAAATATAACATGATAATGATTCTGTATATATGATATAATATCCAATTATATATTATTTTAATATCAAAATAATGATATTGTCGCTCGTGCGTACGTACGGACTACTGTCTCCACGAACGCGATGAGATCCATTCTCCGTCGTATCCATCCAAGTATAATTATCATTTGATGATTTAAAAATAATGTTTAGGGACATTATATCATTCTGTATATGAATAATATACAACCTATCCATGAAAAACATGACTTACGTAACAAAACATATAAAAGAAAACGAGTAAGTTAACATCCGAAACAACGATAAATCTAAGATATTGTTAACAAAGCAATGTTAAAAGATCATATATGATATCATATGAATGTATATGATTCTTGTATAATTTAATAACAATTATTTCACCATTATACAGGAGGATAACCTACCCCAACCAAGGAAAAGTACAAGGTAAGGGTTATTTCACAATCTCTTCATTATCCGAGGTTGTTTATACATAATAATCTACTGGGATCTCGTTATCATCCACATCCATGTTTCTTCAAAATGTATTTCAAAACATTTTTAATATTTAAACGAATATGGGTTAAAGTCATTTATACCCTTGTTTGAATTTTTATAAGAGGTTTATAAGGGAATATTTCCGTCGTTTTCCAAACAAGGTGCTTTTTAACCTTTTCGATAGAATTAAGATAAGAATGTTTTTTTTAAAACTTATACGGCGGGTGCGGTTATTTTCCGCCGTTATAAAATATTCAAATATTTCCTTACAAGCTTATAAGAATATTTTCAAAGAAATTTTTTTATTTTATATGGATCTTAAATGATTTCAAAATAAAAGGAGATATTTCCTTAAAAAGAATTTTGATTTCATCTATGTCAACATCCTTTGATGGATTTTAAGATTATTTGAAGTTGATTTATTATGATACAAAACTTCTATATTGTATTGAAGGTTTTGAGATATGTTTGACTCTGGATGTGCTATTTTTATACCATTCATAGTTTATGGGGAAATTATTGACATTTCGTATGCTAGTTTTAATACGAATGTTTATGTTATGTTTAAACCTTTTCATATGGGAATGCATTGGACTTAATATGTGACGGGTGGAGCCCGCTATAGCTCCTCGATGCATCGGTAGCTCTCATGAGACAAACTAGTGTCTTGGCACAAGGCCTTGGCAAAATCTTATTTGTAGTCTTGGCACGAGGCCTTGACTATGTGGTTATGATAGTCTGGCATTATGCATTCCAACATTATGAAAGTGGTTTTTGATTTTTGCATGTGATTATTCGATTAGTAGAATATCCATGTCAATAAGTAAATGGAATTATTTCATTTTACTTTTTCCATACTATGTTGAAGTTCAAGTTTAAAAGGCTTTTGTTTTAGAAATGCATTGCCTTAAATGTTTATGCTTATTTTGAATGTTCCGTTATATTGTTATCCTTACTGGGCATTTGAGCTCACCCCTTTTCTATGTTTTATTTTTTCCCAGGATGTGAAGAAGTAAGTTATGAATGACCTGCAGGGATATTATGAGGGGATAATAGTGTGGATTGTGGAAACATTATGTTGTTGTATTAGTTTTTCATTTTATGATGTAATGTAAAACTTATGAATATATCTAGTGTTTCCAAGGCTACTAAACCAATCGGTCTTTCGAGATTTGATCTTTCTTGTGATCATGCCAATGTTTATGTAATTAATGCACTGACTCTAGGTAACTGGGGTCGGGGCGTTACAGTTGGTATCAGAGGAAGTTTAGTACAAACCTTGGAAGCTAGATTTAGATAAACTCTGATTAGAGCACGTAGACCTAAGATGAACTTTGAGGATTAGTATAGAAGAACTTCCTAGAATTTTGGTATTGTAGAGATTTTATGAGTTTTCCGAGAAATACATCCCTGTCTGGATACGAGCAGGTAGAGGCGGCTCTGGCACAGAAGTACCTAGGGGTAAAACCCGAAAACACCGCTTTGAGCTAGACTCGAATGTGAACTGGTGCACGACAACGGGCCTTGCTGCACTCTTGGTTACGACACTCCCGGGGGATATGCTTAGGATAACTCTCATTTTCATTACAAATCATTATGAAGGGTTTATGAGTATATACTTCCTAAAAGAAAACATTTTTATGATTATGGATTATATCCATAAATAGTTCAATTTATGTTAAGTGTTTTCTAAGTATGAGATTATGTATTTTTATTCATAAACTGATCTAGTTTATGCCATTGTTTAGAAATGGCGCCTAGTGGAAGAAATGGAAACCGTATCAATGCACGCACTCCATGTAGCGATTTCCCTCCTGCTCAAGATAATTGTAGTGGGGATGGTGATGCAACTGGTGCCGATCAGCTAATCACCATACTGGGACAACTTACTCAGGTTATGAATAATAACATTACCCGAATGGAGCACCCTGATCCGCAGCGTGGAGGATCAATGTTAGATCGATTCATGAGGAAACAACCACCAACGTTCAATGGGAGTACAAATCCCTTAGTATCTGAGCAATGGATAAATTCCCTAGAGAAAATATTTCAGGCTTTAGGGAGCAGTGAAAGGTAAAAAGTTATCATGGCAGTTTACCGCCTCACTGGAGATGCTGATCAATGGTGGTCATTGATTCAAAACATGAAGGAAGATGATGAAGTATCAAATATGGAATGGAGGGAGTTCAAAGATCTGTTTTTAGAAAAATACATTCCTCGCGACCATCGAGCAGATATAGAAAGGCAATTTCTGAGTCTGAGACAAAAGGAGGATGAGAATGTCACAAAGTATGAGGCTAACTTTACAAGGTTAGTGAGGTATGCTGGAGATTATATTCGCAACCCAAGAAGTAAGATTGATCGTTTCTTTGATGGGTTAAAACCATTTCTCCATTGAGCATTAGTCTCACAATCCTTTTCATCGTACGAAGACATTGTCTCATGTGCTATCAAGACCGAAAAGGAATTCTCTAAGTCTTATGACGTTAAAGAAAAGCAAGAGAAGAAGAGGCCTGCTGATCAATCTGGGAATGGAAATAAGGGGAAGAAAGGAAATGTTGAATATCCATCCTGTGGTAAATGTGGGAAGAAACACCCCGGTGCTTGCTGGAAGGGAATGGGAGTCTGTTACAAGTGTGGTTAAAAAGGCCTCCAAGCTCGTGATTGCAAGGGGAAGAAGGAAGCCACCAACATTGAGTGCTAAAATTGCAGGGAGATGGGGCATTATGCAAATGAATGTCCTAAGCGTCAGGAGAACTTAGCTCAGAAAAGGCCAAGGGATCAAGGCCAAGCTTATGCTATCACTACTGCTGAGGTAGAGGCTCCAAAAGACGTGGTGGCAGGTAATTTAATGGTTTTCTCAAGTTTAGCAAATGCATTATTTGACTCTGGATCGTCGCATTGTTTCATATCTTCCCAGTTTTCTAAGAAAATTAGATATTTCCAATTTGATTTAATAAGGGAGTTGTCAGTTAAAACTCCTAAGGTAAGTATCATTGCAACATAGTTTTGTGAATCAGTCCCCATTAAAGCACATAAATTTTCTTTATCTGCTGATCTCATCGTCATACATATGATTGAGTTTGATATAATCCTCGGTATAGACTGGATTTCGGACTATGATGCAAAGATTTATTGTAAGAAGAAAGAGGTTACGATTCTTGATGATAATGATAAGGAACACCTTATTTTTAGAGCAGAATCGTCACCACATAATTCTTATTTAGATCCACCCCCAGTAGCTCAACTTAATTCAATTATTGGGGAGGAAGAGAATGAAATAACTGTCGGTGAGGAAAGGAATGTTCAAATAGAGGATGTACCTGTTGTGAAAGAATTTGTAGATGTATTTCTGGAAGATTTACCTGGACATCCTCCAGAACGAGAAGTTGAGTTTTCCATTGATTTGATTCCTGGATCAAGGCCTATATCGAAGACCCCTTATAGAATGGCCACTGTAGAGTTAGTCGAACTAAAGAAACAACTAGAGGAATTGAGTAATAAGGGATTTATTCGCCCAAGTGTTTCTCCATGGGGAGCCCCTGTTCTTTTTGTTAAAAAGAAAGATGGATCTATGAGGTTATGTATCGACTACAGGGAGATCAATGCTATAACGATAAAGAACAAGTATCCCCTACCTCGTATTGATGATTTGTTTGACCAACTACATGGAGCTCAATACTTTTCAAAGATTGACCTTCGATCTGGATACCATCAGTTGTGTGTGAAGAAGGAAGACATTCCGAAGACAACATTTCGAACCAGGTACGGGCATTACGAGTTTACCGTAATGCCGTTTGGATTGACTAATGCACCATCTGTATTCATGGACCTGATGAATAGAGTTTTCAAAGAGTATCTCGATGAATTTGTGGTGATATTTATTAATGATATCTTGGTATACTCCAAAACCTACGAAGATCATGAAAATCACTTGCGCATTATCTTGAAGACTCTGAGGAGGCATCAATTATATGGGAAGTTTAGCAAGTGTGAATTCTGGCTTCAGGAGATTTCTTTTCTTGTCCATATTTTCTCTAAAGATGGAATCTCTGTTGATCCTTCTAATACCAAGGCAATCCAAGAATGGCCAGCACCTACGAGTATAACTGAGGTACGTAGTTTTATTGGTTTGGCAGGTTATTATCGACGTTTCGTCCTGAATTTTGCCCAATTGGCTAACCCGTTAACGAAGCTCACACGTAAAGGGGTTAAATTTGTTTGGACAAAAGAGTGTGAAGAATGTTTTGAAGAACTGAAGAAAAGATTAGTCAATTCTCCTATATTGACTCTACCATCAGGGAATGATGGGTTCGTTATTTATAGTGATGCATCAAAGAAAGGACTTGAATGTGTCCTTATGCAGAATGATAGAGTTATTTCCTATGCATCACGACAGTTGAAAATTCATGAACAAAACTATCCTACTCATGATCTCGAGTTAGCAGCTGTGATCTTTGCTTTGAAGATATGGAGGCACTACCTCTATGGTGAAAAATGTGAGATTTATACTGATCACAAGAGTTTGAAGTATATTTTCTCACAAAAAGAACTCAACATGAGGAAAAGGAGATGGCTTGAATTACTCAAGGATTATGATTGTACGATACACTACCACCCGGGGAAGGAAAACAAGGTGGTAGATGCTTTGAGTAGAAAAGACCATGGAGTTTTGAACAATATGAGAATTGAAAGGGATCCAATTTTCATGGATCTAGTGAAGATGGACATGGGAATAACCAGGGAAGGTGAAACGTCAATGATTTTTCAAATGGTTGCCAAACCATCTTTACTAGAAAGGATTAAGAGTTCTCAGACCGATGATGAAGAATTACAAAAGAAGATTAAAGCTGTGAATGATGGGAGATTGAGAGACTTTGTGTATGAATATGGAATTTTGAAATTCGGGAAGAGGCTTTGTGTTCCCGATATACCTGATCTGAAAAGGGAATTGCTGGATGATGCTAATAGTTCCAATTTCTCTATACACCCTGGGAGCACCAAAATGTATAGAGATTTGAAGGAACATTTTTGGTGGGACAACATTAAGAGGGAGATTTCTGATTTTGTGTCAAGATGTATGGTTTGTCAACAAGTGAAAGCTAGAAGGCAACAGCCTGGAGGAGTCATGCAACCTCTTCCCATACCGGAGTGGAAATGGGACAATATTACGATGGACTTTGTCATGGGGCTACCAAAGACTCCTAGAAGGAACGATACAATATGGGTTATTATTGATCGTCTTACCAAGTCAACACATTTTGTTGCTATAAGAGAAGATCTACCCCTGGAACGTCTAGCGAGACTATACATTAATGAAGTTGTGAGACTTCATGGAGTACCCCTATTGATTGTTTCTGATCGTGATCCCCGTTTTACTTCAAGATTTTGGAAAAGTCTTCAGAAATCTCTGGATACTGAACTTCATTTGAGCACTGCTTACCACCCTCAGACAGATGGACAATCAGAACGGACTATTCAAACCCTAGAAGACATGTTGAGATCTTTCTCACATGACTTTCAGGGTATGTGGGATCAATATTTACCACTGGTAGAATTTTCCTATAACAATAGCTTTCATTCGAGTATACAGATGGCACCATATGAAGCGTTATACGGAAAGAGATGTCGTACACCAACCTGTTGCGATGACGTTGGTGAAAGAAAACTTGTAGGCCCAGAACTGGTGGAGGAAACGGTGGAAAAGGTGAAAGTAATCCAAAATCACATCAAAGCAGCTCAAAGTAGGCAGAAGAGCTATGATGATAATCGAAGGAAGGATTTGGAATTTCAAGTCGGTGAACATGTTTTCCTGAAGGTATCTCCATGGAAGGGAGTCATACGTTTTGGTAAGAAAGGTAAATTGAGTCCCAGGTACATCGGACCTTTCGAAATTCTAGAACGAATTGGGGCTGTAGCTTACCGATTGGCAATGCTGCCAAGTCTCTCCAAAGTTCACGATGTGTTCCACGTATCTCTGTTGAGAAAATACATGCCTGAACCAATGCATGTACTCACCTATGAGGAATTATAACTGGAACCCGATCTGTCTTATTGTGAAGAGCATGTCAGGATTCTTGATACAAGAAAACAAGTACTGAGAAACCGGACGACGCGTCTGGTAAAAGTTTTGTGGAGAAATCATAAGATGGAAGAGGCAACGTGGGAACCCGAGGAACTTATGATGGAGAACCACCCAAGTCTTTTTATGCAGTAATACCCTAGAAATTGCGAGGACGCAATTATTTGAAGGAGGGGAGAATGTAACACCCCAAGCTTCCATGGTACGTTTCCCTTCGAATAATGCGATAGCGTGTGTTGTACGCATCCTCGAGTTCTAACACACGCCACAACCAATCAAACTAGCTGTTATGAATAGTAATACCTAAATTTTGAAATAATATATATTTTATATTTCAAAATGGAATTCATTTTTGGATTTGGAATATCGAAATTAGCCTAGGGTGAAATTTTGGTACTTTTCGGATAACTTTTATATTTTGATGAATAGTGAAAATTACTAAATTTTAATTAAAAACAACTTTTTAAATCAAAATAATTAATATTGATAAATTATGAATTTGAGTGGTTTTAAAGTATATTTAGAATATATTTTTACCATTTAAGTTAATGTTTGTCATTGGACATGATTTCACAATTAAATCAGACATAAACAAGTGTCAATCTTTTGATAGTTATTATCTCTTAAAAACACGCTTTTTTATTTTAACAACGGGAATTAATTTTAAATTAATTTCTGCCACTTCTGTGTTTTGAATTTTGAAAAATGAATTCCATATTTGGAATCAGTATGTCCAAGTTTTGTAAATAGGTAACTTTTATTTTTAGACATTTTGAATAATTACTGTGGTAAATATTTTATTTACCATGGTTAAGGGTAAATCCGGTAAATAAGGGTTAAAAAATAATTTTATAATAAAACAAAATTACCCTAAAACGTGTCCTAACCTTATTGATGGACACACCCGACCATGGGAATCCTTGGGTCGATTTGGGGACCCCTTCGAGCCACTTGTATGTGGTAGGGACACATTATATTAATAAAGTTAAAATAAAAATAAAAATGGCATAAGCTTACATCTTTTAGAAGAACAATTTTTACATAGGGTTATACATGTTGGATTTTCGATTATAAATATTCATTAGAAAGCTAAAAAGATTTACTACATAATGATATTTTATTTATAATTTTTAGACATCAAACAATTTAAATTATTAATGAAACAATAATGATGCAATGTTTACCTCATTAATAAATCATTTAAATAAATAAGATTATAATGATTAAAATATTATCTAAAACCTGTCCAATTATTATTGGTTGATGTTATTTATAATATGAGTCATCTTATCTTCGACCTAAATTATTTTTGGACCATTATAAACCGAATTTAATTATATTATAAAGTAATACTTTCACTCTTTCCTAAAGAGCCCCTCCTCTCCCTTATAAAAGGAGACCACTTCTACTCATTCCTCACACCACTCAAGCCACTTCGCTCGGCAAAACTCTGCCCACATACTCTCCCAACTTCCCTCACTACAACCTAGAGGCCTTAGTTTTATCAGAAAGCCAACCTAAGGAGCCCGTTTGATCAAATCAAAAGGAAGAACCCGAAGAAGAGGTAATGTTTTCACCACCCCTTTTCAAGTTCCTTTCTTCTTCCACTTCTTCTTTATTTGTTCTTACCATTCTAAAATAATAACTCCAGTATCTCACATATACTGTGATGTTATTATAAAAATGTTACAACCATATTCAGTATTCTATCCACCCTTTGAATAACATGTCACCATACGTGCGTACGTACGGCTTACCGTCTCCACGTCGTGGTGTAATTGTTATTCAATATATTATTATTTAGGTGGGTATAATAATGATATGTAATTCATGTAAATAATAAATATAACATGATAATGATTCTGTATATATGATATACTATCCAATTATATATTATTTTAATATCAAAATAATGATATTGTCGCTCATGCGTACGTACGGACTACCGTCTCCACGAACGCGATGAGATCCATTCTCCGTCGTATCCATCCAAGTATAATTATCATTTGATGATTTAAAAATAATGTTTAGGGACATGATATCATTCTGTATATGAATAAGATGCAACCTATCCATGAAAAACACGACTTACGTAACAAAACATATAAAAGAAAACGAGTAAGTTAACACTCGAAACAACGATAAATCTAAGATATTGTTAACAAAGAAATGTTAAAAGATCATATATGATATCATATGAATGTATATGATTCTTGTATAATTTATTTACAATTATTTCACCATTATACAGGAGTTTAACCTACCCCAACCAAGGAAAAGTACAAGGTAAGGGTTATTTCACAATCTCTTCATTATCCGAGGTTGTTTATACGTAATAATCTACTGGGATCTCGTTATCATCCACATCCATGTTTCTTCAAAATGTATTTCAAAACATTTTTAATATTTAAAAGAATATGGGTTAAAGTCATTTATACCCTTGATTGACTTTTTATAAGAGGTTTATAAGGGAATCTTTCCGTCGTTTTCCAAACAAGGTGCTTTTTAACCTTTTCGATAGAATTAAGATAAGAATGTTTTTTTTAAACTTATACGGCGGGTGCGGTTATTTTCCGCCATTATAAAATATTCAAAGCTTTCCTTACAAGCTTATAAGAATATTTTCAAAGAAAATGTTTTATTTTATATGGATCTTAAATGATCTCAAAATAAAAGGAGATATTTCCTTAAAAAGAATTTTGATTTCATCTATGTCAACATCCTTTGATGGATTTTAAGATTATTTGAAGTTGATTTATTATGATACAAAACTTCTATATTATATTGAAGGTTTTGTGATATGTTTGACTGTGGATGTGATATTTTTATACCATTCATAGTTTATGGTGAAAGTATTGACATTTCGTATGCTAGTTTTAATACGAATGTTTATGTTATGTTTAAACCTTTTCATATGGGAATGCATTGGACTTAATATGTGACGGGTGGAGCCCGCTATAGCTCCTCGATGCATCGGTAGGTCTCATGAGACAAACTAGTGTCTTGGCACAAGGCCTTGGCAAAATCTTATTTGTAGTCTTGGCACGAGGCCTTGACTATGTGGTTATGATAGTCTGGCATTATGCATTCCAACATTATGAAAGTGGTTTTTGATTTTTGCATGTGATTATTCGATTAGTAGAATATCCATGTGAATAAGTAAATGGCATTATTTCATTTTACTTTTGCCATACTATGTTGAAGTTCAAGTTTAAAAGGCTTTTGTTTTAGTAATGCATTGCCTTAAATGTTTATTCTTATTTTGAATGTTCCGCAATATTGTTATCCTTACTGGGAATTTGAGCTCAACCCTTTTCTATGTTTTATTTTTTCCCAGGATGTGAAGAAGTAAGTTATGAATGACCTGCAGGGATATTATGAGGGGATAATAGTGTGGATTGTGTAAACATTATGTTGTTGTATTAGTTTTTCATTTTATGATGTAATGTAAAACTTATGAATATATCTAGTGTTTCCAAGGCTTCTAAACCAATCGGTCTTTCGAGATTTGATCTTTCTTGTGATCATGCCAATGTTTATGTAATTAATGCACCGACTCTGGGTAACTGGGGTCGGGGCATTACATCAATGGTATTTTTATAAAATAATTCCAAAATATTTAATCACATGCTACTTTAATCTTCTATCTCAAGCCTACTCGAGGTTCTATATATTAATTCTTCGTTTCGATCTCATGTGGTTATGTGAATATTTTGATTAAAAATACTTGGAAAATATATGATATGATTCTAGGGGAATTAAATTTTGGTAGTGTATAATAGTTTGGGAAGGTACATATTTTTTAAATAGATAGCGATTTTAAAATTTGTTATAACTTGAGATTAGTTGGTTCAGGAATGAAGAGTAGGCCGAGGCACATGGAGTATAAGGTGGTATATTTTCTCAGTGGTTCTCATCTATATGGGCATATACTATCTCCATTAGTAATTATTTTATGAATGATATTTGTATAAGAAAGATGGAAAATATTATGGGTGGAGTTTCTCAAGACTAATAGAAAATAGAGAGTATGAAACCACTCAATTATTTTAGAATTATGGTTCCCTAAACTTCAATAGGATCATTCATACTATTCAATATAGGAGTGATATAACCATTGATTTTATGTATAAGGGATACCTCATATTAAGACTGACACATATAAGAAGTTAATTGGGACTATTATCATGTGAATGAGTATGTTTATCATGCTTAGACTTCCATGAAGGAAGATAATGTATACTATGGACTAATATTAGTTGTGCAATGTTGGGAGAATTTAAAAATAAGAGAGGGAATATAACCCAAAAATATGATCTTTCATGAATAATGGAAAGTGATTGTGAATATAATAGTGAGAACGAAGTGAGTTGTCCACATAAACATTCTTTATCAAATAAAAAATATAAATGTGGTTAAAACGTGAAATAATATTTCAATAAGGATATTTATTGTGAGAGACATTATTTTAGAATTATTTCCATGTTACAATAAATTTTTGTACATGAGGGTAGATATGAGGGTGATTCATAAAATATTTTATGACTGTATGAAGAAGTGACTTAATGTGTTGAGTTGTTAAATTTCTGAATGAGTCACTATAAAATATCCCAATGTTAAGTTGGAAAGTCATAATTAACCATAATAAATTGTGTAGTTGTGTGTAAATAAATTTGTATTGTCACTTGTGTGAATAACATAATATAAAATAGGATTCCGTTTTTTAGTAAATGGAAATATTAGAAATTAGTACTAGTTAATGTGGGAATTCCCCAAAATATTATTTTACTAAATTGAAGGATAAAAATCCAGGTAGTTATAATGAAGAATGTTTTATTTCAGGGACTTGAAAATGAATAAGAAAAATATGAACACTAAATTGTGAAGAAGAAGTCGAAAGACAATTGGTAATTTGGTTTGGAAAACTATTAAAAACATTTTTGGTTCCCAATATAAACAATCAATGATTTTTTGGAAGGATGATCAACTGGGGGGATACACATATAAATATATTATCTGGGAATGAACACTATAATAATTAGTGGTTAGGAATTATATTAGTTTTTCAATCAAGAATGTTAGTAGAGTGTCTATATTTTTATCCATTTACTTTAATAGTGGATAATTTATATCTTGGATCATTTTGAACATATTAATAATGTTGTCACCCACATTGATAGATAGAATTACCAAAATCCTCAGGTTATTTGTTCTGTTTTCATTTGTTTTCATACAGAAGAGATGAGATATTAATGAATTAGGGGTCGAATTCTTACTCAGTCATGGTGGTTGGATTGGAAAGAAGAAATTGTGAAAATAAAATCATTCATTCTCCCCTTCCCCTATCAGTGGTATAATTGGTCCTCGGTACATCAATTATTATTAAATAACTGAGTATTTATATAAAATTATAAAACCTTTTCTGAACACTAGTTATGAATATTATGCATTTTTTCTTCATTAGAGGATTTCCTTTCTTTGATTAAACTAAATTATATGAATGTAAGAATAAAATGCTTCTATATATACGTTCACTAAGCCTCAAGTTGAGTGATATCATTACATTGTGATTTACTTTACTGGAGTGATATTATCCCATGAATAATGAATAAAACATTAACATATAATTAGACGGGAAATAAAAGAATAATATTATTGCATTACTATATGAAATATTATACACCATGGAGACGGGAATTAGAAAAACAATGGATATGTAGTAAAATCATGAAAACATGTATGAAGGTAGTGAAAAAAAAGAGAGTTGGGGTTTATAGTTTTTAGGGAAACTTTTGAAGAGATGAGGGTGATAGGTGATGATAACATTGATTATTAACTGAATTTTTTCAATAATATAGTATGTATCTTTATAGGATTAGTGATACCTTCAATAATTTAACTTTTATAATGAAGAAAATGGGAAATTTCCCTGACAGATTTGATCCTTAAATTTATTCCTTGGATGAAATTAGATACATATCTCTTGTTGAGTTTCATAACACACTATTAAATAATGAGATGAAAAAATTTCATGTGTCAAAAAATAAATTGATGGAGTTAATGAAAATTAATTAAAAAGGAATGATTAATTTCAATTGTTTGTATAGTCTTGTAATTGAATGTTTTTAATCTCTTTTTAATGATTGATATATGATATTATACAGATAAGATTAAAATTTTCCCTCAGATAATAGAGAAATTTGTATCACATATTGGATTATTATTCATGGATGTGTAGTCTAGTTCGATAAATCGTGTTTTTTACACTAGGTTCACCCATGTGTATTTAAAAAATGTTATTTTATATTCACTGTTTTGAAAGTACAGATTCCATTTTTCATATAATAAAATCATGGTTAATAATTTATAATATGATAAGATTTTATTTCCAAAACATAAAAATTTGGATGATTGATATGATAAGAACATAACTTGGTTATTTTTTATATTTATTATTAATAAGGGGGAGAATATAACATTTAATTATTTATTTAATTTGGAACATATATCAAATAAAATGGGGAATAATGTGGAAACTACAATTTTTAAGGATGATTGAATCTGTATTAATTAAAAATAATATGTTTGATGAAATCTCAAAGTTAACTGTGATGATTGGAGAGCTTATTTTATTGTCCGAGACATGTACAGATGGTAATCTGGAGATAGATCATTTTTATTCATTATTGATAATGTGGTGTTTTATTGAGTGAATAGGAGTAAAATTTGCAATATGTGATTAATTTCCATGATTAAAAATTAAGTAACTAAAATTATTATTTGAGAAGTTAAAAATGACAGATTTAGAATGTTTATTTATCATGAGAACTAATTATTAGAGTATATGATGAATTTTATTTCATGAAATATATTTTTGTTTCTCAAAAGGAATATTTTATATAGATTAATCCAAGTATTTCATGAGGCCTTATTAAAAATTGGGGTAGTCATAAAAAACCTTGAAAATAGGAAACCCCACGAGTATACTGTACATGGGGATGGAAGGTAACATGCATATAACACATAAGAGAAATTATTGAAGACAACTCCATGGGGTGTAAAAGAAATATGATCATGTGTTTATTATTCCTTAGTGATCCTTATTACTCACATTGATTATCTTATATATAAAAGTATATTATAAAATACATATAGAAAAATATCTAAAGTTGTTTTAGACTCTAGTTCTTTGAGTACTATATCCCCATTTGGGTGAAACTTTTTGATGAATATAGGTGTGTTTTAACATATATGTTCATGAAATTTTACGAAGGTATAATCATTTTATGTGGATAGATATTTTTCAAATCCACATAGCATGTGATGAGTGAGTTTGAGCAGGAAGAGTTGGTTAGTGCACATAAAATCTGAGGTAGTGGAGTAAATCAGTGGGGATCATATTTAAATACCCTAAGTCTCTCCATTTAATTTGAATTAGATTAGTGATCCTTACTAATGAAATAAATAAACTGAAGTGGGAAGTGTTGATTAGTATTAAGAGAAAAAATTTGGATAAAAGATTTTTTTTCATTTTATTTTTATAGTTTCTTGATACTTCTATAGTATCATTCATACTATGAAATATAAGAGTGATATAGAACCTTGCATTCATGAATGTGGGTTTTTATATATAAATCATTATGGGAATAATATTTTAACAAATATTTTTATTAGTGTGAGGAATTTATTTTTTCTCTCTCACTTTCAAGAAGGAATAAGAATAAATCATTGTTGTGTGAAGATTAGAGAATTTAGAAATAAAAGTTAAATAAATTCCTTGAAATTATAGTTTTCATGAAGAATAGAATGTGTGTTAGGAGAGAACTATTATAAGGAATTGAGTACGTGAACTTTTATTGTTTACCAATAAATAAATACAAAAATGGTGAATGAAATGAAATAATATATACATGAAAATAATTAATATGAGAAACATGAAATGATAATTTTTGGTTTGTTAGATACAATTTTCATTCATGAGGAGATTTGTGATAAAGTTTCATGAAAAGTTTTACAATTTCATGAATAAGTCAATTTATGGTATGTTTTTTTGAATAATTGATGGAATCAATATGAAATCACCAGAAGATTAGTTGATAAATCAAGAATAACCATATAAAATAGTGAACATCTATGTGAAGAAATTTGTGTAGTATGATGTGTGATATAGTTTAGAGAACATTGATTTCATTGTTTCTGGAAATTGTATCTCCAAAAATTACATCTAGTAATAATGATAATGTCTAGAAATATTATATCAGGAAATTGAAGATGAAAATATAAAATAGTAATTTGGAATAATATTTGATTGTGTATACTTCAAAAGAATCAAGTCCAATGTGTACACCTCATTAGATAGAATTAGTTTAAGACATGTTTGAGTGTTGGTGAGGAATAATGATAAGGAAATGGTGGGACTCCAGTATAAACAATCAGATATTTTTTGGACATTACTCCACAGGTGGGATGCATGTGCAATGATCCCATTAAGAGATGTCTCACTGTAATAATTATTGATATCGAATTATTGGAATCAATATTTTTGTAATTTCATAAAATTATTTTTATAGAAAATCATGTTTATTTACTATTACTTAACATCTATCCATCTCATCTCATACATAGAAAAGAAATTATCAACCACATTTGAGAAAAAACCCTTATAAAAAACCTCATCCTCTTTTTTGGGTTTTATTTATTTCTATACAAGAGAGGTGAGATATTAAAGAGTTAGTTATCGATTTCATAATTGATAATATATGATGATTTTAAAAAGAATAAATTATAAAATCAACATCATTGATTCACCCATACCCCTCTTAGTGATATAATAAAGGATGGGAACTGCATCATTGACGAAGCTGTGTGAGGCCCAGTCTATACAGAAAAATATATCAAAAAGAATAATATACACTCTTAAAATGGTTTATTCATCCTCACATCCTAACCAAACAAATTCCTTTAATTTCATTATTACTTTTCCTATGGTGTTGGGGCACCAAATTGGGGATATTGAATATGTGGATATTCTTTTAAAAAGTATGCTAGATTCATATGATAAAATTAACATCATCCTCACGAAAAATTCATAATTGATATAATGTAATTTAATGATTTTTTTAGTGTGGTTATGGAAGTAAAAGGCCCCAAAAATATCCATTGTACGGGTGCAGCCTTTCCTTTTGAATATGTCGGTCCAATCATCGGTAGCCTATACTACACAATAAACCACATCTCTCACGATTCAATCTACGTGTTGAAGTTTCTTAGAGATGCATGGGTTAGCAAGCCCAAAATCATGGGTCCAAGGGATGATGTATCCTATCCCAAATTCTTCAAACTATTTGAATTATATAAAATTGTAGCATGGATGACTGATGATGTCGATAGGTCACTCTCTCTATTGGGACTTACTATAGTAACACATGATAATAATACTACATCTAACTTGATCTTTTTGGACTTCCTTAAATTTATACTGTATCATCTTGGACATAGATATTTTCAAAACTATAGCATAGTGGTCATAATGTGCAGTTAGTGGAACTGTAACAATGTTTCTTACTATAATATCATGTTCCTTTATGAGCTCATTTGATATTGGGTTTCTATGTGTGTAAAGATCATAAATTTATCTTATAATTAAACTCCCAAACATTGTGAAATATCTATATCTCTATAAAAATAAGTATTTTTCTTATAGGATATAAATATCTGTGCATCAAATCTATAGTTTCTCTTATGTTTTTTCACCTTTTTTCCCTTCTTCTATAAATATACGATTTCTTTTTGGTACTAAAGTTTCTAAAAGTAGAACAAGGATTATGAAATGAAAACAAAACTACAATTATATGTTGTTTTAATAGAAAGAGGATGTATGAAAAAGCATGGTTCCAGTGGAACCCAGAATCAAGTTATGTACAATTCAAGGTGTGTGAAGAAAAATATCACTTCATACAATTTGAGGAATGTATAGATCATCAAGAACTACTAAAAAAAGAATTGTTTAAATACCTCCCAAGTAAATATGGTCACTAATTATAGAAATGAATACATACTAGTTATTGATGAGGTGATGACTACTTGTGGTAAAAACACCTCAATAATGTATTAGTAATCAAATCTAGGGAAACATGACACATTAAATCCTAAAAATAATGATTATATCATTATAAACATATCCCATAATAAAGTTTTTAAATGTGGAATGATAAAAAAGTATAGATCAATGGAGATGGTTCCATCATAATATTGATGCATGATGGTATTGTTCAAACCATCCAAAGATTACTCCATGTGATGGTATATATGTATAACATATTATCATTGGGAAATTATGACTAATTTGGTGATATTATCTCATAGAGAACATACTGATGAAAATTTTGGAGGAAAATATCATGGTGATGAAGGAGGGGATGATGTCAAATACCCTGTATGCACTTATGGGGAAATATACAGGGAAACAAAGATATTTCTCACATCCACTACCTCAATTGAAGAAATTATGATGTTATGGAATCAAACTATTAGGATTATTTATGAATAACGCTTAAATATTCTTATGTATGAGAGGATTATTTCATGTATTAATAATGTATCATTACAATTTTTGGAGAATTGTGTCTTGAGAATGAAACATAGGTTGATGTTTGGGTCATCAATGATGTGGAGAAGTAATGTTTTAGAGTTATCCCATTTCAAAATTTGGGAATACCTAAACATAGACCTAGAAACATTAATTTTCATAATACTATTAATTAATTATTATTAGAGGAGATGTTCTTAGTACTCAATCAGGAGAAATGTGTATGCCTTTGACATTTTCAAAAAAATCATAGTGAAAAAAACTCTAGGACATAAATTCACTCCTTTAGTCTATATAAAAAAAATTAATTATCTTTTCATTATCCCATTCAATAAATCCCAACCACCCCACACACAAAAATCCATTAGTTTCAGGGATAATAATAGGAATCCAACAACTAAAGGGGAGTCCTTTAATCCTCACCTAGAATAGACACCTTTAAAAAATTTAAAGACTTTGAAAAATGTCTTATATATTCCTACTTGATTGTTACTAATGAAATACAACCCACTATCTAAAACCATTTTTTTTCTTATTTTATAAAAAATTAGAAAAAAAAAGTTACAAATTTGACCACTCTCACAGAATCACTCATCTTTGGACACCAAATATTAACATGTTTATTTTCAAATCAGGGAACGTCAAATATTTCTTATAAATATGTTTCTTTTAATAAAGCATTGAGATCTGTGTTTTTATACAGAAATAAATATTTAGATTAGGGTTTAGATAACCCAATTTGATGAAAAAAACTAAAATATTATATTAACTCGGTGTTATAGAAAAACCAGTAGAAATGAAATGTACCAATATTATATTTTTGATTATTAAGAAAAAATAAGCCAATAAAAAACTTATTATAATTTAAAATATTTTAAAAAAAATTATTATCAAACTAAAATAATATATTAATTTTTTTTCAAAAGTAGATATAAACTCTAAAATGAAACAAAATCATGGAAATAAAAAAACCACAAAACATATGTTTTATGGCCTGAAAATAAGCATTATATTTTTTACAACATAAAAACTCATTTTATCACACATCATATGTCATGTGCTAAAAACTAATTATCAAAATATATTTTTAATAAAAAAATATAAATACTCGAAAAAATTAATAAAAAATATATGTAACATATATATGAAATTTTAAAAAATTGAAAATATTATAAAATATAATTTTTTAAAAAATATATGAAATGTTTACATGTGAGTCATTTTTATCTATTGAGAATAATTGATACATAGTATACTGAACATAAGAAATAAAACAAATGTATTAGGAATTAAATAATTTATATTTATGTTATTTCAAATGTTTTCCCTTTAAAAATAAAATTGAAAATTTAGAATAATTATTATCATATATAACTATCAAAATATAAAAGTAACAATATAGTATATATTTTTTCAATATAAAAGGTCAACTTCAATTGAATAATTTTGAAGAAAATAAATATATTGTAGAAAGAAAATCAGGTTCACAGAAAATGTACAATTTATTTACAATGTTCCTTGTAATTTAATTTATAAAATATATCATTGAATGACCATCGTGTAATAGTGACTATAAAAATAGGATTAAAATTAATGGTTTATAAAAACTATTTTGAAATAAAATTTTTTGTGAAAGTTGAATAAATAAAATATTATTTTAGAATTTTACCAACCATAAAAATATTATTATTTTAAAATGAGGTAAAAAAGAGTGGGAATAATATGAAAATTTCCATACATTCCTTTTATTTCCATAAAACCAACTGTATTAATTCATGTTCTTGGAAATTTAATTTCATATTCTAGAAATATTAATTCACATTTTTTATTACACTTTGGATAATTTGTGTACATGTGACCAACTACTTAATCGTAATAGGCATCTTGTTTAATGGTAGTTTTCTTGTTGTGTAAGGTTACTTCTATCGGTGTAAGGGTAACCCCTTAAATTTTATAGGGCTACTCCAATTTTATAGAGGTAACGATCTTTCTTTCATAAATTTACTACTTTTTTGTAAAGAGAGATTAATGAATTCTTAAGGGTACTATTGTTGGGTCGATGCCTAATGGTACTCTTGATGGGTAAGAGAATATTTCTTGATGCATAATAGTACCCTTGACTTTCATAAGTATCTATATAACTTATGTAAGTGTTATGTTAAAACTACATAAAAGAAAATTAATTTCACATAAAAATAATTACTGGTCAGCTTTATGGAAATACCTAAATATTTAAGGGTAATGCATTAATGTGAAAAGGTAACTCTTTTTCATTTAAATTTTATACCTTTTATGTAAGGATAATTCTAGAGATCCTGTAAAGGATTTACATGTCTAGAATCAGGTTATTTATCCTAGCATATGGGTCCTCCCTAGATCATGTGACGGTACTATATATATTTTTTAAGGATAATTGGATTATATAAGCATAGAACCAGCTTGAATAAGTGTAATATCTTTCTTGTGTACATGTATTGTTTCATAAAGGTGAATCTATGTAAGGGTAATATAATTTATTATAGTAGTAAAAATACATATTTCTTTTGGACCATCTATGTGACATGCACCCCATATTCAGTGCCTAATATTCCATTGGTTGAATTATGTAAAGGATTTATCCTTGGGGATCATCATCAATATCATTTAAATTTCAATTTCTTGAATGAAATGTTTCTAATACATTCTAGAGAAAACTATAAAAGTAATTAAGGAGATTTTATCCAATGTTCACAGAGTCTGCTAAGGAAAACCATCTTCTTCATCATTGACCTAGTCTAGGGTTTTGCTTTAGAGTAGTGGAGATTCCCTACCTTTATCAGGGAAAACCCTCACCTGATGTAATTCATCAATAAATCAAGCTCTATTTGAGCTTCTTCCATGTTATAGTATATTTACATGGGTATATTATGAATTTATTTCTTTATTTCCATCAATTTAATCCTTTCTTCTATTTTGTGGTTTTAGTCATATTTGCTTCTGTTTAACGTGATAGCAACAAAAAATATCATCACACCATTTACTCAATTTCATTAACTTGTTAATTTATTTTAAATCATTTTATTATTTTGATTATGTTGTGATAATTCATTGATGTTTTGTTCTCACCATGCATGTAGGTCCACATTTAACTAAAAACTGTAATATATATGTCCTTATTATTTTCTTAACATTCATCTAGAATCCCAACTACCCATTTTTCTTAATTGATATTTAATGGAATATAAAAAATAATTATCTCAATAACTCGATTAATGGATCTTGGTTATTGTATAGGTACAACCGTACTAACTTATCCCCCCACAATTTGTACTAAATGCCTATAATATTGAAAAATGTATCCAAAAAGATTTTATATACGACATAATGACTTCAATATATTGTTCATAAATATGAATGTGATATTGGAACATAACAGCGTCCTAAATTCCTACTATGGTTGTAAAAACAGTTTTGTAACCCAATCTACTGAGTGATAGTTTTCCACTACAAAAATTGGTTTCCATGCTGATTTTTTTATGATGGCATGATGTTTGATGATCATGTCTTTTAGTGATATTCTCTTTCATGAGGTTTCTTATAAATCCGATACATCCAAAATATAGTCCAAAAATGATGATTTATCTATGAATAATTACTTATTAGTATGAATACATAATAATATGTTGTCGTATAATTTCCATATGCACCCTATTAGTGTATTCATGGCTTACATTGATGGTTTTAATAATGTATTTATTGATTTACATGATATATAAGTACATTTTCATGATGAATATTTGTATATTAGAACATTAACCACATTCTATGAATATTATAATTCAGTTAAATATTCAATGAAGTATCATGGTGATTCTTGATCTTATAAGAAGTTAATTCTTCATTGTTGTGCATAGAAATATAGTAGAAGAATTATAATTATATTAAAAAGGAATATTAGGGGATGAATGTTAAATATATGATTGTGTAGAGAGGTAAAGGAATATATAATAGAAATTTCAAAATCCATTCAATGCCTACAATATGAAAAAAAATTCATTACAAATAGTAGGGTTATTTTAGAAGAAGTTATTCCCAGATGGCCAATTTTTATAGAAGCACCAATAATATTTCCCAATTATTACTGGTTGAACAATATTTTGATACTGATGTTGTTCAAAAATTATTGTCTAATGATATTAGATTTGAATGGTTCATGGATTCAAGATGTTCGTTTCATATGCGTGTCATACCAAAGTGCTTCACTAGTATAAGAGAGATTGAGTGTGGTTATTCTTTCCTAGTATATTAAAAAAAATCTTCAAAATCATGTGTAGATGGATTATTTCCCGTGATTTATATGATATATCAGTCAAATACTTATAGGATTTTGGTTGGATTCCCAATGTAAAGAGGAATATTATTTTTCATGGTTTCTTTAATAAGAATATGTGTTCTTTTAGGCATGATTTATGGAGTCATGGAGTCAAGAAGGGGTAACTCATTATTATGAAAATAACCCTAATGAATGGTCATTTTCTACTAATGGTAAGACTAATATGAAATAGTTGAATGAAACGCTTTCCCCCATGATAGATAATACTATGTTATGTGCTATGTGATTAGGACATGTTTATTCAATAATCTTTAAGGAATTATGAAAACAAATTGATTTTTATATGATGTAACCACAGAAAACCTTCCCTTTTTTGAATATTGTGATCATGTTCAATAAAAAAATATTAGTTTTTATTAGTAAGTTTATATAGCCAAATCCCATTTATAATATATTAATTCATATTTTTGGGCCCCCATTTGGATTTTTTATCATAGTGTGGGGCACTAATATGTGGCATTTATAGATGAATATTAATGGAAATCTTGAATTTTTCTTATAAATTGAAAAAATAAAACATTCAAAACCACTAAAAATATGGAAATATAGTGTTGAAACTAAATATTGAAATAAACTCATAACCCTTAGGAAGAAATTTTTTTGGGGATTTATTTCTAATTAATTTATATTTTTTATGTTATGAAGTTATTTTATGACACAAAATGTTTATGGGTACCCAATACAAGAATGAACATGATGGGATGATTAATTAGGATATTTAAGAAATAGTGAGAGGTATTCTCTCATATTCTAGTCATCCTATGTCCTTTTTGGAAAAATATATTACTACTAATTTCTATCTGCTCCCTAAATTTTCCCTTAGTTCCACTAACATCATGACCCTTGAAGATATGTGGATCGGTATACTCCCCATTTTTTAGAGTTTTAGGTTATACTTCTTATAAACATAGTATTACTGAAAAACACAGACCTAGGTGTATAAAATGTAACTTACTAGAAAACCCATAATTTGTTAATTTGTATATTATATGGGTAGATAAGATATATTTTCATAAGTGTATAGTCATCCATGATGTATTTTTCTATGACACTTCAGCTTTTAAATAGATTGTCTCTGATCCCTTCTAATATGAGTAATGTAAACTTGAAAATGTTAAGGTTAGTTTGGAGCTAGAAATTGAGCCTTAACTTGAAGCTACATCCACTATTACACCCCAAATGGATCATGTTGAAACAAATATTTCCGTTGATTTAGAATTAATGTCTGATGATGAGACTAATGGTGATAAGATTAATAATTAACCGACACATGACAAGATGAAAAAAACCATAAGGATCCCAGCCAAGTATAATAATGCTGAAATTCATACCTTTTTCCTTTAATATATGATTTGAAAAACGCTATGATAAACCCCCATATTTTATATAAGGTCTTAAATATTATTAATCACAGTAGTATCTTGATTACATGAAGGATGAAATGGTTTCTCTTCATAAAAATTAAACATGGATAATTATTTACAAACCTAAAAAGGATAAAATTATACGTTGTAAAGTTATTTTTGAGAAGAAAGAAGAAAACAATGGTGAAAAAAAATTAATTCCATATTTAAAATTTTTTCAATGGAATTACTCCAACCTGAAGTAATTTTTTACAATGATATTTTTTCACCAATTTTCAATGATTCCTCAATCAATTTTTTGTTACAGATTTATACCCAAATTTAATTTCTTGTTCAATAGTAAAATGTTATTAATACCTTATAACATGGTATGTTTTATGAATAGTATTATATGAGATAACATGAAGTTTTTCAAAAATATATTAAAAATATCCATGTTTGGATTTTAAGAAAATTTCTATATAGACTCAATAAATAATCTAGATGTAGGTATGTGAAATTTGATTCTTCTATGCTTAAACTGATTTCTCTAGAAGTAAATATGTATCATCTATTTACATTATATCAATAAAGATTTTTTATGTTTATTTTTTCCAATATATCAATGATATTCTTGTAATTTTTAATCATATAATCTTGAAAAATCAAATGAAAAACTAATTGAATAATTCTTTTGAAATCTATGATTTAGGAAAAGTAGAGAACTATCCCTATATAAATAACTAGAAATATAAATCTGAGAGTTTTTTATTTTTCCCATCATAATTATGTACATAATTATTTTAATATATATTTTTTGGGAAATTTAAAAAATTTTGTGGGCCTTGAGTTCATTAATTTATGTTATCCTTGTCCAAATCCCCTAAGAGTTATTGAGAAACTGATTTCAGGAGAAAATTACCTTATAAAATCAATGTTACTAGCTTCATGTATGTCATGTTATGTTCTCAACCAGATATGACCTTTTTTCTTTGTTTCGTGAGTAGTTGAATGGAAATTACTAGAAATCCCCATTATAATTTATCATTATATCTACTCGTGTGTACATCAGTTTCATCTGAATTGTTTTTTGCAAAAAATATTCCTTATTGGAAATAAGCTGTTAGATTTTTTGATTCTATCTATGCTGAAAATTTATATACCATAAAATATAATACCATTATTTATTCATTTATTATGATGGTATTGTTTCTAGGAAATGGTATATGTAATCCATTATTTTCCTTTCCACCGATATGGTTCAATACATAGTATTAAATGAAGACATCAAAGAATAAATTTGAATCAAAGTATTATTTAATGAATTTTATTTATCTTTAGATAGTATAGATGTATTTTGATATAGTCATTATGTATTTCATTTTTATAAAAATCATTTTTACCGGGGAATATAAAACCACATAGACATATGAATTATTTTTTAAGAATGTCATTCAAAATTAGATAATATGTGTCCGTGAGATAAATACTTCATATAAATCCATCTAGAAATATGACTAATGTTTTTCAATTGTCCAAGATTAATAATTACATAGGACTTATAAATGTAGTCCCATTTCAATAATCTAGGTTGTTATAACACCATCAGGTTTAATTATTTTTTATAAAGGTGATGATTTGTGAAATTTTGTGTCTGTTTATTTTATTGTTTGTAAAAAATTTAATTAATTTTAATTATTGAAAATTTAATTTATAATCATTCAAATTTTAATTTTAATTGTTTTCTTACCATTTTATTATTTTCATATAAGTAACTATCTATATATGGGTAATACTAATCCTTTGTAATGGTATCTATCATGTTATATAAGTGTACTCTTATCCACTTATGGGTACTTCTATTGCGTAGTGGTAGATATCCTTCTTGCATAAGGGTACACCTGTTGCATAATGGTTGATTCCCTGATGTGTAAGTGTAATGTTGTTGTATAAGGGAATATTTCTAGTTACATAAGGGTACATAAAATATTATTATGGCTACTATCTAACTTTCTTAATGGTCATTGTAAACCAACATAATGGTAATTCCTTTCATCTAAAGATATTTACTGATTGGTGTATAGATAATAAGTAACCATGTAACGGTAAATACAATTATCATAATGTAAAATTTTATTAATGTAAATATTATCTCTATTAAGTATAGTTATGTCTTGAGATCACATAATGGTTTTACATGTAACATGTAAGGTTCTTCCTTCTCATGTATGGGTGAACCTATCTCACATAAGGTTACTAATTAGCTTTTGTAGGGACACCTATCTTGCATTAGTGTAATAAAAACCCACGTAAGGGTTATCCCTAGATCATGTATAGGTAATTTCATGTCTATGTGAAGCTACATAAGGGAATTTTATTTTGTTATAATAGTCATACAACTTCTCACTTATATTTTTTTCATGTTCCCATCATCTTGTTTTAACTACCAAACTCATCATTACCTCACACAATATAAAAATTCCACCTTGTGGTTAATCGTCCATATCACTAGATTTTTTATGTGTTGAATGAAGTTTTTTAAACATGTAGAATAGAGTGATTGGAATAAATAAGTTGACTCTATTAAAGGTTAATGAATCCTTCTAATGTAGATCATCATCATCATAATTGCATTGTCCTAGGATTTAAGTGGAGAGAGGTGGGGACTCTATTCCTTTGTCATGGTATTAACATTCATGAAGGAATTAATCGACATATCAATCTACCTTAAAGATTATAACATTTTATATAATTTGAACCTCGGTTTATAAGTGGATAATTTCTCTTTCCTTCATTTTAAATCTTACTAAAACTTTTAAATTTTATCATTATATGCTTCCATTTATCATCAGTTCATCAAGGAAGATCATAGAGTCATTTATTACTCTTCATTATTTATTTCTTCTTGTTTTATTCTACCTTCTGTTTTCTGTATTTAGTACTAATGTGTTTTGGAGGTGGTCTCTCAATGTGCATAGGTCCACTGTAGACGGAATCATGTAATATCATTGTCTTCATTTTCTTCTTTCAAAATATTTATCTCAAATACCAATTTCCCCTCATATTTAATTGATATCATATTTCTAATTTTAAATCTAAAATATAACGACAATAATATGGTGTTTTTGAATATAATAATGATTATTTCAACACATGGTTAATTCCAAATTTATATATTTGAAAATTATACATATAAAATATAGGGATGTCATGGGCACCAATTAAATAGATACTCGAGATTACTCAAACCTAATAAATAGTGTTGCGGTAGGGGCTGAACTAGTGTTTATAGAATTATTATAAAAATATTGAATCCTTTTTAATAAATGGGTAGATTTTTGGTATCAATATTAAGGTAATATAAACCCAAGCCTAAATATGAAAATTATAAATAATTAGTAAATAATAAAATTCCAAATGCACTAATGTTGTCGGATCCCTTAAAATTCAGTTTCTTTTATCAGTGCTAAAAAATTAATAAAAGATAAAATTATTAGCTTGAAAAAAATCATGGATAAATGATTTCTTTTCATTATATTTTTTATTGCTAATAAAACTGAAAAATACCAACACCCCTTTACCAATTCCCCTTTAATCAGAGTTGATAAAACCAATGAAATAATTTTTTTAATTCTGGAATTCAACAAAGGAACACCTCCCCCACCTCTCGCACCACCCCCACCTATTTATCAACCCACAATCAACAAAATACAGATCTCTTCACATGATTCTATTTGAATCTTGAGGAAGTCGAATGAACACCCATATCCAAAGTTACGATCATTTGTATACAATGTATTATTTTATAATTATATTAATATATTATCTTAATAAATAATTTCTTTTTTTGGTGTTTAATATGTTATTAAATTCCTATTACTCTATACTAATTATTCAGTTTATAATTAATATTAATTTTTACTTATTTTAAAAACCATTTTCAAAAAACATGTTACATATGAAGTATAAATACATATTTAATATCAAATCAATAATATTTAAGAATATATATTATATCAACTTATATATATATATATATCTTAAAAGATTATTTTTTATAATATAAAATTGGGTTTATAAAAATATACTTTTATTAGAACTAAAAAATTATTTCTAGAACTGTTAATAGGCACACATTTATCAATGCTAAGAAATTAGCTATGAAAACCAAAATCAACAATAGTAAGGGTTTAATATGAATGTTCCAACCAAGAATCATCTATGATCACTAAAAATCTATATTTTACTATAAAAATTATATAAATATATCAAGCATCACTAAAAGAGAACACAAAAATATAGTTACTCTAAAAATCTCAAAACTAGGACTATCAAGACACTCACCAGAACCCTTTGACATGGAGTGGAATGGGAAGTGACAAAAATGATGAACATGCCCCATTAAAAACACATGATCTCTAACTAATGGTCAATGAAAAAGAGTGTTACCTAGTACCATATAACTAAGAAACTGATCCTGGTGATCCATACAAAATGAAAATCAACACCAGGAAATGAATAGTCTTAAATTATTTAACATATATTCAAGTTACATAAAACACAGCCTGTGAATATTCCCTATTTCCAGTGAGCCTAAAATATATATCACTAGAACCATAACCAAAAAAACCCTCAAAATAATCAACCACATCAACATGCTGAAAGGAAAAACTCATAAAATCACATTACATGGAAAACAATCGAGGGGAAACCTATGTAATCATTCCCAAATGATTAAACCAAAGGTATATTAGAATAAAACCCCACCATAATTGATCTTCTAGGCCTGTTATAATTCTATATATTTATGGTATGCATAATCAAAATAAAATAGATAATATAACATTCAATCAGTAAAATTCAAAAAATTACTCACCCTCATCAAAATATAAAACCTATTTTATGATAAAAAATGAAATAAATAAATCATAGATACCAATCATGTAAAAATTGTAAAAAAATTTAAAAATATCAAATTTAAATATTTTGATACAACATTTTTAAATTTTTTAATCTTTAAATATCCATTTGAAAATAAATTATTAGCTTTGTATATTCCTCACAAAAACAATTATAAAACTCCCAATAAAAATTACGTTTTAATTTCTGTGCAAAACAATGTAAATAATTTCTAGACCAATTGTCATTCAATTAAAACCTTTTTAAAATATAAAATACAATAAAACTCATCCATAAATCATTTACCAGATATAATACATATTTAAAAAAATGGAACTAAATTTCACCATTAAAACCATCATTAAAATAAATATTTAAATTTTTTAATCTTGAAACATTACTTGAAACTCATTTTAAAATTCCAAATTTCCTATATCAAAACACCCACTAATTTAAAAAAGTAACTTTAAATTGTTTTAAAGGATCAATAAATTCTATCACACCTTAAAATCCACTTTATCAAGCATAAATCATAATTTAGTAGATTAGAAACACACAACATGAGACTCGAATAAATGGGATTAGTGGTTGTGAATGAATTGGCCACATTATTTGCTAGACCATGAAAAAATCATACAATTATAAACCAGTGCTCAATAATACAATGTACATTGGCTCCACCAAATTTATAAGACCTTTTGAGCTTATTGTGTACTCTAGTTCAAATCTTATTTTCATTCTAATATATAATAAATATATTAATTAATCCATATAATGGTAATAAATTAAAAAATACTATCAATAAAAATAAAAAAACTCCAAGAATAAAAAAAATTAAAATTGAAAATTCAACATGCATAACCCCAAACTCTATAGAAACTCATGGTTAGGAATGAGAAAGAGTTACCAAGACACTTCCCAGACCATCCCATAGAGTTTTGACAATACAAAATCCAATCTACCTAACCCACCCAAACAATTGGGGGTACTCTAGGAACATATTTCATTGAAAAACCTAGGTTATAATACCATTTTTTCAGGAACCAACATTGACCAAACATAAATTTAGAAACCATGATTAATCATGAAATGACTTGATGTTCATTCTTGGTCACCTAGAGCAAGAAACTAGTTATGGGGAATGACATAGAAATTTTAGGGATCAATATCACCCAAATAAAAAATATTTAACCTGAAATAAAATTATACATGGTATCTAACATTTTGTAAACATGAATTTAATATTCAAAAACTGACATATAAATAGAATATAAAAATGAACCATATAATAAAAAAATAGATTAAAAAAATATCACAATACAATAATTATCTAATAGAATCTGGATGAAGTGAAGGTTGAATAATCCCAAATAAAAAAAATAAGAAAGATAGCAGTAAATACCTAACATCATCTCCATGTGTCCATAAAGTCACTATCCAACATCTAAACCTACCATTGTGAACTGAAACTAACCCAAAAAATTAATTCTAGGCTACCAATGCAACATGTCACAAGTAAAAATTGGGCATAACAATATAGTAGGAATTCACTAGAGAGTCCATGCATTTATTTTTTGAAAATAATCTAGAAACACTCTTTTTAATACATTATTTTAAACAAATATTTTCTTTATACAAATAAAGAAAGTTAATAATAAATTTTTAAATCCTATTTTAAACAATATAAAACATGAGGTAAAAAATTAGATGATTTTATAATATTATATTTATATTTATATTTTAAATTTTCATTTTATAAACATATTTTTAAATAGTCATGACGGATCATTTTTTTTATGATTCCATAAATTAATTAAAGGAAAAAAAATAAACTAAACATTTCTAAAAACCTATTTTAAATTAAATCATAACGATGTATAATATAGAGAATAAATAAAGGAAAAATAATAAACTAGTATGGTTAATAATAATGAAAATTGAAATGTATATAATCATTGACTTCTCCCAAACATTTCGTAAAATATATTTATATATGTACTCATATGAAATCATATTTTCTCCCATTAATGCATTTATAATATATTACATATCTTATTCCCTTAAAATACACATTGGTGGAACTCCCACAAGGTCTTATCCCTTTTCCACATGGATCTAGTATTTCATATCCATATTTTGTAATAACCATCACTCAATGACTCACAGTGATGCCTATAATCTCATTCAAATTAAAAATAAAATGTGTAGAACTATGTATACCTCATCTATCATACACCAGTTATATAAAAAAAATAGAAAACTATACCCATTCCAATCTGTAACCCACCCTATTATACACTTCTAACTAGATTCCATATTTAAACTCATATAAACCAAAATTAATAATCATATACAGTCATGAATTTAATAATTAATTATTTAAAAAAATAAGTTTATATGATGTTCTGTATGAAACATTAATTATAAAACAAATAATTTCTTTTTTCAAATCTCCCTAAAATCCATTTCTAAAAAATTAACATTATAAAATATCCTTTATAAGTGTAGAACATTCATTAACATTCAAAAATATCAATTAACTATTAATTTATAAAGATAGGTATGTATTTAAGTATATATATATGCATATATATGTATTCACATGCGAATATTTATTTATGTGTGTTTGTGTATTATTTGAAAACCCAAATTGAAATCATTTGATGCTTGAAAATGAATTTAAACCCTAGGATGTGACCTGTTTTTCTCCCAACCATGATTATATGAGACATAAAATAATAAATCAAAATGATACTACATAAGGATAAAATTACTAGAGACATGTATAATAGATAAACATTAAAGGACGAATTTGATTCTCCCACATAAATATTTTAAAATTAATTCCTAAGAAATACTCCAAATAAATCATGAAAATGCTATTCAAATTAAAAAAACCTATGTTAAATTATATATCCCCTATGAAATCACATTTTTCAATTCAATCAATTATATAGAAAATATAAATTATATAGAATAGAATTTTGGAAACCCTAGCATAACATGTCTTGTTAGGAAAATTAAAATATCAAGGAAACCCCTATCTAGAATATGAACAAATGATTTGAAACCTTCATAAATATTTATTGGAAGGTCAATAAAAGAACCCACATGTACTTGGATTAAAATACTTATGAAATTATAACCATATCTTCCTAAGGTTTCAGTCAACATCAACCACCACTCAAATATGAAGAAGAAAAGAATGTGAAATAGAACAGAGAATAGAAGAGATAACAAAAACCTTAAGAATCATTTCAAAAATTTATTGAGAATTCTAATAATGTAATTTAGGTGAAGTATTAGGCCTCCTCTATGTTCCTTGAAAGATATAGGTGGTAAGGAGAAGAGGGAAGGTCTTATGGAATAAAAATTCGAAGGTTTATTTGAGGAAAATCAAAAAATATAAAAACATGGTAAGTCACACAATTGGGCTACACCATTTACCAAGTTTTGTTCCAATTATTCATCTCTAACTAAACCTACCTAGAGACTACATATGTTTTGGACACATAGCTGAGAAAACTATTCACTAAACATCAAAAAAGAATTTCTAAAACTTAAAATTCACTGACATGTTTGTTTCAACTTTTCTATTAATCGTGTAAATGTTCTGCACTAGTATCCCAACACAAAAAAAGTTTCAAAATATTTATAATATATTTTTGATGTTTTTTCGGAATAATTTTCACTAATATCATAGGAAAACTAAACACAAACAAAATTAAAAGGAAATACACATATGTAAGTATAACCGCGTAGTAATCCCTAATTTGTTCACACTCACTATGTGGTCAAAGGAAAATATTTCTAGAATATGAAATCTGAATGAAAACGACACAAATTTCAAAAGAAATAGTAAAATATAATTAATTAATAAAAGGATAAATAAAATACATGTTAGAGTGTCACATTGAAGTTAGAGATCAATGTTCTAATATCTTTATGGTGTTTTTACGGATACATTTAGAGGATTTATCATTTCTAACCTCTAATAATGTTAATGATAATTAATTTTTTTGATCAATTCATGTCATCGACATCAAGAAAAATGTATATTATTTTATTTAATCATGTAAGGTTCCATTTTATTTATATTTTTTCTGATTAAATTAGTTACACATAATCCATGGGACGACCCGTGAATTATTTAATTAGGACATCAATTTATTATTAGATTTAGTTAATATGTTGGAAAATGTATTCAATGGACTTGAATCAGAACCACTAAGAGACTTGTGTCTAAAGGAATGATTATCCAACATTATTTTGGATTAATGTTCCAATTATAGAATGAGGAAATAAACACATGTTAGAATATTTAATTCATATAGGAATATAGACATATTAAAATCTATTCACTTAAAAAAAATACCATTCATTATGGTTTCATGGAATGGTCATCAATATTTTATAATATTTATAGAAAAAATAATCAAGATATGGATATCATTATCTTATTCATTTAAAATCACAATTATAAAATTTTTTAAATAATATTATACCTGAAATTGAAAATCAGCTAATGAAAATAATTTGAAACTTTATATTTTGATAATTTAAGTGAGTAATGTGGAATACATGATGTTTCATGTTAATAATGTCAATGAAAATCTGTAAAATTCCAAGAGGAATGTTGTATCATCCCATAGTAAATCATTCAGGGTCTCTATCCAAGAATGATGTTGATAAAGGGTGAAATAAAATTATTAAAGATATGGGATAAATTATAATTCATTGTTCTACATTATATGAATCACTATGAGGATAGCCTTTAAATGCTGTGGTATACATACTGAATAGGTTTCTAACTAACTAAATTACAAATAACCATTATGAGATTTGGATAGTAAATAATCCTTGTTTAAATATCTTTCACATTTTGGAATATCTAAAGGGGAAATAAATTATCGTCTAAATGAAGATAAATTAGTCGCAAGAATCGTCACCTATTACTTTATTGGATACTCTAAGATATAGGATTACAAAAATTTATTATCATGCCACTAGGTTTATTTTTAATATTAGCATTCCTAGTTATCTTAGGATTCTGAGTTTATGAGGGAATAAATGACTAATTATATTATCCTTGGGAAATATTTATTCGATCGATCTTGATAATAATAAAAAATTGAGGTTTTTACATGAGAATATTTATGAATAAATTCCATAATTGAAAAATAGAATTAAACCCTCAATTCAGGAGGTTCCCTCATAATAAACACCACATCTTTATGAACATATGATATTATAGAGATCCACTAGAGAGAAACAAACATAACATTAAATGATTATATTATTGGTATACACGAACATGATGTTGATATTAGAGCGAGGTAAGATTATACAATAAACATCCATCAACCCATTTAAGGAATAAACTCTCAACAGTGGAATAATTCCATGAATAAAGAGAATAACATGGTGAATGAGAATTATGTGGGTGATATTATACCATTTCCTAAAAGTGTTAATCCTTATAGTTAAAAATGGATATTTAAAACCAAGAATAAATTGAATGGTAATGGTGAAAAGTACATCGAAGATATTCTTGTAATATTATTTACATATACAAAATAATTAATTATGTAGAAAATTTCTCCCAAGATTCCTCTAAATATCTTTTAGAATAACAAATAAACCATTTGTGATTTTTTCATTGTTTATATAAAAATGATGTTAAGACAATGTTTCTAAAAGGACATAATGAAGGAATTATTTAAATAGATAAACTAAAAAAATATCTTGATACTCAATACATAGGGTTATAAAAGTGGTTTAATCCATCAATAGTCTCATGAAATTATCCTTACAAGGGTTTCATAAGTTCCACCAAGTTATTATCTCATTTGGTTTTGATATTAATATAGTGTATGGAATGGTATACTAAAATTTCACTGGGAGTAGGTTTATGTTTACATCATTTTATTTTTAAAGTATATTCCTTACCACTAATTATATTTTATGTTATGTGAATCTTAGGTATTTCCATACACGAAATTTTAAATGATAAAAATTATAAAGTACCTGATATCATCCCCATGTAACTTTAAGGTCACCATCCAATATACAAATTAACCCTTTTCATGAGAAACCAAGAACTATTCCTATACATTAAAAATAATCCTAGTCTTACCAAATCCTATTTTCAAAAGTATAGTGTGATTATAACAACCGAATTAGTAACCAATAGTGATTCCTCACTTTTCATTTTTCAAAATATTCCAGAAACACTATTTTTGAATAAATTATTTCAAATTAGGATTTTTTAAATATTAGAAATAAGGATCATAATTATTATTAAGATCCTCTTTATAACATAAATCAACATGAGTGAAAATCTAAGAAACATTCATTAAATAATTCATTTAGAACATACCTTGGAAATTTCATGTTTAAAGTCTATCCCTTAAAAACGATGAAGAATAATCCTTAATAATAATTAGATAATCCTTCAACTTAATAACTAAACCCAAAAACAAATCAAAAAACTTGTCCAACATAAGATTATAAACAAAATAATATTATGTTACAATAAATATATCAAATAAAGTAGAAATCACTAAATTTTATAGTAAATAAGAAATAAAATATAAATTTATAAAATCATCATAATCTCCTAAAAATCTAGTGAGAATATCTTGGATGGGCTTTAATGGAATCAATTATTTTTCTTTTAAACCATTCCAAATATATAACAAACTAGATCATATCACTTGACTCACTATTAGAACTCACCCTTGGTATAATCCCATACATAATGGTATATGTGTCGTCTAGTTGAAACTAGATAAAATATGAATTAATATAAAAGAGTGGGTAAAATGTCCCCAAATATTAAGAATCTATATGAAAATTAAATATTAATCCTAAAAATCAAAAGGGAGATGAAGTAGGAGGAATCTCATATATACCCTAAATGGGTAATATGATAGGGAGAACATTTAAGGGACTGATAATTAAAAATTTATAGGTAATTTAGGTAATTCAAAAAAATTAAAAACTGTATAAGTTATAGAGTTTGGATGTGAAATTAACCAATTTGTCTTTCAACCATGCATCAATCTATTAAACCTCCCGAAAAATACATATGTTTCCATATAATGGTTGGTAAATCCATTAAAACCCAAGAAAGATGGGTATGATAATAATTACAATTCACAAAAATGCTTTAAACATGTTTTCTCTGAACCATGAAAAATTCATGAACCAGTATACCTACACATAGAACGATTCAAAACTATTCCTATTATATTTTTTTGGTTCTGTTTTAACTATGTATAAATCTTATAAATAGTCTATGTGTGAAACAAATGAACATTAAATACACCTATTAAAATATCATTAAAAATATTACCCTAAATTTCATGCACTAACAATGTAGTGGAAACAAAAACTTTAAAAACATAAAACATGAACACGAAACACCTCAAGAAAAATAATAGAGTAAAAATTATTTAAGAAGTAAAATACTAAGGAAAATATTTTTTGGATTGTGACCTGGTAATTAGTGATCAACATTCCAATACCTTCATGGTTTATATGTGGATACGATTAGAGGAGTTCTCATTTGGACTCTCTAATTATGACACTGATACTGAAGGGTTAAGATAAAATCATTACACATATATTGATAAAAATATGTACTGATTTATTTAATTAAAAAAATATATATATTGATTCTATTTTCTTTTATTAAATTAATTACACATCATCCATGGGAATATATTATCCATGTTCCATTATTTCTTCTCACTTCTTGATAGATTATATGATTTCTCTAAAATCTATGATTCGACCATATATCAGAACCATTAAGAGACTTGTGTCCAAAAGAATTCTAAAAGGTCTTGATTTTTTATATTTTATCATATGTTGACAATTTTATCAAAGGTAAACAATTTAATTGTATAATATATGAGGAAAATATGAAATTATATATCATAACACTCATTTAAATAATTATTTGAGGATCATTATTTATGGTTTTAGTGAATAATAAAAAATATTTCATAATATTTACTCAATATATGAAAATATTTATCTTATTAAAGTAAAATAACAATTTTTAAATTTATTAAATATTTTTAAATATGAATCTAAAAATATATTAATAAAAATAATGAAAACCATTAGATTTGTCAATGGTTGTGAGTAATGTGGAATATATGATAGTACATGTGAATAATATATAAGACTATTTGTGAATTCTCCAGAGGAATGTGCTATCACCCCATAGTACACAAGCACAGGGTCTCCAACCATGAATTTTATTTCTAAAGGATTAAATAAAATGACTATGTATAGGGTATAAAGTATCATTAGTTATTCCACAAAATATAATTCATTATCTAGGGGAAATTTAATGATTCTAGAGTACATACTCAATAGATTTTTAACTAAGGAAACTTCAAAAACCACTTGTGAGATATGGATTGGAAGGAATCATAGTTTAATGTACTTTCACATTTTGGGATATCCATATTAGGTTATTTCTTATAGGCCAAATGATAAAAAATCTGACTCTCAAATCATCAGTTATTATTTTATTTTATACATTTAATGATCTATGGGCTACAGGTTTTGTGATCACAATACTATATTTATTTTTAATATGGATAATTTATAGTTCTTTTTAGAAATTTAGTTTCTAAGGGGATATAAGACTATGAATTTTTATTGGATATAAATTTATCTTATAGATCTTTATAATGATAATAATTAGGAGTTTATATATGAAACTAATTAAAAATACTTTCCAAATTAATGAAATATCATTGAACCCAGTATTCATGTAATATCCACATGAAAAAACTAAAACAACCTTATCAAATAGTGTTATTTATGAGATCCAATAGATAGAAAAGAAACGTAATTTTATATTATTATATTACGTATATACAATATCAATACTTTTACATTGTAGTGATGTTGTATTATTTAATCAACATTCATCAATCCATTAAAATAATTAACTCTTAATATTGGATTGATTACATAAATTAATAGATAATGTAAATCAAGGATAATGATGTGGGAAAAATTAACCCATTTCCTAAAAGTTCAAATACTATTGGTTGAAATGGGTATCTAAAACCAATAATTAATTAAATGGTAATGAGGAAATGAATAATGAAAATCAAGTTCAAAAATGAATTACACTAATAAACATCAATTTTATAGTGTTATTCTATTTAGTTTCCTCAAAAGGATACTTAATAATAATAATATAACTAGTGGCACATTTTTATCTTTTATTTTATTATTTGGATATTATGAAAAAATTTCTCAATGGATACAATTATGAAATTATAATCATAGAACAACCAAAAAATTTTGATTTTTAATATTCAAATAATAAGGATTTCAAATAAAAAAAATACATGAATGACATAAATAAATAAACCTTCAAATGGTTTTATAAGTTACACTAGGTATTTATCTCACTTGGTTTCTGGATGAATGTAGTGGATGGGTATGTATACCAAAATTTTGTGGGAGGATGTAAAATTTTCTATCCCTTTATGATTATAATTTTTTACTTGCCACCTATTATTTGGTATGTTTCATGGAACTAAGGGTATTCTATATAAGATCCTTGTGATGAATGATCTTGGGGATCATTATTTTATAATAGGGGTCCAAGTACCTTGAGATCACTATAGATGATTTTTTAGATAGTCAAAAAAGAGCTATATTAAGAATATTCATGAAAGATTTGACCTTGAAGACTATAATCCTCGAGACACCCTTATATCCAGGGAAATAAATTCACTTTTATCCAATAATATAATAATTTCCTTTATAATTTGAAAATATAGAATATTTTAGAAACTTCTCCTATATGGAATCTGATGTATTCTGAGGTTTTTTTTTGCTTTTAGATATTTTTTACATTATTTGGATGCTATTTATGTAATTATTTAACCCAAGACTAGATCACTGGATAAAGGTAAGAGATAATTTCAAGACATCTAGTTAACTAATGGATACATGCATACATATGGAAAATTAAATAAGTTGGAGATCATATTATATTCAGAGTATAATTTTTTGTGAATGAAAAATAATAGGAGTACCACATAAAAATTTTCACACCCCCTCCCACTAGTACAATATAAACCAAAATAAAATTCCTTTATTTTATATACATTACATGATTTAAGGAATTATATTCCAAATATAATAATATCCCAAGGATCGACGGCTTTAGTGTCTTTGGAAACTAGCTATATACTAAAATCGTTTTATATAACTCACAATCATTTATCAATAAATTCTCCGTACTAGAACATCTTCTAGACATCTCATCAGTAAGAATTATCCTCTTAACCGAGGTAATGAAAACAACTAAAAGTGGTACGCTCAAACTCTCAGTAATGGGTGATCAATCATTTCATAAAAGGTGAATTCATAAGAATAAATACATACATGATTATAAAAAAAGTATCGTAACACCTATAGTGATAACCATAAAACATAAGTGATCCTCAAATTACATCGAAAATGAACTTAAATCCACAAAATATCATTATAGAAACATTATAGATATAACAGGTTTTATAGGATTTAAATGTAAACTATGAATCATGATATAAAATTATCATAATGAAAAAGCATGATTTAACTTTCACAGAAAAATTAACAAAGGAAAACGTTCCCTTAATGTGAGATATCATTAGGGAATAAGATAATAATGAAAAGCATATTTTGAATCCAGAACAAAATTTTTTACATGGATTGTTACATTTCATGAGACACACCATCAATGCCCATAGTTTTCAAAAACTAAAATGTAATCATGAATACCTTCTTATAAGATATAAAATTTTAGCCAATTAATTACAGAGAGATATAAGACCCCACCAATTATAATTTATACTCATGATTTCTACATTAAATTAATTCACTTATAAAATCATAAATAACCCAAGGAAACAACATATTTTAATAAAACATCTAAATAGAAATCATATAGTTCCTATAACAAACCCATGGAGTATAAAATTGTTTCTTAAACCATCCAAATGGTAAAAAAACATATTATTTGATATTGAAAATGTGATCACCCAAAATAGTCAAATTGTAAATTGATAATTTATGAGGAAAAATGAAACATAAATTCATTCACGATATTTCATTTTAAGGTAATAAAAACAATATTATAAGTATAAATTTATTGAAAACATTTGGTATTCATCAATTTAAAATTTATAATCATAAGCCTCCTTTTAGAAAGAATCCCTTTTTAAAAAATAAATGAAAAATAAATCATGTATATATAATTAGTTAAAAACATGTTTTCAATAAAAATAATATATTGAACCATTCAAAATTAAATTTCATTGAAAAATAATTCCAATTATAAATTGAATAACTCAATTATTTAAGTTTGAGTTACCAAGTCTATAACGACCCATACTTTACATATATTGTTATTAATTCAGAATTGAAGCACACTTATTACAACATATAACAAAACCAGGAAAGGACCGTATAGGTATAGTGTCTTTAGAATCTGGGAAACAAAAACAACTGGTTCATAAAGCATCTACTTTGCCTCCCATTTATTTCATCATATCTAGATTCCCATTTTGGTATATCCTACTTAATAACCTTCTTCCTGACCTGGGGAAATAAAACATACAAAAGGGTAAGCTCAAATGCTTAGTAATGGTAAACAAAATAAATATCAATCACATCATATACATAAGAACATAACTTTTGGAAATCTTAACCTGCAAAAGAAATCATAATTTCATAACATGGGATAAATCATAGTTGTGAAGTGTAATCCCAATAATCATAACTTAAAACATGAAACTTTGTGGAATACACACAAAATCATTGAGAATCATTTCTTGTTAGTCAAGACTCGTTGCCAAGATGATCTTAGTGGACAAAGTCCATTTCTGAACCGAGTTCACTCCTCGTTTCAGTCCTGTTTCACTGAACTGGTTTAACCTACCATTCCAGCCATGTTTATCTCATGAGATATAAAATATTTACCCAATTAATCAGAGGGAGATACAGGTCCCACCCCTCTCATAATGATACCATTCTTATGTGTGCCACAAAATCAGAAAACCATACATCACAACATAACCCATGTAATAAAAATGGGAATCTTAAACATCGTGACATCATAAAACAATTCATATAAGATAAAAGAATTCATAAAAATATAATTCGATCACAACATAATCAAATCAATGTAATAATAGGGATAAAAACAGAAACCTTTATTATCTTAGATGGAAAATAATTTTGATAAAACACTTGAACTCCATTCTTGAGGAAAATATCCTTTCTGCTTCAAAAACACTTTTCATTTCTTAACATGTCGTACAATTATAAACTAAAAGAAGTTGAATAAAAATAAACTTGAAAACTTTTAAAGGATGCTTCTTAGAAAATAATGTTTTAAAAATCCATTCATGTCGTATAAGTTAAAAAACATTCTTCGTACTTTTGTCGGAAAAGTCAAAAAGTACCTCGTACGAAAAACGACAAAAGATTCCTTTCATATCCTTTACTAAAACCTCACCGTCGGGTAAAATTGGATTTAAAAAATTTTAGGTGGATGGAAATAATCTTACATATTGAGGAAACATGGATGTGGATGATAAAATACACCCCTGTAAATTCCAAAGTATAAACAATGTCGGATAAAAATGAGATTGTGATATTTCCCTTACCTTTGGTCCGATTTTCCTCATAAGTGTCTGAAACTCCTGTATAATGATTTAAATAATGTTGTTGAATTATTCCAGAAACATTATTATTGTTATGATATAATATATGGTCATATTCTTAGCTTCTTATTAGTAATATTTCATTACAACTTGTTATTTGGGTGTTTATTACTTTTTGTTCTTATGCGTGTTTTGTTGAATAAATTCTTATTATTCTCTTTAGGTAATAGATACCTCATTTCTAAAATGTTATTAGTGTAATATATATCATATTAATTCATTCAATTAATTTATATAATCATTATTCAATGAAGATCATGTAGAACGAGTCGCATCACATCGTGGAGATGGTATTCCGTACGTACACACGAGAGATGATATCATTCCCATGATTATGGAATTGTATTGGAGTGTATGTATACAATTTCAGAATCAATATCACTTTACAATAATCATATATAGTCATTATTTACACCATTATACCCATCCAAGTAAGGTGGTGGTGGAATGTAGATTACACCACTGCGTGGAGACGATATTTCGTACGTACGCACGCGCGGTGATTTAATTTTCCGTAGGATGGATAGATGGTGAAATAGGGTTGTTTCATACTTATAATAACATATCGGTATATGAGTGATACTGATTTTATTACTTCATAATGAAACAACTAAAGAATAATAAGTGGAAGAAGAAATAAAGATGAAAGAATCGGTAACGGACATTACCTCTTCTTTGAAGTGCTTCTTTGAGACCTCTTTTTAGGGCACTAAAATTGGTCTTTGAAGAAGACCAGTTCCTCTAGGATGACTCTAGGGATGTGTAGAGGAGAAATTATCAGGGGTTGGCCGAGCTTGAAGGCTCAATGTGGTGCGAGGAAGAGAGGAGGCTCAATGTGGTGCGAGGAAGAGAGGGAGGAGGTGCCCTTTTATAAGGGAGGAGAGGGGCACCTTTGGAATTACTAAAAATATTATTTTATTATAAAGAGAAATTCGGTTTTAGATAGCTCCAAATTGATTTATTTCGAATCTAAGGTGGGGATGGGTCTAAACCCTCTCATCCAATACAATTTAGGCAATTTTAGGTTCCTATTTTGACCTTATCATTTAGATTTAACATTAAGTTAAATAATTTTACTTTTACCGTGTCTTCTTGTGTTCTTACACTATAAGGTTAATAAACTTACTATAACAATCCAAACGAACCGCAAGTTTTTTATTATTAACATATATATCCTTATCTAAGTCATTTGGCCGAACCTTAGATTTTTAGGAATAAAATAACAATGAATAATATAATATTTGTTTTAAAAACTATTTTATGTCAATTTTGACACTATTTAGTAATTGATTTTTGTGAAAATCATAACAGAATTATTTGTTCGCAAAAAGTTATATAAATCAATAATAACATGTCATAGTAACCTATAAAATTAGTTTAATTCATAAAAAGTCTCAAATTACATTTATTTGGGTATTTATAACATCAATTATGTCAATATTTCCTTAATAAGATAATTATTGCATCATCTTTGTGTCATAAATAAATTAAATTATATAATGTCTAAAAATTACAAATAAAATACCATTATGTAGGAAATCTTTTTATCTTTCTAATGAATATTTATAGTTGAATTTATCTTATATATATCCTTATATTAAAAATTAGTTACTGATTAAACTTTGATTTTAACTATTTTAACCCTTCTTTAAATAAATTAATAATAAATGTCCTAATCTAATCCAAGTGGGCCTAAATGGTCATATTTTATTCCTAAGTTTGTTTTTGGTCGAATTACACTTATCCAATAGAATTAATACATGTGTTAGGGTAATAATAATATCATTGTTACCCTTAATTACCCTATTTACGTTTAACCGTGGTAATAAAAGTAAAAAGTTACTATTCACCAAAAATTATTTTCATCTCATTGAACCACATTTTACTTACTGACATCAACCGTGTCTCTCGGATTTTTGAAATTTCATTCACAGAAGTGGTAAAATTATGTTTTATGAAAAATTCAGTTTTTTAACTACCACTTAGTGGTTTCACTATTCATCAAAAATTGAAAGTTTTCAGAAAAATCCCAAAATTTCTCTCTAAGATAATTTCGATATTCCGAATCCAAAAATGAAGTCCATTTTGAAAAATAAAATTTATAAAATTTCACAAAGTTGTTATTACTATTCATAAAGGATAGTTTTAATAATATTTTAATAGCATATCATTGTTTAGTGAAACTCGGTATTGCGTACGACGCAAGCTATCGGGGAAGGTCGCGATTGCGTGTAAAGAAAGTCAAGCTAGTGTTGTGTGTAGGGAAAGATTACTTTTAAGATTTATAAAAACAAAAATATTTCTCATAAAAGTCTCAGGTGTTACATTCTACCCCCCTTAAAATGAATTTTGCCCTCGAAATTCATCACTTTGTAACAAACAGATGAGGATACCTCTCCCTCATCATATTATCAAGCTCCCATGTAGCTTCTTCTAAGTGGTGGTTCTTCCATAAAACATTCACCAATCGAGTGGTCTTGTTTCGTAGGACTTTTTCGCTACGATCCAAAATCTCTATCGGCTGTTCTTCATAAGAAAGATCTTACTCCAGCGGTACAACTTCTGAGCTGAGTACATGTGAAGGATCAGGTATGTACTTTCTTAGGAGAGATACATGGAACACATCGTGAACTTGAGAGAGATTCGGTGGAAGCGCCTATCAGTAAGCTACCTTCCCAACACGATCCAGTATTTCGAAAGGACCGATATATCTAGAGCTCAACTTCCCCTTCTTTCCAAATCTCATGACCCTCTGCCAGGGAGATATTCCTAAGAACACTTTATCACCCACTTCAAACTCTAGGTATTTTCATCGGTTGTCGGCATAAATTTTCTATCGACTCTGAGCTGTTCTTATGTGTTGTTGAATAGATCTGACCTTTTCTGCCATTTCATCAACGAGATTGGGTCCTAATAGCTTTCTTTCCCCGACTTCATCCCAGCAAGTTGGAGTCCTACATTTCTTTCCATATAGAGCTTCATAAGGAGCCATCTGAATACTGGAGTGAAAGATATTATTATAAGAAAATTCCACCAAAGGTAGGTGTTGATCACAACCACCTTCGAAATCCATAGAGGAAGCTCTCAATATATCTTCTTGAGTTTGAATTGTTCTCTTAGACTGACTTTCTGTTTGAGGATGATAAGCAGTGTTGAAACTCAAATCTGTATCCAGAGTATGCTGAAGACTTCGCCAAAACTTCGAGGTAAATCTTGGATCCCAATCAGATATAATAGAAAGTGGTACTCCATGAAATCTTACCACTTCCTTTACATATATCCTGGCAAGCTGATCCAGAGAGAAATCCTCTCTAATAGCAATGAAGTGTGCAGTCTTTGTAAGACGATCCACTATGACCCAGATAGCATTATTGCCTTTGGATGTTTTAGGAAGTCCTGTGACAAAGTCCATAGTGATGTTTTCCAATTTCCATTCGGGTATGGGTAATGGTTGTAATATCCCCTTAGACTTCTGTCTCTCAACTTTAACTTGTTGACAAACCAAGCTTCGAGAGACATATTCAGCAACATCTCTTTTCATGCCATCCCACCAGAAGTACTCTTTCAGGTCCCTATACATCTTTGTGCTTCCAGGATGAATAGATAATGAAGAACTAGGAGCCCCATCCAGCAGCTCCTTCTTTAATTCGGGGATGGGAGGAACACAAACCCGATTCCTGAACGTTATTATCCCATCACAATCAAGGTTGAATTCAGGAACATTTCTCACCTTCTTTTGTAACTCGACATCTTCTTTCTGTGCCTCCTTAATATTCACATGTATAGGTGGTTGAACATTCATTTGAGAAAGATATGATTTTTCCCCTTTCATTATAATTCCAAGATCCATCCTTTGTAAATCCATAAATATTGGATCTTTTTTAATCCTCATCATGGATAAACTAGCATGGTCTTGTCGAATTAATGCATCTGCCACCTTGTTCGCTTTCCCAGGGTGGTAATGGATTGAGCAGTCATAATCCTTAATCAGCTCCAACCATCTTCTTTGACGCATATTCAACTCCTTTTGTGTGAAAATATAGTTTAAACTTTTATGATCAGTATAAATGTCACACCTTTCTCCATAAAGATAATGCCTCCAAATCTTTAATGCAATGATTACCGCAGCTAACTCCAAATCATGAGTTGGGTAATTTTGCTCATGTATTTTCAATTGTCCTGAGGTATAAGCTATCACCATATCATTTTTCATAAGAACACACCACAATCCCTTCTTGGATGCATCACTGTAGATCACAAACCTTTCTCCACTACAAGGCAATGTGAGCACAGGTGCACTGGATAACCTTCTTTTCAACTCCTTGAAATTCTCTTCACATTCCTCCATCCAAACAAACTAAACTCTTTTCCAAGTCAACTTGGTGAGTGGATTAGATAATCTTGAAAAATATTTCACAAAAATTCGATAATATCCAGCCAAACCAAGAAAAATTCGGATCTCAGTTACTGTTGTTGGTCTCGACCATCTTTTGATAACCTCTATTTTTGCTGGATCCACAGATATCCCCTCTTTTGAGATTATGTGACCCAAAAATGAAACTTTTTGAAGCCAAAATTCACAATTGGTAAATTTGGCATAAAGATTCTCCTTTCTCAGGGTCATCAATATAATTCTCAAGTGATCTTCATGTTCTTCCTTGCACTTTGAATAGACAAGAATATCATCTATAAAGACTACCAAAAACTGATCAATAAAGTCTCTAAAGACTCTATTCATCAGATCCATGAAGATAGCAGGGGCATTAGTAAGACTAAATGGCATCACTATAAATTCATAGTGTTCATACCATGTACGGAAAGAGGTCTTTGGTATGTCCTCCCTTTTGACCCTTAATTGATGATACCCTGAACGAAGATCAATCTTGTAAATGTATTGAGCTCCACGTAGTTGGTCAAATAGTTCTTCAATGTGTGGGAGAGGATATTTGTTCTTGATAGTGATCTTGTTAAGTTCTCGATAATCAATGCAGAGTCTCATTGATCCATCTTTCTTTTTAACAAACAGAACAGGTGCTCCCAAAGGTGACGCACTAGGGCGTACGAAACCCTTATCATGATTCGCTTGGAGTTGCTTCTTCAATTCTGGCAACTCAATTGGGGCCATTCTATAAGGTGTATTTGAAATAGGAAAAGCACCCGGTACGAGTTCTATTGAAAACTCAACTTCACGATTTGGTGGAAGACCCCGTAATTCCTCCAGAAAGACATCATCAAACTCCCGTACAATGAGCATATTCTTAATTGTGAGTTTCTCACCAACCATTTGAGATAAATAATCTTCATTTAGTGGAATCAAGACCCATAAGATAGAAGAAATTTCCACTGGAAGGTTATGTTCATCCTTGCATTGATAGACGATCATAGATTGATCTGGAATATGAAATTTGACTTCCCTTCTTTGGCAATTGATATGAGCTCCATATAAAAAAAGCCAATCAATTCCAAGAATCACATAAAATTCCACTATAGGAAGGATCACACGATTTTCAGGAAGCAATTTCCCATAAACTTCGATCGGAGAAGAATTATAAACTTTTGATGCGACTGTTGTTCCATTAGGGGTTTTCACAGCTAACTCAACATCTAATTCTTGAGGTAATACGGTGATATCCTTAGAATATTCTTCAGAAATAAAAGAGTGGGTGGATCCACAATCAAATAAAACATTTTCTACTTTATAGTGAATGGTAAGTGTACCTTTCACCACATCGTTATCCTACTCCACATCGCTGATAGAAATTGCATGTGACTTTCCTTTGTCTTTAGCCTTAAGAGTTTGTTGACGTCGACCATCATCATCAACCCTTGGATTTGGGCATTGATTGTCATAATTCCCCATTTCCTTGCACATGAAACATTGAAGTGTAGTAGGGTCATTCTGTGTATCCCTTCCTTTGTTTTCATCATTAGACATCTTCTTCCCATCATTGCGGCATTCAAATGCCTGGTGACCTTCCTTTCGACATTTGAAACATTTACTTGTCCCTTTAAGACAACTCCCTCTATGTTTCTTTCCACACTTTAAGCATAAATTAAAGCTCATATTCTTTTCAGTGTGCTCTTTAGATTTTCCTTTGAATTCCATTTTCCTCTTCTTATCAAACCCATATGACTGATGGGTTACTCCAATCTCCATCACGACTTTGAGAGCACATCGAACGATTTCCTCGTAGCTATTGAAGTCCCATATGGATAATGCCCTTAGAAGAATTGGTTTTAATCTACTAAACAATCGATCGATCTTACTCTCAGGTTGGATAATAATACCAAAAGCATACCTTGCAAGTCTTGTAAAATTTTCTTTATATGTACCAATAGATTCATCATCATTTTGCTTTAGTTCAAGAAACTCCTTCTCCATCTTTTTTTGGACAATACGAGGGAAGTAATTATTGAAAAATAAGTTCTTGAACTCATCCCATTCCATAGACTCAATTTCATCCCTTTTCCTCGTATTCTTAATAAGATTCCACCATTGATCAGCATCACCTTCCAAACGATACACTGCTAAGATGACTTTATCATGTTCAGAACATTGATGAACTGAAGATATCTTTTCAGAAGTACTAATCCATTGTTCAGCAACTAATGGATTAGTAGACCCGCTGAATGAAGGTGGACGTTGTCTCATGAAGGATTCAACAGAATTTTTCTCCTTCCTTTGCTCGTTTGGAAGTCCTGCATGATTCATAGCTTGAGAAAGTTGTGTGAGCATGGGTACAATATTTTTCATTCTATCTCCCATAACGTTTGGTTGCTCAGGTGGGACAATCATTGCATTTCCCATCGCATTCCGCATTAACATGGTTCCTTCGGGTTCCAGCCATTGACTAAAACCAAGAAGAATAGTGTGAGCAACACTAATTATAATAGGAAAACCACATAATCAAGAATAAAATTTCACACTTAAGGTCTTATCCAAGGTTATTCATGTCCATTTCTAAAACACTAAGATTGTGTTCTATGCTTAGACTTATCCTTAGGGTTCTTACTAAGGCTTTCACATCCTAGTTTCCAAAGGTTGACTATACCTTTCCTCTGATACCAACTATAACGACCCATAATTTACATACATTTTTATTACTTCAGAATTGAAGCACACTTATTACAACATATAACAAAACAAGGAATGGACCGTATAGGTATAGTGTCTTTAGAAACTGGGAAACATAAACAACTGGTTCATAAAGCATCTACTTTGCCTCCCATTTATTTCATCATATCTAGAGTCCCTTTTTGGTATATCCTACTTAATAACCTTCTTCCTAACCTGGGGAAATAAAACATACAAAAGGGTGAGCTCAAATGCTCAGTAAGGGTAAACAAAAAAAATATCAATCACATCAAATACATAAGAACATAACTTTTGAAAATCTTAACCTGCAAAAGAAATCATAATTTTATAACATGGGATAAATCATAGTAGTGAAATGTAATCCCAATAATCATAACATAAAATATGAAACTTTGTGGCATATATACCTAATCATAGAGAATCATTTCTTGTTAGTCAAGACTCATTGGCAAGACTATCTTAGTGGACAAAGTCCATTTCAGAACCGAGTTCACTCCTTGTTTTAGTCCTGTTTCATTGAACAAGTTTAACCTGTCGTTCCAGCCATATCTATCTCATGAGATATATAATCTTTACCCAATGCATTGGAGGGAGATATAGGTCCCACCCATCTCATAATGATACCATTCTTATGTGTGCCACAAAATCAGAAAACCATACATCATAGCATAACCCATGTAATAAAAATGGGAATCTTAAACATCGTGACATCATAAAACAATTCATATAAGATAAAGGAATTCATAAAAATATAATTCCATCACAACATAATCAAATCAATGTAATAATAGGGATAAAAACAGAACCCTTAATTATCTTAGATGGAAGATAATTTTGATAAAACACTTGAACTCCTTTCTTGAGGAAAATATCCTCTCTGCTTCAAAAACACTTTTCCTTTCTTAACATGTCGTACAATTATAAACTAAAAGAAGTTGATTAAAAATAAACTTGAAATCTTGTAAAGGAATCTTCTTGGAAATAAAGTTTTAATAATCCATTCATGCCGTATAAGTTAAAAAACATTCTTCGAACTTTTGTCGGAAAAGTCAAAAAGTACCTCGTATGAAAAACGACAAAAGATTCCTTTCATGTCCATTACTAAAAACTCACCAAAGGGTAAAATTTTATTTAAACAATTGTATGTGGATGGAAATAATATTACATATTGAGGAAACATGGATGTGGATGATAAAATACACCCCAGTAAATGCCAAAGTATAAACAATCTCAGATAAAAATGAGATTGTGATATTTCCCATACCTTAGGTCTGATTCGCCTTGTAAGTGTCCGAACCTACTGTATAATGATTTAAATAATGTTATTGACTTATTCCAGAATCATAATTATTGTTATGATTTCATATATGGTCATATTCTTAGCTTTTTATTAGTAATATTTCATTACAACTTGTTATTCGGGTGTTTATTACTTTTTTTTCTTATGCGTGTTTTGTCCAATAAATTCTTATTCTTCTCTTTAGGTTATAGATACCTCATTTCCAGAATGTTATTAGTGTAATGTATATCATATTCATTCATTCAATTCATTTATATAATCATTATGAAATGTAGATCATGTAGAACGAGTCGCATCACGTCGTGGAGACGGTATTCCGTACGTACGCACGAGCGATGATATCGTTCCCATGATCATGGAATTGTATTGGAGTGTATGTATACTATTTCAGAATTAATATAACTTTAAATAATCATATATAGTCATTATTTACACCATTATACCCATCCAAGAAAGGTGGTGGTGGAAAGTAGATTACACCACGGCGTGGAGACGGTATTCCGTACGTACGCACGCGTGGTGATTTCATTTTCCGTAGGATGGATAGATGGTGAAATAGGGTTTTTCATACTTATAATAAAAAATCAGTATATGAGTTATACTGATGTTATTACTTCATAATGAAAAAATAAAGAAGAATAAGTGGAAGAATAAATAATGATGAAAGAATCGGTAACGGACATTACCTCTTCTTTGAAGTGCTTCTTTGAGACCTCCTTTTAGGGCACTAAATTTGGTCTTTGAAAAGGACCAGTACCTCTACGATGTCTCTAGGGAAGTGTAGAGGAGAAAGTGGAAGGGTTTGGCCGAGCTAGAAGGCTCAAAGTGGTGTGAGGAAGAGAGGGAGGAGGTGCCCATTTATAAGGGATGAGAGGGGCACCTTTGTAATAATTAATATATATTATATTATTATAAAGACAAATTCGGTTTTAAATAGCTCCAAATTGATTTATTTCGAATATAAGGTGGGTATGGGTCGAAATCCTCTCATCCAATAGAATTTATACAAGTTTAGGTTCCTATTTTGACCTTATCATTTATATTTAACATTAAGTTAAATAATTTTACTTTTACCGTGTCTTCTTGTGTTCTTAAACTATAAGGTTAATAAACTTTCTATAACAATCCAAACGAACCCCAAGTTGTTTATTATTAATATATATATTTTTATCTAAGTCATTTGGCTGAACCTTAGATTTTCAGGAATAAAATAACAATTAATAATGTAATATTTGTTTTAAAAACTATTTTATGTCAATTTTGACACTATTTAGTAATTGATTTTTTTCAAAATCATAACAGAATAATTAGTTCGAAAAAAGTTAATTAAATCAATAATAACATGTCATGTTAACCTATAAAATTAGTTTAATTCATAAAAAGTCTCATGTTACATTTATTTAGGTATTTATAACATCAATTATGTCAATATTTCATTAATAAGATAATTACTGCATCATCTTTGTGTCATAAATAAATTAAATTATGTAATGTCTAAAAATTAAAAATAAAATACCATTATGTAGGAAATATTTTTATCTTTATAATAAATATTTATAGTCGAATTTATCTTATATATAACCTTATATTAAAAATTATTTACTTATTAAACTTTGATTTTAACTATTTTAACCCTTCTTTAAATAAATTAATAATTAATGTCCTAATCTAATCCAAGTTGGCCTAAATGGTCATATTTTATTCCTAAGTTTTTTTTGGTCTAATTACACTTATTCAATATAATTAGGAAATGTGTTAGGGTAATAATAATATCATTTTTACCCTTAATTACCATATTTACTTTTAACCGTGGTAAATAAAAGTAAAAAGTTACTATTCACCAAAAATTATTTTCATCTTATTGAACCACATTTTACTTACTGACATCAACCGTGTCTCTCGGATTTTTGAAATTCCATTCACAGAAGAGGTAAAATTAAGTTTTATGAAAAATTCAGTTTTTTAACTACCACTTAGTGGTTTCACTATTCATCAAAAATTGAAATTTTTCAGAAAAATACCAAAATTTCACCCTAGGATAATTTCGATATTCCGAATCCAAAAATGAAGTCCATTTTGAAAAATAAAATTTATAAAATTTATAAAATTGGTTATTACTATTCATAACGGCTAGTTTTAATAATATTTTAATAGCATATCATTGTTTAGTGAAACTCGGTATTGCGTACGACGCAAGCTATCGAGAAGGTCACGATTGCGTGTAAAGCAAGACAAGCTAGTGTTCTGTGTAGTGAAAGATTTCTTTTATGATTTATAAAAACTAAAATATTTCTCATAAAAGTCTCGGGTGTTACAAAGTCCCTTTAATTTACCAACTATTTCAGCAGAAGTGATTGAACTTATTGTATAACAAAGATAAAAATATTAATTACTTATTTTAGAACCATATTCATATTCATTTCCATTTATACACTTTATTAATAAAAATTCTTCTTATGCATTATATTGTGGTAATTATTTTCTCAATATAGGGGGTTAATAATATTGAACGTTTTGAAAAAGGTTCATAAAAGCGGATTGATCTCCATTTTTCTCGTAAGTATAATAATTTCAAAACACATAAATGTAATATAATTGATATATCATAAAGACGTATAAATTTTTAATTTTATTACATGCTATTTTTAGTGAAATTTTGTGGTGATGAAAATGGAGATGAACATGTTGTGTATTATTTACCGATACCAATAAATTACCTTACAATAATCATTTTTTTCATATCTAACTAATACTTAAAGATTATATATTACTTATATATATCACATTTACTCATTAAATATGGTTTAAAATCAGTCTGTTATGGAATCTGAGGGAAATGAAACGTGTTTAGTTATGGAGGAGGTAGCTCGCACACATGGACAATTCACATTTTTTTTGTTTTTAATAATGGAAATTGGAATGTTAGTTAATACTTGTAAAAAATGTAATAAAATACTTTTATAACAAGGATATTGACGTTATATTATTTATATTATTAAGTGAGATTTATAAATAAGAAATTAATATAAGGATAAATAAAATATGGATAATTATTTAGAAATATATATTTATGTACTTGGATTATTACCTTTGTAAATAGGGTTATACCATTGAGGGATGGTCTTTTGAGGCGAAAAACCATCTGTAATTATTATATGACTGTAAAAAAAATTTTATGGAGTTTGGATTGAACCTACTGTTATTTGGTGTCAGGAAAATGAGGATAGGAGTTCCAATTTTATAACTAGAAATGAGTTACATTTTTTTAAATACCAAAAACTTTTAAATAATGTAAAGTCATTATGATATAAAAATGGATCAAAAATTGATAAATAATAGAGATAAAAAGATATGAGGTTAATATAATCCTCAAATACTCAATTAATACAATTTTAACATTTTTTTCCTTTACCTCTTACGTTACTCAATTTTATCTTCTTGTTTCTACAGAGGTATCTAGTTTTTTACCTAGGTAATTTATCTGTTACGACCCATAACAAAATGGACATTATTATTTAATTTTTATCTAATGATTTATAATTTGATGTAAATATTTTTATTTACTTTTTAAAATTTATAAAAATTAATTTTAAATTAAAAAATGCATAATATATTTAAAATAGTATATTGATAAATTAATATTAAATTGTAAAATTAAAAATATATTTTTACAAAACTAAAAAAATTAAAATATATAAATTCCCTTATAAAGTAACATTTTGGTTTTACAAAAAGGTTTTCTAAATTTACCATTCATACTCAAATACTAATAATCTCAGAAAATTCATTTTATTTGTAAAAATTAAATTTTAACTATTAACCTAAAAAAATTGTTTTATAAAAAATAATTCATTTTAAGATAGTATTTCCATTATAAATAAAAAAATCAATTTTTTAAATTATTTTCTGAAAATTTATAATCATAATTTCTTAAATTAAAAAAAATTAGTATAACAAAAAAAAATTATAAGAAAATTAATTTTGAAGAATATTATATATTAATCATCACATTTCCTATAAATTGCTAACTAAAGTATATTAATAATTTATTCATATAAATAAAAATCAAAGTTGAAAGCCATTAATTTTTAAAATTTTATTTCATTATTTTCTTAGCAACACCTATCAGGTAAATATTTAGTGAGTAGATTATATATATATTCATAATTCTATTACAACTATTTAAATAGAACAGTTATATGGAAACCTTTTAATGGTTTATATTTTTTGGTTTTGGTGTTACATGTGAAGCAATCTATCAAGAATAGTATTTAATTATTGAGGAAAAAACATGATTCGTTACAGGAAACAATCCTATGTTGATAATGAATTCATATTATGGCCTCTTAATCCCAAATCTAATAGGATATGGGTGAGCGACCAAGGCCAATTGTATAAAATATACAACGACAGTCGTTTCCCTCCAAATTCAAGGATAAAGAGATTTGAAAATATATAAAACCCCAATAAAAACCACATAATATACAATAAACCAAGATTCTGTATCAATATAATCCTAAAACCAATATGAGTCCCACTTGCTATAAAGTAAGGTCCAATAGCCAAAGGTGGGGGTAGATTGTGGGATCTTTTTATAGGAATCACACAAGACATCATGTGAACCATTGAAAGTTGTGGAGTTACTATAATAACTCCAACAACTAACAAGTGTAGTTCACAATATGACTCATATTCATCAAGGTGTCACCACATAGCGAGTGGAGGGAACCGACTATCCAGTACCACCAACGGGGGTATGAATTGGCGAGCTAATATCATATTTTCAATTTTTTTCTAATCTATGTTTTAATAATAAAACACAAACCAAGAATTTATTTTTTTCAAAAACACATGGGAGACTCAGTAGGGGTGTCTTTTCCTATTCCAACCTTACTTCTTTATATATCCATGTTTTGGTTGGGATGTTGGATCTATTTTGGTAAGTGTAATGTATATCTCAACAATGAACTATCTCCATGAAGACCTAAGTATTACTCTATATATAATTATGGTAAGGAAAACCTGTATACTTATAAGGATCTTCCCTAAAATCTCCCATGATAAATCTTAAAGAAGCATAATAAATCCAATTGAGTATATAAATTTAACTAACTTATTTCCTAAATAAGTTCATTATTCTTTTCTACTTTACTTACAATATTTCACTCATCAAATAACAGATAAATCCATAACCACAATATTGAGAACATATATATATATATATGGATACCTTGTAATGACTTCCCCAATGGTTTTCCACTCTTATTCCCCAATGTCTCATGTCCCGAGTAATCAACTCTTCCATAAATAATACTTCTAGAAAGTAGCTGGGAAACCATATTAGGTTGTACAACATGTTCAACATGTCATCATATCCACATCTTCCATATATTATAAAAGTTTATTTTTGTATTTCACCACATCCTATATCTTATATACTATACCTCAATCCATTTTATCTCATATGTGAACAAAGTATAATAATACTTGTCATACAACACCCTGAAAACATGCATGTGTTATAACCTGTAGACATCACATCCTATAAGACATGTGTATTTTAAATCACCATTTTTTATACCTGCATGTAATACTATATTCAAATAGTGACCTATAGAGAGGGGGTAGTCAGTCATCTATATCCTCAGTAACTGGGATGATGGGGAAACCACCCCCCAAAATATTTGGGGGTCGGTTTATTTTATAGCCTCAATGGGGTGTGTATGAAATAATGAAACACACATAGGAGGTATATCTTAAAACCACACTAAGTTAATCAATATATAATTAGAATCATATGTCGATATCATCATACATTACATCTGGCTACCACATATAAGGTCTACATATCAAATAAGAATATAGGAATTAATCTCAATATTAATTAATCAATTATAAATTTGATAATAATATTTAATTTTCTTTTTTATGATTTTTATTTTAATCTTCTAAGACAAGTACTGATGACATTTTTTATTTATTATTCTCTTGTATTCCCAAGTATGTCATCAACATAATTAATATTCAAGAACCAAGCTAATTCTTTTTTTAATTCATTTCCTTTTCATAAAAAAATGGGTACTCTTCGACATGGGTATATATACCACTAAAAATATGCACTCATAGTGAATAACATATTTTTGCATCCTACAATTAGAATATTCTCATATATATATATCCTCTAGTCATTGAAAATAAAGTATGCATCAAGCTAGAAATATTAATTGATGATCAAGTAATATCATGAACTTTTCTTAACCTCCCCCAGTCTCCCACACCATCATTCATAATATAAAATCATTCCTACAATTAGAGATAATGACCATCATGAAAACCATTTACTCCCATCCAATTCCTCATTATAAAACTAACCATCACTATACCTCGAGGCCTCCGTCCGATTTATTATAAAAATTGTCAAACATATCATTTAATCATTCAATAAAAAACTAGTATCTAATTCACTAGACAATTAAAACTTAATAAAAATATCGTTTTTTAAACATATAAAAGCCACTAAGGCTAAACAATTGAGACATTTAAATATCCCAGATTAAGACACAAGATCTTTCATCCCCAAAAATTTTTATTCAGAAAAAACTCATTTTATTTACCATGTGGGATTGACCAATATGTTCGGATTAGGTTTTCCACATAGTAAAATCCTTATAAATAGGTAATAATAACTTCAATAAATATTACATTCTTCCATCATTAAATGTTTATTTAAAAAATTCTGAGAGATTCAATTATTATTCTGGTCACACTTCCTTCATTTAAAAAAATTTGTGTCACCTAATATTATTTATCAAATTCCCTATGAAACCCAAAAACAATAAAGAATACCACTAAGTAAATATCACACTATAAAGTAAATATAATTAGATTACAAGAAACACATTGAATAACGAACCTACCTATTCATTTTATTATCACATCATGAAATACCAATTATCTTTAACATGTGATAATACGCAATATCATTTTCTAATATCCAACATTATAAAATAATTCTCATTATAATTTATTAAGTATTTTAACATTGTATCAAGTTATCTTATTGATATTATCAAACTATATTTACATTGTAGAATGTGATTATAAATTTCTCTATGATGGATAATTTTAATAATTATGGTAATTATTTTAAAACCAAAAATTATTTTTGATCTATTTCATTCAATGATGATGAAAATTATCAAATAATATTATGTACTTTATGTGATAAATCATTAAATTCAACTATTGAAATTATTTCAAATAATATTAAATTATTACTCACCCGTGCATTTGCACGACATATTCGATTAATGGTTTTTCATGTAATAAAAGATTAATATTAATAAAAGTTGAGGAGAAATAGTAATGTTTAATAAATGTTAATTAAAAATTAATGGTGTATTATAATGGAATAGGAGTTTGTATAATATGAATCCACCATTAAAATAATTGAAAATGAAAAAGGATAGAGTAAATGTATATGAATTTTTAAATTTTGAGTAAGAATATTTGAATTAATTTTAAATTTCAATCACAATAACTATAATGTGGGAACTGAAATAAAAAGTGAAAGATAAATCAAAGATAAGACAATGTTTGTAATAATAAAAATGAGAAATGTGACAATAAATGAAATAAAAATAAATTGACTAAGTTGGTTTTTTGGGAAAAATGAAAACAGAGTGAAACTATTCATCATGTATAAGGTAAAATATGTAATAAGGGATGTAGAGATCAGTGGAAAAGATGAAACCAAAGATTCAATTGAATAAAGTAAATAGATTTAGATAGAGAGTTCAAATCCACTTCATAATAATTGACAACATGAAATTGAATAAAAAAATAGATAAAGACAAATTGAATATAGATGTTTCTTTACTTAATGTCAACAGTCTTGCGTAGTATATATATATTTAGTACCCAACTCATACATAATGTATGTATACATGTCATCAAAAATTAATGAAAAAATTTGACTGTATATATAAAACGTTTTATAATATAATATTAATGAAAATGCCTTTCTGAATATAAATCCACATAGAAAAATATTGGTTCATAACAAATGTTTTTGTATACTATAAAAATGTTTAAATTAAAGAATTTTGAAACACCAATATATTACACACTCTAAAGATAAGTATTATTCATAATGTAATTAATATGATTGAGTTAGTCTCTCATATATATAAATACATAACCTAAAATGTAATCATGAAACTGATAAAATATCCATACAACTGTATATGTGACCGCTGAAGTGCATTTCATAGTGTAATCGAAGGAATTTATAAACTTCATGCCTACAATATACAAAAAAAATGGAGGAAAATAGTTGGATAATAATATTTAAATATGAAATTGATTATTTACATAATGTTTAATCATAAAATCGGATAAGGACACTTCTTTGAGTCATCCAGAAGCACTAAAAATAATCACTTTTAGATGGAGTGAGAGGTCATGGTGGAAGATTTTTTCCTGGAATTTAGAGTATCTTCAGAATCACCACAGTATTGGAAAGAGGTCTCGCATTTGTTTCCCTCATATAATTTCACAAAACAGGACCTCAATAAGTTATGTTGTTCTTGCTAAAACAAATTCAGCCCCTCTAGTTCATCTCACTGCTGAAAATTATATTTCCACCCCATGAATTAATTACAGCACTCTTGAATCCCTAAGTTGAGATCAAAATAACTACAAAGTCATGATATATGAATCGCTAGAGCACTCGACACATATAATTTTAATAATTAGATACAACTATATATGTTAGATATATTGTTAAGAAATCATAAAAAAGTATAAAATATTTAATTTAATTAATAATGAATTAAAATTTATATTGTGTATTCATCATAATGAAATAAACTACATTAATGAAAAAATGATTCAATTGGATAATTCAAATTATGATCATTATTATAATTAAAGTTAAAATGAATTTCATATAAAATATAATAATGTTCTGTAATTTTCTTACAGGAAAACATCATTCAAAGTAAACAAAAGATTTATAATACTTCAAAAAAAATTCTATAGTCGATGTTTTTATTTTTATAAGAATTTTTCCAAAATTGGACAATGCTTTTATATTAGTTGCATGATTGTTAAAAAACATTTCATTTTTACCAAAATATGGATTGTATCCAACTATAAAACACTAATTTGATGTAAAAACAATTAATTGTAAATGTTATGGATGACATGTAGGAAAAACACTAAAATATTATTTTCCCTCTATATCATACCAAACATGATTAACATAAGAAATATAAATTAAACATGTTCAATGCCAAAGCCTAATTTAAAATTTAAAAATGATATCTGTTGTGTAATAATTATAAGTCTACTACTAAAAGGGGATTTATTTGAATCTTTCTATATTCCCGAAATTACTTCTAGTGAATCAACCTAATGGAAATGGAGAATCCGATTCTAATTCAACAACCAAATTCATATTTTCCTCTACCAGACTAATCTGTAGAGTGGTTAGTGTAGAAAAACGTTACTGGGACACCTTTCCAAACCCATCCTCCCCATAATATAACCTTTGGACAAAAGGATGATATTTGGGGCCACAACTAATGGTCTATGTTCAAGACCATTGATGTAAAACCATGGCTATGAATACAAGAGCCTTACTAATAGGTTTTCCATATTTTGTGTATTGTAATGAAATTTTAGCAAAAAACAACTATATCAAAATTACTATTTCATGCACAATTGTGTACCTTTTAGGACTAAAAGTACTATGAATTTTATGCTTAATGATAGTCTTTATAATTCAGTACAGCTCTATGTATAAAAAAACTGATGGAGGTCATAAGATGTATAAACATATACTATTCCCAAAAAATGAAATCAAAAGAAGTATAAATTTTTTACTACTACTATGACAAAACTTTGATGTGTTACCATTATAGAAATCACAACGTCTCCATTTTATTCTTTGAGTGCCTTCAGGACCTTACTCCTCCACACGCCTGCCTACTTCACCACCAAATCAGTGCCCTTCATCTATACTGTTCTCATCAACCTCTCATTATTTTTATGAGGATCATTCTTTGGCTACCATGACAACAACAACATTGTCTGGTTTTCATAACCCATATCTTGTGCTAAGGGTCATGAACAACTGGGAAGACTTAGTATATTACTGAGAGCTTAGATCCTTTATCCTTTTCTCCCCAAATATTCTGACTTTTATAAATATCTAACTTGAATATGGAAAATAGAATCTAAACCAGCAGCACAAAATCCGTTAATGATGGATCCATCAAAGGGTAAATGAAGAAACCATGGAAAATATCACTATTTTTTTCTATTTATGGAATTATTTCTAACAATCGAGATAAGTTTCGTCCCTATAATAACGTAAGAATCACCATGAGAATATTCTCCATACTCTTGGTTTTCTTTAAATCCTCAATCCCACCTGAAAATCGTTTTTTTATGATTAATGAAGTGTGATCCATTAGGTCACTTCAACCAATCCACCACTGATTCCCAACACAATGTTATGAGTAACATATCATGAGATGAATAACAAATAGTAAATGTGATGCATAAAATTTAAAAATAAAAAAATTTATTTTCCCTATATCTCAGACAAAAACATGATTAACGTATCAAATATGAATTAAACATGATCAACGTAGTAGCCTAATCTCAAATTTAAAAAATATTTCTTTTGTATACACATTAAAATTATACTACTATAAATGGTAATGATTTGAAATATTTCTAAAGGCCTTAAATTACCTTTGGGGAATCAACCCAATGGGAATAGAGAATCTAACTCCAATTCATCATTCAAAATCAACTTATCCTCCAAAAGACCTATATGTAGTGTGGTGAGCCCAAAATATAATTTGTTATGGTTTCATTAAATCATGTTTTACTCGGAATCCCTTTTAGGTATTCTCTAATTAAATACACTTTGCGGTGATGTGGGAACCATTAATGGAAAACCGACATGAAAATAGAAACCAATCAAAACATCACATTTGGAAAAATAGAAACATGTTACAAATGCAGAAATCATTTTTGGATATTAGACATAAATAATAGAACCACCTTCATCCTCTATTATTCTTGAAAATGAACTCCATCATTCAAAATGTGACAGCCAAAATAGTCCTGAAAATTAAACAAACCAAACCATTCATCCATTTGAATGTAACTCTAATTTCAATCAGGCTTGTTTTGAACATAAACTACCAATTTTTAAGCTAACCAAATCATTTCTAATTGTAGGATCACTAAAACACCATGAAAAATCTGGAATGTACGGTTCGTAGAAAATATCATCATATAGTAACTCTATACACCTTTATTATCTATTTAATCTTCCACTATTTCATGCACATTTGGTTTTTCCTGAATAATCATTAGGCGCATAACAATCTATAAATAGGGAAACTTATTGAAATATTTTGGAGCTCATAATATATATGGAATCTCCTCTATAGGTGTATAGTATGAGAGGATACTAATCTTATTTGATGTAATCTTAAAGGGTTTTTCAATATCAATGAAGTTGAATCCATGGAAGGGGAGAATTAATGATATATAAATGGTTGTGGGTGTAGCGAATATCATATTCAATGAGGGGATCCAATAACTGCAAGTAGAATAATATAAAAAAAATTGCATTAGGTTTAAAAAAACATGTGCTCACTTTATGAAGCAGCATAACTCTTGGTTACATAAAATGAATATTTGAATAACAATAAAATGATAATTACCTTGTAATAAATCATCTTATGTGGTAACTATAATGACTATGAGGTGGAAATTATGTGTGGACACATGATTTAACACAGAGTGGGTATACTAACCATGAAAGTGTGGCCATTAGAAAATATCATCAAATAATAAATCTATATACCTTGATTATACTTTGAATCTTCAACCATTGAATGTGAATTTGGTTTTACATGAATAAACATGAGTAGCATAACTGTCTATTAAAATGGAAACTGGTTGAAATATATTTTAATGCATAATATATCTGAAATATTCTATATTTGTGTACTGTATGAGAGGATACAAATCCTATTTATTGTAAGCTTCAGAGTTTTTTCAAGATCTGAGCAGGTGAATCCATGTAAGGGGTGAAGTCATGCAACAAAAATGGTTACAGGTGTAGCCAATAACATATTCTGTGAAGGCCTCCACTAACTGTAATTAGAATCCTATAAAAACAACATGTAGTAGGTTTAAAAAAAAACTTCCTCTAACTTCATAAAGTAACATAACTCTTAGTAACTAAAAAATAATTCATCAACTATAAAATGATAATGCGACCACCTTGGTTTAGATAATACAAATAATATTAGTTACACTGATGTTACAGTCACCTTAAATATGGTCCATTGTAGGTATAAAAACCCTTCACACCATATATTGTGGTGATTATTTATCCCTTCTAAACAAAAGAAACATCAAATTATCAATTTTAATTAAAAGTATATTAAATAAAAAGATTTACAATTGAATAAATAAAACATTAGTATGTATTTTATATCATTTTTTATCACAAAAAATCTTAAAATATATATACTAAACCCATAGAAAAAAAATAAATGAAATGTTTAAGAACACCATTCATTTTATAAGGTATCTAAAAAAATCACCTTTACAAGAAGATAAATGAAATATAAATAATAGTCTTATATTTCTGATGCAACATGATGCCAATGATTATAAAGAATATCATGAGAGTTATTAGGAAAAAATATATATATTTCTAGAATTCATGATTCCTAAATAATTGAAGCTTAATCAGAGGAACTTTTAGACCACGTAAATTGGGATTTCAAACATCAACATAGTTTATTGAAATATAATAAAATCTGTTATCTACCTAAATAAAATAATGATAATTAAATCCATATAATAATATTATAATAAAATAACTAAATAAAACAATGAAACTCTATAAACCAAAAAATAATGATGGAATAAAAATCATAGAAACAGGAAACACATACAGTGATTACAACATACTAATAGTGAAGATGATATTAAAATAGTTAATGTAAGTATATATTGGTGAAATAAGTTAAATGAAAGTAAATATATTATGAAACAATTATGTGATATTTCTTATTAAGTATGTAATAACTCATGGGTACTCATGATTACATATGAAACCCTCATGAAACCAATTAAACTTTGATCTATTAAGTGTTTCTTACTCAGTAATTTTGAAATTATCTTGTTATCCTTCCTGGTGACGAGTATAAAATTCAATTTGAATTGAAATAATGAATAAACCATAGTGAGGAGAATCTAACCTACAACCAGGTGCTTGTTTAAAACCATGTTGAGGTTCAAACTTCCTTTATGACTTCTTTTTATGAAACATAATCTAAATAGATGGTGAAAAATTAATGTTTAAAAGGAAGAAGAAACATAGAATAATGGTTTTCCAAAATACTTCAATTGCTCGATGGACATGGTTTTTTTGAAAAATTCAATTAAATTAGGAAAACATATATTAATGCTCTTCTATTCTGAATATAATGCCATCGAACCAGTATATAATAAAATGTTATACATTTCATTTTTTACATTAATAAGTAGTAAATAATACCATTCAAGACTAGAAATAATTGAATATAAAGGGTTACTAATTACAATATAATGAGTGTCCATACCCTTCATGTTAATATTGAAAACCAATTGGCCGATTTCTGATGTTAATGAAAATAATTACATTATTTTTTTAACTGAAAGAATGAGAAACTATAGTAAATAGTAATATACATGCAAGAAAGTAATTTTTTCAAAGACTATAGGGTCTGAAACTACCCCTTCATCTTGTTTTCAAGAATTATAATATTAATAGAATGTGAAGAAATAATGTTTAAAAGGAATAAGAAACATAGAAGAATCAAAATTCCAAAGATTCTCGGTCCTCTAATTGGAGTAGCATGCATTCTAACTAGGTGAGTGAAAGTGAAGAATAAGTGTAGTGGAATGCACCCACAAATAAATAATATCATTAATGAATCTAAAATATTTGGATGAGGGGAGGAAATAAGAGATATATAGTAAACATAATTCCCAATGATAAAGTATTAAAGAAAAAATATTTAATTCACATAGAAAAATATAAGATATAATGGATTACATAACTTATATAATTGAATAGTGAATATTGTGAAAAAAATTCCAAATAATGAGAAAATTAAGGAAATTAAAAATAAAACAATGGGAAATGGAGAATATAATACACATAGAATTTGAAAAAAAATATTTGTTATTCTCGATTTGAAGTATGAATATACACAAAGAACAATTTTTTAATCATAATAGAAGATGTATTGTAATAAATTTCTAGAAAATCAATAGAGAACCCAAATAATAAATATTATAGAGCGAAGAAGAAAATTCTATCAGGGGGTATGTATAACACACCTCATGCAGTGTAGTGGAAATTTATGGTCGGTGAATGCACATTGTGGTAAAAAAATATGCAACCATGAAATTAAATAGATTCCCTAATTTCTGGATAGAAACTAAAGGATGTGGATCCCTAACTTCATATTCATGAATGGGGATATTTTAATATGGTATGGAAATTTTGTATGAATATACTCAGATGAAAGAGTGAAAGGTCAAGATTAATGTTACAGAGATGATTGGAAGAGAAAATTAACTTAGTCAGGATGTCGATGAGTCTGTTGTTGATCTTGGGTGTCAAAAAATTAAATGTTTTTGTAGTGAGAGGATTGGTTTGCTATAAGAATTTCATTAACCCACTGAGCTAGGGTTTTGAGGATAGATACAACAGTTCAGATGATAGGGGATTTTGGTCAGGGATCAAAGATTTTACTGGAGGCTATGGGTTCACTTGAGTAAATTATGACTCTAAGTAAATTTCCTATAGCGTTGGAGGGATGAAAAAACATGAGTAGTGGAGGGATAACACGAGCAGAGGGGAAGTCAGGAATGATAAATGAGGGCGAGATTGAACATGATGGAGACGTATTCTGAAATTAGGAGTAGGATTAAGTCAATCTATGAGAATGATGAGTTACCAGAATGCTAAGTAGAGGATGATGTTGTCATAGTGAGTTTTCGAGAACCCTAGGTCATAAAGAGATTAATCCCCACTGTGAATAGGAAAATAAAAAATGGAGAGACCATAGTAGAAACCTATAGAAGGAGGTAAGATAGAGGGGGCCATGGATGGCTGGTAGACCGGGAGAGGGAGGATGATAGAGGGGGGTGTCTGACGGAACACTAGGTCAAGTCCCAAAAAAATCTCATCACGAGCGGGAGAGGGAGGTGGTGAAGAAATGATATCAAGTAGGGTGGTGCGACGTGGAGATATGGTGGAGCGACACATCTAGAAAAAATGATATTGAAGAAGAGGGTATGGACACGTAGATGATTGAATTCTAGAATTAGTATATATAGTAGATATATATTTCAACATGCGACTTCTCGATTCTAAGATAATAATATTTATATACAGAATGTAATATTATTTCTAATTCAGTTGTAGAATGAATATTAATTATAGGTTAAACATATTCTATGTGTAGTAAACTTTTATTTCAATTTCTAAAATAATAATAATAATACATTAATGATATTATACATCACGCAGTAGTTATTCCATGTAAATTCTATTATTCTAATTTATTAAATAAAAATAACAATCACATCATGTGATAACATTTTCCTCTTATAGATAATTTCAAGGATATAAAATATATTTTTTCAACTGCGTGTGATTTTTAATATTCTATTTAAAAAGATTTAACTTTCAGATCAATAAAAATTCAGAATATAACACTAAAAATTATATTATTTTGAAAAAAATTCATTTTAAATATAAGCATGTGATAATTACTATTTTTTCTTTTTACTATTTTTACATTATTACATAAATTTTTTTCATATTTATGTATTAAAAAGAAGATTCCCAGATTTATTGAGATAATAATTGTTCATTTTATATAACTGGATGATTTACTTTTTAATGTTAATCGCATTTATTTAAACAAAGGAACATTATGATTTATCTAAGTTCACTTTGACTAAATGAACAACACCATTCAGGGATGTTGATGTAACATTCTCGGTTTAATGGTTGACATAATCTTATAATTCTTCTTGCTAGCTCATACTAAATATCCAATCAATGATTTCTATTTTCATGACCATAAACTCCAAACAAAAGTTGATCTCATCAATGTTAATAATCCAAATTGAACACTTAAATCCTATACATTCTCATTTCTCAAGAGGAATTTTGATTCTCAAGACCTAAGATAGCATTTCCACATGCTACTCTAATTGATGAGCCACATGATAAGAAATAAATGAATGGAATATAATATTATAAATTTTTCTTGCATCATATTAATGTTAAGAATAATGGTAACATAGATTATTAAGAGACCCAATTTGTTGACAATGATATCTTTCTCAACATTATCCAATTATATATAGGATCCCATAAAGTAATTATTATTTCCCTATTGATATGGTATTAATGAGATTTTAGTGGTTTTCCTAGAAACAACATGGTTTTCCCACCTCTATGGTGAAAAGGAATTGTAAGAGATCACCATGGTTGATCATGTGGTCAGAGACTAATTTGACCCATCAGCCCTCACTCAGTTTTTGGTTCTTATAAAAGAACACTTGATGTGTCCTTTCTAGACTGTATTGCAATATTCTTGGGTTTTTTTATTTATATACATTTGTCTTTGGCATTAATGATCCAAATTGACTACTATGAGGTTCTATTCTACAATGTGTTGAAAAAGAGACTAATTGGAATTCCAGTTCTTCAATGCTCTATTATCCTGAGGGTAAGTTCCCCTCCTACTCCTCTAAATTCTGGAATTGGAGTTTTCAAACATTTCTACAAGTAAAAAGGTTTTAAAATCACTACCATTCCAAAATATTTCCATTAATTCCAATATCTATCTATTTAAGATGTATGTATAATTAGAAATAATGAAAATGACCACCTTAGAATGAATACTTAGTTGAAACCCTACCTTGAAGATACGAAATTTTAGATTTCTGGTGGATGTTACTTCAAGAAAAAAACCATTTCAATTAAAAAATAATAATTTTTTATGTTGTCACAATTAGATTTCTAATCTTATAAATAAAAAAATATTACATTTTTTATACTTTTAATATAATAGTGTAAACATTTTATTGAACAATTCTTTGAATTAATCGAAAATAATTCCTTGGTTGGGTTTAGCTTGAATATTTCTTTCATGAAATTGATCTGAAAAATCATCAAACATTTATAGCAATATATTAAGCTTTATATTAGTTAAATTTTAATGTAATTTGAAAATTTTATTCACCCTATAAAGTCATGTTTCTATTTTCTCACATTATGTATCCCCCCAAAAAAATTAGTCTATTACATTTATCAAATTAAAATTTATGATTATTATGGATTGGGTACCCAATGTTATTATAAATTTCAATATCCTAAAATTATTACACAATTAATTGTATAATTGCATTATTCACCTATGGGTTAAGTGAAACTGCATTCCCTTCAAACCCCTCTTTCATGTTTCTAGGTCATTTAATTGATACAATTTTATAGAAACATAGTATCAATCTTAAGCTAGGTATCACTTGTTTCTTTAATCAATAGTTTTAAAGAATGTTATAGTATAAAAATAAAGGCCATTGTAACATAATTTCAAAATTAAAAATTTGAAATACCATAAGAATAATGCAATCCTTTCTGATGTTTTTTACAAATGCAAGATATCATATTCTCATTGTCTTAACTCTTGAAGTTGAGTTGAAGACATGTATAGAAGTGTTTATTGACATTAATTTATATCCAAAAAACACCTAGTAACTTGAACATCAGTAAAAAGGATACATACATATTTTTATGTTATACATTTCATGTTCTGATATAGATTATCTCCTCGCTATTATCACAATAAATAGACTATAACAAAATTATATCATTTGTTACATATATACATAACCCATTTTCTTGGTAGGAACCAAAATGCCTCTAATATTAGGTTAATTCTTCATGTAAAACAAATCTTATAACAAATTTCATGGACTTTAATAAATAATGGTTATGGTTTTGCCTTAAGCAAACAACATGAAACCACACCATAATAATGTTTCACAACATGATGCATAATAAAAACCCATAATAAACTCTACAAGTATAATAAAACTATCATAAGTGTAATAATGGCAGATAAAAAACAATAATTATATGATCCCATGAAAAATAAAAATATTGGGAGATAAGAATAAAGGATCCAAGGTGGCATCACTTCTGATGCCAATGCTCAACAACTACCCCAGGCTCCATCTTCACAAATCTGATACCACAAAATCAAAAAGCACCACTGGTAGAATAAAAAACCTTCCATATACAAGTATCATGATAAAAAGATGTCTACAAAAGAACAAAATTACAACTATTAGGGTGATTATGAAACCCATTATGAATACCCAAAGACATCCCCTGAATTCAAGTAAATTATGTAACATGTTAGTCTATATTTTTTAAAATAAAAGACAAGTGGGGCCACAAAAACCAATGATAATATATATATATTATATCAATGAAATAACTCACACCACAACACACCCATGGAATAACACACACAAATACCCATGAATAACACTATCCAATCTTACAACTTCACAAATACCCACATAAATAGTCCAACTCATGAGAATATTTCATCCCCCTTACCCAAAGTCATCACTTGATGGCACAATCCAGTGATCCATAAGACTTGTTGATGATTTCATGTGTAAGCCACATGTTCATTTCGATATGCATATAAACACACGCCAACTAAATTCAGGCCAAATCTCACACCCAAAACTATTTCCTTATAAACCAATTTCATTAAATCAGTCCATCTAACACGTTAATGTATCACACATAATTCTATATTTTGAGACCAACCAAGTCATGGGATTAAAAAAAATAAGGGTTTTAAAAAAATTATAGTATATTTTATGTCATAAAACAATGTGACATCATGTTATAAGAGAAATTATAAATAATGGATAATCCACTTACCTCCAATGTGTTAAACTTAAAGAATAACCCCACATTATCAGAGATATGGGCTCCCCTTTTCATCACATTGACATATTATAAATAATAATTATCAATATATTCCCAAAAATATATATATTTTCATATAATTATTATTCTAGGGTTCCATATCATAGAAAAAAATAGAATCAAGGTGATAGAAGATGAACATGAATCATACTTTTGATCTCCAAGATCGAACATTCTCTAATTAATTGAAATTGATCATAAGAAAGAATAATATCTTCAATAAGGCATAGTGAAGGTCCAATGTCTAATAATTTAAGAGAAAAGATGTAGAATGAGGATTTAGGGGGAGTTCATGGGTTAAAAATTCTTTTTTGAAATTAATAAATCTCATCACATGGTTATGATGTTTGGTTTGGTTAACCATGTGCCAACCTTATAGATCGCCTTTATCACCACAAACATTAATTCATATATTTTTGATACAAGGTTTCTAAAAACCATGTACATATCAAACACCCACATAAGTGAACCCTCTTCCTTTAACATGTTTACCCAGAGAACACCACTTGAATTACCATAACCATCCAAAAAATATAAAGCACCTAAAACATTCCAAAAACAATCCAAACCAACCTAGTAGCTCTTAAACTCAACCCAAACATTATATATATTGATATTAAATAATAAAATTAGGATATAACTCAAACTAGGGGTGTTTCATGCTAGGATTTATTTGGTTTCATCAGTTATTCATAAATATTTATAAGTTTGGGTTCTAAGAATATGAAGTATATTTCTTAGGTAATTCCATATATCATTATGGAATAGTTATAGACCCCTTAATGATTAATGTAGTGGTTGTTTAGGTATCCCCTTATAATTTTGAAGTGATATGAATTTTCCATGAGCTTATTAACTATTATTGGAGTTATGTTCCCAATATCAATCATATCATGACTTCTAAAATAGCATATACTTGGAAAGATCTGTAATTTTTATGGAATGAACAATGCATGTGTCATTTAAGGTATTTATTGGAGAAGTTTATCTGCGATCTGATTCATCATCTATCATAGGAGGGTGCTATGCTTTATATATACTGATATGATACTTTTTTTCTTGGGTTTCACGTTGATATAGATGAAACAAGCTATTTATTATGGGTCTTAGTAGTTACATCATCATGAATATAACTATTCCACATGATATATTGAGCTTAATTTGGTATACTTTTCCATGAAGTTTTCAAGAAACTATCTCATCAGAAAAAAAATTTGTGGTCCCCATTTATCATAAGAGCTTTAAGTATGTCTTAATCTAGGGAAACATAAATTATAAGTAGTGATGGTGGATAGAGTTATTAGAGGAATATTACTTTAGGAGTTCATCTATACATAGTAATGGTAATATTATAGTAGATTCTTTGAGAATAAAATTATGATGTTGTGATGTGAGTGAGTCAGGGGACTCTTGGTTAGTGATAGAAGAGTTTTAAGAGATTCACGATGATATGTGAGTGGTTCTTAGAAGTGGTTGTCTTTATCAAATGATGATGTAGTGATCCATGATATACATAAAAGAGGATTACCTACTAGAGGATTCAAATGAAGATTATTGGCGTAATTCGGTTGTTTGTGGAAATGATTCAAATTGATTATTTGAGTATGGGTAGCATCAGATGTTATTCCATATAAAGATTTTTATTACTTCTCCATTGTATATGGTGGTTCTCGAAGATTTTATGGTTCAAAATTCACATTACATTTTCATGTGTAAAATATGTATCATACTATTAGAGAAAAAAATTTGTTTTCTAGTATGAATAAATCTTTTTTATAGTTTGTTTTCTCATTTTTTAGTATTTAGGATGGTGAATTATGATAGTCATGTTCCATAATTGTATGATTTTACCCCTTGATGTTCCCCAATTGGAGTTAGTGGATATCTCAATGGAATTCATCCCTAGTTAACTATATTTCTAGGGTTGTTTTTATGTTATATGATTGAGCATGGACCATTTGTAAAAGTTAAATCACATATTATTGATTAAGGAGATGATCTCAATGGATCTTCATTCATGGTTGTCTCAATAATATATAATGGGGATTTATGTAGTTTTGAAGATGATAATATCTAATCATGATCCTTGTTTCCCCTCAACAATATAGAGTAAATTTTAAGTTTTTTTTAAATATCATTTATTCCTTAGCACCCCTTTGTATTCAAATATATATGTCTAGAGATAGTAGACGATATGAACTTTAGATTCCAAGTATCCTATATACATTCAATATATTACTGGATCATGAATGGAAAACCTACCCTTTGTAGATATTTATTTTAATAAAAATTTATAGTACACCATTATAATGGATATATTTGAAGCACTATATATAGGAATTTTCTTATCATTCTTCTACCAGATCGAGGTTGAAGAGTCAGTTTCTCTTGGATATGGATTGTCGTAGTGTATGAAAGAGAAGCCCCATGTGATTTGTGATTGAATAAAGGTATTAAAAGTTCTTCATAAGACATATTATGATAATAGGAGGGTGTATATGGAGGTAAAAATAGTGTGTCAAATATTCTTAATATTGTCCCCTAATCATAGGAAGATAAGGGTTGGTCGTGGGAGTAATATTTCTCTCATGTTCATTATACCTATAGAGTTCTTTGTATTTTGAACCAAACTAAAATTAGATGGTTTTTGAACATTTTTTACTACATAGGTCAAATATAAAACCTTTCTTGGGAACACAATTCTAAGAGATAGAAATTTTTTAAGTGATGGTATCAGTCTTGAATAAAGGACCAAAATGTTTCCTCGGTGACTCAAGGGTTTCAAGAGCACCAGACCCAGAAACTCATGTTTTAAAGGGGTTGTAGAGAGTTCACGATTTTTTGGAAATCAGGCAGCCCACTTCCAGAAACTATGTGGCCTTATGTATGTGAGTTAGATGTGTTTCTCATGTTCATCAGACAGTCTACACATGGTTTGGATAACCATGCAGTCCAAATAGTGTGATGTGTCTTTATGAAAAAATTTAATTAATTTGGTTTAAATTTTAAATAGAAATAAATTAAATGAGGAAGTTTTTTAATCATAATAATAATAATCTTATTATTATTATTATTATTAGTTTAATTAGTTTTAATTTTGGTTTTAAGGAAAACGAAAAGGGAAGTTCCTCCTTTTCTCCTAACCAAGAATGATACCATGTCTTTAAAAATTGATATTTAATTTAATTAAAAGATAAAAATATATATATTTAAAAGATAGTTAAGTGGGAATATAAAAATAAAAAATGTTTAAGAAATTTTGATAATAATTATATTATTTTTATTATTATTTGTTTATTTTAGTTATTTATAAAACTTTAATGGAGGCCTTCTCCTCCCCCTTAACTGCAACATGTGGCAGTTAGCACCCTCTTCCTTCTATCATCACACAACCCTCCTTCATGTAACCTTTGCCTAGCACGACCTGGATCCCTCTCCCATTCTATGGATGCGAACCCCTCTCGACTAAAATCATCAGTAGGTGAGACTCACCCCATGGATGAAACCCAACAGGATGCGACACCCATTCTGTGGCTTCCTCTCTGGTTGATCTCAATCCCAGATTTCATCATGTTTTCATACAGAATCGATGAGTTATGGTCCTCTCTCCCTTATCCATCAAATTTCATACCACAAATTGGACTCCATTTCACCCTATGGAGTACAGGATAACCTATGGTTATGAGGTATTGACCCAATTTCAGTTATCTTATGGTTTAGGGATGAGTGAATGGTCCCTGGAGGCCTATTTTTGTAGATTCCATCATCCTCTACCGAATTAATTTATTAAATGATTTCCAAAATTATTGAATGATTTCACACTATGGGTGACACATGGATTCCCAAGTCATAATTCCATCGATGGACTCAATGGTTTTTTTTAATTATACCTTGGGAGATACATGGATACCCATGAAGGAATTCCATGGATGGAATGAGGTTCATAAATGAATAATTGTTTACATGTTCATATCACCCCTTACCATGTTAATGGAAGGTAGAGTAGTGATCCTTGAATATTAGAATGTCTTAAATGTATTAAATTAATAGTATCAAGATACATGACCTATTCACACTAATGAAAGTCATGACTTGAACCAAATTAAGTTATCAATTAATTATGACTTTATTAAATGGTTTCATGATATATGGACTTGTTAAACTAATTAAAATTAAGGATTAAACAATAGGAAATATTATATGAATTATTTATCAAATAGGAATGGCCTGACTTGAGCTTGCCTTGGATTCCTGAGGGAAATGCTTAAGCACTCGAGAACCCCATTCTAAATTCAAGTACATGGATTACTTAGGTTAAAACCCACCAAGAACATGATATGTGTCTAACATTGGATTCCCAGTATGACACAGTATGATATCTCATGTAGTAATACATGATGCCTTGGATACACTCCTTGGTTCCTGTATTTAAATGTCTGTGGAAGGGCTAGGGCCCATTGGGTGGAGTCTTAGCTTAGCCTTATTTTACCTAGGATAAAATCCTTGGACATGGTAGCAATATGATTGAGGAATGAAATGGAATATTCACCTTGTATTACACTCTAACCCCTTTCTAGGGTACTTTTATTACTGTGTTAAAGACCCTTGATCTCTATGTTTCCTTGGTCATTAACTTGGAACTTCATTATTAAATATCAGTAACTGTGGTTTCCTTCTTACATATTAGAACCTTCAATATATATACTATCATGAGGTGATTTCAGTGATGGGTTTTCCTCATGTTTACTACAAATATAATTTTTCAATTACTTAATTAATGAAATAGTAACATGTTCAACCACGTGCCAAGGGACGAAGTTGGTATAACGGTCATATGTCTCTTAGGAAACTGGATGGGTTATGTTTATTTATTCTGTCTGTTGTAATTCTATATATGAGAAAACTATTTAATTTATATTACACTATATAGATTGGGTCTAACACCATGGGTGAATGACTATTGAGATTTCATCTCACACCCTAATAGGGTACCCTTGGAACCCGAGTATAGGTTATATTTGTAGGGCCTAGGTTGTTGTTGTGTTGCTTATATTGAGAGTTTGGATTAAAGGACTGAGCTGCAACTCAAAATTCTCAAAGAGATCACACATGGGGCCTTGTTGTATTTTCCTTATATATGTATTGTACTGAAATGAATTTTTAACAATTTAAATCTTTCAATGATGCACCATTATCATGTCATGAATTCATCTATTACAAAAACTAGTGTTGGAAAATTTTATTAAATTGTTTTTAATTATCTTCTGCTAATTATCGTTGCTTTATTTATTAATACTTTCATTGTTTATTATTATTTACTATATAATAACATTTTCCAGCTATGATATAAGGGTATACTATCTCCATTATCACCTCCTAAGACGCTCACTACTATTCACCAGCCTCTAGCATATGGGGAGACATATTTGAGGTCATGTGGTGACCAGTCTGGCCGCTCTCTTAGCGGTGAGCCTATTCAAGATGTTACATTGTGTTATTAAAGAAATGATTATTTTTTCCATATTAATTCATTTTTGGGTCGTTATATAGACTACTAGGAATGTTTCGGCACTTGTTAAAAATAATTTTTTTGGGACTGATCACCCCACGTATGGGAAATGTACAAGGGGATCGGGCTAGAAATATTTTTTCATGTTTTATTATTTTATAGTTGATATGATTGCACCTTAAGTGATTGGTTTAATTTCTTCCACTTATTGGTTTATGTGTATATGGTATTTTTAAAATTAGTCTGATATGGCATGGAAGTTTCATTTAATGCATCATATAGGCACATAGGAAATTCACATGTCATGCAAAGTCCCAGGCCTTGTAGTTTCATTTTAGTTTTCCTGCAGATTGGATTGTGTCCCTTTAATGTTATTTGATGCTTTTATTTATACTTTTTTATTTAATTCATTGGAATGCATTCAATGTTTACTTCTTTTTATACAATTCATTAGTGATTCGAACATGTTTCTCTAGGTTATCTTATTGTAGTGACATGATTTTGATATATGTATATGGTTTCATGGGCTATGTTTATTGGTTTTAGTTATGATGGGAGCTTATTTTCAGTTATAAGGTGTAGAGTCATTTTATAAATAGAAAATTTTATCCCTTGTATTCGAACCATTTTAAATGGCTGTGGGAATTAAAATTCGAAATTATGTTGGTTTGGCCTAATGGGAGCCAAATCCAAATTGTATGGTGTATGGGTAATTTTATGTTTGGTAGATTTTCACCCATATAAATTGGACCATTATGTTTGATTATGATAAATTATGAAATGTAATTTTTTTTAAATGAGTTCCAATACACAATATATGGACTTGTGGGCGTTTCATGGATTGGGAAATGGAAAACCAAATTAAATTTCATGACCATGATCTGTTAGAAAATTTCAAAGATGTAAGAGATATTTAGATTCAATCTGAAATGAATTGGTTAAAGGCTTAAATTCATTTGGACCTAATTATGTCAGTTGAAAAAAAAATTGCATGAGATGACCTGGTTCAGTGTTTGAAATTTCTAAAATTAAGAAACTACTTTTGGGTTTCTTTTATAAGTACCCGTGATGGTTAAATTGGATCCCCAAGGTTTTCCTACGTGTTAAAAATGTATTTGTCTATAAATTGACTATTTATTGCGGAATGATAATAAATGTTTAATAGTTCAAGTGGTTTTTAAGAAAAAGTAATTTTCCCCCTTGGGGAATTGATTAAAATAATAAAACTTGTGATCTGTTTTGAATGATGGTACTTAATGTTTTGATTAAATCATTTGATGAATAAATATTAAATCTGATTAAATGTAAAGGTAATGGAAATAAAAAATGTAATGTTATCCCCTCTATAAAACCTTCTTGTAAGATCAATATGAGTTTCTCCTTTGTGTTTCCTTGGAATGGAATTCGAGCATTTTTTTAGGTTTTCCTTTCTTTAGCAATGGATTGATGATCAGGTTTTGAGCTAGTGGATTCTGTTAGTGTGGCCAAGTGTTTTGGTAATTACTTGTGCTTCATAAGGGGATATCCCATGGTTGATAAAACCCTTAGTTATTTATTCTTTTCTTGTACCATGATCTTTCCAACATTTGGTGTCGTCTGAGTGTCATTGTCCATCTGGGGGATCCTTACTTCTAAATGACTCTCGTGTTCAGATGGGTGGTTGTTGTGTTCTTTGACCTTATTATGGGTTTAAGCATCATGAAATTACTATTTCCTATTGAAAAGAAATTCCTCAATCTTGGTTTACTTCTTCAAATGGAATTTAACCCTTTCTTTATCCTAGTGCTGGAAAAATTTTAAGGAAGTCATCTAGGAAAATAGTCGTGTGGGGAAATACGACTTAGACATCAAACTTCTATGTTGTTGAGTACAGAATGAGGTCATATCCAAGTAAAGTGAATTGATAATTAAATAATTAGTTTCATCCAAATGCTTGGGATGGATTTCTTAAGTATCAGGTGTTTGACATTCCAGTATCATTGTATTGAACTTCTTTGTAAGTTTTTACATTGTGATCATGACTCGGAGGAGCATCACATGTTCATTTGAGTTGTTTTGATCCAGCGTGTTTATGAGTGGCTAGTTTTATTTCATTTTGTAAATAGAACAATACTACAGTGGGGAGTTCATATAGAACATGGTAAATGTGTTCTTCCATGTTGAAGGAAGACAATCAAGATAAACCATTTGGAAATGGTATGCTTATGCTTGAATACCTTTGAGAGGTAAAGGAGTTGTTTATGTTAGTGATTACTTAGAAACGTGATGAAAATGAGGTTTTTTTGCGTTTTCCTTAGGAAAACATCGAGGGTCTTGTGAGACTTAAGTAGTTAAATCTAGAGTGATTAAGGAATTCCTTGGGTCGTAAATTCATGTGTTCAGTTAAATGATTCTATATAAGAAGGTGAAGTTGAGATTCTTCCCCGAAGCTGACCAGTAATGGTTTGATTATTTTTCATTTGAGTAGTTGGTTTTGTTTGACTGAAACCATCAGCGTTGTCTTCTTAAGTGGTCATCATGTCCCAAATCTTGATTTCATCCAAGATGCACTAATAGATCATCGATATTATAGTGCACTAAAGGTTTAAAATATGTTGATCTTGTTGAGTGATCTTTATCAATATTACACGTTGACATGTGGTTCTTATCAAGGACTAGTAAATTATAAGTGATTCCATGGTTCCCATGTAGGAATTCCTTGGTTTTAATCATGGAATCTAGTTGTTTATTTTGATATGTGCTAGCCACCTATGTCAAACATTTTCGTGATAAGTCATCAATGTTTGTCGACTCATTCCTTATATCTCTTGTTAAGTATTTATGGTTGGTGATGAATCCATTTTAAGATCATGTAACTAGATTAATGATGAGTTTGGTTCTAAAATTGGAAGTGTATTCTCAGAAAGCCTACGTAACCAGATTTTAGTAGGTCGATCAAGATTCGACTATTCCTTTTTAATAAAATCAATCCAAGAGCATCGTTTGAACACTCAGAGGCATGATTTGTATGGAAAATTTGAAAGTGGAGGTATCATGGCTTGAAATTTGGCCCCTTTCATAAGTAAAGATCAGTGGTAAGGACAACCATCAGTCATAGATTTATTGATACAATTTCTTTATCATTTCTATATCATAATGAGAATGTGAAATCATTGTTTCAGTGTTCTAGCTGGAAAATGATTTTTGGATCGTGTTTTAAAGGCTTATATGTGGAATTCCTATGAATTGAATAAATTTCCATTGGGAATAGGACGCACAATGAAACCATTTGAATTAAATATTACAATACTTGTAGGCCATATGATGATTTCATTGTTTCTAAAGGCTTTTTATGGATGTTAAGTTTTAATGTGGAGAGATTATAGAGTCCCATGTTTTTGAACCAAACTAAAATGAAAGGTTTATAGAATATCATTTATTGCAAAGTTTGAATCTAAAATCATGATTCATAACCCAATTATGACATATAAAATCATTTTAAGTGGTTATATTGGTCCTGTGTAAAGGCATGAATAGTTTCCTTGGTGGCTCAAGGTGTTTCGGGAGCACCAAACCTGAAAACATAGGTTTTAAAGGGGTTGTAGAGAGTGCACAATTTGTCTAAAACTGTGTGGCATGCTGTAGGAATCATTTAGCCTTGTGAATATGTGCCAAAGGCATTTCTCATAGGCTACACATGGTATGCACCATTGGAAAGTGTTCTTTCTCTATTCATCGCACGGTCGTCTCATGGATTGGCTAACAATGTTGCCCAAACCATGTGATTTTTCATTTTAAAAGAAATTGTATTAATTTAACAAAAAATTCTATAGAAATAAATTAAATTAATTTTTTTGAATAATAATTATAATAATAATATTTTATTTTATTTATTATCAATTTTATTAGTCTTAATTTAGGCTTTAATAAAAACCTAAATGTAGGCTCCTCCCATTCTCTATACCATGCATGATACCCTATCTATGAAAATTTATATTTAATTTAATTAAAATATAAAAATATAATTATTTAAATAATAATTATGTGGAGAAATAATTAAAAGGAAATGATTTAATAAATTATAATAATAATAATATAATAATTATTATTATCATTATTATTATAGTTTAGGTTCATAGAAAAACCTAAGGGAGGCCTTCTCCCCTCCCATAGTATGCATCCCGTGTGGGCCATCCCCCCACCCCCCCACCCCCCTCATTCCAATGTCATACGACCCTCCTACTTATAACCCTTGTGAGTGCCACCCAGCTCCATCTCCCTCTCCATGGAAAAGAAACCTTCCTGGTTGAAATCTCCAATATGTGTGACACACACCAAGGCTGAAACCTTACAGTGCATGAAACCCTTTTCGTGGATCCCTCGTTATTTGATCCCCATCCCATATTTCATCACATTTCCTCAAAGAATCGATGTGGTGTGGTCATTTCTCCTTTCTTGAAATATTTTTCCATGATTTGGTCTTCTTTTCACCCTATAGAGTAAGTTCGAACCTAGGGTTTGAGGAATTGACTTGATTTTAGTTTTCTTATTTTCAAGGGTTGTGTAAATGGTACCGTCCGACCTATTCTTATAGATTCTTTCAACCACTGCTGAAGGTGAAGAGGTTCGTGTTGTTTTGATTCACCGAAGACATATGAGGTGTGGTATTGTTCTTGTTTCATGGTTTTTAACAATATAAATTAGAGCCTCTTGGTTTTTATTTACCTCAAGGTTTTCTTGTAGGGAGTTTGGATAAATTTTGAGTGTGATCACGCATATACCCATTTATGAATATATACATATATATATATATATTCCTTGTGTGTTTTCCCTGATGACATGGGTAACATGTGCATCGGTTTAAGGATATATATATATATATATAAGGAAGTGTGTGTTTACGGGTGGGCGACTACTTGGGTTAGAAAGCGTAAAATTACCATGTTGTCTTGGCCATATTTTGATGTAGGATCCCTATCCTTGGCCTCCTTATTTAAGAATTCTTATATTACTTCTTTAAATATGTTTATTTATGAATTTCCTGGTTTAGTGGAATGGTATATCTTGTATAAATTCTTAATGATGAGTAATGTCTTGTTTTTTTATAAAGTCACATTTTTATAATCGAACCCATCCAATAGAGGTGAACTACCTTCAAGATAAAAATATAGTTATAGACTTTGATGATCCCATCCATATTAGCATGTTTTTTTCTTTATACTTTGATGCTATGTTTGGTATATAAAATGTTTATGACATGTTACCAAATGTAATTTCAAATGAAGAGTTTTCTTTTTCATAATGACAAAAGAACTAAGGTTGTGTCTATGTGCTTGTGTAGTTTTTAGATTGGATTTATCCATAGATGGGATGGCCTCTTTTCTGTTGACACCTTATAATCCATCAATGGAGCCTTTTAAATACAATTGACACATTTTTGAAAATTGAATGGGTTGAATTATGTGAAATGGTTAATGCATGATGATTAACCTTCAAATAAATTTATTAAATGATTTTAAAATGTTTTGAATGCTTTCAAACCATGGGTGAAACATGGATACCCATGTAAGAATTAATTTAAATGACTAAATGGTATATTATAATTATAAATTGGTTGATAAATGGATTACCATGAAGGAATGACATCGACAGACTCAATTTTATAATAGATTAATTAGTTATATGTCCCTAGAATGCCTTGCCATATTAATGGAAACTAGAAGAGGGAGCCGTGATTATTAAAATTCCTTAAATGAATTAAATGAATAGTTGAAAGGAACTTGACCTTGTAACACTAATGAATGGAAAGTCTTGAGACATATGGACTGATCAATTAATTATGATTTGATTAAACGGTTTTATGATACTTTCCCTTATCACACTAATGGAAGGAAGTTATTGAAAATTGTGAAATATTATATGACTTAATTATCAAATAGGAATGTCCAGAAAAAAATCATTCCATGAATCCCCAAGATAATTTCTTTATCACATGAGGACACCATTCTGAATTCTAGGATATAACTTTCTTTTGTTGAGACCCACCTTGAACTTGATCAATGTCTGGCATTAGTTTCCTAATATGACACCATTGCATCTATAAAGTAGTAATATAGGACAACTTGGAAACACTCATTGGATTCATCATTGTAAATTAGGTTCCGTGGTAAAATCCCATTGGGTGTAGTATATTCTAATCCCCATTATACCTTGGATGAACTCCTTCGACTCGATAGGCATATTTTTGTGGAATTCCTTGGACTATTATCCTTGTATTACACTCTTACCCATTTACTAGATATAGTTATTACTAATTTGGGTACCCTTGAGGTATACTTTTCCTTGGTCATTACATTATAACATCATTATTAGATATAATAAATAATGGTTTTTTTATTAGATATTGGAACCTTCATTGTTTATACTATCATGAGGTGTTGTCAGTGTTGCTTATGCCTCTCATGATCTATCAATATAAATTTGTAATTAATTAAATAATTAACTTGTTAGATATTTATACACCAGCCAAGGGTTGAAGTAGGTATAGTCTCTAGGTGTCTCTTATGATCCTGTACATGTGATTTTCATTTATTCAAAATATTATATTTATCTATACTATCACACTATATAATTTATATTAACATATCTACATTGGAATTGAAACCATGGGTGATGGACAACTAAGATTTCATATCACACTATGCTCTGGTACCCTTAGTACCTGTGTAGACCTTATATTTGAAGAACTAATGATGTTATTGTGTTGCTTATACCTATAGTTAGGCGCAATGGACCAAGATGAAGCTCAGGATGCTTAAGGAGATCACTGGTAGTGCTTTAAAGTATTTTTTTGTACTAAAAAGCATGATGTACTATTTACATATTTTAATGATGCATCATTATCATATCATGCATTCATCTATTGTATAAAATAGAGTTGGCCACTTTTATAAAAAAAATTGTATTTCTTTGTTTGTAATTAATGTTTTATTACTGGTTCCAGTATTGATTGTAATTTACATTCTAATACTGATGTGCATCCCTGATAAGAAGGTATATTCTCCCCACTATCACCTCCTAATACTCGTGATACTAGTAAGCATCATCTGGTTTATGGGGATATGAACATGAGGCCATGTGAAGACCTTTCCGGCCACCACCATATTGTTGAGACGGGTCAGGATGTTATAGGGCATTTTGAGGTGTTATTTTATATTATACCATAGTATTATATATCAACACTACCCATGATTCTAATCTGGATTTATGTGGTCTTCCATGATTCATATATTTTTTAGTATATTAATAAAATTTTTCCATTCATTGAATTGGGTGAGGATGATGTTAAGGAGATTTTGACCTTGAATAGAAAACAAGTTGAGATACTTGAACACCTAGAGAAGGTGTTTAATTGTAATGGTATTTCCTTGTTTCAAGGAAAATAATGAAAACATAGGTCTTTTCCAATGGAGGAATTGTTTCTTTTTGTAAATCACTTCAGAGTGGGAGTCATAAATGCAAACTCATTATTGTAAATTATTTGAAGATTTTCATGAAATTGATGTATATTCTATATTAGACCTTATCCCTTTTCATGACATAATTTTATCTCCTTGATGTCATGCAGTTTTTTTATTCATTCCTTGATATGTGGGGGTATTATTTATACATCATGATTCATGAGAGGTATCTTGTAGAGGGTTTTTTAGACCCATTTCCTATTTTTCATGTTTTGTTCCAAATCATAGAAGAGAATAATTGGTTGAGTTTTATCTTTTGTAAGTTACAAAAATTGTAAAAACCATCAATTTTTGTTTGATTGAGTATTTTTGGTCCTAAGAGGGTTCCCAAACCATTTTTTACTTTTATTTATATATTTAGTTATTATAAAGTTTAGTTTTTTTTAGAAGGAAAACCCATATGAAAACCTCCCTTTCTACGTAAGTGTAACCCAATTTACCTATACCCATTGACTATTTTGGGATCTATATAAAGGTAAGTTTAAGATTTCTATTATAGATAAAGGTGATAAAGAAATTATAATAGTTATCTAAGGGGAACATTTCAACCATGTGAAGGTAAATTTTAATCTAATATGTTTATGTTAATGTATATAATTTTTTCATCTACTACATAAAAGTGATCCCATGTTTTTAAAGTAATATGAAGGATGTTTTATTTTACAAGGGTTACAAAATTGGTAACCACGTATTTCTAATGCTCTCATAAGTTTCATCTTGGGATTCATTCAATTTTTAAAGATAACTTGAGGTTACCATATCATGATACCCCCATCCGTATGTGTAATGAAAGATTTTTTTTTCTAAAATGTCGAGATTCTCCCAAAATCTTACATGCTGCATGTTTTAATGAAAATCATGAAAATTAATAATAGATATTGTTTCTTTTTTGTAAATATTAAGAGATTTAGAAAATATAATTTCTGTTATTTAATAATATATTGATTACAAGGGTTATGTAAGGGATTTTAATGGAAAATAAATTTTATATGAAATTGAATGTGAATTTATCTGTGAGTTTCCTAGAATATTTTTTCGAAAAAATGTATTTATTAAATATATATAGTATTACCTACCTCATATGATTATCTTTTTCTTCTCAAGTCTAGTCAATCGTGCTATCACTATTTGGTTTCTTCAAGAATTATAAAAATTTCTCAAACTCTTCATATATATTTGGGCCTACACACATGATCTTCTCTCTAGTATTCTTCAATAGTGGGTCATATAGATCTTTTTTTAGGTAATGGATATTTTTTATTTTGATTTGAACAAAATGTGTTTGAACCATCATTTCTCTTCATTTGATTAACCGGATTGGGTTACCATTATTATATATTAAAATGGAAGAAAAATGGATAATTGATCATTTTTTGACAAACCTAAAAATACTTTTTGAAGAAAAATAAGTTGAAAATTCATGTAGTGAATATAATAATGTATAATTAATTGAAATATTTAATTTGAAGTAATGTTTCATATTGTAAATAAATATTCATATCACTACAGTCTGGAAATATTATATTGAACTATATTATTAATATCATTGATAACAGTTAAAATAATGGAATTTGAAGACATTTTTTGTTGTAGTATAAAATGTTAATCATTTAAGATCTGAGAATTATAGAAGGTATAGAAATTGGTAATTGATAATATAATGTCAACAGATTGAAATTTTACGACCAAATTTATTTTAATATCTTGATAAATTCAAGTATTCAAAAGGGGATTATCGAATATTAAATATATTTAGAACTATAAATTGTTAATTAAATAAATGGTTGTGTTTGAGATGAAATGGGGGTTATGTTTTTTTAATGTCACCCCTTTTTGTTTATTAAGTTGTGTGATATATATTATTAATTTTTTTTAATTGATTATTTAGCATGAATAATTATTTCAGGCATAAAAATATTGTAAAATCGATATGATGTTATAATTAAATGAAATAAGTGTGGGAAATATATCCAATTCCCCTCATAAAATTTTTTAAACATGGAAATAATTTGTAAATTTTTCTTTTTCTAGATATTTATAGCCAATTACTTTCGGGTTCATTTTTTTGGAAAACCTAAGCATAATAAAAAGGTTAATTCAATCTAGGATAAAATGGTATTTTCCAAAATATAAATATTTTGGGATAAACATGACCATTAGTTATTTCATGAGGATTGAATGACTCAATTACATGGACATAGTCCTTTTACCTGTGTGAGAAATGACACCAGGATAGTAAGGTTGAGTTGGTTGTGGATATTAATCATTGATATGTGTAATCAATCTTGATACATGTGCAATTTTATATGGTCATATGGTATTTATATGATCAATTTAAAACATCTTGACATAGTTTTATGCTATAAAAAACAAGTCTATCAATGTAGTGGTTTCTTCATTTGAGTCATATAGTACATAGATGATTAGGAAATGAAAATTTATTTAATAAATTAATTGGGTTTTTCAATAGATTTCAGAGATGATGATGGAATACATGAATATATAATCAAGAGAAGCTAGGATCTCAAAGTCACAAGATTATAAGATTAAAATATTAATATTTGAAATTGAATATAGAATAATACTAATTAAGGAATAATTAATTAATTAATATGGAACATTATGTTTTCATTCTGGCATTGTACATTGTCCTTATTGGTGGAATATGAGTGTCCTATATGAAAGTATTGGTATATGAGTATTGGGATAGATACGTTCCCTTAGAGTGGTTGTTTATGATATTACTCTATATTTTCTGATTTCATACTCTCCACCACCCACATTAGTAAGAAAAAATACTGAATGTTTTGACGGGTGTCTTCTCTAACACCTAGGATAGAGATGGAATAGATGGTTCACTTCAAACTCTACCCAGATCTTTATTTGGACATAGTTATTAGTATTCTTATCCTAATATTTAATGGTTTACAGTATTGGGGGTATTCCTACTCGAGCATTAATGGCTATCAGTTTAACTATATATTTTTTTGTGGGATATAACAACGTGACTTATATCACATACGTGAACACAAACATGGTGGTAACATACTTCTATATTTTCACATTCACTTGATATGATGTCTTGATTTAAGAAGCATTTATTTTGGTTATAGTTTCTTTTGTACCACTACCTATTTTCTATTGACATGGTTGCATGAGTTCCAAGATGGGATGATATGATGGATGTATAGACTAATACCAACATGAAACGTTGGGCCCTATTTAGATCTATCGTAGGTAGAGATGATGTTAGGATCACATCAAGGATAAATTTATTTATATAAGGGATGGGCATGTGATGAGAGAAATTGGGTCATGAGAGTAACAAAATAGAGGATAATTTAAAGTGGGGTACCTTTAGTCACACACTCACAAACAAAGTTATATAATTTTTATATAATTTAATTCACTTATATGTGTTACTTGGTGAGTGAGCTATGGAGGGGATGGGAAAATGGTATTACCTATTTAGGTGATGAGTTAGTTTCAATTATTTATTAACATGACATTAGTATGTTTATTTCAGACATTATAATTGATGTTTTAGAGAGGATCCAACTTATTAAACATGTTATTATTACCCAACATAAATATAAATTATTTTCAAGTATATAGGATATGGTTGTTGATCCAGCTGGGCAGTACTAGAATGAGGATTTGCTCAAGAATTTCTGTAGATTCATAGTCACTGCTGAGGATTTAATTTATCTATTTTCAGTTTTCTTTCAACTGCCAGTTTATTTAAGACACTACATTCATTGGGATCAGTTCTATATTTATACATGGTGATCGGTTGGTGGATTCTTATATTATCTCTTACTCTATAAAATATATGAGAGTAATGTATCTCATTAGTGTTGCTAATCAATTATATGTTTACTATAAAATATTTTATAATAATAAATTTTTTTTATTATTTTAATAATATATATATTCATCTTATTTAATAATTTTATATTTTATCATCTACATGAAAAAAACAAATTTATAATTCTATCTCAAAATGTATTATTCATCATCATCATTATTTTTTCAAAAAAGTAATGGTACAAACATGAAGAGAAAATAAAAAATCCCATAAGAATAGAAAGAAATGAGAAGAAATAGGGGGAAAGTGATGTAGACCAAGAGAATACCCTCAAATCAGATTATTGCCTTTAATAGAGAGAAAATTCTTGTCTGAGAGAAGAAAAAACATTGAAAATTTATGATTCTGTAGAGGTAAGAAAATCAAACTCCTTCTTCCTCTCCCTATAAGTGTTCACATGGTTGTACCATCACTAATAAAATACATTCAACCTCTCAAGATCTACGATAGAAACAATGGAGTGTTGTATATGTCACGAATAAAGTCATGGATGATGATATAGTCTGTCTGAACTGCATTAAGAATAATATTATAGTGCCTACAATGTTTTAAATCACTAAGCATTATCCGAGCCTCATCTAGAATGGATATATATACCAAAGTGGGTAGAAAATGACTGAATAAACCACCCCATGGGGTCCCAGAACACACCACCACATTTCGTATCATTTTAATAACAAGAGCCATCAAATTTGAGTTCGAGACTGACCAGGTGGGGAATCCATCTAACCCAGTGGCCATGATTACTAGATAATATCTCATAAGTTTCCTCCTGAAGAGATCGAAGATAGGGGGAATCACCCCAATTTCTAGAAGAGATAATCTGATTAGGGTGACAGAACACTTCTTTATCCACTAAGGACCTGGAAGAGAACTAAATCAGCCTATGTCCAACTTTGTTCTGATCCATCCAAAAACAACATCACCCTGAAGAAGAATCCACATTAAAATCATTATTTCCCCCATTATAACTTTCAAAATTAGAAATAAAATATTGAAATATGTTTCTTTATGAATTAATCATAAAAGTGTAATGATAAATGATTATGAATTTCATTAAATTAATTGAATGCATTAGTATGAAAATTCTATATGAAAAATTTAAAAAAGTATATGCACTTAAAAATATTCATATCAAATGAAAATACTCAAGTTATAAATATGGAAAATGAACAAAAATATTAAATATAACCCACACATTTCAAAATATTTTTTAATTATTAGAAGACACATCCCATAAATATACAAAATTTATTTTTGTTCTAATATATAAAATATAATAGTAATGATTTAACATTATAGAAAATATTGTTTAAAAAATTAATCTGACAAAAATAAAATTGCCAATCCAAATGAAAAGAATTGGTATTATATTCATACCAGGACAACAATATCTATGTGTAAAGTAAAACGAAGAGTAAATCAATATTATTTATAATTCACATATATTTATTATTTGAAGGAATGAAAAAATACAGTTAATTTGTAACGCAATATTCCAAAGTAGTAAACTACTATAAAAAATCTATTATACTAAAAAATTAATTTAGGTGTTTTTATTTATTTTATATTTAACTTTCTCCACAATTTTTTAGTTTATTATATTTTCATATATGAATATATTTTGTTTTTATAATGGAAAATATAGAGAAAGGTGGTATGAGAATAAAAAATATGTGACAAATTTATGAAGTAAAATGTATTAATTCATCTCAAACCTCACCATATATATTTTTTTAAATAATTAGAATATTAATATGAATTTGGGGAAGATAAAATTCAAAAACAATATCCTCCCCCTTTTTAGTTTTATTTATGATACTTATGAAATAATCCCCATTAATATTATAATCCAATCAATAAAATTTATTATTTAAAAAATTTATATCCAAAACATAAATTATACAATCATAAAAAATAATAAACAAAATAATAAAAATATACATGATAATTAAAAGTAATGTTTTTAGATAAGTTCTATTTTAATAGCTATGATGAATCTCAATGATTAAAAATTTTATTTAAATACCATTTTTAGGGGTGATCATCGAAATGAAAGTGGACTCAAGTTATGAATTTTTATAAAACAACTCTCCTTCTAACTTGGGAGAAATAACCTAATGTCATTGAAAATTTTCCAGAAAAAAAAACCAATTTTGAAGCATTTTTTATAGGGAGAAATGTTAATAATTATCAAATGTAAATTAAAAATATATACATATGATAATAAGATATTAGTGGATTAATGAGATATAAACACCAGAGTGGCATTCTTATATATGATGATTTTTTTAAAAAGTGTTTGAAGAGATTTTGAGATTTATAAAATACAATTAACAATATATAAGAAATAAAATAAGATAAAAGGGTCATATGAAATTTATAAATGAAAATATATTTTACATATAAACTGTTTGAAATAATATTGTATATGAAAATTTTAATAATAAAAAATTTAAATGAAAAAACTGTGTATAGAATTATGAAAAATGGAAAAACTAATACTCCTTTAATTTTTTATAACTAAATATAGTTTCCAATTTATCTTTTCTCCTTTAATTTGATAAATTAGAGAAGGGGCTTGTGGTTTTAAATTTCCATATAAAATTAGGATATAACCTCTATATGAATTATTATCTTACACATTCATCATCTCCCAAATATAGTAATGTATTTGAGTGATATTTGTTACATTTTTATACATTTATTCGAGCGAGAAAATAATATTAGTGTCTTTTTACTTATAATACTGAGAGTGATTTTATGAACTTTCTTACCATAGTGATATCCTTAGATTTGTTCTTAGTCTTTTATCCCATTTTCATTTGGGGGGTTTTTCGTAATCACATTTGGTGCCCATTTACTTATGTTTTTTCACATTATGTTTATCTCACAATTATCATGACACTAAAGGTACAAGATTTTTTCCCTAATATTTATCTTCAAATTGAGGTTGTGGCCCATGGATTTTTCGGAATGATAGCATTTCCTAATGGTGGTGTAATTTTATATTGAAAAATTCAATATAAATAATTTCAAGGAAATGTGTTCTAGAAAATTTTATGATTACACACTATTTTTCAACAAGAAAAATATAAGGTAAATTTATGTGAATTGAAATAACATTTGAATAATGTGACTAAATCCCAAGATTGAAATTAAAGTGATTGAAATTGATATTTGAGACATTAAAATTGGAAACTAAAAATAATGGTTATCATGAAAATTATTTTTTCAACTTGATGAGGAATTATATTTTAATGTTTGGATCTGTAACTATCCTATAGAATATTTTACATACATTTTTTCAGTTATCTGATGATCCTTTTTTATAATTTTGTATACCCATATCTATCCATACAACCAGGAAAAAATAGGTATAGACTGGTCATGTAACAACAAGGTTGAACATATGTTTTTCCTAGGACAACTGATCTAAGGTCACCCTGTGAGGTGACAACACAACATGTAGCATGTGTTCATTACTCTAGAGAGAATCCGTTTACTCACATTTATCATTTGATATGATGAACTATATTATTAATTTGAGATATAAAAATCTCCAAAATGATGTATGATTCTAATTATCCACACCAAATTTTAAAAGTTACACATATATCAGTGGTCATTTTATGAGATCAGTATTATTTGTCAACTCCTAATCTGGTGTCTCTTTCTCTCTCGAGCCCATCCAAGTTATTAACTTATACTTATTTATGATAATATCTTATTTTTATTTCATGAAGTTTATGGTAATAACTATGTGAATATTTATAATGAGTTTGAGTGAATTATAAAGATAAAGATCATGTGAGTTTGTGAAATCATATATGTATTTCCAATATGGAGATTTTCCAATGTCATGTTGCACGAGATTAGTTGGTTCATGTCAGAATAGTGTTTTGGTTCCCATAGAGTCTTAGGTGGTGGATTATGTCTATGTTTCTCCTTTATTAATACCCTGACTCTCTCTTTTTGTAGGTATCAACTAAAAAGTCATTACAAGATAAAGAGATAAACATGAGTCTTAGGTATTTCTCACGACATAGTGTAAAAATAGAGAAGAAAATGTCTTGGTTTTTCATAAGTATTCTGGTTTCTTAATTTATATAATGTTTTATTCATACTATGTTATAAAGGATAGAAATAAAAATTAATTTCATTAATTGGGTATCTCTTTTAAAATACCATAAATAAAGAAGATGTTAACCACAATTATTATAAAATTAAATGATTATATTTTCATGATATAACTATAATGAAGGAAGTAAAAGAGTACCTTGAACTAGTCACATCAACATGTTGTTGTTATAATATAAAATAAAAAACAGATAATGACTAATAAATGGTAGATTTCATGTGGAATTAAATTGAGGTTAATAAAATAGTGAGAAGGTTACTATATTTTGTTCACATTCATTACTGTGCAGAGAAGAAATATAGTTGGTACAAAATAGATGTAATAATATTTTCATGAATAGAATTAATTTGAGAAATATTATTTGAAATTCCAAGAATGTTACATGCAATATGAATTCATTAATAGATTTATTATTATAGTTCACGTAATGTTTTATTATTTCTTGAAGAAGTGAGTTATTGCGATAAGTTTTTGAGTTGTTGAAATAAAAACTTTAATGAATTCAGTTGAACAGTATGAAATTAAAAAATGTAATAGTGATTTTTTTCAATTAATATTGTGTAGATAGAACTATGAAGAATATCATAGAATATAGATTGCATTTTTCATGAAATTGAAACTTTTGAAATCACAACCAGTTACAGTGAGAATTTATGGATATATATTTTCATCAAATTTATGGTGATAAAGGATAATAGTCATTCAAAAGAAGATTAGATTTTGTGGGATTGAAAAGAAACAATGAAAAGTTACACACTACATCCCATAGAAGGATTTGAATACCTATTAGAGAGTCAGTTACATAGACCATTGATGAACTTGTGTTATATTCAAAATTACATTTCCAAACACATCAGGACCATTCATATGCCATCTATAGTGTAATTAATGCATGAAAAAACATATAAATAATACATAAAATTACAAAAAATGTAATAAAATTGATATTAAAAGTTAAAAAATACTCTCCCAAGCATAAATGAGGTCCCAACCTGATAACTATTGGAAAAGGGGAATGGACTAAAGAGATATCATCTCATAATGTCCAAGGAATATCACTAAACTCAGTGAACACCTTGAAGTAACACTATAGTTCTCTGATGCCAGGTCCACCGAAGTCACTATTGGTCTCCATTCCATCTACATAGTGCACAAAATGTGTAGAAATATCGCATATATGGTTGATTATATACATTCCTTATAGGATATCTTGATAACCAAGAGGTAGGGAATAGAATAATTTGTCTGCACAACCCATAGGTAATAGTGAAAAAAGCCCAACAAAAGATATGCTCTTAAATTATCCCAAAGAAAGATTGAAAGGGGTTATCCATATCTACATGATGCTAAGAATGATAATTCACTATAACAATCCAAATGGTATATCTTAGAGGCTAATAACCCTACATAACCCCTCATGAAACACAGTGGAGGGCCCATACATCACCATTTCTCTCTATATTCAAGGGAGAACTAACTCTAATAGTTGAATCACACCCTTATAGAGCTCAAATATTGAGGATCAAAATAATCTATATTATGTAACCATGCCATCTGGAATGTGAGGGAGTGACGAGTCTATTTTTATAAAGAGTATAGGGGACCTCTGCTTAGGTGTGATAGGAGAGTATCAACCCTAGATTCTCTCTGCTGACCAAACTGGATCACTTTTATTGTTCAGGCATCACATGAATAAAAATATAACTTCTAACACCTTGTTTCATATATATAGTGTTAAAACAAAGGATTAAGTAATGTCCCAAGAATAAAACTACTCAGTATTGACAAATAATGTTCCTAAATTAGAGTCTTGTAGCTAGAGATATGCATATTATAGGTCTCTGGAAAATTTATATCACATGTACATAGGATCACATGTTGTGTGACATTACTTGAATACCTGGTTGAGTCCTACAGTAAACATGATTGGCCATTATATATAGATCCAAATGGAATATACCTACAGGGTACACAACATTTATGTGAACCCAAGGTCCTAGGCCTGTTCTCACAACACACGGCTCAATAATACATGTATCTTATCTTACTTTGTTACTCAAGGGACATGACATGTCTGCTCACATGGCATATTGGGAATGTTCCCCCAACACATGGATTTGATATAAAAGTTGGGTCACATGACATGTGTTCATAACCAAAAAATATGTGTTGTTTAATTCTGGTTGAAATCATATACGCTTCAAAAACCAAGAAAATACGGTGTGTGTTCCTTCAAGATGTACTGGGTGTAGTATCATTTTTCATAAACAATGAATATTATTCTTAAATGAATACTATAATAATAATTTATGTTATACTAATATTATTTTGACAACATATAACCACTAGAAATAATTTATGTCCTCTTGGATTAATGATTTACATGCTATGATGTCCATAAATCCAATAACTGATTACCCATTAGTTATTTTCCTTGACTCTCATTTTTGTTAAGGGTCCCAATCCAAAAGATCCATAACCTACATCCAAAAACTAGTTATATATCCTTTCAAAAAAATCCAATTACATGTCTTTTCATTAATCCTTCATTAATCTCAATGTTAGATCATTCAATAGTATGGATTTAAAATATTAAATCACCATCCTAAAGGGACAAAAATTAAGAACATGAAAAATGGTGGGGATTAAAGTACACAAAAAAATTGAGATAATAATTGTTCTACGTGATCCAAACCAATGATCCTTATTTATAGAAACAATGGTACTGAAACTCATTCTCAAATAAAATAAATAAATAGGTTTAAGGACCCAGATATTGAATCCATGTGTGAAAATTTAATCAAATGGGAAAAATATAAAAAACAAATAAAACCAAACTCAATAATGGATCAACATGTCTTCTAGAGTTGATTATGTGGATCTGACTATGTACGTCAATCATCTCCCCATTACAATCAATCACTCACCAATGATCCACTTTTTTTAGATACTAATTCTAATTAAGCTCTAAATTTCTCCCCTATAATCTCTTACTGTTATGAATCAATCCTTGGAGATTCATTAGGAAAATATATTTATTGATGGAGATTATGTTTTATGTTATCATGTAAAAACATAATACAATTATTAATTCATCAACCAAGGACTTTTATTTTCTGAACACCCAATGTTTTTAAAAATCATTTCATTCCTAGGGAAAACCTCTTGTCCCAACAACAAATGTGATCTCAGATTTTACATACTAGGACTCAATCAATGGGAAAACCACCAGTTTTGAAAATATGAACTTGAGCGATTTAATATTTATATTATTGTAATATATTAATTATATAGTACAAAAATACCTAAAACAAAACACAGACTCCAAGGATAAATCCATATATATATATTTAAATATTAAATGTATCAAAATATGGGAATTAGATTCACTTTATTCTCCCCTTATTGATGTATTTTCACCAAAAAATGAAAATATACACAAAAAGGTGGGGGAATTAAGCCCAAATCAATATCTCATGCTCCCATTAGCTCTAAAACATTTTAACATTATTCCAAAGAATGTATACCTGAGGAATGGTCTATATAAAAAATATATTCCCTTCTGATCCAAGATTTCAATTGGGTGCTCAGAGAGGGTGCCACTATCCTCTATGTGTAGCTTTTCCCAGTCAATGAAGTGTGATAAGTCAAGAAGATATCTCCATAGCTATGTCACATGCAATAGTTCATACACTATACAAATCTATTTAGGAATGTAAAAGTATTAAGAAACCTTACCAATACTCTACATAATCTGAAGAGTCCTAATTAACCTACATTATAACTATCTTCCATTTAAAAACATCTATAATATTCATCTTTGGGATACTCGTGGGAAAAAATTGTTTCCATTCTTGAACTCCAAAGGCCTATGAATTCAGTATAATTAATATTTCAATAAACTATAGGTTTTCTTCATGTTATCATAGATATACTAGACCAACTATATTGTTTATTACAATAGATATGTCCTGATTAGATAGGTCTAACCAATAGCAGTACATCATAAAAGTGACTTATAGTGTATACCGTAAAATTTATTTAATGATTCAGTATCTATTTTAGAGTGATATGTTTTATTATAATATGCACCCACCTATGTAATGTGAACCAGAAAACATTGACCAATGTCTTATATGAAGGATCTCAGAATATCCACCAAAAGATAAAAAAATTCAATCCTTCTTAGGTTGAAATGTATTACTCATCTGTAATTGGGTCCAAAAAAATCATTTAAACCACATGATAATATTGATATAAACTAATTATCATGGTCATCAACTATCTACATGGGTATCCCACAAATATGGATAGTATCATATATATACAATAGCCCCAAAAAGTTATCTAAACTCTACTCTTTAATATAAAATAAGTTTGAAAACATTGTAAGTTAGACAAGACTCACTCGAATAGTTTCATAATTCATTATATCCATATAATATCCATAATAAAATATATACCATACCACTTACATTAAAGAATCTAAATAGGTGGATCCAAACCTACTATAACCTATTATTCATACATTCCTATTGACATGTGAGACAACAAGAAACAAACTCATAAACTATCCACCTCATGCCCGCCCACCAGAACAACCATAGAAGGTACATATATATCATTTCCATATTCTAGTGTACATGTAAGGGTGAGGATCAGAACTCCATCAAAACCTCCTAGTGCAACATTTCTATATCTATCATTCATCCTTGAAAACCCATGACATGCTAACCACCTTATCGATACCCATCTAGTACATCTCATAAGGATATCTAGTCATGTAAAATCCCAAATTCAATGTCTCATAATAGTTACTATATCATACACAAAAAAGTGGTGGATTCAACAAAATCAACTGAAGATAATATTCACATATCTCCTCCACCAGTGATATCTATAATTAATCCAACTTCTCGACCCCCCCCCCCTCCATGGGATAATGATAATTACTGATAAGTTCTTCCACCTCCACATTTTCATTACCTAAATTATAGACTATTACAAACTCTTAGTCCTTGAGGTACACCAAAATATGCCTCTCTCCTAGGTTATGATTCTTTTGGGTTAATATTTATTTGAGAATTTGGTGGTTTGACCCCACAAAATAATACTCACCAAGAATATAAATACTCGATATATTTAGGGAGAATACAATTTAAATCAACTATATGTAATTGGTCACATAATTCTTCTATTTGGTCTCATATGCCTCAACCCATGACTGAAAAATACCTACCAATATATCAAAAAACACCTGATACCAACTCTAAAGTAATCACAAAGAACGTTTTACTCAATACACTCCTCTAGTAGTCTCATAAAATGATCACTAGTCATCCTCACATAAAGCTTCTTGAAGGTTTGTTGACTATATAATGTCCTGATAAACAAATACACTTTCTATATCAAGGTGGTCAAAGATCCTATAATACTGGAATTTTTTCCATGAGCCAATGATATTAACCTTCCAATCATTGGAAACTCTTCGCCTATATCATGCTATTGGCTGGTTCCCAAGAAAGCACGAAATCAGTATTTTTGGGATCAATCTCTACCCCTTGTTCAATGCTGACATGCTCTACAATATGATCCTATCTAATCAATAACTAACACTTTGAGATCTTAATATATGTGTGGTGTTTCTACAGTAGTTCTATGACTATTCTCAAATTGTATATGGGTTCCTCCTTCGGCAAAGAGTACTCTAAAATGTCATCGATAAATTAAAATAGGAAGTAATCCATGAATTAATGTAATATATGTTTCATAAGTTCCATGAACACTATGGGGGTGTTAGTCACACCAAAAGGAATCAATAAGAACTCATAATTATCACACACACACACATTTATATATATATATGTCAAAAATAAATATCTTAAATATCATTATCATGATCCCTAATCTAATGGTATTTTCTCCTAATATTGACGTTTGAAATCCAACTCACACCGTTCAAATGGTCAAAAAAGTCTTCAATCCTTGAAAATGGTACATTTACTTGATTTTCACGTGGTTCAGGTGATGATAATCAATAAAAAATAAACATCTCATATTTATTTTTATGATTAAAATTAGATCTTACATAGGGGAAACATTGTTCTCTATAAAACCACTATATCAATGATTTTACTACTATACCCTTGACTCTTAGAGATTTGTAGGATCTCTATGATATGATGTAGAAGATATTTATGTATTCTAAGGCTGAGATTTGATGTCGAAGTTATTCTCACACCTTATATGTTGTCCTAGAACAACATCAAAATGTAAATCCTTTTAATATTCTAATAAAACTAGAAGCTGTATGCCTAATTATTTTATTGTATCCAAGATTAAACCATCCAACTGAGGGGTGATGGGTTCCATCATTATTATCATGATCCTAAATAACTCCAAAATAGCATCCCTCTCACCCACATAGAATAATATCTCTCCATTTTTAAGAAATATCCTAATTCCCTTTCAATTAAATATTATCTAGGCCTGTTCCAAGGAAAATTAAATGATACCCTAGAATATGTCACAAATTCTCTTTATAAAAACCAATAGGTACAAAGAGAAACTCTCTCCACTAATATCTTATTCATATTAGTGGCAGATGCATGATATAGAATAGATTATCCCAGTGGGAACCTCTATCCATTGATGATAAGGAAAAGACTCTATAGAAGTCTCTAGCTCTCATAAAAATGATACAATGATAAAGGTACAACTGACACATGTGTCTTCAAGTATTTTATCTAGAGTAGATAATACACATATCATAACTTGAATCACATCATGAGAATACTTATCATATTCCCCATAGCTAGAAACAATCGAAACTATAAAAACCCATCCATAATGTACATATATATTACATCATTTTTCAAAATAAAAAATATATTAAAAAAATATTCCCAAGGACCATGTTATTTTAGTGCCTTTGGAAACGTGGAAATGTACATATTAGTTCATTTGTGAGCTATATTTTCTCCCACTAGGTTATCCAAGACTACAATCCCTTCTAGACATATTATACCTAAAATGTTTCCTCATAACATGATGAAGGATACCTAAAAAGGGGTGAGCTCAAATGCTCATTAAGGGTATGTAATGGAGATATGTAAGCATAAACATGAGAATAATTGTTTGAGAACATGATCATAACATCATAAGATCATACCATACATATTGTAAACATGAATCATAGAATAAAAGTACATAGTAAATAAGTAAAGATTTATAATGAAATTAAGATCACAATCCATTAAATCATAACGTAGGAGTAAGATATAGAATTTTGGCATACACATAAATATGTAATATCATTCCCTATAATTTAAGACACAATTATTGAACATTTTGGGAATATTAAATGAGACAACACCTACTATGAGGGACACACAACCATCCTCAGACATATTAATTACCATGTAAGGGATCAGTTTTTCGAATGTTCCTATAGTTGATGGGGTTTTCTCATCTTCCATATTCATGGTAACTACACCAACTAAGTAGGTCACACCACCATCCCCAGTCACAGTCCTTTACTTGAGAGGGATTGGGTTTCTCAATCTTCCTATAGTGTATTAACCTTTTCTAATTGAATCTCGTCATTATATCATGATATATAAATCATTACCCAATTAATTATAGGAAGATAAAGGTCTTATCCATCTCATAATATAATCACTAATATATGTGCACAAGACAATAAAACAATCATCATATCAAAACCCATAAATTTAAATGGGTTTAATAATTATTCTATTATTACTTATGAAAAAAATACGTGTCACAAATATATAATAATATCTTAACATATAGAAAAATAAAGGTTTTAGAATCATTTCATCGTAGTATAACCCAGGAAAAGAACCAAGTTTCAAACGCATAAAACCCTTGGATGAGGAACGAGTTTTGTAAAAATATAACATGTGAATGAGAAATGGGTTTCAAAAACATCATTCCATCAAAACATAAACCATTAATAGAATGAATATGAATTAAAACTTTGGATAATTTCCTATAAAGGTATGAATAACACCAATGGATTTCATATAAGGACTCGTCCTTAAACATTACTTATTATTGAATTAAATGAATAATTCATATTGAGGATCTTTTCAGGTTTAGAGTTTTAGAGAATGAGATCATAAATCAAGAATTACATTCCACATTTAAACAATGTTGTTACATAAAAGATATTATTCATTTTTTCCCATTGACGGAAACATATTTAAAACAAAACATGGATTCTTTCAAGACACTTCCTTGACCCTATCATCACATCATGTAACTTTCCCTTGACCTGTGAAAAACATTTCAAAAACATGGAATGAGAATAATAATCGTAGTAAGGGATATAAAAGTATGAAATGAAGACATTAGTCCATGTATGAAATAATACTTTACTCATAAAACATAATCACTTTAACATACCTCATCAAATCATGAATAAAGCATATAAATCACAAGACATAAAGGTAACTTGAGGCATTTATAACATTTATATGTAGGGAGTAACACTCTTGGTTACGTTCGGAATACCCATCACAGTATATTCCCTAAATCTCTTCGTAGAATCCTTAACGTTTAACTCCTTTGTGTTACCCAATGCATTAGAGAGCTGTATCGGGCTCACCCGCCCATAGTTTATCATGGAACCACCCATCTTCATAAACAATGCCTAAGAACCATAACATAATCGTATCACATAAAACATGCATACAGGAAACATAACATTTCCACATTTCAATCACAAAATATCAATAACACATTGATATAATAAAAACATTATCAAAACCATTTTCAATACCAAAATAAAAGAAAAGTAAAACATGGTATATATTTTTCATTCAAAAAAATTATGGCATGTAGAGGACGTCAAAACTCAAATAATGGTCACGGCGGTGGAGAAGTCGTTGTCGCCGCATACATACGAAAAAAACATTCCATTTTTTCAATTAGTAAACGCTTCATATAAAAATTTTCCATTAGAATAAACTTAAAAGTAAAAGGGGTTTATATACTGTATAAAATAAAGTTGTGTATAAAAAAAATATGCCTCAATGAAAGAAGATTGAGACGATGTCCCTTACAAAGACGGTATCCTTGGATTAAGGATAAATCAATTACATAATTATGTGTGAAAAATGAATACACCAAATATAAGTGAATATTAAGTGTAAAACAATAATATTTCATTCACACATATTCATATAATTACATATTCAAGGAGTACAAGTTTATACCAAATAATCAAAATTGGGTTAAAAAGTTCCCTTGGAAAAATTCGACAGCCCTACGACGTCACTTCAAACTTCAAAAAATGAGTTGATGAGACATAAAAAGGTAATCTCATCACTTGGAACTAAAATTTACATCAATAAAGATATATAATAACATATCCCAACATTAAAATATATAAATTAAAATACTCAACAAAAGAAGTCTTTTAAAAAGTGGAGGGTGAAAAATTCCTGTACTAACTTGGGTATCTTTCGAAACATACACCCCATGAAAGAAGGACAATACAACATTGATGTAAATACTCATAAACAAAAGTATATTCCACAAATATTATAATTTTCGTAAGTACATATATCACTTTAAGTAAATGGTGGAAAATGTAGCATAAATCTCACGGGAATAAAAGTGAGATGAAAAATCCCTTACGAAAACTCGGCAGCCTAACGGTGCCATTTAAAACTTCCAAAAATGGATTGATGAGATAAAATAGGGTCTCTCCCCATATTAACATAAAATTTACATAAATAGGAATATAAAATAAACTCCCCCAACATAACAAAGTGGAGCTTAAAAGAATTGACATAAATGAGATTACTTAAAAAGAAATAGAGAGGTTGGATCTCTTACGAAAATTTAGCTGCCTAACGGCGCCAATCAAAACTTCCAAAATGGATTGATGAGAGAAAATAGGGTATCTAATCATATGAAAATAAAAATTACAGTAAGGGTATCATAAAAGAACATCCCAATCATAAGAAAGATGAGCTTAAATGGAATGACATAAAAGAGCGTACTTAAAAAAATAGGGGTAAGTTCCCTTACCTCATGTCTGACTTGTCTTGTTCGTTTCTTTATATTCCTGAATAATAAACTTTGGTCCATTTATAATTTCATAAGGACCTACTTTAAAGATTATTATTCAGTTCATAACACATATTATAATGTTATAATAATTGTTTAATAACTTTAGTTCATATCAGACGTTTTTGCCGATGTTTGGTACATGAGTAAAAAATGAACTTGTTTGAAAATTATTTCCCATGTAGTTATAATTAAATCATTTCAAGAGTCGTATTAATGATTAAAATATCATATATATCCAGTACATATTCATTTTATCCTATTCCATAACATTTGAAGATAAAAAATGAAAAGCACCATTCATGGAGACGGTAGGCCGTACGTACGTATGAACGCCACTTTCATTTTTTTGTCATATGAACAGAATTAAAAAATAAATGAGATATATATATTATAATTCTAGTTTAATATATATGTTATATAGGTCAAATATTTTCATTAATTTCATTCTTTATACATTCCATTTATTGAATGAATGAGTCACATCACTTGAGGGGGCGGTAGTCCACACTTCCTCGTATGAAATTATCGCATTTGCACAACATACAAAGAATAAAGGTATGTTTTAAATATAAAATACAGAATAATATAGTAAACATAAATACCATATATATCATATATAAAATACAGTGACATCATAATATCCACCTTTAAAGGTGTTAAAAGAATATTTAACAATCATCGTTTCGTGAGGTAGAAAATCGCCAACCACAGAAATAGTATGTTATTTAACCATTAGAAAAAGGTGTGTGTATGTGTAGATCTAATCCATCTCATTAAAAAATCCTAGTATATTTAAGATACTTTTTTTGTCACAAAATAAAGTAATAAAAAGAGTTTAGGTGGTTGGAGAAGCAAAATAAAACATAAGAACACAAGAGAAGTCACTACCTTTAAATCGGGTAACTCTTTTTTATTTGAGCTGAAAGGCTTCCTTGGAAAGACTTCTGCCCAAAGTGAGGCTTCTAGGAGTAATAGAGGTGTGTGGAGAGACAAAATGGGAAGGGTTTGGCCGAGCCAAATCCTTGAGAGGTGTGGTTAAGGTGGTAGAGGTGGGGTCCTTTTATAAGAGGAGAGGAGGGGCACTCTTGGAAAGTCTTAAAAAGTAACAATATTATAAACTGCTTTTTGGATTTTAAAGGACCCAAAATTATATATTTCGAGGATAAGGTGATAATAGTTCTAAATACACACATCCTATATGTTTTTTACAAGTGTAGGGCTTAGATTTTACATTATCTTTTATTTTATTTAAATCATTAAATAATGAGGTAATCACTGCGTCATCATGGTTTCATAAATAATTTAATTTATTTAATGTCTAAAAATTATAAAAAAACTATAATCATGTAGGGAATCGTTTTACCTTTCTAATGAATATTTATAGTCAAAAATATGAGTTTTATAACCCCATGTAATTATTTTTAGTAAAATAATACATGTTTGTGACATTTTAATTTTAACTTTAAATAAAAAGTTATTAATGTCATTTTCCAGCCAAAGTGGCTCCATGGGGTCCCCAAGTTGACCCATGGATTTTATTGGTCGGCCATGACTCATCAAATAAGGGTAGGACATGTGTCAAGGTCATTTTATATTATTAAAACATTATGTTTACCTTAAATTACACTAATTACCTCTAATCGTGATTAAAAACTTAAAAGTTACTATTCACCAAAAAATTATTTTAATCCCATTGAACCACATTTTACTTCCTAATGAAAACCATGTATGTTGAATTTTTGAAATTAAAAACACAGTGGTGGTAAAATTTTATTTAAACAAAAAATTAGTTTTTTTAAGTACCACTTAGTGGTTTCACTATTCATCAAAAATTGATGTTTTTCAGAAAAATGCGAAAACATCACCCTAAGATATATTTGATATTCCGAATTCAAAAATGATGTCTATTTTACAAAATTAAAAACATATAAGTCACATTAAATAATTTAATAATTAATTCCCACTGTCAGAACAAATAGCATGTTTTTATGAAACAATATATATCAAAAGATTGACACTAGTTTAAGTTCAATTTCAAAGTGAAATTAATTTCAATTACCACTATTGGATTAAATGGTAAAATATATCCTAATTTCACTTTAAAATATATTCAAAAGATAATATAATCATACAAATAAATTAGATTAAAAAGAGGTTTTGAATTAAAATACAACATTTTTCATTATTCATTAAAAAAATGAACTTTATCGGAAGAATACCAAAAATTTACACAAAGTAAATTTTGATATCCTGATTCTAAAGAAGAATTTTATTTTGTCAAATATAACACATAAAATTGTCAAAAAGTGGATTTAAAAGAGTCTTTCCATTAAAAGGCGGTTAATCGACCGTTTAATGAAAATGAGAATGTTTACGCTTAAAATTGGATTCATTCACATTTTTATTACCCTAACATTTAATGTTAAAAAGTAAAAATATTTGACAAACATATATAATCATTTTTTAGTTAGTTCTGTTCATTCCCTTCATTACAACGGTTAGGTGTTAACTACCATTTAAAATAAAATTATTTTATTATTAGAGTGCAATGTAAGATTTCAAAGGAACTCGTTGTTGCGTATTGGGTAAGCCATAGAGAATAGCGTTCCCTTTAAAGTAATATTCACATTTAATTCACAAATATTGATAAAAATTTGAATTTAATATTATTTATTTACCTGGGATGCTACATTTCATCTTAGATGAAAAATAATTTTGAAATATCCTTTTGAAAAAATATTCTTGATGAAAATATCTTTTCTTCTATAAAAAAATATTTTAATACATAAATACTTTTTGAAAACCATTTTCTTTGAAAACAAGAAAACATTTAAAATATTCTTCAAATAATTTTTAAAAACATTTGCATTTAAAACATATAACCAATGGTTAAAAACATTCTAAAAACATTTTTCATTGAAAATAATTTAAAAATATAAAAATAAGGATTGAAAAAATTTGGAAAAAATTCTTCCTTGAAAACAATGAAATTATTCTTGAAAAAATATTTAAAACCATTTTCAATGAAAATAATTTTAAAAAATTTAATGAAGGCTGAAATCATTGAAACAATTTTCAATTAAAATACCCTTTTGAAAACTTATATATAATGTTTTAAAAATCATTTAAAACAATTTTTAACCATTAAACCTTTTTTAAAACCTTTTTTATAAATACTTTAAAATAATTAATTTAATGAATATTAGGAAAAATATTTACATAAAATTTTATTTTTAATCTTATAAAAAAATATTTAAGGGAATGATGGTCATAACAAAGGGTACAACTATACATGATGGACATTTTTTTTGCACCACAAAAAGTATAGAAAATGGATCGACTATAAAATTTCAGGAAGATTAATTTTTTAAAAAAATTAAAAATTTGTAACATGGGGAACAATTTATTTTAAATTTCATGTGTTAATAGTATAATTATTTGGGAAACGTTATTTATAAAACATTATTTTGAAGGAACCCATATTTCAGACCGGAGAGAGAGATAAAATTAAATTATCTTCAAAACACATTCTTGATCATATTATGTACCAATGAGTGGGAAAAAGGTACCAATAATTTGATATAAAATGAACAACAAGAGTGTATGGAAAATAATGAGATTTCTTGAGTGATGGATTATGATATCTTTTTAATGGGATTATAATCCTAACCAATCTCGATAAATAGCGAGATTGAAACTATAAATGGTTACCAATTTGGTAAATTTGAATAATAATAAAATAGAAATAATAACATGAAATGAATCATAAAATGTTTGAAAATAATTATATTCATGATATAAATCATCATAGGCAGTATATAACACACATTGAAAAATATAGGTGCATAACATGGCATGTGTCTCAAAGAAGAAAAATTGAGACAAATATACTTTACCAATTTGATATCTTTTCAAAAAAAACCCAAATAAAGAAAAATCATGAAATGGATATGTAAATACAAATTAATAAAATTATAATAATAATATAATGAATCTATGCGTAGTATAAAAACTACACAAAAAAATAATTGGTGAATAAGTCATGTATCTCAGATAAATAGAAAGAGAGATTAACTTATCGTACCTTATGTATTGAATCTCTTCAAACTCAATCAAACATAATGTATAATTAATATAATATTATTATAAATATTTTAAAGAATCATATTATTTTATATAATTCCATATATGGTTTGATAATTACTTTATATTACCTTCTTATTATCAATACATAGTTAAGGATACATTTCAAGTAATATCTTCTTTGTTTTTTTGAATGGGTCTTAATTTGTCAAATTTTTTGTCCACATACAAATTTAATGATTTTAAGAATGTAAATATTTCTATAAAAACATTTATATTCAGTATATAGTTATTTATAACAATATATATAACATATAAATATGTAATTGAATACACCATTCATGGAGATAGTAGGACGTATGTACAAAAAAGTGTTTCCATTTTTATTTGTAAAATAAAAGGAACCGAAGTAAATGAAATATATGTATATATATAGTATCATTAAAGTATAATTATTATTTCATATATGTTTTATAATTTAACTAAATATATCCTTAGTACATTCTATGTAGTGTGTGATTGAATCACATTTCATTGAGGAGATAATACTTCACACCTCCCTAAACAATATTATCAATTTTATAAAAAATGAAAATCATGTTGTTTTGTGTAATATAGTAATTAAATAAGTATAAATAAGTTATATATATCATATATATCATAAAAATATATTGTTAACATCATAATTACCAACCATTATAGCAAGTAATGTAAAAAATTAATGACATCTTTTCGTGAGGTGGTAGCTCACCGTACAAAAGAACGGTAAGTTTGTTACCCATTAGATTGAAGTGTTTGTAATTGTAGGTAGAACCATTGTCCAAAAACATCTATTTAAACTAAGTATAATGAGTATATTATTTATTCATGTAATAATAATAATTAATGTGGTGGAGAATGAAAATAAAGGAAAGGAGCTTTAGGATGGATGCTACCTCTTCCTTGGGAAACTCTTTTTGGTTTTAACCAAAGAGATTCCTTGGTTCAGTTTATTCACAAAGGGAGGATTAAAGGGGATAATTTAGGGTTTCTTTAAAGCTATTTGGGTAAATATTTTCCAAACTCAAGTGGTTTTATATTTGTAAATAATGGGGAGAGGTGGTCGCCTTTTATTGGGAAGGGAGGGGATACACAAGGAATTATTGAAAATAAGTTAGGTGTATCAACATTTATACCTTAAAAACTCATAAAAACTATAAAAAATACGTACTTTAAGGTTTATGACTGAAATAAGTCCATAGAGGCAGTGTTTAAAAATTTTATAGTTCATTTGGTCTCTTAATTTTATGGTTTTTTACCTTATTAATCTAAAATTTACCTTAATCATTGTAGTTAATTTTAATCATGTTCACAAATATTTTTAGTAAAAAATAAGTTGAACTTATTAAACCTAAAATAATATAATTATTACAACAATTTATGTAAAATTTTAAAAATTCAATTCATGTAAGTGGAAATATTTTGTTTAATTATAATCAAATAGATGTGGCAAGAGGTTTTTAAAGAAAGAGTGTTGAAACATTCATTAATATTTTATACATAAATTCAATATAAAAATGACTAAAATTACCTGAATTATATTAAAATATTTATAATTGATCTATAGGGAGTGTTAAACTAACTTCAAAAAAATTAACTAGTTAAATAAATTAGGGTAAAATTATCATTGAATTAAAATTCCGTATTTTCAATATTCACCAAAAAAATTATATTTCTTAGAAAAACCCCAAAACATTACCATAAAATAATTTTAATATTATGAATTCCAAAATTAGATTTATTTTAACTATTTAAATTTGTAAAAAAATTTATAGTTATTTTTATTTATTTTTTCACAGAAGGAGATAAAAAATCATTTCTTTTCAAAAATTAGTATTTCCAAACATATAAAGACTTTGCCGAAAAACTATATGGTTTTTCAATATTAAGTTTTATTAATATATAAAAATTATAAATAATATTTAAAAATTTGTTTTTATTATTCATATTATTATGTTTAGAAAATATGTTATAACTATCTCGTTTAATAAATTATAATAAAAAATGTCTCTTTTAAAAACTCAATGTTTCATGTAAAGAAGGACATGTTGGTGTTGCATATAATGAAATCCAATTTTGTGTTTTTTGTATCAAAAAAATTTCATGGGGTATTGTATAATGAAATATTAATGGAGTTTATCAGGAAATATCTAGAATAAAATTGTACATTCATAAAACATAATCAATATTTAGATTTTTGTGAAATGAAAAATATCAAAAAATAAATAAATAAATTTCAAAAAATAGTTAGAAAAAACACAACGTGTTACATTACACTACCCTTAAAATGAAATTAACAATTGAATGTTTTATGTATAATAAATATTTTAATACATTCCAATTTTTTTTATAGAAAATCACATTGTAAAAATTAACACTAATACTTCCTCTAAAAAAGGAATGTTGAAACCATAATAGTTACCCAAAGGTACTCATAGCGTGGTTTCAATATAGGAGAAAATAGATGGAATGTGAAACCGTAGACATAGAAGAGGAATATAACTATCCTGTTTTAAAAAAATTTGATAGAGAACAAATTCAGTATAATGTTAACAAACACAAAACCATAAATCATTAATGATTTAAGGGACCATTTCATTCTTCATAAAAGAATGTAATAGGATAACCTTTTTAATTTCATTACTCTTTACATAGAGTTAATGAATTTAAATGATAATTTTTACCTACATGATTTCATTCCATTTCAAAATTAAAATATCACCCTTTGTACTAGTTTGAAAAAATCTCCACATTACCTCTTTATTTAAAAAAACATGAATTTTCCATTCTTGAAGCACTAACAGGCCATGAGATCCATGATAAGTCATCACATATCTATTTTGTTACCATCAACCGAATGTTGTTGGATTAGATTATCCATTATCCATAGACCCTTATGAGGTGAGAAAATAATGTAATCTTACAACCATCAGCAAAATTTTAATTAAATATTCAATAAATAGATAACCTTATAACCATTATGAAAGATTTAAAATAAAAATCTTTAGAAAGAATGTTATGAAATCATCTTAACATTGATACACCATACATCACAAAGTATCTCTTGGTTTTCACATTCCAAACATGTGAATGCCCTCATCATATATTCTCTTGAAACATGGTAATTACCTGAGTTACCATAAATCCTATTAAAAAACAAGCATGCTTCCTTATTCCAGAAAATTATTGTATACATTACTTAAATAAAAAAATATTGTAAACATAGAAAATGATAGCATAACCAACTTTTCAACATGTCCTTAATTTGTTACAAGGTAATCAGCACTACCCATTTTAATTATTCATATAATCTATATCTCTATCTAAATAACACTATCTTAAAATAATAAACATATTAAGTTTCATCCTGCCTTTGTCAAAATATCACATTTTCATTAAATAATTTCTCCAGTCCAATATAAACATTAAACATAATCTTGTAAATCCATTTCAAATAAAATAAAATGGACAACCATTGTATATTTCATTATCCATATAACATCATTCTTGAATGTAAAAACCAAAAAATTACACTTCATTTATAATCCATCAGAAGGATACCTCATCCTAGAACATATTACCTCTTTCTGCTCATGTTTCATCATTAGTCTCATCATTATCATTAATTCAACCATCACTTATATGACCTTTCGGATTCACATCAAGTGCTTTCAACTTTTTCTGTTGATTTGAATAATAACCATTTTTACACAATTAATTATTTTAACCATTGATGACTCATTAGGTAGGATAATATTCCCATCCATTTCATTAACCGAACCCTCCATCTTTATTTTTTTTGTTACTTGGTTTGTTTACTTATTGTCAACAGTCAAAAAAACATCTTTTTCCTATAAAACAATGACTTGGGTGATTATTTCAACATTATTGACATAAATGGAAGTAAATATTCTTTCCACTATGATCTCCATTAATCATAATCTTAGTGAACTCATTTCTTACCTTCTTCGGTGAGTCCAAGAGTTGTTTAAGGTTCACATTTTTAATCATGTTCAATGAAAACTGACTAGGCGTAATCACAACATCCTTCACTCTATTAAACATCCCATTTAACTAGTCATAAAAAATTCTCTCACATTAATTTTTAACCCAATTCCCTATTGTGTCATAGTGTATCAAGTTACCCCAAATTCCATATTCATAGTTACTACACCTACTATTCAAGACACAACACCATCCCTAGTTGTAAAAAATTCCTTGTATGGGATCGAGTTTCCCTATATTCCCAAAGTATATTAAGATCATTTACTTGAATCTCATACTTATATCAAGATATATAAATGATTACCCAACATATTGGAGGAATATATAGGTCCAAAATATCTCATGATAATATAATTCATACAAGTTCCATAATATAATAAAATTTTCATCACATCATAACCCATAAAAAGTGATGTGTTTCATAAAAATATTATCATAACCAATGAACAGAAATGTGATCTATAAATATGTAATTCTATATTAACCTAGGAAAAATGATAGTTTTTATAAATATTTAATCACAACATATTCCATGAAAATAAGTATTCTTCATAAGAATAAAACTCAAGGAATATTAATGGTTTTATTAAACATATAAACCATTAAAGAGAAAGGGGTTTCATAAACATCATGCCATTGAAAAATAAATCATACAAAGAAATAATATTGATGGGACCCCTAAATCATTTTATAGAATCGAATGAATAGAAACAATGTATTTCATCATATATGGAAAATAAATTGGAATTATCCTATTAAAATATCTTCTATAGGAAAACATAATTTCTTCATTTGAAAATGATTTTAACACATACTGACTTTTTGAAAATAATTTTCATTGAAAATACTTAAAAGTCTAGAAAGAATGATTTAAAATATTTTGAAAAACATTTACTTGTAAAATACATTTTAAAAATATAAATAATGATCAAAATCATTAAGTATATTTTTTCCTTGAAAATATCTATAAGAATATTGAAATCATTTGAAAACATTTTTCTTGGAAAATACTTTGAAATCATAAAATGAATTTGAGGTATAATTTTGAAAACTTTTTTCATTAAAAGTAATTTGAAAACATTGAAACATTATTCAAATATATTTTAAAACCATTTCCATTGAAAACTTATAATAGAATCTTGAAATAATTTGAAAATTATTTTCTCTAATAACACACTGAAATACATAGAATGAAGAATTTAATTCATTTTGAAAACATTTTGAATTAAAAAGTTATAAAATAATATTTCAAACATTTTGAAAAACGTTTTCTATGAAAAGAACTTGTTATCATATAAATAATTATTTAAATTATTTAAATCGTTTTCTTTGAAAAAAACCTTTTAAAAACATATAAAAAATAATTTAAATCATTTCAAGCACTTTTTAATCATAAAACATCTATGAAAGACGTTTTTATTTAAAACTACATTAAAACAAATAATTTCCATAATAATAAAAATATATTTTCCTTAAAATATCACTTTGTATAATTTTAGATGAATCATGATTGGAATGAGGGTCGCAATGGCAGTTAATCCATACATATCCAACATTCCTTTTTTACCATAAAAATTTTAGAAAAGTGATGTGATTAGAAAATGACAATACGATTCATTATTAAAAAACATGTTTTTTAAAAAGGTATAACATGGGTGAAAATTTATTTAAATTTCATTGGATAATAATATAAATTTTTTCGAATTATTTTATAAAAAATGGTTTTTGATGAACAAGGATTTTCGACCGAAGGGAGAGGTAAAGTCGGACCTTCATAAAATCACATTCTTGATCAAATTTTATAAAAAAATAGTGTAGAAAGTGTACCTCTAATCAGATATAACATGAATTAAAATAGTTTAAAAAACTCATAACATTTATTTATATGTCTATCATAATATTTCATTAATGGGATCATAATCATAGAAAATCTCAATAAATGCAGAGATAGTAGCTATAAGTAGTTACTAATTTGGTAACATTGAATAATAATTCAATGAAAAGATTAAAATTAAATGAATATTAACATGTAATGAAAATAATTAGATTCGTGATATTATATTTAAAAGGAATTATATACACCTCATGTAAAAATATAGGTGCATAGCATGGAACGTGTATTAAAATGGATATTAAACTACCAATAAATATAAGTGTAAGGATCATAGAAAACATACACGTGAATTATACAGGCCACACAAAATAAATGAGTGGTGAATAATACATATATCTCACAGAAATAATATGTGAGATGAAATACCCATAAATTATGTATTAACTCTATTTTTATTCATACAAACCTCATTTATAATAAATATATGTTTATTATAAATATTTTACAGAATCAAATTCATTTATATTATAAAATATATTGTTTTATTTTTACTTTATCTTACCCACTTCTTAACAATTCTAAGGTAACGTCTCACATTGGGTAATATCAATTTTGTTTTCTGCAAGTGTCCTAATTTGTTGTATTTTTTGTCCTTATACATATATAATGGATTAAATAATGTAACAAATGATAATATTATAATATATATTCATTATATATTCAATTATAATAATATATATAAAAAAATGATTAATTGTAATACATAATTTCTGGAGATAATAGGTTATATGTACACATGAATGGTATTTCCATTTTTATTTGTAATAATGAAAGAAATAAAGTAAATTACATATATATATATATTATAATAAAATTATAATTATTATGTCTTATATATAATATAATTTCACTAAACCCCTCATTAATACATTCCATGTAGTGTGTTAATGAATCACAAAGATTTGAGAAGAGGGTAGTCCACACTTCCCTAAATGAAATTATCATATTTAGAAAAATGGAAACCTTGAAGGTATATGTTATATAATAATTAAACATAAATAGAACATATTTATAATATATATTTTATAAAAGAATATTTTCTATCATAATTCCAAACCATGGAAGGTGGTAAAAGAAAAAATGAACAACATCGTTTTATTAGGTGGTAGTCCGCCGTACATAACAATGGTAAGTTTGTTACCCCTTAGAAGGAAGTGTGTGTATGTATTGGTTGAACCCTTATAATAAAAAAAATATCAGTAAATTTAGTATATTTATACGATTATGTATTCATTTAATAATAATAATTTAGGTAGTTGAGAAAGAAAATAAATTAATGGATCTTTAAAACGAATGATACCTCTTCTTTGGGTAACTCTTTTTGGTTTGCCCCAAAAGGATTCACTGGTTATATTTATGATTAAAGGATTATTAAAGGAGTAATTTGTGGATATTGGGAATTTAATTGGGTATATATTTTCTAAAATGAAGATTTTTTATAGCTGTGAAGAAGGGGGAGAGGTTGTGGCCTTTTCGGGGAGGGAGGGGACACACTTTGGATTTTTTAAAGCATGTTAGGTGTAGAAACGTTTTCACCTAAAAAATCACCAAAAAACCAAACTCAATAATTAAAGGTTTATTTCAGATATATTTCATTAAAATTAGTTCTTCATGGGTTGATAGTTCATTTGGTCCCTTAAGTATAATTATTAGTCCATTTTTAAGATTAATTTTACCTTAATCATTGTAATTAATTTCAATCGCTTCCACTAATATTTTTTTGACAAAAAGGTAGTTTATATTATTAGAATATATATACAATACTAATTAAAACCATGTCCTTCCATTTTTAAAATTTTAATTCATATAGGAATAAAAATTAATTTTAATGTTAATCTCGGAAACATGGCGAGAAAAATTGTTTTTAAAGGGAGAATGTTCTAAATTTCAGTAAGATTGTATATCTAAATTAAACCTCAAAATTATTAAAATTAACTAAATTGGATTTATATTTTTATAAATGATCTAATAAAACCAACAGAAAAATAACTATATAAATAAATTAGAAAAATGATTAGTTTAGAGTTACAGTTTAAAAATTTTCACTATTAACCCAAAAATGATATCTCTTAGAAAAATCCCAAAAAATCAAACCAATAAAAGTTTTCATTATGAATTAAAAAAATAATTTTGTTTTAAAAAATTAAATTTCTACCAGTTTCTAAAATAATATTTATTATTTATCATAATAGAAGATAAAAATTAGTTCTTTAGAAAATGTTATTTCCAAATATATAAGGACTTTCCAAGAAATTATATTTTTTATCATCATTATGTGTTATTTATATGAAAACATTATAAATAAAATTTACTAAGTGGTTATTTCTATTCATATTATTATATTTAACAAATATTTTATGACTATCTTGTTTAATTAAAAATAAAAATAATAATGTTTCTTATAAACTAAGTGTTTCATGTAACGCAAGCAAATCTAGTGTTGTCTGTAGTGTAAACATATCATCGGTAATTGTATAAAGAAAGATTGGAATAGTGTAAAATACAAATAAATATTATCTTGTTTCTTTCATATAATAAAATATATATTCAGTGCTAAGTGAAATATCAAATATAAAAAATATTAAAGAAATTAAAAAAAAGTAGCATAAATTGACGTGTTTTATACCCAATCATACCAAAACCCTCTAAGCCTAGCATAGTCTAGGTCGTGAAGGTTGTGGGATTAAATTATAACATCATCATCCACCTAGAGTACAAATATTTGGAACTCCACCTACTCCTCTACAAGTAACCCCTACCCTGGGGCCAGCCTGACCATAACTAGGAGTTCCCTAATCATAGTGTTTTTTATGTCATAGATGTCCATTCATGGACTATCCACCATTCATATAACATTTTGTTTGTAAATCATGATCCACGTGACATTATATGTCATAAGAATTGCATCACTCTAAAATATGACTAAATCCTTTTTCACAAAACCTATTACATTATTCCAAGTGTCCAAGTTAGAGAATGAGTATAGCTCTTATGTCGATGTCCTAATGTTTGACACCTACCAACATCACCATGATATCAATTGTTGGCTCCAGTAACCTAACAACCCATAGATAGAAATTTATTTATAACAAAATATCACTCTATAACTATTTTATAAGTGGGGATTCATAAGGAGACAATTCTATATTGGAATTTATTATGAATTCCATGCTCATAATTTCACACATGAAAGTATTTTTCTTGCACCATATCCAAATAGTATCTTCTAAGGTTTCTAACCCTCAAGTTGTACTCAATAACTAACTTATTACCCTAATATAGATATATATGTTCATAAATCCTTATAAATAATAATATCATAGGGTAATACGCATTATTGGTTTACTAGTGATGTTTATCCCAGATAGCATTGTGTTAGTATGGTTTTGAGTGATCAAACCTCACCAATGTATTTTTAATCCTAGAATAATAATTATTTCTAAAACAACCATCATATCATAAGGGTTCTCAGAAATTCCAAATAATCACACAATTTCTTCAATACAATACTCTAATTCCTAAAGGTATAGATCTCTACGAAACCTTATAAATCTATATCATTAAATCATTGTGTAACATTCTAAGCATGTACGCATCATCGTCCTACCTACTGGAGATATTGACTAGACAACAAGAATTTGATCATCTATTTGGACCTCTAGATATTGATCTACATGATTTCAAATGTATGTAATCACTAATAGATGCTTGACTGGGGGAACCACCTCATGAATAAGTCCTTGAATAGTGGACTCATCAATCAAATGGCCCTCATCATGACCATGTATTTGTACCCAAGCTAGATATCCTCCTAGAGGCATATTGAATATAATAATAAGTTCCAGGGTAAGATGAGAGTATATGGGGTGACAAATCAATATGATATTTATATTAAAAAGGCATAATTCTATTTGATGTATGTACAATTTGTTTTCATAAAATTGATTCCTCAGCATGTAGAGTCGACAAGATGGTAATTAGAGTATAGGTGTATAGATAAATTGGCCACCACACCAATACTTGGTCTCTTAGTCTGTGATTCTATCTCAATACACTTTCAAATCGTTTCCCTGAATTCCAAAACCCAAATTCATGACATTTTCAAAATTAACACAGTGAAAAACCACCATTAATTAAACTCTATCATGGCTTAACACATCAATCACCCTATTAGGATGGTAATAGGATAAGGGTGACACCCCAAGCCCATATTTAATAAGAAAAGGGTCAAATAAATGTTTTTTGTGGTCATATAACTAAAATGGGTGGTATTAGCCAAATATTCATATATACACACACTCACAACCATCTCAATGAAGTGTTGCAGATATATAATAAAATGTTGAACCGTCTAGTGTATAATTGATTCATGGAAGAACCTCCAGAAAATACATCAATGTGAATAAATTTTATATAGAATATGTAACAATGGTAAAATACATGCCCATCCATAAATAAGGTCACAACCATACAACTACTAGGAAGGGGTAACTGAAGAAAGACAAACTCAAAATCTCAAAATGTGACCACTTAAAATGATCATAACCTCCCATAACAACCATGATCCTCTGTTATCATATCTACCGAAGTCATATATGATCATCTTGTCAACTATAGAAGACACTAATTGTTCTAGAATAGGACATGCAGGGGTTAGTATATATATACATCATTGGATTCTCAAAAAACCAAGAGGGAATAAATATAATAATATCGTAAGATTGACCAATATGGTAGATGGAAAAGAAACCCAATAACTAATATTCTTATGAAGAAACCAATGATAAGAGATGAAAATTATATCCATATCTGTAGCTAAATAAAACAATGAGTTATCTTAAAAATCCCAAAGTTTTATCATTAATTATAATCACCCCACACAACCACATTGAAATAATAGTTTACAGTTTTCATCTCACCACACTTCTACAGAGTTGAGGGTGCACTAACTGGACTGGAAGACATATTCCTTACTGAAGATAAAAGAGGCTAGAAGACTAATCCTTATATAGAGGACCCACACCATATTAAATATATATTATTACAAAATATACTTATTTAGTGAGTCTAATGGACCCAATCCTTGGTGTGATAAAGTTTTACCAACCCTAGATTCTCTTTGATGACCAAACATGATCCATGTCATTGTCCAAGCACCCCTGGAAGAAGTATCTTTATATATCCCCACATTTCATATATCTAGTAGTGAAAAAATGTCTACCCTATTTTCCCATGTATAAAACCACTCAAAATAGACTACTCATGGGAATAAATATGAATCATAGAGGTAGATATATTCAATGTATATGTTTTTGTAAAAATAACAAAATGTGAACATGGGGTCACATATTGTGTTACTTTGATAGTATGCCTATGACTTTCCTTCACTGAAAAAATATTTGCGATAAATGTGGCTCCTTTTAGTGTATCCCTATGATTACGTGTTGTTTATACCCACTATGGTTCACATACATGTTCGTTCAAAAAATAGACCACCTAGTCATCAACCTTCACTTGGGGTATCTCTTTGAGGATATAGTGTGTCTACTCACCTAAGGTCTTGGGTGTGTTCCGTCAACACATGGCCTAGATACTAGAGTGGGTTCACATAGAATATAGTCTCTTCCACATGTAATGTGATATTTAACTCAGGCATATACCCTAGCCTTTATGAGAACCCATAAAACACAGTGTGTGTTCCTTTGATATATAAACTATAAAGTCACATTTTTTATAAATAGTGATGCATGTCTTCACATTGATTATAGATATTCACTTTATACCATAATTCATGAAACATAAAATGTAAATTCCCTTGAAAATTATGGAATTAATCTCTAATTGATTATTTATAGACTCGGGTGGCTAGAAATTTGATGTACGGTTGCCTAGGAGATAGATTCCATGCCTTCTATCATTTTTTGGGGTCCCAATCTGTAAATTCATCCCCCACATCTGAAAACCCATCTCAATACATCATAAAAATTATGATCACTGGTTCATTAACACATATTCCATGAATCATTGAGTTAGTTCAAGCTCTAATCCTACCTAACAATGTCAAATCTCTAACCTCATGTCCCAACAATGAATAATACAGAGAATGGTGGTGGGGGAAGTACAATAATGGAGTGACATCATCATTGGATGATGTTATCCCATCCAATTATCATGATTTTTTGATATCAAGGCTATTAAATGAAAAAATTAACAAGTATAAATAAAATTATTTAGGGACACGAACCTAATCTGGGATCATCTAATGAAATAAAAAATCGCTGAAATTGAGTGGATGTTGAATCCATGGTTGAAAAAAATATTCAAAGGGTGTAAATTCACAAAATAGAAACCCATACCTCGAGAAAAGATCAATATTTGGAGGAAAAATCCTAAAACTGATGATTAATAGGATACAATGACATTCATTGTTTCTCTCGTGATTCTCCACGATCCCTGGTCATCGATCCATGTTCTCAATTTTTCAATTGCAAAAAATATCTCCCTTTCTCCCCTGTAATCACCTTGGGTTGTTAGACTAACCCTGGGGAATTGTTATATTGATATATTTACAAATTTGGATTATGTTTTAGGTTAATAAGAATAATAAATAAATAAATTATTAAATTTATCGAAGGAAACCACCACCAACTTCCATCAACCAAATGCTCAACGTTGTCCAACATTATGCCTTGATTAAGGTAAAACACACACCCTAGAAATATTTAGGGTGTCATATTTTTTCATATAAGGTATAGATTAATGGAATGACAATTTATTCCAAAATTATTCATTTGAATTCCTCGATATATATATATATATATATATATATATATATATATATATATATATATGCTTGTGTGTGAGTGTGTGTGTTATTTTAAAAAAAATTCCAGGGATTCATGACTCCAAAAACAAAGTGTGGACTCAACTAAGAAATCCTTATATATATATATATATTTAATAGATAAAACTATACAAAATAAATTTTTAACAAGTATTTAAATTCATATAATTTCAATAGATAGATAAACTCAGTGTATACTCATATAATGATCTCACTAGGAGATGAACAAATAAAATAGATATTCTTTAGGAATTATATGAGTTTTTATATTAATAATATTAAGATATTTTCTATATTTTGAAACACATTTCATTATAAGTGTTGAATATTTGTGTTGGATTATCTTAAATATTACTAGGGAATAGTCACTCACATTGTGGGGGAAACTTATAAAAGTAATAATGTGATTTTCTAGGTTTTATTTTGTTCATATATGAGTGGTGATAAATTGAATAATGCGGTATCTATATCTGAATTGATCATAGAGGTTGGTTTGAAAATATGATATTATAAAAATAACATCACTCATTCATCCCACCCCTATCAATAATTTAATTGATCCAATTTACTTTAATTGGTATCAAAGTACTACGGTTCCCTTTAAAAGGATACAACCTATAATAAATATTGATTATGGTGTGTTTGAATTCAGTCAATAATTAAAGTGTTATTCTCTTCAATGGAAAGAAAACTTTTAGATTGACAAACCAAATGGGTCCAAACATTCATTAAATATTACTTGAGATCTGTGGTGTTTTTACCATTGGATTTTCTCTACTAGTGAGACAAAATCCCTTGACTCATTTACGTAAGAGATATATAAATGTTGTTGATAAATCAAGGAACAAAATTCTTTTATCCCTATCTAAAAATACTACTCTAAAGTATTGGGACTTAAAAGAACCAAGGATTTATAGAAAATACCTGAAAACATGTATAAATGTACTGTAAAAATAAATAAATATAATATTAAATTTTTTTGGGACAAGTATGAATACATTCAAATAAAACTTAATGAGAATATTGATGATTTGTTCACTTGATTAAATGTGATAGTAACTAACATTAGAAGATCTAGTTATACTTTGAAGATTTAACTATTTTTAATAAATTGATGAGAAGTTTCTTTGATATATTTTTTCCAAATATTTCTACCTAGTAATAAATTATAGACCTACCTCTTGTTGAATTTCATAAAACAATATTCAATTCCAAAATGATAAAATATCATGTATTTGAAAACAAAATACAAGGGGAAAATGGATTTTGATTCAATGAAAGTAAATAATAAGAAATAAAAGAAGGATATATAAAACAAATATTCATAAAAGGATTTATTAAGTTATAATAATCCAAAATGAATATTATATTTTGTTTCTAGAAAAAAATAAAAGGGGAAGAAGAAAATATAATTGTTTTATTCCCTTAAATTTTTTTCTTTTTTAGTCAAATTAGAGATACTTAAATTCATATTCTAATAATATAATATGATTATTTCAAAAGTGATGATGAAGAATAAAAGAAAGATAAAAGAATATCTAGAAAGAAAAATTAAGGATGTACAATAAAAATCCAAAGAAAAATCATGTAAATGATGAATTTGTATCATTGAATGATTCTAAAGATTAAGGTACAACATAATAAAAAAAATTAAAATAGAAAGTGGTTAAAATTAATATTCTATAAGAAGTGATGAGAAATAATAATATCACTTCAATGAGTTCATAATGATATCTGAACTAGTTTCATGTCTTGATCAAAATACTCAACCCACGAAATAATTCAATTTACCTGATAAATATAAAAGAAAAATCAAATAAGAAGTATAATGATTTTATTGAGGAGGTTAATAATAAATAGTTAAAACAATATAACAAGATAACATATTGTTAAATATTAATATAAAACTTGAAGAAGATGGAAAATAAGTGGATGAGGCATAGTATTAGTATCGTAAAGTAGAAAATTCCATGAAAATGTTGATAAATGTTTTTAATAATGTATTGGATGGTCATGATGTATCATATAAATAAGATTTTAGGAATAACCTAATAAATATTGTACATGTTATTTCTAATTATTTTCATTATGATAAAAATATTTAATGTAGTGGAGAAGTATTTTACATAATGAATTGAATGTATATGGGAAAACTATGACAATGAGAATATAAAAAATTTGAAAAAATAATCTTACTCAATACTGTAGAAAAAAAATTGTATGGTTGTATCCATACATCATGTATTTTATCACCAACATATTTTCCAAAATTATGGAAAACCTAGTTTTAAAATTTATTGTTGATGTTGTAGAAAATGTGTGTATATGTTCTATAACTTTTCGTATCATATTCCACTTACCAAGAAATAAACAACTCCAAGGATAAGGAATTAATGAAATAAGAGCATATTTATGATAACAAGAAATAATTTAATAATATAGATGTTTCTTTCAAGAAATTCGGGTTTTTTAACTCATAATAAATTTTATTTTCTAACATAAATCAATAATATATGTGACCAACTTGGTCATTATGCTACTGAATTTATGAAAAAATTCTAGAATAATAACTATAAAATATGAAAACAAGGAAAAGTCGAATAAAAAAATATTTATTACTATTCTGATAAAAAAATATTCTTATTATAATTAAATTATGATGGAATAATGAATTGTTTTTCTAAATATAGCAGAAATAATTTCCCAAAAGTGTTAGAAGTTTATATGATGCTTTTAAAAAAACAAAACCAAATGAACCATGAGATATTGTATAGAAGATATAGAAAATATATCTATATTTAAAATAATTTTGTTATTATTAGAAATTTGTAACAAGAAAAAAATTGATAAGAAAATCATAGTATGGTGTATATGATTTTTTGGCACAAAAATGTAAATTCGGAGGAGGAGATAACATGAAAATTTCTAGACCTAAATTGAAGATAGTTTATGGGTTGAGAAAGTCTTTTCCCTATAACAGTAACTAAGAACCATCAAAGAGAAACCCTATTCCCATGAATATATTATGTTTTTTCTATGTAATTAATTGAAAGTAAAGTATGTGTTTAGTGGGATGTTTGAAATTGATCAATGATATGAAAAATATATATATATATATATATATATATAAATTATATATTATTTTAGTTGTAATGGTCACATGTTGCATCCTTAATACAATTTAATTGATATCATAAAAGTCTTGTAGTTCAATCATGAAGAAAGTAAATAAAGAATTATATATTCCATCCTTTTAGTGTGAGGTATGAATTATAACTACGAATATATAAATTTCTTAATTTATATCTCATTAATATATTATGTATTATTAAGGTCCAAATCTAGAGAGTCAATATGTAAATATGTTTTTAGAAATTGAAGCTTTTCATCATTGAGGTATGTTGATTATATTCTCAAATCCTTATGAGAAAATGAAAACCATAAACAAAAGGTAACATAAATAGATTATTTAAGGACAAAATAACTATTAATTGAAAAAGGTTGATTTAATATTTAATTTCATTTTTTTTTATTTTTTAGGTGAGTAGGATATTAGAGATTATCATGATAAGATCATAATATTTCCTCCAATATTATAAAAATTAGTATCATGTGTTAGATTGTCACAGACAACTATGTAGTCTAGATTGATAACTCTTGTTTTCCATATGGGGTTATCCTAATTAAATATAAAGATTGATAATTTTTAATTATATCATGAAAGGAATTATTTTTTACATCACTCACGAAACATAGGGTAAACATTTTAGAAAAAGGGCTAGTGATTTTTCAAAACATGAAAAGTTTGATAATAAAGCTCAAAAGACCCACATTTGCTTATATATTTTAATATATTATCAATAAGAGGAGAGTATTATATTTACTTTAGTATTGAATTGGGTACTGATAATAATTAAAAAAGGGGAAATATAAGATTATGTGTAGATTGGTGAATTTTGAAATTATATTTTTTTTCACTATGATGTGTCATAAAAGGAAAATGAAAATGGTGGTGATTATGTATATGTTCATAATGTATAAGACATGTACTGATGAAAATATGAAGATAACACATTACTCATACAAATATAGAATGTGAAGTGAATTTTAATGATTTGATTGCATTTAATGATTAAAAAGTAAGTGATTGAAATCGATATTTGAAATGTTAAAAAAGTTGAGATAGAAAATAAAGATTTATTTTTTGAAATAATTATAATTTTGAAGTGAAATTTTTATTTTAATGGTTGGATTTAGAATTCTCATATAGAATATCATAATTATATGTTTATACGTATTTGATGAGTCTTAATTAAAAATTTAGGAATCCATATCAAACCATGGAGCCTATAAAGCTCATCCATAGTCCATATAAGTGGTAAGAAAAACATAGAGACAATGAACATATAAGAACAAATTGAAGAAAATATGTTAGGGTGACAGTGACGTATATAGAATGTTTGAGGTATTCCCAAGTGTCCAGAGTTACTCGAATTGAGCAGTAGATTTGAAACAATATATTATTAAGTAGATCCTGAATAATTTCCAAACCAATGAATTATTCTATAAATCTACATATTTTAACCCAATTTTAAAATTTACACATTTATCAATGATCATCCAATTAAATAAATCCAAGCTATCTTATCATAAAGATTTATTTTATTTGAACTCTAACTACTTGAAATTTTTCATTTAAATTATTCATGTTATACTCATGTGATTATGTCGAGAAGAAAACAAAACATATGATGAGGATTTTGTGATTAAGATAAGTGAATTCTGACACTAAAGAATGATAAAAGTTTCAATGATAAATATTTTTTCAAATATTTGTTTTCTAAGGTCATGTAGAATGAGATGAGTTAGTTCACATAGGAAGATTGGGTTGGTGTGTGTTTCATCTTATGTAGTGTCGTAACTCAATGGTGATCACCTATAAATGCATAAACTCTCCACATTTTTAGGTATTATATTAATGAACAGCGTAAGAGGAAGAGAAAAACTGAAGTGGGGTGTGTTTCTTGAGACTGAGAGAAAAAACAAAGGACAAAACCTTTATATATTAATTTTATTATAAATTTTTCTTGATTCATCCACAGAATCATTCATATTTTGTGATACAAGAGACATTTATCCAAGTATTTCATGCATAAGGGATTCCATGTATAAAACCATTAGTAAATCAGATATTAACTACAATTGTTACTAATACATAAGAGTATGGTATTTAGGATCTATCATGCATGAAAGAAGAATACAAATTCTAAACAAAAATCCCTTCTGGGAAAAGTATTTATCATTTGAAATGAAACTAAATATAATGATCATGAAATATTATATTACATGAATAATGGGATGTGCCATTAAATATTATAATGAGAAGTCAGTGAGTTGTGTAATCTTTTATTAATGTGAAAAGAATAATGACAATATTGAAAAAATAAATATAATAATATTTTCATGAGGAAAATCAATGAGATAAAAATTATTTGAGAAATTAATTCATTTAACATGAAATGTGAAATCATGAGGGTAGTTTGGGGAATGTTTTATGAAACAAAAATTAGGATTGTAAAATTAAGTGAGTTTATTTGATGAGCTTTTTTAGTCAATTAATGGATCACTATAAAAGAAAAATAAATTTAGTTGAGTAGTTATTGAAAAAATCAATAAATAGTGTATTTGTTAGTGAATAATGTTTTTAATTGGTTTTTGGAATATTAATAGAGAAGATAGTTTACGTTGTTTCTTGAAATTGGACATCTTTACGTTACAACCAGTTACTATGAGAATTCCTAGAAATATTATTTCTGGAATTTGAAGGTGATAAATGATAGTTCCTATTATGAAGACTATTTTATTATGTGTAATAGTAATTTAACATGCATAACATTCACACTACATCATGCTGAAGAAATAAAAGACCTATAAGATATGTTTTTAGGTTGACAACTGAATAATTGGTGGTATTATAGTATGAACAATATAGGATTTTTGGAAAATAGATATATAGGAAGGATGTTATTTAAATATATATTTGTTAGATGACCCACTTTTATAATTTTTTATCTCTATTTATTAGATTTTTTATCAATAATTTTGGTCTATTATCAATATTTTTAGTCACATAATTATATAATTAGAGAATCATTATCTCAAATAATAACAAACATAGAAAGAATATAGTCACCCATTCTATGGATAAACCTCATAAAAATACTTGTATGCTTTTTTATTCTTTCATTTTTTCATATAAAAGATGGGGGATATTAAATAATAAGGGATTGATATCTTAACTAATCAAAAAGTCTTGGGTTAAAAGATTAAATAATAAAAATAATATCTATGATTCAACACCATCCCTTCTTAGTGATGTAATAATTTTTATATATCGCTATTTGTATCTGAGCCCTGAGGTCCCCTAAAAAAATATCCAATCTTTTCTAAATATTGAGGATTAAGCGTTTAAATTTAACAAATAGAAGTGGTGTTTTTTTTCATGGTCAATAAATTTAATGGATATATGAATTGAATTCTTGGATGAATTCTTTCACTATTCCTTGATGTAGGTGATGCTATTATAATGGGATTTAATACACCAGAGTGAGATGTTCCCATGACTCGTACTGATAAGAAAAATGTAGAATTTGGTGGGAGAGTAAGGAATCCAAAACTTTCATCCATGTTTAAGAAACAATACACTAAATTAGTGGGAATTAAAACTGATAAAAACATGTGGAAAATAGTTCAAAACATGTAGGAATAAAATTTATATAACAAAGAATCTTGGATTCATATTTTAAAGAAACATTTTGAAGATACTTTGTTGATGGATGATGAGAACATAGATTATTACATAACTTAGATCAATGATATTGTACATAGCATCATAGGATTTATTGATACCGTGGATGATTAAAATTTTGTCAATAATATAATATGAAATTTACATGGAATATTTAATGTAAATATTTCAACCAGTAATGGAATTAGAGAACTATCTATAGATGGGTTGAATAAAAGACTCTTTAATTATAAGGTGAAAAAATATGTTGGTTTCAATATAAAATACTTGGATGAAATATATTTTAATGAAATGAAAGGTCAGAAACCTGATGAAAATAAAGATAAAGAATTATCATATTATAATAAGAATAAATGAATTGATTTGAATCATAAAAGTGTATATTATTTTATTTTATAAAAAAAATAATAAGAAGAGGGGGAAAATATAAAATTCTAATTCCATTAAAATTATCTAATTATGATCAAATTGGACATTTTAAAATTTATTTAACAATGAATGAATCTAATTATTTTGAGAGTGATGACGAATAATTATACTATGTTGAAAGAAGATCTAGAAAAATATAAGTACAAATAATTTTTCAAAGAAATTTATTAAAAATATATCGATCAATAAATTAGTAGAAGACTGTTTAGAATGGTTTGAATTAGAAGACGAAAGTACAACTAAAAATCAGAAGATTTCTTTCAAAATGTTCAGAAAACTGAAATTTTTTAAAGAATTTATAGGAATTAATAATGGAGGTAAAATGATTATATGTTCATATCTAAACATGTATCATGTCTTTATTAAAACACTCGGTTTAAGAAAAAAAATAAAAATTGACGGAGAAAGTGAATATAAAGGAAAACAAAAAGAAAAATGATAATATTCAGTATATGAAAACTTGTGAGGTGATCATTATAAAATAGAATAAGATAATGAATTTTTTTTATGAAAACTAGATTCAAGAGAATAATAATTAGATGAGACAAAGTCTATGTGAATTAAAGTATAAAACACCATGAAAATGATGACCGAAGATATTAATAATGAAATGGATATTCAATTAAAACCATAAAAAGATACTATGTGGACTAGTCCAAAGTAAAACGTACATGTTATTTATTATTATTATAGAGATAATATATGTATTTTATCTTGTGGTGGATATTTTTAGAGAAAAAAATTAGACGTATATGCAGTGTTGATGATAGTGAGAAATTAAATGAGTTGAAAATATAATGCTCCCCAAGATTATGGAAACATAATTGAATGAGTGTATCCAGAAAAAACTTGGTCTTTGAAACCCAGAATATTATGAGTTAAGTAACATAAATATTTTTTATTTTCTATTGGTTTTTTAGTAAATTTGGTCACAAAACCTCTAAATGATGGTATAATATATCACTCCCTTTCAATTGGAACACATATAGGAAGAGAAATTCTAAAAAAAATAGAATCCACTCTATGTGAAGGAGGATCATTATTAAAATACAAAGCATTGTTAATATGAAATCAAAAAGTCTCTATAATCCACATAAATTTGAATTTATAAAATAAATATTTGAATTATTTAACCAATAAATTCATTTTAATAATTTTTATATTATAAAACCACCTAGAAAAACCCTAAAAATAGAAAAAACAATAATAGATCAAAGAAGAATAATAAAATATGACCATTCAAATCAAATAAATTATTGTTAAAATGGAAATTTGAAGGGAGAAAAAAAAATTGCTAAAGGTAGGACAGAAATTAACAAGAAGATGCTAACATTCATATAAAGCTTTCAAGAGCTCAAAAACAAGAAGAACATGAGATGATAGGTATACAATATATAAAATATGGCTATATAGAAAATAAATTTTATGGTTATTCTATTTATCAATATAAGAAAAAAATAAATTGAAAAATCAAGCATATGATGATTGAAGTAGTTCTATGGATCGATACTGGAATATCAGAGGAGGAGTTGTCATTAATAGATCCAGAGGAGATTTTAATATACATTCTTGGTTGAGAAAATATCATTCTTAATTTCATTAAAATAACCCTTTAAGAATCATATTATTCCCATGTATATTTTTTGTTTCATTCTTATAGGGAGTGAATTGATGGAGATTATTCTGTTTAAGTGGGGATATGAACATTATAAAATATTTAAACATATTTTTGATTGAAAAATGTTTATTTTAGATTTCTATTGTACAAATGGTATCATTTTCCCTCCTTAAAATGAATCAGTTGATATTGGTTGATGATTAGAGTTCATTGTTGATTAATATCAATCATGATGAATAATTGTAGATTTTATCACTTGATTGAGGGAAGCATAATAAAAAATAATAGATATTCATGTCATAGTTTTTATCTTATGAATAATATATGTTTTGGTAGGGGAAATATCTTGAGATTCCAAATGTTATCTTTTGGATGTCGAATATTTCTATCATTAAGGTATATTTATTATATTTTCCAACACTTATGATAAAAAATTAAAATATAATATAAAATAACCTAATTAATTGACTTATAATAAAAATAATTTATAAAGATGAATTTAGTATTTTATTTGAATATTTTTAATCTGTTTGATGAGTTGGATACAAGATATTTTCCTAAAAGGCATATAATTTTCCCTCATAAAATATAGAAATACGTATCATAATTTATATTGTTACTATCAAATTTATATTCAAGATATATAACTATTGTTTTCTATACTTGGTTCACCTAAGTAGACTTAGATCTATTTGATTTTGATTTATTGTTTGGCAACGAGTGCTTCCATCATTCATACATTAAAACCAGAATAAAAATTTTAGAAAAGGAAATGGTGATATTTTAAAAACATAGAAATTTTTATAATGGAGATAATAATACCTTCCCTTAATTATATATTTTAATTTATTTCATATTAGGTGGAGAATATTATAAATACATTGGTATTTAATTTGGTATAATTAATAAATTCAAATGGTAATACTTAATAACCCAAGTTGATTAAAGAAGACTAATATTTTATTTCTTTTTAACTAGATGTGTGAAAAAAAATCAATGTTATTTGTACCAATTATATAGAGGGTCTACAAAAATAAAACATGTTCTAATTATAATTTTATGATAGAAAATGTTTCTTAAATATAAATAATTCTAACATTCTTTAAGTGAATCTAAAGAAATTTTTTTATAATGTGATTATATTTCAAGACTAATAATCAAGTAACTGATGTTGATATTTGAGAAGCTAAAAAGGGGATAATGAAAATGAATACTTTTCATGAGAATTAATTATTATTTTAATGAGTAATTTTATATTAATGGATGTATTTATAATAATCATATAGTATATTTTAATTATATTTTTCTATGTATTTGAAGAGAATTTACTAAAAACATGGGTAACTATAACAAGCTACATAATAAAGAACTCCTAGGCATTGCCTAAACATCTGGCCATAAGGTCACATGTGTGAAACAGATAATATAACTAATCAAACACCATGTTATGTGGTGGTATCATATTATATAGAATATTTGTAGTCTTCCATATCAAACTCGGTTACTTGTATTGAGGAGTGGATATAGAAATGTTTATTATTAAAAAGATCCAAAACAGTTTCGAAATAGATTTGGTATTTTAGAGCTTCATGTAATGTAGTCCAATTTTAAATGTAACACATATATAAATTATCAAATGATAAAATTAGTTTGAGTCATTAAATTAATACCCAGTGTCATATTATACCAAAATATTACCTAAGATTTTAAATTTGAATTATTCATGTCAAGATCTTGTGTTTAAACCATGATGTTGAAGAGAAATACTGGGAAATGATATTTTATGAAGCCGAATGAATTTTAAAACTAATGTGCATTAGATTTTGTGAATGTTTGCACATTTTTCAAAGATAATTATTTTCTAATGATGTGTAAAATAAGATGGGTTGGTTCATATATTAAGAGTGGTTTATTTCTGCTAGATTCTAGGGAAGTGGAGTAATTTGGTAGTTCTAATTTATAAATTACATGACTCTGTCCTTTTGTATGAATGAGTATTTCATGATAAAATGAGAAATTATAGTGATAGGTTTTTATAAATATTTAGGGGAAAATAGAGGCTGAAACCACTCTATTTTCTTTGGAGTGTTCTTGTTTCATGGTACTTATATAGTATAATTCATAGTTTTTATAAAAAATATATACATCCATTCATTTTTTGTATAAGCGTTTTTGCATATAAAACCATACAGGAAGAGGAAGTGATCTATGACTACGAGTAGTGTGAAGAATTTTTATTTTCATGCTATCCCCTAAATGAAGGAGGAATAATATTACCAGAAACTGACATTATTTGTGAAAAAATATTAGAGAATTAAAACTACTGAGAGATAAATACCATGTGAAATGTACTTTTATGAAAAAATGAAAGGGGGATTAAATAGATTAGTGTGAAGTTGGGGATTTGTTCTCACCGGAATTTTTTACATAGAATAAAGATAAAAATGATGGGAAAAATAAAAAAATATTATTATGATTATAAATAATGATAGAAACACTATTTTATAATTCTCTTCTTGTTAAATGAAATTTTCTTGCATGATGATACTTTTGATAATGAAACCGGAAATGTTTTCTAATTGCATAAAGATGTGATTTCAAGTGATGAGTGTTGAGTTTCTGAAGACAACACTATGAAATCATTGGGTGTTGGGTTAAGATATTAAAAATAACCATAATAAATAGTCTTGTTGTGTGTGAATTAGGTTGTTTAGTTAGTTGTTTGAAGTTGATCCGAGAAGATAGATTTTATTGTTTATAAAAATTGAAACATTATACATTACAAATAGTTATTGTGACAATTCATAGAATTATTATTTTATGAAATTTTAGATGATGAAGGATATCAGTTACTCTAAAGAATATTTGATTTCATGTAATTTAATTAGAACAAGGCCAATGTGAAAACTTCATTAGGCAGAAGTAGTTGAAGACCTTTTTTATAGTTAGTCAAGAAGAAAATTGATGAACAGGTAGGATGCCAGCAAAAAAATCAGAGATTTTTTGGAGATAACTCAACTAGTAGGATATTAAAATAAATATTCCTTGAATAGATGACCTATTGTAATCAATAGTGATCAAGAATTACAAAATATTAACTTTCAAGAAATTCCATAAATTGTCCATATTTACAATAACTTCTCCTTATTATGGGATAATCTTTTTCCAAAATTATCCTGACCACCGTAAGGACATAGTCACCCACATTGGTTGAAAACATGTAAAAAATCATTTCATTTTCAGTTCTTTTATTTTTTTTGTGCATGAGAGTGGTGATATATGACATAATGGGAAATAAATATCTTAACAGATTATATAGAATGATTTATGTAAAAAATAGTAATAAATCATAACTACTTCACACCCTCTTACTATTAGTGACATAATTGATCCTGGTTATATCATCATTGATGAACCTATAAGAGAATAAGTTATTGAAAAAAATATATTTTCTTAAAGATTAATCATACACTCTTTGAATGGAGGATTTATCATCTATTATCAACCACATAAAAACCATAAATTTCTTATTTTATAAACTTATGGTGTTGGGAAACTAAATTCTCAAGTCTAAATATATGGATATTAGAGTCTAAATTGTGCCAGATTCATATCATCATCCAATTATTAGCATCACCAATAATATCTTGATTGATATATTTCTCTTCCATGATGTTGTTGTAGTGGTTATAGAACATGAAATTTGATGAATGAACTGTTATACTAGTGTTTCATGATATTTCGATAATGTTAGGCCAACAGATAGGGGTCTATACTATACACATGACTGAAACATTCAATGTTCAACCTCTATGGTGAGGTCAAGAGGGTTGCAAGGGGTATAATGACCCTACTATTGGTCCTAGAGCTGAATTCCCCCACCCAAAATTGTGGTAAATATATAATTATGATAGAACTATAGAAGAGTTGATTACTGACACCAATGATGAAATATAGTAGTGAAATATTTCTATAGCTACATTTGATTATAGTTCTGTAGCAATACAGTCTTCCTTATATCCATATGGTATAGTATTGGAAAAAGATGGCAATGGAACTATAGCACAAGAGGCTCACTATGTGTTGGAGGAATTGTATCAATTCTGGTTACTCAGGAATCTCATTGCTATATGATCTAATTAGATCTAGTGTATTTAATATTATAAAACTATGATATTGTCCAAATAAGTTTGCTCCCAGACATAGTGAAATTTCAACGAGTCTATGGATGTAGGAATTATTCTAAAAAAATACATCTCTTTGATTTGATCTTATTATTATTATTATTAATATTATCCTTTTTAACCTATTTTTGATAATATTTTTTGAATTTTTTTTCTCATAATTTCAACAACAAAAACACATAATAGATACAAACAAATTCCCACTTATCAAATTCTATGTCAATGGAAAGTGGAAGAATTAGGGAGCATTCATCTAGGGGGTCAAAAATTGTGGAAATTCAAAATCAATGATCAATAATATAAATGTCACATGTTACAATTGTGGGATGATAGGGAAGATCAAGGAATTTTGGAACAAGATGTTTTGTAGAAATAAATGTCAAGGACTTATGGTGAGTACATTTAGAAATGATGAAATTCTAGTAAGTGAAATAGTGATGGATACTGGTGGTAAATAATTTCTCAATGATGTATTGATAATTGAATCAGGTGAAATGTGAAATAAATGAATAAATTAGAATAGTTTTATCAATATGAACTTATCTCACAAGGAATTTTGTCTATGGGGAATGATAAAATATTAAATATCACTGGATTTGGTGCCTTAAAAATGATGAAAAATTATGGTATTGTTTGAACCATTCATTAAGTATTCCATGTGACTGTCCTAATGAAGAAATTTTTTTCTTTAGGGGTAATTTGATGCCATTGGGTGGAATATTTGAACAGATAATAGAGTGATGAAAATTGTGAAGGTTTGCCTGTTTTATAGAGGAGGAAGGGGATAACAATGAACTTATGTGTTCTTATGGGATAAATATACAATGTGGAGACATATTTTTCTCATCAAAATCCTCAATGTAAGAATTACCATCATCATGGAATTGAAATATTTGTCATATATCTGAATGAGGCCTGAATATTCTTTCTGGTAAAAAGTTACTTCATTGGAATACAAAGGTACCCTTAACATTTTGTGAGATTTGTGTTTTGAGTAAGCTTCATAGGTTTAAGAATGTGGTTTTTATTTTGATGATCGAGGAGGTCTTTAAATTTATCAATTTTTATGTTTGGAAAGATCCAAACATATCTCTAGGAGGATGTTGGTATATAAAATCATTCATTGGTGATTATTCAAGGATATATTTGGTGTACTTAATCAATAGGAAGGTATATGTTTCTCTAGTATTAAAAACATTCAAATAAAAAAGGTTGGTTGATATAAATCTATTTAGTAAACCTATATACCCAAAATTATTCTATTTTTATTATCTAATTCAAAAACCCCTTAGAAAAACTCTATCAATTTGATTGATAACATTATGGCTCATATATTTATAGGGTTACTTTGATCCTATCATGGAAAATTAAAATAACAAAAAGGTCCATATTTGACCTCTCTCATTGAAACACATACTTTTGAATGCCAAGTATTCAAGAGTGTATTTTTAAAATCTGGGAAGTTAAAAGATATCTTATAAATGTTTTTCCAATTTTAGTAATGGTATATTTTTTTTCAAATCGGCACAAATATTTTGATTTGGGTTAATGGCCACTAATTTTAAAAAATTGTTTTATAATAATATTTAAACTCAAAAATTAAAGAAAAATTAATATTATAAAAAACAAATATACATATATTTTATTATTTAATAATAACGAAAAAACTCAACAAGTAAATAATAAAATATTATTTAACAATTTTTAGGCGTTAAAAGGGAAAACTATTCAGAAATTATCTTCAAAAAATATAAATTAACTCATAAATTTTAACAAATGTAATAAAAACCAAAACAAAGAAAAATTATTTTGGTATAAAAATAATTGAAATTATTTTTTAAACTAAAAAATAAATTTTACTACACATCATAATGAATGTACTAAAACATCATTATTAAAATAAATTTTTTCTAAAATTCATTTACATAATGATATTTTTAAAAAATATATTAAAAAATAGACATAGCATATACATTTAGTTTGAAAACAATTTAAAAACACATCAAAAACTAAATAATGTTTTAAATAATATGATATTTTTATATGTGAGTATTTGATATCGATAAAAAAATAATTGTTACATATATGAACCAATTGAAAAAATAAAAAAAAGGATTTTTTTGGTAATTAACATATATTAATGTTATTTCATTTATTTTCCATTCAAAATTAAAATTTAAGACATAGAATAATAATTAACATAAATAAATATCCATAACATAAAAAACAATATATAATTTTTATTCTTTCAATTTTGGAATCTTAATATAAAAATTTGAATTTGAATTTTTTTTCATACCCTTTGGATTGTTCCCAAACAATAACCTTTTATATAAGTGTAATACACATCTTGAGTAACGGTAGCCAGTCTATTTTGTACTGGCACTCCATTCCAAGTAAAGGAAACCCCCTAAATCTTGTATGTGGTACTTCTGTTGTGTAGGGGTATATATTTAGGTTTTGTAAGGGTACTAATGTTGTGTAAGTGTAGATTTATTGATGTGTAAGGGGTTTTCTATTGGTTAAGGGTCGATTTATTTATTTTTAAGGGAACTACTTAAAAGTACATGGGTATTGTCAAACTTGATAAAGGGTCATGATAATACTAGGTAAAGGTAATACCTTTCACATAAAAGTAATTCTCAGTAGCCATAAATGTAATACCCAACTATGTAACGGTTAATCATTTATATATAAAGGTAATTCATGTTCACATAGACGTTATCCCTTTTACATAAGTGTAAATCCCGAGCTCACATAATGGTATTACCTGTCTTTTTTATGTGTCTTCCTACTCATGTATGGGTTTTCCTAAGCTCACATAAGGGTTCTGGTAAGCTTTTCAAAGGGTAATTGTCACATGTAATGCTAAACACAACTCACATTAGGGTAATCCCTATCTTGTGTATAGGTAATGTTGTGTAAATGTGAAGGTTCATAAGGGTAACTTAATTTTTTATAACAACCAAATTACCTCTCACTTGTGGGTTGTCCACAACCCCACATCTAACATTCCCCACCTGACTCACCATCACCAAAACTGAGTTAATTACATCACATTGGGACTCATTATTGATATCATTCAAATTTCAATATGCTGTTTGAAAAATTGCAATCCCTTATAAAGACAAATATCAAGATCTTGATTGAGATTATTGATATGGTTTCTAAAGTCCACTGAGGTGGATCGCGTTCTTAATCAATGAATTTTTAGAGTGTTTCATTCGTGAGAAGTGGATATTATCTCACCAAATCATAGAACACCCTCAGGTTAAGTAATTATTCGGTATCTATAGCTCCATTCAAAATTTTTCCAGAATCAAGTATTTGAAAATAGGTTTGTAAGAAGTTAATTTTACTTTTCTTCATTTTTTCTTACTACCATTTTTAAATTCTATCCTTATATACTAGTATATAACATGGTTCCATCCATGAATATCCTCATATCATTTTCTCTATTTTTTCTTATTAAATTTCTGGAAACTATAGATCTTTTTTCTTTATTTATTAATAAAGAAATGTGGTAATGTTCTTATTGTGCATATAGGTCCATGGGACTGGTTCATTCAATATCTCAATCTTCTTTATTTTCTCTTTCACATAATTATTCTTAGGTCCTAATCCCTCTTCTATGTATTTTATAATCAATTTTCTATATTCTATCTCACTCTTAAAAACATGATTATTCAATCATGGTTATTACATAGGGACAAACATACCAACATAGCCTCTCATAATTGGTATCAGAGATATCAAATCTAGAATAATGGGATTAACTAAATTTGATATAGATACATTCATTGGAAATAATGATTTCAATATATGGTTATTAAATATCAATGTAATATTGGACCAAAAAAAGATTCTTCATGCCAAGTGTGGTCTTAAAAATCATTTTTTTAATCTATCTACCAATGGGAAGTCATTCACTGCCCAAAATGATGTCAATGTTGATGTTCTTAGAAAGAACAAAAGTATAATACTCCTGAATTTATGGAATAAGGTCCTTCATGAGGTAGATTATGAATTCAACGTAACCCAAATCAAGACCAACCACTATGAAATGTATATTTAAAATACCTCAGTATGATGACTACCAATGAAGATGTGGTGTTTGTGTTTTTTAGATGTCTTGAAACTAAAATGAAGACTCACATGAATTATTTCAATAAAATCCATCTAGAATTGACTAATATCGAAGTTATTATGGATGATGAGGATTTGGGTATCCTATTATTTACCATTTTAGATGATTCTTGCAGTTCAATTAATCATTAAATGATGTATGGTATTGATTCATTGAACCCATTAGAAGTAAAATCGTCTTTATATTCTAGGTAAATACAAATTAATAATGTCAATTATGTTAACCATGAATCTATTTGAATTAATATTAGAGGTAGGCCTAGGAAGACAATTTAAATAAAAGGTAAAAAATCCATGATCCCACCATGGTTTAGAAATAAAAAATAAAAAAACATAACCAATATGGTCACAAGAGAATAAATTTAGACCAAAAGGCCAATTATAAGAACAACACCAATAATAGTGGACACTATTTATTTTTTGAGGAATATTTGGATATTGATAATTTTATAAATGAATGTTCTAATACTAGGAGTGTTGAATGGATCCTATATTTAGGATGTTATTATCGTATGATTCCCAACTGTGAGTGCTTCACTATTATAAAAGAGTTTTACAGTAGTGATGTTTTCCCATAAATATAAAAAATTATTAAATCATGGATAGATAGATTATTTCTCTAGAGTTACATGATTTATCTATCAAATACATTTGGTAAGTTAAATGGGTTCTCAATTTTATGATGAATATTATTTCTCTAGGTGACTTATACTATAAATCATATTATGGTTAGTCCAATTTAGGGGTTTTTAGGATCTCTAATGGGCTAAGCATTGTATTGAGTGGAACCTTCACAAATGGTCATTATGTCTTAGAAGTTAGAACTACTATTAAATATCTTAATGAAACTCTTTAACTTGTCGCATAGAATACTATATTATATCACCAATGACTCGGACATGTCAATTATAAAATGGATTAATTAATTATTAAAATAATTAATCATAAATGATTTTACCCCAAAGATACTTTCCATTTTATAGGATAGTGTTCCTGGTATATCCAAATGTTTGAATTTTAAGAGGTTTTCATTTGGAGAATAAACCTGTAACATCCCAGGTAAATAAATAATAATACCTTTTCATATTTATTTATATTTGAGAATTTAATATTAATTTTACTTTAAAGGGGTTGCTATGTTCGATAGTGTACTCGATACGCAACAAAGAGTTTCTTTGAAATCTTACGTTCCACACTAGTAATAAAACAATATTATTTTACTTGGCAGTTAACACGTAGCCATTGTATTGGAAGGAATGAATAGAAATAACTAAAATATGATTATATATGTTTTTTTTTGTTTCTACATTTATCCAATAAAAGATAAAGGCTTAAAATACGGAAAGAATTCAATTTTAGGCATATATACTCTAACATTCACAAAAGGTCGACTTATCACCTTTTGATGGAGAACTGTCTATAAATATAGTTTTGGTCACTCTTATACATTCTATTGGACCAAATAAATTTCTTCTTTAGAATCGGGACATCAAAATTTACTTTGTGTAAATTTTTGGTATTTTTCCGATAAAGATCATTGTTAATGAATAGTGAAAAATATTGTATTTTAATTCAAAACCGCTTTTTAATCTAATTTATTAATATGATTAGATTATCGTTTGAATTGGTTTTAAAGTGAAATTAAAATATATTTTTACCATTGAATCCAATAGTGGTCGTTGGAATTAATTTCACTTTGAAATCGGACTTAAACTAGTGTCAATCTTTTGATACTTATTGTTTCATAAAAACACGCTATTTGCTCTGACAGTGGGAATTAATTATTAAATTAATTAAGGAAACTTATATGTTTTGAATTTTGTTAAATAGACTTCATTTTTGAATTTGGAATATCAAATATAGCATGGGGTGAAGTTTTGGTATTTTTCTGGGAAACTTCAATTTTTGATGAATAGTGAAACCACTAAGTGGTACTTAAAAAACTAATTTTTCGTTTAAATGAATCTTTACCACTTATGTGTTTTGAATTTAAAAAATCAGACATAAATTGTTTTCATTAAAAGTAAAATGTGGTTCAATGGGATTAAAATAATTTTTTTGGTGAATAGTAACTTTTATGTTTTTAATCGCGATTAGAGGTAATTAGTGTAGTTTAAGGTAAAAAAAATGTTTTAATAATATGAAATGAACTTGACAGATGTTCTAACTTTATTGGATGTGTCATGGCCGACCAAGAAAATCCATGGGTCAACTTGGGGACCCCATGGAGACACTTTGGTAGGAAAATGACATTAATACCTTTTAATTTACAGTTAAAATTAAAATGTAACAAACATGAGCTGTTTTATTAAAACAATTTTTACATGGGGTTATACAAGTCTGATTTTTTACTATAAATATTCATTAGAAATATAAAACTTTTTCCTACATCATGATAGTTGTTTTATAATTTTTATACATTAAATAAATTAAATTATTTATGACACCATGATGATGCAGCGATTACCTCATTGTTTAACGATTTAAATAAAATGAAAATATAATGTAAACTCTAAGAACTACACTTGTCAAAAACCTATTGTATGGGTATATTTCGAACCCTTATAACCTTATCCTATAATTTTATCAATTTTTGACCTTTTAAATCTGAAACTCATTTTAAAATAACGTAACATTTCTTTACATTCAAAGAGTGCCCCTCCTCTCCTCTTATAAAAGGCCCCCACCTCTACCACCTTACCCACACCTCTCAAGCCTTTGGATCGGCCAAAATCTTCCCATTTTTTCTCTCCAAATCCCTCTATTACTCCTAGAAGCCCCACCTTGGGCATATGTCTTCCCAAGAATCCCTTTTAGCTCAAATAAAAAAGAGTTACCCTTTTTAAAGGTAGGGTTTTCTCTTGTGTTCTTTTGTTTTATTTTGCTTCTCCAACCCTCTAAACTCTTTTTATTCATTTATTTTCTAACAACACCAGTATCTCCAATATACTAGGATGTTGTTATAAGAATTATTCGAGCTACACCTACACACACCTTCGTCTAATGGTTAAAGAAAATACTATTTCTGTGGTTGTCGAATTTCTGCCTCACGAAACGATGATTGTTCGATCTTCTTTTAACACCTTTAATGGTGGCCATTAAGATGTCACTCTATTTATATATGATATATATTATTTTTATGATTTCCTTATGCTTCTTTATTTTTTATTTTTGGTATACCTTTATGGCTTCCATTATGGGTATACACGATATCTTCATTTTAGGAAGTGCGAACTACCGCCCCCTCAAAGTGATTTGATTCGTTAATGCCATATGTTGGACGTATAAAGGATGGATTTAAAGTTATTATATATGATGTATGTTACATATAAATTATGAATATAATTCTGGAATTAAAATATACATACCTCTCATTTAGTTTTAATTTCATTAATATGACATAGATGTGAAAGTAGCGTTCATGCGTACGTACGGCTTACCGTCTCCATGAAAGGTGCATTTCATTTCTTACCTCTAAATGATTATGTAATATTATAAATACATGTATATTCTAGATATATATGATATATATGATATCTCAATCATGAATATCATTCTCGATATAAAGAACCTTTGACCACACGAACAACATGTAATTGTAAGAAGTCAACTTTCGACTTAAGAACCAAATATCGGAAAAACAAACATTATTAAATTAAATGATTAAATAATGTTTATAACATGGTAATAAGTGATATAAAAGTAATAATGAACTTGAAAAAGGTTCTTAAGCCACTAGAAATTAACTCAAGTTTATTATTCAGGACGTTAAAGAAAGATCGAGTCAAGTCGGACCCGAGGTAAGGGACTTCGTCTAAATCTCCTTTCATTGAGGAATATTTAGTTTTATACACAACATTATTTTATAAAGTGTATAAACCCCTTTGACTTTTACTTTTGTACAAAAGGAATATTTTTCTATGAAGTATTTTACTAAATGACAAAAATTAATGTTTCTTTTAACGTACGTGGTGACAATGACCTTTTTCGCTGCCGCGTGTATTATTTGGTCTTTGGATACCTCAATAAGCTGTAATGTTTTTAAAATGAAATAAATACCATATACTATTTTATGTATTTTTGTATTGAAAATTGTTTTTATAATCGATTTGTTATGTCAATATATTTATGTGATATATTGTGATCAAAGTGTTTAAATGTTTTCTTTCCATTATATTTTTTTTATGTATTATGATTTTATAATGGTACTTGGACATTTGATAGGTGGTTACGTGATAAACCATATGACGGGTGGTGCCGTGAATACTAGGACGGGTGGTTACGTTATAACCTCCAATGCATTGGGTATGGAAGTTGGCCATATGGCTATTCTATTAAGTGATATGTGTGGAAGTCGACCGTATAGTTATTCCATTGAAGTATGTTTATGTCCCAAGTTACCTTTATATGTTATGTGTTCTTTATATGGGTTTTATGGTAATAGTTTGGTTACAAAAGGGTAAGTAATGTTCTTTTATTCAGTGAAGAGTTTTTACTACTTTATAAAGGTTAAATGTATTACTTTGATAAAGTATACATGGTTTACTTTTTTGTTTTGAAAAACTAATAGTTTTCATTATTTGTGTATCCCTTAATAAGCTTTTTATGCTCTCCCCAAGTTTTTTTTGAAATGTTTTTCATAGGACATAATGTGGAATAGGGTCAAGGATGCGATCAAGGGAAATTCATGCTATCTAAAACATGGAACTAGACATGTTTCCTTTTAAGAGTTTTTATTTTATAGAAACTTAGTAGAAGTTTCTACTTTGTAATCTTTTGAGATGTAATAGTTATGTCCTAATTCTCTAAAACTCTAAACCGTGAAAAGATCCTCAATGTGAATTATTCATTTAATTCAATATTAAGTCAGGTTTAAGGTCGGGGCCTTATAGTTGGTATCAGTGGTCGGTTTAGACAACTTTAGAAGTTAGAAAAGTGTAAAATTATAAATTAATTTATGGTATGACTGAAATGATATAGCATTTAAAGATTACCATGTTGCTTCACCTAAGATATTTCTGTGTTCGGAATGGTTTTCCGTAGAAGAAACCAAGTAGCTATGTTGGGATGAAATTATGAGGAAGACAACCTTCCAAATAAGCAATCTGAGATGGTCAGAATCGGAACTGAACAATTTGTTGCAGTGATGGCATAGTTGACTTAGGCTATAAATGGTGGTGGTATCCATGCATGAGATCAGCCAGATCAACCACATAGGAACATGTCAGTGGTGGAACATTTCATGAGGAAACATCCCCCATCATTCAAGGGATCATATGACCCCGTGCTAGCTGAAGGGTGGATTAAAGCACTGGAGAAGATTTTTGATGTAATGGGGTGTTCAGAACATAAAAAGGTTAGTCTTGATGTTTACCATTTTGAAGGAGAAGCTGATCAGTGGTGGTCGATGGTGAAAAATATAAGGGATAGTGATGAGATTGATGATCTTCACTGGGAAGAATTCAAAGGTATGTTTCTTGAGAAATATTTTCCTAAGGTGGTTCGTCTTAAGATGGAAAAATAGTTCCTAGAATTGAGGTAGGAGGATGACTCAGTGGCTTCTTATGAAGAAAAGTTCACTCGATTGGCAAGGTATGCTCCAAACATCATAAGATATCTTGATAGAAAAATAAACCATTTTTACTTAGGGTTAAAGCCAAAGTATAGAAGGGATTTAGCTTCCCATGAGTTCAAAAGTTATGAAAAAATTGTTCGATGTGCGGAGAAGGTGGAAATGGAGATTCTCGGTGATCAGGTGTTCTTTCACAAACAACAGAATAAGAGGTCCAGTTGGCAGGCAAAGGGGAAGAATTCATCAAACAAGCATGGAGGTAAGATAAAAAAATATCCATCCTGTGAGAAGTGTGGTAAAATGCATCCTGGAGAATGTTTATCCAAGTCTGGTAAGTTCTTTTGGTGTGGTATGTCTGGTCATATTGCTCGTAACTGTAAGGAAGATGATCAAGCAGGCAATCAAAATCCAGCGGTAATATGTTTTAAGTGTAATGAAATGGGTCATTATGAAAATGAGTGTCTAACGAAGAGCTCAACTGAGGAAAAGCAGCCAGACTATAAGCAGAAAGGGGTAGTGAAATCCTTTGAAACAACTTCAGCAGATGTTGGGGCATCGAATGAAGTAGTATCCAGGTACACTGTTTGTTTGTTCAGATTATGCCAATGTGTTGTTTGATTCAGGGTCTACACATTCTTTCATTTCTGAGAAGTTTTCTAGTAAATTGTAAATTCCATCTCAAGATATGAATCCTGAACTTATGGTAAAAACACACAGAGGGAACGTTGAGACAAAAAGGAATAATAAGAATCTTCATATCCTTGTGTGCGGAAAGAATCTACCAGCAAACCTTATTGTTTTGCCTCTAATAGAGTTTGATGTTATTTTGGGCATGGATTGGATTTATGTTTATCATGCTAAGATTGACTGCAGAGCTAAAATGGTTTCTTTTCAGAAAGATTTTCAGTTTGTGTAAAAGAATGAACCCTTGATTTTAATAACATATCATGAAGTTGAGAAACAAGTAAAAGATGGAAATGAATGTTACCTTGCACATATTGTTGAAAATAAAGGAACTATTCAGATTAATGATGTGCCAGTGGTGAATTAGTATCTTGATGTTTTTCCTGATGAGTTTCCTGGTATTATTCATGATCGGGAAGTTGAATTTACTGTTGACTTAGTTCCTGATTCTAATACAATTTCAAAACCCCCTTATCGAATGGCTCAAGTTGAACTGTTAGAGTTAAAGAAACAATTGCAGGAGTTATTAGATATAGGTTTCATTCGACCTAGCACATCACCATGGGGTGCTCCTGTCTTGTTTGTTAAAAAGAAAGATGGTTCAATGAGACTTTTCATTGATTATAGAGCCTCGAATAATATTACTGTGGAGAAAAGGTATCCTTTGCCTCATATCGATGATTTGTTTGATCAGTTCCAGGGAGCTCAGTATTTTTCAAAGATTGACTTGAGGTCAGGGTACCATCAGTTGAAAGTAAAAGAAGCAGACGTTCCGAAGACTGCGTTCCATACTAGATATGGCCATTATGAATTTGTAGTTATTCCTATTGGGTTAACCAATGCACCTACTGTCTTCATGGACCTTATGAATAGATTTTCCATGAGTTCTTGGATAATTTCTTGGTTGTTTTCATCGATGATATTTTGGTGTTTTCTTAAAGTAAAGAGGAGCATGAAAGTCATTTATGGGTTATCTTGCAAACCTTAAGAGAAAAGAAACTGTATGGAAAATTTCCCAAGTGTAAGTTTTGGTTACAACAGATTTCTTTCCTTGGTCACCTTATTTCAAAAGATGGCATAACTGTTGATCCTGCTAAAACAAAAGTTGTTAAGGAATGTCCAAGACCAACAAATGTAACAGAGATCCATAGTTTTCTTGGTTTGGCAGGTTACTACCGAAGGGTTTTTGAAAAGTTTTCACAGTTATCTTGTCCAATGACTAAGCTAACTCGGAAGGGTGTTAAGTTTATCTGGACAAAAGAATGTGATGATTTTTTTTAGGAGTTGAAAAGAAGATTGGTGAATGCTCCAGTTTTGGAACTTCCTTCTAGAAATGGTGAGTTTGTTATATATAGTGATGCTTCATTGAAAGGACTTGGTTGTGTCCTTATGCAGAATGATTAGGTAATTGCATATGCTTCACGTCAGTTAAAAAATCATGAGGTAAATTACCCTACACATGATTTGGAATTAGCTGATGTTTTTTTTGCTCTAAAAATTTGGAGGCATCTTTTTTATGGAGTAATGTGTGAAATATATACTGATAACAAAAGTTTAAAGTATACATTAACTCAGAAATAATTGAACATGAGATAGAGGAGATGGCTGGAATTAATCAAGGATTATGATTGTACAATTCATTACCATCCAGGAAAATCAAATAAAGTGGCTGATGCTTTGACTCGAAAAAAGTAATGCTTCATTAGCAATGTTGCATTTGGAACATGATCCTTTGGTTAAGGATTTTATGAAATTTAGCATAGAATTTTTTGGTGTAGGATGTTCTTCTATTTTGTTTTAGGTATCAATGAAATCTTCTCTATCAGACAGAATCAAGCAAGCACAGAAGCAAGACAGTGAGTTTCAGAAAAACGTAGAGCTAGTTCAGAAGGGTAAGTTGCCTGAATTCAACATTGATAATGATTTTTTTTGAGTTTTGGGAAGAGAATTTGTGTGCCTTGTAATTCACAATTTAAGAGAGAGTTGTTATGTGAAGCTCATAGTTCTCTATTTTCAGTTCATCCAGGTAGTAATAAGATGTACAGAGATCTACATGGGTATTACAGGTGGGAAGGAATGAAAAGAGATATTGCTGATTTTACTGTGAAGTGTTTGACATGTCAGCAGGTTAAAGTAGAGCGGTAGTTTCCTAAAGGGATGCTTCAGCCTTTACCAGTGCCTGATTGGAAATGGGAAAATATATCCATGGACTTTGTTGTGGGATTACCGAAGACATCTCGAGGTAATAATGCAATCTGGTTTATTGTTGATCGCTTGACTAAATCTGCACTTTTCCTTGCTATACGAGATACTTTTTCCCTAGATCAAATTTCCCATTTGTATCATAAAGAGATAGTCAGGTTACATGGAGTACCCCTCTCCATTGTGTCTGATCGTGATCCCAGGTTTACTTCTAACTTTTGGAAGGGCCTTCAGAATTCGTTGGGTACTGAATTAAATTTTAGTACAGCATTCCATCCGCAATCAGATGGGTAGTCAGAACAAAAAATTCAGACATTGGAGGATATGCTATGTGCTTGTTCGATGGATTATCAGGGAAGTTGGGACCAACATCTTTCTTTGGTTGATTTTTCTTATAATAACAGTTTTCATTCCAGTATACAGATGGCACTATTTGAGAAATTATATGGGAAGCGGTGCCGAACTACAGCTTTTTTTGATGAAGTGGGTGAAAGGAATATGATGGGACCAGAATTAGCAGAAGAGATGGAAGAAAAAGTTCAGTTGATTCAAAAACTCATGAGAACAGCTCAGAGCAGACAGAAACGTTATGCGGATAACTGGAGGAAGGATCTATCTTTCGAGGTAGGTGATCATGTTTTTCTCAAGGTTTCTTCATGGAAAAGTGTGATGCTATTTGGTAAGACAGGGAAGCTGAATCCAAGGTTCATTGGACCATATGAAATTCTGGAGAAAGTTGTGTCAGTTTCTTACCATGTGGCTTTACCTCTGAGTGTATCTCAGGTACACAATGTTTTTCATGATTCGATGTTGAGAAAGTATATGCCAGATTCATCTCATGTTTTGAGCCCAAAGGTAGTTCAGTTGGAAGAGAATCTCTCTTATAAAGAACAACTGGTCCAGATTCTTGACCGAAAAGAGCAAGTGTTGCGAAATAAGGTAATTCACCAGGTAAAGGTTTTGTGGAAAACCCATATGGTTAAAGAGGCAACATGGGAATCTGAAAATTCTACGAGGGATAAATACCCCCACTTATTTTGATAAGTGAATAAAATTGTGAGAACGCAATTCCCAAAAGGGGGGAAGGATTTAACATCCCAGGTAAATAAAGAATAATACATTTTCATATTTATTAATATTGGAAAATTGAATATTAATTTTACTTTAAAGGTGTTTCTATGTTCGATAGCGTACCTGATACGCAACAAATAGTTTCTTTGAAATGATACGTTGTACACTAGTAATAAAACAATATTATTTTAAATGGTAGTTAACATATAGCCGTTGTATTGGCAGGAATGAATAGAAATAACTAAAATATGATTATATAGGTTTTTTGTTTCTACATTTATCCAATAAAAGATAGAGTCTTAAAATACGAAAATAATTCAATTTTAGCCATATATACTCTAACATTCACAAAAGGTTGACTTATCACCTTTTGATGGCGAACCGTCTATAAATATATTTTTGGTCACTGTTATATATTATATTGGACCAAATAAAATTCTTCTTTATAATCAGGACATCAAAATTTACTTTATGTAAATTTTTGGTATTTTTCCGATAAAGATCATTTTTTAATGAATAGTGAAAAATGTTGTATTTTAATTAAAACCCTCTTTTTAATCTAATTTATTAATATTATTAGATTATCATTTTAATTGATTTTAAAGTAATATTAGAATATATTTTTACCATTTAATCCAATAGTGGTGGTTGGATTTAATTTCACTTTGAAATCAGACTTAAACTAGTGTCAATCTTTTGATACTTATTGTTTCATAAAAACACGTTATTTGCTCTGACAGCAGGAATTAATTATTAAATTAATTAATGCAACTTATATGTTTTGAATTTTTTAAAATAGACTTAATTTTTGAATTCGGAATATCAAATATAGCTTAGGGTGATGTTTTGGTATTTTCTTGAGAAACTTCAATTTTTGCTGAATAGTGAAACCACTAAGTGGTACTTAAAAAACTGATTTTTCGTTTAAATGATACTTTACCACTTCTGTGTTTTGAATTTAAAAAATCTGACATACATGGTTTTCATTAAGAAGTAAAATTTGGTTTAATGGGATTAAAATAATTTTTTGGTGAATAGTAACTTTTATGTTTTTAATCGCGATTAGAGGTAATTAGTGTAGTTTAAGGTAAAAATAATGTTTTAATAATATGAAACGAACTTGACACATGTCCTACCTTTATTGGATGTGTCCTGGCCGACCAATACAATCCATGGGTCAACATGGGGACCCCATGGAGCCACTTTGGTAGGAAAATGACATTAATACCTTTTTATTTAAAGTTAAAATTAAAATGTCACAAACATGTGTTGTTTTACTAAAACATTTTTTTACATGGGGTTATACAAGTCAGATTTTTGACTATAAATATTCATTATAAAGATAAAACTTTTTCCTACATCATGATAGTTTTTTATAATTTTTATACATTAAATAAATTAAATTATTTATGACACCATGATGATGCAGCGATTACCTCAGTATTTAACGATTTAAATAAAATGAAAATATAATGTACAATATAAGAACTACACTTTTGAAAAACCTATTGGATGGGTATATTTCTAACCCTTATCCCCTAATACTATAATTATATCAATGTAGGACATTTTAAATCTGAAACTCATTTTAAAATAAATTAACATTTCTTTACTTTCCAGGAGTGCCCCTCCTCTCCTCTTATAAAAGGCCCCCACCTCTACCCAACTACCCACACCTCTCAAGCCTTTGGTTCAGCCAATCTCTGTCCATTTTGTCTCTCCACATCCCTCTATTACTCCTAGAAGCCTCACATTAGGCAGAAGTCTTCCCAAGGAATCCTTTTATCTCAAATCAAAAAGAGTTATCCGTTTTAAAGGTAGTGTTTTCTCTTGTGTTCTTTTGTTTTATTTTGCTTCTCCAACCCTCTAAACTCTTTTTATTCATTTATTTTGTAACAAAACCAGTATCATAAATATACTAGGATGTTGTTATAAAAAGTATTCGAGCTACACCTACACACACCTACGTCTAATGGTTAAAGAACATACTGTTTCTATGGCTGGGGAATTTCTGCCTCACGAAACGATGATTGTTCAATATTCTTTTAACACATTTAATGGTGGCCATTAAGATGTCACTCTATTTATATATGATATATATTATGTTTATTTTTTCATTATGCTTCTATATTTTTCTTTTGTGGTATACTATTATGGATTCCATTATGGGTATACGCGATATCTTCATTTTAGGAAATGTGGACTACCGCCCCCTCAAAGTGATTCGATTCGTTAATGCCATATGTGGGACATATAAAGGATCGATTTAAAGTTATTATATATGATGTATGTTACATCTAAATTATGAATATAATTCTGGAATTAAAATATACATACCTCTCATTTATTTTTAATTCCATTAATATGACATAGAAATGAAAGTAGCGTTCATGCGTACGTACGGCTTACCGTCTCCATGAATGGTGCATTTCATTTCTTACCTCTAAACGATTACGTAATATTATAAATACATGTATATTCTGAATATATATGATATATATGATATCCGAATCATGAATATCATTCTGGATATAAAGAACTTTTGACCACACGAACAACATGTAATTGCAAGAAGTCCACTTTCGACTTAAGAACCAAATATCGACAAAACAAACATTATTAACTTAACTTCTTACATAATGTTTATAACATGGTAATAAGTGATATAAAATTAATAATTAACTTGAAAATGGTCTTAAACAAGTATAAATTAACTCAAGTTTATTATTCATGACGTTAATGAACGATCGAGTCAAGTCGGACCTGAGATAAGGGACTTCATCTCAATCTCCTTTCATTGAGGAATATTTCATTCCATACACAACTTTCATTTATACGGTGTATAAACCCCTTTGAATTTTACTTTTATACAAAAGGAATCTTTTTCTATGAAGTGTTTTACTAGACGACAAACATTAATGTTTCTTTTAACGTACGTGGTGACAACGACCTTTTTCGCCGCCGCGTGTATTATTTGGTATTTGGCTTCCTCAACAAGCTGTAATGTTTTTAAAATGAAATAAATATCATATACTCTTTTATGTATTTTGGTATTGAAAATGGTTTTTATAATGGATTTTTTATGTCAATATATTTATGTGATATATTGTGATCAAAGTGTGGAAATGTTTTATTTCAATTATATTTGTTTTATGTCTTATGATTTTATAATGGTACTTGGACATTTGACGGGTGGTTACGTGATAAACCATATGACTGGTGGTGCCGTGAATACCAGGATGGGTGGTTACGTTATAACCACCAATGCATTGGGTATGGAAGTCGGCCGTATGGCTATTCCATTAAGTGATATGTGTGGAAGTCGATTGTATGGTTATTCCATTGATGTATGTTTATGTCCCAAGTTACCTTTATATGTTATGTGTTCTTTATATGGGTTTTATGGTAATATTTTGGTTACAAAAGGGTAAGTAATGATATTTTATTCAGTGATGAGTTTTTACTACTTTATAAAGGTGAAATGTATTACTTTGATACAGTATACGTGGTTTACTTGTTGTTTTGAAAAACTAACAGTTTTCATTCTTTGTGTATCCCTTAATGAGATTTTTATGCACACCCCAAGTTTTTTTTAAATGTTTTTCACAGGAAATAATGTGGAATAGGGTCAAGGATGGGATCAAGGGAAAGTCATGCTATCTAAAACATGGAACTAGACATGTTTCCTTTTAAGAGTTTTTATTTTATAGAAACTTAGTAGAAGTTTCTACTTTTAATCTTTTGAGATGTAATAGTTATGTCCTAATTCTCTAAAACTCTAAACCGTGAAAAGATCCTCAATTTGAATTATTCATTTAATTCAATATTAAGTAAGGTTTAAGGCCGGGGCCTTATAAAACCTATTTATAATATATTAATTTTGATTTTTTGAGTGACTCTTGGAATGATTCCCATAGTGGGGGTAGTAATATTTTAAATTTTTGATGAAAATTCACTGATATTTTATATTTACATTCTCATGAAAAAATGAACAATTTGAAACAATCTAAATTTTGAAATATATTTCTGACACTAAATATAAAAATAAACTTGAAACCCTTAGGATGGGAAATTGTATAGAGTGATAGTATAATGGTTTCATAGATTTTTTATTTATAAATTTATTCATAGAAACATAACTATTATAGATACCCCAAATAGAAAATGAAGCATATAGGGTGTATACGATTCTTTTAGAAATTGTGAGAAGCATTCTCTCAAATTCTAGTACTCCCATTTTGTTTTGGGAAGATGATTATATTAATTCATTAAATCATATAAATATATTTACCTCTAGTTCCATTGTGTTCAAAACCCTATAAGAGACATGTAATTGTTAACCCCCCACCCCAAAAAAAAATTAGGATATCCTATAGTTTTTGGTTATGTTGCCTATACACATAATAGGTCTGATAATATGAAACAAAAAACTGTGAAATGGGAAATTCTTGGATACCCACATGGTGTTAAAGTATACAGTGTTTGGGTAGATATGACTATTTTTTAATATTTATAATCAATCATGATGTAATTTTCCATGAGTCTTCTGTGACTAAACAGAAGTCCATAGATCATGTCCAATTTGGAAATTTTCAACCTATAAGTTATGTGGTTAGTTTAATTTCTAGAAAAAGGCTAGACATGAGGTTATATCCACTACACCTCCCTAGATAGATAACATTAAAATAGACCCTTCTTGGGATTTTGAATCTAAGTTGAAGGTTGAGAGAGATGGGGACTTGAGTGAGTATCAGTTGACTCAAAATCAGACAGTAAGAACCATAAAAATCCTATCTTGGTTTTCTAAGGATGAGTTTTCTTTCTTTTCCTATAATATATTCTTTTAATTAGTAAGTGATAAACCCCAAATGTTTAAAAAAATATATTCAATATCATGAATCTAGGGATTTTCTTACTTCTATAAAATATGAAATTGATTTTATTCACTAAAACCAAACCCGAATAATTATTAAAAAACATAAAAAAAATAAACTAATCAGTTTTAATATTAATTTTAAGAAGTAGTAAGACAAAATTGTTGAAAATAAAATAAACTAAAAATATGTAATTGCTGAAAAGGTTTTCATCCAAAAATGACTTTCATTTTTAGAAATAGGATGTCAAAACATCCTTCTCACATTTTATTTTGATGAAATATAATTATATGATACAACATGATGTTTTTTAAAAATAAATTAGAATCAACTATGTGTGCATTTATGTAAAATACTTATATGGTCTTAATCAATCAATAATATAGGGGTATAATGAATTTGATTCTTTTTTATTTAAAATTTTCTCTGCTAAAACTAAATATGATGATTGTTTTTAATTAAAATATATCCTTTCTGTACCTTAAGAAGGATTATTGGATGCCTTGGAAAGCCCCATTGACATTAATTAATTTTCATTCTCAAGTATGTATCAATTTCTTTTGACTTGTATGTTTTTTTGAAAAAAATGTTCTTATGGTAATGATACTATTGGATTAAATGATTTTTACTATATTGAAAATATAGGCATCAAAAAATATTCTAATGGTTATGTATTATATTTTTGTGGTGCGAATGTTTTTGGGAAATGAAATATTTAATATATTGTATCTCGTCCCACCATTAAGACCTATCATATAGCATAATCTAAAGTAATCAAAGAAAAAATCTGGAACAAAGTATTTCGAAACGAACTTTATTTACCTTGAGTTAATATACAAATTATTTTTAAAGTTATACCACATTTTATCTTTCTAAAAACCATGTTTTCTCAGGGAATATCATAAAACATAGACAAAGGATTTCATTTTATTAGGGATGTCATTGAAAATGGGAAAATATTTTCACTAGGATAAGTACTTGGTATAATCCATCCAACACACCAACTAAGGATGTTCAATTTTTGATTTTTAGTCATTGTTTAGGCCATATGAATTTAATCCCACTTCAATGATATGGGTTTTGAGAAAACCATCCATTTTAATTATTTTATTACATAATTTTATATTTATTAATAATTTCAAGCATGTATTTCATTTTTTCAACCAAATTGAATTAATTTGTATTCCTAAAAATTAAATTTCTTATTATTAAAATTTGAATTCACATTGTTTTCCCTTACCCTTTTTCTAATCGGTGTATAATTATTCATCTATGTGAGGCTAATACACATCTTTCATAATGGTATATATTATGTTGTGTAAGGGTGCACATATCTGCATAGTGGTTAACCCTTTACCTATAAAAGGGTACTCTGGTTCGATAGGGTTGTATATCCTTCTTTTTTAAGGGTTATCATGTTGCATAGGGGTAAATTTATTAACATGTAAGGGTGAACTTATTTCATAAGGGTATATTGCCTAATTCTTAAGTGTGCTCCTGAGATGCATATGGGTACTGTGTAACTTTCATAAGGTCAAATCAATCCTTGTGTGAAGGTGATCTCTTTCACATAAAGGTAATTCTAGTTTAGAATAAGGGTAATACCAATTTATTTATGGGTAAAATACAACAATTGTAAATGTAAAACCTATTTGTGTTAAGGTTAACCCTCTTAATAAGGGTTAGTCACAAGATCACGTAAAGGTATTACCAATCTCTCGTAAGGGTTTTCGAACTCACTTATTGTTCATCCAGAGATTTTGTAAGTATAATGATTAACATTATCTATAGTACTTGGATTTTTAATGGTAAACCAAATTTGTATAAGGTCAATCCCATGATTGTGTATAGGTAATTTAGTGTAAAGGTGAAGCAACATAAGGCTAATTGAATTTTTAATAACATCCAAACCGACTCTTATTTATTATCCATCGACATGATATGTGTTCTATATTCACTACATAGATATCGATCACATAAACTATTATAATGATATCAGCATGGGGATCATCTTCAGTATCATAAGAATTTTAGTGTGTTGTAAAAAAATGATCCCTCTTAGAGAGAAAGATCGATAGAAATAATGAGATATTATCCAATATTCCTATTATATGCTAATGTATATCATATTCATCACCACTAACATAGTCTCAAGTTTTTGTGGATAGTATTTGAGGTTCTATACCTTAATTGAGGGTCACCATCACATAAAGGAACTCATCAGATTCTCAAACTCCATTCAAGATTCTTCCAAGTTATTCTATTTCAACCTGGTTCTAAAATAAGTTAATTATACTTTCTGTAATTTTAGATCTTTTTTTCATTATCATATTATATCAATCTTTGATTTTTTGTATCATGTGTTCTTCCATCAATTTACTCATATCTTTTTCATTGTTTCTTTACTCATTTCATCACTTTTTTTCTATAAGTTGTGTTATTTCTTCAGTAATAAACCTTTTCAGTTGTGTTATATCCATGTACGTAGGTCTATAATGGTCCAACACATGTTATATATCTATCTTATTTATTTTTCATTACACAAAATTTATCTGAAATACCAATTCCCCCTTATTTTTAATTAATATAAAATTCCCTATATTAAATCCTGAATATAATGACTGTAATAATCCCTCTTTTATTATAATAATGATGGAAGATGACCTTTTTGACATCCCAATTTAATATAATTAAATTTTATAAATATATAATATAGGGTTTTCAATGAGTACATATTAATCAGATACCTGACCCTACACTGGCTAATCAAATAGTGTTAGGATAATGGTTAAAAGGGATTTTATAGGTTCAGGATAAAAAATTAAAAACATGATTAATAATAAGGTAGGGTATGGGAACTACTCTTAGAGTACAATAAACTCAACCCGGATTATGTAAATTGTAATTAAATAATCATTAATAAATTATTAAATGAATAGAAGATGTTAGAATACTTAAAAGTCAGTTAATTTTATCACCACAAAAACCGGTTATAAAAGAAACAATTAACATAACTCACAAAATGTGAAAATAATGGATTCATATTATCAGCATATTTTTTAGAGATAAAAAAAATCAAAATAATTATTAAATCCTACACCCTTTTATACTATTTACCTTTATCATTGGTGAAAAAACTCAAAATGATATTTTTAAAAATTCTAGATTCTAACTACAGGACCCCTACCATTCCATCCAACCCACCCCCACCACTTTACCTCCCACTACCCCCACCCCTCCCTCTAATCAATGTGATATAGATATCTTCATATGTTTCAATTTGACATTTCATAGAGGCTGAACTAACACCCAAATCATAATTTATTATTGTTTTAGGTTGAATCCATATTTTCAACATATTTTAAGACAATAATAAATTTATTTATTTTTTCAATCAAAAAAAATATTACTATATTTCTATTTTCTAAACTATTTATAAATTTTATAGTTAATATAATTTTTACTTATTTTATTAACCATTTCCACTAAATATGTTTTATATAAATATTAAATGACTATTTAGTGTTATATAAGTCATATTTGAAAAATTATTTTATATATATCATTATTTTTATGTTAATATATTAAAATAATATTTTTTATAACATATAGAAAATAATATATCCAACTTTTTCAGCACTAAAAACTAGTTTTTTATCACTGATAAATTACTCACCATTATCAGGCCTATGAAAAGAACCGATAGGGGGTTCCTTTATTAGATCCCAAAATGCTAACATTGAGTTCCATTTTATCAATGTTTTCTAGTGCTAATAAGGGTTATCATTGTTATAAATTTTAGTTATTTATGATAATGTTTTACTTTTTTGTATTACATTAGTGATGATAAATGATAACACTAAATATTTTGGGTTTTATTTTCATGATTAATTTAACTTAATTATGTGATCAATGAATATATAAAATTATATTTTCTAGTAATGTAATTAATTATTGTGTTATATTTCATGTTCAGAAATCAATATCTTCCCTACTTATTGTGAGAATGACCGGAAATAATGATACATGGAAACTCGGTAAGCTTCTAAAGTGTTTCATTCCAAAAAATCATATGAATATTATATATAATAAATTTTATATTTAAAAATAATCAATTCTTGCTGGGTAAATTATCTTTATATGTTTATTACCCCCTTATCAGTTCTTTATCATGCTCTGCCGAACAAAATGTAACAATATTTGAGCATGAGTCATCCATGTTAAAGGATAACACCCTTAGAAATGCTCAATAAAATTTTCCCATGTGTTTTATAAATTTTCCATATATTTAAATATAAATTTATTTACATTTTGTAACTTCCTAGAACCAAATTCCACTGAATGGTCCCTCAATCAAGGTGAGCCACATTACCTCAAACAGATCATCACAAAGGGTAGAGGCTTTTTATTGGTATCGAGGGACTATAGTTTTCCTATAGGGAAACTATTTATTCTTGTTTGAGTGAGAAATATAGGTAAAAAATATGAAATTAATATTATATTTTGTAAATAAATCAGAAAATATATAAACATCCAAAATATAGGTATATATAAAAATTATAGATGTCATCTCATATACAATGATGATCACATCATGTATCTATAAATCAAAAAATGGGGTATACATACCAAATAATAATCAATGTAAAAAATTCCAAATAGCCAAAACCTATACCTGCTAGAATCACAATCCTTTTCTCAGTCTTGTAATCCCCTAATCCTAAGTACATATCAAGAAATGGTAGCAGGGAACCTTCCCTTATCCATATATGCAGTCATGAAATATTCTCAGGTACCGAACATAGCCCAATAAATTTGTCTGATAAAATCCCAGTATGCCCTAACCAATGGTGATTAATTCCATCCAGTCTATGGAAATATAATAATAACAGTGTGCATGTAGAAATGCAATATGTAAAGGAAGTGTTGTATATAAAAAGATTATATATAACCGGGCTCTCATGGACATCATTCCATTGCTTCCTGGTTTTACCTTAGCTAGAAGTCTCTGAATAAATAGTCATTCCTAAAACATTTTCTGAATATGTTTCTGGACCTGGCGTGTAGCCCAGTGCCACCAGTAATATTATGTGATCAAGTGTTTCCTAACGAGGCCACTAGTAAGGTATATTACATTTACCAAATTCGATATTGTGCATATGGTTGAGATATGCATCATATAAATAATTTCCTTAATTATTCAACAACTTAACAACATAATATCATCCTTTGAATTCCATATTAGGAATCCAATTATCTCTCCATCATAGCATGAACCAATCACCTCACAAGATACTCCTAGGAATTACTCATTAGGAACCTGGTATCGCTCTAGGTGTGGTATAACATCATTTCAATTTTAGTTAGTCCTTACTGGTCTAATAAGGGATCTCAAGCCTCAATCATGGCATGTGTAGAGTTATCCCTCTGAGTTCTTCTTTGTAATTCCATAAAAGGAGTCCAAATATCACTCGATATCATATCAGTAAAACCAATCAGTCCATCCTTAGCATTCCACTAAGGATTCCACGTGTCACTAATCATAATTAGAGAAAAACCCAAAATATTTTGTCAATGAATTTCATATGAGAACCAATATGTCACCCAATGATTATAGTAGACATTTAATCAAATTCATGTAATTAATTTGAAATTCATTACCATTATAATTTAAATTAAACCTCGCCATAGAAGTATCACAAATTATGGAATTAACATATAAATCACAGTCTCTAAATTATCTCACATGGGTATTTTATTGTAATAATCCACTTTTACTTCAAAAAGAAAATAAATGGCCATAGACTGTATACATGGTCTTCCATTCCCTTTATATAACCAATTCAAATTACAATTAATATGCATCCAGTAAAATCCTAAGGATATGAGAAAATTACACACTAATAAGATAGACAATTTCATATTCCACCCACGGTGGACTGATTAATTAAAAAATGCATCCAATGGGTGGTTCCATCTAATGTTTTATAACCATAAATCATTAATTTAAGGGTTTATTAAATTACATAGGTCATGCCAATCCAATTTAATAATGGAATAAATTCCTCTTGAAGGTATTTGCTAATAAAATTGTATGTGCCACACAAATTCATGTATTTAAACACTTGAATATTAAGGTAATGGAATGAGACCACCTATAGTATGTTTATAGTATAATTATCATCTAGTTCTAGCTACAGATTTGATGTAGATCATGAGAAAAATATCAAACGGACAAAAAACCTAAAAATATGTAATATTTGTATGAAAATAAATAGTGTATCCAATACAAAGGTGAAATAAGGATGGTAAAAAATTAATCGATTACTCATTGGTGTAGATCCTATGAGGTGAACGTCTCTGGATTGTGAATCTAGAGGGTGAAGATCTCTTAATTACTATCTTAGTCTTCAAAGGAGTGATATCAAACCTTACACGTGATAATGGAGGGGAAAGGAAATAAGGTTTTAGGATTAAAATTAGTTTATGATGAAAATGTTCAATTCTATTCATCATAATGGGCCACAGGTTTTGGCCACATGGTTGGCCAAACCGTGCAAAAATTATGCACCCTTCACAGTAAGTATGGGAACCTCACACAGCAAGTGTTCATGGTTTGAAAAATATGGGAAAACTATGTGATTCAACTCTACTATACAATAAAGTTCCTTTTGAATAGGCTTGAAACTCCATCCACATTACATCCAAAAATTATACACCATTTAGCAACCATTTTTCAAGCCTTTAATAGTTATTAGTAACCCTATGACATTCCTTTCATGGTTTTTACAAATGATGTAGCATAACATGATTTTCAAAAAAGGCCAGATCTAGGCTCTTGATAATTCCTGGACAACCCTGATACCTTAATACCTTCAAATGGAATTCATATGTGCCTTTAATTAATCATTTAAATAAAAATCTATTCAATTAATACCTCTTAGGATGAACCAAGTTCTTACAAACATACCCTCTTAAAATATATTCGTCTCATAATTTCACTTCCAAGGATAGGGAACCATCACCTGAGAAAACATTCCTCCATTTTGATCATACATCAACCTCCTACACCCAAGTCTTATCCTATACATGACCATTTTATCATAGCACCAGTACTAAAGGAACTGACTTTCTTTAGAGAAAATTTATTATATGATCCAAAATATGAATCAGATAATCCTCAAAGGAATCATCAACCTATAACTCAACATCCTCAATTTTAAAATCATGGTATCAAACTAAATGATAATGTTGTAGTTGGGATATTTGGAAGACATCATGCATGTCGTGATACCTCTGAGGTAACTACAGTCGATAGGTTTATTGAAAAATTATTTCCAAAATCGTGAACTGTATAACATATCACAGTGAAAGGTTACCCTATCACATGATCCTCCTATTTCCTAGCCTTAGTGAGACACAAAAAAATATATGATCCCCTGCCTTGAACTATACAGGTCATCAATGATGATTGGAGTAGGATCTCTCTTGAGACTGTGTAGTAGTCATCCACTTCTGAATCAACTAAACCTACTTTGTATTCTTCTGTACAAGGTGAGGTCCATGCATAGCTTCTTCTCATGCCTCTAACCATCATAGTGGTGATCGTTATGTCCTAAAATGTATGGCCTCATAAGGAACTTTTATAATAGTATCCTAAAATAAATTCATGTAAGAAAACTCAATGATGGATGTTTCCCTCTCCCAAGTGCCCCCAAAATCTAAGTCACATGCCCGCAACATGTCCCAAATCACCTGTATCACATGTTATAATTGGACATCAGTTTGATCATGATATGTTGTTCATAGAAGAACCTATATAACAAACTCCATCTACAACCATTTCCAAAACCATGAACTAAATTGGGTGTCCCTATCTGAAATGATAGTATCAGGGACCCCGTGAAGTTATGTTATCTCATGGATAAACTAATTCCCTAGGTCATATACTGAAAACGTATCCTTGAAATGTAAGAAATGATAATCCATTGTGATCCTATCAATAATAAAATAAAATGAAACATTACCACATTGTGAAATCAGTAACTCAGTTAGAAAATATATCACAATGTTTTCATGATTCTACTCGAGAATGGGAAGCTTATAAAAATGTTCAGATGGTCATTGGTGTTCCATAATCACCTGTTGTCTGGTGAAACATGTCATTTAAAAATTAGAAACATCTCTTTTCATACCCATTCACCCGTCACTACAATAAAATAGGCATATAAGATCACTCAAAATAGCCTTTATCAGCACTAGTGAAGTGACAACTATGGAGGGAGATTAAAAAACGAGTTTTTTTCAGCGCTAAAAAAGTTCTTATAAAGGAGAATATTATAGTTTGATTTAACAGCCCACAATTTCACATAAAACACCACTAAATCAAAAGAATAATGTACAAATATATAATTTAATTGAAAATAAATCAATCTAGGACCCTTTGATTGGTTTTCGAGAAGTGATGTATGTTTTAACCTAAAATGAGACTTATAAATTTAAAAAACAAAGTAAGATTCATATCTATCATACCATGAATCAGATTTTGGTGTGACTAATTCTTACACGTCTCAGATGACTTATGTATTGTTTTCATGAAGTTTCAAAACAATCTGAATGTGTTTTCTTGGTTTTGATTACATCACTTGTCCTTTTTACTAAAATGTAATTATAACCAACAAACCTGAAATTTGACACATTCTGACCACATCGTGTGTTCATTTTCTATTATAATAATTTATACACATCCCAAATGACTTGTGAATAGATTTTATGAATTATAAAGACAATACAATCGTGTTTTCTTAGTTTTCAATCAGTGACACATTTTGATCTAAAATATTGATTCTAAACTAATAACGGACACATTGAGTTATACCAGTCACACCGTGCATCAGATTGAGGTAAGTCTAATTCTTACATGTTTAAAATGACCAGTGGATCATTTTTATAAATTATAGAAACAATCTTAATGAATTTTCTCTATTTTGAGTAGGGGATTTTTCCTTTTTATTAAAATAATGTCAATTTTAAATAAAAAGGCACACTAGGAGTCATATAGATCATATCATGAATCTGATTTTGGTTCACCTAATTCTTACACAACACAAATGGATTACAGGTCATTTTCTAAAATTTTCAAAATAATCTAAATTTGTTTCCTTGGATTTGAGAATGTCACTTGTCTTTTTTACTAAATTGAAATTTTAAAATAGAAACACACACATTTACTCATACATATCAAATAATACTTATCTATGAAATGACATTGATTCCTATATGCCACAAATGACTTATGAGTCAATTTCATAAATTATCATGAAAATATGAATTCTTTCTCTTGGTTTTTACTTAGTGAATTTTTTTTTACTAAATTCTCCATTTTAAACTGATCACAAACACATTGAGTCATATAGGGAACATCGTGTATCAGATTGAGGTGTGGATAAATCCTACATGTCACAGATGACTTATGGTTTATTTACCAAAAGTGTCAATACAATATGAATGTGATTTATTAGTTTTGAGATTATCAAATGTCTTTTTTGTTATAAATTATATCATTTTAAGTAAAAAATGCACATGGAGGCATACCGGTCACACCATGCATCAAATAGATATAATTCTAATTCCTATATGTCTAAAATGAATTATAGATCATTTTCTTAAGGTGTCAAAACAATATGAACTTTTTTTCTTAGTTCTGAGTAGGTCAATTGTCCTTTTTTTTCAAATTGATGTCATTATTAAATAAAAAGACACACTTCGAGTCATATTGATCACATTGTGCATCATATTTAAGTGATACTGATTCTTAAACATCTCAAAAAAAATTTGGATCATTTCCCTAAATTATGAATACAATAAAAAATGTATTTTCAATGTTTTTTATGAAACAGATATTTCTACTAATATTTCATTTTAAACTAGAAACACACTCTTTGTATGAAACCAATCACATCGTGAAATAGTTTCATGTGAGACCAATTACTAAACATACAAAATAACTTATAAATATATTTCCTAAATTATTAAGAAAAATTTATGGAGTTTTCTTTGTTTTCAGTTATTACCATTTGTTGAACTAATTTATCGATTTTAACCTGACAATAGACACATTAAGTAATTGTGGTCATATCATGCATCAAATTGAGGTGTGTATAATTACTATATATCCTAAATGAGATAAGGATCTATTTTGTAAATTATAATAATAATTAGGATATGTTTTATTGGTTTTCAGTATCTTTTTTTCCTTTTTACAAAAAAATATCATGAATTTTCAATAAAAAGAAGCACTTTGAGTCATACTGGTCACACCATGTGTCAGATTATGGTGAGGTTGATACATACATTACCAAAAATCAAAAAACAATCCTAACAATCAATGTAACCATGTTTATATTGACTTTATACTTTTAACTTCCTATATTACATATTGAATCGATGTTCATAACCAGTTTTTCCGTTGTTGAATGTAAAAATTTAATAAGAAACTTGTGTGCCCATTATATCATGAGAAGACAAAAAAATGTGAACATTATATTCTTATACCCTCTAGTATTTCAACAATGATAATGGTTTTTTAGATAAAAACATCTATTCAATATGATGTTTTGGCAGCTCAAAAAACAATGAAAATGTGTATGGAAAACATGCTTAAATTGGTAGAAAGAATCATTTTATCTCTTTTGTGTCTTGTTCTAGATAGTTAAAAGAAAAATATGACATCCTAAAAGACGGATGAAAAAAACTAAAAATTTATCAGATATAAAAGATATGGAAATTAACAAACAAACAACTGATAAAATGATGAAAAAATTAATTAAATAAGTAGTAGAAATTGACCTTATCCTAATGGTTCTATACATTCTTGATGCATTTCCTTGTTTTTATTATCTCTGTTGGAGGCTCTATATCTAATCTAGAATGATAATTAGTATATTTTAAAAAAACCGGCATAAATTTTATAAAATAATCCACTTGTAAAAGGAAATTATTATTATTTCTGTAATACTAGAAATAAATAAATTATACATAAATAATAAAAAATAAATTAATTCAATGGATAAGGATTTTTTTGTTTAAACACTGTTGATCAAAAGGATATACTGATAGTAAATAAATATTGATGATAAAATAACAAAAATATACCTCACGAAAAAATCAATCAATGAGTGATGAGGATAAAAATAAAATAAGATACATTGGATTGAAGAATTCAATCATTAGAGATAAAGTAAATATATCCAATTCGATTTATAAAATATTCATTTTGTACAATAAAAAATATATATACATAAGATACTCATTATCAAAGGTGCATGCCTCACATTTGTGATAATTACATGGATGGTAATCAATGATTTTTAAGGGTGGAACCAAATAGAAATTTTAATGAATTTTTTGTTTTTAGATGGATTAATATAAATCATACATAATGATTATTGGACGTGTGATGAAAGAAACGAAGTTATTTTTATGAATTACTAATGGGTGGTTTATCATTTCAAAGGTTGATATTTTTTATAAACCTAATGAAAAACAAGGAAGGCTGAAATCAATGAATAAAATATCATTGGTGGTTGGACTGTTTCGGTGAAATCTCAAAGGATTAAGACTCTACAAAAAAACTCATTTGCTCCCAAGTAAAACGTAAATTATTTGGAGACTCTATGAAGGATGATAACCTAATCAAATATATTCATGAGGAACTTGATCCAATTTAGAACACAGTGAGATGTGGATCTTGATCCTAATAAGAACCACGAAGGCTTATTATGGATCAAGTTATTGCATAAATTGATCAAAAAGATGTCCATTAGTTTAAAAATACATGATTTTTGTCCTAAATATTTTTTCACAATTCTTTAAATCTATTAACATAAATGATCATGGAAAATTAATGTACTTAAACATTTTTTATGTCATATAAATGAGATGGTCATGTTTATGGGGCATCATATTACCACTAGAAGAACATAAAATCTAGATTTAAGTTTATTTTAGTAAACCATAAAATCGAATAGTAACAAGAATCCATAGTGAACATTGAATTTTATTAAATTATTAAATCCATACTCATATATTTGACATTATGTTGGATTCTAAAGGTGTAATGATTTTATCCATGTAAACTAATTTTTATTTCAGTAAGATAGATTATATTAAAACTTATCTATTAAATTTACATTAATAAATGTAATTATTTTATTTTATAAAAGTTAGTTAAATATTTTTGTATAAGATTAATTCATGAATTATTTAAAATAATCATTAAAATTTGAATAAAAAATGGTTTATTTAAATAATTTACTTTTCAAATAAAATATCAAATTTAGAAAAATTTTGATCAATCCTAAAGGATTGAGAACAATAAATTAAATCAACAATGTAATATTTTTAATAACCATGTAATGAAACAATATTATGTTCCTTAAAACACAATAACATTGAGATATTCCCTTGAAAATGAACCATTATAATTGTTTATATTTTAAATATATTTCAACAACCAAAATGAAAATATTAATTACATTTTATCTCAAAATTGGTTTTTATTGTATAATATAGTCCAAGGATTTTGAAACCATAAACCTCTTTGGTTATTAACTTTATACCATTTAACTCATATTATTTAAATTAAAATTGAAATATTTCAAAATTAAAAAAATTAAAACATTACATATCTTGAAGTAGTTGAATAAATATGAAACAAATCAATCATATATAATGTTTTTTCTCAAATGATTTTACAAATTCAACAGAATCATTTATTTTTTACATTTCATAAGTGGAACATAAATCTTCCCCAAGCCTCATGAAATAGTTCACATTCATCCTAATTAAATCCGTTAATTTTACACTATATGTTTGTGCTTGTAATCCAGGGACAAAATTTTATGAAAAAAATCATTATATAGTTGTTACCATCTGTCAGATATTTCACCATCCATTTTTTGGAAACAACATCAAGAATTTTCTTCCAAATATAAGGGTATAACCTTATATTTCAATTCCTCCTCACTGAACCATGTCAATGAAAATTGTTTCATGACATAATTTAAGACCCCAATGAGGTCAGATATTTCATCATCCAAGTGATTTGTATGGTAATATTCAAAACTAATGACAACACCGATCACTATATAGATGAATTTTTTAAAATTTAACGATTTAAGAAATGGTATATGTCATGGAATATAGTTATAGGGATCCTATTATACCTCAAAGAAACTTAATACAACATTGCGGTTCATATATTTCAAGTCGCACCGAACCAATGTTGTCCCAAGGAGAACCACAAGAAATTAGAGAAGACGGTACTTCAATATATCTAAAAAACAATGAATTTTGGGTTGTTTTATTATAGGATAGTGTGACTACACTAGTTGGGATACATATATTTGGGATGAGAAGTTCAGTTGATTTCTATTTAAATTAATGAAATTGAAAAAACTATATTTTGTTCGAGTTGTGGTTGCGTTCAACCATTGAATCGCTCGTCACTTGGATTCGAGCCTTAGAGTAGTTGGAGCCTTAACTCTAACCTATATTCGATCTTGGATTCGACAATATGGAGCACTATTATATGTTCTCTTCCATGAATATCTTTGGATATTCTAAACATGTTTGTGATTGTTTGGGTTCATAAACTAGATTAGTACAATATTATCAAAGCTTATAAAAACCCCTAATAAAGATAATTTTTATCAGTTCTCAGTTAATCAGAACTGATAAAATGAATATATATTATTTCTTTTTAGCATTGATAAATATCTATAATTATCAGTGATAAAAAGTATAGAAACATTCTTGAAATACATTTTTTATAAAATTAGATATTTCTTTAAAAAATTTAATTATTATATATATTTACAATACTTATAATTATACTTTTTATAAAATATTAATTTTATAATTCTTTGAATATATAATTATTTATTTATAATTATATAAATATATTTTAAAGAATAATATTTATATCATTATATATATTTATATATATATATTGTAAAGACCCGTAAAATTCAAGGGAAATTTTTTCTTAATTTTCTTTGGAATTTTACAAGAGCGCGGTTTCTGACGGCACCTGATTCTGAGGCCCGGAGTGCCCGGAATCAATTTCCAAAGTTTGGCTTGGGTACGTTCTGTAAACGAACGAGCAGGAATTTCTAACTTTTAAACCGGTGCCCGGAATCAAAATCTGAGGGCACCGATGAACTCGCAGCGCTGATATTCGCTTAAGGAGACCTTTTCCAAGCTTGCGTTTATTTCGGTTTGAGAGTTAGTTTTTTGGAGTTTAGAATAAGTTAAATAAAAATTATGGGATACAAATTTTTATTTTAACTTGTTTTTTTTTAAACCTCCCAAAGGGAGTTAGGGGTGGGACCCACAACCACTTAACCTCCCTTGGGAGGAATAAGTGTGGTGGGGCCCACACGAACCCCAACTCCTCAACTTCTCTCAAAAACTCCCCTTTAACCCATTTCAATTAATGTTTGACAACTTGGTTTAATTAATTGAGGAGGGTTAATTTGAATTTCAAACCTTTGAAATTCTAAGAGGAAGGTTGTGTAATAAAATAAGCTTAAGCTTATTTTATTATTTTTGGTTGGTTTCCTTTGATCTTGAGAGGATTGGAGAGCTCCTTCTTCTTCTTCTTCTTCAAACTTTGACGAAGAATGCGAAGAACATTCAGACATCGACGAAGAATGCCACGTTCTCGGGAACCGTCTTCCACGACGTCATACCCGCGATACCGACGACGTCTTCTTCCGCATCACCTCTTCCGCGACGATTTCCCGCAACGAAATTGTCGTCAAAGAACTTCGAATCCTCGCTTCACGACATCGACGTCCTTCTTCCGTGACGCCAACCACCGCGACGCGTCTTCCGCGGGTCGTTGATGATCATCGTTCTTGAAACTGAGGTAGGGGTTTGTTGTTGATTATTTATGTATTCTCGTTCTTGGTTCTAGCATGACAAACTTGAGGATAAATGTTTAAGTGATATCATCTAACGAGAGGGGGGGCGGACCGCACAAACACGGCCGAAACCCCCTCCTTGTTCTTGAATATTATTATTTTCTTGTGGATGAACGAGATGGCATGGTGCCGTCGCACCACGCGGGAATCGCAAGGCTATAATTGTGCGGCGCCGTCGCGCTGCGCCGCGGAAAGGTTATCATGAACGCGACGTCGTCGCGCCGCGTCGAAGGAAACCAAAGGCGCCGCGGCCGGAGCGGGGCCGCGGCGGAGGGGCGCGGTGCCGTCGCACCGCGCTGGACGATGAAGGTCGCGGCCGGTTCCGGGCCGCGGCGGAACGAGAAGACCGGCGGCTAGCCGGGCCGCCGGTGTCGGAAGCCGGAAAGGGGACCGGCCTTGCCGGTCCCGTTGAGGAAGAACCGGCCGGCCATGTTGGGCCGGCCGGAAGGGAGAAGGACCGGGGGAATTAATTCCCCCGACGTATCCGTACACCAGGACCCTGACTACTGATTTCCGACTTAATGCACGAAAACATTGATTGCGTGTGTGTTTCAAAGTTTTCTTTGTGATTACTTTATATCAGCTCACCAGGTATACTGTTCTGACCGTGGCGCACCTGTTTCCTTTCAGGATGGCCCCACGACGGCAGCCAGCTAGGGTTCCGAGAGTCGAGTGTGATGACAGCCCACCGAGCGACGAGGCCTCGGTGCAGGGCCCTTTGTCAGCAGTGGAACCGGCGGTAGCTCTACCCGTCGAGCCACCGATGCTTCCAGCACCAGTCGCTGACGATGCACGTCGCCTTGGAGCTCTGCATGAGTTCCAGCGCCAGCGACCACCTAGGTTCCGTGGGGAGATGGACCCCCAGGCAGCAGAAGACTGGCTGGAGGCAGTGGTGCGAGTTTTTAGGCTAGTGAGGACACCTGCAGACCTCATGGTGATCCTCGCTGCGAGCCTACTGCACGCAGCAGCAGGAAGATGGTGGAGATTGATGATCCAGGTGCAGGATGAGGCATCTCTACATTGGACAGACTTTGAGAGCCTCTTCCGCTCGGAGTTCGTCCCAGCCACCCTTCGTGCGGTGCGTATCCAAGAGCTTCTTCAGGTGCGGCAGGGCAGCATGACGGCCGCTCAGTACTCGGCGAGATTTACTGATCTCTCGCGCTACTCGACCGACATGGTACGGGACCCATTCTTCCGGGCACGGACCTTCGAGCAGGGTTTGAGACACGAGATCAGGGAATCGCTGATCTCCCTCAGCATACCGACTCAGACAGGAGTACTGGAGCGGGCCCTTTTGATCGAGAGCTTCCTTGCTGAGTCTAGACCAGCGCCGAGACCCACCGCAGGGCGGCACGTGGCAGAGTCTTCTGCGGCTGGCAGTCGACGGATGACTCAGGGGTCCAGGCAGACCAGACCTTCAGGCAGATGACCTCAGGACACTGGCACAGCAGTGCGGGGCACACAGCGAGGAGCCAGTCTTTCGAGAGGCAGACAGTGCTACTCGTGCGGCGGGCATGGCCACATGGCTCGTGACTGCCCGACCCGCCATACAGAGGAGCAGCAGATGGTTGAGGAACCACCTAGGCAGAGGCAGAGGTTCGACCGTGGCGGTCCGCAGGGAGGAGGCGGACGAGGCAGAGGAGCTGGCCGAGCAGTAGGTGGTGGGAAACGCTTTGAGGCTCTACCACCACCACCACCAGGAGGTCCACCCCGACCTCAGGGGAGAGAACAGCTTCAGGCAGCTGATGCTTACAATCATGGAGCTCCGGAAGCGGGTGGGCTAGTGCGGGACTAGCTCCAGGCATAGAGGCCTTTGCCCATAATGCCTCTAGCTTCGTAGATTGTGTTTCCTTGTGTCCTTGTACTTTAAGTTGAAGTAATAAAAGATACTTGCCTTGGTTACTTTTGTTTTCTTCTCTTTTGTTTGTTTTTACAAAGAGGTGCCGGTTAAAAACTGTTGACTTGTCCCTCACTTGCGAGATTCTTACTGGAGGAAACCTAGTGACCACACACTGATGCCGACAGTGTGACTCAACCCTTGGAGGCAAGAGTAACGGTTGGATCTCTTGGTAGCAACATCGAGGCCTTACGACGTCATCCATTCCATGAGTTAACTAATCATGATGGGATTGACTGTATTAGGAAAGGAACGTGGTTCATCCAGGGGATGAGACCGGATTTCACTTTTCGGAAAAGGAGAAATCTTTGCATCTTTTTCGTATATTAAGGAGGAAGGGGAAACCCTTCGTGTGGTCAGACAGATGTCAGCAGAGCTTCCAGGAGCTGAGACAGAGGTTGACTAGCGCACCTATCTTGGGTTTGCCTGAGGAGGGAGTAGGGTACGTAGTCTACTGTGATGCATCAGGGACCGGGCTCGGATGTGTTCTGATACAAGAGCAGGCAGTGATCGCCTATGGATCACATCAGTTGAGGCTGCATGAGCAGAACTACGCTACCCATGTCCTGGAGTTGGCAGCAGTGGTCTTCGCTCTGAAGACATGGTGGAATTACCTGATGGGCGAGCGCTTTACAGTCTTTTCTGATCATCAGAGTCTCAGGTATATCTTCTCGCAGAAGGACCTAAACCTGAGACAGCGGCGATGACTCGAGTTCCTCCAGAACTATGACTTTGAGATAGTCTATACTCCTGGAAAGGGGAACGTAGTAGCCGATGCCCTCAGTAGGAGGACGGGCATTCAGCTACTTGAGGAGGCGGCGGAGCAGCTAGCCTCTTTGCAGATATCCTTTGTGGATAGAGATGGAGCAGCCTTCCTCCAGACTCCCACAGTCACCCCTCCTCTACTGCAGTGGGTCAGAGAGGCACAGCGTGAGGACGCTGACTGTGAGACACGGCGTGCACAGATATCCTTGGGACAGGCACCTGATGGTTTCTCCCTTAGAGCAGAGCACGACATCCTTTTCAGAGGACGTACCATGGTACCAGTCGCTTTGCGAGAGGAGGTGCTGAGAGAGTTTCACACTTCTCCTTTGGCGGTACATCAAGGAGTGGCGAAGATATACCAGGATGTCAGACGACAGCACTGGTGGCCAGGCATGAAGAAGGTTGTGGCAGAGTTCATTTCTTGATGCCTCACCTGCCAGTAGGTGAAGGCAGAGCATCAGGTACAAGCAGGCTTGGTACAACCCTTGGAGGTCCCATAGTGGAAGTGGGACGGGATATCTATGGACTTCGTGACTGGACTTCCACGCACTTCCAGAGGTCACGACTTCATCTGGGTGATTGTTAACCGACTCACCAAGTCGGCACACTTCTTACCCATCAGAGAGTAGGGCTCAGTGGAGAGCTTGGGACGTCTCTACGTTCAGGAGATTGTACTGCTTCACGGTGTGCCATCATCTATCGTCTCCGATCATGATGCTCGCTTTACTTCCCGGCTTTGGAAGGGGTTACAGGAGGCATTCGGGACGCAGCTACGTCTGAGCACAGCCTTTCACCCTCAGACGGATGGTCAGACGGAGAGGACCATTTAGACTCTCAAGGACATGCTCCGCGCATGTGTCCTCGACTTTGGTCGTAGCTGGGAGGACCACCTACCATTGGTGGAGTTTGCGTACAACAAAAGCTACCACTCCACCATCGGGATGGCACCGTACGAGGCATTGTACGGCCGACCTTGTAGATCTCCTTTGTGCTGGACAGACCCTGGGGAGTCAGCACTTGTGGGACCAGAGAAGGTCCAGGTCATCCAGGAGCGGATGAGGACAGCTCAGAGCCGGCAGAAGTCATATGCTGATAGGAGGCGGAGGCCACTAGAGTTCGAGGATGGAGACCACGTCTTCTTGCGGGTCTCACCTCGACGTGGTATACGGAGATTTGGCCGAGGCGGCAAGTTATCTCTGCGCTTCATCGGACCCTTCCAGGTCCTCAGCAGGATTGGCGAGGTGGCTTATCGCCTGGCTCTACCACCTCAGTTGCACCGGGTGCACGACGTCTTCCACGTATCTCAGCTGAGGAGATACGTGCACGACCCGACGCACATCATTGACCATGGGGAGCTTGACGTTGACGATGGGGTGACTTTTACGGAGGTCCCGGTGGAGATCAAGGATCGAGAAAAGTGGGTCCTATGTGGATGGTTGATTCCTCTAGTGCACATAAGATGGCAGCACGGGAATCTCCAGGAGAGAAATTGGGAGCGGGAGGCTCAGATGCGTGCTCAGTACCCTCATTTGTTTCCCTAGTTTTTGATGTATCTTTACGGGGACGTAAAGCTCTGAGGTGGGAGTAATGTAAAGACCCGTAAAATTCAAGGGAAATTTTTTCTTAATTTTATTTGGAATTTTACAAGAGCGCGGTTTCTGACGGCACCTGATTCCGAGGCCCGGAGTGCCCGGAATCAATTTCCAAAGTTTGGCTTGGGTACGTTCAGTGAACGAACGAGCGGGAATTTGTAACTTTTAAACCGGTGCCCGGAATCAAAATCTGAGGGCACCGATGAACTCGCAGCGCTGATATTCGCTTAAGGAGACCTTTTCCAAGGTTGCATTTATTTCGGTTTGAGAGTTAGTTTTTGGGAGTTTAGAATAAGTTAAATAAAAATTGTGGGATACAAATTTTTATTTTAACTTGTTTTTTTTTAAACCTCCCAAAGGGAGTTAGGGGTGGGACCCACAACCACTTAACCTCCCTTGGGAGGAATAAGTGTGGTGGGGCCCACACGAACCCCAACTCCTCAACTTCTCTCAAAAACTCCCCTTTAACCCATTTCAATTAATGTTTGACAACTTGGTTTAATTAATTGAGGAGGTTTAATTTGAATTTCAAACCTTTGAAATTCTAAGAGGAAGGTTGTGTAATAAAATAAGCTTAAGCTTATTTTATTATTTTGGGTTGGTTTCCTTTGCTCTTGAGAGGATTGGAGAGCTCCTTCTTCTTCTTCTTCTTTAAACTTTGACGAAGAACGCGAAGAACATTCGGACATCGACGAAGAACGCCACGTTCTCGGGAACCGTCTTCCGTGACGTCATACCCGCGATACCGACGACGTCTTCTTCCGCATCATCTCTTCCACGACGATTTCCCGCGACGAAATTGTCGTCAAAGAACTTCGAATCCTCGCTTCACGACATCGACGTCCCTCTTCCGTGACGCCGACCACCGCGACGCATCTTCTGCGGGTCGTTGACGATCATCGTTCTTGAAACCGAGGTAGGGGTTTGTTGTTGATTATTTATTTATTCTCGTTCTTGGTTCTAGCATGACAAACTTGAGGATAAATGTTTAAGTTCTATCATCTAACGAGAGGGGGGCGGACCGCACAAACACGGCCGAAACCCCCTCATTGTTCTTGAATATTATTATTTTCTTGTGGATGAACGAGATGGCGTGGTGCCGTCGCACCACGCGGGAATCGCAAGGCTATAATTGCGTGGCGCCGTCGCGCCGCGCCGCGGAAAGGTTATCATGAACGCGACGCCGTCGCGCCGCGTCGAAGGAAACCAAAGGCGCCGCGGCCGGAGCGGGGCCGCGGCCGGAGCGGGGCCGCGGCGGAGGGGCGCGGTGCCGTCGCACCGCGCCGGACGACGAAGGTCGCGGCCGGTTCCGGGCACCGGCGGAACGAGAAGACCGACGGCTAGCCGGGCCGCCGGTGTCGGAATCCGGAAAGGGGACCGGCCTTGCCGGTCCCGTTGAGGAAGAACAGGTCGGCCATGTTGGGCCGGTCGGAAGGGAGAAGGACCGGGGGAATTAATTCCCCCAGCTGGCCAAAATCGGCCCCCCATAATGTGGGGGCCGCGGTTACACCATGGGGGGGGGGCAGCGCCCCCCCGTTTTCCCCAAAGCAGGCCCCCCACGTGAGGGGGGGCCATTTTTTAAAATGGGGCGCGGCAGGTTGCCGTGCCGCCAGGCAAGAGAAGCGTCTTCCCCCCGCGCGTGGCACCCGAGCGGTGCCCAGGCCACGCCGCCGCCTGTCGGGTCGACCCGGACCCGGACCCCCCGTTTTCGTTTCGACTTCGGTCTTTTGCCCATAACATGAGCTACGGACCTCCGATTGACGAACCGTCAGCGGAGATGCGATCCTTGGATCTAGACGGTCGATTCCGATTATTACACTCAAAGTTTCGGAATACTTTGTGTTTGGCCGGGTTGGTTCGTATACGAAACAAACCGGGCCCTCGGAGCGGAAACGCTCATATCTTGAGATACGGACGTCCGTTTGACGTGTCGTCAGCTTTGTTGAGTTCCTCTTAGTGAGACAGATCTTTTGGAATACTCCGCCCGAGGTTTGGACGCAGGTGGAGTACGGTCGGGTTGGTTTTTCCTTAAAAACCAACCGGGCCCCTGGGACGAAAAAGCCAATAACTCTCAGACCGGGCGTCCGATCGACGCGCTTTCTGTTGCGTTGAGTTCCTGTTGGCGATACGGAACTTTTGGATACATCAACTTTGGACTTTGTGGCAGTTGATGTATCAGCCTCTCGGCTCGTGGAGCGGACCCTCCCGAACGAGCTTGCTGTGTGCGGGAACCCTAGTGCTGGCTGCGACTGTGACTGCTACTGCTACTGCTACTGCTACGGTGACTGCGACGACGACAGTACAGAGATCCTTAGTGGATTCGCCGACGAAGACTACAGCACTCAGCGATCCTACGTGGATCAGTGCTATAGGTCCTGTGTGGGACCGATCCTGTGTGTGTCCGATCCTGTGTGGGTCATTGCGCTCAGTGGTCCTGTGTGAACCAGCGCCTACAGGTCCTGTGTGGGCTCGATCTTGTGTGGGTCTTTTGCGGGGGTTAGTTACCTATCGATCCTTCGTGGGTCCGACGACTTAGATGGATCAAAGATCATCTTTATCGTCTTACGAAGAAGTATACCTGTGTGAGCTGAATCATGTTGCTTTCCTGTGTGGATTGTGTTGTGCTATCCTGTGTGGATTTCGTTTTGCTTTCCTGTGTGGAATACGTATACTTTCCTGTGTGGACTGAGTTTTACTTGGGCTCGGAGGTTGGAGCGTATTGAATTGATGACTTAGGTATATGTATGGGCATATACCTAAGCAGTGTCGGTTGTTACTTCGTGTTTGTATCTCACCTTTGTGGTTTATCCTTTTTGGATTTTGGGAGACCTTCAGGGGTCTCGGGGTCCCTACTGAGTAGCTTATACTCACCCCTGCACGGGCTATGCCCGCACTACGTTGTGTTGGTTGCAGACGACGGACAACATTGATCGTGGTTGAGGCTTGCAGAGCAGGACGGTACCTGGAGGTGGACCACTGGGCGGGACATACTCGGAGCGGACGGTGGGACCCGAGGAGCAGTGGAGCTATCTGTACCCACCCTTCAGGTGGGATTTCCAGTGGACAGCTCGGTGTAGCGGCTTTTACTTTACAGTTGTTGTTTTCCCTTTCAAGTTGTACTTTACTTTCGGTTTGGGTTTGTATACTGGCCCATTTACTTTTCCGCACTTCCAGTTGTACTTTGTTCTTACTTAGTGTTTACTTTTCCGCTTGCTTACTCTGTGGTGCTTATTTACTTTTCAAAGGCAATGCCTTCCCTTTTTTTTGGGATTTACGCCTTGGTGCTAGTCGCCAGCTCCTGGCCTATGGAAGGCGGGCTTGGGGTAGTCACGGCACGGGCCCCGAGGGCGGGTCGTGACATATATAATAATTGAAAATATATTCATTATTTAAATAAATTTAGTATAATTATACAATTATTTATTTATAATTATATAAATAAGTTTTTAACAAGTATTATTTATTTATTTACAATAAAAAATTTATAAAAACGGTAATTATACATTCATAAATGTAATAATTTATAAAAAAAATTTCCAATGTATTTTTAACATTAATAATGAATATTTAATCTTATCTTCTTCCACGTTAAAGATGATTAAAATAAATTAACTAAAAATTAGTAAAATATTGAAATTTTTGATATGTTTGATTAATATAAATCACTAAAAACATGGATATACATTGAAATACAGATAATACATATTGAAAATAATAAAAAATAGTAAATAAATATATATTTATATATAATATAAATTTATTAAATTCTTTATAATACATGTGTGTGTGTGTGTCTAAAAATGCATTAATTATTTATATATGAAGACAATATAATATATTTTATCTATATTATAAATTGAAAAATAAAACGACATTCAAATATATCTATTAATCAATGTAATTGGTCAATATTTTTAATTCATATAAATTTTTATTTATAAACTGTTATTCAAAAAATATATTTCTATTTAATGTAAATCATAAATAATAAATTGTATTATATAAAAAAATTTATACATTAATATATATCTATATATTTAATATATATTATTTATTAACTTTACTAATAATCATCTAATTAATAAAAAATTTAATATATTCTCAATTTATTTATTTTTTATATTAATTTTTTAATTTAAATTTTGCATATATCTATATATTTAAAACATACTATTTATTAATATATATATATATATATATTATAATCAATTTATTAATTTTTATCAATAATTATTTAATTAATAATATTTTTAATATTTTTTTAACGCACTCGTTTTTTATTTTTTATTTATTTAATTATTTTATTATATATATTCAAACTATTATTAATTCTAAAGAAGCATAGATAAAGGATTACATTATGAAATCTAAAAAACATCATTTAAATGGTACCCATTATGAGTGTTATAAATAAAGCACTGATGCAATGTAAAATTTATCGTCACATTGTTTAGTGATGATAAGGAAGTTATTTATTAGTGCTTTTTTCTATAATTGATAAATACCAGCACTATTAAATATCTATTTTTTAGTACTGTGTATGGGAAATGTAAATGCCCATACATCTTGGTGACTTTGGGATACACTTCCCAAGATGAAGCATAACATTATCATATCTTCTACTCACACATGTCTGTCGAACCCCATGTGCAACCATGTATGCCCAAAATTTCATCTTGGCCTATAGCCTAAGAAGGAGGAGGGTCCTAACCTTCAACACTCTCTCATAGGACTAAGCCCTCAGAATTTGATAACTACCTCATTATCACACAATCCAGAAGGGTTTTTGTCACATATAAAGATGAAATAAAAGTATACACCAGACTATCATGTACCTCCAATTGCATCTCACAGAATAAAGACAGAAGCTTCCAATTGTTATTAGCCTCCAAGACATAATATATATGATTCCTTTTTCCCATTGCATCTACACCTGCAATTACTTATCCATATTTATACGAAATCTCAATTTCAAGAAACTGTAGGTACTCAACCCATCTACACTGCCTCAAATTTATGTTTCACTCTATAGATATGTATTTGAGTCTTCTTTGGGCTGTGTACACCACAAAATTATCTTATAGTAAGTAGTGTCTCCAACAATGCAAGGCCTGTAAATAACCATCTAGGTTGAGATCTGGCCTTGTGTAGTTCCTCTCATGTGGCCTCAATTGATGATACATGAAGTCCACAACTATATCCTCTTACATTAGAACATCTCCAAGCCCAAAAAATAATGCTTCACTGTAAATAGTGTAACAACTTCTCAATTCAGGAAAAATCAGTATCGAAGTCAAATTCAATTTCACTTTTAGCTATAGATATGTTGAATCAAATGACTCTGACCATAAAAACTTCACACCCATCTTATTCAATACCATGAGTAGTTCTTCTTGGTGTGAGAATTCATGTATGAAATGCCAATAATATTCAACTGGACTCAAGAAATACTATATATCAATGACATTCTTAGTCTTCTTCCTTAAAACTATAACTATACCCTTCTCATGGTTAGCTTATACTCCATTATCTAACATAATGTGACCCTGGATGTTTATTTGATACATCTAGAAGTGGTACTTTATGATCATATCATACAAATGATCTTCTCTAAGTGTATCCAATATTATATCATGATTTTTCTTGTGGTTGTGTCATGTGTAAGAATACACCACGTTATCATTCATGAATTCCTAGAAAATAGAATCCAAATAAGGATGGAAAAATTGATTCATCTATTAAACAAAAACTATTGGCACATTTCTGAGACTGAACATCATATCCAGATACACATATAGACCATACCGTCTTTGAATGGTAGTGTGGGCTATGTCATATTTTTTATCATTAACCTAATGATAACCTAATATCAAATCAATTTCCAAAAAAACATTATCTTATTGAAGCTGGTCTAATAGGTCACATATCAATGGAAAAGTATACCAGTTCATTACCATCAAAAGGTTCAATTTCTGATAATCCATTCATATACTAATTGTATAATCATTGTTTTTCAAAAAAACCTGGAAAATCTCAATGATAAGTACTGGGTTAGATAAACCCATTTTCCTCTAAATCTTCTAGCTACCTCTTAAGGTCTTGCATGTAATTAGTATCCATCATGTAAGGGGGAATGGAAATAGATGAATCTACTATAACTAAATAAATATATAACTCTACCACTCACACTGGAGGTAGTCTTGAAAATTCATCGGAGAAAACATTAATAAAACGGATAACCAACGGGGATAATTCTTCTTGATATGTTCTCTAATCATCTAGATATAAACTCACAATCTATATTTTCAACTTTCACAGCCCATGATTCTTTGGTTTATCTCATCTTTCCTAGACATCCCATTAACCCTTTTTAATAAACTCTCTATGATTTAGTGATGTGAAGTTCAACCTTCGATTAAAGAAATTATTGAAAGAATTTAATGGAATAAACCATTCCATCCTAGTAATGATGTCATAACCTATGATTATGTGGAATGGAAGGTCCAATATTATGTAAAACTAACCAATCTCAATTGATCACTCCTTATACTAACTTTTATCATATGATCAAATTCCCAATGCAGTATCAAGCGTCAAAAATCCATCTAATCACATAACACTAAGCCCAAGGCTCTCCAAAATAAGAACATGTATAAATATAGGATGAGATTAAGTATAGAAAATATTAGATTCTAATGTCGAGGCTACTAGAATAGTACCTTTAATAGTATAAGGCCCAAGATTTTGTTGGTCAAGAATTGGTTGCACCATGTATATATAGACTAATTTGTAACCATCTAGTATATCCTGGTTACCCTAAGAAGATATCCTCTATTTTTGTAGCAAATATGGGGTCTGACTACCATGTCCTCAACCACCACCCCAGCCTGATCGACTAGCTGTACTCTAGCTCAATACATGTCAAGAAGTCATTTACCACTATCTTGCATGTGGAGACCATGAAGACCACCTCTCACAATCTTCTGAAGGATTCTTTATGAAAAATTCCTATATATAGTCCATATTTTCCCAAGATCGGAACTCGACTGGTTTTCTCATGCACTAATACATCATATTACTAAAACTACCGCACTAGTGGGACCCCACTTGGCTACCTGAGTATGTTCTCTAGCTACTAATATCACCATTTGTAATCTCTAGATTACACTTCCTACTACTGGTCGATGAAGTACTAGATCTAGGTGTTGAACCACACTTGATCACACCCCCATCCTCTATTAATTAATATTTTGTGATAAGATCCAAGTTCACTATTCAATAAATGGGAGTCAGACGAAATACATTCACTTGTGATATGATTTCATACTAGAGACCATCCTTGAATCGCCTTCTTTTATGTAACTTATCACCCATCAGAATAGGATTGAATCACTGGTGTTCTATAAAATAGGCCCAATAATCCATAACTGATAACATGCCCTAACCCAAGTCAATGAAATCTCAGGCTCCATTAGACCACAATATATCATGATATAAGTAATCATATATTTCCATATTAAGATTCCCCAAACCTATCTTTCAATTATGGTCTTTCTGAGTAATTATAACCCACCACCTCTTTGATCAATCACACAGATTATAAGTAGTGATATTTAGCCTCCTCTATGGATGTTTAAAGAGATAATAAAACATAGATATCTTAGCCTACATCCATGACCCTACATCTCATTATATTCCATACCCCAAAACATGGAAGAATTATTCTACTAGAACATATGTGTCAGATCATCCATAGAAGAGAATGGTTGTAGTTCTCCCAGAAATGTATGCATGAAGAAGAAATCCCCCCATTCAAATTTGTTCTAGGTCCTATGTCCTTTAAAAAAACCAATTTCATAGCTATAACTATAAGATGATCCACCGGTAATCCATGGCCCACTTCCTCTATCTAATGGTCATCTCCACCCTCCTAGAATATGACTGGATGTCATCATGGTGGCATGTCTTTACAATTCCAAACGTACACCTCAAAAAATAATGTTGCCAAAGTTTATAGATAAAATTATATGATAGGTCAGAACCATCCAATAACTCTGTCATACAACACATAATTTATCATGACCCATCCCCCGGGGCCCATGTCGTGACTACCCCAATCCCGCCTTCCATAGGTCAGGGGTTGGTGACTAGCACATAAAGGTCTTTTCCCTAAAACTAGGAAGGAATTGCCTTTATAGCATACAAACATCAAGATACGAACACGAGAAAACTGTATAACCAAAAGAGTGCTAAAAGTAAAGGGGCAGGAATACAAGCCCAACATTAAAGGTACAGGTAAAACTGAAATACAATACAACTGACGAAAGAGAAAAAGGTAGCTATTGGGTCATCCTCCAAGGTTCCTGCCTAAAGGGTAGGTACAGATCGCCTCCACGGCACTCGATGTCCACCCGTCTCCTTCGTGTATTGACACTTCGTATGGTCCACCTCCGGGCACCGTCCAATCCTGGTACTCATATTCTCAGTCAACGTTTTCCGTAGTCGGCATCCAACACACCAAGGTGCGCGCATATCCCATGCAGGGGTGAGTATAATGATATTAATAAGGGACCCCAAGACCCTCAAGGTCTCACAAAATCCACCCAGGAAAAACCAAAATTTATGAAAATAAATATATAACCCTACCTAGGTATATGCCCATACATATACATAAGTTATCAAGTAATTAATCACAATCATGAGTAAAACACTAAGATACTAACTCATATCACACCAGGATTTATTCTTGGGGTAGTAACAAGTAACATCCCCAGTTACATCACTGAACACCACGGCTGTCGGATATCCCCTCCTCTATTGAGTATAGGGGGCCTGCCACATCACACCGTGGTGCTTCCCACAAACCATGGACTGCTGAGGTAATCATCCTATAGAGTATTGTGGGTATGTCATGATACATATAGGTGATCCCCACCATTGGTCTATCACGTCACATAGAGGCTCTCCCCCTCGTGACTTGCTGAAGTACTCCTCCTGTCGGGTATTGTGGGTCTGTCGTGTCACACATAGTTGCTCCCCACCGTGGCATGTTGAGGTACTCTTCCTTTCATGTATCATGGGTCTGCACATCACACAGAGGTGCTCCCCACTGTGGGTCTACCGCGTCACACAGAGGCTCTCCATGTTGATCCTTTCAAGTCACTACAAGTCAAAAAAGGTTAGCAGTCATCAAGTCTCAGCCAGCTAATGGGTTCCCGCACAATGCTCACTCATCTGTAAGAGGATCTGGTCCACGAGCTACTGTTCAATAATCCAAATTCCATGATGTCCCTCGATGAAGCATCTCAATGGTCTACCATGTCCTAGGGATCTCAACGCAATAGACGGTGCATCAATCTGACACCCAGTCTGTAAGTTATTAACCTTTTTGTCCCGGGGGCCTAGTTGGATTCGTGGTCGATCCAACCCGATCTTTCCCCTTATTAATCGAAACTCAAATAAGGTATACACATAGGGACCTATTTTCTCATATATTTCCAACGCCATTGATGGTTCGTCAAATGGACATTAGGTGCCAAAGTTATGGCCAAAATAAAGTAAGTGGGTCGTAATGGGATGGGGTCCGCTCCAACATTGTCGGACCAACCTAGACCGACCCGGATTGGGCTGACCCGTTTTGGGTTGACCCGGCCAGACCCACTGGGTCCCACCAAGCCCACAGGGGGGCCCAACCTATTGGGTTAGGCCCATCATGTTGGGCAGCTCGGCATGCGGGTCCTGGCCAGGCAGGCCATGAGGGTGTCGTGAGGGAGCCTCGGCCACGGAGGGTGTCGTGGGGGCGGCTCGGCTATGGAGGGGCTCAGCCACGGTCCAACATCATCGTGGATGGAGCGAGGCTATGGGAAGTCTCACTGGGCCACGGGTGGCACTGCTAGGGCAGCTCGGAGAGGTATGGCGAGGGCGGCTCGGCTCAGTGCGGCGCGGTGAGGGAGGTTCGGCCCGGGGTGGTGCGGTGAGGGCGGTTCTACCAGAGAAGTTTGGCGAGCAGTGGTTCAGGCCAGGGTGGTGAGGTGAGCACGGTTCTGCTGGGGCGGCTCGCAAAGATGGTGGTGGAGTGGCTAGGACGTGGGCTGCATAGGGTGCGGAGGCCACAGGGTGGCGCAGGGCGCGGAGGCCGCAGGGCATCGCGTGGCGTGGAGGTCGCGGGCGTCGTCATCATTGCCTTCATCGCCTTCATCGCGTTCAACACCACAAATCATCACAAGATTTGCGGAGGGGTCCGTCCATGTTTTCTTGGACCATACCCTCCATCATAGGGTGGTAGAAAGTGGCTCATCAAAAACATGAACATTGAATATCAAATCATATCCTCCCCATAATGATTGTTCCTAACCCGCAAATGAAATCATCCACGTTATTTGTTTTAAAAAAGGAATAACATGGTAATATAATCATACACAAATTGAACCCCTACCTTGGATTGTTCGTTGACACTGGTGCAAGAAGGATGTTGAAGTTGTTGATGTTCGTCTCGTCCGCCACAGACCTCCAATTTTGGGCTCTTGCGTCGGTTTTTCGTAGATGAATATGTTCTTCATTGGAGGGTGTCTGGAGGAAGAAGTCGAAGTCGACATTCTTTGTTGGAGGAGTACTCTTCTTGGGTGAAGTGTAATCATCCAAGGGTTCTCCTCTCTCATTTCAACCAAACTAAATGAAAGAGGTGCCAATATAATTAACATAAGATGAAATTATGTTGGCACACCCAAGTTGGCATAATTAATGTACCGTGTTGGCACAATTAATTAGCTCGATTAATTGGCCCAATTTAATGGCTCAATTTAATGGGAGGGGAGGAATGTTGGGGAGTTGGGATTTTTCTCCGCATTAAGAGTGATCGGGTGGTCCCCGCATCTAAAATTCAAAAAGGTGGTTTAGGTGCGGGTAGTCCCCACCACCAAAACATAACAAGAGAGGTTTAGTTCTGATGGACCCCACCTCTTAACCTTTAAAGGGTGGTTTAGTTCTGGTGGTCCCCACCTCCTAGCAACCACATGGGTGTTTACAACAAAAATAAAATGTCATAATTTTATTTTATTATTTCAATGAAAACCCCCTATATTAACTTTCACCCTCGACTAACTACCATTAAGGAAAAAGTTTTCTTAAGTGAATACTGGTGCGACGAGTTCAATGGTGCCCCAAAATTTTAATTCTGAGCACAGGATAAAAATATAGAAAAACCTGCTCGCATGTTTACTGAATGTACCCGAACAAAAGTTCAGAAATTCATTCCGGCCACATTGGGTCACAGAATCTCGCCCCGTAAATTTTCACGGACTCGTAAAATCCCATATTTTTTTAAAATAAATATTGAAATTATGGGTCTTTACATTATCCCCACCTCAGGGATTTATGTCCCCATAAGCCACAACTCAAACTAAGGGAACAAGTGGGGATACTGAGCATGCATCTGAGCCTCCTGCTTCCATGTGTTCTCCAGGAGGTTCTCTTACAACCAGTGAAATTTCACTAGAGGTATAAACCTTCATGAAGAACGTTCTCATGTTGATCCTCAATCTCTACCAGAACCATTGTAAAATTCGACCCATCATCGATGTCCAGCTCCCTATGGTTGATGATGTAAGAAGGTTTGTGCATGTATCTCCTCAACTTGGATACGTGGAATATGTCGTGCACCCGCTGCAACTGAGGTGGAAGTGCTAAGTAGTAAGCTACCTCGCCAATTCTGGTGAGGACCTGAAAAGGTCCAATAAACCTCAGAGATAACTTGCCACCTTGGGCAAATCTCCGCAAACCTCGTCGAGGTGAGACCCGTAGAAAGACGTCGTCACCATCCTCAAACTCCAGAGCTCTCCGTCTCCTATCGACATACAATTTCTGCCTGCTATGTGCAGTCTTCATCCACTCCTAGATGATCTGCACCTTCTCCCTGGTAGCTCGTACCATCTCTGGTACCACTAGTGTTGACTCCCTTGGGTTAGTCCAACATAAAGGTTATCGGCAAGGTCTCTCGTACAACACTTCGAAAGGTGCCATCCCAGTGGTGGAGTGATAGTTGTTGTTGTATGAAAACACCACCAAAGGTATGTGATCCTTCTAGTAGTGAATGAAATCAAGGACACACTCACTCAGCATGTCCTCGAGGGTCTGAATGGTCTACTCAGTCTAGCCATCTATCTGAGGATGGAAGGTGGTGCTCAAACTAAGATGCGTCTCAAAACCCTCCTGCATCCAATTCCATAGCCAGGAAGTAAAACATGCATCACTATTAGAGAAAATCGTTGAGGGTACTCCACGTATCCGTACATTCTCCTACACATAGAGGCGTCTCATGCTCTCTACTAAACCCTACTCTCTTATCGGTTGGAAGTGTGCCGACTTGGTGAGTCCGTCGATGATCACCCAAATCGAGTCATGACCTATGGATGTACGTGGAATTCCTGTCATGAATTCCATGGATATCCCATCCCACTTCAACTCTGGGACCTCTAAAGTCTATACCAAGCCTACTGGTACCTGTTTCTCCACCATCACTTACTGGAAAGTGAGGCACCGAGAAACAAACTCTGCTACAACTTTCCTCATTCCCAGCCACCAATCCTGTCGTCGAAGATCCTGGTATATCTTTTCCACTCCTAGATGTATTGCTAGAGGGAAAGTGTGGAACTCCCCCAACACTTCCTCAAGAAGTGACATTGGTACCTTGGTACATCCTCTAAAAAGGATGACATGCTCCCCCACCTTTAGAAAATTTATCAGGTGCCTGCCCTATGGATATCTGAGCACGTTGAGCCTTGTAGTTAGCGTCCCTATGTTGTGCCTCCCTGAATCCCTGAAGAAGTGGGGGAGTGACTATAAGAGACTGAAAAAAGCTGCTTCATCTCTATCTACAAAGGAAATCTATAAAGAAGCTAGTTACTCGGTCGCCTTGCCTAGCAGTTGTATACCAGATCTCCTGCTGAGTGCATATGATTCAACATTCCCCTTCCCAAGAGCATAGGCTATCTCGAATTCATAGTCCTGGAAGAACACAAGCCAATGTATCCGTCTTAGGTTCAGGTCCTTCTAAGAGAAGATGTACCTAAGACTCTTTTGATCAGAGTAGACTGTAAAATGTTCGACGAAAAGATAGTGTCACCACATCATCAAGGACAAGACCACTACTGCTAACTCTAGGTCATGGGTAGCATAGTTCTTCTCATGATGTCTCAGCAGTAGAGAACTATATGTGATCATCACTCACTCCTACATTAGGACACATCCGAGCCCGGTCCCTGATGCGTCGCAGTAGACTACGTACCCTACACCCTCCTCTAGAAGCCTCAAGATGGGGGCACTATTCAGTATTTGCCTCAACTCTAGAAAACTCTACTAGCATCACTCCGACCACATAAAGGGTTTCCCCATATTTGTTAAGGCTGATAGTGGTGCTGAAACTTTGGAGAAATCTAGATCAAATCTTCAGTTGTATACAGAAAAACCCAGAAAACTCCATACCTCCATCACACTCCTGGGTGGCTCCCAAGAAATTACCACCTCAATCATTGCTGGATCCACTACAACTCCGGCCTCTGATATGACATGTACAGGAAAGTGAAGCTCTCAGATCCAGAACTAGCACTTCAAGAGTTTACCATGAATTGGGTTCTCTCAGAGTGTGTCTAGTACTACCTGAAAACGATAAGCATGATCCTCCTCAGTAGTTGAGAAGATTAGAATGTCTTCGATGAAGACTACTACAAAGAGATCAAGGTAAGGCTGAAAGATCCTGTTCATGAGTCTAATGAACACTTCTGGAGCATTGGTCATGCCGAATGGCATAACCAAGATCTCATAATGGTCGTACTGACACCTGAAGACCATCTTCTGCATATCCTCATCTTGTACTATGAGCTGGTGATAGCCTGATCTGAGGTCCATCTTCAAGAACCATCATCCTTCCTTCAGCTGATCATGGAGGTCATAAATCCCCGATAGTGGGTACGTGTTCTCCACGATCACATAGTTCAGGCACCGATAGTCAAAAAAAATCCTCAAGCTCCCATCTCCCTTCTTGGTGAACAAAAACAGGGCTACCCATGGGGAAACACTAGACCAGATTAATCCATTCCTCGGAAAGTCCTCTGGATGTACCCATAGCTCGTGAAACTCCGCGGGAGCCATCCGATACACTGGGGTAGATATCGGTGTCGTCCTAGGGTACAATTCAATGTAAAAGTCCAACTCTCTATGAAAAGATAGACATGGAACATCATCAGGTAAGACATCTGAGTACTGGTCCACCACTACTGGATAATTTGGACTATCCACATTAACCGCTTTGTGGGTTAGGCTAGACTACTGATGTGTAATTTGTTGTACCCTCCTCTGGGTAAGTTTATCTTACACTGCAAAGGCTCCCTTCTCTCCAGTGAAAGTAAACCTGGCCCATCCATGCGGACACACTGCACTAAGCACCTAATATAGTAAATCTGAGCATAGAATATAGATAACTAGTCCATACCCAGTATGACTTCATATGGCCTCAACATTGCTACAACGTGATCCCATCCAAAGCTTTTACCTCCTAGAGTAAGCTCACACTTCCAGCACCAATATGTAATCATAAAATCTGCTCCCGTAGGAGTCTCTAGCCATAAGGATCGATCCAATGGCTCCGTCAGAATATCCAAGCTCCGAATGATGGCAGTGGAAATAAAAGAATAACTAGCCCCTATGTTTATAAGCACTACAACTAAGGTAGAGTAGACACATATCATACTCATATCATCTCTGGAGCGCCATGATCTTAAGAATTAGTTTCCTGGAGTTCATCACTTCCCTATCCACCTATGCCTTGCAGTCGGGGTGGACCTCCTGGTGGTGGTGGAAGTAACATCTTGAATAATCTCCCACTGCCAGCTACACAACCATCTCCTCTACCACGTCCACCTACTCCCTGCGGACCACCATGATTGTGCCTCTGTCTCAACTTATGTGGTCTCTCGATCGTCTGATGATCATCCGTATGATGGGTCTGATAGTCACGAGCCATGTGACCATTCCCACCACATGAGTAACACTACATGATCCTTGCCTAGATAGTTACACCTTAGGTGCCCCGCAAAACTGATCCTAAGTCATTCGGTTGTCCACCTGTAGGTATGGTCCCCTTGGACCTTTGTGACATTTTTCTGCTTCCAGCCGCAGAAGACTCCTCTATGTGATGACTGGTGGTGGGTCTCACTATTGGTGACTTCTCAGAAAGAAATATCTCCACTAAGAGGAGTCTCTCTAACACCCCCACCTATGTCGGGATGCTGAATGAGATCATTGAAGCCCAGATCTTTTGTGTGAGCCTCTGATCGAAGGTTTGGGGCATGATGAATGGGTCCCATACCATATCTTTTGAATAGAATGAGAGGTCAGTGAACCTTGATGAGTACTGAGCTACAATCATGATGTCCTACTCTAGATGAATAAGCCCATTTATGCACACTACCTTAAGAGTTTCTAGATAAACCCTGCCCGAAACAGGCTCTCGAAGTCTTCCCACAGAAGCGTCACCTCATTGTGAACCTGGAGAATCAAGTTCCACCATCTTCCCAATGCTTTCTATAGAAAAATGGCAGCAAGGATCACCATGAAATTGACTGGTGTCCGTACGAGCCAGAGGAATCTCACCACAGAATTAAGCCAAACCTCAGCCGCCTGTGGGTCCATCTCTCCCATGAACCTAGGTGGCCTCTGGGGCTGGAACTCATGTGACACGCTCACGTGGCATGCACCATATGCTACTGGGACCAGTGGAATCAGTGGCCCAATGAGTAATGGTATTGTTGGTTCCTCTACTAATTCCACTACTAGAAGAGGTCCCTACTCCGAGGCCTCATCACTCAGTGGTATACCGTAACATACTACTCTTGGAACCCTAGATGGCTATCTACGAGGTGGCATCCTGAAAATAATCAGTTGTTCCGCGGTAAATAAGTTATACCTGGTGATCTAACTCAAGAGATAACAAAGAAAACTCTTGGAGACACACATACAGTCAGTGTTTTCATGCACTGAGTCAGAAATCAGAATTCAGGGTCTTGGTGTATGGATACGTCGACCACCGCACCAAAAATGGACTCTATGAACTGAAAACTGCACTCATTACTCTTAAGGTTGTTGCTTCATAGAAAATATTAGAGTCCTAGTTCTTCGGTAGAACCGACTCCTCTGATACTAATTTGTCACGACCCTTCCCTCGGGGCCTGTGTTGTGACTACCCCAAGCCAGCCTTCCATAAGCCTGGGGATGGTGACTAGAATCGAAAGGCATTTTCCCTAAAATTGGGAAGGCATTGACTTTATAACCTACAAACAACAAGATACGAACACAAGAAAACTGTATAACCAAAAGAGTTCTGAAAGTAAAGGGGCTAGAATACAATCCCAATCGTAAAGGTACAGGTATAACTGAAATACAATACAACTGAAGAAAGAGAAAAATGTAGCTATTGGGTTGTTCTCCAAGGTTCCTACCTGAAGGGTAGGTACATATCGCCTCCACAACACTCTACCTCCACCTATCTCCTCTGCGTACCAACATGCTGTATGGTCCACCTCCGGGAACCGTCCAGTCCTGGTACTCCGTACCTCAATCTGCGTTGTACATCGTCTGCATCCAACACAACAAGGTGCGGGCATAGCCCATGCAGGTGTGAGTATAAATATACTTCGTAGGGACCCTGATACCCTCAAGGTATAACAAAATCCACCAAGGATAAACAAAAAAGTAGGAAAATCAACAAATAAACCTACCTAAGTATATCCCCATATATATTCCTATGTTATCAAGTAATCCATATCAATCATGAGGAAAGCACAGAGATACAGACTCATCTCACACCTAGATTTATTTTAGTGGTAGTAATAAGTAACATACTCAGTCACATCACTGAACACCTTGGCGACCAGAGATCCCCACCTCTATCGAGTATTGTGGGCCTACCGCTTCACACAAAGGCGCTTCCCACAAACCTTAGACTGCTGAGCTACTCCTCCTTTCGAGTACTGTGGGTCTACCACATCACATAGAGGGGATCCCCACCATGGGTCTTCCACGTCACACATAGGCTCTCCCCATCGTGACTTGCTGAGGTATTCCTCGTGTTGAGTACCGAGGGTCTACCACATTACATATAGGCACTCCCCAATATGGCCTGCTGAGGTACTCCTCCTGTTGTGTACCATGGATCTGCTACATCACACAGAGGCACTCCCCATTGTGGTTCTATCGTGTCACACAGAGGCACTACCCATTGGGCTTGTGAAGTCACTCCAAGTCAATAAAGGTCAGTAGTCATCAAGTCTCAGCCAGCTATTGGGTTCCCATACTATGCTCCCTCATCTCTAATAGGATCCACTCCACGAGAAACTATTTTATACTCCAAATACCACGATTTCCCATGAATAAGCATCTCAACGGTCTGCCACATCATAAGGGTCTCAACAAAAAAGATGACACATCAATCGGATGCTCGGTCTGTGAGTTATTAACATTTTTGTCACGGGGACCCGGTTGGATTAGTGCTTGATCCAACCTAACCATTCCCCATCGTAATCCAAAACTCTAGTGGGGTATACTCAAAGGGATCCACTCACTCTATGGTTTCCAGTAACGCTGATGGTTCATCAAATGGACATTCGGTTCCAAAGTTATGGCCAAAAGAAAGAAAATGGGGCATAGTGGGCGTGGGTCTAGTCCGACCTGGTCGGACTAACCCGAACCAACCCGGCTAGGGCCAACCCATTTCTGGTCGACACGGCCAGACCCAATGGGTTTGTCCTAGCCCGACAGGCCGTGAGGGCTGCTCGGGTGCGGAGTTTGCCTCGGAAGCGGCTCGACTGTGGTTCGTCATGTCTACGGACAGTGCAAGGCCGCGGGGTAGCTCGACCGGGGTAGCTTGTATGGCCATGGGCAGGGTAGATAAAGAGTCTCAGAGGGGTGCGGTGAGGGAAGCTTGGCTCAGCGTGGTGCAGCAAGGGCGGTTCGGCATGGAGTGGTGCGATGAGGTCATTTTAGGCCGGGGTGGCACGGCGAGGGAGATTCGGCCAGCGCAGCATGGTGACGGCCGGTTCGATCTAGGGTAGCACAGCAAGGGTGGTTCAGCTGGGGTGGCCCACATGGTCGCGGGCAGCATAGCTAGGCCGTAGGAAGCCAGGCCACAGGCGGCGTGGGGCAGCGTGGGAATCAGAGGCCATAGGAGGTAGTTCCATGGCCTTCGTCTCCTTCATCATATTCAACACCACAAATCTTCACAAGATTCACAGATGGGTCGAGCCATGTTTTTTGGCCCATACCCTATGTGTTAGGATGGTAGCAAGCGGTTCATCAAGAACATGAACATTAAATGGAAAATCCTATCATCCCCGCAATGATTGTTCCAAACCAGCAAAAGAAATCATCCTCGTTCATTTATTTAAAAAGGGGTGAACATGGGAATCTAATAACACTCAAATTAAACCCCTACCTTGGATTGTTAGTTAATGCTAGAGTGAGAAGGAATTTGAAGTTGTCGACATTCATCTCATCCACCACACACCTCCAATCCCGAGCTCGTGCGTCGGTTCATCATAGTTGAAGTTGTTCCTCATTAGATGGTTTCCTGAGGAATAAGTCGAAGTCGGCGTTATTTTTTGGATGAGAATTCTTCATGGATGATGTTTAATCCTCAAAGGGTTATACTCTATCAAATCCTCCCAACAAAATGAAAGAGGTACAAATATAATTTACTTAGTAAGAAATTATTTTGGCACACCGAAGTTGGTGTAATTAATGTACCACATTGGAACAATTAATTAGCTCAATTAATTGGCCCAATTTAATGTATCAATTTAATGGGAGGGGTAGAATATGGGGAGTTGTCAGGACTCTCCCCATTAAGAGGGGTCGGGTGGTCCCCGCCTCAAAAATTATAAATGGGGTTTTAGGTTCGGGTGATTCCGAGGGTGGGTTTAAAAAAGTCCCCAGTTTGGCGAGCTGGGGTGGTTCTTGACATGCTATGTCTGATAATTTCCTGAAATTCCTCCTGATATTACGAACCTTAGTCCGGAAATTAGCTGTATGGATTAACTTGTATCCGCTTTTATCACCCGGTTCAAAAGACCGTTGGATGATTTCTGACACTTCTGTCACTTGGTGACATGCTTGCTCCAAATGAGAGGCATGTTTAATATTCTCGTTTGCTTGATGTAAGAGTAATTCAACAACTTTTTCTCTGTATTCATGATTTTGAGAGGAACTAGTTGAAGCATGTTCTTCGGAAAGCTTTTGATTAGAAACAAAGCTCATTGACTGTGGCTGGTTATGCGCAATAACATTGCATGAGACCATTTTCGGCGGGCATTGTTGACTGGAGATCACCATGAAATGCAGTGCATTTTTGATTGGCAATTAACTAATGAAATCTTCTTAGTGCGCCAAGGCATGAACGTTGAAGGGCTCTCTGCTGGTTTTCAGCCTTCGGATACCGAGAGAGGAATAGAGATGCCAAATCATTCTGATGTTGTAACCCTTCTATTATCTTAAGATGATTTTTATATTCATCATAAGATAATACTTTCTTTTTCAACTGACAAATAGTTTTCCATATGTTGAGACGAATATCATGAATTTAATCTTCCGTCAACATTTCTGGAATATTATACTGAGAGTCAGCCAGAGGCCAATACATAACTGGGACTTCACCTTTCTCCATTTGTTTTCTCATGTTCAGCATTTCCTATTTGTCATTTGATGAAGATTATTCTACCTGATTTGACCAGAGTTGGTGTTTCCTTGTTGCTTCATTGGATTCAACAGGATTGGTAGAGAAATCATTGATCAAACTAAAAGATGCATGAATTATGGGTGGTTCGGAGAATGACCTACACCCTGGGCTATCTTCTGATTGAGAAAGTATTTCACCTACTAGAGATGAAGCTTCAGACATGACTGGTTTCACATTTTCAAGTGCCTCAAGATAAGAGGGATTTCTTGGCACTACATTGTCCAATGGATCATTTTCCGGACAATGGGCATCACTACTGCAGAGAGGACTTTCGCAGCGAAATTCATCATCATGGGGAGGACCACCATAATAGGTTACAACAAAAGATAAGATCTCTTCCTCCTTGGTCTTCTGACCACACAGAGGGTTCCTGTGGCTCTCATCTGAAGATGAAACTTCGAGATCGACCGAATTGTCATGAATCAATCCTTCATGAAAAAGTGTCTGTTGAAGACCATCAGAATTAATGTTCCCACTATTGGGAAATGAGGGAGTAGAATCTTGAATTTCAACAGATAATTATCTGAGGGCTTCAAGAACTCTAGCATAGAGCAAGGCCTTGTTACTGATTGGTTCTTGATCTCCTGACTATGTTTGGAGGGTCTTTTTCTTAAACTCCTTCTTACTCGCCTTGGAAACCACTTGTTGATGAAAGGGGTTTCTCTGATCAGGTGTATATGCCTGATCAGGAAATATGGCCAGGTTAGGCTGACGATCTCCACTTAAATCAGGTGTATGTGCCTGACTTGGTTGTCTGTATGATATGGGGGAGTATTCCCCACAACCCTCTTGGACTGGAACAGATGTGTGTGTCTATTCCGGAGTGAATTGTTGATGTGTCACTCCATTGGTAGGGATATATTTATGTGTCTTTCCCTAAGATGTCGCTGATGTTGTTATAATATCCTGGCAGGCCTCCAGAATATGAGTAGGAATTTGCTTCTGATCTTTCACCATTGATAGAATATGCTTGGTGACTTCAGCTGGCGGAACGGGAATATACGTCCATTCCGGGCTTGGAGCAGGTGTATGTGCCTGCTTCTGTCCTCCTTTTTCTTGTCAGTGAATCCCGAAAGTACTCAAGTGTGGGGGCAGAGAGTTGAGTATGTCTCTTATTTGTTTTCGGGGCTTTCCGACTAACTTCTCTGAATGATACCAAGGGAGACTGTTGGTAGGCTTGATTAATACCAGTAGGTGTATGTGCCTGTTGATTGCACTTCGCCAAACGTGGTTGACGAGATCCATCATATGTAGTCAGACGAGCCTGCTGACTAGCTAATTATGTATAAACAGGTGCATGTTTCTGCCTATAGTACTCCGCCGGAATTACCTGTTGGGATTGGCGTGATGCTGCCAGATGAGTCTGCTGGATAGCAGAATTAAAACGGGTAGGTGTATGTGCATGCTCGTTGTTTTCCAACAAGTTAGGTTGGTGGACTTCTCCGGAGATGGCAGAGATGAGAACCTGTTCATTGTTGACCGGATTCCGCCTCTGGTGGTTCGTCTTGCCTGCTCGGGTTCGAGGAACATGAGACAAACGCCCGGAGTTGGTACCCTCACCATGTTGAGGGCGCACTGTCGCATGAGTCTGATGACGATTGTTGGGGGGAGCCTTCCGGAAGGACTCCTATCTTCGTGAATTAAGTCCCTGAGGGACCTTCTCATTCACTTCCTCAGAATAAGGGAGTGAATAGTGATTGCATTCCGGGGATAACGACCCGAAATGGTTGGAGATAGTAATCATCACCGCCTGTTTCTTGATCACTGGTCGTCATTTTCCGGACGACTGGTGTGAGTTGTTCGCTTGGAGGGCTTGTCGAGTAGCCTCTAGAGTTGGGATGGTACCGTGATGACGGTACTCATTAGCCAGCGCATTTGATACCCAGCGTTGAAGATGCCGAGTAGGTGATTTCATCCTCAGAGCGGATGATGATCCAGTAGGAATAGCAGCAGTGGCATTTACAGCAGCAGTATTCACAGGTGTGAATTTGAGAGCGGCCGTTATGGAAATGCAAAAGATCCTGGAAAAGAGTGCATGTTGATATAACAGACGTAATCAAGATAAATTCAGCTACTACATCTTTTGGATGAGCACATATGTTATTGAATATCTTGTTGGCCCTCTCATTGAGTTTAAATAGGGGCCTAAAAAATAGGTAAAATATCATTTTTAATTTGGTTAAGGATTCACGTCGGGTTCACCATTTTTTGTTTCACTCGGAATTCGGGGATGACCACTTGATGAGAGGTTCAAATGTCCCGATTGGTTTCTAATGGGATTGTTCGTAGAACTAGAAACATCCAATGATTCCACATCTATTTGGACCTACTTTCCAAAGGTAGGAACTCAATAGTTTGTGGACTAATGAGGCTTAGGAAATTGCATTGGTCGAGAGGATGGGAGGTCGGACTCATCACACCTTTTGAGGGGAATTATTGTCTATTCCGGGACTCACTTTATAGATTTAAGTTATGTTCATGAATCCTTATTACATTACCAAGTATAAAATGAGCTTTCCTTTAGATCATATAATCAATGATAAAATATGTAAGAAATTTAGAGAATCTTTTATATGTATTTGAGGTTCTTCATCGATAGAGAATCATTTGTATTTATTAAAGATTCTTGGTCAATGGTATCCTTCGGCATATTTATATAAAAGTCTCCTGGTCATTATGATGACCATGCTGGTTTCAAAGCCACTAAGTGGGGCACTTGAAGTTTATTGTCATTCAGAAGGACATGGCTTATTTCGGAGTTGGGATCAAACCCGCAAATGGGCTACCTATGTATCCTTTGTTTTGGAAAAGGAATCCGAACCCACGTAGTTCGAGTAAGGGAGTATGATGTTTATGATTGATTGCTCAAAGAAGGATGTCATAATTACTTTTACCCTCTAAGCTCAGGTGAGTCATGCTCAGTGTGAGAAACAAGAGGTATTGGTAAAAATTAGACAATTGGGCCATGAAAGATGAAATCATAAGAAATGATGTGGGACTTATGTATGTATGACTGCCCAAAATAGATGAAGATTAGGATTAACTTCAGAGAAGAAATCCAGGAATAGGGTCCATAAAGGTATATGTGCTTCATGGAGATTTGAATACTCTAACTTGGGACTTACTCCTGGAAAGGAGGCCCAAAATTAGGAGAGGATTGATGATTAGGTTTTACTCCTAAGAAGGAATCCCAAATCAAGGGTAAATTAGGATTGATTAAGAGAAATTAAGACTGGGGCTTACTCCTGAAAAGGAGGCCCAGGTTAAAGGAATTATGACTGGGACATACTCCTGAAAATGAGGCCCAGGTTAAAGGAATTATGACTCGGACTTACTCCTGAAAAGGAGGCCCAGGTTAAAGGAATTATGACTGGGACTTACTCCTGAAAAGGAGTCCCAGGTTAAAGGAATTATGACTGGGACTTACTCCTGAAAAGGAGTCCCAGGATTAGATTCTCTCATCTTAAAGGATGAGGTTGAATGAATGAAATCTCAATCTTTAGTGACATAAAGATGTGTAAATCACTAGGTTTTAGGGATATTCCACAGAATTCCTTTCAGATAAAGAAGTCAAATCAAGAAATCATGCCATAAATGGCTTTGAAGAGTGTCTTGAAGATGAAATCTTGAATAGGAGAGGTGGAATGGCTTAAGAGGGGTAAAATGGGCAAAAAGGGCACCCAAAAGGCAGGGGCGCGCAAGTCCTGGCAGGCGGGTAGGTACTGCGTGGGCGCGCAAGTATTAGTCGTGTAGGTATACTTGCACAACACGTTGGGTACTTGCGCGGTGTTCACCCAGCAGGGTAATACTTGGGCGACTTTAGGTTAAGGCCTTTAGAATCCTCTTGAGGTTCTTCCAAGAGAGGGGTGTGCAGGTTCTATTGAAGGAGTAAGGCGGCGCGCAAGTGTGGCCATTTCCCTTAAGGGCGGGCCACCTAGGCGCACAAGTGTTGATGAGTTTCAACACTTAGGCCTTCCACCCCCTCTTTAGATCTTCCGTTCTAGGTAAGAAATTACCTTAGAAGTGTTCCGGAAGCTTTGAAAAGAGACTAGGGCGCCGGGAGCTCAAATCTGAGTTTCTAGAAAAAATCATCCCCGAAATGGGGGGCCCACAGGGTCTATTTATAGGCAGGAGAAGACCCTGGCTGGTTATCACTTAGGTCGCGCAAGTCACTTGCGCGACCATCATGCGTCGCGCAAGTCACTTGCGCGACCATCATGCGTCACACAAGTGGACTTGCGCGACTATGAGGGAACTTGCACGACCTATGGGAAATGTTCTCCTTGTTCATCCCTTTGAAAATTTTTTATATTTTCTTCAAAGGATGAATCAATTTGTGCTAAGATATTCCCCTTTTCCAGTCTTTAGATTTTGTGACGAAAATGAGCTTCAACAGGTGGTTCATGTTTCCAAACTCAATATGAATCAATAGGAAAAGGATAACTAAGATATGAAGTATAAAACTGAAAATCTCATATCTAAAAATCAAGATAACTCAGAGAAACACATTTTCATTTAACACAATGTTGAAGAACACACCAATTTTATTGATGGTTTGACTAACACAATAAAATATTAACTCAAACATATTGAATAAATTTAAGAGTAAGTCATTAGAAAATGAATGAAGGAGAAGGATCCAGATAAACTCTTGACTCATGCTATGATTTTGGGAAAGTAGGTTCCATAGTTGACAGAAAAAGTGAAATTAAAATTTCAATATATATCAAACATGTCAAATTAATTTCTATATAAAAATATGTCATATCAGAATTACATTGCTGGTATGAGTGTTTAACATAAAAGAAATTAATAATTATTGATTTCAGACCACAAGCTTCCACTCTAAGGATAAATATTTTTTTGGGTATTAATCAGAATCAAATGATTCAATCAACTCAAGGGACAATTAATGTTTCATAAGTGATGCACATAAAAACACCTTTTATTAGGTGTTATTGTAGTGGAAAGATGGGGAATAATAAAAATGTGTATTCCATATCCAAGAGGTATTGAGAGAAGAAAATGAAACATATTTAGCTAATTAGAGTTCATTATTCCATAAATTACTATGGTAACTGCTTTTGCTGTGGAGGATTCAAACTCATTTCAAAATATTCCTCATAAAAAATGTAGAAAAATGTACTAAAACAGACCCAAATAAATATTATATAGTATATTAAGGGAATAAAAAACCATATAATAATGTAAAATCAATTTTCATAATTATAATATGAGGTCAGACCATCATTCACAAAATAATATCAAGAACATTAGTCAACATCGACTATGAATCCAAATATATAGATTAAAAACAAAATAGTTGAGTAGGCATTTGATGTAGAGATTTCTTTCAATGTATGAGATCATGCTGAAATATCATAATTTGATAGTCTATGAACCTTCTATATTGTAGGTAATAAGAATCTGGTGACATGAATTAGGTATGACAAGGAAGGTGTCAAAATATTTGGAAATAAAAAACCCTTGAAGATCATTGGCTTGGGGAAAGCCATGTTTGAGGTAAAATACATGATTCGGGCATATGTCTTTGTTGTTGAATCTATTAACATAAAACTTCTAATTGTTAGTCAATTTTATGAATTTTTACATGCTATAATATTTAACAAAACTTTATGTATCATCAATATAAGATATGAATCGGTTATTATTTAATAAAATCACGCACAGTGAAATCTCTACCTTGTGAGTGGATAAGAAGACATATGTTTCCTATCTAAAGAAGAAGATACCCAATTGTGGAAAAGGGTTATAGTAATATGATCCCACAACACCTGTAAAATGTGGTAAATTTTAATGCAACTCTAGATCTTTTTAAGTTCTCATGTGACCATACTCATTTGTATGATTATTGTAATAAAGGGAATATTACATGGAAGATGTATAAAAAAGGTTCAAAGGTCAAAAAAGTAATTGAACTAGTTTATATTGATTATGTAGAAATATTTCACCAATATATATTTAAGGGAAGATATATTATGTATTTTTCATTTATTATTTTAGTAGAATGTCACGTGTTTCAATTATCACCCCCAAGTCTGAGACTTTTAGTCATATAACATGTTATCAAAGGGATGTTTAGAAGATGTTGGATCAAAATATCCAAATGTTTTGAACTGATAAATGAATAGAGTTCACAAATATAAAATTAGATTATTTTCTTCAGAAGTATAGGATAAAGAACCATGTTTCATTAGTAAAAACTTCATAGAAAAATTGAGAAGTTGATATTAGAAATCATATTATCAAAAAACTGAAAATAATTAATCTTATTGAGAAAGACCTTCTAGATAAGTGTTGGGAAGAAGAAGTGTCAACATTAGTTTACATTTATAACAAAACCTTATTATGTTCATAGAGATAAAATAATTCAAATGACTTGTGGTATGGAAAGAATCCAATATTGAAATACTTTCTAGAATATGGGAGTATGTTTTTTTATTCCCAATAAGGATAAATACAGGAACTTAAAATCCAATGTAAATAAAGGGATATTTATCAGTTACTTAGGAAAAATAAAATCAAATAAATTTTTCAATAAGAAACTGAGAATAATTATAAATAGAAATGATGTTGTTGTGGTGGTATATTAGAATAATCCTCAATAAATCCATGAACAGCCTTATGGGGGTAGTGATAAAGAATTGAGAATCTTAGGGGAGTGAAACTTCCAAAGGAATATTTATAATATGATTCATGTGATAGATAAAATGAATTTTTAATGAAACCAAATAGTTGATCCAAAGTTTATAGGAATAGGTAAATCTAAAGTGTTTAGAAGAATATTCAAGAGATGAGATTTGAATTCAAACAATGAATAAAGAACATGATCAAATAGAAAAGATTAAGACAATGGAGATTATTTTGATATAGAATTATAATATTGTCATCAATTCTGAATGATATTTCCATAAAAATCTAATTTAATATGAATAACAATTAGAAATATTAAATGATAAGTGTGTAAGAGATACTCCTAAATAGAGAGTATCGATGTTGATGAAACATATTCACCTACTGTGAGGTTGGAGAAAATTTTATTATTCTTATCCATAGAAAATAAAAGGGAATTAAAGGTTTTCCAAATAGATATTGATTTAATATATCTAAATGTTTTTCTAAAAGTATAATTTTATATTGAAAAACCAAATCTTTTTCTCATTCATAAATATGATAACAACGTTTTTCTATTAAAGAAATCTCTATATTGGTTGAAGTAACTATCAAAAATATGGTATTCATGACTTGATCCTTATTTTAATAATTTTGGTTTCTAGTAGGGTGGAGTGTATTATAACATCGATGTCAATTTTTAAGTCCCATCTAGATAGGTATTGATCCTCGACAACCCTAAGAACACCTCTAATAGGTTAGGGGCTTGTGACCAGAACCAAGTAGGCATATCACATGCATAGAGACATTAGCCCTATGTACATATACACACAAAAAAATCTAAAATACCATAAAATTATGATATATAATACAAATAATACTAATGAATGTACATATATATATTCCCACAACCAAAGTGTGATAGTAAGTAATAAAATTGATAAAGGGAAAAAATGCATGCCCAACTGAAAACTGAAGGGAGTCCAACCTTCTCAGAAGGTGAGGATTATAATCATATAAAACCACCTATAAAACAACTCAGTATGTCATTCTCAATATATGATCCACTAGATACCTGCCTTTTTAGGACACCATTAAATGGTGCATCATTTACATAAGATATGACATGAGTAGGAATAGTTCATGCAAGAGTGAGTATAACAATCCCAAAAGGGAAACTCTAAAAACAATAAACATGAATCATCAAGATTATTCAACTCATAACAATGATATATAAAGAAAATGAATAATAAACACCTAGATATACTCAAAAATTAAATCAAACCTCCAGGTAGTCTCAACCAAATTTCCATCCATGAGATTCTTCTTAAAGATTCTAATATATACTTGTTCCGAGATAACACACTCCATAATCCATGTTATCATTGGAGGCACTCTTTCGATAGGTCATAATAATTAGTCATTTCCAATAAAACGCAATATCCTTTGAATACCACAATACTCAGATAGGGGATCCCAACCTAGACTACTAGGGGAGACCACAAACCCAGTTTGGATGAACCCACTGTGTAGGGGATCATATGCCATCGATACTGTAACCCTTTCTGAAATAGAAAACTATATTTATTATAAATTCTCCACACATAGAGGTCACATTGATTCCATGAACCTAAACTAGTTTATAAGAAGAAATGATATAAGATCAAACTCTAATCTTGTGGAGAAACACCAAAAACTCAATCTAATACTCACCAAAAGTGGGGATCATAATATAGAAATGTGGAAATAATGATACACTATACCCTCAAGGGGATGGACCCAGGGAACACAATCCACTAATACTAACTCAAATGGATTAAATAATGTGGTTTAAAGACCCACAAGTGGGGTACACGATTTGTTCTAGGTGTTTACCTCATTTCTATCCAACCCTTGTAATTGATCCATTGTTGACTAGGACAAAGAACATGATATAAATCAGATAAATCAAACATCATTCCTTGACATTGGATCAATCATTGACAAAGAAAATTTCATAATTTTCATCATTTGAGAGACCCATGAAATCGTATGGTGCAATAATACTCAATCTCGATCCAATCTGATGTTGTTCACCAAGAACTCTCCCCTCCAGTGGTCATTTAGATCTTCAGGGTTTGGTGGGAATCCATGAGATCTCATCATAACAATGTTTTAAAAAATATATAAAACAAATTTCAAAACAAATATAATTTATTTATTTATTTATTTATTTATAATTTACACATATGATAACTTCTAACAAAATTCATGGAATAAAAAAGTTTTATGTCATGCCTTGGGTAAATACATTTCTACAAATTCAATGGGAGACTTAGATTTCTTATCCAAGACATCCTTCAAGATTAATTACAATTTTTCATGAAAACATCATGCGTGTGATAATTAATATTTTTAATATTTTTCAAATATCAATTTTCGGCTCACCGGGCCTTGGAGTCTCACTCTATCTCAGTGCGTGGCTCCAAAATAATTCAAATAATATTTGAAAGTAATGCATGGAAAAATAGTATTCATTAAATTCTTCCACATTAGTTTTTTTCATTCCAAAAATTGAATACCAAAATAAAAAAAGGAGGGTATGGAGCCCGCATCTAGGTGTCCCACTCCCATGTACTCTACTAAAGAATCTTGTGCTCCCAATGGAAACTTACTATAGTAATTGATAAACTAGGAATTATTATCTTCTTATGATCCTGGATCTTTACTGGGTCCTGATCAAGGGTATCCCCATCCTCAATGTCCAACTCACCCCAATTTATATCATTAAATGGGTCATGAACATACCTCCTTAGATGCAACACATGGATGAAATCATATACCTGATCTAGTTGTTGAAAAAGAGCTAAGAGGTATGTCACCTCACCAACTATATGCAGTATTTGGAAAGGGATAAAGAATATGGGAGATAACTTTCCTCCTTGAACAAATCTCTATAATCAACATTAAAGGGAGTCCCATATGGAAAGATAGTATCACTCCTTAGACTCTAGAGGCCTCTATAATTTGTTCTCTTAGGAACTATGATTGATTTTATAGTCCTCTTCCAATCCTAGATGATCTACACCTTCTCTATCCTAGGTCACACTATCTCTAGGCCTATATGTGTGGATTATACTGGGTTGGCCTAACATAGTGGTTACCTCTAGGTTCACCCATGAAAGGCCTCAAAACATGCCATATTGATGGTGGAATGGATGTTAGTGTTGTACAAAAACTCCAAAAGAGTAGTTAATCCTCTCAACTATATGAAAAAACATACAAACCTAAATAATTTCCTCTAAGACCCAAATGTCCTACTTAATCTAGTAAATAGTCTCGGGGTTAAATTCTATGCTCAGATGAAATTGAGTCCCAAAGGAATCTTTCAACTATCTCTATAATCATCATGTTAAGTTTGAATCATTGTTCAAAACTATCATTAAGGGAAATCCAAGGATAAAAAATACATCACATATATACAATAGTCCAAATATATCTGTCAAACACTTATCTCAAATGTCTAAGAAGCAGGCTTAAATGGTGATTCAGTATATGATCACATAAATAGAATCATGTACCCTAGATATATTTGGTAACCCCATCATGATTACCCTCGATATTACATCCCACTTCTATTTTGTAAACTTAAGGTGTTGAGCTAAACCCACTGGGACTTGGTGATAAACCTTCAATTATTGACATGTGAGGCATAGAGAGAAAATCTCTTCAGTACTTTCCTTAATGTGTGGCCACCAAAAATGATTTGAGAGGCCCTAGAACATATTTTCCACACATTAATATACCACCAAATTGTATGTATAAAACTCCCTCTTCACCTCCTCTTGAAACGTCACTGGAACAATATTCCATCCTCTAAAAGTAATGACATTCTCCATACCTTTATAAAATCCATTAAAAGCATGTCTAGTGGATGTTAGACTATGTAGGGTCTTACAGTTGGTATCCCCATGTTGTTACTCTCTGACTCATATAAAATAATATAGGTAACAACCATTTACATGAGATGAGTTTCTCCATCCTTGACTACTAAGGACAACTGCAAAGAGGCTAAATACTCAAATGAACCAGAAAAAAAATAAGAACAGGATCTCTTACTGAGAGTTTCTTTCACCACATTCTCCTTCCAATTAGTATAGAATATCTCGAATTTATATTTTACGATGGATTATATCCATCATCTCCATACCAATTTAAGATCATTATTTTATAATAAATACAAGAGACTCATTTTGTCAGAGTAGAAGATAAAACCCTCTCCCATTAGGTAGTGTCACCACATCTCCAGGGTAAATACTACTGCTACTAGATCAAGATCATGGGTCACATAGAACTATCCATCGGGTCTCATTTTCCTAGACCCATTGGAAATCATTTCAAATATTTTCATCAAGACACAACCAAGTCTAGCCTCTGAGGCGTCATAGAACAGTGAATAATCAAAAGTCTCCGTTGGTAATCTCAATATTGGGGTGCTCATCTCCCTCTTCCTCAACTCCTAAAAAGACTACTATAATACTTCTGTCCACAAAAAATGATGACCCTTTTGGTCTAATGAATTTAAGGGTGATATAACTCTTGGTAAATTGAATTAAAACCTTCAATATTACCCTTCCATCCAAGGTAAGCTTCTCACCTCACTTACAGTCTTGGGTGGATCCCAAGCATCCACTATCTGAACCTTCACTAGGATCCCTACCACTCCTACCCATGAAATCGTGTTCCCTAGAAATTTAAACTATCTAATCCAAAGCTAACAATTTTAGAGATTCCAATAAATATAATGATCTTAGAGTGTCTCTAGGACTATCCTTAAGTTTCTATCATACTCATCCCTGGATAATGAGTGCACTAGGATATCATCAATGAATACCACCAAAAACTAGTCTAACATCGGATGACATATTCATTTCATGAGTCCCATGAACATTGTTTGATTGTTCTTCTTATTTAATGGAATCAATGTGCACTCATTGTGAACATATAGACATGTGAATGTTGGTATCAATATATCCTCATCCCATAATTGTATTTGGTGATAGGTTTATCTCAAGTCAATCTTAAATATCCATCACTCCTCTATCATATATTTGAAGATCTTTCTCAACCTCGTAAGTGGATACTTTTTTTAATATTCTCCTTGTTAAAGAGTTAATAGTCTACTCATAAACTCAAGATTCAGTGCACCTTCATGGAGAACAAAACTGGGGCTACCCCAGGTGAAACATTGGGTCTAATGAACCCCTTCTCCAATAAATCCTCTAACTACAACCATAAATCCCAAATCTCTAAAAGATCTATCTGATATGTCAGTGTAGGTATTAGGGTCATCCCTCAGTGTAATTCAATGCATTATTCTATCTCTCGATAATAATGTAAGTCATTGACGCCCTCATGAGTGACTTCCTCATAGTCCTCCTCCACCATAGGAAACCAGAAGCATATTTCTCCACTATTCAAAGTGTAACGACCCGAAATTTTTAATTATATTTATTTCCAAATTTTATGTGTTATTTTATTTTATACTTAACCAAACTATATACTTTAATAAATGAAGTATTTATAACTAAAATGAGACCATTGGGTTTCGACTGTAATATGACCGTTGGTTAATATGACCATTAGAAACTATAATATTAACATTGTGTTTTTATAAATATGGTATCTTGGTTAATTAATAATGAAAAAAGATTGAATGGGCTCATCCAGTACACTCGATCCATATGAAGCCCATCTGTTGGGGCTTGAAAAGGAGGTAGCATCAGTGGGCTTTGCTCTGGACCATGCCCAAGCGGAACATCAATGTATGAAGCTTGAACGGAATCTCCTAAGGGAGAAGTTCAAGCTGATTGAAAATCGCCACTCGGGCAATGTTGTCCGAGCCACCCCAATATTCTATCACCATATCACAACTTACACTTAGGTCCTATGCTAGTGTTATAAGGGGATATATAACGAGACGATAGCTTCCTAGTGTAATCCTTTAATATATATAAATTTCTGTTTCTTATTATGGCCATGTTTGTGAATTTCAAATATCTGGATAAATATTGGATGTGTATTATTGATGAATTTATGAAAAAGGGGTATTTTAAACTATTTATGAATTCATTAAATAATTAATAATGTATAATGATTTTCAAGAAATGTTCTTCTATAGTTTTTTTCAGTAAGAAATTCAGAGTCTAATAATATCCACTTGATTTTTAGTGAATTGTAAAGTAGGAATAGTAACATACCCATATGAATAGTAATGAATAGTAATGAATAGTATTGAATAGTAATTTGAAAAAAAAAATAGAAACTTCACCCATGAATGTATAAATACATTTTAGACATCTTAAAAGTGAAAAAACAATCATAGTTTATGTTTTGGTATTTTTGTATGTCATAAATATTTTATTTGAAATTTTATAATTAATTTAATAATTTAAAATGTAAATGTATTTTCATAAAATTTAATCACAAATTGTTACATTATTTTCTTGTAGTTATTCGATAATTTTTTGGAACCTTGATTACTCTGTTAAGGTGTTACAGAATGTGTTATAGTTTTAAAGTTGTATTTTTAGGATAAATAATGAGTTTATATAAAAATTAATATATATATATATATATAGAATTATTTTCATAAAATGGAATTCATTTTTGAATTCAGATCACTGATATTTGGTTAGGGTGAGTTTTAGGGATTTTTCTGAAATAGTTGAAAATTTGGTGAATAGTAAAAATGCAGTTTTGAGTTTCGAGTGTCTAAGAACATCATTAATGATGTAATAATGATGTAAGATTTATGGTATACTTATCAATAGTTATATATGCAATGAGTTGTCTCAGGTGGCCAATACCAAGGGAAAATACCATGGGAAAGCCCATGGTTTTGCAAATACCACTGATGAGGTGTCCCTTGGTAATTAAATATTTATTCACACACTTTTCCTATAAATACCAAGCCATTTAACTCATTCATTTCAACCAAAAATCATAATAAACTAATTTATTGTCTTCTTACCTCCCACAAAGTCCTCCCACGTTTCCCCAAATCCTTACAAGGTCCTAACCGTCATGCTTTAGAAGTCACTCTTCAAGGTAATAGATTCTTTCACCCTCCTCTTTTAAGTCATAAATTCCTTTATGGTGTGTCTTCTAGTTTCCATCTCTTTATGTTGAGGGTATGTTCTTATATGTTCTCATTACTGTAAATTTCAAGTCTAATGGTGGAGATACCCTTTCCTCTCTCATCAATTTGTTTTTTTAATTTTTAAGTGACACTGTTAAGCTGCCGATTTTTTCATAAAAGAAATCGCATCTTCTCTTTTCTTTCATATTTCTTTTTCAGGTGTTATGTAATTAAAATTTCCATACCGTGTTCTTATCTCCATGTTATTCTGAATTTATACTGTATTATGAATTATTTATGAGTGTGTTACCATTGTCCCCTCCCTTTCCAATGTTTTCTTAAAACCATTTTATATAGCTGTTATGCTGCAGAAATTTCGTCTCAAAATTTATGTCTCTTTCTCTCAAGAAATTATCTTGTTTTGTTTATGTGAATACACATACTTATTTCGTTTCTATGGGTGTTCATAAATTTATAAATATGATATATTTTATTCTGGAATTGATGTACATATAACCCCCACTCCCTTTCCATGGGTTATAAATGACATAATGATCTTATTTATATGCTCTTTAAACATCATGATTTTTACATGAAGCTCATTTTTTATTCTATATGGGTTATTTATGAAATGTTTGATTATGATATATGTGGCTCACATGAAATTAATGACATATTAAGGGTGTGCCCTAATATAACTCTAATGAATTGGGTAAAGAATTAATCTTTAGAGATGACAAATTTTATAATACCCTGGTGAATAACTTTGGTAATTTTTATGACACCTTGGGGATGGACCTTGGTGATATGTTCATGAATGTAATAATGAAATGTTGTACCCACATATTCCAGTTATGATTAATTCTCTTTTTTTTTATGAAATTACTATTCTTCCATTTCTCAAGCATTTATTACTTTTATCATGTTATTATTAATAATGCTCAAGATCACATGTCAACTATTTCACTTGTTTTCCTTGCTGATCCTTTTTATCACCCTTTCCTTTGATGTATGTCTCCAGGTTATGAGTTGAAATAATTGTACATAGAAAGAACTTATGATGAATCCTTACATTCTAAAGTAAATTTTTTATTTTCAAAAACACTTTTAAGGTAAAAGTGAGAAACCACCCTGTTCAAGCATCATGAGAAATTACAGAACCGTTGAAAAGAAATTTGAGCCTGCTAGAAGCATTATCCTTAAAAAGTTTCCAAGAGATAGAGGATACATGTGTGACTATAACATCCTCTAATAAGTCTTCAAAATGAGACGCCATCTTGTCCCAAGTTTTCATGTACTCCTCTTGATTAATCTTACCTTCATTGTATCCCCTTATCAATATAAGGTCTTGTTTGTCAATCCATGCGCTCTTCTCTTCATTGGTTGATACTATATGTAACCTTCCCATCATCTTGTTAGATTCTTCATTAGAGGCATTAATCACCAAATTACGTTCCACTATCTCTTCATCCGAATGTAAAAACAGCTCAAATGATTTCTCATGGGCTGCACCTAACTCCCACAGCTGAAGGGATGCAACACCATGATCTGAAGACTTAGCATGGCCACCAGAGGTTTTGGAGTCACCTGCAATCATCTTGTCCTTCGACATTAGAAGAATGTTTTATTTTTTCCTTCATTTTTATTATTTCTGATTTCCAAGACACTAGACTTTAAATATCCTTTGTTTTTAAAATTTAATTAAAAGTTATGTAATAAAAAGGCGGGATGTCATAGTTTGTATCAAAGGATAGTTTAGTTATTTCTGTAAATTAGGCTATGAAACCTTTAGGAAAAATCCTCTAGAAAAGTTTAAATATAGGAAAACTGCCAGGAATTTTGTTGAGTATTAATTAAGTGGTTTATCAAGAAACTAAATCTCTATCTGGATACGAGCAGGTAGAGGTGGCTCTGGCACAGAGGTACCTAGGAGTGAAAAATATGACAGGGACTTTCAGGATTGACCTGGGGTATCGTGGTACACAATAGTAGGACTTGCTGCACTCTTGGTTATGACACTCCTGGGGGAATTGTTTGGTTAATTATTAGCTTTTTATGAATCATTATGAAGGATATATAGAGAAATGGAATTGTTTAAATAAGTTTTAAGACATAAATCTTTTATAGTTAAAAGTTTTGTAAATTAAATAAGTTTCTCATTAAGGTTTTCTTCTTTTATAAATGGTGGGAAATAGGAGAAACCATGCAAATGATGCACCAACTGACTCATGCGAATCAAGCTGGAATGGAAACATTCATTCGAATGATGAACCAACTAACTCAAGTTATGGGAAATAACATGAATCAAGCTGAGAGAATGATCTCATTGTGAAGGGAACAACATTCTGTTGAGTGCTTTATCTATCAACAACCAATAACCTTCAGTTGATCGACTGGCCCATTAATTATTGAGTAGTGGATCAGCTCTATCAAGAAGATATTTTTTATGCTCCGCTATTCAGAGAAAGAGAAGGTCACCCTGGTTGTCTATCTCTAAGAAGGAGAAGCTGATCAGTGGTGGGAGCTGATTAGAAACACAAGGCAAAGAGTGGAAGACGAAGCTATAGAGTGTGAAGAGTTCATATGGATTTTCTTCAGTAAGTATTTCCCTCGATCCATGAGAAGAATAATGGAGAAGAAGGTTCTCGAGCTGAAGCATAAGGAGAATGAATCTGTCAGAAGCTATGAGATGAAATTCACCCGACATTCCTGATATAACTATAGCTTTGTCATGGATCCAAATGGTAAGGTTGATAGATTCTTCGGTGGACTGAGACCTCATCTTCGAAAGAATCTAGCCAACCAGCACTATGATAGCTACGAGGAGATCATGCAGAGTGCAATAAAAGTCAAACTGGAGTTTGGTGGGACGCAATGGTCTCATAAAACAAATGAAAAAAATAGATCGATGGAGCACAGTTTAGGGAGGAGCTTTGATCAAGAAAGAGGAGGAAAGCAAGTGAAACTTTCCACGTGTAATAAATGTGGAAATAAACCTTCGGGGAACTGCCTGCTCGGGATCGGGTAATGCTACAAGTGTGGAAGAGATGGCCATATTGCGATAAATTTTCGTAGTGAGGTGAAAAATCATCTTCCAAACACTAACGAAAAGGGGAAGACGGTGCAGGCCCTACCTGATGTCTAGTAATTTAAGAGTAGAAAACTTGGGAACTTTTCCAATCAATGTCCAAATCCAAGGGTAGTGGTGGGGAACCACCATCAGCTTCAGTAACGCCAAGGGAGCAAGGCCGTGCATTTCCTATCACGAAAGTTGAAGTTGAAGCTCCAGATGAGGTGGTAGATTGTACTCTTGTTGTTATCTCAAATCTATAAAGTACTTTGTTTGATTTTGGTTCTACACCTTCCATTAATTACTCTGATTTTTCAAAGAATTTAGAATCAACCCCCGATTTTCTAAATTTAGATTTATCAATCAAGAATCTGGGTGGGATTATCCCAGCATCATTAGTGTTTAGAAACTCTAGTATTTACGTTTTTTAGCACAATCTTATCACAAATCTTGTAGTCATTCCCATGCTGGAACTCAACATTATACTAGGGATGGACTGGCTCTCAAACTATAATGCTATGACCAAATGCGGACGTAAGGAAATCTCAGTAGTTTTTAATGGAATACCTACAGTTATCTTCCAATGAGAGATATCTCAACATGATATTTGTCTAGAAGAACCTCCTATATTCTTTTTTATGGAATTGATCAGTGAAGAAGATTAAGGAAATGAGAGTTTAAGGATAGAAAATGTCCCCATCATCCAGGAATACATTGATGTATATCTTGAGGAGTTTCCTGGACCTCCCCCAAAAATACAGGTAGATTTCTCCATTGAACGCATACCTACATCTCACCCGATATCAAAGACCCCATATAGGATGGAAAATGTGGAGATGGTGGAATTAAAGGAACAACTCCAAGATCTTTTGGAGAAGGGGTTTATCAGACCGAGTGTGTCTCCTTGTAGAGAACTTGTTCTCTTTGTGAAGAAGAAATATGTATCGATGTCGCTATGCATTGATTATAAATTACTGAATGGGATCATAGTAAAGAAAAAAATACCCACTTCCAAGAATTAATGACTTATTTGACCAACATCGTGGGGCTCAATTCTTCTCTAAGATTGATCTTCGATCTTTTTATCATCAATTGAGGGTAAAGAAAGAAGATATTCCAAAAACTGCCTTCCGATCAAGATATGGTCATTATGAGTTTGTTGTTATTCCTTTTGGAATGACTAATGCACTTGCTATTTTTATGGATTTTATGAATAGAGTATTTAAATACTACCTTGATAACATTGTGGTAGTTTTTATTGATGATATTCTGATATGTTCTAAATTTCGTGATGAGCATGAGGATCATCTAAGGCTTATTTTGAAAACTCTACGGAAGGAGAGGCTTTTTGGAAAGTTCATTAAATGTGAATTCTGGTTACAAAAAGGTGCTTTCTTTAGGAACATTGTTACCAATGAATGAATCACATTTTACCCTAAAAAGACAAAAGTTGTAGAGGAGTGGCCTCAGCCTACAAAAATAACTGAGATTCGAAGATTCCATGGATTAGCGGGATATTATAAGAGTTTTGTGATAAACGTTTCCCCACTTTCTAATCCATTAACGATGTTAACTCAAAAAAGGGTCAAGTTCATCTGGACAAAGGAGTGTGAGGAAAGTTTCCAAGAGCTGAAGAAGAGATTGGTTACTGCACCAGTGTTAAATCTTCCCTCAAGTGGAGAAGGATTCATTAATTTTACTGATGAACCTCCAAAACTACTTGGGTGAGTCCTCAGGAAAAATAACAAGGTCATTGCTTGTGCATCTCGACAGTTCAAGACTCATGAGAAGAACAATCCTACCCATGATTTGGAGATGGCGGTGGTTGTTTTTTCTCTGAAGATATAGAGGCACTATCTTTATGTGGGGAAATATGATATATACACAAACCGTCAAATTTTAAATTATATTTTTACACAAAAGTAATTGAACACGAGACAAAGGATATGGTTGGAACCACTTTAAAAACTATTATGGTTCAATTCATTATCATCCCAGAATAGAAAACAAAGTCGTTGATGCATTAAGCAGGAAATCCCCAGTTGTTCTTTCCATGATGAGGATTCAAAGAGATCCTTTGATCAAGGACCTAGTAATGCTGGACATGGGAATTATAAGGTAAGGGACATCATCAACCCTAACCCAAATGATTTATCAACCGTCACAACTAGAGAAGATAAAAAAAGCTCAGAAAGAAGATCCTTTGTTACATAAGAAGTTTTCGGCTGTGAAGGATGGAAAGTTTCCAGAATTCAATACTGATCAAGAAGGTGTACTAAAATTTCATACAAGACTATGTGTTACATCTATTCCAGAGATAAAGAATGAGCTTATGGATGAAGCTCATAGCTTTACTTTCTCTATACATCATAGTTTTATGAAAATGTATAGGGACCTTTGTGATCATTATTGGTGGGATAATATGAAAAGCGAGATTGCTTACTATACGTCAAGGTGCTTGGTATGTTAGCAAGTGAAGGCAGAGCAACAACTTCCTAAAGGGTTATTGAAAACACTACCCATACCAGTATGGAAGTGGGACAATATAACTATGGACTTCGTCACTGGTCTCCTGAGAACTTCCAAAGTAAATCATGTGATATTGGTAATTATGGACCATCTCACCAAAACTATCCATTTTATCTCCACTCTAGAATATTTCTCTCTTGATCAAATTTCCATGACTGACGTGAAGTAAGTGGTAAGGTTGCACGAAGTTCCACTTTTTATCATATATGATCATGATCCAATGATCACATCAATATTTTGGAGAAGTCGTAAATAAGCTCTGAGCACTGAACTGAATTTCAGTATGGCATATCACCCCCCCACTGATGGCTAATCTGAAAGGGCTATTCAAATACTCGATGATATGTTAAGAACTTGCTCAATGGAATTTAAAGGTGGATGGGATAAATATATCTATTTAGTTGATTTCTCTTACAACAACAGCTTCCAATCGAGCAATCAAATCGAACACTATGAATCTATAGATGGGAAGCAATATAGAACTCTTACTTGTTGGGATGAAGCTGGTGAGAGAAAGTTTCTTGGGCCTGATCTTGTCCCAGAGATGATAGAAAAGTTCTATGCCATCCAGCAACACATTAAGGATTCTCAGAGTCGAAAAAAAGAGTTATGCCAACAATTGTCTAAGGGAATTAGAGTTTGATGTTGGTGACAAATTATTTCTGCGGATTTCACCTTCGAAGAGTGTCATGAGGTTTGGGAAGAAATGGAAGCTCATCCCTAGGTACATTGGCCCCTATAAAATCCTTGATCGTGTGGGAGAAGTGGCCTATCGGCTTGCACTTCCTTAGAATCTAGCCCAAGTTCATGATGTCTTCCACTTATACCTCTTGAGGAAGTACATACCTGACCCTTCACATGTACTAAATCTAGAGGTGGTACAATTGGAACATTACCTCTCTTACGAGGAGCAGCTGGTGGAGATCATGGATTGTAGAGATAAGGTTATATACAACAATTCTACCCACCCTGTTAATTTGTTGTGGAGGACCCCCAAATGTGAAGAAGCCATGTGGGAACTAGAGGAGTCCATGAGATAGAAGTACCAACACCTTTTCCCATCAGAGGATATGAGATAAAATTTTGGGGATGAAATTTCTTAAGGGGGGAAGAATGTAACGACCCGAACTTTTTAATTATATTTGTTTCCTAATTTTGTGTGTAATTTTATTTTATACTTTGCAAAACTATATACGTTAATTAATGAAGTTGGTATAATTAAAATGTGACCATTGGGTTTTGACTGTCATATGACCGTTGGTCAATATGAAAGTTGGAAACTATAATTATAACATTGTGTTTTTATAAATACAGTTATCTTGGTTAATTAATACAGAAACGAGATTGAATGGGCTCATCCAGTAGACTTAATCCATATGAATCCCATCTGTTGGAGCTTGGAAAGGAGGTAGCACCACAGAGATTTGCTCTGGACCAAGCCCAAGCTGAACTTCAACGTATGAAGCATGAACAGAATCGCCTAAGGGAGAAGTTTGAGATGATTGAAATCACCACTCGGACAATGTTGGTCGAGCCATCTCGATATTATATCAACATATCACCCCTTACACTTAGTTCCTATGCTGCAGTTATAAGGGTCTATGTAACTAGACCTTAGCTTCTTTGTGTAATCCTTTTATATAAATAAATTTTTATTTCTTATTATGGCCAAGTCTGTGAATTTCAAATATCTAGATAAATATAGGATGTGTATTATTAATGAATTTAGGGAAAATGGGTATTTTAAACTATTTTTGTATCCATTAAATAATTAATAATGTGAAATGATTTTCAATAAATGATCTTCTAGAGTTCTGTTCAGTAAGAAATTTAGAGTCAAATAAGATCAAATTTATTTTTAGTGAATAGTAAAGTAGGTATAGTAACATAACAATATGAATAGTAATGAATAGTAATTTGACAAAAATAATTGAATCCTCACCAATGAATGTATAAAGAAATTTTAGACATCTTAAAAGTGAAAAAACGAGCATAGTTTAGGTTTTGGTATTTTTGTATGTCATAAATGTTTTATTTGAAATTCTATAATTAATTTAATAATTTAAAAAGGAAATTTTTTTTCATAAAATTTAATCATAAATTTTTAATTTATTGTCTTATAGTTATTCGATAATTTTTTGGGACCTTGATTACTCTTTTAAGGTGTTACAAAATGAGTTATAGTTTTAAAGTTTTATTTTTGGGATAAATAATGATTGTATTTAAAAATTAAATTGAAAATATTTAGAAAATTATTTTCATCTAATGGAATTAATTTTTGAATTCATAGCATTGATATTTGGTTTGGGTGAATTTTAGTGATTTTTCTGAAACAGTTGAATTTTCAGTGAATAGTAAAAATGCAGTTTTGAGTTTTGGGTGTTTAATGACATAATTAATGATGTAATAATGATGTAAGAATTCTGGTCTACTTATGAATAGTTATATATGCTATGATTTTTCCCAAGTGTCTAATACCATGGGCAAATACCATGGGAAACCTCATGTTTTTGCAAATACCACCGATGAGGTGTCCCATGGAAATTAATAATTTATTCACTCACTTTTCGTATAAATACCAGGTTATTTCCCTCATTCATTTCATTAAAAGTTCATCTTCAATGATGTTCGGGTCATCTTAACTCCCAATGAGTCCTCCCTAGGTTCCCTCAAGCCTTCCAAGGTCCCAAACATCAATCTTTAGAATTCACTCTTCAAGGTAAGGGATTCTTTCACCCTCCTCTTTTAAGTCATAAATTCCTTTATGTTGTGTCTCCTAGTTTCTATATATTTATGTTCAGTGTATTTTCTTATATGTTCTCATTACTTTCCATTTCATGTAAAATGGTTGAGAGACCCTTTCAGCTCTCATCAATTTGTTTTCTGAATTTTTAATTGATGTCATTAGGCTGCCAAATTTTTTGTAAAAGGAATCGCATCTTCTCTTTTCTTTCATGTTTTCTTTTCATGTGGTATGAAATTAAAATTTTCATACCATGTTCTTATCTCCATGTTATTCTGAATTTATAATGTATTATGAATTATTTATGAGTGGGTGACCCTTGTCTCCTCTCTTTTCAATGTTTTCTAAAACCATGTTATATAGCAGTTATGCTATCGAAATTTCGTCTCAAAATTTATATCTCTTTCTCTCAAGAAATTCTGTTGTTTTATTTATGTGAATACCCATAACTATTTCGTCTCTATGGGTGTTCATAAATATATAAATATGATATATTTTATTCTAGAATTGACGTACATATAACCCTCACTCCCTTTCCATGGGTTATAAATGACATAATGATCTTATTTTTAAGCTCTTTAAACGTCATGATTTTTACACGAAACCCATTTATTTTATTCTCTATGGGTTATTTATGAAATGTTTGATTATGATCTATATGTCTCACATGAAATTAAATAAATATTAAGGGTTATACTTGATAGCACTCCATTTCATTGGGTAAAGAATTATTCTCTAGAGATGACATGTTTTATGATACCCTGGTAAATAACCGTGGTAATGTTTATGACACCTTAAGGATAGACCTTGGTGATATGTTCATGAATGTCTAAATGAAATGTTGTAGCCACATTTTCATGTTATGATTCATGTTATTTTTGTTATTAAATTCCAATTCTTCCATTGCTCATGCCTTTATGACTTTTATCATGTTCTTATTAATATTGCTCAAGATCACATGTCAATTATTTCACTTGTTTTCCTTATTGAGCATTTTTCTCACCCTTTCCTTTGATGTATGTCTCCAGGTAATGATTTGCAGTAATTTTACTTAAGAAGAACATATGATGAAGCCTTAAAAGTGGTTTAAAAGAATGTTTTATGTTGTATTCATGTTTTTTCCTTATTTCCAACACACTGGACTTTAAAGATCCTCTGTTTCTAAAATGTAATGAAAAGTTATGTAATAAAAAGGTGGGATGTCTTAAAAAGAGTCATTCTAATCAACTAGTGAGTAATAAAATTCACTCTCATATCTATGATCCTATCCAACTCTAATAGTTTTTCCTTTTCTCCCATGAAGAAAAACCTCATCACATCACTACGAACACACCACACACTCCACATAAATAGTCAATTTGGTAATTAATAGTAGATAGACCATCCATACCTAAGGTGAAAATATAGGTCTATATCACCAGTACAATGAGATATTTTATTAATATCTCAACTCTAAGTATGAGATAACACTATTGGTATAATTTTGAAATCACTAAGTCACATCCAGCTGGAGTCTCCAAGAAAAAGGGTATATCCAAAGGCTCAAGAAAAATATCTATGTCTCTAACTAGATTAGTGGAATGAACAGAATTACTCAAAGGTGTGTCTATTAGTACTATAGATATTTCATAAAACACAAATATCATACCTCATATCATCACTGGGGCCTTGGGGTCATAGGCCTCCATATCCTACAATTAGAATCATCTGAGACCACCAACTGCATGTGACAAGTGTGGGACACCTGGGGGTTTTGGCATCAATAGGTCAAAGCTCTAACATACACCTTCTAATATAACATCCCATATATCATGTCTTCTACCCTACGGAACTCTATGCTCCTACCTATTCCTTGGCCTCAATATTCCCTCAACCATCTCCCAATCAGATGTCAGATAGGTTATACAATACCATGTAAGATATCCTAGGAGATTTCATGAGAAACAACTCATATACCTTGGATGTCTTGGTGCATCTTGGGAGATGCCTACCATTGATCCCCTATCTTGGGATCATCTATTGAAGCATCCACCATTATTTGATCCCTACATCTATTGTTTTCTTCCTGTTGTTGAGGTAACATCTCCTGGGATCCCCCTACCAGTTCCTGGTATCATCACCTACTCTACTAAGAATGTCTCCACCACTAAGGACCAATCCAACACTCTAGTATATGTGGCAATGAAAAGACATAACACTAAATCCCTGATATCATTGTGTAATCTTGGATTATAGGTATTTTTTATGATGATTGTATCCCACACCATTTCCATGGTGTATCATGATAGATCAGTAAACTTCATAAAATACTCCCCCATAGTCATATTTTTCTAATTCGGATTCAAAATCTCTTATATAAGAACTGATCACAATGTGGCTGGATACAATTCCACCCTAAATAAATACTCAAAGTTTAACCATGAGGGGAATTTATCATCTTGTGACTGGGTCACTAGACTCTACCACTGATTTGAGAAACCCTAAATAAGACTCTTATTGAAGACTAATATCTAATATGAAGCCATTATCACTTGGTGGATAATTTAGTGAGTGCCTCTAGCTTGTCCTCAATAACTTGGGGGTATATCTCACCCCAAAACCCAGGAGGTAACTTCCTCAGGGACTCATAAAGTGTACTTTTCTTTAGTATATCCAAGACAACAAATTCTAACAATAACTATTTCTCAAAGGTTTTTTGGTATAGCTGGTAATCTAACGAGAGGTTCCATATATTGTAATGGCCCCTGTACCGAAACATCATTACTCAGGCAAACATATTCTTGATCATTCTGATCTTAGTTGGCCTTCTTGACTGATGATTCCTAAAATAAAAAATATGTACCTCAGACAAAGAGTATATCTGGGGAGCATACTCTATAAGGATGTGGAAACCACAACTCATTCCAATATGGTGCATTTACGAATGTTTTCATTATCACTAATTTCTACATGTACCTAGTTTATAGGAATGTTATCGGGGTACTAGTGTATGGATACGTCAGTGGAAGCACCAAAAATTGATTCCCTTGAAATAAATATGAGTAAAAAATGATTAATATTATTTCTATATAACCCAAACCAATATCATATATTATAGTCCAAAGGTACATATGACTCCTCAAATATCGCTCTGTCATGATCTGTCCAGAAGAGACTCGAACCACAACTACTCTAAACTCTCCTCCAATAGGCCAGTGGATAGAGAACAACAATGACTAGGCATATCCTAAACATGGGATGAATTATCCTAATGTGTCTGTAAAAATGCACACATAATCTTTCCCATAAAATGTTGAAATATAAAAAACTGAAAATAATGTAGGTATACATCTATAATAACACAATCATAGAACGACAGTAACTACTAAAATTGATAATGGGTCAAAATACAAGCCCATAAAACTATAGTGAGTCCATCTTGCTCAGAATGTGAGGGTTGTGATCAAATGAAACAACTTAAAAAAAACCTCAATCTATATTGGTTAAATTATTCTACACCATCTCACTATCCTCCCAGTACACCATCAAATGGTTCATTTATAGCATAAGATAGCACATGTATAACGACTCATACTTTACATACATTTTTAGTACTTCAAAATTGTAGCACACTTATTACAACATATAACAAAACCAGGAAAGGACCATATAGGTATAGAGTCTTTAGAAACTAGGAAATATAAACAACTGGTTCATAAAGCATCTACATTGCCTCCCATTTATTTCATCATATCTAGAGTACCTTTTTGGCATATCCTACTTAATAATCTTATTCCTGACCTGGGGAAATAAAACATACAAAAGGGTGAGCTCAAATACTCAGTAAGGGTAAACAAAAGAAATATCAATCACATCATATACATAAGAAAATAACTTTTGGAAATCTTAACCTACAAAAGAGATCATAATTTTATAACATGGGATAAATCATAGTAGTGAAATGTAATCCCAATAATCATAAATTAAAACATGAAACATTGTGGCATACACACATAATCATAGAGAATCATTTCGTATTAGTCAAGACTCATTTCCAAGACTATCTTAGTGGACAAAGTCCATTTCTGAACCGAGTTCACTCCTCGTTTCAGTCCTGTTTCACTGAACCGGTTTAACCTTTCGTTCCAGCCATGTCTATCTCATGAGATATAAAATCTTTACCCAATGAATTGGAGGGAGATATAGGTCCCACCCATCTCATAATGATACCATTCTTATGTGTGCCACAAAATCATAAACCACACATCATAGCATAACCCAAGTAATAAAAATGGGATTCTTAAACATCGTGACATCATAAAACAATTCATATAAGATAAATTAATTCATAAAAATAATTCCATCACATCATAATCAAATCAATGTAATAACAGGGATATAAAAAGAACCCTTTATTATCTTTTATGGAAAATAATTTTGATAAAATACTTGAACTCCATTCTTAAGGAAAATATCCTTCCTACTTTAAAATCACTATTCCTTTCTTAACATGTCATACAATTTTAAACTAAAAGAAGTTGATTAAAAATAAACATGAAAACATGAAAATGAAGCTTCTTGGAAATAATGTTTTAAAAATCCATTCATGTCGTATAAGTTAAAACAATAATTCTTCTCATACTTTTGTCGGAAAAGTCAAAAAGTACCTCGTACGAAAAACGACAAAGGATTCCTTTCATATATTTTACTAAAAACTCACAGAAGGGTAAAATTGGATATAAAATATTGTATAAGGATATAAAAATCACATATTGTGGAAACATGTATGTGGATGATAAAATACACTCCAGTAAATACCAAAGTATAAACAATCTCGGATAAAAATGAGATTGTGATATTTCCCTTACCTTAGATCTGATTTGCTTCGTAAGTGTCTGAACCTCTTGTATAATGATTTAAATAATTTTTTCGACATATTCCAGAATCATACTTATTGTTATGAAATCATATATGGTCATATTATTAGCTTCTTATTAGTAATATTTCATTACTACTTATTATTCGGGTGTTTATTACTTTTTGTTCTTATGCGTGTTTTGTCAAATAAATTCTTATTCTTCTCTTTAGGTTTTAGATACCTAATATTCAGAATGTTATTAGTGTAATATATATCATATTCATACATTCAATTCATTTATATAATCATTATGCAATGAAGATCATGTATAACGAGTCGTATCACATCGTGGAGACGGTATTCCGTACGTACGCACGAGCGATGATATCGTTCCCATGATCGTGGATTTGTAATGGAGTGTATGTATAAGATTTCAGAATCAATAACACTTAACAATAATAATATATAGTTATTATTTACACCATTATACCCATCCAAGTAAGGTGGTGGTGGAAAATAGATTACACCACGGCGTGGAGACGGTATTCCGTACGTACGCACGCGCGGTGATTTCGTTTTCCGTAGGATGGATAGATGGTGAAATAGGATTGTTTCATAATTATAATAACATATCCGTATATGAGTGATACTTATGATATTACTTTATAATGAAATAACTAAAGAAGAAGAATTGGAAGAAGAAATAAAGTTGAAATAATTGGTAATGGACATTACCTCTTCTTTGAAGCGCCTCTTTGAGACCTCCTTTTAGGGCACTACAATTGGTCTTTGAAGAAGACCAGGACCTATAGGATGTTTCTAGGGAAGTGGAGAGGAGAACTTGGCAGGGTTTGGCCGAGCTTTAAGGCTCAAATTGGTGTGAGGAGGAGAGGGAGGAGGTGGCCTTTTATAAGGGATGAGAGGGGCACCTTTGGAATAACTAAAAATATTCTTTTATTATAAAGTAAAATTCGGATTTTAATAGATCCAAATTGATATATTTCGAAGATAAGGTGGGTATGGGTCGAAATCCTCTCATCCAATAGAATTTAGACAAGTTTAGGTCATTATATTAACCTTATCTTTTAGTTTTAACTCTTAGTTAATTAGATTGACATTTCCCATGTCACTTTGTATTTTTATATTATATAGTTAATAAAATTACAATATACATCCAAGAGACCCCCAAGTGGTCCATTAATGATACACATATCATTATATAAGTATCTTTTCCTAACCATAGATTTTTAGGAATACAATAACAATTAATAATATAATATTTGTTTTAAAAACTATTTTATGTCAATTTTGACACTATTTAGTAATTGATTTTTTTGAAAATCATAACAGAATGATTAGTGCGAAAAAAGTTAATTAAATCAATACTAACATGTAATAGTAACCTAGAAAATTAGTGTAATTCATAAAAAGTCTCAAATTACATTTATTTGGGTATTTATAACATTAATTATGTCAATACTTCATTAATAAGATAATTACTCCATCATCTTTGCGTCATAAATAAATTAACATATTTAAAGTATAAAAATTACAAATAAAATACCATTATGTAGGAAATATATTTACCTTTCTAATGAATATTTATAGTCGAATTTATCTTATGTATAACCCTATATTAAAAATTATTTACTTATTAAACTTTGATTTTAACTATTTTAACCCTACTTTAAATAAATTAATAATAAATGTCCTAATCTAATCCAAGTGGGCCTAAATTGTAATATTTTATTCCTAAGGTTGTTTTTGGTCGAATTACACTTATCCAATAGAATTATGACATGTGTTAGGGTAATAATAATATCATTTTTACCCTTAATCACCCTATTTACTTTTAACCGTTGTAAAAAAATAAAAACGTTACTATTCACCAAAAATTATTTTCATATCATTGAACCACATTTTACTTACTGACATCAACCATGTCTCTCGGTTTTTTGAAATTCCACTCACAGAAGCGGTAAAATTAAGTTTTATGAAAAATTCAGTTTTTTTAACTACCACTTAGTGGTTTCACTATTCATCAAAAATTGAAAGTTTTCAGAAAAATACCAAAATTTCACCCAGGCTAATTTCAATATTCCGAATACAAAAATGAAGTCCATTTTGAGAAATAAAATTTATAAAATTTCAAAAAGTGGTTATTACTATTCATAACAGCTAGTTTTAATAATATTTTAATAGCATATCGTTGTTTAGTGAAACTCGGTATTGCATACGACGCAAGCTATCAAGGAAGGTCACGATTGTGTGTAAAGAAAGCCAAGCAAGTGATGTGTGTAGTGAAAGATTCCTTTGATGATTTATATAACATGAAAACAAAATAATTCTCATAAAAGTCTCGGGTGTCACATTCTACCCCCCTTAAAATGAATTTCGCCCTCGAAATTCGTCACATTGTAGAAAACAGATGAGGATACCTCTCCCTCATCATATCCTCAAGCACCCATGTAGCTTATTCTAATTGGTGGTTCCTCCATAAAACTTTCACCAAGAGAGTGGTCTTGTTTGGTAGGAATTTTTCACTACGATCCAGAATCTCTATCGGCTGTTCTTCATAAGAAAGATCTTGCTCCAGCGGTACAACTTCTGAGCTGAGTACATGTGAAGGATCAGGTATGTACTTTCTCAGGAGAGATACATTGAACACATCGTGAACTTGAGAGGGATTCGGTGGAAGCGCCAATCGGTAAGCTACCTTCCCAACATGATCCAGTATTTCAAAAGGACCAATATATCTAGGGCTCAACTTCCCCTTCTTTCCAAATCTCATGACCCTCTTCTAGGTAGATATTCATAAGAACACCTTATCACCCACTTCAAACTCTAGGCCTTTTCTTCGGTTGTTGGCATAACTTTTCTATCGACTCTGAGATGATCTTATGTGTTGTTGAATAGATCGGACCTTTTCTTCCATCTCATCAACAAGATCATGTCCTAATAGCTTTCTTTCCCCAACTTCACCCCGCAAGTTGGAGTCCTGCATTTCTTTCCATAGAGAGCTTCATAAGGAGCCATATGAATACTGGAGTGAAAGCTATTATTATAAGAAAATTCCACCAAAGGTAGGTGTTGATCCCAACCACCTTTGAAGTCCATAGAGCAAGCTCTCAACATATCTTCTAGAGTTTGAATTGTTCTCTCAGACTGACCGTCTGTCTGAGGATGATAAGCAGTTCTGTAACTCAACTCTGTATCTAGAGTATGCTGAAGACTTCGCCAGAACTTTGAGGTAAACCTCGGATCCTGATCATATATAATAGAAAGTGGTACTCCATGCAATCTTACCACTTCCTTCACATATATCATGGCAAGATGATCCAGAGAGAAATCCTTTCTAATTGCTATGAAGTGTGCAGACTTTGTAAGACAATCAACTATGACCCAAATAGCATTATTGCCTTTGGATGTTTTAGGAAGTCCTGTGACAATGTCCATAGTGATGTTTTCCCATTTCCATTCGGGTATGGGTAATGGTTGTAACATCCCCTTAGACTTCTGTCTCTCAGCTTTAACTTGCTGACAAACCAAGCATCGAGAGACATATTCAGCAACATCTCTTTTCATGTCATCCCACCAGAAGTACTATTTCAGGTCCCTATACATCTCTGTGCTTCCAGGATGAATAGAGAATGAAGAACTATGAGCCTCATCTAGCAGCTCCTTATTTAATTCTGGGATGGGAGGAACACAAACCCGATTCCTGAACTTTATTATCCCATCACAATCTAGGTTGAATTCAGGAACATTTCTCACCTTCTTTTGTAACTCGACATCTTCTTTTTGTGCCTCTTTAATCTTCACATGTATAGATGGTTGAACATTAATTTGATAAAGATAAGATTTTTCCCCTTCCATTATAATTCCAAGATCCATCCTTTGTAAATCCATAAATATTGGATCTTTTGTGATCCTCATCATGGATAAGCTAGCATGGTCTTGTGGACTTAATGCATCTACCACCTTGTTTTCTTTCCCAGGGTGGTAATGAATTGAGCAGTCATAATCCTTAATCATCTCCAACCATCTTCTTTGGCGCATATTCAGTTCCTTTTGTGTGAAAATATACCTTAAACTTTTATGATCATTATAAATATCACCCCTTTCACCATAAAGGTAATGCCTCCAAATCATTAATGCAAAGATTACCGCAGCTATCTCCAAATCATGAGTTGGGTAATTTTGCTCATGTATTTTCAACTGTCGTGAGGAATAAGCTATCACCATATCATTTTTCATAAGAACACACCCCAATCCCTTCTTGGATGCATCACTTTAGATCACAAACCTTTCTCCACTACAAGGCAGTGTGAGCACAGGTGCACTAGATAACCTTCTTTTCAACTCCTTCAAATTCAATTCACATTCTTCCATCCAAACAAACTTAACTCCTTTACGAGTCAACCTAGTGAGTGGATTAGATAATCGTGAAAAATATTTAACAAAACATCGATAATATCCAGCCAAACCAAGAAAACTTCGGATCTCAGTTACTGTTGTTGGTCTCGACCATCTTTTGCTAACCTCTGTTTTTGCTGGATCTACAAATATATCCTCTTTTGAGATTATGTGACCCAAAAATGCAACTTTTGGAAGCCAAAATTCACACATGGTAAATTTGGCATAAAGCTTCTCCTTTCTCAGGGTCTTCAATATAATTCTCAAGTGATCTTCATGTTCTTCCTTTCTCTTTGAATATACAAGAATATCGTCTATAAAGACTACCACAAACTGATCAAGATAGTCTCTAAAGACTCTATTCATCAGATCCATGAAGATAGCAGGGGCATTAGTAACACCAAACGACATCACTATTAATTCATAGTGTCCATACCTTGTACGGAACGCCGTATTTGGTATATCCTCCCTTTTGACCCTTAATTGATGATACCCTGAATGAAGATCAATCTTAGAAAAGTATTGAGCTCCTCGTAGTTGGTCAAATAAGTCATCAATGCACGGAAGAGGATATTTTTTCTTCACAGTGATCTTGTTATGTTCTCGATAATCAATGGAGAGTCTCATTGATCCATTTTTCTTCTTAACAAACAGAACAGGTGCTCCCCAAGGTGACGCACTAGGGCGTATGAATCCCTTATCAAGATTCTCTTGTAGTTGCTTCTTCAAATCCTGCAACTCAATTGGGGTCATTCTATAATGTGTCTTTGAAATAGGCAAAGCACCTGGTACGAGTTCTATTGAAAACTCAACTTCACGATTTGGTGGAAGACCTGGTAATTCCTCTCGAAAGACATCATCAAACTCCCGTACAATGGGCATATTCTTAATCGTGAGTTTCTCACCAACCATTTGAGATAAATAACCTTCATTTAGTGGAATCAAGACCCATAAGATGGAAGAAATTCCCACTGGAAGGTTTTGTTCATCCTTGCATCGATAGACGATCATATATTGATCTGGAATATGAAATGTGACTTCCCTTCTTTGGCAATTGATATGAGCTCTATATAAAGAAAGCCAATCCTTGCCAAGAATCACATCAAATTCCACTATAGGAAGGATCACAAGATTTGCAGGAATCACTTTCCCCCAAATTTCAATCGGAGAAGAATTATAAACTTTTGATGTGACTGTTGTGCCATTAGGGGTTGTCACATATAACTAAACATCTAATTGTTGAGGTAATATGGTGATATCCTTAGAAAATTCTTCAGAAATAAATGAGTGGGTGGATCCAGAATCAAATAAAACATTTTATACTTTAGATTGGATGGTAAGTGTACCTTTCATCACATCCTTATCGTACTCCACATCGCTGATAGAAATTGCATGTGACTTTCCTTTTTCTTTAGCCTTAAGAGTTTGTTGACATCGACCATCATCATCAACCCTTGGATTTGGTCACTGATTGGCGTAGTGCCCCATCTCCTTGCACTTGAAACATTGAAGTGTAGAAGGTTCATTATGTGTATCCCTTCCTTTGTTTGCATCATTAGACATCTTATTCCCATCATTGTGGCATTCAAATGCCCGATGACCTTCCTTTACACATTTGAAACATTTACTTGTCCCTTTAAGACAACTCCCTCCATGTTTCTTTCTACACTTTGAGCATAAGGGAAAACTCATCTTTTTTTCAGTGTGATCTTTAGATTTTCCTTTGAATTCCATTTTCCTCTTCTTATCAAACCCATATGACAAATGGGTTACTCCAATCTCCATCTCGACTTTAAGAGCACATCGAATGATTTCCTCATAGCTATTGAAGTCCCTTATGGCTAACGCCCTTCAAAGACTTGGTTTTAAGCCACTAAAGAATTGATCGATCTTACTCTCAGGTTATATAATAATACCAGAATCGTACCTTGCAAGTCTTGTAAAATTTGCTTCATAGGTACCAACAGATTCATCATCATTTTGTTTCAGTTCAAGAAACTCTTTCTCCATCTTTGTTCAGAGAATACGAGGGAAGTACTTATTGAAAAATAAGTTCTTGAACTCGTCCCATTCCATGGACTCAATTTCATCCCTTTGCCTCATATTCTTAATAAGATTCCACCATTGATCAACATCACCTTCCAAATGATACACTGTTAAGATGACTTTATCATGTTCAGAACATTGAAGCACTAAAAATATCTTTTCAGTAGTACTGATCCATTGTTCAGCAACTAGTGGATCAGTAGACCCACTTAATGAAGGTGGACGCTGTCTCATGAAGGATTCAACAGAATGTTGCTCCTTCCTTTGCTCGTTTGGAAGTCCTGCATGATTCATAGCTTGAGAAAGTTGTGTGAGCATGGATACAAGATTTTTCATTCCATCTCCCATAACGTTTGGTTGATCTAGGGGACAATCATTGCATTCCCCATCTCATTCTTCATTAACACGGTTCCTTCAGGTTCCAGCCATTGACTAAAACCAAGAATAATAGTGTGAGAAACACTAATTATAATAGGAAAACCACATAATCAAGAATAAAATTTCACCCTTAAGGTCTTATCCAAGGTTATTCATGGCCATTTCTAAAACACTAAGATTGTGTTCAATTCTTAGACTTATGCTTAGGTTTCTTACTAAGTCTTTCACATCCTAGTTTCCAAAGGTTGACTATACCTTTCCTCTGATACCAACTATAATGACCCATACGTTACATACATTGTTAGTACTTCAAAATTGAAGCACACTTATTACAACATATAACAAAACCAGGAAAGGACCGTATAGGTATAGAGTCTTTAGAAACTGGGAAATATAAAAAACTGGTTCACAAAGCATCTACTTTGCCTCCCATTTATTTCATCATATCTAGATTCCATTTTTGGCATATCCTACTTAATAATCTTCTTCCTGACCTGGGGAAATAAAACATACAAAAGGGTGAGCTCAAATGCTCAGTAAGGGTAAAAAAATAAATATCAATCACATAATATACATAAGAACATAACTTTTGGAAATCTTAACCTGCAAAAGAGATCATAATTTCATAACATGGGATAAATCATAGTAGTGAAATGTAATCCCAATAATCATAACTTAAAACATGAAACTTTTTGGAATACACACATAATCATAGAGAATCATTTCTTATTATTCAAGACTCATTGTCAAGAATATCTTAGTGGACAAAGTCCATTTCTGAACCGAGTTCACTCCTCGTTTCAGTCCTGTTTCACTGAACCGGTTTAACCTGCCGGTCCAGCCATGTCTATCTCATGAGATATAAAATCTGCACCGAATGCATTGGAGGGAGATATAGGTCCCACCCATCTCATAATGATATCATTCTTATGTGTGCCACAAAATCATAAACCATACATCATAGCATAACCCATGTAATAAAAATGGGATTCTTAAACATCGTGACATCATAAAACAATTCATATAAGATAAAGGAATTCATAAAAATAATTTCATCACAACATAATCAAATCAATGTAATAATAGGGATATAAAAATAACCCATTATTATCTTTGATGGAAAATAATTTTGATAAAATACTTGAACTCCATTCTTGACGAAAATATCCTTTCTACTTCAAAATCACTTTTCCTTTCTTAACATGTCATAAAATTTTAAACTAAAAGAAGTTGATTAAAAATAAACTTGAAAACATGTAAAGGAAGCTTCTTGGAAATAATGTTTTAAAAATCCATTCATTCCGTATAAGTTAAAAAAATCATTCTTCTCGTACTTTTGTCGGAAAAGTCAAAAAGTACCTTGTACAAGAAATGACAAAATATTCCTTTCATATCTTTTACTAAAAACTCACCGAAGGGTAAAATTTGATATAAACTATTGTAGAAGGATATAAAAATTACATATTGTGGAAACATGGATGTGGATGATAAAATACACCCCAGTAAATACCAAAATATAAACAATCATGGATAAAAATGAGATTGTGATATTTCCCTTACCTTAGGTCCGATTTGCTTCGTAAGTGTCTGAACCACTTGTATAATGATTTAAATAATGTTATTGACTTATTAAAGAATCAAACTTATTGTTATTACATCATATATGGTCATATTCTTAGCTTCTTATTAGTAATAATTCATTACTACTTGTTATTCGGGTGTTTATTACTTTTTGTTCTTATGCGTGTTTTGTCGAATAAATTATTATTCTTCTCTTTAGGTTACATATACCTAATTTCCAGAATGGTATTAGTGTAATATATATCATATTCATCCATTCAAGTCATTTATATAATCATTATGCAATGAAGATCATGTAGAAGGAGTCGCATCACATCGTGGAGACGGTATTCGGTACATACGCACGAGCGATGATATCGTTCCCATGATCGTGGAATTGTATTGGAGTGTATGTATAATATTTTAGAATCAATAACACTTTACAATAATCATATATAGTTATTATTTAAACCATTATACCCATCCAAGTAAGGTGGTGGTGGAAAATAGATTACACCACGGCGTGGAGACGGTATTCCGTACGTACGCACGCGCGGTGATTTCGTTTTCCGTAGGATGGATATACGGTGAAATAGGGTTGTTTCATACTTATAATAACATATCAGTATATGAGTGAAACTTATGTTATTACTTAATAATGAAACCACTAAAGAAGAAGAAGTGGAAGAAGAAATAAAGTTGAAAGAATTGGTAACGGACATTACCTCTTCTTTGAAGCGCCTCTTTGAGACCTCCTTTTAGGGCACTAAAATTGGTCTTTGAAGAAGACCAGGACCTCTAGGATTTTCCTAGGGAAGTGGAGAGGTGAAATTGGCAGGTTTTGGTCGAGCTTGAATGCTCAAATTGGTGTGAGGAGGAGAGGGAGGAGGTGCCCTTTTATAAGGGAGGAGAGGGGCACCTTTGGAATAACAAAAAATATTATTTTATTATAAAGTCAAATTCAGTTTTTAATAGCTCCAAATTGGTATATTTCGAAGATAAGGTTGGGATGGGTCTAAATACTCTCATCCAATAGAATTTATACAAGGTTAGGTCATTATATTAACATTATCTTTTAGTTTTAACTCTTAGTTAATTAGATTGACATTTACCATGTCACTTTGTATTTTTATATTATATAGTTAATAAACTTTACATATACATCCAAGCGACCCCCAAGTGGTCCATTAATGATACACATATCATGCTATAAGTAGTTTGGCCGATCCTTATATTTTTAGTAATAAAATAATAATTAATAATATAATATTTGTTTTAAAAACTATTTTATGTCAATTTTGACACTATTTAGTAATTGATTTTTGTGAAAATAATAACAGAATGATTAGTTCAAAAAAAGAAAATTAAATCAATAATAACATGTCATATTAACTGATAAAATAAGTGGAATTCATAAAAAGTCTCAAATTACATTTATTTGGGTATTTATAACATCAATTATGTCAATAATTCATTAATAAGATAATTACTCCATCATCATTGCGTCATTAATAAATTAACTTATTTAAATCCAAAAAATTAAAAATAAAATGCCATTATGTAGAAATATTTTTAGATTTCTAATGAATATTTATAGTCGAATTTATCTTATGTATAACCCTATATTAATAATTATTTACTTATTAAACTTTGATTTTAACTATTTTAACCCTTCTTTAAATAAATTAATAATAAATGTCCTAATCTAATCCTAGTGGGCCTAAATAGTCATATTTTATTCCTAAGGTTGTTTTTCGTCGAATTACACTTATCCAATAGAATTATGACATGTGTTAGGGTAATAATAATATCATTTTTACCCTTAATCACCCTATTTACTTTTAACCATGGTAAAATAAAGTAAAAATTTACTATTCACCAAAAATTATTTTCATCTCATTGAACCAAATTTTACTTACTGACATCAATCGTGTCTCTTGGATTTTTGAAATTCCACTCACAGAAGTGGTAAAATTAAGTATTATGAAAAATTCAGTTTTTTTAACTACCACTTAGTGGTTTCACTATTCATCAAAAATTGAAGGTTTTCAGAAAAATACCAAAATTTCCCCCTAGGCTAATTTCGATATTCCGAATCCAAAAATGAAGTCCATTTTGAAAATTAAAATTTATAAAATTTCAAAAAGTTGTTATTACTATTCATAACAGCTAGTTTTAATAATATTATAATAGTATATCGTTGTTTAGTGAAACTCGGTATTGCGTACGATGCAAGCTATCGAGGAAGGTCATGATTGCATGTAAAGAAAGCCAAGAAAGTGATGTGTGTAGTGAAAGATACCTTTGATGATTTATATAACATAAAAACAAAATATTTCTCCTCGGGTGTTACAACATGTGTTGGTTCATCCCATGAAGGAGTGACTATAACAATACCTATTAGGACACCCCATAAACAATAAACACAAATTATTAAGAGTATTCACCTCATAATAATGATATAATAGTCAAAGGAATAAAAACCCCCATATATACTCAGGAAGGACACCATGCCTCCATGTGGTATCAACCAAAATTCTATCCATAAGATACTACACGAATATTATAATCCATGATCATTATGGGAGAACCACTCCACATCCATGTTATCATTAGAAACATTTATACAAGAGGTCATGATCACTGGTCCCCACACAAGTAAACTCATTGATCTTTGAATACATCAATACTCAGAAAGAGAATCATGCCTAGGACAATTGGGGGACACCATAAACCCAATATATATCAAACCTCTATACAGGGGATCATATGAAAATCATAATGTGAACCCTATTGAAATGAACATCAAGATGGAGGATCAATATGTCACTTATGGAGGTCAAGATGATTCCACAATCCCCACCTAGCGTCTATGATGAAATGACAGGGTATCACACTCAAGTATCACTGGGGAACACTACAAAATCTATCTAAGAATCATCCCCCATATGAGATCATAAACTATAGATTTGAATAGGATTTTTCATTACACCATCGAGGGGATGAACTGAGGGAATACACCCAAACAACAGTTTTCAAAACTAAATAAAAAAATGGCTCTAAACACCCACAGAGGGGGTACATTACATTTAATAGGGGAACACATCATATCTATCCAACCCCTGGTCTTCCCGTCTGGTTCTTCCTCACATAGTATATAAGCCTCAACTACACTATGTGTAAGAAAGTATAGAGAATGTGTAGTGGTTATCCAGTATCCTTCATGTGTCATCTATTGGTGCATGTATACTTCTAGTCGTGTTTGTTTCCCATCCCGTGTACACTTGGACATGCCTGTGTACACCTTCCATGTCTGAGTACACATCTTTTCCCATATGTTATAGCTTTTCCATGTATCTTGGCCTTTCTATTTTCATTTATCCTCTAAGATACACATTGATATTTCATTATGGTTCACATAATGTGTGATAGGGGTCACCCCGCGTGTGATCCTTTTATATTTGAGGAAACCCTAGTGCTGCAAAGGGGGTCCCACACATCATGAATATAAATATCACAATCCATGTAATATGGTATTTTCTAAAACCCATGGATATTCTCCTCTTCCCCACCAATATCATGATGCCAGGCTGCAAATCACATATTACAGTTCATCTAACCCTTTCTATCAATGTTCATTAAGATCATGCATTCAAATATTCATGGAAAACTAATCCATCGAGCCCCCACACCATCAATATGAATCAAATGAGAAAACATGATTATTTATCAAATTCAATCCACCTTCAATCATCCTCCATCATCACACCTCAATCGCATCCTTAATCACAAACTGAACATGAGGTAGTGATTCATTGTGTCGAATAATAGTCGCAGAATTATCAAATATTTGGTATCCATCAAACTATTAGACAACTAAAATACCCACAATGATTGTGTGAAGAGATATGGGAGAAATCCATAAACTATAAAATGAATGGAACAAACTCCAGCCTTTGAACATTCAGACATGATCCATTATTGAATAAATACACAAATTAATATATAAATAACATATGGAAGAAATAATTCTATCACAATCTGATACACAATTGATACGTGAATCAATAATTGTTTGTGGAATTTATCCAAGTCCATCTAGGATAAATAATGGTATGGAAATCATAGAAATTAGACATCTTACCTTGATTTTGGATCGATTCCTAATAATGAATGTTCTTATGTGGTCATCTTTACAAAGATCTACAATCTAGGATGGCACAATGATCCTCAATCTTGATCCGATCTGATGTCATTCACTAATATTTCTCCCCTATAAAGGTTCTCTTTATCACCATGGTTAAGAATTCAACCATAAGATAACCTCATATCCTTATATTCATAGATTATTTCAAGTCACTATGTCAAAAAAAATATTTATTTATTTATTTTCACCCACAATATTTCTTAACAAAATACTTGGTGCTGACAAGATTCATGTCATGACAATGTCAAATCCCACAAACTAAATTTAAAGATGAATTCAAATTTTCAATCCAAGAATCTATAAAAGTGTTTTTCCACTATTTTTGGAAAAATGAATGCAATTCATGAATGCTATTTTTTATATTTTCTAAATATAAATTCTGGACTCACCAGGCATTATAATATCATAATTTGTTAGCATGTGGCTTCGAAAATGTTCCATATAATATTCTGATCTAACACATTGAAAAATTAGATTTTTTACATTAATAGAGTAAAAAAAGGATGATGGTACTAGTATATGTCAATGAAATAGTATTTGGTTGTTCAAATGAAGTGTAGTGCACACAGTTTCCATAATTCATTAAATTTGAATTCAAAGTGTAACATTTGATGTTGGATCTTCCTTTTTCTAGGGTTCTCACTCCCCCCTTAAAAGTGTTATAAAATAAAAATTTAATTTGGAGGACTTTAAAATTTCAATGATTACTAATCTAACATTTTTTACATTGTTTATTGGTAATGAAAGGAAGTATTGTGGCATTTATTTCTCAGTAAAAATACTAAAAAGAGGTTCTGATAATAATTTGGGTGTAAATTACAAATAAATGACAAATCAAATTTCTACATAGATGAAATTTTTAAGAGACGATTAATCAATAGAATTCAATATCAATGAATATAGAATGATATTTATAACCATGTTATACTTAATAGTAGCATGATATGGTATTTTATTTCCCCATATTCCAGGAAGTATGGTATCAGAGTAATCCCCAGGAAATCCAATTCCTGTAAAAAATAATAATTTGGTACATTAAACGAATGGTATATTTCAATTTATGATACAATGAAAAATCTCAGGAATATTTATTGGGATTTACTAATGCAAATTGGAAGAGTTCGGAATATGATCCAAATTCAATATCAAGTGGTGTATTCTATCTTATAAGACTATGTATTCCATGGATATGAAAGAAACAAAATTCCATTTCATTAAGAACCATAGAATTTGAATATATTATATCTATCAAATATTTCACTTTGTTACTATATATGAAGAGAAATCTCAAATATATGGTATTTTAAGTTAAGTATCTGGTCAAATTTCATTATGACAATTCAAATGATATATATCTTAGAAAAACATCAAACCATTACACAAAGACAATGAAAATTGAAATAAAATATCAATAAATCAAATAGAAAGTGGTTCATAGCCTTACGAGGCTAGATTATGTTCCTACCAAATTATAGGGTGATGAAAACTTGATGAATGACTTACCAATAGATTCATTTGAAGTCAATTGACTAGATATTATAACTTATTCAACTCCCCACACATAAACAGAGTGGATGTGGGACCCCATTATCCTTAAGGTATGTTGTGTTTTCCCCTGTATATTGATATGAGTTATTTACCATAACACAAAAAAAGTAGTGACCATTGGTTTCATTGAAAAAGTGGAGGAAATGACATAATCAAGGAAAGGGGACAAGATGATAGAGGGAGCAGTGGAGCAGGGTGGTTTTAAAAATGAATACCCTACAATTAGTCTATCAAGGAACAAGAATCGTGTAAAGGAGAGGCCTTTGGGTTCAGGATTTAAGAAGTAGAAATGGTGGAGAAGCTAATAGAGGGGGCATCAGAATAGGGGGTTAAAATATGATGATTCAAGAATTTGTTTCTCAATGAATAATCATAATGAAATGAAGTGTAATTTAGGATAATTATTTAACAAGGAGACTTATGTGGGATAATTAGTGATATCAAAGGTTGATCGTGTTTTCTATTTTTGTTGAGAGGGTTTCTGGTGGAATTTTAGAGAATAAAATGATTCATTAATGAAATTTTCATGATACTCTTTTTTCCATGCTGATCCTGACTCATGTGTGCTTATAGTATATGTTATAGAATTCTATTATCACTATTTGGGCTTGTGGAGGGAAATTGGGATCGCATTTTCATGATTTTTCAACATGTTGTTTCATAAAGTTTATAAGTGTTACAAAGAAACACATAGTGGGTATATTGTTGTAAAAAAAACCCTCTTTATGGTTCTTTTGGTTTTATTGAGTTTTTTATTAGGTTTGAGGTTTCATAAGGAGGCCAGTTGTAAATGGGGGCATGAAGAGTGAGCATGAATGTTTGAAATGACCTCATAGAGTATGAATATCTGAATTGATCATACTAGTCATTAATTTCGGGATTGTTCTCATATAGTCTAAATGTAAAAACTGATCTCGTGGAGCCCTAATGTCTATATGGATCTCATGGAACACAAATTTCTTGCTTCATCTCATGGACCATAAATGTTTGCAATGATATCATGTAACATGAATTTCTGTACTGATCTTGTGCAATGAGAATGTCAAAACTAATCTTTTGGTGCAGTCCTGAGTAGTAGTAAATGATTTTTATAAGATTTCAAATTGATTTCCCATGAATCTCACATGATTTTCTATTAATCTTATGAAGATATCATTCAAATCACATGAATAAGAAAGGCTATAAATAAAATTATTTTTCTCACAGATAGTCAAAATCACTCGTCCACATGATCATATTTGGATCTCATAATGGGATCATGCAAAGAACTAGAAGAGAATGATGCTAACCATGTATTTTTAATGGATCTCGTTATGGAATCATGATGACCAGCTGAAAAAAATTATGACCACCACCAAAAGCACTCGTGACATGTGGGAGGTGATCATGTGAAGTGCTGATGATGTGTGGTAGTCGAATGGATGGATAATATTTATTTTTAGAGTTAATTTAATGTATTTATTCATATAAGTACCCCCTAGCCCATTCTTAAGAAAAAATGATTTTTTATTAAGTGATTTGATCTGAAGAAAAATAATTTCACATGAACTAAACAAAGTCTTTCATTGGAGTTTTCTGTTCCATGTAATTAGAATAAATTCTATGAAATGATCGCATAAAGGCATATCATGAACTGATTTATTTTTTTATGTCATCATGCATTGATATATTTATTAAAATCATGAAATTCGTGTGAACTAAACAAGGTATCACGATCTTCTTGATATTAACAAGGTCTAACCAACTGCATGACATGAACAAAGAAACATGATCCACAAGAAAATAATAAGGTCTTTGAAGGTAGTACTTGTAAGGGTGTTATGTAATATTACTAAGAGGATTGATAAAATTCATGTGATCCTCATTAATGGAATAGAGACTCACTGTGTAGTCACATGATCCACTTGATCTAAAGGGTGACTCGTCATGGGGTCTCACCGATGTGTCCTGTGGAGTAGCCTCATGAAAATATGGTTGTAATATCATTTATGAATTATGAATATAAAGACACACACAAGTTTGATTCAACATATAACTGAATGTTAAAAATTTCTTCTAGGGGGGCAATGTGTTTACTTCATAGAGAGAGTATTGATCCTTCAAAGTGAATGGTTGTAAAATAGGAGGGATAGTGAGTCTAATCAAAACTATGTTAAAGTGGTGATATTTAGTGGAAATTTTTTATTGGCGCATTTATTTCTTTATAATACCTTTATTAATCCCATTTAGGGTGAAGTATTTAATTTTTTATGTCATGTTCATGTTTTAATTTCCATTTATATTGTCCAATAGAAAATGTTAAGAATTGAGTTTTTCTAAAGATGAAACAAGATATGAAGATAAATTTAATTTAGTCTATCATACCCTAATTCACCCCCACCCATCAAGGTATTTAACCTCATTATGCTAACACATAGGTTATACATCTCATTCAACCTCTTCGAGAAATGTCTTATTAGTATTTGGTTAATAGTAAATGAGGATGTTGAAAATTACTTCCTTATAACCAAAATTATTTCTATTTATAATAAATTATTTATAATATATTAATGTAAAAATTTATTATTTCAATATTTTGAAACTAATTATACTTATGTATAAATGACCTTGAATAGAATAGTGATATATATAAAAAACATGAAATTTTAAAAGAAATTACAATATTAGAATGTTTCCTATTTAATGATGAGAAATATTAAATATAATGAAATGATTATAATTGATAAATAGTGAAACAAATGACAATAATTTACTTCTTGTTCCATGTTTTAGTGGACCAAAGTTGATTATCAAGAGAATTAAAATTGATAAAATAAAGTGGGATATAAGTTAAGGGGATTGTCAAACCTAAACTGTTTCTTTTGGTTTATCTCCAATTTCACATTGTATTAAATATAAATGTCCCTATAAAATAAAAAATATTCCATTTCAATATATTTTCTCTTTTATTTTCAGTTATATAAATGTTCCTACCCTAACAAAAAAATTCTAATCCATTTATAAGTATTTCTCTAAAAATAATTAAATTTCAAGAATACCTCGTGAATCCTCTTTAGTAGTTTTTTATATGAAAGAATAAAATGATCTTTTTGGCCAATGTATGATCTTATTTATTCATTTGATAATCCTAAATTTTATTTCATGAATTATTATATAAGAAATATTTCAAGAAACCCATACTTTTTCATGGTTTATTTTAGGACTATAATTTTTATACTTCAATGTGGCATGCATTCTTATGAGCATTTTAGGATGTGATAAGTGGTACTAGAATTATATATACCTTAAATGAATAGTGTAATGTGATATTTATTATGATATAATGTTTATTTTTGTTGAAAATGATGCTAGATTATTTAAAAATGATGACGTTATAATTTATTCACACAATGTTATGATGTTTCATTTTTATACAAATGATAAATTCCACACCTTTATCAAATTTTTCCCTCATGATTAGTATGATGGTCCTATACTTATGATATGATGATGTTGAAAATGATCACCCATGTATTTCTTATTTATTTCCCTTATTCCACCTCTTATGGGGAGCTTATCTCACCACATTATTTTATGTATATCCTTGGGTGACTAGATGAAACAAGAATGTCATGAGAGATTTAAAATTATAAATAAGAAGGATTTAAATTAAGTTTATGTTTTATTATTTACACTTAATATATGAGTTTAATTTTACCAAGACAATAAACATTTGGATCTTGGATTTTATTTCTATGATGTTGTTTTTCATATAAATTATATAATTTTAATGCAAGGGATAGTTTGTTCATAATATTTGGCATAAAATAATGGTTTTGTTAATTTAGGTATTATGATTACAAAATATTACAGTAAACCATAGGTATAAGACAATGTATATTTAGACATCCTAGAAGTTTTAAAAATGATAAAAATAGGGATACAATAAGATCTAAATTTAGAGTTAATTTTTGATAAGAATGAATTATTTATTTATGATTTTTTGATTTATTATTTTTTCAAATAATTTTAATTTTATAAAATGGTGGGAATTAAGGAAAACCATACCAACAAGCTATGTGAGGGAAAATTAGATGATTATCAAAATAAAATCCCTAATTCCATGTGAGTTTGAGTTTAAATATTCTTTGAGATGCTTATATAGTTGACTTAGGCAATAAAAAATAACATCAACCATGTGTAATGTAAACCATTTTAGAAGAAGGAGAAACTAGCAATCAATTATTTTATATGGAAACCACCACTAAAATTTAATGGGTCCTTTGATCCACTTTTCACTTAATAGTGAGTAGACAAAATGGGGAAGATTTTTTCAATACTAAAATATTCGGAGAAAGAGAGTGTGACTCTCTCTATCTATCATTTTAATTTAGATAGTGATAAATTTAATTCGATGATAAATAACACCATGCCAAAGTATGAAATGTAAGATATGGGGTGGGAAGACATTAATAAAATATGTGTTAACAAGTATTTCAATAGAACTATTAGAAAATAATATGGATATATAATTCTTAGAGAATAAGAAAAAGTATGTTGGATCACTCATGGGTTATAAGGAAACCTGACAAGGATTTTAAGATATTCCATGGGTTTTTTTATCAAAATTGATAAAAATGTAGATATATTATTTAGTGGTTTAAACCAAAACCTATAAAATTATATTTCTATGAGAGACACTAGGAGTTACAAATAAGTAGTTGTATGTGTTCTAAAAACATAGATGGAGTTTGTTGAATAGTCTCATGGTCATGGAGATAATAAATTAAAGGTTGAGTATTCAACAAGTGGTTAAAAATAAAAAGGGGTAAACAACATCCAAACACCCACATGTCAAAAATAGGAGATGACGAATAATGGGAATTGACCCAAAGGGATAGGTTAACACTTAAAGTGCTGGAGATAATTCCACTAATTTCTAGAAATTCAATGAGACATGAAAATGAATATTGAACTCATGGAGGAAAGTAATGAATCACCCATGATTCAATTCTTTGAATATAGGGAGCAAAGCTACTATGGAATCCATTGTACTAAACCACTGTTCCTTGAGGGTAATCGGCATCTGGAACCACTAAATATTAATGATAATGGGAAATATTATTTGATCACTAAAGATTTGATGGAACGTGAATATGAATTCATGCCAGGTATACATCATATTATCTCAAGAATGGAAAAAATATTTATATTATTATACATCTACATATTTTTTTATATCCTATAATTTTATAGACCTGTTGGATCAAAACCCTAATAAATCAAATTAGGTAAATCTGTTAAAACATTTACTATTTGGATCAATGACACATAAGTGTTTTACTCTCACATGTTATCATATATGGTAATATTATTCTAGTGAATCTTGAAATCCTTTACCTAGTGGATTTTTATGTTATATTATATTGGGTTCTCTTCATATGAGAATTCAGCTTAGTATAATGAGTTCTGAACTAGGTTTTTTAGTGGGTTGATCCCTCTGGCCCTGCAAGTTTGTAATGGGGTTTCCCCTACCCTGTTCAAAATGGGTTCATGTAGTATTTTTTTTAATAAAATGGATTTTCCCTAACCCTTCTGAATAACTCTTTTAATATAAATCACACATAAAATATCAAGAAAAGTAAATCATTATTCTTATATTGGGCCACCCAATTCTAATAAATAATTAAAGTAACATCATGAATATATTTTGAAGAATCCATCAATGGTGTTTCTGATTAAACCCTAAGATAAATCATACTTTTACTAAATAGTTGAGCCAACATATTGTATCAACCTTACGCAAATTACCATTATTATTAAATGCAATGATGTATTTCCCAAAGAGTTTCCCATTACTTTACAAGATTATGAGGTAGGGTTACCAATATAGCTTATACCTAGAGAAACTAAAATCTCTAAATTCACCTATATAATAGTCCCAATAAGACTATAAGATTTAAAAGAGCAGCTAAAAGAGAATTTTCAAAATGGGATTATGCACCCTAGTGTATCACCTTTTGGAGTAAAAGTGTAATTTATAATTAACAATAATTGATCAATGTGTTGTGTATCGATTACCAAGATCTTGAAAATATAAAAAAAAGCAAAAGTATCCCCTATAAATGATTTATGACTTTTTAGATAAACTAAGAGGATTTTGATACTTCTCAAAAGTGTACCTTCATTCTTGATATAATTAGATAAAGATAAGGACAATATTTAGAAAACTGAATTTAAAATAGGGTATAAACACTATAATTTTAATGTGATTCCCTTGAGACTTACTAATTCACTTGAAATATTCATTAATAAAATGAATAGTGTCTTTCACACTACCATGAGAAATTTATGGTAGTATATATTGAGGATATTCTCATTTACTTCAATATCGAGGAACATAATGTGCATGGAAGGGTTGTATTATTCCCATTAAGAAATGAGATAATGTATTATATGTTTAGAAATTGTGACTTCGTTATACATCCATTACCATTATTAGGATATGTGCTCATAATCTATTGAATTTATATACACCATTAAAAGAAAAATAAAATGAGTAATGGTCCAGACCCACTAGTGTCATAGAAATAAATATTTTTCAAGGATTAATAGGGTACAACCAGCATTTTGTGAGATATTTATCATTATTTTCTATCCCACTATGCAAGTTAACATGGAAAGGGTTAAAGTATATCTAGATGTAATATTGTGAGGAAATCATTATGAATCACAAGAAGGGAATAATAACAACTCATGAACTCACACTACCATTAACTAGAGAAAATTTTGTGGTATAAAATGAAGGATTAATGAAATTAGTATTTTCTTTAATCATGTAAAATGGCAATTTGATAGCCTATGCCTTGTAAAAAATGAATATCACTGAGCTCAACTACCTGACCCATGATTTTTATCAAGAAACTGTGATCTTCACATTGAATATTTAGAGGAAATGCCTCTATAGTGAGTTGTGTGACATATATACTTATTAAAAGAGTCTAAAATATATTGTCACATTGAAGGATTTCAATATGCATCAGCGAATATGGTTAGATCTAATCAAGGACTGTGATATCTATATTAACTACCATCTAATATATGATTACAAGGTAGTTGATACACTTAGAATAACAAACCTTCTAATCATTCCTTGACACTAATTAACAAATACCAAATCTTAATTGATATGAAAATGAGGTATATATATGGAATAATGGAAGGGAATAAATCATACCTTTCCAAAATAATTTCCCACACTTCTATCCAATATAAGTTCAAAGTGGAAAAGGGGTGATATGGAGCTTTAAAAAGGGTGAAACTAGTAAATTAAGGGAATTTATTGAATTCCATATCAATGATGATTGTGTGATTCAATTTGGAACTAGACTTTGTGTGCCTTCATCACCTAAGATAAACAATGAGATATTAGAAGATTCACATATCTCTTCTTTCTCTATATATCATGGAAGTAAAAATATTTATCGTGATCTTTAAGGGAACTTATGGGGGGACAAAATGAATAATGAGATCATTGAGTACAACTTAAAGTGATTGGTATATCATAAAGATAAATCCTAGTGATATAAGTCTAATGGGATGATACAATTATGGTCCATACCTACATCGAAATGGGAAAACATCACCATTTACTTTGTCATTGGTCTCTTGGAAACATCCAAAGGAAGAAATATAATGTGTGTTACAGTGGATCGACTCACAAAGACATCCCGCTTCATCTCTATTTATAAATATTTATCTCATGAACAATATTACAATATATATGTAAAAGAAGTGATTAGTCTACATGTGGAACCACTTGTAATCATCTCAGATTATGATCCAAATATTACTTCAAAATTTTATATAATTATTCAACATTATTTGAATACTAAAATGAATTTTAGTATGTACTATCATCCCCAAACTGATGACCAATCTGAAAGAACCATTAAAAATCTCAAGGACATAGTGAGATCTTGATCAAGAGAATTTAAAGGTGGATATGATCAATATATCATAATAGTTAAGATCCAATACAAAAATAGTTTCCACTAAATCATTGAAATGGTTTCATACAAATCTATGACTAGTAATTGATTAAATCCTAGTTTTTGGGATGAAGTTGATGAACAAAAGTTACTTGGGCGTGATCTTGTGAAAAAAATGAAATATATGGCTTAATCTATCAAACATCATATAAAATTTGGTCACAGTTAAAAAACAAGTTATGATGAAAATTGTTGAATGCAATTAGAGTTTAAAGACAAAGACAATACTTTCTTCCGAATATCAATATGGAATAGATTCATGTGGTTTGGAAAGAAATGGGATCTTATACTTAGGAACATTTTCCCTTTGAGATCCTTGATCACATAGGAGAAGTGGCCCATTAGCTTTCACTTCCACCAAATGTTGACCAAGTTCATGATATATTCCACATATCACTCTTAAGAACATAAATTCATGATCCCTATATAATACAAAATATATAGGTAGTATAACTAGAGAATAACCACTCATATGAGGAGTATCCAGTGAATATCTTATAACATAGAGACAATGTTCTACTCAACAAGACAACTCACCTTTCCAAAGTGTTGTGGTGGAGCCATAAATATGAAGAGGTGATGTGGGAACTAGAGGAAAAAATGAAATATAATTACCCACAACTATTCTTAACCCTAAATATAAGTTGAAATTTTGGGGATAAATTTTCTAAATTGGGGGGAATGTAACAGCCCATAATTTTTAAATAATATTTTTTTATTCAAATATATGTGTGTTATATTATATTATATAGTTTTATACACATGCATAACATAAATAAAGAGGAAAAAATATTTAAATATAATCTTATTAACATGGAAATAAAACCTGAAAATTATAAACATTACAACGAGCCAAAAATATATAAATTAATAAAAGAAGAATGGAAAATTTTGGATCCTTCCAATCAACAGGAATCATCGCCCCCATGGCCAACACTATAGAAATGATAGACATATTTCTATACTAATATATATATTATAAAGTGAACATATATAGACTTGGGATGAATTTTAGTGAATTTTATAAATGTTATGAAGTAGAATTTATATCAGGTAATATGACATTTTTAATAGTAATATGGCCATTAGAATATGAATCAAACCATTGGGAATAGTTACATGATCATTTGGAATAGAAACCTAACTAATGGAATAGTAATATGACATCCAAATAATTAAATTTAATATTAATAATATTTATCTAAAATAATTTAAGTAAACATAAATATTAAAATTCCATAAAATAAATATCATGATTAAAAACACACTGAAAATATAAGAATAATTTTAATAAACAATATTTTAATATATTTAGTAAAAAAACGTAATTTTTATATTAGAAATTAAAATAAACTATGTGGGAAAATAATTTTGATAATATTAATTTTATTTTTTAAATTAGAATATCTAATTTTTCAAGGGTTATTTTTTGGTAGTATTCTAAAATACTTTAATTTTTATGCCAATAGTAAAAATATTGTTTTTTTATTAACCAGTGTCTTTTAAATTGCATCATTCATTGGGTAATAAATACCTTATCAATTATAAAGAAGTATTATTACCCAAGATCATTTTAAATTTTCTAAATGAGTCATTTAAACACAATAAAATTGTTTTCTAAACCTACAAATTAATTCCCAAAATTCGTAAGTCTAAAGTATTCCATTGGAAAAAATAATTTTTCCACTTTCCATTTTCATAACTATTTAATTTGATTTATAAGGGGGTTTAGAGTCCGAATACAATTATATTTTATTTATATATGATCCATAATTTCATTGTTATTGCTATTAGATGGTTTACCTTGGATATAATATTTTATTCAAAATGTAACCCTCTCCTCCTGTGTAAATAACCCCTCTACCTCCCCTTGAAAACCACTCCTCCATCCTTTTCCAAAACTAGAAGAATTGAAAAATACACTCTTTTAAGACACCTATAAAACTTGGGAAATATATTGCGTAATAAAACTCCAATATTTCAAAAAGCTAAGGGTCATAGAAAAGGAACCACTACAAGAAAGTGGTATTTTTCTTTCATCCTTTTATTTCATTTTTATTTCCTATTTTCAAATCCTCCATTTATTTTATAATTCCAACCATTTTGACCCAATTATATTGTATGTTAAAATTTTATTAATAATATAAAGGTAATATGTAATTTTTATTTTAAATATAAGAATATATTATACATCTCGTTCCTCCTCTCCAGACAATGTCCCTCTAATAGCTGGTTAATCGCCAATATAAACATTTCTAATTAATTATTTATCACCAACCATATGGTTAGTTAAAATAAATTATTTATGATATGTAACTATTTAAATATATTTATTTAAATCTTCTTGAATTGTTTATTCTTTTCTATAAATGACCTTAAACAAAAGAGTGAAATCATATCAAATCGGGGAATATTTTTCCAAAAACATGATATCAAAATATTTCCCTTTTAATGATTGTAATTAAGAAATATATTTCAGTGACTATAATTGATAAATAGTGAAAAAGAAGGACAATAATTTAATTTTGGTTCCATGTTTTAATGAACATAATTTTATTATTCATGAGATGGAAAAGTGATAGAATAAAGAGGGATTTAAGGAAAGGGGATTCTAAAACCCAAACTATTGCTTTTTGGTTATCTCATATTTTACATTGATTTTATTATAAATGTTCCTATAATATCTTTTAAAATTATTCTCAATATTATTTCTCTATTGTTTTTTGTGTATACATGATCTCTCCCTTATAAAAAAAATTTAATCCGTTTACAATATTTTTTATCACAAAAGCTTCAATTTCAAAAAAATCTCTTTTATTCACATGATTTGTATCTGCTTTAAAATAAGAAAATCATTTTTTATTACAAATTATATCCTCCCTTATTCATTTAGGAATCCTAAATTTCATTTCATATAGTATGATAAACATAATAGTTTTCAAAATGAATTATTTTCCATGATTTATTCCATGACTATGAACATTATCCTTCCTTGTGGAATGCATGATTTTGAGCATCTTATGATGCGATAGGTGGTACAACAATTATATATCCTTATAATGAATTATTAATTGTGTTATATCTCATGAGATAATTTTTATTATGAGTGAACATGATTCTATCCTTTTTCACAATGATGATGTTATAATGTGTGAACATATGTTATGAATGGATATGAATCAAGCTTTTCCCACAACAATGTGTGGTATTTGAACACTATGTTACGGTGTTCCATTATTAAAAATATGGCATATTTCATTCCTTTATAAAATTATCACATCTTAATTATAATGATGAACCAATTTTTTTGATTTGATGATGTTGATTATACGGACCATGTTCTCTTCATTAATATCCCTAATCCACCCTATTACTAGGCTTTTAGCTCAAACCTATCATTGATGTAAATCCTTAGGTGAATTCATGTAATAAGGATATACTTAGAGATTTAAAATGATAAATAAGAACAATTTCATTCATTTCAATTTTTTATTATGTATAATTGATGTATGATCCTAATTTTTCCATAACACTAAACCTTTGGATCCTAAATAGTATCGCTATTATGTTGTTAATCATAAAAATGATATAATAGTCATGTATGTAAATGTTGGGTTATTACATGTAACATGGTGAAAAAGTTACCAGTTTAGCATTCATATTCTTTGGTGCTTTTGTTTATTGAGATTATGTTTCTCTTCTCCTCATTTTTCCAATATTAGAGTTTCCATCCATTATTATATATAAAAAGGTGTTTACTACACTTCCATTCCTAGAAATGTATCTTTTTAGAACAAAATATTGAATTACCATGTATGTATAATCATTAGTCAAGAACATGACCAATTTAGAATGAATATTTTTCTTATAGTCATGCCTCAAATATAAAAACCTATATTTATGTGCTTTCTACTACCATTGGAGAAAAATAAACATGACACACAAACATAGTTTTGTATTCTATCACAGACCTATTTCCTTTGGAGAAAAATATACTGTTAGTTTCATCTTCATGTAGGTCATGGTTTCAAGGAAATCAAAACATTTATTAATATTATTCCATCATTTTTTACTTATTCAAGTCTCAAATCCCCCTGAAAAATTAGTGGATTCTATTTCTCAAATTAAAAAGTATTATTAGTATGTCTCGGGACCCTAGTTTGATTCCCAAGTTCATAATATGGAAATTCTTATACAATTCTCTAAAAAAGTTCCTTCTTCACCTATGGGTCAATTTTTATGACATTCATTATAACCCCCACTTGTCGGTTTTTAGACCTTATAAATGTTTTCTTTATTCTAGATTAATAGTAAAAATTTCCAATTAGGTATCACGTGTTTATTTAACCCTTATTTATATAGTATATTATAAAAAAAATTCATCTCCAAAGTAACATAATTTTCGAATGAAAATTTTAAAATTACATATGAATAACTCATTCTTTGTAGGATGTCCCTTAACTGATGAATGGTATCATATGCTCATCACCAAAACCAATGAAAATTACTTTACAACATGTTTCTATGTGTTTATCAACAGTTTTTTGTGAATAAACCACCATGGTAACTTGAAGTTAAGTATAATGAGTTTAGATTCTTGTTTTTATGTTATGAATTTCAATTCCTGACACATCAATCTCATTTCTACCATCCCAGAAGATAGACCACAAGAAACTGATATCCTTTGTAACATCCTATGAAATCCTATTTTCATGGGAAATAAAAAAATTCAGAAAATATTTGGTGACTTACCCTAGGTTCTATAGTATGATAATAAATTTCAAGGGATTTACTACATTATGGGGTATTATTTTTTCTTAAACAAAAAACTAGAAATAATACCATTAAAAAAGAAACACAATATGATGCATGATTTAAAACTATAATAAAATATACATGTAGAATAAAATGATCATTAATGTAATAATAGAATCAAAATAGTATTTTATATTATAAGGATAGATAAATCTCAAGTAAGATAATACTTAAGGAAACAATTCACAAGGAACCAAGGTGTCACTTTCCCAAACTCTATGACTCGACTTCTTCCATATACTCTAACTCCAAACATCCATAACCACTACATCACAGTGTTCCACGTATAAAATAAGAAACATTATCCTTTCATATATCATAATAAATAGTTTGTATATACTCATCAAATTACATATTAAGGGGGTGAGTATACAACTCAATAAGAAAACCCCAATACATCCCCCAAATTACACTAAAATTATGAAAACATTTACCTTAAAAGTTATTTAAAATAAGAAAAAAATATAAGATTGAAAACCAGATATCAATATATATAGCATAATTCACTTAATTAACTAACACCATATCACACCCATGGAATAACCCACAAACCCATTTATAACATCAATCAATCTAACCCCTTCTTAAAGGCCCATTAAACAATCCAACTCATTAATGGTATAAATCCTCCCAATCATAATTCACAACACAATGTCATAATCTAATGTTCCCAAATAATTATCGTTGTAACCATGTCAAACCCACATGGTCCTTTTCATGTTCCTATGAACACACACCCACCAAATTCATTTCATTTTCTCGCATCAATAATAATTAATTTAAAAAACAAGTTCATTAAATCATTTTATTTAAAACCTTTTGAGTGTCAATCAAAATTGTAGATTTTGAGACCAAACATGAAATGAGAATTCCAAAAGATATTTTACAAGGTATTTATAAAAAAATTAGAATAAATTCATTTTGAAAACATTGATACTTCTTGTTCTAGGACAAAGTGGAAATATAGAATAATCCTTACACATTTGATGTGTTTGATAAGAATAATAACACCATAATCTCATAGATATGGGCTCCCATCTTCATTAATTTTATGAATTCTAAGGAATGTTTATAAAAATTTTACCCAAACTATATATTTGGTAATGGAATCCCAAATCTAGTGTTTCCCTTTTGAGAAAACAAGTGAATCATAGAGAGATAAGTAGAAAGAGGATCTTGCATTTGACCTTCAAGTTTAAACACTCTATATTTCATTGAAATCAAGCACTGAAAGGAATAAGGGCATAAAAAATTCCTAGTTAATGGATAAGGTTTGATACACTAAGAGAATAGATGAAGAATGAGTGTTTTTGTGGACTTTGAGTGTTAAATATTAAATTTTTTGAAATTAATAATTAACATCAAATTATTAAGATTCACTATTTTTTAAAACATATGCCAACCATATAGTTCACCTCTATCCAAAAGAAATATTAAGCTTCATAGTTCGTAAAAACTATGTTCCTTCGATGTACCAATCAAAATGACCCCTCCAGTATCACACAGTTTCTCATAACCGTGCATAATCTGTTCACCCCCTAAACCCATACAAGAACATTAAAAACCACCCAAAACCTTACAAAAAACCAAACCATTATATAACATTAAAATACATAATAAAATATGGATAAAACTCAAATTTGTGGTGTTAAATATTTATATTTATTTGGTTTCATCAGCTATTTAGGATGTTTTCTGAGTGTGAGTTTTGAGATTCTAATGTCTTTTTCTTAGTTCATTTCATATCTTATTATAGATTAGTCATAGATCCCTTAATAATTGACGTATTGATTATTTATATATACCCTATGATTATTATAGAGGTGTTTAGTTTTACTTCATCTCATCGGCTATTATAAGAGGTTAATTCTTGACATCTCTTAGATTATGAATCCTATAAAAATGGTGACTGGGAATGATTAGAAATTTTTTTGGAATAATTATTTCCAATGTTCTTCTTGTTATTTAAAAGATAAGTTGGTCATTGCTACGGTTCATCATCTATTGAATAAGGGAATCATTTTCAGAATTTAATATGATACTTCATGTATTTTCTTGGGTTGCGCATTTATATAGAAAAGGATTTTTATCTCTTTTGTGTCTTTGAAGTTATTCCCTATTGAATATAATTATTCCACCAATGATTTTTTTCTCAAGTTGGGATATTTTTACTTATTGTTGTGGTGACACTATATCGTCTTTTAACATTTTATGCTCTTCATATATCAAAATATTATAAAGTAAATATTCTCCCAGTACAACATGAATTAGCAGAAACTATAGTGGATAGAGTTATTATGGGTCTACGACATTGAAATTTCTTTTATACCAGGGAAGTTTGTGTTGTGGCATATTCTATGAGAAGAAAGTTGTTAGGTGAAGATGTGAATGAATCTGGAGAATCATGGATAGTGATAAAATAGTTGACAGTGATGCACATTGATATGTGAGTTATTTCTGTAAAGGTTTTTCTTTATAAGATTTTGGTGTGGTCATTCATAATATAAAAGGTGTAACATTCCTAGATAGTGGATTCTATGTAATATTTTTTTGTGATAAAGTTATTTGATTTGATGCTTCAGAGGGTTGGTCTGAGAATGGAAAACAATCGCTGTTGTTCCAAGAAAATATTTTCATTACTTTAAAGATGAGTGAGGCGGTTCTCCATGAGTTCTATGGTTCTTCCCTAGTGTTACATCAAGGTGTGATTAAATTTTATCATGATTTGAGTGACCATTTTTGGTTGTCTTGTACAAATAATTCACTTTTATTGATTGTTTCTCAATTTTTAGTCTTCCATAAGGTGAATTTCAAGAATAATTTTCATTATGGATTTATTTAACCTCTTGATATTACCCAATGGAAGTGCATTTATAACTTGACGGAATTTTTCATAGATTAACCAAAGTCCAAGAGTAATTATGATTTCATATGAGTGATCATATACTTTATGATAAATTAATTTCACTTTATAGTGATAAAGAAGATAATCTCAATAAAAGTTTTTTTGAGAAAATATATAGAGGTGAGAGTGAGGTTTCCTGGGTTTAAAGAGATTATCATCTCTTATAACAATATGTATTTTACCTCAAGGGTATATAGAGGTATCCACTATTATTTTTGATCTCAGTTATACATTAACACATATTCTTATCCAAAGTCATATGATCTAAAATAGAAGAACATATAGACAAAAGAGGACATTTTTCATGTTTTATTTCTTGGTTTTGGAGGATCATGGGTGAAGAACCTACCCTTGGTGTATTTTTCTTACAATAATATTTACCACTGCACCATTTTCATGGCTCTATTTGAAGAATTTTGTGGATGAATTTTCTGATATCTATTAAATATGACTAGGGATAGAGTGTCAGTTTTTATTGTATTAAGATCGATAAAGAGTAAAAAAGAGATGGAACATGTTATCTGTTATAAAATGAAGGTGGTGTATGATCATTAGATGTCCTATATTGATTTTATTAGGAGGCCTATGGATTTCAATGTTGAATATCACATGATCATGAATGTGTCTCCTCATCTTGGGAAGAGAAGGCTTGGTTATGGTAGTAATATCTATCCCATGTTTATTTAACCTTTATTGGTGTTTGTTCATGTTGAATCTATCGTATATTTCATAACAATAATACCCACAGATAAGATGGATTCATGAGTTATTTCTTGTTTCACAATATTTCCAATATATTTATAAAAATTTATATTTTATTGTTTGTAGTTATTTGGATTTGGGGAGGATAGTGTTACATTCAAGAAATGGCATACTGGGATACAGGACCATTAGGATAAGGTTTTTCATTGTCATGGTGTTACCTTAGTTAAAGTCAATTAGAAGCATAGTGACTTTGAGGAAATCACTTTGGAGTGTGAGTCATATCTTCACACTCAATATTCTGAGTTGTTTTGTTTATTTATTTATCATTAATGATATTATATATTTGATCTTATATTTTTTATGATAATTTTTTACCACCTTTATGTTTCAAGGTTATGATATTTATTCCCTAATGTTTGGTTGTATTCTTAATAGTTTTAGATCATTGAGAGGTATCTCATAGGGTGGCTGTTTGTAACCCTTTCCCTTCTTCTATTATCTTTAAATTCCTGAGGATAAGAATTTTCTGATTGGTATCTGATGTAAGGTCCTATAATTCTAAAACCTTTTCATTAGTGTTCTCTATAGGATTATAGGTATCTAGAGGTTTCCCACACACCTTTTCCTTTTAATTTATAGATTTAATTGTTAAATAATTTAGTTTATTAAAAAATATTTTACCCTTATGTAGAACCCCCTTACCACATAATGGTAAACATATTTACTTTTATTCATAGGATGTTTTGGGATCTATATAATGGTAAGTTATATTTTTCATTGACATTTAATGGTGATAATGAAATTTTAATAATTATGAAAAGGTAACTTCCTTGGTTTATATGTAGAAACCCCAAATCCACAAGCCTAGATATGGTTTCTACTTTAGTACATTGGAATAAATACAAGAGGTCTAATCCTAAAGTAATGGTTAGTTTAGTACTTCAGAATAACCAGATACATATATGATTCCCATATTATATTGGAAATATAAAATATGTTGCATAAAATAATTCTTATATACATGAGATTATTCATAATATACTTCTTCATGTCTGAGGGAAACAAAATAAAATAAAGGCTGATTATAGAAACTCAGTAATAATTACATACAGTAGAATCTATCATAAATCAATGAGGCATAATCTATATTACAAGGTAAATAACTAACAACACAAGTCATTTATTCAATAACTTAATCCTAAAATGAATCCATGGATTAAATTAATTCAATGACATCTTGGATAATAATGAATAAATCCTAATATGGTAAATTATTATTATTGGATATCATGATTTCAAACATCATGATATCTATACTATCAAATAATTTAACCAAGAAAGTTTAATTGAGGGGTAGGTGTATAGAAGAAATCCTATTAATGCTAGCTTACATATTTTTCTCAGGATACTTGTCAGTGAATCTAGGAGTGTAATATTTTCATACCCCACCCATCACTACATGTTAAATGTATTCCTCATTGTTATGCCTCTAAGGTGGCGTGTTTCTAGGTGGTGTGGAAATGGAATGATGAGGATCATCACCCGCCCCTTTTTCTATAAATATGGGTTCTCATTGAATTCACCATTTCTTTTTTTAGACCTGTTCAACATCATTTTTCTTTAAACAAGGTTGGATTAACCCTTCAGGAACTGTTTGTCCCAGTGGGTGATTGCATGAGGGACATGTACTTACAAAATAGGTCCTTATTAGATATAACTTTCTTGGATTGTCACCAATGGGTTTATTCATGGAACCAGGAAAGCCCAATGACCCTAGTTTCCATGATTCATGGACCTTCTTTCCAGAGGAAGGTGCACGTTGATTTATGATTCAACCAATGACACTTAAGGACTCCATTGGTCAAGTGGATTGGAGGTTAGGCTCACCACACCCTTCTGGGGGAGGATTGTTTCCTGTTCTGGGACTCTATTATAGGTTTAAGTCATGTTCATATGTTCTTGAATCATGGGATCATTCCTGAAGAGTATATCAAGGGACTACCCTAGGTTTGTAGGATTGTCGTAGGCATTCATATATTTGATGATATGGAGGTGATGTTGTCTTGATCCATATAATAAGGCACTCTAGAGTTTTTTTCATCCATGTGTTGATGGAAGGTGACTTGATATTAGGATTGGGCCTATAAGAAGGGATTCCTATATAAAATCTAGAGAGGAATAGGGACCCACATAGTTCATATTGTGTGGGTATTGTGCATAGAATCTGGAAACTGAGGGGACATGGATGGGTGGACCCTTCATGGGATGGCACCCTTTTGATTGTAGGACTTCTGGCTGTTGTCCTACATATCCTGATTTGGTCAGGAATCTGAGTTCTCATAGTTCAGATGGTGTGGATGTTTTAATACTCACAAACCACTAATCCCACGTGATTCATGCTCGGTGTAAAAAACAAGAGGATGTGAAATATTCAACAATGCACACACCTCCTCCCCTGTTGGTGGGGGAGGGAGAGCATGTAGAGGAAGAGTTCGGGGAGATGGTGTGAGGGGGAACTAAGCAATGAACCCATAAATGTGAAATGAAATTGAAGGTCATGCATCCCTACCTCGAATAATTGGGTACTTACCTTAGTGGGAGGGACCTCGAATTTTTTCTGGTAGGGGGAGGAGTTTCATCGTCATCAAAGGTGGGAGCGAACAAAACCCCTCCGACTGATCACTATTCCTCATGGAATGGAAAAGAATGTGATCACCATTAATCCCTAGAATAGGGAGGTTCACAAAAGAGTCCCAAGGTTGAAATCCGAGTTACCATGGGAATGTATACCTACAGGCATTCCCAAAGCCTGAACCATTGTGGGGAGAGCCTTCATAGCTCTTCTTACCATGTGTATTTAAACTCAAATGGGTGCACGGGTGCGCCCGAGGGTCTGATTATATGGGTCCGGTGGATTTAGTGGAGGCTATAGATGATGCTAGAGGACTGGTTAGTGGAGGAATCATGTCAGACTGGATAGTAAAAGAGGGGTGAAGTTGTAATCAAAGGAAATAATACCTGAGAACACCTCATTATGTGTAGTAGTTTCTTATGTGGAATGGGGGAAGCTCTGCATAGTGTAGTTGTATGCGGGCATAGGTTCCACTCACATATTGATGTAGTATGTGTGAATGGGTATAGGTAACTACATACCATAGTTGTATACATCCCATCATGCCACTTTGGGTTCCATCCATGTACTGATGCAGTACCTGGAGCTGGGTTCCATCCGCGTAGCAGTGCATTACACAGAGCACCATATTGAAGGAGGGTCTCGGGGATTATCATTCACGGGGAATTCATCCACAATAAGTATATGGTTCACGGATCACTAGTATGTTTCACAGTTTTATTATTATTATTAAATTCCACTATTTTATTTTCCATGGCCAGTTGTACCTACGGGGGGAGTGGTTCAAAATTCGGGCTTTACTGATCAATCAAGAAGGAAGCTAAAGTTTTCTCCAAACTCTTTATTCCAACCTCTGAGTCCACTTAATTTCATATTCCACCATCCTTCTACCTTCTACTATTCTCCCTTTTATTGATCATTGGGACACTTGTATCTATTGGTCATGCAGAACCATTTGTGGATGCCCATGCAAATATCCTGACCCGTAGAAGACTCGATCAACCACGGTTTTTGGAGGCTTTGGTTTGCGATAATGGTTCAAGGAACCATACTGGTTTTCTTCATCCGCGAACTGATGAGTTTTTGGTATGGTACGTGGATTGACTTCGTGCGCACAATTTATTTGGTGACATGGTTTATGGTCGTCCTTGCTTACTAGAAATCACCTTGTGGGCCAGAAGTTCACAGATCGTTCCGCGTACCTGTTGGTTCACGATCTAGCTGGTCTACATACCTTTCTAGGTGACGGTACGTAGGCCACTAGAAATGATTTGAAAACTTGAATTCATTCAATTTTCTTCTAAATATTGAAACTAAATTTGAATCCATTCACCTTTCTAGACTTGTAGAAGTACTTTTTTCCTTCTACAATGAAATTTTAGGGTATTTTATTCCATTGGAAAAATTTCTAGGACCCTACAAATTCCCCCCCCCCATCGGAATAGGGTCTGTTCGGAACAAAAAAAGAAATATTACAATGTAGAAGTAGTCCTAAACTGAAATGGTTCACGGTAGAATATATGGACCCAGAATGAGGGAACCACACCTATATATCGGGGCCCATGTCATTTGTCTTTTACCGATTCTTGTGGTGAAAAGTGATCTAGATTTACCCAGATTTCTCTTCTCTCGCGTACTGTTATTCTTACAAAAATCCTATTCCTGGATGGATTAGTACATTCCAAGGACCAATATCCAGGCCATTTCTCCATCGACATACCATATTATGGATTCTAAAAATGTATTTGTGGAATTTTAAGACTTAAAATCTAGATTCTGCTTAGGTGGATGCTACATGGCTGGCTTGTCCACATACTGAAATTGGATCTAAGAATAGAAATTTTATAACCAAAACTCTAAAACATAAACATTAATATAGAACTTTTGAATATGAACATAATCAAGGCCCAGGCTTGTGGTACCCATTTTCCATGAACTTTTCTATTCACTAGCCAATGATCCACGGTCCAACACATCACTGATGGTCCGTGTACCATGTATGTACGCGAGGAGAGGCATTGGTGTACCATAGCAGTTGGTGGGGTTACCTCCATGTATTATGTAGTATGAAAATTGGGTCCTCCGCACAATATACATTACACATGATATGGATACCATGTACCACTTCTGGAATCCATATGTGGAGCTTTATGTAGATATATTTTGAGTCCTTTAGACATTCTTTTATATCCTTTATCCGACAATATTTTATTGGACTGACTTTTCATCAGCATATGGATATTTTTGTGAAAGCTAAAATGGCTGATTCACATGATGTGATAATGTCAATAAAGACATGGACAACCATGGTAGAGAATAGGGAGGATCATCTTTGAGCCCACATCATTCCTTGTGATAGATTCTGAAGGTATTTCTTGATGCCAGATCTTCTATCCTATTCGTTATCTATACAGTTACATATTTATGACTTTGGCCCCCCAAACAACATCCATATACCATTGGCTGACCCCAAAACCCCTTTCATCCTCTTGGAGGTGCTGCAAGGTCATGATCATGCAAACATTTCTCCATAAGGAAAATTCAACACCGCTCTGATTCAGGAGAACGACTTCATACTGTGAGGCTCTACATAGACTCAGGGAAATCGCGGGAGTTGTGATGGCTTCCCGAGACTAGACGCTAGAGAATACCCATCCATTATCATCATCTACCAAGAAAATAACCCTCGTGGGTGGAGTAAAAAGTGGGATCTATGGGCTGGATGATGTTTCTCCAATGAGTTGGCATGGGCACTCCGGGTGAATCATACATGTTTGGTGTCCCCCGACCTATTGGAGGGGGTGTGCTTGTATAAAGTAGATGGGTTTTCATAGTTTTCAATCTTATCTCTGGGATAAATCCTTCAGGAATTCCTGAGCCACTTGTGTTCAAGAACCAACGCCTTCCACTTACTGCATGGGGATGTGGGAATTAGCCTATGGGATATCTACCAGTATGGAGGACTCCCAATATTTGGAGATATGTATGATGAGTTCCTCACATCATCCACTTCTTGGAATGATACTGACCATGTGTCCCCTTTGATAAGGATTCTACATGTCACAGTAGAGGGATTACTTGATCATCCTCTCTAGGATCACTCGCTTATCCCATTACAGGCCTGGATAGGGTTATTCATGCAGCTGAACGGGACCAAGACAAGGGATTATTGTAGTAAGAATCCCCCAGCCCATCAATCCCACCAAACTCTAGGGTCATATTATGATACCCACAAAGTAGGATGATATACCACATGGGGAAATGAGCTTCGCCCAAACATATCACCAGCACTTAGACTTGTAGGTTTCTTTACCATGTTTTTGAGTGGATGGATTTTTCTATCCTGTGACGTACACATCGAGGTTTGAGCGTATACCTTGATGATGGAGGCTATGTGGGAAATGTTTATACCCATTAATTTTTCCCTTCGTACCCTCCCCCTATATTATGAATTATTGGGATAGATTCAGGAAGGTAGGCCTCTGCATCACCTCAGCATACTGTCACAATTCCTATACGGGTGGATGGTGGAACACTTCCTCTATTATGAATATCAGCATACCGCAAGAGTTCCGCATTCTGAATTTCATCCTACTCCTCTTAAAGTATCTATTTTTCATTCAAGGACTCTAAGTGTTATTGATGTTGTTGGATTGTTGAACAATGCCTCTCTTTTCTCATTTTCACCGCATCCTACCCCTCATAGATCATTGAGAGGTGATAGGGGCAGTTCCATGAAAGAATTATAATACCTCATCAACCAATGCGATGAGATTCCCTCTACTCATATAGATATAGTAGTCATCTTCTATCCATACCTACCTAACTATTTTGTCCGGAAATGTGGATGCCTTCAACAGACTACACTACTTCTGATTGTTCAATTAAGAGAATAATCTCATCTCATGGTTGTCCTCCAATTGTGTCATATGATGATTCATGAAGGTTCTTCTAGGGAGATTATCTTTCCAAAAAAAATGGGTCCCACCTTTCTATCATTGGAATATGCCCAATTATGGGAAGATTATTACCCTAATGGGATGCTGAAAGAACCAGTTCAGCGGGTGCAAGAACCCTTGACCATTTCCTTCCCATTAATTTCCCCAATGAAAATCCAACACATTCTTTCTTCCACAAAGAGTGAAACTTCTACACCTTCTACTTTCATCCCAGTAGCTTCCGTAATGGATACACCTCTTGCTCTGTCCCTTGTGGTAAGAAGGAGTTCAGTTCGTTTTCAAAATCGTCTAGTAGGGGATTCATTAGTACAACCCAATTTAGTGGGGATTGATATTGACTAATCCCCTCCTGTGGATATTTCACAATATCTTAATGAGGTTGGAACCAATCAATTATCACTGAGCATATCAGAATCCAAAGTTAGTCCTATGAATCCTACTCCAGTGGTTGGGCCATCTAATGGAAAATAGAGTCTCTTGCCTTGGGTGAACTGTCTTAGGTCCCTACCAACTCCTAACACTTATTTCTTATAGACATGTGGAATTTGGGGAAGATCATGGTGATTCTATTATGGAAAGGAACCAGGTAGTGTAAAAAGAGGCATGGCACCACTTATGCGCTCTTTCGACAGACACACCCACGTCCAATATTGCTGACATGGGGACAATTTTCAGAAGTTTTATCACTAAGATGGGTTTCAGAGGCTTTGTTTATCATCACTTACACCTCTTTATTTATCAAATTGTCATTTCCTAAGAAGACCTTGCCTCTTATAAGGAAAATCTGTCCATGTTCAATTCTTCCCATCACCAAGTAGCGACCTTCCGAGATGTTTTGGAAGAATTTGATTATCTGACGGTTGAGGAGGTGAAGGCCAGTGATTTTGTGGAAACCCTAGAGGAAGAGTTGCGGAAGTGATAATACCATGCAGCAAGGTTGAGGGATCAACATTTCTCTTCACGTGCCATCTATGAAGGCATCCAGAAGAAAGGGTGGGACCTTAAATCTGTTCTGGAGTGGGTGTGTCTGATGGTGAAGGTCGAAATGGAGGAGAGAACCTCTTTGGAGTAGACTATTGATGACCTACGGCAATCACATTCCATTATTATGGAAAAAGAGAACCGAGAATTACTATAGTCCCCTCTGAAATCAGGATATTGTTTTTTAATACTCTATAGAAACTCTGAATTGGGGATGTTCCACCATTTTTTATGACCACAATGGAACTGATTTGGATTTTAAACATCTTTTCTTTGTCTCTTCTTATCAATATCATTTCAATCAGGTATAATTTAAAACCATGACTTGAAATTGGAAACTGAAGATAATTGACTTATGCTCTATTTTTTTCCTCAGTCGTGGGACTCCGAGAGCATAGTTCGACTTTTTATGTGGTTTTATAGAACACCTCATCGACTTTTATATTTTTCACATTAATACCCTAATTTTTTCCCTAATCCTTCTTAACATGGGATTAGTAGGTATAACCTAACTTTTTCTTAGGCCTCCCTTTGTGGGTTTTTGTCTATAGAAGATTTATGCCTTTTCAGATGGCTCAATGTTTTGTTTGTTTTTTTAATGAACCGATACTTGAATTTTACCCAGAGGTTCCCTTTGCAGATTTTCCATTTGGAAAGTATAGAGTCTTTTTCTCTAGTATTTTATAGTCCTACCAATCAAACTTATTACTGATTTTTTATGTCAAAAAACATGGACTAAACCTAACAGGATATGGGCCCCAATTCAGGACCATCAGTTGAGAATGTTCTAAAATCCTTAATACATGAATTAGAGATTTTTTACCCAATCTTTGTGAATTTGAAAACACATAAGGCTTAGGGAGGCGTTTTAAGAATACTTTGGTAAGAAAAGAATCTCCTGGGGGAGAATTTTCCTTTAATTGATGGCATTTTTTTGGGGAAACATGTGAAAAGACACAAGGGCATGACGTGAATAGTAAAACAAGTGTTACCTTGGGACATTGGCCTTCTATTTCCAATGTACCAGTGGGATTTGTAACATTTTGAATTTATTTTGATGTCGAGAGCCACAACAGGTGGCCAGCCTGAGTAGTGGTGTCTGAAGACATTAGGGACATTTATGTCAGCTCTGAGATGGAAACTACTCTTGTACAGTTCTTACATGCGTGAGGGAGAGCTAGTAAAAGGACTATTCAGCTAGAAATCCTCCCATATTTTTTATGTCAGGGAAATTTGGAAAAAGGAATGTATATATTCTATTATCGAGTAGTTTTCCAAATTCGGGGGTGTGGTGAAACCTGAATGTCATTTGAGCCTACAAGAGCTAAAAATGACTCTCCTGGGGATGAATTTTCCTTTTATTGATGGATATTTTTTGCGGGAAACATATGAAGAGCCACCGAGGAATAAAGTGCATAATCAATAAAAGGTTTCTGTAGGATACTATCCTTCCATATCTAATGTCCATTGAGGATTATAGAGATTGGGAACTCTTTGAATACAGTATGTTACCTTTTCCAAGGGGTGCATTTGAACAAAAAAATGGGCATTTTAACTGAACATATTTGGGGGGAAACCTGTAAATGAGTGGAGGAACTCTTCTTATGTATATTGATCAACTTCACACAAATGTATGGGGTATCCTTAGAAACCTCAAAAGATACCAGAGATGAATTGGTCTCGTATTTCCTGATATATTTAGAATGTTTGTGAGCAAAATGTAAACCATGACATTGGGGGACCTTGAATCATGAGGGATAGAATGAGGCTTGGAAGAAAGTAGGGGTATTGAGATAGGATAGGACTCTCCTAGGGATTCATTTTACTTTGATTGACGACCATTTTTGTGGGAAACATAAGTAGAGCAACCGGGGACTAATGTGCATATTCAAACAAAGGTGTCTTTAGGACACTGGCCATCCAACCCAGATGGCCATAGAGGGTTATGTAGATTCAAGATCACATAGATCACAGATTTTTAAATATGGATAGAGTGTATCCAGACATATTGAGGATATTTCGGCTCTAATTTACTCATGGAATCGGATGTCCCATACATAGATCTGACTCAATCGCAGGGTAAGGAAATCATTCCATCTTTAAGATACCTGGTCTTTTAACATCGCCTGGCTAGGATGTGGGGTTCCTCTCGGGGGAGGGAACCATGAAATACCTATTAGGGTCATGCTTCTAGGACCAAATTCCTGGGTCATTTTTCCAAAATGGCATGGTGTGTCTCTCGTTAAGATCCCTAAGCTCATGTGAGCTATGCTCAGTGTAAGAAACAAGGTATTATGAGTATTTCTGGTCATTTCCTAAAAATGGAAAAACCAGAATTAAGGGGGACTTTAGGCTTAATCTAATGCTATGTAGTATAACTTCATACAATAAAGATAAATTTGGCCTCACATTTTAATTTCATGCGGTGAGGACATGGTGTCGTGTAGTTTAGAGTCGTGCAGTGAGAATGATTATATGATCATAAATATCTTTAATAGTTTGTAGTTAGTCGCAATCAGGATTCTCTAAATCTCTATAGACGAGAGTAATTATAGTAGGTGTAAACCATAGTCTCAGGGGTAACTTGAATCGGGGAGGATTACATGGGTCTTGAAATCCATTGGGTATACTAAGATAGGAGAGGACACTCTTGAGGAAGAATTTTCCTTTGATTGAGGGTTTTTTTGTGGTAAACATTTGTAGAGCCACCGAGGGATGATGTTCAAAGTCAAACAATGGTGTTTGTAGGAAACTATCCTTCCATTTATATGGCCTTGAATTACAATGGGGATCCATGTTTTCCTTGAGTATGGAGTTAGAAAACGGGAGATTTATTTCTAGGAATATGAGAAATATCCAGATTGTGATTACCAGTGAACTATTGGAACATCCACATAGATCTGATTCATATGTAGAGAGTGAAGCATGATCATTTTACTTTCCATGAGTTGTGGGAATGTTTGTGATATCGTAACATCATGGAATAAACCACACATAAATCTCAAAGAATTTTGTGGTTTATTGTCATGAGATCAAGACCTTTCATGGGATCCTTGTACAAGTCTAGCCCATGTATGGGGAAAAGAGGCATTTCTTTTTTATAGTGGTCAGGTCAGGATGCCAAATTCGGGCGTCACTACATATCCTGTGAGGTCAGGAATCAATCCACACATAGATCTTAATGTTACCTATACAAATATGGCTTGGTTCATATATAAGGATATTTCTGTTTCATTTTACAGGCATGACGAGTACACTATACTTCTCCAAAACTTATTTTCATAAGAAAAACCTTACTATTGATCCTAATATCACGTGATCCATACTCAATGTGATAAACAAGAAGTGGACATAGGGTTTCCCCTCACAAGTGTTGGGAGGTAGAGGATACTGTGGGGGAATTTTCTTTTTCTTTCTTGGTGGGGCTGGGCTAAGATCGAGGATCTAAGTGTCACTACGTATCCTACGAGGGAAGGAATCAAGCCGTATAAATTTATTCCTGTACCATTTACCAATTTTTCTCAGTTCATGTGTAAGGACATGTGAGGGAATATGTTTTTATGATGTTTGGGCTAGGATGCCAAATCTGGGCATCACTACGTATCCTGTAAGGGTAAGAATCAAGCCATACATAGTTCTGAATGTTCCATGTACTGATCGGGATCTGTTTAGGGGTAGGGGCATTATCATTCTATCAATCACAGTTGTCAGTTCTACCTTTTTACTTCATAGTTTTACTTCATTAGATAATCCCTACCATAGATCCTAATCTCATATGAGTTATACTCAATGTGAAAAACAAAGAGTGATAAGGGTTTCCATTAAGAATATGGGTATATGGGAAGAATTATAGAGGCATTATTTTTTTATGTTTGGGGATAGGCCAAGATTGAGGATTTAGGTGTTTCTATGTATTCTATAAGGGATGGAATCTAGTCGTACGTTGTTTGGTGAGAGATCCTTCTGTTTATTATCTTGTATAAAGGACAATGACTTGTAATTTGGGTTTATAGAGTTTGGAACATTTCCATGAGGGGAGTTACTCATAGTTTGTGGTCTTAGATTTTGGACCCTTGACATGGGGGTCATTACTCTTAGTTTAAGGTATTAGATTTTGGATCTTGGATTTCTGGTCCAATGTAATATTGCATGGACTAATACCATATTGTATAATGTCATGTGGTTAGGACAACAACTCATAGTTCATGGTCATAGAGTTTGGACTAGAACATGGGGGGTTATTACTCATAGTTTAAGGACTTAGATCTTGGAACATGACCAGGTATATTATAACTCATAGTTTAGGTTCATAGAGCATAGACCTTGAATTCTGTGAATTATAACTCATGGTTTAGGGTCAGCAAGCTTGTACCTTGACTTCTGGGTATTATAACTCATATTTTAGGGTCATAGTGATTGGACCTTGACTTTTGGGTATTATAACTCATAATTTAGGGTCATAGAGCTCATACCTTGACTTTTGTGTATTATAACTCATAGTTTAGGGTCATAGAGCCTGGATAATGACTAATGGGTATTATAACTCATAGATTAGGGCCATAGGTCTTGGACCTAGACTTTTGGGTATTATAACTAATGGTTTAGAGTCATGGAGCTTGGACCTTGACTTCTGGGTATTATAACACATAGTTTAGGATCATTGATCTTGGACCTTGACTTCTGGGTATTATAACTCATAGTTTAGGGTCATAGAGCTTAGACCTTGTCTTGTGGGTATTATAACCCATATTTTAGGGTCATAGAGATTGGACCATGACTTATGGGAATTACAACTGGTTTTTTATAGCCATAGATCTTATACCTTGACATCGTTGCTATTACACGATGCATTTCTATAAGAACTTCGCATTTGTGGGAGTCGTGATGAGTTGTCTGTCCATTGATATGATGGTGTATTCTCCATTGGAATATACTCTATGTATAGCATATGGTCCTTCCCACTTTGGTTCAATCTTTGGGGGATTTTTCTCACGTATCATTGGGGTTCTTGGGACTAACACCATTTCTCCTTAAAAGAATGATCGAAGGTGAACCTTTTTTTTTGAAGGCTCGTGCATTTTGGTTTTAGTAGATTTCCAAATAATGTACAATGTGCATCCCTTTCTCATATAGCTTCTCCAATTCATCAAACCATCTATGGGATTTCTTGTTCATGGATATTTGATCACAAATGGCCACACTAAGTGATGGATCTTGGATTTTGATAGGTAACAACGCCTCTCCCCCATATAATAGAGAGTGCGGGGTTTCCTAAGTGGTAGTGTGGGTCTTGTTCCGATAACCCCATAACCTGTGAAGGATCTTGTATGGCCATGATTTCTTGTTCTAATCAATAATATTTGGGATTATTTTGTAAAAAGTATTATTGAAATCCTATATCTTCCATTTTTTTCGCCGCATGGTAAAGGGATGAATGGTTGGCTTTAATTCCATAATCCTGGTTTAAATATTCCAACTTAGTAGAGCAGAAGTTGTTGTCATTGTTCTTCAGGATGGTATGAGGGTCACCAAATCAGGAAATGATGTTGGCCTTCACAAAGGATGTTTTTTACCCCGACTTCTTTAAGGGGTATGGATTTGGCCCATTTTGAAAAGAAGTCAGTCATTGTGAGTATGAACTTGAATTTTTTGGTTGTGGCAGGAGGATATAATCCCACAACATCCATCCTCCATACAACAAATGGATAGGAGTACTTAGTTGTATAAAGTAACTCCAGGGGGAATTGTATGAAATTTGAATTATATTGGAAGGAATATAACTTCTTGGTGAATATGGCACAATCCTATATCATAGTGTTCAATTAATACCCAAGCCTTCAGATTTGGTGAGAATTCTTGGTTGCTGATTGATGAACTCCACAAGCTCTAGCGTGAACTTATTTTATGACGGCAGTAGTCTCTCTTCCATAAATGCACATTTGAATGTCTCTTTCAAGGCCTCTTTTGTAAATAACATTTTCTTGGTTTTCCCCATTTTACAGGACAAAATTGAATGCCCGTCTTCGTATCTGCTCCCTTCTATCCCTATCTAGTGGGAGTTCTCAGTTCCTACGGTAATTTTCAATGGGAATCTTCTAGAAGTTAGTATGAACATTTATCTTAAGGATGGGGATAATATCATTGATTTCCTCTGTATTTCTCTGGATGAATGGTAAGACCATACCGTGGTGAGAAATTCTAATAACGGTTTCATCCCATTCTAGATCATCCAAGTTTGTGGTTGTGTTTTCTAAAGCATCAGCTTGGGGATTTTGTGATTGGGGATATAAATCTACACTGGTTTTAATGGGAATTATGTCATTAGTTCTTGAACATGGTTCATAAAGGAACCAATACATCCTTCTAGATGGCATAGTCACTATTGACCTGCTTGATGACTAGCTCTAAATAACCTTTTTTAGGTGTTTGTCTTGCACATGAGGTGCCAGTTCTAATCTGGCAATGAGGGCCTAGTATTCTGCTTCATTATTTGTACACTCTTCTAAAAGAAATAATGAGTAATGAAAGATGGCCTTTTTGGGGGATACCAATATAACTCTCAGCCCCACATTGTTGATCTTGGGATCTTCCATCATTTTCCTTGTTAGGATTCAAGAAGCACCATTGAAGTACATTTCCCATATCTTGGGGTCCTACTGAATGGAAAACACTTCTTCATCTGGAAGTTTTGCATCCAACAGTGTTGTCTCTTTCGAGGGGTGCTCGTCCAGGAAGTCTGGTAATGACTGGCCTTTGATGGACTTATGGGGAATGTACAATATCTCAAACTGTTGTATAATTACCTCCCATCATGATATGTGTCTATTTATCATGAGACAGCTGAGGATATATTTAAGTGGGTTGTAGTGGGTAACTTGGTGGACCTCATGATGCTGCAAGTAATGTCAGAGTTTCTAAATTGTGAATATTAGGGCTACATAATTATTCTCAATTTTTGAATAGTATGTTTCGGCATTGATCATTGTTTGGATAAGGTAATAGAGTTTGTTCTCACTGTTGGAATCATTCTTTTGTGCGAGTAAGGCGCCTAATGACCATTCCAAGGTAGTTACGTACAAAATGAGTGCCCTCCCCAAAACTTGTGGCATCAGCACTGGAGAGGTGAGGAGGTATCATTTGAACTTGTCGAGCACTTCTTGGAAATAATTATCCCACTCATACGTAACTCATGTGTTCATGATCTTGGATAAAGGTAACCATTTACCTACTAGGTTGGATATGAAGCACCAAATGTAGCTGAGGTTCCCCTGGAGACCTCTCAACATAGTGAGGTTGCGAGGAGGGGACATTCCACGAATGGAATTTGTCTTCTCAGGGTCAATATTTGTGCCATTATGGCGTATAATGAAGCTGGGGGATTTTCTTAAGGTAACTCCAAAGGCACACTTTAAGGGATTCATCATTAAATTATGTTATCCTAATATTTTTTAATATTGTTTATTGATTTTCTAGGTAGTTCAAGTGCTTTCATTATTTAACCCCCATATACTCGACATAAAACTCAACTAATTGTCCCAATAAGAGATTGATGATGTGGGTCATGGCATGCTGATATGTGGCACCAAAATTATTTTGTCCAAAGGCCATCACTTAATAACAGAACACCCCCTAAGTGGACCTAAAATAAGTAGCTTCATTATCTATTTGGTCCATCCGGGTCTACTTGTATCCAGAATAACCTTCCAAGAAAGATAGTCCTTCATATCTATTTGTCGTATCGATCAGCAGTTATGTGATCAGGACTGTGAAGTTGTCTTTTAGGAAATACCGATTAAGATCCCTAAATTCAATGCAGATTATAATCTGTCCATTCTTCTTTTTTACAGGATCTATGTTTTCCATCCAGATTGGATGTTGGACCTCCCGTATGATGCTTTCTTTGATCATCTTGTCAACTTCAGCCACTATTTTGGTAGCATGCATCGGGTGGGTCCTTTTGGATGCCTACTTATAGCCTCGGTGATCTTCTGGTAAGACCAGTTGATAGGTGGTGACCTCAATATTGAGGCCTAGAATTTCCATGTAATTCCAGGCAAACACATCTTGATTTTTATCTATGAAGGAGGTATATACCTCTTACTCATCTCCAAGAATATCCCCACTGATCAGAGTGGGTTGAGGTTCATCTTTAGTTCCCACATTTATCACCCTAAGTTCATCGATTATGGTGGAGACATCATCTTCGAATATTGGAGGGGAATATTTGAGGTCTTCTTCCTCCTCTTCTTCTTCTTCTTCTTCATCTTCATCATTTTCCTCTTCTGATGGAGAAAGTATTTTTGAGATAAACTCTCCAATTTTGTTAAATAAAACGTTTTTTTCTTTAGTGTGTGAGGAAAGGGTGGATTGATGTCCCGAGGACGGGCTAGGAGTATCTTTGATAGGGCTTTTCTTGTCAATGGGGGAGTCATCCCACTCTACCGGGTCCTTGGACTCGGTGGCCATGGTGGAGATCATGAAGACAGTTGAGTCTACATCTAGACTTGCACTTATGAATTCAACTTGGTTTATTGGTAGTATAAACTCTTCCCCAAGTTGTTGTAGTGGGTTGGTGGGAACCACATCCAATCCATTTGGGGAATTGATCCAATCGATTTTGTTGTTTGAAAGATGGTTTTAATCCGATTCATATAACCTTGCGTCGATACAATTTTACTTATAGGACTAAAAGGGAGATTTATTGGCATGCAAAGTCTCGCTTTTTCCCTGTAGTGAAATAGTTGATGAACTGATGGTATGATGAAGAAATTGCATCACACTAATGTGGCCAAGGCCTTATTAACTGGACATTTAAGGTCATACTTTTCTGCACTACCAGGAACTCAGAATCTGACATGAGATCTTCAAGCCAAGTTTTAAGCTTGATTCATCCCAATGGTTTCTGCTTGATTTTGTTGTATCCCAGCAGAGTTCTAGAGCAGGTTGTTAAGTTTTTTTCATCATATCCCAGTCGATGAAGTGTTCCCAGTAGGATGAGGATAACTCCATAGTCATTGTCTATGAAGATCCTCTATATGTCAATTCCATTTATCTTCCCAGACACATTTAAGGGTTTGATGTGCCCTTTTATGATGGTTTTCTATCATTGTATATAATGGAGAGGACAGCATGACATTCTTCAGGACTGGTCTCCATTTGGTAGACTTTAGCTACTACTACTTTAGCGTCAAACACCTAGGGACATAGAAAGGCCTTGATTAGTTCCTCCCTAAGATATGCGGACAATCTCAACGCATTCAGGATTGACTATTCGGCTGGTACTAAATCTAGCTGCTTTAAAATTTCATACTTATTCTCTAAAGGTTGGTGCTTCTTGGCTTGGGTTTTATCTTTCAAATACATGTTAGGGGATCAATCTTTTTACATAGATGGTTCAACCTCTATAAAAGGAGCTGGTGGTGCTGCGGTCCATTCCACATTTGGATGAACTGGTTGGCCTGTATCCCTTGAGTGATTTAGTATTTTTTTCTTCCCTTGATGGATATTCTAGGATAATTGGGCTTTGAATTCTTCCAACAGGGGCATAGGGGAATTCTAGTTCTTTTTCTGTAAGTATGTGATTCTTACTGCTAGTTTCTGTGATGTTAATGGTATGAATTGTGGTGTGGCTGGGAATTTTAACCCTACGTGATCATGCCTTTCAAGAAACCTCCATTCTCTATGGCCTCTACCTCCAACTCTCTAGTTGGGCGTAGGTAATTTGAGTTTGTGGACATAGTCTTTATCAAAAAAGGGGTCCACCATGTGGATGACCTTAATGGATCCAAAGATCATTTCTTGATTAGACATTGTTTCTATCTGACTGTCTACTTGTGATGGTGCCCTTTGGCTGGATAGTGCCCATTTTATCGTTTGTTGGGGCAGTGCCCATTTAACCATTTGGAAGGGTAGTGCCCATTGAACCAAGTCTACTATCATGAAGTCTGAAAGTGTCAATGCTGACTTTATATTTGGTGCTAGCTCATCTTTTTGCTCTTTCTTTCTGCCCTCCTGGCCTTTAGAGAACCGTAAGGCCGAGGAGGATGGATGTGTTATATTGGGATCTGTTGGGGGAATAGTTGGTTGTTTAAACTATTCCTGGAGGATTCCATGGACTCAGATGATGTTCTTCTAGGTCATCCAATTGTCTAAATTTTTCTTTTTCTTACTGGAGATCATTTTCCACTCCTCTTCTTATTTTGAGTCTAAGGTGGAAAAATAATCCACTTATGCAGATGGAGGGCCCAACTTGACTTACCATAAATCCACCCTCTCTTGTAGGAGATCATTGAAAGTGAATCATTCATGGATGGTGGGTCCGATTATTCATTGACAGGGACAATAATTTGTATGGTTGTCAACACCCACTTCCATAGCTTGATTTGGCTCTGGTAGTCGAAGCCAATTGTAATTCCTAGAAACTATGAAATTTCCACGGACCTAGTCATCTTGGAATGAGTATACATTATTTCATTGTATTTAAAACTAATTTCTTTTATTACATCATCACTCGTCTTGTCTAGGTGGGGTGATTATTGGGGTACAGGGGGTCCCACACTATTCAGTGGGGGCCTCGCAACTCGAGCTGGTGTCATGGGTGGCTTAAGAAAGACAGAATCTACTTCAACATTTCTCGTTCTTTTCCCAAGGGATGATGAGGCCGTTCAATAATTAATATTGGTCCATTTCAAGGAGTCTTCTTTCTTTTGGGAATGGTAGGGAAGTATCTAAACCCACTTGTGTACTTCACTGGGATGAGCGGCATTCACATTCATCCTGATGGGTATCAATGCACATGGAGAGAATCTCGTCCTGGGGGAGTGGTTGGTTCAGGGAATAAGTCATTCCTTTCCATCTGTCAATAAAGTCTGAGATTCTTTAATTCTCGATCTATTTTTATTTCATGAGGTTATTGACCGTCACCTTATGCAGTTTTGAACTAAACAGAAAGAGAAATTGTCACCGGAGGTCCTCCCATCCTATAATTGAATTGGCTGGAAGGCTATTATACCACACAAAGGTTGATACCTATAGGTTTCGTATGAAGAACATGAGTTTTACTACTTCTTGATGCTCTAGAGTGCCCAAAATGGGGTCACAATAAGAGGTATAGTGCATTAAATGTTGTTCTGAGTCCCCCGAGCAATTGAATATTGGGAATACGGGGTTCCCAAAGTTTGGTGGTGGTGGAAAATTTCTCACCCACTCATGTTAGGGTTTATGCTCTGGTTGTATTAGAGGGAGCCACCCCTCCTTGGAATCCAGTTGAGATGTTAGTTGCTCGATGGTGTTTAAGATCCCTTGATGCATATCCTGTCAAGCTTGATCTTGGGATGGTACGACAATGGCCAAAACTAAGCATCCATTGCTGCTGGATTTTGGGGTGGATACCCAGCCAGGGGTATCATTTGTAGGTTTACTAGAACATATTATGGCTACCTTCCCAGTGGGGGAAGTCTTGACGTCCTTATGGGTCTGGGTTGAACGGTCCTCCGAGCTTGGATTCATTCACCGGAATGAGTGCATGTGACATGGGATCCTTTTTGGGGTGGATACCCTGCAAGGGGTATCATTTGTATGTTTACCAGAACATATTACGACTGCCTTCCCTATAGGGGGAAGTCTTGATTTCCTTCTGGGTCTTGGTTGAAAGGTCCAACAAGATTGGATTCATTCACTGGAATGAGTTCATGTGGCAAGGGATCCACTTCTGGGATCTCCAGCTGACATTCCCCAGGGGGAATACAACTGGCATGGGATCTCCCTCAACATAGCTTGAAATTAATTCACCTGAGTTATTTCATTTCTTCCTTCATCTTATAGAACCTCTCCTCGAGAGTGAGGGACTCATTCTCAGGGGGGGATAAGGTAGGTCAGAGATGAACTTGGATTTATTTTTCTCTTTGTTGGAGTTTCACGGGGGAGGTAGCGACAGATTAGCTGAGGGGGTGCCCAAATTTAGGACCGCTCTCTGGTTCTGGGTATGCACACCATCAGGTTCAGTGTGGGATGCCTCTGAGAGGTAATTATCTTCCTTCGTGTCCACTCCCCCTTCATCATTTCCTGTGAGATCTTTGGATTTTAAGTTTACCATGTTCACTAAGTCATACCGTATTGTGGGTGGTGTACCCAATGCCGAATAGTAGGAAGGATTCTTTCACCCTTTATTAGACTTTATCCTTCCATTTTGTGGTATTCATTGGGTTTCTTGGAAAAGATTGACCCAAAGGGAGCCCTGGTCTGACCTCGTAATGTGCCATTGTCTCGGAGGGTGTGAACCATGATAAGGGGGGGAATGGGTAAATATTCTATCCATCGTTCTTCCTAGATGGTGGAAGATATATGTCCAATGTTTGGGGATTTGAGTTAAAAAGGCCCCAGCCCTATGGGTTGGGGTTGTTCCTATTATCCTATTGATGCACTGTGGCTAGGATTTGTTTTTCTTATGGGGGAATTTTGATTTAAAAATTCCCCCAACATTGTGGGATGGGGTTGTTCTATTATTGTGATGGCAGCCATCGCTATTGCCACATTTTCAATTTCAAATACCCTTATATGGGTGTAAGATGAGTATCGAATTGGGCCTCCATAGATTATTTGATCATTTGAATACATGAGCACTGCTTTCTAGTTGGATTCCCTTTGGTGTAAAGCCGGATGGATGTTCCTACTTTCCCGAATCAGAAGCATTTCGATGTCTTGATCCCTTCATCCCTGAAACTTTTGATACTTATTCTGGTCTATTTTTTGTTGAGTATCCCATTTTTCCTGAGTAGGGGTTTCACTTTATTGCTGCATTTAGCTGATGAAATTACTTGATGTCATTTCTAATGGGCCCTACTTGATGGGACGTGGGGTTAAGTGTCGAGCCCCATGTTCTCTTCATCCTCCAATGTGAACTATAGCTAGGGAATTTCCAATGAGGCGACGCAATTTATGTAGTGCATGGAGGCAATCCATTTCAAGGTTTCTCCTCAACCTTTTTTATTTTGGATTCCTTGCAGATGAAAGGGATTCTAGGTCAATTAGATGGGAAAGATCCCCTATCATGCTAACATGGTCCGTATTCCCTTTGTATGACAGTAATTTTTCTTTCATCTGACAAATTATTTTCCATATATTGTAGCGGATGTCATGCATGCATTCCCCAGAAAACTCTCCAAGTATGTTGAAGTTAGAAGTGGTTGTTGGCCAATATATCCCTAGTATATTATCCCTAGCTAGCTGTCTTCTCACAAGAAACATATCTTATTGTTGTTCTTCTGGAGGATCCTCTACTTGATGTGTTCGGCTTCACTACTTCTTAATAATTTTTTTCCTACTAGTCGGGCTACTGGGAGCCGCATTGATTTGTGGATGATGTAGAGGTGGCTCAGAAGATGAGAATGGCCTCAAGACATCCTCTAGTTGATAAAGAATATCACTCTCCATATAAGAAGTGTCTGATGTGTCTGACTCCATTTTTCTTGAGTGCCTCGGCATAAGAGGGCATTCTCATATTTGTTCTGGAAAGGGGAGGACCTTCTTTCCCGCATGAATTTGGATTATGGGGAGCACCTCCACAATTGGTGCTTCAATTGCGAGGATAACTTTTGTAACTTGATGCTAGACCACGGTAAATTTATTTGTAGAGTATACCCTGGGGAGGAAATTTTGGGCGGTCTACAGAAAGGGGAGGACCTTCTTGCAGAATGATGTCACTGAGTGGAGGAGCTTCATAGCAACGGGCATTGCAAGGAGGGCCTTCAAAATGATCGTCATCTAGGGGAGGACTACCATCATGACTTGATACCTAGATTCAGGGAGAATTTATGTAGTTTACATCATGGGGAGGGCCTTCAGGATGTACTGAAATGAGGGGAGGACCTTCTATTCACATGGAATTAAAATGGGGAGGACCTTTAGAGTAACTGCTATTACAGGGAGGGCCATTGTAATGAATGCCATAATGTCAAGAATAACCATCATGACTCGATTTTTGACTACCAGGAGAGGCATATTTTCTGCATATACCCTAGGGAGGACCATTAGGGCAGATAAAAACAAGGGTAGGACATTGTTACTAGTTAATATTCAGGTCAAGGGGAGGTCTATTCCGACGCGCATCAGGAGATATACTCTCATTGTCAGTCATTCCTGGCCCACTGAGTGAGCCCCATGGGTGCTCTATGTAGGTCCCTTAAGAGATGCTCGTAGCGATATTGAGGGGAGGACCTTGGAAACTACTACTACCACTTCCATAATTTAGCAGTGGAATTACAGGGTCTTGAGCCTTTGTTGATATAATTTTAACGGTGTTAACAACCCCAGCTTCCAGCAGAGCACGATCATCTATGATCTCATCATTTTATGGTTTCCTTTGGTTCATTTTATCTTCTTTCGCTCTCTTGTGGGTATCCGGGGATTTATATTATTGTTAATGGCCTTCATATATGGGTCTCTATCCTATTGGGTCCCGTGATGTCATCGGGATACACCAATGGATATCTTGAGTTTTTGGAGGGATATATGTCTTCCCTGGAGTGGCCTCCACGTTGGATGTGCACCCCCCTTTTGGAATGGATATTTTTTCCCAATCTGGTTGTCCGTGAATCATGAGATATTTTCATCAACCCTCTTGCACTAGAGCAGGGATGCATAACTGCTCTGGAGTGACTAACTCAATTTGCATGCGAGTCATTCCAGTTGGGGAAATAGTGTCGTGGACCCGATTTCTCACCTTTTCTGCCGATGTAATGATATCTTGGAATGTTTAGAGGATATGTTCTAGAATTTAAGTCTAATATTATATAATTTTTAGGATTTTTTGAGATACATCCTTGGCTATAATGGGTATGAAGGCTCATTCAGATATCGGAGCATAAGTTTTGGCCTACTACGGTCCTCCATGAGTTGTTAGTAGATAATGACATTTCTCCTATGTCAGGACAGAGGAATGAATCTGTTGTTGGTAGACTTATCTAGTTTCCACCATATTTTACTAGTGATATTCGTATTCACGAGCAAGTATTTTTATCTACTCACTTTCTGTTGTATTTGTATCATGGGATTTGTATGGATCCACAAGAATTTGAATCTACTCAAATTTGGTTGTCTCCCTATTTATATGGAAGGCTTGATATGTGTCAATAGGTAATTCTACTTCTGTATAGCTATTTGATACCCTATTTGGTTGATGGGATTATTTTTTATCGGTAGATATCTGCTTCTGCCTGTAGTTTGCTGCTTTGTCTGCACGGCGTGACCAGCGAGCACTTGCAGGAATGTGCATGCGCTCTTATTGTGCACCCTATTTCTGTGGTGGGATTGTGTGGAAGGGGTATAATTGTATATCTTCTCATTTAATGTAGTTGCATTAGTATAGCAGAGATTCTCCTCAGGAATCAGGGAGACCGCATGTTCAAAATTATATATTTTTCTCCCTTGGCGAGCAGCCTGAGGGGCCCAGGTCTCCTAGACTTTGGCAGGTGCCCCTGTCCTAATGTCATCTTTGGTGGGAGGAGTCTTGGTCTTCCAATATCAACAAAGAAACTCTCAATAAAGGGAACATGAGTAGGACCCTTTTGCGGTTGAGATGAAGGTGTCATCATAGACTTCATCTCCCTCCCAATGGAAAGGGTGGTACTTGTTTTCACATTCTGGGGACATGCTCCTAAAATGGTTTGAGATGACCACTTGGGCCACCTTGTGCTGGGGTGCTGATCATGGATGAGGAAGTGTCTGTTGGGCCATTTTAGACTAGAGTTCTTGTCTTGTGACCTCTTGCATGGGGAGAGTACCATTTTGGTGGTACACCGTGATCAACATGTGGGATACTCATCTTTGAAGACGCTGGGTAGGCGAGGGGGTCATGCTCTTCATTGGGGCCCCGACCTCCTACATGATCTCTAATGTGTGTGTCTTTATGGGTCTTTGGGATGTAATTTAATTCTAAGGTTGCTCTGTGGGAACCTGAAATATACATATATGACATAAAGACCACAAAACCTCATCAAAGAAGCATTCTTTTAAACATATGCATATTTTGTGATTCAGTATGGCCTCCTTCCCTTTTTCCTTTTCTGTGGGTCAAAGGGGATTTAGTGGGTTAAAACTACCACCATGGTTAAGGATTCCCATTGGGTTCACTATTTTTTGTTCTACCTCTGAGGTGGACCGTTTCTGCGTACCCAAATGACCAAAATGGCCTGGTGTGCAATATACTTTTGCCTTTTATCATTTGGCTAGAACCTCCACCTTGGTTAAAGATTCAAGTCGGGTTCAAAATTTTTGTTCTACCTCATATGTGGTGCATTTTCGTGTAGCAGGGAAAAAATGGTTCTATGTGTAGTATCCTTTTGTATTTTATCATTGGGGTCTAACCGCCGCCTTGGTTAAGGATTCACATCTGGTTCACCATTTTTGTTCCACCTCTGAGGTGGAACGTTTCTACGTACCGGGGAGAAAAAATGATCAGATTTGTAGTATCCTTTTTTATTTTACCATTGGCATAGAACCTCCACCTTGATTAATAATTCTTTTCGGGTACACCATTTTTGTTCCGCCTCTGACGTGGCACATTTCTAAGCGGTGTAGAAATGATACGATGAGGATCATCACTCGTCCCTTTTTCTATAGAGACAAGTTATTGTCAAATTTACCATTCCTTTTGTTTTGATCCCTTCATCATCATTATCCTTTAAATAATTTTAGATTAACCCTATGGGAACTATTGGTCCCAGTAGGCGATTGCATGGGGGTCAAGAACTTTCACAATCGGTCCTTCTCAGATATAAATTCCTCAGATGGTCCCCAATGGGTTTATTCATGGATCCAGAAATTCCCAATGGCCCCAGTATCCAAGATTCATGTACCTTCTTTACAATGGAAGGAACTCATTGATTGATGATTCAGCCAACGACACTTAAGAACTTCATTGGTCGAGAGGATGGGAGGCCAGTCTCCCTGCACCCGTCCAGGGGAGGATTATTGCCTATTCTGGGACTCTCTTATAGATTTCTGTTGTGTTAAAATGTTTATGTATCCTTGGATCATTCCCGAAGAGTGTGTCCATGGACTACCCTTATTTTCTAGGATCGTCGTAGGAATGCATATATTTGATGCAATAGAGGTAATTCTGACTTGAGCCACATAATAAGGCGCTTTGAAGTTTATTGCCATTTAGGGGTGATAGAAGGTGACTTGATATTAGGATCGGGCCCCTAATAAGGGATTCCTATGTATCCTTAGTAGATGAATCATAACCCATGTAGTTCAGATTGTGTGGGGATTATGCATAGAATCTGCCCCTTGAGGGGGGAATGGTTCGGTGGACCCTTCATGGGAGGGAACCCATTTGAGCTTGGTCCTTCTTCAAGGCATCCTATGTATCCTGATTTGTTCAAGAATCAGAGTTCTCATAGTTTATATGGTGTTGATGTTGTAATACTCACAAACCTCTAAGACCACGTGAGTCATTATCAGTGTGAGAAATAAGAGGATGTGAAATATTTAACAATGCACATGCCTTCTCCCCTGTTGGTGGGGGAGAGAGAGCCCATGGAGAAAGAGTTTGGGGTGACCGTGGGCGAGTGAGTGAAGAAATTATCCCTTCAATGTGAAATGACATTAAAATTCACACAGTTCTATCTTGGAAGATTGGGGACTAACCTCAGTGGGAGGGCCCCAGAATACATTCTGGGAAGGGGGGGTTTCATCCTCATCAAAAGGGGGAGAAAACATAACCCCTCCGACTTGTCACTATTTATCATTGAATGGAAAATAAAGTGATCAAACATACTCTCTCAAACATGGAGTATCATGTCAGCATCCTAAGTCTTAACACTGAGCTACCATGGGAATGTAGACCCACATGCATTCCTAAAGCTCGAACTATTGTGGGGAGAGCCATTGCAACTCTACTTACCATGGGTATGTAGACTCAAAGGGGTGCGCAGGGTGCACCCAATGGTCTGATCATATGGGTCTGGTGTCTATCGAGAAGGATTTTTCTAGATACCAGAGGACTGGTTAGCATAGGGATCATGGAGGACTGGATGGTAATGGAGGGGTGAGGTTGTAATCGATGAAAATAATACCTGAAACACCCCATTTTGTGTACTGGTATCTTATGCGGAATGGGGGAAGCTCGACATACTGTTGTGGTATTCATGCATAGGGGCCACCCACATATAGATTTGGTATGCAGACATGGGTATAAAATACTATATACCATAGTGTTATTCATCCCAACACACCGCTTTGGGTTCAATCCGCGTATCGATGAAGTATGTGGCACTAGGTTCTGTCTGCGTTGCAGTGCACTATGCAGAGCACCATATTGAAGGAGGGTCCAGGGGATTATCGTTTGCAGGGAATCCATCCATGAGTAGTACATGGTTCATGGTTCACAATTTAGGTTTGATGTTTTGTTATTATTATTTTATTCCCCCGTTTTATGATCTGCGGTCAGCAGTACCTGCAGAGAGAGTGTTTCACAATTCACAATTTGACGATGAATCAAGAAGGAAGTCAGAGTCTTCTATAAACTCTTTCTTCCAACCTCTATTTCCCATTAAATCCTTAATCCCCCATCCTTCATCCTTCTATTTTGGTCCAATTTATAGAGCAACAGGACACTTACATCTATTGGGAACGCGACACCATTTTTGGAGGCCCTTGTAGATATCCTGATCGTGGAAGACTCAGTCAACCAAGGTTTGTGGAGGATTCGGTTCATGATAGCGGTTCATGGAACCCTACTAGTTTACTTCTTCTATGAACTGATGAGTTTTCATTACAGTACTCAGATTAACTTTGCGTGCACAATTTCTTCAGCAACATCATTCGTGGTCTGTCTTTCTCGTTGGTCATCGCCTCGAGGGCCAGTGGTTCGTGGATCGTTTCACGTTCCTGTTGGTTGATGATCTATCTATTCCACATAACTTTCTTAGTGATGGTATGCATTCCACTTGAAATTATTTGAAAATTTCAATTCCTTCATGTTTCTTATGAATTTTACAACTCAATTTGAGTATATTCCCCTTTTTGGACTTGTAGGTGTACTTACTTCCTTCTACAAAGAAATTTTGGGGGTATTTTCATTCCTTGGTAGAATTTTCAAGACCCTACACTCATATATTTAATGAAAATTTAATTCATAATAAATATTAATTTTCAATACAATATCAATATTGGGTAAAAAATACATATTTATCAAGTTTCATGTAGTCAATTGAATGAATTTCAAAGTAAAAAACCTTATGTAGAAATCATAAATTGTTTATGAAATAATATTGTACATGAAAAAGAATATTGATATTTAAGAGAAATTTAATTTCCAATTATCACAAGAAATTTAATGTTTTAAGGGAAATTTAATGCCTCAAAATTAATCAAGAGATGTATATAGCCATTAAAAAAGTACATTAATAATTAGAGTCAACTATTTTAAAGAATAAAAACAAAAAATAAAATAAAAATAGGTATTTATAAATATTTTTAATTAATATTTATTTAAATATTATAGAAGTAGATAAAGGGTTTAAAACTATTATGGTTCTAATAAATTTTATTAGTGTGGTATATGTTAAAAATAAAACATTCCTTTTAATTTTTTTATAAAAAAGTTAAAATGAACCATTATTTTAAAACATTAGAAATATTAATTTAAAAATATTTAAAAAGTACAACATAATTAAAATATCCTTAATAAATCATTTTAGAAATAAAAAATTCTTTTTTAAAATAATTTGGAAAAATGTGGGCATGGAAGAAAATATACTCAAACAAAAATAGAAATAAAATCATCTTTTAATTAAAAACTTAATCGTGAAATAGTTACTCAAATGGAATCATTAATACTTTTTAATAAATATATATTCATTTAAAATACCTCAAATGTGTAATATATACACCACATAAATTGTAAATTGGTTCATAATACCAAATATGTCTCAAAAGAGTAAAATTTGAGACAAAATCCATTACATCAGGTCTAACTTGTCATGTATGTTCTTTATCATTATGAATTATAAAATTATTTAAATTCCTTAATTGATTAAGAAAAATTCTCAAGTATATTATTCCCTTTATTTTATTTAGTAATATTTTCTTTTTATTTACATACTCAATTAATATTACATTAAATGTTTTGACCATATTCTCTTCGTATGCCCAAAATAACTTTTATAGGTTGATTATGGTTAGAGAGGATATGGTTCCATAATCTACTGAATAATAATAATTAAATAATTATCATTTTTATAAATCAATTATATTTTCAAAATTAACTATAATGGATGGCTATAAAATATGGACTATGTTACAATTATGAAGACAGTAGGTCATACATAAGCATGAGTAACTCTTCCTTTTTTCGAAAACCATGACGGAAATAAGTTAATCCTTAAATTATATTTAAATAAAGATAACTATATCATAAATAATATATGATTCCTTTAAATAAACTTTTATATTTCATCCATGTGATGTGGTGATGGAAAATGAATCACATCACTCTGTTAAGGTGGTAGTCCACACGTACGCACGAAGGACATCATCTTCTTAAACAGATTCCAAGGAAATAAAATATATGATATATTGATTTTTTTAATGAAAAATATGTAAAAAATATCATTTATATATATAAACACATATTAAATCCATCACTATATCCAACTGTGTGCGGCAGTGATGGAAAAAGAATTACATCGGATCTCGACGGGGTTTCTCACCATACACAAGTATAACAATTTCATTCCCTATTATATGGGAGAGGATGTGGACATAGTTCATTAAAATAACATAAAAACATATAAATATAAGGAAGATAATTTTTTCATTATTTTATCATGGTTGAAGAAAATTTTAAAGAGTTGGATGAAGAAAGGAATCTTACAGAAAGGACATTGCCCAATCATTTAAACATCATGTGGCAATGACTCATGGTCTACCATTTATGGTCCTTCATTCTAGACAGTGATGGAATTGCTATGTACATTAATGCCTTGATCATTAGGGTAATCCCTTAATGTAATTCCTAAGCTCACGTGAGTTATTCTCGGTGTGAGAAATAAGGAATAGCGTGAATTTCTCTCACAATGCAGACATGGTTGAGGGTACAATCGAGACATTTTGTATTATGTAGTGGATTGACCAAGATATAGGTTTGATTCATTCCTATATATCTCATTTAAAATTTATAATCAATTTGTACATAGATCTATATTGGTTTTTTAGTTTAACACAGTGTGGAGAGGATGTTATCTGTGCAGTTTAACGTCTTTCGGTATGAAGATTAGTTGTTTAATTTAATGTATTGGGGTAAGATCATGGATCACCCAGTGTGAAAAAATAAAAAGGGAGATTTTGGATGGACCCAAGACTGGGGTTTCGGGTGTCACTACAAATATTTTGATGGAAATAATCAATTCATACATAGTTCTAGTGAACTCATGTTGTTTAGTTTCTTACGAAAAGGACATCAGTCATGTAGTTTCAATGTATTGCAATAAAGAAAACTCTGTATAGTTTAACACCATGTACTTAGGATGAATTCATATAGTTTAACATCATTTAATTAGGATGAACTGTGTAAATTTTAATGTCATGTTCTTCAAAAGAATTCAAACAATTTAATTTCATGTAATCAAGATGAACTCCGTACAGTTTCACATAATGTGGTTATGATGAATTCATATAGATTAACGTCATGTAATCTGGATAAATGGTGGGGCTTACTTTTATATGGATACCCATATTATATTGTTTATGAAAAGTATTTCTTGAGAAATCATGCATTGGTGGGTGTTGTGACATGCTCCCCATTCATGGTGGCCAATGAGTAGGCTCCATTATAATAGACCATATTTACTAGGTAAGACCCTTTCCTTTTAGGTTCGAGATTTAGTGGATTCTTTCCTATAATCATCAGGGTTCTGAGATTTAGCACCAAATCAGCTTATACGAATGAATAGAGGGGAACCCTTTTATGAAAGGATCATGTGATCATATTCTGATTGACCTCTAGGTTGTGTGGTGAGTGCAATCTATTCTTATCTGGTTGTTCTAATTTTTTCAAATACTTTTTTGATTGTTCATCAACTAAGTTCCTTCCATAAATTGATATTCGGAGTGAATGTAGATGCACCTCTGTAGGTAACAGAACCCCAATTTTATACATTAATGTGTATGGAGTTGCACATGTGTAAATACATGTGGTGGTATGGTAGCCCCAAGAATCATAGAGGATATTTTTCTAGAAAACTCTTCTTAATTGTTTCAACATATTCTGAATTATGTTTAATAGTTTCTTATTAAATACTTCTTTAATTCAATTTTTCACTGCATGATATTGATATGAGTGACTCGACTCGATATTTTCCTCCCAGTATAGTCTGTTAAATTCTATAAAATAGAAGTTGGATTCTTTTTCTATCAATATTGTGTAAGGGAATCCAGAACTAGTAATGATATGAGACTTTTCAATGTCGATGAAATTATTCTCCCCAAATTCACTAACAGGTATTTTCTTAGCCCATTTGGAAAAGAATTCAGTAGTAGTAAGGATATACTTGAACTGCTTAGATGTGGCTGGGGGATATGTCTCAAAAATATCAATTACCCAAAATATAAACAACCAAGAATATTTATTCATATGCAGTAAATATGGGGGTTTATGGATGAGCATTTCTAGATCTAGAAAAAATGAGATTTCCTGGTGAATATCATGTAATATTGTATCATGGTTTTCCAATAATATCCCAACCTCCTAATTTGGTAGAATATCCTAGTCATGGACTTATGGGCGTCACAAGAACCAGCATGCACGTATTCAATGATGGTGGAAATATCCCCTTCTATTATGAAACTAATGAGGATTCAGTAAAATCCCCAATTATAGAAGACCTTATTTTCATTTGTACTATCCTATAAAGTGGGTTTTGTTGCACTATTCTGAATATGTTCCCTTTTGGCTTGGTCTATTAATAGAATCATATTTTGGAGATAACGATTTATGTTCTCCATCCATCTAAGGGTGTTCATAGACTCATTTATCTATGGGGAAGTGATTACCAAATTTATTTCTTCCATATCACATATAATAATCAATGAGACCATTATTCGACCAGTGATGTGGAATATTACCTCCTCCTGGTCATGATCATCTAGGATGGGTGCTTCATTATCCAACGCATCGGTGCGAACATTCTATGATCAGGGAACATGATGAAATTTGGGTTCAAAAGGGAACTCTAACATCAGTCCCCTGATTTATCCAATGAGGGGGGAAATTCTCTATTCTTTATATAGTATTCACCATTGATCTTCATTATCACGAATTATGAGTCCCCATTGATATTCAGGTAAGATATGTGTAGTTGTAGTGATAATTCTAATCTAGTTATGAGGGATTGATACTCAGCTTCATTATTTGTTCGGCCATTGGATGGTGAGAAAGTGTAGGGTAACACTTCAATGTTTGGAGAGATGAATAAAATCCACAGAAAAACCAAATTATGATTCTATTTTTCTATCGTTATATCGATTGAATTCTTGGAGGTTCCATCAAAGTACATCTTCCAGGTCTGGGGAGTGTCATGGGCATAGAAGACCCCCTCATCTAGAAGCTTTGTCTCTTCTTGTTTTTTGGGGAGTTGGATGTGCTGTGAAGAAATCATTCAAGGATTTCCCTTTCAAGAACATCTGTGTTATGAACTAAATTTCATATTGCTTCAGAATAACCACCCATCAGGCCAAGTTCTCAATCAATGTTGGGAATAAAATGATATACTTTAGAGAATCAATATGAGAGACCTGATGGACATCGTGGGGAGGAAAGTAATTCCTCATCTATTACACTTTGAAAATGAGTGAAATTCGGTTATTCTGGACAATACAATATCTAGTATTTGTACCTAGCATCATCTGGATAAGGTAATAAATACTATTCTCACTTCCTGCATCATTTTTCTATGCAAGGAGGGTTCCCAGTGAACCCTCCATGGTAGACAGATATAAGATAAGTGTCCTCCCTTCCCCCAAAGGCATCAAAACTCGTGGGAGCATCATGTACTACTTGATATTTTCAAAGGATTCTTGGATTTAATTTTCCCTTTGATAGGGGATTCCCTTCTTCATTATCATCCAGGTTGGCTATAAATCACTGAATGTAAGTGAGGATCCCATGGAGTCCTCTTAGTTCCTTGATATTTATGGGGGAGAGATTTTATTAATATCACTAGTGTTTTTTGTGTAAACATTTATGCTATGTCGGGGCACCAAAAAAATATAACTTTCAATACATTTCCCCAAAAACAAATTTCAATGGATTTATCTTCAGACTATGTTGTTGAAGATTGTTGAATACTATTTAGAGGTCCTGGAAGTGATCACTTCATAGTTGGGATTTGAAAACATCATTGTTGACATAACACTCATCCATCCTTCCCAAGAATACATTAATGATGTGTTTCAGGGAATTCTAATATGTAGTGTCAGCAATCTTAAATCCAATGGGCATGACCTGATAGTAGAATGTCCCCTAAGTAACTCAGAAGTTAGTGGCTTCTTCATCTTCGGGGGCATCTTGACTTGATTATACCCCGAGTATATATCCATGATTAAAAGGTCTTTAAAGCTAGTAGTTTCATTGATAAAGATTCATATGATTTCCAATGACAAATCATCTATTAGAAAAATACTGATTTATGTCTCTGAAATCTATGAAAACCCTAATTTTCTTGCACTTTTTCTGGATAGGGATTGAATTAGAAGGCCATCTTGGGTATTTCACTTCTCGGGCATGTTTTATTTTATCAAATTGTTAAATTACACCTCAACATTCGTGGAATAAGAGGATTGCATCATATTGGTTGCATTTTTGAGGCCTCAATTCTCATAGCATAGGTTGAGATGGTGTGTAGACTCGTTTGGTTTTAGTTCGTGCATTTTTGTATAGTTCCAAGGAATCACATATCAATGCATCTTTAGAAATGAAATGTAAACTCTTTATCTTTAAGGGTCATGGAAGTACTAATAAAAGTTGCTTATTGGTATTATTTTATTCCTATATTTATCTATCTTATTTTATCTATGGTGTTGAAGACACCTTCCTCTAATGTTGGAGGAGAATTCCTAAGTTCATCCTCATATTCCACTAATTTTGATTATGTGCTAACATTTTCATATGAATGTGGAAATATGGGTGGCTTCCCCATCACTACTAGGTTTAGATATGATATTAGATGGGACATTATCAACCCTATTTATCTGAGTCATCAAAGATAGATTTCATAGCTAATTTTATTTTACACTATGACTGAGTATTGGAGGAGCTCAAACCTTTGGGATTAGATCTGAAACCGTGACCATATTAATGGGGAGCACAAAGTCACAGTTGAAAATACTCCATGTATTTAAAGTGATGATCCCCAATCCATTGGGACTTGTAACCAATATATCATTGTCCTATATTAATTTTTTTCCTCCCTTCTTGTATAAATCTGATTCAGCATATATGGCTATGTATGTCTTTAAGGGGGCATTGTCACCATGTAGTATGACGAATTTTCTATTAATTTAGTACTTAATACATTGATTGAATGTTGATGGTACTTCCCTATTGTTATGGAGTCAGGGCCTTCCATGTAATACATTGTAAATGGGGTCTACTATGATAACTAATAACTCAGTATCGTATTTCAGTTCATCAAAATGGTCTTCAAGTTTGATCTTCCTGAGAGGTCTTTTCTAACACTTATCATACCCATGAATGGTCAGTAATATGGGAGATAGGTCCCCTTATCCAAATCTAAAATATTAGTGGCTTAAAACTGGGTTGATATTGATTCCAGAACCATTATCAATTATATTATTTTAGACATTGACATTATTGAGTGTGTCTAAGGCATATAGGTGTCTAATGTTCCCTTATATGACCTCCTCCTAATCTTGATTAGTTAATGAGATGGTGACATGAAATTATTAGGACATAGTCTGCACTTGGTAAACCACGTGTGTAGCGACTTCTATATCGAACTACAATGGGATTTGGAAAGATTCAACAAGTTCCTCTCTAATTTTTTTTAAAATATAAAGTGCATCATAGATCATGAGCATAACTAAGACAATATCCAATATTTCATAAATTCTAACTTATACTATAAAGGTCGGAGCTTCCCAATATGGGGTTTCTATTTGTCAAATGGTTTAAGAACTGAGGAATTTGTGGTTGATAGTCCTATGGCTTGTTCAAAAGTTAATTGAATATCTATTGCTAGTGGTTCAAGTTTTGCTAGTTTTCCCTATTTTCTGGGTTGATCGGATTGAACCCCTTATCAGTAGTCACGCAAGATAATCAGATGCAGGTTACTACTGGAGGCCTCTAGGTTACCTACCTACCTATTTTGTTACTTCTAAAGAAATTTCCCATGATTCTCAACCACAAATATTTCCTCTGTAATGATGAGTAAAATAATAGGTCTGACCACATCCATGTGGTCCCATGCATCCTCGGTTTCGGTTTATGCAACCCCCCCATCCATGGTTATGTGCAGCAAAACTCATATTTTGTGGAATATTAATCATCATAAAAGAGCTCTATCAAGTTTATAACATTCACAATTCCAAATGTTACATCTTCATTCAGTCATGATATCATTTAGTTGGGTGGTTCCCATGCAGTTGATATTTCAGGTAATAAATGTTCAAGAGTTAGGTCTTGTTTTGTAGAATAATATGATTATACCTCCTGTATTTCTTCTTAATTTCAGATATCACTCCCACCATTTGGAGTAATATCTTATGTATCCTTCTTATGTGGTGAAATTATTGTGGGTCTTTGCAACTATGCTTTCAGGGTGGTTTGATATCGATCAACTATTTTTCAAGTCATCTAGTAGTCAAACATTTATGCATGCCTAGCTGGAACATTCTTCTATCCCAATTTTTCTTCTAATGAGACAACATTTATTCATTCCACCTTATTTTGGGGTTTTTATAATTCCACCTATCTAGAGTTGACTATAACTTGAAGGATGTATTTGAAGTTAAATTTCCCTAGGATATTATGACCCAACCTTCTATGGTAGGGACAGTAGTTGGGATAGTCGATGAGGTTGATGTTGCATTTGGTGTCCAAGAAGCAACTATTTACCTTTATTTCATGAATATTTAATGTATTTAAATATTAAACATCTTATTACAAATTTTTCTTTGTTCTTAATGACCATAATGTAATAACGTCCTAGAGTATTTTCCACCTTAATAAGGACACGGTAGTTCCCCACTATATTGAGAACCTTGAAGTACTATGACAATATTCTTAAATATAGTTTTGCAGTTGGATGACATACTATAATGGGAAAAATAGTATACAGATCGTTAAGTGTGAGTACTCATAAGTGGATGAGAGTTCTTCTCATTATGTTCGCACTTGTTAATCTCCATGATGGGGGATTTTGGGAACATACCCTCTAGTAGGAATTCTACATGTTTTGGTGTCATCATATTTTCATATTAGTCACTATTTGTGTGATGGTCCTTAGACTATAAAATTATCATTAATATATGTAAAAACTTGTGCACTTTTATTTACTAAGGAAAACTATCACGTCATATGTTGGTGGGAAGTAGGGTATGTTGGTTGTGTCATGAATGACATGTTATTAATGGATAAGTTGAGGAAAGATTTTTCCCTTCCATTTATGGTAGTTCATATCTCATCCCTTTGACAGAAATATAACTATTACCCTAAATTCTATGGTCATTTTTTAATGATGAGTTTATTTTAGGTATTCAAATAATGATGTATCAAGCATCTAGGTTGATGAAACTATCATGAAACCAGCTAGATGAGACATTATGAAAAAGGGATTATATTACTCAGTGAGCATTCATATGTGGAGGTCATCATTGTGACTTTAACTTCTTTCCCTTGGGTGACATGACTCTTTTCTAGATAAAAATATTGGACTTTAGGCAAGCCCGCCTAATGCCAACGAGAAAGAATCCTAGTGGGTCACAAAATAACTATTTCTAGTCGTCTCGATTAAATTATATTTGAATTTAATTAATGGAATAAATATTATTCCCCGGATTGTGAAATAATTTTATTCAAGTTAAAATGATAACATAAATTGAATAAATATTTATTCACCGGATTGTGAATAAAATTTATTTATTTATTTTTCTGAACATTTAGTAAATATTTATTTATTAGTTTTTGAATAAAAAATACTTATTTAAGAGAATAAAATATTTTATTCAGGTGTTCAACAAATGGAGGAGGAGTTCGAATAGAAAAAAATTGTGTACGTTGATAAAATAATTATTTACAAGTTAGTTAATAATGTTTATCGAGTTGGTGTAAAAAATAATAATAATATTGTTATCATTTTGTGGCACAGAACTTAATTTATGGTTCCATTTTTCACAAGTTGGAACACCACAACTAATGGAGCTATTATTGTTATTATGTGGCATCATTTTTTTTCAAATAGTTAAAATTACATTTAATTTGTGTTTTGTTATTAAATTTTATAATTGAAACCTCATTTCGATTAATATAAAGGTATGTCTATTATACCAAACCCTATTGAATTGAGAATTGTTGAGCCAATCATTTTCTCTCTCAAATGCTCTCATCCCTCCCTCTCAAGAATGAGATATGTTCTTCAAGACCAAAGAACTTTCAATCAAGAAAAATAAATGCAAGACATTAACTTCTCCATGCTAGCACCCAAGGAATGAGTGGAATTGTTTAGAGTCCATTGGAGCATGTTTAGATCACCGTTATATGGATTCATCTTTTGATCCTTGCAGCTGCAAAGAAGGAAATCTCGAAGGGTCATTCTAGACGATCAATGATCATCAACAAAGAAAATACCAAAGTCCCATGTATTTAATTTCATCATAAATTAATAAATTAGTTATAAATATGATGTGAAATATCCGCTTTCTCATATCTAGTTTTTTTATTTTCATTGTCTATATTTTTATTTTAATAAGTGGATACTAGTTTTCATTGTTTTATTAATCCCATATTGGATATAAATTGTGGTAAAAGAAAATTTAGTCCCCCCAACCCGACACACTTCCACGGTATCTGAATCCTTCAAGTGGCATCAGAATGGGATCATCAATGTTTATAATTATTTAAATAATTTATTGATGATTTATGCTTTAATAATTAGTTTGTAAATTCTTGTTTAATCATTATTATAATCTTAATTTTGAGATTTTTTCTTTCTCTTGTCATTTATCATAGATTTAAAATAGATGAATTTTTTTTATTAATATTAAACTAAGGATCTCATCAGGAGTCACCAAAGATTCTATATAGGGAACAAAATAGTACACACCATGTATTCAGAGTTACACTTTGGGTAATCTATAATACACATCATGTGATCTGGATTACATACATTTTATTTTTGTTCAGTGAATCAAGAGTAATTTGATAGTTACTCAAACCATATAAATTAATGACACATTGTGTAGTTAATTCTTACACAGTGTGTTGACCAGAACAGACTAGAACATGGTCATCTAGATTACACGCCATGTGGTCCATAGGACACAGCATGTAGTCCCTTCAGGTTAAGGAAAAAATCAAGTATCCCATACACTACTAATCGGGTCGATAAACATGTAACTCGGAGACAAAACATCATGTGGACCACTGGACACGTTGTGTACTCTAAAAGTTTTGAAGTACGCCTCCCACGTTGAGTCCCTAAGAGTGTACTTCAGATAATATGGTAAAGGCAGTACACACCGTGTAGGATAAACTAAACTATGGGTACTTTATCAAATTATAAAAATTAAAACATTAATGTTTGTTTAATGTTAAGAATTACATATCATGTAGATTCAAATAGGTTTTCACCATGTTACCTCCAATGTTATGAATGAGAATATTACAGAAATTTAGAAAACAATTAAGATAAATGTATTGATTAATTAAAAATAATAATTAATCGATTTGAATGTGATTTATATAAATAATAAAATTTAAATAATTAAATTATTTTTTTTATTAAATACGTAATTAATTACATGTATGTTAATGATCATGAGCTAGACCAGACCTCTATATGTGATTGGTTTCCTTTTATTTATTTTAAGTAAATTTTTTAGTATGTGTTCCATCACTCCTCATTAATATATACTGTCAATTTTCCCATGGATTCTTTTATTTAAGCCCCCTTTTTACACCTAACCTACATGTGAGTTAAAAATAATATGTAATGGATGGAACTTTCAATCTTGTGGAGGTAGTTCAAGTAAGGAGTCAAGGTGAAACCGGTCCAAGAAGATACAATGGGAGATAGGTGGAATTCTATAGACACAGACCATAAATGTTTCAAGGTGTTTCTCACCTAGGTCAATGATTAGTTTATCAACCTCTAGATAAACTATCCACTAGAAGAGCTCATGGTCATTCACTTTACATTACTTTAATTCTATTAGTTACAGTGTTTTTCATTATGGATATATTTTTATGACTACATAATTAATGAATTAACGAGCATTCAAGATGGAACTAAAATAAACCAGCCTTTAGAAAAAACATTATCAGGACATAGTAAATCACTTCAGTAAATTCTACTTAATATTAACAAGCATGTGATAGGGTTAATATGGAAATTTACACATAAGAGATTAAAACCCATCAATAAAATATTATGTCAGACTCAGTCGTCTGTTATATGATTAAGGGAAAGACTTGGTAAAACTATGGGTTTTTCCAACCCTTGTAGGGATCTTAATTTTATATAGGAATATATTATGAATGTTTCAGGTTGACTTAACCATTTTACATCAATAGGAGTATCCCTAGAAAGTCTTTTTGTAAATTTGGAGGAAAGAGTTGGGAAAATCCAAGCAAGGATTTCAGGATTGGGGAGTCTACTCAATATATCAAGGAGATTCAAGACTATGGTTGGAAAAGACCTGCCTACCTAAATACATTCAAATAGCTTGACCACCCCTTATTTGGTTTAGTTGAAGAGGAATATGGATACTTTCCAAATTTCCTAGCAACTGGTCATTTTGAGTTCAATGGTGAGGGCTATTGGGACTTGATAAAATAGAGGGATACATAATAAAATTAATTTATTATTTCCCATGAAATGTAATCAAGAATGTACTAATTATCTACTCTTTTAATTGTATAATTAAAATGATAAGCTTTTCAACTAATCCATTCTTGTGATCAATAATAGATAGAGTCAACATCCTCACTGGAAATAACTTCTGATAATGGTTTATACTCCTTCGGGTCATTCTACAGCATGAATAGAAATATTACGTGCCAGAGTCCACAGTACCAGATCTGACTACCCATGAGGCGAGTGATGAAGAGTTCCTAATCTATGAGAAACATATGAACAGTGTGGTCAACGTTCAATGTTTGATGATATCTTCAATGTCTAGTGAACTCATGAAGTCTCACAAGTACATGGATGATTATAGAATGCGTGAGCGACTCCATAGCCTTTACTAAGAGAGAGAGAGAGGTAGGGATAATTTGAGATCTCTTGGGAACTCTTTCATTGTAATCTTAGAGATGGTTCCCCATATGGGCCTCACATATTCAATATCATTGGCTACATTGAGATCCTAGAGGTTCTAGGGTTTAAACTCTCCGAAGAACAGGGAACCAATAACATTCTCATATCAATCCATCAGATCTTCTCTAGTTTTTTGTGAATTTTAATATGAACAACATTGATAATTCTCTACCAAATCTATTCATCCTCCTTCTCCAAGTGGACGAAGACATGAAGCTCGAAATGCCTTCTGTTTTTATGGTGAATAAGAGGAAAAGGAAGGTAAAGATATTTAAGCCCAAATATTTTTTAGGCCTTTCCAAGGAAAGGAAGATAAAGGGGGAGATAAGGGAATCAAAAGATTTATGTTTTTCATGTGGGAAGTAGGGGCACTCGAACAAAAACTGAACCCACATAAACAATCAAGGGGAAGCTTTAGGTGCATTTGTTATCAAGTTCAATTTATATGTTTCTAAAATTGGGTATTAGATATATATTTTGGGACTCACATATGTATCAAAATACAGGAACCAATTAGATTTAAGAAAATCGATAGAGGGGAGGTAAATCTACAAGCTTCCAACATAGTTAGACTTTCTACTGTAGTTTTTGGGGACTAAAACCTCATGTTCCTGAATGGGATGATCATGGTATTAAAAGGTTGTTATTATGTTCCTTCTATAACCAAAAACATTATTTGTGTATCCATAATAGATACAAATAGATTTATTCTCAATTTCAGAAAAGGATGTTTCTTATTTTATAAATATAACATTTTTTTGGAAAGGTACTTTTATATAATTGTCTTTATGTGTTGGATTACACAAACCAAGTAATGAAAATTTATAATGAATCTACATCACATGACACATACCACACCTTACTTTGCTATCTCTAGTTAGGACATGTAAATGAGAAATGATTGAAAAAGTTATATAGAGATCTATATTAAGATTCTTTCGAACTAAAACCACTTGGTGTATGTCATGCATGTTTACAAGGAAAAATGACCAAAGCCCCATTTATTGGGAAAGGTGAAAGGGGAAAATAGTTTATTGAATTGGTTTATACCAATGTGTGTGGACTATTTATAATTGAATCAAGGGGTGGGTATGTAGATACCCGAAGCTTGACGTACATGGACATTACATTACTCTTTCGGAATACTTAGTACATAACAAAAACACACACACAAGGATCGTAATAGTTTAGTGTCTTTGGAAACTCGGAATATAATCTTCTAATCGTGGTGAAAGATCTTCAACATCTCCCATAAAGATCTTCCATTTTTTTACCTAAAACATTTCTTTATATCCTGGGGAAAAGAAAACATAAAACGGTGAGCTCAAATGCTCAGTAAGGGTAAACAAAATAAATATCAATCACATCATATTCATAAGAACATAACATTTTGAAAATATTAACCTACAAAAGAGAGCATAATTTCATAACATGGGATAAATCATAGTAGTGAAATGAAATCCCAATAATCATAACTTAAAACATGAAACATTGTGGCATACACACATAATCATAGAGAATCATTTCTTATTAGTCAAGACTCATTGGCAAGACTATCTTAGTGGACAAAGTCCATTTCTGAACCGAGTCACCCTCGTTTTAGTCCTGTCTCACTGAACCTGTATAACCTACCATTCCAGCCATGTCTATCTCATGAGATATAAAATCTTTACCCAATGCATTGGAGGGAGATATAGGTCCCACCCATCTCTTAATGATACCATTCTTATGTGTTCCACAAAATCATAAACCATACATCATTTCATAACCCATGTAATAATAATGGGATTCTTAAACATCATGACATAATAAAAAGATTCATATAAGTTAAAGGAATTCATAAAAATAATTCCATCACAACATAATCAAATCAATGTAATAATAGGGATAAAAACATAACCCTTTATTATCTTAGATGGAAAATAATTTTGATAAAACACTTGAACTTCATTCTTGAGGAAAATATCCTTTCTACTTCAAAAACACTTTTCCTTTCTTAACATGTCGTACAATTATAAACTAAAAGAAGTTCATTAAAAATAAAATTGAAAACTTTTAAAGGAAGCTTCTTGGAAATAATGTTTTAAAAATCCATTCATGCCGTATAAGTTAAAAAAACATTCTTCTCGTACTTTTGTCATAAAAGTCAAAAAGTACCTCATACGAAAAACGACAAAAGATTCCTTTCATATCTTTTACTAAAAACTCACCGAAGGGTAAAATTGGATTTAAAAAATTGTATGTGGATGGAAAAAATATTAAATATCGAGGAAACATGGATTTGGATGATAAAATACACCCCAGTAAATACCAAAGTATAAACAATCTCGGATAAAATGAGATTGTGATATTTTTCCTTACCTTAGGTCTGATTTGCTTCGTAAGTGTCCGAACCTCCTGTATAATGATTTAAATAATTTCATTGAATTATTACATAATCATATTCATTGTTATGATAACATATATGGTTCACTTATGATTTTACATTACCCTATCTTTTGTAAATTCCATGTTAAAGAAGCGTTTTGGGTAAAATCGTTTCATTTATCGTAGGTGTTTGGACTTGTTGTTCTTGACATTATTATTACTTATATCATGATTTACTTACTTCCAGAATATAAAACATGATTTATATATCATATATATTAAGTATATATATATATAATAGATAGATAAATGAAATGAAACACACCGTTCAAGGAGACGGTAGTCCGTACGTATGCATGAACATTGTTTTCCTTTCCTTATTGTCTTGAATGGAAGTAAGTAGATGACATACATATATATATATATATACATAAATCCAGTAGATTTAAAATTTCATATATTTCATTATTATTCATTATATATATACTTTATAATCATTCATGAATGGTTAATGTGGAGAATGAATCTCATCTCGTCGTGGAGACGGTAGTCCGTACGTACGCACGAGCGATGATATCATTTCCATAATTATTGAATTGAATTGGAGTGGATGATAAAATATTACTGAATCATTATTATGTTATAATAACTCTGTATATTTATTTTTTTTACACCATAATACCCATCCATGTAAGGTGTTGGTTGAAAAACAGATTACACCACGGCGTGGAGACGGTATTCCGTACGTACGCACGCGCGGTGATTTTGTTTTCCGTAGGATGGATAGAAGGTGAAATGGGGTTGTTTCATATTTATAATAACAAATCAGTATATTAGTGATACTGATGTTATTACTTTATAATGAAACAACTAAAGAAGAATAAGTTGAAGAAGAAAGAAGCTTGAAAGAATCGGGAGAAGAAATTACCTCTTCTTTGATACGCCTCTTTGAAACCTCCTCTTAGGGCACTAAGATTGGTCTTTAAAGAAGACTAGAACCTCTAGGATGTTTCTAGGGAAGTGGAGAATATACTTTGGCAGGGGTTGTCCGAGCATGAATGCTAAAATTGGTGTGAGGAGGAGAGAGAGGAGGTACCCTTTTATAAGGGAGGAGAGGGGCACCTTAGGAAAATCTCAAAATATTATTTTATATTAAGGTCAAATTCGGTTTATAATGGTTCCAAAGGGTCTTATTTCGAATGTAAAGTGGTGATGGATCGAAATCATCGCATCCAATAAGATTTAGACAAGTTTTGGTTATTATTTCATCCTTATCAATTAGATTTAACTCTATATTAAATAATTTAACTTTTACCGTGTCTTTTTGTTTTCTTACACTATATGGTTAATAAACTTACTATATCAAGCCAAACGAACCCCAAGTTGTTTATTATTAATATATATAACCTTATCTAAGTCATTTGGCCGAACCTTATATTTTTAGGAATAAAATAACAATTAATAATATAATATTTGTTTTAAAAACTAATTTATGTCAATTTTGACACTATTTGGTACATGATTTTTATAAAATTCCTAAAAGAATGAGAAGTTCAAACCAGGTTACTTAAATCAACAATAACATGTCCTATTAACCTAGAAAATTATTGTAAGTCATAAAAAGTCTCCAATTACATTTATTTGGTCATTTATAACATCAATTGTGTCAATATTTCATTAATAAGATAATTACTGCATCATCGTTGTGTCATAAATGAATTAAACTATTTAATGTCTAAAAATTACAAATAAAATACCATTATGTAGGAAATCTTTGTATCTTTCTATGGAATATTTATAGTCTAATTTATCTTATGTATAACCCCATATTAAAAATTATTTACATATTAAACTTTGATTTTAACTATTTTAACCCTTCTTTAAATAAATTAATAATAAATGTCCCAATCTAATCCAAGTGGGCCTAAATGGTCATATTTTATTCCTAAGGTTTTTTTTGGTCGAAATACACTTGTCCAATAGAATTAGGACATGTGTTAGGGTAATAATAATATCATTTTTACCCTTAATTACCCTATTTACTTTTAACCGTGGTAAAAAAACGTAAAAAGTTACTATTCACCAAAAAATTATTTTTATCTCATTGAACCACATTTTACTTAATGAAATCAACCGTGTATCTCGGATTTTCAAAATTCCACTCACAGAAGCGGTAAAATTATGTTTTATGAAAAATTCAGTTTTTTTTAACTACCACGTAGTGGTTTCACTATTCATCAAAAATTGAAAGTTTTCAGAAAAATACCAAAAAATTAGGCCTAAGATATATTTGATATTATGAACTCAAAAATGATGTCTATTTTACCAAATTAAAAACATATTAGTTACATTAACTAATTTAAAAATTAATTCCCGTCGTCAAAACAAATGGCGTGTTTTTAAGAGATAATAACTATCAAAAGATTGACACTTGTTTATAATTGGTTTAAATGTGAAATTAAATACAATGACCAACATTGTATTAAATTGTAAAAATATATTCTAAATATACTTTAAAACCACTAAAATTAATAATTTATCGCTATTAATTATTTCGATTGAAAAAGTTTTTTTTAATTAAAATTTAGTAATTTTCACTATTCATCAAAATATGAAAGTTATCCGAAAATTACCAAAATTTCACCCTAATCTAATTTTGATATTCCGAATCCAAAAATGAAGTCCATTTTCAGAGATAAAATTTCTAAAATTTTAAAATGTGGTTATTACTATTCATAACGGCTAGTTTTAATAATATTTTAATAGCATATCGTTGTTTAGTGAAACTTGGTATTGCGTACTACACATGCTATCGAGGAAGGTCGTGATTGCGTGTAATGCAAGGCAAGTCAAGTATGCGTGTTGTGCAAGATTCTTTTGGTGTAGCGTACAAAACAAGACATTAATGAAATTAAAAAAAATATTTTTCATAAAATCTCGGGGTGTTACATTCTACCCCCCTTAAAATGAATTTCTCCCTCGAAATTCGTCGGGGTTATAAATGGTTTACTATTAAAAAGTTTCTTTAATTGAAACCCACAACATAAAAAGGAATACCAAAACCAATCTTTAAAAACAAAAGTATGAAACGTAACGGTTACCCAAATAAACTAATCACTGGGTTTCCACATAGGTGAAAATATGGATATGGAAGAGAAATCTAACCATCATGTTCTGATGGAGAGTGGTAGAGAACATGGCTATGATAAATCCAGCAATCACAAAGCCATAAATTGGTGATGATCTAAGCTACCATCTGATTCATCAGATATAAGAGCACTAGGACAACATTTTTAGTTTTCAAGATCGTTTCCCTAAAGTTGATGAAATTGGAATGAGAAGAAATACTTTTGTGATTTTGGTATAGTCTCACCGTTTGTCGTTCTTTGGAAAATTTCCACTTCAACTCTTAAAGAAATGAAGTTGAATTTGTCATTCGTGAAGTGTTAACAGTTCATTTGATAGAATGATGGGTCATTCCATCTGTCTCAAACAAAAGGTTAGAAAAGTTATCAAAAAATACATAAGTCCATCTATAGTGAGATTAATCATATATGGTTCCTAAAATGAACTTATACTTCATATATCATACTACTTAATAAAATAAAACTAGTTTCTACTAACCAGGGACTTTATGTAGGCTAGTGGTAGGCAATAAAGGCCAGTCGCACTTCGGTTGTGGGTTTGATTCCCACAGCCTTGTCCGACGCGATGGGATGTCGCCCATCCTGCAGGTTGTCCTTTTCCTAAATCTATATTACTATAACATCCCATCAATAATATCGAAAAACGTTTTATCCTAACTTATGTCCAACATAATCCATTATAATATTTAGGCTTATCTAAAATACTTCGGTCCAAGCTCATAGTATAAAGAAAATGATTACTTGAAATGTCACAGAACAATCACGTGAATGCCATCATTTATCCCCCATATATCATAAGATATATCTTGTTGGTCAAATTACAAACATGTGAATACCTTAATCATGTATTCTCTTGAAGAATGAATACCCATTGAACCTTAGTGAAAACATAAATGCTGTCATATGTTAACTCTTTTAACATACCAAAATCCAAAAATTCTATATACTCAATCCATTACATAACCTTCTCCTTATATCAGTCATTAGCTCATGAATACTATCAAACATTTAATTTTCTCCTTATCCCTTCATTATGCGCATATCATCTACATTCCAAAAATATCTGAATAACCTTTCATGGATACTGGTAACATTAATCATACACTTTCAAAACTCAAGGAAAGACAATAGTGTAACAATCCTTAGATGTCTCTTTATTCCATAGTACCATAAGATTACTTATACAACATTACACATGATAAACATATAATCATTCTACTACATTCTTAAACCATTGATCGAGCTTCAACAATTCTTTCATCTCACATATCATTTGTAGTCTCTTCATCATCATCCACATAAATACTACCCATACGACCATACTGATTCTTTTCATGAGACTTTCCCTTAGGGAATTGGTTTGCATAATGCCCGTACATTCCACATTTTAAACATTTAACCATTGTTTATGTCGTAGCAATACCATTATCCTCATCCCTGGTGTTAACTGAACCTTTTCCTTTGCACTTACTGGCTTTGCGTCCTTCTTTTCTACACCCAAAGCATCTTCCAGTTCCTTTGAAACATTCTCCTTGATGTCTATTCCCACATGATTTACATAGGGGAAATTGAACTTTCTTTACTCTATGATCATCATGAAACTCCATCTTTCTCTTATTAGCCGAGTCAGGAAAAATACCAAATTTTACTTTATTGATCATATTATGAGATTGCTGATTCGGAATAATAATGATGTTTGGACTTCCAAATCCCATTTCGTTTGATTTCTCATGAATAATATCATTCCATTGTCCATAATATCCTCCATTATCGTGAATCATCTTGTTTCCAGCCATTTTCTAAAACCCAAAAAGAATAGTGTGAGAGGAAAAAATCATAATAAAGGGGGAGTAACTTCAATATCTAACATCTTTGGTTTAATCTAATATCGTTACCATAGTTCTAGGACTATATCCTATACGTATACTTATCCTTAGGGACATCCCTAGACATACCTTAGAAATGTCTCTAGGGATCTCACTAACGTTTCCGCATCCTAGTTTCCAAAGGATGACTAAACCTTTCCTCTGATACCAACTGTAGAGACCCGAAGCTTGATGTACATGGACATTACATTACTTTTTCGGAATACTTAGTACATAACAAAAACACACACACAAGGATCGTAATAGTTTAGTGTCTTTGGAAACTCGGAATATAATCTTCTAATCATGGTTAAATATCATCAACATCTCCCATAAAGATCTTCCCTTTTTTTTTACCTAAAACCTTTCTTTATATCCTGGGGAAAAGAAAACATAAAAGGGTGAGCTGAAATTCTCAGTAAGGGTAACCAAAATAAATATCAATCACATCATATTCATAAGAACAAAACATTTTGCAAATCATAACCTGAAAAAGAGAGCATAATTTCATAACATGGGATAAATCATAATAGTGAAATGAAATCCCAATAATCATAACTTAAAACATGAAACATTGTGGCACACACACATAATCATAGAGAATCATTTCTTATTAGTCAAGACTCATTTCCAAGACTATCTTAGTGGACAAAGTCCATTTCTGAACCGAGTCACCCTCGTTTCAGTCCTGTCTCACTGAACCAGTATAACCTACCGTTCCAGCCATGTCTATCTCATGAGATATAAAATCTTTACCCAAAGCATTGGAGGGAGATATAGGTCTCACCCATCTCTTAATGATACCATTCTTATGTGTTCCACAAAATCATAAACCATACATCATTTCATAACCTATGTAATAAAAATGGGATTCTTAAACATCATGACATCATAAAACAATTCATATAAGATAAAGGAATTCATAAAAAAAATTCCATCACAACATAATCAAATCAATGTAATAATAGGGATAAAAATAGAGCACTTTATTATCTTATATGGAATATAATTTTGATAAAACACTTGAACTTCATTCTTGATGAAAATATCCTTTCTACTTCAAAAACACTTTTCCTTTCTTAACATGTCGTACAATTATAAACTAAATTAAGTTGATTAAAAATAAACTTGAAAACTTTTAAAGAAAGATTCTTGGAAATAATGTTTTAAAAATCCATTCATGCCGTATAATTTAAAAAAACATTCTTCTCATACTTTTGTCGGAAAAGTCAAAAAGTACCTCGTACGAAAAACGACAAAAGATTCCTTTCATATCTTTTACTAAAAACTCAACAAATGGTAAAATTGGATTTAAAAAATTGTATGTGGATGGAAACAATATTACATATCAAGGAAACATGGATTTGGATGATAAAATACACCCCAGTAAATACCAAAGTATAAACAATCTCGGATAAAATGATATTGTGATATTTTCCCTTACCTTAGGTCTGATTTGCTTCATAAGTGTCCGAACCTCATGTATAATGATTTCAATAATGTCATTGACTTATTACAGAATCATATTCATTGTTATGATATCATATATGGTTCACTTATGACTTTATATTACCCGTTCTTTTGTAAATTCCATGTTAAAGAAGCGTTTTGGGTAAAATCGTTTCATTTATCGTAGGTGTTTGGACTTGTTGTTATTAACATTATTATTAGTTATATCATGATTTACTTACTTCCAGAATATAAAAAATGATTTATATATCATATATATTCAGTATATATATATATAATAGATAGATAAATGAAATGAAACACACTGTTCAAGGAGACGGTAGTCCGTACGTACACATGAATGTTGTTTTCCTTTCCTTATTATCTTGAATGGAAGTAAGTAGATGACATACATATATATATATATATACATAAATCCAGTAGATTTAAAATTTCATATATTTCATTATTATTCATTATATATATACTTTATAATCATTCATGAATGGTTAATGTGGAGAATGAATCTCATCGCGTCGTGGAGACGGTAGTCCGTACGTACGCACGAGCGATGATATCATTTCCATAATTATTGAATTGAATTGGAGTGGATGATACAATATATCAGAATCATTATTATGTTATAATAACTCTATATAGTTATTTTTTTACACCATAATACCCATCCATGTAAGGTGTTGGTGGAAAAGAAGATTACACCACGGCGTGGAGACGGTATTCCGTACGTACGCACGCGCGGTGATTTTGTTTTCCGTAGGATGGATAGAAGGTGAAATGGGGTTGTTTCATATTAATAATAACAAATCAGTATATTAGTGATACTGATTTTATTACTTTATAATGAAACAACTAAATAAGAATAAGTTGAAGAAGAAAGAAGCTTGAAAGAATCGGGAGAAGAAATTACCTCTTCTTTGAAACGCCTCTTTGAAACCTCCTCTTAGGGCACTAAGATTGGTATTTAAAGAAGACCAGAACCTCTAGGTTGTTTCTAGGGAAGCGGAGAAGATACTTTTGCAGGGGTTTTCCGAGCTTGAATGCTCAAATTGGTGTGAGGAGGAGAGGGAGGGGGTGCCCTTTTATAAGGGAGGAGAGGGGCACCTTAGGAAAATCTCAAAATATTATTTTATATTAAGGTCAAATTCGGTTTATAATGGTTCCAAAGGGTCTTATTTCGAATCTAAAGTTGGGATGGGTCAAAACCCACTCATCCAATATGATTTAGACAAGTTTTAGTAATTATTTTAACCTTATCAATTAGATTTAACTCTAAGTTAAATAATTTAACTTTTACCGTGTCTTTTTGTTTTCTTACACTATATGGTTAATAAACTTACTATATCAAGCCAAACGAACCCCAAGTTGTTTATTATTAATATATATAACCTTAACTAAGTCATTTGGCCGAACATTAGATTTTTAGGAATAAAATAACAATTAATAATATATAATTGTTTTTAAAAACTAATTTATGTCAATTATGACACTATTTGGTACCTAATTTTTATGAAATTCATAACAGAATGATAAGTGCGAACCAGGTCACTTATATCAACAATAACATGTCATATTAACCTATAAAATTATTTTAAGTCATAAAAAGTCTCAAATTACATTTTTTGGGCATTTATAACATCAATTATGTCAATATTTCATTAATAAGATAATTAGTGCATCATCGTTGTGTCATGAATAAATTAAATTATTTAATGTCTAGAAATTAAAAATAAAATACCATTATGTAGGAAATATTTTTATATTTCTAATGAATATTTATAGTCGAATTTATCTTATGTATAACCCCATATTAAAAATGATTTACTTATTAAACTTTAATTTTTACTATTTTAACCCTTCTTTAAATAAATTAATAATAAATGTCCTAATCTAATCCCAGTGGGCCTAAATGGTCATATTTTATTCCTAAGGTTGTTTTTGGTCGAATTACACTTGTCCAATAGAATTAGGACATGTGTTAGGGTAATAATAATATCATTTTTTCCCTTAATTACCCTATTTACTTTTAACCGTGGTAAAAAAAAGTAAAAAGTTACTATTCACCAAAAAATTATTTTCATCTCATTGAACCACATTTTACTTACTGACATCAACCGTGTCTCTCGGATTTTCGAAATTCCACTCACAGAAGTGGTAAAATTAAGTTTTATGAAAAATTCAGTTTTTTTAACAACCACTTAGTGGTTTCACTATTCATCAAAAATTGAAAGTTTTCAGAAAAATACCAAAAATTAGGCCTAAGATATATTTGATATTATGAACTCAAAAATTATGTCTATTTTACCAAATTCAAAACATATCAGTTACATTAACTAATTTAAAAATTAATTCCCGTCATCAAAACAAATTGCGTGTTTTTAAGAGATAATAACTATAAAAAGATTGACACTTGTTTATAACTGGTTTAAATGTGAAATTACATCCAATGACCAACATTGTATTAAATTGTAAACATATATTCTAAATATACTTTAAAACCACTCAAATTAATAATTTATCACTATTAATTATTTCGATTGAAAAAGTTGTTTTTAATTAAAATTTAGCAATTTTCACTATTCATCAAAATATGAAAGTTATCCGAAAATTACCAAAATTTCCCCCTAATCTAATTTCGATATTACGAATCCAAAAATGAAGTCCATTTTGAAAGATAAAATTTCTAAAATTTTAAAATGTGGTTATTACTATTCATAACTACTAGTTTTAATAATATTTTAATAGCATATCGTTGTTTAGTGAAACTTGGTATTGCGTACTACACATGCTATCGAGGAAGGTCGTGATTGTGTGTAATGCAAGGCAAGTAAAATATGCGTGTTGTGCAAGATTCTTTTGGTGTAGCGTACAAAACAAGACATTAATGAAATTAAAAAAAATATTTTTCATAAAATATCGGGGTGTTACATTCTACCCCCCTTAAAATGAATTTCGCCCTCGAAATTCGTCGGTGTTATAAATGGTTTACTATTCGAAAGTTTATTTAATCGAAACCCACATTGTAAAAAGGAATACCAAAACCAATCTTTAAAAACAAAAGTATGAAACGTATCGGTTACCCAAATAAACTAATCACTGGGTTTCCACATAGGTGAAAATATGGATATGGAAGAGAAATCTAACCATCATGTTCTGATGGAGAGTGTTAGAGAACATGGCTATGGAAAAGCCAGCAATCACAAAGCCATAAATTTGTGATGATCTAAGCTACCATCTGATTCATCAGATATAAGAGCACTAGGACAACATTTTTGGTTTTCAAGATCGTTTCCCTAAAGTTGATGAAATTGGAATGAGAAGAAATACTTTTGTGATTTTGGTATAGTCTCACTGTTTGTCGTTCTTTGGAAAATTTCCACTTCATCTCTTAAAGAAATGAAGTTGAATTTGTCATTCGTGAAGTGTTAACAGATCATGTGATAGAATGATGGTTCATTCCATCTGTCTCAAACAAAAGGTTAGAAAAGTTATCAAAAAATACATAAGTCCATCTATAGTGAGATTAATCATATATGGTTCCTAAAATGAACTTATACTTCATATATCATACTGCTTAATAAAATAAAACTAGTTTCTACTAACCAGGGACTTCCTGTAGGCTAGTGGTAGGCGATAAAGGTCAGTCGCACTTCGGTTGTGTGTTTGATTCCCACAGCCTTGTTCGACGCGATGGGCTATCGCCCGTCTTGCAGGTTGTCCATTTTCTAAAGCTATATTACTATAACATCCCATCAATAATATCGAAAAACGTTTTATCCTAACTTATGTCCAACATAATCCATTCTAATCTTTAGGCTTATCTAAAATACATTGGTCCAAGCTCATAGTATAAAGAAAATGATTACTTGAAATGGCACAGAACAATCACGTGAATGCCATCATTTATCCCCCATATATCATAAGATATATCTTGTTGGTCCAATTACAAACATGTGAATACCTTAATCATGTATTCTCTTAAAGAATGAATACCCATTGAACCTTAGTGAAAACATAAATGCTGTCAGAAGTTAACTCTTTTAACATACCAAAATCCAAAAATTCTATATACTCAATCCATTACATAACCTTCTTATTATATCAGTCGTGATATCATGAATACTATCAAACATTTAATTTTCTCCTTATCCCTTCATTATGCGCATATCATCTACATTCCAAAAATATCTGAATAACCTTTCATGGATACTGGTAACATTAATCATACACTTTCAAAAATCAAGGAAAGACAATAGTGTAACAATCCTTAGATGTCTCTTTATTCCATAGTACCATAAGATTACTTATACAACATTACACATGATAAACATGTAATCATTCTACTACATTCTTAAACCATTGACCGAGCTTCAACAATTATTTCATCTCACATATCATTTGTAGTCTCTTCATCATCATCCACATAAATACTACCCATACGACCATACTTATTCTCTTCATGAGACTTTCCCTTAGGGCATTGGTTTGTATAATGCCCGTACATTCCACATTTAAAACATTTAACCATTGTTGATGTCGTAGCAATACCATTATCCTCATCCCTGGTGTTAGCTGAACCTTTTCTTTTGCCCTTACTGGCTTTGTGTCCTTCTTTTCCACACCCAAAGCATCTTCCAGTTCCTTTGAAACATTCTCCTTGATGCCTCTTCCCACATGATTTACATAGGGGAAATTGAACTTTCTTCCCTCTATGATCATCATGAAACTCCATCTTTCTCTTATTAGCTGAGTCAGGAAACTTACCAAATTTTACATTATTGATCATATTATGAGATTGCTGATTCGGCATAATAATGATTTTTGGACTTCCAAATCCCATTTGATTTGATTGGTCATGAAGAATATCATTCCATTGTCCATCATATCCTCTATTATCGTGAATCATCTTGTTTCCAGCCATTTTCTAAAACCCAAAAAGAATAGTGTGAGAGGAAAAAATCATAATAAAGGTGGAGTAACTTCAATATCTAACATCTTTGATTTAATATAATATCGTTACCATAGTTCTAGGACTATATCCTATACGTATACTTATCCTTAGGGACATCCCTAGATATACCTTAGAAATGTCTCTAGGGATCTCACTAACGTTTTTGCATCCTAGTTTCCAAAGGTTGACTAAACCATTCCTCTGATACCAACTGTAGAGACCCGAAGCTTGACGTACATGGACATTACATTACTTTTGCGGAATACTTAGTACATAACAAAAACACACACACAAGGATCGTAATAGTTTAGTGTCTTTGGAAACTCGGAATATAATCTTCTAATCGTGGTGAAAAATCATCAACATCTCCCATAAATATCTTCCCTTTTTTACCTAAAACCTTTCTTTATATCCTGGGGAGAAGAAAACATAAAAGGGTGAGCTCAAATGCTCAGTAAGGGTAAACAAAATAAATATCAATCACATCATATTCATAAGAACATAATATTTTGGAAATCTTAACCTGCAAAAGAGAGCATAATTTCATAACATGGGATAAATCATAGTAGTAAAATGAAATCCCAATAATCATAACTTAAAACATGAAACATTGTGGCATACACACATAATCATATAGAATCATTTCTTATTAGTCAAGACTCATTACCAAGACTATCTTAGTGGACAAAGTCCATTTCTGAACCGAGTCACCCTCGTTTCAGTCCTGTCTCACTGAACCGGTATAACCTACCATTCCAACCATGTCTATCTCATGAGATATAAAATCTTTACCCAATGCATTAGAGGGAGATATAGGTCCCACCCATCTCTTAATGATACCATTCTTATGTGTTCCACAAAATCATAAACCATACATCATTTCATAACCCATGTAATAAAAATGGGATTCCTAAACATCATGACATCATAAAACAATTCATATAAGATAAAGGAATTCCTAAAAATAATTCCATCACAACATAATCAAATCAATGTAATAATAGGGATAAAAACAGAACCCTTTATTATCTTAGATGGAAAATAATTTTGATAAAACACTTGAACTTCATTCTTGAGGAAAATATGCTTTCTACTTCAAAAACACTTTTCCTTTCTTAACATGTCGTACAATTATAAACTAAAAGAAGTTGATTAAAAATAAACATGAAAACTTTTAAAGTAAGCTTCTTGGAAATAATTTTTTAAAAATCCATTCATTCCGTATAAGTTAAAAAACATTCTTCTCGTACTTTTGTCGAAAAAGTCAAAAAGTACCTCGTACGAAAAACGACAAAAGATTCCTTTCATATCTTTTACTAAAAACTCACCGAAGGGTAATATTGGATTTAAAAAATTGTATGTGGATGGAAACAATATTACATATCGAGGAAACATGGATTTGTATGATAAAATACACCCCAGTAAATACCAAAGTATAAACAATCTCGGATAAAATGAGATTGTGATATTTTCCCTTACCTTAGGTCCGATTTGCTTCGTAAGTGTCCGAACCTCCTGTATAATGATTTAAATAATGTCATTGACTTATTAAAGAATCATATTCATTGTTATGATATCATATATGGTTCACTTATTACTTTATATTACCCGTTCTTTTGTAAATTCCATGTTAAAGAAGCATTTTGGGTAAAATCATTTCATTTATCGTAGGTGTTTGGACTTGTTGTTCTTGACATTATTATTAATTATATCATGATTTAATTACTTACAGAATATGAAACATGATTTATATATCCTATATATTCAGTATATATATATATATAATAGATAGATAAATGAAATGAAACACACCGTTCAAGGAGACGGTAGTCCATACGTACGCATGAACGCTGTTTTCCTTTCCATATTGTCTTGAATGGAAGTAAGTAGATGACATACATACATATATATATACATAAATATAGTAGATTTAACATTTCATATATTTCATTATTATTAATTATATATATACTTTATAATCATTCATGAATGGTTAATGTGGAGAATGAATCTCATCGCGTCATGGAGATGGTAGTCCGTACGTACACACGAGCGATGATATCATTTCCATAATTATTGAATTGAATTGGAGTGGATGATACAATATATCAGAATCATTATTATGTTATAATAACTCTATATTGTTATTTTTTTTACACCATAATACCCATCCATGTAAGGTGTTGGTGGAAAAGCAGATTACACCACGGCGTGGAGACGGTATTCCGTACGTACGCACGCGCGGTGATTTTGTTTTCCATATAATGGATAGAAGGTTAAATGAGGTTGTTTCATATTTATAATAAAAAATCAGTATATTAGTGATACTGATGTTATTACTTTATAATGAAACAACTAAAGAAGAATAAGTTGAAGAAGAAAGAAGCTTGAAAGAATCGGGAGAAGAAATTACTTCTTCTTTGATACGCCTCTTTGAAACCTCCTCTTAGGGCACAATGATTGGTCTTTAAAGAATACCAAAACCTCTAGGATGTTTCTAGGGAAGTGGAGAAGATACTTTGGCAGGGTTTGGCCGATCTTGAATGCTCAAATTGGTGTGAGGAGGAGAGGGAGGAGGTGTCCTTTTATAAGGGAGGAGAGGGGCACCTTAGGAAAATCTCAAAATATTATTTTATATTAAGGTCAGATTCGGTTTATAATGGTTCCAAAGGGTCTTATTTCGAATCTAAAGTGGGGGTTGGTTGAAATCCTCTCATCCAATTATATTTAGACAATTTTTGGTTATTATTTTAACCTTATCAATTAGATTTAACTCAAAGTTAAATAATTTAACTTTTACCGTGTCTTTTTGTTTTCTTACACTATATGGTTAATAAACATACTATATCACGCCAAACGAATCCCAAGTTGTTTATTATTAATACATATAACCTTTTCTAAGTCATTTGTCCGAACCTTATATTTTTAGGAATAAAATAACAATTAATAATATAATATTTGTTTTAAAAACTAATTTATGTCAATTTTGACACTATTTGGTACATGATTTTTAGGAAATTCATAACAGAATGATAAGTTCGAACCAGGTTACTTAAATCAACAATAACATGTCATATTGACCTAGAAAATTAGTGTAAGTCATAAAAAGTCTCAAATTACATTTATTTGGGCATTTATAACATCAATTATGTCAATATTTCATTAATAAGATAATTACTGCATCATCGTTGTGTCATAAATAAATTAAATTATTTAATTTCTAAAAATTACAAATAAAATACCATTATGTCGGAAATCTTTTTAGATTTTTAATTAATATTTATAGTCGAATTTAGCTTATGTATAACCCTATATAAAAAATGAGTTACTTATTAAACTTTGATTTTAACTATTTTAACCCTTCTTTAAATAAATTAATAATAAATGTCCTAATCTAATCCAAGTGGGCCTAAATGGTCATATTTTATTCCTAAGGTTGTTTTTGGTCGAATTACACTTGTACAATAGAATTAGGAAATGTGTTAGGGTAATAATAATATCATTTGTACCCTTAATTACCCTATTTACTTTTAACCGTGGTAAAAAAAGTAAAACGTTACTATTCACCAAAAAATTATTTTCATCTCATTGAACCACATTTTACTTACTGACATCAACTGTGTCTCTCGGATTTTCGAAATTCCACTCACAGAAGTGGTAAAATTAAGTTTTATGAAAAATTCAGTTTTTTTTAACTACCACTTAGTGGTTTCACTATTCATCAAAAAATGAATGTTCTCAGAAAAATACCAAAAATTAGGCCTAACATATATTTGATATTATGAACTCAAAAATTATGTCTATTTTACCAAATTCAAAACATATCAGTTACATTAACTAATTTAAAAATTAATTCTCATCGTCAAAACAAATGGCGTGTTTTTAAGAGATAATAACTATCAAAAGATTGACACTTGTTTATAACTGGTTTAAATGTGAAATTACATCCAATGACCAACATTGTATTAAATTGTAAAAATATATTCTAAATATACTTTAAAACCACTCAAATTAATAATTTATCACTGTTAATTATTTCGATTGAAAAATTTGTTTTTAATTAAAATTTAGTAATTTTAACTATTCATCAAAATATGAAAGTTATCCGAAAATTACCAAAATTTCACCCTAAGCTAATTTCGATATTCTGAATCCAAAAATGAATTCCATTTTGAGAGATAAAATTTATAAAATTTTAAAATGTGGTTATTACTATTCATAACGGCTAGTTTTAATAATATTTTAATAGCATATCGTTGTTTAGGGAAACTTGGTATTGCGTACTACACATGCTATCGAGGAAGGTCGTGATTGCATGTAATGCAAGGCAAGTCAAGTATGTGTGTTGTGCAAGCCTCTTTTGGTGTAGCGTACAACACAAGACATTAATGAAATTAAAAAGAATATTTTCATAAAATCTCGGGGTGTTACATTCTACCCCCTTAAAATGAATTTCGCCCTTGAAATTCGTCGGGGTTATAAATGATTTACTATTCGAATGTTTCTTTAATCGAAACCCACATCGTAAAAAGGAATACCAAAACCAATCTTTAAAAACAAATGTATGAAACGTAACGGTTACCCAAATAAACTAATCACTGGGTTTCCACATAGGTGAAAATATGGATATGGAAGAGAAATCTAACCATCATGTTCTGATGGAGAGTGGTAGAGAACATGGCTATGGAAAAGCCAGCAATCAAAAAGCCATAAATTTGTGGCGATCTAAGCTACCATCTGATTCATCAGATATAAGAGCACTAGGACAACATTTTTGGTTTTCAAAATCGTTTCCCTAAAGTTGATGAAATTGGAATGAGAAGAAATACTTTTGTGATTTTGGTATAATCTCACCGTTTTTAATTCTTTGGACAATTTCCACTTCATCTATTAAAGAAATGAAGTTGAATTTTTCATTCGTGAAGTGTTAACAAATCATGTGATAGAATGATGGGTCATTCCATCTGTCTCAAACAAAAGGTTAGAAAAGTTATCAAAAAATACATAAGTCCATCTATAGTGAGATTAATCATATATGGTTCCTAAAATGAACTTATACTTCATATATCATACTGATTAAAAAAATAAAACTAGTTTCTACTAACCAGGGACTTCTTGTAGGCCAGTGGTAGGCGATAAAGGCCATTCACACTTCGGTTGTGGGTTTGATTCCCACAGCCTTGTCTGAAGCGATGGGCTGTCGCCCGTCCTGCAGGTTGTCCTTTTTCTAAAGCTATATTACTATAACATCCCATCAATAATATCGAAAAACGTTTTATCCTAACTTATGTCCAACATAATCCATTCTAATCGTTAGGCTTATCTAAAATACTTCGGTCCAAGCTCATAGTATAAAGAAAATGATTACTTGAAATGTCACAGAACAATCACGTGAATGCCATCATTTATCCCCCATATATCATAAGATATATCTTGTTGGTCAAATTACAAACATGTGAATACCTAAATCTTGTATTCTCTTAAAGAATGAATACCCATTGAACCTTAGTGAAAACATAAATGTTGTCAGAAGTTAACTCTTTTAACATACCAAAATCCAAAAAATCTATATACTCAATCCATTACATAACCTTCTCCTTATATCAGTCATGAGCTCATGAACACTATCAGACATTTAATTTTCTCCTTATCCCTTCATTATGCGCATATCATCTACATTCCAAAAATATCTGAATAACCTTTCATGGATACTGGTAACATTAATCATACACTTTCAAAACTTATGGAAAGACAATAGTGTAACAATCCTTAGATGTCTCTTTATTCCATAGTACCATAAGATTACTTATACAACATTACACATGATAAACATGTAATCATTCTACTACATTCGTAAACCATTGACCGAGCTTCAACAATTCTTTCATCTCACATATCATTTGTAGTCTCTTCATCATTATCCACATAAATACTACCCATACGACCATACTGATTCTCTTCATGAGACTTTCCCTTAGGGCATTGGTTTGCATAATGCCCATACATTCCACATTTAAAACATTTAACCATTGTTGATGTCGTATCGATAACATTATCCTCATCCCTGGTGTTAACTGAACCTTTTCCTTTGCACTTACTGGCTTTGTGTCCTTCTTTTCCACACCCAAAGAATCTTCCATTTCCTTTGAAACATTATCCTTGATGCCTCTTTCCACATGATTTACATAGGGGGAATTGAACTTTCTTTCCTCTATGATCATCATGAAACTCCATCTTTCTCTTATTAGCCGAGTCAGGAAACTTACCAAATTTTACATTATTGATCATATTATGAGATTGCTGATTCGGCATAATAATGATGTTTGGACTTCCAAATCCCATTCCATTTGATTGCTCATGAAGAATATCATTCCATTGTCCATAATATCCTCCATTATCGTGAATCATCTTGTTTCCAGCCATTTTCTAAAACCCAAAAAGAATAGTGTGAGAGGAAAAAATCATAATAAAGGGAGAGTAACTTCAATATCTAACATCTTTGGTTTAATCTAATATTGTTACCATAGTTCTAGGACTATATCCTATACGTATACTTATCCTTAGGGACATCCCTAGACATACCTTAGAAATGTCTCAAGGGATCTCACTAACGTTTTCGCGTCCTAGTTTCCAAAGGTTGACTAAACCTTTCCTCTGATACCAACTGTAGAGACCCGAAGCTTGACGTACATGGACATTACATTAATTTTGCAGAATACTTATTACATAACAAAAACACAAACACAAGGATCGTAATAGTTTAGTGTCTTTGGAAACTCGTAATATAATCTTCTAATCGTGGTGAAAGATCTTCAACATCTCCCATAAAGATCTTCCCTTTTTTTTACCTAAAACCTTTCTTTATATCCTGGGGAAAAGAAAAAATTAAAGGGTGATCTCAAATGCTCAATAAGGGTAAACAAAATAAATATCAATCACATCATATTCATAAGAACATAACATTTTGGAAATCTTATCCTGCAAAAGAGAGCATAATTTCATAACATGGGATAAATCATAGTAGTGAAATGAAATCCCAATAATCATAACTTAAAACATGAAACATTGGGTCATACACACATAATCATAGAGAATCATTTCTTATTAGTCAAGACTCATTGCCAAGACTATCTTAGTGGACAAAGTCCATTTCTGAACCGAGTCACCCTCGTTTCCGTCCTGTCTCACTGAACCGGTATAACCTACTGTTCCAGCCATGTCTATCTCATGAGATATAAAATCTTTACCCAATGAATTGTAGGGATATATAGGTCCCACCCATCTCTTAATGATACCATTCTTATGTGTGCCACAAAATCATAAACCATACATCATTTCATAACCCATGTAATAAAAATGGGATTCTTAAACATCATGACATCATAAAACAATTCATATAAGATAAAGGAATTCATAAAAATAATTCCATCACAACATAATCAAATCAATGTAATAATAGGGATAAAAACAGAACCCTTTATTATCTTAGATGGAAAATAATTTTGATAAAACACTTGAACTTCATTCTTGAGGAAAATATCCTTTCTACTTAAAAAACACTTTTCCTTTCTTAACATGTCATACAATTATAAACTAAAAGAAGTTGATTAAAAATAAACTTGAAACTTTTAAAGGAATATTCTTGGAAATAATGTTTTAAGAATCCATTCATGCTGTATAAGTTAAAAAAACATTCTTCTCGTACTTTTTTTGGAAGAGTCAAAAAGTACCTCATACGAAAAACGACAAAAGATTCCTTTCATATCTTTTACTAAAAACTCACCGAAGTGTAAAATTGGATTTAAAAAATTGTATGTGGATGGAAACAATATTACATATCGAGGAAACATGGATTTGGATGATAAAATACACCCCAGTAAATACCAAAGTAAAAACAATCTCGGATAAAATGAGATTGTGATATTTTCCCTTACCTTAGGTCTGATTTTCTTCGTAAGTGTTTGAACCTGTTGTATAATGATTTAAATAATGTCATTTACTTATTACAGAATCATATTAATTGTTATGATATAATATATGGTTCACTTATGACTTTATATTACCCGTTCTTTTTTAAATTCCATGTTAAAGAAGTGTTTTGGGTAAAATCGTTTCATTTATCGTAGGTGTTTGGACTTGTTGTTCTTGACATTATTATTACTTATATCATGATTTACTTACTTTCAGAATATAAAACATGATTTATATATCATATATATTCAGTATTTATATATATAATAGATAGATAAATGAAATAAAACACACCGTTCAAGGAGACGGTAGTCCGTACGTACGCATGAACGCTGTTTTCCTTTCCTTATTGTCTTGAATGGAAGTAAGTAGATGACATATATATATATATATACATAAATCCATTAGATTTAACATTTCATATATTTCATTATTATTCATTATATATATACTTTATAATCATTCATGAATGGTTAATGTGGAGAATGAATCTCATCGCGTCGTGGAGACGGTAGTCCGTACGTACGCACGAGCGATGATATCATTTCCATGATTATTGAATTGAATTGGAGTGGATGATACAATATATCAGAATCATTATTATTTTATAATAACTCTGTATAGTTATTTTTTTTACACCATAATACCCATCCATGTAAGGTGTTGGTGGAAAAGCAGATTACACCACGGCGTGGAGACGGTATTCCCTACGTACGCACGCGCGGTGATTTCGTTTTCCGTAGGATGGATAGAAGGTGAAATGGGGTTGTTTCATATTTATAATAACAAATCAGTATATCAGTGATACTGATGTTATTACTTTATAATGAAACAACTAAAGAATAATAATTTGAAGAAGAAAGAAGCTTGAAAGAATCGGGAGAAGAAATTACCTCTTCTTTGATACGCCTCTTTGAAACCTCCTCTTAGGGCACTAAGATTGGATATTAAAGAAGACCAGAACCTCTAGGATGTTTCTAGGTAAGTATAGAAGATACTTTTTCAGGGGTTGGCCGAGCTTGAATGCTCTAATTGGTGTGAGGAGGAGAGGGAGGAGGTGCCCTTTTATAAGGGAGGAGAGGGGCACCTTAGGAAAATCTCAAAATATTATTTTATATTAAGGTCAAATTCGGTTTATAATGGTTCCAAAGGGTCTTATTTCGAATCTAAAGTGGGGATGGGTCGAAATCATCTCATCCAATAGGATTTAGACAAGTTTTGGTTATTATGTTAACCTTATCAATTAGATTTAACTCTAAGTTAAATAATTTAACTTTTACGTGTCTTTTTGTTTTTTTACACTATATGGTTAATAAACTTACTATATCAAGCCAAACGAACCCCAAGTTGTTTATTATTAATATATATAACCTTATCTAAGTCATTTGGCCGAACCGTAGATTTTTAGGAATAAAATAACAATTAATAATATAATATTTGTTTTAAAAACTAATTTATGTCAATTTTGACACTATTTGGTACATGATTTTTATGAAATTCATAACAGAATTATAAGTTCGAACCAGGTTACCTAAATCAACAATAACATGTAATATTAACCTAGAAAATTAGTGTAAGTCATAAAAAGTCTCAAATTACATTTATTTGGCATTTATAACATCAATTATGTCAATATTTCATTAATAAGATAATTACTGCATCATCGTTGTGTCATAAATAAATTACATTATTTAATGTCTAAAAATTACAAATAAAATACCATTATGTAGGAAATCTTTTTAGATTTCTAATGAATATTTATAGTCGAATTTATCTTATGTATAACCCCATATTAAAAATGATTTACTTATTAAACATTGATTTTAACTATTTTAACCCTTCTTTAAATAAATTAATAATAAATGTCCTAATCAAATCCAAGTGGGCCTAAATGGTCATATTTTATTCCTAAGGTTGTTTTTGGTCGAATTAAACTTGTCAAATAGAATTAGTACATGTGTTAGGATAATAATAATATCATTTGTACCCTTAATTACCCTATTTACTTTTAACCGTGGTAAAAAAAAGTAAAAAGTTACTATTCACCAAAAAATTATTTTCATCTCATTGAACCACATTTTACTTACTGACATCAACCGTGTCTCTCGGATTTTCGAAATTCCACTCACAGAAGCGGTAAATGTATGTTTTATGAAAAATTCAGTTTTTTTAACTACCACTTAGTGGTTTCATTATTCATCAAAAATTGAAAGTTTTCAGAAAAATACAAAAAATTAGTCCTAAGATATATTTGATATTATGAACTCAAAAATTATGTCTATTTTACCAAATTCAAAAAATATCAGTTACATTAACTAATTTAAAAATTAATTCCCGTCGTCAATACAAATGGCGTGTTTTTAAGAGATAATAACTATCAAAAGATTGACACTTGTTTATAACTGGTTTAAATGTGAAATTACATCCAATGACCAACATTGAATTAAATTGTTAAAATATATTCTAAATATACTTTAAAACCACTCAAATTAATAATTTATCACTATTAATTATTTCGATTGAAAAAGTTGTTTTTAATTAAAATTTAGTAATTTTCACTATTCATCAAAATATAAAATTTATCCGAAAATTACCAAAATTTCACCCTAAGCTAATTTTGATATTCCGAATCCAAAAATGAAGTCCATTTTGAGAGATAAAATTTCTAAAATTTTTAAATGTGGTTATTACTATTCATAACGGCTAGTATTAATAATATTTTAACAGCATATTGTTGTTTAGTGAAACTTGGTATTGCGTACTACACATGCTATCGAGGAAGGTCGTGATTGCGTGTAATGCATGGCAAGTCAAGTATGTGTGTTGTGAAAGCATCTTTTGGTGTAGCCTACAACACAAGACATTAATGTAATTAAAAAGAATATTTTTCCTAAAATCTCGGGGTGTTACATTCTACCCACCTTAAAATGAATTTCGCCCTCGAAATTCGTCGGGGTTATAAATGGTTTACTATTCAAAAGTTTCTTTAATCGAAACCCACATCGTAAAAAAGAATACCAAAAACAATCTTTAAAAACAAAAGTATGAAACGTAACGGTTACCCAAATAAACTAATCACTGGGTTTCCACATAGGTGAAAATATGGATATGGAAGAGAAATCTAACCATCATGTTACGATGGAGAGTGGTAGAGAACATGGCTATGGAAAATCCAGCAATCACAAAGCCATAAATTTGTGACAATCTAAGCTACCATCTGATTCATCAGATATAAGAGCACTAGGAAAACATTTTTGGTTTTCAAGATCGTTTCCCTAAAGTTGATGAAATTGGAATGAGAAGAAATACTTTTGTGATTTTGGTATAGTCTCACCGTTTGTCGTTCTATGGAAAATTTCCACATCATCTCTTAAATAAATGAAGTTGAATTTGTCATTCGTGAAGTGTTAACAGATCATGTGATAGAATGACGGGTCATTCCATCTGTCTCAAACAAAAGGTTAGAAAAGTTATCAAAAAATACATAAGTCCATCTATATTGAGACTAATCATATATGGTTCCTAAAATGAACTTATACTTCATATATCATACTTCTTAATAAAATAAAACTAGTTTCTGCTAACCAGGGACTTCCTATAGGCCAGTTGTAGGTGATAAAGGCCAGTCGCACTTCGGTTGTGGGTTTGATTCCCACAGCCTTTTCCGACGCGATGGGCTGTCGCCCGTCCTACAGGTTTTCCTTTTTCTAAAGCTATATTACTATAACATCCCATTAATAATATCGAAAAACGTTTTATCCTAACTTATGTCCAACATATTCCATTCTAATCTTTAGGCTTATCTAAAATACTTCGGTCCAAGATCATAGTATAAAGAAAATGATTACTTGAAATGTCACAGAACAATCACGTGAATGCCATCATTTATCCCCCATATATCATAAGATATATCTTGTTGGTCAGATTACAAACATGTGAATACATTAATCATTTATTCTCTTGAATAATGAATAGCCGTTGAACCTTAGTGAAAAAATAAATGCTGTCAGAAGTTAACTCTTTTAACATACCAAAATCCAAAAATTCTATATACTCAATCCATTACATAACCTTCTCCTTATATCATTCATGAGCTCATGAATACTATCAAACATTTAATTTTCTCCTTATCCCTTCATTATGCACATATCATCTACATTCCAAAAATATCTGAATAACCTTTCATGGATACTGGTAACATTAATCATACACTTTCAAAACTCAAGGAAAGACAATAGTGTAACAATCCCTAGATGTCTCTTTATTCCATAGTACCATAAGATTACTTATACAACATTACACATGATAAACATGTAATCATTCTACTACATTATTAAACCATTGACCGAGCTTCAACAATTCTTTCATCTCACATATCATTTGTAGTCTCTTCATCATCATCCACATAAATACTACCCGTACGACCATACTGATTCTCTTCATGAGACTTTCCCTTAGGGAATTGGTTTGCATAATGCCCGTACATTCCACATTTAAAACATTTAACCATTGTTGATGTCGTAGCAATACCATTATCCTCATCCCTGGTGTTAACTGAACCTTTTCCTTTGCACTTACTGGCTTTGTGTCCTTCTTTTCCACACCCAAAGCATCTTCCAGTTCCTTTGAAACATTCTCCTTGATGCCTCTTCCCACATGATTTACATAGGGGAAATTGAACTTTCTTTCCTCTATGATCATCATGAAACTCCATCTTTCTCTTATTAGCCGAGTCAGGAAACTTACCAAATTTTACTTTAATGATCATATTATGAGATTGCTGATTCGGCATAATAATGATGTTTGGACTTCCAAATCACATTTCATTTGATTGCTCATGAAGAATATAATTCCATTGTCCATCATATCCTCCATTATCGTGAATCATCTTGTTTCCAGCCATTTTCTAAAACCCAAAAAGAATATTGTGAGAGGCAAAAATCATAATAAAGGGGGAGTAACTTCAATATCTAACATCTTTGGTTTAATCTAATATAGTTACCATAGTTCTAGGACTATATCCTATACGTATACTTATCCTTAGGGACATCCCTAGACATACCTTAGAGATGTCTCTAGGGATCTCACTAACGTTTTCGCATCCTATTTTCCAAAGGTTGACAAAACCTTTCCTCTGATACCAACTATAGAGACCCGAAGCTTGAAGTACATGGACATTACATTACTTTTGAGGAATACTTAGTACATAAAAAAACACACACACAAGGATCATAATAGTTTAGTGTCTTTGGAAACTCGGAATATAGTCTTCTAATCGTGGTGAAAGATCTTCAACATCTCCCATAAAGATCTTCCCTTTTTTTACCTAAAACCTTTCTTTATATCCTGGGGAAAATAAAACATTAAAGGGTGAGATCAAATGATCAGTAAGGGTAAACAAAATAAATATCAATCACATCATATTCATAAGAACATAACATTTTGGAAATCTTAACCTGCAAAAGAGAGCATAATTTCATAACATGGGATAAATCATAGTAGTGAAATGAAATCCCAATAATCATAACTTAAAGCATGAAACATTGTGGAATACACACATAATCATAGAGAATCATTTCTTATTAGTCAAGACTCATTGCCAAGACTATCTTAGTGGACAAAGTCCATTTCTGAACCGAGTCACCCTCGTTTCAGTCCTGTCTCACTGAACCGGTATAACCTACCATTCCAGCCATGTCTATCTCATGAGATATAAAATCTTTACCCAATGAATTAGAGGGAGATATAGGTCCCACCCATCTCTTAATGATACCATTCTTATGTGTGCCACAAAATCATAAACCATACATCATTTCATAACCCATGTAATAAAAATGGGATTCTTAAACATCATGACATCATAAAACAATTCATATAAGATAAAGGAATTCCTAAAAATAATTCCATCACAACATAATCAAATCAATGTAATAATAGGGATAAAAACAGAACCCTTTATTATCTTAGATGGAAAATAATTTTGATAAAACACTTGAACTTCATTCTTGAGGAAAATATGCTTTCTACTTCAAAAACACTTTTCCTTTCTTAACATGTCGTACAATTATAAACTAAAAGAAGTTGATTAAAAATAAACATGAAAACTTTTAAAGGAAGCTTCTTGGAAATAATTTTTTAAAAATCCATTCATTCCGTATAAGTTAAAAAACATTCTTCTCGTACTTTTGTCGAAAAAGTCAAAAAGTACCTCGTACGAAAAACGACAAAAGATTCCTTTCATATCTTTTACTAAAAACTCACCGAAGGGTAATATTTGATTTATAAAATTGTATGTGGATGGAAACAATATTACATATCGAGGAAACAAGGATTTGGATGATAAAATACACCCCAGTAAATACCAAAGTATAAACAATCTCGGATAAAATGAGATTGTGATATTTTCCCTTACCATAGGTCCAATTTGCTTCGTAAGTGTCCGAACCTCCTGTATAATGATTTAAATAAGGTCATTGACTTATTACAGAATCATATTCATTTTTATTATATCATATATGGTTCACTTATGACTTTATATTACCAGTTATTTTGTAAATTCCATGTTAAAGAAGCGTTTTGGGTAAAATCGTTTCATTTATCGTAGGTGTTTGGACTTGTTGTTCTTGACATTATTATTACTTATATCATGATTTACATACTTCCAGAATATAAAACATGATTTATATATCATATATATTCAGTATATATATATATATATATATAATAGATAGATAAATGAAATAAACACACCGTTCAAGGAGACGGTAGTCCGTACGTACGCATGAACGATGTTTTCCATTCCTTATTGTCTTGAATGGAAGTAAGTAGATGACATAAATATATATATATATATATATACATAAATCCAGTAGATTTAACATTTCATATATTTCATTATTATTCATTATATATATACTTTATAATCATTCATGAATGGTTAATGTGGAGAATGAATCTCATCGCGTCGTGGAGACGGTAGTCCGTACGTACGAACGAGCGATGATATCATTTCCATAATTATTGAATTGAATTGGAGTGGATGATAAAATATATCAGAATCATTATTATGTTATAATAACTCTTTATAGTTATTTGTTTTACACCATAATACCCATCCATGTAAGTTGTTGGTGGAAAAGCAGATTACACCACGGCGTGGAGACGGTATTCCGTACGTACGCACGCGCGGTGATTTTGTTTTCCGTAGGATGGATAGAAGGTGAAATGGGGTTGTTTCATATTTATAATAAAAAATCAGTATATTAGTGATACTTATTTTATTACTTTATAATGAAAAAACTAAAGAAGAATAAGTTGAAGAAGAAAGAAGCTTGAAATAATCGGGAGAAGAAATTACCTCTTCTTTGATACGCCTCTTTGAAACCTCCTCTTAGAGAACTAAGATTGGTCTTTAAAGAAGACCAGAACCTCTAGGATGTTTCTAGGGAAGTGGAGAAGATACTTTGGCAGGGGTTGGCCGAGCTTGAATGCTCAAATTGGTGTGAGGAGGAGAGGGAGGAGGTTCCCTTTTATAAGGGAGGAGAGGGGCACCTTAGGAAAATCTCAAAATATTATTTTATATTAAGGTCAAATTCGGTTTATAATGGTTACAAAGGGTCTTATTTCGAATCTAAAGTGGGGATGGGTCGCAATAATCTCATCCAATAAGATTTAGACAAGTTTTGGTTATTATTTTAACCTTATCAATTAGATTTAACTCTAAGTTAAATAATTTAACTTTTACCGTGTCTTTTTGTTTTCTTACACTATATGGTTAATAAACTTACTATATCAAGCCAAAAGAACCCCAAGTTGTTTATTATTAATATATATAACCTTATCTAAGTCATTTGGCCGATCCTTAGATTTTTAGAAATAAAATAGCAATTAATAATATAATATTTCTTTAAAAAACTAATTTATGTCAATTTTGACACTATTTGGTACATGATTTTTATGAAATTCATAACAGAATGATAGGTTCGAACCAGGTTACTTAAATCAACAATAACATGTCATATTAATCTAGAAAATTATTGTACGTCATAAAACGTCTCAAATTACATTTATTTGGGCATTTATAAATAAATTATGTCAATATTTCATTAATAAGATAATTACTGCATCATCGTTGTGTCATAAATAAATTAAATTATTTAATATCTAGAAATTAAAAATAAAATACCATTATGTAGGAAATTATTTTATCTTTCTAATGAATATTTATAGTCGAATTTATCTTATGTATAACCCCATATTAAAAAAATAACTTATTAAACTTTGATTTTAACTATTTTAACCCTTCTTTAAATAAATTAATAATAAATGTCCTAATCTAATCCAAGTGGGCCTAAATGGTCATATTTTATTCCTAAGGTTGTTTTTGGTCGAATTACACATGTCCAATAGAATTAGGACATGTGTTACGGTAATAATAATATCATTTTTACCCTTAATTACCCTATTTACTTTTAGCCGTTGTAAAAAAAAGTAAAAAGTTACTATTCACCAAAAAATTATTTTCATCTCATTGAACCACATTTTACTTACTGACATCAACCGTGTCTCTCGGATTTTCTAAATTCCACTCACAGAAGCGGTAAAATTAAGTTTTATGAAAAATTCAGTTTTTTTAACTACCACTTAGTGGTTTCACTATTCATCAAAAATTGAAAGTTTTCAGAAAAATACCAAAAATTAGGCCTAAGATATATTTGAAATTATGAACTCAAAAATGATGTCTATTTTACCAAATTAAAAACATATCAGTTACATTAACTAATTTAAAAATTAATTTCCATCGTCAAAACAAATGGCGTGTTTTTAAGAGATAATAACTATCAAAAGATTGACACTTGTTTATAACTGGTTTAAATGTGAAATTACATCCAATGACCAAAATTGTATTAAATTGTAAAAATATATTCTAAATATACTTTAAAACCACTCAAATTAAAAATTTAACACTATTAATTATTTCGATTGAAAAAGTTGTTTTTAATTAAAATTTAGTAATTTTCACTATTCATAAAAATATGAAATTTATCCGAAAATTACCAAAATTTCACCCTAAGCTAATTTTGATATTACGAATCCAAAAATGAAGTCCATTTTGAGAGTTAAAAAATCTAAAATTTTTAAATGTGGTTATTACTATTCATAACGGCTAGTTTTAATAATATTTTAATAGCATATCGTTGTTTAGTGAAACTTGGTATTGCGTACTACACATACTATCGAGGAAGGTCGTGATTGCATGTAATGCAAGGCAAGTCAAGTATGCGTGTTGTGCAAGCTTCTTTTGGTGTAGCGTACAACACAAGACATTAATGAAATTAAAAAGAATATTTTTCATAAAATCTCGGGGTGTTACAGGGTAATCATAATTTATAACTTTTACAGATGCTTTTAATATATATGGATATATCTACTTAATGAGGTATAAGTTGGATTCTTTTGGGAATTTCAAGGAATACATGAATGAAGTTGAGATCTATATTGGTAAGAAGATTAAGAAACTATGATCAAAATAAGGTAAATAATATTTTAATTAAGACTTCATTGTTTGCATACAATAGACTGTGATCCTATACCAACTCAATTCTCCTGACATGACTCGGTGGAATGGTGTAAGTGAAAGGAGGATCCTTGAATTGTTGGACTTGGTTAAATCAATGATAAGTCACTCAACTCTTCCATTATCCTTTCGGGGATATGCATTACAAAAAGTGGCACACATACTAAACCAAGTACCAACTAAATTGATAAATGGTATTCCATATGATCTTTGGAGTGGAAGAAAATATATGTTATCAAATTTACATGTGTGGGGAAGTGAAGCATTTTCTAAAACCTCTTCAGGGAAAAAACTCTCACCCTGAGGCACAAATTGTACCTTTATAGGATACCCCAAGTAAATAAGGGGATATTGCCTATATGTACCATTAGAAAAAAGGTTATAGTGGAAATACATTCCATATTCTTTGATAGGGAGTAGAAATCCAAAATCGATAGTGGGAGCGAGATAGACTAAGATGAAATTGAGTCTCAGGGTACATAAGAGTTGGTACAGGAACAGATTCCTCAATGCCCTGTGGAAGAAAGATATGATCTAGAGATACAAGTACTTTGTAGGAGTACAAGAGATATTAGAGAACCATATTGGAATATTTTTCTAGTTATTGTGGATGGTGACTCATTATTACTTGATAATTATGATCCTCAAACATACAAGGATGTAATAAGTTGAACAGACATTTCCAAGTGGTAAGAATCCATGAATTCTGAAATGGATTCCATGTACCAAAACCAATTCTATATTTTGGTAGATCCACTAATAGATGTAAATCATGTTGGTTGAAAATGGGTATTCAAAAAGAAACTATAAATAGAAATAAAATTCATTACCTATAAGGCATGTCTAGTTTGAAAAAGATTTAAACAACATCAAGGCCTTGAATACAATGAAACATTTTCACTAGTTCAAATGCTTAAATACATCAAAATTATACTATCCATTACCACATACCAAGACTATGAGATTTTGAAAATGGATGTCAAAATAGCCTTCCTTAATGGTAGCCTTCTGGAATATGTCTATGTGATACAACATGAAGGGTTTGTGACTCAATAGTTTTCCAATAAGATATGAATGTTTCAAAAAATACATTTATGGATTAAAGAAATCATATAGGTCAATGAACATTCATTTTTATGAATCCACAATAGAATTTGGTTTTATAAATATTGAATGTGAGACTTGTGCCAACAAATGGTTTGTGGGGGTGCAGTCATTTTCTTAATAGTATAACTTCATGACATATTACTTATTGGAAATGAAATACCAGTCTTAAATTCTATTAAGGAATTGTTGAATAAATTATTCTCCATGAAATAATTGATCAGGGTAGCATATATTCTTGGTATCAAGATCCATCATGATAGATATAATAGATTTCTAGGACTAAGTTAAATTGTATACATTTAAAAGATATTGAAGCGATTCAATATTGAATAATCCAAGATGAGATTGTTGCTAGCATCGCATGGCATTCATCTTCCTATGAAAATGTTTTCATTAGACAAGTGATGATTGAAATCTAATGGAAAGGATTCCATATGCATCAGTGATTAGTTTAGTCATGTATGATTTTCTATGTACTCGGTTATATTTTTCCTACGCGTTGAGTGTGGTTGGAAGATATCAAGATGATCTAGGTGACCTCCATTGGAAGGTAGTGAAGACTATCCTTAATTATTTGAGGCATACTAAAGATATATTACTAGTTAATGAATGAGATTATGAAATATTCATCAAATGATATAAGTATTATAGTTTCCATATTGATCGATATGACATGAAGTTTCAAACAAGGTACATCTTTGCTTTGAATGGAGGTGTTATGAGATGAAAGAGCTCAAAGAAAGTTGTGGTTGCAGATTCTACAACAGAGTCTGAGTATATCACAGCTCATGATGTAGCTAAAGAAGAATTTTTGATATGAATCTTTGTCCAATATCGTTATGTGGTTCCTAGCAATAAATATCCAATCACACTCAATTGTGATTATACCGAAGTAGTGGATCTCGCAAAAGATCCAAGATCACATCAATAGATGAAGAACATACTTTGAAATTATAATCTCTTGAAGGATTTTTCTCAGAGAGGTGAAGTTGAAATGAGTATTACTTTGAAAAAAGACAATGTAGTCGACACCATGACTAAATCCTTGACTTGGAAGAAACATAATCATCATTCGAGGTCCAGTATACTGAAAGTCATAGGTAGTTGGCTCTGGTAAAAGTGGGAGTTTGTTGGATTTGGTGGCCTAGAACCAAAATTTTTTAATTTTATTACATGAATATTTAATTTATTTTAATATTAAACTTCTTGTTAAATATTTTTCATTTTTATAAATGACTATAATGTAATAATGTCCTAGACTACTTGGCACATTAATAAGGTCATAGTAGTTCCCCACTATGATGACAACCTTGAAGTGATATGACAATATTATTAAATATAGTACTGTAGTTGGATGACATAATATGATGGGATACATGGTTTACAGACCATCTAGTGCAAGCACTCATAAGAAGATGAGACTTATTCTTCTAAAGTTAACACTTGGTAATCTTCGAGATTGGAGATTATGAAAACAGACCTACCGGTAAGAATTATGCATGTTTTGGTGTAATTGGATATTCCTATCTATGAGTTTATATAATGGTCCTTAAACATTATTATTATCATTAATACATTTCAGGACTCACGCACTTTGATTTACTAACAAAAACTATCATGTCATATGTTGGTGGGAAGTAGGGTACATTGGGTGTGTCAGGAATGACATGTTATTAATGGATAAGTTGAGTAAGGATTTGTCCCTTCCATTCATAGAAGTATATATCTCCACCCTTTGATTGAAATAGAACCATCACCATAAATTCCAAGTCCATGGTGTAATAAAGAGTTTATTTTAGGTAGTCAAATAATGACGTATCAAGCATATGGGTTGATGACACTATCATGAAACTTTCTTGATGATATGTTGTGATAAAAGGGATTATATTACACAATGAGTGTTTGTTTATGGATTTTTTTATTATGACTTTAGGTTATTCCTCTTGGGTGCCTTTCCCATTACTAGATAGTAATATTCGACTTTAGGGAAGCCCGCCAAATTCTAATGGGAAAGAATCATAGAGGGTCACACACTATGTGTTTCTGGTGGTCTCAATTGAATTCTATTAGAATTTAATTAATGGAATGAATATTATTCTCAAGACCGAGGAATAATTTTATGAAGGTTAAAATGATAACATAAATTAAATAAATATTTATTCATTGGATTGTGAATATAATTTATTTGTCTATTTTATTGAACATTGAAAAAATATTTATTTCTTTGTTTATAAATAAAAATATTTATTAAGAGAATAAAATATTTTATTTGGGTGTTCAATAAATGGATGAGAATTTCTCATTGTCCAAGACTGGTTCCTTTTATAATTTAGTTATTTAAAAGTTAGTAAATAATTTTTATCCAATTGGGACAAGAAATAATAATAATATTGTTACCATTATGTGGCATAGTATTTCATTTATGGTTCCATTTTGCACATGTTGGTGCACCACCAATACTGGTGTTGTTGTTATTATTATGTGGCATGGGTTTTCTCTAATAGTTATAATTGGATTTAATTGTTTTTTTGTAATTAAATATTGTAACTTAAATACCATGTCGATTAATAGGTAGGTAATTATATTGTACCAAACCCTTGTGAATTGAGAATTTTTTAGCCAAACATTTTCTCTCTCGACTCCTCTCATCCCTCAATCTCAAGTACGAGATAAGTTCCTTAAGGCCAAATAATGTATGATCAAGAAATATTGATGAAATACATTCGCTTCTCTAAGTGAGCACCTGGAGAAAGAGTTTCATTGTTTAGATACCATTGGAGCATGTGTGGATCACCGCTAGAGGGATTTTACTTTGGATCATCACGAGTGAAATGAAGGCAATCTGGAAGGGTCATTTCAGATGATCAATGATCATCAGTGAAGAATGTACCAAAGAACAAGGTATTAAATTTTCAGAAATTAAAAAATTAATTATAAAAATAATGTGCAAGATCCTCTTTCTTGGATCCATCATTTTTCTTCTCTTTGTCCAAATCATTGACTTTAATCCATGGATAATGGGGTTCATCATCGTATTGATCCCGGATTGGTCATCGATTATGGAAAAACTAAAGTTGGTCCATCCCAACCACCATGCTTCCACAATATTTGGATCTTTTAATTGACCTCATCAGGCTTACTAGGTTGTGGATGATTGAGTAGTTTATTTTCCATGGATTCCAAGAAATATATGATAATTTTTCATTTAGAAAGAGTATACATTGTCCTTTCATCTTATCCTAGGGGAACGCGGATTTCTCTATACTTCTAGTTGAGGGTTATTCAATGGTGTTTACTACTCAGCAGGAGGTTTTGGGAGGTTCAAATCCTTCTTAGTTTTTTGGATGGGTACTACTACTAATTGAGAGTGACAGTTGTGGCTTCTATTATGAATTAAACTTTTCCCCTTTTATATTTGCATGAGTTGAGTTTGTGATTGGGTTCACTGAATAGCTTCCAGAAGAAATTGTTCCATTTAGAAAACTCATAGAACCCACCAGGATAATTCCTATGGATCATTGGCATTTAAAACTCATCCCATATATTTTCAACACAGAGTTCCATCGGTTACTTCTATGAGATAGGGATGTTGAGTGAATAGGTTCAACCTTTCCACCTAAATACAACATCAAACACCCCTCTTGTTCTTGAATTATTTTAGTTTGTTTGGTCAATGATTTTCATTTTCATCAATGGGGATCTAAATTGATAAATGAACTGGCAACAAAGGTCTTCCCATCCTATAATGGATCATGTTGGCAGGACTATTGTACCAAACCAAGGTTAGACTTGTCATAGTCGATACAAAACACATCATCTTGTTTTGCCTATTGTTGATACCAAGGGCCCATCATCATCCCATATCCTGATAAAAAGTGTGTGAGATGTTTTTGGGGGTCTCCGTCACCATAAAAGGAAGAGAAGGTAGATTGTTAAAGTTGGGTGGAGGTGGGGTAATCATCCCCTCATTTTGGATATGGCCCCTTGTTAGGATAAACATGAGCATATTTCCATTCCATGGATTCTATTAATGTATCCAGGGACTTGATGATGTTATGAAAAACTAGGGGTACTACTATCTTTGTTATATCCAATCCACAAGTATTGGTTTGGGGTCGATGAGGTGACCCCAATTCCATATCCCATGGGTTCTTGATTCTACCCAAGACTAAATGATTACCCATGAGAGGGAGAGGTTGTTGAAAAAATGGAGGGAAGTCCAAAATAATTTTTTCCTTCCTTATTTATATAGACAGGGTTTCTAGATCTAGAGCCAATCTAATGCTTATATACTTCTCTCTTTTGTTAAATCAGTGATTAGGGGAGAATATTTTCCACTTCATGAAGAAAATACCCAGTGGGAATATTACCCCTGAGTATCTCCTCATTGAGTTTCCAAATATTTTTTATTTCACTCTCATATTGAGATATTAGTTTTTCAATGGAAGGATCTCAACTCTTGGGATGGGGATCTGTATATAGCCACAACTTTCCCTTTAACTCTTTGGGATGGGGATCTGTATATAGCCACAACTTTCCCTTTTTCTTTAGAATCATTACACTGGAGAGGTGGTATCTTGTTATTCAGTGTTGCTAGATTTTGGATCCTTCTCTGGTTCTGGGTATTTGTAGGATCAGTTGGTGCATCCAAATCACCCTCCTCTCAGGGTACATTTTTCTTGTTCATGACCTCTGCATTTTCATCTTGATCAATGTCTTCCATAAGGACAGTGATGATATTCACATAAGTGTATGAAGAAATGGGGGTATTTTCATTACTTTTAATGCAACAGACTGATTTTTTGTTGCTTTAATTAGGGTTGTCATTTGAACTATTTTCCATATTGGTCTATTTTTTCTTGTGACCCCGGTGAGGTCTGATTGCCTTTGTGTTAAACTCCTCCATCTTGTCCATAGAACAGTGTCTTTGAGGGAGTTTCCCATTGTGGTTGTTGTATGCGCCATGACCAGTAGAGGATTATCTTTCGATGGTAGGGATAAGTTTGAAATAGATGTTTTTCCTCTTAAATTATAGAATATTGATTCTCTCTATAGTGATAATGATGATGAAAATTCCCCAGAACTGTAGGGTGGGGGTCATCTTGTGCTGAAATTTTCATTTATTGGTCCAATTATTGAGTAACTAAATATTTTAGTTGGGGACTTGATGATTCTGGGGACAGACATGAAGATATAAATTCCCCTAGACTAGTTGGGTGGGGTGATCTTAAAACACTATTGGCTCTTCTAGGACCCACTCAGGGGATGATGAACCAATATATGATGACTAAGATATAAATTCCTCCAGCCTAGTGGGAAAGGGTTAGCTCACATCTTCTGATGGTATGTACTTAATCCTCTTAGGGATTGAAGATCCTAGGGGTGGAGGTAGTGTAGATATTCCCCGATACCAGGGGGCTGGGGCCACTCCAGATCAAGTTCTATAGAAGCTACTACTGCGGCTCTTTTGACATGGTATATTTATCCTCACGTAGTATTTGGGTGCAATGGTAGCCATGATGAGAACCATTCTTTAGGGGAATTCATCTGGGCGATCTCAACATTGATCCTCGTGTTCAATGTGTATTGTTATTTCTTTGTGGGGCCAATTTTTATGCATTCTTAGCAATCATATACCCTTTTAATGATGTTTAGGAATCATTGAAGCAGTGGAATTATGTTACAGCAACCAACTAGGATAAACATTACCTGATACCCTGATTTCTTTAGATCACTTCTGAAAATTCCTCCCTATACCAACGCCTCTATCACAACGGTTTATAGAAACCATTGGATAGGATTTATATACCAATCGTTTGTTGAAAACTGTTGGCATATGAAGTTTTAGAGTGTATTTTCCCAACAGTTCTTCAAACTGTTGGGATAGGCCTGGGTAGATGATAGTTTTACCAACGGTTTTTTGAAACTATTGGTAATAGTGGATAGTTTCCCAACAGTTACCTGAAACTGTTAGAATAGTGGAGAGTGTACCCCCTTATTCCAAAAATTCATCAAAACCATTAGGATATGTTTAAAAATATTTCGCAATGGTTTTTCAAAACTGTTGAGATAAAATTACACAAATGCAGCTCCCCAATTCAGATCGTGTTTTCCCACATTGTGCCATAAATGAGAGCTCCATTGTTTATGTGTGCAAACCCTTCTTTCCCATCAACTGATTATTTGTTCGTCCACATCAAATTTGTAGTTTATAACAATGTCTTATGTTCTACCTATATTTATTCAATTTTTCATTTGGATTTCATTGAAGACAATGTCATTTTTATTTTTCATAAACGATAGCTCCCCTATTCCCTGTGAACCCTTCTTCCCAACCTACGATCCATCTATGATTCAAATAAGTGTTTTTTATTCCACCTCAAATAGATGATAAAATTGTGTAACATATTTCCCAAATAAAACACTAGATTCCCATAGTATAATATCTATTCAAATAATGATTCCTCCAGTTTAGAAATTTGTATCTAAAAAATGTTATGCCCTTTAATAGAGTTCCTTTGAGAATCATTCCACTGCATATAGTTCCTTTTAGGTGTTCTATTGAGACCCTTTTGATTAGAAGCATGGTTCATGTCTTATAGTGATATTTTAGTGATGTCCTATTATATTGATCCAACATGGCAGTGATTTCTTAAATGGTAGGGAACTTACTATGGGTCTCTATTTCATAATTTATTTTTTGAGAAAATGGGAGGGGGGCTCTATAGTGGGAGGGTGAGGGAAGTGCAGTGGGGAATATAGGGGGGTGTGGGGGCTGTAGGGGGTGGTTGTGTAGGGTGGGGCTGTAGGGGTTGAGGTGGGATGTGTAGTGTGGGGGTGGGGGAAGCAGGGGGAGGTGGGGGTTGTAGGGTGGGAGGGGGATGTGTGGTGTTGTAGGGTGGGAGGGTGTTGTGCGGTGGGAGAGGGTGACTGGGCGATAGGGGGGCTGTTCAGTCGGAGGTTGGGGGATATGCAGTGGGAGGGGGTGTAGGGTGGTGTGCAATGGAAGTGGGGTGGGGGTGGTTTGTGCAGTTGGAGGGGGTTGGCTTGGTTGTAGATGGTCTATGTAGTGGGGGGCTATAGGAGGTGGATGTATAGGGTGGGGCTCCAAGGGGTGAGGGGTGTGAAATTTTGGGGGTGGGGGCTACCAGGGGGAGGTGGGGGAGGGGGACTGCAGTGGGGCTGTGGGGGGGGGTGGCTGTAGGGGGCTGTGTAGTGGGAGGGGTTGTCTATATGGGGGAGGCTGGGGGTGTGCAGTGGGAGGGGGGCTATGTAGTGGGAGGGGTGGTTGTGGGGGGTGAAGGGAGAGGTGGGGGAGGGGGACTGAAGGGGGGTTTTAGGGGGATGTGGGGGTGTGGGGTGGTTTTAGGGGGGGCTATGTAGTGGGAGGGGATTGTCTATGGGGGAGGTTGGGGGTGTGGAGTGGGAGTGGGGGGGGGGGGGCAATGTAGTGGGAGGGGTTGGTTGTGTGGGGGGGGGGGGTGTAGTGGGGGTTGTAGAGGGGGCTGAAGGGGGTGAGGGGGCTGGGTGGGACTGCAGGGGGGAGGTGGTGGGGAGGGGGTTTCCTATAGGGGGGTTGTGTCATGGGAGGGTGGTTGTGGTGGGTTGTGCAGTGGGATGGGTGGGCTATTGGGGTGGGGGATGTGTAGTGGGAGGTGGGGGTTGTAGGTGGGGTTTGCATTGGGAGGTGGGGGGCTGTAGGGGGGGTGTGTAGTGGGATTGGGGGTTGTAAACTCCCAACCCTCAAATCTTTTAAATCCATGAAAAATACATGTGCCTTTCCATATCCCAAACATATAATAGCTCATCCTTATGCTATTCTGGCTAGACATAGACCAAAAATCTCCTCCATCTCAAGTGTACAATCTTCATTGTCCCAAAATTTTATATGACATTCAATTTATATGTATCATTCCCACATTCCTATAATACCCCAACTACTCAACAAAATTAATTGATCCTTCTGTGGGAACTCCCCCCGTAGGAATTACCTACCTCATCACTTCCCGGCCCAAGGTATTAATATCCTAGTGGTTCCACAACACCCATCATCCCATAACACTCATATTAGAAGCATCATACACCATAATTTCCCACATTCCATCATATTTTCATTTCATAATCACACTGTACCTGATGACCATAAAAAACCACATCAAAATCAATGCTAATACAAGCCCTGTATCACTCTTGATGCCCATATATTAACCACACTTTGTCAATTCACTTATCACACATACAACTCATGCACCAATTTCATTAATAAAAAAACTAAAAACCATTGTCACATTCTCAAAATGTAACTCTAACTATCATGGGATCTCTTAAATTTGAGTGACCTCTCACTTTTGATGCCCATATTATACCAAGCAGAAATTTATTAGAGGCATAATTCTGGATTCTCTCTCTCTTGGTTGTTGAGTGAAATAAAGTCACAGAATCATTGTTTCATGATTTTAATAGAATAATTACACTTAGTAAAAAAACCTCCTACTATAAATTAAATTTCATATTGTATGATTTATTGAATTCATTATATGTCTATTAAAGCTCACATACAACAATGGAAAGTTAATTCATCTATGGATAGCTCGCCCCACCCCCCTGTACACCCTGTACCCTCCTGGACAGCCCTGCCACCCCCATGGAGGGCCCGCCCACCCCCTTGGACCCCCACCCCCATGGATAACCCCCCCCCCCCCCACCCCCACCCTTTGGACACCCCCTACCCCCCTGCATAGACCCCACCCCATAGACACCCACTACCCACTAGTCACCCCCCACCCTTTTTGACATCCCGCCCACCCCCTGGACACCCCTACCCCACTGGATAGCCCTACCACACCCGTGGATAGCCCTCCCACCCTCCGTGGACACCCCCCAACCCCCCGTGGACAGCCCACCCACCCCCTAGACACCCCGTACCACCCTAAAAATCCATTCCACCCACGTGGAAAGCCCGCCCACCCCCTGGATAGCCCCCCCACCCACGTGGACCGCCTACCCACCCCTTGGACACCCCCCCCCACCTCCCTAGACACCCCATACCACCCTGGAAAGCCCTGCCACACCCATGGACAGCCTGCCCACCCCCCAACCCCCATGGACAGCCCACCCACCCCCTAGACACCTCGTACCCCCTGGACAGCCCTTCCACCCTCGTGGACAGCCTACCCACACCCCAGGATTCCACTCCCCCACCCACATGGACTGCCCGCCCACCCCCTAGACACCCCTACCCCCCTAGATAGCCCCCACCCCATGGACAACCCTTTCACCCCTCAGACACCCTGTACCCCCCCCCCCACCCTCACCCACCCCCCGAGACACCCCATACCCCCTAAAAAGAACCCTCCACACCAATGGACAGCCCTCCCACCCCCCGTGGGCACCCTACAACCCCCGTGGATAGGTCACCCACCCCCATGGACACCTCATACCCCGTGGACAGCCCTGACCACCCTGTGGATAGCCCTCCCACCCCCTGGCCAGCCCACCCACCCCCTGGATAGTCCGCCCACACTGTTGACAGCCCTCCAACCCCCGTGGATCCCCCAAACCCCCGTAGACAGTCCACCCACCCCTTTGACACCCTGTACCCCCTTGACAGCCACGCCACCCCATGGATAGCCCACCAACCTCTTGGGAATCCCCCCAACCCCCGTGGATAGTCTTCCCACCCCCCTAGACACCTCTATGCCCTGGACAGCCCTGCCACCCCTGTGGACAGCCCGCCCACCCCTTGGACAACCCGCCCACCCCCTGGACACCCCGTACCCCACTAGAAAGCCCTATCACACCCATGGATAGACCTATCAACCCCCCATGGATTCCCCCCAACCCTCGTGGATAGCCCGCCCACCCTCTGGGCAGCCCCCCCCCCCCCCTGTGGCCAACCTGCCCACCCTTTAGACACCCCCTACCCCCTAGGGCAGCCTCCCCCACCCCATTGACACCCCCACCACCACCACCTTGGATAGTGCGCCCCCCCCCCCCCCACCCCAGTGGACACCCACTGCCCATCCCCCACCCTAGTGGACAGCCCACCCTCCCCCCTAGACACCTCATACCCCCTTAGACAGCCCATCCACCACCGTAGACAGCCCTCCCATGCCCTGGACAGCCCACCCTCCTCCCTGAATAGCCCGCACACCCCCTGGACAGCCCACCCACCCCCGCGGATAGCCCACCCAGCCCCGTGGACACCCTCTACCCCTTGGACAGCCATGCCGCCCCTGTGGATGCCCCCACGCCCCTAAACACCCCCCCCCCCCCCCGTGGACAACCCACCCACCCCTCTGACAGGCTCGCCACCACCCTTAGAGACCCCCATCCCCCTGGAGACCCCCACCCCCATCCCCCCAAACACACCCACCCCCGTATGACAGCCCGCCAACCCCCTAGACACCCCATACCCCCTAGACAGCCCTGCCACCCCCTTGAACAGCTTGCCCTCCCCCAATCCCCTAGACACCCCCACCCTGTGGACCCCCCCCCCCCCCCCCGCACACACACACACCCCCTGGATACCCTCCCCCCCTTGAACACCCACCCCAACCCCTGGAAACCCCCTTGGACATGCCCTACCCCTTGGATATCCCCTACCCCTTTGGACAGCACCCCCAAACCCCAGGACAACCCCCACCCCCTTGACCAAAATATCTTATTTCAATCCTAAACACTATATCATTCCAAAATCATTGATAAAAAATACAATCCCATCAATAAGAACATCAATTTTTTCCTTTTTATTTGTTTCACAATACCAACAAACAACTCTTATACCAATATTTTTATGTAGTTTTCTACATTATTGATAATAAATACAAAGGATATCTTGGGATCTTCTCATTTCATTTAACTTCTCTAAAAATATCCTCTTATCCCTATTTTACTCAAAATTACAACCCACATCACCATTTGATAGAATGTATGTTTCACTAAAAACATACCTAAGAGACTTTTGTTAATCTATCTTATATCTATATGGGATAACATATAAAATAAGGGATAATTAACCAAGATGTAAAGGTTTTAAATTATTAAACTGAACATGTGCTGCCATTTTGAAAAAACTCAAATTAGGGGGTTTATAACAGATCCCTCATAAAGATATAGTCTACAGTCAACTCAACACACAAATTATAAAATTAAAGCATAAGACATAATATGATATTTTGTGGTTTTGAATAGGGGATATCATTATAAACCTAAGGTGAATTTGTCATATAGAATGATAGATATTCGGTATTCTAAACTATGTGTTATTCTATAGGTAAATGCACAGGGAAGATGCTTGCTTCTTGAAAAATTGCAGGATCAATACCAAAAATTTCAAAAACCATCAGTATAGAATTGAAAACCCACTCTTTACCAATGTTTTACAACTATTGGAAAATGTATTATATTAATCTTTACCAGTGGTTTCAGCATTCGTTGGTAAAGGCCTGTTATTTTCAATCATTACTAATGGTTTTCAAAAACCATTTGTAAAGATCTATTGCAAGAGTTTCTAAACCGTTGGAAAATATAATATGATTTCTAGTGGCTTATCCCAACGTTTATTTTATAACCTGTTAGTATAATCCAATCCCCACGGCTTGCTTTCCAAATGTTGGCTAAACCATTTTTATAATTTTTACCAACAGCTACAGAGCCTATTATAATGGTTTAAAACCATTGGTATATACTAAATTTTCAGTAGTAGAGGCTATAACATTATAGGATTCTGAATATATGCGGTTATGTTATTCTAATTGTGTGGAAAAGTTTAATGTTCCATACTGTCCCCATCCTCAAATATGGATGTCTAAAGTGGATTCAAAGATCATCTGCTTAAGTGTCACGATGCAATGGTGGAAAGTGTGTTGTATATTTTGGCTCTGATTCTACAGTTTTGAATCTAAGACATAGAGATAAAAACCAGTTCTATCAAAAAACATAGTATATTGATTTTCTAAAGGTTAAAATCATATCCTAGATAAAGGATATGTTGAACCTTCATTATATGATGATTATCCCACATATTTTTGTATAAATATGGAATGAAATCCTTTTATATTTCATCTAGGATATAATGGTCAGAGGTAGTGAGGGGCCAAAACATGATGGTGTGATTGTTTCCGGTTAAATATGTTTATATTTAAATGTTGGCCACCTATTTTTCAAACTTAAATGAAGACATCAATTCATACCACAAAATATGGCTCCAATGGTTTTCTGTTGACAGTAGTGTACTACTGTTAGAAGTTTATGGGGAACCATATGCAGTTGACCTCGATTTTCAAGAACCTCTCTATACAAGGGCATCATTGTATTGAACACCTCTCTATATAGAGGTTTCTAGTTTAGGGTAGGATTTCCTTGTCCCTGGAGATAGCTTCATTGAGAGGTCTACCATGACGAATGTAAGGAGTAGAGTCATTGTGATCCAACTACACACTATTGTAAGGAGGGATATCACAGTAATGACCATCTTCTACTTTATTGGAAGAGTTGAGGGACACTTTTTTTGTTGAGAATGTCTCTTGAATGATCTCAAGGACACTAGAATTAAGTAGATTAGGAATATGGATCGTGATCTATGTCATGGACAGAATACACCAACCTCCCATTTGGAATTGTGTAGGGATATGTGACTACAGTATGATGGTTTCCAAAACATTCTTATAATTTTCTGGTTCTATGAAAATATGAACCCTCTACTAAGAATCTATTATAATATGAAAATATATTTTATCATTATTGGCTAGAATATGAGTCTCACCTGAGGCATGTTCCATTCTAACTTGGTCATCCTCAGTCATGATGGTAGTATGAGCCTGATCATGAGCCTTTGTATATTTCACTGGTCTTTCTTGGTACGAATATGAGCCTTCCTAAAGGCATGTTCTACTCTCACAAGGTGAGACCCAGTTGAAATAGGAAAATTAGTATGTCCCAAACATGAATTCCTCATCAAAATATGAAGATGGGCCTCTATATTTGGAGAAGGTATTTGTGACTCTACCTATAGCACCTCAGAATAATTATAGTGAAGTTGTTCGCTGGAGAAATTAAGAATATGCACCTTGATTCTATGATCTGTTGTAATATTCCATGAAGATTCACGGATAAAAATATGAGCACGTACTAAGGCTTGGGTCATTCTCACATAGTTATCCTAGAATGAATGAGGATATATTCCCAATCCTGGGACATTTCAGTTTTCCACTAGACATTATAGACAACAATATGAGTGTATCCTAAGGCTTTTTCCCCTCTCACATGGTGATCCAAAGCTAGAATGGGGATATGAGCCTAATCCTGGGCCTTTGTATTATATTGTCAGAATTTTTTGAAAGACATGTTCCCCTTTCATGAGGCATGATCTACTCTCACCTGGTTATACATGGTTGTAATGTGAATATGATCCTAGTCTAATTCCTCTTCATCAAAATATGCAAAAAAAACTCTTTTATGGAGAAAGAATGTTTTCTTTCTCCGGTACAACCACTTGTTCGCTATGATTTGAGTTTGGAGTTGACCTAGCTATAGGGATAGAAGTATGTGTCTGTATCTTTATCTAAAATAGTTCATGAATATTTAGGTAGAGTTTTTTAGATGTTAAAAAAATCCATTTTATCAAGATGTGTGTGGGTATATAAGATGGAACAATTTCAATCCCCATTACGCACTGGTAGATGTCTTTGATTGAAGCAGGGATATACACCCACTTTTTTCCTCCTTGTGCAATAAGAATATGCTGATGGGCTTCATGAAAATGGGTAAGGGTATGCACCTCACCCATGACTGTTGTAGGAATATTCCCATACACATTTTTTAATTGAGTAGGAATATGAGCCTGCTTGCTGGTTCCTTCGAGAATATGCTGACATGCTCCATCAGTAGGAGTGAGGATATGATCCCTCTCCTGGGAATCCAAAACCATTTTCCTCTAATTAGTCTTCCTTATTTCATTTTCATGGACATCAGAAGTTGAATAATGTTGGGTGGTACCCTCATCAGGTGATAAGTGGGTACCGGTGGGGTGGTGTTGTCGATGAAGGTTGACTGGTGCCCTCCTTAAGGGAACCTGAACTAAAGGGATCTATATTTTTCTTTAAGATCCACTTTCATTAGAGACTAAATGTGGTTGTTTTAATTATTTTAGGATAATCACCTAAAGTAGTTGGTTGTAAAGAGATGGTATACTAACTTCGAAGTAGTATTGCCTGAGTGATGCTGACTTATTTGTATTCATGCTTGTAGAACCTCATGGACATCTTACATGGTTAGGATTGTACCACATTGATGGTACTCCCAAACCATCGTGCTTTCCACCTAACATTGGTTTGTCAATAAGATCATATCTCTTTGGGACTCATTGTGCTTTTAGTCAAAGGCCATCTACCAGAGTGATCACTAGATGATGAAGACATTTTCTCAAATGTGGATGCTAAGATAAGTATCTTTAGTTGTGTAGAAAAAAAGTTACCAATTAGTGTAATTTTTTAGGCATAATATGCTCAATCTGATATGCATGGTTAACGCAATTTTTCTTTTAATCCAAATTTAGAAATTCTACTCACTTTGACATATCAAATTGAGGATGGAATTATTTCATGAGAACCCCATTTACATAGGATCATCTGTAAGATCATGCAAATATACCTTATTATTTGAATATGGTATGGAAAACAAAGTGTCCTTCAACAATATTATTCTTTCATTTGATATATTCACAACAGGTTCACCATTGTTTTCATATAATGTGAATGAATTTGGACCAATGGATAATAACTAGTCATTTTTTATTTCATAGATTCATATTAGGTCCATCATTTTTGATTATGTATAGTGTGAAAACAAAATGTCCCAATAGATAATTACTTATCAATTTTTTTTCGGAGATTCAGATTAGGTTCACCATTTTTTTATAGTATGAAAATTAAATTGAACAATGGATAATAACTGATATTTTTTATTTCATAGATTCATATCAGGTTCTCCATTTTGGCTTCGTCAAGATTTGGGAGCACCATGATTAGGAACCCTCATCTATGTATGTTTGGTTGGACACAATGGTTCCTTGTGGGGGCTGTTGTGCACAATCATGAACATCTTGTCACTGTTTTTTCTCTTACTGAAAACTCCCAATGGTCCCCCATTAGTATTTGGGGTACAGACCTACATTCCAAAGGCTGGTGGTCATCTATGTTTTCTTGTCCAATTACTCTTAGGGACTCTCATTTATCTATAGGATGGTAGGTCGGTCTCATCACAACCTTTTAAGGAGTAATTATTTCCTACTCTAGGATTATATTACAGATTTAGGATATATTAATGTATCTATTCTTAATCATGATATGAAACTAGTAACCCTAACAAAATTATCTAGTGTTAATTATATTTCATGTTCAAAAGACTAGGGTCCCTTTTGTGAATCCATCGCTATGTATCTGTAGTTGTTCATCCATTTCTTATTAATGAGAAGTTGTTTATGTACAGAAGATGTATAACCAGGATATTCAAAATGTGCTACCACAAAAAGTGGAAGTTAATATTCAAAGGAGGGGATTGAGAAATTATAAGGAATCCTACATATCCTAGTTATGGAAAGAATAAAAACCCATGCAGTTCATTGAACCCGTGTAGTTTAACTTCAAGGACAGAAGACTTATATTGGTGTTCCAAGACAACAGGTATTCAAGATCGAGACCTTTAGATATGTATTATGCATCTCGATTATGTTAAGAATCGAGGTCATCGTAGTTATTTTATTCCTACAGGACTATCCCCAAGGTAGATTTTCTCATATTAGGGAGGTTTTCATCATTCCATTCATCATGGATTTCATACGGATATTTCTCTGGTAGTTAGAGATTCATGATGCGAATGATATGATTATTAAATCTCCCTAAGACCATGTGAGATATTATAGGTGTGAGAAATATGGTATTATAAGTAATTAATCTCACTACATATGGGTTTGGTATATATTTTCTAGCACATCCCTTCATAGGTTAATATAGATATCGTGCCTCAGGGTAGCATCCTATGTATCCTAATTATGGAAGTAATCATTGTCATCTTAGTTCTATATATTTCTCAGTCTACTGATGGATGAGGTAGAGTGATCATCCCATGTGAAAAATTGGTTCCTAATGGTTGAAATGGAATTAACATAATTCTTACATCAAAATAGATGTTTATTTGAACTTGGACCTAATGGAGGCATCCTAAAAAACATAGTTATTATAGTAATCATAGTTTTCATAGTTCAGTCACTCCCTTGGGATTGGTCCCAAGGTAGATGTCCTTGTATTTTGGAGAATGTGTCATAACACTCATTGTGTCTTCTGTAATTATGTTCCCCTATCTTTTGGAGACTCATGATATGAAATATATGACCATTTTAACTCCCTAAGACCACATGATCTATACTTGGTGTGAGAAACAGGGGACTGAGAATGATCAATGTCATTGCTTGGTGGGTGCGGGACATACATATCTAGATCTTCCCTTGAGATGTTTGAAATGAAAATTGGGCCTTAGAAATGATTATGGTGAGAATCAGAGTTCTCATAGTTCATTTTTATCGCGGCTTACACACTAAGGTTTCCCTGTTGATTTGATCAACATTCCCATGTAACTTGTGATGATTTACCAGTCATCTTGATATGTATGGGAATTTCTTCCTTCAATATTTGATGACAAATAAATAATCCATATGGTATTTCTAAAGGACATTATGTAACCCATGTGTCGTATTTTAAGGTTGTTTCATGATCACGGATGACTTGTCCGGAGTATATCACAAGACCTAGATGGTTTTTCCTAGAAGTCATCGCTTGACCTGGAAGGATTGTCTTGAGGGTATCGCATGACACATCTGAATTTCCCTGGTTTCATTGGTAATATTTGTATGACACATGTATAGGTTGTCCTAAGAGTCAATGTGACATTTCTTAGAGGGTGATGCATTTTTTTCTGGACACTTCTGTAGGGTATTGTGAGACCTGGCTGACATGTCTAGAGGGCATCGTGATTCTAAGCTGACTTTCTGAGAGGGTATCATGATAGATAATTTCCATGCACAGATTCTACTATGAGACTCATCTAACTTGACTAGGTTACATTATATGAGTCAGGTGATGTACTTGAAGAACATCACAAGGCCTGAGCGATGATCCCAAAGGGCATCGTGAGACTAAAGTGGCATGCCTAGGGGGGTCATTTGAGAATCTATGACATGTCTGAAAGAATTTTCATGACCCAAATAACATGCTAAAGGAACATCATGAGATCTATATGACATGTCCTATATTTTCTGTTTGTCTTGGATGGTTTAAAAAAAGTTAATGAGGGTCAATGAACGTGTTTTTCACTTAATTCTTCCACCATTAATCTTTTTTCTAGTCCTCCTATTTTCAATGACCTATATTTCTTCAATGTCAGTTTTTTTGAGTCTCTGATGATCTAGAATATGTATGGTATGTTCTTCATGAATCTTTCCATAAGTGCTTCAAGTGATCTATGAGTGACCACGCATATTTATTTTGTACATGGTTCATGATCGATGTAATCCCCCGACCCTATTTACCAAGAGTTAGTGCTTTATTGCATAACATTGTCATGATACAACAAATAATGTCCTGAAATACCGATCAGTTCTGTAGCCTTGGAAGTACTATATATCTTCATAAGTTTTACATTACATCATGAAATAAAAACATCAACAACATTTTTTCAACATTGACCAAACTTATATCTTTAACCTATCCCTAAAAGTCGACCATAAAATATTTCTTCACATCCTATAAAAAATAATACATAAAAAGGGGTGATCTCAGATTCTCATAAGGATAAAAATATGACAAAAACTTTCATAAATAAGAATAAATATTTTAGGAAATGTATAAGACTAAAACAAAAGCCTTTGAAACTTCAACTATGGAATAATATGAAAATGGTAAAATCAAGTAATTTCATTTACTTATTCACATGGATATTCTACTGGTCGAATAATTACATGAAATATCAATATCCACATTCATAATGATGGAATGCATAATGCCAAACAACATAACCACATAGTCAAGGCCTTGTGCCAAGACTACAAATAATATTATGTCAAGGCCTTGAGACAAGACACTAGTTTGTCTCATGAGACCTACCGATGCATCGAGGAGCTATAGCGGGCTCCTCCCATAACTTACTAAGTCCAATGCATTCCTCATATGAAAAGGTTTAAATATAACATAAACATTCATATTAAAACTAGCATACTAAATGTCAATAATTTATCCATAAACCATGAATGATGTTAAAATATCACATAAACTGTCAAACATATCAAAAAACCTTCAATACAATATGGAAGATTTGTATCATAACAAATCATCTTCAAAAAAGTTTAAAATCCATCATATTATGTTGACATAGATGAAATTAAAACTATTTGAAATAAATACCTCTTTCTATTTTGAAATCATTTACAAATCACATAATTATAAAAGAAAACATTTATTTTGAAAATATTCTTATAATATTGTATGGGAAGATTTGACAATTATATAACGTCTAAAAATAGACACACCTTATATATAAGATAAAAAAATACATTCTTACCTTAATTTTGTCGAAAAGGTCATAAAGAACCTTGTTTCAAATATGACGAAAAGATTCCTTTAAAACCATTTTATAAAATGTAAAAAAGGTATAAATGAATGTAACCCATAGTCTAGTAAATAGTAAAAAAGTTTTTAAATACATTTTTAAGGGACATGGATGTGGATGATAAAGACATCATAGTAGATACTTACGTAAAAACAACCTTAGAAAATAAAGAGATTGTGAAATTAACCCTTACCTTGTACTTTCCTTAGTCGATGGTATGTTAAAATCCTATATAATTGTTTAAACATTTTTAATAAATTATACAATAATCATATACATAAATATTATAACATATATTATCTTATAATATTTCTTTTTTAAATATATTTTAGTAGTATCATTGTTTAGGGTGTTAACTGATTCGATTTCCTTTATTTGCTTGGTTATAGAAGTCATGTTTGTTATGGATAGGATGTATTTTATTCATATATATAATGATATTATGTTCATAAAAATTATTTTTAATTATAAAATTAAAATTATTCTTGAATGATTACGATGGGGAATGAATCTCATTGCATTCATGGAGACGGTAATCTATACATATGCACGAGTGACAATATCATTATATTGATGGTGAAATCGTATGTAATTGGATGGTATATCTTACATACAGAATCATTAACATTTTATATTTATTATTTAAATCATTTATACTCTTTATTATACCCATCCAAATAATGATGTGTTTGAATAACAAACTACACCACGATGTGGAGACGGTAAGCCGTACGTACACACATAAGGTGACTATTTCATTCATATGATGGATAGAATAATGAATATGGTTTTACCATTTTTATAATAACATCACAGTATATATAATATACTTGAGTTATTATTTTAGAATTGAAACAAAAAATAAAGAGGAAGTTGAAGAAGAAAAAAACATGAAAGAGGTTATGAAATATTTACCTCTTCTTCAGGTTCTTCCTTTTGAATTGATCAAAAAAGATCCTTAGCGTGGATTTATGACCAAAGGAAGGAATCTAGGATGATGGGAGGAAATTTGGAAGGATATTTGGGAAGGTTTTGACTGATCCAAATGGCTTTGGAGGTGTGAAATTATGAGAAGAGAAAGTACCCTTTTCTAAGAGAGGTGAGGGTCACTTTAGTTAAAGATTGAAATATTTTTTTGTAATAAACTAATTTTAGGTTTATAATGGATTAAAAATGATTTATTTCGAGGATAAGGTGGGTAAAGGTCAAAAACATCCCAACAAATAGGTTTTGGATAGGTTTAGGTCACCATATTAACCATACCTTTTATATTTAACTCTTAGTTAAATAGTTTGATATTTACCATGTCTCTTTTTATTTTTATATTATATGATTAATAAACATACTATAACAACCCAAGAGAACCCCATATGGTTCATTATTAATACATATAACCATATCTAATTACTTTGTCCTAAACATACATTTTTAGGAATATTATATCAATTAATAATAAAGTATTTGTTTTAAAAACTCAATTATGTCAATTTAGACACTATTTAGTATTTGATTTTTTTGAAAGCCATAAATACATGATCACTTAGAATAAAATTTATTTAATCACCTATAACATGTCATATTAACCTATAAAATTAGTTTAATTTATTAAAAGTCTTAATTTACAATTATTTGGATATTTGTAATATCAATTATGTTAATATGTCATTATTAAGGTAATTATTGCGTCATCATTGGGTGATAAATAAATTAAATTATTTAATGTCTAAAAATTATAAATAAAATATCATTATGTAGTAAATATTCTTATATTTATAATGAATATTTATAGTATAATTTATATTGTGTTTAACCCCGTATTAAAAATGTTTTTGTTATTAAACTGTGAATTTAACTATTTTAAATCTTCTTTAAATAAAATAATAGTAAATGTCCTAATCTAATTTAAGTGAACCAAAATGATCATATTTTACTCCTAAGGTTTTTTTGGTCGTATTAAACTTATCCAATAGAATTATTACTTGTGGTAGGGTAATTATAATTTCATATTTACCCTTAATTACCCAATTTACTCTTAACTGTGGTAAATAAAAGTCAAAAGTTACTATTCACAAAACAAATTCATCTTATTGAAACACATTTTACTTAATTATGTAAACTGTGTATATTGATTTTTTGAAATTCAACTCACAGAAGTGGGAAAATTAAGTTTTATGAAAATTTATAAATGCTCTTAGATGGTGGGTAAAAGACGGTAAAAAGTAAAATAAAATTATATATATATAAACTTATTATAAAATGAATCTAATGAATTACATTGAACATATATAGGTATTATGTATATATTTTTTCATAAAATAAATTAAAATAATATAACTAATTATTTAAATAAAAATTTGGTTTTAAACAAATAATGCAATGTTTTTCGCTATTCGTCAAAAAATTAATGTTTTCATAAAAATAGAAATAATTAACCCTAAGATAATTTCGATATTCCGAATTAAAAAATGAATTCCATTTTTAAAAATAAAATTTATAAAATTTCAAAAACTGGGTATTACTATTTATAATGGCTAGTTTGATTGGTCATGGTGTGTTAAAACTCCATGTTGTGTACAATGTAAGCTATTGCATTATTCAATGGGAAACGTATCGTGGAAGTTTGGGGTGTTACATTCTGCCCTTCTTAAAATAATTCCATCCTAAAATTTTCTGGAATATTACTTCATAAAAATATTCGAGTGGTTCTTCATCATAAGTTCCTTGGGTTTCCAAGTTTCCTCTTCCATCTTATGGTTTCTCCATCGAACTTTTACCAAACAAGTCGTCTGGTTTCTCAGCACTTGCACTCTGGTATCAAGAATCTTGACAGTCTCTTCACAATAAGATATATCAGGTTCTAGTTCAATTTCTTTATAGATGAGTACATGCATTTGTTCACGCATGTATTTTCTCAATAATGATATGTGGAACACATCATGAACATTGGAGAGACTTGGCAGCATTTCAAAATAGTAAGCAATAGTTCCAATTCGTTCAAGAATTTCAAAAGGTCCAATGTACCTGGAACTCAATTTACCCTTCTTAATGAATCATATAACAACCTTCCATGGAGATACCTTCAAGAAAAAATGATATCCTACATAAAATTAAAAATATTTCCTTCGATTATCGTTATAGCTATTTTGCCTACTTTGAGATGCTTTGATATGGGTTTGGATAACCGTCACCTTTTCCATTTTTTACTCAACATGTTCTGGGCGTACAAGTTTTCTTTCACCAACATTATCCCAACAAGTTGATGTGCGACATCTTTTTTCATATAACTCTTCATATGGTGCCACATGAATACTTGGATGGAAGCTATTGTTATAGGAAGATTCTACCAGAGGTAAATATTGATCCCACATACCTTGAATGTGAAGTGAGCAAGATCTCAACATGCCTTCTATGGTTTGAATAGTTTGTTCTGATTGTCCATCGGTTTGAGAGTGGTAGGCAGTGCCTAAATGAAGTTATGTATCCATGTCCTTATGAATACTTTTCCAAAATCTTGATGTAAAATGGGGATCGTGTTTAGAAACAATTGATAGGGGTATACCATGGAGTCGTACAAATTTTTTAATATATAGTCTTTCTAGTTGGTCAAGTGGTAAATCTTCTCTTGTAGAAAGAAAAGGTGCTGACTCGGTAAGACGATCAACAATGACCCATATTTCATCATTCCTTCTAGGATTATTTGGTATCCCCATGACAATTTCCATTGTAATATTATCCCATTTCCACTTAGGTATGGGAAGAGGTTTCCTGACACCTCCAGGATGTTGCCTTCCAGCTTTCACTTATTGACAAACCATGCATCTTGACACAAAATCAGAAATCTCCCTCTTCATTTGTCCCACAAAAAAAAATTCCATCAGATCTATATACATCATGTTTCTCCTATGGTGTATAGAAAAATTTTATCTATGAGGATCATCCATCAATTCACTTGTTAGATCAGGTATGTTAGGAACACAAACTCTCTTCCCAAATTTCAAAATTTTTTCTTCATATATAAAGTCACTCACTCTCCCATCATTCACAGCTTTAATCTTCTTTTGAAACTCCTCATCAGTAGTCTAAAAACTCTTTATCCTTTCTAGTAAAGATGGTTTTGCAACAATTTGAAAGGGTATTCATGTTTCACCTTCCATGGTTATTCCCATATACATCATTACAAGATCCATGATAATAGAATCCCTTTCAACTCTCATCTTGTTCAAAACTCCTTGATCCTTTCTACTCAAAGAAACTTCCCCTTATTTTCCTTACCCAGGTGGTAGTGTATAGTGAAATCGTAATCCTTGAGTAGTTCAAGACATCTCCTTTGCCTCATGTTGAGTTCTTTCTGTGATAAAATATTCATCAAACTCTTGTGATCAGTATAAATCTCACATTTCTCACCATTGAGATAGTGTCTCCATACCTTCAAAGAAAACATTACAACTGCTAACTCAAGATCATGAATGGGATAGTTTTTCTCAATAATTTTTAGCTTTCATGATGCATAGGTAATAACTATATCATTTTGCATAAGGACACAACCAAGTCCTTTCATTTAAGCATGACTTTAAATAACAACCCCATCTTTCCCTGATGGTATAGTTATGATAGGAGAATTTACTAATATTCTCTTCAGTTCTTCAAAACATTCTTCACACTCTTTTTTCCAAACAAATTTAACTCCTTTACATGTGAGCTTGGTTAATGGGTTAGCCAATTAGGCAAAATTCAGGATGAAATGTTGATAATAACCTGCTAAACCAATAAAACTATGTACCTTAATTATACTGTTGGGTGCTAGCCATTCTTGGATTTCCTTGGTCTTTGAAGGATCATCAAAGATTCCATCCTTAGTGAAATTATTTCCAAGAAAAGAAATCTCTTGAAGCCATAATTCACACTTGATAAAATTCCCATATAATTCATTTCTTTGGAGGGTTTTTAGAATAGTGTGCAAGTGATTTTCATGATCTTTGTAGCTTTTTTACTATACCAAGATATCATCAATAAATACCACTAAAAAGTTATCAAGATATTCATTGAAAAATCTCTTCATTAGATCCATGAATACTTAGGGTGCATTATTCAATCCAAAAGGCATTACTATAAACTCGTAATGCTTGTACCTGGTTCGAAATGCTATTTTCAAGATGTCTTCCTTCACACACAAATGATGATATCCAAATCGAATGTCAATATTTGAAAAATATTTATCTCCATGAATTTGGTCCAATAAGTCATCAATTTCATGTACGATATAGTTTTTTTATTGTTAAAGCATTGATCTCCATGTAGTCAATGCACCACCCCATAGATCCATATTTCTTCTTAATAAAAAGGACGGGGGATCACCATAGGGAGACACTTGGGTGAATAAATCCATCATTACTCAATTATTCTAGTTGTTTCTTTAGTTCCTCTAAATACATAGTGTCCATTCTATAAGGGGTCTTCGGTATGGGCCCTGAACTTGGAATTAAATCAATGGAAAACTCAATTTATCATTCTGGAGGATGTCCAGGTAAATCCTCTGGAAACACATCAACATATTCTTGCACAATAGATACGTACTCTATTCAAACATTATTTTACTCACCCATAATTATTTCATTCAATTCCTCCCCAATAATTGAATTTAGTAGAGCTACTGGGGGTGGATATAGATAATAATCAGTTGGTGACTTTTATTCTCTAATGATAAGGTACTCCTTATCATCATTGGAAATTTTAACCTCATTATTATTATAATAAATTTTCGCATCAAGGTCTGAAGAAAAATCCATTCCAAGGATTATGTCAAATTAAATCATGGGTATGATGATGAGATCAGTAGATAAATAACATTTATATGACCAAATGGGAACTGATTCACAAAACTTTGTTGCGATAATACTTACCTTAGGAGTTTTGACTGGCAACTCCCTAGTTAAGTAAAATTGAAAATATCTTATTTTTTTATCAAACTAGGAGGATATGAAATAATGCGATGATCTAGAATAAAATAAAACATTTTCTAAACATGAGGAAACCATTAAATTCCCTACCACCACAACTTTCGGATATTCAACAATAGTAGTAGTGATAGCATAAGCATGGCCTTTCTCCCTTGGCCTTTTCTGAGGTAAGTTACCTTGTAAATTAGGACATTCATTTGCATAATGTCCCTTTTCTAAAGAATTGTAGCATTCTACATTGACATACTCTTTATTTCCCTTGAAATCACGATCTTGGTGGCCTTTTTCACCACACTTGTAACTGACACACATTCCCTTCAGGCAAGTACTAGGGAGTTCCTTCCCACATTTACCAAATAATGGATATCCAACTTTTCCCTTCTTCCCCTTATTTCCATTTCTAGAGTGATCAGAATATCTCTTATTCTCTTACTTTTCTTTGAATTCATAAGACTTAGAGAATTCCTTTTCTATCAAGATAGTGCATGAGACAATATCTTTGTACAATGATAAGGATTGTGAGACTAATTATCTATGGATAAATGTTTTTAACCCATCAAATAATTGATCAATATTACTCCTTAGGTTTCATATATAATCTGTTTCATGCCTTTAAAACCTTGTAAAGTTAGTCTCATAATTTTCGACATTCTCATCATCCTTCTTCCTCAGACTCAAGAATTATCATTCCATATCCGCTCGATGTTCACGAGGAAAGTTTTTTTCTACAAAAATCTTTTTAAACTCCATCAATTCCATGTTAGATACTTTTTCATCCTCCTTTGGGTTTTGGATTGATGGGTACCATATATCTGCATCTCATGTGAGGTGATAAGAAGTCATGCCAACTTGTTCCCTTTCGCTACTCCCCAAAGCATGAAATATTTTCTCTACGAAATTTATTCATTTCTCTTCTACTAATGGATTTGTACTCCCATTGAATTTTTTTCCCTTAAAGTGGTCTAACATTGATCCTCTGCAATGTGGATCAGGGTTCTCCATATGGGTAAGGTTATTATTCATAACCTGAGTGAGTTGTCCCAATATGGTGATACGTCGATCAACACTAATTGCATCACCAACTCCACTGTAATTATCTTGAGTAGGAGGGAAATATCTACATGGATTATGTGCATTGATACAGTTTCAATTTCTTCCACTAGGCTCCATTTCTTAATAATGGCATGAACTATATTAGTTTATAAATCGCAATACATAATTCCAAACTTGTTAAACACTTAACATAAATTGAAAAATTTATGGATATAATCCATAATCATAAAAAAATATTTTCTTTGAGGATGTATATACTCCTAAATCCTTCATAATGGTTTTTAAAAAAATTTGAACTATCCTAAGCATATACCCCAGTAGTTTCGTATCCAAGAGTGCAACAAAGTCTAGTGTAGTGTACTAGGATACCCCAGGTCATGCCCGAAACTCGTAGTCCAAGTTTTCACTCCTAGTTACATTTGTGCCAGAGCCGCCTCTACCTACTTGTATCCAAACAGGGATGTTTTTCTTGGAATATACACAATATCTCTACATTACCAAGAATCTAGGATGTTCTTCTATACCAATCATCAAAGTCTATCTTGGGGTAATCTGCTCTAATCAGAGTTTATCAAAATCTAGTTTCCAAGGTTTGTACTAAACTTCCTCGGATACCAACTATAATGCCTCGACCCCAATTACCTAGAGCTGGTGATTTATTACATAACATTTTCATGATACAAGGAATCATCTCCAGAAAGACCTATTGGTTTAGTATCCTTGGAAGTAATAGATACATTAATAATTTATACATTACATCATGAAATAAAAACATCAAAAAAAATTTCCCACATTGACTACACTTATATCCTTATCCTATCCCTATAGGTCAACTATAAAATATTTCTTCACATCATAGGAAAAATAAAACATAGAAAGGGGTGAGCTCAGATGCTCAATAAGTATAACAATATACTGGAAGATTTCACAAATAAGAATAAACATTTAAGGGAATGTATAAGACTAACACAAAACCCTTTTAAACTTAAACTTCAGAATAATATGGAAAAGTTAAAATCAAATAATTCCATTTACTTATTCACATCGATATTCTACTAGTCGAATAATCACATGAAATATCAATAGTCACTTTAATAACGATGGAATGCATAATGCCAAACATCATAACCACAGTCAAGTCCTTGTTTTAAGACTACATATAAGATTTTTTCAAGGCATTGTGCCAAGACACTAGTTTTTCTCATGAGACCTACCGATGAATTGAGGAGCTATAGCGGGCTCCACCTATCACTTACTAAGTCCAATGCATTCCCCATATGAAAAACTTTAAACACAATATAAACAATGTATTAAAACTAGCATAAGAAATTTCAATACTTTGTCCATAAAACATGAATGGTGTTAAAATAACACATCCCTAGTCAACCATATCACAAAATATTCCATAAATTATGGAAGATTTGTATCATAATAAATCAAATTCAAACAAGTTTAAAATCCATCAAAGGATGTTTACATAGGTGAAATGAAAACTATTTGAAATAAATACCTCTTTCTATTTTGAAATCATTTAAAAGTCACATATTTATAAAATAAAACATTTATTTTTAAAATATTATTATAATATTGTATGGGAATATTTGATAATGATATAATGATATAAAATAGCCACAACATCCTTTTAAGTTAAAAAAATACATTCTTACCTTAATTGTTTTCGAAAAGGTCATAATGTACCCTATTTGGAAAATGACGGAAATATTCCTTTTAGACCATTTTATAAAAATTCAAAAAAGGGTATAAATTATTTTAACCCATATTCTGGAAAATAGTTAAAATGATTTTAAATACATTTTTAAGAAACATGTATGTGAATGATAAAGAGGTCTGCGTAGATACTTACATAAAAACAACCTCGGATAATAAAGAGATTGCGAAATTTACCCTTACCTTGTGCTTTTCCTTAGTTTATGGTATGTTAAAATACTTTATAATTGTTAAAAATTTGTTATAAAATTATACAAGAATAATATACATAAATATGGTGTCATATATGATCTTATAATATTACATTGTTACTAATATATTAGTAGTATCATCATTTCAGGTGTTAACTGGTTCGTTTTCCGTTGTATGCTTGGTTACGTAAGTCATGTTTATTATAGATAGGATGTATTTGATTCATATATAGAGTTATATTATGTTAAGAAACATTATTTGTAATCCTAAAATGAAAATTATTCTTCAATTATTACGATGGGGAATTAATATCATTGCGTTCGTGGAGACGATAATCTGTACATACGCACGAGCGACAATATCATTATATCGATGGGTAAATCATATGTAATTGGATTTTATATAATATAAAGAATAATTAACATGTTATATTTATTATTTAGATCATTTATACTAATTATTATCCCCATCCAAATAATGAGGTGTTTGAATAACAAACAACCCCACGATGTGGAGACGGTAAGCCGTACGTACGCACGTATGGTGACTTTGTCATTCATATGATGGATAGAATAATGAATATGGTTGTACCATTTTTATAATAACATAATAGTATATAGAAGATAATAGAGGTATTATTTTATATTATAAACAATAAATAAAGAGATGTGGAAGAAGAAAAGAACTTGAAAGAGGGTATGAAATATTTACCCTTTCTTCAGGTTCTTCCTTATGATTTGATCAAAAGGACTCATTAAATTGGATTTATGACCAAATCAAGTCCTCTAGGATAAAGTTAGGAATGTTGGGAGGATATTTGGGTAGTTTTTGGTAGATCCAAATGGATTTGGAGGAGTGAAATTAAGAGAAGGGAAAGTACCCTTTTATAAGAGAGGTAAGGGTCACTTTAGGAAAAGACTGAAATATTGTTTTATAATAAAATAATTTTCGGTTTATAATGGATCAAAAATGATTTATTTATAGGATAAGATGGGGATGGGTCTAAAACATCTCAAAAAATAGGTTTTTAACAGGTTTAGTTTACCTTATTAACCTTATCGTTTAGATTTAACTCTTTGTTAAATAGTTTGATATTTACCGTGTCTCTTGGTATTTTTATACTATATGGTTAATAAACATACAATAACAAGACAAAAGAACCCCATGTGGTTCATAATTAATATATATAACCTTATATTTGTCCTTTGGAAGAACCTTATATTTTTAGGAATATTATATCGATTAATAATATTATATTTTTTTTAAACTCAATTATGTCTATTTTGACACTATTTAGTAATTGGTTTTTTTTGAAATACATAAACAATTTATCACATCGAATAAAATTTATTTAATAAAACGTAACATGTCATTTTAAACTATAAAATTAGTGGAATTTATCATAATTTTTAATTTACATTTATTTGGATATTTATAATATCAATTATTTTAATATTTCATTATTAAGGTAATTACTACATCTTCATTGTGTCATAAATAAATTAAATTATTTAATGTCTAAAAATTATAAATAAATATCATTATGTATGAAATATTTTTATATTTATAATTAATATATATAGTCTAATTTATATTGTGTTTAGCCCTATATTAAAAAAGGTTTAGTTATTAATCTTTGAATTTAACTCTTTTAACTCTTCTTTAAATAAAATAATTATAAATGTCCTAATCTAATCCAATTGGTCCAAAAGGATCATATTTTTTTCCTAATGTTGTTTTTGGTCGAATTAAACTTATCCAATAGAATTATCACATGTGTCAGGTTAATTATAATTTCATTTTTACCCTTAATTACCCAATTTACTTTTAACTGTGGTAAATAAAAGTCAAAAGTTACTATTCACCAAAAATTATTTTCATCTAATTGAACAACATTTTACATACTGATGTCAACTGTGTCTCTCTATTTTTTGAAATTCAACTCAATGAAGCAGTAAAACTATGTTTTATGCAAATTTGTAAATGCTCCTAGACGGTGGGTAAAAGGCAATTAAAAGTTCAATAAAATTTTATATATCTAAACTTATTATAAAATGACTCTAATGAATTAAATTGAACATATATAAATACTATGTATCTATTTTGACCTAAAATAAATTAAAAAATATAACTAATTTTTTAAATAAAAATTATATTTAAAACAATAACGCAGTGTTTTCACTATTCATCAAAAATTGAATGTTTTCTGAAAAATACCAAAAATTCGCCCTAAGCTAATTTTGATATTTCAAATTCAAAAATGAAGTCCAGTTTGAAAAATAAAATTTATAAAATTATAAAAGTTGGTATTAATATTAATAATGGCTAGTTTGATTGGTTGTGGTGTGTTGAAACTCCAAGTTACGTACAATGCAAGCTACTGCATTATTCAAAAGGATACATACCGTGGAATCATGGAGTGTTACAATTTCTCCAATATATTTCTGGTATGTTACCTTACAAAATATGTTTGGTCATGATATCATCCACTCCAATAAATATTCTCTAGTGCTTGGGTGTACCGATGCGCATGTCTGCGAAAATTCCAACCACTTTATTTAAGGCTGATGTGGGGTATTTATAGGTCGATTCACCCTGATTATTCACCTTTTTTGTGTCATATATTTTTTGAATCTAGAGAAAATTTGGCAAAGGGTTATTTCACCATGCGTCTACAAAAGCCTCTATCGAGGACCGCTTCCAAGGGTGTATCTTGATTTTTTATGACCATCATTCCGTCCCATAAGTGCCTACTTTATTAGATTATTTCCGATCAAGGAATACTTTGTTGAATTATGTGGCCAGGAGAAAGGACTTACATATTGTCATATTGACATTTCCAACAATCTTGGAGAGATCAAAGTTCCTATTGAAAGGCATTCGGGAGATGCTTGATTCATTTCTATGGACAGTTCACGTGGAAAGGATGGGTTATCTTGGGATATTCTCAAGATCAGGATGGATTTTCTAGGAGCCTCTTGAAGTCATGTTGATTACTTCTTTATCCCATTGCAAGAATATTACAACTACAAGAGGACTTTTCCTCCCTTCCTTTTATTTCCATTTTTTTATTTTAAAATGGTTGGGGTGTCTTGTGAAATTACATGAGTAACATCCAAGTAAATTAACATTCCTCTTGAATATGTACCACATAACCAATAGAAGTATCATGGAAATGTTCTAGAATTTTGTGTAATAATCTTTATGTTTTTTCCTTACAGATCCAAAGAGAGTGTACAAGATTACCTAGATATTCCCAAGGCCTTTCATGTGATGATTCTAATACGACAAAGGGGTTCTGTGAGATGAGTTGGGTAAATTTATTGGTACCTGTTGTGTCTTTTGGATAATAATGGGTGTATAACATGATATTAAGTGAATATGAGTGGTCTCTTCATCCTTCCTTTTATTTACTTTGTTTGTATATTATAAAGTCTTGGGGGTATCATGAGTTTTTTGGGATGTCATCATGGAAATTTACCATTCCCATCAGTGACGCACCACATGATTTTTATAATAGAGGCACCCCACTTTTGGATATTTTATTCCCATTTTGCAAGGATTTTAAGATGGGTTTCCAGGCTCTCATCGCTGACAACTCATGTGTTCGGGGGGGGAGCTTATTCGGTTGTCTCCGTATGTCCATAGAGTGTTTGAGGAACCATTGTGAGAGTATAAGGATTTGTAAAGAGGGGATCTAGGAGACCTATTGTAGGATATCAAATGCACTTGGTTCCTTTGTATGACCCTATTATGGTCACATTATTGAAATCCTCTTATAGTTTTATATGATCTATGATCTTTGGACACCTTCTCCTTCTTTTTCATTTATGGGGAACATAATACCCTTATTCACGTATTCCTTCCTTTTTCATTTTTTTATGATCATTTAGATGGAATTAATAGATTGAACTCAAATTCTCAATAAGAGTTACAAACAATATAATCTATTAAGAATCAATACAGCACTATCAATAGGGAATGATAAATAACTAAAAACACGTTCCATTTAATCTATAACTAGAGAATGAAATTCATCCAAGGATAACATTACTGCAATAATCTCAGGGATAATAATGATTGAAATATAAATAGGGGAGATTATTAATATTGGATATAATAATTTTGTACATAATGATATCTATACAATCAAAGCCTTTTTCTAAGAAAATTTAATTTATTGGTAAGTACACACCTGAAACTAATTTAATTCAAGCTTACTAGTTTGTCCCATGATACCTATCAATGCATCAAGGGGATATATAATTACAAGCTCAAGACTTAACTACCCTCCCAATGCATCCTTCGTATATTTTATTAATAATTTAATTCATAAAAGATATGCCTTAACCATAAATATCTATATTGAGTAAAGAATACCGATTTTCCAAGTTTTAACAAATAAATTAAATAACCATCACTGTAAAACATGATTTTTAGAAATTATATATTGTTTAAGTAATTAGAATCTCCATGATAAAAAAGTTGGATACTTAAGTGAAATTTAATTCCCAATAATCACAATAATATGAATGTTTCAAAAAAAATTAAGGACTAAAACTAAATCAAGAGATGAGAGATGACCATCAAAAAGATGATTTTTCAGTAATTTAAATTCTTTTAATGAATGGTAACGAAACATGTAAAAAATTGATAAATAGTTTCCATTGAAAATTTATTGAAATCTTATAAAATAATATAAATGGTGTAAAATGGTTATTAAGGTCTTCAAGTCTTTTTGAACTGTATACATTAAAAAGAAGATGTTCTTTTCGGGTTTTTTATAAAAACATTGAAAATGGAACTTTTGGGGAAACTTTAGAATATTACTTTCAAATAATTTTATAAACACAATTATAACATATAATTTCATTAATAATCCTTTAGTAATAAAAATAATTTTTAAAAATAATTTTTAAAAATATAGACATCGAAGAAAAATATGCCCGATCCAAAAGATAAGTAAGATCATATTTTCTTTCAAAAATTCTAATTGAAAAAGTAACTTTAATTGAATAATTAATCATAATTAATAAATATATATCCAGGTAAATTACCTAAAAGGGTAACTGTGTACTCAACATAAAATTAAATATGTGAATACTACCAAATATTTCAGAGTGGAGTAAAATTTTACATGAAATCCCTTACCATAGATCTGACACATCACCTATCTTATTAATAATCCTAAATAATAAACATATGTTAATTATTTACTTTATTGAAAACATTTTTAATTTTTTTTATTACCTTAATTTTATTTATTATAATGTAATATTTATTTAATTAGTCAATTTATTTCACATTAGATGTTTTGGTGATATTCGGTTCGTATGCCCAAAATAACTTTGGAATGTAATCTATGGTAAAAGAAAACATTTTTTCATCATGTATAAAATAATTATAAGGATATCATTATATTTTTTTATACATCAATTTTATTTTAAAAACAACCATTGTCATGCCCTAGCTCTTGACTACCTGTAGCTGGTGCCATAAAGAGGATCTATTCGGTTCAGGTTCTAGGAAACCAGCTACTTCTGAAATGTTTCTTCTGCAAAAAGTTGGTACCTGAAATATTTATTTCAAAAACATAGGGTGAGTATGTGAATTCCTAGTAAGGGGTTTTAAAATAACATACTATACCAAAATATAACTTTTGAAAACATTCTTTTAAACTTTCAATAAAACATTTCTCTTTAAGAAAAGCTATGACATGTGTAACATATTATAAAAGTGCTCAATTAAAGACATTATAAACATGTTTTACATATTCATATGAGAGAAAAAAATTAAACATATAAGAGTAATGAATAATCAGAGTCGTGCATAAAGGTAATAACTTCAATTTCATACATCAAATACTAAATCACTAAGTGCTAAACATATGTCATGCCATAAGCTTTTACTTTTCTGATACTCAGAAGTACTGGACCTAAACCATGGATATTATACTAGTCGAATATCCATTCGGTTAATTAATTTTCATATGCATAATGAGGGAATGTATAATGCTGGACTTTAATTTTTGTGGCAAGGCCTCGTGCCAAGACCTAGGGGATAACTATAATCGGACCCCAACCCAGAGAGCCTCTCTAACCAGACTCCATCCCAGAGAGCCTCTTTAATCATAATTTTTCCTGGAGAGCCATTGTAACCGGACTCCATCCCGGAGGGTCTGCTATAACTGGACCCCAACCCGGAGGGCTTACTTTTACCAGTCCCCTACCCGAAATATACTAGTCTAATACATTCCTCATATGTTTAATAAATCCATGTATCCAAAGTTTCCCATTCCGCTTTTAATACATAATTCAATGTCTTTTATTTGGGGTGTCCCATAATACTCCAAATAATTAAACTCTTAATTCATTATCATAAGTGATGAATAATAAATAGTTCTATTTATCGCATAAATTAATAACTTCTCAACTCTTCCATAAACATTCAAAGCATTACATTGCATGTTTATAACATTGGATAGGTATTATTCACATTCAAAACATGAGTTGATAAATGTAAATGACATTGGACTAAATCATAATATGTTGGTTATTATTTTAATAAGAATTTTCCCAATGACATGCATAAAATAGTAAACATTCTTTGAGCATGTGATATTAATTTAAAACACGCAAGTAATGTGGTTACCACATAAAATGTTAGTTCCTTAATTTTAAAAATCCTTGATTCATGGAAATGAATATTTATAGTTTAAAATGACCAATTTTAAATTAAGACAGATGTCATTTGTACACAAGTATGAGCCAATAAATATCCATGTCTTAATGAATGGTAATACCCTATGTTTCATAGCATATATAGTCAACTGATTTGCAATGCAACATTTTTCCTATGTAATGCGTACATTCATGAGAATTTAATTAAGCATATCAATAACATAATTTAACCACCGAATATTGTTTTAGTCCAACCAAATTAAGATTATGGTTTAAACTTATAGGTGTATACATAAGACCATATATATATACATAAAATATGCATATGTCACATCCTTACATTATATATTTTGAAAAATAAAATTATATATATATATATATCAACATCTTTCAATAAATGTAATTTGTTTAATAATAACAAACCCTTACCATCATAAAATTATTCACATTTTAAGAAAATGAACTTCCTTACCAGAACCAAAAAATAAGGATTGTACAAAGTAATAAATAAATTTTCCTTAAATTTTAAAAACATCACAACAAATCAACACTTGATAGAACTAAAACTGGGTGGATTAAAATTATATAGGTGTATGTGTAATAAATATACCAATCCATTTGAACCCCAAACATTATTTTCATCCAATTATTTATTTAAAGTTTGAAAATAATCTTTAAAAACTAAAATAGAAATAGATTAAATTTTGTGAGTATGTCCGAATATACACTAAGTTTATAACAGAAAATAATTAAAAATTAAAATAACTCTTACAAAAAAATCAATTAAAACATAATATTAAATAAAACATATAATCTCCTTATATTACTTGCAATATAAAAAGTGAATAAATCTGTTTCCATTGCATGAATAAATTTTTGATGAATAGACGTTTGAAAATAAATGGTATTTCCCTTACAAATCATAAGATCATAAAACAAATAAATATTCAAGACAAATATTAAACCCTTACACAAATAACCAACAACTTGAAATTAATTAATTGCTTGAAATAAAATACTTCTTGAATTCAAAATAAATAGAACTCTTTTAAAAATTATAATTTTCTCATTACAAACATAAGGTTGTAAAATAAATAAACATTCAAGACAATGTATAATGAACCCTTACCTCTAGAGCTGAAATAAAATGAGGGTTGAAGAAGTATACTCCATTTTCAGGACCAACACCAATAGAATACTCAAAAAATAACTCACACATGTCTGGATTCTTTGGATTTTATAGCCATAATTAGGACCATTAGAAAACAAGAAGGGTAACCCTGCTATTTATAACCCCAAAAATGTCAAACGGGCGAGGTTGGTGTGCAAGCTGTGAACACAAGGGATAAAATAATAATAATAATAATAATAATAATAATAATAATGTCGATGATGATAATGATGATGATGATGATGATGATTATGATTATGATGATTATGATGATGATGATGATGATGATGATGATGACGATGATGATGATGATGATGATGATAATGATGATGATGATGATGATGATAACTGTGACCAACAAAACATTCATTGACCAAAATTGTTTACCCATAGAACAAAGACAAAACAGTAAATACTTTTTGCTACAGGGTCTTCCACGGACAACAACAATCATACATGAATTTAAAACCAAATGATAAATAGGAATTCATATGAAATTAATGTATCAACTGTTCAAAAATTGACAAAAGGTAAGTGGACAGATTGAGTATGACTCAAAATAGAAGATTCAGATAACAAAATAAAAAAATCTAATCTTATTGCAAATTTGACCAAAATCAATCCAGGATGGAACCCTAACCAGAGGCTCAAACCATTGACACCCACAACCTCACCTTGGTCGTGACATGCAACTTCAGCTCTCTTGGAATACTCGGACTCAGACGCACAACCTCATCTCCTCTTATCTAAAATGGTGCATCCCGACAATGTGATGCCGGGACTACGACCCGACTCTTCTCTGTGGACACCGCCAGACCTACTTGAAGCAACCCACATGCATGACGCATCCCAACCACGGCCTGATGAAACCCTAAACCAGCCTCCTGCCCAACGAACGCAACGCTGGACCCTGCTGAAACCCTAATCCATGAAGCCCGAAGTCTGGACTCCCCTACGGTGCAACTCCTCAATCACGAACTCCACGGAAAACCCACTATGCGATTCCTCATTTTTTTGTTATTTTAATAAAACATTATTATTTTATTTCAATTATTATCATTACATTTAAAGGAGTCAAAAAGTTATGTATATTAAACTAATAACCCACTAAAATAATCTATTAAAAGTATTTAATCAATCACCATTTTTCCTTCTTTAATAATTCTTTTACATTTACTTTTGTCAAACATGTTTTCTATTTGTTTGGTTTACATGTCACGCTTTTATTATTTTATTATATAATTCATAATTACATTTTTATATTACAAATATATATATATATATATGTATGTATTTGAAATTTTGGAAAACAAACAAATCAGTTATATTATTATAGTTATTATTTAAAATATTCTATTTTAATAATTATTCGATAAGAATAAATTTTGTTTGAAAATAATAGTTATATTTTTTTTATTCATTAAAAAAAGTGCGACAATAATTACTCTGAAGTTTTTACTTTGTTCGGATAACAAAATAAAACCTCAATATTAACATTAAATGAGAAAATATTTTTTGGGGTGTTACATTATCCCCCTATAAAGAATTGCATCCACGCAATTCTAAAATTCTTGTACACAACCACAACAATGCCAGACATACGTCACTCTCGAGGTCACTGTACAAGGAACACCATCGATGGTAGGGTGCTAATGACCCCAGGTGGATTCCTAAGGTTGTATTCAGCTACTCTATTTCCTTATCCTAAACACACTGTGAACAGATAGGGTCGAATCTATGCCTAAAGCACTCAGCCTTATATAAAAAGGCAAGAGAAGTGTGGAGGTCGGAAATTTCAGTGTGCACTAAATCCCTATAATTCTAATGCACCACATTATTCTTGAAGATATTAATGTCGTAGAGTTCCCTGTACAAACTAAAACTCAGTAGCTAGAATAGGTAGGTCGCTCGATGCTCACCATCCAAAGCAGCTTCTAAAAATTTACCTTTATCTCGGTAGTTATCATCCAAATTGAAACATAGAAAAGGGATTCATGGTACTTTCCTCTTTTTCTATATGCTACAAATTGTGCAAATGAAATACCGTAATATTCTAGATTTCTTCCTCGGTAAAGATGGAGAATGTTTGGGCAGTTCGACACCTGATGGAGTAGTTTACAAGTCAGACATAAGTTGGCATAGGGCTGGTCCTCTTCAGAGCATGTATTTACAATTATAGTCTCTAACCGCTTAGTAGGTTGTGATTAAATATTGGTTTATGAACTCATAAGTTCTATCTGAATAAAAATTAAGAAATCAATTTTCAGTATGGAATATCCATATTAAACAGTCATTGTTTTATATAAAATCATAAAAAACAGAGAATACAACATCATTCATTTAGACAAGATTTATAAAACTAAAGAAATTACATAATATCTTTATCCCTTTCACAAAATACTAGTATGGATTTCCTGACATCCTCTAAGATGAATCCTCATAGATTCAACTGATGTTGGGGATTTCCCCAGTTTTCAAAGAAACGGATCCCCGAAGCGGTTACAAATTATTCTATATCCTTGGTCCAGATTCAAAATATGCAACTGGGGTCAACCGCATGTGGACATGTAGAATTAATATTGAGAGAATAATGTCAGGTATCAAGTTGAGCGACATCGCTATGAACTTGATATCGATAATGTAAATGAGTAGTCTCATTCTCAAGGGCTTCAAAGTCCATAACTCGACTACAGAGACTATAGGTTAAAATATGACATAGATATGCTTCCAGGAGGTCACCCCCTTATACAGCCTCCTTAAAGTCCTCAAGAGAAAAGAGGAAGTTAGAAGAAATTAATGTATCAACTGTTCCAAAATTGAAAAAAGGTATGCGGACAGATTGAGTATGAATCAAAACCAAATATTTGGATAACAAAATAAAATAAACTAATATTATTTCATATTTGATAAAATCATACCAGGATGGGACCCTAACTAAAAGCTTGGACCATCGATGCCCATAACCTCACCTCAGCCACAAAAAGAAACTTCGTCTCTCAAAGAAGACTCAGACTTAGGCGCAGGGCCTTAGTTCCTCCGGTCTAAAACGGTGCATCCCGACAGTTTGACATGGGTACTACGACCAGACTTTTCTCTGCGAACGCTTCCAAACCTACTTGAAGCAACCCCCATGCGTAATGCACCCCAACCACAGCCTACTAAAAACCTAAACCAGCCTCTTTCTCAACAACCGAAATTCCAGACCCTACTGAAACCCAAATCTGTGAAGCTCGAAGTCTAGACTCTCCTGCGGCGCGACTCCTCAATCACAAACTCCCTTGAAACCCACTACGGGGTTCCTCCTTGTTTTGCTATTTTAATAATCTATTATTGTTTTATTTAAATTATTATCTTATCTTTTAAAGGAGTTAAAATGTTATGTATGTTAGACTAATTTCCCACTAAAATAATATATTAAAATTATTTAATCAATCACCATTTTTCTTCTTCTTTAAGATTTCATTTACATTTACTTTTGTCAAAACATGTTTTCCATTTTTTTGGTTTATATGTCATGCTATTTTAATTTTACTATATAAGTCATCATTTAATTTTTATATTAAAAGTATATATATATATCACATTTTTTTAAAACAAACAAATTAGTTATATTATTATATTTATTATTTAAAATATTCTATTTAAATAATTATTCGATAAGAATTAATTATGTTTGAAAATAATATTTATATTTTTTTTATTCTTTTAATAATGTGAGATAATATTTACTATGAAGTTTTTAATTTGTTCTGATAAAAAAATAAAACCTCAACATTACCATTACACAAGAAACAAGTATTTGGGGAGTTACAACCATGAATTATGGTTATGTAAAATTAGCTATGTCATAATCATGGAGAAGGTTGGTCGTATGTACGCAGGAGTAACATTTCCATTTTTCAACGGTCATGATGTAAAGAAGTTAAGTATTATTATATATTTACATAATGATGATTATATCATAAATATTAAATTATATCACTAAATAAATTGATATATATCATCCAAGTGATTTGGTGATGGAAAACGAATCACATCTCTTCATGGGGTCGTAGTCCACACATACGCACACAAAAATATCACTTTTAAATGGATTAAAAGGTAACAAAATATATGATATATCAATTTTATATAATGATAAATATGTCATGAATATCATATATATACATTAAATAAATCATTATAACTATTCATGATAAGCATTGATGGAAAGGGAATTACGTCGGTTCACGATGTTGTAGTCTGTCGTACACATGAACGATAGTTGTTTTACCATTTGATGAAATATAGGATGGATATAGGGTATTAAAATAATATAAAAACAAATAAACATATGTAATATACTTTTTTTATTATTTTATATTGGATAAATAAAATATGAATTAGGTGGGAGTATAAATAGAATAGAGACTCTTGGTTAAGAACTATTACTCTTCTTCGAACAACCTCTTTAGTTTTACACTAAAAGCCTCACTAGGTGGATTTTATAATCAAATCAATAACTATAGTACATGATTATGAATTTAAGAAAGTTATTTTGGTAGGTATTTGTAGATAAAAAATTCCTTTCAATGTTTATAGTAGAGGAGAGGGTTACCTTTTATATGTAGGGAAGAGAAAACGCCTAGAATGTTTTAAAAAGTTTAAAATATATTAATGTCTCACACAAGGAAAAAGGATCCAAAAATGGATCATTGTTAAAAAAAATTAGATGATATGGGGTGTAAATATGGCAATAAAATTTAAATTATTCAAGTTTTTATGTCATTATATCCCTTATATCTTTAGTTTAACCCTCAAGTAAACTTGTTTTAAACTTAACCTTATTAAAATATTTTTACATCTTTTACTATTCATTATGATCAAAAATTAATTTTACCTTACTAAAAATTATTAATTATTATGATTTTAAATATGGAATAAATTTTATCAAATCCAATTCATATAAGGGGTATAATTTAATATAAAATTAAACCTGAAAAATGCGGTCACATTGGGTTTTCATAAAAAAAAATGTCTTTTTAAGTATGAAAATGTTTTTAAATAAAATTAAAGTATAAAATTAATTTACAATTCCCTGTTTGGATTATAAAAAATATATTTTACTAATTATTATTTAAAATCATTTTATAAAAAAATGTAAATATTTTAATTCCTGAAACAAAAATCTAGTTTTCAATAAAAAGAATTATTTTTCACAATTCTTTAAAAAATAAAAAATTTAATAAAAATAAATAAAATAACCCCAAGATAATTTCTCTATGATGATTTAAAAAATTAATTTAAATTTATCAAATAATTTTTCTAAAGGTGAAAAAAATATTATATTATTTTCTCAAAAATACAATAATTGTTTTTAAGAAAATGTATTTGTAAAAAAAACAAAATGGATTTACTAAAAAATGAATTTTTATTTCTTAATAATTAATAAACTAATTTTTATTGAGTATAAACTTAATATATATTTATAATGTGGTTGTTCTGATTCATACCTTCCAATTCAATTTCTAGGTTATAACATACATATTTAAATAATAATATTTTATGGTTTGTTTAAGCTCAATATCGTGTTTTGCATATGCTATCAAAAATAGTGTTCTTTTAAAATATACAGACATTACAAGGTAAATATAAATAATGTTTTATTCTATATATTTAAATTTATAGGAATTATCATTCTCTACACAAAATTAATCTGATGTTTTTATAGTTATATAGGGGTAATTTTGATTTTCTCAGGGTTATAGAAAGGTTACCTCATGTTTTCAAAGTATGAATACGGGTCAAATAAAAATTAATTCACCATGTCATGGTAACTTAATGTTACCATACTACAAGTCCCAGCTACCCCAAACCCCCCTCATGCAAAAGGGTAGTATTTTTGTCTAATACTTTAAAAATCTCCCATAATTCGATTTGAAACATGTTGTCAATGAAAATTAAGGAAATTGAAATGGAAATTGATAGTATTTATATATGTTAAGTGATTTTATAAAATATATTCTCCCTTCTTATATTCTCCCTTCATTAATTTTATTAATTTTAAATTAATCCTATAAGTAATTTTAATGGAAAATAAATTTGATTTAAAATTAAATTTGATGACACCACTGAGTTTTATAGAAGATTCTCAGAACAAATTGTATTTCATAAAAACTGGGGAATCTTCCCTCCATAATTTGAGTGCCATGTTCTTATCAAGATAGTGTGATCAAGACTTACTTGTTCTATTTCAATAATAATTCAAAAATTTTGGATCTCTTCTTAAGTTTCTGGGCCACCACAAATCATTTTCTATCTCTTGTTCATGAACATCAGGTTGCGTGAATCCATTTTTCATTTAGGGGGTATTTTTTATAATATTTTTATTTTTACAAATTGTATTTGAATCATGATTTATATTCCATTGGTTATCCATGACTCCTTCTTTTTTTACCCGAACATTGGAGGAGGATAAAAAAATTTGGACGTCTTGATTGAGACCAGCAATTCAATCTTCATGGATGGACCAATTTCTTCATAGATTCTGTGGGAATTCTTGTGTGGTCGATATGACCCTTAAAATTGTATAATTGAACAATTATTCCTTATAATTAAATTTTTTAATTTGATTAATTAGCCTTAAAAACAAGAATCATGTAATTTGGATAAGTAGAGTGATAGTTATTATTAAAACATTAAAAAGAATTGCATCCAGAAGAATTCAAAAAGTGCTGTAAAATTATATTTAATATTTAAAAATTAATATTTAACAAAAATTATGAACATTTCATATAAAATCAGTACATGGAGGATATATTGAATTGTTAAAATATTAATAACATTAACTCCCCCACAGTTAGTCTTTTGCATGTCCTCATGTGCAATAAATATAAAAACATAACGAAGTCATTTTTACTCACCAAAAAATATTAAACAAATTCCCCCAATCAGGGGAGGTTTAGAAAATTTCAGTCATCCCTATTAAATTGCACCAAGAGTTTTTATAGAAACAATGTAACAAAAAGAATTCATTTTTTCATGCTCAAAATTAGAAATGGAAAATGGTGGCACACAAAACATACTCCTCTCAATATGATAAAATTAATTTATGGAGCTTCACTCATTCCCAAGACAAAAGTGAAAATCATAGAGTCTATGAGAGATCTCAACTTCTACTCCCTATCCTAAAATTCAAAAAAAAAATAAGAATTCTTTTTAAAGGGTTTTTCTGTGGCTATGGGATGGTAGGAATTCAGTATTTGAAAGAGTGGAAAGAGGGGTAAAACACCAACTTGTAAAAAAGTAATGCACAATATTTTTGAAATAATGGATGGAAATAAATGGAAACACATACTTACAAGGGAATAATTATGTGAGTCAAGACACAAAAGTGGAATAAAAGTTTAAGGGAATAAGAAGATGAAATATTTACAAACCACGAAACTTCTCTCAATGACATAAGTGTTCATTTTTTCTATTTTTTTAATTTGTTTGAAATTTGAACTTGAAATTGATATGACACTCATCTCCAATCCCATGTTTTATCTCCTCATGATACTAATTTTAATAGTTATAATAAGATAAAAGGTCGAGGAAGAGTGATTGTTGACCCACCCAAGAAAAAACCCAATCTTATTTTCATTTTTTTGACTTTTTTTGATTTTTTTAAACATTCTTCAATATCATTTGTACAAGAAAAACATATATACATTCCCAAACCCAACTGAAGGACAACCATCCCTCTATGCATAAATTGATTCTTTCCCTCAAGCATATGATAACATGTTGAAAATCAACAATAGGGTCCCCGAAATGAAATGCATTCCTCCCACAAATAAATTTCAAAAAATTATGCAATAAAAATCCATGTTGATAGTGGGTGGGATAATGTATTGGTCTTATAATGTGGATAACAAAGAAAATTTTTTATAGGCTCTAATGGATTTCAAAATGAGGATTAATGTATGTTTTATGGGAGGCTATTTGGTTCTTATAATTCTCATGGGGTTGAGAAAATGCCTCTATCATATTAATGCACATTAAAGTAGTAAATTAAGCTCTAAGGTAGAAAAATTCCAGACTCATATGTGGGGGTGAGAAACACACATTTTGCAATGATGTCCATAGGTAGCCTTATCATGAAATCTAGTTTTGTTCCTCACGGTTGGATAAGAATCTTTTTCTAAATATAAAAACGAGCATTCAAAATTTATGGGTTTTGACACAAGATTCTTTATCCAAAGTCATGATGAAAAAAAATATTTTATAAGAAAACATTCCTTTTTGACTCCATAAAATGGTTGGAAAAAATGATAAAACTGGATGCTGAGTAAGTGTGACACTTTTGTTTTCTGTTTACATTTTTTTTATTTTTTTTATTTTTTGTGTTTTTAAAATACACACCCACACAAAATAAAAAGAGAAAAATAATGAAAAAGTTTGATGATGAAAGTGGAAAAAATAAAAAAGATAGGAAGAAGAAGAAAACTATAGAGATAGAAGGAGGAAGGATAGTTAAAGGTAAAGAGGTGTCCCCTAGTTTGGATTTGGTGGGTCGACATCTCCATCTAGTAGTGGGTCAACAGCAAGATTTGGGGATTCAATGGAATTCAATGTGTTCCTCAGGATGTGTGTCCTCTCATGGTGATGTTTTAACTGATGTACATTAACTGTGAATGTCCTTTTTGAATATGGGTCTTGGACTTTCACTACACCAAATGGGTAAACATTAGTAATAATAAAAGGACCTTCCCCAAAAGAATTAATCTTACCTAGGTGAAGTCGAAATCAAGAATCGAAGAGCATTACATTTTCACCTTCATAAAATACCTTTATCTAAATGTGTTTCTTTTGGAGAACCTTATCCTTTTCTTTTTACAGATTATAACTCTCATAATAATCAAATCGAAGATCCTCTACTTCATCCAATTTCAATAATCTTTCTTCACTAAATTTTTCAAAATAAAAATTACAAGTTTTCAAAACCCAAAAAAACTAATGTTGGATTTCCACTGGTAAATGAAATGTTCTAACAAAAACTATCCTAAAAAGAAACATCCCAATGGGTGTTTTATAGGCAGTTCGATAAGCCCAAAGTGCTTCACCAAGTCTTTTAGGCCAATCATTTCTGGTGGGTTTTACAATTCTCTCAAGAACATTTTTCACTTATCTATTAGAAATTCCAGCCACGTCATTTTTCTGGGGGTGATATGTAGTTGAAGTTTTATGTACAGCCCCATTCTTTTTCAAATGATATTCCATGGTTCTATAACAAAAATGGGTTCCTAAGTCACTTATCAAGGCATGTGGTGTGCCAAATCGGTGGAAGATGTGTGTCTTTAGGAACTCACTAATAGTATATGAATCCAGCTAGAAACATAATAAATCGTAAGAAGAATCTATGATAATCCATTAGAAGTGGGAATTGTCCCCTGAAATCGATTACCCAAACATTGAAGATCTCACTGAAAATTAATGGCTTTTGGGGCACTGACTTTCTCTTTGGAATTATGCCAAACTTTTGGAAAGTGGTATATGATTGATAGAACTCATGTGAGTCCTTAAAGAGTGAAGGCCATAAGAATATAGGGTCAAGGACCTTTCGGGATGTCCTTTGTGGTCCAAAGTGGCCACCACCAGGCATTGAGTGACATAATTCTAAGATGGAAGAGTGTTCATTTCATCCACACCTATCCTAATTATCTTGTCTTCCCCAGTTTTATGAAGTTTATTTTCTTCCCAAAAAATAGTATTTTGAATCACTTTTCAACTTTGTTTTTTGTTCTTTTGAAATGTTTTTATAAAAAAAAAAGCCAGAAACCAAGTAATTTAAAATTGGGTCATACCATGGTATTTATGAAGTGAGACATGAAAGGTTCTCAGTTAGAACTTATGGATAAATTATTTTAGAATGAGAAGAATTATAAATTCTACTCAAGTGATCTACCACAAGGTTTACTTTTCCTATTCTATCTTTGATTTCAAGTTCAAAATCTTAAATCATTAGGATCTATCTTATTACCCTTGGTTTCGAATCACTTTTCTTAATTAATAATTTTATAGTAGAATGTTTTGTGAAGATGATGACTTTGGAACTGAAGATAAAGGGACAGATTTTGTCTAAGGAAAAAACCACTACAATAAGTTCTTTTCTGTCACAGTGTAGTGATATTGAGTTTCATCCAATGTTTTTGAGGAATAATATATTACATGAGGAGTTTTTTTCTCTTATTTGACCTAGAATAGCACCAATGGCTCTATCAAAATCATCACACGTCAACTCAAAGGGTAAGGACCAATCTGCGGGTTGGATTATTGGGGAATTTGTAAGAGCAGTTTTGAGTTCAATGAAGGATCTCTTGAAGACCACAATGAATTGGAAAGTGACATAATTTTGGAGCAATCGAGTGAGTGGGAGGGAAATCCGACTGAAGTTATGGTTGAATCAAAGATAGAAACCAGCATGGCCAAGGAATGAATGGATGTCTCAAATAGAGGTGGTTTCAGGAAGTGATTGGATTAATTTAATTTTGGTAAGATCAACTTCAATAACATCTTTTGAAACTATGTGCCCAAGAACAATACCATTTGATACCATGTAGTGAAATTTTCAAAATTTAACACAAGGTTTCACTTGAAACACTTTTTAAGAACAAGAGAGAGTGGATTCAATCAAGATTCAAATGAATCACCATAAATGGTAAAGTCATCCATGAAGAGCTCCTTAAAATGATCAATGAATTCAGAAAAGATACTCATCATACACATTTGGAATGTTTAAGGAGCATTGCAAAGGTCAAAAGGTATTATCTTATATGAATATGTTACAAAGGGGAAAGTTAAAGGAGTCTTTTCTTAGTCCTAAGGTGTGATTGGTATTTGGAATTAGTCGGTGTATCCATCAAGAAAGTAATAGTGTGACTTTTTGGCGAATCTTTCTAGCATTTGATCAAGGACTGGAAGAGGGTAGTGATCTTTTCTTATTTCAACATTCAATTTCTTATCACCGATACACACATTCCATTTGTTCTTAAATTGAGTTTTTAATACCTCCCCATGTTCATTTGGAATAACAGTTATCCCACCCTTCGTAGGTACAATGTGAATTGGACAAACCCATTCACTATCAGAAATTGTGTAGATAATACCATCTTGAAGAAGAGTGGTTATCTCTTCCCTAACTACCTCAAGTATGAGTGGATTTAGTCATCTTTGTGGTTGTCTAATTAGTTTGGGTGATTTCTCAAAATAAATGTGTTGCATTCAAAGGGCAGGTTTAATTCTTGTTATGTCATCTAGGGTCCAAACTAATGCCTTTTTTTCCTCTAACACCTGAAAAAGTTGGGAATCCTCAGTTTGAGTAAGTGAAGAAGAGAAAATGACAGGATAAGAGTGATCATGGAAAAGGAATTCATATTTAAGGTGTTCAGGAAGAGGTTTCAGATCAGTATTGTAGAGACCCGTAGCCTGACGTACATGGACATTACATTACTTTTGCGGAATACTTAATACATAACAAAAATACACACACAAGGATCGTAATAGTTTAGTGTCTTTGGAAACTCGGAACGTAATCTTCTAATCCTGGTGAAAGATCTTCAAAATCTCCCATAAAGATCTTCTTCTTTTTTTTTACCTAAAACCTTTCTTTATATCCTGGGGAAAATAAAACATAAAAGGGTGAGCTCAAATGCTCAGTAAGGGTAAACAAAAGAAATATCAATCACATAATTTTCATAAGAACATAACATTTTTGGAAATCTTAACCTGCAAAAGAGAGCATAATTTCATAACATGGGATAAATCATAGTATTGAAAATGAAACCATAAATTAAAACATTACTCATTGTGGCATACACACATAATCATAGAGAATCATTTCTTGTTAGTCAAGACTCATTGCCAAGACTATCTTAGTGGACAAAGTCCCTTTCTGAATCGAGTAATCCTCGTTTCAGTCCTGTTTCACTGAACCGGTATAACCTACCATTCCAGCCATGTCTATCTCATGAGATATGAAATCTTTACCCAATGCATTGGAGGGAGATATAGGTCCCACCCATCTCTTAATGAATCCTTTCTTATGTGTGCCACAAAATCATAAATCATACATCATTTCATAACCCATGTATTTAAAATGGGATTCTTAAAACAACATGACATCATAAAACCATTCATATAAGATAAAGGAATTCATAAACATAATTCCATCACAACATAGTCAAATCAATGTAAAAATATGGATAGAAACAGAACCCTTTATTATCTTAGATGGAAAATAATTTTGATAAAACACTTGAAATGAATTCTTGAGGAAAATATCCTTTATTCTTCAAAATCAATTTCTTTTCACAAAACATCATGCAATTTTAAAAGAAAGAGATTTTATTAAAAATAGTCATGAAATATTTTGGAGTAAGCTTCATGAAAATAAGGCTTTATAAAACCGTAAAAAATCCGTTCATGCCGTTTAAGTTAAAAAAAAACATTCTTCGTACTTTTGTCGGAAAAGTCAAAAAGTACCTCGTATGAAAAAGCGACAAAAGATTGCTTTCATATTCTTTACAAAAACTCACCGAAGAGTAAAATTGGATTTAAACTATTGTAAGTGGATGGAAACAATATTACATATTGAAGGAACATGGATGTGGATGATAAAATACACCCCAGTAAATACTTACGAATAAACAATCTCGGATAAAAATGAGATTGTGATATTTCCCTTACCTTAGGTCCGACTTGCTTTGTAAGTGTCCGAACCTCCTGTATAATGATTTAAATCATGTTATTGACTTATTACAGAATCATATTCATTGTTATGATATCATATATGGTTCACTTATGACATTATATTACTCGTTCTTTTGTAAATTCTATGTTAAAGAAGCGTTTTGGGTAAAATCGTTTCATTTATCGTAGGTGTTTTGACTTGTTGTTCTTGACATCATTATTACTTATATCATGATTTAATTACTTCCAGAATATAAAATATGATTTATATATCATATATATTCAGTATATATATATATATAATAGATAGATAAATAAAATGAAAAACACCGTTCATGGAGACGGTAGTCCGTACGTACGCATGAACGTTGTTTTTCTTTCCTTATTGTCTTGAAATGGAAGTAAGTAGATGAAATACATATGTATATATATACATAAATCCAGTAGCTTTATAATGTCATATATTTCATTATTATTTCTTATATATACATTATAATCATTCTTAAATGGTTAACATGGAGAATGAATCTCATCGCGTCGTGGAGACGGTAGTCCGTACGTACGCACAAGCGATGATATCATTTCCATAAATATTGAATTGAATTGGAGTGTATTATACAATATATCCGAATCAATATGATGTTGTAATAACTATGTATAGTTATTCTTTACACCATTATACCCATCCATGTAAGGTGGTGGTGGAAAATAGATTATACCACGGCGTGGAGACGGTATTCCGTACGTACGCACGCGCGGTGATTTCTTTTTCCGTAGGATGGATAGATGGTGAAATAGGGTTGTTTCATACTTATAATAACATATCAGTATATGAGTGATACTGATGTTATTACTTCATAATGAAACAACCTAAGAAGAAGAAGTGGAAGAAGAAATAAAGATGAAAGAATTGGTAACGGTAATTACCTCTTCTTTGAAGTGCCTCTTTGAGACCTCCTCTTAGGGCACTAAAATTGGTCTTTGAGGAAGACCAGAACCTCTAGGATGTTGCTAGGGAAGTGGAGAAGGGATTTTGGCAGGGGTTGGCCGAGCTTGAGTGCTCAAATTGGTGTGAGGAGGAGGGGGAGGAGGTGTCCTTTTATAAGGGAGGACAGGGGCACCTTAGGAATTCTTAAAAATATTAATTTATAATAAATCTAACCCCACTTAAAAACCTCCAAAAATGGCTCATATTCGAAGATTAGATGAGATAGGGTTGTAATCGCATCAACCAATTAAATTTAGACATGTTTGGATATTATTTTAAACTTTATCAATTAGATTTAACTCTAAGTTAAATAATTTAACTTTTACCGTGTCTTTTTGTTTTCTTTCACTATATGGTTAATAAACTTACTATAACATGCCAAACGAACCCCAAATTGTTTATTATTAATATATATATCCTTATCTAAGTCATTTTTCCGAACCTTAGATTTTTAGGAATAAAATAACAATTAATAATATAATATTTGATTTAAAAACTATTTTGTGTCAATTTTGACACTATTTGATATATGATTTTTGTGAAAGTCATAACAGAATTATATGTTCGAACCAAGTTGATTAAATAAACACTAATATATCATAGTAACCTAGAAAATTAGTGGAATTCATAAAAAGTCTTAAATTACATTTATTTTGGTATTTATATTATCAATTATGTCAATATTTCATTAATAAGATAATTACTGCATCATTTTTGTGTCATAAATAAATTATATTATTTGATGCCTAAAAATTACAAATAAATTACCATCATGTAGGAAATCTCTTTATCTTTCTAATGAATATTTAAAATCGAATTTATCTTATGTATAACCCCATATTAAAAATGATTTACTTATTAAACTTTGATTTTAACTATTTTAACCCTTCTTTAAATAAATTAATAATAAATGTCCTAATCTAATCCAAGTGGGCCTAAATGGTCATATTTTATTCCTAAGTTTGTTTTTGGTCGAATTACACTTGTCCAATAGAATTAGGACATGTGTTAGGGTAATAGTAATATCATATTTACCCTTAGTTACCCTATTTACTATTAACCGCGGTTAAAAAAAGTAAAAAGTTACTATTCACCAAAAATTATTTTCATCTCATTGAACCACATTTTAGTCCTTGATATTAATCGTGTCTCTCGGATTTTCGAAATTCCATTCACAGAAGCTGTAAAATTAAGTTTTATGCAAAATTCAGTTTTTAACCTACCACTTAGTAGTTTCACTATTCATCAAAAATTGATGTTTTTCAGAACAATGCCAAAATTTCATCCCAAGCTATATTTCATATTCCGAATTCAAAAATGAAGTCTATTTTACCAAATTCATAACATAAAAGTTGCATTAATTAATTTTATAATTAAATCCTGCTGTTAAAACAAATAGCGTGTTTTTAAGAAACAATATCTATCAAAAGATTGACACTTGTTTATGTCTAGTTTAAATGTGAAATTACATCCAATGATCAACATTGTATTAAATTGTAAAAATATATTCTAAATATACTTTAAAACCACTCAAATTAATGATTTATCACTGTTAATTATTTCGATTAAAAAAATTGTTTTTAATTATAATTTAATAATTTTCCCTATTCATCAGAATATGAAAGTTATCCGAAAAGTACCAAAATTTCACCTTAGGCTAAATTCGATACTCTGAATCCAAAAATAAAGTTCATTTTGAAAAATAAGATTTACTGGATTTCAAAAAGTGGTTATTACTATTCATAACGGCTAGTTTTAATAATATTTTTATAGCATATCGTTGTTTAGTGAAACTCGGTATTGCGTACTACACACGCTATCGAGGAAGGTCGCGATTGCGTGTAATGCAAGTCAAGTCAAGGATGTGTGTTGTGCAAGCTCCTTTTGGTGTAGCGTACAACACAAGACATTAATAAAATTAAAAAGAATATTTTTTTATAAAATCTTGGGATGTTACATTCTACCCCCCTTAAAATGAATTTCGCCCTCGAAATTCGTCGGGGTTATAAATGGTTTACTATTTGAAAGTTTCTTTAATAGAAACCCACATCGTAAAAGGGAATACCAAAACATGGCTTTAAAAACTAAAGTATGAAATGTAACGATTACCCAAATAAACTAATCACTGGGTTTCCACATAGGTGAAAATATGGATATGGAAGAGAAATCTAACCATCATGTTCTGATGGAGAGTGGTAGTGAACATGGATATGGAAAATCCAGTAATCACAAATCCATAGATTTGTGATGATATAAGGTACCATCTGATTCATCAGGTATAAGATCACTAGGACAACATTTTTGGTTTTCAATATCATTTCCCTAAAGTTGAAAATTTGCTTAAAATAAATACTTACTTTATTTTGTTACAATCTCACTTTTGTTCGTGCCTTGAACAATTTCTACTTCATCTCTTAAATAAATGAAGTTGAATTTGTTATTTGTGAAGTGTTAGCAGATTATGTGATAGAATGATGGGTCATTCCATCTGTCTCAAACAAAATGTTAGAAAAAGTTATTAAATATACATAAGTCATTCTATAGTGAGATTAATCACATATGGTTCCTAAAATGGACTTATACTTCATATATCATACTGCTTAATATAATAACACTAGTTTCTACTAAACAGGGACTTCCTGTAGGTCAGTGGTAGGCGATAAAGGCCAGTCGCACTTCGGTTGTGGGTTCGATTCCTACAGCCTTGTCCGAAGCGATGGGCTGTCGCCCGTCCTGCGGGTTGTCCTTTTTCTAAAACTACGTTACTATAACATCCCATCAATAATATCGAAAATCTTCTATCCTTAAACAATACTAACTTATGTCCAACATAATCCAGTCTAATCTTTAGGCTTATACATAATACTGCAGTCCACTCTCATAATATAGTGACATCGATTACCAGAGATTTAATACTATCGTTGATCCCCACATATCATAAGATATGTCTTGTTGGTCACATTCCAAACATTCAAAGTCCTTAATCGTGTATTCTCTTGAATACCTTAGTGAAAACATGAGTGCAGTTAAAAGTTAACACTTTCCACATACCAAAATCCTCAAAATTCTATATACTCAAACCATGATATCACTTAGTCCTTATATCAATCATGAGCTCATGAATACTGTTAAACATTTCATTTTCTTGTTTTCCCTTCATTATGCGCATATCATCTTATTTCCAAAAATATCTCAATCACTTTGAATACCACATTAAACCAATACATAAATATTCCAATACTCCATGATACAACATTATTTTGGAATCCCATTACATAAACACTTAATCATTCCACCACATCGTTATCATATTCAACATCGCCAATAGTGATCGCATGTGATTTCCCTTTGTCCTTTGCCTTCAGTGGTTGCTCATGTTGATCATCACTAACCCTTGGATTAGGGCAATTATTAGCATAATGCCCCATTTCCTTGCACTTGAAGCATTGAAGTGTTGGTGGTGCGTTCTCTGCATTGTTTGCTTTATTCACATCATTAGAAACCCTTTTTCCATTACTTCGACACTCAGCTGCTCGATGACCTTCTTTTCCACACTTAAAACATTTTCTAGTCCCTTTAAGACAATCTCCACCATGCTTCTTTCCACACTTTGTGCATAAGGAAACATTCATCTTCTTTTCACCATTATTCTGAGATTTCTCCTTGAACTCCATCTTTCGTTTCTTGTCAAAACCATGAGATGGATATGTAACACCATCTTCCATTTCTACCTTGATAGCACAACGCATAATTTCTTCATAGCTACTGAAGTCTCTTATAGCTAATTCCCTTCGAAGACTTGGTTTTAAGCCACTGAAAAATCGATCAACTTTACTTTCAGGTTGGATGATAATACCAGAAGCGTACCTTGCAAGTCTTGTAAAATTCGCTTCATAGGTACCAACAGATTCATCATCCCTTTGCTTCAGTTCAAGAAACTCTTTCTCCATCTTTGTTCGGAGAATACGAGGGAAGTACTTATTGAAAAATAAGTTCTTGAACTCGTCCCATTCCATAGACTCAATTTCATCCCTTTGCCTCGTATTTTTAATAAGATTCCACCATTGATCAGCATCTCCTTCCAAACGATACACTGCTAGGATGACTTTATCATGTTCAGAACATTGAAGAACTGAAAATATCTTTTCAGTAGTACTAATCCATTGTTCAGCAACTAATGGATCAGTAGACCCACTGAAAGAAGGTGGACGCTGCCTCATGAAGGATTCAACAGAATGTTGCTCCTTCCTTTGCTCGTTTGGAAGTCCTTCATGATTCATAGCTTGAGAAAGTTGTGTGAGCATGGCTACAAGATTTTTCATTCCGGCTCCGATATCGTTTGGTTGCTCAGAGGGACAATCATTGCATTGCCCATCACATTCCGCATTAACACGGTTCCTTCGGGTTCCAGCCATCGTCTAAAACCCCAAAAGAATAGTATGAGAGGCAAAAATCATGCTAGGGAAAACAACATAATAAAGGGGTAGTACCCTCAATATCTAACATCTTAGGTTAAATTCGAATATCGTTAGCGCAATTCTAGGACTATAACCTATACGTATACTTAACCTTAGAGACATCCCTAGACATACCTTAGAAATATCTCTAGGGATCTCACTAACATTTTCGCATCCTAGTTTCCAAAGGTTGACTAAACCTTTCCTCTGATACCAACTGTAGAGACCCGTAGCCTGACGTACATGGACATTACATTACTTTTGCGGAATACTTAATACATAACAAAAATACACACACAAGGATCGTAATAGTTTAGTGTCTTTGGAAACTCGGAACGTAATCTTCTAATCCTGGTGAAAGATCTTCAAAATCTCCCATAAAGATCTTCTTCTTTTTTTTACCTAAAACCTTTCTTTATATCCTGGGGAAAAGAAAACATAAAAGGGTGAGCTCAAATGCTCAGTAAGGGTAAACAAAAGAAATATCAATCACATAATTTTCATAAGAACATAACATTTTTGGAAATCTTAACCTGCAAAAGAGAGCATAATTTCATAACATGGGATAAATCATAGTATTGAAAATGAAACCATAACTTAAAACATTACTCATTGTGGCATACACACATAATCATAGAGAATCATTTCTTGTTAGTCAAGACTCATTGCCAAGACTATCTTAGTGGACAAAGTCCCTTTCTGAATCGAGTAATCCTCGTTTCAGTCCTGTTTCACTGAACCGGTATAACCTACCATTCCAGCCATGTCTATCTCATGAGATATGAAATCTTTACCCAATGCATTGGAGGGAGATATAGGTCCCACCCATCTCTTAATGAATCCTTTCTTATGTGTGCCACAAAATCATAAATCATACATCATTTCATAACCCATGTATTTAAAATGGGATTCTTAAAACAACATGACATCATAAAACCATTCATATAAGATAAAGGAATTCATAAACATAATTCCATCACAACATAGTCAAATCAATGTAAAAATATGGATAGAAACAGAACCCTTTATTATCTTAGATGGAAAATAATTTTGATAAAACACTTGAAATGAATTCTTGAGGAAAATATCCTTTATTCTTCAAAATCAATTTCTTTTCACAAAACATCATGCAATTTTAAAAGAAAGAGATTTTATTAAAAATAGTCATGAAATATTTTGGAGTAAGCTTCATGAAAATAAGGCTTTATAAAACCGTAAAAAATCCGTTCATGCCGTTTAAGTTAAAAAAAAACATTCTTCGTACTTTTGTCGGAAAAGTCAAAAAGTACCTCGTATGAAAAAGCGACAAAAGATTGCTTTCATATTCTTTACAAAAACTCACCGAAGAGTAAAATTGGATTTAAACTATTGTAAGTGGATGGAAACAATATTACATATTGAAGGAACATGGATGTGGATGATAAAATACACCCCAGTAAATACTTACGAATAAACAATCTCGGATAAAAATGAGATTGTGATATTTCCCTTACCTTAGGTCCGACTTGCTTTGTAAGTGTCCGAACCTCCTGTATAATGATTTAAATCATGTTATTGACTTATTACAGAATCATATTCATTGTTATGATATCATATATGGTTCACTTATGACATTATATTACTCGTTCTTTTGTAAATTCTATGTTAAAGAAGCGTTTTGGGTAAAATCGTTTCATTTATCGTAGGTGTTTTGACTTGTTGTTCTTGACATCATTATTACTTATATCATGATTTAATTACTTCCAGAATATAAAATATGATTTATATATCATATATATTCAGTATATATATATATATAATAGATAGATAAATAAAATGAAAAACACCGTTCATGGAGACGGTAGTCCGTACGTACGCATGAACGTTGTTTTTCTTTCCTTATTGTCTTGAAATGGAAGTAAGTAGATGAAATACATATGTATATATATACATAAATCCAGTAGCTTTATAATGTCATATATTTCATTATTATTTCTTATATATACATTATAATCATTCTTAAATGGTTAACATGGAGAATGAATCTCATCGCGTCGTGGAGACGGTAGTCCGTACGTACGCACAAGCGATGATATCATTTCCATAAATATTGAATTGAATTGGAGTGTATTATACAATATATCCGAATCAATATGATGTTGTAATAACTATGTATAGTTATTCTTTACACCATTATACCCATCCATGTAAGGTGGTGGTGGAAAATAGATTATACCACGGCGTGGAGACGGTATTCCGTACGTACGCACGCGCGGTGATTTCTTTTTCCGTAGGATGGATAGATGGTGAAATAGGGTTGTTTCATACTTATAATAACATATCAGTATATGAGTGATACTGATGTTATTACTTCATAATGAAACAACCTAAGAAGAAGAAGTGGAAGAAGAAATAAAGATGAAAGAATTGGTAACGGTAATTACCTCTTCTTTGAAGTGCCTCTTTGAGACCTCCTCTTAGGGCACTAAAATTGGTCTTTGAGGAAGACCAGAACCTCTAGGATGTTGCTAGGGAAGTGGAGAAGGGATTTTGGCAGGGGTTGGCCGAGCTTGAGTGCTCAAATTGGTGTGAGGAGGAGGGGGAGGAGGTGTCCTTTTATAAGGGAGGACAGGGGCACCTTAGGAATTCTTAAAAATATTAATTTATAATAAATCTAACCCCACTTAAAAACCTCCAAAAATGACTCATATTCGAAGATTAGATGAGATAGGGTTGTAATCGCATCAACCAATTAAATTTAGACATGTTTGGATATTATTTTAAACCTTATCAATTAGATTTAACTCTAAGTTAAATAATTTAACTTTTACCGTGTCTTTTTGTTTTCTTTCACTATATGGTTAATAAACTTACTATAACATGCCAAACGAACCCCAAATTGTTTATTATTAATATATATATCCTTATCTAAGTCATTTTGCCGAACCTTAGATTTTTAGGAATAAAATAACAATTAATAATATAATATTTGATTTAAAAACTATTTTGTGTCAATTTTGACACTATTTGATATATGATTTTTGTGAAAGTCATAACAGAATTATATGTTCGAACCAAGTTGATTAAATAAACACTAATATACCATAGTAACCTAGAAAATTAGTGGAATTCATAAAAAGTCTTAAATTACATTTATTTTGGTATTTATATTATCAATTATGTCAATATTTCATTAATAAGATAATTACTGCATCATTTTTGTGTCATAAATAAATTATATTATTTGATGCCTAAAAATTACAAATAAAATACCATAATGTAGGAAATCTCTTTAGCTTTCTAATGAATATTTACAATCGAATTTATCTTATGTATAACCCCATATTAAAAATGATTTACTTATTAAACTTTGATTTTAACTATTTTAACCCTTCTTTAAATAAATTAATAATAAATGTCCTAATCTAATCCAAGTGGGCCTAAATGGTCATATTTTATTCCTAAGTTTGTTTTTGGTCGAATTACACTTTTCCAATAGAATTAGGACATGTGTTAGGGTAATAGTAATATCATATTTACCCTTAGTTACCCTATTTACTATTAACCGCGGTTAAAAAAAGTAAAAAGTTACTATTCACCAAAAATTATTTTCATCTCATTGAACCACATTTTAGTCCTTGATATTAATCGTGTCTCTCGGATTTTCGAAATTCCATTCACAGAAGCTGTAAAATTAAGTTTTATGCAAAATTCAGTTTTTAACCTACCACTTAGTAGTTTCACTATTCATCGAAAATTGATGTTTTTCAGAACAATGCCAAAATTTCATCCCAAGCTATATTTCATATTCCGAATTCAAAAATGAAGTCTATTTTACCAAATTCATAACATAAAAGTTGCATTAATTAATTTTATAATTAAATCCCGCTGTTAAAACAAATAGCGTGTTTTTAAGAAACAATATCTATCAAAAGATTGACACTTGTTTATGTCTAGTTTAAATGTGAAATTACATCCAATGATCAACATTGTATTAAATTGTAAAAATATATTCTAAATATACTTTAAAACCACTCAAATTAATGATTTATCACTGTTAATTATTTCGATTAAAAAAATTGTTTTTAATTATAATTTAATAATTTTCCCTATTCATCAGAATATGAAAGTTATCCGAAAAGTACCAAAATTTCACCTTAGGCTAAATTCGATACTCTGAATCCAAAAATAAAGTTCATTTTGAAAAATAAGATTTACTGGATTTCAAAAAGTGGTTATTACTATTCATAACGGCTAGTTTTAATAATATTTTTATAGCATATCGTTGTTTAGTGAAACTCGGTATTGCGTACTACACACGCTATCGAGGAAGGTCGCGATTGCGTGTAATGCAAGTCAAGTCAAGGATGTGTGTTGTGCAAGCTCCTTTTGGTGTAGCGTACAACACAAGACATTAATAAAATTAAAAAGAATATTTTTTTATAAAATCTTGGGATGTTACAAGTATCATCTTTCATTTGGGGGTTAGACAACTCAGGAATGATGGAAAAGACTTTAGTTGCTTTAGATTCATTTTCATTAATATTTTCCAAGGTGGGGTAGTAGATATCATAGTTGATGTGGGATTCAAGAGAGTTTTAAAGTTCCTCTATATTGGTAGAGTCTATGAATGAATAGTCCACATCAACTTCACTATTTATGACTTGGTAAATCATCATGTAGATTTAATAAGATCCTTTATCATTAGAACATGAAGAACATGATGGAATGGGGTTCAATTGACTCACAAAAGTGTCCTCAAAAGCATGGATTGAGAATGCAGAGTGATCCTCATGTGGGTATCGCATGTCTTGTAAAATGTTGAACTTGAAAAATTGGTCACAAAAATCCATGGATAAGATTCTTGAATGGATATCAATTTCGGTTCATACTGTCATTAGGAATGGTCTTCCTAAAATTAAGGGATATTGAGAAGAGGTCATCTCACCTTCCCGGTCAAGGACATCGAAATTAGTTTGGAAGATAAGATCATTAACACAAATAAGGACATCCTCAATTATACCCTCGAGACTAGCAGTTCTTTGATTGACCAAATGAATTCCAACACCTGTTGGATGTACGGGACCAAGACCAAGGTTAGAAAATATTGATTTGGGCATGACATTAATTGAGTCACCAAGGTTTATGAATACATCATCGAAGTTGTAACTTCCAATTTGGCATGGAACCGTAAATTTCCCTAGATCTTTTCACTTTATAGGAATAGACTGTGGGGTGGAAACATTTTCGAAAGTCCTAAGTTGCCTCTTATGGGAGTACAATTCATTAAAAACATGGCAAACTTAGGTATTTTTTTATGGCATATAAGAGGGTAATGTTGAAATATATACGTCTAAATATTTCAAGCATTTTAGGACAAGGTTCAAAGGACATCTATGGATTATAAATGGCTTGAGGAAAAAGAATTGGATTCCAAAATGGAATGGAAGGAGGTGAGGGAATGGCTTCAGATTCCATTTCATGTTTCTTTTTCTTTTCATTTTCTATGTTAACATTCAAATGGGGTTGGAATAATTATCTTGAGGCATATCAGTTTTCTTCCCCAATCTATGTGTAATTTCACTTACATTAGCCTTAGGGTTGGGTAATGGATGAGCTGGGAGTTGGGAAGAATTTTATTGTTTTTGTTGGATCATATGAAATTCAAGTTGACCAATTGGTGTTTCAATGTTTTTATGGATAGAAAGGGTGAAGGAGGCACGAAATTTTACTAAACATTCCCAATTTTTTCATGGAAGATGATGATTATCCCGGATTGGTATTTCCTTGATTTTGGTTCTTGTGAAAGAAGTTTTATTGGTTTGGGAATTTGGAAGGCTCACTAGGATAGTGTAATCCAGGTAGAGGATTTATTTTCATTGAGGTTGAAGAACAAAAGGATAATGTTGATGAAAGTTACCACCACCTTAACCATATTGGAATTGGTTTGGCATTGATGAGGTTATTGAGGGGGATGAGAAATGGGATTCTCATATATCAAGTTAGGGTTATATGTAGAATAAAAGGGATCAGAATGGGGTTGGTTGAAGTTTCTAACAAACTGACCTGATTATTGAGGGTTGGGGTTCCACTAAGCATATGTTGCATTAAGCTCCATTGGTCTGGATGAATCGGATTGATCCTCTTGAAGTTGTGGACATGTGTCAATTGGATGAGATGGGGAGCTATAGATTCCAAAATTCTTGATAGGTCCAGAGAACAGAGATTGTGGAGGATATGAGGTTGGGGCTTTGGTATTCACAGCTTGTTGTCACACAAGACCTGTAAGTTCACTCATCCACATTTCATTTTTCTTGGCTCTATAGATTGACTGTTTTAGGCTTGTTGTACATGAGCATGTGCTCGAGTATGGAATTGTTGTGTGTTTTCAGTTGTGTTTCTTAGGAGATCTCTTGCAGATGTGGGAGTTTTATCAATAAGAGCATCGCCACTTATAGCATCAATGAGGGTTATCTCCATAGCCAATAGCCCCTTATAAAAGTATTGGATCAATAGTTGTCTAGGGATTTGGTGATGTGGATAGGTTTCAAAAGGATTTTTCAACTTCTCCCAGTACTCATGGATTGATTCATTTAGGAATTGATGGATACCGCTTTTTTCTTTTTAGATGGAATCAGTTCACGAAGTATGAAATGATTTCTATAATAAGAGTCGCTTCATGTCATTACATGTGGTTTTGGAACCATAAGGGAGGTAGTAAACCCATGACATGGCATTTTCAGCCAGGGATACAGGGAATTCTAGGAGTTTGATTTTTTTCCTCTGAAACTCTTTCAGGCTTCATGGTAGAGCACACCACTTGGAACTCTTTAAGGTGGAGATGTGGATACTCACCGGATAGGCCTCTATGTTTGGATATTAAATACCATGATTTTAGTAATTCATATTAGGTTAAGCAAGTTCCTGAAGTGTTTGTTCCCTAGGATTGGCCATATCTAATTAAATTGGTTGGACAAAGGTAGGTTCTTGAATGAGTTGATTATCTCTTATGTTCATCCTAAGTTGGAAAAATTCTTGCTTAATTGAAGGGTCAAAAATATTCAAGGTATTTTTGGGGAGGTTACATGGAATTTAGAGAGAGTTTCAAAGAAATAGGAAGATGGTTTTTTCTATGTGTGTTTTTTTGTTTATGATTTCTATGATAAGGTGGGTTTTTCATTGTGTTTTTTTCAATTTTTTTTTAAATTTTGTTTTTTTTCTTTTTAAAATAACCAGATACTAATGAATAATTAATTTCACCATATATAGATATAGATACATTTTAAAGTGTGGCTGATTATTTCCTATCGATCGTTCAAGGTTCTGGTGCTCTTCTATGTGTATAACAGCACTCGGGATGAATCCCTGGTGATGATACTTTTTAAAAGATGATTGTTTTTAATTGATTGTATTTTGATCGTGGGGGTTTGTTTGAAAATTTTAAATGAATTGATTAACAGTTGTTTTTTTGTTTAACAATTTGATAAATTTTGGGGTGAGTTCATAATTAGGGAGTTAATCTTGTGATATCCTTCATGTTTTCTTTATATTTAATTTAAATTAACACTCACTTCACATGATAATGTTGATTATAATTCCTAAGTGTTAAGGATTTAATCCAAGACTTAACATAACTTAGGGATCTAATATTAATCCGATATTGTTCATATTATTGTATTTGTTTCCAATAATACATAGAAACCACACATTAAACAACTCAAGTCATTAATCCATGATATGTTAAGTCCAACATGAAAAATGTTAAATTAAAGAATACTCATCGAGAAAAATATCTCAATCGCTTAACAAATCTAAATAATGACTCACTAAAATGGTATATTTACTCATCAATGGATATTAATATTAATATGGTTTAATATATTTATGATGATGAATTAAAAAAATATGGATAAGAAAAGAGTTGAGCATCAAACACACACACACAAACGGTAATGAGATTTAAAAATGAACATTAGATTGAATGATTTATAGAAATAAGGGAAGGGAATTAAACTATATTTAAACTATTTTAAGACCATTAAAATTATTTTACATAAGTTGGATGATAATAACTAATTAAGAAGAAGAAATTTTCATTAAAATAGAATTACAAAACAAAGACTTACAAGATTAAAAAAAGAACACAAAATTAAATGAAAACAAAGAGAGGAGGAAGGGTATCTCAAGTGAAAACATAAGTATGGAAGGTACTCTTAAGTATTTGGAAAGGATTTGGTCGTTCCAATGTATTATGGACTCTTATGAAATTCCAACCCTTTTTAAAGGAGAGTAGGGGATGTATTTATAGCCATAGGTGGTGTAATGTTTGCATTCCAAAACTACCCCTCCACTTGGCTAGACGATTTGGACATTCAGAAAGATGAATCCAAAGCTATATCCTTATTAACAGTTGTAGATAATAATTTTTGAAAATGAAACTCAATATTTAGAGGTATTGTGACTTAGGAATCCAAAGTTATAGTCGTTTTATTAAACAATGTTAATCTTTACATTTCAATCTTGGCTTTTTCGATGGTCGAAATGTGAATGGATTTTTTAATAGTAAGATGCCTTAAAATCCAAATGTTTTCTTAAAAAAAGTAGTCCACCTATATCTCCTCTTTCACACTACAAATGCGAATCATGTTTGGATGAATAGATCATGATAAAATTCAATTTTGGTGTACTGATTTCATTTCCCAGACAGAATGGTGGGCAGGACTTCATAGCTTAAATTGGACCCCTTGTTTTTGGAGTTGGGACCAGAAATTTTTATCCATGACTCCTGTCATTTTATACATAATTTTAGATGATAATAAATCAAATTTGGACTTCCTAATTGATCCCAGAAATTCAATCTTTATGGCTAGTCCAATTTCTTTATATATTCTGTGGACTTTCTTGTGTGGTCCATATAACCCTTCAAATGGTATAATTGTCTGATGATTCTTTCTGATGAAATGTTTTAATTTGAGTAAAGAAACCTTAAAAAAAGAATAATGAAATTTTAATAAGTCGGGTGATAGTTATTATTAAAACATTAAATAGACTTTAATCTGGATGAATTGAAATAGTGCTATAAAATTATATTTAATATTAACTCATTAATATTTCACTCAAATTATGCACATTTCATAAAAAATCAGTAAAGGGTGTATATAATAAATTATCAAAGTATTAATAACATCAGACACCCCTAGTGAACCTTGGTTGGGTTGTGAGGATGGTAGAAGTGGTATGGGAATAAGTATTAGAAGTCAAGATAGGGAGTTTAGAAAATTAAAAAAACATAAAAACTGGGAAAATCAAACAGTTTAGTCATGTGATTTACCGAACTATTCCCCAATTGTATGACCCTAACTGGATATACATTGACACTATAAATATTTTTACTAAATGATTATAAAAATAATATATAAAATTTTCATGAAAGGTCTGCTAAAAATTAAAGGCCACTCTCGTGCGTGTCTCATAGTTTCAACTAACTTTACATAAGTCTTGCACCTCCACCACTATACACAAAAGGTATCACATGTTTTATGCTATATTTTTAATGTATTAGATCATATTATCCACTAAAATTATTGAAAGACTATGTAAGAAAACATTTAACTAGAAATACCCTGATATAAGACACATGACATGTTTTTTCCGAAACCATGGACACTCACCATGCGATAGAAGGAAATATTTTATAAATCTCAATGTTTGAACAAGAAACTCCCAAAACTCAATGAAATGAGTAGACATAAATATATTTAATGAAATAATAAGGAAAATCTGGTTCATTGTAATAATATTATCCCAAACATGACACTTTCTTCCCCAAGAAAGTCGATAATTTCAAAGAGGAATGTTAATCGGAAGGGAAGATAAAAAAATAAAATTATCCCAAAATTTCACTGAATTTAATAGATTCAAATATGAAAAAATATATCTCAAAACAAAAGAAAATATGAATAATACTTTCAAACCAAAGGGATGAATCTCCAAATCCAAAATATATATATACCTCAATCCATGCTCACACACATTTTCTCTATGGGAATGCTTATAAAATAGAAACTCATAGTTGGTCTTCCCACTATTTAAGAATCTAACTCAATGGATCAATAATATAAAACTAATATATCCTCATAAATAACCAAAGAACAAACAAAATATCAAATCAATATCAATCAATCCAAAATTACCATCCATGTCACATATAAGTTCCAAAAAAACAAACACCTACTCTCCAAATGAGAGAAATAAATCAATTATCACCAAACAAACATGAAATTATATGCAATCTAAAAATCCCAATAAAGGTACAACCAAGAAACAAACTGACATATATTGACCTGGAATGACATGGGAAGAGTCCTAAACAATGATTATATCCTATTTTAATCACATGATCCCTAATCTTGGGTCAAAGAAAAAGGAATGGTAGTATAGGACTCCATAAAAAATCGTTGATCATAGTGATCCCAACAAAAATTTGAATAAACCCCAACCATTGTGTATTATTTAATGGTTTAAGTTTCATATTATTTACCAAAAACACACCCCCAAGGCTTGTCCATATTCCCAGTCACCCGTAAATATATCACACTACAACCATAACCATTAAAACCCCTCATAAGGCATGTCCACATCAATAACAAATAAGAAAAACCTTAAATAATCACATTATAAACAAAAAAAGGAGAAACCTAAGGAAGAAACCATAACATGAATCACTTAAAGACCTAATCAATTGAAACACCAAAAAAATTTATATTCTAGTATCTTCAACACTCTTGGTCTCTTTTGGAGTCATACTCTAAAAAATATACTGAACAAAAGACTTAGTTATTAAAAATAAGAAAAATAATTACCCTTATCAAAATAAACATCTTAGTTTATGATAATAACTAAATAAAATAAATAGAAAATACCACATAAGTACAACCAGAATTCTAAAAAGGTTAAAAAAAATTCTTTTTTAAAATTTTAAGACTACATCCTTATATTTTTAAATCATTAAATCTCTATTTGAAAACAAAAATTTAAAAAAATTATATTCATCTCTAAAACATTTAAAAATATCCTCATAAAAATTTCATTTTAATTTATTTGGAAAACCATGTTAATAATTTCTAGACAAAATTCCCTTCACTTAAAACAATTTTTTTTAACAAAAAATTTCAATGAAACCCATCCATGAAAAATTTACAGGTTATAAACCTTCATTAACATATTTAGAATTGAATTAAAATATTATAAACCATTTTAAGACACATGATTTCATTTTATAATCTTGATACATTACTTGAAATTCATTTTAAAACTCTAAATATCTTGTTTCGAAAAACCCACATAAATTCAAAAAGACAATTCACATTAATTTATTTTGAAATATCAACACATTCAAGTATCCCTTAAAATCCTTTTTATCAAGAATAAATTAATATCTAGTCATTTAGAGACACATAACAGGAGGCTAACTTAAATGGTACTAGTGATTGTGCATATATCAACTGAATGTTATATTAGACCATGTACTAATCCTACAATTATCCATAAGAGTTACATAGAACCATTTTTGTGGGATACACCTAGATTACCAAACCCTATGAGATCACCCAGTACTCTAATTCCACTCAAATATTTATTCTAAAATAAAATATTAAGTAAACCATACAATGTCAAAAAATTCCCAAATACCATTAATGAGGATAAAAATACATTGAGAATAAATAAATAATATTAAAATTTCAAGATATATAACACCAAAAACACATGGAAACTCTAGTCTTGGAATGAGAAATAATGAGATTAAAACTTCCCATACCTACCTCTTAATTTTAAAATTCCTAAATCTAATCTACCTGACTCACCCAAATTATAGCGGGTGCTTAGAGAACATATATCTCTAAAAAACCTAATATCTAATACAAATTCTTCATGAACTAACTGAGACCACCTGTGATATAGAAAACCAATATGGCTCATGAATAAACCTGATGTTCATTCCCAATCACCTTAAGATGAAAACTAGTTTTAGGGATTCAGAAATAAATTATTAGAAATAATTTCCCCAAAATGAACAATATTGAACATATAAAATAATTTTCCAAAGAATACAATATGTTGTATAAAAATATTGAATAACCATTCCTAAAGATAATAAGTAAATCATATAGAAATTAACCATATAAAATAAAAAAAATAATAAGCTTTAATATAAATATAAACAAAATAATAGATTAAATTCAAATGAAAAGAATCTTGACATGGCCCAAAAAACTATAATTTGAAAAAAAAAATTGACATCATCCCAATTTGACCACAATTTAATCATCCAATATCCAAAACATATCACTTTATGAGTGACCAATAATTAAATCTAAACCTAAAAAAATAATCTTATTTTAACCAGTGTCAAGTGGAACCAGAAGTGTATGAGCCTAAAAATTCATTATGAAATCACTACAGAGTCCATCCTTTTCCTTTTTCAAAACACACTATAAAAACTAGTTTGATTTAAAGTACTATAAAATATGATTTTCTTTATTATAAAAAATATAACTCATAATGAATTTTCAAATTCTCTTTTAAAGCAAAAAACAATTTGAGGTGACATAATAAGAACCCTCTTCAAATATTTTTTTTGGACTCTTTACTAATGAAACTGATTTTGAAGGGTTAAGATCAAATCATGACACCAACTTTGAGAAAAATATATTGTGTTTTATTGAATCTAATAATGTTCTATTTAGATTATATGTGTTGTAAATAAAATAATTACACATGATACATGGGAAGATCTGGGAATTGTTTCATTAGATCATTCATTTCCTGATTGATTCGATGATTTTTTTCTAATACATGCTTCTGCCTTTTATCAGAACCTTTAAGAGAATTATGTGTTAAGGAATTATTAGACCAATTGATTATTTATAATTTTACATATGTTCCAATTCTATCAATGGGTTAAAATGTTAATATATTTTATGGAAATAGGAATCTAGACATCTTAAAACTTGTTTACATAGATATTTTTGGACCATTCCTAATGGATTCATGAAATGGTCATTAATATTTGAAACAATTTATGGAAAACAACTCAAGATGTCACAATATTCATCTGATTCTTGTAAAATCACAATCACTAAATTTTTTAAAATATTTTAAATGTTAATTTGAAAATAAACTAATAATAGGAATTAAAACCTTAATATTTGACAATAGTGGTGAGTAATGTGTCCAATATGAAGGTTCAGGTGAATAATGTATAAGACCATTGGTGAAATTCCTAGAGGAATGTGCTATCATCCCATAGTACCCCATTCCAGGTCTCTAACCATGAATTTTGTTTTTAATGGATGAAAAAAATAATTAATGATATGGTATTAAGTATAATTTTTCATTCAACATTATATAAATCACTAAGATGAGAAACATTAAAGACTTTTTTCTATATAGTCAATATATTTCTAACAAAGGGAACTAAAAAAGATAGCTTATGATATTTTTATAGTAAATAATCATAGTTTAATATAATTTCTCATATGGAGATTTCCATTAAAGGTAATTTCAAATATTCAAATAGAAAATAAATTAGACTCATTAATCGTTAGTTGTTACATTACTAGATACTCTGAGAGATCTAGGGAAATCAGGTGTTATGATCATACTATAGAGTTAATTTTTTAGATGAGTTATTACAAGTTTGTTGAGGATATTGAGTTTTTGATGTGAGAGAGGACTAAGGTTTTTTTAATTGAGACATATTTATCCAATGGATCCAGATAATGATTAAAAAATTTATTCTATACGTGAAACTATTTAAGAATCCATTCTGAATTAGGGTAATATAATTGAATTTCCTGTCCAGTTTGTTCCCCAATAACAAACTCAACTGTCTCAATAACAATTGTTGTCAAGGGGTTCCACAAGAGAGAGAAGAAACATAATTTCATATGATTATATTCTGTTTCTAATGGAATATGAATTTAATGTTCGACTAATGTAATATCATACAATAAACTTCCATCAATTTTTTGAAAGAATGAACTCTCAAAAGTGGATTGGTGTCAACAATTAAGAGATAAAGTCAATGAAGGACAATGATGTTAGAAGTATTATCCCAATTAATAAATGTAAAATCCCATTGGTTTCAAAATGTATATTTGAAACCATAAAAAATCAAAAGTATATGGGGAATGTTTTAAATAAAATTTTGTTAACATGATTTTTCCACATAAATAAGGAATTAAATATAAAGATAATTTTTCTTCGGTTTCCACAAAAGGATCTTTCAGAATAATAACAGAATTAGTGGCATGTTTCTATCTTTAATTTAATCATATATGTGTCAATATGATTTTTATCAATGTATATAATGTTGAAATTATTTTTTTGTAAAAAAATAATTATAATATTCAAAGAATGTGTTTTTTTAAATATATAAATAGATATGTGGTGTAAATTAATAATCATTCCAAGGTTTTTTATAAGTTCTTCCAATTCTGTAAAGACCCGTAAATTTCAAGGAAATGTTTTTCTTAATTTTCTTTGGAATTTTACAAGAACGCAGTTTCTGACGGCACCTGATTCCGAGGCCCGGTGTGCCTGGAATCATTTTCCAAAGTTTGGCTTGGGTACGTTCAGTGAATGAACGAGCGGGTTTTTCTAACATTTGAACCGGTGCTCAGAATCGAATTCTGAGGGCACCGATAGAATCACAGCATCGGTATTTTCTTAGAAACGCCTCTTCCGGAGTTGCGTTTTCTCGGGTGTGGTTTTTAATTTTTGGCCTTTAAGTTAAGAAATAAAATAATGTGGTACGACAAAATTTATTTTATTTCACTTAAATCCGCTTAAAAGCCACTTTAATCTACTTAAGCTGAGTTTAAGCGGATAGGGTGGAACCCAAAATATCATACCCTCTAGGTAGGATATTTGTGTGGTGGGGCCCGCACGAGCCCCATCGTTTCTTTTCCGCTAAGTAACGCACCCGTGAAAACCCCTTTTTAATGAAAGTCAACTGGGGAGTTTCTTAAACTATTAAACGCTCCTTTTAATTGGGTGGTTTATTCATTGAAATTAATTCTATGATTTAATTTTGTTCATTTCTTAACACTTTTTCAATTTTTTGGCATGTTAATAAAATAAGTCCAACACACCTTCTTCTTGAATGTTGTGTTAAACCTTTGGAGAATCTCTAAAGATTTTCCTCCTCCTCCGGGAAGAATGCGAAGAACGCGAAGAACGCCGGCCTCCGACGAAGGCGACGAAGAACTCCAGGCCCCCCGGAGATCGACGATGTGACGCCGATGATTCTCCCTCCACGACGCTTCTTCCGCGACAAATCTTCGAACATCCGTTTGAGGTAGGAGTTTATGAATCTTTTAAATTCCTTTGTGGATTTTATACTTGACATGGATTTAATTCGTGTAAATTAAATCTGTGTGTTTTCGTTACCCCTCGGAGATCGTCGATGCGACACCGTATACCGCGATGACGCGACGCTCTTCCGCAACGATCCTCTTCTTCCGTGACGATCAATTCCGCGAAGAACGCATGCTCGACGACTACGGTGAGGTAGGGATTTTATTTGAACATAATATTTTATTCCCGTAGTTGTTTCCTTATAAAACAAAGAGCCCGGGATCAAGTTCAATTTTAATTTATGAAAATTGTATTATGTTATGTTTTCATGTGTTGATCATTATTTTCCCGATTGTTATCACCTAACGCGGATGGTGCGGGCTAAACAAACACGGCCTGACAACCCTCCACAGTTCTTCGTTGATGTGCGGAATGGCGGACGACGACAAAACGGGCCGCAGAGACGATTTGTTGATTCCACAGTGAAGAAAGGCACCCGGGAGGAGCTACGGCGTAGACGGAAAAGGAATAGGACCACCGGAGCAACTCTGGTGGCCCACGAAATCTACCGGTGGCGCGGGTCGCCGGCATGGCGGCGCCGGCAGGTGGAGGCGGCAGCGCCGGCGGGCGGAGGCTGCGGCACCCCGGAGCACCGCCGGAAGGAGCCGCCGCGGCTTCAGCCGGGGCGCCGCGGCTCCTCTTCCCACGGGTGTTGCACGCCCCGCGGCACCCCCTTGCGCGGCCGCTCGGTCGAGCCGAGCCGAGCCGACCCGCCGGCCGGGTCGCGCCAAACCGGGTCGGACCTGGACCCGGGTCGGGTCGACCCGGTTTCGGCCGACCCAGGGGGGTTGGGCCAGGTCGGTCCGGGCCCAGACCCCCCGTTTCCGGACCGTTTCGGTCTTTTTCTCATAACATGAGCTACGAGCCTCCAAACGACACGTCATCAGCAGCAATGCAATCCTTGGATCGAGACGGTCGTTTCAGTATATCACACTCAAGGTTTTGGAATACATTGGTTTCGGCCGGGTTGGTTTGTACACGAAACCAATCGGGCCCTCGGAGCGGAAACACTCATATCTTGAGCTTCGGACGTCCGATTGACGTGCCATTGACTTTGTGGAATTCCTCTAAGTGAGATGGATCTTTTGGCTTACTCCGCCCGAGTTTTGGACGTAGGTGGAGTATGGTCGTGTTGATTTTGCCTTAAAAACCAACGGGGCCCCTGGGAAGAAAAGACCAATAACTCTCAGACCAGGCGTCCGATTGACGCGCCGTCTGCGACGTTGAGTTCCTGTTGACGATACGAAAATTTTGGATACATCAACTTTGGACTATGTTTCAATTGATGTATCAGCCTCTCGGATCGTGGAGCGGACCCTCCCGAACGAGCTTGCTGTGTGCGGGAACCCTAGTGCTGGCTACGACTACTATTGTGACGACGACGACTGTATGGAGATCCTCAGTGGATTCGACGATGATGACTACAGCACTCAGTGATCCTACGTGGATCAGTGCTACAGATCCTGTGTGGGTCAACGCTCAGCGGTTCTGTGTGATCCAGTGCCTATCGATCCTGTGTGGGTCCGATCCTGTGTGGGTCATTGTGGGGGTTAGTAACTTTTGATCCTTTGTGGGTCCGATGACTTAGATGGATTAGTGATCATTTCTATCGTCATTCGAAGAAGTATACCTGTGTGAGCTGAATCCTGTTCTACTTTCCTTTGTGAATTGTGTTGTGGTATCCTGTGTGGATTTACATTTTTCTTTACTTGTGGATTGTGTTTTTCTATCCTGTGTGGATTTACGTTTTTCATTCCTGTGTGGACTGGGTTGTAATTGAGCTCGGATGTTGGAGCTGAGCGAGAATTGATGACTTAGGTATATGTATGGGCATATACCTAAGCCGTGTCGGATGTTACTTTGTGATTGTATCTTTCCTTTTTGGTTTATCCATTGTGGATTCTGGGATACCTTCAGGGGTCTCGGGGTCCCTACTGAGTAGCTTATACTTACCCCTGCACAGGCTATGCCCGCACTACGTTGTGTTGGTTGCAGACGACAGACAACGCTGGTCGTGGTAGTGGCATATGGAGCAGGACGGTACCTGGAGGTGGACCACTGGGCGGGACGTACTCAGAACGGTCGGCTGGACCCGAGGAGCAGTGGAGGATTTCTGTACCCACCCTTCAGGTGGGACTTCCAGTGGACGGCTCGATGTTGCGGCTTTACTTTTCAGTTGTTGTTTTCCCTTTCGAATTGTACTTTACTTTCGGTTTGGGTTTGTATTCTGTCCCACTTACTTTTCCGCACTTACTGCTGTACCAGTTCTTACTTAGTGTTTACCTTTTTCCAGTTGCTTACTTTGTGGTGCTTGTTTACTTTACAAAGGAAATACCTTCCCTTTACCGGGATTTACGCCTTGGTGCTAGTCTCCAGCCCTTGGCCTGTGGAAGGCGGTCTTGGGGTAGTCACGGCACGGGCCCCGAGGACGGGTCGTGATAAATTGGTATCAAAGGAGTTCGGTTCTACCGTAGAACTTGGGAATCTGATCTTTTTTCTATGTGAAGAAATAGTGTTAAGCGTATTGAGTGTGGTTATCAGTCCAGGGAGCCCAGTGTTGGTGTGGCGGCCGACGTATCCGTACACCAGGACCCTGACTTCTGATTTCTGACTTAATGAACGAAAACATTGATTGCATGTGTGTTTCAAGTTTTCTTTGTGATTACATTGTATCAGCTCACCAGGTATACTGTTCTGACTATGGCACACCTGTTTCTATTCAGGATGGCCCCACGATGGCAACCAGCTAGGGTTCCGAGAGTTGTACGTGACGACAGCCCACCGAGCGACGAGGCCTCGGTACAGGGCCCTTTGACAGATGAGGCACCGACGATACCTCTACCCATCGAGCCACCGATGCTTCCAGCCCCAACCGCTGACGATGCACGTCGCCTTAGTGAACTTAATGAGTTCCAGCGCCAGCGACTGCCCAGGTTCCACGGGGAGACAGACCCCCAGGCAGTTGAGGACTTGCTGGAGGCAGTGGTACGAGTTTTCAGGCTAGTGAGGACACCAGCAGACCTCATAGTGGTCCTCACAGCAAGCCTACTGCACGCAGCAGCGGGACGATGGGGGAGCTTGATGCTCCAGGTGCACGATGAGGCATCTCTCCTCTGGATGGACATTGAGAGCATCTTCTGCTTGGAGTTCGTCCCAGCCACCCTCCGTGCGGTGCGCATCCAGGAGCTTCTTCAGCTGCGGCAGGGCAGCTTGACGGTCGCCCAGTACTCGACGAGATTTACCGATCTCTCGCGTTACTCGACCAACATGGTACGGGACCCATTCTTCCGGGCCCGGACCTTTGAGCAGGGATTGAGACATTAGATCAGGGCATCGTTGATCTCCCTCAGCATTCTAACTCAGGGAGGAGTACTGGAGCGGGCCCTTTTGATCGAGAGCTTTCTTGCTGAGCCTTCTTCGGCAACGAGACCTACCGCAGGGCGGTAGGTAGCAGAGTCTTCCGCAGCAGGCAGCCGATGGATGACTCATGGGTCCAGGTAGACCAGACCCTCCGACAGATGACCCCAGGACACTGGCACAACTGTGCGGGGCACACAGCGCGGGGCCAGTCTTTCGAGAGGCAGGCAGCGCAACGCATGCGGCGGGCAGGGCCACATGGCTCGTGACTGCCCGACCCGCCGTACCGAGGAGCAGCAGATGGTTGAGGGGCCACCCAGGCAGAGGCATAGGGTTGACCGTGGCGGTCCGCAGGGAGGAGGCGGACGAGGCAGAGGAGCTGGCCGAGCAGCAGGTGGTGGGCGACGCTTTGATGCTCTACCACCACCACCACCAGGAGGTCCACCCCGACCACAGGGAGCTGGCGGGCAGAGACAGGCACAACTCCAGGCAGCGGAGGCCTACGACCACGGCGCGCCCGAGATGATTCGAGGTACGATCTGTGTCTATTCCACCATTGTTGTAGTTCTTATAGACACAAGAGTGGGTCACTCTTTCATAGCCGCTGCCCTTGTTCAGAACTCGGAGATTCCGACAGAGTCATTGGCTCGATCCCTACAGCTAGAGACTCTTACGGGAGCAGACTCGACGATTACGCACTGGTGCCGATAGTGTGAGATTACTCTAGGAGGCGAGAGCTTCGGCTGGGATCTTCTTGTAGCAGCGTCGAGGCCTTACGACGTCATCTTGGGAATGGATTGGTTATCTACAGTCCATGCACATATTGACTGTATTAGGCGCAAGGTACAATGTGTACGCACCGACGGCAGTAGGATCACCTTCACTGGCAAGAAGGGAGCCTTCGCAGCACAGGATGGACTTCCCCAGAGGAGAGGACAGCCCATTACTCATCAGTTGGCTAGCCTCATCCTAGGATCAGTTGACGTGCGTAGTCCTAGTTTTCCTGCAGTGGTGGATCAGTATGCGGACGTCTTTCCCAACGATGTTCCAGGGATACCTCCTCAAAGAGAGGTAGACTTTTATATTGATCTGTACCCCAAGACAGCCCCGATATCCACTCCATCCTATTGGATGGCCCCCACTGAGCTTCGAGAGCTACGAGTGCAGTTGGAGGACTTGCAGGGCAAGGGGTTCATCCGACCCAGTGTTTCACCCTAGGCTTCCCCGATATTGTTCGCCAAGAAGGCAGACGGGAGCTTGCGACTGTGTGTCGACTATCATCGCCTGAACCAGGTGACAGGGAGGAACAAATATCCGCTACCGAGGTTTGATGACCTCTTCGATCAGCTCAAGGGAGCATGGTGGTTCTCGAAGATAGACCTCAGGCCAGGCTATCATCAGCTAATAGTTCGAGACAAGGACGTGCAGAAGACGGCATTCAGATATCCGTATGGCCACTATGAGTTCTTGGTTATGCCATTCGGCACAACCAGTTCTCCAGTAGTGTTCATGGGCCTCATGAACAGGATCTTTCCGCCATACCTCGATCGATTTGTCGTAGTCTTCATCGACGACATTTTGATTTACTTGACGACCAGGGAGGAGCACACCTACCACTTACGAGTTGTACTAGACATGCTCCGAGAGCACCAGATTTATGGAAAGCTCTCAAAGTGTCAGTTCTGGATACGCGAGGTCCACTTCTTGGGGCACGTCATTTCTGTGGCAGTAGTTGCGGTGGATCCCGCGAAGATCAAGGCAATGCTAGCATGGGAGCCACCCAAGAGCGTGATGGAGGTGCGAAGTTTCTTGGGACTATCTGGATACTATCGGAGATTTGTGCCAGACTTATCCATAGTTGTGGCGCCACTCTCAGCTTTGACGAAAAAGGGTAAACCCTTTTTGTGGCCAGACATATGTCAGCAGAGCTTCCAGGAGCTGAGACAGAGATTGACCAGCGCACCTATCTTGAGGTTTCCTGAGGAGGGAGTAGGGTACGTAGTCTACTGTGATGCATCAGGGACCGGACTCAGATATGTCCTGATGTAGGAGTGGGAAGTGATCGCCTATGGATCACCTCAGTTGAGGCCTCATAAGCATAACTACGCTACCCATGACTTGGAGTTAGTAGCAGTGGTCTTCGCCCTGAAGACATGGCGACACTACCTGATGGGCAAGCGCTTGACAGTCCTTTCTGACCATCAAAGTCTTAGGTACATATTCTCACAGATGGACCTGAACCTGAGACAATGGCAATGGATCGAGTTCCTCCAGGACTATGACATTGAGATAGTCTATACTTCTGGGAAGGGGAACGTGGTAGCCGATGCTCTTAGCAGGAGGATGGGCATTCAGCTACTTAAGGAGGCGACAGAGCAGCTAGCCACTTTGCAGATATCCTTCATGGATAGAGATGGAGCAGCCTTCCTTCAGTCTCTCACAGTCACTCCTCCACTAATGCAGCGGGTCAAAGAGGCACAGTGTGGGGACGCCGACTGTGAGACGCGGCGTGCATAGATATCCTCAGGACAGGAACCTGATGGTTTCTCCTTGGGAGCAGAGCACGACATCCTTTTCAGAGGATGTACATTAGTACCAGTCGCTTTAAGAGAGGAGGTGCTGAGAGAGTTTCACACTTCTACCTTGACCGTACATCCCGGAGTGGCGAAGTTGTACAAGGATCTCAGACGACATCACTGGTGGCCGGGCATGAAGAAGGTTGTGGCAGAGTTTGTTTCTCGATGCCTCACCTACCAGCAGGTGAAGACAGAGCATCAGGTACTAGTAGGCTTGGTACAGCCCTTGGAGGTCCCGGAGTGGAAGTGGGATGGCATATCTATGGACTTCGTGACTGGACTTCCACGCACTTCCAGAGGTCATGACTCCATTTGGGTGATTGTCGACCGACTCACCAAGTCATCTCACTTCTTAACCATCAGAGAGCAGGGCTCAGTGGTGAGCTTGGGGCGTCTCTACGTTCAGGAGATTGTACGGATTCACGGTGTGTCATCATCTATCGTCTCCGATTGAGATTCTCGCTTTACTTCCCGGCTTTGGAAGGGGTTGCAGGAGGCGTTCAGGACGCATCTACGTCTGAGCATCACCTTTCACCCTCAGACGGATGGTTAGACGGAGAAAACCATTCAGACTCTCGAGGACATGCTCCGCACATGTGTCCTCGACTTTGGTCGCAGATGGGAGGACCACCTACCCTTGGTGGAGTTTTTGTACAACAAGAGCTACCACTCCACCATCGGGATGGCACCATACGAGGAGTTGTACGACAGATCTTGCAGATCTCCTTTGTGCGGGACAGAACCTGGGGAGTCAGCACTTGTGGGACCAGAGATGGTCCGGGCCACGACAGCGAAGGTCCAGGTAATCCAGGAGCGGATGAGGACAGCTCGGAGCCGACAGAAGTCTTATGCTGATAGGAGGCGGAGGCCACTAGAGTTCGAGGATGGCGACCACGTCTTCTTGCGGGTCTCACCTCGACGTGGTTTACAGAGATTTGACTGAGGCGGCAAGTTGTCTCCACGCTTCATCGGACCATTCCAGGTCCTCAGCAGGATTAGAGAGGTGGCTTATCGCCTGGCTCTACCACCTCAGTTGCACCGGGTGCACGATGTCTTCCACATATCTCAGCTGAGGAGATACGTGCACGACCCGACGCACATCATTGACCATGGGGAGCTAGACGTTGATGATGGGGTGACTTTTGCGGAGGTCCCGGTGGAGATCGAGGATCGACAGGAGCGGGTCCTTTGTGGATGGTCGATTCCTCTAGTGCGCATCAGATGGCAACACCGTAACCTCCAGGAGAGCACTTGGGAGCGGGAGGCTCAGATGCATGCTCAGTACCCACATTTGTTTCCCTAGTTTATGATTTATCTTTACGGGGATGTAAAGCCCTGAGGTGGGAGTGATGTAAATACCCGTAAATTTCAAGGGAATTTTTTTCTTAATTTTCTTTAGAATTTTTCAAGAACGCAGTTTTTTACGGCACCTGATTCTGAGGCCCGGTGTGCCCGGAATCTTTTTTCGAAGATTGGCTCGGGTACGTTCAGTGAACGAACGAGCGGGTTTTTCTAACTTTTGAACCGGTGCTCGGAATCGAATTCTGAGGGCACCGATGGAATCACAGCGCCAGTATTTTCTTAGAAACACCTCTTCTGGAGTTGCGTTTGCTCAGGTGTGGTTTTTAATTTTTGGGCTTTAAGTTAAGAAATAAAATAATGCGGTACGAAAAACATTATTTTATTTCACTTAAAGCCACTTAAAGCTGCTTAAGCTGAGTTGAAGCGGATAAGGTGGAACCCAAAATATCCTACCCTCTTGGTAGGATATTTGTGAGGTGGGGCCCACACGAGCCCCACCGTTTCTTTTCCGCTTAGTAACGCATCCGTGAAAACCCCTTTTTAATGAAAGTCAACTGGGGTGTTTCTTAAACTATTAAACGCTCCTTTTAATTGGGCGGTTTATTCGTTGAAATTAATTCTATGAATAATTTTGTTCATTTCTTAACACGTTTTCAATTTGTTGGCATGTTAATAAAATAAGGCCAACACACCTTCTTCTTGAATGTTGTGTTAAACCTTTGGAGGATCTCTAAAGATCTTCCTCCTCCTTCGCGAAGAACGCAAAGAATGCGAAGAACGCGAAGAGCACCAGCCTCCGACGAAGGCGACGAAGAACGCCAGGCCCCCCAGAGATCGACGACATGACACCGACGATTCTCCATCTGCGACGCTTCTTCCGCGACAAATCTTCGAACATCCGTTTGAGCTAGGAGAATAAGAATCTTTTAAATTCCTTTGTGGATTTTATACTTGACAGGGATTTAATTCGTGTAAATTAAATCCGTGTGCTTTTTTTCACCCCTAAGAGATCGTCGAAGCGACACCGTATACCACGACAACGGGTCGCTCTTCCGCAGCGATCCTCTTCTTCCGCGATGATCAATTCTGCCAAGAACGCTTGCTCGACGACTACGGTGAGGTACGGATTTTATTTGAAAATAATATTTTATTCCCGTAGTTGTTTCCTTCTTAAACAAAGAGCCCGGGATCAAGTGCAATTTTAATTTCTTAAAATTGTATCTTGTTATGTTTTCATGTGTTGATCATTATTTTCTCGATTGTTATCACCTAACGCGGAGGGTGCGGGCCAAACAAACACGGCTCGAGAACCCTACGCAGTTCTTCGTTGATGTGTGGAATGGCAGATGACAACAAAACGGGCCACAGAGACGATTTTTTGATTCTGTAGTGAAGAAAGGGACCCGGGAGGAGCTACGGCGCAGACAGAAATGGAATCGGACCACCGGAGCAACTCCGGTGGCCCGCGGAATCTACCGACGGCGCGGGTCACCGGCGCCCCGGCGCACCGCCGGACGGAGCCTCCGTGGCTTCAGCCGCGGTGGCGGCTTCCGACAAGACTCGCGACCGCGCGGGGCCATGGCTCCTCATCCCACGGGGGCTGCACGCCCCGCGGCACCCCCTTGCTCGACCACTCAGCCGAGCCGAGCCGAGCCGACCCGCCGGTCGGGTCGCGCCCAGGCCGGGCCGGGCCGCCCTTACTGGTCCGGGTCACGCAAAACCGGGTCAGACCAGAGTCGGGTCAACCCGGTTCGGGCCGACCCATGGGGGGTTGGAACGGGTCGGTCCGGGCCCAGACCCCCCGTTTCCGGACCTTTTCGATCTTTTGCTCATAACTAGAGCTACGGGATTCCGAACGACGGGTCGTCAGCGGCGATGCGATCCTTGGATCGAGACGTTCGTTTCAGTATATCACACATAAGGTTTCAGAATACTTTGGGTTCATCCGGGTTGGTTCGTACACGAAACTAACCGGGCCCTCGGAGCGGAAACGCTCATATCTTGAGCATCGGACATCCGATTGACGTGCCGTCGACTTTGTTGAATTCCTCTAAGTGAGATGGATATTTTGGCTTACTCCGCCCGAGGTTTGGATTCAAGTGGAGTACGTTCAGGTCGGTTTTGCCTTAAAAACCAACCGGTCCCCTAGGACGAAAAAGCCAATAACTCCTAGACCGGGCGTTCGATTGACGCGCCGTTTGCGACGTTGAGTTCCTGTTGACGATACGAAACTTTTGGATACATAAACTCTGGACTATGTGTTATTTGATGTATTAGCCTCTCGGCTCGTGGAGCGGACCCCCCCCCCCCCCCCCGAACGAGCTTGTTGTGTGCGGGAACCCAAGTGTTGGTTGCGACTGCTACTATGATGACGACGACTGTACAGAGATCCTCAGTGGATTCGACGGCGAAGACTACAACACTCAGCGATCCTACGTGGATCAGTACTACAGATCCTGGTTGGATCCGATCCTGGGTGGGTCAGCGCTCAGTGGTTCTGTGTGAGCCAGCGCCTACAGATCATGTGTGGGTCTGATCCTTTGGGGGTCTTTGCGGGGGTTAGTTACCTATCGATCCTGTGTGGGTCTGATCCTGTGTGGGTCATTGCGGGGGTTAGTACCTTTTGATCCTTTGTGGGTCCGACGACTTAGAAGGATCAGTGATCATCTCTATCGTCATTCGAAAAAGTATACCTGTGTGATTTGAATCTTGTTCTACTTTCCTTTGTGGATTGTGTTGTGCTATCCTATGTGGATTTACGTTTTTCTTTCCTTGTGGATTGTGTTGTGCTATCCTGTTTGGATTTACGTTTTTCTTTCCTGTGTGGACTGGGTTGTACTTGATCTCGGATGTTGGAGCCGAGCGAGAATTGATGACTTAGGTATATGTATGGGCATATACCTAAGCCGTGTCGGATGTTACTTCGTGATTGTATCTTTCTTTTGTGGTTTATCCTTTTTGGATTCTGGGAGACCTTCGGGGTCTCGGGGTCCCTACTGAGTATCTTATAGTCACCCTTGCACGGGCTATGCCCGCACTACATTGTGTTGGTTGCAGACGACGGACAGCGCTGATCGTGGTAGAGTCTTGCGGGGCAGGACGGTACCTGGAGGTGGACCACTGGGTGGGACATACACGGAACGGTCGGCTGGACCCGAGGAGCAGTGGAGGCTTTCTGTACCAACCCTTCAAGTGGGACTTCTAGTGGATGGCTCGACGTTGTGGCTTTACTTTTCAATTGATGTTTTCCCTTTCGTGTTTACTTTACTTTCAGTTTGGGTTTGTATTCTGGCCCACTTACTTTTCCACACGTACTGTTGTACCAGTTTTTACTTAGTGTTTACTTTTTTCCGCTTGCTTACTCTGTGGTGCTTGTTTACTTTAAAAAGTCAATGCCTTCCCTTTACCAGTATTTATGCCTTGGTGCTAGTCGCCATCCCCTGGCCTATGGAAGGCGGGCTTGGGGTAGTCACGGTATGGGCCCCGAGGACAGTTCGTGACAAATTCATTGTCTCATTTGGTTCCAAGATGAAAACAGTGGATGTCTCTGTATACCACATTTATAGTGCGAGTCAGTTTATTTTTCTATCCATTTATGTTTATAATATTTTAAATTACACCAATGATATGGTATATTGTGTGAAACTAAGATATTTCTATCTGAGAACATTGAGATAAAATATCTTGGTGATAAATATTTTATATTAGGGATATAATACAATGCGATCACTCTTGATGAATATTTATACTATCAGAAAATAGATATATTAATAAATTTATTGAGATATTTTACATTCAAGACTATAATCCTAGAGATAACCCTACATATAAGGCTAAAAATATTATTTTAAGTTACTTTTCTAAGAATTCCACTGAAAATATGAAAATATAGAAGATTTGTTTCACCTTTCCTGAATATATTTTTATGTATAATTTGTTTTTTAGGAATATGGATATTGTGTACATTGTTTGGTTGAAAGGGATTTACTTATGTAACCCCAAACTGAATCATTGGATAGTAGTAGAGTGAGTCTTGTAATACCCACAGAGAACAAATGGATACATACACACATATGTAAAATTAGATATTTTGGATATAATATTTTATTCTAATTCTAATTTTGTAGGATTCCAAAATAATTGGAGATCCACTTCCATCTTTTCAAAACCACCTACACCCACCTCCATTGGTACTATAGTGACCTAATATAAACATGCCTTTATTTTGATTCATTTACATAATTTAAAACATTATATTTCAAAAATATTAATATCCCATGGATAAAAAAGTTCAATGTCATTGGAGACTAGCTACATAATAAGATTACTTGATAGAACTTGAAATCATTAGTTCTTAAAGGTGCCATACTAGACCATCTTATAGAAATATCATTACTAATACTCATCCTCATAACCTATGGAATGAAAAAATAAGAAATTGGTAATTTCAAACAATTAGTAAGTGAAAAAGGAACTTTTAATCAGGGATGAGTTCATAATAATAAGTAAAAAACATGATCATAATAGAAATATCAATACATCATGAGTGATAACTATAAAACGTATGTGAACCTCAAAATACAGGGAAAAAAAACATAAATCCACAAAAGATATCCATGGTAACCCAAAAACTGCAAGATGGATTATAATTATTTAACATAAACCTTGATCCATTGTAGTATAACATCATAACAAATAACATCATTTGAGTATGGCACAAACATTAGCAAAGCTAAACATTAGTCTCATGATCCACATCATGATATCATAATATTAGAATGAAAAACATCTTTAAAATATGTAACACATATTATCACATAAAACATTTCTTTTCATGATCCACACCGTAAGTTCGAATTCTTATGATAAAATAGAATTTACTCAAGAATATCATTCACATGATATATCAACTTTTCATCAATGCATTGAAGATCAATATAAGACCCCATCCATCGTCATCCATATTTATGAGTGCCAAATTAAAATATTCAATAATCACATCATAAATAATGCATAGAAATAAATTTATTTTATAAAACATCAAAATTAAATCATTTAATTTTCATAAATAACACATTGAAATAAAATGGGCTTCTTAAAACATCAAAATGGTATAAAATAACATCATTAAATAAATCATTTTTCACCAAAAATAGGATCACCGAAAAATAATCACTAAATAAAATAAACAATGTAGGGGTAAACATGAAAAATAACTCCCTTGGAGATTGATTATTTTAAGATAATGAAAACAAAATCATGAAAATATCTTTTTAGAAAACAATTTGTATTCATCGATGTATAATTTATTTCTACAAGTATATTTTCAAAAAGAATCTTTTATTTTAAAGAAAAATTAAAAGAAAACCTTTCATAAAAATGTAACTACTTCAAAAACTCATTTCCCTATAAACAAAGAGATAAAATATTTAAAAATATTAATTATTGGAAAAGAAAGTTCAATAAAAAATTGTATAATTCAAAGAAAGAGGTTTTAGTTATAAAGTTCTTTACCTTTACCCTTGACATCCACAGAAGTGATGTAACCTCTAATATCAAAAAGATAAAAATTTAAATTATCTATTTTATAACCTTATTCAACATTTCCATTTATAATCTTCATTAATAATAATTCTATATATACATTATATTTTTATAATTATTCTTTCAATATTGGGTGTTAATAATCTTTGATATTTTGAGCTATGTTCATAAAATAAATATCAACATTCTTTCTGGACTAAAAATATAATTTAAAAAACATTAAACATACTATAATTAATATTTTATAAAGACTTATAATGTTATAAGATCAATACATTGTAGTTTTAGTCATGTTTTGAGAAGAAAAAAATGGCGATAAACAAGTTTCTAGTTATTTATCAATAATGATGGATTGCCTTATAATGACCGTTAATTGTTTTTTTATCAAAAAAAGAATCATTTTAATTATATATATCACATATAAGTATAATATATAAACTAAAACCATCCATTTTTTGATGTGAATGAAAATAAATCTTGTATATTCTTGGAGGTAATAGTTCACACACACAAACAATTCACATTTTGGTTTTTCTTAATGGAAAATGGAAACTAAGTTAATGATAGTAAAATAATTATAATTCCATAAAAAAATACTTATATTTTAATTTTAAAATAGTTATATAATTTTGAGAAAAAATAAATTCATATATGGAAAGGGAAAAAAGAAATAAATAGTTAGAAACCTATACATCAGTACCCGGATAATATTCATTATTAAGGGGTTCAAACCTTTGATGGAAGAACTTATGAGAAGAAAAGATCCTAAATAATGTGTATATTAATGTATAGAAAATGGTTGATTATATTTTGGGCCTGATTTGTGGGTTTCTTTGTGAGGTAAAATAACTATAAGAGTACCCCTTTTAGAAGTGGAAAGAAGTGACATTTTAGTATATAAGAAAAAAAAGGCACTCAGTTTGATAATTGATCAAAATTGATAAATAATAGAGAGGATAAGAGATAAGTTCAATCAACACCTCAAAATCTTAATTAAAACACGTTCTCAACATGTTTTTCCCTTTACCACTTACATAACTCATTTCTACGCATTTGGTTTTCACCAAAATAACTAGTTTTTTACCAAGGTAATTTCTACTTTATAACCAAAAATAAAATTATAAATATCTTATAATTCATAAATAATTATTCCAAATTTTAAATAAATTTTTTTATTAAATTTTTGAAGCGATAAACATTAAAATATTTGATTTATAATGTATAAAAAATAATTTTTAAAAACAATATAACATAAACTCTAAAATTTCAAATATGAGCGTATAAATTGAAATAAATTTCTATAAAAATTATACATTCACTTATAAAATACCTATTTGGTCTTAATTAACATTTCTTAAATTTAAAATTCATACTTATAAATTAATAATGTCATAAAATTCATGTTATTGGAAAAAATTGTATTTTACACAATTCACCTCAAAACCAGTTTTTTTATAAACAACTGAAAAATTCATCTAAAGATAATATACCAATAAAAATAAAAATAATAAGTTAGTTTTTCAAATTATCATCCACAAATTTATAATTTTTTTTAATTGAAAACATAAAATATTGAGAAAAAAACATTTATTATGGGAATTGAGTTTTTTGTTTATTATTAATTCTTTATCCCATTTCCTATAAACAACTAATTAAAATAATTTTAATAATTTATTATTAAACAAATATATTATTCTTGAAAATAATATAATTTTATAAATATGATTTCATTTGGTTTCTTAGCTATAGTAGATGATTTGATATTTTAAGTGGGATTTATTTTTATATATATACATATATATATATATATATATATTCATAATTCCATTAACACTATTTATACCTATAAGATCTATGGATACATTAAATATAGTAGTTTTTCTATTAATTGTTGATGAATCTATCAAGTATAGTATTTATTTAAGGATGAAAAAACTACGTTGTTACAAATACCCTTCCTAGGTTGACAATATAGTGAGAAATTGACCCTCAAACCCTTCCCCAAATAGGAAAAGGGTAAAAAACTATAAATAAGGGTAAAAAACATACAATCGGAGGGATATACCTCTATATAAGAAGTTAAGTATCATATATGTGATGTAAACCACCAATAAACAACACATGAAATAAAACAAACCATGATACCATAACAAAATAATCCCACAATGCATAAAAAAACAAGAATTCTACAAAAATAAAATACCAAAATACTCATAGGTTTCATAACCAATAAAAAATCTAAAATCTCATTAACTGATTTTATCTACAAACCATTTTTTGTTCTTGGTTAAAAAAAATTTCTTATTGATCTATACTTATTTCTTTCATTTCTTGGTTATACCTGTTGTTTCTTAATTACTTTCCCCCTTTTTTGAGGGGTGTGGGAGAGTGTTTGTTTCATTTTTAGAGGTTGGAATATGTCCTGAGATTTGATATCAAAAGTGGGAATGATCCTATAGTTGGAAAATCTACTTGAGGCTCATTGTCTCACCAGTGCGTGATAGTTATTTTCTCTTCCTACTGAAGTCCCATCAGCCAGCCATCGTGGTCGATCAACAAGGAGATGGTTCATTGGGAGAATGGGATTTCCTAAAGGAACACCATTGGACAATTGATGTGGATACCAATATGAATATAATTATACCAGGAGCTACAAGGAAAATGATAGAATCCACTAGCTAGCTGGTGACTCTAACAGAGCAAAGATTCACCATGTTAATATGGAATTTTTATTTTATTTAATGTTGATTTTAAAAGTAAAACACCTCCCTCAAATTTCCTTCAACCCTAAACACTTTAGAGAATATAAATTGAAGAATTATACTCTCCCATACTAGATTAACCAGGTGTTGAAGTGCCATTTGGTGTGTTTTGTCTCTTCTATTATGTGTAATGTCTAACTAAATCACCAATTATCTCCTTATAACCTAAAAATATATATATATTAATAGGTTGTGAATAAAAAGTATAATTATTGTAATCCTCCTAGAAACAACTAATTCAAAATTTTAAATAGGTAAATTAAATCCCAATGAGTAAATGAATTATGTTTACTCAATTCCTGGATGAGTATACTATTATTTTTCCACCCTTTCTTTAGCTCACTCGTCAAAATAACACACTGATGTACAACTTCAATATTGAGAACATATATATATATGGTATCTCTATAAACAATTCACCAATAGATTCTTTCCCTTAAACCCCAACATCACACAACATAATCCATCATCTCTTTTATAAAAAAAATCCTTTCGAAAAACACTTAGGAAACCATATCAATGCATTCATTGTGTATAGAAAATCATCACATAGACATCCTACAAATATTAATTATGGTTTTTTATGGAAAACCCCATAGGTTTTTATTAAATACTATACCTCAATACGTCACAGTTCATACATAACAAACCTATAATAATCCATATGATATTAAACTTGGAATAAATGCATGCGTAATAACCTTAAGCCATCAAATCCCAGGGGACGTAGGTATGGGAAATCACCATTCTTCATACCCACATATAATAATACATAGAAGGAGAGAGTGGGGTATATGGGTTATTAATCCATACATAACCTATCCATCTAGGATGATGAAAAAAACCCAAAAAATTTGTGTTTAGTGATGATTCTTAGAGAATTTTTATGGATTCAGTTAATGGAATTTTATTTTATGCATGAAAAATTTCCCATGTTTTAATTGTGATGATTTTTTGTTCCAATCCTAAGATAAAATAAATGTTTCAATTTCACTAGGATATTTTAAAATGTCTTCATCATTTAAAATAAGTAATAAGACCTTGTAAATAATTGTCATCATGATGAGTTTGAAGATCAAACAAAACATCATCTAGAATTATGATGAAATTTGAGAAATTAGAATTGGAATTCATAATAAGAAGATGCTGGAGATTATTTTATCAGGAAACGATTTTTAATTTATAATTTCTTTCCAAAATAAAATAAAGAGGTTTTTTATAAAGTCCACGAAAAAATTAATTTCATACATAAAGATTTAATATAGTTATGAAATGTGTTTTATTGCATGACTATGTAAAGAAGATCCATTTAAAAAAGAAATTATAAATTTACATGAGGAATAGATTTTGAGGGATTAGTGTTTAATGATAGGAATTATATAGATAAATGTTAAAATTATATTTTATACTTATTATTTAGTAATTATATTAGCATGTTTCTTTACAAAACAATGGGTCCAACACACTAACCTACCTAGCGTAAGATGATCCTCAGCATTCTGGGACACTCAGAGGTCAACCAAGACCAAGGGAGCGTCCCAAGGCATCCCATGGTAGGTAGAGGAAGCATAGTTCCCACATAGTGTGGGTATTCCCATGTATAATTCCTATAGAGAGCATGTGGAAGGAACATAGGTTAGGAAAAAAATCTCAATGGACTCTAACATGTGTGGTGTGTTAAAGGTGAATGGGTGTTGATCACCCATTACCATCTCGAAGTGGTAGCATGAGGCGCAGAATAATAAAGTATGCCTCAACCAATAGGATTTCTAATATGGGATGTTAATAATGTAACGTTTCACCCACACTTAATAGATATTGACATAACCATGCCTGACTGATCTACTGAATCACCTCTATTCAATAATTTCTTATGATAATATTTAATCTCTGTCTATCGAGCCTTCTATGTGCAATCTTGAAACCACCATCCCTTGATGATCATTGAGACTATTCATCTTCTATGATCATTATGAAAGAATTTTTATTTTTCAATCATCTGAATATCATATAAGAAACTACATCTTACAAGCATTCCATTATTCAAAGTGTATGATTTACATCCCTTAGGGCTTCGTTAATTTCCTACAGGGCTATATAAATGTAATAATTTATAAAAATAATACAACCAAACTAAAAATTTAGTATTTAGTAGGACCAAGTATAGAATCCAAAGGCACTGTCTTTATCTTATTAACTAATTAAATAAATTTTAATTTTAATTTTTTTTTATTAATTTAATAAATACAAAGAGTGAAACAAAGATTAGTATTTATATCAAGAGAGATCGAATTCCATGTTCAATGATATTCAATTCTGTGCACTAAAGATTCAATTGATTATGGGTTTATTCATGCTTAGTTTCGGAATCGAGTCATAAGGGATCCTTGGTATGGGTACCCAATGCTATTCTTGTGATCACACTATTAGAATGGTTATCTACTAAGTGAAATTGAAAACTAGGTAACCTCAAACAATATTTAAACATTAGTAGCCCAAATTTTATAATTTCCATAAATAAAATATGTCAATTGATTGATGTAATAAAATTAAACACCTCAAATTTCACATAATATTTATGCAATATGATTATAATATGACTGGTAATTGATAAATAGATTTACATAAATCCAAAACAATAATAGAAAATAGAAAATAATCACTACACAACATTCTCCCCTTCAATAACATCACCCATCACAAATAAAACTAATTTCTCATGTGAATAATAATGAGAATGAGTTTCAGGGATACCCAAGTAAGAATGGTTCTAATGTGTGTGTCATTATTATAGTCATTTATCGGCTACCTCAGTTCCATATACCACCTTCTCTACAGTTGAGGGGGTATTTTATAACCCATCCAATCAAACCCTCATAAGTGTTATATTTATTTTTATATTCCTTGAAATTTATAGGACATATAAAATTACAAGGATTTAAATCCAAGTCAACTATAGATTTTCCATATCTTATTCTATCCCAAGCTTTCGTGCCACTTCACAATTAAGCTTCTATTTTCATACATTTTCAATCCTGATCTAAATGTTTGTTGTTTCCAACCAAAAATCACAAAACATGTAAATTAATTAATCAATTGAAAAGATTCATTAAATATAGAAATAAATACATTAAAATACCATAAAATACATGTATGAAGTAAAGATATCAATGATTTAGTAGAGGACAATCAAACTGTGTGATAATCCTTCATATAATAAAGGATGAGACATTCTTCGAATAATCATAACTAGGATCACAGGGCATTTTATTGACTCTCTAGAATCATGTGGAAAAAGGAGTAGAGATAGTGTATCCTCCTCTATATTAACTAATCCATCACATGATTATTGAAGTTATCATGTGAATAAATCTCATGAAAAAATGATCATTCCAATGCCTTATTAAGGCACTGAAAGCTACAATATTCAAAGAGATCTTGATATCTCGTGGTGTACAATGAGTACTCAATAATACTTGAAAATAAAATTTAGTTGTTAATAACTAACTACATAAATATAGGTAATATATAGGGAAAATCTCTCTCATTCGTCAAATTGTCAAGAGAAAGATATTGTTTTAGAAAAAGAGAGAAACTGCATGGAGGTGTCGAGGATCCACATGAACCATTCACACGAAGAAGGATAGGAGTGCCACATGGGACTTTCGATTTTCCTCTAACACGCATGAATTATATGTGAATATCATGTTCTGTGAAGCATCTTGGGATAGTACATTCAATGTTATATGGAGAAGAAAAATATTCACAATAATTGTATCTACTTTTTCAAAGAAGAATAAGGCTAATACAAGTAAGTTAAGACATAGGTAATGTTCTTCACAAAGAGATACACTATTATTATCACTTTACATGGAGAAAAATACGATATTGTGAAACTTTTTAATGATTAAGAACCTATTCGAGATTTCATGAGATAGAAAGTGAATATATCACATGGAAGGCCGACTACGATTACATGCATTCCCATTCCATGTACCATACACCATGCATTGAACATATATGCATGAAGTGTGATTAATGAGTATTTGAGGCTGATAACTTCATTTATATAATGAATTTCTAATATATTAATTGAGGAACAATATTATCCAAATTATGTAAAACCATCTTTTGTCATAGAGACATCTTGTTCAGAGTTTTTAATAAATATTATTAATGGACATGTGGTTTGAGTGTAAACTAATCCAATGAATAGCTGATAATACCAGTATAAAAATTCCACTCACTCAGGATTATTGATAAATTCCTTCATAAACATTGTGTACCAATTATATAAACTTGTAGTAAATACAAAATAATAATGATAAGAGTATTAGTGAAATATTCATAGTTTGATCACAAAAATGAGTACATCTTTGTACCAAACCATGTATAAATATTTGCATATAATTATTTCATTTTTTATCTTAATTTCATGTGTGTGTGATTATTGGGGGAACACAACAGATCCATTCCTTTTATCTATGGTATAGCTTTAATAGTAAGAAAAGTATACATGAAAATAAATTAAATCTTGATAAAAGATGGGTACAATAATTTACCACCCCTTCCATCTCATTTTCCTTCAATAATCCATATAGGATCTACAAGTGGTAATAGAGGGAAGTTATTCCTATGATTGAATAAAAGTTTTTTTCACTAATTTTTTTACAATAATTATATGAGGTTCATATTTGAAGTTTATGCTAAATCACCTCATTTGGAAGATATAGTCTCCACTTTTATTCAATAAAACTTGAAATTCTCTTACGATAATCTAAAACATGAAGAATATAGAAGAAAATATATTAAGTGAAGTATCAATGAGATAATAAAATGATCAATACACTCTTGTCAAAATAGTTGAAAATTATCCTTTTAAAGAAACTAGTTTAAGATGTGTGGATAATGAGGAAGTTGAAACTGAAAAAATTATTGAATTCTTATATACTAAATTTAAAAGATATATGAAGAATGTTCCTAAAGAAGTGATTTCATAAATACTTTTTTCATTCAAGGAAATTTTTTATGATGGAACACAACTTGAAGATGAAGTTAATAAATCAGAGTATTCAATTATTATGAAATTCAAAATTTCTAATTCTCCCATATAATTCATTGAAATAGTGGAAGAATCTATCACAAATAAAATGAAAATATTTCATTAATAAAAGAATAATTAGAGTGAAATGTTTAAGAGAGGATAGTAAGTAAACATATTTTTGATAAATTAATCCATGCACTTGAAACATTGTACCATTTTTCAATGAATGTCAGAGATGCTCAACTTGGAGAAAAAACATGTAATGTCTAAGATCATGATATGTTAGTGGAAGAAAATACCAAGTTTCATGAGGAGATTCAAAATATCCATGCTCCAGAAGATTCTCATAAAGCTATTATCAATTTCAAGATAGCACAAAAGATGTTAAAGCCATAATAATTAAAGACCTTGAAAACTCTCTAATCAATGGTAACAACCATCATGAAAATCAGATTAGTAAAATGAAAAGTTAATGGGAAAGTATACTAACATCAGTTCAAAATGAGTCATTTTCTCTTAGTATGAAATGTCTTGAACTGGATGAAAAATTTAGAAATTTGATGAATACAGATGATGGAACAACCCAAGTTGCTTAAAATAAGTACTCTTCCAACCAATCATATAAATAGAGTCACAATTAAAGAATGTATATTTCTATACAAACTATTGATAATAGTCATTTATCTAAAGAGACTCATATTTGTCAAAAGATGATCTCAATATCATATCTTCATAAACACTCTATAATCTAATAGAATAAGGTAACCTATAAATTAGTTAATTATGTTTCCAGTAATGTAATACATCTAATAGTGAAACTTCGAAGATAGAATATGTGAAAATTTGGTAATATTAGAATACTAATATATCTACCAAAACAAAATGGGTATATTTTAGAAATATAAATAAAAATAACTCCCAAAATGATGCTCTAAAAAGGGAAAGACAAATATTAAAACAAAAATCCACTAAATATATCTATACTAGAACTACATGGAAAAGAAGGAGATGAACTGACTACTGTTGGTGTATCTGGAAGTTTAAAAATAAGGATACTGAATGTTTGATCAACTTGAGATTGTATCTTGAAAATAATAAAATGAATATTTGTTATATAAGTAGGTTCAAATTACTTGAATAATTCTATTCGTACTACAACATGGTTGGTCTCATATAATAAGAGTTCTAGTATGCAATTTTCAGGTACAAATCCTTTGAAAATATAATAAAACAACACATAAAAATAAGGTGAGAAAGAAAATAGAACTAGCTACCTTGGGAGATAAATTTTTTTCAAAATAACTAAAAAACACTCCTAAGAAAGTTGAGAATATATATTCTAATAATAGAATTTCAAAAAATTAATGATTTCTCTATTGTTGAAATATAGGTCCTACCATGGACCAATACAAACAAGCCATTAAAATGAATATGAGTAAGCTAAAATCAAGAAGCGAATAGATCTAGGATATAAACAACAAAATGGATTTAATTATAGAAATTCTGGAATAAGTTCTTGCTTTGTTTCCTAAGAAAGAGAACTCAATATCATTTATGAATCCATGTGGAAGCTCCAAAACATAAAATGTTAATAATTAATTCTTAACCATTTTTTTAACAATCATAATCAGCTATAGAAATGAAAAAGTTAAAAATGAATCACTATTTAGAGCCAAGTCAAAGGGAAAATAGATTATTTCACAAGAGTAAGAATTGGAATTTCTTGAGTGGTTTTCAAAAAATTACTACTCTGATGTCTCCTATAAATTTTGCATAAGGTGAAATTCTATTGAATATAATTTAATAAATTGCATGACTCTTCTACCAAAACAAAAGTAGATATTGAATATGGAAAACAATAATTAAGGAAACCCAATTCAATACTAGGAGATTTGAAGATATAAATAATCCACACAAGATTATAGTGAATGAAATAGAAGATTCCATGTTGTTTAAGAAATATCATAATGTGAAATATAAAAGAGACACAATCATAAAGAGTACCAGACACTATTGAGATACTAGAAAATGAGTCTCTAGAATGATAGAAATTTCTCAAACTTTTTTCTCCTCTTATTAAGATCATAAGTGTTGCACCATATTCCATTACTTATTAAATAGTATTTATTTGTTTACATTATAGGTAATTTAATGTGATTTTCATTTTAAAAAATTATAAATGAGTGAACAAAGGGGAAGATAGCAAGTTTGAATAATTATTCAAGATATGATAGAAACATGAATTGTTTCTCAATGGTGGATAATCAATATGATCAACTTAAAGACTATCTAATGAAACAATCCATCAGGTATAATTAAGTTAGTTCGTCCCTTTAGATGTATTAAACATAATAGAGGTGATATAAATGATTGTGTCATGAATATAGGAAAGTTAAAGTCATATCTATAGAAGTTAAAAATTATAGTAACCCAGTTACCCTTCTTTCCCTTGATTTGATTATATCAAATATGTTCCTCAATGGGTAGTGCTAGGTAATTAATAAGATCATATAAATTGGTATAAATATATTATTTCACCTAACATTTATTATGTGTTATCTTATGTGTGTAGGATGATATGTTTATTGATTAATTTATTTTGTGCCATCACAATTTTGAGAAATATTTATGTTCTAATCATGATATCACATGCATGGAAGTTAGTGGAATTCATAAAAAACCTTAGTTTTATCTCCCTTTTTTTACACCAAATTTTCCCATGTAAACTTAGAGTAGACAAACTAAATTATCTTTCCTAATATAACCATGTTGTACTATCCATATTTCAAAAAAAGAAGAACTGATTTTTTATTTTCTTGAAAGGATGAATAATGAGAAAATCATTTTCATGAATCATTTTCATTTATTTTCCATAAAAGGGAGATTATACATTAAATTTATTTATGAAAATGGTATTGAAAAAAAATACAAATGGGGATATTGAAAACCCCATGTGGATAGTTTATGAGTATGGTTATAGGTATTGTCAACATTTAATAATTAATTAAAATTAGATATATGATTATATCCTCTATGATTAGTGATAAATCATGGAATTATAAATATAGAAAGAGTTTTTGAAATATTCAAGAATACAATTATACGTTATTGGTGATTATTTTTAAAAAAATTATGGATTAATTTAGTGGTATTATATTTCATGATTGTATAATTATACATGTTTCAATTGTGGTGGTTGTTTGTACTGATATTAAGTTTAAATACATGTATTAATTGCACTATGATAGTGAAAATTATCATCATAATTTAAAATAAGGGAGAATAAATTTAACATAAATATTTTAATAAGGAATTTTAAGATCATGAAAAACATCTTCTTGCTTGATGATAAAATTGGAGAAATGAACATTAGAGTTCATAAGAAGAAATTTATGATTATTTAATTAGAAAGGGATTTGAAATTTATAATTACACTCCAAAATAAAAGGTAGATTAGTTTTTATGAAGTCCATAAAAAATTAATTTCATAAATAAATAATTTAATATTGTAATATAATGTGGTTTATTACATGAAGGTGTAAAGAATATTCTATGAAAAAAGAAAAATTTTAATTTTAATAGAGAAGAGATTTTGAGGTCTTGGAATTTGTTGATCGGAATTCTATAGATTATGGTATTAATTATATTTTGTATTTAGTATTTACTAAGTATAATTTTTTGGCTCTTTACAAAAAAGGGGACCAACCCACTAGCCAACATTGTCCAAGCTCAAAAGTAGCATTGTGGGACACCTAGATATCAACCACACCCAAGGGATCATCCCTGGGTAGCTTGTCTGTGCTAGAAGAAGCTTAGTTCCCCCATAATAATAGTAGAACAAATTATAAGACATTTAGATAGGGAACTTATAACACACATAAGTTGGTCCAGCAGCTTGTGGGATAGTATCTTTTGTGGTTTGTAAAGGGTGTACGAGTGTTGATCCCTTGTATCTATCTCAAAGGGGTAGTGGGAGGCATTGAGGAATAAAGAATTCATCATCCATTGGTATTTCTAATTTGGGATGGATGAAATTCATTGTAGTTAATAGAGACATAAAATATATGGATATAACCATGGAAACATAATCCCCTGGATATTTTTCATCTGATCATTTCATATAATCTTCTTTAACCTCCAGTTGTTGAGGATTCTGCATGTGATCTCGAAACCACAAACTCTTGATGATCACTAAAAACAGATATCTTACACAATGATTTAAACATAATGAGGCTTGTTCGATAAACCTTATATAATGCATGAAACTATGGCTTCCATGCATTCCATTATTCAAATTCAATGATTTAGTTTAAGATAACCAAACAATACGACAATCTATTGCATGGAAAAATCCTAGAATCTCAGTGATTCATAGTGATTGAGATCTCTAGGTGTTTTAAAGAGTCATCATCACAACATTAAAATAGGAGGTTAGATGGTGTGACCTTATTTATATTAATTTACGTGTCACATGATCTAAAAATTGATCATGTGAAGTAATCACATGAACATGTGGTCTTTCTAGCACTACAATAAGACACAAATTCTTCCAGATTTTAACGAGATCCTATGATCTTAGGGTTTTTAATGGTTCCTCAAGACTCATTGAACATCTATGGTTGGTGTTGAAGTATTTAATATATAAATAGACTTAAACTCAAGGGAAAATATACCTTTTCCATTTGAATTATAAAAATAAATCTCCTGTTTTAGAAAAATCAGAGAAAACTCCCCAAGGTAGTGAAGATTCACATGAACACTTAATTTAAAGAATAAGGGTAGGAGTATCCTATGGGACTTTCTACTTGTTTCTAACTACAAAAAAAGTATTTTCAAATAGTTTGTTCTATAAATCATCATGGTATAGAATTTACATTGTTATGTGAAGAATAAAAATATTCACATAGCCCATGTCCTCTTTCATGAAGAAGAAGAATAAGGCCTATATAATTGAGTAAAGACATGTGCAGTTTTCTTATGGAATAGAGATCTCGTGCCTTTTAATTTTCATAGGAAAAATATAGTCTATCATGATTTATGTTCCATGATCAAGAACCGATTTATTTTTCCAGAGATAGATAGTCCATGCATCCCATAGAATTTTATCCACACTTACATGCATACTTGTGACATGCACCATGAACCATGAATTACACATTCATACATGAATTATTCTTGATGAGTAATTGAGGCTAGGAACTTCATTTATATAAGGAATATATACCTAATAAATTGAGGAACAATATTATCAAATTGATGATAAAGATTCCAATGTAGTAGATAAATATTTTACAAAGTTTTTTTTAAATATTCTTGAAGAAGTAGTGGTTTCAAAATAAATAACACCATTGAAGAATTGGTAGTACTATTATAAACAATTCCACTCACTGAGGAATATTTATAATTTCATTCATAATCATTGTGTGCCAAATATATGAACTTTTAGTCACAATAAATTAATAGTGATAAGAGAATCAATGAAATATCTACAATTTGATCACAACAAGGAGTATAAATTTTTACATAACCTGTTAAATATATATGTATGCTGTTTTTTGGGTTTATTAACTATATTGAATGTGTATGTTATTAATGAGATCACACAATATATCCATTCATATTAATCAGGGAAGTATTTCGAGAGTAAGAATGGGATACTTGACATGAAAGTAAAACTCCGTAAACTTTGTGTACACTGATGCACCCCCACCTCACCCCTCCCCCATCTCCACCCCCTCTTAGTGTCCCTACATAATCTATATAGGATCTAGAAGATTCATATGTCTCTATTATCATTAAGGGAATCTAGTTACCACCACTATGGTCTAGAAATCAAATAAACATACAATCATCAAGTTGAATATTAATTAATTTTTTATTCATTAAATAATATTATTTCATTTTCTTTTCTAATTTTAGTATCTTAATCTTCTAACTCAAGTACTGATTAAGATAAAATTTTATTAGTTACCTGTATTCTCAATTATTTCATCAATATATGTAATCCCCAATAGACACCACCATTTTTCACTAATTTATTTTCATTTCATAAACATTAGATTACTCTAGGAATCGGCCTAACCAACCACTAAAAAGTTGAAATAATAATGAATAACATGAAATTGTGTCCCATGATTTGAAACTAATTATATAAATCACATTTGGCCACTGGAAATCAAGTAAACATCAAGCTATAAAAAACTATTTATGAGCAAGCCCCACTTTGAACTCATCCTGACAACCCTAGTGTCCCACACCATTTCCCATAATATCAAATTAGTCCCTCCATCACTGTAATTGATCATCACTGCACCCCAATCCTCCCCACCCATTTCTTATTATAAATCAAACCATGACTATACCCCCCAAGGAATCCATCCCGTTTTCATAAAAAGTATCAACCATAGCATGCTATCAATTAATAACAACAAGATTCTAATATCCTCTAGAATACCAACATAATAACTGTATGTTTTCAAATACCTAGATAAAGACACTATGTCCATGGAATTGTAATATTTTAGTCCCCGTAATAATGAATAGTTCAACCCCAAACATTTTAAATTTAGAAAAAAACTTATTTAACTCCCATATAAAATAAACTGATATATTAGGATTAGGTTTTTCACACATGATAATCTTTAGTAATAGTTACTAATAGCTATAATCAATGTAAAATGCTTCAAGAATTATATCTGTATTTAATAAATTCTGATAAGTGGAGTATTTATTCTGATGGTGTATCTTTAATTTAATTATTGTAAATATATCCATATAGTTTATCAAGTTCCCCATTCTAAACAACAATAAGAAAACAGAAAAGTAGATAGCACATTGTCTATTAAATATCAAGATCCAACATGAAACACATTCGATCACAAACACATGAATTCATTTGATTATCACATTATGAAATATTAATTATGGTTAACATAAGATAATCCCTATTTCCATTTTCTAATATCAATGACTATAAAATAATTCTGATCATAATTTATGAATAATTTTAACATTGTATTGTGTCATAGGTTTGATATTATAGAATAATATTTATATTGACAAATGAAATTATCTATTTCTATATCTTGAATAATTTTTAGAATAATCATAATTATTCTACAGTATGTAATTATTTTTTTCACTATCGTTTGATAATATTACAAATTATCAAATACTATTATCTATTATACATGTTAAATTGGTAAATTTCATTATTAAAATTCTTACCAATAATATTGAACATGTATTTTAATATGGTATTTCTGGATTCTTTGTTAATCATAATTATCCACAACATGAAAAAATATTTCTAGTTCAATTTTGAAGATAATTACAATAATTGGATAACCATCATTGGCATGAAATAAAATTCTATTTCAATTGTTCAAATAGTAATAAAAATTTAATAATATTTTAAAAAATAAATTAGTTATTCCTTATAAATTATTTCATTTAAATTTATGAAATATAAATAATAATCACTTAATGTGATAATACATTCCACTTCCAATTAAGTACATGGATATCGAATATCATATATCTACTTTATGCAATAATTCATCCTCAATTTATATTTTTTTTACTTTTTTTATTGTTAAATATCATGAAGATAATACTATATCATGAAATTTTTCTAAAAAAAAATTTAAACACTAGAATGAAAAAATAAATCATTTTCTAACTTGAATTATTTATGGACTATTACATAATCATTTTTCATATTTAAGTCTTATGAAGAAGTTTACCAGATTTATCAAAATATTCATTCTTCATGTGACATAACTATATATATGTATTTTTATGGTTAATATCACCCATTTTAATGAATGAATATTAGTCATGATTTTATCACACTTTTATATTAAAATATGGGTAAACTCACAAACCTCTTACCTTAATAATAAAATCATTACACGTTAAAATGGTAGAGATGAAGAAGTGGATAGGATTAGAACTCATAGGGGAGCCTTGGATGATTTTATGAAGATATATAGATCTTAAAAGCTGAGGTTTGGTTTTCCAAAACATGAATGAAATGAAGAAAAGTCAAAAGAAGGTAAATTTGGTTTTTTAAAATATTCCAATCGAGAAATCCTAGAGAAATTTAATTTGCGTTAAATTTATATTCAAACTATTTATATTTTAATTATTACTATGAAACATTCTAAGACTCCTAAAATTAAGGATGGACAAAGATTGTGGTTAAAACTCTTACCTGATTTAAAATAATCAATTTTAATATTTATTTTCATTAATTTACATTGAAAACGAATTATAGGTCAAGAGGAGAGGAAAACCGGTATTTTTTTAGAAAATATTACTACCCCTTTGAAAGACAAACATGTTTTATAAGGGTAACACTGTTTTAACCCTAAATGACATTTAGAAGAATTTATCAACCCTTATGCAATCATTATAATTCTAAAATGACCATTTCATGAGATTAGGTTAACCCTCACATAACCATTACAATGTTTTTGTTACCCAAACTCAACAATTAGGATTCACTTAGTACCCCTATGCTAAAAATGAAACCACAAGATATTCCATATATAGGACAAGTCTTACATATATATCGAAAAGTACTGCCTTTACATAGATGAGGAAAGAGGGTATTTCCCTAATGAAAATCATGAAAACTAAGGATTTCCCTTACATATGGTTTAAAAAACATAGTTGACCTTTACACAGAAATTCAAAAAGGGTTTTACATTTACACACAAAGGAGGAAAAGTGGAATACCATAACATAATATATTAACAAACCATTTTACCATTATTAACCATTTAAAAAAAATTTGTTTCCATTACATTGATCTTAGGTCTATATTGAGGGTAAAAATTGAATTAAAAATATTTTCCTTCCACTTAAATAAACATATAAAACATTGAGATTACTTATATATTTTTTAAAACCGCCAATAAAAATATGAAAACATTTCCTGAACAACTAGACACGCCATAATGATAAAGAATGGATTAAGAATTTATCAAACCTTCACACACATATTTTTATTTCATATGGTAAGCTAATAAAATTATTATTAAAAAAAATAACCAATTTTATTGGAGAAACATATTTTATTCATGAAAGTGTCATCATGATTACTCATGTTTTACAAGAACCCTAATAAATTTGATATTTCTATTAAGAATTCTTATGATATTTTTTATAAAAACATTTTCAAAGTGATGTTTATTTAATGAGTAATTAAAATATTATTTTTAGCTCAATGGTAGTTAAATATAGAAATTTTATTATGGTATTTCATAATGTTTAAAATGTACTAATGGGTTTAATTCTCTATATATATATATCATACTGATATTTTTTTGTAATAATCACAAATTTTAAAATGTTTTTTTCAAGGATCAAGGTTGAGTATGAACTATATCATGGACTATCTTTCTACTATGGGGATTCTTCATAAAAGAAGAAAATGTGTTTTAAGGAAATGAGAGTAAAAATTTAGAAATCTAGTTTTTGTGAGAAAAAAAATTACATTAAGCTTATGTGTCTACTTTATATTATATGGTTTGGTATTTAAGTGTTTTTTATAATTATTTGAACACATGATCCTAAAATATCCTTGGAATGTAAGAAAAATCATTCCCTGATGTTGTGAAGTTGTACCTTTGATGGGGGATCGAGTTTGGGAAAAAGATACAAATCAGTGTTTCTTGGATATTAATGTATCGTTATCAAATTAACCCTTATGATTTGTGGGATCTATGGATCCACGTAGATAATCCCTTATAGAGAGGATTCATTTGTCCTTGTGTGTCTTCATAAGGAGCTTCAATTCTATTGATGAAAAAGGAATATAGAAATATGTGGTTGTGTATTGATCAATAACATTTAAATCACATAGAGGTGAAGAAACACTATCCTCTCTCATGAATTGATGGATTATTCAAATAGTTTAAGGGATATAGATGATTATTAAATATCTATTTTGGTTTTGGATAACATCATAAGCATCTAAAGGATAAGGATATCCTTAAGACTAATTTTTAATGTCATTATAAACATTATGAGTTTGTTGTGATGTCTCTTAGAGTTAAGAATACTCAATCCATGTTCACTAGATTAAAGAATAAAATTTTCCATGAGTTTCTAAACTTGTTCATGATGGTCTTTATCGACAACATTCTTATGTTTTTATCATCTAAGGAGGAACACATAGAGCATCAACAAGCCATATTGCTTATCATTTAAACCTGAACTAATGGATTCGGAATCATAGAAGTTCCACTAACCTTAGGTGACATCCCAAGTTAAAAAAAGTTGAAAATATATTCTTAGGAATTTAATAAATATTTAAGCATGATTTTCACTTAAACAAAATACCAATACCATAATAAAAAAGCCACAATATGATTAATGATACGAAACGAAATAAACTCTATAGGTATAACTAATTGGTCATAAATGTAATAGGGAAAGAGAAAAAAAAATATGTTTACATTCTGAAGTCAATTAAATCTCATGGTGGATAAGAATCAAGGGAAAAATACTTATTCCACAATTGTGGAACCACTCTAGACTCCAGAACTTGACTTTTTCCCTAGGCTCCAACTTCGAACATCTATAACCACAAGATTATACAGATCAGTAAATGAAATAAGAAACTATAGACTTACCTATATCATGATAAATAGAATCTACATATACACCAAACTACATATGTAGGGGTGAGTATACAACCCAATAGTAACACCCAAAGAATTCCCCCAACTTCCTTAAAAACAAGAAACAAGTTAGCTCAAAATTTATTTAAATACCAGAGAAGAAAAAGAATAAAACTTTTGATCAACATATATATCCTAAGGAAGTTAAATAAATCATTCCATGATAAAACCATGTAATGAACCCACACATCCATGAATAATACCAACCATTGAAACTACTACCTGAAGTCCCCCAAAGCTGCCCAACTAGAAAAGATTATTTATCCCTCCAGTCCCAAGTCATCAATCAATGGAATAATCCAGTGTTCCATAAGAATTGTAACTAAATCCATGTATAACCCACATGGACTTCTCCAAATGCATATGAACACCCACCCACCATGTTCATTTCATGTTCTCATACACAAAACCTTTACCTTCATAACTAATTTCATTAAATAATTTTATGAAACACCATGTGGGTGTCAAAAACAATAATTTATTTTTAGAATAACCAACCAATGATATTTAAAATAGATATCTCATATGGGTTTTCCAAAAAAAGGTAGAATAAATTCATTTATAAAATAGTGAGACTTCATGTTCTAAGAGAAAGTAGAAATATGGGAGAAAACACAGTCCTATAATATGTTACGTAAAAATAATCATGTCATGATCCATAGATATTGGACCCTCTTTTAATTCCTCTAATATATTCCAAATAGTATTTATAAAAATATTACCTAAACCATAGATTCAGGTATGGAATCCCCGATCGGGGGAACCTATTCTGAGAAAACAATAGAATCAAAGAGGGAGTGGAAGAACGAGACTCTTGCCTTCAATATTCGAGAGTAAATGTTCTCAAACCCATTAAAATCAATCACCAAAAGGAAACATTTCTTCAAAAATACATATTTAATGATTAAGGGATAAGATCATAGGATAAGAGAGGAATATTAAGGGTTTAGTAGAGAGTTTGAGAGTTAAAATTGATTTTTATAATTAATAAATCATGTCACATAGTTAGGATACAGGGTTTGACCAAAAATGTGACAACAGTATGGATCACCTCTATCCTAAAAAATACTAACTTTCATGTTTTTCAAAAATGTGTGCCAACTATGAGCCTATATAGAACACCCCTCTAAATCTCAAACTGTTACCATAGTTTCCCCTAACTATGAAAAACCTTTGTGCCTCCTAAAACCCACAAAAATCATTACAAACCCACATATAAACTAAGGGTGTTATACTACCCCAACTATAGGGGTTTCCATCATTAGGAAGATGGATATTATTTGTGTCCAAGAAGATTTAAATCCATAGATCTAGAGGGAACTTCTCCTACTCTAAGGTATCCTCTTAAATTAGACCAATCTCCCATAATATTCTAAACAATGAGTTTATTCTACCTTGAAAAATCTTTCCATTTTTATCCAAAAATATAAATTAGGGGGAATGAATAAATGTATCATTTAGTTAAATAGTGACATAGTTCTATTTTATCACATGGATAGGGATATTTTGGTACTTATTTAACTAGTATGTATGAAAAACATTGTAGAAGACACTAAATATTAGTGGTATGGAAAACTGATACACAACATCACCAATACGTTCCAAGATCTCAAATGGACCAACATACCAAGGACCTAACTTCTCTTGATTTCTAAAATGATAGTGACCCAGTCTTAGGGATACTTTTAATAATATTTGTTCACCAAAATAAAAAGATAAGGTTCATCATCAATGTCCTATATATGATTTCTGATGGATATAGGTCGGTGTTATCCATTCCTGATCATATGAATTTTCATATTTATCACATGGAATATACTAGGTATGATAATTGAAGTTTCCCTAGCCTCTAACCAACAAAAAGGAAATTGACCTGGGAAACCATAAAATGCCTCAAAATTATCCTTTTTTATCATGGCTTAACAACTATTGTTATATAAAAACTTCTCTAAGAGAAAATGATCTTACCCTAAATCACAAAAATCCCTAACAAGTTCTTAGAGTATACCTTCAGATGTCTAGAATGTATGTTCTAAATTTCTATCCATTTGTGGATGATATGTTGTGTTCATGCTCAACTGAGTTCCAAAGTAATTTTTCAAGGATCTACAAAGCTTCTTAGTCAATCTAGTGTCTCAATTAAAGATAATCGATATCGGTGCTTAATGAAATTTCACCACTTCTATGATATAGAGGTTTTTCAAGTGTATTTTTCTATTAGACTATTGTTTTGGAATAAACTTTGTTTACATGGTGATTCAGTCCACAATCACCCAAATAGAATCATGATTCTAATGTATCAGTAGTATAATGGTAATATATTCCATGGAAATCAGTTCCAATTTCCATATATTTATAGTAATAGATTTTAACATGCCTATTTTTTGTTGTAGTTCATCCATTACCTATTGGAATGTGAGAAAAATCATAACACGACTGGCTAATTTTTATTTAATACCCAACCACTAAAAATAACTCTTCATTTCACAATACATTTTTTGATTACCTAGGTGAACCACACATTCTGAATAGTTCTGATAAGAAATAATTTATTCATGGCCTTTTTTATAAATATTATTAAATTCTAAAAAAATAACATGGAGTTTTTATCCACTATTTGAAACTCAATAGTCTCCCCTCTACTGAGTTTTGATATCATGGAAATGAAATATGGGTCTGATGTCAGAGCCACATTAATCAAACTCTCTAGATCATGAATAAGAGTAATGGAAAAAACTATATCTTTATTCTATTACCTATAATTCAAATTCATGTTGGTTGTTACTCCCATAAGATGGCCTTGGCTTCTAGCTTATTGGGATATCTCATCCTATGATTTCCCAATCGAATCATTAGCCACTGAATTTTCTTTTCAAGGTGTATAAACAAAGTCAAAGTCAAAATTTTGGAGATATTCTATAAATATTTGTTAAAAAAAGTTCAAATCCCTTTCTAAAAATATGGTTTTAAAGATTTTATGATATGTAAACATGGTGAACTTTTCACCAAAGAGGTCAAGGAAATATTTTTTTAATGTGTGGACCACTGCCATTAATTCAACACCATGAATAGAATAATTATTTTTTTGCGTTTTCATCTATCTAGTGAAATAAGCTATGATAGGGACTCCGAAAATGAGATCATAGTCTAGTCCAGATCAAAATTGAACCATAATATACTATATAGCCTCGTCTTAGTTTTAGAAATATAAGGATAGGTTCCAAAGTGAGCCAAGACATAATCTTCTGAAAGGATTTCTAGGAATCACAATTACATTTGAATTAAATTTCTTTTAATATAAAAGTATTCATATGATATTTAGGCCATGATTAGTCTTATAAAAAGAAGTGATAATATAATGTTAATCCCATAAAGATCGGTATCTTGAAGGTGTTATTAAGAAGTTCCTAATAAATCACTACATCTATCTTTTATAGTTTGACTGATATGATTGATTCATAAATTACCTGACTAAGGAAATGAACATATTGTATCAAGAAGTCATTCTTATAGAATTTTTCATAAATTAAATTCTCATAAAGTATACCAAAAAAATTCTTATGTGTATTTCATGGTCATTTATAGTTTGATAATGCACCATAATATCATTTAAAAATACCAAAAAATGAGTTGATATACTTATAGAAGATATGGTTCATTAAGTCCAAGAAAATTATAGGTGAATTTATTAGTAAAATGGACATGACTATGTATTATTAATGCCCATTTAAACTTTGACAACTTTTCTTTGGTATATCCTCCTTCCTAACATTGATTTTGTGATACCTAAATCATAGATAGATTTTGGACAACCATTTATATCACTTAAATTGATAAAAAAATTCATTGATTTGTGGAATAGGGTAATGATTTATTTTCATTGAATGATTCATTTTATGATAGTCAAAACAGAAATGAAGAAACCCATATTCCTTATATAATAAAAGTTTTTTAGAAACACAAGTTTTTTACATACTCTAATTTATCCTTTTATTTTCATTTGTTTTATCTTTACCTTTAATTATAAAAATTCTATTGGTATCATTGTATCAAACCCACCACCATTATCCTAGACTTGGTGGTCATTTTATTATACTGGAATAGAAGAAAGAGATCACATCAACAAGGATAAGTCATTTTATTAGTCTTTAAGAACTATATGCAAATATGGTTCACTTATTAAATTGTAAATTAAACATAACAAAATAAAATAATTTGATTCTTGTCACTTATTCAAAAATTTCATCTTCACAGCTTGGGGAAGTGAAAAAATTAAAGGGTGAGCTCAAATTCTTAGTAAGGGTTATATGAGACAACAAAAAATGAAGAAAATTAAGTAAGACATAGACATTATGGCAAGTAAAATATTCTAAAAACACTTTCCATCAATACACTAAGAATGAAAATTAATCAATAGATTTTTTCATTATGAAAATTATCATGGAAATAAATAATTGAATACTAAATGTTGAAACTTTTAATTTAATGGGGTAAATTTATTTGGAACACTAACCATTATACCATCAAGATAGTTTAATTTTCTTTATAAAAACATATCTTATTTTGTTTGGCAGCAAACATTAAGTTTTTGTCACCAACATTTTTTCCACATGAGACATGTTGATGCATCGAAGGGCTATCAATAAATAGGCCCAACCCATCACTATAATTCCAAATAATTATTCAAACATATTTTTAATTCCTAAACATTAAAATAAAATTTCATGTCTAAAAATGGTATATGGATAAGTCAATAATCATATCCATGATACTTGAAATGTGGATATTTAATGGAATATTCAAGGAATTGTGATATTAAATAAAATTAAAGTATACATTAACGAAACACAAGTAATAAGTGGTTAATAAGGTATTTATAATGATAAAATTTGTGCTACTAAAATTAAGACTTGTAAAAAGTGTGTTTAAGAAACTTTATAAAAGATCCTCTTAAGTGTGGTTTAAGGTAAAAAATCTAAGAGTATTTTAAAACAGAAAATTAATAATTGATTATATAAAACCATAAATTATAGAAGATAAGTTTTTTATTGTAAAATTAAGGATTTGATAAAAAAAATGGTTTCTTAAATCAAATTATGTATAGCATTTGAAAATGGGTATGAAATTGGGAGATTTCCTTTAATCGGGCTAGATTATCAAGAGGAATTGAAAGGATAACCTTATAAAACATGTATTTCCCAATACAATTAATATGAAATAATATAGATACATGATTTTGGAACATATACATGAAATTTAGGTGAAATTTATAAAAATAAATAAGAAATAAATTAAGTCAATGAGAGAGAAATTGTAACCTGAATGAAAAATGAATATTCATGGAGAATCCCTTAACTTATATATGAATATCTTCTGCCCTTGATATTAATGTCCTTGATAGTCATATTAAATTAATTAATTAATTAATTAAAAAACTTTAATGACATTTTTTGACTTATTGTAGTTTTATTATGTTCATTTATATAATTTTTTATGAGTTATAAGAAACAAATTTATCGTTCTAGAGTGTTCATTTCCTTTAGTTTCAGGATCAGTTTACTTGTATACATAAATGGAAAATCAGGTAAAATGAGAATATTTGTCCAAAATTGAAATTATATAATATTAATGAAATTATATTATTTTAAATGGTTATATATTTCATTAGGTTTTATGGTACGAGGATGAATCATTAGATAAAATGTTAGTGATAATCGTTTATATTATTTTTTTCCTTTTTTTCAATCATCCTGAATTAGTTTTTATTTATTAATTAATATTGTTCATATATACTGGTTTTATAACTCTAAATAAACATTATTACAGATATTATAATCTCTTTTAACAATAAAAATGGTTTTATGACCATCCTTCAAGGTGTTAATCGAAAATGGATATGCATCCTCCATGATGGCGGTAAATCGACACAACAGAGATGATATTTTAATTTTTTGAATAAATAGGATAGGAGTAGAGTATTTATGATGAATTTTCTTTTATCACAATAAAATTTTAATATATATAATAAGATTTAGTTAACATGCATGTTTTAAAAGATGAGTTGAGGGAATTATAAGAAAATAACTGAAATTGAAAAGAAAATAAAGTAAAATGAAAGAGGATTTTACCTCTTGAATTTATTATCATTGAGAACCCCTTTAGGGACATGGGATTGGTACTTTTGTGATACAGAAGGATCTTGGACGTGGGGAGACACTTGGTGAGTGTTTTAGACATTAATTAGACAATCTTAAAGGCTTCAGAGGTGTAAGGCTAAGAGGTGGTGATGGGTGGTATTTATAGTGGAGGAGAGGGGTATTTTCTTATTATTTTATTCGTTAGTATATTATTGTAAATCAAGATTATGAAAATTTTGAGAATTATCACTAAATATATTAAACTAATTATGTTTATTTACATAAAATGGTGATTAAAACATATATGGTTCAAGGAATAATGTATATATACTATAAATTAATGTATTCTACTATTCAATAAAAATTCAAGTATTTCAGAAAAATCTAAAACATTTAACATAACTATTTTTTGATGTGTATAATTCAAAAATAAATAGAATTTTATGAAAATAAGTTTTTAAAAATGATAATTTTAATTTTTAATTAAAATCATCATTTACGTGGAAAATACAAATTTTAAAATTATAATTAATTTTATAACACATTGAAAGACTAATTAAGGTCTCATAAAATTATATTTTTATCATGAAATAAAAAATATTAATTCATTAATATATTTTATGATAATATATAATTTTTAAATCATTATATTAATTATAAAATTGTAAATAGACATTTGTGTTTATAAAAAATATCAATATTTAATTAATAATTTCTATAAAAAATATTTACTTGTACTATGATATAATTATATCATATTACCATTTATAATATGGATAAATTTTATTTATACTTTCATAGGTGAGGTTACTATTCTATTTTTTGAATTACAATTCCTAAGGGTCACATTTGTATTTTAAAGATTAGGTTAATATTTCTTCGATATATGTTCCTTAATTTCTAGAAAAAATCCTCTAATTTCATTCATTATTCATTTATAAAGTTTGTTTTTTGTTCTATATTGGATTTTAAATGATTTATATTTTATGAAATATTTTTGTGCGAAATGTAAGCTATAAAATGAATTGAATCTATCTAATAGGTTACACAACGCAAAATATTAGGGTGTTATATTCATCCCTCCTTCAGAAATTTCACCCTTGAAATTTTTCATTAATATTTCCCTATAAATATATGTGGGTGGTTCTTCTTCATAAAATATTTTGGTTCTCACCTTTCTTATTCCATTTAATTGTTTCTCTAAAGAACCTTTTCCAGTCGAGTCATCTAATTTGTCAATATTTTCTATTTTTTGTTAAGAATCTCAATAGACTCTTCACAGTAAGACAAATAATGTTTAAGTTCTACATCTTCATAGGTTGGTACATGAATTGGGTCATTAATTTCCTTCTTCAATAGTGTTATATAGAACACATAATGATCTTTGTAGAAACATGTTTTCTTACTAATCGGTAAAATACATCTCCAATTAATTATAGAATTCAAAAAGGTATGATGTACCTGAGGTTCAATATCCCTTTCTTACCTAAATGTAAGATTCACTTCCATGGAGATAATTTTATAAATACATGATATCCCACTTGAAATTTTAAATCCTTTCTCTAGTTGTCAGAATAACTATTTTAACTACTTTGAGATTCCTTAATATTATCTTGAATTGTCTTTACCTCTATAATTGTATCTTCAATAAGTTTAGGGACTATATGTTTTCTATAAAAAAATTTCATCCCAAAAAGTTTTATTTCTACATACCTACCCATATAATTCTTCAAATGGTTCCATTTTAATACTACAATAGAACTATTATTGTAAGAAAATTCCACCAAAGGTAAATACTAATCCCAAATACCTTTAATGTCAAGTGAGTTAGATCTCAACATGTCTTCTAATATTTTAATGGTCCTTTTATATTTTAAATTAATTTTAGAGTAATAAGAAGTACTCATATGAAACTCAGTATCTAAATCCTTCTAAAGACAATTACAAAAGGTTGATGTAAAATAGGGATCTCTATGAGTCATAATCAGTAGATGTTCACCATGATGTCTTGAAATTTCATTGATATAGAGTCTTTATAGGTCCTCAAGAGGTAAAAGTACCATTATAAAGAGAAAATATTACAATTTTGTAGAGGTTTGATGACTCATCTAGAATTTTGTCTCTCAGCCTTAACCTTTTGACAAGCTAGATACCTTTTCACATAGTAAACAATTTCCCACTTCATATTATCCCAACAAAAATATTCCTTCAGATGTCTATATATATTGGTACTACCAAGGTTTATAGAGAAATTTTATCTATTATAATCACATAATAGTTCCCCATTTAGTTTAGGTATTGATGGAACACCTAATTTATTTTTAAATTTTCAAATTCCATCATTATACACTAAGCCTTACAATCTTCCATCCATAACTAATTTAATTTTATTTTGAAAATCATCAGAATTATATGGATATATTGTTATCTTCTCTAGTAAATATGGTTTAGAAATCATTTGAAAAAATGAGTGATGTTTCCCATTCCTTAAAAATTACCATATCTATACTTACTAAATCCATGAGTATAGGATCTTTCTTAATACTTTTTTGGGTTATAAGTCCATGGTCTTTCCTACTTAATGCATCTTATACCTTATTTTCTTTTCATAGGTTTTGGTGTGTTAATTAATCAAAATCTTTGAGTAATTAAATAACTATAATTTTATTTATTTTTATTTCTTTCTATGTAAAGATTTATTTCAAATATTTTGATCTGCATATATCTCATATATTTTACCATATAAATATTGTCTCCATATCTTTATAGAAAATATTAAGTTTGATAACTCAAGATCATGAGTTGGATAATTATTTTCATGATACACCAAACTCATTGAAGAATATGAAATAAAATTATCATTTTAACGTAAGGAAATAACCACGTCCTTTCTATTATGCATCATTTTATATCACAAACTCATCCTTTAATAATGGTAGAGTCAAAATAAGAGAATTTACTAAATTTATATTCTATTATTCAAAGTGTTATAAACATTATTTTCTCCATTATAATGTAACACATTTACATTTAATCTTGGTTAATAGGTTATATAGTTGGGAAAATTAAGAAAAAAGTATCAATAGTAACCTGATAAAAGAATGAAACTATGTACCTCGGTTATGTTTGTCTGTGTTTTCCATTCTTGGTTTTCTTTTATAATCATAGGATCAACTAAGAATCCATCCATAGAGACAATATAGCAATGAAAAGAAATTTTTTAAATCCATAATTCGCACTTTCTAAATTTACCATATAAATCCTTCCTTATGAAAGTCTTAAGAATAATTCACAATTGATTATCATGGTCTTAATATCTTTTAGAATATGAAAAATATTATCAATTAATACTACAAAAAGTCAGCAATATATTCTTTGAATACTCTGGTCATTAGATCCATGAAAAAAAGAGGGTATATTAGTCAATCCAAATAGAATTACTATGAACTCATAATGTCCATAACTTGTCTGAAAAGCTTTCTTTAGAATATCATCCTTCTTTAATTAGAACTTATGATACCTAGAGTAAATCTAAATCTTTAATAAATATTCAACTAAGTGATGTTGATCAAATAAATTATCAATGAAAGGTAGAGGATACATATTCTTTATTTTAATAGAATTGATTTCTCAATAGTCAATGAACATCCTCAAGGATCCATATTTCTTATTTATAAAAAGAAATAGGGTATACCTATAGAGAAACACTTGGGAGAATAAATATCTTATTACACAAATCACAAAGTTCTTCCTTATTCTCTAATAATTCCACAATTTTCATTCAATAAGGAGTCTTTGGTATTGTCCTTGTATCAAGGAGTATATCAATGGTAATTTCAACTTCACACTATAGGTGGTGCTCGGGTAATTCCTTAGAAAATAAAAAAATGTATACCTACACAATTGGTACATACTCAATTTGAACATGAATTTCCTCATCCCTATATTTTTTTTTCATTTCCACCATAATAATTTCATTCATTAAAGCTTTTGGGGGTGGATCTAGAAAAGAATCAGATGCTGAAGTTTCTTCTCTAAGGATAAGGGATCCTACATCTTCCTCACAAATCGTAAATTCCTTCTTTTTGTAATAAATTATCACATAAAATTTTAAAATAAAGTCCATTATAATGATTATATAAAAGTCAATCGTAGCTATGGTTATAAGGTCATCCAAGAAAGCACATCCATATGCCATAATGGTAACTGGATGACACATTTTTGGTGTATTGAGACTTCCCTAAGGGTTTTTTACAGACAACTCATTTATTAAATCAAAAGGTAAATATATAATATTCTAGTAAAATTGGGTATATATAAAAGAGTGAGGTGATCTAGAACCCAATAAATCATTTTCTATATTTGAATTTTGTATCAATGTACCTACCACCACATCGTTGGGAATTTCTATATCAGTTGTAGTGATTGAAAAATCTTGGCTATCTTCAATTGGACTCTTCAATGGTAGATTCCCTAGACACTTGGGAAATTAATTTGAATAATTACCCATTTAATTAAAATTAAAGAATTTAAAATAATAAATTTTTTTCTTCTCCTTACAATCATTAAATAGATAACTCTTTTCTCCACTCATATAGTAAACCCACATGCTTTTCAAGGATTTATTAGGATTATTCTTTCCAAAATTTTAAAATAATGGAAATTCCATCTTTCCCCTCATCTTCTTTGATGCTTTAACTTTTCTATGGTTTTTATAAGACCTATTATTATCTTGATTCCCCTTGAACATATAAGATCTAGTAAATTCATTATCCATTTTTATGGAACATAACAATATTTCATCATATGATGAAAATGTTTGAGAAGAAAGTGCCCTTAAGAGACATGGATTAAGACCATTAATGAAATGGCCATTACTATATTCTAAATTATGTATGTAATCAATAGAATACCTTTCTATTATTTGGAAGGTAACCTCATACTCTACAACATTATTTTTCTCCCTTGTATTTAATCTAATTAATTTTATCATCTTTTTAGTTCATTGAACACATGGGAAGTATTTATCAAAGAATGTTTCTTTAAAATTTCTCCATTACATGTCTCATTCTGATTATTACTCCTTAGTATTCCAGATTAATGACCAATATTGATTAGCATCACCCTTTGGGAAATATACTTCCAATGCTACCTTTTCTGTAATGACCCATACTTTACATAAATTGTTATTACTTCATAATTTAAGAACACTTATTACAACATATAAAAAAACGAGGAAAGGACCGTATAGGTATAGTGTCTTTAGAAATTGGGAAACATAAACAACTAGTTCATAAAGCGTCTACATTGTCTCCAATTTATTTCATTATATCTACAGTCCCTTTCGAAATATCTTAATTAATAACCTTCTTCCTGACATGGGGAAAGAAAACATACAAAAGGGTGAGCTCAAATGCTCAGTAACGGTAAAAAAAATAAATATCAATCACATCATATACATAAGATCATAACTTTTGGAAATCTTAACCTGCAAAAGAAATCATAATTTCATAACAAGGGATAAATCATACTAGTGAAATGTAATCCCAATAATCATAACATAAAACATGAAACTTTGTGTCATACACACATAATCATAGAGAATCATTTCTTATTAGTCAAGACTCATTGCCAAGACCATCTTAGTGGACAAAGTCCATTTCTGAACCGAGTTCACTCCTCGTTTCAGTCCTGTTTCACTGAACTGGTTTAACCTACCATTCCAGCCATGTCTATCTCATGAGATATAAAATCTTTACCCAATGCATTTGAGGGATATATAGGTCCCATCCATCTCATAATTATACCATTATTATGTGTGCCACAAAATCCGAAACCATACATCATAGCATAACCCATTTAATAAAAATGGGAATCTTAAACATCATGACATCATAAAACAATTCATATAAGATAAAGGAATTCATAAAAATATTTCCATCACAACATAATCAAATCCATGTAATAATAGGGATAGAAACATAACCCTATATTATCTTATATGGAAAATAATTTTGATAAAACACTTGAACTCAATTCTTGAGGAAAATATCCTTTCTACTTCAAAAACACTTTTCCTTTCTTAACATGTCATAAAATTCTAAACTAAAATAAATTGATTAAAAATAAACTTGAAAAATTGTAAAGTAATATTCTTGGAAATAATGTTTTAAAAATCCATTCATACCATATAAGTTAAAAAAACATTCTTCTCGTACTTTTGTCGGATAATTCAAAAATTACCTCGTATGAAAAACGACAAAAGATTCCTTTCATATCTTTTACTAAAAACTCACCGAAGGGTAAAATTGGATTTAAAAAATTGTAGGTGGATGGAAATAATATTACATATTGAGGAAACAAGGATTTGGATGATAAAATACACCCCAGTAAACACCGAAGTATAAACAATCTCGGATAAAAATGAAATTGTGATATTTCCCTTACCTTAGGTCCGATATGATTTGTACGTGTCCGAACCTCCTGTATAATAATTTAAATAATGTTATTGACTTATTCTAGAATCATACTAATTGTTATGATATCGCATATGGTCATATTCTCAGCTTCTTATTAGTAATATTTCATTACAACTTGTTATTTGGGTGTTTATTACTTTTTGTTCTTATGCGTGTTTTGTCGAATAAATTCTTATTATTCTATTTAGGTTATATATACCTCATTTCCAGAATGTTATTAGTTTAATATATATCATATTAATTCATTCAATTCATTTATATAATCATTATGCAATGAAGATCATGTAGAACGAGTCGCATCACATCGTGGAGACGGTATTCCGTACGTACGCACGAGCAATGATATCGTTCCAATGATCGTGGAATTGTATTAGAGTGTATGTATACTATTTCAGAATCAATATCACTTTATAATAGTCATATATAGTCATTATTTACACCATTATACCCATCCAAGTAAGGTGGTGGTGGAAAATAGATTACACCACGGCGTTGAGACGGTATTCCGTACGTACGCATGCGCGGTGATTTCGTTTTCCATAGGATGGATAGATGGTGAAATAGGGTTATTTCGTACTTATAATATCATATCAGTATATGAGTGATACTGGTGTTATTACTTCATAATGAAACAACTAAAGAAGAAGAAGTGGAAGAATAAATAAAGTTGAAATAATTGGTAATCGGACATTACCTCTTCTTTGAAGTGCCTCTTTGATATCTACTTTTAGGGAACTAAAATTGGTCTTTAAAGAAGACCATGACTTCTAGGATGTATCTAGGGAAGTGGAGAGGAGAAATTTGCAGGGGATGTCCGAGCTTGAAGGCTAAAAGTGGTGTGAGGAAGAAGGGGAGGAGGTGCCCTTTTATAAGGGAGGAGAGGGGCTCCTTTGGAAAAACTAAAAATATTATTTTATTATAAAGTCAAGTTCGGTTTTAAATAGCTCCAAATTGATTTATTTCTAAGATAAGGTGGTGATGGGTCGAAAGCCTCTCATCCAGTAGAATTTAGACAAGTTTAGGTTCCTATTTTAACCTTATCATTTATATTTAACATTAATTTAAAGAATTTTACTTTTACCGTGTCTTCTTGTGTTCTTATACTATAAGGTTAATAAATATACTATAAGCAGCCAAACGAACCCCAAGTTTTTTATTATCAATATATATAACCTTATCTAAGTCATGTTTCTGAACCTTATATTTTTAGGAATAAAATAACAATTAATAATATAATATTTGTTTTAAAAACTATTTTAAGTCAATTTTGACACTATTTAGTAATTAATTTTTGTGAAAATCATAACAGAATTATTAGTTCGAAAAAAGTTAATTAATCAATACTAACATGTCATATTAACCTATAAAATTAGTGGAATTCATAAAAAGTCTCAAATTACATTTATTTTGGTATTTATAACATCAATTATGTCAATATTTCATTAATAAGATAATTATTGCATCATCTTTATGTCATAAATAAATTAAATTATTTAATATCTAAAAAATTACAATTAAAAAACCATTATGTAGGAAATCTTTTTGGATTTCTAATGAATATTTATAGTAGAATTTATCTTATGTATAACCCTATATTAAAAATGATATACTTACTAAACATTGATTTTAACTATTTTAACCCTTTTTTAAATAAATTAATAATAAATGTCCTAATTTAATCCAAGTGGGCCTAAATGGTCATATTTTATTCCTAAGGTTGTTTTTGGTCGAATTACACTTATCCAATAGAATTAAGACATGTGTTAGGGTAATAATAATATCATTTTTACCCTTAATTACCCTATTTACTTTTAACCGTGGTAAATAAAAGTAAAAAGTTACTATTCACCAAAAATTATTTTCATCTCATTGAACAAAATTTTAATTACTGACATCAACCGTGTCTCTCGGATTTTTGAGATTCCACTCACAGAAGTGGTAAAATTAAGTTTTATGAAAAATTCAGTTTTTTAACTACCACTTACTGGTTTCACTATTCATCAAAAATTGAAAGTTACCATAAAAATACCAAAATTTCACCTTAGGCTAATTTCGATATTATGAATCCAAAAATGAAGTCCATTTTGAAAAATAAAATTTATAAAATTTTACAAAGTAGTTATTACTATTCATAACAGCTAGTTTTAATAATATTTTAATAGCATATCATTGTTTAGTGAAACTCGGTATTGCGTACGACGCAAGCTATTGAGGAAGGTCGCGATTGCGTGTAAAGAAAGCCAAGCTAGTGTTGTGTGTAGTGAAATATTCCTTTTATGATTTATAAGAACATAAATATTTCTCATAAAAGTCTCAGGTGTTACATTCTACCCCCCTTAAAATGAATTTTGCCCTCAAAATTCGTCACTTTGTAACAAACAGATGAGGATACCTCTCCCCCATCATATCCTCAATCTCCCATGTAGCTTATTCTAATTGGTGGTTCTTCCATAAAACTTTCACCAATCGAGTGGTCTTGTTTCGTAGGACTTTTTCGCTACGATCCAGAATCTCTATCGTTTGTTCTTCATAAGAATGATCTTGCTCCAGCAGTACAACTTATGAGCTGAGTACATGTGAAGGATCAGGTATTTACTTTCTCATGAGAGATACATGGAACACATCGTGAACTTGAGAGAGATTCGGTGGAAGTACCAATCGGTAATCTACCTTCCCAACATGATCCAGTATTTCGAAAGGACCGATATACCTAGGGATCAACTTTCCCTTCATTCCAAATCTCATTACTCTCTTCCAAGGAGATATTCGTAAGAACACTTTATCGCCCACTTCAAATTATAAGTCTTTTCTTCGGTTGTTGGCATAACTTTTATGTCGACTCTAAGCTGCTCTTATGTGTTGTTGAATAGATCTGACCTTTTCTGCCATCTCATCAACAAGATCAGGTTCTAATAGCTTTCTTTCCCCAACTTCATCCCAGCAAGTTGGAGTCCTTCATTTCTTTCCATAGAGATCTTCATTGGAGTGAAAGCTATTATTATAAGCAAATTCTACCAAAGGTAGGTGTTGATCCCAACCACCTTTGAAATCCATAGAGCAAGCTCTCAACATATCTTCTAGAGTTTGAATTGTCCTCTCAGACTGATCATCTGTCTGAGGATGATAAGCAGTGCTGAAACTCAACTCTGTATCCAGAGTATGCTGAAGACTTTGCCAGAACTTTGAGGTAAACCTCGAATCTCGATCAGATATAATATAAAGTGGTGCTCCATGAAATCTTACCACTTCCTTTATATATATCCTGGCAATCTGGTCCAGATATAAATCCTCTCTAATATAAATGAAGTGTGTAGACTTTGTAAGACGATCAACTATGACCCAGATAGCATTATTTCCTTTGGATGTTTTAGGATGTCCGGTGACAAAGTCCATAGTGATGTTTTCCCATTTCCATTCGGGTATGGGTAATGGTTGTAACATCCCCTTAGACTTCTGTTTCTCATCTTTAACTTGCTGACAAACCAAGCATCGAGAGACATATTCAGCAACATCTCTTTTCATGTCATCCCACCAAAAGTACTCTTTCAGGTCCCTATACATCTTCGTGCTTCCAGGATGAATGGAGAATGAAGAACTATGAGCCTCATCCAGCATCTCCTTCTTTAATTCAGGGATGGGAGGAACACAAACCTGATTCCTGAACTCTATTATCCCATCACAATCAAGGTTGAATTTAGGAACATTTCTCACCTTCTTTTGTAACTCGTCATCTTCTTTCTGTGCCTCTTTAATCTTCAAATGTATAGATAGTTGAAAATTCATTTGAGAAAGATAAAATTTTTCCCCTTTCATTATAATTCCAAGATCCATCCTTTGTAAATCCATAAATATTGGATCTTTTGTGATCCTCATCATGGATAAACTAGCATGGTCTTGTCGACTTAATGCATCTACCACCTTGTTTGCTTTCCAAGGGTGGTAGTGGATTGAGAAGTTGTAATCCTTAATCCGCTCCAACCATCTTATTTGGTGCATATTCATCTCCTGTTGTGTGAAAATATACTTTAAACTTTTATGATTAGTATAAATGTCACACCTTTCTCCATAAAGATAATGCCTCCAAATCTTTAATGCAAAGATTACCGCAGCTAACTCCAAATCATGAGTTGGGTAATTTGTCTCATGTATTTTCAATTGTCATGAGGCATAAGCTATCACCATATCATTTTGCATAAGAACACACCAAAATCCCTTCTTGGATGCATCACTGTAGATCACAAACCTTTCTCCACTACAAGGCAGTGTGAGCACAGGTGCACTGGATAACCTTCTTTTCAACTCCTTGAAATTCTCTTCACATTCCTCCATCTAAACAAACTTAACTCCTTTCCGAGTCAACTTGGTGAGTGGATTAGATAATCGTGAAAAATATTTCACAAAACTTCAATAATATCCAGCCAAAACAAGAAAACTTCGGATCTTAGTTCCTGTTGTTGGTCTCGACCATCTTTTGATAACCTCTATTTTTGCTGGATCCACAAATATCCCCTCTTTTGAGATTATGTGACCCAAAAATGCAACTTTTTGAAGCCAAAATTCACACTTGGTAAATTTGGCATAAAGCTTATCCTTTCTCAGGGTCTTCAATATAATTCTCAAGTGATCTTCATGCTCTTCCTTGCTCTTTGAATAGAAAAGAATATCGTCTATAAAGACTACAAAAAACTGATCAAGATAGTCTCTAAAGACTCTATTCATCATATCCATGAAGATAGCAGGGGCATTAGTAAGACCAAATGGAATCACTATAAATTCATAGTGTCCATACCTTGTACGGAAAGCCGTCATTGGTATATCCTCCCTTTTGACCCTTCATTGATGATACCCTGAATGAAGATCAATCTTGGAAAAGTATTGAGCTCCGCGTAGTTGGTCAAATAGGTCATCAATGCGCAGGAGAAGATATTTTTTCTTGATAGTGATCTTGTCAAGTTCTCGATAATCAATGTAGAGTCTCATTGATCCATCTTTCTTCTTAACAAACACGACAGGTGCTCCCCAAGGTGATGCACTAGGGTGTATGAACCCCTTATCAAGATTCTCTTGAAGTTGCTTCTTCAATCCCTGCAACTCAATTGGCGCCATTCTATATGGTGTCTTTGAAATAGGCAAAGCACCTGGTATGAGTTCTATTGAAAACTCAACTTCACGATTTGGTGGAAGAATCGATATTTCCTCTGGAAAGACATCATCAAACTCCCGTACAATTGGAATATTCTTAGTCATGAGTTTCTCACCAACCATTTGAGATAAATAACCTTCATTTAGTGGAATCAAGACCCATAAGATGGAAGAAATTTCCACTAGAAGGTTATGTTCATCCTTGCATTGATAGACGATCATAGATTGATCTGGAATATGAAATGTGACTTACCTTCTTTGGAAATTGATATGAGCTCCATATAAAGAAAGCCAATCCATGCCAAGAATCAGATCAAATTCCACTATAGGAAGGATCACAAGATTTTCAGGAAGCACTTTCCCACAAACTTCGATTGGAGAAGAATTATAAACTTTTGATGAGACTGTTGTGCCATTAGGGGTTGTCACAGCTACCTCAACATCTAATTGTTGAGGTAATACGGTGATATCCTTAGAAAATTATTCAGAAATAAAAGATTGGGTGGATCCAGAATCAAATAAAACATTTTCTACTTTAGAGTGGATGGTAAGTGTACCATTCATCACATCATTATCGTACTCCACATCACTGATAGAAATTGCATGTGACTTTCCTTTGTCTTTAGCCTTAAGAGTTTTTTGACATCGACCATCATCATCAACCCTTGGATTTGGGCATTGATTGGCATAATGCCCCATATCCTTGCACTTGAAACATTGAAGTGTAGTAGGTTTATTCTATGTATCCCTTCTTTTGTTTGCATCATTAGACATATTCTTCCCATCATTGCGGCATTCAAATGCCCTATGACCTTCCTTTCCACATTTGAAACATTTACCTATCCCTTTAAGACAACTCCCTCCATGTTTCTTTCCACACTTTGAGCATAAGGGAAAGCTCATCTTCTTTTCAGTGTGCTCTTTAGATTTTCCTTTGAATTACATTTTCCTCTTATTATCAAACCCATATGACTGATGGGTTACTCCAATCTCCATCTCTACTTTGAGAGCACATCGAACGATTTACTCGTAGCTATTGAAGTTCCTTATGGATAACGCCCTTCAAAGACTCGGTTTTAAGACACTACAGAATCGATTGATCTTAATCTCAGGTTGGATAATAATACCAGAAGCGTACCTTGCAAGTCTTGTAAAATTTTCTTCATAGGTACCAACAGATTCTTCATCCTTTTTCTTCAGTTCAAGAAACTCTTTCTCCATCTTTGTTTGGAGAATACGAGGGAAGTACTTATTGAAAAATAAGTTCTTGAACTCGTCCCATTCCATGGACTCAATTTCATCCCTTTGCCTCGTATTCTTAATAAGATTCCACCATTGATCAGCATCACCTTCCAAATGATACACTGCTAAGATGAGTTTATCATGTTCAGAACATTGAAGAACTGAAAATATCTTTTCAGTAGTACTAATCCATTGTTTAGCAACTAATGGATCAGTAGACCCGCTGAATGAAGGTGGACGTTGTCTCATGAAGGATTCAATAGAATTTTGCTCCTTCCTTTGCTCGTTTGGAAGCCCTCCATGATTCATAGCTTGAGAAATTTGTGTGATCATGGCTACAAGATTTTGCATTCCAGCTCCCATAACATTTGGTTGCTCAGGGGGACAATCATTTCATTGCTCGTCGCATTCCGCATTAACTTGGTTCCTTCAGGTTCCAGCTATTGACTAAAACCAAGAAGAATAGTGTGAGAAACACTAATTATAATAGGAAAACCACATAATCAAGAATAAAATTTCACACTTAAGGTCTTATCATTGGTTATTCATGGCCATTTCTAAAACACTAAGATTGTGTTATATGCTTAGACTTATCCTTAGGATTCTTACTAAGGCTTTCACATCCTAGTTTCCAAAGGCTGACTATACCTTTCCTCTAATACCAACTATAAAAACCCATACTTTACATACATTGTTATTACTTTAGAATTGAAGAACACTTATTACAACATATAACAAAACTAGGAAAGGACCGTATAGGTATAGTGTCTTTAGAAACTGGGAAACATAAAAAACTGGTTCATAAAGCGTTTACAATGTATCCCATTTATTTTATCATATCTATAGTCCCTTTTGACATATCTTACTTAATAACATTCTTCCTGGCCTGGGGAAAGAAAACATACAAAAGGGTGAGCTCAAATGCTCAGTAAGGGTAAACAAAATAAATATCAATCACATCATATACATAAGAACATAACTTTTGGAAATCTTAACCTCCAAAAGAAATCATAATTTCATAACATGGGATAAATCATAGTAGTGAAATGTAATCCCAATAATAATAACTTAAAACATGAAACTTTATGGAATACACACATAATCATAGATAATCATTTCTTATTAGTCAAGACTCATTTCCAAGACCATCTTAGTGGACAAAGTCCATTTCTGAACCGAGTTCACTCCTTGTTTCAATCCTGTTCCACTAAAACGGTTTAACCTTCCATTCCAGTCATGTCTATCTCATGAGATATAAAATCTTTACCCAATGCATTGGAGGTAGATATAGGTCCCACCCATATCATAATGATACCATTCTTATGTGTGCCACAAAATCAGAAACCATACATCATAGCATAACCCATGTAATAAAAATGGGAATCTTAAACATCGTGACATCATAAAACAATTCATATAAGATAAAGGAATTCATAAAAATATTTCCATCAAAACATAATCAAATCCATGTAATAATAGGGATAGAAAAATAACCCTATATTATCTTAGATGGAAAATAGTTTTGATAAAACACTTGAACTCCATTCTTGAGGAAAATATTCTTTCTACTTAAAAAACACTTTTCCTTTCTTAACATGTCATACAATTCTAAACTAAAGGAAGTTGATTAAAAATAAACTTGAAAACTTGTAAATGAAGCTTCTTGGAAATAATTTTTTAAAAATCCATTCATGCCGTATAAGTTAAAAAAACATTCTTCTCGTACTTTTGTCGGAAAAGTCAAAAAGTGCCTCGTACGAAAAACGACAAAAGATTCCTTTCATATATTTTACTAAAAACTCACCGAAGGGTAAAATTGGATTTAAACAATTGTAGGTGGATGGAAATAATATTACATATTGAGGAAGCATGGATGTGGATGATAAAATACACCCCAGTAAATACCGAAGTATAAACAATCTCGGATAAAAATGATATTGTGATATTTCCCTTACCTTAGGTCTGATATGCTTTGTACGTGTCTGAACCTCATGTATAATGATTTAAATAATGTTATTGACTTATTCCAGAATCATACTCATTGTTATGATATCACATATGGTGATATTCTTAGCTTCTTATTAGTAATATTTCATTACAACTTGTTATTCGGGTGTTTATAACTTTTTGTTCTTATGCGTGTTTTGTCGAATAAATTCTTATTCTTCTCTTTAGGTTATAAGTACCTCATTTCCAGAATGTTATTAGTTTAATATATATCATATTAATTCATTCAATTCATTTATATAATCATTATGAAATAAAGATCATGTTGAACGAGTTGCATCACATCGTGGAGACGGTATTCCGTACGTACGCACGAGCGATGATATCATTCTCATGATTGTGGAATTGTATTGGAGTGTATGTATACTATTTCAGAATCACTATCACTTTATAATATTCATATATAGTCATTATTTACACCATTATACCCATCCAAGTAAGGTGGTGGTGGAAAATAGATTACACCACGGCGTGGAGACGGTATTTCGTACGTACGCACGCGCGGTGATTTCGTTTTCCGTATGATGGATAGATGGTGAAATAGGGTTGTTTCATACTTATAATAACATATCAGTATATGAGTGATACTGATGTTATTACTTCATAATGAAGAAACTAAAGAAGAAGAAGTGGAAGAAGAAATAAAGTTGAAAGAATTGGTAATCGGACATTACCTCTTCTTTGAAGCGCCTCTTTGAGATCTCCTTTTAGGGCACTAAAATTGGTCTTTGAAGAAGACCAGGACCTCTAGGATGTCTCTAAGGAAGTGGAGAGGAGAAATTGGAAGGGGTTTTCTGAGCTTGAAGGCTCAATGTGGTGTGAGGAAGAGGGGGAGGAGGTGCCCTTTTATAAGGGAGGAGATGAGCTCCTTTGGAAAAACTAAAAATATTATTTTATTATAAAGTCACGTTCGGTTTTAAATAGCTCAAAATTAATTTATTTCGAAGCTAAGGTGGGAATGGGTCGAAATAATCTAATCCAATAGAATTTAGACAAGTTTAGGTTCCTATTTTAACCTTATCATTTATATTTAACATTAAGTTAAATAATTTTACTTTTACCGTGTCTTCTTGTGTTCTTATACTATAAGGATAATAAACTTACTATAAGCAGCCAAAAGAACCCCATGTTGTTTATTATTAATATATATAACCTTATTTAAGTCATTTTTCCTAACCTCATATTTTTAATAATAAAATAATAATTAATAATATAATATTTGTTTTAAAAACTATTTTATGTCAATTTTGAAACTATTTAGTAATTGATTTTTGTGAAAATCATAACAGAATTATTAGTTCGGAAAACGTTAATTAAATCAATATCAACATGTCATATTAACCTATAAAATTAGTTTAATTCATAAAAAGTCTCAAATTACATTTATTTTGGTATTTATGACATCAATTATGTCAATATTTCATTAATAAGATAATTACTGAATCATCTTTGCGTCATAAATAAATTAAATTATTTAATTTCTAAAAAATTACAAATAAAATACCATTATGTAGGAAATCATTTTATCTTTCTAATGAATATTTATAGTAGAATTTATCTTATTTATAACCCTATATTAAAAATTATATACTTACTAAACTTTGATTTTAACTATTTTAACCCTTCTTTAAATAAATTAATAATAAATGTCCTAATCTAATTCATGTGGGCCTAAATGGTCATATTTTATTCCTAAGGTTGTTTTTGGTCGAATTACACTTATCCAATAGAATTAAGACATGTGTTAGGGTAATAATAATATCATTTTTACCCTTAATTACCCTATTTACTTTTAACCGTGGTAAATAAAAGTAAAAAAGTTACTATTCACCAGAAATTATTTTCATCTCATTGAACCACATTTTACTTACTGACATCAACCACGTCTCTCGGATTTGTGATATTCCACTCATAGAAGCGGTAAAATTATGTTTTATGAAAAATTCAGTTTTTTAACTACCACTTAGTGGTTTCACTATTCATCAAAAATTGAATGTTTTCAGAAAAATACCAAACTTTCACCCCAGGCTAATTTCGATATTCCGAATCCAAAAATGAAGTCCATTTTGAAAAATAAAATTTATAAAATTTCAAAAAGTGGTAATTAATATTCATAATGGCTAGTTTTAAAAATATTTTAATAGCATATCATTGTTTAGTGAAACTCGGTATTGCGTACGACGCAAGCTATCGAGGAACGTCGTGATTGCGTGTAAAGCAATCCAAGCTAGTGTTGTGTTTAGTGAAATATTCCTTTTATGATTTATAAAAACAAAAATATTTCTCATAAAAGTCTCGGGTGTTACATTCTACCCCCCTTAAAATGAATTTCGCCCTCGAAATTCATCACTTTGTAACAAACAGATGAGGATACCTCTCCCTCATCATATCCTCAAGCTCCCATGTAGCTTCATCTAATTGGTGGTTCTTCAATAAAACTTTCACCAATCGAGTGTTCTTGTTTCGTAAGACTTTTTCGCTACGATCCAGAATCTCTATCGGTTGTTCTTCATAAGAAAGATCTTGCTCCAGCGGTACAACTTCTGAGGTGAGTACATGTGAAGGATCAGGTATGTACTTTCTCAGGAGAGATACATGGAACACATCGTGAACTTGAGAAAAATTTGGTGGAAGCGTCAATCGGTAAGCTACCTTCCCAACACGATCAAGTATTTCGAAAGGACAGATATACCTAGGGCTCAACTTTCCCTGATTTCCAAATCTCATTACTCTCTTCCAGGGAGATATTCGTAAGAACACTTTATCACCCACTTCAAACTCTAAGTCTTTTCTTCGGTTGTCGGCATAACTTTTCTGTCGACTCTGAGCTGCTCTTATGTGTTGTTGAATAGATCTGACCTTTTCTACCATCTCATAAACAAGATTAGGTCCTAATAGCTTTCTTTCCCCAACTTCATCCCAGCAAGTTGGAGTCCTGCATTTCTTTCCATAGAGAGCTTCATAAGGATCCATCTGAATACTAGAGTGAAAGCTATTATTATATGAAAATTCTACCAAAGGTAGGTGTTGATCCCAACCACCTTTGAAATCCATAGAGAAAGCTCTCAACATATCTTCTAGAGTTTGAATTGACCTCTCAGACTGGCCGTCTGTCTGAGGATGATAAGCAGTGCTGAAACTCAACTATGTTTCCAGAGTATGTTGAAGACTTCACCAGAACATCGAGGCAAACCTCGGATCCCGATCAGATATAATAGAAAGTATTACTCCATGAAATCTTACCACTTCCTTAACATATATCCTGTCTAGCTGATCCAGAGATAAATACTCTCTAATAGCAATGAAGTGTGCAGACTTTGTAAGACGATCAACTATGACCCAGATAGCATTATTGCCTTTGGATGTTTTAGGAAGTCCTGTGACAAAGTCCATAGTGATGTGTTCCCATTTCCATTCGGGTATGGGTAATGGTTTTAACATCCCCTTAGACTTCTGTCTCTCATCTTTAACTTGCTGACAAACCAAGCATCGAGAGACATATTCAGCAACACCTCTTTTCATGCCATCCCACCAGAAGTACTCTTTCAGGTCCCTATACATCTTCGTGCTTCCATGATGAATGGAGAATGAATAACTATGAGCCTCATCCTGCTGCTCCTTCTTTAATTCGGGGATGGGAGGAACACAAACCTGATTCCTGAACTTTATTATCCCATCACAATCAAGGTTGAATTCAGGAACATTTCTCACCTTATTATGTAACTCGAAATCCTCTTTCTGTGCCTCTTTAATCTTCAAATGTATAGTTGGTTGAACCTTCATTTGAGAAAGATATGATTTTTTCCCTTTCATTATAATTCCAAGATCCATCCTTTGTAAATCCATAAATATTGGATCTTTTTTTATCCTCATCATGGATAAACTGGCATGGTCTTGTCGACTTAATGCATCTGCCACCTTGTTTTCTTTCCCAGGGTGGTAATGGATTGAGCAGCCGTAATCCTTAATCAGCTCCAACCATCTTCTTTGGTGCATATTCAGCTCCTTTTGTGTGAAAATATACTTTAAACTTTTATGATCACTATAAATGTCACACCTTTCTCCATAAAGATAATGCCTCCAAATCTTTAATGCAAATATTACGATAGCTAACTCCATATCATGACTTGGGTAATTTTTCTCATGTATTTTCAATTGTCGTGAGGCATAAGCTATCACCATATCATTTTGCATAAGAACACACCCCAATCCCTTCTTGGATGCATCACTGAAGATCACAAACCTTTCTCCACTACAAGGCAGTGTGAGCACAGGTGCACTAGATAACCTTCTTTTCAACTCCTTTAAATTCTCTTCACATTCCTCCGTCCAAACAAACTTAAATCCTTTTAGAGTCATCTTGGTGAGTGGATTAGATAATCGTGAAAAATCTTTCACAAAACGTCGATAATATCTAGCCAAACCAAGAAAAATTCGGATCTCAGTTACTGTTGTTGGTCTCGACCATCTTCCGATAACCTCTATTGTTGCTGGATCCACAGATATCCCCTCTTTTGAGATTATGTGACCCAAAAATGCAACATTTTTAAGCCAAAATTCCCACTTGGTAAATTTGTCATAAAGCTTCTCCTTTCTCATGGTCCTCAATATAATTCTCAAGTGATCTTCATGTTCTTCCTGGCTCTTTGAATAGAAAAGAATATCGTCTATAAATACTACGAAAAACTGATCAAGATAGTCTCTAAATACTCTATTCATCAGATCCATGAAGATAGCAGGGGAATTAGTAAGACCAAATGGCATCACTATAAATTCATAGTGTCCATACCTTGTACGGAAAGCCGTCTTTGGTATATCCTCCCTTTTGACCCTTAATTGATGATACCCTAAATGAAGGTCAATCTTGGAAAAGTATTGAGCTCCGCGTAGTTGGTCAAATAGGTCATCAATGCGCGGGAGAGGATATTTTTTCTTGATAGTGATCTTGTTAAGTTCTCGATAATCAATGCAGAGTCTCATTGATCCATCTTTCTTCTTAACAAAGAGAACAGCTTCTCCCCAAGGTGACGCACTAGGGCGTATGAACCCCTTATCAAGATTCTCTTGAAGTTTCTTCTTCAATTCCTACAACTCAATTGGGTCCATTCTATAAGGTGTCTTCGAAATAGGCAAAGCGCCCGGTACGAGTTCTATTGAAAACTCAACTTCACGATTTGGTGGAAGACCCAGTAATTCCTCCGGAAAGACATCATCAAACTCTCGTACAATGGGCATATTCTTAATCGTGAGTTTCTCACCAACCATTTGAGATAAATAACCATCATTTAGTGGAATCAAGACCCATAAGATGGAAGAAATTTCCACTGGAAGGTTATGTTCATCTTTGCATTGATAGACGATCATATATTGATCTGGAATATGAAATTTCACTTCCCTTATTTGGAAATTGATATGATCTCCATAAAAAGAAATCCAATCCATGCCAAGAATCACATCAAATTCTACTATAGGAAGGATCACAAGATTTGCAGGAAGAACTTTCCCACAAACTTCGATCGGAGAAGAATTATAAACTTTTGATGCGACTGTTGTGCCATTAGGGTTGTCACAGCTAACTCAACATCTAATTGTTGAGGTAATACAGTGATATCCTTAGAAAATTCTTCAGAAATAAAAGAGTGGGTGGATCCAGAATCAAATAAAACATTTGCTACTTTAGAGTGGATGGTAATTGTACCTTTCACCACATCGTTATCGTACTCCACATCACTGATAGAAATTGCATGTGAATTTCCTTGTCTTTATCCTTAAGAGTTTGTTGACGTCGATCATCATCATCAACCCTTGCATTTTGGCATTTATTGGCATAATGCCCCATCTCCTTGCACTTGAAACATAGAAGTGTAGTAGGTTTATTCTGTGTATCCCTTCCTTTGTTTGCATCATTAGACATCTTCTTCCCATCATTACGGCATTCAAATTCCCTATGACCTTCCTTTCCACATTTGAAACATTTACCTATCCCTTTAAGACAACTCCCTCCATGTTTCTTTCCACACTTTGAGCATAAGGGAAAGATCGTCTTCTTTTCAGTGTGCTCTTTATATTTTTCTTTGAATTCCATTTTCCTCTTCTTATCAAACCCATATGACTGATGGGTTACTCCAATCTCCATCTCGACTTTGAGAGCACATCGAACGATTTCCTCGTAGCTATTGAAGTCCCTTATGGCTAACGCCCTTCGAAGACTTGGTTTTAAGCCACTAAAGAATCGATCGATCTTACTCTCAGGTTGGATAATAATACCAGAAGTGTACCTTGAAAGTATTATAAAATTTTCTTCATAGGTACTAATAGATTCATCATCCTTTTTCTTCAGTTCAAGAAACTCTTTCTCCATCTTTGTTCGGAGAATACGAGGGAAGTACTTATTGAAAAATAAGTTCTTGAACTTTTCCCATTCCATGGACTCAATTTCATCCCTTTGCCTCGTATTCTTAATAAGATTCCACCATTGATCAGCATCACCTTCCAAACGATACACTGCTAAGATGACTTTATCATGTTCAGAACATTGAATAACTGAAAATATCGTTTCAGTAGTACTAATCCATTGTTCAGTAACTAATGGATCAGTAGACCCGCTGAATGAAGGTGGATGCTGTCGCAAGAAGGATTCAACAGAATGTTGCTCCTTCCTTTGCTCGATTGGAAGTCCTGCATGATTCATAGCTTGAGAAAGTTGTGTGAGAATGGCTACAAGATTTTTCATTCAATCTCCCATAACGTTTGGTTGCTCAGGGGGACAATCATTGCATTTCCTGTCACATTCCGCTTTCACCCGGTTCCTTCGGGTTCCATCCATTGACTAAACCCAAGAAGAATAGTGTGAGAAACACTAATTATAATTGGAAAACCACATAATCAAGAATAAAATTTCACACTTAAGGTCTTATCCTAGGTTATTCATGGCCATTTGTAAAACACTAAGATTGTGTTCTATTCTTAGACTTATCCTTAGGATTCTTACTAAGGCTTTCACATCCTAGTTTCCAAAGGTTGACTATACCTTTCCTCTGATACCAACTGTAACGACCCGTACATTACATGCATTGTTATTACTTCAGAATTGAAGCACACTTATTACAACACATAACAAAACCAGTAAAGGACCGTATAGGTATAGTGTCTTTAGAAACTAGGAAACATAAACAACTGGTTCATAAAGCGTCTACACTATCTCCCATTTATTTCATCATATCTATAGTCCCTTTTGACATATCTTACTTAATAACCTTATTCCTGACTTGGGGAAAGAAAACATACAAAAGGGTGAGCTCAAATTCTCAGTAAGGGTAAACAAAAGAAATATCAATCACATCATATACATAAGAACATAAATTTTTGAAATATTAACCTGCAAAAGAAATCATAATTTCATAACATGGGATAAATCATAAAAGTGAAATGTATTCCAAATAATCATAACATAAAACATGAAACTTTGTGGAATACACACATAATCATAGAGAATCATTTCTTATTAGTCAAGACTCATTTCCAAGACCATCTTACTGGACAAAGTCCATTTCTGAACCGAGTTCACTCCTCATTTCAGTCCTGTTTCACTGAACCGGTTTAACCTTCCGTTCCAGCCATGTCTATCTCATGAGATATAAAATATTTACCCAATACATTGGAGGGAGATATAGGTCCCACCCATCTCATAATTATACCATTCTTATGTGTGCCACAAAATCAAAAACCATACATCATAGCATAACCCATGTAATAAAAATGGGAATCCTAAACATTGTGACATCATAAAACAATTCATATAAGATAAAGGAATTCATAAAAATATTTCCATCACAACATAATAAAATCCTTGTAATAATAGGGATAGAAACAGAACACTATATTATCTTATATGGAAAATAATTTTGATAAAACACTTGAACTCCATTCTTGAGGAAAATATCCTTTCTAGTTCAAAAACACATTTCCTTTCATAACATGTCATACAATTCTAAACTAAAATAAGTTTATTAAAAATAAACTTGAAAACTTGTAAAGGAAGATTCTTGGAAATAATGTTTTAAAAATCCATTCATGCCGTATAAGTTAAAAAAACATTCTTCTCGTACTTTTGTCGGAAAAGTCAAAAAGTACCTCATACGAAAAATGACAAAAGATTCCTTTCATATCTTTTACTAAAAACTCACCAAAAGGGAAAAATTGGATTTAAACAATTGTAGGTGGATGGAAATAATATTACATATTGAGGAAACATGGATGTGGATGATAAAATACAGCCCAGTAAATACCAAAGTATAAACAATCTCGGAAAAAAATGAGATTGTGATATTTCCCTTACCTTAGGTCTGATATGCTTTGTATGTATCCGAACCTCCTGTATAATGATTTAAATAATGGTATTGACTTATTCCAGAATCATACACATTGTTATGATATAACATATGGTCATATTCTTATCTTCTTATTAGTAATATTTCATTACAACTTGTTATTCGGGTGTTTATTACTTTTTGTTCTTATGCGTGTTTTGTTGAATAAATTCTTATTCTTCTCTTTAGGTTAGAGATACCACATTTCCAGAATGTTATTAGGGTAATATATATCATATTCATTCATTCAATTCATTTATATAATCCTTATTCAATGAAGATCATGTAGAATGAGTCCCATCACATCGTGGAGACGGTATTCCGTACGTACGCATGAGTGATGATATCGTTCCCATGATCGTGGAATTGTATTGGAGTGTATGTATACTATTTCAGAATCAATATCACTTTATAATAGTCAAATATAGTCATTATTTACACCATTATACCCATCCAAGTAAGGTGGTGGTGGAAAATAGATTACACCACGGCGTGGAGACGATATTCCGTACGTACGCACGGGCGGTGATTTCGTTTTGTGTAGGATGGATAGATGTTGAAATAGGGTTGTTTCGTACTTATAATAACATATCAGTATATGAGTGATACTGATGTTATTACTTCATAATGAATCAACTAAATAATAATAAGTGGAAAAAATAAATAAAGATGAAAGAATTGGTAATCGTACATTACCTCTTCTTTGAAGCGCCTCTTTGAGATATTCTTTTAGGGCAATAAAATTTGTCTTTGAAGAAGACCAGGACCTCTAGGATGTCTCTAGGGAATTGGAGAGTATAAATTGGTAGGAGTTGGCCGAGCTTGAAGTCTCAAAGTTGTGTGAGGTAGAGGGGGAGGAGGTTCCCTTTTATAAGGGAGGAGAGGGGCTCCTTTGGAAAAGCTAAAAATATTATTTTATTATAAAGTCATGTTCGGTTTTAAATAGCACCAAATTGATTTATTTTGAATATAAGGTGGTTAGGGGTCAAAATACACTCATCCAATATAATTTAGACAAGTTTAGGATCCTATTTTAACCTTATCATTTAGATTTAACATTAAGTTAAATAATTTTACTTTTACCGTGTCTTCTTGTGTTCTTATACTATAAGGTTAATAAACTTACTATAAGCAGCCAAAAGAAACCCAAGTTGTTTATTATTAATATATATAACCTTATCTAAGTCATTTGGCCGAATCTCAGATTTTTAGGAATAAAATAACAATTGATAATTTAATATTTTCTTTAAAAAAACTATTTTATGTCAATTTTGACATTATTTAGTAATTGTTTTTTGTGAAAATCATAACAGAATGATGAGTTCGAAACAAGTTAATTAAATCAATAAGAACATGTCATGTTAAGCTATAAAATTATTGTAATTCATAAAATGTTTCAAATTACATTTATTTTGGTATTTATAACATCAATTATGTCAATATTTCTTTAATAAGATAATTACTACATCATCTTTGTGTCATAAATAAATTAAATTATTTAATGTCTAAAAATTACAAATACAATACAATTATGTAGGAAATCATTTTATCATTCTAATGAATATTTATAGTCGAATTTAACTTATGTATAACCCTATATTAAAAATGATATACTTATTAAACTTTGATTTTAACTATTTTAACCCTTCTTTAAATAAATTAATAATAAATGTCCTAATCTAATCCAAGTGGGCCTAAATGGTCATATTTTATTCATAAGGTTGTTTTTGGTCGAATTACACTTATCCAATATAATTAAGACATGTTTTAGGGTAATAATAATATCATTTTTACCCTTAATTACCCTATTTACTTTTAACGGTGGTAAATAAAAGTAAAAAGTTACTATTCACCAAAAATTATTTTCATCTCATTGAACCACATTTTAGTTACTGACATCAACCGTGTCTCTCGGATTTTTGAGATTCCACTCACAGAAGCGGTAAAATTAAGTTTTATGAAAAATTCAGTTTTTTAACTACCACTTAGTGGTTTCACTATTCATCAAAAATTGAAAGTTTTCAGAAAAATACCAAAATTTCACCCTAGGCTAATTTCGATATTCCGAATCCAAAAATGAAGTCCATTTTGAAAAATAAAATTTATAATATTTCAAAAAGTGGTTATTACTGTTCATAACAGCTAGTTTTAATAATATTTTAATAGCATATCATTGTTTAGTGAAACTCGGTTTTGCGTACGACGCAAGCTATCGAGGAAGGTCGCGATTGCGTGTAAAGAAATCCAAGCTAGTGTTGTGTGTAGTGAAATATTCCTTTTATGATTTATAAAAACAAAAATATTTCTCATAAAAGTTTCGGGTGTTACATTTTGATTTTCATTACAACCTGATTTTCAAAATATCTTTTCAAGGGAATTGATCCACTACTCCACTACCATTGGATTAGTAGTCCCACAAAAATGTGGGGGTATCTTATACATTAAAAGGACCAACATAGGTGTATAATGGTTATTCATCATAACATGAGTAAATTTTTCCTAATATGGACATGATCTTCTCAGCTCCAACACTAACTATATCAAGTTTCTCAGTTGGGAAATCCCATAATTTTTATGGGTATTTATTCCTTTACATCCATTAGGCGCCATCTCTAAATAATGGTACACATTAATTTATCTCACAATAATCCTTATTACGGATCCAAAAGTTTACTACAAAGAGTTATTATAATTTTCATTTTTATTTAACATTTAGTTATCAAGGTTTCTACTCAACTTCAAATGATATCAACTATAACAACACCAACCCTAGTAGCCCAGAGTCAGTGGTAATTTTATTAAAATGGAGTAGATACAATAGACCAAATCTCCAAGTATTAATAAGTTTAGTATCCTTGAAGAACTAGGTACATACATGCTTCCCTTATTACATTGGTAAATAAAAATAACAAAAAACAAAATGCTTCTTGTAAATTATTCAAATATTCCATATTTACAACAATAGAAAGAAAATAAATAAAAGGGCGATCTCAAATGATCAGTATGGGTTATATAAGGAAATAATAAATTAAGAAAATTATTCAAGGAATAGACATTTTGGTATCGTAAATAATATTAAAAACACATTCCAAAAATACACTAAGAAAGAAAATGCATCCATATATTTTATCATTCTAAAAACCTATGGAAAGTAATAACTAAATACTAAATAAGGAAATGATTATTTAATGGATGTCCTGTATCTGGAACAAGAACCATTAAACCATCAAGAAGGTTTACGTTTGTGGGTAAAAACATGTCTGAATCTATTTGGTAACAAACACGAAGGGTTTTTCGCTAACAGTTTTTTCTCATCAGAACTATCAATGCATTGAGGGTATATCTATAAATGGGCCACATCCATCACAAAAATTCCAAATAATTCTTCATACGTTGTTTCAATTTAGTATCATTCAAATAAAATTCCATATATAAAAATTATATATGGCTAAGTTAATAATCAAATCCATGGTACAAAAAATTTGGATATTTGATGAAATCGTCAATCAATGATGATCATAAAAAAATAAAAGTATAAATAAACAAATAAAAATTAATAATTAGTTAATAAATAATATATAATGATAAATTATGTTCTACTTAAATGAAAACATGTAAAATAAGTGTTTAAGAAACCTTATAAAAGAGCCTCTTAAGTGTGGTTTAAGGTAAAATATTTAGGAGTCTTTTAAAATTGAAAAGGAATAATTGATTGTATAAAACCATAAATAAACCAATATAATATTTTATGTCAAAATGATGGATTTTAGAATATATATTTGCCACTTAAAAAATGGATGGTGTGTGAAAATGGGAGTAAATTGGGAGATTCCCTATAATCAGACATTCTTATTAGTAGGAATTGAAAAAAGAACATTATAGAACATATATTTCCCCATAAAAAGAAGATAAAATGATCTAGATATATTTATTTTTAATATATAAATATAAATTTTAAGATTATTATAAAAATAAATAAAAAATACATTGGGGTAAATGGATATAAATCGTAACCTGGATGAAAAATGACAATTCAGGGAGAATACCTTACCTTATGTTCGAATGTGTTCTACACATGATTTTATTGTCTTGAATAATCATAATAAAAACAATAATTAATTAACTTTTAAAAATTAATAAATTTATTTGATTTATTACACTTTTATTATGTTAATTTATGTACTTTTTATGAATTATAAGATACAGTTTTATCATTCGAGATCGTTCGTTTCCTTGGTTTTCATGATTGGTTAACATGTATACATGTATGGAAAATCATGTAAAATGAGAATAGTTATCCAAAATTGGAGTTATATGTTATTAATTAAATTAAAAAATATTAAATGGTTATATATTACATTCTATAATATGGTATGATGATGAATCATTAGATAAAGTGTTAGTGACAACCATTTAGATTATTTTGAAGTTCTTTCAATCATCACCAGCTATTTTTGTTTTATAAATTATTATTATTTACATATACATGTTCCAAAACATTAAATAAGTAATAAAAATTATATTATAATATTTTTTGACTATTAAAATTTCTTTATAAAAATCTTTGAATTTGGTAAAGTAAAATGAAAATGCATCATCTATAATGGTGTTGAATCGGCACATCATGGAAAATATTTTTTATTTTTAGAATAAAAGGGAGAGGAGAAGGGGATTCATAATGTATTTTTTATAATAAAAATAAAATTTCAGTATATATAATATACTGGATTTATTGTGAATTTTTTTATAGAGTATGTGATGGAAGGATAGGAAAATAAATGAAACTGAAAAGAAAATAAAAGAAAAATTAAAGAGGATTTTACCTCTTGAATTTCTTCTCCTTGAGAACCTCCTTAGGGGGTTTGGGATTGATCTTTTGGAAATAAAAAAGTCTCATGGGTGTTTAGGATATACATGGGGTGAGTATTGGTAATAATTGGAAAATATTTGAGCCTTAAGATATATGATGAGAAGAGGTGGTGAGGGTGGTATTTATAGTTGAAGAGGGAGGTGTGTTATTTTCATTTTATTAATTAGTTTATTATTTTGCCTCAAGACTATGAATAGTATGATAATTATGAGTAACTATATTAAAATAATGATGTTTATATTGATATTATGGTGATTAAATCATCCATGACTCAATTAATAGTTTATTTAATTTATAATGTATATATATCATAAATTATCGTATTTTATTATTCACCAAACATTCTAGTATTTCAATAAAAATCCAAAAAATTAACCCTAAATTTTTTTCAATTTGTATAATTAAAAAATAAACTCAATTTTATGGAAATAATTTTATAAATATGATAAATATAATTTTAAATGAAAATCATCATTTAGTTTGGAAATACAAATTTTAAAATTATAACGGATTTTTTAACACTTTGAAATTTTAATTAAGATCTCATAAAATGGTCTTATAATCTTGAGATAACTAAATATTAATTTACGAATACATTTTATGAAAATAACTTTTTCTTTAAATAATTGTATTAATTATAAATTTAAAAATAAATATTGTTGCTTTTAAAAAATATCAACACTTAATTAATAATTTCTAAAACATTTATTTACTTGTACTATGATATAATTACATTATATTACCTCTTATAAGATGGGTAAATTTTATTTAATATTTATTAGGTGTTGTTACTATATTATTGTCTAAATTATTATTCATAAGGGTCACATTACTATTCTAAAATTTAGGTTACTATTAAATTGATATATGTTCTTTAATTTCTATAAAAATCTCTTATTTCATTCAATATTCATTTATAATTTTTTTTCTTATCTTGGTGATTTTATATAATTTATACTATGTGACATATTATTGTGTGAAACTCAAGATATCAAATTAATTGAATTTATTTAATAGGATACATACCATAAAATATTGGGGTGTTGTAATCATTCTATATTAAAGACTTAGCATAAAAGTCATTCCTAAAAGTAGATTGATAGAAAATTATATTTATCATTTTTGTGGTAACATAGACAAATCATACTCAAATACATCAATGTATCAGTCTACTATAGTAGGAATACTCATTGTCTCGTCTTCTTTAATGGAACCTGACATCATCATTTCAATCTAAGAATATATGTTTCTATATACTTTCACCGAAGGTACTATTCTTCAATAATTAAATTATAAATCCCCTTTAAATAAATGAACAGAAATATCTGATAATTTCAAGCTTAATTTTTAGGTCTAACAACTGATATGAGCATTTAATTATACTAGCCAGTCCAATCCAAAGATCCTATCATAGATGTCCAGTTCAGAGATCATGAAATCCCACAAAAATTTGACCTCATTAATAGTAATAATAAATATTTAACTCTTAAATCCTTTGAATTCTCATTACCCAATAGGATTTTTGATGCTTAAGACAAAATGAATCATTTTCAATATAAAACCCAAATAATTTACCACATGAGAAGTAAAAAAATAATGTGATACACTATTATAAAAAATATTTTCATTATAGTGGAGTTTATAAGAATGGTAACTCACATTGTCAATGGACTTGGTTACTCAATTATGATATATCACAGGGTTCCATTTATTTAACTATTTAATATCACAGAGTAATCCTTGTTTCACTATTGAGGTGGTGTTAGCTGGATGAATGAGGAGTTCCTTGAACCAAGTTGGGTTTCTTAACTCTATGGTTGATAACTATTTTTAAAAGATCAACTAGGTTTATCATCATAGATATTAGACTAATTCGATCCATCTAGTCTAATTGAATTCATGTATCTCATAAAATATCGCTTGATGTTCCATTTCTGAACATAATTGTGACTATCTCAATGAGGTGATGTACATTCACTTTTCATATTCATTAATGAGTCTCATTTAAAAAAAATATGGTTCCATACTATAAAGTAATGGAAACGAGATTGGTTCAGCATTTTAGTTCATTGGTGCTTTTCTTTCCTAAGAGTAAGCATCCCTCCTCCACTTGTTTCCATATTTGGAATTTCCTCCCATGTCTATGAAGAATTTGTTTTACTACACTACCATTCCAAGTTACGTGCCTTCCATTTTAACTCTATTGATGATGTATGTTTAATCATTGATCAAGAACCTGATCGCTTTAGAATTAATAATTGGTTGTAGTCCTGCCATGAAGATCTATACAGGTAGATGTGTGACAGTATCTACCTCTAGAAAAGGATTAATTAAGTTTATAAACATATTTTGTAGACTATCATAGAAATATTTCCTTTCTTGGGACTAAAAAAGTCTTTCATTTTGGTTACATTTAAGTTATGTGGGTAAAATATTTTGTTGAAAAACTCTTTTAATCCATCCTAAGTAGTGTATTGGTTTAGTTTAGCTTGAATTAGAAATTCATACCATTGACCAAAAATATCCTCCAGTAAGTACACATATAGATCCAACTTTATATTAGTTAGGGTTCCTAGAAAATAAAACTTTAATTGTTCCTATTAATCCATGTTTCTTCTTTCTCAAGTCTTAAATCCCACTGAAAATTGGTCGGATTCTATTCTTGAAATTTCAAAGAATGATAATTATACCATGTGTCCTTGGTTTTATTCCCCCTTTATATAGCCTTAAATTCTTATACAATGATCTAAATAAGTTACTTTTTCACATGGGTGTCAAGTCAACCACATTCTCCACAACCCACTCTTGTTGGTTTCTATTTTTTTTAACTAATACCATTGTGCTAGAACCATCGTAACAATATATAATTAGGTATCACATGTTTAAATAATCCTTAGTTAAAAAGTATATTATAGAACACAATAATGATCTATGTAACAAAATTTCAAAATAAAAAATTTGACATAACATATGAATAATGAAGTCCTAGTGGAAAGACTCTTTACTAATGAATGATATCATATTCTCATCAGATGAACTCATGATGATGAGATGACGACATGTATAGAAGTGTTTATCCAAAATTTTGTTCTTGGGCCACCTTGGTAACTTGAATTTCAATATAAAGAGGTTATATACCTACTTTTTTTATTCACGGCACATCCTATCTCCTTTATTCCATCCTAGTAAATAATCATCTTCTGGGGATGCTCTTTTTTTATAGTGTGTCTGGGGAAACTACCTGTGGCATGAAGGCCTTGAGGTGGCCTGAGGGCCTTAAAGGTGGAATGAAAGTTACTCAGTATACTTATCTTGTTTCTTGTGAAGTTATTCTTATAAATGTTGGATGACTTTTATTCTTCAAAACTTTTTCCAACTTCTTCCATAGACTGATTTCAGGATAATGAACTTCTTATTGTCCAACGTTCATCATGGTGAAATTAATAATAATGTTATAAAATTCATAGTCAAAATATTTGAGAGTAAATTTTTATAAATGCTTTCACCGTCATCGGGAGAATTCCTTGGTCTATTGAATACATTATCCGGAGGTGTCGGGGTTTCTTGGGTACTATGACTAGAGTTTCTCATACCTGGCGGGAAGGCAAAAAAGGTGCTGACTACCTGGCTTCTCTCATCTAACCAGGTCTGGAGGATCCTTTCTTTCATAACTCTATTAGCCTGAAAGCAACAGGGATCAACATCATTAGAGGGGACGCTCTCGTCCTTCACTACTTTAGGCCTCCGTAGTATCTCCTCTTGTCTTTTCTCTTCTCTCTTCTTTTTCTGTTGTTTTCGTCATTGTTCCGTTTGGATGTTTTTTTCCTTGCCCTTCTTTTGACGAAAATAATAAAAAATGGAATTGTATAGAGGCAAATAGTTACAGCTACTACTGTACTGAACAGTACCTGCTATAGTAACTTCTATAGTTCCTACTACAGTGCCCACACAGTGTGCAGTTCTACTACATTACCAATACTGTGTAAAATTATGCTACAGTACCCGCACATTGTACAGTACTACCACAGTACTTCTAGAGTACTGCTATAGTAACCCTAGAATATTCCTCTACATGGTTTTGAACCTAGGTCTTCCGGATGCACTTAAGGATACCTCACCAAATGGGTTGAGGCTCATCTTCTCCATCCTATTAAGTAGATCGTAACAAATTGATATCATTTATAACAACCCAAACTGACCAATTCTCTAGGGAAGGACCAAATTTCCACTAATCATAAGTGAATTCCCAAGGTAACCAAAGTTTTATAATAACTATCGTGGGTTTTACTACATCATGGGGGATAATTTTTCCTTAAACAAACAACCTAAAATCATACCATAATAACGAGACACAACATAATTCAAGAAAGTGAAATAAAATAAAATCTATAGGTATAACAAAATTATCATAATTGTAAAAATAGAAAAGGAAAAAGGTATATATTCCCAAGACAAATAAAACTCAAGTGAGATAATACCCATGGCACCATGGTGTCATCACTCTAGACTCTAAGAATCAACTACCTCCCCAAAGATCAACTTCAAAAATCCATGACCATATCATCAAGAAGCTTCGATAGAAAAATAAGAAACCTTCCCCTTACCTAAATCATTATAAATAATTTTACATATTCACCAAATTAAATATAAAAATATGTGTACATAGCCTACTAGTTAAATCCCATAACATCCCCCAAATTACACAGAAACAAGAAACATGTTATCTTATATTTCATTGATAAAAAAAATAAAATAAGAAGCATGAAAAATATTTAAATGTATATATATATAATATGGAATTGAAATAACCCACCCCACAATACACCAATTGAATAACTCACACACACATTAATAACACCATACAATCTGACCACTGCTCTAAGGTCCCCCTAAACAGTCCAACTTGTTATAGGTATTTATACCTCCATTCCCAGGTGGTCACTTGGAAGCATAATACCTTGGGACACAAGAATGGGTACAATGGCCATTTCTAACCCACTTGTTTCTTTCCATGTAAATATTAACACACACACACCAATTCCATTTCAATTTCTCACACCAAATACCATTACTTAAAAAAACCAATTTAATTAAGTCTTTTAACAAACACCTTTTGGGAAACACTTATAATTATAGATTTTGATAAGAACCAAGAAATAAAATTTCCAATAACTATTTCACAATATTTTCCAACAAAATTTGAATAAATTAATTAAAGAAACAATGAGACTTCATGTTTTATGAGAAAGTGGAAATATTGGAGAATCTACTAATCATTGATGCATTCAACATGAATGAATCACACCATGATCACATAGATTTGGTCTACCATTTTCATTGATTAAAAAAATTATATATAATAATTACCAAATCATGATCTAAACAATAAATTTAAAATATAATTCCAAATATACTAGTCCGATTATGAGAAAATTGGAGAATCAATGAGAGGGATGAAGAATAAGACTCTTTTCTTTCATCACCAAGATCAAATACTATTTAATTCATTGAAATTTAGAACCTAAATTAATGAAATATTAAAAAAATACATATGGAATTGAAAATGTTTGAAATCATAAGATAACAAATAAATAATTAGGGTTTCAATAGAGTTTGTAGGTTAAAAAAACAATTTGTTGAAATTAAAAAAAATCAAGTCAAATGGTAAGGACACATAGTTTGGAATACCATGTGACAAAAATTTATATCAATTATATCACAGAAATGTCTAATTAACAAATTTTCGATGAACTATTTTGATAAACCATGAACCTACTATGCACCAACCCAGATAACCCCTCTACCTGTAACATACATACCTAAAGAATGCCTTATAGATTCACCTAAATATGTGTAAATAATACACAACCTAAAACTATAAAAAAACATACAAAACCCACATATAATCTCCCAAATTAAACCCAAACATTATATAATGATATAATACATAATAAAATTGTGATAGTCCTCAAACTGGGGTTGTTACAAATTGGGATATATTTAGTTTTATAAGTTAATTAGGAAGATTTCTATGTGTGAGTTTGATCATATGTGATTGGTTTCTTAGAGCATGTCATGTATTGGTGTGAATTAGTTATAAATCATTTAAAGATTTAGGTATTAGTTTTTTATGAATCAACAAAAATATTATATAGGTATGGATTGTTTTTTATATCACATGGTATTATAGGAGGTTTTTGCATGAATTTTCTTGAATCAGGACTTCTATCATAGCATTAATTATGAAGGATTATAAATTTGTTTTTATTGACTAATGAAAAGGTCTTATTGATAATTTTAAGGATAATATAGTCAGTGATCTATCACTTTATCTACTGAAATATGGTAATGTGTTTGAAGTTTATTGTGATGCTTCACATCTTCTCTGGGGTTGCATGTTGATGCAATAGAGGGAAATGATCTCTTATGGTTTTTAGAAGTCACATAATCATGAATATAAATATTACACCAATTATTTTGAGCTAAATTTGGTATATTTTTCTTTTAATTTTTGGAAACACTATATCATCAGTGAATATATTATTTGTCTCTATGGATCACAATAGTCTGATGTAAATTTTCACCCATTTCAACATGAATTTGTAGAAATGATGGTTGATGGATTTATTGAAGGTATAAGACTTTTATATATTGTTTATACCTGGTAAATGATATATTAATATATATTACTTGAGTTTATATTTGTGAGGTGTTGATTTGCATGAGCTTTTAGACTCTTAGAGGATGATAGAAAAGTTGGAATTGGTGCACCATGATATGGGAGTAGTTGATGGAATGGGTTGTCTCTATAAAATAATGGTGTTGTCATTCGTAGTTAAGAAAGTTGAGGATCCCCAAATAGGAAATTTTGAGGAATAATATTAGCATGATCGAGTTATTTTTTTGACTCTCATGAGGGGTGGTCAGAGGATGGACAACATTGGGTGTTGTTCTAGGGAAAGATTCTAGTTCCTTAAGAGATGTGTGAGGTGGTCATCCATGAGTTCCTTGGTTATCCCTTTACATTATTTCTTAGTGTGATAAAGATTTATCATTCTCTCAGTGACTAGTTTTTTAATCCTCATGTGAATAATTCATTTAGATAGTTTTTTTTATTTTTACTCTTCTAGAAGGTGAAGCTTGAGAATCATGTTCCTGGTGGTTTTCTTTGGACTATTAATGTTCTTTGACAAATGTTGGAGTAACTTTTGATGGTATTTATCAGTGATTAACTGAGGTTGTAGGGTGGTAATGATTTAATATGAGTGATCATGAACTATTTTATAATTTCATCTAATTTCATAGTGATTAAGTAGATGAACTCAATAGTGTTTTTGTCAAGGTAGTATCTTGAAGAGATATTGAGGCTTCATCAGGTTCTGAAGATGATTATATTTGATCATGATTCCCACTTAAAATACATGTTATAGATATGTATTTATAATTCTTTTGGATCTTATTTTGTCCTTAGTACTACTTTTTATCTAAATATGAATTTTCATACATAGCATACAATATAGTATTTAGAGAAAAAGTCATGTGTGTGCATTCTAGATTTTAGAGTATCATGGGTGAATTGCCTTGTGATTTTGGAGTTTTATTGTAATATAAATTATCACTCCACCATTTGAATACCTCTATTTGAATAACTATATGGAAAAATTTTATGGCCACTATTTTTATGGACTAGGGTTGGAGATTCAGTTGTTCTTCGATTAGCATTGGTGTAGAGTATGATTGAGAAGGATCAGGTGATCTGTGGGTGAATGAAGGAGACATAGGATCATCGTATGTCCTATACAGATCATAGGATGAGGCCTATCGAGTTCTACATTAGAGGTCACATGTTCTCAAAGGTGTCTCCTCATCATGGGAAGATAAGTAATTGTCATTAGAATAAGCTTTACCTCATGTTCATTGGACCTTTTGAGGTGTTAGATCATGTTGGAGCTATGACATAATGGATAACACTACCCCTATGGATAATTTAGATTAATGAGTTCTTACTTGTGTCATACCTTTTTTATTACATCATGAGGTTTCCCATTTAATTTATTGGTCTGGTATGGATGTTGATGAGGGTAAAACCATTAAAAATGAGATATTGGGATGCAAGAACATCAAGAGAAGGTGTTGTATAGGTTCGTAATTACCATAGTTTGTAACCTTTAGAGGCATGGTTTCTTAGATTAAATTCCATTGGAGTGTGAGTCACAGATTCACATTCAATATTCCTAGTTGTTTTAATGATTTTTTTTATCCTTGTTGAGATTTATTATTAGAACATATATTTTTTATGAGATCTTTTTACCTCATTTATATTGTGAGTTTATATGCTTCATTCCCCAATGATGGGTTGTTTTTTTTAATGTTGAGATATCCTTGAGAGGCATCTCATGGGGTTGTTGATTGGACCCCTTACCCTTATTCTAGGTTTTTTCATAAATTATCAAGGATAAGAATCAGTTTAGTGTTAACTAGTATAAGGAACAAGATTTCTAAAACGTGCCAATTTTTTTTCTTGAGGATTCTAGGTCTATAGAGAGTTCGCAGACACATTTTCCTATTAATTTAAATATTAAATTATTAGAAAATTTAGTTTTTTAAAAAATAAAAATATTACCCTTACATAGATCCCCCTTCCTGCATAAATGTAAACCGGTTTATCTTTAAAAAAGGGAGTTTTGGGATCTATATAAAGGTAACTTTGATTTCTCATGACACATAAAGGTGACCTGGAAATTTTAATAGTTTTGGAAAGGAAACGTTCTATTTATAAACATTTTAACTATATTTTCATCTATCTACAACAAGTTATATCGAATTATCATTTGATATATAAAAATAATCCAATTTGTTTTACATATACATAAAGATGAATTTGTCTTTTTAAGGGTTGAATAATGGTAACTTTGTGTTTTCAAAGATTGTATAAGGGATGGATTAGAATTAATTTTTTTTATAATGGTCAATTTAAGATACCATACCATAAGACCCCCCCATCATTTGTAATGGTAAAAAGGTTTTTCTAAAAATTAAAAATTATACCATAATTAAACCCGTGACATGTTTTTAATGAAAATTAATGAAATAGAAATTAAAATTTGTTGCTTTTATATAGGATTATAGATTTAAAAAGTATCTTTAAACATTATTAATATTATTAAGTTTAAATTTTTTATCTAATAAATTTTAATGGAAACTAAATTTAATATGAAATTAAATTAGCAGATATCACTGAGTTTCCTAACAGATTTCAAAGAATGCATTATATTCCATAAAACAAGATAATATCCCCATCCATATCCAAGTATCATCTTCCTTTTGAGTCTGAGTGATCAATGATTATCTATTTGGTTTCGTTAAGCATTCTAAATTTTTTTCAATCTCTTCCTAAGTTTTATAGCCTACATACATCATATTCTCTCTCCATTCCTTGAGTAACAATTCATGTTAATCGTTATTTCTAGGAAGGGGGGTCTATTTTCTTCTCTTTGGATTTTAGAAAATGTGATTAAACCATGCTTTATCTTATTTTTATTAACAATATAGGGATAACTATAATGAAATATTAATTTGTAAAATGAATCAGATAAATAATGTCTATTAACTATCTAAATAATCATATTGGTAGAACAACATGTTGAAAGTGAATCCAATGAATGTGTTAATGTATAATTAATTCATGTATTGAATTATAAATAAAATAAAATTTTATAGATAAATATATTTTTATTTATAACATTTAAATCACATGTAAAAATTCATTATTAAGGTTTTTTATGATAATTTCAATAATGAAATTTAAATACATGGCATTTTGTTGTGAAAACTATTATGACTTTATAATATAGTAATTTTATAAGAGAGAAAAAAGTTTAATCTCATGATGTAGTGTTAACTATATAAAAGGTTGTGGTGAGAATAATTGGTATAATGTTGGGAGTTAAAGTATTTAAATTGGTATTAAAACATCTTATATATAATTAATATTTCATTTTTGGAATTAAACAAATCATTAGGTTTGTGATCACATGTGAATTATGATTTCATAATGTTTCATCTTATCGTTTATTAGGTAGTATGAGATATATCTTTGGTAGTATTTTTTGTTTATTTTTTAGTATGATTAATTTCTTGAAATTGATAAATAACATAAAATTGATATAATGTTATAATTAAATAAAATATATTCCAAAAATATAACTACTGATCATCTTGGAAGTTTTTAGACATGGGAGTATTGTGTGAAGCTTGTTTTGTTATTTTTTTTCTATTGTTATCCACTTTCTATAGGTTTCCTTTTTTTAGGAAACCAAAAAAATTTAAACTAGTTAATTCAAGATATAATTAAAATGGTTGTTTTCAAAATATATATGTTTGGGATGAACGAGCCCGTACATTTTTGTAAGTGGATTTCATGCCTTGATTCCATGGACTTAGTGAATTTCCCTATGTTTGAAATATTTGCAGCTAATATGTATCTGTTATTTATTGTGATTTGAGCCTTTTTGGGATTTGATGAGTTTTTGGTAACTCTGATATGTTTGGGAACTTTAAAAAATTAATATATTGGGATCACAGTATATTGTGATGGTCAATGTCAATAATGGCGGGATAGATTCTCCAAATGTGTAATGGTGTGGGAGTTCCACTTGTGAAGTTAGTATGACTTCAAATTGGAGAATAATCATTAATATATTAAATATACATTGATACTTTTTGGTGTAAATGGTCAAATGTTATTTATATGACCGATTATCAACTACTTGATGCAGTTTGATGCTATGAACAGCAATTATATCCTTGAAGTGGTATCATAGGTTGAGTCCAATAGTATCTAGATGGTTAGGAAAATATAATTTAACTAATAGATGAATTGGGTTGGTTTATGTAGTTTTTAGAAGATGATGACATACTTGGGAATATAATCAATGCAAATTAGGGCGTTGAAGGCATGATCTTAGAAGATAAAAATTTTAATCATGGATATTGGTTATGGGGTAATACTAATTAATGACTCATTTATAATTTAATATAGAATGTTATTTTTTTATTATTTCCAAATTAATATTCCTTAATTGTGGAAATTTAGTATATTTTAAAATAATATCATCATATGAGTCTAGGTCTATATAATTTCCCTTAGTGTGGTTTTGTATGATATTATTCTATTTTTACTAATTTCATACTCCTCACCACCAACATCGGTAAGTTAAAAAAGACCCAAATTTTTTGAGGGGAATTTTCTCCAACACCTAGGATAAAAAGGTAACATATGATTGAATACTCCTTCAACCTCAATCTTCTTTTGGATTTATTTATGAGTAAGCATATCTTATTCTATAATGGCTTCCACCATATGGTGTTTTCATACTTAGTCATTGATGGGTCACATTTTAACTATATATTTATGTGAAGGATGTAATAAAATGAGTTAAAGAACATAATTGCATTTGAAATTGGTGGCTATAACTTCCCAAGGGTGTATTAATATAGGCTATGATGTCCTGAGGTATGATGAATTTGTATAGGATATTGTTGATTTTTGACTACTACCTTAATAAAATTAAGATTGTTACGTAAGATACATAATGGGGTGAAGATGTGTATATGAAGGTTGGTGCCAACATGAGATGTTGGGACTAGTGTGGGATTAATTTAGGTATGTCCAAATCCTAACTCACATTAGGGATTACTTGACTTATGGAATAGATGAGCACAAAATATGAGCAATTAGGGCATGAGAGAAACAAATTATTGGAGAAGTTGAAGTGGTGTACCTACATCTATAGATATGATATAGAATAGTTTGTTACTATGTGTTTCTTGGTGAGTGATCTATAGTGAGGATGGGAAAATGTTATTACGAATTTTGGTGATGAGTTAGTTTTGTTTGTTTATTCAGTAAAATTTAGTATGATTCGTTTAAAGTTTTCATCAGATATTTCAAGGATGATCCTACTGATTAAACATGTTATTCTCATCCTGCGTATATATAAACTATTTTTCAGATCCACATGAGGTGTTTGGTGCTTAAGATTGGTGGTAATCGATTATGGAGTTGTTTAGGAATTGTTGGAGCTTCATGGTTTCTTCTGAGGATTTACTTTTTTTATTTTTTGTTGTGTCAGTTTATATATGACATTACATTCTTTGGGATTGGTTCTATATTTATTCATGGTGATTTATTGGTGGTCTTGATCTTATCTCTTACTCCTTAAATACACATGAGGTTAATGACTCACATGTGTCATATTAATATAACCTCAATTATGTTCCCTAACACATTTTCTACTAGAGGCGGGCTTTAAGGGTCATTATATATCTTTCTTCATTTCTATCCAAGCATGGGTACCTTTGGATGGAGAGGTCGTGACAATATGTATATATTGAAAAACAAAAATCCGTATTAAAATAAAACAACATGATAATAATTAAAATATGTACATATTGTTAATTATACAAATGAATTAAGTGTTAATAACTATATGTGACTAATTTTATCTATGAAATATTATTAATTGTATAAATATGTAAATATTTTTACTATATATAAATGTAAAAATAAATATGAAAAATATGAAAAATTACATTTAAATACATTATTTTTACAATTAATTGGTAATTATATAAATGTATATGATATTAATTATATATATAATATTAATAATAATTGTATTCGAATGTTTTTAATAATATAAAAAAATTTAAAATTTTAAAAAATGAATAAATATTTAGTATTACATAAACATAGAATAGTATTTAAAAATATTAATAACTATATTTCATTTTGGAGTGGTTCATTTTCAATATATTACTAATTAATATTAAACTTTTTGTCAACTATATTTATAATAAAAATAATTTTTTATTATATTAATAAAATATTTATAAATAATGTATAAAAATATTGTCTTTTTTATCTAATACATAAAAATATAAATGTTTAAAAAAATCATGAGGTATTACTAATTATAAAATTATAAATTTAAATGTACGAAATTTAATAATTATATTTAAATAGATTTAAAATTTCTAATATATATATATTACTAATTATATTTGTATATATTTGTTGATTTTATGAAAAAATTATAAATTAGCAATTACATTTACAAAATATTAAGTATAATTAAAAATATTTTTATTTATATAATTAAATTAATATTTTTAAAAAATATATCATTATTTATGAAAATATATAATGATATTAATTAATAATTATATATATGTGTGTGTGTGTGAAAATATGTTAATTAGACATTAAAAATTACTTAAATATAAATATTATTCAATAATTTTGTTTTATAATAATATAAAAATTTATTATAAAATTACTAAAATTCTAAATATAAGTTCATTTTATAAATAAATATCAAGATTTAGAGTTGAATTTTTTCAACTAATGATATTCACATATGACATCCTTTATTCACATTTAAATATACAAGTATTGCACTTGTGAAATAATATGAGTCTATAATTTTATATTCAATTTTTTTATCTTTTAGAATTAACATGCGTATTAAAAAATTAAAATCACTAACAACTACAGCCTAATAATTTAATACCAATTAAGAATAACCAAAAATTTAAATATAGAAAGAAAATATGGTTTTTATGGACTTTAATGTAACAAGACAAAGAAGATTAATCAATAATGTTTCCTGATAAATTTTGGAGAATATAGACAATGTAACACACTAAGGAATATAATTTTAAAATTTTATAATCGATGGTTATTAGAAACTACAATGTAATAAAATTAATCAAATGAAACACAACATTAATTTATTGATTGAAACTTTAATAACCATTTAATATCATTTTTCTTACCATGAGTGAAATATGAAACATTAAACATTTCCTTGTTAGAAGAATATATTTGAATCTAAGTGGTCACTCAATAACTTCAATGAAAATTACACTTCTTGATAACTTTTGAGAATGTTAGAAGGATTTTGATAACACTAAACCACCAAATAATAATCAAATTTAAAATCATTATTTCTCACATTATAGCATTGAAAATAAGAAATTTAAGATTGAACTATGTTTCTTTATAAATTAATCATTGAAGTATTGTGAGAAATGAATATATAGTACATTCAATGCATTGAATGGAAACTTTGACATAAAAATTTTAAAAATGAATATTTATATCAAATTATATAGTTTAAAAAGATAGTATTAAAGTTGAAAATATTAAAAATGAACACAAATTTCAAAATATCCCATGAATTTCCAAATATTCTTGAATTTTAAAATGACATATCCAATAGAAATACAAATTTTAATAGAGTCACAACATAGAAAATTCAATTCTGATGATTTGAAAAAATGGAACACTTCTTATTCAAAAAAATTTAATGTTTCAAAAATAAAACAATAAATCCATAAGAAAAATTTGGCATTATCTTCATAGAAAGCCAACATATTATACATTTCAAATACAATAAAGAGGAAATAAATATTATTTATAACCCTGATATATTTATTATCTAAAAAATGAAATAAAAATTAAAAATTAATTTATAAAAAAAATATTCCAGAGTAAAAAAACCTATCATAAAAACAAGTTCCCTTATACTTGAAAATTATAATAGGTGTTTTTATTGAAATTATATTTAACTATAACCCCAATTTTTTTAGTGTTGTATATTTTTATATATTAAGATATTTTGTTGTTTTTTTTGGAAACTATTGGGAAATGTGGTGTAATTTTAACAAAAAAATTCAAAAAAAAGAAGAAAATGCAATAATTCAACCCAAAACTAACATATTATATTTTACAGGAAGAAATGGGATATCGATGTGAATTTGAGGAAGACTTACTGTAAAAAATATCCTCCAACTACTTTATTTTTATTTATAATACTTATGACATCATCCCTCGTTGATCTTAGAAACAAAACAATGAAAATTAATTGTTTAAAAAATATCTTACAGAAAATATAGAAATTAACAAAATCTAAAAAACTAAAATTAAATGGAACAACAAAGACCTGATAAATACCAATAAAATTACAAATCTAAGTTTACTTTTCATATCTAAAATGAATCTGAATTATTAATATTTTTAAGTTAATATTTTTTCTAGAAGACAAACTAAAGGAAAGAAGACTCGGGATACTGAAATATCTAAAAAATCTCAATGATCACTCGGGCATAATAAGATCCTTTATGGAAAAAATCTCAAGAAAAAAATAAAATTTTGAAGTATTGTATGTAGAAATAAATGTTTGAATTTATAAAATTTAATTAATAATATATAAAAAAGACAACAAGATACAAGTGTATGAATGTGATATATACACCCAAAAGATACACTTTTATATATGATGATTTTTCTAATAGGTGTATGAAGAAATATTAAATTTTATTAAATATAATTTATAGTATATAAAAAAGACAATAAGACACAAGTTTCATATAAAATGTATAAACTAAACTATAATTGGCATATATACTGTATAAATTTATATTTTATAAAAAAATTATCACAAAACTGAATAGAAAGGAAAAAAATCGTGTAGGATGTTAAAAAATGAAAAAATTGCTTCCCAATTAATTTGTTCAATGGTAGATTGGTTCCTCTATTTAATTTTACTATATAATTTGGTTATGGAGGGAGGGGGTTAGGGGGTATGAGGATTCACTATAAATGGAGTCCCTCCCCTATCAAAAAATTATCAACATTGATGTTTAGTATAATCCAATTTCAATTTATTATTTGAGTGGTATTTAGGATGTGTTTCTCCATTTATTAAAGAGATAATATTTTGATGGTTTTCTTCTATGTAATATTGATAGAGGGAGTCTATACATATTTTTACAATAGTGATATACTTCTATTTTCTCGTGGTTTTTAATCTCTTTTTGTTTCAGAGTTTTTCTATGTTATATTCAGTGTCAATTTATTTCTGAATTTTATCTTTATTTTTGTCTCGGAATTATCACGAAATGAAAGGAAAAATAATTTATCATCCCAAAATGTAGAATCATATTAAGGTTATGGAAAATGGAGTTTTTGGATAGACCGCATGTCTAAATGGTGTTATAATTTGAGATTTAAAAATTTAGTGTTAATAGTTTTTAATTTTGAGAATTTAATATGAAAGAATTGTTATGGAAATATAATTGGTTATTAGTGATTAGTGAAACAATTATGGGTGAAATAAATGATAAATGGAAATAAATTTATATAAATTTTTCCTTTAACATCCCTTTCACTTTGGAAGATGGAGACACATTAATCATTTCATAAAAGACATGATTAAAGATGTTTTCAACACTCTTCAAGAACCCAAGTGGTTTATTGAATAATCAAATTGAGTTTTCTCAATAATATGTGTGATGGAAATTCAATAATCATAACAGTGATTATATATATGGTATTAGTGTATATGACCTGTGTTGATGGCAATTTTAAGATAACACGTTTTTCTTCAAAAGGGTAATGTGAAGTGTATTTTAGTGAATTTAAATGAAATTTTGTCACATCCATGACTTCTTTTAAATGTATTTTTCATTTAATTTCCATTATTTCTTTGTTTTGGGGTTTTTTCATTCATTTTGGTGGAAATGGAGGGTTTTCAAAATTTGGGCCAAACCGTGAGCTCAATTCCAGATTTAAAAATAAATTTTATTTCTTTTATAACTCCTTAATTTGTTAACATTTTTCATCCATTATACATCCAACATTGCCTCCAATGACCTATCCAAATCACCGTGTCCATTTGCACCCTTTTTGAACCCATTATCATTTTGGGTTTGATTGAATCAATTTGGAATTGGGCCAACCTGTGAGCCATTTCCAGTTTTAAATTGTTTTTTAAATCTTTAATAACTTACTCATTGTTTACTGTATTCACGTGATTCCACCTCCCACCTAAATCCAAAATCCATAGCTGTATCCCCAATATTCATTTTTTCACTTTGGACCTCATTTCCCTTGTAGAGTAGCTCAAAACTTCTTAGGGTTTCTCAAATCTTCCAGATTTGAGAAGGTAAGTTGATTCTTTCATAAATATTATAATTTTCACTCTTTTTCCGCCATTTTCGTTCCCACGTGACCCTCTCATCCCCATTGGAGCCTCCATATCAGATTTGGTTGCTTGGAGGTTCAAAGTTGGGTGTCTTTGGTTCGTTTGATTCAAGATGTTTCAAGTAAGTGTTTATTTCCTTTATTTCATCCCCTTCTTTAGAGTTTCTTTGACCCTTTCTTGAAGTTCCTCATGTACAAAAGTTGAGGATCGAAACTAGGGTTTGATTTGGTGACTCTTTGGTCAAATATTGTGGTCTAGGGATGGATTTATCTTCCTTGAGGTGCGGCGGTGGTGCGGTTGATGTTTCGCACCATTTTTTGAGGGTTTCAACATAAAAGGTAGGTGATTCCATGTGCAATCATTTCTAAATGAGTTAGATTACTTGAATTACATATTATGCATGTTTCTAATATGCTGTGTGTGGTGCAGAAACTACTTATGTTGGATTTGGTAAATTGTTTATTTTTATAGTTTCATTTTAGCTTAAAATTGGGTGTTTTTCATGTGCAACCCTTTGGGTATTGTTTGGGTGTGTTTTATAACATATGAAATTGCTTTAATAAATCTTTTCTGGGATGAAAATTCTGATTTGGTAGGGTATTGGTGTGACATTATGTATTAAAGTGGTTTTTAATGGTTTTACGGTGTAAAACCTTATTGTACTTCTTGAAAGTGATTTTGAAAATGTGTGTTATTCATGTGGATATTTTGTGGTATTGTTCGAGGTGTTTGTATAACACTTGGGGTAGCTTAATAAAGGTTTGTGGGGATTCCAATTCTGTTTTGAATTTGTATTTCTGTGATTTTGTCCTTGAAATATGGTTTTGAAATGGGTTTTATGTGAAAAACTTCGGTACACTCTTTAGAATTGTTTTATCAATGTTTTGAATGGTTTAATGATTTATGTAAGAGGTGAAACCATATTAGAAAACTATTTTGGATTGTTTATACTTTCAAATGGACCATTTTAAATGTGAATAAGTTTGGCATGTGATGTGTAAACTCTTGAAAATGTTTTATAAAAATGTTTAATGGATTTACTAAAATGTGAAAGAGGTGTGAACGTGATGTGGGTTGTTTGTGTGAGGGCGATGTGAAAAATGGATTTTGTTTATAAAAAGGGTTTTTTGAAATATGTGAGTGGTATGTTATGTGATGTTTATCATATTTGGAGGGACATTATAAAATTTTTAAAGGATGTGTTGGATTGTGAAAGTTATGCAAAAAGTGTTGTGGGCTATTTTGGTGTGAGTTTGATTTCAAAATTCATTTGAATGAGAAGTGGAATTTGTGACTTGTGTGATGTACATGGGGCTGTTTGGTTAATTTGTTATGTGGAAGTGATATTTTCATGTGAGAACTATATTTCTTGTCTTGTTGAACTTGTTTGAGCATAAAGGGAAAACTCGGGTCTCTAGGTGGGTGGACGTGTACTAGTATTCTTGTGAATCTATGGGGTTTGGCCTCAGTTTAACAAAGCACAATTGATGATTACAACTCTAACTAAACTATGATGTTGATAATTGCAGACCACTAGGTTATGGGTATGTTCCCTACTAGTGGCTCGTGCATGAGAACAGATATTTTTTGTGGTTACAGTCATCAAGATACGAGGTACCTGGGACCCACAGCTAGCTAGTGTATAGGGGTTATTTCCTATTGTTTGTGCTCATTGGATCCTTTATACTTACCATCGCAATACGTAATATTTGGCTGGAAAATTTTGTTAGCTTTTGAATTTATTTTAAAAGTGTTGATTCTTTATATTAGCCAACTTGAAAACTGATTTTTTTTAAGTTGCATATTTTAAAAATTGAAACTAGAAATTACATGTCTTTGAAAACTTGCATTCTTTTCATCTTTGAATTTTTTATCACATGGAATATAGTAGTGGTGGTATCCTACTGGGCAATGGCTCACACCCAACTTACACCCATGGGTGTATGTATACTTGGTTATTTTTGTTGTCTCAGGTTTGGGTACAACTTTTGTGCCAACAGTTCAGGTTTTCACCTGTCATTCATGATGTGGTGTTGTGGAGATGGCTTGAGGGTGATGCCTCTTGCCATTTTGAGGTTCTTGGGATGTTCATTTTTGGTTTTTTACCTTTGTTATAATCTTGTTGAGTTTTTTTAGACTATGTAATTCAATTCTTAATTTCTGTAATACATTGTTTGGTTTGAAAAATCCAGATTCATTTTATTGGATTCATTTGTTGTTTTATGTTTATAAACTTGGGTAAATCATTTCAAATTCTCATTTTATGATACTCAGGCACTTGTGCCAGCCATTGGGGATCGGTAACGCCCTTTTTTCCTTGTCACAGGCGAGGTTTGGTGCCGTTTTTGTTGGTGATCAGATTTGGTTCGTAACAAAATGGTATTAGAGGAGGTCCGCTCTCTTTGGGTCATGTTATTTGGGGAACGGTTGAGATAGTCTGGAGTTAGGATTGTCAGGACTTGGAATTTTAGTTATGAGTAGGGTGGCTGATCACCAAACCTCGCGATGGGATTCAAGTCTCCAGGGGAAGTTGGGACCTTTTAGAGTCCTTTGGTTTCCTTGGTTTAATGATGATTAGGGGAAATTAAAAGAGAGTAGGGTAAATGGTCTATGTCAGCTTGCAGGGCCTGGCAAGCCATGTGGAGCCAAGGATATTCCCTAGAACAATCTCTATGACAGTGAAGTGATTGGAATGTGGCTTCCAACCATATGTCCAAGTCACCCACTAAAACTAGTTTTCTCTCGCACCGTCTTGTGTTCTTTAGTTATGAAATCTTGGAACTTTGGTTTTAAAGTGACTTGGTTTTAAGAAGAAAAACGTTTTTATGAAATTATTTTCAAATAAAGAGGGTATGGTTTATTTATGAAATGGTGGAACTGAATTTTCAGAATTATATTGAAATGAAAAATGGTGTTCTTATACCTATTTTGAAATCAGGAACTATATTAAAGTTGGTTTTGAAAAAAGTGTTTCCAATAGAGTTTTCTAAAAAATCAAAGGGTGTTTTAATGGGATGAGATGTTTTGAAATATATGTGAATAACATGAAAGTAATTTATTTTCTAAATGTTTGTGTCTTTGTGAAAAGTTTTTTAAGATGTGAATTTGTATTTTGATCTTGTGGTTAGCGGTTTTGAGAAAAAGGATGTGTTGGTTAACCATTTTGGTTTTGAAAAGCAGAATGAATTTTTTATTTTAACTTTTGGTATTTTCATGATAGACCACATGCATGGGGTTATATGGGATGATGGATGGTTGATGGCATGATTGGATGTGTGACGGGATGGATATGAGGAGGGTGCTCGGTGTGGCATAGAAACATGCATGTGTGAGGCCCATGGGGTACCATTGGTTAATACGCTAACAATTGAACCATTTGTTTTCAAATAGATGTTTTTAAAGGAAAAAATGATGTCTTGTTTAATTTTTTAGGATGGTGTATACTTTGTGTTTTTGGAAAAATTTCATGTTGTGGGATGTTTTGAATCTATGAATCCCTCTTGTTCAAACTGTGTTTTGGGTTTGTGTTTGGACGACAAGTTGGGTTGAAGGACCGGTTAGTTGTATCTTTTGAGATATGTTTCGAGACACCATTACGGTGGTTCCCTTCATGTGTTTGGATTTGGTTTCAGGAATTTTTTAACCAATGGACCAGATTAGTTGGTTCCTTGGGTTCTCTCATTGGATAAGGTATGCCCTCACTAAGGGTTAATGACCAACTGATGTGCAACCTGTATTGTTTCTCAATTGTAAAATCCTCCAGTTGATCAATATAAGGAATATTTTGTCAATATTTGTTGATTGATTCTATACCCATTCATTTCGTTGGTTTTTGGATCATCTTGTAGTGGGATAGTTCTTGTGGAAGGTTGAAAGATACTTTAGTTTCTTAAATTGCCTATTTCATCGAAGGTGGGAGTGTTTTGTTATTGTTAGTGTGGATGAGTATCTCGATGGTGTCTAAGAGGGCCTCTGGGTTCTTTATAGTCTCTTTGAAGCAAGAGTTCTTATTAAACCACCAATTTTTGGATTTTGGTCATGAGAGGCTATGGTGTCCACTTTTTGGACTTATCTGTTGTTTAGGGACTTGGCATAAGGTCTCGTTTGATGTATTGTTTCAATCAATTGTAAAGGTCATGTTTGGTGACGCATTGTGATGTTGTGTGCTCATTTGACTGTAAAGGTGAAGGTCGGGCAATCCTCTGAGCTTCTCTATTATGTTGGGAGTATGTCTCCTTTGATAAAAACATCAAATCCTCTATCTTGTAGGAAGGTGTTTGTACATGTCTTGTCCTTCTATTGTTTCTCACCAAAAGAAACAAGGTGTGATGTGTGTGAAACTTCTGATCCATTGTTTTAGTGAAATGTCAAGTTTCGGTAAAGTGAGTTTTGGAGTGTGTTATGTCTTGGTGAACCCATCAGGGTATGTGGTGTAGTTATTTGTGGCACCAAAAGAAGAAGTTCTACATAGGGGTTTCCACAGCCTAACTGGGAGGCTGAAGATTCTTCAATATTTTGAGCTCCAGTCGTAGGTCCCAGAGAGAAGCTAGCACGTAGTCAGGGGAAACCCCAATGTCGATTAAACCCTTGTACAAATTCCTATCCTCAATATGAAATATAGGAATATTTTAAACCTATGGGGTCGTCATCTTTCTTCTATTGTTATCATTTATTGGAAATAGGTGGAGGGACTTATACCCATGTCATCACCCAATATCTCCCCCCCCCCCCCACTTTGGTTTCCATTGAGTCTTTGGAGAATGGATTGAAATTTGGATAAACAGGCTAAGCACGTAGTTTGTGCATGATTGGTAGTGACCATGTTCTAAGAAGCCATACGGAAAAAAAGATCTGCACATTTAGTGCATGGTTTCCCAAACCATATGGACTAATTGTGAAGCCCTCCCAAATCATTAAATTTTTGGGGTCTTTTCATGTAGGCCCATGCCGGTCGGTTAAGATGGTTGGTTCTTGCGGTGGGGATACCCACCATGGGTATAATGAATATTATTTTGGAAATTTATAATGGATGTATACTCCTTGTACTAGGGAGTCTGTTTGGTCTTCCCCCTGTAAGTCTCTTGATTCTGTCTCGAGAAAAAAACTTAAGTTGTCTCTTATGGTGGGGAGCCCATTTGTCTCTCTTCATACGAGCAACTCAGATTTTTTTGTTTCCTTGGTCTTGTCTAAGAAGTAGGTATTATCATTCGGAGATTTCTAACTACCTAAATCTTCCTGGGGTAAACATTGAGATTGGAGTGTGCCCAACAGTTTATTTATAACAATGTAAGTGTAAATTTGTTCGATGCTGTTGTTTGTTGAGGTAAATTGATTGAGTTTTGTTCAGATTGTGTTTGAGATGTTTTCATTTCGGATAAAGCTTGAATGTGATTGATTGTTTCAGGAATGTGGTGTATGTTTTTTTTTGTGAGATTAATCCTTCCTTAAATGATCACTAGAGGTGTATCGGCCTTTGGGGGCGAATCTTGGCAAGGAATTACTTCTTGGTTTATCAGTTGGGTTTGGTTTTTGTATTTGGTTTTTCTGTTGCTTTTCGGGGATGGAAAGTTTTATGGTGTGTAGAATTGTCACATACATGACATATTTTAAATGTATTTTTCATTGAATTTCCATTATTTATTTGTTTTGGGGGTATTTAATTCATTTCGGTGGAAATGGAGGGTTTTCAAAATTTGGAACAAACCGTGAGCCCAATTCTAGATTTAAAAATAAATTTTATTTCTTTTATAACTCCTTAATTTCTTAACATTTCTCATCCATTCCACTTTCAACATTTCCTACTATGACCTATCCAAATCACCATGTCCATTGTAACCCTTTTTTAACCCATTAGCATTTTGAGGTTGAGTGAATTAATTTAGAATTGGGCCAACTCTTCAGCCATTTCCAGTTTTAAATTGTTTTTTTAATATTTAATAACTTACTCGTTTTTTACTGTATTCTTGTGATTCCAACTCCCACAAGAAGTCAAAATCCTGAGACTCACCCCCATTATTCATTTTTCCACTTTGGACCTCATTTTCCTCACGGAGTAGGGTAAAAATTCTTAGGGTTCCTCAAATCGTCCATATTTGGGAAGGTAAGTAGATTCTTTCATAAATCTTCTAATTTTCACTCTTTTTCCCCATTTCAGTCGCCACATGACCTTATCATCCCCATTAAAGCCTCCATATCATGTTTGGTTTCTTGAAGGTTCAAATTTTGTTGTATTTGGTTCGTTTGATTCAAGATGTTTCAAGTAAGTGTTTCATTCCTTGATATATTCCCCTTCTTTAGGGTTTCTTTCACCCTTTCTTGAAGTTCCTCATGATCAGAATTTTATGATCGAAACTAGGGTTTGATTTGGTCACTTTTTGGTCAAATGTTGTGGTTTAATGCTGGATTTATCTTCCTTGAGGTGTGGTGGTCTTCTGGTTGATGTTTCACACCATGTTTTGAGGGTTTCGACATAAAAGGTTGGTGATTCCATGTGTAATCATTTATAGATGAGATAGTTTTCTTGAATTACATATTATTAATATTCCTAATATGCTGTGTGTGGTGAAGAAACTATTTATGTTGGATTGGTAAAGCATTTATTTTTATAGTTTCATTTTAGCTTAAAATTGGGTGTTTTTCATGTGCAACCCTTTGGGTTTTGTTTGGGTGTGTTTTATAACATATGAAATTGGTTTAATAAATCTTATTTGGGATGAAAATTCTCATTTGGTAGGGTATTGGTTTTCCATTAGGTCTTAGAGAGGTTTTTTAATGGGTTTATGGTGTAAAACCTTATTGTACTTCTTGAAAGTGATTTTAGAAACGTGTGCTTTTCATGTGGATATTTTTTGGTATTGTTTGAGGTGTTTGTACAAAACATGGGGGTAGTTTAATAAACGTTTTTTGGACTTCCAATTCTATTTTGATTTTTTATTGCTGTGATTTTGTCCTTGAAATGTGGTTTTGAAATGGTTAATAGGTGAAAATCTTTGGTACACTCTTTAGAATTGTTTTATGAAAGTTTTGAATGGTTTAATGATTTATGTAAGAGGTGAAACCAAATTGAAAAACTATTTTGGATTGTTTATACTTTCAAATGGGCCATTTTAAATGTGAATAGGTCTTTCATGTGATGTTTATCATCTTGGAAATGTTTTATAAAAATGTTTAATGGATTTACTGAAATGTGAAAGAGGTGTGAACGTGATGTGGGCTATTTGTGTGAGTGTGATATGAAAAATGGTTTTTGTTTATAAAAAGGGTTTTATGAAACATGTGAGTGGGTTGTTATGTGATGTTTATCATATTTGGAGGGTCTTTATAAATTTTTTAAAGGATGTTTTGGATTGTAAAAGTTATGAAAAAAGTGTTGTGGTCTATTTTCGTGTGAGTTCGATTTTAAAATGCATTTGAATGAAAAGTGGAATTTGTGAATTGTGTGATGTACATGGGGATGTTTGGTTAATGTGTGATGTGGAAGTGATATTTTCATGTGAGAACTATATTTCTTGGCTTGTTGATCTTGTTTGAGCAAAAAGGGAAAACCCGGGTATCTAGGTGGGTGGACGTGTGCTAGTATGCCAGTGAATCCCTGGGGTTTGGCCTCAGTTTTACATAGCAGGATTGACGCTTACAACTCTAACTAAACTATGATGATGATGATTAGGGATCACTAGGTTATGGGTATGTTCCCTACTAGTGGCTCGTGCATGAGAACAGATATTTTTTGTGGTTATACTCACCGAGATACGAGGTACCTGGGACCCACAGCTAGCTAGTGTCTAGGGGTTATTTTCTATTGTTTGTGGTCATTGGATCCTTTATACTTACCGTCGGAATATGGTATATTTGGCTGGAAAAATTCAGTAGCTTTTGAATTTATGTTAAAAGTGTTGACTCTTTAAATTATCCCACATGAAAACTGATTTTTTTAAGTTGCATCTTTTATAAATTGTTACTAGAAATTACATATTTTTGAAAACTTGCACGATTTTCGTCTTTGAATGTTTATCATATATAATATAATAGTGGTGGTATCCAAATGGGGAATGGTTCAAACCCTACTTACACCCTTGGGTGTAAGTAGACTTGGTTATTTTTGTTGCCGCGGGTTTGCGTACAACTTTTGTGCCAACAGTTCAGGTTTTCACCTGTCATTCATGATGCGGTGTTGTGGAGATGGCTTGAGGGCGATGCCTCTAGCCATGTTGAGGTTATTGGGATGTTCATTTTTGGGTTTGTACCTTTTTTATAGTCCTGTTGAGTGGTTTTAGACTATGTAATTCAATTCTGAATTTTTTAAAAACATTGTTTGGTTTGAAAAATCCAGATTCGTTTTATTGGATTCATTTTTGTTTTATGTTTATAAACTTGGGTAAATCATTTAAAATTCTCATTTTATGATACCGAGACACTTTATCCAGTCTATCGGTATCGGGAATGCCCTTAGGGCCTTGTCACGGGCTGGGATTGGTGCCGGTTTTGGTGGCGATCATATTTGGTTCGTGACACATTTGAATAATTTTATTAAATTATAATATTTAAAAGAAATTTATTGAAATTGATATTTGGGATGTTAAATGGGGGATATTTTTAATGAAGATTTATCATCAGAATTGTTTTTCAAAGTTGATGAGAAATTTAATTTTAATGGATGGAATTGGACTTCTAATATAGAACATTTTTCTTAAAAAAATCCAGTATTTGATGAGGCTTTATTAAATTATTGGGTACCCATATCCAACCGTATGGAACCAGTAAAGTCCAAAAAGATATTCGGCATAGAGATGGAATAAAACACATATGGTGTGTATAGGAGAACTGATTGAAGGTCACAGCAGGAGTAAGAACCACAACATGTAGCATGGGTCTAGTGCTTTGGAGTAGACTTGGTTACTCTCATCGAGCAGTCGATAAGACAGAGTATATAATTAAGAATATATATAATAATCACCAAACTCATGTCTACATATATCACATCATATATTGTAGCCCAATTTTAAATGTTTCCCATATTTTAGTTGTCTCCTCATGAAATTAATTTGAGTCATCTACTCATAAACAAGCATCACAATAGAAAGAGATAAATTGTAGTGGGAAGTATTTGTTAAGTCCAAGACAAAAAATAGAGGTTAAAAACTCCCTATTTTTTATTGAGTATTATGGTTTCATAATAGTTTTTTAGTTTAATTCATACTATGTGAAACATGATATAAAAAACCATGCATTTCATTAATGGAGGTTTTTATTTATAAAACCTTACATTAATAAGATGTTAAAAACATCTATTAGCAATGAAAAGGAGTATAGTTTCCATGATATGACTTGTTTTAAAGAAGAAGAAGAAGTGTACCTTGAACTAATCTCAGTTGTGTGAAGTTGTGAACATTTTAAAATAGGAGAGAGATAGTGACCACACAATGCAATCCTTGATGAATAATGGAAATTGACCTTAAATGGAATAGTGAGAAGGTATTGAGTTTTATGTACATGAATTATTTTGAAGCGAATATACGTAAAAATGAAGATAGATAATAAATAAAATTTCATGAGGAGAATTAATTTTCTAAATATTATTTGGGAATTCTATTCATGTTACATGAATTGTTCATACATTAGGAGAGTTCTGAGAAAGGTTCATGCAATGTTTTATGACTGCATAAAGAAATAATTTGATGTAATAAGTTGTCGAGTTTTCAAAATCATCATTATGGGAGATTGGGTTGAGAAGTAAAAAATAATATGAAGAAATAATGTAGTTTTTTGTGAAGGAATATGTGTAGTATGTTATGTGAAGTAGATTAGAGAATATTGATTGCATTGTTTATGGAAACTAAAACTCTAGAAATCAAAACTGGTAATAGTGAGAATTTCTTGATATATTATTTTATTAAATTGAAGGTGAACAAGGTTAGCAGTTATTTTGAATAATATTTTATTGTGTGAACATGGAAAGGAATAAGGATAACTTTCACACTACATCAAGCAGAAGTAGTTGAAGACCTATTTAAGAGTTCATTAGGAATACTATTGAAGTACTGGTGAGATTCCAATATTGTTATGACCTAACTAACCAGGACCCTGCCTCGGCTGACAGTAAGTTGAGGGTGACACCCTAGTCTTGACTCCAATAGGCTTGTGGATGGTAATAGGTTCCAAATACTAATATAACTGAAATGGGAAATATTAGACTAAATTAATATTTCATATGCACACAACTAGATCCATACAATTGTGAGAAGTTATAATATAAAATTGAACAATCTTGAGTGTAATCATTGCATGAAACCACCTATAGTAAATACATAAAATTGAAGCAACTTAATATAAAAATTATAAAAGGGGTAAAAATACACTCCCAACAAGAAGTGATGTACCTACCTAAAACCTACATGGAAAGAAGAAAAATTAAAGATAATATGGAACATAATCTCAAAGTATGATCACTAAACATGGTTAATACCTCCATGTACTACTATTCTTCTCTGATACCAGTTCTCTCAAAGTCATAATTGATCTTCCTATCATCTTCATAAGTCAAAACATGTGTGGACATCTCCCATAAATAGGTTAGTATATACCTTCCTAGTAGGACGTCCTGAAAACCATAAAAGGAAAAATAGAATATGATAATCTGCTAAATCCATATCCTAGAGGGGAAAGAATCCCAAAAAAAATATATTTTCATAAATAAACCAAAGGGAAGAGAAATAGGGGTTCTCTATCTCCTCATCTAGAAAATAATGACTATTCATGCTTCCTCTACCAAATGTCTATCTCTGGTTCTATGAACCCCATGCAACCCCACAGGTATCATCCTAGAGGGACCAAACCTCACAACTATACACCATAGTTAAGGAATAACTAACTCAAAAAGATCCCATACTTCAAGGATTTTTTCCCCAAAAAAGAAAAAAATACATAAAAATGTGGGGATATTAAGACCATATTGGCTCTCATACTCCCAAGATCTCTCATGTATGCTCCCAATATGGAAAATCATTTAAACGAGAGGAATGGTCCATCTACATAGGATCTTCTCCTACCAACCCTCCATCGACATATGGTACTCTCATAAGGTATCCCAACCCTTAATATCCAGTTCTCCCCAGTCAATGACATGTGATCATTCATGCACATATCTTCCCAGCTACAACGTACAGAATACATAATTCACTTGATCCAGTTTTTGGGTTAGGGTCAAGTGGTTAGAAACATTTACATCCCTCCACATTATCAGGAACATCCCGATAAACCTCAGTAATAATTTTGTTTCACTAAATATTTTCAATCCTTATCATAGGGATACACTAAGAAAACATGGTTTCATTACTTTAAATTAAAAGTCCTATGAAATCAGTATTTTTAATATTTATATCATCTTTGGGACATCCACATATGCTAGAGGATCACATGATCTTTCTCCATCATTTCCTGTAACAAATATGTCCCAATAAGATATGTATTTTCAATCTCAACCCAGCACAAAGCTATCTTGTAAGTTCATCTATATGGTTCCTTGAGGGGTTTCAAATTGATAATAGATATATATATATATATATATATATATAAACCAATGGAATGTGATCCTCCCAACTCTGGTGGAATTCCAACACATAGTCTCTTAGTGTACCCTCTAAAACTTGGATGGACTTCTTGATTTTTCCATCCTTTTATGGGTAAAATTCCAAATTCATCCATAACTAGGTCTGGAAGGCCTCTTAAAAAACTCTCCAAGAATATGATGTAAATAAAGGATTGAAGTCAAAAATAGTCGTCATAGGTAACTCATGAATCTTGAAGATCTTCTATATATATAAATTCATTAAAACCTTGACTAAAATTTACTCCCTTATAGAGAAGAAGTGTGATGACTTGGAAAGTTTATCCAAAATCACCCAAATAGCATCCTGGATCCTCATTGATTGAAAAATACCCAACACAAATTCTATCGATATGGAATCCCATTTCCATTTCATAATCTTAATTCATTGACACAAACTTGGTGGAACCTGATTTTCATCCTTTACTTTCTAAAATGAGAGATACTGAAAAGAAATTTAATTATTATTCTAGCTCATTCTAGCCTTCAAAAACTGTTTTTAAAGGTATTTATACATATTTTCCACTCCCATATTAATAGAAATCATGAGGTATAAAACTCCATCAACACCCTCTTGCACAACATGAATGGAACTATCGTCTAAACCTGAAAAATGATTACAAGTTACCCTCCTTCATAAAATCAATCTTGTGTGTATCTTGATGATATCTAGTCATATAAAGCCTCACAGTCAACATATCCCAACTAGGCCTCTCTCACATAATAAATATGTGGTGGAGTCACCATCATTGGTTGAAGATAATTTTTTTCCCTCACCTTGACCAGGGTAAGATTCAACTAAGACAACTTCTCATATGCCTCCCCCTCCAAGAGAGAATAGAATTTCCTAATATGGGAATCTCCCATCGTATTACCCTTTCTAGGAGTATAAAATATTAAAAATTAATAGTATTGTAGGAACTCCAACCCACACCACTATCTCAGGTTAGAATCTTTCTAGGTGAATATGTACTTGAGACTCTTATGGCCTGAGTAAATAACAGAATTCTCACCTAGAACATAATGCATCCACATCTTTAGGGAGAATACCACCACTACCAACTCCTATTTATGGGTCACATGATTCTAATCATGGGATCTAAACTACCATAACCCATAATAGATATTTATATGCCTCCACATCAATAAGGATATAATCCCATATATATAGTAATCACAAAACACCATTTACTCAACACCCTCCTCTAGTAGTACAAGCATAGAAGCATCAGTTAACCACTTCCTTAAATACTCAAAGGCTCTCAAACACTACTATTTCTAGGAAACTTTCTAACCTTTTTACATCAATGAAGTCAAAGGGACTACAATCCTACAAAAAATTTCAAGAACATTAGATATTGCACCACCAATATTAGGATACTCTACACTTCTAACATGGTCTTGGGTGGTTCCCAAGTTAGCACGACATCATTTTTCACCAGATCCAAAACTACACCAAGTTCATGGATGACATGCCCCATAAAGTGAACCTCTAAATTCTAGAACAAACACTTTAAGATATTACTATATAGATGGTCATCCAAATTAATTCTTGGATAATCCTCAAATTTTATGTATTATCCTTTTCCGACATAGTGTATATGAGAATGTAGTTAATGAAGACAACTATGAACTAGTAAAAGTATGGTTGGAAGATCTGGATCATAAGTGCCATGAACAAAATGGGGGAATTAGTCACACAAGAAGGAATCACTAGAACCACCTAATTTCTATAGCTACAGTAGGATTTTATATTTAGAATATCATATTCATGAAACCTCATCTCATGGTAGACGGAGTTGAGATCAATCTTTGGAAAACACCTTGCACCTTTCCACTGTTCAAAATTTTTCCAATCCTCAGTAAGGGGATCTTGTTCTTGATTATAACCCAGTTTAGGTGATGATAGTCAACAAAAAGACTCAAAATCACATCTACCATTTTTATGAACAAAAATAGAGCCACTCAAGGGGACACACTAGTACTGATAAAATAATTATCTTGAATGTATTTAAACTTCACCATTATCTCCCAAAACATGGAAGGGTTCATCTGATATTCTATAGAATATATTTATTTTTTCTCAGGGTGATAGTTGATGAAAAAATAAATATACTCCATCATGGATAAAATTGAAACAACTTTAGGAAATACATCTAATTAATACTCCACTAATATTGGAATCTAGATGCTTGAGGAGCCCGCTGCACCAAGGGTGAAATTTTACAACTGATCAGTGATGGGTTCCTGGTTCATTCTAATATGCCCCACTCTCTAAACCATAAGATCACCCTCATCCATAAAATAAAATTCCATCCCATATGTATGAAGAAACCTAACTCTCATGTCATGACTATCTATCTATGCATAAAATATGGAAATCAGTCTAAATGGAGGATGACGTAATAAGGTTTCACCATAATAACTAAGTGGACTTAGGAGAAACTCTCTCCATTGAGTTCCAACTCACAGCATAAAAATATGTGAGAAATATAAGAGTTATTCCCTATAAAATCCTCTAGAAATAACTGATGGTCCAAATACTCTATGGAAATATCAAAATATTACATAGGATATATGAATATAAACGAATGAATCAAACTTATTTTCACAAGTACTAGAGTTAGAGAAGATAAAACATAGATCATACCTTGAATTATCTTGCGAGATGCCTGATCATAAACATTCAATTCTAGAAACTCTTTGAAACCTTAGCTGCCAACCACTTGATCCTAACACGGGCCACCTATTGGTTGTGGTTGTGGTGATAGTATGTCATAGCATCATACTCTAAATGAAACTCCTCCCTTTGGAGATCCACCTACACTTCTATCATGATAGCCTCCCTGGAGACCACCCTGAACATTTCTAGGAGATCCCTGATCACAATGATGTCTCTATTGTGGAGGTCCATCAACAAACTATCCATCATTCATAGCATGATGGGTCAGAAAATCATGATACAAGTGGAATTCCCCATTAAAATAATATCACCTCCCCCCTCTATTCTAAGTATATCTTCTTCACAAATCACAAGTCATAAATACATGTGTCTATTTTCGGGTATGAGTATGCCTCTTATGCCAAGACCTTAATGACTGACGCATTCTAGCTATCCTAAAAGGTCCAATAATAGTTCTAGTCACCTAGTACACATATTATAGAAATTTATATACAACAAAATTCCACTAAAACACTCTATAATTAGTGGGTATTTGTAAGGATACCATGATAGATTAGATATCTATACCAATTCTGCACTCATACTTATGTTCCCAAAAGTATCCATACAACACCATATCAAGAGAGTATCTTGTAATATTGGTAAACCTTGAGAAATACTAATTAAACAGTAAATAACCCTACTACAGATCAATAATATCCTAAAAATACTACAAATAGGTCTTTAACATTGCTAAAAATGGTCTTTATTAGTTCTATAGAAGTACTAACTACCAAAGTGAGATTAAAAGCCTGGGTCCTTCATCAGAGCTAAAAAAGTGCAGATAAAGGGGTCCTTTATCAGTGCTTATAAAAGAACTGATAAAGTACCCCTTTATCATCACTATTATTTAGACATGATAAAGGGTACCTTTAACAGTGCTTATGGGAGTTCTAATAAAGGGGAATACTACATTATGATGTAACAGCACTCCGCAGCAATAGAAACAAAACCAGATATCAAAAAAATCAAGAACTAATATAGAATTTAAATGAAATGAAATTTATAACACAAATACAAGAAAAAAACACAATAATATAGACATTTCAAACATTGGTATATATAATTAAATAAGTAGACATTATTACATACATTCAAAAACATCAATGTTCCTTGGTCTTTTGATCTTGACCTCGACTCATGCTATTACCAAAAAAAGAACCTCAAATCAAGAAAAATAGATCACCTGTATAAGAAAAAAAATATATTATGTTAGTAATAATATAAATTAATTAATTAATAATTTTAAAACTAAACTTTGGAGATGTGATGTGCATTTTACACAAAAATAAAACTTATATATTGAAAAGACACACTTGAAGTCATAATAGTCACACCATTAATTGGATTGAGGTATGGATGATTCCAAAAAATTACTTATGGATAATTTTCCTAAAGTATCAAAATAATATGAAAGTGATTTCTTAGTTTTGAGTAAGTCACTTTTCTTTTTTAATAAAAAGTCATTTTAAATTGGAAACATGCACATTGACTCAAATCAATCACATCATGTGTTGGTATGGTGTGAGAAAAATTACTACAAGTCACTAATGATTTATGAATCATTTTCATAAATTATAATGATAATCTAAGAATGTTTTCTCGATTTTAATTGAGTGAAACTTTTTGAACTAAAATGATGATTTTAAACTAATAATGAACACATCGAGTCATGTCGGTCACATCATGTATCATATTGAGGTGTTTCTAATTTCTAAAAATCGATAGTTACTTATGGGTTATTTTACTAAATAATCAATAAAATATGAATGTGTTTACTTGGTTTTGATAATTTTAGTTATCCATTTTACTAATATTGATGTAAGTTTTAAATAAAAAATGCACTTAGAGTCAAATTAGTCACACCATGCATCAGATTGAGGTGTGGATGATTCAAATATGTCTACAATTACTTATAGATTATTTTCCTGAAGTATAAAAAAATATAAATGCATTTTCTCAGGTTTGAATACGTCACTTATCTTTCTTACAAAAATGTCATTTTAAAATAGAAACACACAATCTGACTCAAATCGGTCTCATCAGGTCTTAGTTTGACATTAGACCAACTTATAAGTGTCAAAAATGACTTATGAATTGTTTTAATGAATTACAAAGACAATATGAGTGCAATTTCATTATTTTCAGTGAGTGTCACATTTTGAACTAAAATGTTTATTATAAACTAATAACTAACACATTGAGTCATAATAGGCAGATTGTGTATTAGATTTAGCTTTAGCTGATTCATACACATCAAAAATGACTTTTGGATTATTTTCCAAAAGTATCAGAACAATCTGAATGTGGTTTCTCGATTTTGAGTAGGTCAATTGTCCTTTTTACTAAAATTGATGTCAATTTTAAATAAAAAAACACACATGGAGTGATACTGGTCACACTAGGCATCGGATTGAGGTGATAATGATTAAAACATATCTCAATTGACATATAAATAATTTTCCTAAATTATCATAACTATATGAATGTTTTTTCTTGGTTTTGAGTACATCACCTGTCGTTTTTACTAAAATTTCATTATAAACTTGAAACATGGACTTTGAATCATAATAGTCATACCAATCACACCATGTGTCTAATAGAAGTGAATATAGTTCCAACACATATATAATGACTTATGGATTACTTTCCTAAAGTATCAAAACAACAATAATGTTTTTTCACTATTTTGAGTACATCATCTTTTTTTACTAAAATGCCATTTTAAACTGGAAACACGAACTTTGACTCATATCGGCCACATTTTATGTCAGTTTTATGTCATAAAATTTTATAAATGTAAAAATTGATATATTAATCATTGACCTAAATTATCAAAATAATCCAAGCATGTTTTCTTAGTTTTTAGTAAGGGACTCTTTTTGAACTAAAATGCCAATTTTAATATGATAATGAACACATTGAGTCATATAGGTCACATAATGTATCAAATTGAGGTTTGGAAGATTCATACACATCAAAAATGACTTTATGGATCATTTTAATAAGTTATCAAAATAATCTGAATGAGTTTTTCAGTTCTTTCTAGGTTAGTTATAGTTTTTACTAAAATTAATGTCAATTTTAAATAAAAAATGTACATGGAGTCATACCGGCCACACTGTGTGTCTACTTGAGGTGATAATTATTACAACATGTCTAAAATTACTTATGGATTGTTTTAATAATGTATCAAAACAATACAATTGTTTTTCATCAGTTTTGAGTATCTTAGTTGTCTTTTTTACTAAACTTTAATTTTAAACTAAAAATACGTACTTTGACTCTTAATGGGCACATCATGTGTTGGTGTCATGTTATAATGATATTAATACATCAAAAATGACTTATGAATTGTTTTCAAAAAAAATTAATATAGCTGGAGCATGTTTTCTTGGTTTTTTTGGGAGTGAAACTTTTTGAAATAAAATGTCGATCTTAAATTGATAATAGGCACATTGAGTCATACTGGTCACATCATGTATCGGATTGAGGTGAGGCTAATTCATGTACATCAAAAATGAATTATAAATCTGTTTCCTAAAGTATCAAAATAATATGAATGTTTTTTCTTAGTTTATAGTAGTTCAGTTTTCCTTTTACTAAAATAATTTCAATTATAAATAAAAATGTACATTCTGAGTCATATCGGTCATACCATGCATTAGATTGAGGTGTATATGATTCAGACATGTCTCAAATGAATTATGGATTGTTTTTCTTAAATTATAAAAACAATCGAAATGAATTTTCTTGGTTTCAAGTATGTATCATGTCTTTTTTACTAAAATGTAATTTTAAACTAGAAACATTCACTTTGAATAATAATGATCACATTATGTAGGAAATATAATATGAGGATAATTATTATAATTCACAAATGTATAATGAATCATTTTCCTAAATTATCAATACAATTTTAGTTTTTTTCTGAATTTTCAGTGAGTGACACTTTTTGAACTAAAATATCGATTTTAAACTTATAATGGAAACTTTTAGTAATACAGTGTAGATCATGTATTGGATTGAGGTGAGGTTGATTCCTATACATCAAAAATGACATATGGATTGTTTTATTAAAGTATCAAAAAATATGAATATTTTTTCGTAGTTTTATGTATGTCAGTTGTCATTTTTATGAAAATTAATATCAATTTTTAATAAAAAGAAGCACTTGGAGTCATACCAGTCACATCGTATGTTGGATTGAGGTTTGGATTATTCCTACACATACAGTATAAAAAATATTAACTACCAATGTTATAACAATTTTCAATCTATTTATTTGTAAAACTTCGAACATTACATATTGAATCTATGTTCTTATTATAAAATCCTTTATCATTGTTTAAATCCATAAGAGTGTAGGAAACTCATGTTCCCATTATATCATGAGAAGTTGTCAAAGTGGGCAGATGATCTTCTTATACTCTTTTGGATTTCAACGAGAAAGGTTTTTTTAGCAAAGAATATCCACTCAATATAAAGTGTTATAATTTTGAAAAATAAAGGAAATAGAAAGCAAGGTAACATTGGAAGAAAGTAAAATTTTATCTCTTTTGTGACTTTTTGTTGATATTTGAAGGAAAAATATGACTACCCAAAATATCGCTGAAAATTACTAAATAAATATTCGATAAAAATGATAATAAAATATAATTACAAATGGAAGATAAAATTATAAAAAACTAATTAAATAACTAGTAGTAATTCACCTTTTCATGATGGTTGTATGTATTCTTGACGTAGTTCTTTATTGTAATTATCTCAATTATAGTCTCGAAGTAAAATCTCTGAGGAGCATGAGTAGATTCTAATAGACTGCCCTAACTCCAACTAAAGAATCCACCTATATAAGAACAAAATTATTATATTATTAATTCTAAAAATAAATAAATAATACATTAATATTAAATAATACATTAATTATAAAGATAATGATTTTTCATGAAAACCTCAATTTTACCTCTCTGATTGAGCAGTGGAGAGAAATTGAAGAAAAGTGATAAATTCTAACATTTTAGGGGTGAAAAGGTTTTTAGGGTGAAGAAGTATTTAAAAGTTTTTTGTTTAAAAGGGAATAAAATATGGATCTACCATTCCAACTAAAATAAACGGATACTACTATATAAGAAAACAATTCTTATATTAGTAATACTAAAAAGAAATAAATTAATCATAAATATGTAACAATGCATTAATTCTATGGAAAATTATTTTACTGTTAAAACATCAATATTAACATTGTGATTAATCAGACTAAGCATAATTTCCCTTTTTATAAAGGTAGTAGAGGGATCTTGAAGTAATGTTATAAATATAAAACTATAGGGGTGAAAATGTTTTGAAGGAGAAGAATTTTGTAGAAGTTTTCGTGCATAAAATCATGAAATATGGATATAACACCCAAACATGAACAAAAAAACCACCTTTATGATGAAATAATTATTATGTGAGTAATACTAAAAACAAATAGATTAAACATAAATATGAAACAACAAATTAGATCAATGGAAAATTATTTACTATACAAACATTAATATTACCTCTATGATTGAGCATAGGAATTGTCATTTCTATTTCTATTAATGAAGTGGAGGGAACTTGAAGGAATGTGATAAATGAAAAACTGCAGTGTTGAAAAGGTTTTTGGATATTCTAAAATAAATAAACACTTCAAGTAATAATGAAAATTAAATCGATGATTTATAATATAATTTTGTGGTAAAATAGAGAAAGTATATCATAACATTACCTTTACATCTTCCAAAATGGTTTCTATCCTTATACTGTATTCTTCTGAGGGATTGGTAACATCATCATATATAGAAGATATCTTCTTCATGAGTAGTTAAACATTTAATTTAGAATATATTAATGTATTAGAGAACATATAATATTATGAGGAAAAACATAGTATAATAAAAAAAACTTTTTCCATCTCATTTAAATCTCTCTATTTTTTACAAGGTTTTAGGGACTTGGTTGCATTATCAAGAATCCAAATCCCCTATTTTTTCCCCTATAATATACAAGAAATTTTCTACATTGGGGCTAGCATGAACTAATTGTGATCTCCCCATGAAACGGTTATCCTAAATTGAAGTTTCATCTGACCTGAAATTGTTTTTAGTCGCCAGTAGAAAAATTGTCCAAATCTTGTTTACTTTATTTGAGACATAAAATACTAGCATAAATTGTGATGTCATTATGAATGGATCTTATTTTCCCCCTTCCACACTGAAATTCATCTTCAAGAATCCTATTTCATTAAATTTCACTACACTCATATTTTAAACTCATTTTCAATGGAAAATTGTAACTTGAAATGTTTTATAATACAACTTTTATATTTGTTTGATAATTCCAAAATAGTACATATTTGCATAAATTGGATTTTTATACTTGGAACCAGCTATGTAAATCCCTTTTTCCAAAATCATAACACCATTTTTGTTTTCTATCATGCTACAGTCATCGTGTTCTTTAAAATAGAATGTATAACCACTGATTATAAAACCAGTGTAAGATATAACATTTTCATTCATTCCCTTGGATATCCATGGAAGATGTTTGGTAAATGAATTAATATTTTCAGATAACTCCTTATAAATTTGATCTCAGAACCATCTTATAAACTATTGATTTTTTGTATTTGATATCCATCTTTCAGCACTTGATGGATTCAAATCTCAAAGAATGTATTTGTGGGATTTAATGTATGGGTCAAAATCGTCACTATTATGTAAAATGTAATGGTATGCATGCTCACACTTTTTCAAAGTAATTATAACATCATCTCTTAGGAAAACACATCACCCATAAGCTAACCTCTATGAATATACTTTGGGAGACTGATTCTATCTATAACTGATAGGTAATTCCTACAGAATTCCATAACTTCTTAAAAAATATATAGTTATGTAGTACATCCATTTGGACGACTTTGATTCTTGATATACACTTTCAAAATCTTGATATACCATTCAATGGGGTACATCCATCTATAATGAAAATGATCGCATAATTGAACCAATCCGACCAATTGAACCATCAAGTGGACAATTATATCAATGAATTATAGTGGGAATAACATCTCTAATTCAAATAATATTACTACAAACTACATATTCATTATTCGTAACATCATTGGCTCTATAACATTACGACATATGGTATTGAAAAAAAATGTTGAGTCTGGTTAATTTATGTCATACATTTTGAGGAACAATACAAAGGAAACCAATAGCCGCCAAATCTTTCATCAAAACATGAAATTCATGTGATTTTATTCTTAGTAACTTCAATTTAGGTATTGAAAAAAAACATTCTTGAAATTTTATAAATATCGATCTATAACTTTTACGTTATTAAGGAAATGAAAAAATTGCAATTTCCTTATCAGAATAGAGTGTATGCTTATAGTGGAAGAAAATATTTCTCTTCACCTTTCACAAGTTCTAACTCTTCCCTTATCCCCATGTTAATAATATCAAACCAAGCCTTGATTCCATATTTAATTTTTTTAGGAACATTTAGTAACATAACAATAAAAATATAAAATGCATTTTTTTCTATATGCATCACATCAATAAAATGTCTGACAAACAAACAATTCCAATATATAAATTCAAAGAAAATTAATCTCTTCTTCCATCCTGATTTTGTAAGGTTTTTCAAAAATGGTATACCAAAAATAGCATAAATATCCTTTACTTTATTGAAAATTTGATCACATATTATTAGAGACATTGTTGTAACTTGTTTGATACTTCCACTAAATTTTATCATCCATGTTTGGTATTTATGTCATTGAGGTAAAAAAAATTGATGTTAAAAAAACAAAGGCTTTGAGGAAGGTTTCAACCGAACTGAGTTTCTATGTTTTTTAAAAAATGGACACTTCAACATTCATTTAATTTGATATCCTAATAAACTTCAACAAGTGGGGAATTAATTTATCATCCCCTAAAACAAGTCCCTCAATGTGAATTCTTCCATTATATGATAATCATAAATTATATGACCTACATCCCACATTAATTTTAGATCATTGATTAATCGATACAAATAGACATCAATATCATTATTAGGATTCTTGGGTACACTTATAAGAAGATACAACATAATTTATTTATGCTTCATGCATAAACATGGAGGAATTTTATAATTTACTAACATGACTAGACATGTACTATGAGTATGACTCTGTACACCAAAAGGATTTATTCTATCTGAAGATAATGCAAGATGAATGTTTCTCAGGTTATTTCCAAATTTAGGATACTCATAATTAATTTTCTTCCACTGAGGAGAATCTACTAGATGTTGTATTTTTCCCATATTTCTTTATTGTAACTGCACACCATGTTAATTATATCACGGTTTCCTGACATCCATATAATCTTCTAAACCATGGAATTATAGGAATCTACCATACCGATTTTGAAGTACATGATTCATTTTTCTTTTATTGATATGTTCCACACTTAGGTAATTTTATGAGGGATCTATGTTCCTTGAAAAAAAATGTGTAATAATTTTCAAAAGCATGTATTTTTTAGAGATAAATAGAGTGGAAAGTTTTATTCATCTAGAGTCATATTCTCAATATGGTAGTTCATTTTATTCTAGTATAATATCATTTATTAGACCAAGTAGTTCTATAAATCTTGTGTCACTCCATCCACTACCAGCTTTCAAATTAAATAACTTGAGTACACCTGATAATGTTATGAATTTAGTATAACCGTTATACAATGGTTTCTTATAAAAACTATTTAACTTCACCAACAACTTTGGCAAACAATGATGGAAATCCACAATTTCCATATTCATTTCTTCCATGTGATCTTCATCATAATTTACACTAGTATTCATATCAAATGGTCCATAAACCGCATAGTCATCCCGATCAGTGTGAAAATTCAATTTTTCCCAATTTTTAGACCAAAATTTATAGCTTTGAACTATTCCATGATAAAAAAATGTTTTTTTAACTCTTCTGGGCTAGTCTTGAATTAACAAAAACAATAAAAACATTCTAAAAGGATTTGATAAGGGTAGTATCAATGCTCTATTACAAGATTTGTTAACTCTTTTACTCTATATTCATACTCTTTTTCCAAAAAAAAAAGTTAGTGTGAATCAATTTTTGATTCATATTCATCCTATCGTATTCACAAAATATTAATTTTGTACAATAAATATATAAATACACATAATAAATTCTTTAACAAAAGTGAAATTTATAGATAATTTTAATAAGGGAAACTCAACATTTGATTATTTCAAATAATTTATGTATAATTTAAAGAAAATGGTTGATTGAATTTAAGAAAATGATTACTCCAATTTGGTAGGTGTTATCCTCTAGATTCATTCAAATGTGAATGTTATAAACATCTATAATCTTTATGAAATCATATCCAACACATTTATCATAGAATTTTATAATTGGAAACACATCCTTTGTCTCTTATAGGCGTGCACCTAAGTTGTTTGAAATACTCTAGGAAGTTGTCATCCATGGGATGATTAATGTGTAGAGCAGTACAAGAACCATAAAATATTTGGAGGATGATTCTCAAGAGAAAAATGCAATAAAAACTATTTGCGAGATGAAACTAGTGAGGATAAAAGTTTTACTACAATATGTTCTCTAAATGGGTTAATGTTTCCCATTTGTGAGAATTACACCATTGGAACTAGTTATTGACTCTTGGATTATTGAAGGCGACATTTGGGGGAATAGTCATTATTTTCTATGATTTAAGGGGTCTCGTCAGGGACATGTTATGATATATGAATCTTTTTTTCCTCTATTAGTTCGATATTTATTGGATAAATCCCGCTTTTAATAATTTAAATCCTATAATTAAGACTAATCCAAACACTATTAAAAATTTATTATATAAAAAGGAATGTAATGTAAGAGTAATTTATAATTTATGTCACACTGAATAATTTACAAAAGAAACATCCTTTAATATTAGATATTGGTTGTTCATCTCACATGATAGGTTAATTAATGTAATTAAAGATTTTTTACAAGTTCAATGTGTACATATTATTTTAGAATTGGAGGATCTTTTAAAATAAATTTTTATCATTTAATCGATGTTGGAAATAAAGAAAAATAAATTTTAAAGAATGATATATTTTTAGATGGATTAAATTAAAACATACATAGTGTTTATTAGATATATGATGAAGGATATAAAATGATTTTTATGAAGTATTAATGACTATATTATCATTTAAATGATGTATATATTTTTAAAAAGGTATAGAAAACTATCCAAGACATATTCTATTTTAGGGTTGGTAAGAATTTCTATTATAGTATTTGAAATGGGAAATTTATTTGTGGTAGTGAAAAGCTGATCATATTAGATAATTGTAAATTTAAATACTGACTTAAGAAGGGTGGTTTGAGATATTCTTAGGTTGATAAGATAAAATTGATAGATATTTTTTTGTAATTAAAATTGGGAGATTGATAATGATTAAAAAAGTAAAATATAGATTTAAATGAAACAACTCTTAGGTTGTATCTAGTGATAATTCCACTTGGATATGCTCTATTATGTGCATGTGGACATTTGGTGCAACTAGTGTTCTTAAAATGTGAGTTCTCTCTAAAATTACTCATGAGTTTTAATTAGAATATCTATATGATATAACGAAAGGATTGAAGGAATATAGGCCTACCCTTAAGTGGTCTTTCCATTCTAAATTTTTATTTCACTTATCTTAGACCATCGTCTCACATAATATTTAGTGAGGACATTCAAGCATAAAATCATCACATTTCACCTTAATAGAAGGTGGAATTTTAAGAGTGTACAACATCATCTTAATTTTATCCACCCAATCCTCTATCTATTTAGGATCATATACATTGAAAATATGTAGAATTATTGTGAAGAAAATATTGATCAGGATCATTATCTCCATCAAATATTCAATTAAATCAATAGAAAATGAATGTAAAAATTCATGTCACTATAAAAATATAGTGAATGTTCACAATACATGGCCTTATTTAAATGGAAGTATAAAATAATCATCAATTAAAATATTCTTCCCAACATCACTTGGGAACTCAATAGTGGAGGCTAAGAGTTTTGGATAGAAACTTCTTCACAACTATTACACAAGCTCCAATAACCCTATATAATTTCAACCAAACATCCGAGATAAACACTATTAACCATAGGGATATTCTGATTCTAAATAAAGAATGATGATAAAAAAATTAAAATATATATCTCTAAACAACTAATCAATGAATGACGAGGATAAGGAGAAAATAAGATACCCTAAATTGAAGATTTGAATTGTTTGATAGAAAGTAGAGATATCAAAAACCTAGAAAACATTTGATCCTTCAATTCTGCCAACCCTTAAATAGTTCAATCCTTGGATTTGATACTTCAAATTGTATGATCCTGATTTGATCCTTGATTCAGGCTTCGATTGACTGAGAAGGAGCGTTGGTAGAGGGCGGCTTCCATGCAAAGCTTTAGATATCACATTGAGTTTGTGACTCGTTAGGGTTATTTAAATATATCGGGACACTTTTATCAACACTTCTAAAAAATAATTGATAAAGATCTATTTTATCATCACTAAATTAATTAGTGCTGATAAATATTGCATTTATCAGCGGTTATTACTTAAGCATTGAAAAAATAAATATAATTAGATTTTTAAATAAATTTTTTTTAATATGTTTATATAATTATATATATTAAATAAATAAATATAAATATAAAAATATTAAAATAATTATTTATCTAAATATATATATATTATAATTTTATAATTATTTAAATATATAATTATTTATTTATAATTGTAAAAAAACTTTTAAAAAAATTATTTATATCATTATATAAAACAATATAGATAAATATATATATATATATAATAATTGTAAATATACTCATTATATAACTAAATTTATTATAATTTTATAATTATTTAAATATATTTATTTATTTATTTCTAATTATATAAATACTTTTTAAAAAATATTTATTTATATATAATTATAAATACATAAAAGTATAAATATTGTAAATATACATTTATAAATAAATTCTTTACAAATATATTTTTAACATTATTATTGAATATTTAATCTTAAGTGCATGCATGTTAAAAATGAGTGCAATTGAATTGTTAAAAATGGGTACATTTTAAAAATATTAAAAAAATGGATAAGTTTTATTAATTTAAAATATATTATTAAAAAATGTGGATATTTATTGAAATAAAGATGAATACTTATTGAAAGTATTAAATCATAGTAAATAAATATATATATATATATAACAACTAATATAAATTGATTAAATTCCCATAAAATAAAAAATAAAACATATTAAAAATTAATTAATACCAAACTATAAAAAATTGAAGATAAATAAATAAATTTTACCAGGATTAAATACATGATATATTAAATGCATCATGTTATAATGAAATTTTAAAATGAATACTAAAATTTGAATAAATTACACGAATATTAGGAGTATGCGTTTCTATATAAGATTTAATTAATTATGTTAATATTTGTGTGTGTATTGTCTGTAAAAATGATATAACAACATATATGTGAACTGAATATAATTTTTTTATATATGTTACATTTAAAAACTAAATGACATTCAATTATATCCATTACTCAATTCAATTTGTCAGTATTTTTAATTCATATTAATATTTAAATTATAAACCATTATTCACTAAATATATTACTATTTAATGTAAATAATAAATATTTAGTATTGTATAAATCATATATATAAACATTAATAAATATATATATATACAGTATATAATGTCTATCAACATTATCAATAATTATTTAACTGAAAAAAGTATAATATTTTTCTCAATTTACTTATTTTTATTTTTTATTTGCTTAATTTTCAATTTATATATATCAATATATTTAATATATACTATTTATTAGTATTTGTAATTTATATATAGTATAGTAAATTTATTTATATTTATCAATAATTATTTAATAAATAAAAAAATTTATATTTTTATTTAACTCATTTTTAGTTTTTTATTTATTTACATACCTTTATCGGTGCTAAAAAATCATTGACAAAGGATCCATTTATGGATGCTAAAAAAGAACTCCAAAAGGGTAACCTTTATCAGTACTAAAAATAAAGCACTGATAATGGGTACCATTTATCAACCCTTTTTCCTAGTGCTGATAAAGGTTAATGATATTAAAGGCTTGTTTTGTAGTGGTGTGAATCCAAACAGAGCACAAGATCGATGGGTAATAATCTTCATGGAAGAACTACTAAAATTTCATCTATAATTCCATCATCTCATCATTGTTCTAAGTGATCAGACCCAACCAGTGTTCTATTTCTCTAAGAAGAATATCATTATCTAGTAGAATCATATAATCATGTGGAGTCCGAACAAGATAGAAAATTTAGACCACTACCTTGAGATAATATACTACTGCCTAATGGTCTATTTTCCATCAAAAGTTAGTGGTCTCTATCATTGAAACTTTCATAATGTTCTAAGAATGTGAGCCTTTTCATTTTAACCTACTAAAGCTATTGATTTCCCAACATGTAGTCGGTCATCTTTCTAGACCACTAGTGGTGCATCCAACCACTGATCACCAGGTGGAATCACTACACTATTCTTGTATTGGTGAAGGGACTCATGAATAAGTCATTAAATAGAGGATGTATCATTCAACTAGTCAACATGATGACCATGTATTCGTATCCTATTTGGCTTCGGGGAAGCATCTTGAGAGTTGACAAGACGTTCTAGGGTATGATGAGTATATCTAGGGAGATAACTTTAGAATGATATGAAATTCAAAATACTCAATCCTATATGTTGCATGTACCATTGGTATCACTAAAACAAATTTCTTTTCATGACTAGTCCACAAGTATGTAGTCTGATTCCATTTGTATGGATAAGTTGGACTTCACACCCACATTGGGTCCCATTTCCTTGGATACAAGCTCAATAAACTCCAACTTAATTTCCCTAAATCACCAAACAAAATATCATGAAATTTTAAATACTAACATGAGGACAAACCACCTTAAATACAACTCTTTCATGACCTAACCTATAGGGACAACTCCTGGGCTAGTAGTAAGCCAATGCTGACACCCCAAGCTCGCATCCTGTACTCTAGGGGTTGGAATCAAGAACGAATAAGGAATATAACAGAAATTGGTGGTCTTATCCTAAATTACTTATATGAACACACACAAAACCATCTTAATTCAACAATGCACAAATATAACTAAAAATGAATAATATAGTGTGTAATAAATGCATAAAACAACCTCTAAGAAATAAATCAAAGCGTAACAAGGGTATAAAAAATCCCTAAAAATTGAAAATATACATGAATAAATAAAAATATATTTTTTCAAACAAATACAAGGTAAAGGGAAAAACATAGTAGATCACATCTCACAATCTCCATGGCTAACCACCAAACATAGTCTTCACATCCAAGTACCACTATGATCCTCTAATACCGGGTTCACCAAAGTCCCCACAGATATGTATATTTTCTTTATAAGACACAACATGTGTGGGAATAGCCCATGTAGCGGTGAGTATATACATACCCATTTGGACACCACAAAAACTAATAGGGAATCAATAGAATAATATAGTTAGCTCAACCAATAGAAAATAAGGGAAATAAACCCAACAGTAGATATTCTCATTAAGAAACCCATGATAAGAGATAAAGTGAAGCTCTATATCCATGTCTATCTAAGAATTTTTATTCATCATATATTTCCAAAAGTTTCATATCTAATGGAAAGAACCTAGTACAAGCTCACAATAATCATATTGGAGGGTCTACACCTCACCCCTGTACTCTACAGCGAAGGGAACACTGACTCTAGTAGAGAAACATCTTCCCATAGTCGATTGAAGATAAGGGAGTACCACTATGAAGATATAGGAACATCAACCTCTTAAATTTGGGGTATTTATGACTATACCTACATAAAGAGTACGGGGGACTCATTCCTCAGTGTGATAGGGGAGTACCGACCTCGATTTCTCTTTAATGGACAAACTTGATCACAACCATAACCAATACATCACTAGGATATGTTTCTTACTCGTAACAAATCATTTCATATTTATAATAAATTAACTCTACACACCCATACTATGTAGAAAACTACGCAGGATTGGATAATCACATGCACATATCCAAGTCCTGAAGGAGGACATATGAAAGGTAAAAGTTTTTCAAAAAGGTACATGGTATGTACATAGGGTCACCCAATGTGTGAATTCACCTAGAAACCAATGTATGTCCCCTCGTATATGGGGATTAGTTTCCATAGGGATCCACAAAGAATTTTCTTAAGGGAAATGGAATTTATTTTCACCCAATTTCCTAGGTGTGATCTCGTAGCACACAGCTCAGCTATCTAGGTATCTTCACAAGGAATGTCGCTCTGAGGACATGTAGTGCGTTCTCACCTAGGTTCTTGGGCTTATTCCTTGGAACATGAATTGTCTAAATAGTTAGGGTCACGTGGTTTGTTTTCATGGCCATAGGATATGTGATATTTAACTCAAGATAAAACTCTAGCCTTTTTGAGAACCCATAACAGACTTTGTGTATTCCTCCAAGATACATGGTGTGTAGTAATGTTAATAGTGAATTTAGTCATCATGCAGATACAAAATCCACCATTTTTTAAACACATCCCATTTTTTGAACACCTAAATCATCATTAAAAGAAGTAATTTATCTCTGATTGATGATTTCAATACTCTAGTTTTCAAAAATCAGATCTCTGATTACCTGTTTGATAGTTTTCATTTGTCTCACCACTATTCGGGATTCCAATACTTGAATCCATCACCCAAATCCACAAAAAAAAATTAATCTATCCAAAACATGATTATCGCAAGTCAATTTTTTCATAAATCATAATTATATGAATTTGATCATGCTCGAATCCAACCCAGAAATGTCTAATCACTGAAATTGTTGGCTAATAATGAAGAATATTAAGAACAGTGGCAAGGAAAGGACAATAAAAAGTGATACCATTTTTTCTGTGATCCAATAAAAAGATCATAATTTTTAGACACCAAGGGAGTGAAATACAAATAAAAAAACTATAAATAAATTGGTTCAAGGATACCAAAAAACTGGGATCATAAGAGGAATGGAAAATCACATAAAATAGGTAGATATGAAATCCATTCTTGATAAATTATACAAAGGGTTGAAATCCAAAACATAACAATCCCTTCCCCATTTTATTCTTTTTTCATCTCACAATTCACCTTGATCGCCTATCATCGATCCATGTTCTTGACTTGCCAACACCAATGAAAATATCCTTTTCTCCTCTCAAATAACCTGGAATTATGCGGCTAACCCTAGATATTATTCTTAATTATTTATTTATATAATGAAATTCAGTTTTAATTTATTAAGTAAAATAAATTATTTAATTTACTTAATGACACTACCAACAACTACATTAAACTAAAGACATTATGTCATCCATCTTTGTATCGTGCCTATGGTAAAACCTATTTCCTAAAAACAGCTACGGTCTAAAATTTTCCATCCTAGGTCTTGATCAATATGAAATCAATTTATTGTAAAAATATTCATGCACATGATTTAATATACATATTATTTTAAATGTATTAATTATGGGATGATGTGACACCTAAAAAATAGAGTGAACTCTATGGAAAATCAAGATATATATATAGAAATATTCAATTCATAAAACTATATAAATCAAAGTCATTATAAGTTTCAATCATTAGAAATTTTTAAAAAATATCTCAACTGGTGGGATGTTTGTATAAATATCCAATTTGGAGATATCTCACTATAATCATTAGTGATCAGTAATTGTGGGAGTTTTTCTCTCAAGAATTTATGGAGATTGTATGTATTTATAATAAATTTACATTACTAGTTAATAATTTGTGTCTCAGACCATCTCAAACACAGAAAGGACATGGTCACCCACATTGGGGATGAACCTTTTAAAAATACTCATGTTTTTTCTATGATTTCATTTCTTTACATATAGAAGAGGTGAGATATTAAATAATGAGGTATCGATTTCTTAACCAATCATATAGGTTAATTTTAAAAGAATAAGTTATAGAAATAACATCACTAATTTACACTCACCCTATCAGTTATATAATTGATCCTAGGAACATAAATTAATATTAGTGTACTAAGGCTCCCTTTATGAAGACCAAACCTTTTATGAAGACGAATGATAGAGATTATCAATTCATTAAACAGTAAAAGAGATCCTTTATTTGATAAAAAACTTTTACAAATGGAAGAACTGAATGATTCCATGTTTTATTTTACTATTCCTTGAGGTAAATAAAATAATTATAATGGGATTTACTCCACTAGATAGATATGATTCCTAGAATCGTGCATAAAATATAAATCTATAAGTATTTGGGAAATTAAATAATTTCGTCCTTTAATCCCAATCTCAAAAATTCAACACAAATTTTATAGGACTTAAAACTACTAAAGATATGTGATAAAAAATTTAAAACATGTATGAAAGGAATGTGAAAATAAAGGAATATAAGATTAATATTTATAGGGAAAATATTGAATACATTGATATAAAAGATTATGAGAACAGTTATGATTACTTTACTTTTTTCAATGATATTGAAAGTGACATAATAGGCTCTCATGATACTTTATAAGACTCAACTATTTAGAAGAAACTAATGATAAATTTCCCTGATATATTTGATGCATATATTTATACCTTGGAAAAAATTACATACCTACCTATTGATGATTTATGTAACAAACTCCTCAATTATGAGATGATAAAAACTCAGTTGATCAAAACGAAATCCAAGAAGCAGAGATCTAATAAAGAAATAAAAGGCATAAAGCTGAAATAAAATAAATATAAATCATTAGTAGATTTTTAAAATGATAAATTAAGTGATGAGAATTATAAATAAATCATTTATTTTATTTTCAGAAATGTCAGGAGAGAAAGATGAAAATAAAAAGGTTTATTTTTTTAAATTTATTTAATTGTTGTTAAATTATAAATTTTTCAATTGATTTTCTAGAGAAGGAATCTTATGATTTTAAGAGTAATGATGAATAATAAGACAATACTAAATGAAGATCTTGAAAAATTAGAAATAATAAGAAGTTTTTAGGGTAGTATAAGAAACAATTGATGATAAGGAAAGTAGATGAAGTATGTTCATCATGGGTGGAATTATAGGATAATGGTAACACTCTAAATCATAAAACAATAATATCATAATTTAAGAACGATAGGTATTATTCAAGCAGTGATGAGAAAGAATAATAGAGATATAATGAGTACATGCTGAGAACTTAACTTGTAACATTTCATGATCAAAATGCTCAAATAGTTAAAAGAATCAAATTGATATAGATAGAGAAAATAAATTAAAATATTAAGTTGAGAGATATTATTAAGTATATCAATACTTCCAAGGTGAAAATTACAAAATATGATGAGATATTTAAAGATATCAATGAAAAACATAATGTAAAAGAAGAGGAACCGTATTGTAGACAACCTCAAAATCATAAAACAAAAACCATATTAAAAGTAATAAGATACTATTTTCATATATTAGTGTAATTTCAAGATGAATCTCCTAAAGATAATGTGAATACCTATCCAATGATAAAGGTTTGGGTTATTTCTGATTATTTCACTGATTCTAAACCTATTCCATATAGTGGTGTACGTTTTTACACAAAAACTAAAAATAAATAGGCTAATGATGATAGTGAGAACTTTAATGATTTTAAAAAAGAATGAGTCCCAATACTATGGAAAAATATTGGTAAAAGTTCTTTCATAAAAAATGTGTTTTTTCACGATCAAAAAGTAATAATTATGGAACATGAATTTTTAAAGGATATTGTTGGTGTGGTGGTAAATTTTGGGCACAAATACTATCACTGCTGGTATAATATTCCACTTCCTCAAAATTAGCACTCATTAAGAAGGAGAAATTCTATAAAGAGAAAGAATCATCATTTTTAGAATAGGGAACAATATTATAATGTTGAATTTTTTTTCTAGGAAATAAACAAGGTTGTTTCCACAAAATAAATTTTATTTTCAAAAATAAATCAATGAAAAATGTAACCAACTTGGTCATTATGTAAAAATTTTTATGAAAAAATTCTAAGACAAAAATTATATACTCCTAAAAAATAAGGATCAAAGAATAAAAAATATTACTTACCATTATGATAAAACAAATTCTCATCATAAGTAAAGTTTATAGAAGAATGATAAGATGTTTATGCTAAAAGAAGACTATATAATTCACTGAAAGAGGCTTAATTCTATATGATCATTTAAAAGTCTCATAATCATAATGATCATGGGATGTTGTGTTGAATATACATAAACACTAGATATATTTCAAATAATTTTGTGGTTAGTATATCTCTATAATAAGGGAAATTAAATAAATTCAAAATGAAAACATAATATGATTCATGTTCCTTTATGGATTAAAACTCTAAAATTAGAGGAGGTGATGGAATGAAGATATATAAAGATGAATTGAAGTGAGTTTCTTTGTTGAGAAAATATTATCCCAATTTCTCTAACTAAAAACTGTACTAGAACAACCTTATTTCAAAATATATATTATGTTTGTTTTTATGTTCTTGGAATTTAATATGATTAATGTTTATAGGGGGATACTTGAACATGATAAAATCTTTAAACATCATACATATTGAAATATATCAATTAGGGACTACTATAGTTCAAATGGTATCATGTTTCCTCCTTGAAATACTTAAATTAATCTCAGAAGATTCATGGAGTTCATTATTGATGAAATTAAATCATGATAAAGAAGTGTATAGTCTATCCTTTGATGGGGATCTCATTAGAACAACTACAATATATTTGTATCTCAATTTGTATCTCATGATTATTAAAATTATTATTTAGGGTCATATATGGAGATTCTATATTTTAATCTTTTTTAGAAATTGAATCATTTCATCATTGTGGTGTATTGATTGTATTCTCAAATCCTCATGAGAAATATTAAATCTAAAACAAAAGGGAAAATAAATTGATTAATTGATGATAAAATAAAATTAAATTAAAAATAGAAATGTACTCTTACATTATAATTTTTTTATTATTTTTTTTAGTTGTATGTACGAGATTATCAGGAAAAGATCATAATGTTTACGTAGATAATAAATAAATTAATATCACATATTTGATATTTACAGAAATTTTTGTATTCTATATTGGTCACACATATTTTCTACACTAGGTTAACCCAAGTAGACTTAGATCTAGTTAATTTTAACTCATTACTTTGAACTAATTAATTCCATCATTCACTCAATAAAATCAAGCTAAAATTTTTAGAAGAGGACAAAGTGATATTTCAAAACATGAAAATTTAGATGATGAATATGAGAAAAAATTTCATTGCTTATATATTTTAAATTTTTATAAATAAGGGGGAGAATATTAAATTTATTTTGGTATTTAATTTAATATTAACAAAAAAATACAAAGGGGAGATTTAAGAACCCAAATAGATTAGTAAATAATTAAATTTTATGTATTTTCAATACAATATGTAAATAAAAGTGTAAATTTTAATTGTGATTATTGTGTAGATGGTCCTAATGTATAAGACTTGTGCAAATGAAAAAATAAAAATCGAATATTTTTCTTCAATATTAAGAATTTGTAGTGGATTAAGTGAATTGGAAGAAAATTTTAATGATGTTATTTTATTATATAATTAAAAAGGATGTTTTTTAAATTAGGATTTGAGAACTTAAAATGGGGAAGATTGAAAATGAATATTAATCATGTAAATTAATTGTTAAATATGAGAAAAGTTTTATTTTGAAGTATTGAATTTTAATTATCATATGGAATATTTTACATATATTTTTAAATTACTTGATAATGATTTATTAAAAAGTTGTGTAGCCATAGACAACCCTGAAACTAGGAATAATCAGCTATAGCTTGCACATGGGGCTGGAAGGAAACATGTATGGAGCACATAGGAGAGCCAATTGAAGTCCATGGTGTGGAGATAGAACACAGTATGTGGCATGTGTGAAGTATTCCAAAATGGAAATGATTACTCACATAGAGCAGTAGATTTGACAGAGTCAATTATTAAGAAGGACCAAAATAATCACTAAACCGATGTGGGATTATAATTCCTAGTATCTTGTAGCCATGTTTCAAAATTAACACATATATTTATGGTCATCCAAATAAATAAATCCAGGATATCTAATCATAAGCCTTGGTCATCTTCTATATTGATCCCACTCAAGGTTCTACGTGTGAATTATTCAAGTCAAGATCATATGATTATTTTGATAAGAAGAAGTAAAATACTAACAGAATATATTTGATAAAGATGGGTGAATTCAAAAATTAAATCATATGAGAGCTTGTAAAGTTTTATATATTTTTCAGATATAGTGATTTTCTAAAATTTTGTACTATGATATGATTTGGTTCGCATAGGAAGAGTAGGTCAATGTGCATAGATTCAATGTTGGTGGAGTAAATAAATGGATTTCAAATATAAATACAAAAACTTTCTCAATTTATAGGTGTTAGATAAAATTATTAGAAGATAAATAGAGAAACTAGAGTGAGAGGTGTTTCTTGAGACCGGGAGAACAAACAAGGGATGAAAACTCAATGTTTTTTTGTGAGTATCATGTTTTCTTAATATCTCTATAGTATTATTCATATTATGAGAAAAAGGATAGATATATCCTTGTATTTCATGCAAAAGGTTAGTTTTTTATAAAATCGTAAATGAATAATAAGTTAAATGTGATTTTTAGTACTGTGAATTGCTATGGTTTTTGTGATTTTACATGCACAAAGGAATATGAATATTACCGAAAACTAGTATTAGTTGAAAAAAGGTGTGGGAACTTGAAAATAGAAGAGTGATAAAGACTATGAAATGTGACCTTTCATGAATAATGGAAAGTGAGTTTAAACAGAACAGTTATAAGGTAATTAGTTGTGCACACTTGCAATGTTGAACAAAGAATAAATTTTCTTGGGATAAAATACAAGAAGTAATATTTGAATTATTATAATTAATGAGAGAAATATTATTTGATAATTACATGTATGTTACATTCAATATTCACACACAATAAGAGTTGTGATAAAGTTCCATTCAATGTTTTATGATTGGATGAATAATTGAGTTGATGTAATGAGTTGTTGAGTGAACGAAAGTGTCACTATAGAAGAACCAAAAGTTGAGTTTTGTAGTTAGGAATAACCAAATCAATAGTATATTTGTGTGTAAATAATTGTGTAATCAATTTTTCAAAGAATAATATAGGTTCCAAATTACATTATTTCTGTAAATTAAAACTCCATAAATTACAAAATATTACAATGAGAATTCCTAGAAATATTATTCTATGAAATTGAAGGTGAGTGAGGTAATTGGTTATTATGAGGAATATATAGTCACATGGACTTGCAAAGGACCAAGGACAATGTTCAAACTATATCAAGTATAAGAAGTCAAAGACATTTTTGAGAGATATTTAGGAATACTATTGAACAACTGATGAGATTTCATTATAAAAAATTTGATATTTTTAGAAAATAGATCAACTATTGGGATGGAAGTATAAATATCTCTTGATTATGTGAACCGCTATAGTAATTAATGGTTAGGAATTATAAGATTTTTTTTCATTATTTATATTTGAATTTATGTATTTTTAATCACATTTATTTACTCATGTATAATTAGTATTTCAAATCATCTCAAACATAGAAAGGACATAGTCACCCATATTGGGTGTGCACCCTGTAAAAATACTCATCTAATTTGTTATTCTTTCATTTTCTTTGGAGATGGGAGAGGTGGGATATTAAAGAATTCGGGATATATATCTTCAACTATAGTGGTTATTTATTTGAAAAAAATAACTTTTAAAAATAACATTATTGATTCACCCCTACCCCTCTTAGTGATATAATTAATCATATGTACTTTAATTTGTATAAGATCATTGAGGTTCCATCAGAAAATATCAAACCTTTTTGTGAATATTCAAAATGGAGTTTTTTAATTAAATCAATTGTATAGAAGTTCCTCTCTTTAATCTAAAAAATTTCTACCGTTAGAAGAACTGAATGCTTCCTTGTATTCTTTCACTAGGCCAAGAGGTAAGTGATTTTATTATAGTTGGATTTTCTCCACTAGAGTGAGATTATCCCATACATCATGTAGAAAATATAAATCTATAAGTGTATGGGAAAATAAGTAATTCCATCCTTTCATCCTTATTTAAAAAAATATACACCAAGGTTATGGGACTTAAAATACCAAGGAAATATGGGAAAAGCATGAAAAAATGTATGAAGGTAATGTAAAAAATTAAGGAATCTAGGATTCATATTTGGAGGGACAAATTTGATTATATTTAGATAAAACATTTTGAGAACATTTATTATTACATCACTAAAATCTATGAAATACTATGTAACATCCAAGGATTTGGTGATACTTTAGAATATTTAACTATTTTGAAGAAACTGAAGGGGAATTTTCCTTAAAGATTTGATAAAATGGTTTTCATGTAAGAAATTAGAGAACTATCTCTTAAAAATATGAATAACACACTCATCAAATATGAGAATATAAAATCTCCAACTTTCAAAAACAAATCCAAGGAGGAAATGGATATAAAAGAAATAGAAGGTACAAAACTAATATAAAAGAAAGATGAACCATTCTTATATTCTAATAAGGATGAATAAAGTGGTGAGAATTATAAAATAATCATGTATTTTATTTATATAAATTTTATAATAGGATAGGGGATATATGAAGTTTTAATTCCCTTAATGTTCATTATTTGTGGTTAAATTGGATATTTTTCAATTAATTCTACAAATAATGAATCTATTGATTTTGGGGGCGATGATGAAGAATAAGACTACACTAAAAGAACATCTAGAAAAATTATATGGAATAAGAATTTTTCAGGGAATTATAAGAAAAATGTGATCATCAGCAAAGTTTATGGAGACTCTTCAACAAGTTTTGTATCATAATTTGATGGCACAAATTTAAATCATAAAACTTCCATAGTACAGTTTATGAAGCATGAATATTCTGCAAGCAGTTATGAGAAAAAAATAAGAGAGCTACAATCATTACATGTTGAGATCTGATCATGTATCATGTCTTCATAAAAACTTTCAATTAAATAATAGAATCAAATTGATGTAGAAGTGGAATAGAAATGAAAATTTGTAGAATGATCTAATTGAGGATATCAAAACTTACAAGGTAAAAATTGAAAAACCTAATAACATATTGAAAGATATTAATCAAAAACAGGATGAAAAAGAAGAATAAATGGGTTATATTGAGTATAGTAATATTAGAGTACAAAACACCATGAACATGATGATAAATGTTTTTTATAAAGTAGTATATTTTTAATTCAAATCATACAAAGTTACTATAAGGACCAGTCCAAAGAAGAATGTGTGGGTTCTTTTTGAATATTCTAGTAATAATAAATTGGTAGCATCTAGTGTAAATGGTTATGGAATAAAAACTAAAAGTATATGCACTAAGGATGACCGTGAGAAATTAAAAGATTTTTAAAAATTATGCTTAGAAAGACTTCGAAAAATAACGGTAGGAGCATATCTAGACAGCAAATAATTGAACACCATTAGAATTTTTTGAATTATGGAACAAGAAGTTTTAGAGTTCATTGTTGGTGTTGAGGTAAATTTGCAGAAAAAATATTATAACTATTGGTATAATTTTTCAACTAATCATAATTGAAACACATCAAAGGGGAGAAATTTTGGAAGGAAAATGACCCACTCTCTGAGAAGGATAAAGGTTTTTAGATTGTTCAGTTTTATTACTATGAAATTAATAAGGCTATTATCTTAAAAAAATATTGTCTAAAATAATTCTATGAAATAATTGATCAAAAATTTTGTTGTTCAAAAGTTTATATGAAAAAACAAATTGGACAAAAACTACAAAATTCTAAAATAATGAATGATTTAATAATTGAAAACTTTTCTAACTATTTCAATCAAATAAATTCATGTCACGAGATAAATTTGAAGCAAAAAAAACAAAAAATTTATGCTAAATGAAAACTAAAGATTCCACCAAAAGAGGTTGAAGTACATATAAATCTTCCAAAATATCATAACCAGAAATAAAATGTTATGTTTAGTATAAGATTATGGAAACATTTACATATTGAAAATAATTGTATAGTAATTTTCATTTATTTATTATGTTTGTTTTTCTATATTGGAAATTAAGGGTGATGCAAGTGTTTAAGGGGGGCCTGAATTTTATAAAATCATTTAACATATTATAGATATAATGATATCCATAAAGGAGTGTTATAGCTTCTTTTATATCATGTTTCCTACTTCAAATGCTTCAGTTGATATTGTGATATTATTGGAGTTCATTATGGATAGAATTCAATCCGGTGAATAAGTATAGATTCTATTCCATGAGGTGGAGTTTTGAATAACAAATACCATATATATATATATATATATATCTGATGATTATTAGAAGAATTAGTAAGGGTATAATCCAAATATTACATATGTTAAATGATTTTGGAAACTGAACTTATCATCATTGAAGTGGGTAGATTATATATCTGAAATCCTTATGAGAAAATTCAAATCTGAAACATAAGTAAAAATAAGTATATTTTTTAATGAAAAATGATCGGAAAAGTAAAATTTAATCTTTAATTTTAATGTTTTTAAACTATTTTTTGAGTTAGATACATGATATTGTCATGATAAGATCAAAAATATTCCTCGAAGAATTTAGAAATTGGTATCACATGTTTAAATTTTTAAAATTGATTATGTAGTCTAGATATATCACTTTTTTCAATATTGGGATTACCCATGTAGACTCTGAGCTGGTTAATATTGATTTATTATTTTCAAAGGACTAATTAAAACCTTCATATACAAAAATAATAAAAATATTAAAAGATTATACGGTAATATTTCAAAAACATGAAAATTTTGAGGATGGAGATGAGAAGACCTTCCTTTACTTATATATTTTAATTTATTTTTAGTACTGACCAGAATATTATATTTAATTTAGTACTAAATTGGGAATTAAAAATAAATACAAAGGGGTATATTAAAGAACCCAAGTGTATAAATAAATACTAAAATTTTATTTTTTGTTAATAAAATGTGTGAAAAAATTTCCATAATAATGGTGATGATTGTGGATCCAGTCTTAATGTGTAAGGTATGTATTGTTGACAATTTGAATAAATAATGTTATTATTAAATAAAGAAAAAATTTATTTACTTTCAATGAATATGAATAACATTTGAAGGATGTGATTAAATTTCAACCAACATAATTAAGAGATTCAAAATTACTATTTGAGAAGTTAAAAGGGGGTATTTAAAATAAATATTTATCATGGGAATTAATTGTTAAGATGATAAATTTTTTTTAAGAATGCTAGATTTAGAATTCTCATATGGCATATTTCACATATATTTTTCAGATTATTTGATTAGGGTTTATTAAAAATTTAGGTATCCATAACCATCAATAAAACCAAGAAATCCCAAGCACAACCTACACATAGGTTCAGAAGAGAAAATATATAGAAAACATAGGAGAACTGATTGAAGGTCTCATTGTGGGGTGATAGTAAAGAATGTATCATGTGTTTAGTATTCCACAAAGGACCTGATTAGTTAAATAGAGAAGTGTATATGGCATATTCTATTATTAATTGTAGATATAACCTAAACTAAACGGATTCAAAATTCTATAACTCCATGTACTATATCCCTATTTTAAAATTTATGCACATATAAAAAGTTGTTTAATGATATTAATCTTAGTCATCCATTTAGAATCCAATTTCATATTCTACCTCAATCCAATTGATATATTTTATTTTAATACTTCATTCATAGATCCAATGTTTATCTCATGAAGTTGAAGGGAAATACCATGAGAAATTATTTTATGAAGTTGAGTGAATTAAAAAGTTGAATGCGTGAAATTTTTTGATGGTGTGTATGTTTTATGGAGAAAATTATTTTCCAAATCCACATAGCATGAGAAGATTTGGTTCATATATAAATATTAGGTCAGTTATCATAGGATCTAAGGTGGTGGATTAATTTGGTGGTGCTCATCAATAAATGCATATACTCTCTCTATTTTTATTTATGATATGTATGAGTATCACAAGAGAAAGATATAAGCTAGATAGGGAGATATTTCTTTAGACTGGGAGAAAACTAATGTGATAAAAAAATTCTTATGATTATTCTAGTTTCTTTATACTTATACATTATCAATCATAGTTTTTGATAAAGGATAAAAATAACTATTCTTTTTATGCCTGAGGGTTTCCATATTTAAAACCTAATGAGAAAAAGAAATTAATTGTGATTTTTAGTAGTGAGGAGTATAGTTTCTACACTCACACTTACATGAAGGAAGGAGAAGATTTCCATGAGATAATATCAATTTAAAAAAGATGTTAACATTTGATAATAGGGGAGAAATAAAGACCATAAAATTTGAGCTAGCATGAAGAATGTAATTTGATATTAAAAAATAATGAGAAGGTAGTGAGTTTTGGGAACTTTCATTATTGGAAAAAGAAGAAAGATTTTGATGATGGAAGATAAGAAATTATATTATCTTGAGGTTAATTAATGTGAGAAATATTTTTAAATTACATGCATGTTACATGAAATTCTTATGCATGAGAAGAGTTTTGAGAAAGCTTCATGAAATGTTTTACGATTTCATGAATATTTTAGTTGATGTGATGAGTTATTGATTTTATAAAAGAATCACTATAAAAGCACCAATAGTTGTGTTGATATATTAAGAATAACCAAAAAAATATTGATGATTTGTGATAATAAATTTTTTTTATTCAATTGTATGAAGTGAATTCAAGAAGATATGTTTAATTATTTTTAGAAATTTAAACTATAAAGTTTACAACAAGTTCCTATGAGAATTCATGGAAATATTATTTCAGTAAATTGAATATGATAAAGGTTGGATGTTAATATGAGAAATATTTGATTGCATGGAATTGAAAAATAACAATGCCAATATGCAAACTACACTAGGTAGAAGAAGTTTAAGAACTATTCAATAGTTGGTTACGAAGTTGATTTAATAACAGATGGGATGCTAGTATAAATAGTCAAAAATTTATTAGTGATAACTCCACTGATGGGATTCCAGTATAAGGTACCATTGGGAAATGACACACTATAATAATTAGGGATCATGAATTATAGGAGCTTTTAATTTAATCATTTATAGAGATTGTCTATATTTTCAACCACTTTGATTTACTGGGGAGAATATGTGTCTCATACCATCCTAAACATAGATACGATGTAGTTTCTAACATTAGGGGTGAACCATGTAAAACACATCATTTTCTTTTATATTATTTCATTTTTTTTATATAAGAGATGTTATATATTAAATAATTGGGGGTATAGATATTAACTAACATAGAGGTTGATTTTAAAAGAATTAATTGTACAAATACCATTACTAAATCACCCCTCCCCATCTTAGTGATATAATAGATCCAAGATACTTCAAAACTAAAGAATTTGTATGATTCCAAGTCACTAATCACACACAAAATTCTTGAATATAAAAAATATAAACTCTTATAATGGTAGATTCATCATCAACTATCGACCACATAAACACACTCACTTCCATATTCACCTGTATTATAGTGTTGTGGAACCAAATTTTGGAGAATAATATGTAAATATTCTATGCTATAGTATGCAATATTTGTATGATCAACTCAACATCAACCTCACTAATAACATCTAAATGTATATATTTCTCTTCAATGAAATTTTTATGGTGGCTATGGAAGAATAAAGTTGGTACAATGACTATTGGACTGGTGTATGCTGGTCTTTTGATGAAGTTAGACCAATCGTTGGTGGCCCATACGACACGCCAAACTGAAACTCTCATAATTCGACCTCCATGGTGAGGTCGTTGGGTGTTTCAAGGGGAATGAAAACCCTTCTTAGGAATTTGAGGCTGAATTAACCCATCCCAATTTGAGGGTAATATAACAACACTAACCAAACTATAACATATCACATCGGTGACCGTAACAGGGGACTATAGTGGTGCAAACTTACTCTACTTGCATATAATGTTGGTACTATATTATGGTAGTATTCATGCCAATTATAATGTATCATCTTATTCTTATATGGCCGCAACACTATATAAAATTGAACATACTGTGAGGTTAGTGGTATTATAGAAAATTGGGTTACTATGTAAATAGGGGTTACTATAACATTTTTTTCTTTTTGATCTCATTTGAGATGGGGATTTTGGGTGTATAAAACTCTGATATTTTCCCTATGATCTTCCTCCAAAACATATTGAAATTTATACCACTCTGTGAATATAGGAATTATTCCTAAAACAAGTAAATCTATGTGTATATGATCTTTTCATTGTTCTTTTTTTCTTCATTTTACTCTTATACTTGAATTTTTTATTTTCTTTTTTCTCCAGACATTTCTTCAATAATAATAAGTAATTCAGACAAACAAAATCGTTCCAACTAGAGGATCCATCAATGGAAATATGAATAAAAATGGCGTATTGTTTGAGTAAGAGCTAGAATCATTGAAATTCAAAATCAAGGATAGAGAAAAAATGTCACTTGTTACAATAATGTAATGATAGGGAACATCAATGACTATGGAAAAATAATAATGGTGGAAATTACTCTTAAAGAAATATGGTGAGTGCATATGGGAATTAAGATATACTAGTCAGTTAAAAAGTGATGACCACTTATTGTAAAGAGAACCTCAACAATTTATGGATAATCAAGTCTGCAGAAACATGACACATAACCCCATTACGTTAATCCTTCTATTAGTATAAACATAACCCATAAGGATCATTGTACATGGGGAATGATGGAACATTAAAGATATCTTGATTTGGTATCACCAAACTAAAGATGCATGATGGTATTGTTTGAATCATCCAAGAAGTATGAAATGTGAAGGGAATGAAGAAGAGAATATTATTTTAGGTTAACTTGACGACATTAGATGAATGTGTCTCACAAATAAAGGGGTGATTAAAATTGTGAAGGTCACGGTTATGTTGATGAAAGTGAAGAAGATCTCAGAGAATTTATTTGTTCTTATGGGTGAAATATATAAGAAGGAAAATACATTTCTTAGATCACATACCTAAATAGAAGCATTGATGATTCGATGGAATTGGAAAATTATCCATATTTCTGAATGAATTATAAATATTCTTACTAATAAAAATTTTATTCCTAGTTTTAAAAATCCATCCTAATAATTTTTTGAGCATTATGTTCTGAGAAACCAACACATGTAGAAGTATGCGGCGTTAATTATGAGTTTTAATAAGGTATTATATTTTATCCATTTTGGCCTTTGGAAAGGACTAGGCATATCCCTTGGAGGTATAAGTTACCTAAAAATAATTTATTTATGATTATTCAAGGAGATATTTGGTATAATCAGTCAGGAGGAAGGAGTATGTTTTTGAATTCATCAAATAGTCAAACAAAAAAGGGATATTTGACAAAAATCCACACCCTAAACCTATATTCCCAAATAATTTTTATTTTTTTATCCTTTTCAATAAATCCCCCAAAAAAAATTCAACCAATTTTATAGATAACATTATGACTCCTACATCCAATGGGGCGTACTTTAGTCCTCACCTGGACTGGAGACAATTAAAAAAATATAAGTCCTTAGGGAAATTATTCATGAATTTATACTTGATTATTATTAAATCATAAAATTCCTACTATCTAAAACAACCATATTATCTTCTTTTTTTAAAAATTGTAAAAAATAAGTGCCAAATTCGATCTATCCCATAGAAACACTCACTTTTTTAATGAAAAATATTAAAGAGTGTATTTATAAAAGCTAAGAAGTTCAAAGATACCTTAGAAATGTGTTTATCACAATAAATTGTTGAGATCGGTGTTTTTAGACCAACATCAATATTATTATTATTTTTTATAAAATCCCATTTAAAACATTATTTTAAATTAATATATATATAAACTCAATATTATAAAAAAAATATAAAAAATAAATCTACATATATTATATTATATATTGATTAATGAAAAGTGTTTTATTAAAAAAATGGCGAAATTTTATTAGATTTAACAACTGTGATGTGTTAAAAGAAAAAAATAATTAAAAATTTATTTCAAAAAGCTTATATAAACTAAAAAATGTAAATAGAAATCAATGAAATATAAAAAAAATCAGAAAACATATTTTTTTTATTAAATATAACAAAAAAATATTTAAACATAAAAATCAATTTTAAAACACACCCATATGTCATGTACTAAAAAACTCATTATTAAAATAATTTTTTCTAAAAAACATATACATATACAAAACAATAATAAATAAATTTACAAAGCCTATATATATAGTTTGAAAAAAGTTTTAAAGTATTCTAAAAACTAAATCACTTTTTAAATGATATGAAATTTTCATATGTGAGTCATTTTTAACAATAAAAAATAATTATTACATAGTTAAACAAATTAAAAAAATAAAACAAATGTATTTACTTGAAAATAATTTATATTTTTTTATTTAATTGGTCTTCTATTCAAAATTAAAAATGAAAATTTAAAATAATTATTAACATCAATATTTATTAATTACTTAAAAATCAAAATATAGTTTATATTCTTGGCAATTTAATATCTTATAGTGAAAATTTGAATTATTTTTTTTTACATTTGGATCATTACCATATAAGTACCTTAATTCATTAGGTCAACACACATATTTTGTAATGTTAGTTAGACTATTTTGTAAGGGTGCCCTTGTCCACATAAGGGTAACCCCTTGACTCGTGTAAGGGTGCTCTTATTGCATAGGGGTGGCTATCCTTATTGTGTAAGGTTTCTCTTATTGTGTAAGGGTAGATTTCCCAATGTATAAGGGAACTATTGTTGGGTAAGTGCGGATTACTTTACTCATAAGAGTACTCCTAACTTTATTAAGGCTATTATCTAAGTTTCATAAGGGTTATACAAAACCTTTGTAAAGGTAATCCCTTTCATATAAAGCTAATTCCCAGTTAGCATAAGAGAAATACCCGACTACATAATGGTAAATCCTATATATATATAAAGGAACTTTATGTTCATATAAAGGTTATCCCTCTTATGTAAGTTAAATATTGAGCTCCTATAAAGGTAATTCTTATCATTCATAAGGGCCTTTGTACTCAAGTATGGATCAGCCCTAGCTCCTGTAAGGGTATTGGTTAGCTCATGTAAGGGTTTTTGGATCACATAAGGGTAAACCTAGCTCACATATGGTTAATACTGGCCTCTTATATAGGTAATAACATATAAATATTAAAGCACGTAAGGGTAATCTATTTTTTTATAATATCCAAACTGCCTCTCACTTTGGGATTATCCACATTCCCAACATCCTGCATTCTCTACCTAACTAACCATTACCATAAATAGTATAATGACTTCACTATGGATATAATTTTATTTATCAATTAAATATTTGGGTGTTAAAAAAATTATGGAACAATTCAGAGAGAAATATCGAGAGTAAGAAGGAGACACCATCCAGGGTACCTCAAGTCCAGTGAATTAGATCATCTTCATTATCACCAACCTGGTCTTGGTTTATGATAGAGATCCGTGGATATAATATGACTTCAAAAGTTATTCCCATATATAAAGGAATTAATCTACTCCTCGAGCTCCATTTGATCATATTTTATGTTCTATTATTTAATCCCAGTTCTTTAAGAAGTAAATTTCACTTCTCTTCATTTTAGTTCTAACTCCCATTTGATGCTTTATCTTTATACTCTTGTGTGTGTCATGAATTCATCAAGGAATATTCTCAAATTATATTATCCATATATTTAATACTTTTTCCACTTTTAATTATAGATAATATTCTCTTTATTTAGTAATAAAGCTTTTTAGTGGTGTTCTTGTAGTGCATATAGGTCCAAAGTGGACCAAAGCATGTTATTTATTCATATTATTTATTTTTTCTTACACATAACTCATCTTAAATCTAAATTCCTTATTATATTAAATTGATATTTTATTTCTTATATTAAATCTCAATATCAGTATTAAGATTATTGGATCTTTTTTTTATAAAGACTATTTTACCAATGTATCCCCTTATAATTGTTATCGAATCAATTTAATTCAGAATAATGGGACAGACTAAATTTGACATATAATAATTAAATCGAGGTAATGATTTCATTATATACTGGCTAAAGAAGACTGTGTTGATGGACCATAATGAGCTCATTGATGCCATGTGTGGTCCTAAAAAGAATTCTTTTAACAAATTTGTTGATGGAGAGTCTACCAATACTGAAATAGATATTTATGCTGATGTTATTAGGAAGGATTGGAGTTTAATTATCATTTATTTAGGTGATAATTTCATTCATTAGGTAGTTTATGAATCCACTACTATACAAATATATTCCAAATTTGACACTTTATATGTGAAAATAGCCTCAATAAGTTGGTTACAAGAGAATATATGATTGTATAATTTTGGTATGTGTCATAGAACTACAGTCAAGACTAACATTGGTGATTTTTAAAAAATAATTCTTGGTTTTATAATATAGAATTTATGTTTAATAATGAATATTTTTATATCATAATATTGAACTATTTAGATAATTATTACAGTTCAATTAAAAAATTAGCGATGTATGGTAGGGATTATTTAAACCTATAAGAAGTTAAGTCTTCCTTTTGTTTAAAGAAATCAAAAATAATAATCCTAGTTATGATAATTTGTAATTTTAGGGGTAAAATGTTAGAGTTAGGACTTAGTAGAGAGGTAAAATAAAAGTTTAGAGAAAGTACAAGAGCTAATCAAGTCTAGAGGTAAACAAAAAAATGTTTTCATTGTAAACAGCTTGGCCATATTAGAATAAATTTTCCCCAAAGGGATAATTCTAATAAAAAAACATTAATAGTGACCATTAATTATTTATTTACCAATATTTTAATACTTTTGATATTATAAATGTTTTTTCTAATGTTATGAGTGTTGAATGGGTCCTGGATTTAGAATATTCAATTCATATATGTCCAAAACACGAGTGATTAAATAATATTGGAGAAATTGGGAGTATTTAGGATTACCTATGAAATAAAAAAAATATTGAATCATGGTTGGAGGCACTTTTTCTCTAGATTTATACCATCCTTCGGTCAAATCCTTAGAGTTGTTTTTGTGGGTGCCCGATTTGAAGAGGAATCTTATTTTTCTAGGTTTCTTAGACCTGAATGGGTATTATTTTTAGTCTAATTCAAGGAGTCATAAGATTTATAAGGGGTCCCAAACTGTTATGAGAGGAACCCTATTCTATGAACTTTATGTCTTATATCGTACAACTCATATTAAATAGTTGAATGTGACACTAACCCCTATGATAGATAGTGATTTTTTAGGGAATAGGTAATTAGGAAATTTTAGTTCAAAAGGGAGAATGAATTAATAAAAAAAATTAAAATGACTTAACCCCTGATAGATTTCCCTAGTATGAATATTTTTTACTTGGTAAATACAAATGTTTTAATATTAATAGGTGTAGATGTAGAGCCAAGGGTCCTTTAGAATTTGTGAATTCCAACTTATGGGGTGACTCTAGGATTGTAAGAACTACTAGGTGGCCTTTATAGATGAATATTCAGGGAAATTTTGGATTTATATTCTCAATAAATAATCTAAAACTTTTGGAAATTTAAAAATCTTGAAATCATGTTTTGAAATAGAATACGGAAATGAACTCAAAAACCTCATAATAGACAATGGTTTTGGAGTATATATCTAATTATTTAAAATATTTTTGTAGTTTTGAAGTTATTTTTAGACAAAAAAACACTTGTTGATAACCCACAACATAATTTATTAGAAAAGAGGATAAATATGACTTTTTAGAAAGAGTGAGAAGAATGTTGTGATATTCTAGACATACCAAGTCCTTTTCAGGTACTGTAGCAGAATTGTAGCAAGGAACTGTAGCAGTACTGTAGGGGTTGTGACTGTAGTAGTGGTGACACTATTTTAGTGGAGGCATTGTAGCAGGAACTATAGCAGCAGTACTATTGTAGCAGCCCCGTACTATAGCAATACTATTCACCAAGGGGCCCTTTGGGCCAAAAAATGGGCTTTCGGGCCTTGTGTTTCGGATTTCATGACCATGGGCCTATAGGCTATGTAATGGGTCATCCTCCACACAATTATGAAAATAGGACTTTATATTAATAATAAAAATGAGGCTTCAACCCCAAACTTTTAAAAAATAGATTTCTCTCTCGTGACATTAACTTAAAATCCCATGATTAGATGTGTACTAGTTTACCCCCCCCCCTATATTTAGGAATCTTAGAGTTTTTTTACTTCTTATTCACATTGTATGGTTAATAAACTCAAAACTAGGTCTTTGAAATGTGTATTTGTTGGAAACGTACATGGTGTTAATGGGTATGGGATTTGAGTTGAAAATCCTAGTTTTTGAGAAGTGTATAATAAGTCATGATGTAGTTTTCCTAGAGGATTATGATACTGAATAAAAGGCCTCTGCTCTTATAAAATCTAAAATATATAAGCCTATAGGCATTGGGGTTTGTTTAGTGACTAAAATATATCATAAATGTAAGGTTGTATCCACTATTCCACTCCAATTTGTTCACATTGAAACGGATCTTGCATGGGATTCTAAATCATAATCTGAAGTTTAGAGAGATGGTGACATGATAGATTATCAGTTGACTCATGATAGGATGGTAAGAACCATAAGGTCTTTATCTGGATTTTTTAAGGCTAGAATTATTTCCTTCTCCGATAATATAAGCATTGATTTTGGTGGTGATGATATCCAAAGTTTTAAAAAAATCATTTCAATTTGGTGTATCTGAGTATTGGACTGCTTCCAAAAAAGATGATATGAAATCTATTCATAAAAAGACCTACATAATTGTTAAAACCCCTTTAAAGAAAAAAATTATAGGTTTTAAGTGGATTTTTAAAATGAAATAGAACAACACTGGTGAAAATTAAATTAAATACAAAGCTAGACTCGTTGTAAAGAGATTCCTCCAACATGAATGAAATGTTTATAAAGATAGTTTTTCACTTTTTATCAATAATTAATCCATCATATTATTATTATAATTTTCTACCTAAAATTAATTTTCTATTAATTAATTGTATATTAAAACTTCTTTCATACAAGGTATGTTTGATAAATGTATTTATATATAACCACCCAATGTTCTTTCAAAAACTTTTAAAAGTAACCAAGTGTGTCTTTAAAGAAAGTCTATGCAAGGCCATAAATAATCATATAGATAGTGGTATAATTAATTTTATTCTTTTATACATAAAAATTATTTTTATAAAAGTGAATATGATGTGTATGTTTTCCTTAAATTAGTTAAGAGTTTTTTGTTTATTTACTCATGTATCTTGCTGGTGTGATTATAATTTGTAAGGATGTCATACTAAAGAATAAAATTAAAAAATTACTACATAATTATTTTGAAATTAAATATTGAAATCAAGTAAATTGAATTATTGGTATAAAAATTACTAGAGAAAGAAATTAAAGGGTGTTGTATTTTTTCCAGTCCGATTATGTTTATAATGTTTTAAAACATAATTTGTTAGATAATTTGAAACTTGTTACTATACCATTAGTTCATAACTTAAAGTTATAGTTATACAAATCCCTTATAAGTGAAACTAAAATTTATTTCATGATTAAAATGTCTTATCAAAACATAGTTAAAAATATCATGTATTCCATGATATGATCTTGGCAAGATATAACATTTATTTTTTGTACTTTGAGCAGGTTTGTAGGAAATACTAGAATGAACCATTAGCTTGTATTAAATCAGATACTCTTGTATATATAAATGTATTTTGAATTTTGAATTTTTTTGGGAAAAAATTATTCTTATATTCAAGACATTGTGGGATTTATTTGTTCTAAATATACAATAAATATAGATATTAGAAAATCGACTACTGGTAATTTACTCTTGGTTTATGGTGGTCCTATTTAATTGAAATGTAATAAAAAAATCAATTGTTTCCCTTTCCACCACCGAGGCCAAATATATAGAATTCACTATAGTAATAAAATAATTAATTTGGATCAAAGGCTTAGTTCATAAACTATCTTTATCTACTTGTGATATAGAAGTATTTTGTGATAGTCAGTCTTCATTGCATATTTTTAAAAATCATGTTCTCCTTTGAAAATAAAAACACATATACATATGATTTTATTTTTTGGGGATTTCATTAAAAATGGTACAATATGTATCACTAAGATACATTCTTTGAATAATAAAATTGATCATTTGACTAAGGATGTTCATTTTTCCATCTTAGGAATTATTTATGCATGCATTATATTATTTTCAATCAAATTGAATCAATTTGTATTCAAGAAAATTTAAATTATTATTATAAAAATTTTCAGTGTCACTTTTTCCCAATAACCTTTGTCCAATTCTCATATAATTAACCAACTACATAAGGTTAATATCCATGTTTTGTAAAGGTATCTAGCCTATTTCATAAGGTTACTTATGTCCATATAAAGATAACCCCAAACTCACATAAGGGTAATTCTGTTGTGCAGGGGTATATATCCTTCTTTTGTGAGGGTACTCATGTTGGATAAGGGTAGATTTTTGATGCATAGGGATTCTCCTTTTTCATAAGGACAGATTGCCTGATGTGTAAGGGGGCTCCTAACATGCATAATGGTACTGTATAACTTGTGTGAGGGTCATGATAAACTATCCTAATGGAAATCCCTTTCACATAAAGGTATTTATCAATGGAAAAATGTTAATACCCAACTACATAAGCATAAATCTTGCATGGGTAAACATAAAAACTATTCTTGTAAGGTTTAGTTCTCTTTCATAAGGATAAGTACCAAACTTATGTAAAGGTATTATTTTTATCGCATAAATCTTGTCTTTCTCGTGTATGGGTCATCCAAATCTTGTGTAAGGGTGATCCAAAGCTTATGTAAGGTCACCTAACTTGTGTATCGGTAAACCCAGCTTATTTAAGGGTAATATATATCTCACATATGGTTAATATCTCACAAATGTGAAGTCGCATAAGGGTAAGATAATTTTTTATACAATTTAACTACCTCTTAATCATAGGTAGTCCATGTTTTGCCGCTTCCCGTATTTATCACCTCACTCACCATCACCTCATCTATAAAAACAATTTCACCTTGGTGATTATTTTCAGTATCCTTTGAATTTAAATGTGTTTCAGGAAAAGTTTTTAATCCTTTCCAAAGATAACGATCAAGAAAAAAAAGATATTCTAACTAATATTCCAAAAGTAAGATGAAGTGTATCATATTCATCATCACAGACCTAGTCTAGGGTTTTAGTGGAGAGTAGTGAAGATACTCTTCCTTCATCCAGGGATACCCTCATGTGAAGGAATTAATCAGTAGATCATGCTCCATTTCAGATTCTTCCATGTTCGGGTATTTGAACTTAGGTCTGTAAGAAGTTATTTTTGATTTCCTTCATTTTAGTTATTACTGTCATTTTGATATTGTATCACTCTATGATTTCATATTTCAATATTTCATCTAATAATATCCTCGTATCATTATCTCTATTTCTTTACTACTTTCAATTCTTTTAATTATGGATTTTTCTTTCTTTATATTGTAATAAAGTGTTGTGGTGGTTTTCTCTTAATGCATGTATGTCTACACTAGACCAAACCATGTTATTACTCTTTATTATTTTTTTTTTCTAGCATATCATTCATCTTAAATCCCAATTCCACCTTTTGTTTAATTTATATTGAACTTCCTAAATTAAATCTAAAATATAACAATGACTATAATATATTTTTAAACAAATATTGAAATTGACGGTAATTCTTGACTTCAAAAATTTTTATAATTAAATATTATACAAATATAATATATAGATGTCAATTTTTACCCATTAACCAGTTACACAACATTGTATGATATGATTAAATAGTGTTATGGTATTAGTTAAAGGGGTATTTCTAGGGTTAGCATAAAAAATTTAAATCCCAATTAATAAACGAGTATAGTGATGGAAGTAATAATGTTGTACTATATACCCAAACCTAGTTATAAAAATCATTAGTAATTAATCAACAATAAATTTTTAAATGTGATAAAGCTGCAAGTACCCTTAAAATTCGTTCACTTTAATCAGCTCTAAAAAACACCAACAAAATCCATGATTATTAGTGCCCAAAAAATCATTGATAAAGGAGGCCTTTTGTTATCAAAATTTTAACATTGATAAAAATAAAAATATTTTGAAAACATGCACCCCTTTATCAGCACCCCTTTAATCCATGCTAATAACACTCAAAAAATATTTTTTAAAATTTATGGGATCCGACCACGACACCCATCCCCCTCTAACTATTCTTCCCAAAATCCTTTATGACCAACCCCCTCTAATCAAAAGGATATATATCACTTCATGGGATTCGATTTGATGTCTTGTGGAGGTTGAAAAAACACTTGGATCAAAATTTATGATCCTTTGAAGTTGAATCGTTATTTTCAATATATATTAGTATATAAATTAATTTATTAATTTTTTATATCACAAAAAATGTTATTCAATGTTTTTTACTCTATTCTAATTATCCATTTTTAAATTAATATTATTTTTTATTTATTTTATAAATCACTTTCACAATATATTTAATATAAATTGTAAATACATATTTAGTATAATATAAATCATATTTAAGAAAGTATATTATATCTATAGAAATATATTTATATTTATATATTAAAATATTATTTTATATAATATATAAATAATTTTTTTTGAAATTTAGCTTATTTCAGCACTAAAAACAAGTGTTTCAATACTAATAAAGTGCTCAAATTTAACAATGATAAGAAATGAACTGATAAATTGGTTACTTTATCAATCATAAAAAATGATGACCAAGGGTTCCCTTTTATCAATACTTTTTTTAACAAATAAAGTTTTACTTTGTCACCACTTTTTTTAAGAACTGACAAAAGTGTCATCTTTATTTTGTTTTAGTGTTGATAAATGATAATGTTGAATATTATTGATTTTAGAGTAAGGATTAATTTTACCAGTTTGTATGAACAATTAATATATACAATTATATTTGGATTTAGTTTAATTAAGTACAATATGATAATTTATATGTAGAAACTGATGTTTCCACTACTAATGATAATCAAGAGTGAAAATAATTAAATTTAACCACTGGGGTTGCATATAAAATGTTGTAATCCCTAAAGCATATGTATTGTTTTATTTATTATGAAATTTTCTTTAGAAAGATAAAATTATGGTCGCATAAGTTCCCTATATTATCTCCCCACATTTATCTGTGCTTCCCCACACCCTATGTAACTGCACACATTGGGATCTGAAAATGAGACCCCCATGTGCAGAGTGAATACCCTTATCAGTGCTCAATCTTGTTTTCTTATATTTTTTATAATATATAAATTCATATATATATATATATATATATATATCTCTACATACATCATTTTTATCAATATATTTATTCATATATTTATACATATTTATATAATTATTTATAAAACCATTTATAAATATATGTTTTTCCATTTGTATTTATGTTTGTGGGTATTATTATTTATTCAACTAGATTTTTATATCTAAATATATAAAAATATGCATATATATTTATATTTTAACTTATAAATATAAATAAAATATGAAATTGTTAACATTTCTACACCATAATATCTCTATGAATGTAAGACTAGGGATTTAATCAAGTCTCAAGAAAAAAGAACCTATTAAAAAAAGTTGAAATTCCATCAAATGTTTAAAAATTAGGGTATTCCAACTGAAAAACTATGTTTTAGAGGAATTTCTAACCTTTAGATTGATAATAAACAGTGATAAAGGTCGTTGTAGTTTAAATAGTTTATATCTATTCACAATCTTAAATTTGATAAGTTATAGAGCCAAAACAGACACCGAGATCAAAAGTCATATTTTTTTTAGTTAAAAACATTTTTTAAACTTTTCGTAATATCTTAATTATTCTATTAATTTTTTGTATCATTAAATTATTGATAAATTTTTATTAATTTATACAAATTAAAAATTTATTAATTAATATTAATTTCTAATTATTTTATATACAATTTTTCATTGTATATATATTATATATTAAGTTTAATTATATATTTAGTATTACATAAATCATATTTAAGAAAATATTATATATATATAAATAGAAACATGTTTTTATATTAAAATAAGATTTTTAATTATATATTTTTTAATTTTTTTAGTGCTAAGAAAGAACTAATAAAGTTCACCTTTTATTAGTTCTAAAAAAAGTCAAGATAAGGGGAGACCATTATCAATGCTAAAAAACAATGATAAAATGGGACCTTTATCAACACTCATAAAAAGAACTTATAAATACTACCCATTATCGGGGCAAACAATTATGGATAATGGAGGACTTTATCAATACTAAAAAATAAGCGATATAGAGAACCTTTTATCAACACTTTTTTAGTGATGAATAATTACGATTCTATGATAGTGGTACTATTAGATAAACTCAAGGGATTAAATATATATTTGGAATATCAACTAGAAAACTCAAGAATCCATCTGATATGGATGATATAATTAGACTTCTACTTTTATTTTTTGATTCATTATTGTCTAACATGAATGTTCCTGGGTTTAGTGATAATCTCACCAGTAAATTTTAAATTTCTAAGAATTAGTATCAGGGCCTTTCATGTGTAATCATTATGAATAAAGGTTTTATTTTCATTTCTTAATGAAAATATTTGGTTCTCTAATTTAATTATCCTAGGTCTAATGATATTAGGATCAAGAACATTTTAGGGTTTATATGGTGTTTATACTTTATAATTAAAGAACTATTGATTTTATTTATGTTAAACTTAATGATCATAGATGAATAAATATTCAAACCATTTTTAAGCCAATTAATTTTTCATCCATTCAATTTTCATCCACTTTGGGAAATGTCTTTTTAGTAATATTATTATTTTAATTAAAAAATTTAGATATATAAATTATATTATAATATAGATTTGTTCAATTTATCTATATTTCGTGGATTTTGAATTATAATTTTGATAAATTTAAAATAAAATATTCAATTGAGATATAATATTTGATATTAATTAATTGAAAATAAATGGTTCTAACATAACCACTCATATGAAAATTAGTTATATTTTAAGTATTAAAAAGTTACTTGAATGTGATTAACGTGATTATTTTTTGGTCCAAAGGTAGGCCATTATTTGACGTTTATATGAAAACTTAAGGGGATAAATATGACTGATTTTTCAATATAAATTTGAATAATCAATTATTTAAATAGATGGTTTTTTAGTTTATATTTCCATTACTCATCAAAACTTGACCACTATACTAATTATATCGATTATAAATTATTATTTCTTCCAAAAACCTAAATATGAATGTTTTTCATAGTGCATAATGTTGAAATTTTTCTTTATATGATATTTTTATACAGTTTATACTGTGGTGTATATGGTAATTTTTTCCCTATTCAATTTCAATATTTGGTATTAATATCATACTAGACTCAACTCGGTTCAAATATAGAGTGGCATAAAATTCAAGGCATGAAAATATAGTGTTGATCAATCATAGATATGTGGAATGAGGCCTTATTCTATGGTTTCCAAAATTCATTGATTTTTCTAATGAGAGTACCTATGATGATAATATTGAGGTGTAAAATAGGGGAAGTTGAATCGCATCAGTCTAATAGTTAGAAAACATACCATCCCAAAATCATTTAGGGGAACTATTTATAAAAAAGGTCGGTACAACCAAAGAGATATTGTATTACCTTGAGAAAAACTTTTCTAAGAATTAAAAGGTAAAAACGAGTATACTCATTATAAATATTTTCTCTATGAGGTATAAGGGTAATGAGACCATATGGGAGAACATCATGGAAATATTTCATCTCTACTCAAATATCAAATAACTTAAATTGGATTTATTTGAAAACATTTTAGTGAATCTAGTTTTGATTTCTATTCTAGTTTAGTTTATTCATTTTATGGTGAACATAAACTATCAAAAGGAATCATAGTACCAAAATAATCTCATCTCACACAGTTATTGAAGTAAAATAAGTCCATGAATTCTCATTTGGATGGTACCTCTAAAGAAAAAATACAAAGTGTAAAAATAAATAAATATATTGGAATTGTGGATAAAAAGACATAAAAATAATAATAAAATAAATCAAATGAGAATCGTTGTTACGTTTTTGGTTCTTTAGGTTATTAAATGATGAAATAGAATATCTATCAGGCTTGGAGTTATTAGAAATGTATGCTTATTAAAAAAATTTCTTATGTTTGTTTAATTTCAATAGCTAGATGCACATAGTTGGTAGATTCAAGTGCAACAAATCACATCAATGTGTCTATATCAGGTGTCCTTGATTACGGAAAGCCTAATCATGGTTAAATACATGTCTATATTGGAAGTGAAACGATAGTTCAAGTTAAGGAAATGTAGTATTTTATATTTTTACTTTGGATTAGAAATTATTTTTATTTTTATTATTTGTTTATTTTTTTGTATTTGAGATATAATTTAATTTTTTTTATGTTGTGGAAAAATATTGATACCCTTATTCATAGGAAATAAACAATTATTTTTTTTAAAATTCAAAGTTGATGGGTTTATTTTCGTATCAGTTTAGTATAGTCTATACTAGTTTGATATTACTTCCTTATACAGTTAATCATTTCATGTCAATACTCAATGTGTTATGTAAAAATTAACCATGGAGAATTCAACATCTTTGTGGCCTAAGAGATTAGGTCACATATCTAAAAATAGAATTGAGAGATATTGGAGTTGGTGACCTAGAACCAACTAGAGTTTTTACTTTCAATTATTGGATATTGTATTAGTATTATTCCTATAAGATATTGGATGTTATTTATGCATGACTTCATGTGATAATATACTTAGGGTACTCATCACATTAATAGGTAATAGTAGTTCCCAGAAATAATGAGAACTGATAGATTCCATGATGATATTATTAAATATATATCATACGGTCTAGATACATCATACTGATGAGGTACAATTCATTTTTGACTCTCAGGTGTTGGGGACTCATAATCATTGAGACTTACTCTCATGAATTTTTTACTTGGTAATCATGAATAAGGGAGGTTGTGCATAAAAACCCACTAATAGGAACACTAAATACCATATATTTCACTGGTTGTTCTTATAAATTAGTGTGTGTATTTTTAAATGGTATTGAGATCATTTTTAATGTTTTTCATGACTTGAATTACTTGATGCATGATGGGAACCATGAATTATTTACTAGTAGTAAATAAATGTACCTTAATTGTGTCATTATTGGTATGATATATACTAACTATTCAAGATTGTATTTTTCCCTTCCTATGTTATGAAGATGATACCTCTAACCCTTTGAATAAAAAATAAGTGTCTAATAGAAATCTACTCCATGGTAGTCTATAGAAAAGTTCATTTCAATAAATTCAATAATGATATATTTGGAAGTAGGGATGATGAAACATGTATCCATCCTTCTTGATGAGATATCAGTTAACAGAATGATTATAAGGAACATTGAGTGTTTGTAGGTAGGTTTTCATTATTGTCACTTCAATTTATTCTTTTCTCAATGGGAGCCTTGATGTGTTGATAGATACTGCTCTTGGTATTTGGGTTAGGCCTAATACAACTAAAAAACCCAAAAGGGTCGTACACTAAGTGTATATATAATATCATAAATAAATATTCATTTAAAGTCTAAAAATATTATTTATTTATTTTTATCATTCATATTAATAAATAAATATTATTCAAAAGTCATGGGAATGTAATATTTATTTTATCAAATATATATTTATTATTTTTCGACTGGTTTTTATTTATTGGAGTAAATGATTCAGGTTTAATGACTCTATTAATGAAATAATATGATATAAATATATATTTATTTATTTAATGAATGATATTCGACATAAAATTTTTCATAATTAAATAATTGTTATTATTATTTAAAGGTTTTACATATGGTTTATCATGATTGAATAAAATAAAATATACATTTAAAAATTTATCTTATTTAACCAAATCATAAATACATGGGGTATGTTATTTTATGTCATGACTTTTCCCATTGGGGATCGTGCTATGAATCTCCAAGCTTGCCTCCAATAGGTATGGGTTAGGTGACTAGTACCAACTAGGAATATCACTGACATGGGAGGTATTTTTTAATTACATGTATTCATGAACACATATCCATGCCCAAAAATTCCTAAAATGTAAAAATAATTGAACAACCAATGCATGCATACATCAATATCCCACAACCACAGTACAACATGAAGTAAAGAAAGTAAATAAGTACAAATAAAATCTCACCACAAATAAGTCGATAACACAAGTCCAACCTGAAAGTAAAGGTACTTGGAATACTATCTTAATGTTATGGGAACACTTCTTGTTTTGTACTATCTCACAAACCATCGTATGGTCCAAGTCTTCCTAGGACACTGTCAAAAGGTTGATTTTCTACAAAAGGCAAGACATGTGTGGGAAAATCCTTTATAGGGGTGAGTATAAAAATACTCGGTAGGAAAACCTAAAACCACTCATCTTAAAACAAAGTAAAATACAATTATATCTACATTGTTATATGTCTATAGACCATATAACAAGAATATCTATATATACACAATACAAAAAACATATTTTAGAGGTAATCAACACTTGTAGTATACCAAAGTATGATTATAACTTGAACATTCCACAAATCAATCATTTGGGAGAACACACTCTTGAGAACGATAACACTAATGATGCTCGTTTGAGAGGTACTACTTGTCAGGTCTCATCATGAGAGAGAACACGCTGATAGTCTGAAGGGAATATGATACACAGATGATGATAATTGCCATATCCATGAGGTGATACCAACAAAATCAATCTGTATTAACCCGATAATTAGAGTATCATCACCGGTAGTATTGGTCATGTTGACACACAAAATTTTACCTAGGGAACAAATATTAATAGATGATCCCACTCCATGCATCATGGGGTATTCTTTCAACTCTATCCAAGAAGTCATGCTGAAGGGATTGTACTACTAGGTGTAGGAAATGATTCATACCAACCTTTAGGGAAACGATAAGGGGAAAAAATAATAACAAAACTTTTCTAAGATACGAAGGACAATATATCTAATCCATGTATTAAAGAGTGCGTGACATGTAATGGGGTTACATGTTGTGTCCCTTGTCCTTGGGTTCTACCCATGTAAACAACTAGTGTCATCAAACTATGTCTGTTTAGGGAGTATATGCCTTGTATTCATCACATGTACTCTACCCCTGTTCTAGTACATGGCCCAGCCTGTATACTAGTCCAACCCATGTCTGTGTAGTGTAATACATGTTCCGTAGGCAGTACCTATACTCCACCCTGTTTCTGTGGATTTCAAAGGTTCATTTTGAGTTGCCTAAGAGATACCATATGCGATGTGATAGGGGTTACATATTAGGTGATACTTAGATTTCTCCTAAAAATATCATCTATCGTAAGGGGGGCCCACAGAATGTGTAGATCTAGTTTACAAATCATGTTGTACAAAAAAATTTATAATCCTTGGTTATTCCTCTACATGCCTTAGCTAATCCTATGTCCTTTAACTCATTGAAAGACATGCTATGAAACTCAAGATCCAGCCTCGTTGAGTCATTACAACACCGAATAAACAGGAGTTGATCCTTTGATCCTATCAGAAAACATGATCATCATCATTATTCATTGTGTGTTCAAGAATGAAAAATTGGGTATCAACTGTCATTTAATTAATTGTGACTCCAATTTTCACACCATTATTATGTCATTTTGATCCCAGTTCTACAATTTCATATCTTTGTGAAAAGAAAGTAGTTACCAATGATTTATTTTTCAGTAAAATGTTGAACCATGGTCCAATGAAGAACTACCTTGATGAATAAAGAATCGGGCAAGAAAATCCCAAAATAAATAAATAAGAATTCATATCGATCGATGGTCATGTTGATATCAGTTTTTTTCTCTTATAATGACAATATAAGTATAAAAAATTAATCACAAAGAAAATATCTTGATCCCAGATAATTCTAACGCATCCCACAAGATGATCAAACCTCGGATCAATCTATTTTTTTATTGGTCTGAATTCATCATATAAGTTAAGAACAGGGAATAAAAAACAAAAAAAAACATGCCCCACATAGATTAGATTTAATAACAGACATAGAATGATGAGGCATCATTTTCATTGGAAAGATTCATCGAATACAAGGTGCATTGATTATGAATCCACAAACTGCCTCCATTCACCTTGAGAGAAAATATAAAAATTTCTCTCTACAATGACTCTACATCATTTCTAGGGTTATATGGATAACCCAAGAAGTTATCCATAATAATATATTTTAATATTTTTAATAATTGTCTCAATGAAAATGAAATAATATTATTTTATTTTATTTTTTTATTCCTTTTAGTTTTTGTGATGAATTTTCTATAAATGACCTGCAATGGAAAATGTTAAGACGTTCCTATTATAAAACCCACATTTTGAAATCAATGGAGCCATTGGATTCATAATTTGAGTACCCCTTTATAAGTATTATACTTTTTCAGGAAAACTAAATGTGCATTCTATTTAATATATTTAATATATTTCAAACATTTATTTTGTGTGCATAGGGCCTCAAAATCACATGCCATCTCAGTTCTAGATCTCAAAAATAAACCATATAACATTTAAAAATAATACATTGACAATCATAGAAATTACATTATCCCCACCATTTAGATTTATTTCCCTGAAAAGGAAACATAAGGGTTTCTCAAAATGATGTGGGAATTAAATCTAGAACTGACACTTTGAGAGTTTTTTATAAAGGCGGTTCTCCGAGATTATGTCCAAAACTACCCTTAAGTTTCTTGTATGAAACTCATAGGATTTTGAGTATACAAGGATATATTCCATGAATAATATCATTAAATGGTTTATGAAATGATGGAAGATCTTACTCATGATTCCTATGAACATCGATGGTGTGTTCGTCACTCTAAAGGGCATTAACAAGTACTCATAATGACCATAGCGACATCGTAATTTTGTATTTGGTATATCCTAGTCCTTTACTCACAACTGGTGAAAGATTCATCTAAGGTCCGGCTTCAAGAACCATCGTGTCCCTCTCAAATGATCAAAGAGATCATAGATACTTGATAGTGGATACATATTATTCATGATTACTTGATTCAAGTGTCAGTAGTCCACACACAACCTCAATCTCTTATTTTTATAAAACAAAATTGGGATTCCCAGGGTGAAACATTAGGTCTAATAGATCCCTTCCTTTGTAAGTCCTCCAATTGTACTCTCATCACATAATTCCCTACGGGATCCATTCGATATGTTGGCATAGATATTGGGGTTTTCATGGGGTTTATATTAATACATAATTCTATCTCTCAGTGGAGAGGTAAACCTAGAACATCTTTGGGAGATATGTACTTATACTCCACCACCGCTATAGGAAATTGGGAACTCATAAAATCCACTACACCAAGGGTTTTACTATACAATTGACGAGTAATCTACTACACCCACCTATGAATGAGTCCATACTATACTATCTGGGTTTCCTTTTTTTAAAGGAAATAATAGTTCTGTCATTGTAGAAACATCGCACCGTTTTCCAAAAATAGTCAATATAGGAATGAAATTTTGATAAGTAATCCAAACCATGAAAGACGTTGTAAGGCCTCAATGATAATACCAAGAGATTCCAATAGAAACTACAACCTTCAAGGGTCAGGTTACACTGTTGACATAAGTTTCTGATCACTAAGCCTTCTCAAATAAGAGTCTCCATGTGTAATGGTCAAGTCAAATATTCAATCAGAATCTCTAAGTCTCGAACAAGATATATGCTGATAAAGGAATAACTAGAACCCATGTCTATAAATTCTACATATAAGGAAGAAGATACATAGATCATACCTCGAATCATTCCTAGAACCCCAAGTTCATAAGCCTCGACTGCCTGTAGCTATCCCCGCCCCTATCCTATATCTCCCTAAGCCTGGTGTGGACCACCTGGGGGTGGTGAAGAGCCCGCATTGTGTATGTATTATATTTTTTGTCAAGTGATGGTAATTTATTGTCAATAGTGATTAAATAGATAAGAATATATCATTGTGGTCAATATATTGAAGAACTTTCAAAGTTAATGGATATTGGATAATTTTCTCAAGTCTTGATATTCCAAGAAATATGTGATTAGTTTAAAGACTTTGAGCTTCAGGGTGATTCCTAAAGAATTATTATAGATTTATTTAATGAAATTGGATGTTAGGGTTGAATAATTAGCCTAGTTAAATCAGATGATGACTTACTATTTTTGTACATCATAAAATTCATAAGTATTTAGTAAAACTTCTGATACAAGCATTATAAAGGAAAGGGGGAGAAAAGGTGTTTCCAATAATATTCAATTTTTATACAAAATAAATATGTTACTTGAAGATAGGGAAGTTATAATAATTTTCTTTGAAAATATGATGATGCTATAAGTGATCGATCAAAGACTATATATCACAAAAGATAAGGTTTGTGATGAAAGCAAATAATTGTTGAATAATACAGGTGAAAACTAAGAAGAATGGGTTTTCTTACCAAATAAAACTTTTTAGGTGGCATCATTTACTAGTGAAAGATAGTTCGCAGATAGAATAGGAGGCACGTGAAGTGGTGAAGGAAATTAAGCAAAGTATTACACATAGCGGTGCTATGTAGACTGAAAAACGGGGTACGTGGACTACATATGAGAAATTGTTTTCATAAGGATAGTAGTTCATAGAAGGCTTAAAGTTCGCAGTGAAGGATATCATATGAGGGATATAGGTGTTGAACTGTTCATGGATGGAATCTTCCACTTTGAGTAATGAAGAAAAATTCTATGTTGACCGTGTAAGGAAAATTGTTCATGGGAGGATTACGGTATGCGGAAGGAAAAACAATACACAGAATATACATCATTTTTATATTATAGGAGGTGATTTGGTAGTGGAAGAGATCAGAAGTGGTGGGAAAATAAAGGTGTTATGCAGCTGCGGAAGGAAAACAGTTCTCGGGAGGTTAAGGCGCTACACAGACCATAGAGGGAAAATAGTTCGAAGGAAGATAATTGTTCATGGTGAAGACTATACCACATTGAAAATTGTGGTAAATTGGATTAGCAGGGTTTGAATGTTTATTTTACTATATAAAGAACACAAATACCTTTATTAAGTAAGAGAAAATTTTATTAGATAACATATTCACTATTGAGAAATTCAGGTATGTCCGAAAGAGTTTCTAGGGAGGAAATTTGAAAGATACAGAGTCTTGTGGGGAACTATAGATTGAAAAAGAAAAGGATTCATATAAGAGAGTTAGTCTATGGTATGAATGGAGTCCATAGAATGAAGGAAGTTCTCAAAGAAAATAGGTTTCCATGAAGCATCAGTAGTCTGTGGAAGAATCAACAGTTTGTGGAAGTAGAGGTAGTTTATAGAGGAGGATATAGTATGTGGAAGCAAAGGAATCTTTAGAGGAGAAAACAATTAATAGAAGCAGAGACAATCTGTGGAGGAAAATTCTGTATTTCGAAGTAAAAGAGTAATATGAAGAAAAGGTCATCAACATAGTAATGGTGGTCTATAGAGTATCAATAGTACATGGGGAATTGGTTGTTCATGAATTATAGGTCGTTTGTAGAAGAGAGGGTTTTCTTTGAGTCAATAATGACACATGGTTCAAGGAATTTCAAGACAAAAATCCGCAGTGATAGTTCATAGTGAAAATTCACGGTCATAGTTTATGGGAACAATTCATAGGGATAATTCGTGAAGGGAAGATATTTCACAGAGGATGCAGGACATCTCGTGTTAGGAACAAGGAAGTTCAAAAAATAACTAAAATATATTTTCAAATATATTTTCTCAAGCTAACAGTGTGAGGAAGGGAAATAATACTAAATTCATTGTTGATATTTTTTATCAATGAAGAAGAATTGGATTGTGATGATGCGGTGTTGAGCATATCATTATTTTTTAATAATCAAAAATTAATTTTGTGATTCCAGTAAAAATATGAGGAAGAGATCTCGGTGTATTTGGTTTTGAACTGAATAAGAAAGTGATAATAGGAGAATAATATTTGCGGACCAAATTTATCTCAATTAATTATAATTTGGTTTATAGAAAATTAATTGTTCATCATTCCAAAACAAATTCATATTATTTTTATTGATACAACAAGAAGAAGGTGCATCAATCATGCTTGATGCTAGAGGAAGTAATAAAAGTTTCTTACATGCTACTGTGGAAGTAAAAAAAAGTGAAGAAGAATATTTTGAAAGAAAAAAGAAGAACTATGACATCAGATAGGACTCAATAGGTGGTAGAATTTATTAGTGTTAAAATTCCCTATCAATAAAAATAAGACAACCTTGGGAGGAAGTATAAAGATCCAACCAAGTTCTGTAAAATACAAACTATTGTATTGTTTTTATAGTTCCACATGAGTGTAATGGTATATCATACTCATTGTAACCACATACAAAGGATTGATTTCTTCTATTTGTTTGGTCAAGATTATTTCAATCCATTCCAAGGACTATCTACTCTTATTGAGTATTGAACCTTGTAAAAATATTTTTTGTTATATTAACTTCATTCATAAAATTTCATGAGATGATAAAAGATAATAAGAAAATCAATATCCTAACATGTCTCATATGTATAGGGATAAAAATATGAAATTGGATAACAAATTCCCCGACAATGATTCACCCCCCCCCCTAGTGTAAGGTATGTCCCAAAATGTTCCTTATAATTGGTATTAAATCCAAGGTTCACCTCTTATAGATTCTCTACAATGAATTTATTCTCATTTGAAGATTTAATTTTCTTTACTAAGTCAATAATGATGTGTAGTTTTAGTGAAAATTTAGTTATCTCTGAACAGAATTCCACTGATACCAAGTCCATGATGAATAGAAAAAATAATGAGAAGATAAATTTGAAGAAGAATTACCTCTCATATAAATAAGATTAAGAATCAATTTTTCTATGTTGTGATGATAAAGACAAAATATCAAGAATTCTCAAGAATTATCATTTGATAGATTAAGAATTATTCTATCTAGTATTCTTGAAGAAATTTTCTCCCTTTTTTGTTGATTCTTTCAATGTATTCAAGAATATATCACCCAACTAGAAGAATAAACTGATGTTTTTTAGAAGGATTTGTAAGTAAAAATTATTGAATGTTGGAATCGCTTGAGACATGTTGGAACTTTTGAAGAAAAAAATTGATAACATTAAATTAATTTTTCAAAATGTATTAATGATTTTGAAGAGAAATATAGAGTTAAAAATATTATGAAAGAAATTATCCATGCACTTAAAGATAAGATGAAGAAGAGAACTGAAGTCAATGTTTTATATTTGGAAGAATCTTCTAAGAAGATCAAGGAACTTGACTCTTTGTTACAAAACAAAGTTAAACTTCATGAAGAAGAAGTTTAAAGAATGAAGAAGAATTGTTAAGAGAAGATAATTATGATTAAAGATCAAAAAATCATCCTCAAAATGAAATGTTTAGAATTGGAAGCTCATTTTTGCGAACCGGAGATTTCACATATAGACATTTCAAAAAATAAATAAAATTTTTCTACTAGTACTCAATGTTTACTGGTGGATTCTTCTGTAAAAATAACTCCAAAAAGAGATAATAATATCATGAATACATTTAATGATATATCACAGCAAACTAAGAAGGAAAATCTACTATCCATACTATCTTATACTCATGTTTCTAAATATGTTTCCACAAGAAGTGTTGGTTGGATGAAAAATTCAAAATAAGTGTGATTAAAGAAAGGTGATAAGAAACATATCACCATGTCTAGGGTGGATATGAAGAACAATGTAGCAGGTGGATCCCCAGAAAGAGCACAAGAAATCATGAAGAAGATCCAAAAATCTAATACAAAAGATATCAAGTAATAAAAAAAATCGTTCAATGTTGGTTCTACAATAGATTTGGGAATTTCAAATTGAATTTTTGGTACAATCCTCAAAATATAAAAGTATAAAGAAAACCTATCTTAAGGGGGAGAAAGACAATGTTGAATAATCAAAATCCAAAAAACCTGAAGCATCTGTATACAAAAAATATATTTTTAATTCTTGATAAAATATATGATGTATGAAATGTAAGTGCTTACAAGGTTGGTTAATGGTTATCTCAATATGTATCCAAAGTTGATAAGAAAATGAAATCAAAAAATCTAGCAAAGAATGAAGAAGCAACCTTGGGAAGTAATTAGAAGAATGTTGTACAAAACAATTCTCCCAAGAATATTCAAATAAGAAAAGGTGATATGACATTGTATTCTAAATCCAATAAGTTAAAGGCTATTGTATCCAAAATATCTACTAATTAGGGATTTCACTTAGAAGAATCGTGTGGAAAATCCAAAATTTCTTCCATAGATCCTAGTGATATATTAGTTATCTATCTTGAAGACTTAGAAAGAATGAGTATACTTGAATATGCACAAGCTAAGGCTAGTTCAAATGAAAAAGATAATATTCCACATTATGTAGAAAAATATCACGAGGGTTTTTCAAGAAAAGGGAACTCTATTGTCAAAGAAGTTATGTTTGATATATATAAGAAATATGGTCACATTGAAAAATATTGGTTGACCTTATTACTAGAATAATAAACAATCCTAAAAAGGTGTAATGATATATCATCCATGAAGAATGTAAATAATAAGGGTTCTCTACACAAAGAATAATAGGATGTGAAGAGATTCTTGTTTCCTATAAATCAAAATAGATGTTCAAACGTGCATGCATGAAGACTATAGAAAATAGATCAACTTGGTTGATAAGATCATCTCAACCTTTCTGTTCAAATTAAAAGAGAAATGAGGATCCACCTTACTCTCTAAATTATTTTTATATTGTATTTGTGTGTATAATATATGGAATTTAAGGTGGTGAAATATCTTAGGGGGATAACCTGAAGAGTAATGAGTGTTGTCAATTCTTGATAGAAAAGATGAATAAGTTACGATCCTTGAAGGATTCCTCATTTGATATTTCAATATTAAAATGATGAAGGATCATTTATGATAAAGATTAAGAATGTGATGTTCTATTCTAGAAATTTAGGATTAAAAATATTCCATCTTGGTTTGATCTTATCTCTTGGTATTCTAAAGAAAATATTTTCTAGAAGATCATCCATGGTGGAGTTGTGAAAGTTGTTCAATATGGATTGTCACAAGTTGAATACCCATTCTGGTGTATTATCCATACTGATATTTCTCTAAATACATTCTTGGTGATTTTAACCATTATAATGATCATTAGAAGTGTTTCCCTTTAGGGTGAGACAAATGAAGATGCTTCCATAATTATTATTTAAATTAGTATCAAATCTAATTATTCATGAAACTACTTGAAGATTATGTAATTAGAAGGTATTTCTCTCTAAATATCTCATCCTTGGTTATACAAATAATTATCTTTTAAAAATGGGGGAGAAATTGAAATATTTAGGGTCATAATAATAATGGAAGTTCCTGAAGGTCCCATATTTTACTTATTTCACTTGAATGTTTTTTATATATTTGTTGAAGTGGGTGTAGGATTTTCAGGTTGATTGTTCTTAAAAAGTTTCATCGCACGTTATTGTTATTTTATCCAATAATGAAAGTGAAAAATATTTGAAAATAATTATATGAGTTTTAATTTCTTAAGCTATTATTAACAATTTTTAATATATATTTTTGTGCTCTAAATGAAATTCTATTGTTTTCTACATCGAGCACCTCTCAAGTAGACTTAGAGTGAAATGATGGGTGGCATTTTTCTTAATTTTGTATTAATACCCTTTTTCTTGTGAAATTTTTATTTCGTGTCTATAAGGTGGATAGAAAGTGAAATGAATGTTTGAAAAGTAAAGGAGGAGATAAGAAAAGTAAAGGGAGAGAAGAAAATTAAAGGGGAGAGAGAATATAATAGTTTCATATATTGACACGCTCATTTGGAATAAACATTGAAATAATGAAAATAAATATAAAGGGGATATTGAAGAGCTCCCTTTTTGTATAAATTGTATTTGATGTCAATGGATTGTAATTGTCACCAAACAACCCAGGTACCCTAGTAACCTGATAACCAAATTGTCCCTAACATGAAATAAAGGGTGTTCCCGATCCTAACGGGTTGGAGACTAGCACCTATGATCATACAACATGTAAGTGGAAATTAATTTTCCAAAAAACATAGTAGAAGTCAAAGAGATAAGACAGTAGTCATAAAAAAAGGAAGCTCCACTGTTAGTAAAGTACCAAAATACAACAAGGCATAAAAGCCCAAAGTAATACAACCCAAGTACTAAAATGAGAAAGAAACCCAAAGGTCCATAAGTACACACCTAAAAAATTCCAAAGTTCAATAGCTAGATCCACCTCTATGAGATCCCTTCATATTGCTCGAACATGGGAGAGTAAAGTCTACAAACACCCCAAGGAAAAAAGGGTGTGGTCCAAATCCTAATAGGATACCACCAAATATTACATCACAATTCCTAATATAGATTATCAAAATAAATTTTTAAATTTTCAAAATAAACAAGTTTGGAAATTAAAAATCATATTTAAACAAAAAAAAATTATACATTTTCAAAATTTAGGAAGAATACTTTTAAAGAACAAGCTTTACTTCACAATAGATGTAATATTTCTAAAATAATGGATTAAATAAAATAGTTACATAAAGTAGTTTATGTAAATCCAAAAAAAGTCATTTAAATTAGTTTTACATCTTTTGAATACATTTATATCCCAAATATAAATAAACATGTTAGAAACATGGTCATCTTCCAAGTAGGTACAATAGTATTAACCAACTATTGGATTCTGCATTCTCTAAGTGACCACACCAAAATGAGTATACTCATCTCCCCTGGACACTATCCAAAGGTGACTCGGCACCCTCCCAATGGGAATGTGACCCTTGCTGGTTTGTTTTGGAACATTATAATAGTGTAGTGTGTATCCAAATAACTCACCAACTACCGAAGACTTGCATGTTCTCTAATATGATGTGAAACTTATTTTAAGACTACTTATAGCAAAATAAATATCATTCTTCCATTTCAAGAATTCCAAATTCTTTCTATTTAAAACCAAAATATGTATTAATGAAAACACGTCATTTCAAAAAGATAAAACCAATAGGTTTCTATCGAATAATTTTTAAGACATTTTCAAAAGTTTAAAATCCATTCAAAATCAATTATATCTTTTTAAGAATTCATTTCCACAATTAAATTAAATAATTTAATTGAAAAGATTTCTATTAAATCCATAATTAAAATTCAACAATTTAAATTAGCCAATTTCCATAAACACACCCCAATTCAATGGAATTCATGTTCTTTCCAAATTTCTATTCCCCAACTATTTTAAATCTCTCAATTTACTAGAATATTCTTTTATTAATTTAATTGACATAAAAATTGAGCAACTGAATTTAAATCAATAGTTGAAATAAATCAAGAAATGCAAGGATAATCAATTTGGTTAATTAGGATGAAACCACATACCTAAAGGTTTTCAATGTCATTAGAAATGATAAATCACCCTGTTAGGTTCAATACACCTCCTCGCATCCTTATTATCATAAACGTCGACACACCAAGGCTCGACATTTTTCAAGCATTCCTCAATCCAAAATAAATTATTTTATTTCCAAAATAAATAAAATACCACATGTGATGACACATTCACTTTCTTTTATTACTTGATACATTTATCATTTACAAATAATTTAATAATTATCTTTTTATAATATTAAAAAATATATCCTTTATAATTATATTTGATAATTATATCATAAATTAGCCTTTATAATTGCCTTTATATAATTTTTATTACAAATTATCCTTTATAATTTATCCTTTGTTTATTTCATGATTATCGGTTGATAAATTTAGTAAATATCCTTTAGTAATAGATGAAACTATCTTATGATAATTTCAATAATATTTGTTATGTAATAATTACCATATAATTATCTTCTAATAATTTTAATAATATTATATTCTATAAAAACATGCAATAATTATTTTATAATTCATTATAATCATGTTTTCCAATTTTATTTATTTAAACCCTAAGAATCCCATGTGATTATCATTTTAAAATTTTGATAATTAAACCTTGAGCATTTGATTCAGCTACTGTTTTAATAATCTTGGTTATTATCTTTTGACATTTCTATAAATTAGCAACTGATAATTTTTATTTAAAAAAATTGTTATTAATGTGATTATTAAAGTATATATATATATATATATCCATATGTATATAAAATGTGTTTGATAAATTTATTTAAAAAGAACAATTTAAAATGTAGAAAATAATATTTAACAATATATTACATCCCCCAAATCTAAAATATTATTTTGGTTCTTCTCATCGATATGAATCTAATGACACTGATGGTGTGTAATTCATGTCAATAGCATATGAGATACTAAATTTAGAAAATTGGAATAATAATAAAAATAAAATTAATTAATTAATTAATTAAAACAAACCTCATTCTATGGTGGTGTGCACAGCGGACTTAAGCATGGAAGGGGTTGACATGCCAGAGAGGAAATGGAAGATCAATCCCTCGCCAAAAAATATAATTAGACCTTCATTGATCAGGTTTAAAGGAGATTCAAGGTTTTCTAGGATCTATAATATCATCTAACCCCGAAGCTAAAAGGGTTTGGATATTTAAAACCCTAAAAAACTTCCTTGAAACCCTCACATTCAATATTCATTTCAAATCCTAGATTCAGTCTAAAATTCAATGCGAAGTTATTTGTTTTTTATAACTAAGTAATTACACCAAGTTATGGGTCAAAAGGCATTGAGGTATGAGACTTTGAATCAATACTATGTCCAAAAATGGTGGTCACATGAGTTGAGGAAGATGAACAAATAAAAAAACGTATTTGATAATTAAAAATAGATTACATTATTAAATTAAATTTTTTAGTTAATATAAAATTTAAATAACAATAAACGTGAGTTGTGAATAAAAAAATATACACTTCTTAGGTAAAATATCTCTTTCTGAACCCAACAGTGGTCTCATATTTCTCATACTATGCACCTTTTGAGAGATATTAATTATTTAATTTTTAAAAAATGGATTAAACTTAATTAAATATATAAAAAAAATTATTTTCTCAAGTGAGACATCCAAACGTTTGATGCTTACAAATGATATATCACATCTAGGGTAAACACTCTATTATGGACCTATCGATGGTCTCATGTTTCCCATACAATGCACCGTTTGGGAGATATTTAATTATTTTTAATGAAATATTTTAAAAAATATTATTTAATAATTTTATCTAAGGAATGAGGAGGCCTAACATCGGGAACCTTCGAATGTTATACCCCACCTAGGGTAAACCCCTCATTCTGGAATCATTGGTGGTCTTAGATTTCTCATATGATGCACTGTTTCACAGTTATTTGGTTATTTTAAACAAAAAGTGTGCACTTACTACAATAAATTTTTTATTTTTTTGAAAAACCACTTTTAAGGATAAGTGGGAACCAGAAAAAACATCCTTCAGCATCAAGTCACACCCTTACCCTTACAAAATAAGCATTAAAAAATCCAAATTCCACAAAACAATTCACCCTGCCAAGACCGTAGCGTGAGACCTGTTTCAAAATTCAAAATAAACCAAATCACCACAAATCCCATGAGTCGACCCAAGATCCCCATGAGTATTGTACATCCTTGTCAGCATATGCATCACCTTGTTGTCGTCTCGACACCATCATCCACCACTACAAGCTGCCTCAAACACTACTTAAGTGTCATTGCATCCAACATTTTCCTCATTGAAAATGAAACACCACCGCATCAGAAATCCGGAGACAACCAGATTCTAGATACCATTATGGGCCTCAAAATCTCATACTAACTCAATGTCGAACTCAAAAAATATTCAATTGAACATTCCAAGATCTTAACTCGAATTTAATTCCTTTAACACAGTTATCAACATTTCACTGATAAATCATTTTTCCCGCATAATATGCTAATAATTTAACAAAAGAGTGTTTAGGAATATAGGAAACCTTAAAGAGAAGTTACAAAGTCCCAACCATAGGAACTTTTAGTCACTAGAAATCCTATAAAGAAACCTCTATGTCAAATAGATGTGAACACGACTCTCTCATAAGTGCCTCCCACCCCCACATCTCACAATAATTGAAACCATGTTTCCATAACACATGGGGCATAGGTATCATCCTCCCATGAAGTATCTTGGTCTTAGAATCAACAAACCTGACTAGCTGATCAGTCACATATAAAATATGTTTTGATGCAAGATCACACCAACTCATAGCATGATATGGGTAAGATAAATAATTTCACATCTGTGATACATGGAACACAATATGTATCGACATCAGCTGTGGAGATAGTTTCAAATGATATGAAACATTCCCCACCTACTAAAGAAACTCAAAAGGGTACAAAAAAATTAGGATCAAACTTTCCTTTCCTCCCAAGCCTTCAATGACCCAACTGGGCTGAAACCTTCAAGAATACCAATTCACAAACTAAAATTTCAAAATTCATATAGTGATGATCAACATAAGACTTATGCAACTCTTTTATTTCAACATTATTGGAAAAATAAACTGAATCTTAGCTGTCATATCTTAGACCAAGCTCAGTCTAACCAAGGATCTTTCTTCAATCTTCGACCAACACAACAGATATTTAAAATTAACACCATACAAGCTCTCAAAGGGATTCATTCTGATCATGGACTGGTAACTGCAGTTATAAGAAGACTCAAGCAACCCCAAATTATTATCCCAAGACCCATAAAAGTCGATAACATAAGCACAAAGCATATCCTCAAGAAGATTTTCCAACTAGAACTTCAATTCTTTCAGTTCACCTAGTGCCATGCAGTAAGAGGGAAATGAAACTGGTTGAGTTTTAGGAATTAAGTAAATGGAAAACTCAACCTCTCTTACTGAAGGTAGACTAGAAAAGTTATAAGGAAACTTGACAAAAAAACTAGATGACATCTAGAGGGAGATCACCACCAATTGAATATCACTCTAGATCAAAATTAAACATTTATATCACTTTTCCCAACTCCATATAAGAAGTTTTGTCTCTTCTAGACCTTGGGTCCCATTCTCCTTGAAATAAAAGAGTCACACCATTTGGTGTAGTAAGGCATACCCGTAAAAGAGAACAATCACTCCAGGATTTATTGGTAATGATCCAATCCATCCTGAATATGATGTCAAGATATTTCATGTAAAGTACTAGAAAACTTCTAGCAAGCTCGATATCTAATAGAGAAAAGTCACAAGAAGGACTATAGAGACCCTTTTGTCTCTTTATACCAAGGGGTGTAGTAATATTCATTTCACAAGATAAAATTTCCATAGGAAGATTAAGATTATTAATGATGAGGTTTTAAAAAATGATTGAGATACATCAGTATCAAATAGAGCAGTCACTAAAGATAAAGCTATAGTAATAGTATAACTCACGATCATTGGACCCATATAAGCTTCCTTTGGAGATACTTGCACTGTGTGAAGAAGCTTCAGTCCAGATTCATGTGGCTTGAACCCTTTTTTATGTGAAACATTTGACTTCCCCACAATTTTTGGAGGTTTTCATGATCATGTGCCACTACCCAGAGTGGAAAAGCTGTTGTATAACTTTTTCAAGTGCCTTAAATGTCCATAGGATCCACTGTTCTTGGGTTCCAAATTACAGAACCTCTTTTAATTCCCTAGATAAACACACTGGTATTATATAAGAGGGATTATACTAGGCACTATAGGAGGTTGAAAATGACCCTACTGACGAGAACCACTATGATTGTTGTCGTACTTCTTGTTTACTTTAAAAGAACTCACAATGTCACTAGGAGAAAAAGTAACTCCCATCAACCCTAAATCTCTAACCAAGTCCATCTCAACCATAATCACCCTATCTAGTACATCAGCATAACTAAGAAACATCAGTAAGAAACCTGATAGTAGATATCCAGTTAATGTAACAACTCAAACCATTGATCCTTCATCCACTAATTAGATACAATCTCATGACCAAGATGCACAAGTTTAGAAAATTAGTTTGACTAATCAGTCATGGTTCTATCATCCACCTTTATCTTTAAAACTCCACAAGCTTATCCAACACCAATAACTATTGATAGAACTGGTCAGTAAAAAGAAATTTGAATTCCTTCCACCATAATCCCTCATGTTTCTTCACTGCTGCCATCATTTCCAACCACCTCTTACTCTATCCCTCCAACATGAAGGTGTCACACTTCACCTTAATCACGTCTGGTGTCTCCAAGAACTCAAATAGACATTCTATCATGACCAACCATTCCTAAGCATATTAATGATCATGGGAGCCTTTGAAAACTAGTAGTTCATTATGAAGGATCCCTTGAGAAATATTTCAAGTAACATTCCCTGAAGGATCCTTAGTTGGATCTAGAATGGGGACTGGTGATGGTGTCTTCCCCAAATAATGAATAGTGCGGATGATCACCACAACAAGATCTGGATCATCAATAGGATTTGCATACTGAGGTTCAGAAATATCCACCTCTTTGATTTTATTCACATGTCTTCATGGAGGCATGATATTACACAACATCAGCAGACAACATGGAAGACATTAAATAAAGCCCGTAGAGATAAATGAGGGAAACAAAATCCTGAGCAGTATAATTGACAAGATTTAGATTTCACTCTGTCCAAATAAAAATAGGTAATATACTAGAACTGATCAACAAGATTCCTTCCCCTAACCACCCTGGGAGACTTAAGGTTCATTGTGGTGATATATGGCTAGGAACTCAATCACAAAAGATCAGCCTCACTCTGATACCATTTGTAATAGACTAGTCCACCCAAAATCATAAAATTGTCCTCTTTTGTCCTATCTCGCAAGATATTTCTTTCCCGGTTCTATATCCCTTAGGCATCCCCCAAGAAAAGGCCTTATTATGGGAGAGGTATTCACACCACCTTATAAAGGGGTGTTTTGTGCTCCTCCTCCTTCAATGTGGGATAGCCATAATGGTATCAGATACAATGTCCATTCGATATTCCATGGAGGATTATGAACCCTTTTAGGGGGTGGATTATGGATATTCCACATCGAAGGATGAGGAGCACAAAGCACCCCTTTATAAGGTGGGGTTGATTCTTCTCCCATCATGAAGCCTTTTCCTAGGGGATTCATGAGGGCCAGGGCCCAAGGAAAGAAAAACTATGTGGCATAAGCCTAAGAAATACAATAGGGCTAGATCCCATGGAAATAAATACTAGGTGGTCTAAGTCAAAAGAGGACAATATCATGATCTTGGGCTGGACAGGGCCCTTACAGTCATTGATTTTCAATAGTGATCAATGAGATAACAAGATATCATTGTAGTCAATATGTTGAAGTAGTTCCAAAGTTAATTTATCTTGGATAATGTCCTCAAGTCTAGATATTCCATGAAATATTTGAATAGTTTGAAGACTTTGAGTTTCAAGGTGATTCCTGTAGAATTGTTATGGATTTATTTGATGACATTGGATTTCATGGTTGAAGTGTAGTATATAGACCGCATAGGAGAAAGGGTTCATAGAAGGACCACAGTTTTTGGAAGGTTTGAAGTTCATGGTGAAGGATGTATTTTGCAAAATATAGGTGGTGATCCATTCATGGATGTAATCGGTTGTAGCGAGGAAGGAAGAGAAATTCTATAAGAACCTTGTTAGGAAAACGATTCATAGGAGGCTTGCGGTATGTGGAAGGAAAATGGTATGTGGAATCCGTGTCATTTGTGGATGAGAGGCGGTGATTTTTTTGCGGAAGAGATTGTTCATCATGAGGAATGAAATTTGTTACGTGACTGTAGAAGGAAAAATGGTCCATGGGAGTAGAAGGATCTATGTGGACCGCAAAGGGAAAAATGGTTCATTGGAAGAGCATTGTTTGTGGTGAAGAATATACCACATTAAAAATTGTGGTAAACTATATTTGAGGGATTTTTAGATTTATTTTCCTATATAAAGGACCCTAATCCCTTCATTATGTAAGAACAAATTTTATTAGACAACATATTCACAATGAAATAATTTGGGTAAGTCCAAAAGAGTTTTCGAAGAAGAAATTACAAAAAAGATAAAGAGTCTTATGGTGCACTGTAGCTCACAAGACAAAAGTATTTTCATAGGAGAGTTAGTCCCTATAGATACGGGAGTCCATATAATGAAGGAAGTTCTAAGAGAAAAGTGGTTTTCCACAAAGCATTAGTAGTTTGAAGAAAAATAAAATGTTTTCAGAAACAATGGTAATCCATGGAGGAGAAGATGCTTCACAGAAGCAAAGGCAGTCCGTAGAGGATAAGATGGTCTATGGAAGTAAAGGAAGTCCATGGAGGAAAAAGCAGTCTATATAAGTAATGGTGGACCATAAAGAAAAGGTCATCCATGGAGTGTGGGTGGTCCATGGAGAATTGATAGTATGCAGGGCATTGGTTATTCATGTCGTAGATGTAGTTTGCAGAAGGGAAGTTTGTATGTGTATCACTTACACCACATGGTGCAAGGTAGTTCCCAATAATAGTTCATTGTAGCAGTTTGTAGTGATAGTTTTTGGTGACATTTTTTGGCCATTTTTAGGGGAAACGATCATGGGGATAGTTATCAGAGGTAATACATTTCTCATAGGATACATGACATATCATGGTGGGTACAACTAAATTCAAAAAAAACTAAAAGCGTTTGTGAAAACAGTTTCTTCAATATAATAGTATGAGGAAGAGAACTGATACTACATTCACTATAGATATTGTGTATCAACAAAGAATAATTGTATTGTGATGATTCTACATTGATATGATCATTATTTTTTTAAATAATTATAATTTAATTTTGTGATTACATCAAGAATAATTTGAAGAGTTCTCAATGTATTTTGTTTTTCAATAATGAAGAAAGTTAGAAGAGGATAAGAATATTTTTTGACCAAATTGATATCAATTCATAATAATTTGGGTCAGATAAAATTAAATTTCCATCAGTCCACAACACATTCATATTATTGTTATTGATATAATAATAAGAAGTTGTACCTATCATTCCTGCTGCTAGAAGATGTAATAATATTTTCTTACATGATGATGTGTAATTAACAATGTGAAGAATAAGATTTTGGAAGAAGAAAGCAAAACTATGACATTAAAAAGGAATCAATAGTTGGAGGACTTTCCCATTGTTACAAATCATTATCAATAAGGAGAAGACTATATTTGGATGTAGTATAAAGATCCATCCAGTTGTATTAAAACATCCATTGTTAGATTGTTTTCATAGTGACACATGAATGTAAGGGCATATCCCAATCATTGCAACCACATAAAAAGGATTGTTTTTTTGTGTTTGTGTGGTTAGGATTATTTATAACCATACCAAGTACTAGCTACTATTATTAAGTAGTGAACCTTGTAAAAATATTGTGTTCTATCTTTAATACTTTCATATACTTTCAGGCGACAGGGAAAATATAATAACAAAATCATAGATCCTATGATGTCTAAGAGGTATAGGGATAAAAAGATTAAATTGGTTTAAAAATTCCCCCACAATGATTCACTCCTCTCTTAGTGTATGTTGTATCCCAAAATGGCACATATAAGTGGTGGTGGAAACAATTTGAATCATTGACCACCTCATGTTACTCTCCCAGATCCTCTTCTATGTCCTCCACCATGCAGACCTGCCTACTCCTACCATTGTATCTACCTCGGTGGCACATCCATGGTTTCTCTGTCAGCTATATGGCGGGTTGGAAAATCTTGGGAAAGATGTACCCTACCGTCACACAAGTAGCACCCCCTCTTTCTAGGCTGATTTGACCCACCCTTTGAGCCATGTACTATGAATACTCTATCCTAAGACCTCCTCCTTAAATATCTCCCATGTCTAGGTCTTTGTGACTAACGTTAGCTCCAAACTACCAAGGTCTATACTCCTGATTTCCCACTGCTGAAAACCACTGGCTGTATATGCTCAACCAAAAAACTTTCAACCCTCAAAGATCACTCCAGCTCCCCATCCTAGGTAGGAATGAACATAAGGATTATTCTAGGTTAGATGTATCTACACATACCTCACTCGAAGCTCCAAGCCCTGAAGAACTGTGCTCGAACCATATCTATCAAGTACCCGGAGAGGTTGGTAAAACTCGATGAATAATTAGCTAATATCATGCTACCCTTCTAGAGTTTCACAAGCACCTGGATACATATCACCCACATCGTAGCTGGTGAGAACACCTCTATGAAGAGTTTCTCAAACCCTATCCATGAAAGCGTAACATTTTCATAAGACTAGGTAAATAAACCCCACCATCTCCCTACTAAGACATAAAGAAGGCTTGCTACTATGAACACTATATGATATGATGGTGTCCTGACTAGACAGAAAACTCAGGTCACCACCTCAATCAAATCCTCAACCGCCAGGGGTTCGGGCATACCTTAGAACCTATGGGTTCTCTCTCTCTGAAACTCATGAATCTCACTCAAGATACGCATCTCATCTTCTCTTATTTTTGGTACCATGTGCTTCTCTATAGGTGGTATGGTTGGTGCACCACCTAGAGGTAACATCTTTGGAACTGGTCCCTGTATTGATGACTCATCACTGATGGGATCATCCTCATGATCATCATGTTGAATCCTAAATGGCATATGTTGTAGAGGAAACCTAAAAGTAAAAAATATGTACCACATTCAATGAGTATATCCAGAGAGATAACTCAAGAAGTACATGGGAACATAACCCATTCCTATATGATGCATGTACCCTGGTTTTCTCTACAACCAGTGTTCTCATGTACAGAGTTGAAAAAAGGTTTTTAGAGTCCTGTTGTATGGTTATGTTGGCCTCCGCACTAACTCTGCAGTCCCTTTTCGGAAATATGAACTCAAAAAACTTAACACTATTTTTCCAAACCAATATCACAGACTCTCAGTCCTAAATTAGAACTGACCCACTCTAATACCACTTTTTCACAACCCCTCCTAGTGGGGACTATGAAATGACTCCCCAATCTCACCTTAAATAGTCCAGGGGTTGTTTACTAGCACCAAGTAGGCATATCACTAACATGGGAGGCATTTTTTAAGTACATATAAACACGCAGACATCTCCAAGACCAAAAAATGATGAAATTTAAAAAATAACTGAACAACCAATGAATGCATACATATATATCCTACAACCAGAGTATGATAGGAACTAAATAAAGTAAATAGGGATAAACACAATCCCTCTACAAAGAAGTATTCAACACAAGTCTAACCAAAAATTAAAGGTACTAGGACTACTATCTGAAATCCATAGGAAAACACCTCGGTCCGTCCCGTCTCACAAAGTATTGTCTAGTCTTGTTCTTCCTAGGACTCTGTCAAAAGTATGATCATTTTTAAAATATGTGATATGTGTGGGAAAATCCCGTGTAGTTGTGAGTATAAAAATACTCAGTAGGACACCCTAAAATGATAAAAAACACAAAAAATGAAAGTAAATTTATCTCAAAATAGTTATATTTCTACAACATATATAAAACTAATATCCAGATATACTCAAGATAGGTCACATAGTATAGAGGTAAGCCACACCCATAGTATACCAACCTAGGATTCTAGATTGAATATTTCACCAAGCACTCATTTGGGAGAACATACTTTGGATTTTGATAGCATTGATGATGTATGTTCAATAGGTACTACTCGTCGGGTCACATTATGTGACAGAACACACTATCAGCCCAAAGAGAATAAAATACATAGATGAGGATCACTTCCAAGGCCATGGGGTGATACCAAAAAACTCAATCTAGATTAACCCACTTAGTATAGAATTGGAGCCTGATAGGATTGGTCACATCAATGAAAAAACTCTACCTTGGGAATGAAGATGAATAGAGGATCCCACTCTGGGATTTAGGGGGGATTCCTTCGACTCTATACAGGAAGTCATTTTGAAGGGATTATAGTCCTAGGAGTAGGAAATGATTTGTACAAACCTTCATATAAATGTAAAGGGTAACAAAACCTATCAAATATTTTATAATATATGGAGGAAAAGATATCTAATCCATGTATGAAGGAGTGAACGACATATAAATGGGTTATATGTCATGTCCCTTGACCCCAATTTATGCCCGTGTAAACAGCTTGTTTCATCAAACCATGTCTATGTAGGGAATACACGACATGTATTAATCTCGTGTACACTACCCATGTGACAATACAAAGGTCAGACCATGTGCTAGTCCAACCCATATCTGTGTAGTGGATTACACACTATGTAGGAAATCTATGTACTCCACCCTATGTCCAAATAATTACCAAGATATAAGATGAGTTACCAAGGAGAGACAAAATGTCTTGTGAAAGAGTTCACATGCCATGTGATACTTAACTTTATCCCAAACCCCCTGGCCACCATAATGGGTCCCCACACGGTGTGTAGGTCAAGTTTACATGTCGTGTTCTAAGGTATTTTGTGGAATCCTTGGTTATTCCGATCCACGCCTCGTCCAATACTTCAGCCTTTAATTTTTCAACCTCCATTCCATGAAGCTAAAGATCCATCCTCATCGAGTCTTTCCAACACCAAACCAATAATATTTTATCCTTCGATCTGCATGAAAAATGAGATCGTCATCATTCTTCATTGTGTACTAAAGAACACGAAATAGAGTATCAACCATCATCTGATTCATTGTCACTCCCATCGTCGCACCGCCACTGGATTGTGTTGATATTGATCTACAATTTTGAATCATTTCACCAAAAAAAAGTGTGCAAGGATCGATTATTGGTCAAAAACGTCAAACTATGATTCAATGTAGAATGTCCATGATGAATGGTGAATTGAGGGAGAAAATCACGGAATCATTCAAGTGGAATGGACCTTGATAGATGTTCATTTCAATCTTCATTCATTTCCATTAGAACAAAAATTAAATAACCAGCAATTAATCATAAAACAATTATCCCAAACCCTGATAATTCTTACCCATCCTACAACATGATCAAACCGCAAATCAATATATTCGTTGATTGGTCCACATTAGCCGTATAATTCAAGAATAGATAATAAAAAAATCAAAACACATACCCTACCATGATTCGGTTCAATCATTTATGAAGAAAGATGTGGCGACGTTATCATTGGAAAGATTCATAGAATCTGATGTGCATTGATCATTACCCTTTATCTATCGTCATTCTCCTTGAGAGAGAAACCTCAAAGAACTCACTATAATGAGTCTCCTACATTTCAAGGTTTATGTGGCTAACCCTGTAAATTATCTAAAAAAATATTTTTAAATATTTTTAATCATTGGGTCAACACAAATTAAATAAAATAATTTTATTAGATAATTTTATTCCTTTCAACGCCCGTGACATCCTTTCTTCAAACAACCGGCACCAACAAATTTTTAGTCACACCTAGGGTAAAACCCAAATTCTAAACTCAACGGTGCCCTTAGATTTCTGATCTGGGAACCTATTTAGAAGATATTCCACTTTCAGGAAAACAATATGTGTGTGATATTTAATATATTTAATATACTTCAAAAAGTTCTTCCAGGCACACAAGGTCTCAGAATCGCATGTGGTATCATCAACTTTTCTTGAAAATAATCCATATAATATTTAAAAAATATTAAATGGAAAATAAAATACCTTAAATTTTCATTAGTATTAGTCATTTTGTTTTCTATACACATAATAGAGTGATTTCATCCTCTCGCCTCTCAATACACAAAATGATTTATTTCATATAATCAATGATCAGTATAGGTGATTTAATTATTTACTCTAGAAAATTTTACGCCATGAAAAAATCTAGGAGACCACTAATTTGGGCACCTGAGCTAGCCCATGACATCATCTGAGGAATATTTCTGACCTCCTCGAGATATAAATTAGAGCGAAGTTATTAGATATAACTTTTTCGGAATGATTACTCCCAAATAGAAAATATCAAACACGTGGAATAATTTTACTAGGAATCTGTTATATAGTGTCCAAAAAAAAGACATCCATGCCTAAACACAATAAGAAGATCCTATAGAAATGAACCAAAAAACATAATCTGAATAAAAAAACATCTCAGTATAAAAGAAATTAGTTAAATTATAGATACAAATAACGGTGAATTGGTCTAAAAACCACAATATGAAAAAAAAAACACCAAAATACCCACCATCATAACCATGTGATCTCAAGGACACCATCCAACATCCAAACAAAATAGATCCATGATAGACCAAGAACTGAACTTAAACCTACAAAATAAAACGAACTAATACCACTAAGTGGCACAAGTAAGGTGTGAGAATAATATCCTAGTATGTAATCACTAGATATTCAATGGTTTTCCTTTTACAAAACAACATATAAACACTATTTTTAACTTAATTATTCTTAAATAGGATTTTATTTATTCTAAGAAATAAAACTAAGTAAAATTTTTCAAATCCACTTTTAAAACTGAAAACAACTTTATGGAAAACTTTATAAATATTCTTTAAATATTTCATTTAAAACATTAATATAAAATTTACTTTTTAAATCCTTTTACTTAAAAATAAACATGAAGTAACCCAAAAAATAATAAAATAAACCTTTAACTAAAAACTAAAAAAAATTAAGCGAAAAACTAGTCCAATAGAAGATTATAAATGAAATTATTCATATAAATAAGAAAGAAAATAAATAAATAAAAAGTAATAAATTAATATTCTAAATAATAAATAAATGTAAAATATATATAATCATGGAAAATATTAGAATTACAAGGATATGATCCTATAAATTATTGGGTGGAATCATCTATTCATCTACAGATGCATTCAGAGTATGTAACCAACTGAATTCTCTACCTACCCTGACTAGTTTCACTCACCCATGGTCATATTTCATGCTTAAGGGTATATAGTATGTCTAATAGAAAATAGATCATAATTTTACATCAATGTATTACTATGATTCGGTGGATCCCCATGATACTAGAAATATCAGTTCAGGAAGTATGTGTGTCTCATTATACTCTCCCTAGAAAAATGACATAAGGAAAACCCTTAAAATGACAAACCTAAACCCACCCTTTCACACTCTTCCAACTAAAGACCCTATAGAAACACATATAAATAATGGAAACAATCATATACAGTTATCAACTCACTCCAAAATCAATACATGGGAATTTAGTTTGAGAGTATGGATCATTAGAAAAAAAACCATTTATATACATTTCAAAATAGGACATGAATTTTGAAACTAAAAGTGTTTTTCCAAAATTACACTAAAAAAGAATTTCTAAAATAATAATTTTTTATCATCACCTTTCCAGGTTTAAAACAGGCCTTCGATTTCCAAACTATTAGTTATATATACAATTATAAATATAGATATGTATATGTATATATATATATATATATTAATATAAGTACACACACACACACACAAATATATATATATATATAAACCAACCATATTATAAAAAAACATATAAAAAACATGTGATTTTATAAAATGAATTTAAAACCAAGGAGTAAATAGTTATTTTTATAAAAATCATTCTTATATGAGATCTAAAACTATAATTAACATTGACATTAAATAACTATAAAATATTAATAAATATGTATAATTAACAAACCACATAGGAATAATTCATTACTCACACATAAGTATACTTAAAATAAATTCAAAATCAAAACCCCTTATAACAAATGAAAATCCTATTGAAATGGAAGACACCACATATAAATTACCAATACCATTTAAAAAAATAGTTGTAATTTAATTAAATATATATCATACATAATTTTTGAAGAATATAATTTAAGAAACCCAATCATATCATGTATTGTTTGGAAAAATTTAAGATCTTGGAAGCACTTACCTAGAATAATCACATATGATATGAGAACTTCAAGAATGAAGAGAGGGTTGTCTAAAGAGGAACCCAAACACCCTAAGAATTGATTACTTAATAAATTAAAATCATAACCTACATATATTTTTTCAATAATTAAAACAAAACAATAGAGTAATAAGAAATGGTGTCGCATTCCCCCATATCTCTCTCTCACTCTCTCTTCTTAGAATCCTATAGGGTTTCCCCTTGAATCTATTTGTGGATTCATTAAAAGATAATATAATCACTCCCCCTTCTCACCATTAATTTCTAATAATTGTCTCTCTCATTGAGTGTGCGTCTTCTTTTTTATTCCTCTATGTATTCCTCATTCCATCATTATTCTAGGCTTTCCCTCGTATCTCATTAGTGGTGTCAATTTATTGATTTCTCAACATCCTAGAACAATTACTGTCAACATTTATCACTAGATAAATCATGATTAACCCCAATTTAGTTTTATATGATTGTTATAAGGTAGTTTTGGATTTTATTTTGGTGGGACTGTATTTTTTTCTTATCTTCTCTTAGTGGAATTCAAGACCTCGAACATTACTTTTGTTACTCACATCACCTAACACATCATCTCAAATCCCCATAATGGTTTTTCATGATGGTGCTATAGTAGTTTGGGTTTAGTTCAGAAGTGGTATTTGGAAGTTTCTTAATCATCTTCATTCTCTACCATACCTCTACTCTTACTATCAATACCTTTATTTTAAATCCCTTTCTCATTCTTTTATGAAGGATTTAGCAGTTTTTTGGGATTATGATGGTGGCGATGCTCTTTGCTATTGTGTGAGTTAAGTATCCAAATGTTTATTTTAATATTAATCTTTTGGTGGTATATGCTAGTTTTAAGCCTCATCTTGTTTATTTCATGAATTTTTTGGTTTTTCTATTTTTTTTATTTCTTTTTAATTATCTATGGTGGTTTGGTTAAGGTTCTTATTCTTGAACTGGTTTTATTTGGAAGATGAGATTGTGGTCTCCTATGTCAATGGTTGTTTTATTCTTGATGATATTATGGTATTAAAGGTTTGTTATCCTCAATGGTGGGGGTATTTTGGAGGTAGATACGATTGTGTTTTATACTATTTTTAGGGATCTATTTTGTTTTTTCAATGACAAAGAGTTCTAGCTTCCATTGGTTAGTCATTACTTTAGGTTAGTGGTGGTGATAGTGGATTGCACAATAGTTTCATGAATTGAGGTGGATCACATTCTAAGGTGATGATGTGTACTATTATTTATGAAATTTGAATTTTAAAGGGTGAATGGATCATGACCCAAAAATATTTCATATGTATATATTTAAAATTTGGATTTACATTGGTTTTAGTCCAAATGTGTTATTGGATTTTGTAGTTATGGGTATTTTGGTTGGTTTCTCATTTGGATTGATGGATATTAGTTTTCTACTAAACCAAAATTGTATTTATTATAAAAAAGGTATTTGATGGTAAAATAGAGGAAGAAGAAAATAAGAAAGAATGTAAATAAGAAGATAAAAGAGCCCCAAAACATATGGATCAAGATGGAAATTGAAGGAAAATCCTTAAAATTGAAAGGGAGAAGAAATAGGAGGACACCCATGATGTTCCTCATCTATGTTGTGTGAATTGGAGAATATGGAATGAATTAGGTATTAAAAAACAAGAGTGGTAATTTTGAAAATTCCAAAATTTTAAAAACTGGTTAAATCACATAGTTTGGTAGTACATTTTACTAAACTCTATGCCAAACATAAAACCCTCACTAGACATACCAAGACACTAAGCATGGTTTTCCTACATGATTGGAAAAATATTCACCAACTATACAAAACAAGATAGCTAAAAATTATAGGTCAATCAGATGCTTGTCACATGGTTTCTACTAACCATGCATAATTCGTGCGCCAGTACATGTACCCACAAAAAGATCCACATGGTTTCTACTATATTTTTTAGGGTTTCATACAACTAGGATCTACCCATGTTGAAAAAAAAATTATAAACAATATGAACAAAAATATCCCTTCAAGGGAGTTATCAATTGATTTCCCATAAACCATTCACACTAACCATTCAACGGAAGTAAAATTCATCTAAAACTCAAATTTTGAAAACAAGATTCCTAAAAATACAAGTAAAATTATAAATAAATAAATAAATAAAATATTAATGAAATAAATTTTAGGATATGAAAATTATCCCCATAATGAAACTTTATTCTCCCCAAAAGTCACTAAATTCAAATAAAAGAGTCAAAGAGGAACGTCAATCATAAAGGGTGATCAAATCATGGCATGATATCCACGTTTCAACAAATTCAATAAATTCCATAATGTATAAATATTTATCCAAGCTAAATTGAAATTGTGTAAGACCAATAACCAAATGGAATATATATAAAAATCTGAAAACATGCGTAGAACTCAAACCACAATCACGCCTGACTACCCCATGAAAAAGGATATTAAATAGAGACTCATAGTGAATCTACGCACCATTTAGAAAACTAACATGGTTGATTAATAAGGAAAAATCAAGGAATCCAAAGTAATTATCAAAGAATAACAGAAACCTCTGATTAGAAGGACTCAAGATGAAATTCCCAACCAAGTAACATCTAAGTTCCCTAAAAAATAAGCTCGTATTCTCTAAATGAGAGAAAGACATAAACCATGCTCAAAATATAACATTAACATATAATCACTCTAAAAATACCCAAAAAATGACTATAAGGCCACTCACTAATACCCTTTGACCTAGAGTAATAAGCGAAGAGGCACAAACCATGATCATGCCCAATTAAAATCTCATGAGATCTTACCATGGGTTGAATAAAATAGAAGGGTAACCTAGGAACACAAACTAAAAACACCAATCAAGGTGATCCTCAGAAAATAAAAATCAACATCAGAAAATGTGTAATATTAACTTGTTCAACTTTCATTCTAGTTACCAAAACACAGCCTCAGGTTGTGTCCTTATTCCTAATGAGGCTGAAATAAATATCACTAAAACTATAACTGAACAACCCTTAAAATACTATTCCATGTCAAAAAAGAAAAATAAAAACCTCAAAGGCTCACATTCCATATAAAATAATCGAGGGGAATCTAATAAATCATCCTCAACATGAATCACCACAAGACCCAATTGATTGAAAACCCACAATACATGATATTATAGTCCCATTATCACTCTAGATATTTATGAGAGGAATAATCTAAAAAAATAATAGAACACAAGACTCATTCGGTCACATTAAAAGAGATAATAAACCTAAATAAAATTCATATCACATTTTAAGATGAAAACTGAAATAAATAAGTTAAAATACCACTCAAGTAAAACCAAAATTCTAAACAAGTCAAAAATCTCATTTTTAACCATTTGGAGACTATGTACTTGAATCTATAAATTCTCAAAATACATTTGAAAAATAATTTTTTAACACTATATATTCATCATCAAAACCTTTTTGTAAATATCATGATACATTTTTATATTAATTTATGTGGAAAATTTCATTAATAATTTATATACAGTTTTAATTCACTTTAAACCATGTTTTTCAACAGAAAATACTAATTAAAACTATCCATAAATAATTAAATATTTATAAACCCTATTTAATACATGAAGAACCAACATTCACTATTTAAACCCGTATTAAGAAATTTATTTCCAATTTAGAATATTGAAAATTTAATTGAAATTAATTTTGACACTCCAAATATACTATATCAAAACACACAGAAATTTTCAAAAATAATCATTTTAACATATTTTGAATGATCAATAAATGGTAATACACCTTAAAATCCTCTTTATCAAATTTAATTCAAATATTGTCATTCAGCAACACACAAAATGAGACTAGCTTCAATGGGATTTGTGACCATGAATGACTTGTCTACATGGTTTAGTGTGCCATGTTCCAATCGTATATTTATCACTGAGATTGAAATAGAAGCGTGTATGTGGGATATACCAATTTTATCAGACCATGTATGTTCATCATTGAAACACCCTAATATTCCACGGTATGTTTCCCTTTACATAATGCAATAGTTTGCATTGTATGCAACTTCGAGATTCAAACAAACCGCGACCAATCAAACTAGCCGTTATCAATAGTAATACCCACTTTTTGATATAATATTCCTAAAATCTAAGGTTTGACCAAAGGGCCTTAATAATATTATATATGTAATTAATTAACCTATTTTGGTTTTCATGGTAGTTTATAGTAAGTTTATTAACCATATAATATAAAAATACAAAGAGGCATGGTAAATGTCAAACTATTTAACTAAGAGTTAAATCTAAAGGATAATGTTAATATGATGACATAAACCAGTATAAAACCTATTGGTTGAGTTTATTTCGATCCATACCCACCTTAGATTTTAAATAAATCATTTTGGAGCCACTAGAAACTTAAAATGATTTTATTATAAAATAATATTTCAATCCTTCCCTAAGGTGCCCCTCACCTCTCTTATAAAAGGGAACTTCCCCTTATCTCAAATTCACTTCACCAAAGCCACCATTTGGCTCAGACAAACCTCACCCAAATATCCTCGCCACTATCATCCCTTAATTCTAGAGGACTTAGTTTGATCATGAATCCAACTTAAGGATCCCTTTTGATCAAATCAAAAGGAAGAAACTGAAGAAGAGGTAAATATCTCACCACCTCTTTCAAGTTATTTTCTTCTTCCACTTCCTCTTTATTTGTTGTTTCCGTTATAAAATAAAAAAAATATAGTATCTTATATATACTGTGATGTTATTATAAAAATGGTACAACCATATTCATTATGTTATCTATCCTATGAATTACATGTCACAATACGTGCGTACGTATGGCTTACTGTCTCCATGCCATGGTGTAGTTGTTATTGAATACGTTATTATTTGGATGAGTATAATAATGATTTATAATTGATGTAAATAATATATATAACATATTAAGGATTATTTATATATTATATACCATCCATTTACGTATGATTTTAATTACCAAATAATGATATTGTTGCTCGTGTGTACGTACGGATTACCATGTCCACGAACGCGATTAGATTCAATCCCCATCGTAATCATTCAAGAATAATTTTCATGTGATGATTAAAAATAATATTTAAATAACTTAATATCATTCTGGATATGGATCAAATACATCCTATCCATAACAATCATGTCTTACTTAACTAATCATATAAATGAAAATAAATCAATTAACACCCAAAACAATGATAATACTAAAATATTATTAACAAAGAAATATTATAAGATCATATATGATAACATATTTATTTATATGGTTATTTTTTAATTTAATAACAATTATTTAACTATTATACAGGAGGTTAACATACCCTTGTCCAAGGAAAAGTACATGGTAATGGTTAATTTCACAATCTCTTTATTATTTGAGGTTGTTTTTACGTAAGTATCAACTAGGGCTTCTTTATCATCCACATCCATGTTTCTTAAAAATGTATTCCAAAACATTTTACTATTTACTAGACTATGGTTTAAAGTTATTTATACCCTTTTTTGACTTTTTATAAAATGGGTTGAAAGGAATATTTCCATTGTTTTCCAAACAAGGTACCTTATGACCTTTTCGACAAAATTAAGGTAAGAATGTTTTTTTAACTTATACGGTGGGTGTGGAAATTTTATGCATTTATAACATCATCAAAGTTTCTCTTACAAGATTATAATAATATTTTCAAAATAAATGTTTTCTTTTATAATTATATGACTTTTAGATGATTTCAAAATAGAAAGAGATATTTCTCAAAAAAAAGTTTTCATTTCATCTATGTCCACATCTTTTGATGGATTGTGAGTTTATTTGAAGTTGATTTATTATGATACAAAAATTCCATATTGTATTTAAGGTTTTGTGATATGTTTGACTGTGGATGTGTTATTTTTGTAACATTCATGGTTTATGGATATAGTATTGACATTTCGTATGCTAGTTTTAATACGAATGTTTATGTTATGTTTAAACCTTTTCAAATGAGGAATGCATTGGACATGGTAAGTGATGGGTGGAGCTCTCTATAGCTCCTAGATGCATCAGTAGGTCTCATGAGGCAAAATAGTGTCTTTTCACAAGGCCGTGAAAAAAATCTTATTTGTATTCTAGGCACAAGGCCTTGACTATGTGGTTGTGAAGTCTGGAATTATTCATTCCATCATTATGAAAGTGGCTATCGATATTGCATGTGATTATTTAACTAGTAAAATATCCATGTGAATAATAAATTTCATTATTTGAATTTTTCTTTTCCATATTATACTGAATTTCAAGTTTAAAATACTTTTTTAGTCTTACATTGCCTTAAAATTTTATGCTTATTTACAAAATTTTCTACTATATTATTATCCATACTGAACATCTGAGCTCACCCCTTTATATGTTTTATTTTTTTCCCAGGATTCGAAGAAGTATATTATGACTAACTTATAGGGATAGTCTAAGGGATATGATTGTGTCATATGGAGACAATGTTGTTGTAGTTTTTCATTTTATAATGTAATTTAAACTTTATGAGTGTATCTAGTATTTACAAGGCTACTAAACTAATCATTATTTTGATACATGAACTTTTGTGATCATGCCAATGTTATGTAATAATGAATAGACTCTGGGTAACTAGGGTCGTGGCGTTATAGTTGGTATCATAGGAAGTTTAGTACAAACCTTGGACGCTAGATTTAGAAAAACAACTATTATAGAACATTACCCTAACATAGATTTGAGGATTAGTATAGAAGAATTTCCTAGATTTTTTGTACTGTAGAGATTTTGTGAGTTTTACAAGTAATACATCATTGTCTAAATACAAGCGAGTAGAGGCAACTCTAGCACAGATATACCTAGGGGTAAAACCTGAAAACACTGCTTTGATATAGACTCGAATTGGAACTGGTGCACGACAATGGGCCTTGCTGTAAACTTGGTTACAAAACTCCCGGGGAGTATTTAACTAGTATAATATCCATGTGAATAAGTAAATTTCATTATTTGAATTTATATTTTCTTTATTATACTGAATTTCAAGTTTAAAAGACTCTTTTTACATGGTTAGAAAAGGCATGCAACAGATTATATATGTAACCCAAGGAGTAATATTCATTGATTCTTTTATGGGTTAAAACCATTTCTTCTCCGAGCATTAGTCTCACAATCCTTCTCATCATATGAAGATATTGTTTCATGTGCTATCAAGACAAAAAAAAGAATTCTATAAGTATTATGAATTTAAAGCAAAGAAGGAGAAGAAGAGATTTGTTGAACACTCTGAAAATGGAAATAAGGGGAATAAGGGAAATTTTGAATATCCATCCTGCATTAAATATGGGAATAAACACCCCAGTACTTTCCTAAAGGGAATGGGAGTCTGTTACAAGTGTGGTGAAAAATTCCATCAAGCTAGTGATTGAAGGGGGAATAAAGAGGTTGTAAATGTTGAATACTATAATTGTAGAAAAAAGGGGCATTATGGTAATGAATGTATTAAACGGCAAGGGAACTTACCTCAGAAAAGGCCAAGGGAGAAAGGTCAATATTATGCTATCACTACTGCTGAGGTTGAAGCTCCGAAAGACGTGGTGGTAGGTAATTTAATGGTTTCCTCAAGTTTAGAGAATTCTTTATTTGATTTTGTATCATTGTATTCTTTCATATCTTCCTAGTTTGCTATGAAAATTAGATATTTTCAATTTTACTTAACAAGGGAGTTGTCAGTCAAAACTATTAAGGAAAGTATCATCACAACAATGTTTTGTGAATCTGTTCCCATTAGGGAATATAAATGTTCTTTATCTTCTGATCTCATCGTCATACCCCTGATTGAATTTTATATAATCCTCATAATGGATTGGATTTTGGACCATGATGTGAAAATTTATTATAAGAATAAGGAGGTTACAAGTTTTGATGATGATAAACAGTACCATATCTTTAGTGCAGAAATGTCACCACCTAATTTTTATCTAGATCCACCCCCAGTAGCTCTACTAAGTTCAATTATTGGGGATGAAGAGAATGAAATAATTGTGGGTGAGAAAAATAATTTTTGAATAGATTATGTACCTATTGTGAATGAATATGTTGATGTGTTTCCATAGGATTTACCTGGACATCCTCCAGAACGACAAATTAAGTTTTCCATTGATTTAATTCCTGGTTCAAGGCACATATCGAAGACCCCTTATAGAATGGCCACTATGGTATTAGTGTAACTAAAGAAACAAATATAGGAATTGAGTAATAAGGTATTTATTCTCCCTAGTGTCTCTCCATGTGGAGCCCCTATCCTTTTTTAAGAATAAATACGGATCTATGAGGTAGTGCATTGACTACAGGGAGATCAATGTTATAACAATAAAGAACAAGTATCCCCAACCTTGCATTGATGATTTATTTGACCAATTCATGAAGCTCAATATTTTCCAAATATTTACCTTCGATATGGATATCATTGTTTGTGTGTGAAGAAGGAATACATTCTGAAAATATAATTTTGAACCAGGTACGGGGATTACAAGTTTACAGTAGTGCATTTTGGGCTGACTAATGCACCCTCTATTTTCATGGATCTAATGAACAGAGTTTTCAAAGAATATCTTGATAACTTTTTAGTGGTATTTATTTATTATATCCTGGTATACTCAAAAAGCTATGAAGATCCTGAAAATCACTTGCGCACCATTATAAAAACTCATAGAAGAAATGAATTATATGGGATGTTTAGCAAGTGTGAATTCTAGATTTAAGATATTTCTTTTCATGGTCATATTGTCTCTAAGGATAGAATATCTATTGATCCTTCAAAGACCAAGGCAATCCAAGAATGGATATCACCGATGAGTATAACTGAGGTACTCAATTTTATTGGTATAGAAGGTTATTATCAGCATTTTGTCCAGAAGTTTTCCTGATTGGATAACCCATTAACCAAGATCACACGTAAAGGGGTTAAATTTTTTTGGAAAAAATATTGGGAAGAATTTTTTGAAGAACTAAAGAGAATTTTAGTCATTTATCCTATCTTGACTCTACCATCAGGGAATGAAGGGATTGTTTTTTATAGTGATGCTTCAAAGAAAGGACATGGTTGTGTCTTTATGCAGAAAGATAGAGTTACTTCTTATGCATCAGGAAGGCTAAAACTTCATGAGAAAAACTATCCTACTCCTGATCTTGAGTTAGAAACTATAATCTTTTCCATGAAAATATGGAGACACAATATCTATGGTAAAAAATATGAGATTTATACGTATCACAAGAGTTTTAAGAACATTTTCCCACAAAAATAACTCAACATGATGCAAAGGTGATGGCTGGAACTACTCAAGGATTATGATTGCACAATACACGACCACCCGGGGAAGGAAAATAAGGTGGCAGATGCTTTGAGTAGAAAGGATCATGGAGTTTTGAATAATATGAGAGTTGAAAGGGATCCTATTTTCATGGATCTAGCGAAAATGGATATGAGAATAATCATAGAAGGTGAAACATCAATACTTTTTCAAATGGTTGTTAAACCATCTTTACTAGAAATGATAAAAAGATCTCAGGCTAATTATGAGGAGTTTCAAAAGAATATTAAAGCTATGAAATAAGGGATATTGAATGACGTTATATATGAAGATGGGATTTTGAAATTTGGGGGGAGACTTTGTGTTCCCGATATACGGGATCTAAAAAGGGAAATTGTTAGATGATTCCCATAGCTCCAATTTCTCTATACACCCTGGTAGCACTAAGATTTATAGAGATTTGAAAGATAATTTTTGGTGGGACAACATGAAGATAGAGATTTCTAATTTTTTGTCAAGATTTATGGTTTTTCAACAAGTGAAATCTGGAAGGCGACAACCTCGAGGAGTCATGCAACCTCTTCCCATACTAGAGTGGAAATGGGATAATATTACGATGGACTTTGTCATGGGGCTACCAAATACTCCTAGATTGAATGATGCAAAATGGGTCATTGTTGATCGTCTTACCAAGTCATCACATTTTCTTTCTATAAGATAAGATCTACCACTTGAACATCTAGCAAGACTATATATTAATGAAGTTATAATACTTTATAGCATACCCTTATCGATTGTTTCTTATCATGATCCCTGTTTTACATCAAGATTCTGGAAAAGTCTTCAGAAATCCCTAGATACTGAACTTCGTTTGAGTACTACCTTCCACCTTCAAATAGATGGACAATCAGAACGGACTATTCAAACCTTAGAAAACATGTTGATATCTTGCTCACTTTACTGTCAGGGTATGTGGGATCAATATTTACCTCTGTTATAGTTTTCCTATAACAATAGCATCCATTAAAGTATTCATATGGCACCATATAAAGTGTTATATGGAAAGAGATGTTGCACACCAACTAGTTGGGATGATGTTGGTGAAAGAAAACCCGTAGGCCCAGAACTTGTTAAGTAAACAATGGAAAAGGTAAAGGTTATCCAAACCCACATCAAAGTGTCCCAAAGTAGGAAAAATATCTACACCGATAACTGAAGGAAGGATTTGGAATTTAATGTAGGAGATCATATTTTCTTGAAGGTATCTTTAAGGAAGGGTTTTATATGTTTCGGTAAGAAGGGTAAATTGAGTCCTAGGTACATTGGACCTTTCGAAATTCTAGAACGGATTAAAGTTGTAGCTTATCATTTGGCAATGCCTCCAAGTCTCTCCAAAGTTCATGATGTGTTCCTCATATCAGTATTGAGAAAATTCATGCATGACCCAACACATGTACTCACCTATAAAGAAATTCAACTGGAAGCTAATTTGTCTTATTATGAAGAGCCTGTCAAAATTCTTCATACAAGAGAACAAGTGCGGAGAAACCGGCTGACTCATCTAGAAAAAGTTCTATGGAACAACCATAAGATGGAAAAGGCAACGTAGAAACCAGAGGAACTTATGATGAAGAACCACACTGATCATTTTTTGTGGTGGTATTACAGAAATTTTGAGGAAAAATTATTTGAATGAGGGAAGAATGTAACACCCCAAGCTTCCATGGTACGTTTTCCCTTTGAATAATTCAATAGATTGCATTGTACGCAATTTTTAGATTTTAACACATCGTGACCATTTAAATTGGCCTTTATGAATAGTAATACCCTATTTTGGAAATTTGATAAAATTTATCTGTCAAAATGGACTTCATTTTTGGATTCGAAATATCAAAATTAGCTTAGCATGAATTTTTGGTCTTTTTCTGAAAACATTCAATTTTTGATAAATTGTGAAAAACACTGCGTTGTTGTTTAAAATTTTCTTTTTATTTAAATAATTACTTATTTTATTTAGATTTATTATAGGTAAAAATAGATACATAATACTTATATATGTTCAATGTAATTCATTGGAGTCATTTTGTAATAATATTATATACATAAAATTTTATTGAACTTTCACCGTCTTTTACCCACCTCCAACGAGAATTTGCAAATTCACATAAAACTTAATTTTACCACTTCTATGGGTGGAATTTCAAAAATATGAGAGATACAGTTGATATCAGTAATAAAAATGTGGTTCAATAAGATGAAAATAATTTGGGTGAATAGTAACTTTTTACTTTTATTCACCCCGATTAAAAGTAAATATGATAATTAAGGGTTAAAATGATATTATTCTTACCCTAACACATGTCCTAATTCTAATGGATAAGTTTAATTAGACCAAAAACAACCTTAGTAATAAAATATGATCCTTTAGGTCCACTTGTATTAGATTAGGATATTTATTATTATTTTATTTAAAGAAGAGTTAAAAGAGATAAAATCAAATTTTAATAACTAAACCATTTTTAATGTCGGATTATACATAAGATAAATTTGACAATAAATATTCATTAGAAATTTAAAAATATTTCCTAAATAATTATATTTTATCTATAATTTTTAGACATTAAATAATCTAATTTATTTAGGACACAATAATGACCCAGTAATTACATTAATAACGAAATATTAAAATAATTGATATTATAAATATCCAAATAAATTTAATTTGAGACTTTTGATGAATTCAACTAATTTTATAGGTTAATATGACATGTTAGGATTGAACATATTAATTTATTTCTAAGTAATAAATTTTTTAGGACTTTAAAAAAAATAATTTATTAAATAATCTCAAAATTGACATAATTGAGTTTTTAAAACAAATATTATATTATTGGTTGATATAATATTCCTAAAAATATAAGGTTTATTAAAAGGTCCTTAATAATATTATATATGTCATCAATGAACCCATTTGGGTTGTATTGCTCGTTTATAGAATGTTTATTTACCATATAATATAAAAATACAAAGAGGCATGGTAAATGTCAAACTATTTAAATAAGAATTAAATCTAAAAGATAAGGTTAATATGATGACCTAAACCAGTATAAAACCTATTGGTTGAGTTTATTTTGATCCATACCCACCTTATATTTCAAATAAATTTTTTTTGATCCATTAGAAACCTAAAATTATTTTATTATAAAATAATATTTCAATCTTTCCCTAAGGTGCCCCTCACCTCTCTTATAAAAGGGCACTTCCCATTCTCTCAAATGCACTCCTCAAAAGCCATTTGGATCATCCAAACCATGCCCAAAATCCTCCCAACTATCATACCTTCATCCTAGAGGCCTTATTTGGACCATAAATCCAACCTAAAGAGCCTTTTTGATCAAATCAAAAGGAAGAACCCGAAGAAGAGGTAAATATATCCTTACCTCTTTCAAGTTATTTTCTTCTTCCACTTCCTCTTTATTTGTTGTTTCCATTATAAAAAAATAACTCATGTATCTTCTATATACTTTGATGTTATTATAAAAATGGTACAACCATATTCATTTTTTTATCCATCTGATGAATAACATGTCACCATACGTGCATATGTACAGCTTACCGTCTCCACATCGTGGTGTAGTTGTTATTCAATACATTATTATTTGTATGGGTATAATAATGATGTTTAATTTATTTAAATAACATATATAACATGATAAGGATTTTTTTATATATGACATACCATCCATTTAATCGTGATTTTAATTACAAAAGAATAATATTGTCACTCCTGCGTACTTACGGATTATTGTCTCCACGAACGCGATAAGATTCATTCCCCATCATAATAATTCAAGAATAATATTCATGTGATGATTAAAAATAATATTTAAATAACTTAATATAATTATGGATATGAATCAAATACATCTTATCCAAAAAAATCATGGCTTATGTAACTAAGCATATAAAGGAAAACGAATTAGTTAACACCTAAAACAGTGATAATACTTAAATATTATTAACAAATAAATATAAGAAGATCATATATGATATCATATTTATGTATATGGTTCTTGTATAATTTAATAACAATGATTTAACTATTATAAAGAAGTTTAAAATACCCTATACCAAGTATAAGTACAAGGTAAGGGTTAATTTCACAATCTCTTTATTATCCGAGGTTGTTTTTTTGTAAGTATCTACTGGGACTTCTTTATCATCCACATCCAATTTTATTAAAAATTTATTCCAAAAAAACTTTATTATTTACTAGAATATGGGTTAAATTCATTTATACCCTTTTTTGACTTTTTATAAAAAAATTTAAAGGAATCTTTCCATAATTTTCCAAACAAGGTACCTTATGACCTTTTCAACAAAATTAAGGTAAGAATGTTTTTTTTAACTTATACGGCTGGTGCGGCTATTTTTCGCCATTATAGCATAGTTGAAGTTTCTCTTAAAATATTATAAGAATATTTTCAAAATATATATTTTTTATAATTATATGACTTTTAAATGAGTTCAAAATAGAAATAGGTATTTCTCAAAAAAAAATTGATTTCATCTATGTCAACATCCTTTGATGTATTATTGAGTTTATTTGAAGTTGATTTATTATGATAAAAAACTTTCATATTGTATTAAAGTATTTGTGATATGTTTGACTCTGGATGTGTTATTTTTATACCATTAATGGTTTATGGAAATAGTATTTACATTTCGTATGCTAGTTTTAATACGAATGTTTATGTTATGTTTAAACCTTTTAATATAGGGAATGCATTGGACTTAGTAAGTGACGGATGGAGCTTGTTATAGCTCCTCGAGGCATAGGTAGGTCTAACGACACAAACTAGTGTCTTTTCACAAGGACTTCCCAAAATCTTATCTGTAGTCTTGGCACAAGGCCTTTACTATGTGGTTGTGAAGTCTCACATTATGCATTCCATCATTATGAAACTGGATATTGATATTGCATGTGATTATTAGACTAGTAGAATATCCTTGCGAATAATTAAATGGAATTATTTGATTTTATATTTTCCATATAATTCTTAATTTCAAGTTTAAAATGATTTTGTTTTAGTATTACATTTCCTTAAAAGTTTATGCTTATTTATGAAAGTTTTCATTAAATTGTTATCCTTACTGAGCATCCGATCTCACTCCTTTCTATGTTTTATTTTTTTTCCATGATGCGAAGAAGTATATTATAACTGACCTGTATGGATAGTCTAAGTGATATTAGTGTGGCCTATGGAGACAATGTTGTTGAAATGTTTCATTTTATAATGTAATGTAAAACTTATGAATGTATCTTTTATTTAAAAGGCTACTAAACTAATCGGTCTTTCGAGACCTGAACTTTTGTGATCATGCCAATGTTATGTAATAATGCACCGACTATGGGTAACTAGAGTCAGGGCGTTACAATCATGACCACTAGTTCCACTCCTATTTTCATTAAAAAATATAATAAGTCCATTAATTAATCCATACAATGTCAATGCATTCCCAAATAATATGAGTCCAAATAAAAATAAATCATGAATAAATAAATAAAATTCAAAATTCCTGACACACAACCCGAACATCACAAGGAAACATGGTGCTTGAAAAGAGAAAGATCTAGCTAGATATTTTCCACACCTACCACCCATGTTTTGAAAGTCCTAAATATAATCAGCCAAACTCACCCAAATAAAAGAGGGTTCTCCAATAACCTATTTATCTAAAAAAATTAGGAAAATATACCATTTCTTAAGGAACCAACCCAGACCCCCCTGATCTGAGAAACCGATATGGCTTGTGATAATACCTGATACACATTCTTGATCACCCCAAGTTGGAAACTGGTTACAGTGTGTCAGATATATATTTTTGGGAACAATTTCACCCAAATAAGTGTTATTAAATATGAAATATAATAATACTAAGAATCCAACATGGTATATCTAAATATTGGATATTTATGCATAAACATAATAAGTAGATAATAGAGGAATGAACGAGATAAAACACAACCAGAACAAAATTACATCTTAATATAAAAAACTTATTAAATGGAATTCATATTCAAAGAATGATGACTTTTCCCAAACAACTATAATATGAAAAAAAACCTAAAATATCCATCATCATTTCCATGTGACCTCACAAACACCACCCAACATCCAAACTGAATCACTCCAAGATTGGCCAAGAACTAAACCTAAATATGAAAAATAAACTTGACCTGAATAATGAAAAAGGTACAAGTATGGTGTGACCATAACAACCAAGTAGTAAATTACCAAAGATTCCATGGTTTTCCTTTCTCAAAAAATATAGAAACAATAATTTTAAATAAATTATTCAAAAAATATGGTATTATTTATTATAGTAAAGGAAACATATTAGAAAGTTCTAAATTCTCTTTTAAAACCCCAAAAAACATGAGTAAAAACTATATAAAACTTATTCAATTATTCAATTTTAAAATTACCTTTGAAATTATATTTTTAAAACCATTTACTTAAAATATTTAAGAAGTAACCTAATTAATAAGTAAATAAACCTTTAATTAAATAACTAAACCAAAAAATAAAACATAGAACCAATCCAGTAGAAGATCATAAATAAATTCATATCACACAATAATAGATATAATAAAGCAAGGGATAATAGATAAACCATTGTAGTAAATAAGAAAGAAAATAGAAATTTATATCATTATGAAAATATCCAAAACATCTATTGAAATGTTTATAGATGTTATTTTATGGAATAATATATTATCACATTGATTAATTCTTAATATATACAAAACCAAGTGTTTTCTATAGACTCATAGGTGGAACTCCCCCACGATCCTATATAGATAATATAGGGATTAAGTCTGTCTAGTCAGGGATAGATAATAACATTATCTCAATATCCCACTAAGACACCTAGAAACCCCATGATACTATAAATAGAGCGTGAAGAAGGATGAGTTTATCATAATAGTCACACCAGTAAAATAAAAAAATGAAAATTATGCCAATGAAAAACCTGATCTAACCCTCACACACTCTTCCAACTAAATATCTTATTCCAATTCATATAAATAAAAAAACAATCACATTCAGTAATAAACTCATTCTAACATTAACACATGGGGATTTCATTATGGAGTGTATCTTAATTTAGAAAATCAATTTATATTTATTTCCAAATAGGCCTCTAATTTTGAAACTAATTATTTTTTTCTAAAATATCCATAAAAAACCATTTTTAAAATAATAATATTTTGATATCTCTTTTTCAATTACCAAATAATCCTCCATTTACCAAACTATTAATTATATATATTTATAAATATAGGTAGCTATATGATTGTATAAAAATTCATATATATGTATGAATGTAATAATATGCCAATATATATATATATGAACTTTTCTTGAAAATCCAAATTCAGATCGCGTGATGATTTAAAATGTATTTAAATCCAAGGAGGAAACCTATCTTTTTATAGAAACAAAACTTATATGATATATAAAAAATAATAATAACACCATTAAATAACTATAAAATTTCCATAAACATTTAAAATCAATAAAAAAACATATGAATAATTCAATATATGCACATAAGTCCTTTAAAATAAATTTTTAAGCAAAATCCCCTCATAATTCATGCAAATCCTTTTTGAAATTGAACACAAAAATTTTCAATTATCGGTAACATTTAAAAACACATATTTTAAATTTAATAAAATATTTATTATACATAATATATAAACAAAATAATTTATGAAATACTATAATAAAATATCTTGTTCTTAAAAAAAATAATGTAAACACCTACCCAAAACAAGAACAGATGATGTGAATCCTTCAAAATGAAGAGAGGAAGGTCCAAAGATGAACCCACAGACACTAAGAATAAAATACTTAATAATTTAGAACAATAAACCATCTTAGTTTTATCTAAAATATACCCATAGTAATAGAGGAATAGTAAAACAATAAGGAATGCAAGATAGAATATAAAATAAGCCAAAACTTTAACAATCTTATCAAATATTAAAAAGGGGATTCTCAAAATCACAAGGGTGAAAAACCAGGAGATCTACCCAATGAACATTGATTTATTAGTGTGAGAGGGAAAATATAAAAGGTATTAATAATTAAAAATTTATATGGGAATATTAGGAAAATAAAAAAAATAACTATGTAAGGAATACAATTTGGATGCATAGTTTTCCAAGTCATGCACCAACTGTGTGTCCCCCAATGAAATTGCCAAGACACTATACAAATTTTGTATACATGGTTAGAATAACCATTCACAAATCATGAAAAATGGGCCTGAAAAAAATTATATTTCACTCAAATTATTGTCACTTGGTTTCATTTAACCATGAACAAGTCGTTTTTCAGCACCCCTACAGACAAAAAAACAAATTGTTTCTATTATATTTTCAGGGTTTGGTTCAAACTACGTGCTACTCATATAGAAAAACTATACATGAAAATAAATGAACTTAAAATGACCCTATGAAAGTTTATTAACACATTTTACCCTAAACTATGCACACTAATTGTGTTGTGGAAGGAAAAGATATCCAAAAAAATTTGAACCCAAAACTCAAGAAACTCAAAGAAAAGTGAAAAAATAGTTAACAAAATAAATAATAAGGAAAATAAATTTTGAGTCTGATAAGGTATTTAGTGATATACTTTCCAATAACTACATGGTGTATGTATAGATATGTTTATAGGAGTTCTCATTTGGAGTCTCAAATGATGACACTGATACTGAAGGTTCAAGATCAAATCATGACACCAATATTGAGAAAAATATTTACTAGTTTATTGAGTCTAATAAGGTATCATTTGGATTATAATTTTAAATCTTAAATAAATTCTACATTATATATAAGTGGATATGGAAAATATTTCATTGGATCTACCATTTATGGATTGATTTGTTGATTTTTTTAAATACATGCCTTCACCAAGGATCATAACCTTTAAGTGATTTGTGTCTAAAAGAATTATTCACCATATTTATTTTTTATATTTTGAAATATGTAATAATATTATCAAGGGGAAATAAAAATATTTAGTATATTTTATGAAAATAGGAAATTTTATATGTTAAAATTTCGTTATGTATATATTTATGGACTATTCTATTGGGTTTCATGGAATTGTCCACAATATTTCACAAGGTTTATACAAACCTTCTCAAGATATGACTATATTTATCTCATTCACATAAAATCATAATCACTAAATGTTTTAAATAATTTTGAATATAAATTTTAAAATAAATTAAAAAAATAATGATAACTTTTAAATTTGAAAATGGTGGTGAGTAATGTGGAAGATATGACAGTTCAAGCGAATAATGTATGAGAACATTTGTGAAATTGAGAGTGGAATTCGTTGTCATCCCATAAGAAACAATTCTAATATCTCTATCCATGAATGGTGTTTTTAACGGATGAAATAAAATTATTAATGATATAGGATGAAGAATAATTATTCATTCCACATTATATGAATGACTAAGTGAAAAAAATAAAAAGGTTGGGGTGTATATACTCAATAGAGTTATGACGAATGCAACTACAAATACATTTTATTATCTTTGGATAGGATGAAATCCAATTTAAAGTACTTTCACATTTGGGTATATTTATATTAGAGAGGTCCTTGTAGGCAAAAATTAAAATAAATTAGAATAAAGAACCATAAGATGTTACTTTACTGGATATTTTAAGAGATCTAAGGGTTGCATGTTTTATGATCATACTATTAGGTTTATTTTTTATATGATTAATTCCATGTTATTTGAGGTTATTGAGTTTGTGGGGGGATATGGGGCTAAGGATTTTTTCTTTGAAACATATCTATCATATGTTACATGATAATGACCAAAATTAGGCTTATATACAAGACACTATTTAAGAAACCACTCTAAATTAAGGTTATATCATTAAACCCCTATCTTGTTTGTTCCCCAATAAAAAAACTCAACATCCATAAGAATTGTTTTTTTAAGGGGATCTATAGTGAGAAAAGAAACATAATTTAAGATGATTATATTTTGTTTCTATAAGAACATGAATTTGAAATTAGATTGATTTAATATTATCTGATAAACTTCCATAAATCTATTAAAGGCATAAATTCTCAAAGTGGATTGATTCCCTAAATGAAGATATAATGTTATTGAAGTAAAATTATGTGATATATACTGTCCCATTTCCTAATGTTTTGAATACCATTGGTTTGAAATGGATATTTAAAAAAGAATAAATTTAAAGCTAATGTGGAAAGGTACAAATAAAATCTTGTTTAAAAATAATTTACACAGAAAGAAATAATTAATTATAAATATACCTTCTCTCCATTTTCCCAAAAATAAAATTTCATAATTATAATAAAACTAGTGGCACAATTTTATCTTTAGTTACATAAAATGAATGTAAATAAAAATTTCTCATTAGATACAATGATGAAATTATTTATATTCCAAAACCAAAAATATTGTTTTGGAATATATAAATAATATGGTTTTAAAATTCAATAAGCCCATTTATGGTCTAATGCAAGAATCTTTCCAAGGGTTTCATTAGTTCCACTATGTCATTATCTCTTATGGTTTGGATAATAATATAATGGATGTATGTGTATACCACGATTTTGGTGGGAGTAATTTTATTTATCTTTCCATTTATGTTTATAATATATTACTTGTAATGGATTATATGGTTTATTACATGAAACTAAGATATTTCCATCTAAGAAATTTAAGATGAAATATCTTAGTGATACTTATTTTATATTATGGATCCAAAAACATTGATATCACTCTAATGGTACTTTTGTATTTTAATGAAAGATATATATTAGTAAAGTTCTTGAGAGATTCAAAATTCAAGGCTGTGACACTATATATACCCTTGTATATAAGGTTGAAAAGTTTAGTTTAAGTCAATTCTCCAAGAATTTCATCAATAGTATGAAAATATAGAGGATTTATTACACTTTTCCAATACAGAGTCTGATGTTTTCTCATGTTTTGAGAATATATATATTTTGTACATTGTAATGAGGATATGGATATATTTAAGTAACATGGGACTAGATCAACGAAAATTAGCTACGTGGGTCTTACAATAACTAAGGAGAAAAATTGGATACATGCTCAGATATGGAAAATTATATTATTTGGATATTATATTTCATTATAATTCTGATTTTTGGGGATGAAAGAATAATAGTAAATACACTTCAGACTTTCCACAACCCCCCTCCACTAGTTTTCTGAATACTCAAGATAATCATGCCTTTATTTTAGTTTATTTTCATGATATAAAACATTATATCTCAAAATTAATATCATCATAGGGACCAAAAGGTTCGGTGTCTTTAGAGACTAGCTATATAATAAGATTATTTTATAAAACTAGAAATCATTTTTACTTAAAGGAACTATACTAGAAAAAATTCTAAACATATAATTAGGAAAGATCATTCTCACAAACTATGTAATTAAAACATAATAAAGATGTAATAGAAAATTCCTAGTAAGGGGTGAATAAAAATTTCATCAAGGATGAGTTCATAAGAATAAGTAAGAAGCATGATAGTAAGATAAATATAACAACATCATGAGTGATAACCATAAAACATAAGTGATCCTCAAATTACAAGTTGTATGAAGTTAAATCCACAACATATAAACATGGAAACATAACATCTATAACATGGCTTTGAATCATTCAACATAAACCTTGAATCATGAGCATATAATATCATAATGAATACCATCATTTAACTATATCACATTCATTATCATAATGAAACATTACTTTCATAAGCCACATCATGAGAGAATAATATAAGAATTTATAACATATTTTAAATAGGGAACATACAACTGAACATGGAAAATTAATTTTCAAAAGACACAACATGAGTGGACATTCTTGTGAGAGACAAAATTGTTCTCGCAAATACCTTTATCATGAGATATCAACATTTATCCAATGAATTTGAGGGAAATATAAGACCCCATCCATCATAATTTATACTTATGAGTGCCACATTAAAATTATTCACTTATCACATCAAGAATAACCTATAGAAATAAATGGTATTTATAAACCATCAAAATAGAAATTATTTACTATTCCTAAATAACCTATTAAAATAAAATGAATTTTTAAAACATCCAAATTGTATAAAATTACATCATGAACTAAATCATTTGATAAAAAACATGATAAACCTAAACAAACACTGAATAAAATAAAAATATAGGGTGAGACACATAACATAACTCCTTTGGAGATATATCATTTGAGGATAATAAAAATCAAATCATAAAAAGTACTTTCTTGAAAACATTTTTTTTCATCATTGTAAAATATATAGTTATGAGTCTCTTTCAAAAAAGTATCCTTTATTTTTAATAAAAAATAAAAAAACCTTTCATTAAAATGGAATTAGTTAAAAAATCCTTTTCTCTATAAAGAAAGAGACAAAATATTTTGAAATGAAAATTCATAGTAAATAAAGTTAAATAATAAATTTTATAACTCAAATAAAGAAGTTTGAGTTACCAAGTCCCTTAACTTTACCCATGAATTTCACAGAAGTTATTTAACCTCTCATATCATAATGATAAAAATATAAATTATCTTCTTTACAAAATTAATCTTATACATTTCTTTTTATACTCTTTATTAGTAACAATTTTATTTATGTATTGTAATATCATAATAATTTTTTCAAAATTTGTGGTTAATAATCTTGACTATTTTAAACTAGGTTCACAAAATTAGTGTTAGTATTCCATTTTCTCTAAAACATCATAATTTAAAAACCATTAAATTTAATAGAATTTAATTTATATAAATACTTAAAATTTTATAATTTCATTACATGGAAGTTTTAGTACCGTTTTGTGAAGACAAAAATGGTGATGAACTAGTTTCGAGTTATTTACCGATATCGATGGATTAACTTATAACAATTGTTAATTTTTGTGTTACACAAAAAGAAATATATTTTATATATATAATACTTACATATATTAAATATAAACTAAAACCATCTATGTATATAAGTTAAGGGAAATAAAACATGGTTATTTATGAAGTTGATAGCCCACACACACACACAATTTACATTTTCGTTCTTTGTAATAAAAAAAGGAGGAAATGGTTCATGGTTGTGCCATTATTATAATAACATACCATTATAATAAGGATACACTTGTTATAATTTTAAGATAATTAAAATAAATTTTAAAAATAATAATTTCATATAAGGAAAAAAGAAAAGGGTATGAAATAGTTATAAATATATCACTCACTACTTTGGTTCTCTCATTTGTGAAGGGGTTAAACCTTTTAGGGATAGGATTTTGAGAAAATTAAAACCAATTTAATGTGTTTGGGAGTTTATATGATATGTTTAATTAAATTATTCGCCAAATATTTATAGATTTTTTGTGAGAAAAAATTAATAGAGGAGTTCCCCATTATAAGTGGAAAGAAGTGACATTTTTATAAATACCCAAAACAATACAATAATAGGAAGTCACTCTCATTGCAATGGATCTTAAATTGATAAATATTACATAGGATAATTTATATGTTTTATCCACACCTACACCACTAAATTAAAACAATTTATTAATATTTTTTCCTTTTACCTCTGAGGTTACTCATTTTTACCATTTTGGTTTTCACCACGGTGACAAATTTTTTACCTAGTTAATTTGTCCTTTATAACCAAAAATAAAATTTTAGTTTTTATAAAATTTCTTCTTAATTATTCCAAAATTTTAAATCAATATTATTAATTCATTTTTGGAAATTTATAAAAAATAATTTTAAAATACTAAATGTATAATGTATTAAAAAAATTAAAAAAATATAACTTAAATTCTAAAATGTCAAATATGGATTTATAAATTTAAATAATATCTAAAAAATTATATAGTAACTTATAAAAACTATATTTTTTATTATAAAATTGTTTTATAAATGTCCAATTCATACTTATACGTTCACAATGTCATAAAAATCATGTTATTTGTAAATATGGTATTATCACTATTCACCTAAAATAATTTTTTACAGAAAATAAATTATAATAAGGTAATATTTCCCTGATAAATAAAAAATGAAGTCGATTTTGAAAAATTATCACCCTCAAATTTATATTTTATATTTTTTTTAATTAAAAACGTATAATACAACAAAAAAACTATTTTTGATAAGGAAAAAGGCTTTTGGCATATTATTCTATTATTATTCCAGTTTCCTATAAATTACTAATTAAATTATTTTTAATCCTTTATTTATATAAAAATATATTATTCTTGAAATGAAGTAATTTTTAGAAAAATTGTTTCAATTTTTTCTTTGTTTCACTAGTAGAGTCGATATTTAAATTTTAATTTTTTTTTTTCTATATACATATTCATAATTAAATTACCACAATTTATATCCAAAAAATCTAAAAATACCTTAAAACATTCTATATTAATTTATTTTTGATGTAGTGTTTCAAGAAAACTATCGAGTGTAGTATTTATTTAAGGTGTAAAAATTAAATTCATTATAAGTACCCCTCCTAGGTTAATAATGAAGGGTGAGAGTTATGTTCTAATCCAACCACTAATAGGCCATGGGTTGGAAACTAAAATCAAGGGTATAAAATATAAAATGGGTGAATTTAACTTTATATACAAAGTTAAGTAATATTCCTAATATGGAACCCACCATTAAACAAGACATCATATAAAATAAACCAAGATACCATAACAATATAATCCCATAATTCATGAAAATAAAAACAATATTTATATAAACATAAATTACCAAGAGTCTCATAGGCAGCAGCACCAACAACAGCTATAACATCCCAGTTCTAGATTTTAGGTATGAACCTTGTTTTGTTCTTAGTTCACTTTTTTTATTATTGATATCATGTTGTTTATTTCATTTCTTAGTTATACCTATCTCGTCTTGGTTATTTCCCCCCTTGTTTGATGGGTGTGGGAGAGTATTTTTTTTAAGTTTTATTGGTCAAAGGGTTTCCAAGGATTTTATCTTAGAAGTGGGAAAGATACTATAGTTAGAAAAGCTATAGGAGGACCACAGGATACCCAGTGAAGTATATAGATTAATCAGTGAGGTCCACCTACCTACCAGTGGGCTATTTCTAGAAGGGGAGTTCCTAAAGGAACTCCACTGGCCAACTAATGGGGTTCCCAGGCTAACAAGCATTCATCCACGTGACACTGGGTATCTAATGGAGACCGCTGGATAGACAGTGATGCTAAAAGGGATGATAATCATAAGGTAATGTTTTCTTTTAATTTTTTTCTAATCTATATTTTAAATCTAAAACAACACCCTTGAATTTCATTAACCCTGAACACTTTTGAGACTCTCTATTGATGAAATTGGATATCCCAACTTTATTCTTAAGGAATTCAAGTTTTGGTTGGTGCGTTGGATCTATTCTAGTAATTTCAATGTCTAACTTGGTCTCCAAACATCTCTTGTTAACTTGAAAAATAGTTCATATATGTTTAGTGTGATAATAACATCTATAATCATTTGGATCCTCCCAAAAACCTCTCATGAAATTTTTGAAAAAAACATACTAAATCACATTGAGTAAATAAATGAAACTAACTCTTTTCCAAAAAAAGTATATTATTCTTTTCCCATCCTTACCATAGATCACTCGTTAAATAACACACAAAATTACAACTAAAATATTGATAATATATATATATATATATATATAGAGAGAGAGAGAAGAAATGGGTACCTTGAAACCACTTCCCCTTTGGTTTTCTACTTTACACCCCAACATCTCATATCACAAGCCATCATGTCTTCAATAGATAATACTGCCTAAAAAAACCTAGACAACTATATCATACTTTAGAGAACAAAAACATGACATAAATGGAAATTAGATTACTTTTGTGGAATACTTAATATAAAACAAAAACAAACACCCAAGGACCTTAATAGTTTAGTGTCTTTGGAAACTCCGAACATAATCTTCTAATTGTGATGAAAGATCTTCAACATCTCCCATAAAGATCTTCCACTTTTGTTTTCATACCTAAAGCCTTTATTTATATCCTGGGGAAAAGAAAACATAAAAAGGGTGAGCTCAAATGGTCAGTAAGGGTAAAAATGGAGAACATAAAACAACCCAAAAACATTTGAACGTAAAAACATGAACATGACATAAATCTTAGTAGTACATAAGGAATAGATAATAAAGGAACATCAATCATGATAAAATAGCATGGGAATAAAACATCTAATTTGTGGAAAACCATTAACCACATGATATTATTTCCATAGTATCCAAGGCATTGCTTCCAAGACCATCTTAGTGGACAAATTCCCTTACTGTATCGACTTCACTCCTCGTTCCAATCATGTATCACTGAACTGGATTAAATTACCATTCCAGCCATGTCTATATCATGAGATATAAATCTTTACCCAATGAATTGGAGGGAGATATAGGTCCCACCCATCTCATAATGAAATCATTCTTACGTGTGCCACCACATAAACATAAATCATTCATCGTAACCCAAAGAATAAAATGGGTTTCATAAACATCATCGCATCATAACATAATCCATATAAAACAAATGGATATCATTTCATCATAAGAAATGTAAAAACATGTAAATCATAGATACATTTTACTTGAAAAATAGACATATGAAATAATGTCATCTTAAATGTAAAATGGTTTTGACAAAACACTTGAAATGAATTCTTGAGGAAAATATCCTTTCTTCTTCAAAATCATTTTCTTTTCATAAAATGCCATGAAATTTTAAAAGAAAATTATTTTGTTGAAAATAGATTTGAAATATTGTATAGTAATCTTCATGAAAATAATCCGTTATAAAACTGTAAAAATCCATTCATGTCGTACAGGTTAAAAAACATTCTCCTCATACTTTTAACGGAAAAGTCAAAAAGTACCACGTATGGTAAACAAAAGAAAGATTCCTTCCATGACTCAAAGTAAAATTCAAGAGGGGTAAACATGAATTTAAACATACATGGAAGAATATTAAACACTTTATGAAAACATTTATATGGATATGGGTGAAAATTATAATCTCAGTAAATACTTACGAATAAACAACCTCGGATAAGAACGAGATTGGAATAATTATCCCTTACCGTAGGTCCAATTTCTTATGTATGTGTCCGGAACTCTTGTATAGTGGGTTAAAACATATTATTAACTTCTAAAAGAACCATAATAATATTTATGATATCATATATGATTCACTTATTGCTTTATATTACCCGTTCTTTTGACAATTCGATGTTAAAGCAGCATTTTGGGTAAAATCGTTTCATTTATCATATGTGTTTGGACTTTTTGTTATTTATATTATTACTTATATTATGATTTAATTACTTCCAGAATGTAATACATGATTTATATATCATATATATTCATTATATATGTATATAATAGATAGATATGTGAAATGAAATACACAGTTCATGGAGACGGTAGGTCGTACGTACGCATGAACGTTGTTTTCATTTCCATATTGAATTTAATGGAAGTAAGTAGATGAAATATATATATATATACATAAATTAAGTAGTATTATTATTTCATATATTTCATTATTATTCATTATATATACTTTATAATCATTCTTGAATGGTTGACATTGAGAATGAATCTCATCACGCCGTGGAAACGGTAATCCGTACGTATGCATGAGCGATGATATCATCCCCATAATTATTGAATGGAATTAGAGTGAATGATATAATAAATCAGAATTATAATCATGTAATAATAATCATATATAGTTATTCTTTACACCATTATACCCATCCAAGTAAGGTGGTGGTGAAAAACAGATTACACCATGGCGTGGAGACGGTATTCCGTACGTACGCACGCGCGGTGATTTTGTTTTTCGTAGGATGGATAGAAGGTGAAATAGGGTTGTTTAATATTTATAATAACATACTAGTATATGAGTGATACTGATTTTATTACTTTATTATGAAACAACAAAAGAAAAATAAGTAGAAGAAGAAATTAATTTGAAAGAATCGGTAAAAGATATTACCTCTTCATTGACGGGCCTCTTCTAAACCTCCTCTTAGGGAAATAAAGTTGGTCTTTGAAGAATACCAGGACCACTATTATGTTTCTAGGGAATTTTAGAAAGCAAATGGGCAGGTTTTGGCCGAGCTTGAAGGCTCAAAATTGTGTAAATAGTAGAGGGACGAGGTACCCTTTTATAAGGGAGGAGAGGGGCACCTAGGGAAAACATAAAATATTATTTTATAATAAAGTCATATTCGGTTTATAATAGCTAAAAATTGATTTATTTTGAGGATAAAGTGGGTATGGGTCTAAATCCTCTCAACAAATAGGTTTTAGAAATGTTTAGGTTACTATTTTAACAAAATCATTTATATTTAACTCTAAGTTAAATTCTTTAACTTTTATTGTGTCTTCTTGTTTTCATACAATATATGGTTAATAAACATACTATAAACTACCAAAATAACCCCAAGTGGTTCATTATTAATATATATAACCTTATCTAAGTCATTTTTCTGAACCTTAGATTTTTAGGAATAAAATATTAATTAATAATATAATATTTTGTTTTAAAAACAATTTTATGTCAATTTTGACACTATTTGGTAATTGATTTTTTTAAAACTCATAACAGCATGATTTGTTCTAAAAACGTTACTTAAATCAATAATAAAATATCATATTAACATATAAAATTAGATTAATTCATAAAAAGTATCAAATTACATTTATTTTGGTATCTATAACATCAATTATGTTAAACATTCATTAATAAGGTAATTACTACATCATCATTGTGTCATAAATAAATAAAATTATTTAATGTCTAAAAATTATAAATAAAATACCATTATGTAGGTAATATTTTTATGTTTCTAATTAATTTTTATGGTTGAATTTATCTTATGTATAACCCTATATTAAAAATGTTTTAGTTATTAAACTTTGGTTTTAACTCTTTTAACTCTTCTTTGAATTAAATAATAATATATGTCCTAATCCAATCCATGTGGACCTAAAGGGTCATATTTTATTATTAAGGTTATTTTGGGTCTAATTAAACTTATCCAATAGAATTATTACATGTTTTTTGGTAATAATAATATCATTTTTACCCTTAATTACCCTATTTACTTTTAACCGTGGTAAATAAAAGTTAAAAGTTACCATTCACCAAAATTATTTTCATCTCATTGAACCACATTTTAATTACTGATATCAATCGTGTCTCTCGGATTTTTGAAATTTCACTCCTAGAAGCAGTAAAATTAAGTTTTATGTAAATTTTCAAATCCTCCTAGGAGGTGGGTAAAAGACTGTAAAAAGTTCAATAAAATTTTATATATCAAAAAATTATAATAAAATGACTCCAATGAATTACATTGAACATATATAGTTATTATGTATATATTTTTACCTAAAATGAATTTAAATAAAATAAATAATTATTTAAATAAAAATTCGGTTTTAAACTATAACTCAGTGTTTTTCAATATTCATCAAAAATTGAAAGTTTTCAGAAAAATACCAAAAATTCACCCTAACCTAACTTCGATATTCCGAATCCAAAAATGAATTCCATTTTGAAAGATAAAATTTATAAAATTTCAAAAAGTGGGTATTACTATTCATAACGGCTAGTTCATAATAATATTATAATAATATCTTGTTTAGTGAAACTCGGTATTGCGTACAACACACACTGTCGATGAAGGTTGCTCTGGCGTGCAACATAAGCCTAGAATAGTGTTTTCGTATATTGCAAGCTAATACAATGTTGCGTATAGCGCAAGCTAATCATGGTGTAGCATACAACACAAGACATCAATTAAATTAAAAAAAAAATTCTCATAAAATATCGGGGTGTTACATTCTACCCCCCTTAAAATTAATTTCACCCTTGAAATTTTTCAGGGTTATAAATCGTTTAATACTTGTAAGTTTCTTTCATAGAAACCCACATTGTAAAAAGGAATACCAAAACTTAATTTTAAAAACTAAAGTACAAAACATTAAGGTTACCCAAATTAACTCATCACTGGGTTTCCACATAGGAGAACATAGGTGAAAATATGGATATGAAAGAGAAATCTAACCATCAAGTTCTGATGGAGAGTGGTAGAGAACATGGCTATGAAAAAGACATCAATCACAAATAATAAATTTGTGATGATCTAAGGTACCATATGATTTATCAGGTATGAGTGTACTAGGACAATTTTTTTAGTTCTCAAGATCATTTCCCTGATGTTGAAGAATTGTTGAATTAAAAGAAATACTTACTTGATTTTTGTAAAATCTCACCGTTTTTCATGTCTTGAACAATTTACACTTCATCTATTAAATAAATGGAGTTGAATTTGTCTTGCGTGAAGTGTTCTCAGATCATGTGATAGAATGCTAGGTCATTTCATTTGTTTCTATCACAAAAATATTAGCACACTATTAATTATACATAAGTCCACATATGCTGAGATTAATCATATATGGTTGCTAAAATATACTTATACATCATAAATTAAAACTAATTTATACAAATCAAAGACTTCCAATAGGATAGTTGTAGAAGATAAAGGAATGTCGCACTTTGGTTGTGGGAACATGCCAGAAATAATATCAAAAAACAAGTTTTATCCTTAAAAAATACTATCTGATGTCTAACATAATCCATTACAATCTTTAGGCTTGTCCAAAATACTTCTATCCAATCTCTTAGTATAAATAAAATGATTACTAGAAAGGTTATCTACGAATAATTGAATAAAATCATTTATCGCTCGCATATCATAAGATATATCTTGTTGGTCACATTCCAAATATGTGAATTCCTTAATCATGTATTCTCTTGAAAAAATGAATACCCATTGAAATTTAGTGAAAACATGAATGCTGTAAAAAGTTAAATCTTTCCACATACCAAAATTCCAAAAATTATATATACTCAAACCAAGATATCACTTTTTCCTTATATCAATCATGATCTCATGAATACCATCAAACATATTATTTTATCCTTATCCCTTCATTATGCACATATGATTTTCTTTACAAAAATATTTCAATCACTTTTCATGGTTACCAGTACCATATAATTATTGAAAACAACAGTAAACCAATACATAGATATTCCAAAATTCCAAGATAATATAAATGAGATTCCACAACACTATTTTGAAATCCCATTACATAAACACTTAATCATTCCACCACATCATTGGCATACTCAACATCACAAATAGTGATCACATGTGCCTTCCCTTTGTCATTTTCCTTAAGAGGTTATCAATGTCGATCATCATTAACCCTTAGATTAGGGCATTGGTTATCATAATGCCCCATTTCCTTGTAATTGTAGCATTGAAGTGTTGGCGGTGCGTTATCTGTAGTCTTTTCGCTATTCACATCAATAGCTACCTTTTTCCCATTACTTCGATACTCAACTGCTCGATGACCTTCTTTTACACACTTAAAAAATTCTAGTACCTTTTAGAAAATATCCACCATGCTTCTTTCCACACTTTAGGCATAAAGAAATATTCATATTCTTTTCACCATTGTTTGAGATTTCTCCTTGAAGTCCATCTTTCATTTTTTGTCGAAACCATGAGATGGATATGTAACACCAACTTTCAGTTCTACCTTGATAGCACAACGCACAATTTCTTCATAGCTACTAAAGTCTCTTATAGCCAATGCCCTAAAAAGACTTGGTTTTAATCCACTAAAGAATCGATCAACATTACTTTCAGGTTTAATGATAAATCCAGATGCCTACCTTTCAAGACTTGTAAAAATCACCTCATATATACCAATAGATTCATTATCCTTTTTCTTAAGCTCAAGGAACTCCTTTTCCATCTTTTTTCAAATAATACAAGGGAAGTACTTATTGAAAAACAAGTTCTTGAACTCGTCCCATTCCATGGATTCAATTTTATCTTGGGGCCTTGTATTCTTGATAAGATTCCACCATTAATCAGCTTCACATTCCAAACGATATACTGTTAAGATGACATTATCATGTTCAGAACATTGCAATACTGAAAATATCATTTCAGTGGTACTAATCCATTTTTCAGCCACTAATGGATCAATAGACTTTCTGAATGAAGGTGGACGCTGCCTCATGAAGGATTCAATATAATGTTTCTCCTTTCTCTACTCATTTGTAAGTCCAGAATGATTCATAGCTTTTGTAAGTACAGAAATAAGATTTTTTACTCCATCTCCCATAACATTGGTTTGTTCATGAAAAAAATCATTGCATTGTCCATTACATTGATCAACACGGTTCCTTCAGGTTCCAACCATCGTCTAAATCCCAAAAATAATAGTGTGGGGAAAAAATCATGATAGGGAAAACAATATAATAAAGTGGGAGTACCTTCAATATCTAACATATTAGGTTTAATTATAATATCGTTACCATAATTCTATGACTATAACCTACACTTATACTTAACCTTAGGAACATCCGTAGACATACCTTAGAAATATCTATAGGGGTCTCACTAAATTTTTTTCATCCTAGTTTCTAAAGGTTAACTAAACATTTCCTCTGATTCCAAATGTAGAGACCAAAAACTTGACGTACATAAACATTACATTACTTTTGTGTAATACTTAATACAAAACAAAAACAAACACCCAAGCACTGCAATAGTTTAGTGTCTTTGGAAACTCGGAACATATTCTTCTAATCATGGTGAAAGATCTTCAAAATATCCCATAAAGATCTTCCCCTTTTGTTTTCTTACCTAAAACCTTTCTTTATATCCTAGGTAAAAGAAAACATAAAAAGGGTGAGCTCAAATTCTTAGTAAGGGTAAACATTGAGAACCTAAAACAACCCATAAACATTTGAACGTAAAAACATGAACATGACATAAATCTTAGTAGTACATAAGGTATAGATCACAAAGGAACATCAATAATGATAAAATATCATGGTAATAAAACATGTAATTTGTGGAAAACCATTAAGCACAAGATATGATTTCTATAGTAGCCAAGGCATTGTTTCCAAGATCATCTTAGTGGACAAATTCCCTTACTGAATCGAGTTCACTCCTCGTTCCAGTCTTGTATCACTGAATTGGATTAGCTTACCGTTCCAGCCATGTTTATATCATGAGATATAAATCTTTACCCAATGAATTGGAGGGAGATATAGGTCCCACCCATCCCATAATGAAATCATTCTTACATGTTCCACAACATAAACATAAATCATTCATCATAATCCAAAGAATACAATGGGTTTCATAAACATCATCCCATCATAACATAATCCATATAAAACAAATGGACATCATTTAATCATAAGAAAATTGAAGCCATGTAAATCATAGATACATTTTACATGAAACATACACATATGAAATAATTTCATCTTAAATGGAAAATGGTTTTGAGAAAACACTTGAAATGAATTCTTGAGGAAAATATCCTTTCTTCTTCAAAATCATTTTCTTTTCACAAAATGCCATGCAATTTTAAAAGAAAAGTATTTTTTTGAAAATAGTCATGAAATCTTGTAGAGTAAGCTTCGGGAAAAAAGGTGTTATAAAACCGTAAAAATATATTTATGTTGTATAAGTTAAAAAAACATTCTCCTCGTACTTTTAACAGAAAATTAAAAAAGTACCATGTATGGTAAACAAAAGAAAGATTCCTTCCATAACACAAAGTAAAATTCAAGAGGGGTAAACATGAATTTAAACATACATGGAAGAATATAAAAAACTTTATGAAAACATTTTTATGGACATGGATGAAAATTATAATCCCAGCAAATACTTACGAATAAACAATCTCAGATAAGAACGAGATTGGAATAATTATCCCTTACCGTAAGTGCAATTTCTTATGTATGAATATAAAACTAATTTATATTGGGTTTAAACATATTATTAACTTCTAACATAACCATAATAATATTTATGATATCAAATATTATTCACTTATGACTTTATATTACCCGTTCTTTTTTCAATTCCATGTTAAAGTAGCGTTTTGGGTAAAATCGTTTCATTTATCGTACGTGTTTGGACTCGTTGTTATTTATATTATTACTTATATAATGATTTACATACTTCCATAATGTAATACATGATTTATATATCATATATATTCATTATATATATATATAATAGATAGATACATGAAATAAAATACATCGTTCATGGAGACGGTAGGTCGTACGTACGCATGAACGTTGTTTTCATTTCCATATTGAATTTAATAGAAGTAAGTAGATGATATATATATATAAATATATATATAAATACAGTAGCATTATAATGTCATATATTTTATTATTTTTCATTATATATACTTTATAATCATTCTTGAATGGTTAAAATGGAGAATGAATCTCATCGTGTCGTGGAGGCGGTAATCCGTACATACACATGAGCAATGATATCGTCCCCATAATTATTGAATGGAATTGGAGTGGATGATATAATATATATGAATTATAATAATGTGATAATAATCATATATAGTTATTATTTACACCATTATACTCATCCAAGTAAGGTGGTGGTGAAAAACAGATTACACCACAGCGTGGAGACGGTATTCTGTACGTACGCACGTGCGGTGATTTCATTTTCCATAGGATGGATAGAAGGTGAAATAGGGTTGTTTCATATTTATAATAACATATTATTATATTAGTGATACTTATGTTATTAATTTATTATGAAACAACAAAATAAGAATAAGTAGAATAAGAAATGAATTTGAAAGAATTGGTAAAGGATATTACCTCTTCTTTGACGCGCCTCTTCTAATACTCATCTTAGGGCACTGAAGTTAGTCTTTGAATAAGACCAGAACCTCTATTATGTTTCTAGGGAAGTTGATAAGGGAACTTTTAAGGGTTTTTCTGATCATGAAGGCTCAAAATGGTGTAAAGAGGAGAGGGAGGATGTGCCCTTCTATAAGGGAGGAGAGGGGCACCTTAGGAAAAACATAAAATATTATTTTATAATAAAGTCATATTCGGTTTATAATAGTTAAGAATTGATTTATTTCGAAGATAAAGGGGTTATGGGTCTAAATCCTCTCAACCAATATATTTTAGACAAGTTTAGGTCACTATTTTAAAATTATCATTTAGATTTAACTCTAAGTTAAATAATTTAACTTTTACCGTGTCTTCTTGTTTTCTTACAATATATGGTTAATAAACTTACTATAAACTACCAAAAGAAACCCAACTGGTTCATTATTAAAATATATAACCTTATCTAAGTCATTTTTCCGAACATTAGATTTTTAGGAATAGAATATTAATTAATAATATAATATTTTTTTTAAGAACTATTTTATGTCAATTTTGTCAGTATTTGCTAATTGATTTTTTTGAAAATCATAACAGCATTATTTGTTCAAATAAGTTAATTAAATAAATAATAAAATATAATATTAACATAGAAAATTAGTTTAATTCATAAAAAGTCTCAAATTACATTTATTTGGGTATTTATAACATCAATTATGTTATGGTTTCATTAATAAGGTAATTAGTGTATCATCATTGTGTCATAAATAAATAAAATTATTTAATGTCTAAAAACTATAAATAAAATACAATTATGTATGAAATATTTTTATCTTTCTAATTAATATTTATGGTCGAATTTATCTTATGTATAACCCTATATTTAAAATGTTTTAGTTATTAAACATTGATTTTAACTCTTTTAACTCATCTTTGAATTAAATAATAATATATGTCCTAATCTAATCCAAGTGGACCTAAAGGGTCATATTTTATTCCTAAGGTTATTTTTTGTCGAATTAAACTTATCCAATAGAATTAGGACATGTGTTAGGGTAATAATAATATACTTTTTACCCTTAATTACGCTATTTCCTTTTAACCGTGGTAAATAAAAGTTAAAAGTTATTATTCAAAAAAAATTATTTTAATCTCATTGAACCACATTTTACTTACTGATATCAACCATGTCTCTTGGATTTTTGAAATTCCACTCACAGAAGTGGTAAAATTAAGTTTTATGTAAATTTTTAAATTCTCCTAGGAGGTGGGTAAAAGATGGTAAAAAGTTCAATAAAATTTTATATAACTAAAATTGTTATAAAATGACTCCAATGAATTACATTGAACTTATATAGGTATTATGTATCTGTTTTGACCTAAAATAAATTTAAATTAAATAAATAATTATTTAAATAAAACTTCAATTTTAATCTATAACATAGTGTTTTTCACTATTCATCAAAAATTGAATGTTTTCAGAAAAATACAAAAAATTCCCCCTAAGCTAAATTTGATATTCCGAATCCAAAAATGAAGTCCATTTTTAAAGATAAAATATATAAAATTTCAAAAATTGGGTATTACTATTCATAATAGCTAGTTCATAATAATATTATAATAATATCTCATTTAGTGAAACTAGGTATTGCGTACAACACGTGCTATCGAGGAAGGTTGCTCTGGCGTGCAACACAAGCCTAGAATAGTGTTTGTATATACTGCAAGATAAAACGGTGTTGCGTATAGCGCAAGCTAATCATGGTGTAGCGTACAACACAAGAAATATATTAAATTAAAAAAAAATCTCATAGAATCTCAGGGTATTACACATACAACTCACCCCATGTAACATGTCATCGCATCCACTTACTCTATATTGTAACCAGGTTTATTCCTGGAAGCCACCACAGCCTGGGTATTGTGTAATATACCTCAATCCATCACATCTTTTAAAAAAAACCTATAATAATATTTAGGATAGTACACCTAGAATGTATTGATGATAAATAACCTCCATCAATCATAGATCACAAGACACGTGTATGGGAAATCACCCTTATGCAAACCTACATGTAGTACTACATCTCATTAGAGAGTGTGGGAGGGGGTGTAGTCATCCATCCATATCCTCAACAAACTAGATAATGGGTAAAACACCCCCAAAACATATGGGTGTCAGTTTTTCTTCTTAAATGGGTGGGATGCATATGAAATAATAAAACATATATAATAGATATATCTCATAAACAAACTAAGGGAAACTACCTGTTGTACCTCTCGTACCCCTCGTGGTTTAATTTTCATGATCACAATCACTCTCTTATTTATCTAATCTTGTTTTTAGTGTTTTTGGATGATAGGCATGATTTCAGGTTGCCAAGGAATTGGGCCAAGAAAGCAAGGACCCAAAGTGGACTGATTTTCAGTCCACCGGCCGACCGGTGGATGCCCACCGGCCAGCCGCTGGAGCCTGGACAGAAGGCATCCTTCTGTCCAGACCACCGGCCAACCGGTGTCCCACCACCGGCCAGCCGGTGGAACCCAGACAGAATGGGTCAGCTACTGCCTCAGCACCGGCCAACCGGTGGCCTCCTCACCAGCCAGCCGGTGGTGCCTGAGCCCGAGCCCTCTCCCTTTTTCAAAGCACTGGCCAACTGGTGGCCAAGCACCGGTCAGCCGGTGGAGCCAGTCAAACTAGCCGTTGGGCTTTGACCAGACTTGTCCACTTGCCTCCCAATGGCTCCGAAGGCCTCTCCAACGGCTCTGAAGCCTCCCAAAGGCCATTTGAGGGTTCCCCCTCTATAAATAAAGGACTAGGAAGCCCCGGAAACGCAAGAAAGCCCACGGGACACATTTTACATCAATTGGCGAACCTCCGGCGCATTCCTTCAAGGAACCCCACTTGCTCCAACTCACTTCCACAATCAAGGAGCACCATCAAAGAAGCTTGGGAGCGCTCTTCATCAACTCCAATCAATTCTTCGGCGCCCAAGGCTTCTCCCATTATGGTTTTTATTGTTTTATCATTTTGAGCATCATTTTGGGTTTGTGCCTACAAACCCCTCTTTCTCTCATCCTCTCTTTGTTTGGGTTTTCACACCACCTTCAAGGTGTGAAGAGGTTAGTCAAGCCTTCCCTTTAAAAGGCTTGAGTCATAGGTGAGCTAGCCTTCACCTGTAAGAAGGCTGGTGGGTTCTTGCACAACCATTAAAAGCAAGCTGTAATAGGTCCTAGACTACCTTAAAGTCTAGTGGGTTTCTTGCTAAAACCATTGAAAAGAAAGCAGTAGTAAATCTCTCAACGGTTGAGTTGGGAGCGGAGACGTAGGCTTTGGTTTAAGCCGAACTCCGTTATCAAGTTTTGTGTCTTGCCTCTTTTATTTCCGCTGCACTTTTAACTTTGATTTTAAATTGTTTATTATTTTTTAAAAGGCAATTCACCCCCCCCCCCCCTCTTGCCATCACTCTCCGCCCAACACTACCTAGACTTAGGCTCCTATGTATCTATAATCATACAGGGAATCTTGCTAATCCTGCTAAGTTCTATATATCAAATAATCATACATGAATAAATTTAAATATTAATTAATTAACTATCCATTAAATAATACTTTCCACTTTATTTTCTAATATTACTATTTTAATATTGTAAGACAATTACAGATAGAACTATTAATCTATCCTTTTCCTATATTCTCAAGTATGTCATAAACATAAGAAAACATCAAGAACCAACCCCATTATTTCATTAATTCAATTCCATTTCAAAAACATCAAGATACTCTATAACTCAAACTAATATACCAATGAAAAGATGAACTCATATTTCATAACATAAAATTGTGTCATATAGTTGGAAACTAATCATATAAATAACATTAGACCATCAAACATCAAGTAAGAATCAATATTGAAATGATAAACAATGAGAAAGTCTCATTTTGAACTCATCTCGACCACCCCAGTGTCCCACTATTTTGTGAATAATATCAAATCATCCCCCCTATCACTGGCATTGACCATTACTGCATCCTCAGGCTCCCATTCCATTGCTCATCATACAACCAACCATCAATATATCCTTAGGCCTCCAGTCCATTGCTCATCAAAATTATAAACCATAGATGGTTATACATCAATAAAAAAGGATTTAATACCCTATATCATAGAAACATAATAATTTTATGTTTTCCCATACTTAGAAAAAGGAACTAAGGCCATGGCATGGGGACATTTAACTCTCCCTCAATAAGAAATCGGTATATTCAGACCCAAACATTTTATATTTAAAAAACAACCATTTTAATTACCATCTATAATTGAATAAAATATTAGGATTATGTTTTCCACATAATAAAATCTAGATAAATAGCTAATAATATCTATTATCAGTATGACATGCTTCAACCATTACATGTGCACTTAATAAATTCCAAGAAGAGTAGTAGTTATTCTGATTATTCCTCTTTCATTTAATTAGTATAAATTAATTTATATTATTTATCAAATTCAAAATGTTATACAACAACAAAAAAAATATTTCCATGCAGATAGCACACTATCTATAAAATATAAATATCTAACATAAAACACATTCCATTACAAACTGAGTCATTCATTTAGTTATCACAACAAGGAATATTAATTATCATTAACATTTGATAATCCCCACATCCAATTTCTAATATTCATCATTGTAAAATAATTCTAATCATAATTTATTAAGTTATTTAACACTACACCATGTTATCATTTTTATATTATCAAATAATATTTACATTTTGTCATGCAATTATCTATTTATCTATCTTGAATAATTTTCAAAACAATTATAATTATTCTAAAACCTAAAATTATTTTTCTTCTTTTTATTTCATTAATTTAATATATTATCAAATAATATTATCTACTACATGTGATTAAAAATTAAATTCTATTATTGAAATTATTACCAATAATATTAAATTTTTTTTTCAATATGGAGTTTCTAGATTCTAAGACAATCATAATAATAAAAATAATTACATATTATTTCTAATTTAATTTTTTGAAATAAAAATATTAATTGGATAAGCTGAATCTGTATGAAATAAAATCTTTTTCAATTCTTGAAATATTAATAATAAATTTATAATATTCTATATCATACCTTAGTTCTTCCATGTAAATTATTCGATTAAAATTTATAAAATATTAATAATAATCTCTTCATGGGATAACATTTTATTCTTCCAGTTAAGTTTAATGATAGAGAATTCAATTTACATACTACATAGAAGAATTCATCCCCAATTTAAAAAAATTTAATTTCCATATCAAGAAATATTAAAAAGATAATAAAATATCATTGGATTATTCTGAAAAGAAAACAATTTAAAATGAAACCTCCAATAATAACACTTTTTCTCCCTTTAATTATTTCCAGATTATTAAATGATAATTTTTCATATTTAATTCTCCTGAATAAATTAACCATATTTATTGAAATAATCATTCTTCATGAAATATAAATAGATAATTAATTTTATAAGTTTAATCACATACATTTAGACAAAGGAATATTAGGCATGATTCGATAACAGGTTCACTTTAAAATAAGAAAAAGTCTCATATATCCTACATTGAGAAAATAATATTTACATCGTGCATCCAAAATAGAGGAGAGATGAATATGAGTACAAGCCTGGAACTTTCATAAATCCCAAAGGACCTTATTTTTAATTAAATTTTGGATAATCCTATTTTTTATTGGGTTGAGGGGTAATATTACATGTCCCATAGTCCCACATTAACTATTCCTAGTATATGAAATTCGAAGGAATGAGGGGAAGACACCCTTTAGAAAACCCTCCCTTAGTAACTGGTTAAAGTAGTTCTTAAGCACCTGGCCTGTAATACTAATCAACTAGCAGGCCCCATTTTAGAATTCATGGTTCCTATTACTAATGAAAAATACATACCCTCTAATTATTCAAATATAATTATTTTTTTGATGGTTTTTTTCTATTCTATACCGCATATGGGACTATACCCGGATATCTTGATGCCATGTTTTTTTCCTCCTCTATCAAAGCTGCCAACTCCCTACTATATGATCATCCATTTCTCACTGGCTCGGCTATCATCTGTGTACCACCATCATGGAAATCTCATCCTCACATCCTAATCTAATATTTGCTTCTAGAGGAACCGCAAGTGCCTCCACTATCAACGCAACAAAAAAATGATAATTATTACATTCATCATAGAGGCATAAACTGATAGTTGAGGCCCTTCATTGAGTAAAACCATCGACCTAATCCCCTCCAACATGGATAGACACCATAAGACTACACTATGATGACACGCAGTCCAGCGTGACAAAACTTCACCCACACCAAATAATTGGGGTTCCTATAAGACTTAACCCTAGGCTTTGATTCGGGAAGATGGGGTGCCTTTACCACTAGGTTGTACCAAAATATAGGTCAGGAACTCACAAGAGATAGTTCGATGATTATTTGACAACATTATAATATTTAAAGGAAACTCAAAAGAAACAAATAAAGGTTCGAGCAAGGGAAATATGGTATTTTAAAATATGCATATTCAGGTTCCATGAGAAATACACATTTCATATGGGTAACATGGTTCTATGCCTACGTGGTTGGCCACCCATAGGAGGAATTTATAAAAATTGATCTACCATTATGCAATCTTCATAATTCATAGATGACCCTTACATGAGAATAGTATTACCCTCATGAAGCCTTTATAAATTGGTAGTTACCCTAATGTGACTATTAGGACTCACACAGTACCCCTATAAAACAAAGGAAACTACGATTTGACCCTTAAATAGGTCAATTATTACTAATACATAACAAAGTATAAACTTTGTAAAGATCAGAAAAAGGGGGGTTTCCTTAATCCAACTCATGAAAACTAAGGCTTTACCTTATATGGGGTTTAGAAAATTCAATTTAACTTTATACAGTGATTCTAAAAGTGGTTATATTTACACATATAGGATAAAAATGGGATTACCCTTATGTAAGACATTAAAAATACATATAACCTTTAAGTACCCTTTTAAAAAAAGTGTTACCATTATGAAGAGGTAAGGTCAAGAGTAATGGAAAAAATAAATTGAAAAATATTTAATTTCTACTTATATAAACTTATAAAACATTGAAATTCATTCAATAATTTTTAAACGCATTTTTAATACACCTATTAAAACATGAAAACATTTATGAACTACCAAACATCACAAAATGATAAATAAAGTATCGAGGATATTACAAGACTTCTTGGATGAATTTTTATTTTATAAATTAATCTAATGATCCTTTTTTTAAGGAAAATTTATTCCCATTTTAGGGGTGGAAATTATGTTTTTCAAGAAAATTATCTCATTCGTAATGATTTTTTAAAAGAACCCTCATGATTTTGATATTTCTTTTAATATTTCTTATGAAATGTTTTATAAGAATATTTGGGAATTGAAGTTTATTTCATGAGTAAGTAAATTATTATTTTGAGATCAATATTAATTATATAAAACGAAAATTTTATATAGGATTTTATTATTTTTAAAATGTAATAATGGGTTTTTTATCCCTAATATGTAACCAATTTTTTAATACACTTTTTCATGATTTATTTCATAAAGGTACAAATTATAAAATCCAAAAATATCATAAATCCTAGTTTCTTTCATAAATTAATTACATATAACATCAACTTGAAATGGGTATACAATTATATTATTGAAAACTTTTTTAACATTCTCCTAAAATTATTTCATTCATCTAAAACCGCACAGGATAACCAGGGTGTGCGCATAAGAAATGGGTGATATATAAATCCCAATAAGGGAAAAAATAGCATATCATAAGTTAAATTATTACATGTGATCCAAGGGAAATATCGACGTAACATAATAGGGGTGATCATCATAATCTTGAACAATGATACATAATATAACATGATAGCATAAAGAAAACATAGAAATATGGAGACAACATTAAACTTTACATCATAAAAATAGGTCAAGGATGACCATAAAGACATCCTAAAATCGTTTCAAAATTCCCATAATTGATTATATTTACTCTTTAATCCCATACATGAAGTTTCATTAGAATAGAAAATTACCTAATCTATTGGAGAGCTATCTAGGGAACCCTTCATTTTCATATCATGTACATGCATAAGTGTTCCACATGAAACATGTAACATAAATATTACTTTCCTATATTTTAATACCATGATAATTTTGTTATATATATATATATATAATTACCTAACCAATTAAGTATATGTACATCTAGGAAAATACCTTTGAGTGAAAATGGGAGTGGGTATTCACTATAAAAATATTTCCCAAGGAAAATTCTAGGAAGATTTCAACAGCATAATGGGTGAACATAAAGATTCAAGGAAGGGTTAAATGAGATTTAAATGTGTATTTAATCAATTTTAAAGCATAATTATAGTAATATCGGTGTTTTAAAACTTATCTCAAATTAAATAATTGTAAAAAATGACATAATTTAAAGAAGGTACTTGAATAAAGAGGATAATGAGAGGATCCCTTGCCTTGATAGGGTTCTTCTAAAAGTTTTGGAGGAGCTTCTTAAGACCTTGGGGACACCTTGGTAGGAATATAGATAAGTAAGGGTAAATTAATGTCATGCTAAAAGAGTTTTTAGTGAAGAGGAATGATATTTTTTATGGTTTATATAGCAAAATATAGAAGAATTATTTATTAATTTCAAAACAAAGGATTTGGAATCTATATTATAAAGTAATAAAACTAACAAACATTCCCATAGTTTTTCCATTTATTCTAAAAAATGTATTTTTTCATTATTTACAAATTTAATATCCAATAGAATTAAAATAATACCCTTGGTGATGTGTAATTGAGTCATGCTTATAAAGAATTCATTTTAAAACATTAAAATATAATATTGATTTTGGTGGATTCATTAAGGGTTTATCAAATTAATAAAATAACTTTAAAAAATACATTATTTTGATGTAGAAAAATTTATTTGTTTGTGAAAAACTTTTATGGAATATAATAAAACACTTTTAGGTCATTATGATGTTATAATAGTTATCATATATTTATTCCGAATTAGATTTTTACCCAATAATTAGAATGTCTTGGAAAATTATGAAAAATTCACCATTGGTTAATTTTGATATGTTAGTTCCAAAAATAATACTTATTTTATCAAAATAATTATATTAATATGAGAAATTACACATTTAAAAAAATTCTCATTTATTAAAAAATATTGTTTTTTTAATAACAATTTTTTGAATCATTTAAATATTATCTTTGAATCCATAAAATTATATTAATATTTATATTTGATAAATATTATTTAATAATAATATTTTATTAAAATATCATTCATTTCAAAAATCATTTTATTATTCAAGAAATGTTTCATGTTAAAACAATATATTGTTCAAAAATACAATTTGTATTTCATCACATAAAAATCTAATTTTTATCAAACTTATTATTTATTCATTATAATTTAATTATAAAAGGATAAATATAATTATTAATTTATTGAAAATAAAATTTTAAAAATTCACACCATTAGGTTCTAAATACATTAAACATTATTACCCTAGTGAACACCTGAAGGTTAAGCTTTTTTATAGTGATATTTTATTATGGTGGCTCTCCATACATGGTTTGGGTTATGATATCAATGATCCTGAACTTGTCATATAATTTTTTTTCTCTTGATATGGTTTTTTATTCTTATCTTTGTATTTTTCCAGGAAAATCCTAGTAATGAAATCTCATTTGGAAGCTCTGATAAATTACTTCATTGGGTATGATCCCACTGGTTGAGGCCATCGCTTCTTTCTTCTGTGTCAATTGGACTTTATCATAGCCCTTAATATATATTAATCATATGATTGTTATAAAATGTCTATAAAATCATTATTTATGAATTATAATTTTTTTATTAAATTTTAAAGACCATATAATTGTCCTAAATAACCAAATTAGTGCAATTATTTTCTATAAATTCATTACTTGTTGAAGTATTTAATCATTGAAAAAAGGAATTTAATATATAAAATGTTCATGTCATTACACATTACTGGGATTTTTTTATCATCCCGTATTTTCAAATGTTATTTATTGGACATGAGTTTCATTATGAACTATATAAATTACTATCTACCTTATATGGGGATTATTCTTACAAGAAGAAAATGTGTTTTAATGAAATAAGAGTTTAAATTTAAGAATTCATTTTTTGTGGAAAAATAGACTTTGAGTGAAACTATCCAATTTTATTTATAAGGTGTTGATATGTAATATTTTTTCCTAATTTTATAAAACAATAAACCTAAAATATCAGCATAATATAATAAAATTTATTCCTTGATATTAAACAAATAATTATGGGTTGATTAATATATGGATCGATATAGCTTAAGAAAGTATGTCATATTTTTCTTGACTTAAGCCACTAAGGGATATCTATCTAGAAAAAAATCAATTGAGGCACCCCAAGAATACTTCTAATAGGATAGGTCATATCTAAAATCACTGAGTAAGAATATCACATGCATGAGAGTCCTTGGACTAAGGTACTTGTAGACACACACACATCTCCAATCACTAACACCATGATGAAAGATAAAAAACTATTGATGACCAAATGCATTAATACATTTATAACCCAAAATAAAAGTATGAAACAAATACTGAAAAGTATAAAAATCCAAATACAATCCCACAAAAACTATAAAAGAGTCCATCTACTAATAAAGGAGGGGACTACTATCAAATAAAACACTTGGTATGAACCATGGTATTTCTATCTGACTATGATCTACCTACAACTAGTTCTTATGTGACACCATTTAATGGTATTTCATCTTCATAAGACACAACATGGGTGCTCAAATCCCATTTATGGGTGAGTATAACAATATTTAGTAGGACACCCTGAAATCACCAAACTTAAAGAATCAAGGGAGTGGTTGTTTTGTCATCAAAAATGAATTTCAATCGGAATATGAGAGATAAAAATAGTATAATAACCCAGATATACTCCAAATAGACACTAAGTCTCAACAGGTCACATCCTTATAACCATCCATAGGATTCTTCTTGTGGATTAAAGGTAATGATTGTTTGAAATAATTCACCCCAAGATCCTAATAATGTTGATGGTGCTCACTTGAGAAGTCATGTTTGTTGAGACTTTTAATGAAGAAGTGCTCACTGGAACTCATAAGAACTTGATTCATGGATAGGGGATCTCCCTCAGGGCCTCTGAGGTGCATTGTACCCAACATATAATAATCCTCTAACTAGGATACCATATGTTCATGTAAGTTGGTCACTATGATACATATAAACCCACCTAGGGAAATATAATAAATGATATAAGATGACACCATAGGTCACATGGATTGATTCAAAAACTCCATTATAAACTAATCATGTATAGGGGATCATATCTCTATATTCAGGATGCAATGCCTCATTATACCCTCAAGTGGACGGACCAAGGGAACTCACCCAACTAAAACTGGATTTCAATGAATATTTGGTGGGCCTCATCCAACCATGAAGAAACTACATAGTTTTTACTCTGGGTATATATTGTGTATTTTCTTCCATGGGTCTTCCCATGTCTCACAGTCACACAAGAATTCTATTTATCAATATACATGGTGTGAATTTGTAGTACACGGTGTGTAGTGTTCGGGTCACCACTTGGCAAGTGTTTCCATCCTAAGTCTGTATACTCTGATCAAGATCCTATACTTAGGGTCATGCCTATGTATTTGGCCATATTTGTGCATGTGTACCCATAAGTAACATTCTGAGAATCAATCCAATGGTTACAAAGTGTGTGACATGTATCACACGATGTGTGGTATTTTTAGGCATGTAAACCCAATCACCATTTAAAGGGGGGTAAACGGCGTGTGTTCTTCCATGGTAAACTGAATGTGGTCAGAAGTTTCATAGAAAATCTAGGTGGTTCTATGAATATTTCTAGCACCTCCACCATCATCAATTATTACACTATACCTACTAGTAAACAAAAATCTAGTATCGCCTATTTCAGGCCATTTTTTAGTGACTAGATTTTGACCACCTGAATCCAGTCATGAATCATCTCTCATTTTACCATCATGTGGAGATGCCAAAACCTGAAAATAGGGATCTCTAAATCTAAACATGGTCATATTTCATTTCTAAGTATCATAATCATGACTTAGATATTGATCTTGAACCCACGATGATGATGCATTGTGCCAAAGAATCATTGTGTAATAGTCGTTCACTAGGCATTTATCGAACCACCAGATAAATGGGATTTCGATTATGAACACATGAAGGACATGGAAAGAAACCCAAAAAACATAAAAAGAGGAAATAACCTCAGTCATTTCTTAGTTTTTCCTTTATTAATTTTCTTTATAAAAAATAACAAAGAACCAATTATCAAATAATATCAATTCCCAAATCCGAGGGAGATGAATCTTCACCCGCAAAACATTTTCAACCCATGAATCAATATCTTAGGGGAATTGATTAATGTTAATCCTGGGATGTCAAATGGTAATTAAAATAATGAAAATAGCATTCCTTGAATTTATTTTTGATTTATTTTTGATGAACAATAGTTAACATTATCATTGGAGATATTCATGAACTTTGACGGCGAAGACAATCCTGGGAAAATTGGTCTCCAAGGCTCGATCATAATATCTTCCTACAAGGATCTCCTCCAAAATCTCTCTATAAAATCCCTAGGGTTATGTGGATAACTTTAGGTAATTGGAATAATCGTTTCCATAAAGGGGAGTATTAGGTTTTTTCTTTAATAACAAATATATCTATTTATTTAGTTATTAATTTATTATTTCTCCCATGATTGAACATAAATGAACCGGCTAATGTAGATAGAGAATGTCTTGTGCCTAGGTTAAAACTTGCATTCTGGATATAACAATGTCCTTAAAATTTATTTATAACAACTTGTTTGGAGTTTATTACGTTATTTTAAAAAACCATGTGCACATGATATAATATATTTAAATTGGTTATTATATCAATATTGAGCCTCCCCCAACCCTATAATCCTATTCTAACTCAATTCATAGATTTGAAAATATTCCATAAAATATACAAAATAAAATAGAGTTGTTACATTCTCCCCACCTCAAGTCTTTTCATCCCAATAGAAAAAATCATACTCTAAAGGATTAGGGTATTGGGCTCATATCTAGTTCTATCACTCCCAAGTACTCCCTTAAATATTATCATACTGTCACCAAATATTCACCAAGGGAATCACTATCTTATGAAGTATTTTCTCCAACATATCTCGGATCTATACTAAGTACTCTATAAAGGTATCTCCATCCTTGTTGTCCAGATATCCCTATTAGATAACATGAAATAGTTCATGCACACATTTCCTAAACTACAACATAAGGAATAAATCATATTACCAATAAAAATGTGGCAGTAGGGCTATATATTATTCCACTTCACCCACCCAACATAGTTTCTGGGAAGGTCTAATGAATATTGAATTAAAACTTTCACCCCATCCAAATATCTGCAATCATCTTTGAGGTGAGACCTTCGAAAATACATGGTACCACTCATCAAACTCCAAATACCTTCATATTTGATAATCATAAGACTTCTCATAGCTTTTATTAATCCTCATATACTCCTAGATGATATTAACCATCTTTGTTTTCAGTCACACCAACTCTAGGATCATGATTGTGGAGTCTCTTGGATCAGTCTAACTGAGTAGAGATCAGAAGGGTCTCTTGTATAGGGCCTAAAATGGTGTCATATCAAAGGTGGAGTGGTAACGGTTTTCATACAAAAACTCCATCAAGGTAAGGAGATATTACTAACTATAGATAAATTCTAACAAGAAATCCTAAATTATTTCCTCTATAACTTGAATAATCCACTCATTCATCCATTTGTCTATTTGTGAAAAGTTGGGCTCAACACAACTAAGTCCCAAATGCCAACTGTAATACTCTCCATAATCATAGTGTGAAATGAGAATCACAGTAAAAAATGATAATCAAGGAAACTCTATAAATATAGACTATCTCTTGTATGTAAATAAGTCCCAAAATCTCTTCTGGACACTACTCTAAGATATCTAGTAAGTAGGCCTACTTGGAGAGGCTATCTATGATAACCCATATATCATCATTTCCTATAGACATTTTGGGGGTCCCATTATGAATTATGTAGATATAACATCCCAATTACACTTTGGAACCTCAAGGGGTTTACCTAAACCCACTGGAACCTAGTACTCTTCCATAACCTACAGACAGTTGAGGCATCGAGTGAAAAACTCTGCTATACAATTATTTATCCTTAGCCACCATGACTGATATTGAAGGTTATAATACATATTCACCAATCATGGATACACCACCATGGGGGTGTGTAAAAATACCTCATAATTGTTGGATTTGGTGGTCTAGAACCAACTACTTTGTACTTTATTCATTAAATAAAATCCTTATCACATCTTGATTATTCTTCTGCGTGACATGTCATGTGATAATGTCCTAAGGACAGCTGTTGCATTAAAGGGTCGTAGCGGATCCCTGCTATGATGAGAACCTAGAAGTGCCACAACACTATTCTTCAATGTATGTTCTATGGCTGGATGATATTATTTGAGCGACACAAATAATACAGGTCATTAGGGGTGAGGACTCATAAAACTTTTAGGCACCTTCTCATGGTGTGCGCCCGTGGTAATATCCAGGAGGATATTATGAGAACGAGACCCTCTAGTAGGAAATCCACATTTCATAGTGTCATTGGATGTTCCTATCTGCGGACGTGTGTATTGGTCCTTAGACTTTAAGATTATTGTTAATGGGTATTACAACTCGCGCACTTAGATATATTGACGAAAACTGTGACGACACACTATTCGCAGCGAGGTAGGATACGTTGGGTGCGTCACGAGTAATATCGCATTAATAGATAATGCGAGAAAGGATTTGTCCCTTTCATTCCATAACGGAAGTAGATATCTCAGGCCCTTAGATGTAATTGATATAGCCTAAATAAATCCATGGCCATGGTAAGGTATGGGCAAGTTCAATTCCGGGAAGTCAAAGAAAGAATAATCAAGCACATGGGTTGATGGCACTAGAATGCAACCCGCTTGATTGGAGATATCGAGACAAAGGGATTATATTACACGGTAATTGTTCGTAGGAGGTGACACGTCATTGCGGCGTTAACTTCTTTCTCTATGGGTGCCTTGGCGTGTTGATAGACGCTAACCTTGGACTTTAGGCAGGCTTAGCCTAATGCCACTGAGAAAGAGGCCTAGAGGGTCACACACTAAGTGTGTCCATGTATCTCAGTTAAATATTAATTTAAAAAATTAAATAAATATTATTCCCAACTGTGGTTTAATAATTATTTAAGGATTTGTGATCGCATTTATTTTGACACTAGTTATTCGAGAGAATATATTGTGGATGAAATAATATATTTATTAGAGAGTAATGCAGTTACATTTTTTTAAGAAATAAATAGTCATCACTCAAGGTCTAATAAATGTGGTGGAGAAAATTGGAAAATAAAATTACACGCCGTGTATATTAAATATACACGCCATGTAGTTTTATGGAAAACAAGTACACGTCGTGTATTAATTATTACAAGCCGTGTAGTTTTTCCAGTTGGGATTTTGAGGATTTAATATTTTTTTAATAAATGATATTTATTATAATCAGCGTGGGCACATGTCAAGGAATTAATAATTCGACATGGGTGTTTTCAATAAGAGTTAATGAAATAAATAAAACGCGTAACGCGTTTATTTGTTGTCATAACTCTATTAACCTCAAACCCGATTATAAATATCCTTGAAACCCCAACATTTTTTAGATCCATTGTTGTGCACAACGGATTTGGAAATACTCTCAAGCCAAAGAGATAATTCCCTTTCCACCAAGAACGCCCTCAAGTTACGAGAGCAAGATCCTCCACCGGATCAAGTCAGTCGAAGGTGGGCATCGCAAGCGAAGGTTCTTCCACGCTAGCACCTGGAGATCCCTTCGGCGACGTCTGGGGATACGTGACACACTTGTGGATCACCGCTAGAGGAATCCTACACTTGGATTCTATGACGCAACGATGGATCACCGAATCATGATCGGAAACATCAACGAAAAAAGAATTCCAACGAGGTAATTATTATGCATTAATTAAATTAATTATAATCAACATATGATGATCCTCCTCAACGGTTCCGGGACTCTTCTTTTCTTTTCATTCTTCATTCTATTCCGAAGATTCGGCATTTTATATCGTGATGGATCTCAAAATGAACGTTGTTTAAAGTTAAAATTAAAGTTGGTAAAACCTACCAGCGTGCTTCCGATGTGCCCAGAACCTACAAGTGGTATCAGTGGGGTCATATCGTTGATTATAATTATTTAGTTTTTCGTTGGTAATTTATGCATTTAATAATTTAGTTATTTCAATTCAAGTTTAGTCGTTCTGGAAATTTGAATATCGATATCTATTCCTCCTCCCTCATTTCTCGTTCACCTTATAAAAACGAATTTTTCTTTTAATTTTGATTAAAATAAAATAGAGGAACTCATCTGGAGGATCCAAACGTTTCTGGCCGTATAACACCAGAATACACGGCATGTATTCGGAAGTACACGACGTGTAGTCTAGGTTCAATGCATTGATTGATCCGCCAAATCAAGCCGTGTATTGGATTCTTTCTAAGAATTTAAGACACTGTGTGTTGACCAGAAACAGGTGGCACACGGTTCCCGGAATACACGTTGTGTGGTCCAATGAACACGGCGTGTAGTCCCTTTGGGTTAGGGTTGGGTCGTGTACTCTGTACACGGCATGCCCAGTTGGAAACTGTGTAATGCGGAAACTACACGACGTGTTTCCCACTGTATACGCCGTGTACTCTGAAAATTTCTGAAGTACATTAACACACCCTGTCCCTGGGCGTGTACTTCAGATGGACGGTGAAGAAAAGTACACGCCGTGTAGTTGGAACTACATGCCGTGTACTCACCCAAATTACGCAGATTTATTAAAATTTATTATTATATTATACAAACCCTTGAGACGTGTACCATGGTGCAGGCGTAAAGCTGAGGCACAACACGTGATAGGTGTTTTATATATATGTGTTTAATTTAACATCTGCGTAATAAATGGGAATTCACCGGGTTGCCTCCAAGGTACAAGTTACATACAAGGATAATTTTAAATGAATTTATTTGTTTAAAATTATGATGGATGAGAATCTCAAGGAAATTCAGAAAAGGGATTTAAGATAAAATGATTTATTAATTAATGATAATTAATTGTTTCGAGGGTGATTTATCTTAAACAAGAATGATTAAAGAATTGAATGTTTGTTTTATTTATGCGTAAATATTGTTGCATGTATGGATGATCATGAGCTAGTGGAGGCGACTCAAGTCAAGATCCAAGGTGAAACCAATCCAAGGAGATACAAAGGTGGACAAGTGGAAAGCTGTAAACACGAACTCGAAAGGTTCAAGGTGTTTCTCCCCTAGGCCTTGGGTTAGTTTGTCAACCGCTAGATAAAATAACCAATAGAAAAGCTCATGATCATACCATTTATTTTATTTCTGTCAGTTCCATGGTTTATTTATTGTGGGTGTGTTTTCATGATCACACAATTAATGAATTAAACGAGCATGCAAGATGGAACTAAAATAAAACTGGCTTATACGTAAATATTATCTTAGACATGGTTAATCACTTAAGTATATCCCATTTAATATTAACAAGCATGTCATCAAAGATAATAAATTGGCAATTTACGTATAAGGATAAAATCCCTCCAAATAAATATTAAGTCGGCATAGCCTTCCATAATCTTGGTTAGAATCGAACCATAGTTCAAAGTGCTTGACCAACCCTAGTTGGGGTGCTTTCAATTATGGGGGAATTCTAATTCAAGTTTTTGGGTTGACTTGACTTGGTTCGCATCAAGGGTTGACTGCCACAGCAGGACTTGGTGTGACCAAGAGGCAAAGGTTGAGGAAATCCATAAAGGATTTTAGGATTGGGGAGTCCACTCAGCAGATCAAGGAGCTGTGAGTTAATGCAGTTGGAATTTGGAATCCCTACCTAAAACCCTTCAAGTTGCTTGACCAACCCTATTTTGGGTAATGCTAAGGTCAATATGGATCCTTGCCACTAGAATATTCATGAAACAGAATATTCCGGAGTCAATGGTGAGGGCTATTGGATTTCGATAAAATAGTGGGAGACTAATAAGTATTAATTTAATTATTTGTCTCAAATTTTTTAATAAAGTACTAAACCTTTTCTCATCTTAATTTGTAGAAACGGCAAGAAAATGACTTCAAACATATCATTGTGCACCAAACTCGAAAAATAAAACCTTCTCACCGGCAACAATTTCCATGAGTGGCAGAGGCGTTTACGCGTCGTCCTTCACCACGAAAGGAAATTATATGTGCTGGAAGAGCCTATTCCAGTTGCGCCTGGGAAAGAGGCCAGTGATGAGGAATTATCTCTCTACATGAAACACATGGATGATTCTACAGATGTCCAGTGTTTCATGCTATCATTCATGTCTAATGATCTATTGAACCAACATGAAAACATGGGCGTGTATAGCATGATGTCTCACCTTAAAGATCTCTACCAAGAGAAGGCGAGACAGGAGAGGTATGAGATCTCCAATACTTTGTTTACCATGAAGCTTGGAGAGTCTGCGCCAGCTGGGCCTCATGTAGTCAAGCTTATTGGCTACATTGAATGCTTGGACATCTTAGGGATTAAATTCCTGGATGAGTTGCGTAAAGATCTCATCCTATCATCACTTCCCAAGACCTTCTCTAGATTCATTGTCAACTATAAAATGAGCGGTAATGAGAAGAGTCTATCATAGCTTATGACCTTGATTCGCCAGGTAGATAAGGACATGGGGCGTGACAAACCCGCGGTCCTTATGGTGAACAAGAAAAGGAAGGACAAGGAAAAGGGGACAAAGACTTATAAACGTTCTGAAGCCCCCGAGAACCGTCCCTCCAAGAAGGCGAAGATCCATAGGTAGGTCAAGGAATGGGAGTCAGTGTGTTTTTCATGTGGCAAGAAGGGCCACTGGAAGAGGAACTGCACCCAGAAGCGTGGGGACGCTAAAGGTGTGTTTTTTATCGAGTGAAATCTTTCTATTTCTACACATTGGGTATTAGATACATCTTTTGGGGCTCACATCTGTATTCAAATGCAGGAACCAAGTAGATTTAGAAAGAACGCCAGAGGAGAGGTGGATCTTTGAGCTGCCAATGGCGCAAGGCTAGCTGCATTGGCAATTTCCGACTACCACCTCTCATTGTCGACTGGGATGATTTTGGTTTTACATAACTATTATTATGTGCCTAGTGTTACCGAGAACATAATTTCTGTATCTTGTTTGGATATGGATGGATTTGTTTTCAAATTTGGAAATAAGGGTTGTCTCTTTTATAAGAACAATGTATGTTATGGTATGGAACATTTAAATAATGGTTTTTATGTATTGAATTACGAAAACCATGTGTTGGCAATCGATAACGAAACAAACTCACAGGACTCATACATCACCCAGTTATGGCATCACCGCCTTGGTCATGTGAACGAGAAGCATTTGAAAAAGCTCTGCCAAGATGGCTATTTAGACTCTACTGAGCTAAAACCACTTGATATATGTCACACTTGTTTACAAGGAAAAATTACCAAGCCGCCTTCTGGTGGAAAAGGTGAAAGGACCAAAGAGCTTCTAGGATTGGTACACACGGATGTGTGTGGACCATTTCCAGTAGAAGCTAGAGGTGGATATTCTTACTTCATTACGTTTACTTATGTTTTGAGTAGATATGGCTATGTCTACTTAATGAGGTATAAGTCAGAGTACTTATAGAAATTTAAGGAATTCAAGAATGAAGTAGATAATCATCTTGGTAAGAAGATAAAGAAGCTTCGATCGGATCGAGGTGGAGAATATCTGAACCAAGAGTTCATCGATCTTCTACGGGAGTCTGGGATTCTATCTAAGCTCACTCCTCCTTATACACCATAGTGGAATGTTGTTAGTGAAAGGAGGAACCGCACCTTGTTGGACATGGTGAGGTCGATGATGAGTCATGCGGATCTTCCATTATCCTTTTGGGGATATGCATTAAAAACTGCAGCATACACATTAAACCGAGTACCAACTAAGGCAGCAAATGGAATTCCATCCGAGTTATGGAATGAAAGGAAACCCACTTTGTCTCACACACGTGTATGGGGATGCGAGGCGTTTTGTTAAATCCTTCTCAGGCAACAAACTAGTACCCCAGGGCATGAAGTGTATCTTTATAGGATATCCCAAGGAAATAAAAGGATATTACCTATATAACCCTCAAGAAAAGAAAGTGACAGTCACCAGACAAGCTGTCTTTCTTGAGATGGAGCACATCCTTAAGAAGGATAGTGGGAGCAAGATTGACTTCGACGAAGTTGATGCTCAAGATACACAAGAGTTGGTACAGGAACAAGTTCCACAGGTCCCCGTGGAAGAGGTTCCAGAAACACAAGTACTGCGTAGGAGCTCAAGAGAGGTAAGGGAACCAGAGAGATTTGGTTTTCTAGTCACTGAGGATGGTGAACCATTATTGTTGGACAATGATGAACCTCTCTCCTACAAGGAAGCAGTAGAAAGCTCAGAAGCTGCAAGATGGCTAGAAGCTATGAATTCTGAGATGGATTCCATGTATCAGAACCAAGTTTGGGTTCTGGTTGATAATCCAGTTGATGTAAAGCCTGTTGGATGCAAATGGGTATTCAAAAGAAAGCTGGACATGGAAGGTCAAGTTAGCACCTATAAAGAAAGTCTAGTGGCTAAAAGATTCAGAAAAAATCAAGGAATTGACTATGATGAAACCTTCTCACCAGTTTCCATGTTTAAATACATAATAATCATACTTTCCATAGCATCTTACCATGACTATGATATTTGGCAGATGGATGTCAAAACAGCATTCCTTAATGGGAACCTTCAGGAAGATGTCTATATGACACAACCAGAAGGGTTTTTGACACCAGGTGAAGCCAAATGGGTTTGCAAGTTGCAGAAATCCATTTATGGATTGAAGCAAGAATCCAGGTCATGGAACATTCGATTTGATGAAGCCATAAAGGAATTTGGTTTCATTAAGAACGAATGTGAGCCACGTGTTTATAAGCGGTTTAATGGGAATGCGGTCGTCATCATAGTGGTATATGTTGATGACATATTGCTTATTGGAAACGACATACCAGCCTCACAGTCAGTTAAGGACTTGTTGAACAAGTTTTTCTACATGAAGGACTTAGGAGAAGCAGCCTACATTCTAGGGATCAAGATCATTCATGACAGATCCAAGAGGCTTCTTGGACTAAGTCAGGGTATATACATTGACCAGATACTAAAGAGATTTAGTATGGAAAAATCCAAGAGGGGATCGGTTCCAGTGTCACATGTCTTACATCTTTCTAAGAAAATGTGTCCCCAGACACAACAGGAGAAAGATAGGATGAGAAAGATCTCATAAGCTTCGGCTATAGGATCTATCATGTATGCCATGTTATGTACCAGGATTGATGTTGCCTATGCAATGAGCATGGTAGCCAGATATCAAGTAGATCCAAGAGAACAGCATTGGACTGCTGTTAAGACTATCCTTAAGTATCTGAGAAGAACTAAGGATATGTTCCTGGTGTATGGAGGAGACGAGGAGCTTGTCATCAGAGGGTATGCTGATGCTGGTTTTCAAACAAATCAGAATGATCTGAAGTCACAATCTGGATATGTTTTCTGTCTCAATGGAGGAGTTGTGAGCTGGAAGAGTTCAAATCAGCCAGTTGTCACTGATTCTACAGTGGAGTTCTAGTATATAGCGGCTTCTGATGCAGCCAAGGAAGCCGTCTGGATTCAGAACATTGGCCAGGAGATTGATGTGGTGCCTAGCAGTAAAGCCCCCATTATATTGTATTGTGATAATACTGCAGCGGTGGATCTTTCAAAAGAACCAAGGTCACATCAACGGACAAAGCACATACTCTGGAAGTATCACCTCTTGAGAGATTTCTATCAAAGGGGTGAAGTTGCAGTGAGCAGAGTGTCCATAGAAGAGAACGCGGAGGACCCCATGACTAAAGGCCAATCTCAGCATAAGCATGAATATCATGTTAGAGCTAGCGGGTTAAAGGTTGTTAGCAGTTTTCTCTAGTCCAAGTGGGAGTCTGTTGGAGTTGGTGGTCTAGAACCAACTACTTTGTACTTTATTCATTAAATAAAAGTCTTATCACATCTTGATTGTTCTTCTGCGTGACATGTCATGTGATAATTTCCTAAGGATAGCTGTTTCATTAAAGGGTCGTAGTGGATCCCTGCTATGATGAGAACCCGGAAGTGCCATAACACTGTTCTTGAATGTATGTTCTATGGTCGGATGATATTATTTGAGGGACACAAATAATACAGGTCATTAGGGGTGAGGACTCATAAAACTTTGAGGCACCTTCTCATGGTGTGCTCCCTTGGTAATACCCTAGAGGATATTATGAGAATGAGACCCGCCAGTAGTAAATCCACATTTCATAGTGTCATTGGATGTTCCTATCTGTGGACGTGTGTATTGGTCCTTAGACTTTAAGATTATTATTAATGGGTATTACAACTCGCGCACTTAGATGTATTGACGAAAACTATGACGACACACGGTTCGTTGCAAGGTAGGATACGTTGGGTGCGTCACGAGTAATACCGCATTAATAGATAATGCGAGAAAGGATTTTTCCCTTTCATTCCATAACAGAAGTAGATATCTCAGGCCCTTTGATGGAATTGATATAGCCTAAATAAATCCATGGCCATGGTAAGGTATGGGCAAGTTCAATTCCGAGAAGTCAGAGAAATAATAATCAAGCACATGGGTTGATGGCACTAGCATGCAACCCTCTTGATTGGAGATATCGAGAAAAAGGGATTATATTACACGGTAAGCGTTCGTAGGCAGTGACACGTCATTGCGGCGTTAACTTCTTTCTCTATGGGTTCCTTGGCGTGTTTTTAGACACTAACCTTGGACATTAGGTGGGATCAGCCTAATGCCACTGAGAAAGAGGCCTAGAGGGTCACACACTAAGTGTGTCCATGTATCTCAGTTAAATATTAATTTAACAAATTAAATAAATATTATTCCAGGCGGTGGTTTAATAATTATTTAAGGATTTGTGATCGCATTTATTTTGACACTAGTTATTCGAGAGAATATATTGTGGACGAAATAATATATTTATTAGTGAGTAATGCAGTTACATTTATTTAAGAAATAAATAGTCATTACTCAAGGTCTAATAAATGTGGTGGAGAAAAATGGAAAATAAAATTACACGTCGTGTATATTAAATATACACGCCTTGTAGTTTTATGGAAAACAAGTACACACCGTGTATTAATTATTACATGTCGTGTAGTTATTCCAGTTGGGATTTTGAGGATTTCATATTGTTTTAATAAATGATAGTTATTATAATCAGTGTGGGCACATGTCAAAGAATTAATAATTCGACATGGGGGTTTTCAATAAGAGTTAATGAAATAAATAAAATGCGTAACGCGTTTATTTATTGTCATAACTCTATTAGCCTCAAACCCGATTATAATTATCCTTGCAACCCCAACATTTTGTAGAGCCATTGTTGTGCATACCGGATTTGTAAATACTCTCAATCCAAAGAGAGAATTCCCTTTCCACCAAGAATGACTTCATGTTACGAGAGCAAGATCCTCCACCGGATCAAGGTGGTCAAAGGCGGACATCGCAAGCAATGGTTCTTCAGTGCTAGCACCTGGAGATCCCTTCGGCGACATCCGGAGATACGTAACACATGTGTGGATCACCACTAGAGGAATCCTACACTTGGATTCTATGACGCAATGATGGATCACCGAATCATGACCGAACACATCAATGAAGAAAGAATTCCAACGAGGTAATTCTTATGCATTAATTAAATTAATTATAATCAACATATGATGATCCTACTCAACGGTTCCGGGACTCTTATTTTATTTTCATTCTTAGTTCTATTCCGAAGATTCAGTGTTTTATATCGTGACGGATCTCAGATTGAACGTTGTTTAACATTAAAATTAAAGTTGGGCAAACCCACCAACGTGCTTCCGCTGTGCCCAGAACCTACAAGTGGTATCAGAGGGGTCATATAGTTGATTATAATTATTTAGTTTTTTGTTGGTAATTTATTCATTTAATAATTTAGTTATTTCAATTCATGTTTAATCATTCTGGAAATCTGAATATCGAGATCTATTCCTCCTCCCTCGTTTCTCGTTCACCTCACAGAAATGAATTTTTCTTTTAATTATGATTAAAATAAAATAGAGGAACTCATCTGGAGGAGCCAAACGTTTCTGGCTGTATAACACCAGAATACACGGCATGTATTCGGAAGTACACGCTGTGTAGTCTAGGTTCAATTCATTGACTGATCCGCCAAATCAGGCCGTGTATTGGATTCTTTCTAAGAATTTAAGACACTATGTGTTGACCAGAAACAGGTGGCACATGGTTCCCAGAATACACGTCGTGTGGCCCCATGAACACGGCGTGTAGTCCCTTCGGGTTAGGGTTGGGTCGTGTACTCCGTACACGGCATGCCCGGCTGGAAACTGTGTAACGCGGAAACTACACGGCATGTATCCCACTGTACACGCCGTGTACTCCGAAAATTTCTGAAGTACATTAACACGCCCTGTCCCCAGGCGTGTACTTCGGATGGACGGTGAAGAAAAGTACACGCCATGTAGTCGGAACTACACACCGTGTACTCACCCAAATTACGCAGATTTATTAAAATTTATTGTTATATTATACAAACCCTTGAGACGTGTACCATGGTGCAGGCGTAAAGCTGAGTCACAACACATGATAGGTGTTTTATATATATGTGTTTAATTTAACATCTGTGTAATAAATGGGAATTCACCGGGTTGCCTCCAAGGTACAAGTTACGTACAAGGATTATTTTAAATGAATTTATTTTTTTAAAATTATGATGAATGAGAATCTCAAGGAAATTCAGAAAAGGGATTTAAGATAAAAGGATTGATTAATTAAAGATAATTAATTGATTCGAGCGTGATTTATCTTAAACAAGAACGATTAAATAATTTAATGCTAGTTTTATTTATGTGTAAGTATCATTGCATGTATGGATGATCATGAGCTAGACCGAGACCTTTGTATGTGAATGGTTTCTTTTAATTTATGTATTTAAATTAAATTTGTTGGCCTGCGAGCCATCTCCTCATTAATATGTAGGGAATTTGCGCCCAAGGATTCTTTTATGTAAAACCCCCTTTTACCCCTCACCTGCGTGTGAGATAAATGCATATGTAATGGATGGATCTCCCAAGCTAGTGGAGGCGGCTCAAGTCAGGAGCCAAGGTGAAATAAATCCAAGGAGATACAAAGGTGGACAGGTGGAAAGTTGTAAACACGAACCCGAAAGGTTCAAGGTGTTTCTCCCCTAGGTCTTGGGTTAGTTTATCAAACGCTAGATAAACTAACCAATAGAAAACCTCATGATCATACCATTTATTTTATTTCTGTCAGTTTCATGGTTTATTTATTGTGGGTGTGTTGTCACGATCACACAATTAATGAATTAAATGAGCATGCATGATGGAACTAAAATAAAACCGGCTTATACGTAAATATTATCTTATACATGGTTAATCACTTAAGTATATCCCACTTAATATTAACAAGCATGTCATCAAAGATAATAAAATGGAAATTTATGTATAAGGATAAAATCCCTCAAAATAAATATTAAGTCAGCATAGCCTTCCATAATCTTGGTTAGAATTGAACCATAGTTCAAAGTGCTTGACCTACCCTAGTTGGGGTTCTTTCAATTATCAGGGAATTCTAATTCCAGGTTTTGGGTTGACTTGACTTGGTTCGAATCAAGGGTTGACTGCCACAGCAGGACTTGGTGTGACCATGAGGCAAAGGTTGAGGAAATCCAAAATGTATTTTAGTATTGGGGAGTCCTATAAAGACCCTTAAAATTCAAGGGAAATTTTTTCTTAATTTTCTTTGGAATTTTACAAGAGCGCGGTTTCTGACGGCACCCGATTCCGAGGCCCGGAGTGCCCGGAATCAATTTCCGAAGTTTGGCTCGGGTACGTTCAGTGAACGAACGAGCGGGAATTTCTAACTTTTGATCAGGTGCTCGGAATTGAAATCCGAGGACACCGATGAACTCGCAGCGCCGATATTCGCTTAAGGAGACCTTTTCCGAAGTTGCGTTTATTGCGGGACGAAAGTTAGTTTTTGGGAGAATTATAAAAAGTTAAATAAAAATGTGGAACACTTTTTATTTTTTCTTACTTGTTGGTTAACTCCTTTCAAAGGAAGTTAAAGGTGGGACCAGCATCCACTTAACCTCCCTTGGGAGGATTAAGTGTGGTGGGGCCCACATGAAACCCAACTTTCCATCTCCTCTCAAAACTCCCTTAACTCCCCTTTTAAATGTAATTGACAACTTAACTTATTAATTAGGTTGAGTTGTTTAAACTTTTTCAAACCTTTGAAATTCAAATGGTTTGGTTGAGTAAATAAAATAAGCCCTTAGCTTATTTTATTTGGTTATAATTGTTTAGCCATCTTGAGAGGATTTGAGAGCTCCTCCTTCTTCTTCAAACATTGACGAAGAACGCGAAGAACCTTCGAGCTCCGACGAAGAACGCCGCTCCTCTCTTCTTCGTAGCCGATTGTGTTTGAAGATCGACGACGCCCTCCGTGTCAACGAAAGGGAACGCCGCTTCCTCCTCGGACTTCCTTCATCGGCATACGAAGATTCGCCAACGACGTACCTCTTCGGACGTACCTCTTCGTCATCGGATTTGACGAACGATTACCGTGACGCCCGACCTCCGCGATGTTGTCTTCCGCGGGTCGTTGACGATCTTCGAACTTGAACCCAAGGTAGGGGTTTGTTGTGGTTTATTTTCCTTACTCTCGTTCTTGGTTCTAGAAAGATAATTTGTGATTAAATATTTAAGAGTTATCATTTAACGAGAGGGGGGTCGGACCGCACAAACACGGCCGAATTCCCCCTCCTTTGTTCTTGGTTACTTATATAATCTTGTGGATGAACGAGAAGGCATGGTGTCGTCGCACCACGCGGGAATCGCCCGGCTTATTTACGCGACGCTGTCGCGTCGTGCCGTGGATGGATTATCATGAACGCGAAGCCGTCGCGCCGCGTCGAAGGGAACCGAAGGCGCCTCGGCCGGAGCAGGGCCGCGGCGGAGAGGCGCGGTGCCGTCGCACCGTGCCGGACGACGAACACCACGGCCGGTTCCGGGCCGCGGCGGGACGAGAGGACCGGCGGCTCGCCGGGCCGCCGGCGTCGGAAACCGGAAGGGGACCGGCTTTGCCGGTCCCGTTGAAGAAAAACCGGCCGGCCAGGTGGGCCGGCCGGAAGGTCAAAGACCGGGGGAATTTAATTCCCCCGGTCAACTCAAAATCCCCCCCCATTTATTTGGGGGGGGCGGTTTCTTTAAGGGGGGCAGGCGGCCCCCCGGTTTTCCCTCAAGCAGGCCCCCACGAAGGGGGCCGATTCTCCTAAGAGGCGTGGCTTAAGCCACGCCGCCTGCTGGAAGCGGGGGCCATGCCCCCCGCGCGTGACACCCAGTGGCGCCAGGCCGCGCCGCCGCCGGCCGGGCCGGGTCGGACCCGGTTCGGGCCGACCCAGGGGGGGTCGGGCCGGGTCGGCCCAGACCCGGACCCCCCGTTTTCGAGACGAGTTCGGTCTTTTGGCCATAACTTGAGCCACGGACCTCCGATTGACGAACCGTCAGCGGCTACGTGATCCTTGGATCGAGACGGTCGATTCGGTATATCGCACTCAATGTTTCGGAATACTTTGAGTTCGGCCGGGTTGGTTCGTTCACGAAACCAACCGGGCCTTCGGAGCGGAAACGCTCGTATCTTGAGCTACGGATGTCCGATTGACGTGCCGTCAGCTTTGTTGTGTTCCTTTTAGTGAGACGGATCTTTTGGAATACTCCGCCCGAGGTTTGGACGCAGGTGGAGTATGGTCGGGTTGGTTTTGCCTTAAAAACCAACCGGGCCCCTGGGATGAAAAGGCCAATAACTCTCAGACCGGGCGTCTGATCGACGCGTCGTCTGAGGCGTTGAGTTCCTGTTGACGATACGAAACTTTTGGATACATCAACTCTGGACTTTGTGATAGTTGATGTATCAGCCTCTCAGCTCGTGGAGCGGATCCTCCTGTACGAGCTTGCTGTGTGCGGAAACCCTAGTGCTGGCTGTGACTGTTACTGTGACTACTACTGCTACTGCTACTGCTACTGTGACTGCGACGACGATAGTATAGTGATCCTGTGTGGATTCGACGACGATGACTACAGCACTCATCGATCCTACGTGGATCAGTGCTATAGGTCCTGTGTGGGCCCGATCTTGTGTGGGTCTGATCCTGTGTGGGTCTTTGCGCTCAGCGGTCCTGTGTGAACCAGCGCCTACAGGTCCTATGTGGGCCCAATCCTATGTGGGTCTTTTGCGGGGGTTAGTTACCTATCGATCATTCGTGGGTCCGACGACTTCGATGGATCAGAGATCATCTTTATCGTCTTTCGAGAAGTATACCTGTGTGAGCTGAATCCAGTTGCTTTCCTGTGTGGGTTGTGTTGTGCTATCCTGTGTGGATTTCGTTTTGCTTTCCTGTGTGGATTGTGTTGTGCTATCTTGTGTGGATTTAGTTTTTCTTTCCTGTGTGGAATACGTTTACTTTCCTGTCTGGACTGAGTTGTACTTGGGCTCGGAGGATGGAGCGTGTTGGAATTGATGACTTAGGTATATGTATGGGCATATACCTAAGCAGTGTCGGTTGTTACTTCGTGATTGTACCTTTCTTCTTGATTTATCCTTTGTGGATTTTGAGAGACCTTCAGGGGTCTCGGGGTCCCTACTGAGTAGATTATACTCACCCCTTCACGGGCTATGCCCGCACTACGTTGTGTTGGTTGCAGACGACAGACAGCGTTGATCTTGGCTGAGGCTTGCAGAGCAGGACGGTACCTGGAGGTGGACCACTAGGCGGGACGTGTTCGGAGCGGACGACGGGAACCGTGGATCAGTGGAGCTATCTGTACCCATCCTTCAGGTGGGATCTCCAGTGGATAGCTCGGTGTAGCGGCTTTTACTTACAGTTGTTGTTTTCCCTTTCGAGTTGTACTTTACTTTCAGTTTGGGTTTGTATACTGGCCCATTTACTTTTCCGCACTTTCAGTTGTACTCTGTTTTTACTTAGTGTTTACTTTCCGCTTGCTTACTCTGTGGTGTTTGTTTACATTACAAAGGCAATACCTTCCCTTTTTACCGGGATTTACGCCTTGGTGCTAGTCGCCAGCCCCTGGTCTATGGAAGGCGGGCTTGGGGTAGTCACGGCACGGACCCCGAGGGCGGGTCGTGACAAATTGGTATCAGAAGAGGTTCGGTTCTACCGCGAACTCTGATCTTTTCTATGTGAAGCAATAATGTTTAGCGTATTGAGTGTGGTTATCAGTCCAGGGAGTCCAGTGTTGGTGCGGCGGCCGACGTATCTGTACACCAGGACCCTGACTTCTGATTTCCGACTTAATACACGAAAACATTGATTGCGTGTGTGTTTCAAAGTTTTCTTTGTGATTACGTATATCAGCTCACCAGGTATACTGTTCTAACCGTGGCGCACCTGTTTCCTTTTCAGGATGGCCCCACGACGACAGCCAGCTAGGGTTCCGAGAGTCGAGTGTGACGACATCCCACCGTGCGACGAGGCTTCGGTGCAGGGCCCTTTGTCAGCAGTGGCACCGGCAGTAGCACTACCCGCCGAGCCACCGATGCTTCCAGCACCAGCCGCTGACGATGCACGTCGCCTCAGCGCACTGCATGAGTTTCAGCGCCAGCGACCACCCAGGTTTCGCGGGGAGACAGATCCCCAGGCAGCAGAGGACTGGTTGGAGGCAGTGGTACGTGTGTTTAGGCTAGTGAGGACACCAGCAGACCTCATGGTGATCCTCGATGCGAGCCTACTACACGCAGCAGCAGGACGATGGTGGAGCTTGATGCTCCAGGTGCACGATGAGGCATCTCTTCTATGGACGGACTTTGAGAGCCTCTTTCGCTCGGAGTTCGTCCCAGCCACCCTTCGTGTGGTGCGTATCCAGGAGCTTCTTCAGCTGCGGCAGGGCAGCATGACGGTCACTCAGTACTCATCGAGATTTACCGATCTCTCACGCTACTCAACCGACATGGTATGGGACCCATTCTTTCGGGCCCGGACCTTCGAGCAGGGTTTGAGACACGAGATCAGGGCATCGCTGATCTCCCTCAGCATACCGACTCAGACAGGAGTACTGGAGCAGGCCCTTTTGATCGAGAGCTTCCTTGCTGAGTCTACACCAGCGCCGAGACCCACCGCAGGGTGGCACGTGGCAGAGTCTTCTGCGGCTGGCAGTCGACGGATGACTCAGGGGTCCAGGCAGACCAGACCTTCAGGCAGACGACCTCAGGACACTGGCTCAGCAGTGCGGAGCACACAGCGCGGAGCCAGTCTTTCGAGAGGCAGACATTGCTACTCATGCGGCGGGCATGGCCACATGGCTCGTGACTGCTCGACCCACCATGCAGAGGAGCAGCAGACGGTTGAGGAACCACCTAGGCAGAGGCAGAGGTTCGACCGTGGCGGTCCGCAGGGAGAAGGCGGACGAGGCAGAGGAGCTGGCCGAGCAGCAGGTGGTGGGCGACGCTTTGAGGCTCTACCACCACCACCACCAGGAGGTCCACCCCAACCTCAGGGGAGAGCACAGCTTCATGTAGCTGAAGCTTACGATCATGGAGCTCCGGAAGCGGGTGGACTAGTGCGGGACTAGCTCCAGGCATAGAGGCCTTTGCCCATAATTCATCTAGCTTCGTAGTTTGTGTTGCCTTGTGTCCTTGTACTTTAAGTTGAAGTAATAAAAGATACTTTCCTTGGTGACTTTTGTTTTCTTGTCTTTTGTTTGTTTTTACTAAGAGGTTCCGGTTAAAAACTGTTGACTTGACCCTCACTTGCGAGATTCTTACTGGAGGAAACCCAGTGACCACACACTGATGCCGACAGTGTGACTCAACCCTTGGAGGAGAGAGTAACAGTTGGATCTCTTGGTAGCAGCGTCGAGGCCTTACGACGTCATCCATGCCATGATTTAACTAATCATGACGGGATTGACTGTATTAGGCAAGGAATGTGGTTCATCCAGGGGATGAGACCGGATTTCACTTTTTGGAAAAGGAGAAATCTTTGCAGCTTTGTCATACATTAAGGAGAAAGGGGAACGTAGTAGCCGATGCCCTCAACAGGAGGACGGGCATTCAGCTACTTGAGGAGGTGACGGAGCAGCTAGCCTCTTTGTAGATATCCTTCGTGGATAGAGATGGAGCAGCCTTCTTCCAGTCTCTCACAGTCACACCTCCTCTACTGCAGCGGGTCAGAGAGGCACAGCGTGAGGATGCTGACTGTGAGACACGTCGTGCACAGATATCCTCGGGACAGGCACCTGATGGTTTCTCTCTTGGAGCAGAGCACGACATCCTTTTCAGAGGACGTACCATGGTACCAGTCGCTTTGCGAGAGGAGGTTCTGAGAGAGTTTCACACTTCTCCTTTGGCGGTACATCCAGGAGTGGTGAAGATGTACCAAGACCTCATATGACAGCACTGGTGGCCGGGCATGAAGAAGGCAGTGGCAGAGTTCGTTTCTTGATGCCTCACCTGTCAGCAAGTGAAGGCAGAGCATCAGGTACCAGCAGGCTTGGTACAGCCCTTGGAGGTTCCGGAGTGGAAGTGGGATGGCATATCTATGGACTTCGTGACTGGACTTCCACGCACTTCCGGAGGTCACGACTCCATCTGGGTGATTGTTGACCGACTCACCAAGTCAACACACTTCTTACCCATCAGAGAGCAGGGCTCAGTGGATATCATGGGACGTCTCTACGTTCAGGAGATTGTGCGGCTCCACGGTGTGCCATCTTCTATCATCTCCGATCGAGATGCTCGCTTTACTTCCCCGCTTTGGAAGGGGTTATAGGAGGCGTTCGGGACACAGCTACGTCTAAGCACAGCCTTTCACCCTCAGACGGATGGTCAGACGGAGATGACCATTCAGACTCTCGAGGACAAGCTCCGCGCATGTGTCCTCGACTTTGGTCGTAGCTGGGAGGATCACCTACCCTTGGTGGAGTTTGCATACAACAACAGCTACCACTCCACCATCGGGATGGCACCGTACGAGGCGTTGTACGGCCGACCTTGTAGATCTCCTTTGTGCTGGATAGACCCTGGGGAGTCAGCACTTGTGGGACCGGAGATGGTTCAAGCCACGACAGAGAAGGTCCAGGTCATCCAGGAGTGGATGAGGACAGCTCAGAGCCGGCAGAAGTCATACGCTGACAGGAGGCGGAGGCCACTAGAGTTCGAGGATGGCGACCACATCTTCTTGCGGGTCTCACCTCGACATGGTATTCGGAGATTTGGCCGAGGCGGCAAGTTATCTTCGCGCTTCATCGGACCCTTCCAGGTCCTCAGCAGGATTGGTGAGGTGTCTTATCGCTTGGCTCTACCACCGCAGTTGCACCGGATGCACGACGTCTTCCACGTGTCTCAGCTGAGGAGAAACGTGCACGACCCGACGCACATCACTGACCATGGGGAGCTTGACGTTGACGATGGGGCGACTTTTACGGAGGTCCCGGTGGAGATAGAGGATCGACAAGAGCGGGTCCTACATGGGCGATCGATTCCTCTTGTGCACATCAGATGGCAGTACGGGAACCTCCAGGAGAGCACATGGGAGCGAGGGGCTCAGATGCGTGCTCAGTACCCTCATTTGTTTCCCTAGTTTTTGATGTATCTTTACGGGGACGTAAAGCCCTGAGGTGGGAGTAATGTAAAGACCCGTAAAATTCAAGGGAAATTTTTTCTTAATTTTCTTTGGAATTTTAAAAGAGCGCGGTTTCTGACAGCACCTGATTCCGAGGCCCGGAGTGCCCGGAATCAATTTCCGAAGTTTGGCTCGGGTACGTTCAGTGAACGAACAAGCGGGAATTTCTAACTTTTGATCCGGTGCTCGGAATTGAAATCCGAGGACACCGATGAACTCGCAGCGCCGATATTCTCTTAAGGAGACCTTTTCTGAAGTTGCGTTTATTGCGGGACGAAAGTTAGTTTTTGGGAGAATTATAAAAAGTTAAATAAAAATGTGGAACACTTTTTATTTTTTCTTACTTGTTGGTTAACTCCTCTCAAAGGAAGTTAAAGGTGGGACCCTCATCCACTTAACTTCCCTTGGGAGGATTAAGTGTGGTGGGGCCCACACGAAACCCAACTTTCCATCTCCTCTCAAAACTCCCTTAACTCCCCTTTTAAATGTAATTGACAACTTAACTTATTAATTAGGTTGAGTTGTTTGAACTTTTTCAAACCTTTGAAATTCAAATGGTTTGGTTGAGTAAATAAAATAAGCCCTTAGCTTATTTTATTTGGTTAGAATTGTTTATCCATATTGAGAGGATTTGAGAGCTCCCCCTTCTTCTTCAAACCTTGACGAAGAATGGGAAGAACCTTCGAGCTCCGACGAAGAACGCCGCTCCTCTCTTCTTCGTAGCCGATTGTATCCGAAGATCGACGACGCCCTCCGTTTCAACGAAAGGGAACGCCGCTTCCTCCTCGGACTTCCTTCATCGGCATACGAAGATTCGCCAACGACGTACCTCTTCGGACATACCTCTTCATCATCGGATTTGACGAACAATTACCGCAACGCCCGACCTCCGCGACGTTGTCTTCCGCGGGTCGTTGACGATCTTCGAACTTGAACCCAAGGTAGGGGTTTGTTGTGGTTTATTTTCCTTACACTCGTTCTTGGTTCTAGAATTATAATTTGTGATTAAATATTTAAGAGTTATCATCTAACGAGAGGGGCGTCGGACCGCACAAACACGGCCGAATTCCCCCCTCCTTTTTTCTTGGTTATTTATATAATCTTGTGGAAGAACGAGAAGGCGTGGTGCCGTCGCACCACGCGGGAATCGCCCGTCTTATTTACGCGACGCCGTCGCGTCGTGCCATGGATGGATTATCATGAACGCGACGTCGTCGCGCCGCGTCTAAGGGAACCGAAGGCGCCGTGGCCGGAGCGGGGCCGCGGCAGAGAGGCGCGGTGCCATCGCACCGCGCCGGACGACGAACACCACGGCCGGTTCCGGGCCGCGGCGGGACGAGAGGACCGGCGGCTCGCCGGGCCGCCGGCGTCGAAAACCGGAAGGGGACCGGCTTTTCCGGTCCCGTTGAAGAAAAATCGGCCGGCCAGGTGGGCCGACCGGAAGGTCAAAGACCGGGGGAATTTAATTCCCCCAGTCAACTCAAAAGCCCCCCCCCCATTTATTTGGGGGGGGCGGTTTCTTTAAGGGGGGGCAGGCGGCCCCCCGGTTTTCCCTCAAGCAGGCCCCCATGAAGGGGGCCGGTTCTCCTAAGAGGCGCGGCTTAAGCCGCGCCGCCTGCTGGAAGCGGGGGCCATGCCCCCCGCGCGTGGCACCCAGCGGCGCCAGGCCGCGCCACGGCCGGGCGGGCCGGGTTGGGTCGGCCCAGACCCGGACCCCCCGTTTTCGAGACGAGTTCGGTCTTTTGGCCTTAACTTGATCCACGGACCTCCGATTGACGAACCGTCAGCGGCTACGCGATCCTTGGATCAAGATGGTCGATTCGGTATATCGCACTCAAAGTTTCGGAATACTTTGTGTTCGGCCGGGTTGGTTCGTTCACGAAACCAACCGGGTCTTCGGAGTGGAAACGCTCGTATCTTGAGCTACGGACGTCCGATTGACGTGTCGTCAGCTTTGTTGTGTTCCTTTTAGTGAGACGGATATTTTGGAATACTCCGCCCAAGGTTTGGACGCAGGTGGAGTATGGTCGGGTTGGTTTTGCCTTAAAAACCAACCGGGTCCCTGGGATGAAAAGGCCAATAACTCTCAGACCGGGCGTCCGATCGACGCGCCGTCTGTTGCATTGAGTTCCTGTTGACGATACGGGACTTTTGGATACTTCAACTCTGGACTTTGTTACAGTTGATGTATCAGCCTCTCGGCTCGTGGAGCGGATCCTCCTGTACGAGCTTGCTGTGTGCGGAAACCCTAGTGTTGGTTGTGATTGTTATTGTGACTACTACTACTACTGCTACTGCTACTGTGACTGCGACGACGGCAGTACAAAGATCCTGTGTGGATTCGACGACGACGACTACAGCACTCAGCGATCCTACGTGGATTAGTGCTACAAGTCCTGTGTGGGCCCGATCCTGTGTGGGTCTGATCCTGTGTGGGTCTTTTGCGGGGGTTAGTTACCTATCGATCCTTCGTGGGTCCGACGACTTAGACGGATCAGAGATCATCTTTATCGTCTTTCGAGAAGTACACTTGTGTGAGCTGAATCCAGTTTCTTTCCTGTGTGGATTGTGTTGTGCTATCCTGTGTGGATTTCGTTTTTCTTTCCTGTGTGGATTGTGTTGTGCTATCCTGTGTGGATTTCGTTTTGCTTTCCTGTGTGGAATACGTTTACTTTCCTGTGTGGACTGAGTTGTACTTGGGCTCGGAGGATGGAGCGTGTTGGAATTGATGACTTAGGTATATGTATGGTCATATACCTAAGCAGTGTCGGTTGTTACTTCGTGATTGTACCTTTCTCTGTGATTTATCCTTTGTGGATTTTGAGAGACCTTCAGGGGTCTCGGGGTCCCTACTGAGTAGCTTATACTCACCCCTGCACGGGCTATGCCCGCACTACGTTGTGTTGGTTGCAGACGACGGACAGCGTTGATCTTGGCTGAGGCTTGCAGAGCAGGACGGTACCTGGAGGTGGACCACTAGGCGGGACGTGTTCGGAGCGGACGACGGGAACCGTGGAGCAGTGGAGCTATCTGTACCCATCCTTCAGGTGGGATCTCCAGTGGACAGCTCGATGTAGCGGCTTTTACTTACAGTTTTTGTTTTCCCTTTCGAGTTGTACTTTACTTTCAGTTTGAGTTTGTATACTGGCCCATTTACTTTTCCGCACTTTCAGTTGTACTCTGTTTTTACTTAGTGTTTACTTTCCGCTTGCTTACTCTGTGGTGTTTGTTTACTTTACAAAGGCAATGCCTTCCCTTTTTACCGGGATTTACGCCTTGGTGCTAGTCGCCAGCCCCTGGCCTATGGAAGGCGGGCTTGGGGTAGTCACGGCACGGACCCCGAGGGCGGGTCGTGACAAGTCCACTCAGTGGATCAAGGAACTGCGAGTTAATGCAGTTGTCATTTGGAATGCCTACCTAAAACCCTTCAAGTTTCTTGACAACCCTATTTGGGGTAATTCTAAGGGCAATATGGATCTTTGCCACTAGAATATTCACGAAACAGAATATTCCGGAGTCAATGGTGAGGGATATTGGATTTCGATAAAATTGTGGGAGACTAATAAGTATTAATTTATTTATTTGTCTCAAATTTTGTAATAAAGTACTAAACCTTTGCTCATCTTAATTTGTAGAAATGGCAAGAAAATGACTTCAAACATATCATTGTGCACCATACTCTAAAAAGAAAACCTTCTCACCGGCACCAATTTCCAAGACTGGCAGAGGCCTTTACGCGTCGTCCATCACCACGAAAGGAAATTATATGTGATGGAAGAGCCTATTCCAATTGCGCTTGGGAAAGAGGCCAGTGATGAGGAATTATCTCTCAACATGAAACACGTGGATGATGCCATAGATGTCCAGTTTTTCATGCTATCGTCCATGTCTAATGAGCTCTTGAAGAAACATGAAAACATGGACGCGTATAGCATGATGTCTCACTTTAAAGATCTCTACCAAGAGAAGGTGAGACAGGAGAGGTATGAGATCTCCAATGCTTTGTTTACCACAAAGCTTGGAGAGTCTGTGCTAGCTGGGCCTCATGTAGTCAAGCTTATTGGCTACATTGAATGCTTGGACATCTTAGGGATTAAATTCCCGGATGAGTTGTGTACAGATCTCATCCTATCATCACTGCCCAAGACCTTCTCTAGATTCAGTGTCAACTATAACATGAGCGGCAATGAGAAGAGTCTATCGGAGCTTCTGACCTTGATTCGCCAGGTAGAAAACGACATGGGGCGTGAAAAACCCGCGGTCCTTATGGTGAACAAGAAAAGGAAGGACGAGGAAAAGGGGATAAAGAATTATAAACGTTATGAAGCCCCCGAGCACCATCCCTCCAAGAAGGGGAAGATCCAGAGGCAGGGCAAGGAACGGGAGTCAGTGTGTTTTGCATGTGGCAAGCAGGGCCACTGGAAGAGGAACTTCACCAAGAAGCATGGGGACGCTAAATTTGTGTTTGTTATCGAGTGAAATCTTTCTATTTCTACAAATTGGGTACTAGATACAGCTTGTGGGGCTCACATATGTATTCAAATGTAGGAACCAAGTAGATTTCGAAAGATCGCCAGAGGAGAGGTGGATCTTCGAGCTGCCAATGGCGCAAGGCTGTATTATGTTATTTAAGGGAAAAAATAATACAGGCCATTATGGGTGAGGAATCATAAACCATTGAGGCACCTTGTCTTGGTGTGCGCCCTTTATTATGAGAACGAGACCTGCCAGTAGGAAATCCACATTTTATAGTGTCATTGGATGTTCCTATCTGCGGACGTGTGTATTGGTCCTTAGACTTTAAGATTATTATTAATGGGTATTACAACTCGTGCACTTAGATGTATTGATGAAAACTGTGACGACACACTGTTCGCAGCGAGGTAAGATACGTTGGGTGCGTCACGAGTAATACCGCATTAATAGATAATGCGAGAAAGGATTTGTCCCTTTCGTTCCATAACGGAAGTAGATATCTCAGGCCCTTTGATGGAATTGATATAGCCTAAATAAATCCATGGCCATGGTAAGGTATGGGAAAGTTCAATTCCGGGATGTCAAAGAAAGAATAATCAAGCACATGGGTTGATGGCACTAGCATGCAACCCGCTTGATTGGAGATATCAAGACAATGCGATTATATTACAGGGTAAGTGTTCGTAGGAGGTGACATGTCATTGCGATGTTAACTTCTTTATCTATGGGTTCCTTGGCATGTTGCTAGACGCTAACCTTGGACTTTAGGCAGGCTCAGCCTAATGCCACTGAGAAAGAGGCCTAGAGGGTCACACACTAAGTGTGTCCATGTGTCTTAGTTAAATATTAATTTAACAAATTAAATAAATATTATTCCCGACGGTGGTTTAATAATTATTTAAGGATGTTTGATTGCATTTATTTTGACACTATTTATTCGAGAGAATATATTGTGGACGAAGTAATATATTTATTAGCGAGTAATTCAGTTACATTTATTTAAGAAATAAATAGTCATTACTCAAGGTCTAATAAATGTGGTGGAGAAAAATGGAAAATAAAAGTACACGCCGTGTATATTAAATATACACGCCGTGTAGTTTTATGGAAAACAAGTACACGCCGTGTATTAATTATTACACTCCGTGTAGTTTTTTCAGTTGATATTTTGAGGATTTAATATTGTTTTAATAAATGATATTTATTATAATCAGTGTGGGTGCATATCAAGGAATTAATAATTTGACATGGGGGTTTTGAATAAGAGTTAATGAAATAAATAAAACGCATAACGCGTTTATTTATTGTCATAACTCTATTAACCTCAAACCCGATTATAAATATCCTTGCAACCCCAACATTTTTTAGAGCCATTGTTGTGCACAACAGATTTGGAAATACTCTCAAGCCAAAGAGAGAATTTTCTTTACACCAAGAACGCCCTCATGTTACGAGAGAAAGATCCTCCACCGGATCAAGGCGGTCGAAGGCGGACATCGCAAGAGAAGGTTCTTCCGTGCTAGCACCCGGAGATCCCTTCGGCGACGTCCGGAGATACGTGACACATGTGTGGATCACCGCTAGAGGAATCCAACACTTGGATTCTACGACGCAATGACGGATCACCAAATCATGAATGGACACATCAACGAAGAAAGAATTCCAACAAGGTAATTCTTATGCACTAATTAAATTAATTATAATCAACATATGATGATCCTCCTTAAGGGTTCTGGGAATCTTCTTTTCTTTTCGTTCTTCATTCTATTCCAAAGATTCGGCGTTTTATATCGTGACGGATATCGGACTGAACGTTGTTTAAAATTAAAATTAAAGTTGGGCAAACCCACCAACGCGCTTCCGCTGTGCCCGGAACCTACAATAACATCCACAGGAAACTCCACTGTTATAATCATTCAACTTTTTAAAAGGATAACATGCTCCCCGCCTTTATAAAATCCATCATGAGAAGATCCAATGGATATCTAAATACACAAGTTCTCACAGTTAATACCTATAATATGAGAATTATTAACATTATATAGTAGTGTTTCGGTAAAAACCATAAGCTGGAGGTAAGATAAACTATCCTCACACATTGAGGGCAACTACAATAAGGCTAACTAATCTGACACCTTTCCCAGTAACTACAAACAAGATCTTATGATGAGATAATATTCTATCAGGTTCCCCTTCATGGGTGTATATAAAATCTAAAAGTCAAAATCCTGGAGTAAATATAGTTATTTCATATTTCTTAAGTTAATATCCTACTAGGAGTAACAATACAAATGATTCTTTCTATTAGAATAGATTATAAATCATTCACCCATAAGGTGGTGTCGGCACATTTTCTGGTTGAAGACCACTGCTTCCAACTCTAGATCATGGGTCACCTAGTCCTTATCTTGAGGTATCACCTTTCGGGACTCATAAGCTATCACCACCTACCTCGACATCATGACACATCCAAGCCCAGTCCTAGAGGCAACACAAAACACTATATAATCTACCCCCTCCTCTAGCATTATTAAGATGGGGGTTCTCATCAACCTCCACCTCAACACACAAAAATACTATAGAACCTCTATATCAAAATAAAATTTTGTGCCTTCAGAATCATTGTATTCAAGGGTATTGATATCCTAGGTAAATTTGGAAAAAATCTCTTATATTATCCATCAATCCAATGAAGCTTTTCACCGTAGTAATAATATTATATGGCTCCAAAGATAAAACTTCCTCAACCTTGGTTAGTTCTACTGCTACTCCCACCTCTGAGACGGAATTTCCTAGAAATTAGACCTCTTGGATCTAGAATGGACTCTTCGAGAGATTCCCATAAATCTGGTGGTCATGGAGTATGTTTAGGGCCATCCTCAAGTGTCTCATGTGCTCTTCCTCTAATTTCAAGTACACCAAGATGTTGTCGATAAAGACTTCCATGAATTGATGTAAGAAGGGATAAAATATCCATTTCATGAGTCCTAGGAATACAGTTGAGGTATTCTTCATGATGAACGGAATTAAAAAATAATCATAGTGAACATAGTGCCATCAGAATTTTTTCTTTGTTATATCCTCATCCTGAACTCATATCTCATGAAAGCTTAATAAGATGTCAATATTCGATAACCATCTTGTTTTTAGTTCTAGTCGTAGTGGAATCATGTGATGGTTCATAAACAATTTTTCTTTTAATTATGATCAATGATTAATCCTAGATTTAAATGATGATATATGGCATGATCGACAGAATTTAATGAAATAATATTGACAATGGATGAATGTTGGAATCAAAGTATAGGATCGTCACATATTATTTATAATTAATTTATGTAATTAAATAATTATCATACATGGAATTATTTCTTCATTGATGGATTTTACAATAGATATACTTCATACTATAATTTCTTTATATGAATCAAGAATAGATTCCCTCTAACGATGATTCATATGTGGTCCACAAATATCCAAACATCTCTGTAGTAATATCATGGTGCTAGCACGGTAAATACTATCACTTGAATATTTCACCGATGATCAAACCAAGAATAATTTCTAAAATATTATCCTTAATCTCTATAGACTAGATAGTGGAATTTGGAGGAATATCACTCTCTTTTCTCGGGATATTTTTTAAAGAATGGATCTATCTAGGGCTTTGAGAGGATTCATCATATTTCATTATGCACAACACCAAATAAATTGGCTATACTGAAAAATAATATAATTGGTTTCATATAAAACTAGGGTTAGAAATAAATAATTTCACAAGTTCTCTTTATTATTTCTTTAACCCTTTTGGAACCCCAGGTCTATAATAATATTATTATTATTATTTTGTAACATGTGTTAAACTCCTGAATTAAATTAAATATTATTTAATCAATAAATATTCCATATATATTATTTCTCATTGGATCTATGAACTCATTATTCCATTCCTCAAAAATATTTGTCGGTCCTTAAATATTTATTATTTATTTAATAATAAAAATATAATTTCATTATTCACCAATAAATAAATAAATAAATATTATATCAACTAAATTAGAAAATAATTATTTATTAAAACTCATTATCATATAATATTCTTGCAAATAATTAGTGGCAGAATATATTTGATCAAGAAAATAGGAATAATTATTAAACTTCATGTGAGAATAACTTTTATTCAACTTTTTAAATAATAAATAATAATATATTATTTAACTGGTATTCTAGATACACTAAGTGTGTGACCCTCTAGGCATATTTCATAGTGGAATTTGGAGAAGCAAACTAAATTCCAAGGTTAGCACCTAGTAACTTTCCAAATAACCCATAAAGAAATAATCTAATGACTCAATGACATAATACATCATATAGACACTAATTGTGTAATGAAGTCCCTTTATTGTGATATCTCTAATCAATCAAATTTCATGTTGGTTCCATCAACCTATGTGATTGATGTCTCTTTCTTTAAAATTTTGGAAATCAAAATTTCTAACAGAACACCATGTCCATGGGATTATTTAGGCTATATCATTTCCATAAAATTTCCTAAGATATTGTACTTCATTAAATAACATAAGGGGAAAATCATTTCTAGAATTATTCATTAATGAAATACTACCCATGATGCACCCAACGAATCTTACATCACTGTGAACATGTGTCATCATGGTTTTCAATAATACATCAATGTACGGGACATATAACACTCACTAATCATAATATTAAAGTCTAAGGATTAATGAACACATCTATATATAGGAACATCCAATAACACATATTAATGTGAATTTTCTTCTAGAGGGTCTCGTTCTTATAATATATTAAACTATATATTACTAAGGGTGTAAACCATGAGAAGGTGCCTCAAATTCTTATGAGTCTTCACCCTTGATATCCTATATCATTTGTTTTCATAAAATAATATCATCAATATATAAAACATACATTTCATAATATTGTTGGGGAACTTATGGGTTATTATCAAAGCGTGGAAGTTTTATGACCTTTCATGGCTACAACTCCACTTATGACATTATGACACACTATGTCACACAGAAGATCAATCATGATGTGATAATAAGTTTATTAACATTCAAAATAATTAATGTAGGATAACGTAAATTGTAAATAAGTTTTTTTAGGTAACAAACTCCAATAGAATCCCACTTTCACTAGACCAACTACTAATAACCTTCAATCAACTAGCTCTCACATGATACTCATTCTTCTGTTGAGATAGGACTTTATTAAAGGGCTTCCCAAAATTTTCTTTTACGGTAACTTTTCTTACAACAACATCAGCCCTATAAAAAAAATCCCTCCAGAGGTGATATTTATGGAGTATGTGATTTACCCTTGACGTGACCTTGTCTAATTTACAAGATCCACTACTATAGTATTATCACAATACTATGTTATAGGGTCTTCACTTCTAGGTAACACATCAAGATCCTGGAAAAAGTTTAATATCCCATTGGATTCCTGGGCTGCATCAAAATCCACTGTATACTCAGATTGTACTATTGAATCAGCAACACCTGGCTACTTTGAACTCTTCCAGATCACATCTCTTTTGAATATATAGAAAAAATAACATGATTGAAACATAAATTTGTTCTTATTAGTTTGAAAACAAGTATAAGTATAACCCATGATGAATATCTCCTCATCAACTCTATACACTATGAGAATAACCTTAGTTCTTCTCATATACATAAGTATAACCTTAACAGTAGACTAATGTTGTTATCCTATATTGGCTTGGTGTCTTCCTACCATACCCAGTTTAGAGGAAACATCAAGTCTAGTACATAACATGAAAAATATGATTGATTGTATCACTGAAGTGCATGATATCTTATTCATTCTCTCTTTATCTTATTATGTATGAGGAAACATTTTCTTATAAATATGTGTATCTTATGACACTATAACTAATCCCCTCTTGGATTATTATAGACTAAATATATTTAGTATCTGGTTAAAGTATATACTTCTAATTATTCCTAGCATTTACTTGGATCTATCACAAATGATCTTGATACCTAGAATATAGGCTGATTCACTTAAGTCCTTTGGGGATAAACACATTTTTAATTAGTCCTTAATAGATTGTAAGACTGGTATATCATTTCAAATAAGTAATATTAAATCTATGTATACTACTAGGATAACAACTGTATTCCCAATAAACCTCTTATAAACACATGTCTTACATTTATTCAAAATGAAACCAAATTCTTTTATAGATTCATTGAATTTAATGTTCTATGGGATAGATTCTTTCTTTAATCCATAAATGAATCTTTGAAACTTGAAAAAAAAATTGGCATCACCTAGAGTCACAAAATCTTTTGTCTATGCCATATAGTCATATTCCAAAAGATAACCATTAAGGAAATCATTAATGGCATCCATCCACCAAATTTCATAGTCATGGTAAGCTACTATATCAAGTAGAATTCTGAAGTGTTTAAACAAGAATACTGGTGAAAAAGACTAATCACATTCAATTACTTGATGCAGTTTAACCTCTTAAGCCACTAGACCTGATTTATAGGTATTTAATTTCTTTTTCATGCCTAATTTTACCTTTAATACCCATTTTATCCCTATGGGATTTACATAAACTAGCACATAAACAAGAACCCTAACTTGGTTTTGACACATGAAATACATTTCAGAATTCATGGCCTCTTTTCTTCTTACAGTCTAAAATCTCTCTATTATCTCTTTATAGGAGTGAGGTTCATCATTTTTAAACAATAATGAGTCCCCATCTTTGGTGACTGGAAAAACATATCTCACTGGTCATATTACCTCTCTAGTGCTCTTATTTTGAAATTGTGTTTTAGGAACTACTTCTTCCATAAGGACCTAGGGAATCTTTTCATATACCAACTATTGTGTATCTTGAGAATTAACTTCATTGAAGTCAATATTAATCCTTATATCCTTTTTTAGGATGTTATACCTTCAAGAATGGTGAGTTGTATAGTGATAGTAACTTTCTAATCTGAGGAGTTGTATATGCGGTGTCCCCTTATTTTTTTAAGATACCCTATAAAGATACACATTATACCCAGAGGGGGCTAGTTTTTTACCTGGTAAGGCCTTAAAATATTCCCTGAAACCCCATACATGTGTTCGGGATAAATTGGGTTTCTTACCACTTCATAACTCAAAGGGAATTTTGTTTTCCTCTTTATATTCTACTTAGTTTAGTGTGTATATCGATGTTTGTAATGCATATGCCCAAAATGACAAAGGAAACTCTGCATGACTCATCATCAACTTTACCATGTATAGAAAGCTATGGTTCCTCCTTTCACTAACACTATTCCACTATGACGTTCAAGTTGTGGTAAGCTTAGATAGAATCCCAAACAATTGTTGAATTTCGATAAAATATTGGTTAATATATCCACTACCTTTACCAATAAAAGCTTCATTGCCTTCTTTCCAAATTAATTTTCAACTTAATTCTTGTCTTATTTTAATTTCTCAATATAATTAGACTTTTAAATAATAAATTAGATATATCCATATTTACTCAATTGATCAGTAAAATTTATGAAGTAATAACACCCACCTCTAGATTCAACTGTGAAAATTCCATACACATCAATGTGCACTAATCCTCAAATCTATGTGGCCCTTTCACCCTATCCACAAAATGGTGGTTTGGACATTTTACCTTGTAAACAAGAATGACATATTTCAGGTTTTTTTAGCTCAAAAGATTCTAAATAACCGTCTTTACAATTATTTATCAAATTATTCTCATTTATATGACCAACACGATGAGTATCCATCTGAACTACCCAACATATATCTTACTCATATACTATTAACTATTATGACATCAGGCATATATGACTTATCATGTAATATCATGATGTTTACTATCAACTTAATTATCACATGGTTTACATTATTTTTTATTTTTATGTAGCATGTAATGATTCAATTCATGTAGATAAATAGTTCTAATACGACTTATACATGATATGTAGATCGAAACATTATATAGAGATTAATTACACATTTTATATATAAAAATCTTGTCACATGGAATGTCCTATTAAATTAATGACCACACTAAAGTACTCTTCGATAAGGTTTTAAAAGTAAAATAAATTAATTTTAATTCTATGTAATTTAGTTAAAGTACATGATGTGTAGATTTAAGATATAGAGAGTGTATTATTCTTATCATTTATCTACAACACACACCTAGGGACTCAACGTGTGATTGTTCCATGGAAAAGTTTGGAGTTCACGGTGTATACATGGGATACATGGAATTTGGTCTCTATGTTACAAAACCACCAGTCATGTAGGGAATGTAAGAAGATACACAGACCATATATGATGAAATGAATACACACCGTGTTTGGATGTTGCACGGAGTGTACTCAGGAAGATAGTGTGACAAACTGGTCGAGTCAATACATGGTGTATAATTAAATTCAACGAATGTAATAAATGAACGTGACATGAATTAATTCTGAATTAATTATTGGTGCATTAAACACCAGTACATGGTGTGTACCTCTAAGATACATAGTTTGTGCCTCTGGGTTACATGTCGTATTCTCTTGGGTTATCTAATTATATTCCTTAGCACTTATGGATGAGATATTCCAATTTATTTCATTAATAAAATTAATCAATTTGATTAAATTTATGATAAATGAATAGTAAAAGTATATCTCACAATTCTTGATAAATAATGATTAAACTAGAATTGAAAACAAATAATAAAAGCATAAATCAATCAAGAATATTTATATAATTATAAATAATTATTTGTATCCTATGATAAAACTTGTAGGTTCCAACCACAATGGAAGAATGTGATTGGTTGTATCCAACTCATATTTTTTTAAGATTCATGATTAAACCAAGATTTATATGATGATAAATTTTACAATCAATGGTAGTGAATCAAAGATTATTTATAATGGATAAATATCAAAACTGAAGCATAGGATCACCTCATATAAATCAAAATTAATTAAAGATTTTTAAAAAATTAACTTATCAGAAATTATTTCTTCATTGATGTATTTAACAATGGATCTGTGTTGTACCATCATTGTGTTGTATGAATTAAGATTATATACCCTCTATCAGTGATCCACATGTGCTCAATGAAACTCAGAATGTCTTTTTATAAATATTTGGGTGATATCACAGTAGATCATATTGATTGCATCATTCTAATTATATTACCCTGAGAATTAATTTAAAATTATTATCCTTGATCTCACAAGACTTGAGAGTGGAAGGTTGAATAATATCACTCTCCATTCATGGGAGTTCTCTTAGAGAAGGCATCTTTATAGATATTTGAGATTATTCTCCAAATTTTATTGTGGGAAAAAACAAAATTAATTGGATCTATTGAAAGATAACATAATTTGGTTCATATACATCTAGGGTTAGAAATAAATAATTGCACAATTTCCATTTATTATTTATTTAATCCCTTTATAACACTGTGTCTATGAAAATATTATTATTATTATTTCATTACGTGTTTTCAACTCACGAATTTAATTGAATATTATTTAATTAAATAATATTCAATATATATTGTTTCTCATGAGACCGATGAACTCATTCTTCTATTCCTCCACAATATTTATTGGGCCTTGAACAATGACTATTTATTAAATAAATAAATATCACTACATTATTCACCAATAAACTAATAAATGTTATATCCACCAAATATAAAATAAATATTTATTAAATATCATACTCACATAATATTCTCTTGAATAAATGGTGACGAAATATATGAGATCAAGAAAACATAAATATTTGTTAAACTGAGTGTGGGAATAATATTTATTCTACTTATAAAATAATAAATAATAATATACTATTTAACAGAGATTAGGGATTTACTTAGTGTGTGACCCTCAAGGCCTCTTTCTCAATGGCATGAGTTGAAAGAGCCTAAAGTCCAAGGTTATCATATAGAAACACACTAAGTCACCCTTAGAGAAATAATTTAATGGTGAAATGACATAATACCTCTTATGGATTATTACTATGGAATATAATCCCTTTATCATGATATCTCTAATCAAGTAGGTTGAATGTCATTGTCATCAACATATATGCCTGATGTCTCTTTATTTGATTTTTTGTAGATCAATATTTCCTAAAAAAACCATTCCCATGGATTTATTTAGGCTATATAATTTCCATTAATGGGACTAGGATATCAACATCCATTAAAGAACAAAAGGGATAAATTATATCTCCCATTATTCATTAATGAAATATTACTCATGGTGCAGCCAACGTATCCTACCTCACCACGAACAAGTGTTGTCACGGTTTTCTTCAATACATCAAAGTATGTGAGTTATAACACTCATTAATAGTAATCCTACATTATAAGGATCAATACACATTTACATGGATAGGAACATCCAATGACACATAAAAATGTGGATTTCTTATAAGTAGGTCTCATTCTCATAATATTCTACCCTGGATATTACCATGGGTGTACACCATAATAAGGTGCCTCAAAGTCCTATGAGTATACACCCCTGGTATTCTGTATCATTTTCATCCCTCAAATGATATCATCCAACTATAGTGAATATATTTATGAATATTGTTCTTCCACTTCTCGGTTCTCATTATAGCAGGGAACTATTATGACCTTTTAGTGTGATATCTACTCTTAAGACACTATCAAATAAAATTTCACCCAAAAGAACAATCATTATGTGATAAGGGGTTTATTAATATTAAAAAAAATTAATATATGTTATCATAAAGTATACAAAAATTGTTAATTGGGCACAAATTCCCACGCGTTCCCCTTTAGGTTGGTCAAAGAGGCCACTGATCCTTGGTTGTAGATACTTATTCTTTACGGTCACCTAGTTTAGGAAATGATAATAAAAACACAGCCTCATGATTTTGTCCACCTTATTGGTGAAAAATATTATAGCTGACTTGGGTGACACACTGGGTCTGACAAAGCCCTTTGTTTTCAAATTCTCCAACTATGCCTTTAGCTCACAAATACTAAGGGAGTCATCTAATATGATTATGTAGATATCGGGACAGTAACTGGTTGAAATTCTATGCAAAATTCTATTTCATAATGGGGAGGTGATCTCAGAAAGTCCTCAGGGAGGAGTTCCTCATACTCCACCATCACTATAGGAAACTGATGGCTCATAGCTTCTACATCTCAAAGGGTCATACTATCCAACAAGTGAGTAATCGATTGTATCCTCATATATATAATATTATCCTGATATTCCTAAGTTTCATTCTCACTCATAAATAAAAGCCTCATCCCATAACCAGTAATACATCACATCCTCTTCCTAAAATATTCATTCTATTCATGAACTATGGATAGTCAATATATTCCTAAGATGGTGTCTTAAGGCCTCATCACTAAAATAATGAGATCTCATAATAATATCCCTCCTACAAGATTCAAATGATACTATCAATAGAATTGTATGATCACTAAATCACCACTAATAAGAGTTTTTAACTATAAATATCAAGCTAAAGGCTCCATAAGAACCTCTAGATCTCTAACAATGAAAGTGGCATTAGAATAGTGACTCACACTTGTGTCTATTAGTACCATAAATAAAGTATAGGATACATAGATCATACCTCTAACAAAACCTATAGCCTTTAGTTCATAGGACTCGACTACCTACATCTATCCTCATCTTGGACCACCAATTCCATAAGCCTAGCATGGACCACCTAGGAGTTGTGGTGGAAATAGATCGAACCATCGGCCACCTCCTGCTACTCTCCCTACTCCTCTTACATGTCCTTCTACCTATATACCTCCATGTTCTAGTCATTTTCTCTACCTATTTGTTCCATCAATCATCTATTTTTTAGCATCAAAATGGTTTGAACAATCCCTTGTGAGATATCCTGACCGTTGTAATAGAAACACCACCTCTCCCTCGGCTAAATCAATTTTTCCTAAGATCCTTAAACTATAGACCCTATATCTTGATATTGTCTCCAAAAATACCTCATAAAACTAGATCCTATTATTTACCATCATTTACCTGCTCCCAAAAACTCATCTTCTCTATACACACTTCTAGGATGAACTATTTGTGTCTTCTTGGCCAAAAATATCTCAACCACTAAAGATTACTCAAGAACCCTAGTACATTTCAAAATGTAAAGAGATATCACTCCTACCCTGATATATCAACATAGTTACCACAAAAATATTATTCATCTAAATAATGTATCTTGAACCATATCTATGGAGTATCGTGATAGGTTATTAAACCTCGGCCAATAATTGTTCATAGTCATGTTGTATTGCTGAAGTTGCAGAAGCTCCTAGATATGCACCGCTCGCAACATTGCTAGGTATAATTATTCTATAAAAATACACTCAAAATATTTATAAGATAGTGGTGTCCCATAATGTTCTTGAGTCACTAAAATCCACCATCACATAGAGGATCCATGAATAAGACTCTTTTCTTGGACCACCATCAAATTTGGAGGTGTTCTAATAACGAAAAAAATATGTGTAACTACCTAAAGTAATTCCTTGACTTTTTGGGGGTCTGGATCACCCCATAACCTGAGGTAACACTACTTCTAAAACTCATAGAGTGAGATTAGTCAGTGAATATCCTCAACCAGTACAATAATTGAAACCTACTTATCAAAGGGGGTTAGTAATACTGGAAAACCACCCAGAGGTATCACCTTCTACACAGGACCCTATATTGAAGCCTTGTCACTAATAAGGTCATTATCCTTATTCTATTATGGAACCCAAGCTGGGTGTTGTCACAGAGGCATCCTAAAAAAATAAATATGTTTTATAGTCATAGAATATATATATATATATATATGGAGATAAATCAAGAAGTAAATTGAAAAAATGACTCTTTCCTATATGATGCATGTACCAAAGTTTTCCCTGTAACCAATGCCTCTATGTACTGAGGAAAAAATCAGGTTATCATAGACATGGTGAATGGATACTTCACCCATCGAACCAACACTGGAGTCCATAGATAATATCTGAACTCAAAACACCTTAAAAACTATCCCCCTAGTTCCCAAACCAAACCTCTTCAATATAGAATATCTAAACTCTAGTACTAATATTACCTCACTCTAATACCACTCTATCATGACCCGGTCCATTGGGGCTCTCTTGGTCAGTGATAAGATAATACTAACACCATAATACCTCTATCAATAGTTTGGGTACTAGTAAAAAGTGTTGAGTAAGAATATCACACACATGGGAGGACTTATTGTAAGGTACCTGTATGAACATACATAAATTCAATCACAATAAACATGCTAATGATAAAATACAAGTGATTCACAAATGTTTCCATACTTCTATATCCCACAATCAAAGTATCAAAAAAGTAGTGGAACGAATAAAGGGATAAATAAAAGCTCACAAAAATAGTAAAAAAGTTTAATCTTTTAATAAATAAGGGGACTGATATAAAATGCAACATTGAGTATGAACCACGGTCTCTCAATCTCAATATTCTCCACATGCTCCTAGTCCTCCTAAGACTTCATCGAATGGTATGTTATCTATATAAGACACAAAATGTGTTGGAATATCCTATATAGGAATGGGTATAACAAAACCCTTTAGGATACCCTAAAAAAACTAAACATAAAGAATCAAGGGAGTGGTTATCCCATTGTCACAGAGTCATGTCAATAAGGATAAGATACATAACAATGACACAATAACCGAAATATACTCTATTGGAACAAAGGATATTTGTTGATAATATTGAATTTTGGTTTGTGTTTGTTTTCAATCTATACATGGATGACAAGGGAGTTAGCAAATAATGGGGTCATACATTTGAGGCTGAAAGTAGTATAGAACGTTGTGTAGTTTCCCAGTGTTTTCCAATTTTTTGGGCCTCAAAAATTGGGAGTTTGGTAATGGTTCTCTACAATGATATGCATTGAAGGCGCACGATACATAGTGAAGGTGTGTGATACATGGTGAAGGTGCACGGTACGCGGTGAAGGAGAGTGGTATGTAGTGAAGGCATGTAGTACGCGATGAAGGCGTGAGATACGTGGAATGGTACATAGAACTAAAAACAGTTCTCTATGAAGGTACGTGGTGAAGGCGTGCGGTATGAAAAAAGCTAGTGACAATAAGTGTTGAAGAGATGAAGTACACAAAACAACAGATATACAGTACATAGAATGTTAATGGTACGCGATACAGGTTCACAGTTCAAAGGATTTCAATATGTGGTAGAGGTTAATAGTATGCGGATGGAGTTTAGTACAGTGAATATTGTCCCACATTAAAAATTTGGGTAAATCAGATTATAGAATTTTTCGGAGTTATGTGCCTATTTAAGGAGAAGTAATCCCCTTTGTTAAGGGACAAGATTGGTGATTAAAATTTTTGAAATAAATTTGGTGAATTCTGAAGTGGTATGCAGAGGAGAAGACAATACATGGAGAGAATCATCCGCATAAAGAAAATAGTTCAAAAAAGAGTGAGTGGTTTGTGTTGGAAGCCCCTGTAGTACACATTTGAGTAAAGTAGTATGCGGAGCAAGATAATACACAGAGGAGTATAGTAGTATGTGTTGTTGGGATTATGCGAAGAGGGACAGTTTGTGGAGGAGATTGATGGTACACGGAAACAATAGAGGTATGAATAAGCAACTGGAGGGTATGTGGAAATAATAGTAATAAACGAAAACAGCTGGATGGTATGTGAAAACAGTAGCAGTACATGGAAAGAGAAGCAGTATGCCTAACACCCACAGAAGCCTGAATATTTCACAAATCAATTTGTGAAATTAATTTCAATAACATATCAGTTTGCAGGAAAATAAATTACATGTATGAGTGATTATGGGACTTCAACAGAACATCCATTTACAATTCAGGATGCATTAATTAATGTCATACTATTGAAGTGACATTCAAGTCATCAAATTGAGTGAAGATTCTTCCAATGTAGTGAGAAAGCGGGAGTCAGCGGAAGTTACCTGAGGGATGTAGTGTGTTATCACTAAAACCCTGTAAAGGCAATGTTCCTGGCATAGAGTGACTATACTAAACTCTTATAATCCACAACTTGTAAATATTAGTGGTTTTTGGTATGATTTACACACTTTCTGTGTATTATCCTTGTACATATCCCTTAGTGGTGAACCAAGTAAAATTGTTGTGTCATTTATTTTCATGTGATTGTTTATTTTCTTCACTTTCTCTCCAGACAGGTTTAATAGGTTCCTACCAATGTGGGATCAAGATCCATTAGTTTAAAAGAAAAATTTGACACTCTGATTCAACCCTCCCCTATCAGGGTGTTCTGGGTTCCTACATACTCAATATAGAAACCAAGTCACGAGAATTTTTCATTGAGATGCCAAAATCCGTAACCGGGGATCTCTATATCCAAAACTAATCCTCATTCATTTCTATATGTCACAACTATTTTTTCTAACTTGATACCAAACCCAATATGACAATCCTTATTCCAAATAACAATTTCAAAATGATTGTTCAAGGGGTATTTTTCAAACCACCAACCAAATGGAACATTGGGGATGAATCCCTGAAGAACAGGGAGATACAACCAAAAAACAAAAAAAAGAGTAATGAAACTCATCCATTGTTTGGGTTGGACTTGATACAATGTTTTTATAACAATGAATGAAAATCCAAATATCAAATAATATCGATTACCAAATCCTAGAGAGATAAATATGCACCCACAAAACCTGATCAATGTGAATCAATATGTTAGTGGAATTGATTCAAGTTCATAAGGGGATGAAAAAATGGGGATTGAAGTAATGAAAATAAAATTACATACCTATAGTTCTTATCGATCAATAATGAATAAAGGTTTATGTTATCATTAGAGAGATTCAAAAACTCTATTTTCCTAGATGATATTTGGAAAATCAGTCTCCAATCCTTGATCTTATTGTGTTCCATCAAGGATCTCCTCACTAATCTCTCTATAAAATACCTAGGGTTATGTGAAAAACTATACGGATTTGGAATAATCATTTTTATAAAGAAGAGAACTAGGTTTAGGTTTTAGTAACAAAAAAATAAATTTATTTAATTAATTAATTATTATTTCACCCATGACTTCACTTTAATTAACCACTCAACATCAACAAGGATTATGATGTACCTAGGTTAAAATCTATATTTCATATTTAATAGTGATCTCATAATTTCAATATATAGCCCCATTTGGGAGTTATTTCATTATTTTATAAAAAACTCATGTGCATGATTTTATACCTTTAATATTTTTATTATATCAATATTGATCCTCCTAGGGCCATTGAATCGCACGCTAACTCAACACTTTTATCTGAAAATATTCCATAAAATAGTTCAAATACTTAAAATGAAAAAATAGATTCTATAAAATATTATATGATAAGCGTGGATAACATGTAGTGTTTGTTGGAAATCGATACCATCAGATATATTAGAGGCATGTCTAGCCTCTAACTTCTTTGATGATCGGACTGATATTAAAATCAGTGGAGGATCAGTAGGTGTTTTTTCCTAGGGTGGTAGAAGAGTACCCTGATGTCTTCCCCAAATAGGTTTTTGTGCTACCCCTTGATGAGAGATTGAGTATTAGATAAATCTATATTCATGTGTTTCTATGATATCTATATCCCTAAATTATATGGACCCTTATTAGTAGTGGGGTCTCAAAATTTAGGTTGATGACCTCTTATAAAAAGGATTCATTCAGCCTAATGTGTCTTCTTAGGGAGATCCAATTTTGTTTACAAAGAAGGCGGATGGAATTCTACAGTTGTGTGTTTGTTAACACCTTTTTAAATCATGTGGTGATGAAGAACTTCTATCTTCCCTCATGGATTGATAAGTTATTTTATTATTTTAAGGGATCTATATGGTTTTCCAGTTTCTAATTGTGTTTTGGATATCATCACACTACACCAAAATCATACATTAGAAGCATTTTTTTAGTGACAGTTTATGAAACTGCCACTAAATTTTTAATAGATAATTTAGGAGAGATTTATTAAAAATTTCTACTAAATCTTTTTATTTTTTGACAAACTCGAAAATTCTCCCTCGAACCCTCAACGCTTCACCTCTAACCCCCTTGAATCCCTATGAACCCTCATCGACACAGATCCTGACGCTTTCTGATCTCATCCCTTAGTACTAATCCCATACCTTGTCACTGATCATGTCCCTTGTCGTTGATCTCGACGCTCTCCATCCATCATCGTCGGTCCGACCCTCATCGAGGTAAGAAGGTATTCTATCTTTTATTGATATAAATTTTAAAATTTTGGGAGCTAAACTTATAACCATAACATATTCATTTTAGGATTTTCTTACTTATGATTATATTTAATATTTTGAGAAATCTATGGAAAATCAATCCAAAGAATACAGGGAGACTTCTAAAGGAAATTATGTTTTTTAAAATAGGGCCTTGGTCTCTTCTTATTGTTTCAAAAACTTCTATTGTTCATTCCACGATTTAAGTCATTTATAAGGAAGTATTTAAGAGTATGATTTATAGTTATGATAATAATTCTAATATTAAATATTCTCATAGGGATTGTAGATAAAAATAATGTAAAGGATGCAATTTAATTCTAGATTTCTATAAAGAATTTATCAATGAAATGATTGACTTGTGTGTAGATTCCATAATTTGTCTCAGTGTCATAAGATCACTTATCCCTTAACCAAATGATATATAACTCATAGACCAATTGAATTTAAAGGAAACCTTAGATAATAAACCAACTAATCCTAACCTTCCACCATTATTCAAACCCACTTGAAAGACCAATGATTAAAATATCAATATTTTGTGTTCCTTTATATTAATTGTATAAAATATTTTTAGTCTCAATTATATTATAGTTTTACTTATTCTATAAAAATTATGTTCTACTATATTCTTTAGTTTGAACATGAATTTCCAATGTGGAACTATTTAGATCTCAATTTCCCGTTATGGTTAATATTTGTGGTCTATTATGATCTAATGGTTCAAAATAAAGTAGAAGTAGTTAGAAATAAGTTTAAATAAGTTATATGTTTTAATTTAGACCTTAAATTAAAATACATAGAAGAAGAATGTGTAATTTTTTGATATATTAGGATTCTGAATAGAGATATTGTGAAAGGGAAATAATACCTGATACTAAATGAAATAAAAAACACTGTTAGTATTACAAATTGAAGAAGGAAGATTTGACACAACTATATATTTTATAATATATGTTTATCAAATATAGTATAATATTATAACTATTTCTGATCAATTTCAAAAACAAATAAGAAATAAAAAGGTGGAAATAATTTTTGTGCATCCAAGTTGTATATTATTCATGAAAGGAAACATTTATAATTTTTGTTTCAAGGAAAATAAAAAAAATTGTGTTCGTTATTGTTTTTATACAAAATAAAAATGAGTACGCACATGATAATATATAAGTGAGTGAAAAAGAAGCATAAGGAATATTTACCACATAAATGACTTGATAGACTTATACTCTCGCAAAGTAATCTTTAGTTTCTATCCATATTATATAAATTTAATGTGTGGGATGTAATTGAGGTATAACTCCCAAAACCATGTTGTATGATATTCACACTTATACATTTTCAAGAGACCATAGTGTAAATAACACAAGGTAAATCTATTGGGTCATGTGATCCTAGAGGAATCCATATTAGACGAAGGAAAATCCTACTCACATTGTTATTTGTACCTTACAAATCACTCTACCATTTTTATTTATTTTTTTGGATGTTTTTCGTGCAATAAATAATGTGAGACACAAGTTAATGTGAAAACCATACACTCTAAAAATTATAGAGATAAATAGATAGTTCAGGTGGTTATTCCCATATATGATTAACTACTTATCACATTAGTATTCCCAGGGTAGATCCCAAGACAAATTCAATTATATGGTTACTTAGTTATTTAGGGGAGTTTTATCTAGTTCTATATATTGTATTATATGGTTACTTAGTGATTTAGGAGAGTTTTATCTAGTGACATATTATATCATGTCCCCTGATTTCTTCATTATAGAATCTTTCTTCATTATGGAATCATTCTTATCTGAATGGTAGAAATCCTATGTCACTGGAAAACGATACTAGGAATGAAATACATTGAGTATTTTTTAATTTTAGGGTGATACTTTAAACAGTAATATGTTTCTATATTAATTTCTAACTTTTTAGTTTTAAATGTATGATGAATAATTAAGAAACACCCATGTGTAAACTATTTAATGGATTTCTAAAGAATGTTATCCATTTGTGTTCTTCTATAAATAAAAGCTAAAGAAATAAATTGATAAAGAAGAATAAAGACATTTAGAACTTCATGGATTCATTATACAGATTTGTTGAGGAATTTATAGTTTCCCGGTATTTCCTTGTTCTGTATCAATTAAATAAGGGTTGAAGTTCACTACTCTACACTAGTTTCTTCAATGACATATTCTAATAGTCCAAATAGTTTTATTATTTTTTTTAATTGTCTACAATTCTTATTTCACATATGGTTATACGTACATTTAAAAGGTAGTGTATGGTTTTTAAAAATATTCAAATTTTTTAAACAAGTATATATGAATCTCTTTTACTATTTAGTAATAGTAATGTGTTTTAATTGTTTTTCATAATGTGTAGGAACATTGTGATATATATTGATAAAATATGGATCACATTACAGAGGAACACATCTCAATATTCTAAGGGTTTGGAGGAGTTTTTATATTTTTCAATTTCTAATCGATCTGTTGATGGGAGAATAATATTTCCATGTCCAAAATATAAATTTAGAATATGGTTAAAGAGATATGAACTTTTTGAACACTTGATATCGAAGAAATTCCATTATCATTGTTTGTGTTGGATTTGGAATGAATAATTGAACGTTACAGAAAGGTTGATCACTGATGTCAATCCATATTATGAGCTCCCAACTTCACCGACAATGGAAAATGAAATGAAAAACCTTATAATTGATGAATTTGTCATTGCAAGACACCAAAATAAACATCAAAACAAACCAGAATAACTAGTTGAGGTTGAAACAAATATCAATGTGACAAGTGATGTTTTTGAGATAGTAGGACAACCAGATAAATATTGTAACATATCATTGGATCCCATATTGATTTTGTAGAGACTAATGTAAGAGAAAACTTCAATGAGAAATCATATGAGTATCAGGTTTTAGTTTAAGAAGGAAATAAAAAGCTATATAGTGGATGTTTGAAATATTCAAAACTTTATTTTCTACTAAAGTTGTACCATATCAAATGCCTATGTTGAATTAAAAATAAGGTGATGTTTAGGATATTGGAAAATTTTTTTTATGAGTTTCTTAATGAAAAGATCCCGTAGTCTTTTCATGATATGAAAAGAATTGTTAACAAACTTGGTCTAAATTATACAAAAAATAAATGTGTTTCACAATGATTGTATGCTTTATTAGGGAGAGGATTCAAGCAGACAATATTTCAAAAAAAAATTCTTCTTCTAGATGGAAGTCTATGGGTGATGTTTGAAGTCTAAATAAATATACTACAATGAAGTAGAAGAAAAGCAACACACTTGTAAATGTTTTTGCATTAATTTCCTTTAAATCCTCAATTTCAAATATTATTCATGTAATCAAAAACTACCAAACACACGAAGTGTCATTATATAGATAATAACAATGTCTGGTTAATGCGGCATCCTAGATATTCACAATCGTAGAAGACATTTGATTCATTAAATCAAATTTTTTCATCTGATCCTAGGAATGTTCAATTGGGATTGGCTACTGATAGATTCAACCCATTTGGGACTTTTATAACTAGTTATAGCATTTGACTGGTTGTTTTCATCACTTATAATTTGTCTATGAGGATGTGTATACAAAAAACATCTTTTATCATTTTGATGATTATTCCTGGAAAATAAATGCCTAGAAATGATATTGATGTATATTTTCATCCTTTAATTGAAGAATGATAGGAGTTATAGAGAAATGGTGTTGAGACATAAGATGCATCTTCTAGAACAATGTTTAAAATGAAAGTTTCTCTATTGTGGACCATTAGTGACTTCCCTAGACTTGGGAATTTATCAGGTTGGAAAGCCTACACAGGTTTGGATTGTCCTATTTGTAACTTTGATTTTGAGCCCAAACGTATACCTTATAGTAGAACATGGTGCTTCTTCTGTCATCAAATATTTCTCGACACATATCATAGATTTTTATTGAACAAGTCTAAATTCAATGGTTTCATTGATCATGGACCACCTCCAAATTTGTTAATAGGTTCTAAAATATTGGCACAACTTGGAAATGTTCAAACAAAATTTAGGAAGGTGCTTAATTTGAATGATAGTGGGAAATGAGTTCAAAGTGCATCATAAAGTGAAATCGGGATGCAACAATAGAAGAAAAAAGTATATTCTTCAAACTTATATATTGGGAATTTAATTTTTTGTGGCATAATCTTGATGTGATTCATATTGATAATAATGTTTGTGAAATTTTGATCTTTACATTTCTTAATGAGAATATAAAGTCAAAGGATCGTCTCAATGCTCAAAAATATTTACATGAAATGAATATAAAGCGTGATCTATGGATATATGATAATGGAAGGTATGCCCCGACAATTTTTGAAATGAAAAATAGGGATAAAGATACATTCCATAGAATTTTAAAACATGTGAAGGTATCAGATGGGTATTCAAGTAACATCTCAAGGTTTGTTGACTTAAACATCGTAGGTTAGATGGATTGAAAAGCCATGACTCACATATTTTGTTATAGTAGTTACATCCATTATAATTGCATATATTATTATCTAAAATGGTTAATTCTTTTGTACTCCAATTCTACACATTTTTCAGAAAATTATGTGAGGAAACTCTATATCCATTTTAGCTTGACAACCTTTTGGAGATATTTTTATTGAAACATTGTGCATTGGATATGATCTTTCCTCCATTTTGTTTACTATTAGGATGTATCTAACTATGAATTTGGTTGAGGAAGATAAATTAAGAGGTCTAGTACATTATAAATGGATGTATAAAATTTATAGATACTTTATTTTTATGTTTTTAATTTCAGTAAATAATTATTGTCACTTCATTAAATACAGAATTATTATTTTTTATTTTATTTCACATATATCTTGTGAATTTGAAATCTTATTTGAAAAATAAAGCTCAACCTGGAGGATCTATTTCTGAAGGATATTCGGAAGAGGAGTGTATTACCTTTTTTTCTAGATACTTGGATGAAATTGAAAAAATATTCAACTGATTTGGACTTTTTGACGACACATTGAATCAATCATAAATACATGGAAAATAAAAAATCTTTTCTGCTATTGGCCAATCAGTTGGGAGGAGCTCAATTGTTACATTGATAGAAATGGAATTATTATACGCACATAGATATGTGCTGATAAATAGTGAAATTACAGATCCATTTATTGAAGAGTTGAGGATACAAAAAAAAGAGAGCAATGAGAGGATGAACACAAAATGAGAAAGATATAACAAAAGATGTTAATAAAGAGTGTGTAGAATGGTTTTCACGATGTGTAAGCTCATAAATATTTCAATGAATATGGATATTAGGTTGACACATATATTTTGTAAATATAATAATGTATATTACTTTTTTTAGATCATTAATATTGATACTTAACCATAGTTTTCAGAATATTTGAAGTTTCTTACTTGAGGTCCTCTAAAATAATCTTGAAAGTGTGATGCTTACAATGTGCATGGCTTTATATTTCATACGGTCGGTCGGGAAAAGGGTTTAAAAATACATAATAGTGTCATATTTACATTTTCTGAAGAGTAATACTATGTAAAGTGGACTGATATTATCGAATTAAACTACAACAGGCAATTTTTAGTTGTTTTATTCAAATACAATTGGGTGGATATTATCAGGTGTGTTAAAAGAGATTATTTGCAATTAACTTCTGTGAACTTCTCTCACTTGATGGATTTTGGTGATCATGAACTACATGATTCGTATATCTTATCAACCCATGAAAAAATGGTATATTGTGTGAAAGATTTTGTGGATGAAGGGTGGAGTGTTGTTGCTCATGTAAAAAAAGAGACTTGTATGATATGGGTGATTAAGTGTAAGATTTTATCTTTGGCATTGAATCCCATGAGCAGTAAGAAGTGGACTTATTTTTCCATCATGATATTGAAAATATTAGTCTTACAAGAGGGGATGAAGTAATAATGGAGAAATAAACTAACATGATTGAAGAATAATATGATTATATGTTTAGTTAGCCTTTAATTTATTAGGAACTTATGTCATTTGTGAAGTCATCCATTATCATTGTTATGTATATTTTGTTTGTTAGTATTGTACATATATTATCATTTCTATTTTTTTCTTCCTGAATTTTTAAAAATATATGTTTTGAACTAAATTTTATTTGATTAAATGGCAGGAATGTTGAGGAAGCGTTATTCTCACACTATAGGGTCAAAACGTTTTTCTAGAAGATGATAGAATATGGAAATATTTTCATTAGTTTAAATATTTATTATATAATTTTATCTATTTAATATATTAAATTATTGATTTATCTTTGTTTAATGCAGTCATAGATTTTAATCCCCCAAGCATCTCGAACAGAATTGTGGTTGAATTTTCATAAAAAAATCTGATAGGAGTTTTGTTAATGAGACTACCAAAGAAGTTGGGCTATGAATTAATTTTTCATTATAATAACTACTTATGAGTAGCCACTATGTTAATAAATATTTCTTCTAATGTGACTGATATTTTATTTATAGGAAAATATTGAAGAACTATGTAATTTCAATCCTACACAATCCTACTCAGTCTCCTAGGATGGCCCAGTTGGTAAATTCTTTAAGAAGGAGCATCCTGGTTGAGTTCACGATATGGGTTTAGGAACATTACCATATGAGGTATTTGGTAGGAAAATGGGGATTGCAACTGATGACTGGTGGTGATAAGGTAAATCACACAAATTCAAATTCATTTAGTTTACAAACTTTTATTGATTTTAAGTTTAAATATAAATATACAACATTGTTTAATTTCAATATAATTATCTTATAGGTTCCAGTAGAAGGAAGTAGAGATGGATATGGGTAGGGTTAAGAGAAGAGTTCATCATTGGGAAATTATTAGTGGAGAGGGTTTTTCATGTATCAATACATCCAATGTAGGTAATTTTTATCTTTTTCTTATATTTTAGATGGGATTGGGACAATAGAATGGTATGTTTAATGATGATGTGGAAAGGAATTATTGTGATGATGGGTGGATTTAAGGGGAATGTTTTGATAATGAATGTGTTTTTCTATATCATATGATGGTCTACGTGATGTTTTTATAATTCATGTGATATTTACTAACCTAATGTTTTGATTTTCAAATGTTGGAGTATTCAACATCAAGTAGTGGATAATGAATCAGGGTAACACAAATAAAATTACATGGGATGAGTTTGTTGAATTATTTAGGAATTATTTTATTTTCCTTGTACAATTTGACGACTATTTAAAGAAACCTAAAATGATCTAATAGGAGGTTGGGATGAATGCCTTGAGTTACGGGTCATAATATTTGTGGAATTGGAGGGTGAGACGATCACTTAGAGTTCGAGCAAGTATCTATTCTTTAGTTTGGGTAGTTTTAGCTATCTAAAAATCAGTGAGTTAATTATTATTATTATATTAATTGTAAATTAGTAGGGAATCATTGATACAAATTTTCTAGGGTTTAGTATGCTTCTGTTTCTTTGATGGGTTACTAGAAATGATTTGGTTTCTCACTATGGAGTGGTCCATATTTCAAAGGTATCCCCCATGGAGATAATATTACTATATTTTTTCCTGATTGGAAGAAGTGGTGTTTAATTTGATCATTTCCTTGAGAGTGTTGGAGGTGTGTTCATTGTGTTTGAGTGTTATTTCCCTATAGTGGTTAACATTTATAAATTCATTATTATTTAATTTTTTATTGAGGAATAAATTCATTTTATTGGTATCTAATTTAATTGATAATGATTTCTCAAGTTTTTATTTTGTGTATATTGGGTATTGGAGGTTATGGGAGGAAGTTTGGTGGGAGAGTTATGGAGAAGGTATTGGTTCTACCAAAAATTTTAATTGAGAAAATTTATCACACCATGATAAAGTGTGTTTATCCCTGGAAAATGAGTCTATGAAATATAATGAGATGTTGTGGTGTGAAGATTAGGTCATTGGGTTTTGATGTTGTTCTATTTAGCTAGTGGTAAATTATTTGTGACATTAGGAGTTCAATTTTGTAATGGAGTTTAAGGTATGCTTGTTGGGTTCCCTTATGTTTGGGAATATGCAGTATTTTTTATCATGACCTTGATCATTACATCATGATTCATAAGTTGTGTTTTCTAGGTCTTTTGTGAAATTTCAAGAACCTAGGGGTTCTGTCGTGGTTTTTGTTTGGGGTGGATCATAAATAAGGAAAATAAATATGATCTGCAAAATGATTCTTAGAATTAGATTGTGGTGTCATGATGGAAGTCATTACACCATAACCTTCATTATTTATTTTGAAATTAAGATAGTTCACTCTGTTGTTCTGGCTACAGGTTTTGGGACCGTAGAACCTGCAGGTTGTTTTTTCATTCATGATATAGCAACGGTTTAAACCATGAATAGATATAATTTTTTTAATGATAGTTTAAAATACCGCTATATTACGGTATTTTTTAGGTCGATGGTTAAAACCGCCTCTAAATATGAAAAAAAAAATTACTTAGTTGTGGTTTTATCCATATTAGTGGTAGTTTTTCTGTAAAAGGTATAGACTTTAGTGGTGGTTTTAAGCATCACTAGATTGCAGTTATTTTTTAATGCCAAAACCACAGCTAAAACTAAAAAACCATTGCAAATACGCATTATACAGAACTTTCTAGAAACTGTTGTTAAATGGAAGAAACCAAGGCATGTCGATTGATGGCACCAATTTTAGAGGTTATTTTCTGAAACCATCATAGGACCATTTAGCGGAAGTCTGAACCACTACTATACAAGCATTTTTTTGTAGTGTCATATGCATGTAAAGGATTATTATATCTTGAAAAATTCTTCCTAATGTTGTAATAGGTGTTACAAGTGTTTTGTGATGTTTTTTAGAGTTATGAATGCTTCATCCATGTTCATTGGATTGATGAATTAAATTTTACATGAGTTTCTAGATTGTTTCATGCTTTTCTTTATCGATGGAATCCCTTTTCTTTTTTTATCTAAGGAGGAACATGAAAATCATATATGAGCTATGTTGTGTAACATATTTCCCCAACCCATTGGATTGGGAAGGACAAAAATGAAACAAACCTTAGATGACATCCCCTGATCACCAAAGGATGAAAATAAATTCCAAGGGATTTAATAAATTTTTGGGGATGATTTCCCCTTAAACAAGAAACATGTAATTAGCCCAAAATAAAAAATACACAATATCATACATTATAAAAAAACATAATAAACTCTAAATGTATAACCAAATGATCATCATAGTAATATTGGAAGTGAAAATAATACATAATTATGCATTCCAAGGAAAATAAAACTCAAGTAAGATAAGACTCAAAGAAAAAATACCCAAAGCACCAAGGTGGAACCACTATAAACTCCAAGAATTGACTTCCTCCCAATGATCCAACTTTGTACATCCTTGACCAAAATATCATGAATTTATGATTGTAAAAAATAGAAAAAATACCCTTACATATATCATGATAAATAGGTTCTATATATGCACTAAAGTTCATATGTTGGGGGTGAGTATACAACCTAATATGAAAGCCCTGATAATTACAACAAATTCCAATAAAAGATGAAACAACTTCACTCAAATTTTATTTAAAATAAAATAAATAATAATAATGAAAACTAGTGATAAATATAAATATCATAAGATATTTAAATAACTAATGCCACATCACACCCATTAATAACACCAACAAATGAAACCACTTCTTGAAGGCCACCTTAAATAGTCCAACTCATGAGTGGTATCTATATCTCCAGTCCCAAGTCGTCACTTGATGGAATAATCCAATGTGTCATAATAATAATCACTACAACTATTTCAATCCCACAGTGTCCTTTATATATTCATATTAAGGCACACCCACCAAGTTAATGTCATGTTATCACACCCAAAACCGTTACATTAAAAAATAATTTCACTATATTGTTTAATTGAACGCCTTGTGGGTGTCATAAACAATTACATTTTTTATACCAACCAAGAAATGGGATTAAAATTTGGTATTTTACAAGTGTTTTCCAAAAAAATTGTATAAGTAATTAATTAAGAAAATAATGAGCCTTCACATTCTAAGAGAAAGTGGAAATTGAGGAGAATCCACCTATATCAAAAACATTCGACACAAATAATCACATCATGATCTCATAGAGAAAGGATCCCATTTTAATTCATTTTATAAATTATAAATAATAATTATAAGAATATTCCCTAAATAATATATCTAGACATGGAAGCCTTGATCTAGGGTTCCTCTTCTCAGAAAATGAGAGAATCAAGGAGAGATACTAACAATGACTCTTACCTTAAATATTTAAGATATAAATCTCTCCAATACTTTAAAATTAAGAAATAAAAGGAAAAATTTATTCAAAAATTAATGGGGAAGGTATAAGTGTCAGGATCCTTATATAATATAGGAGGAGTAAGGGTTTCGGGGTAGTTTTGAAGTTAAGAATTCAATTTTTTAGAATTAATAAATCATGTCGCATGGTTGGGTCACATGGTTTGGAATATAGTGTTCCAAGCATGTGAATTTCCTATGTCCCCAAAAACACAAAGTTTCATGGTTTTTCCAAACTATGTACCCTATTAGAGAACCCTTCTAGCTCTCACATTTTTTACTATATAATACTACACAGTTTCCCATAATCGTAATGAAACTATACACCACCTAAAACCCTCTAAAAATAATACAAAAACACCAATAATCTATTGAAACTCAACCCAAACATTATGTAACTTGAAAATATGTAATGAAATATTTAATTAACTCAAAATAGGGTTGTTAAACTCTCCCCACCAAATGGTTTTCTGTCCTTATGAAGCTAGAGATTAGTTGTACCCTGGAAGAGTTTGGGTCGTTGATCTAGCTTGAACTTATCCTACTTCCAAGTTTCCTCATGAATTAGACCATGATACCATAATATCCATACTAAATAGATTATTATACATTGAAAAAAAATATTTTATATCCATAATATGAATCGTGTCCATGGATAAATGTAACATCTAGTAAAAGGGTGATAATTCCTATCATATCACATAGAAAGGTCTAATATGGCACTAATTTAACTAAGATATGAGGAAAATGTTATGGATAGCTCTGAATATTAATGGGAAGGACAACCAATATGAAACATCACCAATATGTTTAGATATCAAAAATGGACTAATGTATTGAGGATCAGACTTCACTTTCTTTCCCAAATAGAAATGACCCAGTCTCAAGGATATATTCAACAATATATGGTCACTAATTTTAAAATATAAGGGTTATAATCGATGATCTATATATAATTTCTAATGGCTCTAGTTAAATTACAAACATTTACTAATCATATATATTTTTAAAGTATTCTCTTGTAAAATACTTAGTCTGGTCAATGAAGTTTCCCACATCTCTACCTAAAAAAGTAAAAATCAACATGGATGACCATACAGTGTCATGAACAAATCCATTTACATCATTTCTTGATATCAATTATTATATAAAAACTCCACCAAAGTAAAATGATCATCCCCTGAACCACTGAAATACAAAACAAATGCTCAGAGCATATCTTCTAATGTCTAGATTGTACATTCTAACTGATCATCCATTTGTGGAATATATGTCATGCTCATAGTCAACTAAGAACCAAAGGCATTTTCAAGGATCTCTAAAACCATAAAGTTAAAATAAGTTCTTGATCGAAGATAACTGATATTGGTAATCTATGTAATTTCACAACTTCCATGTTATAGATTGTTTACAAGTCCTCCATCATATTATAGACTTATATTATAATGAAATGTGTTGACTTGGTGGCTCAGTCCACAATCACCCAAATAGAATCCTTCTTATGAAGTATTGATGGTATACCAATGAAACATTCCATGGAATTCTATTCCCATTTCCTTATGGGTATAGGAATATACAATAAAATTCTTACTGGCCATTGCTATTTATCCTTTACCTATTGGAAGGTGAGATATATCACAAAATAATTATTCAATTTCTATTTAATACCTAACCACCAAAAATTATTCTTCATTACCCAATATATTTTTTGAATTCCTAGGTTAACCACCCATTCTAAATGGTGATCATCAGAAATAATGTTTTTCTTATCACATTTATATAACAATGATTCAATTCTAAAAGAATAACATAGAGTTTTCATCCAATATACAAAACATAGTGGTATCCCCACTATTGATTTTTGACATTATGGCATGGTAGTCTTAGTCTGATTTCTGAGCCTTCTTGGTCAGAATCACTAAATTGGGAATAAAAAGAAAGTAAAAAAACTTTATCCTTCTTTTATTCCCTATAATAAAAATCCATGTTAGTAATTAGTCCCATAAGGTTCCACTGGCCACGAGATTCAAGGACTACCACGTTATATTTCTTCCAAATAAAATAATTATCTATTAAATTTATTTTTCCAAGTGTATAAACCAATTAAAAGTAAAAAATATTGAGATATTCTATCCTTAATCATTTTTATAGGTTTAAATCACATTGTAAAAATATGTTTTTCAACATTTTATTATCTATAAACACAATAAAATTTTCACCAAATAGATAATGGAACCATGTTTTTAATGTATGGACCATTGTATTTAATTCCACTTTATTCATCATATAATTCATTTCTTGTATTTATATCTCAAGATATAATATACGATATGATCTATATACATGAGAATATATTCACATCCAAATCTAGATGCATCAAAATATACCACATATCATTGTCTAGATTCTGGGAAGATAAAGATATACTCTAAAGTGAGATAATCCTTGAGTACCTTAAAGGATTTATGTAAATACCCATTACATTGGAATGGAATGTCTTTTCTAATAAAAGTAGTAATATGATAAGATAGCCTTTATAAGTCTTAGACAAAGAGATGATAATATCCTATTAATCCCTGATATTTTTGTATCTTAAATATTTTTCATAGGTGGTTTCAAAGAAAACCCTTCCCTAATATTTCTAAGATCGGTCGATATGACTGTTAATGAATTACATTACCAAGGAAATAATTCTCCTGTATCTAGATGTCACACTTATATTAGTTAGTATAAATTAAATTATCGCATAATGTACCTAATACAATCTTTAATTTCTTCTCTTGGTCATTTATAGTTTTTGAATACACCTAAATATCTTCGATAAATATCACAAAAAAATGAGCAGAGATAGTTGTGGAATATGTGATTCATTAAATCCTTCAAGATAGTAGGTAAATTTTTAAGTACAAAGGTCATGACTACCTATTATTGGTGAATGAAATAAATTTTAATTGGTTTATTTAGATTATCCTATCATCTAACATGGATTTGGTGATACCTAGATCATAGATAGATTTTTAAGATCTGTTTTTCTCTATTAAATTGATTGAAATGGTCATCAATTTGAGGAAGAGGATATTGATATTTTATCATAACTTTAATTATTTTATGATATTCAACACATAAATGAATAAAACAATCATGATTCTTTACAAAGAGGTTTGAAGTAGCCTATGGTATTTTTCTTGGTCTAATGAATCCCTTTCTTTCAAGTTCATCTAAATAGATCTCTAATTCCTTTAATTTAGTCAATTTAATTCAATATTAAAGAAATGAAATATGAATCATTCATAGAACCATATTGATATAAAATTAAATTTCTCATTCAAGTGGTAACCTATAGAAATCAAGAAGAAATATATTAGGGTGTCGGTATACTATAATAGGAAGACTCCTTACTGCATTTTCTTCAATATCACACAACATCATTTCTTCCAACTAAGAATAAAAGGTTCTATATATTTTTACCAAAGGTACTACCCTTCTAGAATTCGACTCTCAATCCCCTTTTAATAAATGAATTGCACCATATGGGAATGTAAAGGTTACTTTTCAGTCATAGCAATAAATATAAGATTTGAATTCTAATAATGAGTCCATTCCAAATATCCAATCAAAGATGTACATTTACAGGACTATAAACTATCAAAAAAGGTTTACAGCATCGATGGTAATAATATATATTGAAAATTTAAATCCTATACATTATCTTTTCCCAAGAGGAGTTTTGATACTCAATACATGAGGTAGCATTTCCATAGTAAACCCAAATTGATTTACCACATGAAAAGAAATAAATAAATGGGATAAACCAATATCAAACAATGATAATATTAGAGTGAAGTTTATAATAATGGTGACTCTCATTGTTAAGAAAACTAGTTTCTTAACTATGATATGTAGTTCAAATCCATCCAGTTTTTAGTCAGATCCCATACAGTAATCCTTGTTTACCTTTTGAGGTGGTGTCGACAAGATAGATGAGGTGTTCCTAAAACCATCTTGGGTTACTTGACTATAAGAAATGGAACTATTTTGAAAGGATCACATTGGTTTATCATGAGAGATATAACAGTAATTTGTTCCATCTAGACCCATTAACTTCATGGTTCTCATATAACAAAATCTTGATGTATTCTTTTTAACAATTGTGATAGTATCACGGTAGTGATATACATTACCTTTCATTGTTCATGAATGAGCCACATTTAAAACAACCTAGTTCTGTACAATGGCATGGTGGAAAAGAAATTGGTTCAGAATTTTGATTCTTGGTTGCTCTCATTTCCTTAAATTAACTTTACCTCCACCTCTTATTTCTAGTATTGGAGTTTCCAGCCACATTTTTGAAGAAAAAGTTTTCTTCTCTACTACCATTCACAATAATATCCCTTACCACCATTTTCACTCTATTGACCATGTGAGTATAATCATTGATCAAGACCTTGACCAATTTAGAATGAATATTTGGTCACAAAACTACCCTAAATATACAAACCTATTGATGTGTGCTAGCTGTTATCACTTGAGAAAAATTAATGAAGTTCATAAACTTATTTTTTGATTCTATCATATATAGATTTTCTTTATTGATACTATATAAAACATTCATTTTGGTTACTTTTATTATATGTGGGTAAAATTTTTATTTAACAGTTATTTGAATCCCTCCAATTTAATAACTTGGTAGAGTTTATCTTGAATAGATAATTCACACCATTGACTTGAAAGATAATCTAGCATGCATTCCACTATTTACACATTTATCTCAGTTGGTATTCTAAGGAAATCAAAACAATTGATCTGTTAAGACATGTTTCAACATTCTCAAGTCCTGAAATGTCTCAAAAAATTGGTGGATTTTATTTCTAAATTTGAAAATTATAATCACTATGGATTGTGTCTCTACTATGATTCCCTTTATCCATAGACTGAAATTATTATAAAATGATTTAAACAAGTTATTTTTTCACCTATGGGTCAAGTGAAACCACGTTCTCTACAACCCCCATTTACTGGTTTCTAGCTCTTATATGTTCTTCCACTGTTCTAGAACCATAGTAACAATCTAAAATTAAATATCAAGTTTTTTTAATCCTTAGTTATATAGTATATTAAAACACAGAAATAAATTTCAAAGTAATATAATTTCAAAAGAAATAATTTTAAATAACATATGAATAATGAAATCCTAGTGGGAATTATCTTTACTAATGCATGGTATCATATTCTCATCAATTAAACCTTATAATGATGAGTCGACGGCATCGTATTGAATTTTTTTATCAATATTTTTTGTACCAAAACCACCTTGGTAACTTGAATTTTAGAATAAATAGGTTAGATACATGTTTTATGATATACATTTCAAGTCATAACACATCTTATCTCCTTGTTACAATCCCAACAGACAGATTGTAAAAAACTTATATAATTTATAACATCCTGACCTAACCCATTATCTTAAGAAGAACAAATATTCAACTAATATTAGGTGACTTCCCTAGGGAAAAAAGGATTATAATAAAATTCAAGGGTTTTACTACATCATGGGGGATAATTTTACCTTAAAAAGAAACCTGAAATCATACCATAATAAAGAGACAAAATATGATACATGATACAAAACCAAAATAAACAATATAGGTATAACCAAGAAATTATAATTGTGATAATGGAAGAGAATAAATAGATTTATACATTACAAAGACAAATAAAACTAATTGGTGATAAAACCTATGGAACCATTCTAGAACTACTCTAGACACTAAGACTCGACTTCCACCCAAAGCTCCATGACCACACCATCACAAATATCCACTCAAAAAATAATAAACCTTACTCGTTCCTATATCAAGATAAATAGTGTATCCATATACACAAGATTAAATATTTAGAGGGTGAGTATAAAACCTAATAGGAAAATATCAAGAACTCCCCCAAATACAACTAAAACAACAAACATATTAGATTACATTTTATTTAAAATAAAAGACAAGCATTCACATGAAAACCAATTATCAATATATATATTATAATTCACTAAAATAACTCACACCACAATACACCCATGTAATAATCCATACATCATGAATAACAATAACCAATATAACCATTACCTAAATCCCCCCCCCCTAATTAGTCCAACTCAATATTGGTATCCATCCCTCTAGTCCCAAGTCAACACTCAGAGGCATAATCCAATGTGCTGTAATAATTAGCATTGTGACAATGTCTAATTCACATTTTCATTTCCATATTCATTTGAAAACATTCCCCCTATGTTTATTTTAGGATATTATACCCCATAACAATAATTTAAAACTAATTACATTAAATCATTTTACCGAACACCTTTCGGGCATCGCTCATAATTCTAGATTTTGAGACAAACCAAGAGAGGGAAGAAGAATATCTTCAAAAGGGACTAATTAAGGAAGTAGGGTAGAGTTACTAATATAATAGAGAAACAATGATGGTTTTAAGGGAGTTTTTTAGATAAAAATTTAATTTATTAAAATTAATAAATATCATCACATGGTTAGGCGGCATGGTTTGAAAAACCATATTCCAAATAAAAATTTCAACTCTATCCCAGAAAATATTATGTCACAAAGTTTGGATAAAAGGTTTGGATAAAAATTTCCCCAGTTGTTCACTAACCCAAATTTACCCTCCAACACTCTCAATCTTATCTGGAGAACACAACACAGTTTCCCCTAACCATGTATAGACTACGTAACTCCTAAAACACTTCAAAAACATTACAAACCCACCAAAAATCTCCCAATACTCAACAAAACAATTATATTACATAAAATACATAATAAAATAATTAAACACTTAATATTTAGGGTTTTGCATATTGTGATTTATTCATTTTCATCATTCATTATGTACGTTTTCTAATTGTGGGCACTAAACTTATATGGTCTTCTTCTTAGGGCATAACATATCTTAGCATGGAGTAGTAATATATCCTTTAAAGATTTAGGTAGTGTTTATTTAGGTATCCATAAAGAATATTATAAAGGGATGTAATTTTATTGACCTCATCAGTTATTATATGAATTTTTTTATAACTTTACTCTAATCATGACTTCTATGATAATGTTTACTGGTAAGGTTTAGGCATGTGTGTAATCTGACCAATGACATTGTTCTTTAAAATATTTGAAGTAGAATATGGTCAGTGTTCCATTTCTTAATATTTCAAAGGAGTTCATTATTTTTGAGTTTTACTGTGATGTTTCACATATTATCTTAGAGAGTGAACATTTTTTAACATTATTTCATTGATGAACATTTATTGGTCACTACAGATCAAAAGAGTATAAATTATGCCTTCTCCCAGTGCAACATGAATTAGCAGCAGTGATGGTGCATAGAGTTCTTATATTAATATGATTTTGAGATTTAATTTACACTTGGTAAAGGTTATATTTTTTTATATGCCTTTAGAATAAATTTTTGCAGAGGGGATGTGTGTAAGTTAGGAGACTCTCAAAGAGCAGTAAAAGAGTTGGAAGTGGTGCACTTTGATATGGGAGTAAATTATTGAAGGGGTTTTCTTTATTATATTATATTGTGTCCATAAATAGTGTATAAAGTAGAGGAGTCCTAGTTAGAGGATTTTGTGGAATAACCATTACATGATCATTTTTTTTTGGGTGACACTCCTGAGGGATGGTCTGAGGATGGACAGCATTGAGTGCTATTTCGGACAAAGCTTTTTTGTTCCCTAAGTAATTCATGTGATGGTTCTCCCTAATTTCATGGTTCACCCTTAGAATCACATCTAGGTTTCATAATGATGTATCATTCTCTAAGATACCAGTTTTTGTTTTCTAGTATGGATAATTCATTTGTAGAGTTTATTTCTAAATGTTTAGTCTTCCAGAAGGTGGAGTTTGAGCATTATATTCTTGGTCGTTTGTTTCAGCCTCTTGATGATCCAAAATGGAAGTGGGTGGAAATATTCATGGAATTAATCAAAAGTTAACATAGGATATAGGTAAGTTTTTATATTATATGAGTCATCATGGAATTTTTGATGATTTAACCTCACTTATAAGTAATTAAGGAGATGATATCAATAGAGGTTTTGTCAAGGAATTATATAGAGGAGATAGTTAGGTTTCATGGGGTTTATAAGAAGACCATCTCTTATAATGATCCCGGTTTTACCTATTGGGTATAGATAGGTCTCCATCATGCTTTTATATCTCATTTATCCCTTATCACCACTTTTTATCTAAAGACATATGGTCATATATTTCAAACTATATATAATTTAGAGGACATGTTGTGTGCGTGCATTCTCTATTTTGGAGGATCATGGGTAAAGAACCTACCCTTGGTATAGTTTTCTGGTAATAATATTTACCACCCCACCATTGGTATGGATCTATTTGAATCATTGTATGGATGAATTTTCTTATATCTATTTTACTAGACCAGAGTTGGAGAGTTAGTTGTTCTTTGCTCAAAATTAGTGTTGATTACAAAAGAGAAGGCACTTGTGATCTATGAGTAAATGAAGGCAGCATAAGATCATCAGAAGTAATATCTTGAACATATAATGAGGTTGATATAGTTCAATATTATAGATCACATGTTCTATATGGTGACTCTTCATCAAGGGAATCAAAGGCTCGACCATTAGATTGATATTTATCTCATGTTCATTAGACCTTTTTAGGTTCTGGCTCTTGTTGGAGCTATGGAGTAACAGTCAACACTAACCTATGGATAAGCTAGATTCATGAGGTATTCTATGCATCACATATTTTCCAATATATTTATAAATATTCCAACATCATTGATTGGGGTGATAAAGTTGTTGTGGATGGTGTGACCTTCAAGAAAAGGCATGTTAGGATAAAGAAGCATTGAAAGAAGGTATTGTATGGGCATCTTATTCCCCTAGTTTTTATCCTGTGGAGGAACAATTTCTTGAAGGATATCCCTTGGGAGTAATATTTATAGATACACATACAATATTTTGAGTTGTTTTGATTCTTTTTTTGATCTGTTATTAGATGATTTATTAGACATTATACTTTTTTATGATATCTTTTTACCTCGTTGATGTTGTGAGGTTATTCGCTTCATTATAAAATGTGTGTTTGTAATATTAATGTTGTGATACCCTTGAGAGGTATCTCACAGGGTGGTCATTTTAAATCATCTCCCTTCATTCGAGTATTGTTTTAAATTATTGAGTACAATAATTTTCTGAGTGTAATAAGATTTAAGTCCCCAAAATTCTAAAACCATTACATATGTGTTTTATCAACGATTAAAGTTCTTGAGAGGGTTCCTAGATAATTTTTCATTTTAATTTATAGATTTAATTATTATAAAAAAAATTAAAAAATCTTACCCTTACATTAAACCCCCTTTCTTAATAATGATAAACCTATTTACCATTACACAAAGGCTATTTTTATGATCTATGTAAAGGTAAGTTGGATTTTTCATTAACATGTAATGATGGAAAGTAGATTTTAATCGTTTTGGAAAGGTAAATTTCTAGATATGTAAATATAAATTATATTTACTTTTATCTATGTGAATTTATATCAAATTCTCATTTTCTATGTAAAATTAATCCCCAGTTTTTATAGTTATATAAAGGTAAATTTGTTTTTTCAAGGTTTATGGAAAGGTAACTTCATGTTTTAAAATTTCACATAAGGATTGAATCAGAATTCATTCTCTATGAAAATCTAACTCAATGTTTCCATAACTTGAGACCCCCACTTGTGTGTATGGGTAGTGGTTTTCGCCTAAAACATCAAAATTCACCTAGAATTAGACCTTTAACATGATTTTAATGAAAATTAAGAAAATGAAAATGAAAATAATAGGTTTTTATATATGTTAAGATATTTAAACAAGATATTCGACCTTCCATAATATTAGTATGTTTGAATGGGACTAGTGAATAATTTTAATGGAAACTAAATTTAATAATAAATTAAATGGTAAGATATTACTGAGTTTCCTAGAGGATTTGTGAGAACACTTTTTATTTACTAAAACCAATAATATTTCATTCCTTATCTGATTATCCAATTCCTCTCAATTATGGGAGATTTAAGATTCTATATTTGGGTAATTAAAGCATTCCAAATTTTTTTAAGGCCTTCCAATATTTTTTTTCCAACGCACATCATCTTCACTCTTCCTTTCCTGAGAATTAGATCTTGTGAATCCTTCTTTCTAGGTTGAGGATCTACTTTTTTCTCTTTTGATTTTTAAAATGTGTGTATGAACCATGATTCAACTTTCTTGTATTTATCATATGGGTTTTACTATAATTATATATTAGTTCTTAAAATAATCAGATAAGTAATGGTATTTTAACATTCTAGAAAATAATAAATGAGGAAAAACATGTATAAAATGCATTTAGTGAATATATTAATGTATTATTAATAAAATAACATAATTATAAATAATATATCATATTATAGATAAATATGTTTATATTTTGAATTAGTAAATCATATTTTCAAATATATTATTAATATGATTGATAATAATTTCAATAAAAAAAATTTAAAGATGTCACATGTTGTAGCATAAAATGTTAAGTCACTTTGATTTAAGAATTATCTAAGAGATAAAAAATGGTAATCTCATACAATAGTGTTTACTAATTAAAAATTTATAATGAGAATTATTTTTATTATTCTGAGAAATAAATTATTGAAATCGGTATTATACCATGTTAAAGATAATTAATATTCCATGTTGGGAATTAATTAAATGGTTGGGTTTTTGATCACATAAGGATTATGTATTCTTGATTCCAACTCTTGTGGTTTATTTGGTAGTGTGATATATATGTTTGCTAGTATTTTTTGTCAATTTTTTAGCATGATTAATTTCTTGAAATGGATAGATAACATAAATCTAGTATTATGTTATAATTAAATGATATATGTGTGGGAAACATAATTATTTCTCATCTGAAATTGTTTAAACATGGAAATATTGTGTGAATCGTGATTTTTTTGTCGCTATATTTAGACACTTATTATGGGTTTCTTTATATCAAAAAACCTAATAATAATAAATTGTTTAATTCAAAATGTAATTAAAATGGTTTTTTATAAATATAAATGTTAGGGGCTGAACGATACCATTCATTGTTGTGGGAGGCTTGAATGCCTCAATGACATGGACTTAGTGTCTTTTAATGTGTGTGAAAAATATACACCTAATATATATGTGTGTTCTTTAGGATTATTAGAGCCTTGTTTTGATTTCATTTGTTTTTTATAACTTTTATATGGTTGGGATATTTTGATGAGTGATGCATTGGGAGATCGATCTATGGTGACGGTTGATGACAATAATGGTGAGATAGATTTTCCTTATAGACAATGGTATGTGAATAACACTGGGGTAGTCATGATGAGTTCATAGTAGTGATTACTCATTGATATATTGAATCTAGCATGATACCTTTGTAATATCTAGATGATTGGATATTATTTATATGATCAATTTACAATGACTTGATATAGTTTCATGCTATAAACAGTAAGTTAATCTTTTAATCGGTTCTTAGACTAAGTCCTAAAAAACCTAGATGATTAAGAACTTTTAACATAACTAATGATTTAATGAGTTTGGTTCACGGTGTTCAAAGAAGATGATGGAATACTTTATAATATAATCAAGACAATTTATGGTGTCTAAGGAACTATATTAGAAGATTAAAATCTTAATCTTGAAAATGTAATATGGAATAATAATAATTAATGACTAATTAATCAACAAATATGGAGATTGATGTTTTCATTCATTCTTGATACATAGTCCATTGTGGTGGTAGTCTCGTGTCCTATGTGATGATAGCAGTAGATTATCCTAGGTCTAGATAGTTTCCCTTATTTTATTTTTACATGATATTATTTTATATTTTCATAATTCATACTCTTCACCACCCACATAAATGGAGAAAAACACCCAAATCATTACATATCATCACCACTCATAGGTATTCCAAATAACTAGTTTTACTTATCCTTTATTTTTATTATTTTGTGGTAATTTTTATATTTTTATAAGGGACCTCATCATGGAATTTATAGGTTGTCGTCTGGAGTATGATTGTATTGGTATGGACCATCAGGTTTCAACGAAGGGTCATGATATGTGATTTTAGAGCTACTACTATATATGACATAGTTAACCAATGGTCCCCAGGTTGCGGTATAGTCATTCTGTTTGGTTGACTACTGCATCATGGATCAGGAGGCTATGACATGGATTAGGGGTCTACAATGTAGTGTTCTATGGGAGGTATTTGGTTGGTTCTATCATATATGGTAATCCATCGGCATAGACCTATCTTATGTTATATCCCACTTCTCGGGTGGCACAGTGCTATAAAATGGTGCCTTTAGCTACACAATAGCCTTTTCTTAGAGAAAATTTGATCTAGTGGGGTATGTGGCATGGATTTGGGAAGCTAGTTGGTCAAGGTTGATTGTGGAATGTATATGGGGATCAACAGTTTGCTATGGAGGCTCTACAGTGTGGTCCTGGAAGCTATATCGCGGTGTCATTTTTTCAAACTGTAATTAAATATTAATATACCCTCAAATTTAGGCCTCATTTAAATTTTCTTTTCCAAACATTAGGTTCACAATAGATCTCTTTGAAGTAATTTAGATCCATTCTTGATAGTATTCAACACCAGGCTTTGGGAGATCAATACATGGGGTTTTCACTCTATTCTTGAGGCATGTGTCTCTATAAAAAGGTTATAATTCTTGAATAACTTGAAGATATTGTTCAATTACTTGATTTGTGTTATGAAAAGGTTGAATTTGATATCAAGGTGGATTTTCTTCATGAAATATATTTTTTAGGGGATTTTTAAAAAAAATGGTTTTAGACACACTATGCATGGATGAGATGCCTTAAGGGTGAGTTTTTATTAAAAATGGGTTTTAAGAATAAAAGTGGGATGCTTCACTATGTAAAATGATTTTTAAATTGTGAGAAATGTTTTTCAATGGTTTTTTGAAATCATGTACCATTGGGGACCTTGGGTACATTGGAAAATTAACTTTTCACTTTAGTGTGTGTAATGACACAAGTGGTTGTGTGATATTGACTATTATGGGACACCATATTGGTTAGATCCACATTATATACGTTTAATGATTTTTTTTATATCTAAAATTTATTCCCATAGGTTAGATCCCAATATTTTTTTATTTATTTTATGTTTGTTTCTACACATGATGCTTTATTTTATTATTGGATTGCTTACTTTTTATCTTATGGTGTATCCATTGATATTTTTTCTTATGATCACATGATTTATTATATAAACTTTTCATATTCCATTTTAAGAGAATATAAAATGATTTCTTTAAACCCAAAGGATTTTCTCTTTTAAAAAAATCATATTCTAAAAAACCTTTATAAACTAGTTTTCTTTTTTAATCTAGAACAAATGTATTCATGATAAAATAATTTGTATATATTCTTTGGTGAAAAATTACAGGGCTTTATGCTTGTACCCTACTTTTTTATTTGGGTGTTTTTAGATTTGGGATTTTAGGAGACAATTGAAGGGTTGAGCATTGTGTAGCTAATTGGCTTCTCTTGGTTGTTGATACCTTTGATGTTGGTCAGTTTAGTGGTGATGGATGGTCACATTAATCGTGGTATTTTTTGTATGGCTTTTTTTAGGTTTATCCCTTTTGGATTGATTTTGTATGTCTCATGGATGTGTACTCTTTATTTTTCATTGTAATTTGATTTTTTTTTCTACTTTTGGTTTACATGATACATGGTTTTTTATTTATGTTATGGTAGGCCGACTTGGATGTTCTGTTGGGTTGAACTGACTTTCTTTGTTACAAAATGGTATTTAAGAGGTACCTAGCCTAAAGTGTTGTGAATATTCCTGGGTTTGGATTAGGTTATTTAGTGGATAAAATTTAGTACCATTGGAATTTTGATGTTAAGTGTGGGAGGGTTCCTGGACAATATAATGTTGTGTCTGAACCCGAGTTACCATGGGTGGTCACAAAATGTTTTCTAATAAAGAGACTTGTTGTTTGAGGTTATTTGAATAATAGAGATTTTTTGGGTTTATTTAAATGGACTGGTTTCTTTTTAATGGTGTTTTCTTCTTTTATAGAATCCATAAATTCTTTAAATGTTTAAATATATTCAGATTGATCCTTGAAGTTAGTCCATTGATTCCATAATGTCTCCCAAACTGATTAGTTATTGTCTTGTGGTTATTAAAAAATTCCTCCTAGAATATCTCTTCTGAATCTGAGTGAAGAATTTTTGAGAAACATTTCATAAGAAAATCCTCCAGTGGATCCTTCCTTAGTGGAATTAGGGATCCACATTATATTTAGACTCTAGGTCAGGAAGGTATTTGACACTATTGATGAGAGATGTATCAGGGATTAGAATTTACTAAGAAAAATACACCACTTTTGTTTGGTGAAAAGGTACCCCAAGAATCATATGAATTAATTGATCATATTTAAAGGATATTTATTTTCCTAAAAAATTTTGAGAATATAAGGTGATTTTTTACATGTACATTCTTGAGGCATTAGGAAGGAGATGTTGGGACTCTGACGTGTAATCCATGTTTCATGAGGACCGCACCTATAACTCTTTCAATAAAATATTTCATCATCATATTTATACTAAAACTTTGCATATGGAAAATATCAAGGAATTTCTAACCTTTGAGAAGGGGTTTATCACAGTTGTGGAGTATACCACCCATTTCACCAATTCAATGCACTTATCCCCTGAGCTTATTACTAATGACTACATCAAAGATCATAGTTTTTAGATGGGGTTGAGGGATAATATTATATTTATTTTTATTCTCTTGTAAATTCTAAAAAAAATTAGGTGGTGGATAAATAATTTCTTTCTGAGGAAAACATTTCTAGAAGAATAGGTTTTGGTGGAGTTTTGGTTACTACAGTTGTTATCCAAGGTGTGTCTTCTATCAAGAAAAGGAAACACAAGGGTGTAAAGTTTTCTTTAGGAATGGTTTCAAGGTCTTCATCAAGATAGTATTAGATTTTTTCTATTATTTTGGAATGTCTAATCATACTAAAACAAATTATTTGGAAGTTTCCATAACTTTTCATCTTTGTAGACAATCTGGTCATATCAGATATATTGGTGGATGTATGTCCCAATTAAGGTTGGATCCACTCTCATAAATGGTTCACAAATACATTATGATTCTTCTAAGGGTTTTCGGTCTTATCCTAGGCCAAGGGATATGTTCAGGAAGCTAATAGGTCTTAGGTAGGGGCTTAGACCTGATGTTTTTATCCAGTAGAGTATTCACTAGAGGAATATGTGGTAGGGCCAGCTGTTGTTAGAGGTACGAAATTTATTTCTTCCTCTACGGTGTTGGGTTTGTTTGATACTGATGATACTCATTCTTTTATATTATCAAATTTGGTTGATGTTTTTGCCTTTTATTCCAAGATTATGTTGTTATTATTGGATATTTCAATGATTTTTTTAAGGAGGTCCAAGAATGGTTTCATATGTCCCATGTGTCGAATGATAATAGTTGACTTCAAAGAGGTGTGGGACTTCTTAGTTCTTAATCATTGTATCTTCGACCTAATTATTGGAATGGATTTGATGATTAGTATAAAGTCCCAAATCATCTTTTCTCATCATTGAATTTGGTTATTATCTCCCAATGGGATCTCTCATGTCTTCAAGGGTGATTGGAATTCAAAATATAGGAGATTGGGACCTGATTTTCTTTGTGCCAGGGTGATTTTAAGCCAATTATCAGAGAGTTCCTTGATGTTTTTGACCCTTTATGGAGTATTCAACATCCTGTAGTGGTGAGTGCATACCCTAAGATCTTTCCTGTTTATCTTTCTAGGTTAACATGATAGATTGAGTTCAAGTTAACTATTGACCTCCTCCCTAGTATGATGTCCATTTCTATGCTATCTTATCTCATGGAACCTACTAAGTTGATGGAACTTAATGTCCAACTTGTAGGAATTGAGGATAAGGTATTTATTCTTCCTACAATGTCACCTCGGTCTTCACCTATTTTATTTTATAGTAAATAAAATAGAAGCCTTATAATTTTCAATGATTATCGAAAGATTAACCAGGTGACTATTAAGAACAAATATCCCTTTCCAAGAATTTATGATATCTTTGATCAACTCATAGGGGATCATTGGTTTTAAAAGAATAACATATAGTTCAGGTATGATTATTTGAAGTTTGGGAAAAAAGATATACCTAATAAGGTGTTTAGGGGTTGGTGTGGTCATTTCAAGTTCACGTTTATTCCATTAAGTCTCATTAACACTCCTATGGAATTTATGGAATTTATGAACCAAATATTTTATTAGTTCTTGGACTTGTTTGTAGTTAATTTTTTGGATGATATTTTAGAGTACATTAGTTTAGATGAGGATCATCAAGATCTTTTGGGTATCATTCTTAGAACCAAGAAAAACTATCTCTTGTATGGTAGTCTTTCTAATTGTGAATATTTGATCCAGGAAGTGATTTTTATGGGGAATGTTATATCTAATAGAGGTTTATCAGTGGATTTTGGAAAGATTCACTCTGTAATATCTTGGGATTATCCATAAAATGTCTTTGATATCATAATTTTCTTGGTTTTGGATGGTTATTATAGGTGTTTTGTTCAACAATTCTTTAAGACTACATCTCTAATGATATTTTTTGACTAATAAGTGTGTCAATTTTGAGTGGAATGAACATTTTCAGACATATTTTGAGAAAATAAAGGTAGGGTTGACTTTATATTTGTCTTTAATTATCCCAGAATAGACATTAGGATATTATGTGTTTTTCAATGCTTCAGGTATGAGATTGGGTTATCTGTTGATACAGGGGAAGAAAGTGGTGTCATATGTATCTCTCAAGTTATGAAATCATTATAGGAACTACCCTACACATGATCTTGAGTTGGAAATGTTTATGTATGCACTAAAAACATGGCACCACTATCTCTTTGGGGAGTGATTTACATATACACTGATCATAAAATCTAAAAGTATATTTTTACTCAGATGGGTATAAACTTGGGATAGATATATTGGATTGAGTATCTCTAGACTTTGGATTTTTGATATTTATTACACTCTTGTGAAAGGTAACGTGGTTTCTGATGCATTGAGAATGAAATTACCAACTCATTACTTGAAGGAATCAATGAAGGAGTGGTCTCTGGTGAGTTTTTTCATTGAGATGAGCTTGGGAGTGGGAGAGGCTAGTGGGTAGGTTCACTTATATTTGGTGAAGGATGAATCTTAATTTGATGAATGGGTCATAAATGGGAAAGTTTCAAACACTTATTTCTAGTAAATTAGTAGGGAGACATCCGGTGAGTGATCTCAATCTCCCATTGTTTCTTTGTATTTCAGATGAAGGTTAATCATTATGATATCTCTAATTAGGGATTTTATGTTCAATGGGAACCAATCTTGTTTGTCTATGCACCATAGGACTACCAAGATGCAACATGATTTGAAACATTGGTATTGGTGGTCTGGGTTGAGGTGGCCTATTTTAGGTTTCATGTCTTTATGTCTATCTTATTAGAGGATTAAGATAGCCCACTATAGACATGTTGTCCTGTTACAAACTTTTCCAATTCAAGTATGAAATTGGGATGAGATTTCTATGGACCTAGATGTTATTTTACAATGTAAACCTTGTGGTAAGTATAATATTTGGGTGATCATTAATCGACTTACAAAATGAGCTCATTTCCTCCCTATCATGGAGATGATGAAGGTGGAGAAACTCAAAAACATATATGTCTGAGAGGATGTGAGGATTCATAGGGTTCCCTATGTTATTTCCTATAATGGGGACCTAAGGTTCACATGTAGGTTTTAGATATGTTTTCAAGAGTTGATAGTTTCCTAGTTAAAGTTGATAATGGTATATCATCCAAAGATGGATGGGTAAACTAAGGGATATATTCAAATTCTTGAACATATGCTCCAAGAATGTGTGGTTTACCTTGGTTATTCCAAGTAAATATATCTTTATCTAATTTAATTTTCCTATATTTATTTTTATTAGGATACTATTAATATGTGACTCTTTGAATCATAATGTGGTCATCCATGTAGATCTCTTTTTTGATCTACGGAGTTGGGAGAGTGGTACTTGGTTGCATTGAGCCTTTTTCAGAAGATTATGAAAAAATTGAATTTTATATATAATATATTGGTCAATAAATAGAGTCATCACAAACCCTATTTAGATCATATTCATCAGACACTAGATTTTGAGGTTAGTGATCAGGTCTTTCTTCAAGTTTTATCTCTATTAGGACACCATCTATTGGGTAATCTGGGTATATTGGCATTGAGGTTCACCCGAGCCTTTGAGATCATGGAGAATCTTGGATAGGTGGAATATTGATTGGACATTTCATCTCATTTGACATTGATTCACAATGAGTTTCTTGTTTTCTAACTAAGGAGGTATCGACTGAATCATTCTCGTGTGAAATAATGGGACTATGTTGACATTGAGCCTCGCACCACTATGATTAAGAAAATGGTTCAGATTATGGATCGTTGGGATAAGGTATTGTGTGATAAAAAAAATACCCTAGTCCATGTACTCAGAAAGTGCTTATGGGATATCCACAATACTTTGAAGTGGGAATTATTTATGAGGAAGAAATGGAATTATCTTTTTATGAGTCTGGTGTTGTGATCACTGTAGACGCCGGAAAAGTCCGTTGTTCCCAAACGAAGCTCCGGATGCGGAAAGCGAGGTCATATTTGGAGTCGGAAGAATGTTTCGGAGGGCCCGGAGGCCTTGCGCGGAATTTCAGAGGTCTGCGCGCAAAGATGATGATCCGCGCGCAAAACCCCCGGGATGCGCGCAACTCCCTTGCACGCCGTGCCCGATTCCGCGCCCGCGAGGAGAATTCCGCGCTCGCGCCTTGGATTCCGCGCCCGGGGTTGCCTATAAATACTAGGCGACCCCCAACGTTTCAAAGGTTGCTGGAAGTCGAACGGTCTCCCGCGCGTGCAATTCAACCCCTTCCGCGCGCAATGCCGATCTTCAGGTAACCTCCTTTCTTTCGCGCAATAGAGCCTTGGGGTCCGCCTTCACGCGCAATCCCCTTGGCTCCTTCCCTTTGAATAAATTTCAACCCGAAGGCCTTTGCGCGCAAAAGAAGCCTCTTGCGCGCAATTGCCCCCGGGTGCGCGCAATCCAACCCGATTGCGCGCACCCCCCCATCTTCAAAGTGGTCATTCGTTAGAGAATGAGCCGTTGCCCCCCGCGCGCTACCCGAAGCCCGGTGCGCGCAATCCCAATCATCCGCGCGCAAAGCGCTGGCCCAATTGCGCGCCAGCCCGCCATTTTGCGCGCCGATCCGCGGTTTTGCGCGCAAAGCTCCTCTTCTGCGCGCAATCCGCCAGGGTCGCCTCCCTTGACCCCCTGCGGGTACCCGCCTGCGTGGCGCTCGATGATCCTCATCCTGGGTGCCCGCACCGTGCGTTGTCTTCCCGTACAGCCTTCCAGGCTCGTGCGAAGTGACACGGACCCGTCGGCGGCAATCAATCGTCCAGCATGACGTTAAACTGCACATTCGTCCTGCATGACGTTAAACTGCACATATGTCCAGCATGACGCTAAACTGCACTACGTCCGAGCTACAAGACGTTAAACTGTTCAGCATTCGTCCTGCATGACGCTAAACTGCACCACGTCCTGCACGACGTTAAACTGTATACGTCCAGGCGGCACGACGTTAAACTGCCTAGCCCCCATCGTCCGCGCTGCAAGACGTTAAACTGCCAAGTGTTTCGTCCTCAACACACGACGTTAAATTGTACTTCGTCCGGCAAGACGTTAAACCGTCCGCTTCGTCCTCAACACACGACGTTAAACTGTACTTCATCCGGCAAGACGTTAAACCGTCCGCATCATTCGATCTCGTGCTTCGCACGCAGGGTCTCCCCCGGTTTGGACGTGGCCCCCACCCGCTCGTCTCTGCAGGGATGTCGGGATTGTCCCCCTTTTGGGACGATTTAATGGGAGTGGCTTTTCCCTACGGGGGCAGGGTATTATAAACCCCTAGTTTCTCGTGGGAGGCTGCACATGTGTATCTCCATTGCGCCTCCCCACTGCCGAAGCCAGTAGAGGGTGTGACTGGGATCGAGGTGTCTCCTACTTTCGGTCCAAGTCCCTTCCAACTGAGTTTTGCCGCATCCGGGCTGCCTCAAGTGCGTAAGTCCTGACAGAATGAACTACGTGGACTTTGATCCCTGTCTTCTAAACAGGGTACGTAGGAAGCCTTCCTGAGGTCCAAGCCCGCCACCTGGTCGTCCCGGTCGTATTTACGTCGGTTCGTCCATCAGTGGACCCCTCCAGGGTTCACGCTTGCGTCGATTCACCTATGAATCCTCCCCTGTGGGAGACTACCCGTGTGTATCTCCACTGTGCCTCCCCACATCCCCTTTTCCCATTTCTCCTTTTATCGTCCAGCATGACGTGAAACTGTGATCCACCCGGCCGTTCTACCCCCCTCTGTGCGAGGTGGTCCGGTTCAATCCTCCGCCCGGCGGCCTAGACCTCTTCGTGAGTCGGCTTGCCGACGTCCAGCATGACGTTAAACTGTATACCCGAACTACGTTGACTTTGATCCGTGCTAACGCGCGGTACGTAGGAAGCCTCTACGGGGTCCAAGCTCTTCACTCCATCATCCATCCTGATCCTTACCCGGGCCGCCACATCCCGGTGGGGTCATGCCACTTCACTCCACTCCACATCATTTGGGAAGCCGCCCATGTGCTGGCCCCAGCGTCGGAGGTTCCCCGCAAGGGGTTCTGTCATCCGATCCACTTTTCGTGTTGATCGGTCCGATGCCGTCCCCGCTGGACGTTAAACTCGCGGCATACCCCGTGTTAAACATGGGAAGCTGAGGAAAACCTCTGGTGACACAGTTCCCCGCACCTAGTACGGGATGCCTCAGGCCATCATGCCTTCGAGAAGCCCTATTAGGGACGGAAGACAGACGTGCAGAGCCGCAGTGCTACGACACGCCCCCAGCACCCCGAGCCACCCGGCCTTCTCACCGCAGGTTGCTGCCCCGACCAGACTCCTTGGAGCGTCCGGGCGGAAGCAGCGTAATTAACCGGTGTCCATGAAGATATGGCGCCGGGAACGAGATTCACGAACATTCTTAAGTCTATGAGGGAGACCCGGATTAGGCGACGAGTTCCGAGGAGACGTCCAAGGAAGGAGGAGCCGACATCCCATCATCCCGGTTTCGATCAAGGAGCAGACGCCACTGAATAAGGGACGAATGCCGCCCGCCCTTGGAAAGCGGGACTGCGGGACCACAAGCCGCGCGCCCATCCCCTCGGGTTGACGGGTGCACGCGCGAACGCGTCCTGGCGGAACAGCGTAACCCGACGCACATCCGCACCGAAACAGAAAAATGGTGAACCCGACGTGAATCTCTTCTCCTCGATACGAAGACCGATGGCTTTCAGAGGTGTTGGAAGACCGGCGTGTTGCCCGGCCAAGCATTCAGTCTTACCCGCCAGGGGCTGGGGAAGTGAAATCGGGCACTCCGTCTCGCAACGTCGAGGGCCTGGGTTCCCCCCACGGAAGGCGTCGTGGCACTAATGGTTGGTTGTCGATTCCTTTTTCCTGTCAGTGTTAATGGGTCATTCTCCCTGCTTTCAGAAATCAGGTCGCCCGATCCAGTGCCCGATCGCCACCCGCCCACTGGCGCAGGGACAGGGGAAACACCGACGCGGCTACTCCGCGCGGTCCCGCCCGTTCCACAGCCGTCCCAGCAGCCGCAATTGCGGGACGACCACGCCCTCTCTCCCCCTCGGAGGTCATCCAGAGAAGGGTGATCAACACCCTGGTGAGTAGATACAAGGAAGAGGGAGTCATCCCCACTAGGGAAATGGCTCGCCTAGACCTTGTGGAGGCTGCGCCTCGCCACCACCGCCGCCCCCGAGGGCCGCGCAGGGAGGCACCGCTGCCTACCTCAACGTCCAACCGCTTCGGGAGCTTATCCCCGGAGCGCTCTGACAGTTCCCTTCCCTACGCAGATGAGGTGGAAGAGGCCCGGGATCATCCTATCCGGGATTCGCTCCAGGGATCTACGGTAAGGACTCCCGCCAGGCCACGGCGACACCACCGCCAGGCCTCTCCAGTCGAAGAGCGGGCTCTCCACCTGCCCGCGCCGCTCATCCCGACTCGTCTGTCTCGACGCCAACGTCGGGCACGATCAGAAGAGGATGCCCACCTTGGGGCTCTAGCAACAGCGGCCGCATTGGCCCAGGCCACTGCTGGCTCCAGTCGCCAGGCCTCTGCGCATCCTGAGCAGGGGAACTCCTATGCCCGACCTGGATCGAGGCCCCGACCGCCCCAAAGGCAGGTTGGGTCGACTCTCCCGGTTGCTGGCACTGGCAGTAGCCACCGCGGACCACCTCGTGGTAGCGCTATTCACCGACAGGATCTACTCTGTGTGGCCGATCCAGGAGGCATGGGTCATCCCACCTTCCGATCCCGGCCCGGAGTCCTGCCCGGAATCATCTCTCCCCGCGTGCCCTTTGATATCTGTCCCGGTGCCCCTCGCACCTTGGTTCCCAGTCCTCTTGGCCCCAGCACCAGTGCGGCCGGAGGACGCCAGGACAGAGATCAGCCCTGCCCCGAAGAACCACCCAGGGGCAGGAAGGCAAGGCGTCGACGCCGAGGGAAGAATGTTACGGAATTCCGGACAGAGATCCGACCGGTTTGCTTCTCTGACTCAGAGGCGGAGTACGATTCGGCGACAGAGCCCCTTCCCCAATCCCGCCAGTCAAGGGCAGGGGTAGGAATGCGGCACGTCAGCCTCGTGCTCCCCGAGAGCGAGATCGATGTGATCCCCGCTTCTCTCCGAAGGTATATCCGGAGTAACGAGGGCCTGGTAGACCCCCAGGGATCAAGCTTGCGGTTGGTACCGGCCCCTCCGGAAGTGCCTTCCGCCTCGATCGGAGAAGCCGGAGACTTTTTCTGGGGACCGACGGTCGAACCACGATCTAGTGCACCCTCGGCGAGCACCGATGCTACGGCAGGATGTTCGCTCGCCGGCCCGTCCTATCGTGATGTGGTAGCCAGGGCACCGCCACCCTCAGAGGGCGGCCCGGGATATGGAGGCCAATCAGCCTGTTCGCCGTATTCACCGCCGGCCAGCCCGTCGGCCCGGCGGCCCGCCTCGGCACCACTACCAGTTCCCCGTCCGTTCCCAGCCATGGAAGAGGACCAAGGAGATCTGGGTCCCGAGTTTGATTCGTGGAGCTTCTGGACCGTCCTTGCAGAGCGCCACTTCCCTGAGAAGTTTTGGCCAGTCGCAGGACCGGGCTTTGATGCACCCGAATCGCTCACCCCGGATGAGTTCGAATGCTTCCGCCGAACTCTCCGGGAGACTCGCTCCTGTCTTCACCGCCTACAAATTCCATACCCCGGGAGTCAAGCGCACCTGGAGGATATTGGTGAGCAGTGCCGTCAAATTGACCTGGCCATGCTCCCCGCGGTTCGGCACCCCGGGTCATTTGAGCGCCACGAGGCCCTCCAACAACGATGCGTTGAGTGCTTTCAAGTACTCCGCAAAGTTATCGAGGAAGCCACTCCCCACGTGTATATCCGTGGATGGGGGCAGTACGCTGCCCTACGCTTCAGTGTGATTCGCCGACAGCCCGATTCGCTGGGTGGCCCTGAGGGTATATCCCCAGGGACAGGAACGGTCAATATGGCTGACCTGTCGGGAGAGGGGAACGACTTGGAACTTCTCGACGGGGGCTTCCCCCCCGAAGACAAGCCGTCGTCAGATCCATCAGTGAGAGTTACTCGTCATCAGAGAAACCTCCTGGGGCTCCCCGCACCCACTGAAGCACTGACGTTAAGCCGAAACGTCAGCAAAGGAAAAGAGCACAGCGAGGCTATAAAGCCCGCCGACCCATCTGCCTCCATGCAGAGGGCAGAGGAGGATCCCGAGAAGGCAACGCTACGTCAGCAGCTCGCCGAACAGAAGAGGCTGGTTGACCAGCTCCTCGCCGAGTGCGCTGCAGAACGGTGGCCTGACTACGGTGATCCTAGGCCAGGACAGCAGGGACCGGAACAACCGCTCCTCGACGAGACTCTCCCGGGCAACCGTGATTACGCCGTGTTCGCCGACAGGAGAGAGGCCATTGCCTATGGCAAGAGGGCGCGGTATGTTTCGCCACACCCTCCCGAGCGGCGTGACTACCTGAGAGATCCCGCTCGGATTCCTCCCGCTGCCCCAAGGGCCGCTCCGCCCGCCATCCCACGAGCTGCCGAGTTCGACGACCCGGTCGACGACCCGATTGAAGGGCCCTGCAATGCGCTCGTGGTTAGAGATCCTCGCCAGGACTGGAACCCATGTCCGGACGATCCGATGGCGGCACTCATTGCCCGCTTGCAAGCCTTGGAGACTCGGCAGGTGGCGATCCCACCGGACGGCAAGCCCTACCCAGCATGGGTGGATGACATGCCGGCGCCTCCGGGATTCGGGAATCCCACTTTTGCCCCCTTCAACGGGACTGGAGATCCGCCACAGCATTTAGCCCACTTCAACTCGAGGTGCGGGCCTATGTTGGGGACTCCGGCGCAGCAAGAGGCCGCTAAGCTTCGCTGCTTTGTTCAGACACTGGAAGGGACAGCATTTGTCTGGTACAGCCAGCTCCCCGTCGGGTCGGTAACCAGCTGGGAGGACCTCCGTAGACAGTTCCTCTACCAGTTCAGTTCCACGACCCGGAAGACAAGTATCGCAGACCTCTTCAAGTGCAAGAAGAGGCCTGATGAGCGAGTCGCGGACTTCGTCGCCCGATGGAAGGGTCTCACGTATTCCCTTGACATGCCATTGACTCAGGAGCAGTTGCTGACAATGTGCGTCGGGAACGTCAAGACCGAGCTGGTCCCTTCCCTGATCACTCAAAATTACCCCAGAGGGTTCAGAGACTTCTCAGACAAAGCTCAACGTCTTGAGGAAGCCCTGCAACAGGCCAGCCAGGCACACCCGCTGCCTCCTATGATTCCTGCAAGGAGAGTCAGCAGGGCTGAGCCCGCTGCTGTTGCCCAGATAGAGGCCCCCAGGCCATTGGAGCTGCTGCCGGCGAGGCCAGCTCCACAGCCTCACAGGAATCCGCCTCCACGGGCTCAGTTCCCGGCCCAGCAGTGGCAGCCTCAGAACCGGCCGGCCCCTCCGCGTAATGTACCGCCGCAACCCAGGCGAGATAATCAGGGTCCACCTCCTCGGCAGGCCCCTCCAGCCCCTCGTCAAGACCACGCTCCCAGGGGCCCGCGACACCTGACTTACTCATTCCATGAGGATCAGGTCCCCGGTTATTTCCGGAGCGCCCTGGAGCAGAGGATTGTGCGACTGCCTGAGTGTTGGAAGCCAGAGGAGGCACATCTTACGAATAACCCCCGCTACTGCCCCTACCACCGGGCCCTGGGGCACACCATCCAGCGGTGCTATGTGTTTAAGGATTGGCTCCAAGACCAGATTAACAACAATGTAATCAGGTTGGGCCCAGCTCCAGCACAAGTGGCGGGCGTGTTCGTGGGATCAGATGACGATAGTGGCAACGAGGACGAATGGCAGCTGGTCTCCGACCGCGGATCCCAGAAGTACAATAACTGGATGGCCCGCAAGACGACCATTCGCGCCCATGGAATCATCCGTGCGCGCTTGAATCAGCCTGAGCCCCCAGAATCCGCGGGTGCTGCTTCGGCATCGTCGTCCCAGCCTGCCTCTTCCAAGAGGAGCAAACGGCGGCAGCGCAAGAAGGAAGAGCGCGCCCCGCCAGTTCCGCCACTATCCCGCACTCTCGGCGATTTCATGCCCCCGGAAATTGGGGTCCCTCCTCGGATCCGCCCGGTGATGGATGATTCGTCCGATGATGGTATTGGGTACGCTTCGGTTAACACCGTCGAGCTGGTAAATCCCTTTTCGGTTCCCGACGTTGAAGAACACCAGGTGGACCTCCCTAGTGTCCCCGGTCGTCGCCACCGTCGGAAGAACCGCAGCAACAGGAGTCGCCGGGGCACAGCCGTTGGTACCTCCAGCCAGGCCGTGCACGCCACTGAGACTAGGCAGCAGGCTCAAAATCGAGCTCAGCGCGCGCAGCCCCCCCCCCCCATCCGGGGATGACGGATTCGCCTCCGCCACTGTTTGTGGTGTGGGACCAGGCAGAACCGCCTCAGCCGCGTCGCGACCAGCTCCGCCCTGCCACAAGTCCATCCCGGCCTCCTGACTCCAGTACGGTGACCATTTCCCGGACTGTGACCAGTGAACAGCGAGATGCGCCAAGTACCAGTCGGCCGCCGATCCAACCGGCAAGGCCCGTCATGCCACCAACCGCAGAGCAACCTCCTGCAACCAGGGGCTCGCGCTTGGCCAAAAAGTATGATGTCCTGAAGCACTTGGCCAACATCCCAGCAAGGCTCTCCATCCTTGAGGCTCTGCTCATGTCATCTGAGATGCGCGAGGCACTCGCTGAAGCCCTGAAAAGCCCCCTCCAGTTTGAGACAGAGGTTGCGGCTGCAGAGGCCTTTCACGCCGAAACGATCGAGGACGCCGAATGTCAGGCAGTTATCTCGTTCTCTGGTAAGGATGAAGACCCTCCTATACAGGGACACATTCGTCCGCTGTATGTCACTGGCCAGTTCAATGGCCTTGAAGTCCGGCGCTGTCTTGTCGACACGGGGTCCGGGATTAACCTGATTCCAACTCGGACGCTCCGGAGATTGGGGTTGTCTGAGGATGACTTGATTCCCTCCAACCTCAGGATCCAGGGGTACGATCGCACCGAGCAAACCCCGGTCGGCAAGATACGTTTGAAGACCCAGTTCGGTGACTTGGTTGCCGACACCGAATTCATGGTAGTCTCTCAGGACACTGCGTACAACGCATTGATGGGCAGGCCATGGCTCCATCTTCACGCGGTGGTTCCCTCGTCATACCACCAATGCCTCAAATACTCCCTTAATGGTCGAGTGGGCGTGCTTCAAGGAGATGCCTCTCCTTTTGCCTCGTGTGAAGCCCGCTATCTGGACGCGGACTATTACAAGAGCAAGGATAAGCAGATCCTGGCAGGTGAGGTTGAGCCTGTTGCTGTTGCAAGTGATCCCTGGGCAAGTCTGGATGACGCTTACGTCCTCCCGATTCAACGGTTGGACGTCGCCATGGTCTTGACGGTCCGCGAGTCTCCTGATGAGATGGCCGCGACCGCCCGCGCCAGCACCAGTGGCCCAGCAGGATCTGGTAGCCCCAATGCAGTTGCCAACGCAGTCTCTCCCGTGGACGATCCCTCCCCGAGTGGAGAGGACGTGGAAGATGCACCCCCAGCCTTTGAGGAGGGCGTCCCCGCCACGGTCGATGAGTTAATACAGGTGAACCTTGGAACCGAGGCCGATCCAAGACCCACATTGGTTAGTGCCGCCATGCCCTCTGAGGAGCGGCAGTAGTACGTGGACTTTCTCAGGCAGCACCGTGATGTATTCGCTTGGGGCTATGACGAGATGCCGGGGCTGGATCCTCAGGTAGCCGTCCACCGCCTTGGTCTCCCGGCGAACCATCGCGGGTTCAAGCAGCCTCCCAGGAAGATGCACCCATCCCACGGTGCCATGGTTGAGGCCGAAGTTGACAAGCTTATCAAAGCCAACTTCGTGAGGGAAGTTCAGTACCCCAAATGGTTGGCCAACATTGTGCCGGTCAGGAAGAAGAACGGGCAGATCAGAGTCTGCATCGACTTCCGCGATCTCAACCGCCACTGCCCGAAGGATGATTTTCCCCTTCCAGTGACAGAGCTGTTGATTGATGCCACGGCAGGGTTTCAAGCCCTCTCCTTCATGGATGGATACTCCGGATACAACCAAATTCGGATGGCCCCTGAGGATGAGGAGTTCACTGCCTTCAGGGCCCCCCAAGGTACCTTTTGCTACCGGGTCATGCCCTTCTGCCTGAAGAATGCAGGTGCCACCTATCAACGGGCGATGCACCGCATATTCAAGCCAATCCTCGGCACACTGGTGGAATGCTACGTCGATGACTTGGTTGTCAAATCGCGCCAGCGTCAGGACCATCTCAAAGATCTTGAGAAAGTGTTCAGCTTCCTCCGGTCTCGATGCCTGAAGATGAACCCGTTGAAGTGTGCCTTTGGGGTCACCTCCGGAAAGTTCCTTGGATTTGTGGTAAGATACCGGGGTATTGAGATCGACCCAGAGAAAATCAGGGCGATTAGCCAGATGCCTCCCCCAGGTACCGTCCGGGAACTACAAGGGTTCCAAGGCCACTTAGCCTATATACGCCGATTCATCGCGAATCTGGCCGGCAAGTGTAAGCCCTTTTCTCGGCTCATGAAGAAAGGTGCCACCTATGTATGGGATAAAGAGTGTCAGACCGCTTTCGAGGAGATCAAGCAGTACCTGCTTCAACCTCCGGTTCTGATGCCGCCTGTATCCGGGAAGCCGCTGGTCCTCTATGTGACCGCCCTGGAACGGTCCCTGGGTGCCCCTCTCGCCCAGAAGAACAACGAGGGAACGGAGAATAGCCTCTATTACCTCAGTCGCATGCTCCTCGATGCGGAAGTTAGGTATTCCCCCATCGAGAAGAGCTGCCTGGCGCTCGTATTTGCCGTACAGAAATTACGGCACTACTTGCAGCACCATGAGGTACAGTTGGTTTCTCGGGTAGACCCGTTGAAATATATCCTGAGCCGACCTATGTTGACTGGCCGCCTAGCGCGGTGGGCTGTGATTCTCCAGCAGTTCGACATCAGGTATGTGTCTCAGAAGGCCATCAAAGGGCAAGCATTGGCAGACTTTCTGGCTGCTCACCCAACCTCCGCGGATCAGCCGCTGGATCTAGGCTTTCCTGATGAGACCATTCTCTCAGTTGATCGAGCCGATCCATGCTGGCAGATGCAGTTTGACGGTGCCTCCCGGAGCCCCACCGGTAGAAGACTCGATAATCCTAAGCTCAACAGAGTGGGCTTGGGTATCGTCTTCATTACCCCGGAGCGAGCCGTGCTGCCATACTCTTTCCTGTTGTCAGAGGGCTGTACCAACAATGAGGCGGAATACCATGCCCTCATCACCGGCCTCGAGTTGGCTCTCGAGATCGACGTGCCCCGTCTGTGCGTGAAAGGGGACTCCGAGCTGGTCATTAAGCAGATCAATGGCGACTACGTTGTCAGGAAGCCGGAACTTGTGCCATTGTTGGAGTGCACCCTCCTTCTGATGGCCCGGTTCCCTTCTCGGCCGGAAATTGTCCATGTTCCCCGGTCGCAGAACGGTCGAGCAGATGCTTTGGCCAGCCTCGCTGCGTCACTTGCGGAGCCTGAACAGGACAACCTGATCGTCCGCGTGACGCGCCGCAGGCTCATCGCTCCCGTTATCCCGGAAGAAGATCGCGGCCCGTTGGTAAGTAACCTCACCACGGTTGCCCCTATGCCCGGAGCCCCGAGTACCCCAGATATGACAGTCGGATCAGCCCCTGATTGGAGGACGCCTTTGGTTGAGTACCTCCAACATGGCATTCTTCCATCGGATCGGGCCGAGCGCGAGCGAGTTCGACGCCGCGCATCGCAGTTTGTCCTCCAGAGCAGTCCCGGCCTGGAGCAGATCCTCTACAAACGCGGATTTGATGGTGTTCTCCTCCGTTGCCTTCAGGGAGTTGAGATCCCACGAGTCATGCAAGAGGTTCATGCTGGTTCATGCGGCGCCCACCAGACTGGGCCGAAGCTGTCCCACCAGATTCGGAGGTTGGGATACTTCTGGCCCTCTATGATCCATAACTGCATCGAGTATGCCAGGAGGTGCCATGCGTGCCAGGTTCATGCGAACTTTGTGCATCGGCCGCCGGAGCCTCTCCATACCACAAGGTATTCCTGGCCCTTTGCAGTCTGGGGACTGGACGTTGTGGGACCTTACCCACCGGCGACAGCTCGCCAGTGCCGGTTCATTCTGACCGCTACGGACTTCTTCTCCAAATGGGCAGAGGCGATTCCGCTCAGAGAGGTCAAATCCTGTTCGATCGCTGACTTCGTGACCTCCAACATCGTCCATCGATTTGGAGTGCCTCACGCTATCCTCACGGATAACGGAACCAATTTCCGAGCAGCCGAGTTGAAGAAGTTGTACGCCAAGTATAACATTCGCTCGAACCATACATCTCGCTATCATGCGCAGGCGAATGGACAGATCGAGGCATTTAACAAAACCCTCTCTAACATTCTGCAAAAGATGGTTGGTCAGAACAAGAAGAGTTGGCCGGACAAGCTCCCCAACGCCCTCTGGGCTTATCGGACGACGACTCGCAATTCCACCCAGATGACCCCTTATTCCCTGGTGTATGGAGCTGAGGCCGTCCTGCCCATCGAGATCCAGTTACCGTCCTTGCGCACTGCGGTCTACGACCAGCAAGCGCCGGACAGAGTTGCTGAAGCCCGTCTAGTCGAGTTGGAAGCACTGGATGAGAATAGACTTCGCGCTTTGCACAACTTGGAGAGGCATCAAAGCAGAATGGCTCGAGCTTTCAATAAGAAGGTTCGCCTCCGCTCCTTCCTGCAGGGTGATCTAGTGCTAGCCCTAAGAGCGCCGATGATCCCCGGCAGGAAGCCACCCAAGTTGGAGCCCAAGTGGGAGGGACCGTTTGTTGTCCACAAGGTCTATCCCAATGGCGCATACTCCCTAGCGACTATGGATGGTGAGCGTGTCACTCCTCCCACCAACGCTAGGTTCCTCAAGCAATACTTTGCCTGAGTGTTCATTCGTCCCGCATGACGCTAAACTGCACTTCGTCCTGCATGACGTTAAACTGCACCACGTCCCGCACGACGTTAAACTGCATACGTCCAAGCTGCACGACGTTAAACTGCCCAGCGTATCGTCCGCGCTGCAAGACGTTAAACTGCCAAGTGCTCCGTCCAACATGACGTTAAACTGTACATCGTCCTGCATGACGTAAAACTGCCCCTCAAGAACTACGTGCGGCTTGATTCCCATCCTTATGGGATACGTAGGACCGCCTGAACCTTCATGTTTCAGGCCCAGCCCCATCCTTCGGGAATTTCCATCCCATCTCGGGCCCTTGGCCCAGTTGCCCCCGGGTGTGCGGCGTATGGTGTGAGTGCGGGGCTATGCCCTCATTCACGTCGGTTTGCTCGTCACGCTGTACGCCCCCCCACGTTTGGGGATGCCTTCTGCTCCCCCCTTCTTTTCCCCTCATCGTCCTGCATGACGTTAAACTGCACTTCAAGAACTACGTATGGCTTGATTCCCATCCTTATGGGATACGTAGGACCGCCTGGACATTCATGTTTCAGGCCCAGCCCCATTTCCCGGGAATCTCTATCCCGCGTTGGGCCTCTGGCCCCAGTTCCCCTCCTTTTTGTTCGAGGCGTATCGCGTGAGCGGGGGATTATGTCCTCATTCACGTCGGTCTACTGGCCGCGCCGTACGCCTCCCCCCGTGTGTGGGACTACCTCACACCCCTCATCGTCCTGCATGACGTTAAACTGCCTCTCAAGAACTACGTATGGCTTGATTCCCATCCTTATGGGATACGTAGGACCGCCTGGACGCTTGTGTTTCAGGTCCAGCCCCGTCCCTTGGTTGATCACGGGAATCTGCCCTCTTTTGGTTGCTCTCAGGGTGAGTCCTCCGACCCTTTCCGGAGATCTGTTAACATGTTTTGGGTACTTCGGTCTATGACTCGTAGTGTCAGATTCAATCCCGACAAGTCCTGTGTTGCTTGTCAGGCCTCGCGCTTCCTCTTATTCGAGCCTTCACTCAAAGGGATCCTCGTTAGCGGTTTGGGTACGATGCCTCAGTGCTCTCCCACCGCTCCGGGTCGATTTACCGGCGGGTCTTGGGCCGCAAATCGATATGAATCCTGCGATTGAGCGGTTGATGCTCGTTTGCTTGCCCCGTCTTAGGCTGACGCGATCGGATGTTGTGTTGCGAATGCGTCAGCAACATCCTTGATCGCCATGTCAGCTCCTTCAGGCTCTGAACATTGGTTGCGCAGTCCTCATCACACTCTGCCTTTATGCGTTGTAGTGGAATCTGGACACTCTTTTCATACTGACCTTCAGTACACCTTTACACGTTAGGCAGACCAACCAAGGTAATGATGTCGTTCGAGGCTCCCATGATCTGAGCACCAAGGATATATGCGGATGTTCTCCCCAAGGGCCATGCGTAGCTGGACCCTCGTCCCCATAAGGAGGGAGGAGTCGCTCGAACAATCGCGTTCTGAGCCCAGTATGCCTGGAGGCTAGCATCTCTGCCCCTCGGGTGATGGACATACGCAGGCCCCTATCCCATGACTCTTCTCCTGGAATCGTGCGTGACCGCAAGGCTGGGTATGCTCCCACCTCCGCCGTGTCCGCCGTACCGCGGTAAGCGGATTCCTCCATGGTCTGAACCACACGACCTTAAACTGTGTTGTCTGGTCCGAACCACACGACCTTAAACTGTGTTGTCTGGTCCGAACCACACGACCTTAAACTGTGTTGTCTGGTCCGAACCACACGACCTTAAACTGTGTTGTCTGGTCCTACCACACGACCGTAAACTGTGATCGTCTTGGCCGCCCGACGAGAAAACGGCACTGCATCGTGATGTTCCCCTCAGGGGACACTCATGTTGGGCGCTGGTTAATAACCACGCCATTCATCAATGCCTTCCATGGCTTGATTATTGTGGCGACGCCAGAGATTTCTCAATCACAGGCATGTCGCCGCACAAAGAAAAACCATTCATCTTTAAGGACAAACAAGAAATATCAAATGCCGCTCCTTCTGTGTGCGAGGGTCGGACCCGCACTCTTCCCCGCGCTGGTGCCCGATTGTGTTGCGCCGCGCTTCAAGAACTACGTGCGGCTTGATTCCCATCCTTATGGGATACGTAGGAACGCCCGGATGTTTGAAACTTCGGGTCCAGCCCCCCACCTCTTAGAGATTCCCCCTTCTCTGGGGAATCCGCCGCCTTCAGGTCACCCTCAAGGCGCGTTCCCCGACCCCTTGCAGTGGTCCACCGGTGTCAAGAGTACTCTGGTTTATTTCCAGGAGGGTCAGGATCCGCTTGGTCAGGTTTCCTCCGCTTTTCAGGCTTCGTGCTCCCTTTCATTCGGACCCATCGTCTACGCCCTGGGTGGAGCCCCCGTGAACGGTTCGGACACAATGCCTCAGTGCTCTCCCACCGACTCGGGCTGGTACCCCCAATGGCCTCGGGCAGCAAATCGATATGAATCCTGCGATTGAGCGGTCGATGCTCGTTTGCTGCCTCATTCCACCAACGGTTAGTGCGATGTTGATGCTGCTTTTCCGCCACGGTCGGCAGTACTCTCATATCGTCACGCCGGTGCTCCCGGTCCTCGAGTGAATGGCCGCATGATTCACATTTCCCACCTCCCATTCTGACCAGGCGAAACCTCGGCACTCTCGACACTATCCCTCAGTGCATCTTCGCATATCCAGGGGATATGACCAGATGCGGCGTACTTTGAGGTCTTTATGGTCCGAGCTCTAAGACCTTAAACTAAGATCTCTCTTTATGGTCCGAGCTCTAAGACCTTAAACTAAGATCTCTCCTTATGGTCCGAGCTCTAAGACCTTAAACTAAGATCTCTCCTTATGGTCCGAGCTCTAAGACCTTAAACTAAGATCTAGCCCTTATGGTCCGAGCTCTAAGACCTTAAACTAAGATCTAGCCCTTATGGTCCGAGCTCTAAGACCTTAAACTAAGATCTCCCCTTATGGTCCGAGCTCTAAGACCTTAAACTAAGATCTCCCCTAAATGGGATTCTACGTCCTGCATGACGTTAAACTGCACTCTCAGAACTACGTGTGGCTTGATCTCCAGCCTGATGGAGTACGTAGGAACGCCCGGGCATTCCGACTCGGGTCCAGCCTCAGGGATCGTTAAGTCCCGCCCCTCCTCATCGCCGGCCGTCTGGCCTGACTTCGGGTAGAGTGGTGCAGTTGTGATATTCTCCCCGATTCAGCTCGGGATGCCCCACTGCAATGGTGGGAAGCGACGGTTTCCTCGTCAGAGAGGTGCTGTCTGAGAATTGAGGTGACTCACGGCCAGATTAGTGCATCCGCCTAATACGTTTTCCCCACGGTGGCGCAATTTTGAGAGCGTTCGATTCTGTCCGAACAAATCGTCACTTCGCCCCACGCTTCGCATGCCCTGTTGATCTGGATTTTCCACCCTTGTGTCTGAAGGAACCCCAAAGCGGTATTCATGATGACATGTGGTCCGCCTCCTGCAATATGAATGATGGCCTTTTTCGGTCCGTCTATTGCAGTTGTTATGGTCGATCCACTGTCCGCCTACCGTCTTGGGCATTTCCTGGAAGGCCGACCGTTGTGGATGTCTGGATTCGGGACACGCGATTCACCCTTTCTCATTTCCCTATGTTCGGATAAAATCTCAACGCCCCTAGCATTGTCCCGCTCGTGTGTTGGAACAGGTTGGGGGAATGGTACATTGATTAGGTCTGAGGTCTCCTTTCCTAGGAATGACCTCCCTCTTTTCTCCAGAAATCCAGGCCCAATTATGGATGCCTGATGCTTGGTTAACACTCCCGCAAGACAGTGAATTGTGGTTGAGCATGTTAAACCAAAAGATGCAGATAAATATATTGATTCATACAGATGGATCAAAGTAGCGGAAGCAAATGTTTTGGGAATGGCAAAACAAAGCCCTTAGGGATTAGCGTGCTGAATGAGTCTTTCTAATGCCGCTACCCTTTGGCTGGTGGCCTCCAGAGCTGCTTCTCGCTCTCTGCGTGTCCTCTCTTCGTCGGCGGTCGCAGCACGCAGTTCGTCGATTCTGGCCTGTGCACGCTCCCGCTCGACCTGAATTGTGACCATCTGTTGGCCCGCCTCCGTCAGCTGTACTTGGGCGTCAACCAGCTGAGCTGCTAGTTGCTCCACAAGCTCGGTACACGTCGCGACGAAGGCCTCCTTCTCTGCCGCCTGCCCTTCGAGGCGCCGGACTTCCTGCTCCGCCGCGAGGAGCGCCCGCGTGCTCTCCGACATGTCCCGACTTTGTGTGACGTCGGCACGCCGGCAGCTCTCGCGCATCTTTTCGGCCATGAAATCACGGACCGTTAGATGGAGGCGTTGAGCATCAGCTCCCCCGGCACACAGGAAGCGCAGCCAGGTCTGAAGTGATCCCATGCGCCCCAGCCACTCCGATGGGTCTCGCTTGAGGAAGCGCTGGATGCACTTCCACCCCCTACGGCGCGTTATCCGGCTCTCCTCGACCGCCTCCGTGTCTGAGTCGTCCATCTCCTCGGGATCGGCAGGCCGGTAGGCAGGGAAGGCAGCCAGCAGGTCTGCTGCAGGGTCCGCCCCTGGGAGGTCCTCACGAGGGATAGGTTCCCCAACATCCGGGCGACCTTCTTCTCTCTCCCCAGTGGCGCTGACACCCTCGTCAGCCCCCAACCTCTCTCCGATGTCAGCACCGCCGATGTCCGGAGCCCCTTGATCAGCAGTTGGTGGGGCCGGCTCGGTTTGGGAAGTCTGTTCCGGAGCAGGCGGCATGTCCACCACTGGTCCACTCGTAGATGGCCCGGGTTCGGCAACCCGACGAGCCTCCAATGTTGAGATCACTGCGCGGGGCATGCCATGGTTAGTCACGGATCGTCAACGGCAAGCACCAGCAGTAAAGTAGGGAGACTTACGGGAGTTCGGAGCGTCATCTTCCGCTACCCCGGTCGCCGCAGGAATAGTTGCAGCAGGGGACCCCTTAGCGCTTGTCAATTCGATGATGGGTGTCTGCCCCCCGCCTTGTCCTGCTGGCGCCCCTCCTACTCCCGCTGAGGATGCCTGACCAACATCCGTGCGCTCCTGAGAAAGATGGAGAAATGGGTTAGAAGCTGCATAAGAGAGTGGATGAAGCAGATTGAGTAGGGATAGAAGCGGACCTCGAGGAGCTCAGTGACATCAACATTGTCAGAGCCGGCCACCTCGCCGCTCTCCCGTGGGCTCCCCTGATGGGATCTTCCCTCGGAGCCTTCATCCTCCCCCATTTCCTCCTCTTCTTCGGAGTCGTTGCTACTGTCGTCTTCTTCCGGCGGCATCTGTTCCGGAGCGGGCTCGAGACCGAGTATCACCTTCACCAGAAGGGATGGCTCCGCGCGCTGACCACGTTGGCGTGCGTACTCGTCCATGGCCGTCAGATACGCATACTGCCGGTTGAAGTCCACCCTGTCGGCAATGTGGAGGCGCCCGACCTCTGGCGGATGGATTCCTTCTCTGAGAATCTTTCGCCAGATGGCGTCGGTCCCCAGTGACTACCGCAGGGTCATCCAGGCCGACCACAGCGCCGGGAAGACTGCATCGTGGGAGGGTTCGAGCAGACGTCTCACCTGCTTCCCGGGCCGCTCTTCGACCGCCGCATGTTCCCCCTCTCTGGGCGCCGAGGTCGTAGCGGCAGCCTGCGATGTGCCCGCCGCCGAAGTCCCTGCCCGCGCCGGCTCCGCTGCTTGGCGCGCCTCCGTTCTCCCCCGTGTGGCGGCGCCTCGCCTCCTTCCTTGACGCCCGGTCTCCGCACGGGTAACCTCGAGCCGCCGAACTAGCTTCCGCAAAATCCCCTCAGGGTACGCGATGGCCCAGTGTTCGGCGTACTCGGTTTCCAAGCCTGCGTCAACTCCGGTAGGAGGGAGAGTGATGACGTCGCCAGAGCCGAAAGAGGCAAACATCAGCCACATCTGGCGAAGGACGCCAGGGTTCGTCTCCTCCCGGACAGCAGTGAATACCCTCTTCGGCATCCGTTGAAGGCACCCGAACTGCCTGGCGAAACGGGTCGGCACGTAAGGCTCGCAGATCACCTTCCCGTCGATCCGAGCCACGAGCACCCCGCCCCGCATGTTCAGGAAGTACACATGCTGCTCCAGCGGACCCTGCCCGTTGTCGATCATTTGGCCAACGGGAGTGGGGAACGGACTGAAGTTGAAGTTGGCATGATTGCCAATCCGGATCCGCACGCCCTCCTCACTTAGGGTCATCGGAGCGACCCCCGCGATGTTCAGCAGGGAGGGTCGCAGGCCGTTGCCCGGAGGAACGATGGCGTTCGGAAACGTGTACCCACCGAGGTGAGCAGCCACCCAGCCGTGGAAGAACTGAAAGGGCCCACAGATCCTTCGTGGCGACCCCCCTCGTGAGATGCGTCCCAGGATGGCATACAGCCTCGCCAGCACTGGGACCCCGAGGTTGTATCTCTTGTTGGCGGCCATAGCGCCCGCCACCGCCAGTGTCGTCGGGCGAACGCCCATTCTCGCGTCCCGCACTGGCAGGAGCCACCCACTCAGAAAGGCGGACAGGAACGCCGCGTACCGGAAATTTGGGTCCCGGGCCTCGATGACGCGGTACCCCCATGAGTGGTAATCGCCCGTCTCCAGGACCCGCCAGTACGACCCGTTCCGGCTCCTCTGAGCTGCGGTCGGGCACCGCTTCCCCCTGCCTGGCATCTTGACCGCCGGGTCATGCTCCAAGAACTGGCCGAACCATTCCTTGTAGGCTATGTCCTCCTGGAAGTCTTTGATCCCGAGCCGCTGCGTAGCCAGGTCAAGCAGATGCCAGGTCAGGATGGGAGTCCGTGACCTGTCCTCCCAGATGTTCTTCGGTGGCAGGAACTCATCGTATTGGTAGCCCTCCAGCGGGATACCTCCGATGTAGTGGATGTCCCAGAGGCCGATGCCGACCTCCCCATGGTGAAGATGGAAGGTGTTGGTATCCGGAGACCATCGGGTGAACAGCTCCGGCCCGAGCTCGGACTGCTGGTAGAAGTGGAACTGCGACGTCCACACCGCCTCGAACAGGCCGATGTACCGCAGCTCCTCTGCGAAGTGATCGCAAGTGTGGCGTACCCAGAACGCCCAGGCCCACTCGCTGGTGAAGTTGCCCCCAGACCGCAAGTCCCAGTCCTTCAGCCAGCCCTTGGTGTCGTCCGTGACGCTCTGGCGATATATGCTCGAGTAGAGGGCTGGAGAATTCTCCGCAGTAGGCTCACCCCCATCAATGGTTCGCGTCCTCGGGTTCAGGACATAGACATCCAAGTGTCTGGTCTCCCTGGCAGGATGCCCATTGTTGGTGATGTTATAGCGGAGAAGCTCGTCCTCCCGGGTCACCCAGGTCTGCGGCGCATCAATCTCGAACCCTGGCACCGGAACCTCATCTAGGATGCCGAAGTTCCAGAGCGGCAGGTTGTCCGACAGTGGATATGTCTTCTGGGCCGGCGTCAGTAAGTCGAACAAGGATTGATTTTTGGAAACAATCTCCTTGGCTCTGTAAACCTCCTCGTTCGTCGCCATCTCAGCCCTGCGAGTGGCGGCATCCCCCTCATTTCCTCTGTGCGCGGCCATCTCAGAAGTTTCGGGAGTCGTGCGGGTTAAGGGATGAAGCGTGCGGGATCGGACGAGGCTGGTAGAGAAGTTTGAAGGTTGGCGTGCAATCCAAGTAGGCGGCGCGCAATTGGGAAGACTGTCGCGCAAAGTTCCGGGTTTTCGCGCAAAGACAGGCAAAATCCGGACGGGTTTGCGCGACGAGCGGGCGAATTCCGCGCCGGAAAGGGCAATTTCGCGCACGAGAGCAGAGATGCTTATCGCGCGGAAGGCCAGTGTACGGCACGGAGGGACCCAGTGCCCCTATTTATAGGCGAGGCCGGGGTCTGCGCCGCGCGGAAAGTGCTTTGCGCGACCGCAGCGGCGAATTTCGCGACCGGCGCCCCTTTTTGCGCGCCTAAGTCCCGCGCCGCCCAGGACTTCGGCATTCCGGCGTCTCCCTCGGAACCCGATCGTTGCGACCTCTCGCCGATCAGATTCCGAGGGGGGGCTTTTGTAGACGCCGGAAAAGTCCGTTGTTCCCAAACGAAGCTCCGGATGCGGAAAGCGAGGTCATATTTGGAGTCGGAAGAATGTTTCGGAGGGCCCGGAGGCCTTGCGCGGAATTTCAGAGGTCTGCGCGCAAAGATGATGATCCGCGCGCAAAACCCCCGGGATGCGCACAACTCCCTTGCGCGCCGTGCCCGATTCCGCGCCCGCGAGGAGAATTCCGCGCTCGCGCCTTGGATTCCGCGCCCGGGGTTGCCTATAAATACTAGGCGACCCCCAACGTTTCAAAGGTTGCTGGAAGTCGAACGGTCTCCCGCGCGCGCAATTCAACCCCTTCCGCGCGCAATGCCGATCTTCAGGTAACCTCCTTTCTTTCGCTCAATAGAGCCTTGGGGTCCGCCTTCGCGCGCAATCCCCTTGGCTCCTTCCCTTTGAATAAATTTCAACCTGAAGGCCTTTGCGCGCAAAAGAAGCCTCTTGCGCGCAATTGCCCCCGGGTGCGCGCAATCCAACCCGATTGCGCGCACCCCCCCATCTTCAAAGTGGCCATTCGTTAGAGAATGAGCCGTTGCCCCCGCGCGCTACCCGAAGCCCGGTGCGCGCAATCCCAATCATCCGCGCGCAAAGCGCTGGCCCAATTGCACGCCAGCCCGCCATTTTGCGCGCCGATCCGCGGTTTTGCGCGCAAAGCTCCTCTTTTGCGCGCAATCCGCCAGGGTCGCCTCCCTTGACCCCCTGCGGGTACCCGCCTGCGTGGCGCTCGATGATCCTCATCCTGGGTGCCCGCACCGTGCGCTGTCTTCCCGTGCAGCCTTCCAGGCTCGTGCGAAGTGACACGGACCCGTCGGCGGCAATCAATCGTCCAGCATGACGTTAAACTGCACATTCGTCCTGCATGACGTTAAACTGCACATATGTCCAGCATGACGCTAAACTGCACTACGTCCGAGCTACAAGACGTTAAACTGTTCAGCATTCGTCCTGCATGACGCTAAACTGCACCACGTCCTGCACGACGTTAAACTGTATACGTCCAGGCTGCACGACGTTAAACTGCCTAGCCCCCATCGTCCGCACTGCAAGACGTTAAACTGCCAAGTGTTTCGTCCTCAACACACGACGTTAAACTGTACTTCGTCCGGCAAGACGTTAAACCGTCCGCTTCGTCCTCAACACACGACGTTAAACTGTACTTCGTCCGGCAAGACGTTAAACCGTCCGCATCATTCGATCACGTGCTTCGCACGCAGGGTCTCCCCCGGTTTGGACGTGGCCCCCACCCGCTCGTCTCTGCAGGGATGTCGGGATTGTCCTCCTTTTGGGACGATTTAATGGGAGTGGCTTTTCCCTACGGGGGCAGGGTATTATAAACCCCTAGTTTCTCGTGGGAGGCTGCACATGTGTATCTCCATTGCGCCTCCCCACTGCCGAAGCCAGTAGAGGGTGTGACTGGGATCGAGGTGTCTCCTACTTTCGGTCCAAGTCCCTTCCAACTGAGTTTTGCCGCATCCGGGCTGCCTCAAGTGCGTAAGTCCTGACAGAATGAACTACGTGGACTTTGATCCCTGTCTTCTAAACAGGGTACGTAGGAAGCCTTCCTGAGGTCCAAGCCCGCCACCTGGTCGTCCCGGTCGTATTTACGTCGGTTCGTCCATCAGTGGACCCCTCCAGGGTTCACGCTTGCGTCGATTCACCTATGAATCCGCCCCTGTGGGAGACTGCCCGTGTGTATCTCCACTGTGCCTCCCCACAGCCCCTTTTCCCATTTCTCCTTTTATCGTCCAGCATGACGTGAAACTGTGATCCACCCGGCCGTTCCACCCCCCTCTGTGCGAGGTGGTCCGGTTCAATCCTCCGCCCGGCGGCCTAGACCTCTTCGTGAGTCGGCTTGCCGACGTCCAGCATGACGTTAAACTGTATACCCGAACTACGTTGACTTTGATCCGTGCTAACGCGCGGTACGTAGGAAGCCTCTACGGGGTCCAAGCTCTTCACTCCATCATCCATCCTGATCCTTACCCGGGCCGCCACATCCCGGTGGGGTCATGCCACTTCACTCCACTCCACATCATTTGGGAAGCCGCCCATGTGCTGGCCCCAGCGTCGGAGGTTCCCCGCAAGGGGTTCTGTCATCCGATCCACTTTTCGTGTTGATCGGTCCGATGCCGTCCCCGCTGGACGTTAAACTCGCAGCATACCCCGTGTTAAACATGGGAAGCTGAGGAAAACCTCAGGTGACACAGTTCCCCGCACCTAGTACGGGATGCCTCAGGCCATCATGCCTTCGAGAAGCCCTATTAGGGACGGAAGACAGACGTGCATAGCCGCAGTGCTACGACACGCCCCCAGCACCCCGAGCCACCCGGCCTTCTCACCGCAGGTTGCTGCCCCGACCAGACTCCTTGGAGCGTCCGGGCGGAAGCAGCGTAATTAACCGGTGTCCATGAAGATATGGCGCCGGGAACGAGATTCACGAACATTCTTAAGTCTATGAGGGAGACCCGGATTAGGCGACGAGTTCCGAGGAGACGTCCAAGGAAGGAGGAGCCGACATCCCATCATCCCGGTTTCGATCAAGGAGCAGACGCCCCTGAATAAGGGACGAATGCCGCCCGCCCTTGGAAAGCGGGACTGCGGGACCACAAGCCGCGCGCCCATCCCCTCGGGTTGACGGGTGCACGCGCGAACGCGTCCTGGCGGAACAGCGTAACCCGACGCACATCCGCACCGAAACAATCACTTTATAGATATATAAATATTTTATGATGGGGATATTGTGATATCCCATCACCAAATATTATGTATTCCAAAACCCTATTTTGGACACCCTTCATTTGAATTCATTTGTGGTAATTTTTTAAGTTTTCGAAGATTTTTTGTAGGGGACTAAGCCATGGTGTGTATAGGTTGCAGTGTGTCTTGGGGTCACTGTGGTGTGGATTATTAGGTTATGGAATAGGGTTATAGCAGTTGATTATCATATCTACTACCTTATATAGCATAGTTTTGATAGGGTCACAAAGTTGTGGAATAGGTATTTTATTCGTTTGACTGATGTGGTGTGGATCAAAAGGTTGTGGTGTAGTGGCTTAGGGGGTACTTGGTTAGTTCTTCTACATCAATCACCCCTACAGTGTGGAGGTAGGTTTCACCATAGACCACTTCTTGAGTGGCTTGGTACTACATCATGGTCTCTTCAGCTAAGTTGTAGCCTCTCCCATAAGATAATAGGATATGGAGGGGTTTGTGGAATGTATTTTAGATGGTGTTTGGCTAAGGGTTATTGTGTCATGGATAGCAATCACTGATGTATGATCTGGAGGCTTAATGGCATGGTTCATGGGGATGCACTATCATGTTATATTTTTTATACTTCCTATAAATATTCAAGTTCCATAGAATTCAGAAATTATTCCACTTTTCTCTCTCAATCTTTAGGATCCCAAGATATCTCTTCTAATGTATTTAGATCCCTTCTTGTTAGTATTCAACCATAGGATTCGGGATATCAATCCCTGTTGTTTTTACATTATTCTTAAGGTAGTTATCACTATACAATAGTTTTAATTCTTGAATAACTTGATTTTATTATTAAATTATTTGTTTAGTATTATGAAAAGGTTGAATTTGATATCATGGTATATTTTCTTCATGAAATCTATTTTTTAAGGTGATTTTTTAAAAAAATGGTTTTGGAAACACTATGTCTGGATGAGATTCCATAAGGATGATTTATTATTACAAATGGTTTTTAAAGCCTAGAAGAAATATTATTAATTATTAAAAATGATTTATAAATTTTGATCCAGGTTTTCAAATGGTTTTTGGAAAGCAACGCACATTGGGGGCCTTTGGTGTGTCAGGAAATGGACATGCCACTTTAGTGTGTGTAATTCCACTATATGTTTTTTATATTTATTATCCCATGTGGGAATCAACATTTTTTGGATATACATTATACATCATATAGGATTATTTTTATTTCTATAGTGTATTCCTATATGTTAGATCTCGATATTGTGTTTTTTATTTATGCTCAGTTTTACACATGATGGTTTATTTCATGGTTGGATTGATTACTTTTTTATCTCATGGTGTATCCATGGATAGTTTTTCTTATCCTGGAATATTTTCTTATATAAACTTTTCATGTTCTTTTTTGTGATAATATGAAATAATTTTATGAAAATCCAAATGATGTTCTGTTTTACAAAAAAAATTATATTCAAGAAAAGAATTATAAACTAGTTTTTTTAAGATAGAACTAATGTTTTCATGATTTTAGACTTTTTTAGATTATTTGGTGATATCTCATTGGTCTTGATGATCATATCCTAATTTTAACTTTCATAATTTTTAGATGAGGTTTTATAGGACTTGATTAAAAGGAAGGCAATTTTTTAGCTCATCATTTTATCTTTATTGTTGACATCTTTGACATGGGTCAATTTTGTGGTGACAGATGGTCACATAGAGCTTGGACCTTTGGATTGTCTAGTTTTGTTTTTATGTTTATCCAATTAGGCTAGATATTGTATGTATCATGGATATATACCCTTTATTCAACATTTTACTCTAATTTTTTATTTTATTTTGGTTTACATGAGATATGGTGTGTTCATTATCTTGTGGAAGAAAATTTTTGGGTGACTTTTTGGGTTAACTCGAGTTAGTTCTTTACAAAAATGTTTTGAGGGGTGTTTTATCCAAAACCCAAGGTAGAAAGGGAACATATGGTTGAATTCTCCCTCTACCCTGATCTCCCATTGTACATATACATGATTTGGCATATCCTAGGCTATAATTTCTTACAATATAGGGTGCATTTCTACTCGGGAATTTATTGATCTTAGTTGAAAAATATATTTATGTGATGATGTTAATATCATGAGGTATAACACATAATTATATTTGGATTTGGTGGTTATCTATTTCCATGGGTATACTTTTATGGGTTTTGAAGGTTTGAGGTATGATGCATTTATATTGGCTATATTTTCATTTGTAATACTACTTAGTTACTATTCATATGGTCACATGAGGTGTGGTATGGGATGATGAGAAAGATATATGAACAAATTCCAACATAATATGTTGGTCCCTATGTGGAAATGAGCTAGGTAGGGACGAAGCTCGACTTACATCAGGGATTACTTGACTTAGGGAAGGGTGGGTACATAATGAGAACCATTGGGGAATGATAGTAACAAACCAATGGAGAAGTGTGAGTGGGGTAACTTCCTCTATATATGTGTGCGTGATTTTGATATAGAATAGTTGACTCATATGAGTAATATGGTGATTCATCCATGGTGAGGATGGAAAAATAGTATTACCTATTTAGGTGATAAGTTAGATTCTTTTTTCACTAGGCTTTGGTATACTTCTTTCATATATTTCATGAGAGGTTTTAGGTTGGATCCTACAAAGGAAACATGTTTTTCTCATACTATGTATATATAAAGTGTTTTTAAGTCCATAAAATATGTTTGGTGATTGAGATAGGTGGTACTTTTTTTAGGAGTTATTTAGAAATTTTTGGAGCTTCATGGTCATTGTCGGGGATTTACTTTTTGTGTTTTTAGTTTTCTTTCAGTTTTATAAATTTATATATAACATTACATGAATTATGGTAATATATAAATTTATTGATGCTGATTGCTGGGTAGTTTATCATCTTATCTCTTTCTCCTTAAATCTACATGAGGGTGATGTATCTCATGTGTGTCCTTTATATACCCTAAATTCTAGTTTCCTAACTGTGGATTACTATAGGAAAGTTTTGGGGGTCATTATTTCTATTTCTTCATTGCTGACCCAGGATGGGTACCTTTGGAGGGAGGGGGTTGTGACAATATGTATACATATAAAATATAAATGTAAATGATAATAAAAAAAATATAATAATAATTAAAATATATATATTTTATTAATTATATAAAATAATTATTTTCTATTTTGTAAAACAAACATACAAGTTGTTTTATGAAAATATAATTGGTAATTAGTTATTGGTGAAACCCATATGGATGTGATGGGGTTTTACATTTTATTTTGTTGGTTTGGTTCTCACTTAGACACAATGTGGTGGTCACATTGTTTTTGTGGTGTTTTGGGGGGGTTAGGTCATAGAAAGGGTTCTTTTCTCAACCCGTTAATGGCTCCTTGTGATGGAATGCTGGTTCTCACTTACCCTTAAAGTGATTTGTAATGGTGGGTTCTCACTTAACCAAAAAGTTATTTTCTAAAATAAAAAAAAAAAGAAATCTCAGTCATATGGGTGTGATGGATGATAAATAGAAATACATGGATGGGAATGTCATTGCCAAAATCCATTTGTCTTTGGAAGATCAGGTCCTATAAAGCATTTCAATGAAACAAACATGGAAGGAAATTGAGATTTTACAAGTTAAAAAGGGGGATTTAAAATAAATATTTATCATGATAATTAGTTGTTAAAGTTAATGGGGAATTTTATTATAAATTCTATCTTTGGAATTATCGTATGAAATATTTCACTTATATTTTCTCAATTATTTGATTAAAATTAATTAAAATAGTTATTACCCATATCGAACCATGAAACTGAGAAATATTGTACAAAGAATGTGCATAAAGTAGGTAGGGAACATGTATATAATGCACAGGAGAACTGATCGAAGACTACACCATGAGGCAGCTGCACAACATGCAATGTGTGTGTAGTGCTTTAGAGTGTAAATTGATAATTTCATTGAGAAGTGGATATGGAACAATATATTTTTAAGGGAATTCAAAAAAATAAAAGAATCGATGTATGATTCTAGAACTCTAAATACTATAGGCTTGTTTAAAAAATTACACATATATCATTGGTCATCGGATGAAATCAATCTAACTTGTGTGAAGGAATAAGAAGATTACCAGGAACTAATCTCAATTTCACAAAGTTGTGAAAATTTAAAAACATGAGAGAGAGATATAGCATTAAATCTAAGCTTCCCTAAATAATGGAAATTAAGCTTAAATAAAATAGTGAGAAGGAAGTGAGTTGTGTGCACTTTCATTGATGTGAAAAGAATAAATAAAATAGTAAATGAATACATGAAATAACATTTTAATGTGGAGAATTAATGTGAGAAACATTATTTGAGAATTCCATACAAGTTATATATAATGTCCATGAATAAAGATATTTTCAATAAAGGTGCATGAAATGTTTTAGGATTACATTAAGAAGTGAGTTGATGTGATGAGTTTTTTAGTTTTTAAAAGCATCACTATATAAGCAGCATAAGTTTAGTTGATTAGAAAAGAATAACCAAAATAAATATTGTGGTTTTATGTGAAGAAGGTTGTTAAGTCAGTTGTGTGAAGTATATTAAAGAAAATAGATTGCATTACTTCTGTAAATTTAAACATTGGATATTATAAATAGTTATAGTGAGAATTCTTAGAAATATTATTTTCAGAAATTGAAGGTGTGTCAGGCTCGCCGTTATTCTATAGAAATTTTGATTGTTTGGAAATAAAAATAAACAAGACCAATTTGCACACTACATAAAGTAGAAGTAGTTGATAACTTATTTAAGATTTGGTTAGGGGTACCATGGAAGTAATGGTGGGATTCCATTATAAACCATTAGAGATTTTAGAAGATAGATCAACTGGTGGGATTCTATTATAAATATCTCATTAGGAGACAACCAACTATAATCTTTATTGACCAGTCATTATGGGAGTTTATCTATTAGAAATTTCAAGAAATTTTCTATATTAATAATCACTTTGTTTTACTAGTGGATAATTTCTATCTTGAATCATCTAAAACATATTAATGGACATAGTCACCCACATTTGGGGTGAAACATGTAAGAATACTCATTTGATTTCTTAACCTTCTATTTGTTTTCATATGTGATATGTTAGATGTTAAATAATGATGGATAGATACATTAATTAATCATTGTGTTTGTTTGAAAAGATAAAATTTTAAAAAAATCCTTAATTCACCCCCACCCCTAATCAGTGAAATAATAGATCTTAGGTAATTCAATTGGTATTATATCACTATGGTTCCTTCTAAAAAGATATAACCTTTGTTTAATATTGATGATGGAGTGTTTGAATTCAGTAGAGGAGCTAATTATTCAATGGAAATAAATTTTATGGATGGGAGAATTAAATTCTTATGTGTCATATTTTATTATGCCTCAAGGTAATTAAAGTTGTTATAGTGGGATTAACTTCAATATAGAGAGATATTATCCCCTGACTCATGCAGACAAGATAAATATTTAAGTAGTTGGGAAATAATGGAATTATACCCTTTAATTCCTATATAAAAAAGTTTACACCAAGGTGATTAGACCTAAAACTCACCAGGAGTGGGAAAAACATAAAACCATGTATAAAGGTAATTAGAAAATTTAGAAAGATAATATTCATATTTTGTGGGAAATTTTAAAGATATTCGAAGGTTACATGATGATAACATCAATGATAACTTCACTAAGGTTAATGAGATGGCAGGTAACATAATAGAATTTAGTGATACTTTTGAAGATTCAAATATTTTAAAGAATATGATGATAAATTTCCCTAGAAAATTTGATCCAAATATTTATACCTCAAAATAAATTAAAGGCCTATATCTTTGAAGAGTTTCATAACACACTCCTCAATTATGAGATGAGAAAATCCCATGTGTTCAAAAATGAATCCAAAGAGAAAATGTATTTTAAATAAATGAAAGCCATAAAGATGAAAGAAAATAAGGATAAAACATTCACATATTCTGATGAACATGAAGTAAGTAATAAAAATCATAAATGAATCTTTTCATTTATTTCTAGAAATATAATAAGAGGAAGGGGAAATTAAAAAAGATTCAATTCCTTTAAATTGATTTAATTTTAGTCAAATTGGAAATTTTTTAATTAACTTTATAAAGAAATAATATGATGATTCTAATAGTGATGATTAATAATAAGCTTATTCTAAAATTTGTCTTGGAAAATTAGAAATAATTGGTAGTTTTCAAGGAATTATAAAAAAATTATAATGAAAAGTAAAGTAGATGAAGAATATTCACTATGGAATGAATAAGAAGATGAAATTACTTCTCAAAATAATAAATCCTTCATAATAAAATTTAAGAAACATAAAGATTCTCTAAGTAGTGAAAAAAATAATAAGAGAGCTATAATAGGTACATGTTGAGGCCAAAACTTATAGCATGTCTGGATCAAAATTCTCAACTCAAGAAAAGAATAAAATTTTTATAGGTATAGAAAATAAATGACAATAACAAGAAGAAGAATATTTTTGAGGATATCAACACCTATATGGTAAAAAATTCTTAACAAGATAATATATTGAAATATCTTAATGAAAAACTAGATATAATAGAAGAATAAATATATGGGACACCATCTCGATTTCTTAAAGAATAAAACACTACGAAAATTGTGGGAGAAATTTTTTATTATATAGTATATGTTCAAGATGAATCCTCCAAATAAAATGTGAAGATAACTACAAAAAAATAAGGTTTAGGTTATATTTTATTATTTCAGTGGTGCTAAATCTATCTCAGTTAATGGTGGAGGTTTTGACACCAAAACTAAAGTTTGTGTACTGATGATGATGGTGATAACTTAAATAAGTTGAAAAAATATTATATCCTAAGAATGTAGAAAAATAATTTCAGGATATTATCTAGATGTCTTGTAGTTTATCATCAATAGATTAGTCATATTTATGAAACATAGAGTTTTAGAGGTCATTATTATTGTTGTGGTGAATTTGTCCAAAAAACATGCAACTACAAGTATAATATTTCACTTCCTCAAAATTAGAAAACATCAAAGAAAAATTACATAAATAAATGGAGTATCTCTTTGAGAATGAGGAACATGTTAGGCATGTATTGTCTCAAAAATAATTTATAAATTTTATTGACTTTGATGCTCATAAATATCCTTGTTTTATTTACTAAAGAAATTACTTTAATTATTTTTCAGGAATATATTTCCTTATAATATTATAAGTTAAACATATTTATGGGTTGTAATATTTTTTAAAGTATTCTGAATATGTTTTGTGAAGTATTTTTAAAACACTATTTATATCCTACATTTTCAAGTATAAGTGTATTATATGATTTAGAAACCCTACATTTAAAATAGCATGTATGGATCATGTACCTTACAATGTTGGAAAACATATTTTTCAGAAACCCTACATTTGGATGTCACCTTACTTTTGAGAAAAGGGAAAGTATGGATAATAAACCCTACATTTATGTGGAACCCTACATTTCAAGAAACAAATTTATGGTATATCAACCCTAATTTTGTGATCAATTGAATGATGTTGACCCTATGTTTGAAGTTTTTTCATCACATGAAGGAACCATGCATCTAATTATTCAGTGATAGACATTTATGTAAATATATTTTATATGATTCATGAAACAATATCAATGGGATTAAATGTTTTCTAAAATTTCTTTTTTGACCAATTCAAAGGCTTTTATTCAAAGGAGTAAGTATTTCTTATTTCTAAGGGAAGTTATGACTTCCTTGAATGATTTAAATTTGAATGATTGTGATATATCAAGTGATTTTATTACATCCTCTCAACCAAAGATAAACCAACATTACTATATAATATCAAGAGAATTTTCACTTTCTATATGAATACATGGGAAATATATTTTTTTAATATAGAAGTACTATAAAGAAACAAAATATCAAGCATCTCTGTTATTTCTGAGGAAGCTACTTTGGAGATTTATATATTTTTCATATTGTGCTTTTGATTTTTTTTTTATACTGTTATTGAAGATCATTTGCAACCTAGATCTCTTAAAATATGTTATTTATTGAATACGTTCATATTTGAAGAAGAAGAAGAAGAAGATCTATATTTTTTGAGTTTCTTCAATAAATGTGATCTAGAACTTTTCCATTCGATCAAATAAAACTCTTATGATTTACTAGAGTTTTAGATGCTCAGACTCATTTGTAGTAGAGTATCAACTTCTCTATCAGATCTATATAGAAACTAGTTCTCTATAAAAGAAATATAAGTATTTATTTAGCCTTGTTGTAAAAGTATCAACATCCTATACTCAGTTTTGAGGAACTTTTCAAGTGAAAATCACAAAGCTCACATAGATAGAATTGGTGGAGTGGATTTGGAGATCTTTTTTCCCTGAACCACTATAAAAATTATTGTTCTCTTCTTTACTATTTATTTGTTTTTCAAATCACTTATAGAAGATAACGCTTCATATATTCATAAATGGAAAATAAATATAACATCCAAAATCTTTCAAGATTATTTAAAGGACGCAATTCACCGCCCTATTGTATATTTTTGTATTATTATGACCTAACAAATGGTATCAATAGAGATCTTTTTTATAAAGTAGACAAATCTCTAGAAAGCTCAAAATTATAAGGTATATACAAAGAAAGATATCAATAGTTGATACTAGGGAAGGTATTCCTGTGATACATGATACATACTTCAATGACAATAACTATGGATTCTTCAAATTATGTATGATCTTCTATCTAAAGAATCCTAACATTAAAGTATATATGAAGATTATAACTCCTTATTCAATTATGGAGAAACCGGAAACATTTTATGCTACTAAAGAATACGATTATGAAATCAACTCAAAAGAAATTAATGTTATCATTTGTGTACTAGGTCCTGAAAACTTTAATAGATAATCTCAATGTCATACTACTTATGAATTGTATCAGACAATTGTTGTTCCATATAAAGGTTCTGACAATGTTATACATATAAGGTATGCTACTAAAAACAAAAATTTGATACCTTTTGAATGTATGATGGTGAAAGTATCACCCAAATGATTGAGAAATGAAGATAAATAGTTAATTATGTTGTTATTTTGGAATATCTAATTACTCAATCATATCACTTACTGAAGGTACTAAGAGTACAACCGTCAAAATTAAATTAGATATCTGTATCAATTCAATAGTCTTCACCAGTCTGAAATATGACTATGAAAGAATTAATTGGAATGCTAATGATGTATGATGCATAAATTCTTTTCTAGGAAAAATATTATAAGATATTGAAAATGGAAAACACTGCCCATGAATTTACATGATAGAATCTTGAAAATAAATTGAGATAAGATGTTAAAATCTCATGAGCTTGAGACTGCTCAGATTATAAAAAGGAATTGGCTCAGTTATCAAAGAAATTCAGAAAATTATAATAGAAGAATAGAGGATTCATAAAATAATTCAATAAAAATGAAAAAGGATATAAAGAAGAGTGATGTAGTGATTTTAAGAAAATGGGTCATATCAGACCTAATTTCCCCCATCTAAAGAAATAAATAAGAAATATAGAAAACAAAAATTTGAAGAAAACTGATTATGATCATAAAGGTAAAATATTTATATAGGCTATTTGGAGTGTGTCGGAAGACTCATGAAATGCTTCCAAAACTGATTCAGAAAAAGAGGCACAAAATCTAAAAGAAAACATGTGTTTTATGGTTAAGGAAGAAAATGAGGTATAAACCTATTATTCTTATACTTTTGATTCTTATAGTTTCGAAAATATAAAATTGTATTCATATTTCTTAGTGCTTGAAGAAAAATGTGATTCTTTTATAAAAAAATAATTAGTCATTAGAAAATATACATAATTCTATTTTAAGTGAAATATATTAAATTCTAAAACAACATCAAATATTGATATAAAAATTTAATTAATCTGCATCAAATTTTACTATTCATGAAAACAAAATAAAAGAACTATAGAATGAGGTAGAATAATTTAAAAGTGATTCTAGTATTTTAACAAAAATAGAAAAAACTCTAAATGATATTCTTAGAAAAAAATCATTAAAAGTGAAAAATATGGAATATAAATTAAGGGAGAAAATCAAAAATATATAAAAATTATTTCTTACCAAGTTCTAAAAATGTTACTTTTTAATTTTCAAATGAAAGGAAATTATTCTAATAATGGTTTTTTAATAGATCCTCATATGAGTGGAATTTAAAAAATATTGTATTTCCAAAAACATATCTGAAACTAGTAATGTAAAAAAAATTAAAATAAAGAAAATTATGATTCCCAGATCCTTTCTTGCTAACACAGGTAGACCTAAGAAAATATGTGAACCAAAATAAAAACTTTTTTAAATACATTTACAGGTAAAAGACAACAGGAACAAAAATGATATATGGTATATAGATAGTGGCTACTCAAGAAATATGGGGGGATACTCTTCCAAATTCCATACACTTATAAAAATTTATAGAGTAATAGTCTTATTTGGAGACAATTTAAAGTAAAGATATTTCGAGTTGGATCAGTTAGACATCCAAATTCAAACTCAATCAACAAAACATTGTATATAAAAGGGTTGAAACATGACCTGAAAAGTATTTCTATACTTTGAGATGATGGATTTTATGTTGAATACTCCAATAATTAATTCTTAGTTATCAAAGAGAAATTTCTTAAATTTAGAGAACCAATAACTAAAAATATTTATACATTCGACCTTGATTCCTTCTGTAAACAAAAATTGAATTGTTTAACTTCTAAGAAAAATAATTCATATATCTTCCACAGAAGGCATGGACACTAAAATATATTCAATTTATATAAATTATCTAAGAAACATTTAGTTTCATATTTTCCCAGTCTTAAATTTGATAATGATATATTTTGTGATGCATGTAAAATTGGAAAACAACACAAATCAACTTTCAAATAAATTAACAAAGTTGCTACATCTAAAACACTAGAACATATCCACATGGATTTTTTTAATTGATCAAGAGGAGAAATTTTGGATAAAAAATTGTACGCTTATGTATTAGTTGATGATTTTTCAAGATTTACTTGGTTTTATTTTCAAATACCCAAAATTGAAGTATTTAATATTTTTGAGTGTTTGTATAAAATTATTCAAAATGAAAAATATTTTAAAATAATTTAATTAAGAAGTGATCATGGTGGAGAATTAGAGAATCAGGAATTTAATTTTTTTTCTCAAAGTTAGGTATTAAATAAAACTTCTCTATACTAAGAACACCTTAATAGAAAGGAATTATTAAAATAAGAAATAGAACTATTCAAGATATCACAAAGACTATGTTGAATTAATACATATTTCCTACCTATTTTGGGTATAAGTTATAAAAACAACTTTCTATATCGTGAATAAATTTTTAATAAGAACCCTTAGAGAAAACCTATGAACTTTTGAATAATATAAAACCTAAATTAATGTACTTTAAATTATTTGGATGCAAGGTGTATATCTTGAATACTCAGGAAAATCTTGGTAAATTTGATCCAAAGGCTCATGAAGGAATATTTTGAGGATATTATTCTACTTCTAAAGTCTATAGAGTGTATAATAAAAATTCAAATATTGTTGAAGAATTATTTCATCTAGAGTTTGATGAAAGTGTCCCTTTCGATAAGCAAAGATCAAAAAGACGAAATTGGTTACTCTTTTGACAACATGAGTCCTGAAACACATAAGACTGATTTTGAAAACAAAATAAATGAAACTAAGTCTAGTCCATAATTACATGAGATAAAATAGACAAAAATTGACTTACATAGAAAATATAGAAGCTTAAAGGATCAACCTTTAGAGACTATTATAGGAAATTTATACACGTGAGTAAGAATTAGAATAAATATTGGAAACTTTTTTAAATTTTATACATTTCTATCATAATTATAATATAATATTATTGAAGAATATTTAACTAGTGAATGTTTTTTATTAGATATTCAAGAATATCTTAATAAATTGAGTAGAAATAATGTTTTCGAATTAGTTTATAGACCAACCAATTACCCAGGGATAGTAATCAAATGGTTTTTTAGAAATAAACAGGATGATCATGGGATCATTACAAGAAACTAATCTAGATTAGTAGAAAAAGGTCACAACTAAGAATAAGGGATAGATTATGATGAATCATTTACAATTTTTTCTAGATTTGTGGAAATTAGAATCCTTCTTGCTTATGCATATTATAAAAATTTTAAATTATATTATATGGGTGTTAAATATACTTTTTTAATGTATATTTAATGGAGGAAGTTTATATTGAACAACCACCAGGTTTTGAAATCCCTCATCGACCATATTTAGTTTTTAAACATACCAAGGAATTTATGGCCTTAAACAGGCACCTAGGAATTGGTATGAAATATTAAACTTGTTTTTATTAGAAAATAGATTTCTATAGGATTATCATATCATACTCTTTTTAATAAAACCATCTTATCTAATATATTATTAGAAAAAAATTATGTTTATGATGTTATTTTTATATTAACAAATGAAAATATTTGTAATGATGTTTCAAATATTATGCAGAATTAATTTGAAATGAGTATGGTGGGAGAATTGAATTTATTTTTAGGATTTAAACATTATCAAAAATATTATGTAAATATTTTAAATCAGATCAAATGCATTATTTATTTATTAAAAAAAATTGGACTAGAAAATTTTAAGGCTTATATTACTCTCATGTGTACTAATGTAAAACTTTATTGGATAAAGCTATAAAACAAGTTGAAAAAAATTTATACAATTGTTTGATTGGTAGTCTATTATATCTTACTACCAGAATTCCAGAAATTATGTTTTCTATATGTCTATATTCTAGATTTTAGTCAAACCCAAAATAATTCCATCTTAATACTATTAAAAAATTATTTAGATATTTAAAAGTAACTATTATTCATTCACTAATTTACCCAAAAACTTTTGATTTTAATTTAATTTCATATTCAAATATATATTTTAGATTTTGTAGGTTTGATAGAAAAAGTACATTAGGAACCTCTCACTTTTTAAGAAAATATTTAATGGCGTGGTCAATTAAGAAACAATATTCAATTGCATTATCAACAGCCAATATAGAATACATATCTTTTGGAATTTGTTGTGCACAAGTTTTTTGGATGAAACACACCTTACTAGACTTTATACTTAATTTTAATAATATACCAATTTAATGTGATAATACCAATGCGATTAATATTTCCAAAAAATCCTATAATTCATTCAAGAACCATGCATATTCATATAAGGAATCATTTTCTAAGAGATAATGTCCTTAAAAGGGATATATCTTTAGAGTTAGTAAATATTAAATATCAACTTGAAGATATTTTTAAAAAACCTATTCCTACTAAAATTTTTAATTTTATTAAGGGGGATTAGTAATATTTAATTTTAAATAAATGTGTGTCAATTTATTTTGTTAATTTATCTATTTATTGTTTTTATTCGGTAGTTTATTTATTTTTTTAAATGGAAAAAAAATTATTTCTTTTTTAAAAAGTTTGTATTTTCAAAATTTAAAAATAATAATGATTATGCTGATTGATTAGCTTGAGAAACCAAGCCGACGTTACTAAAAACAAATAAAAAATCTCTATTTATTATACTCCCACTCTCTCACTCGATAGTTAAACCCTTTCAACATCTAGAGCCCTTGTTTCTCTTTCAAAGCCCTAGAATATGAAACCCTCAAAATCATGGATTCTCAGAAATATCGATGATTTAGAGGACGGATGAAAGTGAAAAAAGTAGAAAAAAGATACAACATGCAACATAAAGAAATATTCTTCAAGGAAAGGTAATAGATTTTGAATGGATTGGTCAAAAAAATATTCTTTTGATTAATTATCTTAAATTTCAAGGTCTATAAACTCTTTTTAATGAAGGAAACACTAAATTTATTTTTAATATATAAGTAAAATAGTTCTTCATAAATTTTCAATTTAGTTTCAATGACATAGAGGATGTCACAATATTTCATATATATGATAGATATTTTTCGATCTCTTCGATTGAAATATAAAAGTTTTTAAGTGTCCCTATGAATGGTTTTTCATTTGTATATTGGATCCATCAATAAATAAAGAACATAAATCAGAGGATATTATACCCTTTCTCTTTGGCTCCACCGAGATAAGAAAAATGTTTATTAAGGATCTTGAAGCTAACTAAAAGGTTTTGGTCATGTGTATTCAGTTAGTAATTATTAAAAAAAATTGAGCACAAAAAAGTTCTCTACCCTAACATGTATATAATGTTTTTATTCATAAGTTATATTAAGTTTAATTTCATAAGGTACATGTAAAGGTACATGCACCACTATTTCTAAGAGGAGGAAAATGAATTTTTATCCTTATAGAATGATAATTTATTTGTTATTATATAAAATATTTATGATTAGAGATGTACTGATGTACACCAAGTTTAATCATAGCAATTTTATCAATGTTGGAACTCTAAGTAAGATAGGTTTCTTCTGGATTAATGTCCAAGGAAAACTGTTACTTATTGGTCCGGAATACCAAAAAGGAACTAGTCCTACTGCTAAGGGGGGAGGAGTGTTGGGTTATAATTCTCCAGTTTAAATTCAATAAGAATAATTTGAATAATTTAGAATTAATGATATAGTTATCATAAATATACAAACAATTAGATACAATTCCTATGATTCAGCAACTTTAAGAGATGTTCCTAAATTTATTAAGGAACATTTGGAAGAAATAAATATTGATTCCCTTGTCATTTGTCATATACAAAGGGAGGAACTATCTGTTCCGGCATAGGAAGTTGATGTTATAGTAACCAGTGAAGTTTCTCAATAAAAAAAATCAACGAGTCCACAAATAAGATAAAAAGGCTCAAATTTTCAATCATGTTAAAGATCAGTTTCCAAAAACTCCTGTTAATATGAAATTATAGGTAAATGCTCAATTTAATGAGAAATTTCAACAATAATTATATGAAACTATGAGGTTAGGCCATAATAAATCAATTTTTTTCATATGTGGTTCCATGGAAAAATAATATTTTTTACCTATTAATGTTAAATAAGGTCTTAAATTTGAATTTTCTTCTTCCAGTTATAAAAGTAAAAAACAATACATACCCTTGGTTGATAGAGGTTAACCAAATCTATTTAAAGAATAATAATATTATGATTCTTTAAATAATAGAATTGAGGAATTGTTTGGTCAATTCAACAAAATGTGAGAACACAATTCAAGTTTTCACAATGAACTAGAAACAACAAGGAAATATTTAGAATATTTAAGGAGTACAACAGTTCCCAGAGAGGAACTAGAATCTATTCAGACTTATTAAATACACTGATAGAAATTTCTATTTTAAGAAGCGATTTTTTATTCTTTTAAAAGAGAGGTGGCTGATCAGTTTGGTAAGCTTCAAGAAAAATATATTTCAAAAAAATATTTTAATGATTTTAAAATATATTTATGAAACTTGTTTGAATCTATCAGAAGTAGTTCCAGTCAATCTAGAGCTTCTATATCTACACTACAAATATCTCTATACGTAATTAGAAGGTTTAAATCAATTATTTCCATCATGTACATTTTCAATGATCGGTTTCATACTCTTTAGATTGACAGTTCACCTCTCAATGTTTTTTTGGACAATAAAATTGATATTATTAGAAAGCTAACTTCAAGAGATCCTTCCATAAAGACTCGTATCAATAATTTTTTATCAATGCTATCTCAATTTTTTCATTCATATAAGATAGTTATTGAATTTTTGAAAGTGAATTTGGTTGAAAGTGTAAATATTGGTCAAGATCCGCTGATATTGATGTGGCAGTTGGCTGATAATATCACCAAAAAGTTGAGAGGAGAGATGGATGAATTGAAATAAGATTTTTAGGATACTCAATTTTCACCAAAAACTGACAACCCTTCTGAACCTATCCTTTCACCTTCATCCAGCCCTTCTATTTAAACATTTCTCACACAAAATTATTTTTTTAATCATAAATATCTTTTTATGAATCACTTTTTCGTCTTATATTTATGTTTATATTATTTATTTTTATTAATACTTCTAGAACACCTATCTTATATTTATCTTAATCAAGCTTTAACATTTATTTAAATTTATCTGATACATTGAATGTGCTTTAATCCATTTTAACTACTTTATTTTTTATATCACAAAAAGATGGAAAAAATTGGGTAAACACAACACTCGTAACTCGACTACAAGTTTCTGTAATCAATCCAAATTCCACTAAAATAATACTGTGAGAAATTAATTTTCAACAATAATAGTCTCTGTAACTTTTAAAAAAAATATTTTATTTGTGTTTATAATTCTTATATTTTCTAAAAATTATGTTCTGGGTTTTTTTATCATTAAAATGGGGAGATTATTAAGTATGTATTGTCTCAAAAATACTATATAAATATTATTGATTTTGATGATCATAAATACCTTTATTTATTTTACTAATGAAATTACATTATATATTTTTTTAAAATATATTTCTTGATAATATTATAATTTTATCTTATTTATGAGTTATAATATTTGTTAAAGTATTATGAACATATTTTTATAAATATTCTAGAAACACTTTTCATACATTATGTTTACAATTATAAGCATACTATATGGTTTAGAAACCCAATATTTAAAGTAGCATGTATGGATCATGTTCCCTATGCTATTAAAAAATCAATCTTTTAGCGACCCTATGTTTGGAGAAAACTTTACGTTTGTGAAACTCTAAATTATGGATAATCAACCCTATGATTATGAGGAACCCTATGTTTGAGGGAAAAACATACGGTACATAAACCCTAATTTAGGGATCAATTGTATGTTTCCAACCCTATTTTTGAATTTTTTTGTAACATGAAGGAACTTTACATTTAAATATTCAATGATGGAGTTTTATTTAAAGATTTTTTCTTTGATTCATGCAATGGTATCAATGGGATAAACTATTTTCTTAAAGCTATTTTTTGACATATTCAAAGCTTGTATTAAATGGATTAAATCATTCCTATTTATAAGGGCAGTTACGACTTCCTTGAATAATTGTGATCTATTAGGTAATTTTATTAGATATAATCAACCAAATAGAAACCAAAATTTATCTATAATAGCATGATTATTTTCAAATTCTGTATGAATTTATATGAAATATATTTTTGAATACATAACTGATGTGAAGAAACAAAAGACCAAGTGACATTGTTATTTCATAAGAATATAATTTGGAGACTTACATATTTTGGATATTGTGTTTTTATTTTTTCATTGCTAATATTATTGAAGATCATTTTCAACTAGGATCTCTTCAAAGATATTCTTTCTTGAAAATTTTATCTTTGAAGAATACGATTTGTATTCTATCAGTTTCTGCTACAATTGTGATCTATAACTTTTTCATTCAATCAAATCATACACTTTTGACTTACTAGAATTTAGGCTACTCAGAATTAGTTGGGGAATTGTATCAGCTTCTTGATATAAGTTGTGGAGAAACCAGCTCCCTGTAAAAGTACCATAAGGAATTATTTATCCTTGTTTTAAGGGTTTCAATTTCCTACACTCACTTGTAAAGGTTTTATGATAAGATGACCTTGTCTAGTGAAAATCACCAAGCTCATAGGGAGATCATTGGTGGAGTTAACTAAGGAATATTTGAGCCCCAATTCAGTATAAAAAATTATTTTTTATTCTTTACTTTTTATCTAATATTCAAATCAATTATATAAGAGAATGTTTCATATTTTTATAAATTGAAAATAAATATAAAAGATAGAATCGGTCAAGATTATAAAAAAGACACAATTCACCCCCTCTTGTTCATCTTTGTGTTATTCCCACATAAAATAATAGTCTTAGAATATATAATTTTTTTTAGGAAATAAAAATGTTTGTTTAATCAAAATAAATTTGATTATATCAAAATAAATTCTTGAAATATGTGACCAGCAAAGTCATTTTGAAAAATTTCGCATGAAAATGGATCGTAAACACTAAATACTACTAAAAAAATAAAGATCAAATAAAAAATAGTTCTTACTATTCTAATAAAATAAATTCATGTCGTAAGGGAAAGTTAAAGGGAGCACAATAAAATGTTTTTGCTAAATAAAGACTATATAATTCTCCATAATTGGTTGAAGTTCATATGAAGCTTCCAAAATTCATAACTAGAAATATCATGATACATTTTATAGAACAAATGTACAAACTATACATATTGAAAATAATTTTATGATTATTATATATACTCAATAATGAAAAATAAATAAATTGAAAAGTTGGGCATATGATGATGAATGTGATTTTATGGATCAAAACTAGAAAGTTAGATGTGGATATAGAATGAAATAATTTGGAGTAGAATTTAAGAGAGTCTTTGGGTTGAGAAAACCTTATCAATGTTTCTCTAACTAAAAACCATTGAAAAATAACCGTATTCCCATTCAAATATTGTGTTTGTTTTTATATGTAGAGAATTGAAGCTGATTCATATCTCCAAGGGGATATTTGAACTTGATAAAATATTTGAACATCTTATATATAGAAAGATATCCATCATGGAGTGGTATAGTTTAAGTGGTATCAGGTCTTATTCTTTGAAAACTTCAATTCATATCATAAGATACTTAGATTTTGTTCTTGATTAAATCAAATAATGATAAAGTGTGGAGTTCATCCCATGAGGGAGCTCGGAAAAAATAACTACTAGAAATATATATACTAATTTTTATCTCATGAATATCAGAAGTATTGGTGAGGTCCATATCTTGAAATTATAGATATTAATGTTTTTGGAAACTAAATCTTTTCAACAATTCGTTATTTTGATTATATTCTCCAATCCTTATGATAAAATTTAAATATGAAACAAAAGGGAAAATATACTGATTATTTTATGACAATAAAAATGAATTGAAAAAAGGATATTTACTCTTGAATTTAAATTTTTTAATATTTTATGTTGTTTGATGTAGAATATTATCATGATAATATCATAATATTTCAATAGAGAATATAGAAATTTATATCACATGTTGTATTTTAATGGATAGATTTATAGTTTATATTGTTAACTCCTTTTTTCTACATCATGTTATTCCAATTTGAGTTAGAGCTTGTTAATTTTTACTCATTACTTTGAAAGGAGTGATTCCTTCTTTCACTCAAGAAAATCAAGCTAAAAATCTTAGAAGGTGAATAGGTGATATTTGAAAACATTAGAATTTAGATGATGGAAATGAGAAGAACTTCCCTCAATTAAATATTTTCATTTATTTTCAACAAGTGGGAGAATTTTATATTTAATTTAGTATTTAATTGGGTATTGAAAACAAATACTATGGTGGCAATGGAATAAGCCAAGTGGATTAGTGAAGACTAAAATTTTATTTGTTTTTAATAGGATGTGTGGTGAAAAGTTAGTGTTAATTATGACGATTGTAGAGTTTTCCACATGTGATAATGACAATATAAAGATTGAACATTATTATTAAGCATAGAAAATATGAAGTGGATTTGAGTGAATTGGAATAACATTTGAATGATGTGAATAAATTCCATTACTTAAAAGGAAGTTGTTGAAAGTGATATTTGAGAAGCTAAAAAGGAAATATTGAAAATAAAGATTTATCATGAGAATTATTTGTTAAATTTGATGTGGAATTTTATTTTAAATGATGTATTTGTAATTATCATATGTAATATTTTACTTTGATTTTTTTATGTATTTTATGAGGATTAATTAAAAATGTGGGTAGTTATAAACAACCACATAACCACGAAATCTTAGGCAAAGAAAGCATAGAGGGAAGTAAGGACACATGTATGGTATGCCTATGGAGTAGTGGTGAAATATGTAGTATATGTGGTATTATGAAAGAGATTTTTTATAAATTTTTTTTAAATAATTAGTAAAATAATAATGGGTGAACAATTTTCTGAAGATTAATGCAAAAAGGTGATATCAGTAATGTCACCTTTGGATTATCTTGAAATGTGACAAGGTTGATACTACCTTTTCCTCTCATCGACCCAAATAAATGACATCGAGAAGTAGGCATTGTCAATTTCACCCATCACCTAAATTAAAGAGAAATACAGCATCCAAGATTCCACCTTTCTAGTATATTATGGAAAAAAGTGGAACCGGTGATGTCGCCTTTTCCCAAAACCCCTATAAAAGGTCACCCACCCAACCCTCTTTTCCTTGCTTATTTCACCCAATCCCTCTCTAATTCCACCCCCTCTCTATTTACATTTTACCCTTATTTATGCACTGAGGTTTTGGTAGACGAAAAGGAGTGCCTAATTTAATGAAGCATCATTTAGATGTATTTTTTCTTATTTATTTTAAAGTTATTTATTTATTTAATTATTTCATTTTTAATTAGTTTTTAATATGTTAACTACTTAGTTGTTTAGTTCTATTTCTAAAAAGTTAATTCCCATGTGTGTCCTTTAAGAACCCTCCACACAAGCAAACCCCCATCCCCAAGAAGGGGTCACTCCCCAGAGGAAGAGCCCAAGCCAGGATGAAGCCATTTCCAACCAAAATGGCAGAGCATACCAAAGGGTAATAGCCAGAGCGGTGATGGTTCACAAGAAATCCATCATCACATGTGGGTTGCACCTCATTTTTTCCACCCATCATAAGACTGGGTGACCCAGCAATATGGGTGGATCCTGAGGGAGATTCTCACCCCAAAAGATAACTCCAAATATTCTTACTTTCTTATTTAATTAGATATAGTTTAGAAATCATAGTTAATATAAATAAATAAAATATTTTTATTTATGTATAACTTTTGAGTAAATAAATTATAATTATTCTTATTAATAGATTTATTATTCTAATAATATTATTATTTAGTATAATATAATTTTTTTAAATATTAGTGACATAATTAGAAATTAATATTAACTTGATGATGATTAAATATTAGTGATATAATGTGTAATGCGTAATTAATTAAGGCATAATTAATTAAGGATTAAGTAATGTTTAAGTAATGATTATCTAATAAACAACTAATTAATAAGAAATGATTAACTCCTGATTAACTAATGAACCATAGGAAATCATTGCCATCATCTACATCAGAACACAACCAAGCCTGATTCCTGATGCATCGCAGAACACTACATACTCAACACCATCCTCTAGAAATATAAATATGGGAGCACTCATTAATCTCTACCATAACTACCAAAACTATTGTTGGAACCTCTCCATATACATGAAAGGATTACCCTTTTGGGTCAAATATATCATGGGTTTTGATACCCTAGAAAAAGCGGGTAAGAATCTCTGGTAATATCCCATCAACCCAAGGAAGCTCCACACCTCTATCACGCTCTTGGGTGGCTCCCAAGATAACACTACCTTAACCTTGGTCAGGAAAATTTCCACCACATACACTGAGATAAATTTTCCCAGGAAGTGGACCTCCTATATCCAAAACTAACACTTTGAGAGCTTCCAATAAATTTGGTGCTCTCAGAGTACATCTACAACCATCCTCAAGTGCCTTGGGTGCTCCTCCTTAGAAGCTGAGTACAAAAGTATATCTTCAATGAAGACTACCATGAATTGGTTAAAGGAAGGATAAAATATCTAGTTTATGAGTTCAATGAACACTTTTTTGTCATTTATCCAGCCAAAGGAAATCACAAAGTACTCATAGTGGATGTAGCGACATCTGTATGTCTTTCTTCTATGTATCTTAATCCTCTAATCACAACTTGTGATAACCTAACTTGAGGTCAACATTCAAGAATCATTGATCCCCTCTCAAATTATCAAATAGGTCATCAAACCAGGGTAGTGGAAACTTTTTATTCATAGTCACCTTGTTTAAGAACTGGTATTCCACACATAACACCTATCTCTCATCCTTCTTCTTACCAAAAAAAACTGGGACTGCCTAGGGTGATACACTTGGTCTAACAAACACCATTCTCTACAATTCATCTAACTATACCATCAACTCATGAATATATGCAGGATACATTAGAAATTTTTTCAAATATATCAGTACCTTCAAAGGGTTTATATTAATGAAAACTTTTATCTCATTGTGGGGAGGTAATCCTAGAACATCATTAAGGAAGTACTCTTCCACCACTATAGGAAACTGAGAACATAAAATATCCAATGCACCAAGCTTCATGCTCTCCAACTGGTGTGTAATAGGCTACTAACTCCTATTCATGAGTCCATCCTACACTTCCTGGGTTTTATTTTAATAAAAAAAGGAGATCCTAGTCACATCACTATAGGAACACCAAATCACCCTCCTGAAATAGTCAATCTAGGAATGAAATGTGGACAACTAGTACATACCTAAGATAAATTCATAAGGCATCATCACTGATACAAATAGATTCCAATAGAAACTCTCACCTCCAAGATTTAGGTCACGCTATTGGCACAAGTGTGTTATTGTTGAGTCATGTTCATTAGGAGTCTCCAAGCACAAGGGTTGAGCCAAGGGCTCAACCAAAATCACTAAGTCTCGAACAAGATATGTGGAAATAAAGGACTGAATAGAACCTATGTCTACCATTAATTTAGTTATGGTATAAGACACATATTATACCTCATATCATTCATGGACCCTCTTGGTTATAATCCTCAATCTCTTGCAGTTTTCCCCACCCTTTTCCTCCAGATCCCTAAGTGAGGCATGGAAAAGTTGAGGGTGGTGGGGGTAACAAGTCAAAGTGTCTACCACCTTCTCTTGATCTCCCAAATTCTCTACCACATTATCCGCCCCCACAAATATTCCTTATCCTACCACTTACTCTACTCAATGTCCCATCTATGGTCTCTCTTTCATCCATACAGTGGGTTGGAAAATATCAGGAAAGTTGTCTTATACCATCAAATGAGTAGCACTGCCTCTCTCTAGGATGACTAGACCCACCCTGTGAGCCATGAACCGTAGATAATCTATCCTAGACCCTCATAATGAAATGTATCACACATATGGTCCCTGAGACTAATGTCAAATCCTTGATTTCAAGGTATCTTCTCCTGCTTTCCCACTACCAGTAACCACTAGTTGTGTTTGCTTATCCATGAAACTCTCAACCACCAAATATTTCTCTAGGACCCCTACATGGATAGGAATGCATAGAGGGATGACACTGGATCATATGTCCCTGTTTATCCCTATCTCAAATTTTTTATCCCTAAATAACTGTCCACAAACCATATCCATCAAGCACCTATAGTGGTTTCTAAAACATGATAAATACTCGGTTATTGCTGTGATGCCCTATTGGAGCTTCAAAATCTCCTAGATATGTATATCCCCTATTGTGGATAGATATAGATCCTCTCTAAAAAGGAACTCAAACTCTAACCATTCTGGTGTCTCATTATCATAATATTGGGTCACTAACCCCCACCGTCATCCTAATGATCCATGGAGAAGGGTCTCCTCTAGAAGTACCATCTGATCTATTAGCGTCCTAATAAGATGGAAAACTCAGGTCACCACCTCAAGAAAATTCCCAAGCAACTATGGATTTATATCACCTCAAAACTTGAAGGGTATATATCTCTGAAACTCATGAAGTGTGAAAAACCTATGCACATCATTAATTATTATTAAGGGTACAATGTGATGCCCTACAAGTGGTAGCATAGTTGGTTCACCAAATAGAGGTAACATCTCTAAAATCGGTCCATATATCAATGCCTCGTCACTGAGGGGATCATCCTTATGATCCTGATCTTGAATCCTATCTAGAATATGTCACTGAGGCATCATAAAAGTAAACAAGATACACCACGTTCAATGAGTATATCTAGATAGTTGACTCAAGAAGGACATGGAAACCATAATCCATTCATATATGATGCATGTACCATTTTTTCCTACAACTAGTGTTCTCATGTACTAAGTTGAAAAGTAGGTGATTAGAGTCCTGGTGTATGGATACATTGTTCATCGCACCAATATGGGATTACATGTCCCCAAAGACAAACTTGAAACACTTAACACTTTTTTCCAAAATGAAACTCACAGACCCTAGTCGTAAGGTAGAACCGAATGCTCTGATTCCACTCTGTCACGACAAGACCCAATGGGTCCCATACTACAACTCTTCAAGCCCTCCTCTAATAGGCCAGGGGTCAGTGACTGTCACTAAGTAGGAATATCACTAACATGGGAGGACCTATCCTAAGTACTTATACACATGAACACATCTCCAAGCCCATCCAATGATGAAATATTAAAATAACTAAAAACTCATGGATGCATACATATAAATCCCATAAATAGAGTATGATAGGAAGTAAAGGAAAGTAAACATTGAAAAATACAATCCCACCACAAAGAGTTTGGAATAAAGTCCAACCTGAAAGTAAAACTGGGGATTGTTGTTAAGATAACATAGGAACACTCCTTATTCTATCTAGTCACACTAAGTACCATATGGTCCTGGTCTATCTAGGACTCTATTAAAAGTTTTATCGTATACACAAGACATGACACGTGTGGTCAAATCCTGTGCAAAGGGGGGTATAAAAATACCCAGTAGGACACATAGAAACAAAAAACCATACAAAAAAATAATATGGTCATATCTACATAAGTATATTTCTATATTACATGTAACAACAATATCTAGATATACTCAACAATACAAAAAGTATAAAAGTAATTCACAACTATAATGTCATCCTAGGATTCTATTTCAATGGTTCTACATAGAACTCATCCAGAAGAACACAATTCACAAGAGTGATATCCCTGAGGACATATGTCCAAGAGTTAATACTCTTGGGGTCTTTCCATAAGAAGTATACACTATAAGTATGAAGTGATATGATACACATATGAAGATCACTCTATAGTACATAGTTAATACTAATAACTCAATCTATATTAACTCTCTAAGTATACGATCAATGCCCATGTAGTGTTAGTCACAACGAGACTAAGAAATCAACCTAGGGCATGAATATGGATATAGTATCTCACTCCAAGCCTCATGGAAGGATTCAAACAACTCTATATAAGAAATATTGCTTAAGGGATTGATTTCTTATTTGTAGGAGGATATTCCATACTAATCCTCAGGGAAAGGATATGGGGAACTCACCCTAATGAAACTTTTCCAAGATGTAGATGAAAATGAATCCAAGACAACTTTTTAGGAGTACACAGTGTGTGTGGTATGCTCACATACTATCTCCCTTATACCTCAGGTCTTTCCCATGTAAATGTCCTATGTTTGTGTTTGTGTCCATATAAAAGTACATGATGTGTGTATTCCTATGTACTCTACCCATGTACCAGTACATGGGTATGCTCATGTATACTAGGCCAACCCATGTCTGTGTGGGAGTACATGGTGTACCCACACCCGTGTACTCTAGCCCATGTCTATGTACCCTATAAGGCACATGTTGAGCCACCAAGGAGAGGTCACATGTAGTGTGTAATGGGTGTGTAATGATTGATTGCTCAAGGTTTTTCAAACCATGGACCAAAAGAAGAACTCCCATGATGAACAAATAATTAGGGGAGAAAAGAATAAAAGCAATCGTAAGGAATAGACATCGGTCAATGTTAATATCTACGATGATTCATTTCTATTATAATGACGACTTAAGAGGTAAAAATTTAAATCAAAAAAAATTATCCCAATAAAACCACACAGCAATCCCATCCCACAAAACATCAGCTCTCAGAATAAATACATTAGTTGATTGATTCATGTTCATCATAGAAATTATTAATAGTTAAATAATATAATCAAAAAATATATCTTACCTAAATCTATATTCATTGTTGATGAATAATGAAGTTGAATCATTTTCATTGGTGAGATACTTTAATTTTTTTGCACATCAATCATCGATCTATGATCTGATTGTCGTTTGTCTAAGAGAGATCCTCCAATGATCTCTCTAACATCTCTCTAATATCTAAAAGGTTATGTGGCTAACCTTAGAGTTTCATTATATAATTATATTTAAAGAAACTTCATTTGATGCATCAATTAACTAAAAAAAATTATTCATTTTTTCCCATGATGAATTTTTTAAAAACACCCTGTGCTGAAAAACATTATGTCGCTCCTAGAGTAAAAGCCAAATTATGAACTCAACAGTGCCCTTGGATTTTTTTTAGGGCCCCTATTTAGATTTTATTCTACAATTTTAGTAAAATTTCATGCATGTGTGATTTAATTTTTTTTAATATATTTCAAACATTTATTTCAAGCCCATCGGGTCTCAGAATCTCACATCGCATCAGTGCCTAGTCTAAAAAATATTCCATATAATATCCAAAAAATAATACATGGAACACTTTATTCATTACACCTATGATTTAGATGATTCATACCTAATTGCATTCCTAGTTTGATACTCACTATGGATATGTTTAAGAAGATTCACAGTATATTTATAAACCACTAAACATACCATTAGGAAGATTCAAAATTGTAATACAAAACAATAGTGCCATATTTTATGATATAAGAAGACATTCTAAATTTCATTATAATAAATATTATGTGGTTATCTAAGAAATTAAATCTTTTTCTGAATACTAAAAGTGGATTTTTCACTTTCATAAATGTACCAAGAGGTAACAAACAAAAAAACTTCCCATTAAGCTAGAATTATTCCAAAAATGATTCACGATAATGTCTCCTACTGCACACTGGGTTTGAAACTCTCAAGGGATATGATTTAGATAATTCATATTTTCTTTATAAACTATATAAAATGCCTTTATGAAGATTAAAAAAATTACTATGAATAATTACTATCATCTTTGAATATATAAGATGACTTTCTACAATTTCAGTATAATAAAGATGGTATTGTTAATGCTACATAGTTATTCCTCATTTAAAATATTATATCCACTGTCATAATCTGGATCAAAAAAACATTTTTCTTGTAGAGAATCATTTTTTGTGTGATTCTACTGCTATAGAGAGGTTATTAAAATTGAGAAAGGTGATTTTAATAGTACACAACCAAAAACAATGGTTAGGACATCTGATTGTGTAAACCTAAGAGAACATGAGGTTATAATTATTATTTATTTAAATATATTACCTGATCAGGAGATCCAATTAGTTAGATCTAGGAATTTTTAATTCCAAACTACACTATGGCATCTAGGTTGTTCATTAGATGCTAAAGAGAATTTGGTCCAAGAAATAACATTATTTTCCCAATAGTCATATGGTTCCATGATGGAGTTATATGTTGAGGTTTATAGTGTAAAACAGAAATATCAAATTATATGAATATATAGATATAAAAGAGTAGTTGAAGAAGTTTTGTCCTAAGAAAATGTGGTTATTCCCTAGGATGCAGAATAAGACATCCTAACTAATATCCCTAATATACATCTAAATCCATTAGATGATGAGTAATTTTCTAATGATGGAATAGAAAAAGACAACAGTGATAATGAGGATGATTCTATAGAAGTTACGGTGGAATTTTATAGAAATTAAATAGTTTTACAGAATCCTCGATGAATAATAAATCATCCACTACTCTTTTTATCTTGTTCAAAATAAATGGAACATATTCTTGAATTCATGTTGAATTTTATCAAACCTTCAACTGAGTTTCCCAAAGTTCTAGAGGATAGGTTTATTGAGCAAGAAAAAACATTATATGTTGGAAGGAACTTCTATGTAAAGATTCAATTTGGAACATAATAAAAATATTCCAAATTAAGAGTAACTTATATATTTAGTTCTATAATCAATCCATAAAAATACAACATATGGTGTGATAAATATGGGGATGATTGTAGATTCTGATTGAGGGTGATTCTTAACATTTCATTTAGAGGTTGGAGAATTTCTAAGATTGAGTCAGATCGAACCTGAATTCAACAAAACCTTACAGAAGATCAAACTTTATTGGATTCTGAATTTGCGTCATCTATTATTATTGAGATGATTAGGATCTTCTAAAATGTTCATGTATCCCTTGTGAAAGAGAGGATATAACAAAATTTTGGTTATAATATTTCCTATAATAAGCAATGAATGGAAAAATAGAAGGAAATTTTCATGGTCTATGGTGATTGAGATTACTCGTATCAGGTGTTCTTGTAATCTAGACATCCTATGATAGAATGAACAAGTTTTATTCTATCTTGATACAAACAAACATGTTTCTCAAAATAATTGATTTGATACATCTCATGTCAAAATTCATCGGTTATTCTAGTCATTCCTTCCCTATATTTCTGAATTTCATTTCTATAAATAGTTCTTAGATACATCTCTTAAGGAACATTTGGAAGAAATAAATATTGATTCCATTGTAATTTGGCATAGACAAGGGGAGGAACTATCTGTTCGGGCATAAGAAGTTGATGTTATAGTAACCAGTGAAGTTTCTAAATAAAAAAAATCAACAAGTCCACAAATAAGATAAAAAGGCTCCAATTTTCAATCATGCAAAAGATCAGTTTCCAAAAACTCATGTTAATATGAAAGTATAGGAAAATGCACAATTTCATGAGAAAGTTCAAAAATAAGTATATGAAACTATGAGGTTAGGCCATAATCAATCAATTTTTTTCATAGATGATTCCATGGGAAAATAATATTTTTTACCTATTAATGTTACATAAGGTCTCAAATTTGAATTTTCTTCTTCCAGTGATAAAATAAAAAAACAATCCATACACTTGGTTGATAGAGGTTAACCAAATATATTACAATAAGAATAATATTATGATTCTTTAAATAATAGAATTGAGGAATTTTTTGTCCAATTCAACAAAATGTGAGAACAAAATTAAAGTTTTCACAATGAACTGGAAACAACAAGGGAATATTTAGAATATTTAAGGAGTACAATAGTTCCTAGAGAGTAACTAGAATCTATTCATACTTAGCTAAATACACTGATAGAAATTTCTATTTTAAGAAGTGATTTTTTATTCTTTTCAAAGAGAGATGGCTGATCAGTTTGGTAAGCTTCAAGAAAATTATATTTCAAAAAAATATTTTAGTGATTTGAAAACATATTTATGAAGCTTGTTTTAATCTATTAGAATTAGTTCTAGTCAATCCAGAGCTTCTATATCTATACCAAAAACTTCTCTATACATAATTAGAAGGTTTGAATCAATTATTTCCATCATGTACATTTTCAATGATCGGTTTCATACTCTTTAGAGTGACAGTTCACCTCTCAATACTTTTTTGGACAATAAAATTGATATTATTAGGAAGCTAACTTCAAGATATCCTTCCATAAAGACTCTTATCAATCAGTTGTTATCAATTCTATCACAATTTTTTCATTCATATCAGATAGGTATTTAATTTTTTAAAGTGAATTTGTTTAAAAGTGTAAATATTGGTCAAGATCCAAAGCTTTTGATGTGGCAGTTGGCTGATAATATCACCAAAAAGTTGAGAGGAGAGATGGATGAATTGAAATAAGATTTTTAGGATACTCAATTTTCACTAAAAACTGACAACCCTTCTGAACCTATCCTTTCACCTTCATCCAGCCCTTCTATTTAAACATTTCTCAGACAAAATTATTTTTTTAATCATAAATATCTTTTTATGAATCACTTTTTCGTCTTATATTTATGTTTATATTATTTATTTTTATTAATACTTCTAGAACACCTATCTTATATTTATCTTAATCAAGCTTTAACATTCATTTAAATTTATCTGATACATTGAATTTGCTTTAATACATTTTAACTACTTTATTTTTTATATCACAAAAAGATGGAAAAAATTGGGTAAACACAACACTCGTAACTCGACTACAAGTTTCTGTAATCAATCCAAATTCCACTAAAATAATACTGTGAGAAATTAATTTTCAACAATAATAGTCTCTGTAACTTTTAAAAAAAATATTTTATTTTTGTTTATAATTCTTATATTTTCTAAAAATTATGTTCTGGGTTTTTTTATCATTAAAATGGGGAGATTATTAAGTATGTATTGTCTCAAAAATACTATATAAATATTATTGATTTTGATGATCATAAATACCTTTATTTATTTTACTAATGAAATTACATTATATATTTTTTTAAAATATATTTCTTGATAATATTATAATTTTATCTTATTTATGAGTTATAATATTTGTTAAAGTATTATGAACATATTTTTATAAATATTCTAGAAACACTTTTCATACATTATGTTTACAATTATAAGCATACTATATGGTTTAGAAACCCAATATTTAAAGTAGCATGTATGGATCATGTTCCCTATGCTATTAAAAAATCAATCTTTTAGCGACCCTATGTTTGGAGAAAACTTTACGTTTGTGAAACTCTAAATTATGGATAATCAACCCTATGATTATGAGGAACCCTATGTTTGAGGGAAAAACATACGGTACATAAACCCTAATTTAGGGATCAATTATATGTTTCCAACCCTATTTTTGAATTTTTTTTGTAACATGAAGGAACTTTACATTTAAATATTCAATGATGGAGTTTTATTTAAAGATTTTTTCTTTGATTCATGCAATGGTATCAATGGGATAAACTATTTTCTTAAAGCTATTTTTTTACATATTCAAAGCTTGTATTAAATGGATTAAATCATTCCTATTTATAAGGGCAGTTACGACTTCCTTGAATAATTGTGATCTATTCGGTAATTTTATTAGATATACTCAACCAAATAGAAACCAAAATTTATCTATAATAGCATGATTATTTTCAATTTCTGTATGAATTTATATGAAATATATTTTTGAATACATAACTGATGTGAAGAAACAAAAGACCAAGTGACATTGTTATTTCATAAGAATATAATTTGGATCCTTACGTATTTTGGATATTGTGTTATTAGTTTTTCATTGCAACTATTATTGAAGATAATTTTCAACTAGGATCTCTTCAAAGATATTCTTTCTTGATAATTTTATCTTTGAATAATGCAATTTTTATTCTATCATTTTCTGCTACAATTGTGATCTATAACTTTTTCATTCAATCAAATCAAACACTTTTGACTTACTAGAATTTTGGCTACTCAGAATCAGTTGGGGAATAGTATCAGCTTCCTGATATAAGTTGTAGAGAAACCAGTTCCCTGTAAAAGTACCAGAAGGAATTATTTATCCTTGTTTTAAAGGTTTCAACTTCCTACACTCAGTTGTAAAGGTTTTATGATAAGAGGACCTTGTCTAGGGAAAATCACCAAGCTCATTGGGAGAGCATTGGTGGAGTTAACTAAGGAATATTTGTTCCCCAATTCAGTATAAAAAATTATTTTTTATTCTTTACTGTTTATCTAATGTTCAAATCAATTATATAATAGAATGTTTCATATTTTTATAAATTGAAAATTAATATAAAAGATAGAATCGGTCAAGATTATAAAAAAGACTCAATTCACCCCCTCTTTTTCATCTTTGTGTTATTCCCACCTAAAATAATAGTCTTAGAATATATAAGTTTTTTTAGGAAATAAAAATGTTTGTCTAATCAAAATAAATTTGATTATATAAAAGAAATTCTGGAAATATGTGACCAACAAATTAATTTTGAAAAAGTTTGCAGAAAAAGATATCGTAAACATTAAATACTACTAAAAAATAAAGATCAAATAAAAAATAGTTCTTACTATTCTAATAAAATAAATTTTTGTCGTAAGGGAAAGTTTAAGGAAGCACAATAAAATGTTTTTGTTAAAGGAAGACTAGAGAATACTCCATAATTGGTTAAAGTTCATATGAAGCTTCCAAAATTCATAACTAGAAATATCATGATACTTTGTATAGAACAAATGTACAAACTATACATATTGAAAATAATTTTATGATTATTCTATATACTCAATAATGAATAAAAAAAGAAATTGAAAAAATGGGCTTATGATGATGAATGTGCTTTTATGGATCAAAACTAGAAAGTTAGATGTGGATCTAGCTTGAAATAATTTGGAGTAGAATTAATAGAGTCTATGTGTTGAGAAAACCTTATATATGTTTCTCTAACTAAAAACCATTGAAAAATAACCATATTCCCATTAAAATATTGTGTTTTTTTTATATGTAGAGAATTGAAGGTGATTCATGTGTCCAAGGGAATATTTAAACTTGATAAAATATTTGAACATCTTATAGATAAAAGGATATCCATCATGGAGTGGTATAGTTTAAGTGGTATCAGGTCTCCTTCTTTAAACACATCAATTGATATCATAAGATACTTAGATTTTATTCTTGATTTAATCCAATAATGATAAAGTGTGGAGTTCATACCATGAGGGAGCTTGGAAAAAATAACTACTAGAAATATATATCCTAATTTTTATCTCATGAATATTAGAAGTATTGGTGAGGTCCATATCTTGAGATTATATATATTAATTTTTTTGGAAACTAAATCTTTTCAACAATGAGGTATGTTGATTATATTCTCCAATCCTTATGATAAAATTTAAATATGAAACAAAAGGGAAAATATAATGATTATTTTATAACAATAAAAATGAATTGAAAAAAGGATATTTACTCTTGCATTTAAATTTTTTAATATTTTATGTTGTTTGATGCAGAATATTATCATGATAATATCATAATTTTTCTATAGATAATATAGAAATTTATATCACATATTGGATTTTAATGGATAGATTTATAGTTTATATTGATAACTCCTTTTTTCTACATTATGTTATTCCAATTAGAGTTAGAGTTTGTTAATTTTTACTCATTATTTTGAAAGGAGTGATTCCTTCCTTCACTCAAGAAAATCAAGCTAAAAATCTTAGAAGATGAAGAGGTGATATTTAGAAACATTAGAATTTAGATTATGTAAATGAGAAGACATTACCTCAATTAAATCTTTTCATTTATTTTCAATAAGTGTGAGAATTTTATATTTTATTTAGTATTTAATTGGGTATTGAAAACAAATACTATGGTGGCAATGGAAGAACCCAAGTGGATTAGTGAAGACTAAAATTTTATTTGTTTTCAATAAGATGTGTGGTGAAAATTTAGTGTTAATTATGATGATTGTAGAGTTTTCCACATGTGATAATGACAATATAAAGATTGAACATTATTATTAAGCATAGAAAATATGAAGTGGATTTGAGTGAATTGGAATAACATTTGAATGATGTGATTAAATTCCATTACTAAAAAGGAAGTGCTTGAAAGTGATATTTGAGAAGCTAAAAAGGAAATATTGAAAATAAATATTTATCATGAGAATTATTTGTTAAAGTTGATGAGGAATTTTATTTTAAATTATGTATTTGGAATTATCATATGTAATATTTTACTTTAATTTTTTATGTATTTTATGAGGATTTATTAATAATGTGGGTAGTTATAAACAACCACATAACCACGAAATCTTAGGCATAGCTATCATAGAGGGAAGTAAGGACACATGTATGGTGTGCCTATGGAGTGGTGGTGAAATATGTAGTATATGTGGTATTATGAAAGAGATTTTTTATAATTTTTTTTAAAAAAATAATTAGTAAAATAATAGTGGGTGAACAATTTTCTAAATATTAATGAAAAAAGGAGATATCGGTGATGTCACCTTTGGGTTATCTTGAAATGTGACAAGGTTAATACTACCTTTTCCTCTCATCGACCCAAATAAATGACATGGAGAAGGAGGCATATTCAATGTCACATATCACATGAATTAAAGAGAAATGAAGCATCCAGGATGCCACCTTTCTAGTATATTAGGGGAAAAGGTGGAACCGGTGATGTCGCATTTTCCCAGAACCCCTATAAAAGGTCACCCACCCAACCCTCTTCTCCTCGCTTATTTCACCCACTCCCTCTCTAATTCCACCCGCTCTCTATTTACATTTTACCCTCCTTTGTGCACTCAGATTTTGGTAGATGAAAAGGAGTGCCCAATTTTGTGAATCTTCATTTAGATGTATTTTTTCTTTTTTATTTTAATGTTATTTATTAAATTATTTATTTTTTTTAATTATTTCATTTTTAGTTAGTTTTTAATATGTTAATTACTTAGTTGTTTAGTTCTATTTCTAAAAATTCAATTCCCATGTGTGTCCTTTTAGAACCCTCCACACAAGGAATCCCCCAGCCTCATAAAGGGGTCACTCCCCAGAGGAAGAGCCCTAGCCAGGACGATGCCATTTCCAACAGAAATGGCAGAGCATACCAGAGGGTAATAGCCTGAACGGTGATGGTTCACAAGCAATCCATCATCACATGTGGGTTGTGCCTCATTTTTTCCACCCATCATAAGACTGGGTGACCCAGCAATATGGGTGGATCTTGAGGGAGATGCTCACCCTGAAAGATAACTCCAAATATTCTTAGTTTCTTATTTAATTAGATATAGTTTAGAAATAATAGTTAATATAAATAAATAAAATATTCTTATTTATGTTTAACTTTTGAGTAAATAAATTATAATTAGTCTTAGTAATAGATTTATTATTCTAATAATATAATTATTTAATATAATATAGTAGTTTTTAAATATTAGTGACATAATTAGAAATTGATATTAACCTGATGATGAATAAATAGTAGTGACATAATAAGTAAGGCGTAATTAATTAAGGCATAATTAATTAAGGATTAAGTAATGTTTAAGTAATGATTATCTAATAAACAACTTATTGATAAGAACTAATTAACTCGTGATTTAACTAATGATTAACTAATGATTAAAGAATTATTAACTAATAATTAATTAATGATCAACTATTAATTAACTAATAATTAACAATAAAGTAAAAGATGGACATTTATTAATTAATTAATGATTAATTAGTGACTAATAAATGATTAAGGCATAATTTATATAGGATTAATTAGTGTTTAAATAATTATTATCTAATATTTAACTAATGAATAACATGTGATTAACTAATGAGTAAAGAATGAAAAACTAATAATTACTTAATGATTAACTATTAATTAACTAATAATTAGTTATAAAATAAGTACTTGAAATCTATTAATTAAGTTACTATTAACAATTTATTAATGAATGATTAAGGAATAATTGATATAGGATTAACTAATTCTTAACTAAGGATTAGATAATAATTAACCAATGAATAACATATAATTTACTAATGATTAAATATTGATTAACTAACAATTACTTTATTATTAACTATTAATTAACTAATAATTATATATAAAGTAATAACTTCATATATAATATTTAAGTAATGATTAAATATTGATTATGAAATGATTGAGGCATAATTAATATAGGGTTAACTAATTACTAAATAATGATTATCTAATGATTAACTAATGAATAAAATATGATTAACTAATGAGTAGAGAATGGTTAACTAATAATTACATAATGAATAACTATTAATTTACTAATAATTATCAATAAAATAAATACTTGATATCTATTAATTAAGTAATGATTAACTAGTGATTAATGAATGATTAATGCATAATTAATATGAAATTAACTAATTCTTAATTAATGTTTAGATAATGATTAAGTAATAAATAATATGTGATTAACTAATGAGAAAAGAATGATTAACTAATAATTACTTAATGATTAGAAATTAATTAACTCAAAATTATCTAAAAATTAATTACTTGATGTCTATTAATTAGTTAATTATTAACTAGTGATTAAAGAATGATTCAAGAATAATTAATATAGTATTAACTATTACTTAACTAATGATTAGCTAATAATTAACTAATTAATAACATATGATTAACTAGTTAGTAAAGAATTATTGACTAATAATTACTTAATGATTAACTATTAATTAACTAATAATTAGCTATAATGTAAGTACTTGATATCTATTAATTAAGTAATGATTAACTGGTGATGAATGAAGGATTAAGGAATAATTAATATAGGATTAAGTAATGATTAACTAATGAATAACATATGTATAAATAATGGGTAAAGAATTATTAACTAATAATTATTTAATGATTAAATGTTAATTAACTAATAATTAGATATAAAGTACTTGATATCTATTAAGTAATGATTAACTAGTGATTAATGAATGATTAAGGAATAATTAGTATAGGATTAACTAATTCAAAACTAATGATTAGATAATTAATAACTAATAAATAACATATGAATAACTAATGAATAAATCATTATTAACTAATAATTAATAAATTATTAACTATTAATTAACTAATAATTAGCTATGAAATAACTACTTGATATCAATTAATTAAGTAATGATTAACTGGTGATTAATGAATAATTATGGAATAATTAATATAGGAATAACTATTGAATACCTAATTATTAGCTAGTGAATAACTAGTGAATAAATTATAATTAACTAATAATTACATAATGACTAATTATTAGTTAACTAATAAATAGTTATATAGTAACTACACGATATATATTAATTAACATTAAAATAACTACTCAAGAAATAATAATTAATGAATGCTTAATTAATAACTTAGTAATGAATAACTAAGGATTAATATATTATTAAATAATTATTATCAATTGATTAAATTTGGATAAACATAGGATCAAAGATTGTTAACTTGATGAAAAATAGGCTTAACTATACACATGATTTGTTACTCCCATTGTCACGACCTATCCCAATGGGGTCAGTGCCGAAACTCCCCAAGCCCGCCTATAATAATCTAGGGTATTGTGACTAGATTTGAGTATGAATATCACTAATATGGGATGCCTTAGCCTAATTATATGTACACACACACATCTAAAATCCTATACAATTCTAAAAAATTTAAAAACAACTGAATAACCATGCATACATACATTTAAATCTCATACCCAGAGTATGGAATGAAGTAAAGGAAAGTAAATAGGTCCAAATATAATCCCTCTATAAAGAGTCTAGAAATAAGTCCAACATGAAATTAATATTGGGGACTATTGTCAAGATAATGTAGGAACACACCTCGGTCTGCTCAATATCACTAATCACCATCTGGTCCTGGTATGTCTAAGAATCTATCAAAAGTTTGATCATATGAAAAATACATGACATGTGTGGGAAAATTACACGAAGGGGTGAGTATGAAAATACCAAGTATGAAACCTTGAAACCACAAAGCATACAGAAAAATAATACAGTCAACTCTACACAAGTATACATCTACAGTAAATATACCATGAATATCCAAATATAATCAAAAATACACATAGTCAAAAGGTAAGTCACAACTATAATTCCAACCTAGGATTCTAGATCAAAGGTTCCACATGTAACTCATTCATAAGAACACACTTCATGAGTCGGATAGCCTTGAAGATATTTGTCTGAGAGGTAATGCTCACTAGGTCTCACCATAGGAAGTATACTCTGGATTTCTAAAGAGATACGATACACAAATGAGGATAACTCCCAAGGTTATGGGGTATATTGACAACTCAATCTGTATTAACCCAATAAGTATAGGATCGACACCAATATAGTGTTGGTCACAAAGATACTAAGAACTCTATCTAGGGAATGAAGAATATAGAGGATCTCACTCTGGTCCTCATGGAAGGATTCCAAAAAATCTATCCAAGAAGTCATGTGAAAGGGATTGATGTCCTATCTATAGGAGATTATTCCATACTAACCCTCAGATAATGGATATGGGGAATGCACCATAACAAAAAAATTCCAAAATTTAGAGGACAAGAGCTCCAAGCTAGATTTTTAGGAGTATATAGCATGTTGTAGGGTTACACGTCACACCCCTTCAACCCCATGTCCTACCTTTGTAAAAAAACCATGTACATGTCCATGTTCCTATAAAATTACATGACATTTTTCTACCCATGTAATATTCCCATGCTTCAGAATATAGGTATGCTCATGTACACCAGGACAAGTCGTGTCTATGTGGGAGTACACTACGTGCTTGTGCCCGTGTACTCTAGATTGTGTCCTTGTACGCTCCAAAGTGCATGCCAAGACACTAGGTAGAGTTCAAACATTGTGTGATAGGGTCACATTCCTCATTATCCTTAACTTTCTCCAGAAATCCTATCCACTTATAGGAGGGACCCACACACCATGTAATCCCAGATTGCACGGTTTGTGGATCGGGTTTTTCAAGAAACCCTCATTCTTCCTTCCGTGCATTCTTATGCCACCACCGCCTATAAATTTGTCATCGTTATTTATAGTAAAAAAGGATTTATTCTAGACAAACCTTTCCATGGTTGTTTTCTATATTTTTTTCCCTTCTATCTATTTAGAAATCATCCTCATTTATCGTTCTTCATTGTGTGTCCATGAACACGAAATCAGGTATCCAAAACCATCTTATCTTCCTCTTCTTCTATCATCACACCACCAACGTGTCATTGCAATATCATATCTATAATATTTCATATTTTCTTCCAAGAAATGGGTGCATAATGATATATTAATCTGGGTATATTAAACTACATGCCAAACAAATAATGCTAGTGATGAATGAAGAATCGGGGGAGAAAATCACAAGAACAATCGTGAGGAAAAAACATTGTTTGATGTATTTATAATCCTAGATTCATTTCCATTAAAACAATGAAAAAAAATGTGATAATTTAAATCCCAAATAAAATTATCACAATAATAACCCGCAATAATCCCATCCCATAAAACTTCTAATTTGTGAATCAATCTATTAGTCGATTGATTCACGTTCATCATAGAAATTAAGAATGGGGAAACAATCCAATCAAAAAAAATATCCTACCCAAATTTGGATCAAACACTAATGAATAATTAATTGGCATCATTATCATTGGTGAGATCCTCCAATTCTATTGCAAGTTGATTGTTAATCTATGATTCCTATGAGAGAGATCCTCCAACACTCTCTCTAAAATCTCTCCAATATCTCAATGGTTATGTGGATAACCCTATAATTTCCTCAAAGTAGTATAGTTAAATACACATCAATCACGTCATAAATGAATTAAAAAAATATAACATATTTATTTATTTATTTTATTCATTTTACACCCGGGATGACTTTTCTACAAACACCCTACGCCGATAAAGGTTATGTCACACCTAGAGTGAAACCCAAATTATAAACTCAACAGTTGCATAATATTTTTTATTTAGGCCCCCATTTAGAAGTTATTCTAATTTTTCAGGAAAACTGCATGCATGTGCTATTTAATATATTTAATATATTTTAATATATTTACTTCAGGAACATCAGGTCTTAGAATCGCATTCTGACTCAGCACCTGGTCTCAAAAATATTTCATATAATAACCAAAAATAATACATGAATAATATGAGTCATGAAATTATCCTGACCTTGGGGTTTATGTTTCGAAAATCCAAAAAAAGGATACAGAAAGAGATGTGTGTACTAATAATGAATATGAGCCTCCCAATCCTATGTGATATTCTGAAGATCCTCATACCACCACCAGACATGCACTAAAGGAATAACTCACCTATGAAGGATCATCTATTTTTGATCCTAAATCTCTACCAGGTGCTTTATAAAGGTAGCATTATCATCGATGTCTAGCTCATCCCCAATCAATAACTTATGGGGTGTCATGCACATACCTCCTCAGTTGTGACATGTAGAAAATGTTATGTACCTGTTCTGACTATGAAGGTAAATCTAAGCAGTATTCCACCTCACCAAATCTACACAGTATCCATAAAAGGCCAATGAATCTTTAATATAGCTTGCCACCCTGGCCAAATATCTCTAATCCACATTGAGTTAAAACTATAAGGAGCACATTTTCTCCCTTATCAAACTCCAAAGGCCTTTGTTGTATATCTTCATAAGACTTTTGATGACTTTGCGTAGTCTTCATCCACTCCTATAAGATCTACACCTTCTCGATAGTTGCCTACACCAAATCTGGGCACATGACTGTTGACTCTCCTGGGTCAGTCCAACAAAGTGGTGACCTATAGGGCCACCCATACAAAGCCTAAAATGGTTCCATAATGATGGTGGAATGGTTACTATTGTTGTATGAAAACTCCACTAGTGGTAGGTTACTCTCCCAATTTAATCCAAAGTCCAAAACACAATCTCACAGCATCTCCTCTAGTGACTAAATGTTCTACTCAATCTGGCCAACAATCTGGGGGCGAAACATTATGCTTAAGATAAACTGAGTTCTAAATAACTCTGAAAACCCCTTCTATAATTGAGTTTTGAATCAATAATAATGGTAAAAAATGATCATCAATAGAACTATATGGTGTTAGACTATCTCTTACATGTAGAGGCATCACAATCTCTCTATTGAACTCTACTCTCAGATAGTTAGGAAGTGGGAAAACTTGGTGTCTCAGTCTAAAATCACCCAGATGCAATCATATCCCTTGGATGTATGTGTTATGTTTTTCGTTAAGTCTGTGGATATCCCATCCCACTTTACCTCTGGTACCTTAAGGGGTTGAGATAAACCAAGTAGAAATTAGCCTTCACTTTCAGATAACTATGAAATTGAGAGGTAGACTCTACAACTACCTTATTCATCCATGGACACTAAAACTGATGTTGGAGGTCCTGTTACATCTGTCCACACCTAGATTTACCACCAAGGGAGTTTTATGAAAATCTCAAAAACTCCTCTCGTAACATCACTGGTACCATCATGTGTCCTCTAAAAATAACGACATGCTATCCACCTTCATGAAATAAATCAGGAGAATTAATGATGGACATCTGAGTACGTAGGGTCTCACAGTCAACATCCCCAAGCTTTTTCACCCTAAATCACTATAGGAATAGAGGTGCTACAACCATATACTATAGTTAAGCTTCTCCATCTACATCCACAAATAATAACTGCAATAAGGCCAACTACTATAATGCCTCATTCTAAAACTGTGAACATAATATCTTATTGATATCTGTGCCACCATGCTCCCCTTACCATTAGTATATACAATTTTGAAGTTATAATATTAGAGGACCACTAGCCATCACCTCTATCTCAATTTAATATACTTCTAAGAGAAGATATATTTGGTACTATTATGATCAAATATATGATAAACTTCTCACCCATCACGTAGTGTCTCCATATATTTAGTGTGAAGAATACTATTGATAACTCAAGATCATGGGTTTCATAGTTCTTCTCATGTGGTATTAACTATATTGAACCATAGGAAATCATTACCTTCATCTACATCAGAACACAACCAAGCCTGATTCCTCATGCATCATAGAACACTACATACTCGACACCATCCTCTAGAAATCTAAATATGGGAGCACTCATTAATATCTACCATAACTACCAAAAATATTGTTGGAACCTCTCTATATACATGAAAGGATTCCCCTTTCGGGTCAAATATATCATGGGTTTTGATACCCTAGAAAAATCAGTTAAGAATCTATGGTAATATCACATCAACCCAAGGAAGCTCCACACCTATATCACGCTCTTGGGTGGCTCCCAAGATAACACTACCTTAACCTTGGTCAGGTAAATTTCCACCACATACACTGAGATAAAATTTCCCAAGAAGTGGACTTCCTATATCCAGAACTGACACTTTGGGAGCTTCCAATAAATTTGGTGCTCTCAGAGTACATCTAGAACCATCCTCAAGTGCCTTGGGTGCTCCTCCTTAGAATCTGAGTACAAAAGGATATATTCAATGAAGACTACCATGAATTGGTTAAAGGAAGGATAAAATATCTAGTTTATAAGTTCCATGAAAACTTTTGTGTCATTTATCTAGCCAAAGGAAATCACTAAGTACTCATAGTGGTTGTAGCGACATTTGTATGTCATTCTTCTATGTATCTTAATACTCTAATCACAACTTGTGATAACCTAACATGAGGTCAACATTCATGAACCACTGATCCCCTCTCAAATTATTAAATAGGTCATCAAACCTGGGCAGTGGATACTTTTTCTTCATAGTCACCAGGTTTAAGCACCGGTAGTCCACACATAACACCAATCTCTCATCCTCCTTCTTACCAAACAAAACTGGGACGGCCAGAGGTGAAACACTAGGTCTAACAAAGACCATTCTCTGCAAGTCATCTAACTACACCCTCAACTCATAAATATATACAGGATACATTAGATATTTTTTCAAAGATATCATTACCTTCCAAGGGTTTATATTAATGAAAAATTCTATCTCATTGTGGGGAGGTAATCCTAGAACATCATTAAGGAAGTACTCTTCCACCACTATAGGAAACTGAGAACATAAAATATCCAACGCACTAAGGTTCATGCTAGCCAACTGGTGTGTAATAGGCTACGACCTCCTATTCATGAGTCCATTTTACACTTCCTTGGTTTTATTTTAATTAAAAAAGTATATCCTAGTCCCGTCACTATAGGAACACCACATCCTCCTCCTGAAATAGTCAATCTAGGAATGAACTGTTGATAACCAGTACATACCTAAGATAAAGTCATAAGGCATATTCACTGATACAAATGGATTCCAATAGAAACTCTCACCTCCAAGAGTTAGGTCACACTATTGGCACAAGTGTATTATTGTTGATTCATGTTCATTAGGAGTCTCCAAGCACAAGGATTGAGCCAAGGGCTCAACCAAAATCACTAAGTCTCGAACAAGATATGTGGAAAGAAAGGACTGATTAGAACCTATGTCTATCATTAATTTAGTTAAGGTATAAGACACATATTATACCTCATATCATTCATGGACCCTCTGGGTTATAAGCCTCAATCTCCTGCAGTTTTCCCCACCCTTGTCTTCTATCTCCCTAAACATGGCATGGAAAACTTGAGGGTGGTGGGGGTAACAAGTCAAAGTGTCTACCACCTCCTGTTGATCTCCCAAATTCTCTACCACATTATCCACCCCACAAAATTTCCTTATCGTACCACTTACTCTACTCAACGTCCCATCTATGGTCTCTCTTTCATCCATACGGTGGGTTGGAAAATATCATGAAAGTTGTATTATACCATCAACTGAGTAGCTCTACCTCTCTCTAGGATGACTAGACCCACCCTGTGAGCCATGAACCGTAGATAATCTATCCTAGAACCTCATAATGAAATATATCACACATATGGTCCCTAAGACTAATGTCATATCCTTTCTTCCAAGGTATCTTCTCCTGCTTTCCCACTACTAGTAACCACTAGTTGTGTTTGCTTATCCGTGAAACTCTCAGCCACCAAATATTTCTCTAGAACCCCTGCATGGATAGGAATGCATAGAGGGATGAAACTGGATCATATGTCCCTGTTTATCCCTCTATAAAATGATTTATCCCAAAATAAATGGCCACAAACCATATCCATCAAGTACCTAGAGTGGTTTCTATACCTTGATAAATACTCAGTTATTGTTGTGATGCCCTGTTGGAGCTTCAAAATCTCCTAGATATGTAAATCCCCCATTGTGGATAGATATAGATCCTATCTAAAAAGGAACTCAAACTCTAAACATTCTGGTGTCTCCTTATCATAATATTGGGTCACTAACCTCCACCATAATCCTACTGGTCCATGGAGAATGGTCTCCTCTAGAAGCACCATCTGATCTATTGGTGTCCTGATAAGATGGAAAACTCGGGTCACTACCTCAAGAAAATCCCCTAGCACCTATGGATTTATATCACCTCAAAACTTGAAGGGTATCTATATCTGAAACTCATGATGTGTGAAAAACCTATGCACATCATCAATTAGTATTAAGGGTACCATGTGATGCCCAACAGGTGGTAGCATAGTCGGTACACCAAATAGAGGTAACATCTCTAAAACTGGTCCATATATCAATGCCTCGTCACTGAGGGGATCATCCTTATGATCCTGATCTTGAATCCTAATTGGAATATGTCACTGAGGCATCATAAAAGTTAACAAGATACACCACGTTCAATGATTATATCTGGAGAGTTCACCCAAGAAGGACATGGAAACCATAATCCATTCATTTATGATGCATGTACCATTTTTCCCTACAACAAGTGTTCTCATGTACTGAGTCAAAAAGTAAGTGATTAGAGTCCGGGTGTATGGATACATTGTTCATCGCACCAATACTGGATTCCATGTCCCCAAAGACTAACTTAAAACACTTAACACTTTTTCCCAAAATGAAACTCACAGACCCCAGTCCTAAGGTAGAAGTGAATTCTCTGATTCCACTTTATCACGACAAGACCCAATGGGTCCCACACTACGACTCTTCCTAATAGGCTAGGGTTTGGTGACTATCCCCAAGTAGGAATATCACTAATATGGGAGGACCTATCCTAAGTACCTATACACATGAACACATCTCCAAGCCCATCCAATGATGAAATATAAAAATAACTAAAAACTCATAGATAAATACATATAAATCCCATAACTAGAGTATGATAGGAAGTAAAGGAAAGTAAATATGGAAAAATACAATCCCACCACAAAGAGTTTGGAATAAAGTCCAACTTGAAAGTAAAACTGGGGATTGCTGTTAAGATACCGTAGGAACACTCCTCATTCTATCTAGTCACACAAAGTACCATATGGTCCTGGTCTATCTAGGACTCTATTAAAAGTTTGATCATATACACAAGACGTGACACGTGTGGTCAAATCCTGTGCAATGGTGGGTATAAAAATACCCAGTAGGACATATAGAAACAAAAAACCATACAAACAAATAATATGGTCATATCTACATAATTATATTTCTATAGTACATGTAACAACAATATCTAGATATACATAACAATACACAAAGTATAAAGGTAATTCACAACTATAATGTCATCCTAGGATTCTATCTCAAAGGTTCCACATAGAACTCATCTGGAAGAACACACTTCACAAGACTGATATCCCTGAGGACATCTGTCCAAGATTTAATACTCTTCGGGTCTTGCCATAAGAAGTATACACTATAAGTATGAAGAGATATGATACACATGTGAGGATCACTCTCAAGGACATAGGTAATACTAATAACTCACTCTAGATTATCTCACTAAGTATACGATCAATTCCCATGTAGTGTTAGTCACAACAAGACTAAGAACTCAACCTAGGGCATGAATATGGATATAGTATCTCACTACAAGCCTCATGGAAGGATTCAAACAACTCTATATAAGAAATATTATTGAAGGGATTGTTTTCCTATGTATAGGAGGATATTTCATACTAATCCTCAGGGAAAGGATATGGGGAACTCACCCTAAGAAAACTTCTCCAAGATGTATAGTAAAATGAATCCAAGACAACTTTTTAAGAGTACACAGTTTGTGGTAGGGTCACATACTGTCTCCCTTATACCTCAGGTCTTTCCCATGTAAATGGCCCACGTTCGGGTTTGTATCCATATAAAAATACATTATGTGTGTATTCCTATGTACTCTACCCATGTACTCGTACATGGGTATGCTCTTGTATACTAGGCCAACCCATGTCTGTGTGGGAGTACATGGTGTACCCACACCCGTGTACTCTATCCCATGTCTATGTACCCTATAAGGCACATGTTGAGCCACCAAGGAGAGGTCACATGTAGTGTGGTAGGGTCACATGTTGTGTGATCCTTAACTTTCTCCTGAACCCCTAGTCACCACTATGAGGGACCCTCATTCTGTGTAATCCCAGATTACATTCGATGTGGATCAGGTTTTCTTAGAAACCCTCGTTCTTCCTACCATGTGTTCCTACACTGCCACCACCTAGAAATTCGGCCTCATTATTCATAAAAATAAATAATTTGTTTTATACAAGCCTTTCCTTGATCATTTTCTGAATTCTTTCCCTTTGATTCATTTAGAAATCATCTATGTTTGTTGTTATTCATTATGCGCTGAAGAAAACTAATTGGGTATCCAAAACCATCTGATATGCCTCCACTTTTTTTGTCGCACCATATTCATGTTTTCCAATCCAGTATCTACAATATCAAATCATTGTTCAAAGAAATGGGTGTGTAATGATCGATTCTTCAAGGTTTTTCAAACCATGGACCAAAAGAAGAACTCCCATTATGAACAAAGAATTAGGGGAGAAAATAATAAAAACAATCATAAGAAATGGACATCGGTAAATTTCCATATCTACCTCAATTAATTTCCATTATAATGATAACTTAAGAGGTAAAAATTTAAATCAAAAAAAAATTCCCAATAAAACCCCGCAGCAATCCCATCCCATAAAATATCATCTCTACGAATAAATACATTAGTTGATTGATTCATGTTCATCATAGAAATTAATAATAGGTAAATAATCTAATAAAAAAATATATCTTACCTAAATCTATATTCATTGTTGATGAATAATGAAGTGGAATCATTTTCATTGGGGAGATACTTTAATTTTTTTGCACATCAATCATCGATCTATGATCTGATTGTCGTTTGTCTGAGAGAGATCCTCCAATGATCTCTCTGACATCTCTCCAATATCTACAAGGTTATGTGTCTAACCTTAGAGTTACATCATATAATTATATTTAAAGAAACTTCATTTGATGCATCACTTAATTAAAAAATATATATTTTATTCATTTTTTCCCATTATGACTTTTTTACAAACACCCTGTGCCGAAAAACATTATGTCGTGCTTAGAGTAAAACCCAAATTATGAACTCAAAAGTGCCCTCGGATTTTTTTTAGGGCCCCTATTTTTATTTTATTCTAAAATTTTAGTAAAAATTCATGCATCTGTGATTTAATTTTTTTAATATATTTCAAACATTTATTTCGAGCACATCGGGTCTCAGAATATCACATCGCATTAGTGCCTAGTCTAAAAAATATTCCATATAATATCCAAAAAATAAAACATGGAACACTTTATTCATTACACGTATGATTTAGATTATTCGTACCTTATCGCATTCCTAGTTTGATACTCAATATGTATATGTTTAAGATGATTAATAGTCTATTTATAAACCACTAAACATACCATTAGGAAGATTCAAAATTGTAATACAAAACAATAGTGCCATATTTTGTGATATAAGAAGACATTCTAAATTTCATTATAATAAATATTATGTGGTTATCAAATAAATTAAATCCCTTTCTGTTTACTAAAAGTGGATGTGTCTCTTGCATAAATTTACCTAGAGGTAACAAACCCCAAAACTTCGTATTAAGCTAGAATTGATCCGAAAATGATTCACAATAATGGTTCCTACTGCACACTGGGTTTGAAACTCTCAAGGGATATGATTTAGATGATTCAAATTTTCTTTATAAACTATATAACATACCTTTATGAAGATTAAAAATGTACTATGAAACATTACTCTCATCTTTGAATATATAAGATGAATTTCTACAATTTCAGTATAATAAAGATGGTATTGTTAATGATACATAGTTCTTCCTCATTTATAATTTTATATCCACTGTCATAAATTGGATAAAAAAACATTTTTCATGTAGAGAATCATTTTTTGTGTGATTCTATTGCTATAGGGAGGTTATTAAAATCGATAAAGGAGCTTCTTATAGTACACAACCAAAAACAATGGTTAGGACATCAGATTGTGTAAACCTAAGAGAGCATGAGGTTATAATACTTAGTCATTTAAATATATTACCTGATCAAGAGACCCAATCAGTTAGATCTAGGAATTTTTAATTCCAAATTACACTATGGAATCAAGGTTGTTCATTAGATGCTGAAGAGAATTGGGTCCAAGAAATAACATTATTTTCCCAATAGTCATATGGTTCCATAATGGATTTATATGTTGAGGTTTATAGTGTACAACAAAAATATCAAATTATATGAATATATAGACATAAAAGAGTGGTTGAAGACGTTTTGTCCAAAGAAAATTAGGTTATTCCCAAGGATGCAGAATAAGACATCCTAACTAATATCCGTGATATACATCTAAATCCATTAGATGATGAGTAATTTTCTAATGATGGAATAGAAAAAGATAATTGTGATAATGAGGATGAAGCTATAGAAGTTAGGGTGGAAGTTTCTAGAAATGAAATAGTTTTATAGAATCCTCGATGAATAATAAATCATCCACTGCTCTTTTTATCTTGTTCGAAATAAATGGAACATTTTATTGAATTCATGTTGAATTTTATCACACCTTCAACTGAGTTTCCCAAATTTGTAGAGGATAGGTTTATTGAGAATGAAAAAACATTATATGTTGGAAGTAACTTCTATGCAAAGATTCAATATAAAACATAATAAAAATATTGAAAATTAAGAGTCACTTATATATTTAGTTCTAGAATCAATCCATAAAAAATACAACATATGGTGTGATAAATATGGGGATGATTGTAGATTATGATTTAGGGTGATTCTTAACATTTCATTTAGAGTTTGGAGAATTTCTAAGATTGAGGTAGATCAAACTTGCATTCAACCAAACCTTACAGAAGATCAAAATTTATTGGATTTTGAATTTGTTTCATCTATTATTTTTGAGATGATTAGGATATTCTAAAATGTTCATGTATCCCCTGTGAAAGAGAGGATATAACAAAATTTTGGTTAAAATATTTCTTATAATAAGGAATCAATGGAAAAATAGAAGGAAATTTTCCTGGTCTATGGTGATTGAGATTACTCGTATCAGGTGTTGTTGTAATCTATACATTCTATAATAGAATGAAAAAGTTTTATTCTATCTTGATACAAACAAACACGTTTCTCAAAATAATTTATTTGATACATCTCATGTCAAACTTCATCGGCTGTTCTAGTCATTCCTTCCCTATATTTCTGAATTTCATTCCTATAAATAGTTCTTAGAGATTAATGGGACACTTATTTATGGAAAATACATGGGTGTATTATTTATTGCGGAAACCTAAGATGGAAATGGTTCACCCCTTCAGATTATATTTTCCATTGTGGAAAAGGAAAATTATGAATCATGGAATTCGTTTTTGAAATGTATCACTAACCATTTCACTCTCATTTGGGGTGTCTATTTGATATCTAATCATCATCAATAAATCAACGTGGTAATAAATGTGGATCTTGATACCTAGATACCGCCAAATTTACATCATTAGTACTTCATTAGACACATTTCCAGTAATGTTAAAAAAAACATTCCATGATGAACCTATGAAGAAGTCAATCACGAGGCATGGTATGCAATATCTTTATTATTTTTTAATATTTCAACCTTATGATAAAATTAATATATGTAAAATATGATCACTTTTATATAGAATATGATCCTGATCAATGAGGTTTTGAACAATGTTTCGAAGAAATCTATAGGGCTAATCTAGGATCATATGATTATATGATGCAGATTCCAAAAGAAAAAATTGAAATTAGCATATGATGGGGGATAGGTATGGATAGATTACCACAAACATTTTGGAGTGAATCAATGGTGTCTTTAAGTGGCTTCACAAGTTACCTATAAATTTCCTAGTTCAATAAAAAAAATTATCATTGTTTTAAGTACTCTATTACTAGATAAAAATAGACCACGAAAGGTATTTAGAAGGGGATAAGGAAAGGAAGACACTTTCAACAGGAGATTGAAAAGAAAATTGAAGAAGATTTTGGTTATCTAGTTCACATTTTTCATCTATAGGTCTCTCGATTTTAATTTCAAGAGTGTTAAGACCCATCAAAAATAGCAGAAGTCTAGTTTTGTGGTATTACTTGAAGTGAGGCAATGTCAATGTGGAAACTTCCATGCATTATTGTTACTATGTGCACATTCCATCACTGTATGTGCCTTTATAAATATATCACGATAAGAATATGTTGATCTAGTATACCAACTAGAAAACATTTCTAATTGATATTTTTTCACCATGAATTCCCATTGGGGAGTTTCGACATTTCCCAATGTTGGAACACTAGCCTAAATTGATACCTGACATTAATAGGTTGTGACGGTGAGGGAGACCAAAGTCCAACAAGATTCATAATGATATGGACTAGCCTCAAGAACAAGGGAAACGTTTCGGATGTATCATATGTCATCTAGAAGGTCATAAAAGGAAATGATGTCCTAACATTGCTGGATTGAGTTCACACTACCAGCCACAATGATTTCTTGCCTCCAATGTGAACTTTTCATATTAACAATTACATTTTTTTTAATATAAAATCCTTTATTTTTAAGAATATTATGATATTTATGAATACATTTACTATAAAATAATAATAATCCTTTCATATTCACATTATAAGGAATGTGAAAATTACATGTTAGGTGAAATAAAAGCATAATCAAACTACCCATGGATACACCATAATGTAAGAATGTGATAAAATAATCATAAAATATACCATCATTTGAGAAATCGTACATAAATTAAAAATAACATCATTTGGGATCAAACTTATTGGTATATGTACTAGACATAAAATAAATCCTCAATCCATAATGTGGGTCCCAATGATATAACTTGTGTGTGTATAAATATGTTTTTAAACTCAACCCCCTTTTAAAAGCATGACTCTATTCTAAAAAGAATATAAGAAAAGGAATTCACCTTTAAAAATTGATATCGGGAAAATGAAATCGGCAAATTACCAATAAGGGCCCAAGTAGGGTGTGAGGAATGAATCTCAGTAGGATACCAACATGAATCTATTTAAGTATTTTATCCATGAAAACTGATAAAATAGTTTGAAAATAATTTCAGAAATAGACCACTTGAAAATAAACCAACTTAAAATAAACTTTTATAATCCCTTAGGTTTTCTTTTATAAAACAAGCATGGTTTTCTAAAACAATTCCAAAACATTGATCAAGTAAACAAATTAGGCCAAAAGGCACATGGTATTTCATAAATAAACATACCCAATTTAACAAAACACCCTTTTCAAGGTAAAAACATATCTAAAATCACTTGATAAATATTATTTGAGAAACATGAAGATTATCTCTTTTCTTTTGGTAATAAAAACTTCATAAAAAATGTTAATAAACATGTTATGTCTTACATTCTACTAGTCATAACATTCTACTCACCATAACATTATATTAAAATTTTACACTTAATACTTATTTCATTTTTATGTATTGATATGGAAGGTATTATGCTACTTACTGAGTGAAATAGGAATTTTTCACATAACGTGCTAGCGGGTCGTGAGGTTTCACAAATTAGGGTTCATAGAGCACACCATTATTATCACATTCTACTTTTACCTACCATTATAGCATAAATATAACATGTTGTATTCTAGGGAATTATAGTATTTGATTTAACATTCATTTATCATCTCCTCTTTGCTGCTCTGACCAAGAGATGGAGACTTGAGACACACATATTCCACATTTATGAGGGAGATATGACCATCACTCTTGAAGATGTGACGGTTCTACTTAGTCTTAATATCCAGGGGGGATGTTGTTATAGGACCCACCCATGGAGATTTTCCTAAGATTGTTTAATGATTTCTCGGAATCAACATTGTAGATAAAGATGATATTATATGTGAAAATTCAATATCTATGAGATGTCTTGAGATGCACTTTGCATAGTTACCCATAGGAAATAATGAGAAGATTGTCATGAATCATGCTCGTGCATATATATCACAACTCATTAGAGGGATATTGTGCACTAATCTCTCTATTATACATGTTAACATGGTGTATATCGGTCTATTGGAGGGTTTTTATCTTTAAACGAGATACAGCTAGGTATTTTCATGCTTGTAATAAACTTACAGAGCATTATTCATTGTATGTCGATCAGATTGTACTGATCTTGAGGGTGTGTCATCCTTATTCATATGTGGGTATGGAGATTGCATCCCACTCCTCTCCCCTATTATTAGTGGTTAGGAACTTCATATAGATGAGATGCAAGATGCTCCGTGTGGATGCTGGTATGATCACTCATATTTATTGTTCTTCGATACTCCTATGAGTTATTAATTTTAATTTCTTATTATTTATCACTTTCTTTATAGTAAGTTACAGGTGGAGTTAGCCATACCACTATTTCAGGATACTGAGGCACAAGTTGGGTATATTTTGTCTCATGTTGGACAATATAGTACCCACCTATGTATGTATATGTAGTCTTTCCTTGACTAATCAATTTTATAATATTATATTCTTTATTTTTAGTAATAAATTTTTTTAACAAATGTCACTTATCATTTCAGATTGGATGGTTGTCATATTGGACTCTATTAGACAAAATTCCCATATACTACACTGATGGGATTCACAATGTCAAGTTTGTAGTGCCTCTGATTCACTTTTATATTATTGAGTGGACCAACCTGATAGATTCATTCACCAGTTTGCATTTTTTTATCACATTCTCTTTCAACCTAGACAGTAATCAATGCTTCATTCTGTGAAGCTGACAGGGACAAAGGATGTTTACTCGGTCCAAAAACAAGCAGATTTTATGGACCTCTATGAAAGATGAGAATCATTTCATATCAAGGGTATTCATACTATGTGATTCCCTCTAGCATAGCATCTCAAGTGTGAGCTACGGAATAAGATAATGTCTATACTATATCTTACCCCACACAGTATAGGGTTGTTGGATCTGGTAAGTTAATAAATTTTCAATAGTTTGTTTTTTGTAGTATTTTTAATTCATTTTTAATCTATTTAAAACACACTTGACTATATAATATTATCTATACATTTGATCAAGAGGAGGGGAGGTTTTATCCAGGAAACATATCATGTTGTAGTGTAGGGGATGATTCTTGTATATCATGTTCTCACTACTACAACTTGGCCTTTTATCAGTGCTAAAAACTGACATTAAGAGTGCTAGAAAAGTGTTGTTAATGTCGGTGTAGATAAAGGGGGGGTCAACTTTATCAGTGCTAAAAGAAGCGCTGATAAAGGACCCCCTTTATCAGTTATTTTTTTAGCACTGTTAATGGTATCCTATATCAGCACTTTTACGAGCGCCGATAAAGGGGGTCCTTTATCAGCGCTCTTTTAGCACTATTAAAGGTGTCCTTTATCAACACTCAAAAAAGATTTGATAAAGTCAACTTCCCCTAAACCTGCAAAACAGAACCTGCACACCTACACACCTGCACAAACCATAATACCAGCACAAAATAGCACATGCACACCTGCACAAAATATCACCCGCACACAATATTTTGACAGACAATGGTATATACATTTACTTAAAATCATGAATACAAAAAAACACACTACTATATACATTTCAAACATTGTTTTACATGGCTATAACTACAATTATTCAACAAAATTTATAAACATTCATGTTTCATCCTTTGATATATGTGATCCACTCTCAAAAATTGTCATCCACGGTATTTGTTGCCGAACAAAGCATCTGAACTCAAGGAAAAAAATTCACCTATATAAGAAAACAAATATTATGTTAGTAATAAAATAATGAAATAAATTAAAACATTAATATGAAAGAATACATTAATATGAAAATGTGAAACTAAAATATGAAATTTTAAACTCAAATTTTTTCATTCTAATAACAATTAAATGGAATAATGTAAAATCAATATGTTTTTGGATGATTTATCTCATTTAATAAATACCGATTATTATCTAATAAAAAGCTTTACCGGTCACACTGTGCATCGGATTGAGGTGCGGTTGATTCTTACACTTCACAAATGACTCATGGATCGTTGTCCTAAAGTATCAAAACAATCTGAACGTGTTTTCCTGGTTTGTCGTATGTCACTTGTGTTGTTTTCTATAGTTTATGTCAATGTGAAACTGATATCATACAATTTTAGTCATAACGGTCACACCATGCATCGGATTGAGGTGTGGTCAATTTGTACACGTCATAAATAACTCATGGATAGTTGTCCTAAAGTATAAAAACAATCCAAATGCATTTTCTCAGTATTTCGTATGTCAGTAGTGATTTTTTCTAAAGTTTATGTTAATTTCAAATTGATATTAGACACTTTTAGCCATACTGGTCACAGAATGCGTCAAATTGAGGTGTGGTCGATTCGTAAATGTCACAAATGACTCATGGATCGTTTTACTAAAGTATCAAAGCAATCTGAATGCGTTTACTCAGTATTTCGTATGTCATTTGTGATGTTTTCTAAATTTAATGTCAATTTCAAACAGATATCAGACACTTTTAGCCATTCCGGTCACACCGTGCGTCGGATTGAGGTTCGTTCGATTATTACATGTCACAAATGACTAATGAATCGTTTTCCTAAAGTATCAAAACAATCCGAATGCGTTTTCTCAATTTTCCATATGTCACTTGTGTTGTTTTCTAAGGTTTATGTCAATTTGAAACTGATATCAGACACTTTTAGCCATACCGGTCACACTGTGCGTCGGATTGAGGTGCAGTCGATTTTTACACATCAAAAATGACTCATAGATAGTTTTCCTAAAGTATCAAAACAATATGAACACATTTTATTAGTATTTTGTATGTCATTTGTGTTTTTTTCTAAAGTTAATGTCAATTTCAAACTGATATCAGACACTTTTAGCCATGCTGGTGACACCGTGCATCAGATTGAGGTGTGGTCAATTCTTACATGTCAAAAATAGATCATGGATCATTTTTCTAAAGTATAAAAACAATACGAACATGTTTTCTCAGTTTTTCGTATGTCACTTATGTTGTTTTCTAAAGTTTATGTCAATTTGAAACTGATATCAGACACTTTTAGCCATACCGGTCACATCGTGCATTGGATTGAGGTGCGGTCAATTCGTACATGTCAAAAATGACTCATTGATAGTTTTCCTAAAGTATAAAAACAATTATAATGTGTTTGTTTGGTTTTTCGTACATCACTTGTGTTGTTTTCTAAAGTTTATGTCAAATTTAAACTGATATCATACACTTTTAGCCATACCAGTCACACAGTGCATCGGATTGAGGTGTGGTTGATTCGTACATGTCACAAATAACTCATGGATCATTTTCCTAAATTATCAAAACAGTCCGAATGTGTTTTATCAGTTTGCAGTATGTCACTTGTGTTGTTTTCTAAATCTTATGTTAATTTGAAACAGATATCAGAAACTTTTAGCCATACTGGTCACACCGTGCATCGGATTGAGGTGTGGCCGATTCTTATACATAAAAAATGACTCATGGATTGTTTTACAAAAGTATAAAAAAAATTCGAATGCATTTTCTCAGTATTCCGTATGTCAGTAGTGTTGTTTTCTAAAGTTTATGTCAATTACAAACTGATATCAGACACTTTTAGCCATATCGGTCACACTGTGCATCGGATTGAGGTGGGGTTGATTTTTACACGTCACAAATGACTCATGGATATTTTTTATAAAGCATCAAAACAATCAGAATGTGTTTTCTCGGTATTCCATATGTCATTTGTGTTGTTTTATAAAGTTAATGTCAATTTCAAACTGATATCACACACTTTAAGCCATGCCAGTCACACCGTGCGTCGAATTGAGGTGAGATCGATTTGAACATGTCACAAATGACTAATCGATTGTTTTCCTAAATAATCAAAACAATCTGAATGTGTTTTCTCAGTTTTTCGTATGTCACTTGTGTTGTTTTCTAAATTTTATGTCAATTTGAAACTGATATCAGACACTTTTAGCCATACCAGTCACACCGTGCGTCGGATTGAGGTGAAGTCGATTCTTACATGTCACAAATGACTCGTGGATCGTTTTCCTAAAGTATAAAAACAATATGAACACATTTTCTCCGTATTCCCTATGTCATTTGTGTTGTTTTCTAAAGTTAATGTCAATTTCAAGCTGATATCAGACACTTTTAGCTATGCTGGTCACACCGTGCATCGGATTGAGGTGCGGTCCATTCGTACACATCACAAAGGACTCATGGATAGTTTTCCTAAAGTATCAAAACAATACGAATGCATTTTCTCAATTTTCCATATGTCACTTGTGTTGTTTTCTAAAGTTTATGTCAATTTGAAACTGATATCAGACACTTTTAGCCATACCGGTCACACCGTGCATAGGATTGAGGTGCGGTCGATTAGTACATGTAAAAAATGACTCATGGATCATTTTCCTAAAGTATCACAAAAATTAGAATGCATTTTCTTGGTTTTTTGTACGCCACTTGTGTTGTTTTCTAAAGTTTATGTCAATTTGAAACTCATATCAGACACTTTTAGCCATACCGGTCACACCGTGTGTCGGATTGAGGTGAGGTCAATTCTTAAACATCAAAAATGACTCATGTATCATTTTATTAAAGTATAAAAACAATAGAAATGTGTTTTCTCAGTTTTCTGTATGTCACTTGTGTGGTTTTCTAAAGTTTATGTCAATTTAAAACTGATATCACACACTGTTAGCCATACCGGTCACACCACGCATTGAATTGAGGTGCGGTCAATTCTTACACATCACAAATGACTCATGTATCTTTTACCCAAAGTATCAAAACAATATGAATGTGTTTTCTCAGTATTCCATATGTCAGTAGTGTTATTTTCTAAAGTTTATGTCAATTTCAATCTGATATCAGACACTTTTAGCCATAACGGTCACACCGTGCGTCGGATTGACGTGAGGTCAATTTGTACATGTCAAAAATGACTTGTGGATCGTTTTCCTAAAGTATCAAAACAATCTGAACACGTTTTCTTAGTATTATGTATGTCATTTGTGTTGTTTTATAAAGTTAATGTCAATTTCAAACTAATATCTGACACTTTTAGCCATGCTGGTCACACCGTACGTTGGATTGAGGTGAGGTCAATTCATACACATCACAAATGACTCATGTATCGTTTTCCTAATGTATCAAAACAATCCGAACGCGTTTGATCAGTTTTACGCATGTCACTTGTGTTGTTTTCTAAAGTTTATGTCAATTTGAAACTGATATCAGACACTTTTAGCCATACCGGTCACACCGTGCATCAGATTGAGGTGTGGTTGATTTTTACACATCACAAATGACTCATAGATCATTTTCATAAAGTATCAAAACAATCTGAACTCTTTTTATCAGTATTTCATATTTCATTTGTGTTGTTTTCTAAAGTTAATGTCAATTTAAAACTGATATTGGACACTTTTATCCATGCCGGTCACACCGTGCGTCGGATTGAGGTACGATCGATTCACACACATCATAAATGAATAATGGATCATTTTCCTAAAGTATCAAAACAATATTAATGCGTTTTCTTGGTTTTTTTTATGTCACTTGTGTTGTTTTCTAAAGTTAATGTCAATTTCAAACTGAGTAGAAGGAATTCATTAATCTAAGGATATGAAACATAATAAAGGGTGATCATAGATGCTCAATAACTGTAAACAAGGGAGATATCAATGAACATATAAAGATAACATTAGTATTAGGAATTCACTTTCATTATCCTATTTGTTTACATTCTTCCATCAGGTACGCTGCCCATTCGTTTGTAAACACATTTATATCATCTTCTAAATAGGAGTTTTTGCGACAGTCATAGTAGTACTGAAAAAATATAAATAAAAAAATGATTAATAATTATTCTAAATGGAGTATTAATTAATTTCAAAAATGACTCTTCAGGGATGCTTGTTTTTTCATTAAATATGATCTCTTTCATAAATTTTCAAACATAATAACCGTATTCCTTGTCGTTTTTTTGTTTTGGACACTGTAGAAACATCGAGAAAAATAAGTAATTTGTTTTGATATGTATTTGGATAGTGAAATATAATAATATATACCCAGATACTTCTCTAATTGTAGATCATGTGTGCATTGTTTTCCTTAGGCCCTGGATTCATTCCAGCCTTTAGACGATATTCATACACCACCCTATCATAACATAATCCTCATTAAAAGATAATATAAATTATATAAATAGATATTTAGTTCTAAAATATTGGATCTAGTGTATTACGAATTGACAATCTCCATCATGTGTGGTCTGTTTGTTGGATATCCATGCAGTGAATCCAGAAAATAAATCTTTGGAGTATCCAAATTGAATGCAATGAGCATCCAATGTTCCCTAAAAATACAAAAAGGAATAAGTACTGATAGAAATGAAAATATAATTGATATGATTAAAATTTAAATTTTTTCCCCTACAAAGTTGGTATTAAAAAGAGTATGTCAGTCGTAATTCTTCTATGAAACGTTCTGACCAGATTTGACATTAATTCACCCTGAAAATCAGAATCTATTTCTTCTCGTTGTGTAGAAATGGTGTGAGGACTAACGAGCCCAAATTTGTATTCAAGGGAAAATCCCTTTAATTGTGTTTCATATATGTGCCTGTGAAAAATATGAAATTTATTTATCCATTATTGTCATAGTATATCAGCTTCTGTAAAATCAAATCATGAAAACATACTAAATGTATACATTTATAACTGAGGTGCCTATCCAGTCGTATGTGATGATTTCAGCAACAGCGTCAGCACTAACAAAATCTATTGTTTCCTCTTTGTACATATCTTTTTCACAAACAATTGTGTGACTCTGTCTACCTATCATTTTCATATCCACATGAGCTTGCAATGATATTAAATGTGGATATATAATAGGTAGGGTGAACGCACTCTCAGTATATTGTTTTTCTCAGTTGGTTGATCCTTTTGAGCCGCTCTTTCATTTTAGCTCCTCCATTTTGTCCTTCTGTAATAACAGTCATTGGTTCATCCATTTTCTAATTTAATTTTAAAGGTTCTGCTTGAAAAATGAATTGGAAATGAATACCTCATGGTTGACATGTTTTTTTACAAGATTTGACGGCAACGAATGTTCCAATAGCTTTTTCCACCGTATGAATGTCATCATCATCATTTGGCATGGGTATCTCGGCGCTCGGCTCATTAGCTACATTATTCAACACTTTGACATGACCGGTTGGAAGTGGTATGGAGTGTAGCATGTCATTCTCCATATTGAACATCATAGCCCTCGCTACAAGGTGATGGGTGGGAGTTGACAGATATAAATCACGGTCATTTTCACCCTGTAGAATATCATTACAAGAAAGGTATCTTTGTCTATGTGATTCACATTTCACAGAAATGAATATTAGAATATTTATTACCTTGGTTAAGTAAAGTCTTTGAGGGGAATGGCTCACCTCAAAGCTGGTGGGGGTGGGGCGGGATCTTCTCGTACGGGTTGTTCTTGAGTTGTTTGTTCTCTTCGCCTCTCCTCCATCAAAGTTGCTAGAATCTCTCCCTGACTTTGGAATTTTTCTTCAAGGGTAGCTACTCTATATCTCATTACTTGCACTTATTTAGTTTTTTTATCCTCTTTTTTTCTGAAAATATTCCCAGGGTGTCACCCCAAAACCCACACCTCTGATGCAGCCATACTGTTCTGGTTGTTTCAAGGTCGCTGAAAGTATGTCTGCATCTGGTGCAGGTGTTGTTGATTCCTGTGACTATGACAAATATAAAATATGGAAAAATAAGTTATCATCATTATGTAATAGTGATTTAAAGAAAAACAAGTTTATATTATGTCATACTTACACATGTTTCCCACACTTTTGTGTGTTTTTATATACCAGTTTCCCCTTTTTATTAACATGAGCCTCCTTCCATAGAAAATGGCGTGGAATGGAAATGGCTTGGGATTTTGATTCATCAATCTGCATATAAACAGAGAAACATGGTTACAATGTTGTTTTATGTCACATAAAAGTATTACAGTACTTTTAAAATACGTACCAATTGTTTTTCAATTAAAGCATACCCCAGACTTGCTTTATGGTAGGGGTATACTGGTTTTACTGCCCCTTCTTTATTTTCAGCACTCAGTTTCTATTTCATAAATAAAAAACTGTTAATCAACGTGATTAATACAAGAAACGTTAAACAACATGTAACCAAACACAATGTACCTGAAAAATATGTTCTGCACGTTGGTTGCAAAACACATCCCACACTCCTTGGGATATCAAGTGTGCATAAAGAGGAGGTGGGTGAAGCTTGATTTTCCCTTTAGCATATTTCAGATGATGTTTCGTTAAAATGGTGTGAAAGCCTCTATGAACCCTTCCTACCAGTCTTAATACATATTCTTTGTGCGAAACATCTACTATAAATTCACTCTACAAGAGATGATGAAGAGTTAGTCAATATTTCAGTATTTTATTTTATTTAATTTTAATAAATTAAATAAATGATATCGTAATGTTACAGAAATATCTTCCCACATTAATGTTTTCATCCCACTGACAACATGGTGCCACGACTGTACATCAATCGGCACGCGTTGCCGAGTGACGATTCCAATGTATCTATAAAACATGGCTTTGTTGGGGTTTACATGATGGCCTCATTTATTCCATCCCACCTCATATTTGATGCCTTTTTCTTTTGCCTTAAGGATTTTGGCTAAAACTGTCAAACTACGGTGCACCTTTTTTTTGTGTCATCGGGGTTTCATCGCCTTCCATTTCCTTGGTTTCTGCATCATCATTATGTTTCTCCAAAGCGCTAGTATCAACACTAGGACCAGCAGCAACAGGTTGAGAAACCTGTTGTACCTCAGCAATGGGACCAGCTCCAACAGGTTGAGAGACCCATTATACCTCATCAGTGGGACTAGCTGCAATAGGATGAGAGACCTGTTGTGTCTCGGGATTGGGTGCATTACCAGGTGCAGAAGTCATTATCTATAGAACTGGTTTAACATTTAATTTAGATCACATAAAAGTAGCTGTGAACAGATAATAACATAATGTAACACAATCTATATTATAATAAAAAAATAACCTGATTATTTAACTCTCTTTTTTTTAAGGCTGAAGGGATTTGACCCCTCTATCAACTATCCATATCCCATCATTGTGGTCTCCTCTGACATACAAAACATCGTCTACATTGGGACCACTGTGAAATGATTGTGAAGTCCCAATTAAGGGGTCATCTTCCGTTGAATTTTAATCTGACCCTTCAGCTATTTTTTTCGATAACAGAACGATTGACCAGTTTTGGTTTGCGGAATCTGAAACATAAAATACTTGCACTGCCTGTGATGCCATTATAAACAGTTTTTCTTTCTCCCCTACCTTATTGAAATCAAATTTCATGAATCCAAAATCATCTATTTTAATAGCACTCCTATTATAAACCCACTTTCACTGAAATATCAGAACTTGAAAATCCATATAATCCAACTCCCAATTTTTTTTGATGATGCCAAAGTATGACATATTCACATAAATTGGGTTTCTGTCCTTAGCATTGGAAACATGCATCGCTTCATCCAAAAGTGTAACCACACTATTCTTCATGGTACTGTCTTCATTGTGTTCATTAGTATAAAATGTATAACCAATAACTACATAAGCATTGTAAGATAATGCATACACACTTGGTCCTCCGGCTAGCCATCGAAGTCGTTCTGAAATTGACTCTGGATTTTCATCTGACTTCTTAAAAATATGATCTCGAAACCATCCTATTAACTGTCGATTATATGTATCTGATATCCATTTTTCTTCCCTATTTGGATTAAAATTCCTAATAATTTCTTTGTGGATTTCAACATATGGGTCAACGTCAAAACTGTTATGAAAAACATAAAGGTGGGCATGCTCCAGATTTGTAATATTGATTGTGACAACCTGTCTTCCAGAAATTCCTTTACCCTCAAGCTCCCGAGTGTGACGATATTTCAATAGGTCAATGCTTTCAACACCAGACAAGTATTCGGTACAGAATTCAATGGCTTCCTCAACAATATATCACTCTGTAATACAACCCTATGGCCGACTTCGATTTTTGAGATACCCTTTCAAAATCTTCATATATCATTCAATGGGGTACATCCATCTGTAATGTACAGGACCACATAGTCGAATCTCTCCCACCAAGTATACCATCAAATGAAACATCATATCAAAAAATGAAGGCGGGAAGAACAATTCTAATTGACATAATATGAAAGTAATTTCTCTTTCCATAGTTGGAAATTTCGTCGGGTCTATAACTTTGCTGCATATAGATTTGAATAAGAAACAAAATTTCGTTAATGTATGGTGGACATTCTTGGGAAAAATTCAATTTAAAGAAATTGGAATGAGATCTTGCATCAAAACATGAAATTCATGTGATTTCAGAACTTTTAATTTCAAGTCTCTCATTGACACGAGGTTACTGATATTTGACGAATACCCGTCTGGAACCTTTACGTCATTCAAGAAGTTGAAAAACTAATATCTCTCCTTCCTAGAAAGAGTGTAACCAGTAGGAGGAAGAAATTTTTGTTTTTCAACCTTCATTGGTGCCAACTCTTCTCGTATTCCCATCTCAACCATATCCAACCTAGCCTTAATTCCATTTTTTTCCAGATTAATTTAGAAACGTGCTGATGACAATATCAAATATATTTTTTCTACATGAATAACATCAATAAAATGTCTGAAATACAGAAAATTATAGTATTATAATTCAAAAAAAACTGATCTCTTTTTCCAACCGATTTTTATAAGGTTTTTTGAAGCCAGTTTACCAAACATAGTGTCCATATTTTTAACTTTCTCAAAAAATTGATTGCCTGTTAGTGGAGATGGTGTTGTACGTTCTTCTGAACTTCCATCGAATGATGTCTTCCAAGAACGGTACTTATTTCGTCGAGGTAGAAATCTGTGATGTCCTAGAAACATGGTTTTTGATGAATGTTTCAACCTAATTGATTGTGTACCTTGTTCACAAACGGGACACCCTTGAGTTCCTTTAATTCTATATCTTGAAAAATTTCCATAAGAAGGAAAGTCATTTATCGTACCATACAACATGGCTCTCAAAGTGAAATCTTTATTTCTGTAACCATCATACAATGTAACACCTGAATCCCACAATAATTTTAAATCTTCGATCAATGGAGCTAAATAAACATAAATATCATTACTCGGTTGTTTTGGTCCTGATATAAGCATAGATAACATGATTTATTTTTGTTTCATGCATAACCACGGTGGTAAGTTATAATTTATCAACATAACCGGCCATATACTGTGACTGTTGCTTTGAAAACCAAAAGGATTCACTCCATCTGTAGATAACGCAAGACGAAGGTTTCTCGACTCGTTTCCAAATTCAGGGTAATCATGATCAATTCTCTTCCACTGAGGAGAGTCTGCCGGGTGACCTAGTATCCCATCATTAATTCTTGTATCTGCATGCCATGTTTATTGTTCTGCAGTCTCCTCACTTCCATATAGGCGCCTAAACCTTGGAATGATTGGAAATTACCATACAACTTCAGTAGGACTGGATTAATCTTTCTTGTATCAAGAAGCACCACACTTTGGGCATTCTTTAAGGCATTTGTGGTCCTTGAGAAATAGTATACAGTCATTTGGGAAGGAGTGTATTCTTTTAGAGATCATACACATCGAGAGTAGCATTCATTTGGAATCGTATGTTCGGCTCGGGAGCTCACTGTCTTCTGGGAGCATGTCATTCATGAGAATAATTAGTTTCGTAAAACTGGAATCATTCCACCCGTTGTCTGCTTTCAAATTATATAGCTTCATTACAACTGAAAATGTTGTATATTTATTGCAACCAGCATACAATGGCGTCTTTGCACAACTTTTTAACTTCTCAAACAATTTTGGGAAATAAAGAAGTTCATCTTCGACGGTCCTTGTCATTTCCTCAATATGATCTTCATCATCATTCACTTCTTTAATCACATCCTCGATACGGTAATCTTCATTGTTCATGTTTGTAATCATATCAGATGATCCATGAAATGCAGTGTCATCCCAGCCACTACCTACATTCGTTGTTTCCTCGTGTTTATTCCAACATGTATAACTCTGATCTATTATGTGACAGATCAAGTGTTCTTCCAACTCCTCTGGACTAATTTGTTTTGAATAAAAATAGCGTAAACATGGAAAAAGGATTTGAGAAGGGTCACAGGCATGATCTTTTGCAAACTTGATAAACTCTTTCACACCTTCTTCATACTCTTTTGTCAACTGGTTGGCATTCATCCATTATTTATTTATATTCATCCTATTTTAAATCCATAGTATGGGTATATAGGTTAGGGGATAAGGAATATGAGTATAATTTAGATAAAAAACAAGATACTTCAAAAATGGTGGGGGTGTACTCATTAATAGCAAATCTTGGGTGGTTCTTGGGATTCATCCAATATCTTCCTCTCTTCGATCCCCCCGGATGAGGGGTGGTTCTTGGGAGTTTTTTATAGTGTGTTAGTGAGTTCTTCCCTCATACTTCCTCCATTACTATTATCCTTTATTTTCCTATCATTTGGGATGATTTTAACTAGGATATGTGTGATGATTTCACTATATCATCTTCAAATCAATTCAGATGATGTATATTTTGATTGTATTGGCTGGAGGTTATCCTCGTATGATGAACGCACCATGTTTTGTGCAGTTTAGGTGGTGTTTTGTTTCCCAATGAGTTTTTAAAAGATTATTCCTAATTATATTAAGGTGAATAATTAATTATAAGTTCTATAATTAATTATTTCAGAATTGTGCCTTGATATTGGGTCTCAATCATTGGTATAAGATTAAATAAGGCATGTATAGTCTTGGTTGAGGATGAGTTGATCTTGGTGAGGGGGTTACTCCATTTTTTGAGGTAGGTGGATCCTATAATACAAAACCAAGTTCCAATTTATGCATGATTGTGCATTCATGCATGAGTATATGTGTTCCAGTGAAAGGGATAGACATCAAGAGTAACCAAGGTAAATAAATAGGGTGTTTTTGATCTACCAAGAGATATAGTGAGTGTTTTATTGAATGTTTGTGATTTTTTGATCATACAGAGATTATGTCTCCATGGAGTAGTTGTGTTTATGTGAGGATCAGGTTTGGTATGAGATTTTTATAGCCCAGTTAGGTTTTCTAAGGCTATTTGAGTAGGTATTAGAGTCTTAGGCCTAAAGAAGATGGATCATATAGTTTTATATCTCACGTATGATGAGGAACACCCTCTTAAGGATATATAAGAGTCATGGTGTTATAATATGATGTGATATATAGAAATGGGGATATATATAAACCAAATAGAGCACACAACAAAACCATGAGGATCCATAAGCATAGAACATAAAGAATACATAAACATGATCCATATACAGCGTCAACAGAACAAAATAGAAACTAAAAACAGATATAGAATAAATTAGAACCCGACTAGATTTCCTCATGACCTTTGGGTTACCACTAACTATAAGACCAACCTGCTTTAAAGGAAACCTAAACAAGAAACCAAAACATAAAAATAACTTGGGTCTACTGATGTTGAGTGTCACAAGTAGGGTGTGAGCATAAAACAACTTAGTAGGTAAGCACCACAGAATCCATACATTACCTTTCTTGAAATAATACAAAAACACTAGTTTGAAATACATTTATAAAATAGGTTTTTATCATTTAAAGAACCAACACATATTTTTTAGAAAATCCATTTTCAAAACAAATCACGACTTCCCTTTTTAAAATATATATCTTGTTTAAAAAATAAATTCAAAATTCAATATAAGAATCCAAACAAGGTGATCACAGAGCCATGTTGAAATTAATTGAAATAATAAAAGTAGAAAAATAATGGAAAAGTAGATAACCAAAGTGCAGAAAAATAAAGAATAACATATAGATTGGTAATCATTAGAATTAACTAAACATACCTTGAAGAAATCCATAGACTTACTAGGTTCAGACTCACCTTCTGACATATGGTGTACCTCCATAGTACACAACCAACATTGATGATCCATTATACTAGTATACCATAGAATGAAGAGGCCATCACATGCATGGTATAAACCAATAACACATAGATGACTCTATGCATGTCTTTCTCAAGCTCCAACACCAACTATGTAGAAAACCTCTCCACAGAGGGAGAACCATAGAGGTTCCCATCACATATCAAGTCACACACAAGTGTCAGCCATGCCTATACATCACATGAGTTTCAAAACAAATTTCCAAAACACTACAAAATAAAAATAGATCTTTAAAATTTACAAATCAAATTCCATTTTCAAAACCAAGGGGAAAACACCATGTAAGATCTGAAGATTCCAAACGGGCCTTTATTCCATTTAGAAACCAAACCACACCTCAAGAAGCCAAACATACCTAGATTTAGGGAAAACATTTGAAACTAAATTTGAAATTTGGGAACCAAGGATCCATTTTTGAAACATTGGGGTTTTATAAGAACCATTTGAAAGGAGGGGATAAGGAAAATAAGGAGGAAAGGAGGTAAATTGTTTCGAAATACTGGGTTTAAAGTGACCATCATTTTATAAATCCATTATAATTTGTGTACCAATCCATATTTGCACCCTTTGCACATATGAATATGCCTACATCCAATAGTTCACTTATGGAGGCCAAAACAATACAAAGCATTCTAATTAAATAAACACAAGGGGAATTACAATTAACCAAAAGGGTTCACACAATGAACTAAAGCATAAAAGGCACCAAAACCCACTCAAAAAGATCAATTAACAAGTAAACCAGTCATAAGTGGGGAGAGATAATCAAGATTAAACAAGTAACCAACCACATATACATGTGTCACACACACAAGAATCACACACAAGAATCATGCCAAATCATAATTAATCTCAATATTGAAAATAAATTCAAACCGAATTAATTCATGAAAATTCAATTTTATTCACCTTAAGGAGGAGGACCCAGTGGCGGAGGAGAAGGAGGTGTCGACAATGGAGGCACCGGAGGCAGTGAAGGCAGTGCGGAGGCAGCGCGGAGGCAGCGCGAAGGCAGCACGGAGGCAGTGGGGAGGCAATGGAGGCAGCAGAGGCAGCTCGGAGCCAGCGGAGGCAGCGGAGGAGGAGGAGGAGGAGGTCGCGGTGGAGGAGGAGGAGCAGGAGGAGTCATGGTGGAGAGGAGACAGCGGAGTAGGCGGAGGAGGAGGAGGAGGAGGAGGCGCTGGTGGAGGAGGAGGAGGAGGAGGAGGAGGCCGCGGTGGAGGAGGAGGAGTAGTGGCGGAGAAGAGGTCGTGGCGTAGGAGGAGGAGGATGAGGAGGAGCTGCAGTGGAGGAGGAGGAGGAGAAGTAGGCATCGGAGGAGGAGGAGGAGGAGGCGGTCGCGGCAAAGGAGGAGGTAGCGGAAGTGGCAGAGAGGAGGCAATGGCGCATAGGAGGGATTCCGCGAAAGCTTGACAGGGTGTAGGGAGGAGGAGGAGAAACTGGTGGATTTTATAAATCGTGTTTGGACCTTTATCAGCGCTAGTAAAAAGCACTGATAAATGGGGTATTTATCAGCCCTAAAATGAAAAGCGCTGATAAATACCACCTTTATCATCGCTTTTTTAGCGCTGATAAAGAGTGCCTATATCAGTGCTTTTCATTTCAGCACTGATAAAGACACTCTTTATCAGCGCTTTTGTAGCGCTGATAAATACGTAGTTTATCAGTGCTAATAAAAGCACTGATAAATGTATAAATTTAAGAATTTCTTTATGTTATTATATATTTATTTAACTCTAAATATATATATATATCTATTTATACTTATAAAATTATTTGAAATGTATATTTATATATATATCATTGAAAATATAATAAAATATTTATTTATTTATTAAATATATTTTAATTTTAATTATAAGTTTATATTTTTTATAACATATATATTATATGGGTAACATAATGAATTATATTCTATAAATGAACATTATTAAATATGTACATATATATACACATTTATAATATACTCATTGACCCCAATTCATTGGAAAACACATATATATACGCATGTATGATATATTCATTGACCCCAATTCATTGGAAAACACATATATATTCAATAATTTTAATTATACATATATATTAAAATGTATTATATATTTATAAATAAAACAAATACATTAAATATAAATAAATATAATAAATATATATTAAATATAATGAATTAATAAATCTAAAAAAATATAATGAATTAATAAATCTAATAAATATATAATGAATTAATAAATCTAATAAATCTTATAAATCAAATAAATATATTTATTATTAATCTTATAATTATTTAATTATATATATATATAGTTATAACATGTGTTTTTTATTTAATGTATACAATAAATATTATCAGTGCTAAGCAAAGTGTTTATAAATGTAACATTTATCAGTGCTAAGAAAAGCGATGATAAAGGGATATTTAAAGTGCTGATAAATGTGCCCCTTATCAGCACTTGTTTTAGCACTGATAAAGGGTACCTTTATCAGCGCTTTTTTTAGGGCTGATAAAGGCCTACCCCTTTATCAGCCCTTTTCCGTTAGCACTGATAAAGGAAGGCGCCCACCTTGCCCAGTTTTGTGGTAATGTCTACACGATAGTATCTTTGACCATCCACCTTAGGGAGATGTTTCTACTATCTAGGGAGAGGAGGTTTCTACTCAGGAACCTCATCTATTAGTTGCTAATGTGAAGGATCCATGAAATAAACAAGTTATATCGTGTTGTGATGCGCATGATGCATCACCTATACCAGAGGTATAGGGTGCACCTCTAGTATCTCAACCTCATCAAATTGCATATTTTCACCTGGAGTCATGGGACTCATTTATATTATCAGGATATCCAAATTTTTCCCTATATGTATCTAATTAGAGCTCATTTCATGAGTCATTTATCATGCCTCTACCTTTTATGAATGATCCTTAATAGGACTTTTGGTTCCCCAAATAAATGATGATAGGTCCTTATACTTACACAGTGGGGGAAGCATAAACTGTACATGATGACATCCAAATGAAACCTATTCCAAATGATTCATAGTTAGAGCTTCATACATAATATTTTCCATCATCTGGGGATGGTCTCTATCCAACTCTTCAGACTCGACCCCAATTTTAGGGTCGGTTATCTCAATGTAGGCATCCCATTTACACACTAAATTGTGGTACTGGACCTCAACATAGACATTAATTGTACTCATTTACTTATATGTGTTCTATTTAATTAAATAATTTGAAACAAAAATATATTATATCCTCTATATGATGTTCTATCTATTAAAATGATGAAATTGTTTTTACTATCAACCATTTGTACATGTTTTGTAACTTTTTCAATTTTCATATATATACTGCTTATGTTAGGACCAAGATGATAAGGAAGGTGGTTGTTTTTAGGTATTGCCTTTTATTTTTAATAAATTTTAAGAAATAAAAAATGAAGTTTTAAAAGAAAGGAAAATCACCTCACTTTGTATTTAATCAGATTGTCCATCGTTTTCATGGAATTAGACCCAGACTGTTTGAAAAGGTCGATCATATTGAGGAAGAATCTTGATGGAAGTAAATGTTCATTAGATTCACTTTGGATCTGGTAGGGAAGATATGATTGTATTGGAATAGAATCGAAGTCTTCATGACTTCGATTTAAATGTGATGATGCTTTAATGATATTGAAGTTATCATAAATCACAGGTATTTAGAAAACTTATGATGCAAACTTGATGAAAGAAAGGGGGAGTGAACGTGATGTTTCCAATCATATTTAGATTGATAAAATCTATATTTAAAGAGAAAAGTGGTGATAGAGATTTTATTCTACAAAATCATAACCATGCTAATCATAATCATCTATCATATTCTGGTCAGTTTTTTCTAAACATTCGTATTTAGGATGAGAAATAAATAAATATGTTGTTGTAAGATTAATAACATGTTGGGAAGATGGGAAGATAAAATACGTTATAATGTAAGTCAAATGATGCTAAATATGGTCTTCAATGTATTCAGATTCATAAAGGAAGTTATGATACAAGAACAAGTTTATGAATGAAGTTGTTAAAGTCAAAGCTATGGATACCAACCTAACAGAATGGTATGTGATCATAATCATCATAGAAAGAATTGATGGTAATCGATGAATTCAAGGAAAAATAAGACTGTGTGGTGTCCTATACGAAAAAGAAATTCAAATATTAATCAATAATGTAGTCAACAATTTTAAATGGGTTGAATAAATTTTTTTATCATTTAAGTGGATCAAGAGAAGAGATGAATAAAATAAATGGATGTGTTGTTGAGGGGGGAGATTTAATTTCGAATAATATGTTTTGATTTTTCAATTATTATAGAGAATCGTAATGAATAATTGCAATGTATTTTTAGAAAAAGATTAAACCTGTCTATTTTTTATAAATTAACATTCAATTGGTATAGAGCATCATATTGAATAAATAAGATTGAGTTAATTAGAATGAGAAATTGGAATCATAATTGTGATTGAAAATAAATTCTGAAGGATAATTGAATTTATGAATAAAATTCAATAAGAAATGAGAAGTGTTAATGAATTTAAAAATGAACCTAAAATTCAAGGAATCGTGCAAATTCAAGTAATTTATTTCACCACGAAACCATTTCAAATTCTCTCAAAAACTACTCTTGCATCAGTTATAAAAGGTGATAAGTACATCGTGCTTCTCTAGATTCTGATGATGAATTACTATTCACAATAGTAGAGATAGAAGATTTGAATTTTAAGGGAGAGAAAAAAGTTTATGTATTGCGTTGTGTTGAATAAGTTTCTATGGAGAGATGTGAAATGAGAAGATATAGGATTACAATTTATTTAGATGATCATCATATTCAGTGATCATCTATGGATTTTATGGAATCGATGAACCAAATATTTCATTAGTTCTTGGACTTGCTTTTCGTTAATTTTTTGGATGATATTTTGGAGTACATTAGTTCAGAGTAGGATCATCAAGATCTTTTGGATATCATTCTTAGAACCTAGAAAAACTATCTCTTGTATGGTAGTCTTTCCGATTTTGAATTTTTGATCCTGGAAGTGATTTTCTGTGGAATGTTATATCTAAGAGAGGTTTCTCAGGGGATTTTGAAAAGATTCACTTTGTAATATCTTGGGATTATCCTGAAAATGTCTTTGATATCATAATTTTCTGGGGTTTGGATGGTTATTATAGGTGTTTTGTTCAATAATTCTTTAAGATTACATCTCTAATGATATTTTTTGACTCATAAGGGTGTCAATTTTGAGTGGAATGAAAAATTTCAGACATATTTTGAGAAAATAAAGGTAGGGTTGACTTTATCTTTGTCTTTAATTATCCCAGAATAGACATTAGGATATTGTGTGTTTTTCAATGCTTTAGGTATGAGATTGGGTTATCTATTGATGCAAGGGAAGAAAGTGGTGTCATATGTATCTCTCAAGTTATGAAATCATTATAAGAACTACCATACCCATGATCTTGAGTTGTAAATGGTTATATATGCACTCAAAACATGGAACCACTATCTCTTAGGGGAGTGATTTACATATACAATGATCATAAAATCTAAAAGTATATTTTTACTCAGAGGGGTATAAACTTGGGATAGATATATTGGATTGAGTATCTCCAGACTTTCGATTTTTGATATTTATTACACTCTTGTTAAAGGTAATGTGGTTTCTGATGCATTGAGAATGAAATTACCAACTCATTACTTGAAGGAATCAATGAAGGAGTGGTCTTTGGTGAGTTTTTTCATTGAGATGAGATTGGGAGTGGGAGAGTCCAGTGGGTAGGTTCACTTATATTTAGTGAAGGATAAATCTTAATTTGATGAATGGGTCATAAATGAGAAAGTATCAAACACTTATTTCCAGTAATTTAGTAGGGAGACATCTGATGAGTGATCTCAATCTCCCATTGTTGCATTATATTTCAGAAGAAGGTTAGTCAATCTGATATCTCTGATTAGGGATTTGATGTGTAATGGGAAATAATCTTGTTAGTCTATGCACCATAGTACTACCAATATACAACATGATTTGAAACATCGGTATTGGTGGTCAGGGTTGTAGTGGCCTATTCCAGGTTTCATGTCTTTATGTCTTTCTTATTAGAGGATTAAGATAGCCCACTATAGACATGTTGTCTTGTTACAACCTTTTCCGATTAAAGTATGAAATTGGGATGAGATTTCTATGGACCTAGATGTTATTTTACAATGTAAACCTAGTGGTAAGTATATTATTTCGGTGATCATTAATTGACTTACAAAATGAGATCATTTCCTCCCTATTGTGGAGATGATGAAGGTGGAGAAACTCAAAAACATATATGTCTGAGAGGCTGTGAGGATTCATAGGGTTACCTATGTTATTTCCTATAATGGGGACCTAAGGTTCACATGTAGGTTTCAGAGAGGTTTTCAAGAGTTTATAGTTTCCTATTCGAAGTTGATAATGGTATATCATCCAAAGATGGATGGGTAAACTAAGGGATATATTCAAATTCTTGAAGATATTATCCAAGAATGTGTGGTTTACCTTGGTTATTCCAAGTAAAGATATCTTTATCTAATTTAATTTTCCTATATTTATTTTTATTAGGATATGATTAATATGTGACTCTTTCAATCATTATGTGTTCATCCATGTAGATCTCTCTTTTTCTCTACAGAGTAGGGAGAGTGGTACTTGGTTACACTGATCCTTGTTCAGAAGATGATGAAAAAATTGAATTTTATATAGAATATATTGGTCAAGAAATAGAGTCATCATAAATCCTATTTAGATCATATTCATCGGACACTAGATTTTGAGGTTAGTGATCAGGTATTTCTTCAAGTTTTATCTCTCTTAGGACACCATCTATTGGGTAATCTAGGTATATTGGCACTGAGGTTCACGGTAGCCTTTGAGATCATGGAGAATCTTGGAGTGGTGGAATATTGATTGGACATTTCATCTCATTTGACATTGATTCACAATGAGTTTCATGTTTTCTAAATAAGAAGGTATCAACTGAATCATTCTCGTGTGAAAGAATGGGAGTATGTTGACATTGATCCTCACACCACTGTGATTAAGAAAATGGTTCGGATTATGGATCATCGGGATAAGGTACTGTGTTATAAAAAAATTTCCCTAGTCCATGTACTCAGAAAGTACTGATGGGATATCCACAATACTTTGAAGTGGGAATTGTTTATGAGGAAGAAATGGAATTCTATTTTTATGAGTCTGGGGTTGTGATCACTTTATAGATATATAAATCTTTTATGGTGGGGATATTATGATAACCCATCACCAAATATTATGTATTCCAAAACCCTAGTTTTTCCACCCTTCATTTGAATTCATTTGTGGTAATTTTTGAAGTTTTCCAAGATTTTTGTAGGGGACTAAGCCATGGTGTGTATAGGTTGCAGTGTGGGTTGGGGTCACTGTGGTGTGGATTATTAGGTTATGGCATAGGGTTCTAGCAGGTGATTATCATATCTACTACCTTATATAGCATAGTTTTGTTGGGGTCACAAGGTTGTGGAATAGGTATTTTATTTGTTTGACTGATGTGGAGTGGATCAAGAGGTTGCGGTGTAGTGGCTAAGGGGGTACTTGGTTAGTTCTTCTACATCAATCACCCCTACAGGGTGGAGGTAGGTTTCACCATAGCCCACTTCTTGAGTGGCTTAGTATTACATCATGGTCTCGGCGGCTAAGTTGTAGCCTATCCCATAAGATAACAGGATTTGGAGGGGTTTGTGGAATGGATTTTAGATATTGTTTGGCTAAGGGTGACTACGGCATGGATAGAAATCTCTGATGTATGATCTGGAGGCTTAATGGCATGGTTCATGGGGATAAACTATCATGTTATATTTTTTATACTTCTTATAAATATTCAAGTTCCATAGAATTCAGAAATTATTCCACTTTTCTCTCTCAATATTTAGGATCCCAAGATATCTCTTTTAATTTATTTAGATCCCTTCTTGTTAGTATTCAACCATAGGATTCGGGATATCAATCCTTGTTTTTTTTTACATTATTCTTGAGGTAGTTATCTATATACAATGGTTTTAATTCTTGAATAACGTGATGTTTTTATTAAATTCCTTGTTTAGTGTTATGAAATGGTTGAATTTGATATCATGGTATATTTTCTTCATAAAATCTGTTTTTTTAAGGTGATTTTTTAAACAAATGGTTTTGGAAACACTATGTCTGGATGAGATTCCATAAGGATGATTTTTTAATACAAATGGTTTTTAAAGCCTAAAAGAAATATTCTTAATTATTTAAAATGATTTATAAATTTTGATCCAGGTTTTCAAATGGTTTTTGGAAATCATGGCACATTGGGGGCCTTTTGTGTGTCAGGAAATGGACATGCCACTTTAGTGTGTATAATACCACTATATGTTTTTTATATTTATTATCCCTTATGGGAATAAATATTTGTTGGATCTAAATTATACATGGTATAGGATTATTTTTATTTCTATAATGTATTCATATATGTTAGATCTCAGTATTGTGTTTTTTTATTTATGCTCAGTTTTACACATGATGGTTTATTTCATGGTTGTATTTATTACTTTTTTATCTCATGGTGTATCCATGGATAGTTTTTCTTATCTTGGAATACTTTCTTATATACACTTTTCATGTTATTTTTTGTGATAATATGAAAGAATTTTATGAAAATCCAAATGATGTTCTGTTTTACAAAAAAAAAATTATATTCTAGAAAAGCATTATAAACTAGTTTTTTTAAGATAGAACTAATGTTTTCATGATTTTAGACTTTTTTAGATTATTTGGTGAAATCTCATTGGTATTGATGATCATATCCTAATTTTACCTTTAGTAATTTGTAGATGAGTTTTTATAGGACTTGATTAAAAGGAAGGGAATTTTGTAGCTCATCGGTTTATCTTTATTGTTGACGTCTTTGACATGGGTCAATTTGGTGGTGACGGATGGTCACATAGAGCTTGGACCTTTGGCTTGTCTAGTTTTGTTTTTATGTTTATCCAATTAGGCTAGATGTTGTATGTATCATGGATATATAACCTTTATTCAACATTTTACTATACTTTTTTATTTTATTTTAGTTTACATGAGATATGGTTTGTTCATATCTTGTGGAAGAAAATTTTGGGTGACTTTTTGGGTTAACTTGAGTTAGTTCGTTACAAAATTGTTTTGAGGGGTGTTTTATCCAAAACCCATGGTAGAAAGGGAACATATGGTTGAATTCTCCCTCTACCCTGATCTCCCTTTGAACATATACATGATTAGGCATATACTGGGCTATAATTTCTTTCAATATAGGGTGAATTTCTACTCAGGAATTTATTGATCTTAGTTCAAAAATATATTTATGTGATGATGTTAATAGCATGAGGTATAACACATAATTATATTTGGATGTGGTGGTTATGTATTTCCATGGGTATACTTTTATGGGTTGTGAAGTCTTGAGGTATGATTTATAACGACCCATACTTTACATACATTGTTAATACTTCAAAATTGAAACACACTTATTACAACATATGACAAAACCACAAAGGACCGTATAGGTATAGTGTCTTTAGAAACTGGGAAACATAAACAACTGGTTCATAAATCTTCTACAGTGTCTCCCATTTATTTCATCATATCTAGGGTCCCTTTTAGCATATTCTACTTAATATCCATCTTCCTGACCTGGGGAAAAGAAAACATAAAAGGGTGAGCTCAAATGCTCAGCAAGGGCAAATAAAGGAAATAAAAATCATATCATATCTTTTTGAAAATCATAACCTGCAAAATAGATCATAATATCTTAACATGGAATAAATCATAGAAGTGAAAATGAGATCCCCATAATCATAAAATAAAACTTGAAACTTTGTGGCATGCACACATAATCAAGGAAAATCATTTCTTGTTAGTCATGACTCATTGCCAAGACTATCTTAGTGGACAAAGTCTCTTTCTGAACCGAGTCACCCTCGTTCCAGTCCTGTTTCACTGAACCGGTATAACCTACCATTCCAGCCATGTTTATCTCATGAGATATAAAATCTTTACCCAATGCATTGGAGGGAGATATAGGTCCCACCCATCTTATAATGAATCCTTTCTTATGTGTGCCACATAATCATAAACCATACATCATAGCGTAATCCACGTAATAAAAATGGGATTCTTAAACAACATGACATCATAAAACAATTCATATAAGATAAAGGAATTCATAAAAATGTTTCCATCACAAAATAATCAAATCCATGTAATAATAGGGATAAAAACAGAACCCTTTTATTATCTTAGATGGAAAATAATTTTGATAAAATACTTGAACTCCATTCTTGAGGAAAATATCATTTCTACTTCAAAAACATTTTTCCTTTCATAACATGTCATACGACTTTAAAATAAATATAAGTTGATTAAAAATAAACTTGAAAACTTATAAAGGAAGTTTCTTGGAAATAATGTTTTAAAAATCCATTCATGCCGTATAAGTTAAAAAAACATTCTTCGTACTTTTGTCGGAAAAGTCAAAAAGTACCTCGTACGAAAAACGACAAAATATTCCTTTCATACATATTACTAAAAACTCACCGAAGGGTTAAAATGGATTTAAACAATTATAGGTGGATTTAAAAAATATTACATATTGATGAAACATGGATGTGGATAATAAAATACACCCCAGTAAATACTTATGAATAAACAATCTCGGATAAAAATGAGATTGTGATATTTCCCTTACCTTAGGTCTGATTTGCTTTGTATGTGTCTGAAGCTCCTGTATAATGGTTTAAATAATGTTATTGACTTATTCCAGAATCATAAATATTTATATGATATCATATATGGTCATATTCTTAGCTTCTTGTTAGTAATATTTCATTGTTACTTGTTACTCGGGTCTTTATTGCCTTTTGTTCTTATGCGTGTTTTGCCGAATACATTCTTATTCTTCTTTTAAGGTTATAGATACCTTATATACAGAATGGTATTAGTGTAACATATATCATATTTATTCATTCAATTCATTTATATAATTACTATGTAATGATGATCATGTAGAACGAGTCGCATCACATCGTGGAGACGGTATTCCGTACGTACGCACGAGTGATGATATCGTTCCTATGATCGTGGAACTGTATTAGAGTATATATATATTATTTCAGTATCAATATTACTTTATAATAATCATAAATACTTACTCATTACACCATTATACCCATCCTTGTAAAGTGATGGTGGAAAAATAGATTACACCACGGCGTGGAGACGGTATTCCGTACGTACGCACGCGTGGTGATTTCATTTTTCCGTAGGATGGATAGATGGTGAAATAGGGTTGTTTCATACTTATAATAACATATCAGTATATGATTGATACTGATGTTATTACTTCATAATGAAACAACCTAATAAGAAGAAGTGGAAGAAGAAATAATGATGAAAAAATTGGTAACGGTAATTACCTCTTCTTTGAAGCGCCTCGTTGAGACCTCCTCTTAGGGCACTAAAATTGGTCTTTGAGGAATACCAGAACCTCTAGGATTATTCTAGGGAAGTGGAGAGGAGAAAATGGCAGGGGTTGGCCGAGCTTGAGTGCTCAAATTGGTGTGAGGAGGAGGGGGAGGAGGTGCCCTTTTATAAGGGAGGAGAGGGGCACCTTAGGAATATCTCAAAATATTATTTTATATTAAAGTCAAAATCAGTTTATAATGGTTCCAAAGGGTTTTATTTCGAAGCTAAAGTGGGGATGGGTCTAAATTCTATCAAACAATAGGATTTATACAAGTTTAGGGTATTATTTTAACCTTATCAATTAGATTTAACTCTAAGTTAAATAATTTAACTTTTACCGTGTCTTTTTGTTTTATTTCACTATATGGTTAATAAACTTACTATAACAAGCCAAACGAACCCCAAATTGTTTATTATTAATATATATATCCTTATATAAGTCATTTGGACGAACCTTAGATTTTTAGGAATAAAATAACAATTAATAATATAACATTTGATTTAAAAACTATTTTGTGTCAATTTTGACACTATTTGATATATGATTTTTGTGAAAGTCATAACAGAATTATATGTTCGAACCAAGTTGATTAAATCAACATTAATATATCATAGTAACCTATAAAATTAGTGGAATTAATAAAAAGTCTCAAATTACATTTATTTTCGTGTTTATAACATCAATTATGTCAATATTTCATTAATAAGATAATTACTGCATCATCATTGTGTCATAAATAAATTAAATTATTCAATGTCTAAAAATTAAAAATAAAATACCATTATGTATGAAATCCTTTTATATTTCTAATGAATATTTATAGTCGAATTTATCTTATGTATAACCCCATATTAAAAATGATTTACTTATTAAACTTTGATTTTAACTATTTTAACCCTTCTTTAAATAAATTAATAATAAATGTCCTAATCTAATCCAAGTGGGCCTAAATGGTCATATTTTATTCCTAAGTTTGTTTTTGGTCGAATTACACTTGTCCAATAGAATTAGGACAACTGTTAGGGTAATATTAATATCATATTTACCCTTAGTTACCCAATTTACTATTAACCGCGGTAAAAAAAAGTAAAAAGTTACTATTCACCAAAAAATTATTTTTATCTCATTGAACCACATTTTACTTACTGATATCAACCGTGTCTGTCGGATTTTTGAAATTCCATTCACAGAAGCGGTAAAATTAAGTTTTATGCAAAATTCAGTTTTTAACCTACCACTTAGAGGTTTCACTATTCATCAAAAACTGAAAGTTTTCAGAAAAATACCAAAATTTCACCCTAGGCTAATTTCGATATTCTCAGTCCAAAAATGAAGTCCATTTTGAAAAATAAAATTTATAAAATTTCAAAAAGTGGTTATTACTATTCATAACGGCTAGTTTTAATAGCATATTGTTGTTTAGTGAAACTCGGTATTGCGTACGACGCAAGCTATCGAGGAAGGTCACGATTGCGTGTAAAGAAAGTCAAGCAAGTGTTCTGTAGAAAAAGATTCCTTTTATGATTCATATAACATAAAAGTCTCGGGTGTTACATTCTACCCCCCTTAAAAAGAATTTCGCCCTCGAAATTCGTCACTTTGTAACAAATAGATGAGGATACTTCTCCCTTATCATATCCTCAGGATCCCATGTAGCTTCTTCAAGTTGGTGGTTCCTCCATAAAACTTTCACCAATCGAGTGGTCTTGTTTCGTAGGACTTTTTCGCTACGATCAAGAATCTCTATCGGCTGTTCTTCATAAGAAAGATCTTGCTCCAGCGGTACAACTTCTGAGCTGAGTACATGTGAAGGATCTGGTATGTACTTTCTCAGGAGAGATACATGGAACACATCGTGAACTTGAGAGAGATTCGGTGGAAGCGCCAATCGGTAAGCTACCTTCCCAACACGATCCAGTATTTTGAAAGGACCGATATATCTAGGGCTCAACTTCCCCTTCTTTCCAAATCTCATAACCCTCTTCCAGGGAGATATTCGTAAGAACACTTTATCGCCCACTTCAAACTCTAGGTCTTTTCTTTGGTTGTCGGCATAACTTTTCTGTCGACTCTGAGCTGCTCTTATGTGTTGTTGAATAGATCTAACCTTTTCTGCCATTTCATCAACGAGATCAGGTCCTAACAGCTTTCTTTTCCCAACTTCATCCCAGCAAGTTGGAGTCCTGCATTTCTTTCCATAGAGAGCTTCATAAGGAGCCATCTGAATACTGGAGTGAAAGCTATTATTATAAGAAAATTCCACCAAAGGTAGGTGTTGATCCCAACCTCCTTTTAAATCCATAGAGCAAGCTCTCAACATATCTTCTAGGGCTTGAATTGTTCTCTCAGACTGACCGTCTGTATGGGGATGATAAGCAGTGCTGAAACTCAACTCTGTATCCAGAGTATGCTGAAGACTTCGCCAGAACTTCGAGGTAAATCTCGGATCCCGATCAGATATAATAGAAAGTGGTACTCCATGTAATCTTACCACTTCCTTTACAAATATCCTGGCAAGCTGATCTAGAGAGAAATCCTCTCTAATAGCAATGAAGTGTGCAGACTTTGTAAGATGATCAACTATGACCCAAATAGCATTATTGCCTTTGGATGTTTTAGGAAGTCCTGTGACAAAGTCCATAGTGATGTTTTCCCATTTCCATTCGGGTATGGGTAATGGTTGTAACATCACCTTAGACTTCTGTCACTCAGCTTTAACTTGTTGACAAACCAAGCATCGAGAGACATATTCAGCAACATCTCTTTTCATGTCATCCCACCAGAAGTACTCTTTCAGGACCCTATACATCTTCGTGCTTCCAGGATGAATAGAGAATTATGAACTATGAGCCTCATCCAGCAGCTCCTTCTTTAATTCGGGGATGGGAGGAACACAAACCCGATTCCTGAACTTTATTATCCCTTCACAATCAAGGTTGAACTCAGGAACATTTCTCACCTTCTTTTGTAACTCGACATCTTCTTTCTGTGCCTCTTTAATCTTCACATGTATAGATGGTTGAACATTCATTTGAGAAAGATAAGATTTTTCCCCTTCCATTATAATTCCAAGATCCATCCTTTGTAAATCCATAAATATTGGATCTTTTGTGATCCTCATCATGGATAAACTAGCATGGTCTTGTCGACTTAATGCATCTGCCACCTTGTTTGCTTTCCCAGGGTGGTAACGGATTGAGCAGTCATAATCCTTAATCAGCTCCAACCATCTTCTTTGGCGCATATTCAGCTAATTTTGTGTGAAAATATACTTTAAACTTTTATGATCAGTATAAATATCGCACCTTTCACCATAAAGGTAATGCCTCCAAATCTTTAATGAAAAGATTACCGCAGCCAACTCCAAATCATGTGTTGGGTAATTTTTCTCATGGATTTTCAACTCTCGTGAGGAATAAGCTATCACCATATCATTTTGCATAAGAACACACCCCAATCCCTTCTTGGATGCATCACTGTAGATCACAAACCTTTCTCCACTACAAGGCAGTGTGAGCACAGGTGCCCTGGATAACCTTCTTTTCAACTCTTTGAAATTCTCTTCACATTCCTCTGTCCAGACAAACTTAACTCCTTTCCGAGTCAACTTGGTGAGTGGATTAGATAATCGTGAAAAATCTTTTACAAAACGTCGATAATATCCATCCAAACCAAGAAAACTTCGAATCTCAGTTACTGTTGTTGGTATCGACCATCTTTCGATAACCTCTGTTTTTGCTAGATCCACAGATATCCCCTCTTTTGAGATTATGTGACCCAAAAATGAAACTTTTTGAAGCCAAAATTCACACTTGGTAAATTTGGCATAAAGCTTCTCCTTTCTCAGGGTCTTCAATATAATTCTCAAGTGATCTTCATGCTCTTCCTTGCTCTTTGAATAGACAAGAATATCGTCTATAAAGACTACCACAAATTGATCAAGGTAGTCTCTAAAGACTCTATTCATTAGATCCATGAAGATAGCAGGGGCATTAGTAAGACCAAATGGCATCACTATAAATTTGTAGTGTCCATACCTTGTACGGAAAGCCGTCTTTGGTATATCCTCCCTTTTTACCCTTAATTGATGATACCCTGAATGAAGATCAATCTTGGAAAAGTATTGAGATCCGCGTAGTTGGTCAAATAATTTATCAATGCGTGGGAGAGGATATTTGTTCTTGATAGTGATCTTGTTAAGTTCTCGATAATCAATGCAGAGTCTCATTGATCCATCTTTCTTCTTAACAAATAGAATAGGTGCTCCCCAAGGTGACGCACTAGGGAGTATGAATCGCTTATCAATATTCTCTTGGAGTTTCTTCTTCAATTCCTACAACTCAATTGGGGCCATTCTATAAGGTGTCTTTGAAATAGGCAAAGCACCCGGTACGAGTTCTATTGAAAACTCAACTTCACGATTTGGTGGAAGACCCGGTAATTCCTCCGGAAAGACATCATCAAACTCCCGTACAATGGGTATATTCTTAATCATGAGTTTCTCACCAACCATTTGAGATAAATAACCTTCATTTAGTGGAATCAAGACCCATAAGATGGAAGGAATTTCCACTGGAAGGTTATGTGCATCCTTGCATTGATAGATGATCGTAGATTGATCTGGAATATGAAATGTGACTTCCCTTCTTTGGCAATTGATATAAGCTCCATGTAGAGAAAGCCAATCCATGCCAAGAATCACATCAAATTCCACTAAAGGAAGGATCACAAGATTTACAGGAAGCACTTTCCCACAAACTTCGATCGGAGAAGAATTATAAACTTTTGATGCGACTGTTGTGCCATTAGGTGTTGTCACAGCTAACTCAACATCTAATTGTTGAGGTAATACGGTGATACCCTTAGAAAATTCTTTAGAAATAAAAGAGTGGGTGGATCCAGAATCAAATAAAACATTTGCTACTTTAGAGTGGATGGTAAGTGTACCTTTCACCACTTCGTTATCATACTCCACATCACTGATAGAAATTGCATGTGACTTTCCTTTGTCTTTAGCCTTAAGATTTTGTTGACGTCGACCATCATCATCAACCCTTGGATTTGGGCATTGATTGGCATAATGCCTCATCTCCTTGCACTTGAAACATTGAAGTGTAGTAGGTTCATTCTGTGTATCCCTTCCTTTGTTTGCGTCATTAGACATCTTCTTCCCATTATCACGGCATTCAAATGCCCGATGACCTTCCTTTCCACATTTAAAACATTTAATTGTCCCTTTAAGACAACTCCCTCTATGTTTCTTTCCACACTTTGAGCATAAGGGAAAGCTCATCTTCTTTTCAGTGTGCTCTTTAGATTTTCCTTTGAATTCCATCTTCCTCTTCTTATCAAACCCATATGACTGATGGGTTACTCCAATCTCCATCTCGACTTTGATAGCACATCGAACGATTTCCTCGTAGCTATTGAAGTCCCTTATGGCTAACGCCCTTCGAAGACTTGGTTTTAAGACACTAAAGAATCGATCGATCTTACTCTCAGGTTGGATAATAATACCAGAAGCGTACCTTGCAAGTCTTGTAAAATTTGCTTCATAGGTACCAACAGATTCATCATCCCTTTGCTTCAGTTCAAGGAACTCTTTCTCCATCTTTGTTCGGAGAATACGAGGGAAGTACTTATTGAAAAATAAGTTCTTGAACTCGTCCCATTACATAGACTCAATTTCATCCCTTTGCCTCGTATTCTTAATAAGATTCCACCATTGATCAGCATCTCCTTCTAAACGATACACTGCTAGGATGACTTTATCATGTTCAGAACATTGAAGAACTGAAAATATCTTTTTAGTAGTACTAATCCATTGTTCAGAAACTAATGGATCAGTAGACCCACTGAAAGAAGGTGGACGCTACCTCATGAAGGATTCAACAGAATGTTGCTCCTTCCTTTGATCGTTTGGAAGTCCTGCATGATTCATAGCTTGAGAAAGTTGTGTGAGCTTGGCTACAAGATTTTTCATTCCAACTCCCATATCGTTGGGTTGCTCAGGGGGACAATCATTGCATTTCCCATCGCATTCCTCATTAACACGGTTCCTTCGGGTTCCATCCATTGACTAATACCAAGAAGAATAGTGTGAGAAACACTAATTATAATAGGAAAACCACATAATTCAAGAATAAAATTTTCATGCTTAAGGTCTTATCCTAGGTTATTCAAGGCCATTTCTAAAACACTAAGATTGTGTTCTATGCTTAGACTTATCCTTAGGGTTCTTACTAAGGCTTTCACATCCTAGTTTCCAAAGGTTGACTATACCTTTCCTCTGATACCAACTATAATGACCCATACTTTACATACATTGTTAATACTTCAAAATTGAAACACACTTATTACAACATATGAAAAAACCACAAAGGACCGTATAGGTATAGTGTCTTTAGAAACTGGGAAACATAAACAACTGGTTCATAAATCTTCTATAGTGTCTCCCATTTATTTCATCATATCTAGGTTCCCTTTTAGCATATTCTACTTAATATCCATCTTCCTGACCTGGGGAAAAGAAAACATAAAAGGGTGAGCTCAAATGCTCAGCAAGGGCAAATAAAGGAAATAAAAATCATATCATATCTTTTTGAAAATCATAACCTGCAAAAGAGATCATAATATCTTAACATGGAATAAATCATAGAAGTGAAAATGAGATCCCCATAATCATAACATAAAACTTGAAACTTTGTGGCATGCACACATAATCATGGAAAATCATTTCTTGTTAGTCATGACTCATTGCCAATACTATCTTAGTGGACAAAGTCCCTTTCTGAACCGAGTCACCCTCGTTCCAGTCCTGTTTCACTGAACCGGTATAACCTACCGTTCCATCCATGTTTATCTCATGACATATAAAATCTTTACCCAATGCATTAGAGGGAGATATAGGTCCCACCCATATTATAATGAATCCTTTCTTATGTGTGCCACATAATCATAAACCATACATCATAGCGTAATCCACGTAATAAAAATGAGATTCTTAAACAACATGACATCATAAAACAATTCATATAAGATAAAGGAATTCATAAAAATGTTTCCATCACAACATAATCAAATCCATGTAATAATAGAGATAAAAACAGAACCCTTTTATTGTCTTAGATGGAAAATAATTTTGATAAAATACTTGAACTCCATTCTTGAGGAAAATATCCTTTCTACTTCAAAAACATGTTTCCTTTCATAACATGTCATACGACTTTAAAATAAAAGAAGTTGATTAAAAATAAACTTGAAAACTTGTAAAGGAAGTTTCTTGGAAATAATGTTTTAAAAATCCATTCATGCCGTATAAGTTAAAAAAACATTCTTCGTACTTTTGTCGGAAAAGTCAAAAAGTACCTCGTACGAAAAACGACAAAAGATTCCTTTCATACATATTACTAAAAACTCACCGAAGGGTTAAAATGGATTTAAACAATTGTAGGTGGATTTAAAAAATATTACATATTGATGAAACATGGATGTGTATAAAAAAATACACCCCAGTAAATACTTATGAATAAACAATCTCGGATAAAAATGAGATTGTGATATTTCCCTTACCTTAGGTCTGATTTGCTTTGTATGTGTCTGAAACTCCTGTATAATGGTTTAAATAATGTTATTGACTTATTCCAGAATCATAAATATTTATATGATATCATATATGGTCATATTCTTAGCTTCTTGTTAGTAATATTTCATTGTTACTTGTTACTCGGGTCTTTATTGCCTTTTGTTCTTATGCGTGTTTTGTCGAATACATTCTTATTCTTATTTTAAGGTTATAGATACCTTATATCCAGAATGGTATTAGTGTAACATATATCATATTTATTCATTCAATTAATTTATATAATTACTATGTAATGATGATCATGTAGAACGAGTCGCATCACATCGTGGAGACGGTATTCCGTACGTACGCACGAGTGATGATATCGTTCCTATGATCGTGGAACTGTATTGGAGTATATATATATTATTTCAGTATAAATATTACTTTATAATAATCATAAATACTTACTCATTACACCATTATACCCATCCTTGTAAAGTGATGGTGGAAAAATAGATTACACCACGGCGTGGAGACGGTATTCCATACGTACACACGCGCGGTGATTTCATTTTTCCGTAGGATGGACAGATGGTGAAATAGGGTTGTTTCATACTTATAATAACATATCAGTATATGAGTGATACTGATGTTATTACTTCATAATGAAACAACCTAATAAGAAGAAGTGGAAGAAGAAATAAAGATGAAAGAATTGGTAACGGTAATTACCTCTTCTTTGAAGCGCCTCTTTGAGACCTCCTCTTAGGGCACTAAAATTGGTCTTTGAGGAAGACCAGAACCTCTAGGATTATTCTAGGGAAGTGGAGAGGATAAAATGGCAGGGGTTGGCCGAGCTTGAGTGCTCAAATTGGTGTGAGGAGGAGGGGGAGGAGGTGCCCTTTTATAAGGGAGGAGAGGGGCACCTTAGGAATATCTCAAAATATTATTTTATATTAAAGTAAAAATCGGTTTATAATGGTTCCAAAGGGTCTTATTTCGAAGATTAAGTGGGGATGGGTAGAAATCCTATCAACCAATAGGATTTAGACAAGTTTAGGTTATTATTTTAACCTTATCAATTATATTTAACTCTAAGTTAAATAATTTAACTTTTACCGTGTCTTTTTGTTTTCTTTCACTATATGGTTAATAAACTTACTATAACATGCCAAAAGAACCCCAAATTGTTTATTATTAATATATATATCCTTATATAAGTCATTTGGCCGAACCTTAGATTTTTAGGAATAAAATAACAATTAATAATATAATATTTTATTTAAAAACTATTTTGTGTCAATTTTGAAACTATTTGATATATGATTTTTTTGAAAGTCATAACAGAATTATATGTTCAAACCAAGTTGATTAAATCAACATTAATATATCATAGTAACCTAGAAAATTAGTGGAATTCATAAAAAGTCTCAAATTACATTTATTTTGGTGTTTATAACATCAATTATGTCAATATTTCATTAATAAGATAATTACTGCATCATCATTGTGTCATAAATAAAATAAATTATTTAATGTCTAAAAATTACAAATAAAATACCATTATATATGAAATCTTTTTAGCTTTCTAATGAATATTTATAGTCGAATTTATATTATGTATAACCCCATATTAAAAATGATTTACTTATTAAACTTTGATTTTAACTATTTTAACCCTTCTTTAAATAAATTAATAATAAATGTCCTAATCTAATCCAAGTGGGCCTAAATGGTCATATTTTATTCCTAAGTTTGTTTTTGGTCGAATTACACTTGTCCAATAGAATTAGGACAAGTGTTAGGGTAATATTAATATCATATTTACCCTTAGTTACCCTATTTACTATTAACCGCGGTAAAAAAAGTAAAAAGTTACTATTCACCAAAAAAATTATTTTTATCTCATTGAACCACATTTTACTTACTGATATCAACCGTGTCTGTCGGATTTTTGAAATTCCATTCACAGAAGCGGTAAAATTAAGTTTTATGCAAAATTCAGTTTTTAACCTACCACTTAGAGGTTTCACTATTCATCAAAAATTGAAAGTTTTCAGAAAAATACCAAAATTTCACCCTAGGCTAATTTCGATATTCTCAGTCCAAAAATGAAGTCCATTTTGAAAAATAAAAATTATAAAATTTCAAAAAGTGGTTATTACTATTCATAACGGCTAGTTTTAATAGCATATTGTTGTTTAGTGAAACTCGGTATTGCGTACGACGCAAGCTATCGAGGAAGGTCACGATTGCGTGTAAAGCAAGCCAAGCAAGTGTTGTGTAGAAAAAGATTCCTTTGATGATTCATATAACATAAAAGTCTCGGGTGTTACATGATGCATTTATATGGGCTATAGTTTCATTTGTAATACTACTTAGTTACTATTCATATGGTCACATGAGGTGCGGGATGGGATGATGAGAAAGATATATGAACTAATTCCAACATGATATATTGGTCCCTGTGTGGAAATGAGCTAAGTAGGGTTGAAACTCGACTTACATGAGGGATGACTTGACTTAGGGAAGGGTGTGTACATAATGAGAGCCATTGGTGAATGATAGTAACAACCCAATAGAGAAGTGTGAGTGGGGTACCTTCCTCTATATATGTGTGTGTGATTTTGATATAGAATAGTTGACTCATATGAGAAATATGGTGATTCATCCATGGCGAGGATGGAAAAATAGTATTACCTATTTAGGTGATAAGTTGGATTCTTTTTTCACTAGGCTTTGGTATACTTCTTTCATATATTTCATGAGAGGTTTTAGGGTGGATCCTACTAAGGAAACATGTTATTCTCATACTATGTATATATAAAGTGTTTTTAAGTCCATAGGAGATTTTTGGTGATCGAGATAGGTGGTACTTGTTTGAGGAGTTATTTAGGATTTTTTGGAGCTTCATGGTCATTTTCAGGGATTTACTTTTTGTGTTTTTAGTTTTCTTTCAGTTTTATAAATTTATGTATAACATTACATGCATTATGGTAACATCTATATTTATGGATGGTGATTGGTGGGTAGTTTCTCATATTATCTCTTACTCCTTAAATCTATATGAGGGTGATGTATCTCATGTGTTTCCTTTATATACCCTAAATTCTAGTTTCCAAGCTGTGGATTACTATAGGAAAGTTTTGGGGGTCATTATTTTCCTTTCTTCATTGCTGACCCAGGATGGGTACCTTTGGAGGGAGAGGGTTGTGTCAATATGTATACATATAAAATATAAATGTAAATGATAATAAAAAAATATAATAATAATTAAACTGTGTATATATTATTAATTATACAAAATAATTAATAGTTAATAATTATATTTCAATTCAGAAATTTTTATTTAAGAAATATTAATAATTATATAAATGTGTTAATATTTTTACTATATATAAATGTATAAATATTAATAAAAAGAATATATATTATATTTAAATACAAATTATTTATAATGAATTATTAATTATATAAATGTATATAATATTAATTATTTATATAATATAAATAACAAATATTTTTACATATTTTTAATAATATTAAAAACTTTTATTAATTTAAAAAATGAAAAAATATTTAGTATTACCGAAATGTAGAATTGAATTTAAAAATATTAATAACTATATTCCATTTAGAAAAGGATCATTTTTAGTATATCACAAATTAAAATAAAATTTATTATCAATTATATGTATAATAATACTAAATTTTTATTTTTTTAATAAAATAAATATAAATAAATTATGCAAAAATATAAAAAAAAATTATCAACTACATGAAAATATATAAATGTATAAATGTTTTTCATAATTTATTTAAATTATAGAATTGTAAAATTTAAAGTAATAATTTTAATAATTATAATTAAATAGATTTGAAATTCCTAATATATATATATATATACAATTAAAAATTATAGATATATATATATTTTAAAAAAAAATAATTAAATAATAATTTCTTTTTAAAATTGTTAATTATTTCCAAAATAATATTATTTATATAATTGAATTAAAAAATTAAAATATATCATTAATTATGTAAACGTATAATTTTATTCATGAATAGTTATATATATATATACAAAAGAATTTTAAATATACATTATTAATTACTTAAAAATAAATATTAATTAATAATTTGAGTATTATAATAATATAAAAAAATAATTATTAAATTACTAAAATTCGAAATATAGTTTTATTTTATAAATTCATTTAAAGATTTAGAGTTGAATTTTTCTTCAAATATTAATTTACATATATGACTATATTTATTCACATATAAATACACAAGTATTACACCTGTGTGATCACAATGATTTGTAATTTTATGATTAATTTTCACAAAAAAAAATCAAATGTTTGTAGTTTGACAATAGATATGCATGTTGAAAAAATCTAAATAAAAAATTAATATATCCTAATAATAGAATACCAGTTCAAAAAAACAAAATTTTAAATATATAAAGAAAATATGGTTATTAAGGACTGAAGTTTAACACATCCAACAAGATAAATCAATAAAGTTTCTTGATAAATTGTAGAGAATATGGGAAATGTAACACACCCAGGAAGATAATTTCAAAAATTATCAACTTGTGGTTATTATATTCTAAAACAAGATAAAATGAAACAAACATTAAATTATTAATTGAAAGTTTAATAACCATGTAAAATCAGTTTTCTTACCTTGAGTGAAATATGTAATATTTAACTTTTTCCCAGTTAGAAGAATATCCTTGGCCCCAAGTGGTCATTCAGTAGCTTCAATAAAAATTAAATTTCTTAATAAATTCTGATAATTTCGTAAGGGTTCTGATAAGAAGGAACCATAAAATAAGAATCAAAGTCTAAAGCATCATTTCTCTCACAATAATATTAAAAATAAGAAATTTATGATAGATATATGTTTCTTTGTGAATTAATCATATAAGTGCAGTGAGAAATGAATTTATAGTTCATACAATTCATGGAATTCATTAAATGGACACCTCAATATGATGAATTTAAAATTAAATATATAGTTTGAAATATACAATTCAAAATGACAATATTTGAGCTAAAAATATTAAAAGTGACCAAAATTTTCAAAATAGCCCATGCATTTCCAAATATTCTTGAATTTTAAAAGACACATTCAATACATTTAAAAAAATTAATATAGTTCCAATGTATAAAATTCAACACTAATGATTTAACTTAAGGGAAAATATTGTGTATAAAAAATTTAATGTTTTAAAAATAAAACAATAAATCGATATGAAAATTTTGAATCATCTTTATACCCAGTCAAAAAGTTTTTCATGTCAAGTAAAAGAAACTAGAAATCAATATTATTTTAAATCCTCATATAGTGATTATCAGAAATAAAAGAATGGACATTAACAATATAATTATAAGACAATATTATAAAGTAAAAAAACTACTATAAAAACGATTTCCCTTACACTAAAAAAATTATTTTAGGAGTTTTTGTTGAATTTATATTTCACTATCACCTTTATTTTTTCTTGTTTTATATTATTATGTATGAATATATTTTGTTGTTATTTATATAAAATTTAGGGAAAGTTGATATAATTTTTATAAAAAAAATGTTAAATAAATGAATAAATTCATTTATTCGACTCAAAAGTAACCTCTTATATTCTTTAGGAAGTATTGGAATATCAATATGAATTTAGGGAATATGCACAACAAAAAATATCTTACCACGTTTTTAGTTTTATTTATATCACTTATAACATCATCCCCCATGATATTATAAACCAAATATTGAAAATGAATTTTTTTTTAAAAATAATAACAAACATATAAATTATACAAATATAATTAAGAGTAAGAAAAGTAATAAAATTATAAATGATAATTAAAAATTAATTTTTTTAGTTAATCCCATTTTATATAAATAAAAAATATATATGATTAAAATTTTTAGATAATCACATTTTTATGAAATACATACCTAAGAAAATAAGACGTCTGACGCCAAAATATCTGAAACAACTCTCAACGATTACTCGGATCAACAACTTCCTTTCATGCAAAAAAATTATTGAAAAAACTCAATATTCATGTATTGTGTGTAGGAATAAGTTCTAAAATTTATCAAATGTAATTATAAATATATACAAAAGAAAATAAAATATAAGTGTGTGAATGTGATATACACACCAAATAGACCCACTTCTATATATGATGATTTTTTAAATAGGTGAATGAATATATGATGAGATGTTTTAAATGTAATTAAAAATAAATGAAGAAAATAATAAGATACAAGTTTCATATAAAATTTATAAAATAAACTATAATTAACAAATAAACTCTATGAATAAAAATTTTATAAAAAAATTTCTAACAAAAATAAACTAAAATGAAAAATTGTCAGTAAACTTTTGAAAAGGGAAACAACTGCTGCCCATATAATTTGCTCAAATGAAAAATAGTTCCTAGGAGGGGCCATAGATATGAGGATTCTCTATAAAAATATTCTCTCCCCCTGTTTAGAAATTATCATCTTTGACATTTAGCACCGCCCAATTAAAGTTCAGTATTTGAATGGTATTTGTGCATTGTTACTCTTTTTATTTAAGAGATAATGTTTTGAGTGTTTGATTCCTTATAATATTAAAATATATTCTATACACATTTTAAACATACTGATATATTTTTATTTTATTATAGTTTTTTTTACCCCTTTTTATTTGGTATTTTCCCGACATTACATCTGGTGTCTATTTATTTCTATATTTTCACTTAATTTGTTTCTCACAATTATCAGGGAACTAAAGGGTCTATCATTTATAGTCCTAACTGGTGGCATAAAGTGATTTCTTTCCTAAGGAAGATCTATAGTAATGGTGTTTCCATATGTTGGTGAAATTTGAGATTAAAAAATTTAATGGGAATTATTTTCTATTTTGTAAAATAAATATACAAGTTGTTTTATGAAAATATAATTGGTTATTAATTATTGGTGAAACCCATATGGATGTGATGGGGTTTTACATTTTATTTTGTTGGTTTGGTTCTCACTTAGAAACATTGTGGTGGTCACATTGTTTTTGTGGTGTTTTTGGGTGGGTTAGGTCATAGAAAGGGTTCTTTTCTCAGCCCTTTAATGGCTCCTTGTGATGGAATGCTAGTTCTCACTTACCCTTAAAGTGATTTGTAATGGTGGGTTCTCACATAACCAAAAAGTTATTTTCAAAAATCAAAAAAAAAATCTCAGTCATATGGGTGTGATGGATGAAAAATAGAAATACATGGATGGGAATGTCATTGCCAAAATCCATTTGGATTTGGAATATCGGGTCCTATAAAGCATTTTAAAATAACAAACATGGAAGGAAATTGAGATTTTACAAGTTAAAAGGGGGGATTTAAAATAAAGATTTATCATGATAATTAGTTGTTAAAGTTAATGGTGAATTTTATTATAAATTATATCTTTGTAATTATCATATAAAATATTTCACCTATATTTTCACAATTATTTGATTAAAATTCATTAAAATAGTGATTACCCATAGAGAACCATGGAACTAATAAATCTTATGCAAAGAATGTGCATAGAGCAGGTAGAGAACATGTATAGAATGCACAAGAGAATTGATCGAAGACTACACCATGAGGTAGCAGCACAACATGCAATGTGTGTGTAGTGCTTTATAGTGTAAATTGATACTTTCATTGAGAAGTGGATATGGAACAATAATTTTTAAGGGAATTCAAAAAAAATTAAAGAATCGATGTATGATTCGAGCACTGTAAATACTATAGACTTATTTAAAAAATTACACATATATCAATGGTCATGAGATGAAATCAATATGACTTGTGTGAAGGAATAAGAAGATTACAATAAACTAATCTCAATTGCACAAAGTTGTGAAAATTTAAAAACATGAGAGAGATATATATATATCATTAAATCTAAGCTTCCCTAAATAATGGAAATTGAGATAAAATAAAATAGTGTGAAGGAAGTGAGTTGTGTGAACTTTCATTTATGTGAAAAGAATAAATAAAATAGTAAATAAATACATGAAATAACATTTTAATGTGGAGAATTAATGTGAGAAACATTATTTGAGAATTCCATACGTGTTATATCTAATGTTCATGTATAAAGATATTTTCAATAAAGGTGCATGAAATGTTTTAGGATTACATTAAGAAGTGAGTTGATGTGATGAGTTTTTTAGTTTTTAAAAGCATCACTATATAAGCACCATAAGTTGAGTTGATTAGAAAATAATAACCAAAATAAATATTTTGGTTGTATGTGAATAAGGTTTTTAAGTCAGTTGTGTGAAGTATATTAGAGAAAATATATTGCATTACTTCTGGAAATTTAAACTCTGGATATTATAAATAGTTATAGTGAGAATTCTTAGAAATATTATTTTAGGAAATTGAAGGTGCGTCAGGCTCGCAGTTATTCCATAGAAATTTTGATTGTTTGGAAATGAAAATAAACAAGACCAATGTGCACACTACATAAAGTAGAAGCAGTTGATAACTTATTTAATATTTGGTTAGGGGTACCATGGAAGTAATGGGGTGATTCCATTATAAACCATTGGAGATTTTAGAAGATAGATCAACTGGTGGGATTCTATTATAAATATCTCATTAGGATATGACCAACTATAATCTTTATTGACCAGCCATTATAGGAGTTTATCTATTAGAAATTTCAAGAAATTTTCTATATTAATAATCACTTTGTTTTACTAGTGGATAATTTCTATCTTGAATCATCTAAAACACAGTAATGGACATAGTCACCCACATTTGGGGTGAATCTTGTAAGAATACTCATGTGATTTCTTAACCTTCTATTTGTTTTCATATGTGATATGTTAGATGTGAAATAATGATGGGTCGATACATTAATTAATCATTGTGTTTGATTTGAAAAGATAAAATTGTAACAAAAATCATTAATTCATCCCCACCCCTAATCAGTGAAATAATAGATCTTAGGTAATTCAATTGGTATTATATCACAATGTTTCCCTCTAAAAAGATATAACCTTTATTTAATATTGATGATGGAGTGTTTGAATTTAGTAGAGGAGCTACTTCATTCAATGGAAATAAATTTTATGGATGGAAGAATTAAATTCTTATGTGTCATATTTTACTATGCCTCAAGGAAATTAAAGTTGTTACAGTGGGATTAACTTCCATATAGAGAGAGATTATCCCATGACTCATGCAGACAAGAAAAATATTTAAGTAGTTGGTAAATAATGTAATTATACCCTTTCATTCCTATATAAAAAATTCTACACAAAGGTGATGATACTTAAAACTCAAAAGGAGTGGGAAAAACATAAAAACATGTATAAAGGTAATTAGAAAATTTAGAAAGATAATATTCATATTTTGTGGTAAATTTTGAAGATATTCGAAGGTTACATGATGATAACATCAAATATTACTTCACTAAGGTCAATGAGATGGTAGGTAACATCATAGGATTTGGTGATACTTTTGAAGATTCAAATATTTTAAAGAATATGATGAGAAATTTCCCTAGAAAATTTGATCCACATATTTATACCTCAAAATAAATTAAAGGCTTATTTCTTTGAAGAGTTTCATGACACACTCCTCAATTATGAGATGAGAAAAAACCCATGTGTTTAAAAATAAATCCAAAGAGAAAATGTCTTTTAAATAAATGAAAGGCATCAAGATGAAAGAAAATAAGTATAAACCATTCACATATTCTGATAAAGATGAAGTAAGTAATAAAAATCATAAATGAATCTTGTCATTTATTTCTAGAAATATAATAAGAGGAAGGGGAAATTATAAAAGATCCAATTCCCATAAAGTGATTTAATTTTAGTCAAATTGGAAATTTTTTAATTGACTTTCTAAAGAAATAATATGATGATTCTAATAGTGATGATTAATAATGATCTTATTCTAAAAGTCGTCTTGGAAAATTAGAAAGAATTGGAAGTTTTTAAGGAATAATAAAAAAATTATTATGAGAAGTAAAGTAGATGAAGAATATTCACTATGTAATGAATAAGAAGATGAAATTACTTCTCAAAATAATAAATCCTTCATAATAAAATTTAAGAAACATGAAGATTCTCTAAGTAGTGATGAAAAATAATAAGAGAGCTAAAATAGGTACATGTTGAGGCCAAAACTTATAGCATGTCTGGATCAAAATGCTCAAATCAAGAAAAGAATAAAATTTTTATAGGTATAGAAAATAAATGACAACAAGAAGAAGAAGAATATTTTTGAGGATATAAACACATAAAAGGTAAAAAATTCTTAACAAGATAAGATATTGAAATATCTTAATGAAAAACTAGATATAATAGAAGAATAAATAGATGGGACACCATCTCGATTTCTTAAAGAATAAAACACCATGAAAATGATGAGATAAATTTTTTATTATATAGTATATGGTTAAGATGAATCCTCCAAATAAAATTTGAAGATAACTACAAAAAATAAGGTTTAGGTTATATTTTATTATTTCAGTGGTGCTAAATCTATCTCAGTTAATGGTGCATGTTTTGACACCAAAACTAAAGTTTGTGTACTGATGATGATGGTGATAACTTAAATGAGTTGAAAAAATATTATTTCCTAAGAATGTAGAAAAATAATTTCAGGAGATTATCCAGATGGCTTGTAGTTTATCATCAATAGATTAGTCCCATTTATGAAACATAGATTTTTAGAGGTTATTATTATTGTTGTGGTGAATTTGGCCACAAAACCTGCAACTACAAGTATAATATTTCAATTCCTCGAAATTAGAAAACATCAAATAGAAATTACATAAATAAATGGAGGATTTATTTGATAATGAGTAACATGTTAGTCATGTATTGTCTCAAAAATAATTTATAAATTTTATTGACTTTGATGCTCCTAAATATCCTTGTTTTATTTACTAAAGAAATTACTTTAAGTATTTTTCAGGAATATGTTTCTTTATAATATTATAAGTTAAACATATTTATGGGTTGTAATATTTTTTAAAGTATTCTGAATATGTTTTGTGAAGTATTTTTAAAACACTATCTATATTCTACATTTTCAAGTATAAGTGTATTATATGATTTAGAAACCCTGCATTTAAAATAGCATGTATGGATCATGTATCCTACAATGTTGGAAAACATATTTTTCAGAAACCTTACATTTGGATGTCACCTTACTTTTGAGAAAAGGGGAAGTATGGGTAATAAACCCTACATTTATGTGGAACCCTACATTTTAGGAAACAAATTTATGGTACATCAACCCTAATTTTTTGATCAATCGAATGATGTCAACCCTATGTTTGAAGTTTTTTCATCACATGAAGCAACCATGCGTCTAATTATTCAATTATGGATATTTATGTAAATATATTTTATATGATTCATGAAACAATATCAATGGGATTAATTGTTTTCTTAAATTTCTTTTTTGACCAATTCAAAGGTTTTTATTCAAAGGAGCAAGTCTTTCCTATTTCTAAGGGAAGTTATGACCTCCTTGAATGATTTAAATTTGAATGATTGTGATATATAAAGTTATTTTATTGCATCCTCTCAACCAAAAATAAACCAAAATTATTATATAATATCAAGAGAATTTTCACTTTCTATACCACTATATAGGAAATATATTTTTTTTATATAGAAGTATTGTAAAGAAAAAAATATCAAGCAACTCTGTTATTTCTGAAGAAGCTACTTTGGAGATTTATATATTTTTTATATTGTAATTTTTTTTGTTTATACTGTTATTGAAGATCATTTGCAACCTATATCTCTTAAAAGATGTTATTTATTTAATACATTCATATTTGAAGAAGAAGAAGAAGAATATCTGTATTTTTTGAGTTGCTACAATAAATGTGATCTAGAACTTGTCCATTCAATCAAATAATACTCTTATGATTTATTGGAGTTTTAGCTGCTCAGACTCATTTGTAGTAGAGTATCAACTTCTTTGTCAAATCTATAGATAAATTGGTTCCCTATAAAAGAAATATAAGGATTTATTTAGCCTTGTTGTAAAGGTATCAACTTCCTATACTCGGTTTTGGGGAACTTTTCAAGTGAAAATCACCAAGCTTGCATAGAGAGAATTGGTGGAGTGGACAAGGAGATCTATTTTCCCTGATCCACTATAAAAATTATTTTTCTCTTCTTTACTATTTATTTTTTTTTCAAATCACTTATAGAATAGAACGCTGCATATATTCATAAATGGAAAATAAATATAACATCCAAAATCTTTCAAGATTATTTAAAGGATGCAATTCACCACCCTCTTATATATATTTGTATTATTATGACCTAACAAATGGTATCAATAGATATATTTTTGATAAATTATAAAAATCTCTAGAAAGCTCAAAATAATAAGGTATATACAAAGAAAGACATCAATGGTTGACCCTAGTGAAGGTATGTCTATGATACATGATACATACTTCAATGATGTCAACTATGGATTCTTTAAATTATGTATGATCTTCTATCTAAAGAATCCTGACCTTAAAGTATATATGAATATTATAACTCCTTATGAAATTATAGAGAAACCAGAAACATTGTATGCTACTAAAGAATACGAGTATGAAATCAACTCAAAAGAAATGAATGTTATCATTTGTGTACTAGGTCCTGAAAACTTTAATCGAGAATCTCAATGTCCTACTACTTATGAATTGTAGCAGACAATTGTTGTTCAATATAAAGGTTCTAACAATGTTATACATATAAGGTATACTACTAAAAAACAACAATTTGATACCTTTAGAATGTATGATGGTGAAAGTATCACCCAAATGATTGAGAAATGAAGAGAAATAGTTAATTATGTTGTTATTTTGGGATATATAATTACTCAATCATGTCACTTACTGAAGGTACTAAGAGTACAACCGTCAAAATGAAATGAGATATCTGTATCAATTCAATAGTCTTCCCTAGTCCAAAATATGACTATGAAAGAATTAATTGGAATGCTAATGATGTATGATGCATAAATTCTTTTCTATGAAAAAGATTATAAGATATTGAAAAGGTAAAACACTGCCCATGAATTTACATCATAAAATATTGAAAATAAATTGAGATAAGATGTTAAAATCTCAAAAGATTCAGACTGCTCCGATTATAAAATTGAATTCGCTCAGTTATCCAAGAAATTCAGAAAATTATATAAGAATAATAGAGGATTCATAAAATAATTCAATAAAAATTAAAAAGGATCTAAACAATAGTGATGCAGTGATTTTAAGAAAATGGGTCATATCAGACCTAATTTCCCCCATCTAAATAAATAAATAAGAAATATAGAAAAAAAATGAAGAAAACTGATTATGATCATAAAGGTAAAAGATTTATATAGGCTACTTGGAGTGTGTCGGAAGACTCATGAAATGCTTCCAAAACTGATTCAGAAAAAGAGGCACAAAATCTAAAAGAAAACATGTGTTTTATGGTTAAGGAAGAAAATGAGGTACAGACCTATTATTCTTCTACTTTTGATTCTTATAGTTTTGAAAATATAAAATTGGATTCATATTTCTTAGTGCTTGAAAAAAAATTTGATTCTTTTATAAAAAATGCATTAGTCATTTGAAAATATACATAATTATATTTTAAGTGAAATATATTAAATTCAAAAAAAACATCAAGAATTGATATAAAAATTTAATTAATCTGCATCAAATTTTACTATTCATGAAAACACAATAAAAGAACTATAGAATGAGGTAGAATAATTTTGAAGTGATGATAGTATTTTAACTAAAATAGAAAAAACTATAAATGATATTCTTAGAAAAAAATTCATTAAAAGTGAAAAATAAGGAATATAAATTAATGGATAAAATCAAAAATATATAAAAATTATTTCTTACCAAGTTCTAAAAATGTTACTTTTTAATTTTGGAATGAAAGGAAATTATTCTAATAACAGTTTTTTAATAGATCCTCATATGAGTGGAATTTAAAAAATATTATATTTCCAAAAACATATCTGAAACTAGTAATGTAAAAAAATTTAAAATAAATAAAATTAGGATTCCTAGATCCTTTCTTTCTTACACTAGTCGACCCAAGAAAATATGTGAACCAAAATAAAAACATTTTTAAATACATTTACAGGAAAAAGGAAATAGGAACAAAATTTATATATGGTATATAGATAGTGGCTACTCAATAAATATGGGGGGATACTCTTCCAACTTCCATACACTTATAAAAATTGATAGAGGAATAGTCTTCTTTGGAGACAATTTAAAAGTAAAGATACTTGGAGTTGGATCAGTTAGACATCCAAATTCAAACTCAATCAACAAATTATTGTATGTAAAAGGGATGAAACATGACCTGATAAGTATTTATATACTTTGAGATGAATGATTTTATGTGGAATTCTCTAATAATTAATTCTTAGTTTTCAAAGAGAAATTTCTTAAATTTAGAGAACCAATACCTAAAAATATTTATACATTCGACCTTGATTACTTGTGTAAACAAAAAGTGAATTGTTTAACTACTGAGAAAAATAATTTATATATCTTCCATAGAAGACATGGACACTAAAATATATTCAATTTATATAAATTATATAAGAGAGATTTAGTTTCATATTTTCCCTGTCTTAAATTTGATAATGATATATTTTGTGATGCATATAAAATAGGAAAACAACACAAATCAACTTTCAAATAAATTAACAAAGTTGATACATCTAAACCACTAGAACATATCCACATGGATTTTTTAAATTAATCAAGAGGATAAAGTTTGGATAGAAAATTGTACGCTTATGTATTAGTTGATGATTTTTCAAGATTTACTTGGTTTTATTTTCAAAGACCCAAAAGTGAAGTATTTAATATTTTTGAGTGTTTGTATAAAATTATTAAAAATGAAAAATATTTTAAAATAATTTAATTAAGAAGTGATCACGGTGGAGAATTATAGAATCAAGAATTTAATTTTTTTTTCTCAAAGTTAGGTATTAAATAGAACTTCTCTATACAAAGAACACCTTAATAGAAAGGAATTATTAAAAGAAGAAATAGAACTATTCAAGATATCACAAGGACTATATTGAATGAATACATCTTTCCTACCTATTTTGGGTATAAGTTATAAAAACAACTTTCTATATCGTGAATAAATTTTTAATAAGGACCCTTAGAGAAAACCTATGAACTTTGGAATAATATAAAACCTAAAGTAATGTACTTTAAATTATTTGGATGTAAGGTGTATATCATGAATACTCAGGAAAATTTTGGTAAATTTGATCCAAAGGCTCATGACGGAATATTTTGAGGATATTATTCTACTTCTAAAGTCTATAGAGTGTATAATAAAAATTCAAATATTGTTGAAGAATTATTTCATCTAAAGTTTGATGAAAGTGTCCCTTTCAATAAAAAAAGATCAAAAAGATGAAATTGGTTACTATTTTTACAACATGAGTCTTGAAACACATAAGACTGATTTTGAAAACAAAATAAATGAAACTAAGTCTATTCCATAATTACATGAGATAAAATAGCCAAAAATTGACTAACCTAGACAATATAGAACCTTAAAGGATCAACCTTTAGAAACTATTACAGGAAATTTATACATGTGAGTAAGAATTAGAAGAAATATTGGAAACTTTTTTGAATTTTCTACATTTCTATAATAATTATAATATAATATTATTAAAGAATATTTAACTAGTGAAAGTTGGTTATTAGATATGCAAGAAGGTCTTAATAAATTGAGTAGAAATAATGTTTGCGAATTAGTTTATAGACCAACCAATTACCCAGTGATAGTAATCAAATGGTTTTTTAGAAATAAACAGGATGATCATGGGATCATTACAAGAAACTAATCTAGATTAGTAGAAAAAGGTCACAACTAAGAATAAGGGATAGATTATGATGAATCATTTACACTTTTTTCTAGATCAGTGGCCATTAGAATCCTTCTTGCTTATGCATCTTATAAAAATTTTAAATTATATTATATGGGTGTTAAATATACTTTTTTAAATGTATATTTAATGAATGAAGTTTATATTGAACAACCACTAGGTTTTGAAATCCCTCATCTACCATATTTATTTTTTAAACATACCAAGGAATTTATGGCCTTAAATAGGCACCTAGGAATTGGTATGAAATATTAAACTTGTTTTTATTAGAAAATATATTTCTATAGGATTATCATATCCTAATATTTTTAATGAAACCATATTATCTAATATATTATTAGAAAAAAAATTATGTTTATGATGTTATTTTTAGATTAACAAATAAAAATATTTGTAATGATGTTTCAAATATTATGCAGAAGTAATTTGAAATGAGTATGGTGGGAGAATTGAATTTATTTTTAGGATTTAAACTTTATCAAAAATATTATGGAAATATTTTAAATCAGATAAAATTCATTATTTATTTATTAAAAAAAGTTGGACTAGAAAATTGTAAGACTTATATTACTCTCATGTGTACTAATGTAAAACTTTATTTGGATAAATCTATAAAACAAGTTGAAAAAAAATTATACAATTGATTGATTGGTAGTCTATTATATCTTACTTTGAGAAGTCCAGAAATTATGTTTTCTATATTTCTATATTCTAGATTTTAGTCAAACCCAAAATAATCCCATCTTAATACTATTTAAATAATCTGTATATATTTTAAAGTAACTATTTTTCATTCGCTAATTTACCCAAAAACTTTTGATTTTAATTTAATTTCATATTCAAATATAAATTTTGGATGTTGTAGGTTTGATATAAAAAGTACATTAGGAACCTCTCACTTTTTAATAAAATATTTCATGTCGTGGTCAAGTTAGAAACAATATTCAATTGCTTTATCAATAGCCAAGATAGAATACATATATTTTGGAATTTTTTGTGCACAAGTTTTTTGAATTAAACACACCTTACTAGACTTTAAACTTAATTTTAATAATATACCAATTTAATGTGATAATACCAATGCAATTAATATTTCTAAAAAATCCTATAATTCATTCAAGAACCAAGCATATTCATATAAGGAATCATTTTCTAAGAGATAATGTCCTTAAAAGGGATATATCATTATAGTTAGTAAATATTGAATATCAACTTGAAGATATTTTTACAAAACCTATTCCTACTAAATTTTTTAATTTTATTAAGGGGGATTAGGAATATTTAATTTTAAATAAATGTGTGTTAATTTATTTTGTTAATTTATCTATTTATTGTTTTTATTTGGTTGTACATTTATTTGTTTAAATGAAAAAAAATATTATTTCATTTTTAAAAAGTTTTTATTTTCAAAATTTCAAAATAATAATGATTATACTGATTTATTAGCTTGAGAAACTAGTCCTACATTACTAAAAACATATAAAAACTCTCTATTTATTATACTCTCACTCTCTCACTCAATAGTCAAACCCTTTCAACATCTAGAGCCCTTGTTTCTCTTTCAAAGCCCTAGAATATGAAACCCTCAAACTCATGGATTCTCATAAATATCGATGATTCAGAGAACGGATGAAAGTGAACAAAGTAGAAAAAAGATACAACATGCAACATAAAGAAATATTCTTCAAGGAAAGGTAATAAATTTTTAATGGATCGGTCATAAAAATCTTCTTTTGATTCATTATCTAGAATTTCAAGGTCTAGAAACTCTTTTTAATGAAGGAAACACTAAATTTATTTTTAATATAAAAGTAAAATAGTTATTCATAAATTTTCAATTTAGTTTCAATGATATAGAGGATGTCACAATATTTCAGATATATGATATTGATTTTTCGATCTCTTCGATTGAAATATAAAAGTTTTTAAGTTTCCCCATGAAGGGTTTTTCATTTTGATATTGGATCCATCAATAAATAAAGAACAAAAATCAGAGGATATTATGCCTTTTCTCTTTGGCTCCACCCAGATAAGAAAAATGTTTATTAAGGATCTTGAAGCTAACTACAAGGTTTTGGTCATGTGTATTCAGTGAGTAATTATTAAAAAAAATTAAGCTCAAAAAAGTTCTCTACCCTGACATGTATATAATGTTTTTATTCATAAGTTATATTAAGTTTAATTTCATAAGGTACATGTTAAGGTACATGCACCACCATTTCTAAGAGGAGGAAAAAATTTCTTTTTATCCTTATAGAATGATAATTTCTTTGTTATTATATAAAAGATTTATTATTAGAGATGTACTGATGTACACCAAGTGTCATCCTAGAAATTTAATCAATGTTGGAACTCTACGGAAGACAGTTTTCTTCTGGATTAACGTCCAAGGAAAACTGTTACTTTTTTGTGCGGAATACCAAAAAGGAACTAGTCTTGCTTCTAAGGTGGGAGGATTGTTGGGTTATAATTCTCGAGTTGAAATTCAATAAGAATAATTTTAAGAATTAAGAATTAATGATATAGTTATCATAAATATATGAACAATTAGATACAATTCCTATGATTCAGCGACTATAAGATATGTTCATCAATCTCTTAAGGAACATTTGGAAGAAATAAATATTGATTCCCTTGTCATTTGGCATAGAAAAAGGGAGGAACTATCTGTTCGGGCATAGGAAGTTGATGTTATAGTAACCAGTGAAGTTTCTCAATAAAAAAAATCAACGAGTCCACAAATAAGATAAAAACGCTCAAATTTTCAATCATGCTAAAGATCAGTTTCCAAAAACTCTTGTTAATATAAAATTATAGGAAAATGCTCAATTTAATGAGAAAGTTCAACAAGAATTATATTAAACTATGAGTTTAGGCCATAATCAATAAAAATTTTTCAAATATGGTTCCATGGACAAATAAGATTTTTTACCTATTAATGTTAAATAAGGTCTCAAATTTGAATTTTCTTCTTCCAGTGATAAAAGTAAAAAACAATCCATACCCTTGGTTGATAGAGGTTAACCAAATCTATTTTAAGAAGGGTAATATTATGATTCTTTAAATAATAGAATTGAGGAATTTTTTGGTCAATTCAACAAAATGTGAGAACAAAATTCAAGTTTTCACAATGAACTGGAAACAACAAGGAAATATTTAGAATATTTAATGAGTACAACAGTTCCCACAGAGGAACTAGAATCTATTCAGACTTAGCTAAATACATTGATAGAAATTTTTATTTTATGAAGTGATTTTTGATTCTTTTCAAAGAGAGATGGATGATCAGTTTGGTAAGCTTCAAGAAAAATATATTTCAAAAAAATATTTTAGTGACTTGAAAATATATTTATGAAACTTGTTTGAATCTATCAGAAGTAGTTCTAGTCAATATAGAGATTCTATATCTACACCACAAACATCTCTATACATAATTAGAAGGTTTGAATCAATTATTTCCATCATGTACATTTTCAATGATTGGTTTCATACTATTTAGAGTGATAGTTCAACTCTCAATGTTTTTTTGGACAATAAAATTGATATTATTAGGAATCTAACTTCAAGAGATCCTTCTATAAAGAATCGTATCAATCAGTTTTTATCAATTCTATTTCAATTTTTCATTCATATAAGATAGTTATTGAATTTTTTAAAGTGAATTTGGTCGAAAGTGTAAATATTGGTCAAGATACACTGCTGTTGATGAGGCAGTTGGCTGATAATCTCACCAAAAATTTGAGAGGAGTGATGGAAGAATTGAAATAAGATTTTCAGGATACTCAATTTTCACCAAAAACTGACAACTCTTCTGAACCTATCCTTTCACCTTCATCCAGCCCTTTTATTTAAACATTTCTCAAACAAAATTATTTTTTTAATCATAAACATCTTTTTATTAATGACTTTTCCTTCTTATATTTATGTTTATATTATTTCTTTTTATTAATACTTCTAGAACACCTATCTTATATTTCTCTTAATCAGACTTTAACATTCATTTAAATTTATGTGATACATTGAATGTGATTTAATCCATTTTCACTACTTTATTTTTTATATCAAAAAAAGGTGGATAAAATTGGGTAAACACAACACTCATAACTCGACTACAAGTTTCAGTAATCAATTCAAATTCCACTAAAATAATACTATGATAAATTAATTTTCAACAATAATAGTCTCTGTAACTTTTAAAAAAATTATTTCATTTGTGTTTACAGTTCCTATATTTTCTAAAAATTATGTTATGGGTTTTTTATCAATAAAAGGGGGAGCTTATTGAGTATGTATTGTCTCAAAAATACTATATAAATATTATTGATTTTGATTCTCATAAATACCTTTATTTATTTTACTAATGAAATTACATTATATATTTTTTAAAAATATATTTCTTGATAATATTATAATTTTATCTTATTTATGAGTTATAATATTTGTTAAAGTATTATGAACAAGTTTTTATAAATATTCTAGAAACACTTTTCATAAATTATGTTTACAATTATAAGAAAACTGTATGGTTTAGAAACCCTACATTAAAAATAGAATGTATGGATCATGTTCCCTATGCTATTAAAAAATTAATCTTTTAGCGACCCTATGTTTGGAGAAAACTTTACATTTGTGAAATGCTAAAGTATGGATAATCAACCCTATGATTATGAGGAACCCTATGTTTGAGGGAAAAACATATGATACATAAACCCTGATTTTGGGATCAATTGTTTATTGCCAACCATATTTTTGAATTTTTTTTGTAACATGAAGTAACTTTACATTTAAATATTCAATGATGGAGTTTTATTTAAAGATTTTTTCTCTGATTCATGCAATGGTATCAACAAGATAAACTATTTTCTTAAAGATATTTTTTGACAAATTCAAAGCTTGTATTAAATGGAGTAAATCATTCCTATTTATAAGGGAAATTACGACTTCTTTAAATAATTGTGATCTATTAGGTAATTTTATTGGATATACTCAACCAAATAGAAACCAAAATTTATCTATAATAGCATGATTATTTTAAAATTCTGTATGAATTTATATGAAATATATTTTTGAATACATAACTGATGTGAAGAAACAAAAGACCAAGTGACATTGTTATTTTAGAAGGATATAATTTGGAGACTTACATATTTTGGATATTGTGTTATTATTTTTTCATTGATACTATTATTGAAGATCATTTTCAACTAGGATCTCTTCAAAGATATTCTTTCTTGAAAATTTTATCTTTGAAGAATACGATTTGTATTCTATCAGTATCTACTACAATTGTGATCTATAACTTTTTCATTCAATAAAATCAAACACTTTTGACTTACTATAATTTAGGCTACTCAGAATCAGTTGGGGAATTGAATCAGCTTCTTGATATAAGTTGTGGAGAAACCAACTCCCTGTAAAAGTACCAGAAGGAATTATTTATCCTTTTTTTAAAGGTTTCAACTTCCTACACTGAGTTGTAAAGGTTTTATGATAAGAGGACCTTGTCTAGTGAAAATCACCAAGCTCATAGGGAGAGCATTGGTGGAGTTAACTAAGGAATATTTGTGCCCCAATTCAGTATAAAAAATTATTTTTTATTCTCTACTTTTTATCTAATGTTCAAATCAATTATATAAGAGAATGTTTCATATTTTTATAAATTGAAAATAAATATAAAAGATAGAATCGGTCAAGATTATAAAAAAGAAACAATTCACCCCCTCTTGTTCATCTTTGTGTTATTCCCACCTAAAATAATAGTCTTAGAATATATAAGTTTTTTTAGGAAATAAAAATGTTTGTTTAATCAAAATAAATTTGATTATATCAAAATAAATTCTTGAAATATGTGACCAACAAAGTCATCATTAAAAAGTTCGCATTAAAAGAGATCATAAACACTAAATAATACTAAAAAAATAAAGATCAAATAAAAAATAGTTCTTACTATTCTAATAAAATAAATTCCTGTCGTAAGGGAAAGTTGAAGGAAGCACAATAAAATGTTTTTTCTAAAGGAAGACTAGAGAATTCGCCATAATTGGTTGAATTTTATTTGAAGCTTCCAAAATTCATAACTAGAAATATCATGATACATTGTATAGAACAAATTTACAAACTATACATATTGAAAATAATTTTATGATTATTATATATACTCAATAATGAAAAAAAACAAATTGAAAAGTTGGGAATATGATGATGAATGTTCTTTTATGGATCAAAAGTAAAAAGTTATATGTGGATCTAGCATGAAATAATTTGTAGTAGAATTTAAGAGAGTCTCTGGGTTGAGAAAACCTTATCCATATTTCTTTAACTAAAAACCATTGAAAAATAACCCTATTCCCATTCAAATATTTTGTTTGTTTTTCTATGTAGAGAATTGAAGCTGATTCATGTTTCCAAGGGGATATTTGAACTTGATAAATGATTTGAACATCTTATAGATAGAAAGATATCCATTATGGATTGGTATAGTTTAAGTGGTATCAGGTCGTCTTCTTTAAACACTACAATTGATATCATAAGATACTTAGATTTTATTCTTGATTAAATCTAATCATGATAAAGTGTGGAGTTCATACCATGAGGGAGCTCAGAAAAAATAACTACTAGAAATATATATCCTAATTTTTATCTCATGAATATCAGAAGTATTGGTGAGGTCCATATCTTGAGATTATATATATTACTATTTTTGGAAACTAAATCTTTTCAACAATGATTTATGTTGATTATATTCTCCAACCCTTATGATAAAATTTAAATATGAAACAAAAGGTAAAATATACTGATTATTTTATGACAATAAAAATGAATTTAAAAAAGGATATTTACTCTTGAATTTAAATTTTTTAATATTTTATGTTTTTTGATATAGAATATTATAATGATAATATCATAATTTTTCTATAGAGAATATAGAAATTTATATCACCTGTTGTATTTTAATTGATAGATTTATATTTTATATTGTTAACTCCTTTTTTCTACATCATGTTCTTCCAATTAGAGTTAGAACTTGTTAATTTTTACTCATTACTTTGAAAGGAGTGATTCCTTCTTTCACTCAAGAAAATCAAGCTAAAAATCTTAGAAGATGAATAGGTGATATTTGAAAACATGAGAATTTAGATGATGTAAATGAGAAGACCTTCCCTCAATTAAATCTTTTCATTTATTTTCAATAAGTGGGAGAATTTTATATTTAATTTAGTATTTAATTGGGTATTGAAAACAAATACTATGGTGGAAATGGAAGAACCCAAGTGGATTAGTGAAGTCTAAAATTTTATTTGTTTTTAATAAGATGTGTGGTGAAAAGTTAGTGTTAATTATGATGACTGTAGAGTTTTCCACATGTGATAATGACAATATAAATATTGAACATTATTATTAAGAATAGAAAATATAAAGTGGATTTTAGTGAATTGGAATAACATTTCAATGATGTGATTAAATTTAATTTCTAAAAAGGAAGTGGTTGAAAGTGATATTTGAGAAGCTAAAAAGGAAATATTGAAAATAAATATTTATCATGAGAATTATTTGTTAAAGTTGATGAGGAATTTTATTTTAAATGATGTATTTGGAATTATCATATGTAATATTTTACTTTGATTTTTTTATGTATTTTATGAGGATTTATTAAAAATGTGGGTAGTTATAAAGAAACACATAACCACGAAATCTTAGGCATAGCAAGCATAGAGGGAAGTAAGGACACATGTATGGTGTGCCTATAGAGTGGTGGTGAAATATGTAGTATATTTGGTATTATGAAAGAGATTTTTTATAATTTTTTTTTAAAAAAATAATTAGTAAAATAATAGTGGGTGAACAATTTTCTGAAGATTAATGAAAAAAGGTGATATCAGTGATGTCACATTTGGGTTATCTTGAAATGTGATAAGGTTAATACTACCTTTTCCTCTCATCGACCCAAATAAATGACATAGAAAAGGACGTATTTTCAATGTCACCTATCACCTAAATTAAATAGAAATGCAGCATCCAGGATGCCACATTTCTAGTATATTAGGGAAAATGGTGGAACCGGTGATGTCGCCTTTTCCCAAAACCCCTATAAAAGGTCACCCACCCAACCCTCTTCTCCTCACTTATTTCACCCACTCCCTCTCTAATTCCACCCCCTCTCTATTTACATTTTACCCTCCTTTGTGCACTGATATTTTGGTAGACGAAAAGGAGTGCCTAATTTTATGAAGCATCATTTAGATGTATTTTTTCTTATTTATTTTAAAGTTATTTATTTAATTAATTATTTCACTTTTAGTTAGTTTTTAATATGTTAATTACTTAGTTGTTTATTTATATTTCTAAAAAGGTAATTCCCATGTGTGTCCTTTTAGAACCCTCCACACAGGGAAACCCCCAGCCCTATGAAGGGGTCACTCCCCAGAGGAAGATCCCGAGCCAGGACGAATCCATTTTCCAACCGAAATGGCAGAGCATACCAAAGGGTAATAGCCCAAGCGGTGATGGTTCACAAGCAATCCATCATCACATGTGGGTTGCGCCTCATTTTTTCCACCCTTCATAAGACTGGGTGACCCAGAAATATGGGTGGATCCTTAGGAAGATGCTCACCCCGAAAGATAACTCCAAAGATTCTTAGTTTCTTATTTAATTAGATATAGTTTAGAAATAACAGTTAATATAAATAAATAAAATATTATTATTTATGTATAACTTTTGAGTATATAAATTATAATTAGTCTTAGTAATATATTTATTATTCTATTAATATTGTTATTTAGTATAATATAGTAGCTTTTAAATATTAGTGACATAATTAGAAATTAATATTAACTTAATGATGAATAAATATTGGTGATATAATGTGTAAGGCGTAATTAATTAAGGCATAATTAATTAAGGATTAAGTAATGTTTAAGTAATGATTATCTAATAAACAATTAATTGATAAGAAATGATTAACTCATGATTAACTAATAAACCATAGGAAATCATTTCCTTCATCTACATCAGAAGACAACCAAGCCTGATTCCTGATGCATCGCAGAACACTACATACTGAACACCATCCTCTAGAAATCTAAATATGGGAGCACTCATTAATCTCTACCATAACTTCCAAAGAAATTGTTGGAACCTCTCCATATACATGAAAGGATTCTCCTTTTGGTTCAAATATATCATGGGTTTTGATACCCTAGAATAAGCAGGTAAGAATATCTGGTAATATCTCATCAACCCAAGGAAGCTCCACACCTCTATCACGCTCTTGGGTGGCTCCCAAGATAACACTACCTTAACCTTGGTCAGTTCAATTTCCACCACATACACTGAGATAAAATTTCCCAGGAAGTGGACCTCCTATATCTAGAACTAACACTTTGAGAGCTTCCAATAAATTTGGTGCTCTCAGAGTACATCTAGAACCATCCTCAAGTGCCTTGGGTGCTCCTCCTTAGAAACTAAGTACAAAAGGATATATTCAATGAAGACTACCATGAATTGGTTAAAGGAAGGATAAAATATCTAGTTTGTGAGTTCCATGAACACCTTTGTGTCATTTATCCAGCCAAAGGAAAATACCAAGTACTCATAGTGGTTGTAGCGACATCTGTATGTCATTCTTCTATGTATCTTAATCCTCTAATCACAACTTGTGATAACCTAACTTGAGGTCAACATTCATGAACCATTGATCCCCTCTCAAATTGTCAAATAGGTTATCAAACCTGGGTAGTGGATAATTTTTCTTCATATTCACCTGGTTTAAGCACCGGTAGTCCACACATAACACATATCTCTCATCCTCCTTCTTACCAAACAAAACTGGGACTGCCCAGGGTGAAACACTAGGTCTAACAAACAGCATTCTCTACAAGTCATCTAACTACACCCTCAAATCATGAATATATTCTGGATACATTAGATATTTTTTCAAAGATATCAGTACCTTCCAAGGGTTTATATTAATGAAAAATTCTATCTAGGACTCTGTTAAAAGTTTGATCGTATACACAAGAAATGACACGTGTGGTAAAATCCTGTATAAAGGTGGGTATAAAAATACTCAGTAGGGCACATAGAAACAAAAAATCATACAAAACAATAATATGGTCATATCTACATAAGTATATTTCTATAGTACATGTAACAACAATTTCTAGATATAGTCAACAATACACAAATTATAAAGGTAATTTACAACTATAATGTCATCCTAGGATTCTATCTCAAAGATTCCACATAGAACACATCCAGAAGAACACACTTCACAAGATTTATATCCCTGAGGACATCTGTCCAAGAGTTAATACTCTTTGGGTATTGCCATAAGAAGTATACACTGTAAGTATGAAGTGATATGATACACATATGAGGATCACTCTCAAGGACATAGGTAATACTAATAACTCAATCTATATTAACTCTCTAAGTATACGATCAATTCCCATGTAGTGTTAGTCACAAAGAGACTAAGAACTCAACCTAGAGCATGAATATGGATATAGTATCTCACTCCAAGCCTCATGGAAGGATTCAAATAACTCTATATAAGAAATATTTCTGAAGGGATTGATTTCCTATTTATAGGAGGATATTCCATACTAATCCTCGGGGAAAGGATATGGGGAACTCACCCTTATGAAACTTGTCCAAGATGTAGAGGAAAATGAATCCAAGACAACTTTTTAGGAGTACACAGTGTGTGGTAGGGTCACATACTGTCTCCCTTATACCTCAGGTATTTCCCATGTAAATGGCCCATTTTTTTGTTTGTGTCCATATAACAGTACATGATGTGTGTATTCCTGTGTACTCTACCCATGTACTGGTATATGGGTATGCTCATGTATACTAGGCCAACCCATGTCTGTGTGGCAGTACATGGTGTACCCACACCTGTGTACTCTAGCCCATGTCTATGTACCCTATAAGGAACATTTTGAGCCACCAAGGAGAGGTCACATGTAGTGTGGTAGGGTCACATGTTGTGTGATGCTTAACTTTCTCCCGAACCCTTAGTCACCACTATGGGGGACCCTCATTCTGTGTAATCCTAGATTACATGCTATGTGGATCAGGTTTTCTTAGAAACCATCGTTCTTCCTACCATGTGTTCCTACACTTCCACCACCTTGAAATTTGGCCTCATTATTTAAAAAAATAAATAATTTTTTTTATACAATCCCTTCCTTGATCATTTTCTGAATTCATTCCCTTTGATTCGTTCGGAAATCAGCTATGTTTGTTGTTATTCATTATGCGCTGAAGAACACTAAATTGGGTTTCCAAAACCATCTGATCTGCCTCCAATTTTTTCGTCAAACCATATTCAGGTTTTCCAATCCAATATCTACAATATCAAATCATTGTTCCAAGAAATGAGTGTGTAATGATTGATTCCACAAGGTTTTTCAAACCGTGGACCAAAAGAAGAACTCCCATGATGAACAAAGAATTAGGGGAGAAAAGAATAAAAACAATCATAAGGAATAGACATCGGTCAATGTTCATATCTACCTAGATTCATTTCCATTATAATGATGAGTTAAGAGGTAAAAATTTAAATCAAAAAAAAATTATCCCAATAAAACCACACAGCAATCCCATCCCACAAAACATCAGCTCTGTGAATAAATACATTAGTTGATTGATTCATGTTCATAATAGAAATTAATAATAGGTAAATAATCTAATCAAAAAAGATATCATACCTAAATCTGTATTCATTGTTGATGAATAATGAAGTATAATCATTTTAATTGGTGAGATACATTAATTTTTTTGGACATCAATCATCGATCTATGATATGATTGTCATTTGTCTAAGAGAGATCCTCCAATGATATCTATAACATCTCTCCAATATCTACAAGGTTATGTGGCTAACCTTAGAGTTTCATCATATAATTATATTTAAAGAAACTTCATTTGATGTATCAATTAACTAAAAAAATATTTTATTCATTTTTTCCCCTGATGACTTTTTTACAAACACCCTGTACTAAAAAACATTATGTCGCACCTAGAGTAAAACCCAAATTATGAACTCAACAGTGCCCTTGGATTTTTTTAGGGACCCTATTTAGATTTTCTTCTAAAATTTTAGTAAAAATTCATGCATGTGTGATTTAATTTTTTTTAATATATTTCAAACATTTATTTCGAGCACATTGGGTCTCAGAATCTCACATCACATCAGTGTCTGGTCTAAAAAATATTCCATATAATATCCAAAAAATAATACATGGAACACTTTATTCATTACACCTATGATTTAGATGATTCATACCTAATCGCATGCCTAGTTTGATACTCACTATGGATATGTTTAAGATGATTATCAGTCTATTTATAAACCACTGAACATACCATTCAAGAAGATTCAAAATTGTAATAAAAAATAATAGTTCCATATTTTATGATATAAGAAGACATTCTAAATTTCATTATAATAAATATTATGTGGTTATATAAGAAATTAAATCCCTTTCTGGAAAATAAAAGTGGATTTTTCACTTACATAAATGTACCTAGAGGTAACAAACCCAAAAACTTCGCATTAAGCAATAATTGGCCCGAAAATGATTCACAATAATGTCTCCAACTGCACATTGGGTTTAAAACTCTCAAGGGATATGATTTAGATAATTCATATTTTCTTTATAAACTATATAACATACCTATATGAAGATAAAAAAATGTACTATGAAACATTACTGTCATCTTTGAATATATAAGATGACTTTCTACAATTTCAGTATAATAAGGATGGTATTTTTAATGCTACATAGTTATTCCTCATTTAAAATATTATATCCACTATCATAATCAAGATCAAAAAAACATTTTTCATGTAGAGAATCATTTTTTGTGTGATTCTACTTCTATAGGAAGGTTATTAAAATCGAGAAAGGTGCTTCTTATAGTACACAACCAAAAACAATGGTTAGGACATCTGATTGTGTAAACCTAAGAGAACATGAGGTTATAATTATTAGTTATTTAAATATATTACCTGATCAAGATATTCAATCAGTTAGATCTAGGCATTTTTAATTCCAAACTACACTATGGCATCTAGGTTGTTCATTAGATGCTGAAGAGAATTGGTTCCAAGAAATAACATTATTTTCCTAATAGTCAGATGGTTCCAAGATGGAGTTATATGTTGAGTTTTATAGTATACAATAGAAATATCTAATTATATGAATATATAGATATAAAAGAGTGGCTGAAGATTTTTTGTCCTAAGAAAATGAGGTTATTCCCTAGGATTCAGAATAAGACATCCTAACTAATATCCCTGATATACATCTAAATCCATTAGATGGTGAGTAATTTTCTAATGATGGAATATAAAAAGACAACAGTGATAATGAGGATGAAGCTATATAAGTTATAGTGTAATTTTCTAGAAATAAAATAGTTTTACAGAATCCTCGATGAATAATAAATCATCCACTACTCTTTTTATCTTGTTCAAAATAAATGGAACATTTTCTTGAATTCATGTTGAATTTTATCACACCTTCAACTGAGTTTCTCAAAGTTGTAGAGGATAGGTTTATTGAGCAAGAAAAAACATTATATATTAGAAGGAACTTCTATGTAAAGATTCAATTTAAAATATAATCAAAATATTCCAAATTAAGATTCACTTATATATTTAGTTCTAGAATCAATCCATAAAAAATACAACCTATGGTGTGATAAATATGGGGATGATTGTAGATTCTGATTGAGGGCGATTCGTAGCATTTCATTTAGAGTTTGGAGAATTTCTAAGATTGAGGCAGATTGAACTTTCATTCAACCAAACCTTACAGAAGATCAAACTTTATTGGATTCTTAATTTGCATCATCAATTATTATTGAGATGATTAGGATCTTCTAAAATGTTCATGTATCCCTTGTGAAAGAGAGGATATAACAAAATTTTGGTTATAATATTTCCTATAATAAGGAATGAATGGAAAAATAGAAGGAAATTTTCATGGTCTATAGTGATTGAGATTACTCGTATCAGGTGTTGTTGTAATCTAGACATGCTACGATAGAATGAATAAGTTTTATTCTATATTAATACAAACAAACATGTTTCTCAAAATAATTGATTTCATACATCTCATGTCAAAATTCATCGGCTGTTCTAGTCATTCCTTCCCTATATTTCTGAATTTCATTTCTATAAATAGTTCTTAGAGATTAATGGGACACTTCTTTATGGAAAATACAGAGGTGTAATATTTATTTCAGTAACCTAAGATAGAAATGGTTCACCCCTTCAGATTATATTTTCCATTGTGGAAAAGGAAAATTATGAATCATGAAATTCATTTTTGAAATGTATCACTAACCATTTCACCCTCATTTGGGGTGTCTATTTTATATCTAATCATCATCAATAAATCAACGTGGTTATAAATGTGGATCTTGATACATTGATACCCCCAAATTTACATCATTAGTACTTCATTAGACACATTTCCATCAATGTGAAAAAAAAATCCATGATGAACCTATGAAGAAGTCAATCAGGAGGCATGGTATGCAATATATTTATTATTTTTTAATATTTCTACATAATGATAAAATTAATTTATGTAAAATATGATCACTTTTATATAGAATATGATCCTGATCAATGAGGTTTTGAACAATGTTTTGAATAAATCTATAGGGCTAATCCGGGATCATATGATTATATGATGCAGATTCCAAAAGAAAAAATAGAAATTAGCATATGATGGGGGATAGGTATGGATAGATGACCACAAACATTGTGGAGTGAATCAATGGTGTCTTTAAGTGGCTTCACAAGTTACCTATAAATTTCCTAGTTCAATAAAAAGTTTATCATTGTGTCATGTACTCCATTACTAGATAAAAATAGACCTTGGAAGGTATTTATCATGGGATAAGGAAAGGAAGACACTTTGAACAAGGGATTGAAAAGAAAATTGAAGAAGCTTCTAGTTATAGAGTTCACCTTTTTCATCTAGAGGTCTCTCAATTTTAATTTCAAGAGTGTTAAGACCCATCAAAAATAGTATAAGTCTATTTTTGTGGTATTACTTGAAGTGAGGAAATGTCAATGTGGAAACTTCCATGCATTATTGTTTCCATGTGCACATTCCATCACTGTATGTGCCTTTATAAATATATCATGGTAAGAATATGTTGATCTGGTATACCGACTAGAAAACATTTCTAACTAATATTTTTTCACCATGAATTCCCATTGGGGAGTTTTGACATTTCCCAATGTTTGAACACTAGCCTAAATTGATACTTGACATCAATAGGTTGTGACGGTGAGAGAGACCAAAGTCCAACAAGATTCATAATGATATGGACTGGCCTCAAGAACAAGGGAAACGTTTCAGATGTATCATATGTCATCTAGAAGGCCATAACCGGAAATGATGTCCTAACATTGTTGGATTGAGTTCACACTACCAGCCACAATGACTTCTTGCCTCCAATGTGAACTTTTCATATTAACAATTAATTTTTTTTAATATAAAATCCTTCATTTTTTAGAATATTATGATATTTATGAATACATATACTATAAAATAATAATAATACTTTCATATTCACATTATAAGGAATGTGAAAAGTACATGTTAGGTGAAATAAAATCATAATCAAACTACCCATGGATACACCATAACGTAAGAATGTGATAAAATAATCATAAAATATACCATCATTTGAGAAATCCTACATAAATTAAAAATAACATCATTTGTGATATAACTTATTGGTATATGTGCTAGACATCAAATAAATCCTCAATCCATAATGTGGGTCCTAATGATATAACTTATGTGTGTATACATATGTTTTTAAAGTGAAACCCCTTTAAAAACATGACTCTATTATAAAAAGAATATAGGAAAAGGAATTCACCTTTAAAATTGATATTGGGAAAATGAAATCTGAAAATTCCCAATAAGGGCCCAAGTAGGGTGTGAGGAATGAATCTCAGTAGGATACCACCATGAATCTATTTAAGGATTTTATCCATGAAAACTAATAAAATAGTTTGAAAACAATTTCAAAAATAGACCAATTGAAAATAAACCAACTTAAAATAAACTTTTATAATCCCTTTGGTTTTCTTTTATAAAACAACCATGGTTTTCTAAAACAATTCCCAAACATTGATCAAGTAAAAAAAATGAGGCCAGAATGCACAAGGTATTTCATAAATAAACATACCCAATTTAACAAAACACCCTTTCCAAGGTAAAAACATATCTAAAATCACTTGATAAATATTATTTATGAAACATGAATATTATCTCTTTTCTTTTGGTAATAAAAACTTCTTAAAAAATGTTAATAAAAAATTTATGTCTTACATTTTACTTGTCATAACATTCTACTCACCAGAACAATATATATAAATTTTACACTTAATACTTATTTCATTTTTATTTATAGATATGGAGGTTATTATGCTACTTACTGAGTGGAATAGGAATTTTTCACATAACATGCTAGCGGGTTGTGAGGTTTGACAAATTAGGGTTCGTAGAGCACACCATTATTATCACATTCTTCTTCCACCTACCATTATACCATAACTATAACATGTTGTATTCTAGGGAATTGTAGTATTTGATTTAACATTCATTTATCATCTCCTCTTTGCTGCTCTGACCAAGAGATGGAGACAAGAGACACACACATTCCACATTTATGAGGTAGATATGACCATCACCCTTGAAGATGTGATAGTTCTGCTTAGTCCTACTATCCAGGGGGATGTTGTTATAGGACCCACCCATGGAGATTTTCCTAAGATTGTTTAATGATTTCTAGGAATCAACATTGTAGATGATGATGATATTATATGTGATAATTCAATATCTATGAGATGTCTTGATATGCACATTGCATAGTTACCCACAGAAAATAACGAGAAGATTGTCATGAAACATGCTCGGGAATATATCTCATGACTCATTAGAGGGATATTTTGCAGTAATCTCTCTATTATACATGTTTACATGGTGTATCTAGGTCTATTGGAGGGTTTTTATCTTTAAAGGAGATACAGCTAGGTATTTTCATGCTTGTAATAAACTTACAGAGCATTATGCATTGTATGTCGATCAGATCGTAATGATCTTGAGGGTGTGTCATCTTTATTCATATGTGGGTATGGGGATTGCATCCCACTCCTCTCCCCTATTATTACTGGTTAGGAACTTCATATAGATGAGATGCATGATGCTCCGTGTGGATGCTGGTATGATCACTCATATTTATTGTCTTCTGATACTGCTATGAGTTATTAAATTTCATTTCTTATTATTTATCACTTTCTTTATAGTAAGTTACAGGTGGAGTTAGGCATACCACTTTTTCAGGATACCGAGGCACAACTTGGGTATATTTTGTCTCATGTTGGACAATATAGTGCCCGCCTATGTATGTATATGTACTCTTTCCTTGACTAATCAATTTTATAATATTATATTCTTTTTTTTTATTAATAAATTTTTTTAACAAATGTCACATGTCATTTTAGATTGGATTGTTGTCCTATTGGACTCTATTAGACAAAATTCCCATATACTACACTGATGGGATTCACAATGTCAAGTTTTCAGTTCCTCTCATTCACTTTCATATTGTTTAGTGGACCAACCTGATATATTCATTCACCAGTTTGCATTTGTTTATCACATTCTCTTCCAACCTAGACAGTAATCAATACTTCATTCTGTGAAGCTAACAGGGACAAATGATGTTTACTGGGTCCAAAAACAAGCATATTTTATGGACCTCTATGACAGATGAGAATCATTTCATATCAAGGGTATTCATACTATTTGATTCCCTCTAGCATAGCAGCTCAAGTGTGAGCTACGGAATAAGATGAAGTCTATACTGTATCTTACCCCACACAGCAGAGGGCTATTGGATCTGTTAAGTTAATAAATTTTCATTAGTTTGTTTTTTGTACTATTTTTAATTCATTTTTAATCTATTTACAACACACTCGACTATATAATACTATCTATACATTTGATCAAGAGGAGGGGAGGTTTCTATCTAAGAAACATATCATGTTGCAGTGTAGGGGATGATTCCAGTATATCATGTTCTCGCTACTACAACTTGTCCTTTTATCAGCGCTAAAAAACGACATTAATAGCACTAGAAAAGCGTTGTTAATGCCAGAGTAGATAAAGGGGGGTTCCCTTTATCAGCGCTAAAAAAATCATTGATAAAGGACCCCCTTTATCAGTGCTTTTTTTAGTGTTGTTAAAGGTATCCTATATCAGCGCTTTTAGGAGAGCTGATAAAGGGGGTCATTTATCAACGCTCTTTTAGCGCTGTTAAAGGTGTCCTTTATCAGCGCTCAAAAAAGCACTGATAAAGGCACCTTCCCCTGCACCTGTAAAACAGAACCTGCACACCTACACACCTACACAAACCAGAATACCTGCACAAAATAGCACATGCACACCTGCACAAAATAGCACTCACACACAATATTTTGACAGAATATTGTATATACATTTACTTAACATCATGAATACAAAAAAAACACTACTATATACATTTCAAACATTGTTTTACATGGTTACAATTACAATTATTCAACAACAGTTATAAACATTCATGTTTCATACTCTGATATTCGTGATCCGCTCTCAAAAATTGTCATCCACGGTATTTGTTGCTGAACAAAGCATTCGAACTCAAGGAAAAAAATTCACCTATATAAGAAAACAAATATTATGTTATTAATACAATAATGAAATAAATTAAAACATTAATATGAAATAATACATTAATATGGAAATGTGAAACTAAAATATGAAATTTTAAACTCAAATGTTTTCATTCTGATAACAATTAAAGGGAATAATGTAAAATCAATATGTTTTTGGACGATTTATATCATTTAATAAATACTGATTCTTTATCTAATGAAAATCTTTACTGGTCACACCGTGTATCGGATTAAGGTACGGTTGATTCTTACACGTTACAAATGACTCATGGATCATTGTCCTAAAGTATCAAAACAATCCGAATGCATTTTCTCGGTTTGTCGTATGTCACTTGTGTTGTTTTCTAAAGTTTATGTCAATTTGAAACTGATATCATACACTTTTAGTCATCCCGGTCACATAGTGCATTGGATTGAGGTGTGGTAGAATATTACATGTCACAAATGACTCATGGGTCGTTTTCCTAAAGTATAAAAACAATCCGAATGCATTTGATCAGTATTCCATATGTCAATAGTGTTGTTTTCTGAAGTTTATGTCAATTTCAAACTGATATCAGACACTTTTATCCATACCGGTCACACCGTGCATTGGATTGAGATGCAGTCGATTCTTACACGTCACAAATGACACATGGATATTTTTAAGTATCAAAACAATCTGAACACATTTGCTCAGTATTCCGTATGTCATTTGTGTTGTTTTCTAAAGTTAATGTCAATTTCGAACTGATATCAGTCACTATTAGCCATTCCGGTCACATCGTAAGTCATATTTAGGTGTGGTCGATTCGTACACGTCACAAATGACTAATAAATCATTTTCCTAGAGTATCAAAAAAATCCAAACGCATTTGCTCGGTTTTCTGTAAGTCACTTGTGTTGTTTTCTAAAGTTTATGTCAATTTGAAACTGATATCATACACTTTTATCCATACCGGTCACACCGTACGTCGGATTGAGGTGAGGTCGATTCGTACATGTTAAAAAAGACTTGTGGATCATTTTTCTAAAGTATAAAAACAATACGAACATGTTTTCTCAGTTTATCGTTTGTCACTTGTGTTGTTTTCTAAAGTTTATGTCAATTTGAAACTGATATCAGACACTTTTAGCCATACCGATCACACCATGTGTTGGATTAAGGTGATATTAATTCTTACACATCACAAATGACTCATGGGTCGTTTTCCTAAAGTATCAAAACAATACGAATGTGTTGGCTTGGTTTTCCGTATGTCACTTGTGTTGTTTTCAAAAGTTTATGTCAATTTGAAACTGATATCAGACACTTTAGCCATACTGGTCACACCGTGCGTCGGATTGAGGTGTGGTCAATTCATACACGTCAAAAATGACTCATGTATCGTTTTCCTATAGTATAAAAACAATCCTAAGGGGTTTTCTTATTATTTAATCTGTCATTATTGTTGTTTTCTAAAGTTTATGTCAATTTCAAACTGATATCAGACACTTTTATCCATACTAGTCACACCATGCATCAGATTGATGTGATGTTGATTTGTACATGTCACAAATGACTCATGGATCGTTTTCCTAAAGTATCAAAACAATCTGATTGTGTTTGCTCAGTTTTCTGAATGTGACTTGTGTTGTTTTCTAAAGTTTATGTCAATTTGAAACTGATATCAGACACTTTTAGCCATATCGGTCACAACGTGCATCGGATTGAGGTGAGGTCAATTCATACATGTCACAAATGACTCGTGGATAGTTTTTATAAAGTATAAAAACAATCTGAATGTGTTTTCTTAGTATTCCTTATGTTAGTAGTGTTGTCTTCTAAAGTTTATGTCAATTTCAAACTGATATCAGACACTTTTAGCCATACTGGTCACATCATGTGTCGGATTGAGGTGCGTTCAATTCTTACACGTCAAAAATGACTCATGGATCGTATTCCTAAAGTATCAAAACAATCCGAACTCTTTTTCTTGGTATTTCACATGTCATTTGTGTTGTTTTCTAAATTTAATGTCAATTTCAAACTGATATCAGACACTTTTAGTCATGTCGGTCACACCATGCGTCAGATTGAGGTGTCGTCAATTCATACACATCACAAATGACTAATGTATTGTTGTACTAAATAATAAAATCAATCTGAACGTGTTTTCTTAGTTTTCCGTATGTCACTTGTGTTGTTTTCTAAAGTTTATGTCAATTTGAAACTGATATCAGACACTTTTAGCCATACCAGTCACACCGTGCATCAGATTGAGGTTTCGTCAATTTTTACATGTCACAAATGACTCATAGATCATTTTCCCAAAGTATCAAAACAATATGAAAACATTTTCTCGATATTCTGTATGTCATTTGTGTTGTTTTATAAAGTAAATGTCAAATTCAAACTGATATCAGACACTTTTAGCCATGTCGGTCACACCGTGCATCGGATTGAGGTGCGGTCAATTCTTACACGTCTCAAATGACTCATGGATAATTTTCCTAAAGTATCAAAACAATCCTAACGTGTTTGATTAGTTTTCCTTATGTCACTTGTGTTGTTTTCTAAAGTTTATGTCAATTTGAAACTGATATCAGATACTTTAGCCATACCGGTCAAACCGTGCATCAGATTGAGGTGAGGTCAATTTTTACACGTCAAAAATGACTCATGGATCATTTTCCTAAAGTATCAAAACAATAAAAACACGTTTTCTTGGTTTTTCGTACGTCACTTGTGTTGTTTTCTGAACTTTATGTCAATTTGAAACTGATATCATACACTTTTAGCCATACCGGTCACACCGGGAGTCGGATTGAGGTGCGGTCAATTTTTAAAAGTCAAAAATGACTCATGGATCGTTTTCTTAACGTATCAAAACAATCTGAACGTGTTTTCTTAGGTTTCCGTATGTCACTTGTGTTGTTTTCTAAATTTTATGTCAATTTGAAACTGATATCAGACACTTTTATCTATACCGGTCACACCGTGCATCGGATTGAGGTGCGGTCAATTCTTACACATCACCAATGACTCATGGATCATTTTCCTAAAGTATCAAAACAATCCAAATGTGTTTTATCTGTATTCTGTATGTCAGTAGTGTTGTTTTCTAAAGTTTATGTCAATTTCAAACTGATATCAGACACTTTTAGCCATACCGGTCACACCGTGCGTTGGATTATGGTGAGGTTGATTCTTACACATCACAAATGACTCATGGACTATTTTCCTAAAGTATCAAAACAATATGAACACGTTTGATCAGTATTCCGTATGTCATTTGTGTTGTTTTCTAAAGTTAATATCAATTTCAAACTGAAATCAGACACTTTTAGCCATGCTGGTCACACCGTACGTCGGATTGTGGTGTGTTCAATTCGTACACGTCAAAAATGAATCATGGATCATTGTCCTAAAGTATCAAAACAATCTGAACGTGTTTGCTCGGTTTTCCGTATGTCACTTGTGTTGTTTTCTAAATTTTATGTCAATTTGAAACTGATATCAGACACGTTTATCCATACCGGTCACACCGTGCATCGGATTGAGGTATGGTAGATTTATATACATCACGAATTACTCATGGATAGTTGTCTTAAAGTATCAAAACAATATGAACGCGTTTTATCAGTATTCTGTGTGTCATTTGTGTTGTTTTCTAAAGTTAATGTCAATTTCAAACTGATATCAGACACTTTTAGCCATGCCGGTCACACTGTGCATCGGATTGAGGTGAGGTCAATTTATACACATCACAAATGACTAATGGATCATTGTCCTAAGGTGTTAAAACAATCCGAACGTGTTTTCGTGGTTTTTCGTATGTCACTTGTGTTGTTTTCTAAATTTAATGTCAATTTCAAACTGATTAGTAAGAATTCACTAATCTAACGGTATTAAACATAATAAAGGTTGATCATAGATGATCAATAAGTGTAAAAAAGGGAGATATCAACGACCATATAAAGATAACATAAGTATTATAAATTCACCTTCATTTTCCTATTTGTTTCCATTCTTCCATCAGGTACGTTGCCCATTCGTTTCTAAACACATTTATATCATCTTCTGAATAAGACTTTTTGAGACAGTCATAGTAGTACTGAAAAAATATAAATACAAAAAGGATTATTAATTATTTTAAATAGAGTAGTAATTATTTTCAAAAATACCTCTTCAGGGATGCTATTTTGTTCATGAAATATGATCTCTTTCATAAATTTGCAAACATAATAACCGCAGTCCTTGTCGTTTGATTGTTTCGGACACTGTAGAAACATCGAGAAAATTAAGTAATTTGTTTTGATATGTATTTGGATAGTGAAATATAATTATATATACTCAGATACTTCTCCATTTGTAGATCGTGTGTGCATTTTCGTCCTTAGGCCCTGGATTCATTCCAGCCTTTAGACGATATTCATACACCGCCCTATCATAGCAGAATCCACATTAAAAGACAATATAAATTATATAACTAGATATTTAGTTCTAAAATGTTAAATCTATTGTATTATAAATTTACAATATCCATCATTTGTGGTCGGTTTGTTGGATATCCATGAAGTGGATCAAGAAAATAAATTTTTGGAGTATCCAAATTGAATGCAATGAGCATCCAATGTTCCCTAAAAACACAAAAAGGAATAAGTACTGATAGAAATGAAAATATAATTGAGATGATTAAAATGTAGAGTTTTACCCCTGCAATGTTGGTATTAAAAAAGAGTCTATTAGTCGTAATTATTCTTTGAAACGTTCTGAGCAGATTTGACATTAATTCAGCCTGAAAATCAGAATCTATTTCTTATTGTTGTGTATAAATAGTGTGAGGACTAACGAGTCCAAATTTGTATTCATGGGAAAATCCCTTAAATTTTTTTTCATATATATGCCTGTGAAAAATATGAAATGTATTTATCCATAATTATCATAGTATATCAGCTTCTGTAAAATCAAATAATGAAAACATATCTCATGTATACATTTATAACTGAGGCACCTAGCCATTCGTATGTGATGATTTCAGCAACAGCGTCAGCACTAACTAAATCTATTATTTCCTCTTCGTACATATATTTTTCACAAAAAATTGTGTGACTCTTTCTGCCAATCATTTTCGTATCCACGTGAGCTTTCGATGATATTGAATGTGGATATAGAACGGGCGGGGTGAATGCGCTCTCACTAGATTATTTTGCTCGGTTGGTTGATCCTTTTGAGCCGCTCTTTCGTTTTAGCTCCTCCATTTTGTCCTTCTGTAATAACATTCATCGGTTTATCCATTTTCTAATTTAATGTTAAAGGTTCTGCTAGAAAAAATAATTAGAAATGAATACCTCCTGGTTGACATGTTTTTTTACAAGATTTGAAGTCCATGCAATGAATGCTTCAATAGCTTTTTCCACCGTATGAATTTCGTCATCGTCATTTGGCACAAGTAGCTCGGCGCTCGGCTTATGATCTATGTTAATCGACACTTTTACATGACCGGTTGGAAGTGGTCTGGAGTGTAGCGTGTCATTCTGTATATTGAACATCATAGCCCTCGCTACAAGGCGATGGGTGGGAGTTGACAGATATAAATCACAATCATTTTCACCCAATCGAATATCATTATAAGAAAGGTATCAGTGTCTATGTGATTCACATTTCACATAAACTAATTTTAGAACATTTATTACCTTGGTTAAGTTAGGTCTTTGAGGTGAATGGCTCGCCTCAAAGCTGGTGGGGGTGGGGTGGGATCTTCTCATGTGGGATGTTCTTGAGTTGTTTGTTCTCTTCACCTCTCCTCCATCAAATTTGCTAGAATTTCTCCCTAACTTTGGAATTTTTCTTCAAGGGTATCTACTCTATCTCTCATTACTTTCAATTCTTTAGTTTGTTCATCCTCCAATTTTTTTCTAAAAATATGCCCGGGGTGTCACCCCAAAACCCACACCTCTGACACGGCCATACTATTCTGGCTCTTTCAAGGCCGCTAAAAGTATGTATGCATCTGGTGTGGGTGTTTTTGATTCCTGTGACTATGTAAAATATAAAATATGGGAAAATAAGTAATCATCATTATGTAATAGTTATTTAAAGAAACACAATTTTATATTATGTCATACTTACACATGTTTCCCACACTTTTTGTGTGTTTTCATCTACCAGTTTCCCCTCTTTATTAACACGAGCCTCCTTCCATAGCACATGGAGTGGAATGGAAATGTATTGGGATTTTGATTCATAAATATTCATATAAATAGAGAAACATGGTTATAGTGTTGTTTTATGTCACATAAAAGTATTACAGTACTTTTAAAATATGTACCAATTTATTTTCAATTGAAGCATACCCCAGCCTTGCTTTACGGTAGGGGTACACTGGTTTTTCTGCCCGTTCTTTATTTTCAGCACTCAGTTGCTGTTTCATAAATAAAAAATTGTCAATCAATGTGATGAATACAAGAAACGTTAAACAACATGTAACCAAACACAATTTACCTGAAAAGTCTGTTCCGCACGACGGTTTCAAAATGCATCCCACGCTCCTTGGGATATCAAGTGTGCATAAAGAGGAGGTGTGTGCGGCTTTATTTTCCCTTCAGCATCTTTCAGATGATGTTTCATTAAAATGGTGCTAAAGCCTCTATGAACCCTTCCTTCCAGTCTTAGTACATATTCTTTATGAAAAACATCTACTATAAATGCACTCTGTAAGAGATGATGAAGAGTTAGTCAATATTTCAGTATTTTATTTTATTTTATTTTAAAAATTAAATAAATGATATCGTAATGTTACCGTAATCTCTTCCCACATTAATGTTTTCAGCCCGCTGACAACATGGTGCCACGACTCTACATCAATCGGCACGTGTTGCCGAGTGATGATTACAATGTATCTACTAAACATGGATTTGTTCGGGTTTACATGCTGGCCTCATTTATTCCATCCCACCTCATATTTTATGCCTTTTGCTTTTTCCTTAAGGATTTTGGCTAAAAATTTCAAACTACGGCGCACCTATTTTTTTGTGTCATTGGGGTTTCATCGCCTACCATTTCCTTAGTTTCTAAATCATCATTATGTTTGTCCGAAGTGCTAGCATCGACACTGGGACTAGAAGCAACAGGTTAAGAAACCGGTTGTACCTCAGTAGTGGGACCAGCTGCAATAGGTTGAGAGAACCGTTGTACCTCAGCTGTGGGACCACCTACAAAAGGTTGAGAGACCTATTGTGCCTCCGGATTGGGTGCATCAGCAGTTGTAGAAGTCGTTATCTTCAGAACTGGTTTAACATTTAACTTAGATCACATAAAAGTAGTAGCGAACAGATAATAACATAATGTAACAAAATCTATATTACAAAAAAAATAACCTAATTATTGAACTCACTTTTTTTTAAGGATGAATGGATTTGACCCCTCTATCAACTATCCATATCCCTTCATTGTGGTCTCCTCTGACATACAAAACATTGTCTACATTGTGACCACTGTGAAATGATTGTGAAGTCCCAATGAAAGGGTCATATTCTGTTGAATTTTCATCTGACCCTTCAGCTGTTTTGGTCGATAATAGAATGATTTACCAGCTTCATTTTGCGGTATCTGAAATATAAAATACTTGCACTGCCTATGATGCCATTATAAACGGTTCATCTTTCTCCCCTTCCTTACTGAAATCAACTTTCACGAATCCCAAATCATCTATTTTAACATCACTCTTGTTATCAACCCACTTACATTGAAATATCAGAACTTGAAATTCCATATAATCCAACTCCAATATTTTTTTAATGATGCCAAAGTATGACATATTCGCATAAATTGGATTTCTGTTTTTAGCACTGGAAACATGAATCGCTTCAGCCACAAGTGTAACCCCACTATTCTGCATGGTACTGTCTTCATCATGTTCATTAGTATAAAATGTATAACCATTAACTACATAATAATTGTAAGATAATGCATACACACTTAGTCCTCCATCTAGCCATCTAAGTCATTCTGAAATTGACTCTGGATTTTCATCTGACTTCTTAAATATATGATCATGAAACTGTCCTATAAACTGTCGATTATATGTATCTGGTATCCATTTTTCAGCCATATATGGATTCAAATGCCTAAGAATTTCTTTGTGGATTTCAACATATGGGTCAACGTCAAAACTATTATGCAAGACATAAAGGTGGGCATGCTCCCGATCTGTAATATTGATTGTGACAACCTATCTTCAAGAAATTCCTTCACCCTCAAGCCGCCCAATGTGACGAGTTTTTGGTAGGCCAATACTTTCCACACCAGACAAGTATTTGGTACAGAATTCGACGGCTTCTTAAACAATATATCGCTCTGCAATACAACCCTCTGTTCGACTTCAATTTTTGACATACCCTTTCAAAATCTTCATATACCATTCAATGGGGTACATCCATCTGTAATGTATAGGACCACATAGTCGAATCACTCTCACCAAGTGGACCATCAAATGAACCATCATATCAAAAAATGAAGGTGGGAAGAACATTTCTAATTCACATAATATGACAGCAATTTCTCTTTCCATAGTTGGCAATTTCGCTAGGTCTATAACTTTGTTGCATATAGCTTTGAAGAAGAAACACAGTTTTGTTAATGTATGGTGGAAATTCTTGGGAAAAATGAAATGTAAATCAATTGGAATGATATCTTGCATCAAAACTAATATCTCTCCTGCCTGGATAGAGTGTAAGAATCATGAGGAAGAAATGTTCATTTTTCACCCTTCACTGGTGCCAAATCTTCTCGTATTCCCATCTCAACCATGTCCAACCTAGCCTTAATTCCATATTTTGTTTTTCTAGATGTATTTAACAACGTGCCGAAGACACTATAAAATACCTTTTTTCCTACATGCATAACATTAAGAAAATTTCTGACATATAGAAAATTCAAGTATTATAATTAAAAAAAACTAATCTCTTTTTCCAACCGATTTTGTAAGGTTTTTCGATGCCAGTTTACCAAAAGTAGTGTCCATATTTTTAAATTTCTCAAAAAATTGATCGCCTGTTAGTGGAGACGGTGTTGTACGTTCTTCTGAAATTCCATCAAATGATTTCATCCAAGAACGGTACTTATGTCATCACGGTAGAAATCTGTGATGTCCTAGAAACACGGTTTTCGATGAATGCTTTAACCAAATTCATTGTGTAGCTTGTTCGAAAACGGGACACCCTTGAGTTCCTTTAATGCTATATCTTGACAAATTTCCATAAGCATGGAAGTCATTTATCATCCCGTACAACATGGCTCTCAAAGTAAAATCTTTCTTTCTGTAAGCATCATACAATGTAACACCTGAATCCCACAATAATTTCAAATATTCGATCAATGGAGAAAAACAAACATCAATATCATTACCCGATTGTTTTGATCCTGATATAAGCATAGATAACATGATGTATTTTCATTTCATGCATAACCACGGTGGTAAGTTATAATTTATCAACATAACCGGCCATGTACTGTGACTGTTGCTATTAAAACCAAAAGGATTCACTCCATCTATAGATAATGCAAGACGAAGGTTTCTCGACTCCTTTCCAAATTCGGGATACTCATGATCAATTCTCTTCCACTGAGGAGAGTCTGTCGGGTGATGTAGTATCCCATCTTTAATTCTTGTATCTGCATGCCATCTTAATTGTTCTGGAGTCTCCTCACTTCTATATAGGCACCTAAACCTTGAAATGATTGGAAAGTACCATAAAACTTTAGTATGACTGGATTTGTCTTCATTGTATCAAGAATCACCACATTTTGGGCATTATTTAAGTGATTTTTGGTCCTTGCAAAATAGTATACAGTCATTCGGGAGGCGTGTATTCTTTTAGAGATCATACCCATCGAGCGTAGCATTCGTTTGGCAACGTATGTTCTTTTTGGGAGCTCATTGTTGTATGGGAGCATGTCATTAATGAGAGCAAGTAGTTTCATAAAACTGGCATCACTCCACCCGTTGTCTGCTTTCAAATTATACATCTTCAGTACGGCTGAAAATGCTTTATATTTAGTGGAACCAGCATACAATGGCATCTTTTCACAACTTTTTAACTTCTCAAACAATTTTGGGCAATCACGAAGTTCATATTAGATGGTCCTTGTCCTTTCCTCAATATGATCTTTATCATAATTCACATCTATAATCACATCCTCCATATGGACATCTTCATTGTTCATGTTTGTAATCATATCATATGATCCAAGAAACACAGTGTCATCCCGGCCACTACCTACATTCGTTGTTTCCCCATGTTTATTCCATCATTTATAACTCTGATCTATTCCATGACAGATCAAGTGTTCTTCCAACTCCTCTGGACTAATTTGTTTTTAATAAAAACAGCGTAAACACTGAAAAAGGATTTGAGAAGGGTCACATGTATGATCTTTTGCAAACTTGATAAACTCTTTCACACCTTCTTCATACTCTTTTGTCAACCGATTGGCATTCATCCACTCTTTGTTTATATTCATCCTATTTGAAATCCATAGGATGGGTATATAGGTTAGGGGAGAAGTAATATGAGTATAATTTAGATAAAAAACTAGATACTTCAAAAATGGAGGGGGTGTGGTCATTAATAGAAAATCTTGGGTGGTTCTTGGGATTCATCCAATATCTTCCTCTCTTCGAACCCCCTGATGAGGGGTGGTTCTTGGGAGTTTTTTATAGTGTGTTAGTGAGTTCTTCCATCATACTTCCTCCATTACTATTATCCTTTATTTTCCTATGATTTGGGATGATTTTAACTAGGATTTGTGTGATGATTTCACTATATCATCTTCAAATCAATTCAGATGATGTAGATTTTGATTGTATTGGCTAGAGGTTATCCTCGTATGATGAATGCACCATGTTTTGTGTGGTTTAGGTGGTGTTGTGTTTCCTAGTGAGTTTTTAAAAGATTATTCCTAATTATATTAAGGTGAATAATTAATTATAAGTTTCCAAAATTAATTATTTGGGAATTGTTCCTTGATATTGGGTCTCAATCATTGGTACAAGATTACATAAGGCATATATAGTCTTGGTTGAGGATGAGTTGATCTTGGTGAGGGGTTACTCTATTTTTTTGAGGTAGGTGGACCCTATAATACAAAAACAAGTTCCAATTTATGCATGATTGTGAATTCATGCATTATTATATGTGTTTCAGTGAAAGGGATAGAAATCAGGAGCAACCAAGGTAAATAAATAGGGTGTTTTTGATCCACCAAGAGATAGAGTGGGGGTTCTACTAAATGTTTGTGATTTTGTGATCATCCAGAGATTATGTCTCCATGGAGTAGTTGTGTTTATGAGAGGATTGGGTTTGGTATGAGATTTTTATATCCTATTTAGGTTTTCTAAGGCTATTTGAGTAGGTATTAGATTATTAGGCCTAAAGAAGATGGATCATATAGTTTTATATCTCACGTATGATGAGGAACACCCTCTTAAGGATATATAAGAGTCATGGTGTGATAATATGATGTGAGATATAGAAATGGGGATATATATAAACCAAATAGAGCACACAATAAAACCATGAGGATCCATAAGCATAGAACATAAAGAATACATAAACATGATCTATATACAGCGTCAACTGAACAAAATAGAAACTAAAAATAGAGATAGAATAAATCAGAACCTGACCAGATATCCTTGTGACCTTTGGGTTACCACTAACTATAAGACCAACATGCTTTAAAGGAAACCTAAACAAGAAAATCAAACCTAGAAATAACCTGGGTCTACTGATTATGAGTGTCACAAGTAGGGTGTGAGCATAAAACAACTTAGTAGGTAAACACCACAGAATCCATACATTACCTTTCCTGAAATAATACAAAAACACTAGTTTGAAATACATTTATAAAATAGGTTTTTATCATTTAAATAACCAACACATATTTTTTAGAAAATCCATATTCAAAACAAATCACTACTTCCCTTTTTAAAATAGATATCTACTTTAAAAAATGAATTCAAAATTCAATATAAGAATCCAAACAAGGTTATCACAGAGCCATGATGAAATTAATTGAAATATTAAAAGTAAAAAAATAATGGAAAAGTATATAACCAAAGTACAGAAAAATAAAGAAGAAAATATAGATAGGTAATCATTAGAATTACCTAAACATGCCTAGAATAAATCCCTAGACTTACTAGGTTCAGAATCACCTGCCGACATATGGTGTACCTCCATGGTAAACAACCAACATTGATGATCCATTATAGTAGTATACCAGAGAATGAAGAGGCCATCACATGCACAATATAAACCAATAACACACAGATTAATCTATGCAAGTCTTTCTCAAGCTCCAACACCAACTATCTTGAAAACCTCTCCACAGTGGAACAACCATAGAGGTTCCCATCACATATCAAGTCACACACAAGTGCCAACCAGGCCTATACATCACATGAGTTTCAAAACCAATTTCCAAAACACCACAAAATAACAATAGATCTTTAAAATTTAAAAATCAAATTCCATTTTCAAATCCAAGGGGAAAACATCATATAAGCTCTGAAGATTCCAAAAGGGCCTTTATTCCATTTAGAAACCAAACCACACCTCAAGAATCCAAACATACCTAGATTTAGGGAACACATTTGAAACTAAATTTTAAATTTGGGAACCAAGGATCCATTTTTGAGACATTGGGGTTTTATAAGAACCATTTGAAAGGAGGAGGGATAAGGAAAATAAGGAATAAAGGAGGGAAATTGTTTTGAAATATAGGGTTTAAAGTGAGCATCATTTTATAAAGCCATTATCATTTGTGTACCAATCTATATTTTCACCCTGTGCACATATGAATATGCCTACATCTAATAGTTCACTAATGGAGGCCAAAATAATACAAAAAATTATAATTAAATAAACATAGGGGGAATTATAATTAATCACAAGGGTTCACACAATAAACAAAAGCATAAAAGGCACCAAAACCCACTCAAAAAGATTAATTCGCAAGTAAACCAACCGTAACTGGGGAGATCTAATCAAGATCAAACAAGTAACCAACCACATATACATGTGTCACACACACAATAATCACACACAATAATCACACCAAATCATAATTAATCTCAATATTGACAATAAATGAAAACATAATTAATTCATGAAAATTCAATTTTATTCACCTTAAGGAGGAGGATCCGGTGGCGGAGGAGAAGGAGGCGTCGACAGTGGAGGCACCGAAGGCAGCGGAGGCAGAAGAGGTAGCGGAGACAGCTCGGAGGTATCAGAGGCAGCATAGGGGGAGGAGGAGGAGGAGGAGGTCGTGGTGGAGGAGGAGGAGCAGGAGGAGTCGCGGTGGAGAGGAGGCAGCGGAGTAGGCGGAGGAGGAGGAGGAGGAGGAGGCCACGGTGGAGGAGGAGGAGGAGGAGAAGTAGGCACTTGAGGAGGAGGAGGAGGAGAAGGAGGAGGCCGCGGTGGAGGAGGAGGAGAAGGAGGTGACGGAAGCAGTGGAGACGAGGCAGCGGTGTAGAGGAGGGATTTCGTGAAAGCATGATAGGGTGCGAGGAAGAGGAGGAGAACCCGGTGGATTTCATAAATCCCACGTGGACCTTTATCAGTGCTTTTTTAGCACTGATAAAGGTTAGACTTTATCAGCGCTTTTGTATCGCTGATAAATAGTGACTTTATCAGCTCTTTTCATTTTAGCGCTGATAAAGACACTCTCTATCAGCGCTTTTGTAGCGCTGATAAATACGTAGTTTATCAACGCTAATAAAAGCACTGATAAATGTATAAATTTAAGGATTTCTTTATATTATTATATATTTATTTAACTCTAAATATATATATCTCTATTTATACTTATAAAATTATTTGAAAGGTATATTTATATATATATCATTGAAAATATAATAAAATATATATTTATTTTTTAAATATAATTTAATTTTAATTATAAGTGTACATTTTTTATAACATATATATTATATGGGTAACATAATGGATTATAATCTATAAATAAACATTATTCAATATGAACATATATATACGCATTTATGATATATTCATTGACCCCAATTCATTGGAAAACACATATATATACGCATGTATGATATATTCATCGACCCCAATTCATTAGAAAACACATATATATTCAATAATTTTAATTATACATATATATTAAAACATATTATATATTTATAAATAAAACAAATACATTAAATATCAATAAATATAATAAATATATATATTAAATATAATTAATTAATACATCTAAAAAATATAATGAATTAATAAATCTAATAAATATATAATGAATTAATAAATCTTATAAATCTAATAAATATATTTATTATTAATCTTATAATTATTTAATTATATATATATATATATAACATGTGTTTTTTATTTAATATATACAATAAATATTATCAGCGCTAAGAAAATCGCTGATAAATGTAACATTTATCAGCACTAAGAAAAGCGTTGATAAAGGGATATTTAAAGCGCTGATAAATGTGCCCTTTATTAGTGATTTTTTTAGTGCTGATAAAGGCCTACCCCTTTATCAGTGCTTTTCCATTAGCACTGATAAAGGCAGGCGCCTACCTTGCCCAGTTTTGTGGTAATGTCTACACGATAGTATCTTTGATCATCCACCTTAGGGATATGTTGTTACTACCTAGGGAGAGGATGTTTCTACTCGGGAACCTCATCTATTAGTTTCTAATGTGAAGGATCCATGAAGGAAACAAGTTATATCGTTCTTTGATTCACATGATTCATCACCTATACCAGAGGTATAGGGTGCACCTCTAGTATCTCAACCTCATCTAATTGCATATTTTCACCTGGATTCATGGGACTCATTTATATTATCAGGATATCCAAAGTTTTCCCTATATGTATCTAATTAGATCTCATTTCATGATTCATTTATCATGCCTCTACCTTTTATGAATGATCCTTACTAGGACTTTTGGTTCCCCAAATAAATGATGATAGGTCCTTCTACTTACACAGTGGGTGAAGCATTAACTGTACATGATGACATCCAAATGAAACCTCATCCAAATGAGTCATAGGTAGAGCTTCATACATAATAGTTTCCATCACCTGAGGATGGTCTCTAACCAACTCTTCAGACTTCACCCCAATTTTATGTTCAGTTATCTCGATGTAGGAATCCCATTTACACACTAAATTGTGGTACTGGACCTCAGCATAGACATTAATTGTACTCATTTACTTATATGTGAGCTATTTAATTAAATACTTTTAAACAAAAATATATTATATCCTCTATATGATGTTCTATCTATTAAAATGATGAAATTATTTTTACTATCAACCATTTTTACATGTTTTTTCACTTTTTCAATTTTCATATATATACTACTTATGTTAGGACCAAGATGATAAGGAAGGTGGTTGTTTTCAGGTATTGTCTTTTATTTTTAAGAAATTTTAAGAAATAAAAAATGAAGTTTTAGAAGAAATCAAAATCACCTCACTTTGTATTTAATCAGATTGTCCATTGTTTTCATGGAATCGGACCCAGACTATTTGAAAAGGTCGATCATATTGAGAAATAATCTTGATGGAAGTAAATGTTCATCAGATTCACTTTGGATCTAGAATGGAAGATATGATTCTATTGGAAGAGAATCGAAGTCTTCATGACTTCAATTTAAATGTGATGATGCTTTAATGATATTGAAGTTATCATAAATCACAAGTATTTAGAAAACCTATGATGCAAGCTTGATGAAAGAAAGGGGGAGTGAAAGCGATGTTTCCAATCATATTTAGATTGATCAAATCTATATTTGAAGAGAAAATTGGTGATGGAGATTTTATTCTACAAAATCATAACCATGCTAATCATAATCATCTATCATATTCAGGTCAGTTTTTTCTGAACATTCGTATTCAGGATGAGAAATAAAGAAATATGTTGTTGTAAGAGTAATAACATGTTGGGAAGATGGGAAGCTACAATACGTTCCAATGTAAGTCAAACGATGATAAATATGGTCTTCAATGTATTCAAAATCATAAAGGAAGTTATGATACAAGAACAAGTTTGTGAATGAAGGAAGTTTTTGAAGTCAAAGCTATGGATACCAGCCCAATAGAACGGTATGTGATCATAATCATCATAGAAATAATTTATTGGAATCTATGAATTCAAGGAAAAAGAAGAGTCTGTGGTTTCCTATACGAATAATAAATTCAAATATTAATCAATAATGTAGTCAACAATTTGAAATGGGTTGAATACATTTTTTTATCATTTAATCGGATCAAGAGAAGAGATGAATAAAATATATGGATGTGTTGTTGAAGGGGGAGATTTAATTTTGAATAATATGTTTTGATTTTTCAATTATTATAGAGAATAGTAATGAATAATCGCAATTTATTTTTAGAAAAAGATTAAACATGTCTACTTTTTATAAATTTACATTCAATTGGTACAGAGCATCATATTGAATAAATAATATTGAGTTAATTGGAATGAGAAATTGGAATCATAATTGTGATTGAAAATAAAGTCTGGAGGATAATTGAAGTTATGAATAAGATTCAATAAAAAAACAAGACGTGTTAATGAAGTTAAAAATAAACCTAAAATTCAAGGAATCGTGCAAATTCAAGTAATTTATTTCACCATGAAACCATTTCAAATTCTCTCAAAAACCACTCTTGGGTCACTTATAAAATGCGAGAAGTACATCGTACTTTTCTAGATTTTGATGATGAATTACTATTCACAATAATAGAGAGAGAAGCTATGAATTTTAAGTGAGAGAAAAAAGTTTATGTATTACGTTGTGTTGAAGAAGTTTCTATGGAGAGATATGAAATGAGAAGATACAGAATTACAATGTATTTAGAAGATCATTATATTCTGTGATCATCTAATTCGGCTTACTATTGTATTCTTCTTGTCATCATATTCAGTTGGTCATCATATCGGGTTGGATAATTAGATTGAGATTTCCATATTGGGACTTCTCAACTCAGGAAGAAAGTGTTCTGAATTGTATCAATTTTATTCTTGTAGAGATATATTTTTGTATTGGGAAATTAGACTAGGTGATTTGTATTAGGAGAATCATACTGAAAATTGGGTTGGAGTTTTTTTATCAATGTCCTTGAAGTTTTTACCAGCTTCTTAGTAATAAATTGAATAATTATTTTAAAATGAATACATTTGTGGAAATTGAAAAGGAATCACAAGTAACATGTGTTGTTACACAAACATTGTATTACCCCATTTGTGCTAGAGGGTGCACACACTCTATTGGATTGTTTACATAGTGCTACAAGAGTGTAAAGGCATATCCTGCTCATTGTATTCCACATCAAAGGATTGTTTTATAGTGTATTGTTTGGTATTATATCATTTCCAAACTATTCCAAGGATATATCTATTCTTATTGAATAGTGATCCTTATAAATACTTGTGTACCTCTGGATGTGTATTTGAATTGGTTTCAATAGGGAATGAAATATTTAACAGGAGTCAAAGTTTGTTTCATTCGAAAATAAACATAAAAGAAAATTTATCACTAGTTAAACCCCTCTCCATCTCAGTGACACAATTATCCTAACTGGGAAATTTCAACTGGTATCAGAGCATAGATTCCCTTTTCTTATTCTTTATTGATGGAGAATTTTAATTGTGTGAACAATAAAGGTATTATAGTTTTCAATGGAAATATTTATCATATCTAGAAATATAGAATGTTTTATTATCTTATTTCTATTGGATATTATGTTATTGAATCTACAGCATATAGGTTTCCTCATATTTATTATAAAGTCCCTCTTACATTTGATGATAATAAAAATCTTGAGAATGATGGAAGGTCCAAGAATGTTTTATTATCACCACTTTTTGAAATTGAATTCCTAAGGGTGGAATTTGTTGCTATAGCCAAAGGTATATGGTAAAAATTGAAAAAAAATACAAAGGAAATACAAAAATGAAGAAGGAAAAATTAAAAAACTATATATTAAAGAATGAATATTTGAATATGGGTGAATACACATTTTTTGAGGGCTTATTTACCAAGGTAAATGAAATTTTTAGAATTCTTAGATGTCTTGGTGAAAATTTAGATGATTCTATAGTTTAAAATATTTTGTGAATACTTCTTGACAATTTTCATGAAAAAGTTTCTTCACAAGAAGACATAGATCCTAAAACATTATCTATAGATGGTTTGAATAACGCTCTCATTACTTATCAAATGATAAAGGGGAAAGGTATGAGAAGCAAAACAAAAGTTGATAGAGAAGTTTCTTTCAAGGATGGCAAGAAAGAAAAGTCAAAGAAGACTCTTTTTGAATATGAAGATGGGGAATCCAATTCTGAAAATGGGTTATATAAAAATTTTGATGATATTTTATCTTTGTTTTCTAAAAATGTTAAAATAGGTACGGGAAAATACAAAGGGAAACTTCCCTTGAAATTTTTTGAATGTGGAGTTATTGGGAATTTTGTGGCTAGTTTTCCTCAAAGAAAGAAAGAATAGGATAGTGATGAAGAAGAAATAAGACCAAGAAGATCGTAAAAGAAATAAAGGGATATAGTAAAATATTATTCCATAGGTAAAGATATAAAATTCTTTAAATCCAAAAGAAAAATTTTCTTATCAAAAGATGAAGAAGAAGAAGGAATTGTTGCTGAATATAAAAAATATATTGATTATGGTATTGAGAATACTTTTATTGAAATATTTAATGATGAATAATGAAGTATTAGTTTTGAATAATAAGAAATTCAACTCGAATTTCATTTAAAATATAAGTTTAAATGATTTCTTAGAAAGATTAGAAGGCTTAAAAAGCAAAACAAAAGTTGGAAGACAAATGTTCCTCAGCAAGAAATCAAGAATACTTTTTTGATGAGATGGTTAAGCTAGTGAAAGAAATTGATGAACTGAATAAATATCTTGAGTCAGAAAATAATTGTAATGATCATCTTGAGGTGAATCTAAAGGAAAAAAGAAGAAGAGTTTGAAGTTATCTAATAAAATCTTTCTAAAGCTGAATAGATAAACACATGTTTTGAAAAATATATCTCAGATGTTGGTGAGAGTTATCAAAAAGATAAACCTAAGAAATATCATAAAAATTTACCTTTAAAGGTTGATAAGAAATATAAAATTGTTTATGAAAAGAAGAAATTTGGAAAATTTATATATGTGGCCAAAACCAATAAAGTTGAGAATTTAGAAGTAACAAAATACCATGAATCTGAAAATGCTTCCAAAATTTCTAGATATGAAAATATTTCTAATAATTCAGATTCTGATAAGGTTGAAAAGAAAAAAGAATATTCTAATTGATAACAAAAAGGTTGTTGGCTTAGAAAATAAAGACAAAAAGGTTGTTGAGAAATGTATTCACAATTCTAGTCAGTATGGAAGTTTCAGAGGCAAATAATATTTCTATGGATACAGCTGTTATTATGGTGGATTCTGACATATGGAAAACATGTTTTGGTTCAACCAATAACATTACTATTATTCCATATGTTATGAAAGGAAAAAATTTGAAGGGGAGTCAATTCCCTCAAAAGAAGAATTCTAAGAAGATTGTTTTTAAAAAAACCTTAGAAGGATAGAGTAAGAATTAGAAATAGGTTCCAACATTCGGAAAATATTTTTAAAAGAAATGAACAACCTTAAAACCTTGTAAAAGGATTTCTTTTATTGTTACTAACACACACAAAAAGTATCTTAATAATTCTTATAGGTTGAAACTGAAAAAGAAAAGGAAGAAGAAAAGGCTCTTATTATTGAAACAGTTCTAAAAGCTACAAAAGAAGAATGACCTTGGATTCTTGATAGTTGTTTTTCTTCAAATATGATAGGATATTTGAATTTTTTGAAAAATTTAAAAGATTTTGAATAAGTAATAGTGACATTTAGTACTGATGAATCTTTGAGAATCAATGGTGTTGGGTTAGCCATCATTAGAAAAGAAAAGTTGAAATCCAAGAAAGCTTTGTATGTTGTTGGGCTGAAACACAATTTGCTAAGTGTTTCACAACCGTGTGATGAGGGTAACAAATTTATCTTCAAAAAATATGGATTTTTTGTGAAAAGTGAAGAATATGGAAAGATAGTTACAATACTATAGAAAAACAGTGTTTTAGTGGCGGTTTTCAAAACCGCCGCTAAAGGTTTTTTGACCAATAATTTAGTGGGAGTTTTTTAGCGGTATTTTTAAAAAACTGCCGCTAAATGTTTTTAAAATGTATTTAATAATTTTTTAAAAAAAATCTAAAACAATTTTATAGTTATTTTTGGCGAAAACTTTTTCAAAACCACTGCAAAAATGAAAAAAAAATTCAAAAAAACATTTAGTTATTTATTTTTAATTATTAATTATTATTTACAATAATATATAGTTTATTATTTGTAATTTAAATTATTTATACTATGTAAATTAAAAAATGTTTATAATTATTAGTTAATAATAATTTTAAACTAAAAACATATCATAAATAAGTTGAAAATCAGACTTCGGTGTCAAGTGACCATAACTTTTGATCTGAGGGTCAGTTTTAACTCCACAACCAGTCAAATCAAAACTTATAAAATGATCTAAAATAAAATTAGATTTAAATTTCATAATAATTAAAAGAATAAAATTTATTATAGTTTCAATAAAATTCAAAAATCGAACTTGAACTTCAAACGGCCATAACTTTTGATTCGGGTCTCCGTTTAGGATCTACTATATATAAAATCAAAGCCTGTGATGAGCTCTACGTCATATAGGTTTGGGAAAAGCTCTTTAAGAATTTTCCCCTTTTTCCCCAAAAAGGCCCTGAAGGCCTCCGAAATAGAGTTTTTAGTCGCCGACCCCGATTTCTTTAAATTCAAACATCTATAACTTCTAATCCATGTGTCTATTCGGCATGTACCAGATATCATATCATAGATCGTTTCATGATCTTCGATTATACTTGTTTTGGATCTGAAAAAGAACATCCGAATCAGATTTTAGAGTCATTTTAGTGTTTTTAGGGATTTCCAAGTTTCTTAACATTTTAGGGTTTGTTTATTTATTTATCATTTTTTATTATTAATTTACTCATTATTTATTAAATATTTATTAATTATGTATTAATTATTTGTTAATTATTTATTAATTATTAATTACATAATTATTTATTCTTTATTTATCATTTATTTATTTATTAGTTATTATTTATTATTTATTATTTGTTATTTATTATTTATTATTTATTATTTATTATTTATTATTGTAGAGACCCAAAGCTTGACGTACATAGACATTACATAAATTTTGTGGAATAATTAATACATAACAAAAACATACACCAAAGGACCGTAATAGTTTAGTGTCTTTGTAAACTTGGAACATAATCTTTTAATCTTGGTGAATGATCTTCAACATCTCCCATAAAGATCTTCCTTTTTTTTCTTACCTAAAACCTTTCTTTATTTCCTGGGGAAAAGAAAACATATAAAGGGTGAGCTCAAATGCTCAGTAAGGGTAAGCATGGAGAAAATAAAACAAACCATATACATTTGAACTTCAAAACATGAACATAAAGTTTTAAAGTCAAAATCTTGAGTTGTGAAATAAATCTTGGCAGTACATAAGGCATAGATCATGAAGGAACATAAATCATCATATAATAGCTTGGGAATAAAACATGTAATTGTGGAAAACCATTAATCATGTGATATGATTTCCATAGTAGCCAAGGCATTGCTGCCAAGACCATGTTAGTGGACAAAGTCCTTTTCTGAATCGAGTTCACTCCTCGTTCCAGTCCTGTATCACTGAACCGGATTAACTTATCGTTCCAGCCATGTCTATCTCATGAGATATAAATATTTACCCAATGCATTTCAGGGAGATATAGGTCTCACCCATCTCATAATGAAATCATTCTTATTTGTTCCACAACATAAACATAAATCATTCATCATAGCCCAATGAATAAAATGGGTTTCAAAAACATCTTCCCATCATAACATAATTTATATAAAACAAATGGATATCATTTCATCATAAGAAAAGTGAAACCATGTAAATCATAAAGACATTATACTTTAAATATACACATATGAAATAATGTCATCTTAGATGGAAAATGGTTTTGATAAAACACTTGAAATAAATTCTTGAGGAAAATATCATTTCTTCTTCAAAATCATTTTCATTTCACAAAATACCATGCAATTTTAAATGAAAATAATTTTGTTGAAAATAATAATAAATTATTGTAGAGTAATATTCATGAAAATTAGGTTTTATGAAACCGTAAAAATCCATTCATGCCATATAAGTTAAAAAACATTCTTCTCGTACTTTTGCCGGAAAAGTCAAAAAATTCCTCGTAGGGTAAACAAAAGAAAGATTCTTTCCATAACACAATGTAAAATTCAAAGAGGGGTAAACATGAATTTAAACATACATGGAAGGATGTTAAACACTTTATGAAAAACATTTTTATGGACATGGATAAAAAATATAACCCCTGTAAATACTTACATATAAGAAATCTCGGATAAAAATGAGATTGCAAAAAATATCCCTTACCTTAGGTCTGATATGATTCGTACGTATCTGAACCTCCTGTATAATGATTTAAATAATGTCATTGACTTATTACAGAATCATATTCATTGTTGTGATATCATATATGGTTCACTTATGACTTTATATTACCTGTTCTTTTGTAAATTTCATGTTAAAGCAGCGTTTTGGGTAAAATGTTTTATTTATCGTACGTGTTTGGACTTGTTGTTCTTGACATTATTACTACTTATATCATGATTTAATTATTTCCAGAATGTAAATCATGATTTATATATCATATATATTCAGTATTAATATATATATATATATATAACAGATAGATAAATGAAATGAAATACACCGTTCATGGAGACGGTAGGCCGTACGTACGCATGAATGTTGTTTTCTTTTCCTTATTGACTTGAATGGAAGTAAGTAGATGACATATATATATATATATATATATATATATATCTGTGTGTTTGTGTCTATGTATACATAAATAAAGTAGCTTCATTATGTCATATGTTTCTTTATTATTCATTATATATAATTTATAATCATTCTTGAATGGTTAATCATGGAAAATGAATCTCATCGCGTTCGTGGAGACGGTAGTCCATACGTAAACACGAGCGATGATATCACTCCCATGATCATGGAATTGTATTAAAGTGTATATATGATATTTCATAATCAATATCACTTTACAATAACCATATATAGTTATTTATTTACACCATTATACCCATCCATGTAAGGTGGTGGTGGAAAACAAATTACACCACAACGTGGAGACGGTATTTCGTACGTACGCACGCGTAGTGATTTCATTTTCCATAGGATGGATAGAAGATGAAATAGGGTTGTTTCATATTTATAATAACATATCAGTATATGAGTGATACTGATGTTATTAATTTATGATGAAACAAATATATAAGAAGAGGTAGAAGAAGAAATAAATTGGAAAGAATCGGTAAAGGATATTACCTCTTCTTTGACGCACCTCTTCTTAACCTCATATTAAGGCACTAGAGTCAGTCTTTTGAGGAGAACAGAACCTCTATAATGTTTCTAGGGAATTTTAGAAGAGTAATTGGTAGGGTTTTTCTGAGCTTCAAGGCTCAAAAGGGTGTGAAGAGAAGATGGAAGGGGTGCCCTTTTTATAAGGGAGGAGAGGGGCACCTTTGGAAAAAGTTAAAATATTATTTTATAATAAAGTCATATTCGATTTATAATAGCTCCAAATTGATTTATTTAGAAGATAAAGTGGGTATGGTCAAAATCCTATCAACCAATAGATTTTAGACAAGTTTATGTTACTATTTTAACCTTATCATTTAGATTTAACTCTAAGTTAAATAATTTAACTTTTACCATGTATTTTTATTTTCTTACACTATATGGTTAATAAACTTACTATAACAAGACAAAAGAACCCCAAGTGGTTCATTATTAATATATATAACCTTATCTAAGTCATTTGACAGAACCTTAGATTTTTAGGAATATAATAACAATTAATAATATAATATATGTTTTAAAATATATTTTATGTCAATTTTGACACTATTTGGTAATTGATTTTTGTTAAAATCATAACAACATTATTAGTTCGAAAAAAGTTAATTGAATCAATACTAACATGCCATATTAACCTAGAAATTTAGTGTAATTCATAAAAAGTATCAAATTACATTTATTTGGGTATTTATAACATCAATTATGTTAATATTTCATTAATAATTTAATTACTGCAACATCATTGTTTCATAAATAAAATAAATTATTTAATGTCTAAAAATTATAAATAAAATACCATTATGTAGGAAAACCTTTTAGATTTATAATGAATATTTATAGTTGAATTTATCTAATGTATAACCCTATATTAAAAATGTTTTAGTTATTAAACATTGATTTTAACTATTTTAACTCTTCTTTAAATAAAATAATAATAAGTGTCCTAATCTAATCCAAGTGGACCTAAAGAGTAGTATTTTATTCCTAAGGTTGTTTTTGGTCGAATTACACTTATCCAATAGAATTAGGACATGTGTTAGGGTAATAATAATATCATTTTTAACCTTAATTACCCTATTTACTTTTAACCGTGGTAAATAAAAGTAAAAAGTTACTATTCACCAAAAATTATTTTTATCTTATTGAATCACATTTTACTCCTTGATATTAATTATGTCTCTCGGATATTCGAAATTCTACTCAAAGAAGCAGTAAAATTAAGTTTTATGTAAATTTACAAATTCTCTTAGGAGGTGGGTAAAAGACGGTGAAAAGTTCAATAAAATTTTTAAATATCAAAAAATATTATAAAATGACTCCAGTGAATTACATTGAACTTATATAGGTATTATATATCAATTTTGACCTAAAATAAATTTAAATAAAATAAATAATTATTTAAATAAAAATTCCGTTTTTAAATAATAACCCATTGTTTTCACTATTCATCAAAAATTGAAAGTTTTCATAAAAATACCAAAAATTCACCCTAGGCTAATTTTGATATTCCGAATCCAAAAATGAAGTCCATTTTGAAAGATAAAATTTATAAAATTTCAAAAAGTGGGTATTACTATTCATAACGGCTAGTTCATAATAATATTATTATAATATCTCATTTAGTGAAACTTGGTATTGCATACTACACACGCTATCGAAGAAGGTCTTGATTGCGTGAAATGCAAGCCAAGTCAGGGCTGCATGTAGTGAAAGATTCGTTTGGTGTTGCATACAACATAATCAAAACTTATTAAATTTATACATTAAACAAAATCTATACTTAATGTTGCGTAAAATAATTTCCACAAAACGAACTTGAAATTGTGTGTAACACGAGCCAAGAATAGTGTTGCGTATACTGCAAACTAATAAGGTGTCGCATATAGTACAGCTAATCTTGGTGTCATGTATAATAGAAGACATCAAAGAAATTAAAAATAATATATCTCATAAAATATCGGGGTGTTACAATTATTTATTATTTATTATTTATTAAATTATTATTTATTATTCATTCATTCGTTTATTTATTTGTCTGTTTGTTTGTTTGTTTATTTGTTTATTTGTTTGTTTAATATTTAATATTTATTTATTTATTTGTTTGTTTTATTTTTCATTTAGTTATTATGTACACATTAGTTATTATTTTATTTTAGATTTATTAAATAATTATTTATTATTTATTTATTATTATTTTATTATTCATTTATTAATTTATTATATATTTATTCATTGTTCATTATTTATTAAATATTTCTTAATTATTTCTTAATTATTTCCTCATTATTTTAAAATTATTTGTTAATTATTTATTAATTATGAATTATTTATTTATTAATTATTTATTAATTGAGAATTATTAATTATTTATTAATTACTAATTATTAATTATCAATTATCAATTATGAATTATCAAATATTATTTACTATTAATTATTAATTACTAATTATTAATTATTATTTATTTATTATTATTTATTTATTTATTTATTTATTTATTTATTTATTCTTTATTCTTTATCCTTTATTTTTTTTATTTTTTTATTTTTTATTAATTTATTTTTAACATATTAATTATTTATTAATTATTATATTATTATTCATTTATTATTTATTTATTTATTATTTATTTATTTATTTATTCCTTATTCCTTATTTATTAATTATTTATTATTTATTATTTATTATTAATTTATTTATTATTAATTTTTAAATATTAGTTATTAATTATGAATTATTAATTCTAAATTATCATTTATTAGTTATTAGTTATTATTTCTTATTTCTTATTTCTTATTTCTTATTTTTTATTTTTATTTTTTTTAATATTTTTTTCTTATTTTTTATTTCTTATTTTTTATTTAGTATTTATTTTTTTATTTTTTTATTATTTATTATTTATTATTTATTATTTATTATTTATTATTTATAATTTATTACTTATTTATTTATTTATCAATTCATTTATTTTATTTTATTTTTATTCTTTATACTTTGTTCTTTATTCTTTATTCTTTATTCTTTATTCTTTATTCTTTATTCTTTATTCTTTATTCTTTATTCTTCATTATGTATTATTTATTAATTTATTTTTAATTTAGTAATTATTTATTAATTATTTATTAATTAATTATTAATTATTAGGTTATTATTCATTTATTATTTATTTATTTATTTATTCATTATTCATTATTTATTAATTATTTTTAATTATTTATTAACTAATTATTATTTATTATTTATTGTTTATTATTTATTATTTATTATTTATTATTTATTATTTATTATTTATTATTTATTACTTATTTATTGGTTATTTATTTTTCATTATTATTTTATTAAATTATAATTTATTTATTATTTATTTGTTTGTCACTAATAACTATTATTTATTATTAATTTATTTTTAAAGTTTTATTTATTTTTTATTTTTTTTTCATTATTATTTTAATATTAATTTCTTATTTATTTTTTATTATTTATTTATTATTTACTTATTTAATTATTCTTTGTTTATTCTTTATACATCAATATTATTTTATTATTTTATTATTTTATTATTTTATTATTTAAATGTTATTTATTTGTTTATAATTCATTTATTTATTATTAATTATTAATTATTAATTAATTATTTCTAATTTTCTATAATTTATTTGTTTATTATATATTTATTTATTATTTATTTATTATTTATAAATTAATTATTAGTTATTAATTATTAGTTATTAATTATTAATTTATTTTTATTTTTATTATTATTATTTTTAAATTATTAATTTATTATTAATAAATTATTAATTTATGTATTATTTTTTCAATTAATATATATATATAAGTATATTAAATTTTATTTATTCAGCACATGAAGAGTCTGTTGGAGTGGTAAAGTCTTTTGGGAATAAGCAACGGGTAATGGGTTCAAGTCTCACCCAACGTATAATTTCTAAGTATGGCATGGGCATATGCATGGACTTGGGCATGAGCACGGTAATAATAAATAGTAAATAAATTACAAAAATAATTAAACTAATTAATTAATTAATTAATTGTGAACATAAATATATTAATTAATTAATTAATTATGAAAATAAGTAATAAATAAAATATTTATATTTATATTTATAAATTATGAAAATAAAAAAAATATTAATTAATTATTAAAATTAAAAAAAATTAAAAAAAATTAAAAAAATTAAAAAAAATTATAAAAATTATAAAAAATTATAAAAAAATTCTAAAAATTAAAAACGATTTAGATACGGTTTAAACTGCCACTAAAAACCCACCGATAAATTGTTCTGCGATGGTTTTGAAAAACCACCGCTAATTGATTGCTGACACATGATTTAGCGGTAGTTTAAACCGCCTCTGCATTAAAATTTTCGCATAGTGCAAGAGGTCAACGTATAAAAGGGGATATTTTTCATGTAGGTGAAATACCAAACTCTTGTTACTTGAGTATGGTGGAAGAGAATCAATTGTGGCATAAAATACTAGGACACATGTGTCAAAGAAACATGAACAAATTGTCAAAGCGGTATAGTGTTTGAGAGATTTTTTGATTTTCTATGAAGAATATATTGGTGTTGCACTATTTTCCAGAAAGTAAAAATTACAAACTCAGTGCATAAGAAAGTTGAGATTTGTTAAATACAATCCCTAGAGCTGATTCATTCTAATATCTATGGGCTAATGAGAAAACAATCAAAAATGAAGATAAGTACTTCATCACTTTCATTTATGATTTTACTCACATTACTTGTGTAATGTATATGAAACATAAATTAGATTATTTGAAAATGTTTGAAAGTTTTAAAAGAAAAGATAAAAATTAATGTGAGTATTTAGTGAAGAAGTTGAGAACCGACAATAGAGGTGAATACAAAAGTGAAGAATTTAAAAGTAATCTGGTGAAGCATGGAATTCGGTATAAGTATAGTTCCCCATACACTCCTCAACTGAATGGGGTTTCTAAAAGAAAAAAATAGAAGTTTAGTGGAAATGGGAAGAACTATGTTACTTGATCATAGTCTTTCTCATTACTATTGGAGTAAATCCATGATTTCTATTTTTTGTATTCAAAACTAATGTTTCTATAGACCAAAATCACATATGAATTCATGTGAATAGTTTTATCGGAAAACTCTAAGTTTGAAACACTTAATAGTTTTTGGGAATCCATGCATTATAAAAAAAAAGTCATAAAATTTGGAAAGTTTGAGCAGAAAAGTGAAGATGGAATCTTTCTTAATTATGTTCCAAAAGGAAGAGGATACAGATGATTCAATAAATAAATGAGAAGAATTTTTGATTTAATTGATGTAAAAGTCATCGAAAGATATGAGGAAGACAAACACATTCGAGCTGACAAGGAAGTTGAGCAGTAAAGGTTTGATAACAATTCTGATAAGGATACAGATAATTGTAATACTATTCAAAGAGAAGAATCAAACCCATATACTTCCATTGATGTGGAAGATACTCAAAAATATCATCCTAGGATGAGGAATCAAGTGGGATCACATAATATAATTGGGGATCAACATTAGAAGGTTCAAACAAGAAGAACAACAAATGTTATTTCACATGATTCTTTATATTCAAAAGTGGATTCGAATGATGTGAAATAAGATTTTGAGTATCTGGAATGGGTTCAGGCCATGAATAAAGAGCTATATTAGATTTAAAATAATGATACATGGGAACTCATACCCAATTTAGAAAACAAAAACATTATTGGAATAAAATGGGTTTTACGAAACATATTGAATAAATAATGTGAAGTGTTAAGAAACAAAGCAAGATTAATGTGTAAAAGGTATTTACAAATTGAAGATATTGATTTTGATTAAACCTTTTCTCCATTGGAAATATTAGAAACAATAATTATTTTAATTATTTTTACTGTACAACAGAGTTAAAAAATCTTTCAAATGGATGTTAAATCCTCATTCTTGAATGGTGATCTTGATGAGGAAGTTTACATTGAACAAACTTGTGGCATTTTTGTTGGAAAAGATGAAAGTTGTGTGTGTAGATTGAAGAATGCATTGTATGAGCTAAAACAAGCTCAGTGATCATGGTATTTCAAATCAGATACTTGCTTAAGGAAGATGAGTTTCAAGAAAGGAAGCGTTGATATAAATATTTATATCAAAGAAATTCAAGATTATTCCCTCATAATAATTGTTTATGTTGATGATATTTTATTTTATGTGAATAATTAAACATGTTTTCAAAGATTTTATGAAGAAATAAAAAATTTATTTGAGATGTTTATACTATGGGAAATAAATACTTTCTTTGGTTAAAAATTTTTCAAAAGGAGAAACACGTTTTTCCTTATCAAGAAAAGTATTCTAAGTAACTTCTTAAGAGGTTCAGAATGGAAAACTCAAAACCTATTTCCACACCTATTTTAGTTAGAAAAAAGTTGAAAAAATATGGAGAAGTAAAAGAAGTTGTTTAGAAAGAATTTCAAAATTTGATTGATTTTTTTTTGTATTTGACAGCCTTAAGACCTGACATTGTTTATGTTATTACTTTATGTGCCAAATTTCAAAGTGCTCCTAAAGAATCATATTTTATTATTGACAAAAGAATTCCCATATACAAAAAAGGCACAAAAAATTTCAGAATTAGGTATGATATCACAGAAATTGTTGATTTGTTTGGGTATTCAGATGCTGATTGGCCAGGAAATGTTGATGATAGAAGATCCACATCTAGTGAAGTATTATTTTTGGGAAATAATTATGTTAGTTGGTATTCAAATAAAAAATCAATTAACTCTCAGTGCGTCTAAAACTGGGTATGTTTCTTCCACTCAAGCCACTACTCAACTTATGTAGTTGAGAACTCAATTAGAATACTTACTTGTTGAAGAGAAGTTACCCTTTCTCTTGGGTTGTGATAATCAAAGTACAATCAATATCACCACAAATCCATATCAATATTCTCATTCGAAATATATTGATATCAAATATAATTTTATCAAATAGCATGTTGATAAGAATTAATTAAAACTGGAGTATGTTCCTACATCGGAACAAGTTGCTAACATTTTCACAAAACCTTTACCAAAGGAATATTTTTCTAAATTAAGGTTCACCATGAGCGTCCAAACACTTGTTCATCAAGGTTTAGGTGTGTGTTTCTATCACCTCTCTCATATTACCTTTGGATATTATTATCAAGAGGAAGATATCAATTGTTTCATAAATATATCATTTTGAATGCATTTAAAACAAGGATTTGTGGGTAAGATTTCAATTCAGCATTGTATGTGTGTGAACTATTCTAACTATTGGAGTGGTTATATGAAAAAAAAATCAACGAAAGGTGAAGAATAAAGGATGAGGAAGTTTTTATAATCACTTCTTTTGGACAGGATGGTTTTGTTTTCAATGATTCCTGTTTACTATAACGAGTTACCTCACCTAGGTTTATAATTTTTTATAAGCAATCCATAGATTGAGGATACAAAGTTCAGTGATTTATGAAACTTGGTTGATAATAAAATCCAAAGGGGGATTTTTAGGACCAAGCTGATGAAGAAGGTGATATTTTTCATGTATTATATTTTGTTTTCAAGAAATTTTAAGAAATAATAAAGGAAGTTTTAGAAGAAATTAAAATCACCTCACTTTTTATTTAATTGGATTGACCAGCGTTTTCAAGGAATCGGACCCAAAATGCTTGAAAAGGTCTATCGTATTGAGGAAAAATATTTATGGAAGTAAATGGTCATCAGATTCACTTGGGGTCAGGTATAAAAGTTGTGATCATATTGGAGTAGAATCAGATTATACGTGACTATGATTTAAATGTGATGATGCCATGCTGATCTTAGAGTTTTCATAAATCAAAAGTACTTGGAAAACTTGTGATACAAGCTTGATTAAAGAAATGGGGAGTGAAAGAGATGCTTCCAATACTTTCTAGGTTGATTGGATCTATATAGAAAGAGAAAATGGGTGTTGTAGATCGTATTCATCCCGACTGTAATCATGCTGAACATAATCATGTCTATCATATTTAAGTAAATTGTTTTCTGAATAATTGTATTAGGATGAGAAGAAAAGAAACATGTTGTTGGAAGAGTAATAATATGCTGATAAGATGGGATGTTACAATACTTTCTAATGTAATTAAAATAATTCTAAATATGGTCCTCAATGTATTCAAAGTCATTAAGGAATCCATGAAACAAGCACAATTTTGTGAATGAAGGAATTTGCTGAATTTGAAGTTGTTCATACTGGTCCATCGGACTCGATATACAATCGTAATCATCTAAGAAATAATTCATTGGAACTGATGAATGTAAAGAAAAAAAAAGATTGTTTGGTGGCCTATACGAAGAAGAAATTTAAATATTAATCAATAATGTAGTCAACCATTTGAAATGGGTTAAATTATTTTTCTATCAATTAAGTGGATCAAGAGAAGAGCTGGAGGAAATAGATGGATGTGTTTTTTATGGGGAGCTTGAATTTCAAAGAATATTTTTTGACTCTGCAAATGGTACATAGCATTGAAATGAAGAATTTGAATGGATTTTGATAAAAATATGAAATATTTCTATTTATTCATACATTTACATTCAATTGGTACAAAGTATCCTATTGAAGAAATTATATTGAGCTAATTGGAATGGGAAATCAGAATCAGACTAGTGATTCAAATGAAAGTCTGAAGGAGAACCAAATACATGAAGAAGATTCAAGAATAATCGAGAAGAGTTGATGAAGCCATAAATTCACCTAAAATTCAAGGTATCATGCAAATTTGGGAAACTTCTTTGAGCGGGAAACCATTTCAGATTCCTACCAAAACCACTCTTGGGACACCTATAAATGGTTATAAGTACATCATATTATTCAAAATTATGATGACAAAGTACTGTTCATGAGATTAGAGAGAGAAGATCTGATGTTTAAGGGAGAGAAAGATGTTTTCATATTGTGCTATGTTGAAGAATTTTTTATGGAGAGAAGTGAAAGGATAAGAGATAAGATCACAACATATTTAGTTGATCATCGTATTTAGTTGACTATCGTATTCTGTTGGTCATCATATTCAGCTCGTCATCATATCAGGATAGATAATGAGATCGGGATTTCCATATTGGTATTTACAGACAGAGGAAGACAATGTTCTGAATTGTCTCAATCATAATCTAGTATATATATTTTTTTAAATTGGAAAATCAGAATGGGAGATTCGTATTGGGAGAATCAGACTGTAAATTGGATTGGAGTTTTATATCAATGTCTTTAAATTTATTACCAGCCTTTGGGTAAGAATTGAAGAATTTTTTTGAAAAGAATACATTTGTGTAAATCAAAAATGAAGTATAGGTAACATGTCTTGCAACACAAACATTGTATTACCCCGTTTCTGCAAGACGGTGAACATGCACTATTGGATTGTTTACATAGTGCTACATCAGTGTAATTGGAATATTTTACTCATTGTATTCCACATCAAAGGATTTTTTTTCTAGTGGATTGTTTGGTATTAGATCATTTCCTAACCATATCAAGGATGTAGCTATTCTTATTGAATAGTGAACCTTGTAAATACATGAGTTCATGTGGATGTGTGTTTTAATTATTTTCAATAGGGAATGAAAAATTTAATAGGAGGAGAAGGATTTATCCTTTGCAAGGAAATATAAAAGAAAAAGAAGTAATGATTCACCCCCTCCCCTCCTTAGGGATACAATTATCCTAACTGGGCACTTTTATCTTATAGTTTATATTTATAAGCTTTCCAAGACAACTACTTGAAACATAGAAAAACTTATTAAATTTCAAGTACGTAACTTTAAAATATTATAAAATATAAACTATAAAAAAATATAAATAAAAACTATAACATAAAATATAAATATAAAAAATTTATTAAAAAAATATAAATATAATAAACAAAAACTTACTTGCATTATACAAAATAAAATTAACTAAAAACATAATAATACACTATAAAAAATAAATTCACATAAAATATAGTATAATTAAAATTGAAATAAAATTTAAAACATTTAATAAACAAAAAATAAATAATTAAAAATGAAATGAAAATAAAAAAATATAAATAAAAATTTAATGGTTTAAAACAACAATATATTGGTCCACTAAAATTAATATTCATTAAATTTTTTTATGAAATGATTTTTATTTTCAATTATTTATTATATGTTCTATAAGTGTGTGAAATTTCATTTAGATTTTATTTATACTGTATTATTTAATGAATTTTTAAGCCACCAACTTAAAACATTATTATGTTTTATATAGGTTACTTTGAAAGCATATAGTTTAAAAAATTTGAATACAATTTAAATAATATTTACAAACTCACACAACATATAAAACATAATTGAAAATAAAAATATCATAAATATAATAATACAAATCTAATTTAAATATACCAAAATTTATTTCTTAAAAAAACAACACTTTACCTTTCAATTATTAATGTACATAATTATAAAAAAAAATAAACACAATAAATATATCAAAATATACAAATATATATTTTTTTTATTTTTAAATTTTTTATTAATTTAGTAACGGGGGAAAATCTAATTCCACCTTTCCACATTAATCTTTAAAAAAAGTAACATACTATTATTTTACTGATAATTTTTTTAAAAAAAATCTGTTATGGAGTGGACCCGATTACTCACATTGATCAGTGGATGTGGTACAGTCAATTATTATGCAGAGATAGAAAAATCACTAAACCGATTTTAGATTATAGAGCTCAACGTATTGTAGTCCTATTTTAAATATTATACATATATCAATGGTCTTATAATAAAATAAATCAAATTCATCTGATCATAAGCTAGTTTCTTCTTCTACCTCGATCCCAATTGAGGTTAGCATGCTAATTCTTCATGTTCATCCCATGTGCTTATATCATGAAGTTAAAGGGAAATAATAGGATAAGTTGTTTGACGAAGCTAATTGAATTTCAAAGCTGAAGTGCATGAGGGTTTTTTGAAGGTCGATATGTTTTTTAGAGACAATTATTTTTAAATGTTTTGTATCATGATATGATATGGTTCATACAGGAAGAGTAGGTTAGTGTGTGAATGTATTAGATGAACGAGAATTATAAAAGAAAGAGAGAAACTAAAGTGGGAGGTGTTGCTCGAGACTGAGAGATAAAATTGATGATGAAACCTCTCTATTTATCTGTTAGTATTATTGTTTCCTGATACTTATACAATATAATTCAAATTTTGTGATACAAGATATGGAGAGAGAGATATAAGCATGTATTTCATACATATGGATTGTTGAAAATAAAAACTTACTTGAATGATAAGTTAATTGTAACTTTTATTCATGTGAAGCATTATGGTTTCCCTTCTCAAAATTAAACATTGAATGGGGTATAATTAGTTAAATAACTATTTGAGAGTTAGATAGGAAGAAAATTGAATAACTTTTGGGATTTTGGTATAAACCATTAGATATTTTTGGTAGATAACTCAACTAGAAGGATGTTAGTATAAAGGTCTCATTGGGAGATAGCTGACTATAATCATTAGTGATTAATAAATGTGGGAGTTTTTCTGTAATAAATATTAGGATATTATCTATATTTGTAATTACTTTGATTTAATAGGGGAGAATATGTGTCACAAATCAATTGGAACACAGAAAGGAAATAGTCACCCACAATGGTGGTGAACCTTGAAAAATCCTCATGTTATTTTCTATGATTTTATTTGTTTTCATATGGGAGAGGTGAGATATTAATAAATGAGGTATGGAGATATTAACTAATCACATTTTCTGATTTGAAAATAAAAATTTTTAAAAATAATATCACTAATCCACCTGTCCCCCTCTCAGTAATATAATCGATCCTAGTTACTTTAATTGGTATTAGAGCACTCAGGTTTTTTCTAAAAGGATTCAAACTTTTTAAAGATAAATGAAAGAGAGTTTGAATTTCATCAATAGTAGAGTAGTTCCTTTATTTTATGGAATGAAATTTTATGGCTAAAAGAACTTAATACTTCTAAATCATCTTTTACTAGGACTCTATGTATGTGATGTTTTTATTGTAGGATTTACTCCATTAGAGAGAGATGCTCATGTGGCTCATGTAGACAAGAGAAATCTATAAGTGGTTGGGAAAGAAATTAATTACATCCTTTCAACCCTATCATAAAATTTCTACACTAAGGTTATGGTATATAAAACTTCTAGGGAGATGTAGGAAAAACATGAAAAAATTTATGAAGGTAATGTAAAAATTAAGAAAGCTAAACTTCAGATTTAGAAGGAGAATTTTGAATATATTCATATGATAGATAATGAGAACATTTATTATTACTTCACTCGGGTAAATTAAATAGTAATTAACATCAAAGGATTTAGTGATCCTTTGGGAGATTCAACTATTGTGAAGAAGCTGGTGATAAATTTTCCTGATAGATTTGATCCATATATTTCTACCTAGAAATAAATCAATGACATATCTCTTGATGAGTCTCATAACACACTCCTTAATTATCAAATGAGAAAATATCATGTGTTAAATAAGAAATACAAAGAGGAGAAGGATTTTAATTCCATTAAAGATAAAAAGTTAAAAGAAAATAAAGATTAACTATTCTTATATTCTTATAAGGATGAAGTAAGGGATGATAATTATAAATTACTCATTTCTTTTATTTCCTAAAATTTTAGAAAAGGAAGGAGAAAATATAAATATCTCCTTCCTTAAAAGTGCATAAATTATAGTCAAATTGGGAATTTTATAATTCATTGTAAAAATAATAATCTGATTATTCTGAGAGAGATGATGAATAATAAGACTATGTTAAAAGAAGATCTTGAAAAATTAAAAATAATAATAAGTTTTCAAGGAAGTATAAGAGAAATCTGAAGACAAGGAAAGTAGTTGAATACTCTTAAGTGTGTGATGAATCAGAATATAAAGGTAAAACTAAAAATAATAAAACATTCGTAAAACATGTTAAAAACATGATGATTATTTAAGTAGTGATGAGAAAAATAAGAGATCTACAACAGGTACATGCTTATATCTAAACTAGTAGTGTGTATTTATCAAAACTCTCAACTCAAGAAAAGAATTAAATTTTTTGAGAAAGAGGCAATAAATAAAAATAAAAAGAATGATATTATTGAGCATATATGAACACTTTAAAGGTAAAAATTATAAAAACATGATAAGATATTTAAATATAATAATTCAAAATTGGATGTAAGATAAGAACTAGATAGGAAGTTGCATTAGTTTATTAAAGTAGAAAATATATTGAAAATGATGAGAGAATATTTTGATAAAGTAGTGGATTTTCAAGTTGAAAAATCCAAATATGATGTGATGATCATTCCAAAAAACAGGTATAGTTTATTTTTGATTATTCTAGTAATGTTAAATGTTTTTTATATAGTGGTGTAGGTTTTGACACAAAAAATAAGTATATGGGTTGATGATGATAGTGAGAACTTAAATGATTTGAAAAAAGAATGTTTCCTAAGACTATGAACAAATAATGATAGTATTGTGTCCAGATATCAAGTAGTTTATCACCAATAGAATAGTCATAATTGTGGAATATAGAGTTTTAGTGGTTATTGTTATCATTGTGGTAAATTTGGGCATAAATCCTAAAACTACTGGTATAATATTTCACTTCATCAAAATCGAAACACGTCATGGAGGAAAAATTCTAGAAAGAAAAATAGAAGATCTTTCAAAAGGAGGAATACTCTTATAATGTGTAAATTTATTATTTGGAAATCAATAAGGTTTTTTACTCAAAATAAACATGATTATGTAAAATAAATTTGTGAAATTTAGGATTAATAGGGTCATTGTGGTAAATTTTTCATAACAACGCTTCCAAGAAAAACAATATAGACTACTAAAAAATAAATATCAAAGAATAAAAAAGATTTCTTACTATTTTGATCAAAGAAATTATTTTCATAAGGTGATGTTTAAGGAAGTATAATAATTTTTTTATGATAAATTAAGACCAAAGAATTCACCATAAGTGGTTGATGTTTACATGAAGATTTTAAAAGCTCATAACCATAAATTTCATGAGATTTTGTACAGAAGATATAGATAAACTAGCCTTATTGAAAATAATTTTATGTTTAGTCAATCTACAAAATATGGGAAAACAAAGAAATTGAAAAGGAAAGAATATTATGATACAAGTACTTTTATGGATCAAAACTAGAAATTCAAAGGAGGTACTATAATGAAGATATATATATTATAATTTGAGAGACTTTATGGGTTGAGAAAATCATAGGCCTATTTATCTAACTAAGAACCATTAAAGAAACACCCTATTCCAAAGCATATATTGTGTTTGTTTTTCTATATAGGGAATTGAAGGTGATTTATGTGTTCAAGGTGATACCTGAGCTTAATAAAATATTTAAATATATTATATATATAAAGATATCCATCGTGGATTATTAAAGTTAAGAAGGTATCATTTTGCCTCCATGAAACACTTTAATTAATATTTAGAGAATCCTGGAGTTCATATTGATGAACAACGATCACGATGAACAAGTGTAGAGTCCATCCCCCAAATGGGAGATAAAAAGAAGAACTACTAGATATATATATATCTCAATTAGTGTCTCATGAATATTAGATATTTTTGTAAGGGTCATATCTAGAGATCCCATGTGTTAATTGTTTTTGGAAATTAAATATTTTCATTAATAAGTTATATTGATTACATTATTAAATCCTTATGAGAAAAGTAAAATATTAAATGAAAGGGAAGATAAACTAATTATTTTATGATAAAAGAAAAATTAATTGAAAAGGTGTAATTTTAACATGAATTTGAATTTTTTTAATCTATTTATTGAGTTGGGAGTTTGAGATTATCAAGATAATATCATAATTTTTCTTTTTAGAATATATAAATTCATATCACATGTTGGATTATTATGGATATATTTAAAGTCTATATTGATCACTCTTATTTTCTACACTAATTTTACCCAAGTAGATTTAGTTATGTATAATTTTAATTCATTTATTTGAAAGGAGTGATTCCATCCTTCACTCACAGAAACATGGATAAAAAATTTAGATGATGACAAGGTGATATTTCAAAACATGAAAATTTGGATGATGGAGATGTGAAGACCTTCCCTTGATTATATATTTTCATTTATTATCAATGAAGGGGAGAAAATTAAATTTAATTTGGTATTGAAAATAAATATAAATTAGGACATTTAATAACACAAGCAGATTAGTGAAGAATAAAATTTTATTTGTAGTTAATAAGATGGGTGATTCAAATTCAATGACAATTTTAATGATTTTTGAGTTGGTATTTATGTCTAAGATGTGTGTTGGTGACAATATGAATATAGAAAATGATTCTTTAACATGGAGAATTTGAAGTGGATTTGAGTGAATTATAATAACATTTGAATTATTTGATTAAATTCCATGATTAAAAATGAAGTGATTGAAATTGATATTTGAGAAGATAAAAGGTGGAGATTAAAAATAATGATTTATCATGAGAATTAATTGTTAAAGATAACATGGAATTTTATTTTAAATGTTTTATTTATAATTATCATATGGAATATTTTACATATATTTTTCTAATTATTTTATGAGGATTTATTAAAAACATTATGTCCATATGAAACAAGGAAATAACAAGCATAGATTTCACATGAGGTAAGTAGGGAAAACATATGTTGCACACAAGATAACCAATATAAGGGAAGAGGTGCAATATATTTCAAGTTTTTAGTATTTTGGAGTGTACTTGGTTACTCACATTGTGTAGTAGATGCAATATAGTCTATTATTAAGAAGTTCCAGAACAATTGTAGAACTGATGTGAGATTTTATAACTTAGCATAGTATGTCCCCATTTTAAAATTTATGCATATCTAAATGATATTATAATAAAATATATCCAATTCATCTGATCATAATTCAGTGAATTTTTCTACCTCAAGCCCACTCATTGTTATGAATGATAATTCTTCATGTTGATCTCATGTGTTTATGTCATGAAGTTAAATAAAAATACTAGAAGAATTTGTTTGATGAAGTAGAGTGCATTCAAAAGTTAAAGTGCATGAGATTTTGTGAATGTAGATATTTTTTATGAACATAGTTATTTTACAAATTTGGGTAACATGAGATAAGTTAGTTTGTAAAGGAATATTAGGTCATTGTGTATAGAGTCTAAGGAAGTGGAGTAACTCAAAGGTTCTTGTCTATAAGTACCCTAAATCTCTCCATTTTTAGATATTATATGAATGATAATCACAATATAAATAGATAAATTGTAGTGTGAGGTGTTTCCTGAGGCTAAGATAAAAAATATAGGATAGATAAACTCTCCATTTTAATGTGAGTATTATGGTTGCTTGATACTTAAAAATATCATTCATACTGTGTGAATGTAGAGATAGAACCATTTATTTCATGTATACGGGTTTCTACATATAATACCTTATGTAAAGAAGATGTTAATTATGAATGTTATTAGTGTGAGGGAGTATAGTTTCCATTATATGACTTACATGAAGGAATAACTAGAGTACTGTGAACTAATCTCAGTTGTGTGGCGTTATGAGCATTTGAAAATATGAGAGATATAAAGTATATACAATAAGAGCTTGTATGAATAATGAAAAGTGAGATTAAATGGAATATTGAGAAGATAATTAGTTGTGATAACTTTCATTTTTGTGTAAATAAGAAAGATAACAGTGATGAAAGATAAGAAATAATATTTAAAAGAGGAGAATTACTATGAGAAACGTTATTTCTGAATTTCATTCATGTTACAAGAAATTTTCATGCACAAGGATGGTTGTGAGAAAGGTTAATGTAATGTTTTATGAATTCATGAAGAACTGATTTGATGTGATGATTTGTTGAGTTTCTAAAAGAATCACTATAAAAGTACCAGAAGTTGAGCTGAGTAGTCATGAACAACCATAAGAAATAGTGTATTTGTTTGTGAAAAACGTTATGTAGTCAATTGTGTGAAGTGGATCAGAGAGGATAGATTGTGTTTTTTCTAGAAATTTAAACTCTAGATATCACAATTAGATATAGTGAGAATTCCTAGAAATATTATTTCTAGAAATTAAATATGAGAAAGGATAGAATTTATCTTGAATAATATTTGTTTTTATGGACTTGAAAATGAAAAAGACCAATGTGAACACTACATCTAGAAGAAATAGTGTAAGACCTATTAAAGAGTTGGTTAGGAAGACTATTAAATAAATGGTTGGATTATTGTATAAGCAATCAGATATTTTTGGTAGATATCTCAACTGGTGGGATACAAGTATAAATATCTTGTCAGTAGATGGACCACTGTAATAATTACTATGAGTAATTATGGGAGTTTTTCCATCATCCATTTTTTAATATTGTCTCTATTATTAATGACTTTTATTTACTAGTAGAGAATCTATATTTTTTATCATCTCAAACACTCCAAGGATGTTGTCACGCATATTTAAGGTGAACCTTATAAAAAACATCGTTTTATTTGTTGTGATTTTAGTTTTATTACATACAGGATAGTTAAGATATTAAATAACGGGGGATCAAGGTCTTAAATAATCACATAGGTTATTTTGAAAATAATAAATTGTAAAAATAACATCATTGATTCACTCCCTCCCCCTTTCAGTGATATAATTGATCCTAGGTACTTCAATTGATATTAGAGCATTGAGGTTGCCCTGAAAAGATCCAATTTTTTCTAAAGACCAGTGATGGAAATTTTGAACTCAGTCAATAGAATAGTATTTTTATTCTTCCATGGAAATAACTTCTATGGGTGGAAGAACTAAATGCTTCCATATCTAATTTCACTAGTACTCAAGGTAACTGATGTTATTATAGTTGTATTTACTTCATTAGAGTGATATTCTCCCATCACTCATATAGATAAGAGAACTAAATAATTGGGTGGGAAAGTGAGAAATTCCATCCATTCATCCCTATCTGAAAATGTCTACACTATGGTAATGAGAATTAAAACTAATAAGGATATGTGGGAAAATTTTGAAAATATGCATAAATGTAATGTGAAAATAAATGAATCTAGACATTATATTTAGAGGTAAAAGTTTGAATATATTCAAACAATGGATGATAGAAACATTGATGATTAATTAAAATGGGCCATTGAGATTGTATGTAACATTAGATTATTTGGTGATACTATGGAACATTCAACTGCTGTGAATAAGATGATGAGAAATTTCTCCGACATATTTGATCCAAGTATTTCTACCTTAAAGAAATAAGAAAACTATCTATTGATGAGTTTCATAACACACTCCTCAATTGTAAGATGATAAAATATCTAGTTCTCGAGAATAAATCCAATGGGGTAATTTTAAAGAAATAAAAGGTCTCAAAATGATAGAAAAGAAATATGAACCATTCTAGGATTCTAATAAGGATGATTCAAGTGATAATAATCATAAAAAGAATCATTTATTTTATTTCTATAAATATAAGAATATAAAGGGGTAAATATAAAGGTATGATTCCTTTAAAGTGATTTAATTATGGTCAAATGTTACATTTTTCAATTGATTGTCCTAATAATGAATCTGATGATTCTGAGAGTGATGATGAAGAATAAGACTGTTCTAAAAGAATATTTTTAGAAATTAATAGGAGTAAGAAGTTTTTAAGAAATAATAAGAAAAATATGATAAGCACTAAAATTAGATGAAGTCTCTTCAGTATGGTGTGAATTAGAAGATTAAGGTACAACTCAAAATCATAAAACTTGCATAAAAAACAGTTAATAAACCTGAATATTATTCAATAACTGATGATAAAGAAGAAGAGAGCTACAATAAGTATATGATGAGATTTGAAATTATACCATGTCTTTATCAAAAAACAAAATTCAAGAAAATAATCAAATTTTTGTAGAATGATAAAATAATATGGAAGATGATCTTATTGAGGAGATTAAGACATTTAAGATGAAAATTGAAGAACAGGACAATATATTGAAAGATCTTAATGTAAAACTAGATGTAAAAGAATAATAACCAGATGAGATGCAATCTATATGTCTTAAAGTAGAAAAAAACTTAAAAATGATTAGATAATATTTTTATAAATAAGTGGATTTCCAAGTTGAAATGTCCAAAGTTATTATGAAGACCATCCTAAATAAGAAGGTATAGGTTATTTCTGATTCTTCCAATAATACTAAATTTGTTTCATCTAGTGGGGTAAGTTATAACATAAAAACTGAAAATATATACACTTATGATGATAGTTATAACTTAAATGATTTGAAAATTGAATTTTCCCAAATACTATTGCAAAATAATGGTAGGATTGTATCTAGATAGTAAGTAGTTTATCACTAAAAATAGTCTGAATTATGAGACGTAAATTTTTAGTGGTTATTATAGTTTTTGTGGTAAATATGGGAATGAATCATACAATTGATTGTATAATATGTTACTTATATATAATTGGTACATGTCAATGGGGATAAATACTGCAAAAAAAGAGAATATTTGTAATAATTAGGAACGGTACTAGAGTATAGAGTTTTATTATGGGAAAATCAAAAATTCTATTTAATAAAAATAAATTTGATTTTTTAAAATAAATTAATGAAATATGTAACCTAAAAGTTCATTGTGCTATATTTTTCATGAAACCATTTCCTAAAAATACACTACAAACTACTAAAATAAATAAATATCAAAGAAGATAAAATATTACTAACCATTCTAATCAAATAAATTCTTGTCAGAAGTTAAAATTGAAGGAAGTACAAGAAAATTTTTGTACAAAAGGCATACCATAGAACTCACAAGAAGAGTTTGAAGTTCATATGAAGTTTTCAAAAAGATCATAACTATAAATATCATGAGATTTGTGGTAGAAGATAAAGAAAAACTATCCATGTTTCAAAAAAAATTATGGTTAGTCTCCATACACAAGATGGAAAAAAAAGAAATTTAAAAATCAAGCATATGATAATGCATGTGCTTTTTTGGATCAAAACTAGAAAATCATAGGAGTATCTAGCATGAATAGATATAGAGATTAATTGAAGAGATTTTATGGGTTGAGAAAATATCATCCATATTTCTCTAACTAAGATCCATTGAAGAACTAGTTTATTCCCATGTATATATTGTGTTTATATTTCTATGTAGTCAATTGAAGGTTATTCATGTGTTTAGGGGGAGACCTAAACTCGATAATATATTTACACCTCTTACTGGTAGAAAGATATATGTCATGTAGTACTATATTTCTAATGGTATAATTTTTCCTCCTTAAAACATTTCAATTTATATTGATATATTCTTGGAGTACATTCTTGATTAAATTAAATCATGATGAAGAAGTTTAGAATATATCCCTTGAAGAGAATCTAAGAAGAGAAACTACCAGATATTGGTATCTCAGTTTGTGTCTCATGAATATTATAAGTATTTATAAGGGTTGTATCTTAATATTCCATATTTTATTTCTTTGGAGATTAAATATTTTCATCATTGAGGTATTTTGATTATATTTTCCAATCCATTTGAGAAAATTCAAATCTAAAACAGAAAGGAAAACAAACTGATTCTTTGATGGTAAAAGAAAAATGAATTTAAATGAGGAATTTAATATTTAATTTTAATGGTTTTAATATGTTTTTTGGGTGGGATGTAGGATATTATCATGAAGATATCATATTTTTTTCTCAGATAATATAGAAATTGGTATCACATAATGGCTTCCCATTTTGCAGTTCTAGAGAACGCGCCTCACGCGCCTGGTGGTTTTCAAATTTTTTCGATTGTTGCTCTCCCAGACGGATTCTCCCCAGCGACTTTGGTGCCATCCTCGCATCGGAGGTTCAGTGTTTCCTCTCCGCGCAGCTACGACGGTGCCCCTTCCTTAAAGGAGGCTCTCTGCTGGTCCTCTTCGGTGATTTAGCGGGCACCCTGTCCTAAGGCCAGGCCGTTCTCCCCGAAGGTTTCCATAGAATGCAACTTTTTGTCGGTGAAGTTCCCCACTGAGATTTACAAGAAGGCCGTTGAAGATCTAAAATGGTCCTTAGCAACGCAGTTCAGTTCTTCCAGGCCTCCTCTTTATGCTTTCAAGAGATTTGTGGGTTCTTGGGGACTTGTGGATTCGGAGTAGATATCTTCTCTTCACAGGAACTCTTTTTGCTTATCCTTTTTGTCAGAGCATGATTTTATACAGGCGTGGTGTAGATCCCCTCGGTTCTTGGGCAGATGGCACTTAATCCTTGCTAGATGGTCTCTCGCATCCCATTGTGGGAGGGAGAGCTCCCGGGCTGCTGTCTGGATTTCCTTACCTGATTTACCACTGTCTTTTTTTAACAATTCTCTTCTTAGAGCTCTTGGGAATTCTATTGGAGGATTTCTTTGTGAGGATGACAGAACAAAGAGTGGGGCGGTTTCATATGATGACTGGATCTTCATAGAGTTAGACCTGGATTTGTTGTCGCTGTAACATATCACACTAAAGGTGCAAGATTCTCTAGAATGGAGTCAGGACATTGTTTATCCAGTCTTTCCCAGGTACTGTTCCTTTTTTTCTCTTCAGGGGCATGGCATTCAGAACTATAGGAATCGCCGACGAGGTGGACAGAGGAAGGCATAAGCTACTCCAAATTTACTGGATAGCAGACTAGCTACAAACCTTCAGGGGGAGGCATCTCTATAGGATGAGAATAATTGGCCCGCTCTGGATGGCTCTCTCGATGTTGTTACTGGACAAGCCTATGTGTCGAGATCAGCATGCCTGGATCTGGTGCCGACACACTCATTTTCAACCCTCCCTTCCTGGGTCGTCCCTGATCTTGGCCCCTTTAACCTCATTCAGTATATTTCCAATGTTCAGTGGTCGGATAGCATCTGGAAATTGTTCTCTGAATGGTCGGGTACGAGGACTTGGGTTATTTCAGCTTCAAGCCTACTTCGCAGCAACTGTATTACAAGGGATAATAGAGAGATTATAGTACCTGGTTCTCTAACCATCCTTACTTCTCCCAGGATCTCCGGTTCAGAGCTAGCCTGGTCTAATAACGATTCTTCGAGGCCTCCTATAATGCAACTTACATGCATTTCTCAACCTGGCAGCGACAATGTTCTACAAGGAGGCTCAAACACCCAACTGGCCACTGATATTCCAACCCCCCAAAGCAAGAGGAAAGGAAAATTTAGTATAATATCCTTGATTTCGTCTCCCCCAGTTGGCACCTTTTCTTCGGCAGGACCGGGAGTATGCACGAGAGCACAGAGTAAATCTGTGAAAAAGGGTTCACCTTCTTGCAACACGAAGACCAGATTGCCTTGGTCCAAAGCCAAGCTTCCCCTGTTTCAATGAATTCCATCTTAATATGGAATTCCCATGGAATTGGGGCCCGGGTTAAAACCGACTTCCTCTCCACTGTGATTAAGAAACATAAGGTTGGAATCACTGCTGTCTTGGAGCACAAACAGCAGGCTACAAAGATCAATGATTTCAGACACAAAATCTGCATGCAAGTGGCCATGCATGCAGAACCTATCAATCATCATATTTGGATTTTCTGGGGAAAGGATATTAGTGTGTATATGGTCAAATTCGGGGATCAATTTATCACAGTTAAGGTTTCCAGTATGGACGACTCTTTCTTATGCTCTTTCATGTATGGAAGTTGTGATGTGCAAAGGAGACAGACTCTGTGGGAGGAGCTAAGCACGTTTGATCCGGTGGACTCACCCTAGTTTGTGGGCGGTGATTTTAATATCATTTATGATCCATCGGAGAAGTGTGCTAGGGGCTCCTTTCCCCATGGAGCCAGTCTCTACTTCTCCCATTTCATGGTGGGAAAGGGACTTATGGACTTGGGATACCGTGGGGACCGCTTCACTTGGTGTAATAACCAAAGAGACAACAGACGATGCTGGAGTCGCCTAGACCGGTGCTTGGAAAATTCTCATGCCATTGAAAAGTACTCTGAGACGAAGGTCAATCATCTGGTACGTGGTGTGTATGATCATTCTCCCTTACTTATTTATTTAAATGTAAGGTAGGATAGGAGTAACTGCTTCAGGTTCCTAAAAAACTGGGCCGATATCCCTATTTTTCACCAAATTGTGAGTGATGTATGGAATGAACCGGTCTAGGGACGTTCCTGAGTTGCTTTTCAAAACAAGTTAAGGCACCTCAAATCTAAGATTCATGCATGGGTGAAAGAAATCCCACCCAGTGATAGAGTTCTGACCGCCCTCAAACAGGAAGTGGAAATCCTAGAGTGTAGCCTAGAGGATGAATGGGATGATGAGATTTTTAAAGAGTTGGATAACAAGAAAATCCTTCTTGCAGAACATATTCTTAATCAGAAACATCTAGCAAGGAAAAGATCCAAGGTTAAATTGATTCTTGAAGGCAACAATAACACAACCTTTTTTCACGCATGCATTAAAGAGAGAATCTGGAAGGTCAATCCTAACATTGGGTTGGAGGATGGATCCTACTCAAATGATAGGGATGTGGTTGGCAGTGGCGCTTAGTCTTTCTACCAGAATATCCTTGCAGGTCATATCCATGTCATGGAGAATGGTTATCCCACCGGTTCTTCAGAGTTGTTCGAGGTGATCCCAAGACAGGTTTCGAGTGAGGATAATGTTTCTTTGAGGCCTTACCTATGAAGGAATATTTATTTGAGGCTATGTTAAATCTCAACCCGGACAGTGCCCCAGGCCCCGATGGTTTTCCTGTCTCTTTTTACAGGGGATCTTAGTAGGTGGTGAAGGCGGAGTTAATTTCATCCATTCAGGACTTCTTTCGAGGCGGTACTCTTCCCAGGATCACAAGTGCTACAATGCTGATTCTTTTTCCTCAGATCAAAGATCCATCCTCCATCTCCCACTATAGGCTGGTGGGTATTTGCAACTTCTCATATAAGATCCTTTCCTCCATCATCAATTCGAGGCTATCCAAACATACTTCGTGGTGGCTATCGTTAGAGCATTATGGTTTTGTGAAGGGCTGGTCAATTCAAGGTGTTATTGCATTGGCACATGAGATGATTAGAGATATTAACCTCAAAATGCATGGTTCAAATATGGCTATCAAATTGGACATGGACAAGGAATATGATATAATTGAATGGGGGTTTATCAACAGGGTCCTCTCAGTTATGGGATTCTCGACCTGGGCCACCAATCTTCTGTTTAGATGCATGAGTTCTCCATGGTTGGTAGTTTATTTTTTGGGTAAGACTCACGGTATCTTCAAGGCCACCTGGGGGCTCAGGAAAGGGGACCCCCTATCTCCATCAATTTTCATTATCATGTAAGACTTGCTTAGTCATTTCCTCAATAGTAAGGTTCTTTCTAGGGAAATCCTCTCTTTTAGTAGGAAAGGGAATCTCCCCACAGTTTCTCATCTTATGTTTACAGATGACTCCTTGATATTCACTAATGCTAATAGACGATTTTTTCGTGGTATTAGTAAGTTCCTGGACGAATACTTCTCCTAGAGTGTCCAGGTGATCAACAAAACCAAGAGCACTGTTTACATATCCAAAAAATGTGGATCAAGTCGAATTTCCCTCTTGTGTAGAGAGCTGAGCATGTAGAAGGGACCCTTCCCCTTGGAGTACTTAGGCACATCGATATCTACTGGGAGAACTTGCATCAAATATTTTGATCTCATTATCAATAAAATTACGATCTAGGTGCTCAACTTAAAAAATCATTTCCTTTCCTTTGGGGGACCTGTTACTCTTGTTAACAGTGTCCTGTCAAGTATATTGATCCATTCTCTTTCATCCATCAAGGTGCTGAAGGGGGTCATAGTGGCCATTGAGAGAATTCCGGCAAGGTTGATATGTGATGCTTTATCTGAAGCAAAACACCATTGTATTTCTTGGAATAGGATGGAGATACCGTTTATTGAGGGCGGAATCAATGTGAGGAATCTCTCAGATACCATGCACTACACGCAAGCGAAACTTGCATGGGAGTTGGTAGAAGAACGTACTCTATGGGGTAAGGTGATGTCATCAATGGGCAAGGAGAACAATGAGAATGGGAGAGTCCAGGTTTCTCCTTTATGTTCCATGTTATCTCCTCTAGTTTTAGTTCTTCGACAGCACTCTCAGTGGATTGTGGGTGAGGGAAATATTCTCTTTTGGCATCATAACTGGGCAGGATCAATAATTAGATTCCCAGGATGCCCGGGTTCTCAAATAACTTTCAAGGAGGCCAGCATGCATCCAACCTTTCTTCATGCAGTTTTAGATGACGAACATCAAAGAGTGTTTGATCTCATTAGCATCAACGCCGATCTGGTTCACTATGTGTTTACTCCTTCGTCTTTGTGACTTTTCACCATGAGGGATTTTTGAAGAGCTTTTTTGCAACAACAGCAAACTGATAGGTGGAATAATGTCGTGTGGTGAAACAAAATACCAATGAAGTACAATTTCTTAACCTGGCGTATCCAAAACCATGCATTTACTATGGACGAAAGTATCAAGTAGATGGGGGTTAATATGGCCTCTAAATGTCGTTACTTCACTCGCCATCAGGAGGAGAATATGAACCATTTATTCTTTGGGAGCGAATGGGAACAGATAGTATAGAGTTTTCTTATAGTGGTTCTGGCACCGCATTATCTGAATTTCCTAGAGGGAATTTACCTAGACGAGTGGTTTTATGGAACTAACGTCACCACGGTGGAAAGAATGGCTAGAGCGATTATCTTGAATGCAGCCCACTGGTGTATCTGACAGGCCAGAAACAAGGCCAGGTATGAGGGCATTATAACCTCTGGCAGAGCTATCATCACCAGAATTAAATAATTTCTCATGGATTTGGTTAGTGGTATCAGTAACTCGTGGGAGGCACCTTCCTTGCGATGTCTACAGGGAATTACATCACTGAGTACTAACAGCAATGGAGGTGTTGGTGGACAGTGGATGCAGTGGCTTCCCCCGTTTTCTGGCCTCAAGCTCAATGTTGATGGCTCGTGCAAGGAGGGGCACATTCGCGGGGGAGGAGTCTTTCGGGATTGTAGGGGAAACATCCTTCTGGCCTTCTCTGTATATTATGGTCTGAGTTCTTCTATACAGGCAGAAGCTAAAGTGTTGCTTAAAGGTCTGGAATTTTGTGTGCAGGAGAACATGGTTCTTTCTCAGGTTGAGACTGATTCCAAGATCATTCATGACTCCATGGGAAACAATGGGACCATTCCATGGTCAATTGTCTACATCATTAGGAGATGCAAAGGTCTTCTCAATCAGAATACTGAGGTAACCCATACTTGGCGGGAGGGAAATAGGGTGGCGGACCACTTTACATCTCTGGAAATGGTGGATCAGGGTATAAATTTCACTTGTTTTCCAAGCAGTCTTATTTTTAACCTGAAGGGGTGAACTTGATTAGGGGTGACACTCTTGGCCTCCATTACTTCATACCACCTTAGGACTTGTGTTTTGTTTCTTTTCTTGTATGTTGGACCCCCATCCAGTCGTTAAAAAATTTACCTTTGATGATGGTATCACATTTCAGATTGTTATGGATAGCTTTATAGTCTAGATTTATCACTCTTGTTTCAACACTTAGTTCACCCAAGTAGACTTAGAGATGGTTAATTTTGATTCATTATTTTGAAATGAGTGATCTCATCCTTCACACTAGAAAATAGGATTAAAATTTTTATAATAAGGGAAGGTGATATTTCAAAAACATAAAAGTTTGGATGATGGATATGAGAATACCTTCCTTTAATTATATCTTTCCATGAATTTTTAATAAGGGGGAAAATATTACATTTAATTTAGTATTTAATTGGGTATTGAAAATAAATACAAAGGGGAATATTGAATAACACAAGTGGATTAATGAACACTGTAATTTTATTTGTTGTCAATAAGATGTGTGAATAAAATTTAACGTTAATTATAATGATTGTAGAGCTGGTCTTAATTTCTAAGATGTATACAGATAAAAATTTGAAGATAGAACATTTTTCTTCAATATAGAGAATAAGAAGTTTCTATGAGTGAATTTGAATAACATTTGAATAATGTGATTAAATAAAAATATTAAAAAGGAGGTGTTCTAAATTGATATTTGAGAAGCTAAAAGGAGAAGATTGAAAATGAATATTTATCATGAAAATTAATTGTTAAATTTGATGATGGGTTTTATTTTAAAGGATGGACTTAAAATTATCATATGGCATCTTTTACTTATATTTTTTCCAGTTTTTTATAATTATTTATTAAAAAAATGGGTATTCATATCCAACCATGGAACTAGGAAAGCCCAAGAATAGCTTTCACAAGGGAAAGGAAGGTAACATGTATGGAATTCATCGGATAACCGATCGAAGGCCACATCATCGGGTGTAAACATAGTATGTATCATGCGTATAGTATTCAAAAGTGGACCCGATTGGATGTGGTATATTCTATTATTAATAAGATTTATAACAATCATAGAACCAATATGGGAGTCTAGCACTCCATTTACTATATCCCTCTATTAAAAGTTACACATATATCAATGGTTTTCTAATGAAATAAATCTAATATATCCAGTCAGAGGCTAGTGTAATCATCTACCTTGATCCAGCCTAAGGTTCTACATTCAAATTCTTCATGTTGAGATCCTATTTTTATGTCATAAATTTAAAGGAAAATATTGGGAGAAACTATTTGATAAAGCTAAGTGAATTCAAAAGCTAAAGTGCATGAGATTTTTCAAAGGTACATACATTTTTTGGAGATGGTGATTTTCCAATGTCGCATAGCATGAGATGAGTCAATTCATATAGGAAGAGTAAGTTGGTGCACATAGATTCTGAGGTGGTGGGTTAAGTCATCATAACTCATCTATAAATACCAAAAATATCTCCATTTTCAAGTATTAGATGAATGAACATCACAAGATAAAGAGAGAAACTGAAGTGGGAGGTGTTTCTTGAGACTGAGAGAAAAAAACAAAGTATGAAACCTATATATTTTTATATGAGTATGATAGTATCTTGATACTTCTAAAATATCATTCATATTATTAAATACATGAGAGAGATAATAATAATGGAGTTTTTTTTAGCTGCATTGGTTATGGGTTGGCGCACCAACCACACTCACCATGGAAGACTTCTTTTTTGGGTGCTTCACATTCCACATTTGTAGGATCCTATTCATTTTAAAACTATAGGATAAGTCCATGGTAGGTGGGGTATTGGTGGTATTTGTGTTAACTTGAAACCTCTCACTATTTTTATATAAGGAGGCCTTGGGTATCTTCCTCCATTCATCATATTCGAGCCAATAGAGCTCCAATGTTAGAAATCCTTTAGATATCCATGTGTGATAAGTAATAGGAGGTGTATAGGAGGGGTATTTTGTAACCTTTATTCAATTTGAAATAAATCCCATTTTTTATTCCTTCGCTCTTCTTTCTCTATGATCAGTTAATCACAACATTGGTATCAAAGCTAGATTACAGTGAAACGGCGGTGGGCAGCGGAGTTTTTCTGGTGACCGGAGGGCACCGAGTTAAAACCAAACACAAACTCTTGTCATGGAGAAGAAGGGGAGAAAACGACGAGGAGGTCTAGGGGAAGGAAGAAGAGGTCAAATCAAGAGTATAGGAACATCCATAAATGGTAGGAGGCTAACATACAAATGCTACCATTATGGAATAGAGGGACTCATGAATAAGAACTACTAAAAGTTACTAAAAGAAAATGGACAAAGTAGTAACCAACAAAGAATAAATGGAGACACACTTGTGAGAATCGCCATAGAAGTTGTACTTTTCTCTAAAGAAAAAGAAGATACATGCTTTCATACATTAGTCCAAGACATGAAATGGGTGGTTGATACTATAGCATCATACCTCATCACTCTACATTGTGAGTATTTCTTGACTTATCAAGTTGGTGACTTTGGTCTAGTCAATATGGGAAATAATAGTTTAGTAGAGATTATTGATATGGGTGATATCTAATTCTAGACAAATGTTGGATACACAATATCCCTGAAGGATTTTCGATATGTTCTAAGCCTTAGGCTCAACCTATTGTCAGGAAGAGCCTTTGACAAACAGGGCTATGAAAAAATATTTAGTAATGGATCATGGAATATAAAATAAGGATCCATCATCATCACTCGAGGACACATATATGGTATGTTATACAAAAATCATGTGAATATATGTCTAGATAGCCTCAACATGGTAGAAAGAGAGATGTTGTCCAATATGTGGCATAGGATACTCATCCAAATGAGTGAAAGAGGGATATCTACCCTAATGAAGAATAAGTACATCAATATTAACAAAGATAAATCACTTTATCCTTGTAAATACTGCTTAAATGGGAATTATTATAGAGTATCATTCAACACTACTTCATCAATGAGATCAGAGCTATTGGATATGATGTACTCTGATGTATGCATACCAATGGAGGTGGATTCACTGTGAGGTAAAAAATATTTCATATCCTTTATTGATGATACATCTCTAAGGGTGTGGGTGTTCTTATTTTGGATGAAGGACCAATTACTATACTACTTTAAGATATTCCATGCCACGGTGGAGTGTGAAACAAGAAGGAAGATGAAGTGTCTTCATTCAGAAAATGGAGGACAGTCAAAATCCGTGGAAAGTGATGCCTATTGTAGTAGTGATGGAATCCGACATGATAGGATGGTCCCACGCACCCCACAACACAATAGAGTTGCATAAAGGAATAACATAACCATCATAGAGAAGGTCGTGAAGCATGATGAGTTTGGATAAGCCACCAAAACCATCCTGGGGAGAAGATGTTTAGGTTACATGTTACCTCATCAACAGATCACCATCGGTCTCCCAAAATTTTGAGATTCCATAGAAGAGATGGTCTGGTAATGTAACAATTGGGGTCTTCTGACAGCACAAACACCCCGCCTTAACATGTTCATCGAGTCTTGTCCCACCAGGTACCACCAGTTTCCCTAAAGACATGTGGTCCCCACCCTAGGGCCTACGCACGTTCCCGAATAGATCCTCTGACTAATGACTATCCCCACAGGCCTACACATGTCCTTTCCAGTGTTCTTTTTCCTCACTCATACACACCCTGGGAAACTTTCCAGAAGGTCACACATCCTGACCACTACTCCATACCAATCATGCTTAATTGTGGAGTTCTAATCAGATAGGCTCCTGAAAAGGAAGGTGTGCCTTGTTGACATGAGTCATATCATTCAATCATTTAACTCTTTATCATTCTGAGTTGTTACATTCAACCCCTCTTTAGAGCACAATGTCCTCTTTGTGGGTCCTACATCTCAACCTAGGCAGTGCGCTGCACTTAAGGAGGGGTACCACCTCTGATACCAAATGTAACAATTGGGCCCCACTGACAGCATAGACACCCCGCCTTAACATGGTCGTCAGGTTTTGTGGCCCGCTAGGTACCACTAGTTTCCCCACAGACATGTGGTCTCCACCCTACTTCCCACCCACATGCATGAATGGGTCATCTGACTAATAATTGTCCCCACAGGCCAACACATGTTCTCTCTAGTGTGATTTTTCCTCACTCGCACACACCCTGGGAAACTTTCCAAAAGGTCACCCATCCTGACCAATATTCCAGACCAAGCACACTTAACTGTGGAGTTATAATCAAATAGGATACTGAAAAGGAAGGTGTGCCTTGTTGACATGAGTTATATAATTTATTCATTTAACCCATTATCATTCTAGGTGTTACAAGTAAACATCCCTCGTATTTTTGTTTATGAGTTTTTTGGAATTTTAGAATTTTAACATATATCCAAGGAGCTTAGGAAGAATCAAAAATGGATATCGACTCTATGAATCTTCATCATCTATAGATATGAGGAGTTCAAATACAATATTTAAGACTCAAAGGAGAATAATTTGATCATAAACAAAGATTTCTTAATCCATGAGAACTAGAAGATCAAGGACATTCAAAATCCTAGAATGTCTCGAAGGGAACATTTTGAGGATTCAATTCATGATCCAACACTTGTACCAGCACCACCTATCAATGAAGAGGATGAGGTGCAAGAAGACTTGTTATTAATGTACCAAGAGGTAGAATAGGAGGATATTGAGTAGGGGGAAACTCAATGCTCTTCCTAAGAAGTTTCAAAACCATTACAAGATCAAGGTGATGTTATGCGTCCCTAACATTACATTTCATAGGTTTGGAGATATTCATGATAAAGGATTCCTTCAAAAAAATATTCAGATTCAAAGTACCTATATCTTAAAAATAAGGGGGATCCATAAGGATACAAGTAATCGATGTCTCATCCTAATAAAATCATGTGGTTGCATGAAATGGAGAATGAGATGGATTCTTTGATGAAGAACCAAACGTACAATTTGTTGTAAATACCCAAAGGTAAGAAGGAACCAAAAAACAAATGGATGTTCAGGCTGAAGAAGGATAGTAGCAAAAAGGAGGTCAAACACAAATCTCAATTAGTTTTCATGGGATTACTTTAGAAGAAAGGAGTTAATTTTGATGGAATCTTTTCACCCATGGTAAATATGGATTCAATCCGAGTCATTTTCAGATTTGTGACTAGTTTGGACTTCAAGATTGAATATATGGATGTGATGATGAATTTTCTTTAGGGTGACCTCTCATAGGATATCTATATGAAGAATCAGGAGGTTTTTGATGTTTCTAGACAAGAAAACCTCATCTAAAAATTGAATAAGATCTTGTACAAACTGAAACAGGATCCCAAAATGTGGTACAGTAAATTTGACTCATTCATGGTGATTCATGGCTACAAACAGACCAGTGTGTTTACATCTATAGATTTCAAGATGGTAACTTTTTTACTCTTATACTTTATGTTGATGACATATTGGTCATTGGGAAGGATGCAGCAAGGATTATCCAGTTGAAGAAAGAGTTATCTAAGAATTTTTATATGAAGGACTTGGGAGAAGCTCAGTAGATTTTGGTGATATAGATCATTCAGGACAAAAATAGGATATTTTTATAGCTATCTTAGGAGAATTATGTTCAACATATTCTCAAACATTTCAAAATGGAAAAAACCAAACTAGTGAGCATTCCACTTCCCAACCATTTTAAGTTGAGTAAGAGTTAATTTCCATTGTTCAAGGAATAAATTGAGGTGATGGAGATGATACCATACTCCTCAGTAGTTGGAAGCTTGATGTATGCTATAGTGAGTATGAGACCAGACATTTCCCATAGAGTGGCGATCATGAGACGATTTCTGTCCAATCCTGGGAAGCAGCACTGTGATTCGTTCAAATGGATTATATGGTATCCTAAAGGTGATTTGAGGCTATGATTATGATATGGGGAGATAAACCTCTCTTTTAGGGATATCAAGATGTATAAATGGCTATATATCCTGATATTAATAATTATACATCATCATACATCTATAATTTTGCAGGAGGAGATGTATCATGGCAGTCGAGGATATATAAGTGTGTTTCTTTATCCATGACGAAAGTAGAGTACATTGAAACTTAGGAATCTTGCAAGGATATGTTATGGATGAAGAATTTTCTATAGGATCTCAGATTCATATAGAAGGAGTAAAATGTTCATTGATATATTCAAAGTGATTTGGACATGAGAAATAACTCCATGTACCATTCTTGGATGAATCACATTGACATTCACCGTCATTGGATAGGAAAAGTGATGGATCAACATGTACTGTGACTTGTGAAGATTTAAATGAAAAACCTAGAAGATATGTTAAAAAATGTGCTTTCTTGGGATAATATGGACCTATGTAGATGTTACAGTAGATTGAATCTAGAGGGGGAGAATTGATGGAGTTTTTTTTCAGCTACATTGGTTGGTGGATGGTGCACCAATCACACCCGCCATATAAGACATCTTTTTTGGGTTATTCACATTCTACATGTGCAGGATTCGATTCATTTTTCACCCAAGAGAGAATTCCAAGGTAGTTGGGGGATTAGTGGGAGTTGTTTCAAACTTGACATCTCTCACCATGGATATATATGGATTACTTAGGTAGCTTCCTTCATTCATCAGATTTGAGCCAAGATAGATCCATTGTTAGAGATCCCTGACATATCCATGTGTGAGAAATAATGGGAGGTCTATGGGAGGGGTATTTTGTAACCTTTATTCAAGTTGAAATAAAGATCATTTTTTCTTCCTCCATTCTTCTTTATTTTTGATTAGTGAATCACAAACAATCATGCATTTCATGTATCAGGGTTTCCATATATAAAACCATATATGAAGAAGAATTTAAGTGTGACTGTTAGTAGTGTGAAAGATTGTGTTTTTCATGATCTCACTTACATGACATAAGAATAATAGTACTGAAAACTAATATCAGTTGTGAGAAGTAGTAAGCTATTAAAAACAGTGGATAGATTTTTTTTTGAAAGAAGGAAAGATAATATTAATGATGAAGATAAGCACCTGTACATAACCAGATCCATGAAGGGAAGTTTCCCAGCCATAGCTGGTTGACATCGAAGGGGCCTGAGGCCGCCAGCTGATGGGATGAATTGTTTCCTTCCCTTTTGGTAAAGGATAAGGTGCAGCAATAGAAGCCTTGGAAAAGTGAGCGGATTCTCCTGATGATGAAGCCAAAAGGCTAGAGTCTGGCATCATTGTGGTTAATACCATTGATAACAGTAAGGCAGTTAGACTCAAAGATGATATCATCCCATCCATGTTCCATAGTGAGCATCATACCTGCAAGGATGGCAGAGGCCTCAGCAACTACAGGTTCCCAGAGGGCATGATGTGATTCATATTTTTCTACAATGATCTTCCCTAGATGATTTCGAGCCACGAGGCCGAGAGCAATAGGCCCATCCTTGGGGAGAGAAGTATACATATTAATCTTAAGACTCCCTTCCATTGGGGGGTCCAATGAGGGGGACAGGAGGGGGTAACACCTGGCGTAAAGTGTCATTTGTGGTCCTTCCCGCCCTCTATCCATGAAATGGCTCGTTCAATCCAGAAATCAGGGGGTTTATGAACGTGGTGGAAAACCGAATCATTACGCCAAACCCAAATGATCCAGGGCAGGGTGAAAAGAAAACCAGTATTAGACAATGAAAAAGAGGAACATCGACGCATCAGAAGATCGGGGAGGTCAAAGGCAATGTCCAATGAAGCATCTGAAGTTGGGCCCCATTTATTCCAAATTTCCTTAGCTACGGGGCAGTGAATGATGGAGTGCCAAGGAGTTTCTGGGATATTCGGGCAGAAAGGGTAGGACTCAGCATTAGCCATATGTCGATAAACGAGAAGGCTCATGGTAGGGAGGGTGCCCGTGCATACCTACCACCAGAATTGGTGAATTTTTTGGGGGACATTGAGCTTCCAAAGCGCTTTCCATGGTCCCTCATCACGGTCGAGTGAGTTGTGTTCACTTTCATTGTTTCACAAAAAATAATGATAATAGTGATAGAATACTTTAAATAATATTTACAGAAGGATAATTATTGTGTTAAAAAATATTTGATAATTCCATGCATGAGGAGAGTTGTGATAAAGGTTCATGCAATGTTTTATGATTTCATAAAGAATTGAATTGATGTGATGAGTTATTGAGTTTATTAAATAATCACCCTAAAATCATTATATTTTGAGTTGAGTAGTTAATAACAATAAGAAGAAATAGTGTGGTTGTGTGTGAATCAAGTTGTGAAGTTATTTTTGTGAATTAAATCAGAGAATATAAATTGTATTTTTTGTAGAAATTGAAACACCAAAAATTACAACTAGTTAGACTAATAATTCTTATAAATATTATTTCAGGAAACTGAATATGAGAAAGGATAGAAGTTATTCTAAAGGAGATTTGATTGTGCGAACATGAAAAAAAAACAAGGCCAACATGCACACTACATCAAGTAGAAGTTATTGAATATTTGTTCAAGAGTTGGTTAGGAAAATAATTGAAGAATTGGTGGGATACATGTATAAAAAATAAAATCTTTTTGAGAAATGAATAAATTGGTGGGATTCTAGTATGAAGATACCATTGGGAGATAACCCACTGAAATCATTAGTGATCAATAATTACATGAGTTTTTCTTTTAGATATTTTAGAAGATTGTATGTATTTTCACTCACTTTACTTTACTTATAGAGAATTTGTGTCTCGGTTCATCCAAAACATAGAAAGGACATAGTAACACACATTGGGGAATAACCTTATAAAAATATTGGGGTGATTTTCTATGATTTTATTTATTTTCATATGAGAGAGGTGACATATTAAAGAATGAGGGATTAATATGTAACCTGGTCATAGAGGTTTGTTTGAAAAGAATAAATTACAAAAATAACATCACTCATTCCCCCTCCCCCTCTCAGTGATATAATCAATCATTGGTACTTCAACACTAATAAATTGTATGATTCTAAGTAACTATGAAAAAAAAATTAGGATAAAATTATACATTCTTCAAATGGTTGATTCATCATTAATTATCGACCACAACACAACCCTCAATGCCCAGTTCTCTCATATTATGGGGTTGGTATTCTAAATTGTGGATACTGAATATGAAGAGATTCTACTATAGTGTGTGTTATATTAATAGGATAAAATAATCATCAACCCCACCAAAAATATTCTAATGGATATGATTATCTTAAATGATGTTATTACTGCATTTTTTAAAGATAAAATTTGGTGCAATAACAGTTGGGCTGGTGTAGCCAAATATTTTGAGGAAGTTAGGTCAATCGTTGGCAGCCCATAAAATATAGTAGATCAAAACTCTCATGGTTTGAAACTATGTGGTTAGGTCTCTAGAGTTTGCAGGGTGTAGTGACTCTGACCAACTATAGCAATGTTGACCAATGACCTCGATAGGGGATTATAGTAGTGCAAGATTACTAGAGACACATGTGATAGTGGTATTATATCTCTGCGGAATTCCTTCCACTAATATTGTAGCGTCTTGGACTTATATGGTTACAACATTGTATCATAGTAGACTGACTATGTGGTTGGTGGCACTATAGTAACATGGGTTACTATATAATTGTGTTTCTTTATGATCAAATTCGAGCTAAGGTTTATAGGTGTGTGAAAATCCAATATTTTCCCTGTAATTATGCTCCCAAACATTGTGACATTTATGCCTCTATGTGGATATAGGTATTATTTTTGAAACATGTATATATTTGTGTATATGATCTTATTATTTTTATTTTTATTTTACCCCTCTCTTTCACTCTTCTTATAAAAATCATCAATCACTTGTCACTCTCTATGTATATGCAATAGGAACAAGGAATATATTCAAAAAAATCACACCATGCAAATTCACTCTTAATAGAAAGATGAAGAACAATGGATCATGGTTTTAGTGGGTGTCAGAATCATGGAAAGTCCAAATCAAGGAGGGGGAAGAAAAATTTCATGTGTTACTATTGTAGGAAAATAAGTCATATCAGTGAATGTGGGAACAAAAAGAGTGGTGGAAGGAAATATGGTGAGTACTTATAAAAATGAAGATATGAAATTCAACTAATTATATATGACTACTCATGATAAACAGAATCTTAACGATGTACGGATAATAGAATCAGGGGAAACATGACATAGGACATCTCGACGAGAATGTTTTTATCAGTATAAACCTATTTCAGAATGACTTGTGTATATAGGTAATTGTCAAACAATAAATATCACTATATTTGTTACCATAAAAATAAATATTCATGATGGTATGATTCAAACCATACAAGGAGTATGCCATGTGATATGTTTGAAGAAGAATATGTTGTCTTTGGGAAAATTTGACGACATTGGATACTAGATTCACACATAGAAATGAGTGATAAAAAAATTTAAGGGTTCACATATAGTGATGAAGGTGGAGTAGACCTTAAAGAACTTGGATGTTCTTATGGGTTAAATATATAACTATAGAGAGATATTTTTCGCATCAACTTCCTCAATAGAATAATTGATGAAATCATGGTATCAAAATCTTTTTAATATGTTTGAATAATTCCCCGATATTCTAACTGGTCATAAGATGCTTCCTAGTCTTACAAAGTTATCCTTTACATTTTTTGAGCATTGTGTTTTGAGAAAGAAATACATATTGAAGTTCAAGGAATCAACAATGAGGAGCAAGGAGGTCTTAGAGTTTATCTATTTCGGAGTTTTTTAATCATCAGACATATCCCTAGGAGGATCAAGGTACTTAAAATCATTCATTGATGATTATCAAAGGATATGTTGGGTATACTCAATCAAACGGAAGGTGAATGTTTTTTAAGTATTCAAAACATTCAAAGAGAAAAAAAAGGTTGGTTGGTATAAATCCACACCCTTAACCTGTATACCAAAATTAAATATATTTTTATTATCATATTCAATAAATCCCCCCTACATAAGAAAAAAAACTCCATCAATTTGATGGATAACATTATGACTCCTACAACCAAAGGGGAGTCCTTTAATCCTCACCTAGAATAGATACCTTTTAAAAAAATACATGTCCTTTGGGAAATGTTTCATAAATTAATACTTATTCACTATCATAGATTGCATGATATTTGGTACTGACCTTTATCAGTGCTACAAAAAAAACACTAATAAAATGGTACCCTTTATTAGCACATTTTTCTAGCGCTGATAAAATTCACTGATTTATCAACTTTTTTTAGAAATGATAAAAGTGAAACCTTTATCACTACTTTTTATTTAGCATTGATAAATTTCATAATGAGTAATTTAATTTATATATAAATGTTTATATTTTTTAAAATAATATTTATATCACAATAGGTATATATATATATATGTAAATATAATATATAAATATGAATTATATAACTTTTAATAAAAAATGATCTTATTTTCATAATTTTATATATATAAAATTATCAAATTTATATTAGTCAAAATGTTTAATAGTTTATTCATATACATTAATTTAAAATTTTGTATATAATTAAAATAAATATAATATATTAATATTTTATTTAAACAATTATATAATATATAAATGAATATATTTATTTAAATATATATGTATATTGATAATAAATAATTTAAAATACATTTACATGTATAACTATATGTGTGTGTGTAAGGACCTAAAATTTTATCAATGGAAATTCCCTTCTTATAATAATTTCATATAGTATAATCACCTAAAATCACATTAATAACACAATACAAACATTATAAATAAATAATGAATAAAATAATATTTATTTTTAAAATTTAAAGAACCTGTACTAGTGGAATAGTAACTTGGCCTTTGGATTAGTAATGTGACCATTATAAATAGTAAAATGAACAATATAATAGTAACCTAACATATAAAATTATAAATAAAATTTCGGCATCCTATAAATGAAAGTATGATATAATTATATCATACTATAAGTAAATAAATGTTTAAAAAAATATTAATTAAGTGTTGGTATTTTTTTAAGTCATAAATATTTAATTATAATTTTATAATTAATATAATGATTTAAAATAAAATTTATTTTCATAAAATGTATTCATAAATTAATATTTTTTTGTATTATGATTTTAAGATAATTTTATGAGATCTTATTTGATTTTTCAAAGTGTTATAAAATCAGTTATAATTTTAAAATTTGTATTTTTTTAGTAAATGATGATTTTAATTAAAAATTAAATTTATCATATTTATAAAATTATTTTCATAAAGAAGAGTTCATTTTTTAATTATACCCTTTTAATAATGATTAGGGAGAAGTTTTTTCATTTTTCTAAAACACTTGAATTTTTGGTGAATAGTAAAATATGGTAATTTATGGTATATATACATTAGAAGTTAAATACACTATTCCTTAAGTAATAACTGATGTAATAACAATAATCTCAAACCATCCTTAATTATTTTAAAATATTTAGTCATAATTGTCAAACTATTCATAGTCTTAAGCCAAAATAATAAACTAATGATTAAAATAATGAGAAAACGGCCCCCTCCTCAACTATAAATACAACCTCTTCCCATCACACCTTCTAAGATATGATCCTTATCCAAATTATTCCCAATAATATTCCTAATCCCATCTTCCATTTCCATGATCTCTTTTTCTCATAAAAATACCAAAACCTTTTCCCTAAAAAGGTTTTCAAGGAGGATAAATTAAAGAGGTAAATTCCTCTTTCCTTTTCTTTTAATTTCTTTTCAAGTTCTTTTCTTCTTATCTCTTCACATACCATCATAAAAATGGTATGATAAATCTCATACCTAACTTATACATTAATTTTTTTATTATAATGGAATAATAAATCATTAAAAACCTCTCCTCTCCCATTTATTCTAAAAATGAATACATCGTCCATGAGATGTTAATTTATCACTTTCAAGGAAGAGAAATTTTCGTTTTCCATTAAAGCCTATAAGGCTGGTCATAAAAACATTTTTATAGTTAAAAAAAATTATAATATATTTATTAAGTCCTATTTAAATTTCTATAATCATTATATACACATGGTTTTAAATAATAAAACAAAACAAGATTGTTGTGAGCAAAAACCACCCAAAATAATCCAAATGATCATCACTAACATATTATCTAAAGATTCATCCTCAAAAAAAATACAAATGAATTATATAAAAATTTAAAATTACGTATATTCATTAATAACTTATAAATTCAATTTTGGGTTTCTATTTCCATTTTACATAAACTTCCATACTTTTATACAAGCGAGTTGATCATGAAAACTAAGAAAAAGAGCAATCCCGAACGATGAAATTGAACATTGTAACTCATAAAAATATCATAAATGAACTTAATAAAATTATAATAAATCAATTACATGTATAAAAGGTTTTTAATTAATTAATTAATTAATTAATTTTACTATTCGGGAGATTAAGATCAAGTGTAGAACCGTTTCGGACATAAGGTAAGGGATTATACCCAAACCTCAATTTTTCCTTAGGGTAACACTTTTTATCTCTTTAAATAATTTTAATTATTATTTATTTGTATATAATTATTCTAAATTATATTTTTATGTTCTAAACTCATGTATTTATATCATATCATCCCTCTTTTATGGGAGAATACATGTTTTAAAAGGGTTCATTATTAAGTTCTTCCCGATAAGCAAGCCCAATTCAAGGGAACTTCCTAATTTCTTATCTGATTTCAAGTACACTTAATAATCTATTTTAAGACACCATTATTTTTAAAAAAATCACTAATTTTATCATTAAAAACTATCTTTGTTCATTTTTGGGTTTATGGAAACGAATATTCCTTTTCCTCTTTAAATTTTCTTTAACATTTTCATTAAACTGCACTAAAATATTTCATTTCTAAAGTTTATTAAACACTTCATTCACATGTTTCCACATAAATTGGACATCAATTATCTTTATACATGTCTATTTTCCCTTATTAATTTCAATGTATGTTTTTTAAATCCATTCCTTCATGGAAACATTTATGATATTCTCATTTGTTATGCCTTGTGACATGATTATGATACTCATTTCTTTCCATGGGTAACCCTCGTAACGACCCATACTTTACATACATTGTTATTAATTCAGAATTGAAGCACACTTATTACAACATATAACAAAACCAGGAAAGGACAGTATAGGTATAGTGTCTTTAGAAACTGGGAAACATAAACAACTGGTTCATAAAGCGTCTACACTATCTCCCATTTATTTCATCATATCTATAGTCCCTTTCGACATATCTTACTTAATAACCTTCTTCCTGACCTGTGGAAAGAAAACATACAAAATGGTGAGATCAAATGCTCAGTAAGGGTAAACAAAAGAAATATCAATCACATCATATACATAAGAACATAACTTTTGGAAATATTAACCTGCAAAAGAAATCATAATTTCATAACATGGGATAAATCATAGTAGTGAAATGTAATCCCAATAATCATAACTTAAAACATGAAACTTTGTGGCATACACACATAATCATAGAGAATCATTTCTTATTAGTCAAGACTCATTTCCAAGACCATCTTAGTGGACAAAGTCCATTTCTGAACCGAGTTCACTCCTCGTTTCAGTCCTGTTTCACTGAACCAGTTTAACCTACCGTTCCAGCCATGTCTATCTCATGAGATATAAAATCTTTACCCAATGCATTGGAGGGAGATATAGGTCCCACCCATCTCATAATTATACCATTCTTATGTGTGCCACAAAATCAGAAACCATACATCATAGCATAACCCATGTAATAAAAATGGGAATCTTAAACATCGTGACATCATAAAACAATTCATATAAGATAAAGGAATTCATAAAAATATTTCCATCACAACATAATCAAATACATGTAATAATAGGGATAGAAACAGAACCCTATATTATCTTATATGGAAAATAATTTTGATAAAACACTTGAACTCCATTCTTGAGGAAAACATCCTTTCTACTTCAAAAACACTTTTCCTTTCTTAACATGTCATACAATTATAAACTAAAAGAAGTTGATTAAAAATAAACTTGAAAACTTGTAAAGGAAGCTTCTTGGAAATAATGTTTCAAAAATTCATTCATGCTGTATAAGTTAAAAAAACATTCTTCTCATACTTTTGTCGGAAAAGTCAAAAAGTACCTCGTACGAAAAACGACAAAAGATTCCTTTCATATCTTTTACTAAAAACTCACCGAAGGGTAAAATTGGATTTAAACAATTGTAGGTGGATGGAAATAATATTAAATATTGAGGAAACATGGATGTGGATGATAAAATACACCCCAGTAAATACCGAAGTATAAACAATCTCGGATAAAAATGAGATTGTGATATTTCTCTTACCTTAGGTCCGATATGCTTTGTACGTGTCCGAACCTCCTGTATAATGATTTAAATAATGTTATTGACTTATTACAGAATCATACTCATTATTATGATATCACATATGGTCATATTCTTAGCTTATTATTAGTAATATTTCATTACAACTTGTTATTCGGGTGTTTATTACTTTTTGTTCTTATGCGTGTTTTGTCGAATAAATTCTTATTCTTCTCTTTAGGTTATAGATACCTCGTTTACAGAATTTTATTAGTGTAATATATATCATATTCATTCATTCAATTCATTTATATAATCATTATTCAATGAAGATCATGTAAAACGAGTCGCATCACATCATGGAGACGGTATTTCGTACGTACGCACGAGCGATGATATCATTCCCATGATCGTGAAATTGTATTGGAGTGTATGTATACTATTTCAGAATCAATATCAATTTATAATAGTCATATATAGTCATTATTTACACCATTATACCCATCCAAGTAAGGTGGTGGTGGAAAATATATTACACCACGGCGTGGAGACGGTATTCCGTACGTATGCACGTGCGGTGATTTCGTTTTCCGTAAGATGGATAGACGGTGAAATAGGGTTGTTTCATACTTATAATAACATATCAGTATATGAGTTATACTGATGTTATTACTTCATAATGAAACAACTAAATAAGAAGAAGTGGAATAAGAAATAAAGTTGAAAGAATTGGTAATCAGACATTACCTCTTCTTTGAAGCGCCTCTTTGAGATCTCCTTTTAGGGCACTAAAATTGGTCTTTGAAGAATACCAGAACCTCTAGGATGTCTCTAGGGAAGTGTATAGGAGAAATTGGCAGGGGTTGGCCGAGCTTGAAGGCTCAAAGTGGTGTGAGGAAGAGGGGGAGGAGGTGCCCTTTTATAAGGGAGGAGAGGGGATCCTTTGGAAAAACTAAACATATTATTTTATTATAAAGTCAAGTTCGGTTTTAAATAGCTCAAAATTGATTTATTTAGAAGCTAAGGTAGGTATGGGTCGAAATCCTCTCATCCAATAGAATTTATACAAGTTTAGGTTCCTATTTTAACCTTATCATTTACATTTAACATTAAGTTAAATAATTTTACTTTTACTGTGTCTTCTTGTGTTCTTATACTATAAGGTTAATAAACTTACTATAAGCAGCCAAACGAAACCCAAGTTATTTATTATTAATATATATAACCTTATATAAGTCATTTGTCTGAACCTTAGATTTTTAGGAATAAAATAACAATTAATAATATAATATTTGTTTTAAAAACTATTTTATGTCAATTTTGACACTATTTAGTAATTGATTTTTGTGAAAATCATAACAGAATGATTAGTTCAAAAAAAGTTACTTAAATCAATACTAACATATCATATTAACCTATAAAATTAGTTTAATTCATAAAAAGTCTCAAATTACATTTTTTTGGGTTTTTATAACATCAATTATGTCAATATTTCATTAATAAGATAATTACTGCATCATCTTTGTGTCATAAATAAATTAAATTATTTAATGTCTAAAAAATTACAAATAAAATACCATTATGTAGGAAATATTTTTATATTTATAATTAATATTTATAGTCCAATTTATCTTATGTATAACCCTATATTAAAAATGATATACTTATTAAACTTTGATTTTAACTATTTTAACCCTTCTTTAAATAAATTAATAATAAATGTCCTAATCTAATCCAAGTGGGCATAAATGGTCATATTTTATTCCTAAGGTTGTTTTTGGTCTAATTAAACTTATCCAATAGAATTAATACATGTGTTAGGGTAATAATAATATCATTTTTACCCTTAATTACCTAATTTACTTTTAACCGTGGTAAATAAAAGTAAAAAGTTACTATTCACCAAAAATTATTTTCATCTCATTGAACCACATTTTACTTACTAACATCAACCGTGTCTCTATAATTTTTGATATTCCACTCACAGAAGCGGTAAAATTAAGTTTTATGAAAAATTCAGTTTTTTAACTACCACTTAGTGGTTTCACTATTCATCAAAAATTGAAAGTTTTCAGAAAAATACCAAAATTTCACCCTAGGCTAATTTTGATATTCCGAATCCAAAAATGAAATCCATTTTGAAAAATAAAATTTATAAAATTTCAAAAAGTGGTTATTACTATTCATAACGGCTAGTTTTAATAATATTTTAATAGCATATCATTGTTTAGTGAAACTCGGTATTGCGTACGACGCAAGCTATCAAGGAAGGTCGCGATTGTGTGTAAAGAAAGCCAAGATAGTGTTGTGTGTAGTGAAAGATTCCTTTTATGATTTATAAAAACAAAAATATTTCTCATAAAAGTCTCGGGTGTTACAACCCTTATGTTTATTTTTCACATGGAACACATATTCATAAACATATTATTATGGGTGTTCCCAAATAGATTTCCAATTCATTGGGTAATTTTTAGTCTCATGATACATCATGTTGGGATATGGAGTGAAACTAATTCCTTTATGGGACTTTGTTCACCATGTTATATAGTACATGAAGTTAGCCTTGACTTGTGTTTGTGTCATGTTATATATTGTTGCCACATTCCTATGATTCCATGATTACATGTTCTTGTGTTATACATGTTATTATTCCTTATTTTTATTTATGTTCCATTCCTTTTATGTGATCATATTATGCCTTCTAACCCATATGTTCTGTTTTATTCCTATTCTTACTCCCTTACTCGACTCTTTAGCTCATACCTTTGTTCATGTTTTCTCTAGGTTATACTATGTATATATATGAGCTCAATGTATTTAGGATCTCATTATAGAGATTAAATAAAATAATTTTTTATTTTGGTTTCTTGATGTTTAATAATGTGCCTAATCTTCCAAAGACATTATACTTTATGATCCTTGTCTTGTAATTAGATGTTTAATTATGCTTAACATCATGTAATAATATTTTTAGAAGACTAGGGTTGATGTAGTTGGTATCAAAAGAAAATTTTATTTATTTTTGGGATTAGTATTATAAAACTCTAGAAAAATACTTAGATATAAGACTAAGTATAAGAAAACATCCCTAAAGTTTGGTAAGTATAGAGTAAGTGGTTTATCAAGAAAATGCATCCCTATCCGGATACTACAAGTGGATTGGTTCTAGCACAAATTTATATAGGACTGAAAACTATAACAATGTGTTCTAGGCCAAATTTGGGTTAATATAGTACACAAAAATGGGCCTTACTTCACACCTGTTTATAACACTCTCGGGGCATATACTTTGGTAAATTCCTTAGCTCATTGTGATCCATTATTAAGGGAAAAATGCCCATAATAATATATGTTATGAAACAGATCATGGATAACATAGATTAAATCCTAGGGAATCACAAGTTATGATATAACGTTCCTTTACAATTTTATACTTTTATGTTTTAAGTTTCATTTCGTTATGCTTATTAGCTAAGTATTCATGTACCTAATTGCACTTTCTTTTTCTTAATTAATGGCCGGAAATAGAAGAACTCATGCCAACAATAAATGTGTTAGGCAATGTGATGATTTCCCTAATGATATTCCAAATATGATGGGAATGGTTTCTCAAAACTTCATGAAATTACTTGCTCAACTGGCTCAAGTTATGAATAATAACTTGAATTGCATGGAAATCCCTCCTAATCCTAAGAGAGAGAAAGTTTTGGTAGAATCCTTTATGTGGAAAATTCCTCCCATGTTTAGTAGATCTTCTGATCCCATCCTTTAATAATAATGGATTAACTCCATTGAGAATATAGTACCTATCCTCCAATGCTGAGAAGAAGAGAAATTTTTTATGGCAGTTTATCATTTTGGTGAGGAAGTTGGTCAGTGGTGGACACTGATCAAGAACACAAAGTACAAAGAGCAAATTTATTCCATGGAATGGGAAGATTTCAATAAAATATTTTTCAATAAATATTTAACCCAAAACCTCCATATTAATATATAAAGGAAGTTACTTAGACTAAATCAAAAGGAATATGAGTCTATCAGGGTGTATGAATAAAACTTTAAAAGTCTTACAAGATATGTCTCCTTCTTTATCATGAACACTGAAAGTAAGGTGGATCACTTCTTTAGTAGATTAAATCCAAGTCTATAAAAATCATTAGTGATTTTATACTTTTACATCTATGAGGAGATTGTTCGTTGTTCCCATAAGGTTGAAATAGAGATCGAAGACTCTCAATTGTATCATGGGCCTGGAGAAAAAAGAGGAAAATTGAGTTTAATATGGGTGGATTGAAAGATAAATCCCATGATAGAAATAAGACCCAATATCCCACATGTTAAAAGTGTGGGAAAAATAATCCTAGAAACTTATTAAAGGGTACCAAGAGATACTTTAAATGTGGAAGAGAATGGTATATGGAAAATAAATTTCAAAGGGATGTGAAGAATCCCACTAATTCAGAATAAGAATAGAAGATTTAGATCAACACTTTGCCTATAGTGTAGTGTTTCAACTTCAAAGAACACAGTTATTATTCAATCCATTTCCCTAAGTCAACAGTTTTTGGAGGAAAACAACAACATCAACCTCCAAGGAAGAACGTAAGGGCATATGATATCACTACTACTGAGGTGGATCTTGACAATGATGTGGTGACAAGTATGTTGGTTATTCATTCAATAATAGTGAATGTACTATTTGATTCTAATTCTACACATTATTTCATATCTTTCAAGTTTAGTATAACTATTCAATCACCACCTCAAAATTTAGAGGTTGAGTTGTCTTTGAGAACAAAAAATGGAGAAATTATTTCATCCAAATTATATAACTCCTCCCTAGTTAATGTTTGTGGACTGAACCACCTAGAAAATCTTATCATACTCACTTTGTTATAGTTTGATTCTATTTTGGGAATAGATTGGATATCTTTATATAAATCCAATATCAACTGTTGGGAAAGGGATATCACTCTTCACATCCTGAAGCATCCTCTAATTTTGTACAAGTGTAATGAGGAGGATGAATCTCCTTAAAAATAATCGTCTCAAGTGTGGATATTGTTTTCTTATGAGGAATAATATCTAGCTCAAATAATTAAGATAAATAAGAGAATTATTCTTGAAGACATTCCCATTGTAAGGTACAATATTGATGTGTTCCTCAAAGATTTGTTTGGTCTTTCTCCTGATCGAGTGGTTGAGTTCTCAACTGAACTTATTCCTATATTTCTACCTATATCAAAGACACCTTATAGAATGACCACTTTTGATATTGAAGAACATAAGAAGTAGTGATTGGAGAATCTGGACAAGTGTTTTATATTCCCAAGTGCTTCACCAAGGGGCACACTAGTCATCGTTTTCAAGAAGAATGATAGATCAATGTGCCTCTACATTGATTATCATGAGCTCAATAAAATCATGATAAATAATAAGTATCCCCTTCATCGTATAGATGACTTTTTCAATTAGCTACATGGGGCCAGTTATTTCTATAATTTGGACCTTCGGTCAGGATATCACTAATTAAAGGTAAGGAAGGAAGACATTACCAAGGATACCTTTTGAACAAGGTATGAACACTATGAGTTCAGAGTGATTCCTTTTGGGATCACTAATTATCTATAAATTTTCATGTATTTAATGAATAGAGTCTTTAGATATTACCTCAATAAATTTTTGGTAGTCTTTATTGATGATAATCTGATATACTCCAAGAGCAAGGAGTGACACTAGGAACATTTAAATATAATGATATAAACTTTGATAAGGGAGAAACTATATTAAAAATATAGAAAATGTGAGTTCTGGATAGTGGAAATATCACTCTTGGGGAATGTAATCATTTTAAAGGGAATAATTATGGACCCTTCCAAGACAAAGGTAATTGAAGAGTGGCCCGGGCCAACATCTGTAACGGAGATCCAAAGTTTACTTGGTCAAGCTGGGTATTACCGATGATTTTTTAAGAACTTATCATGATTTTCAAACCCACTAACCAAGGTGACTTGAAAAGGAGTGAAGTTTGTTTGGACTAGTGAATGTGAAAACCACTCCAAAGAGTTGAAGAAGAGGCTAATCACTGCACTAGTACTCACACTTCCAAAAATTGGGGATCTCTTTGTGGTGTAAAATTATTCTTAAAAGAATGTATTAGCCTGTATACTAATGAAAAATGATAAATTTATAGCATAAACCTTATGTTAGTTGAAAATTCATGATCAAAACTATCCCACGCATGATACGGAGTAGGCAGTTGTGATGTTTGCATTGAAAATCCAGAGGCATTATCTCCATGGGTAGAAGTTTGAGATATATACTTATCACAAGAGTCTAAAATATATATTCACACAAAAGGAGCTTAATATGAACTAGTGAATATGGTTATATCTCATCAATGATTATGAATTCTTAATCCGCTACCATCCTGTTGAGGAAAACAAGGTAGCAGATTCTCTAAGTAGAAAGGATCATGTATATTTATCAATGATGAGAATTGAGAAGGATCCTATATTCTTAGACTTATAAAGGATGGACATGGAAATTTTTAAGGAACATCATAAATCCATTCTGAAATTATTTTTCAAACATCCCTTATGGATAAAATAAAGGATGCTCAATGTAATGATGTGGAAATTCAGAAAAGGGTGGAATCTATCAAATATGGGAAATCCTCCGAGTTCAAGATCAATGAGGAAGGAGTAGTACAACTTGGGTCATGACTATGTGTATCATCCAATCCAAAGATAAATAAAGATCTTTTGAATGATTCACATATCTCAACCTTCTTTATTCACCCAGGGATCACAAAGATGCATTGAGATATCCAAGAGAACTATTGGTGGGACAATATGAAAAAGGAGATCATTGAATATACATCAATGTTAGGTATGTCAGCAAGTAAAGGTTGAAAGACAAAAGTCTATAGGGATGATACAACCACTACCTATACCAACATGAAAGTGGGAGAATATTACCATAGACTTTTTCACTCGACTTCCAAATACATCTAGAGGGAACAATGCTATATGGGTTTTTGTGGTCTTCTTATAAAGATAACTCACTTTATCATAATTCAAGAGGACTTATCACTGGATAAACTTGCATGTATATACATAAATAAAGTGGTAAGGTTTCATAGATTACCACTATTAATTATATCTAATATAGAATTGAGATTCACCTCTAAGTTTTGGAAAAGTCTCTAATATGCTCTAAGCACTGAGCTAAACTTCAGCACAGCCTATCATCCTAAAACTGATGGTCAATCTGATTGGACTATTTAGACACTAGAAGACATGTTGAGAGTATATTCTATGGAATTCAAAGGAGTATGGGACCAACATCTTTCTCTAGTTAAGTTCTCTAGAAACAATAGTTTCTAATCAAGCATCTAAATGGATCCATATAAATCCTTTTACGGGAAAATATTCATAACACCGGTGTGATGGGATTAATTTAGTGAACATAAGTTGATAATACCCAAAATAGTCAAAGAAATTGTGGAAAAGGTGAAAACCATTCAGTAGTACATCTAGAAAGCCCAAAGTTTACAAAAGATATATGCAAAAAAATCATCGATGGGACCTTGAGTTTAAGGCTAGATACATGGTATTCCTTTTCATATCTCCATGGAAGAGGATCTTGAGATTTGGGAAGAAAGGACATATAAGTCCCAGGCACATGAACCCCTTCAAGATCCTCGATTGTGTCAGAGTCTTGGTTTATCAAATATCACTTCCAACTAAAATGTCTCAAGTACATAATGTATTCCATGTATCCCTATTGAGGAAGTATATACTAGATCATTCACATGTACTAAATTAATAGGTTGTACAATTTTAGAATGATCGCTCTCATGATGATAATCCTATGAAGATATTGGACCATAGAGATAAAGTTCTACACAACAAGTCTACTCACCTGGTCAAAGTACTATGGCGGAACCATAAGTATTAATAAGAAACATGGGAACTAGAGGAAGCGATGAAGGAGAAGTAACCTCACCTTTTTTACCTGTAGTATGTAAAACAAAATTTATAGGGTGAAATTTCATAAGGGGAGAAGAATGTAATGGCCCAAAATTTTATCAATGAAAATTCCATTCTTATAATGATGTTATATAGTGTAATCTCATAAAATCAAATTATGAACACAATACAAATATTATAAATGAATAGAGAATAAAATAATATGTATTTCTAGCAGGTAAGGAAGCTATATTGGTGTAATAGTAACTTAACCTTTGGAATAGTAATGTGACCTTTATAAAAAGTAAATCGGGAAACAGAATAGTAACCTCACCAATTAAAGTATGAATAAAATTTAGGCATCCTATAAATGAAAGTATGATATAATTATATCATAGTATAAGTAAATAAATGTTTTAAACATTATTAATCAAGTGGAGGTATTTTTGTAAGTTATAAATATTTAATTATAATTTTTTAATTAATATAATTATTTAAAAGAAAATTTAGTTTTATAAATTGTATTCATAAAATAATATTTTTTTGTCTTATGATTTTAATATAATTTTATAAGACCTTATTAAATTTTTCAATGTGTTATATAATCAATTATAATTTTAAAATTTGTATATTTAGAGTAAATGATGATTTTAATTAAAAATTAAATTTTTAATATTTAGAAAATTATTTTCATAAAATTGAGTTTATTTTTTAATTCTAAACATCGAATAATTATTAGGGTGAATTTTTTGGATTTTTCTGAAATACTATAATTTTTACTGAATAGTAAAATATGGTAATTTATGGTATATATACATTATAAGTTAAATACACTATTCCTTGAGTAATATATAATGTAATCACCATAATATCAAAACATCCTTAATTATTTTAATATATTCATTAATAATTCTAAAACTACTCGTAGTCTTGATCCAAAATAATAAACTAATGAATAGAATAATGAGAAAACACCTCTCTCCTCCACTATAAATATCACCCATCACTACCTATTCTCATAACACCTTATAATCTTTGAGACTTGTCCAAATTATTCCCAATAATCTTACCAAGACCCTCCCCCACATCCAGGAGCTCTTGTTCTCATCAAAAGACCAAAACCTTTTCCCTAATAAGGTTTTCAAGGAGGAGAAATTCAATAAGTAAATTCCTCTTTCCTTTTCTTTTAATTTATTTTCAAGTTATTTTCTTGTTCTCACTTTACCTCCCCTCATCCAAATGGTATGATAACTCCATTATCTCACATATACTAAAATTTTATTATTCTAAAGTAATAATCCATCATTAAACCCCTCTCCTCTACTTTTTAATCTAAAAATTAAAAGGTTGTTTGTGATATGTTAATTTATCGATTCCAAGGATGAAAATTTTTCATTTTCCATTAATGACTTCAAGGTAGGTCATAAAACCATTTTTATGGTTAAAAAATTATAATACATTAATTATATACTATGTAATTTTTTTGGAATCTTTATATACATATTATGTTAAATAATAAAACATAACAAGATCGTTGTGAGCGAAAACAAATCAAAATAATCCAAACGATTGTCACTAACATCTTATCTGAGTATTCATCCTCACACAAAATAAAAAAAAATAACTTATATGACCATTTAAATTTATTTATGTCCATTAATAACTTATAACTTCTATTTTTTATTTCTATTTCCATTTTACATGAACTTTCTTACTCTTATACAAGTGAACCGATCATGAAAACTGAGAAAAAGAGCACTCCTATAACTCATACAAAAGGCCAAAAATAAACATAATAAAATTAAACTAAATAAATTAAATATAGAAAAGGTTCTTAGTTAACTAATTAATTAATTAATTTGATTATTTAGTATATTAAGATCAATTTTAGAACTGTTTCGGACATATGGTAAGGGATCCTACATAAACCTCCATTTTTCCTTCGGGTTACACTTTCTCTCTCTTTACCTCAATGTAATTATTATTTATTTTTATATAATTCATATAAATTATGTTTATATTTTCCAAACTCATGTATCTATATCATATCATCCCACTTTTATGGGGTAATAAGTTTTTTAAAAAGGTTCCCTTTTCAATTCTTCTCGATAAACAAGCCTAATTCAACAGAACTTTCCAATTTATTACCCTCTTCCAAGTGCAATCCATGTTAAATTTTAAGCCATAATTATTTTTATAAAATTACTCAATTTATCATGATAAAATTTATTGGTTCATTTCTGGTTTTATGAAAACAAATATTCATTTTCCTCTTTAAATTCTCTTTAATATTTTCCTTAAACCACACTAAATGTTTCATTTCTAAAGTTTCTTGAACATTACTTTTACATGTTTCCACTTCAGTTGGACATAAATCATCTTGATACATGCCTATTTTACATTATCAATGTCCATTTATGTTTTGAATCCATTCCTACATGTAAACATTTATGAGATGCTCATTTATTATGCCTTGTGACATGATTATGATACCCATTTCTTTCCGTGGGTAACCCTTGTGTTTATTCTTCATGTGGCAAACATATTCATGAACATGTTATGATGGGTGCACCCAGATAAAACTCTATTGAATTGAGTAATGTTTAGTCTCATGAGACCTCATGTTGGGAAAATGAGTGAACCTGATTCCTTTATGGGACCTTGTCAATCATGTTATATAGTCTTGGAAGTTATCCTTAAATCATATTTATGTCATGTTATATGTTGTTTCCACATTACTATGATGCCATGATTATATGTTTTTGTGTTATACATGTTATTATTCCTTATGTTTATTCTTTTTCCATGCCTTTTATGTCATCATGTTATAAATTCTAACCCATGTGTTGTGTTTTGTTCCTATGCTTACTCCCTTACTAGGCTCTTGATCTCATCCCTTTGTTCATGCATTCCCCAAGTTATCCTATACAGATGTTTGAACCCAATGGAAGTCAGGATCTCATTATGAATATTAAATAAAAATATGTTCTTATTTTGGTTTGTTGATGTTTAATTATGTACCTAATCTTCCAAAGACACTATAATTTACAATACTTGACTGGTAATTAGATGGTTAATTATGCGTAACATCATGTAATAATATGTGTAGAAGTATAGGATCGCTATAGCGAGTGTGTGTGTGTGTGTGTGCATATGTATGTATGTCATGTGTATGTGTATCTATGTATGCAAGTTTGTTTATGGATTTAATATTATTTATTCTTTTTTAATATCTCTCAATTTTTAGCATTTTATGTACTTATTCATTTTTAATATATATTTATTTTAATCTATTCATTATGAATATATGTGTGTGTTTATTTAATTTAATTTAAATTAATTCGATTTAATTTAATTATTATTGTTTTTTTAGGGCTAATATAATTTATTTTTAATAATTTTGTTATTTATATAATTAATATCATCTATTTATTCATTTTTATTCATTCTTTATGTGTTTGTAATTCACATAATTGTTAAAAATTTACTTTTTAAAATTTTTTAATTTATTTTATTTTATTTATTAATTTTTAATATTAATTCATTTATTATTATATATTTATTAATAATGCTAAAAATATATTTATAAAAATATATTTATAAATAAATATATTTATATTTACATATATAAATATATTTATAAATGTATATTTACTATACTTATAAAATTGAATATTTATAATTATAAATATATATATATATATATAGTATTTATATAATTATAAATAAATAATTATGTCTTTAAATATTTATAAAATTAAAATAAATATATTTCTTATATTTATAATTATATACAAATATTTATAAATATATTTATATAATTATAAATAAATAATTATACTTAAATAATTATAAAATTATAATAAATATATTTCTAATATTTATTATTATATATAAAGGGAGTTATGATCATGGATTTTCTAACCCAAATCCATGTCCCCGCAAAATTTTATTAAAAAAGTAAAGGCAAACATACACACACAATATAGTCCATAGACCCACATTCATAAAAGCCTTGAAAGCCAACAACATAAAAACCCAAAGGCCCAAAACATCCAAGCCATGTGTACATGATGATGACTGATAGTTTCCAACCCTGAATGTCTTACACACCTGACCACATTGATGTGTCTAAAAGACAAAGCACTACATGAGGAAAACATCACGAACTCGGTCATTTGAAGATATTGTCGTTCCCTTTATCATAATCACTCTCACAATCATGATCGTCCCTGATAACCACCATCGGAGATGCTAGTCCACGTATCATTAGTGGGAATTTCTCATCATCGGTTTCCTATACCACTGATAGCTCTGGTGCCCAAGAACGCCGCACCATTGATGTCCCATGCCGTTGATAGACATCCTGCAGCCACAAGAAATAATCATCCCCAAAAAAATCTACATTCTGCTCTATTGTCCCAATTATACAAAAGATTAAGTCCCAAAATAGGAGCCCAATACATTTAGCATATATTCCAGACTAGCTCCAGCCTCCACATGAACCGTACATGCTCTTCGATAGCCATCAAGTCACCTCATCTCTCACCCCGATATCTCACCATCATGTGACCCTAAAGTCATCTCATCCCCTAAAGTCATCATAGCCCTTGAGGTCATCTCCGTCAATCATCTCCATGTGCTCTCCATCATTTCCACTCTCCCTCACCACCACGTGCTCTCCCTTGCTGCCTCATGCCCTCATCACCGCTCTCCCTTCATCGTCATCACGCACTCTCCTTCTCTTCCACTCTTCCACTCTGTCATGTGATCTCCCTCGTCGTTATGCACCCTCGCCTCTTCTCTCCCTTTCCATCACATGCTCTCCCTCTCTACTGCGCACCCTCATCGCCACAGGCTCTCACTAGTCGCTGCTCTCCCTCATTGTTTCACGCTCTCCCTTGGAAAAATAAACACTTTCAAATACCATGGTATGTGACTTCTTATCCATCATTCAATGTTTCGGGATTTTTAGTTCTTTTTTGGATGTTTTTAATATTCCCAAATGATTTGAATGATTCATCACTTTCCTCATCATCTAAATTAGATAATAAATGTATGTTTTTTATTCTAAAAATTCGTATCCACTCTCTATGAGATAAAATTTAGGTTTATAAGCTTTTTAGTTTTCTTATTATGTGAACTCCTTGTTAAATCATATTCATTTTCACTTTAATTTCTATAAAAATTGGAAAATTAGTAGTGAAAACTACAATATATTCACATTTAAATCACTTCAATAGAATGTTATATTACTAATTTACTTTTCCTTTTTGAAAAATCCTAAAAATATGTGTTAAAAGGTTGGGATGGATTCTATATGTATTTATAAATTTATAATTTTTATTCTTTGAGACTTCATCCAAACCATGTGAATTTTTTAAATTTTAAGAATTCATGAAACACCCATTAGATTGTTCTTTGTTTTTTATAATAGCATGAGAAACCTGGACCGAGACTTTTGTTTCATTAAATTTAAATTCAATAGTTTCTTCAAACATTGGGTTCTCAAGACCATGTGATTAGGCTATTATTATCTTAGAAATGAATAAATGTATTCTCTTTCCTCATGTTGTAATCCCACCAAAAAAAGTTTTAGAAACTATCCTTGATCTTTGAGTTTTTCAATAGATGAAAATTTAATTAGATTTTTTATAAATTTATATATTTCACACATTCCTTTAATTAAATGATACAAACCACTACAAAAAAAATCTCAATACACATCATTTGAATATTATTATCTTAAATAAATGACTTCATGTTCCTTAAATGGTTATTTAAGAATGAAATTTTATAGGTTCCAAGATCAAACTTTGTGTGTATTTTTTTATTTTGTTAAATATTAATATTACTAAATCAAATAGGATGGATATGAATCAAAAATGGATGCATTATAACCATATGAAAAAAAGAGTATGAGGATGGGGTGAAACAGTTCATCATGTTTTCAAAAGATCATTCATATGACCCTTATCAAATCTCTTGTCCATGTTTATTCTATTTTTATTCAATTATAATTAGTCCAGAGGAGTTGGAAGAACACTTGATCTATCATAGAATGATTGAAGTTATAAATGTTGTACTAAACATGGTAAAAACTGAATGTATCTAGTGATTGGGATAAAACTACATTTTATGGATCATTTAATATGATACCAAGTGAAAAACATTATGAGGAATATATCAAGGATATTATTACATGTGTGAATGATCATGGATATTGTATTGAGGAAATGAAAATGACAGTTGAATATGAACTTCATGATTGTCCATAATTGTTTAGGAAGTTAAAGAGTTTTTCAAAGATTCCATTGTATATTGGTTGTGATAAATATACAACATTGATATCTATACTAATCCTATATGATTTAAAAGTTGTAAATGGATGGAGTAATTCCAGTTTTACTGAACTACTTGCTCACTTGTATAATATGCTCCCATAAGATAATGATATTCCTTTCCAAACATATGACTCTAAACGAATGCTTAGTTCAATGGTTATGATCTCTAAAATAATACATGTTTGTCCAAATAACTATATACTATTTGTGAAGGACCAAAAATCTCTTAAAAATTTCCTAAAGTGTGATTATTGTTGATATAAGAAAGATAAATTGGTTCCTATGAAATTTTATGGTACTTTACAATCATTCTAGTGTTTATGCATCTATATGGAAGTGAGGAGACTACAAGGCAATTGACATGGAACACAAATATAAGAAATAAATATGGGAAACTTTATCACCTAGCATATTCTCCATAGTGAAAGAAAATTGATCATGAGTATCCTAAATTTGGAAACAAGCCAAGAAACTTTCATCTTGTGCTATATATTGATGGAGTGAGTCCTTTTTGTTTTCAAACCAGCACTCATAGTACATGGCTGGTTATGTTGGTATATTATGACTTTCCACCATGGTTATACATAAAAAAATGAATTATTTTATATCTACTTATATCAGGACCAAAAAAACTACATAATGATATTGATGTTTATTTGAATTAATTTATTGAAGATTTACAATTATTGTGGGATTCAGGTGTTATATTGTATGATGCTTATAGAAACTAAGATTTCACATCGAGATACATGCTGTATGGAATGATAAATGATATTCCTTATTTTGGAAATTTTCCAAGATATAGTATTAAAGTAACTCAAGGTTGTCCCAATTTTGAACAAGGTACATGGTCAATTAAGTTTAAATATTCATCAAAGACACTGTTTTTAGAAAATCACATATTTCTAACCTGGTGACATAAGTACTGAAATTGTACTACATTATATGATGGAATTTCAGAAGAACTTACAACACCATCTCCACTAATAGGTGATCAACTGTTTGAAAAGGTAAAAATATGGACAATACTTTTATTAAACCGTTTTTGAAAAAATGAACTGTAAAAAAAAGAACTTTTTTTTGAATTACCATACTAGAATTTTCTATATGTAAGGAATTTTATTGATGTTATGCATGTGAAAAAAAATGTATGTGATAGTATCATTATAATGTTACTAAATTCACCTATAAAAGAAAAGTATGGAATTAAGGATAGGTTGGACATGGTTGATATGGGGATATGGGAAGAGTTAGAACCATTGAAGAGTGAAAAAATGGACTTTTCTTCCTCGAGTTACTTATACTCTTTCCAAGAAATAGTGATATCAATTTTTCAACTTATTTAATGATGTAAAAGTTCTAGATGGGTATTCATTAAATATTAAAAATTTCATGCCAATGATTTATTTAAAGTTAAAGGGTTTAAAATCACATGATTATCATGTTTGGAAGCAAGATCTAATTCTTGTAGCTTTACATTGCATTATTTACAAGAATTTAGATTATACATTAACCAATAACTCTTTCATTTTCAAATATATATTCATAAAAGTGATAGACCCAATGAAATTACCAACTATAGAAAAGGAAATTGTTTCCATATTATGTGAATTTGATATTTTATTCCCACCAAAATTCTTTGATATGATGGTTCACTTGATGGTTCACTTGGTAAGAGAGAATAAACTATATGGTCCTATACATTATAGATGTATGTACCCCATTTAATGGTATATAAATATTTTAACGGGTATATAAAAAATCAAAGTGGGCTAATATGTTGCATTATGGAGTGATATTTTGTTAAGGAATATGTTGAATTTTATATCCACTACCTACCTGATGTGGAAAGCATTGGTCTATCGAAATCTTGTCACACCAGGTGGATTGTGGGTGAATTAATATCCAAAATATATGTTGTCAAAATTACTATTTCAAATCAAGGTCAGACTCACAAGTATGAATATATTATTTTATAATGGTTATACATTCTATACAAATTAACATGATGAATTTAGTACCATGTAAAATAGTGGAGTTACATGTGTGGATGAATCGATGCATGTATCTGTTACCAAAGACATAAATACAATTTATATAAATTTTTGATACTTTGGAATCATCAAATAAATATGGAATTTGGATTATAAAACATTCTAATTGTATATTTTTCAATGCAAGTGGGTTTATAATAGGATTTTAGTTAAAATATATGAATTGGGATTCATGAAAGTGGATTTCAGTAAAGAATGGTATAAAGATGAACCACTTATAATGGAATCATAGGTATAAAAGTATTTTATGTTCTAGATCCTATAAACTGAAATTGGTTAATTTTTCTGTTATTAACCAAAACCACATAAGGATCAGAATTCAATTCAATTGAGGATGGCCCTTTCATTGAGACATTACAATCATTTCACAATGGTTCCAATATTGAAAGGGTCTTGTATGTTAGTGGATACCATAATGAGGGGATTTGGATACTCAATAGAGGATTCAAATCCCTTCAACATTTAACAAAATAAAGTTCAATAATCAGGTTATATTTTTTTTTAATATACATTGTGTGACCTCATATTATTATTTTTTCACTACTACATTTACATGATCTAAATTAAATTTTCAATCACTTCTATAGATAATTATTTACGTGCATTTTGATTATCCCAATACTAAGGAACAATAGGTTTATCATCATGTTGATCTTATAATTTATAGGAACAATAATATTATACACATTTCAATGCTACAAATCCATTAGAACAACATATTGACAATGTTGAGGCTAATGAATTGGTAGACAGTGACCAATCTCTATCTCGGAAAAAATAGGAGAATTGTATCATGATAGTGTTATAAACAAATATTAAAGAGAAAAACAAAGGCACCAAGTTTGAGGTTGTATAGAATCCACACGGCCATCCTGTTAACCCCAATAAGGTCATGTTCAATATTTACACTGGGCTCAACACTCAAATGTGTGTGCTTATTGATGTAAATTCATAGAACAATTTTGTTCCAACTCTTAAGGCACAAATTTGGGAATATATTTGGATAAAGTTATGATATAAATTCTTTTTTTTTACTAAAAAAATAATGAAGTGTTGATTTACTCTCCATTATCCCTTATAGAGTTCATTTATAGTACATGACACCTAAATGAGATTTTTAGTAATGCTCACTATAAATGACTATATAGTATTTAGGACAATTCTTATAAAGTATCATCTCAATTATGTTTAAGGGAAAATAAACTTGAACCCACCAAATATGTGTGACCACCTGATAAACCAACAAGCATGGGATGTGTTTATTGGTCGATGTGAGGAGACATATTTTCAGTTACATTGTGACTAGTAATAAATTTCTTGAAAATAATTGTATTAATCACTTTGATTAATAATTTTTAATTTTTAAAATAAAAACTGTGTGCTAAAAATATTCAATATGAAGTAAAACAAATGTACCCCTATGGGAAAAAAGGATGAGGTACGATTCACTTGAAAAAGAAATGGTATGTATTTTAAATATATAGTAATATTTTTATGTGGAATGAAACAAAAACATAATTATGTTCCTTTATTTATATATAGATTAATGAACTAAAGTCTAAATACACTTCCATCCCACTTCATAGGCTATGGAATGAGGCTAGTGTAAATAAATATGGGATGTTAATAGATAAAAAACAAAAAAAAGTTTGGGAATTATGTGTAAGTATGGCATAATAAAAAATTTATTTACTTTAAATCGGTATTACATAATAATGACTACTTATTTTCCTATATTTTTATCATAATTAGACATAAAAATCATTATATCTTGTACGTGATGAACTATTACTATTAATGGACTTGAATTAGCTAGAACAGTATGGCACTGTTAGAGGTGAGGGTTCTAGGGTGTCACCCTAAACATATTTTGAGAAAAGAAATGAACATGGGTATAAATATAAGAAAATAGAATATATGCATGCATGATTAGCTACTCTAGAAAAAAAATTATTTGGAAGATAGAGTTGTTAGAAAATGTTATGAAAAGGAATCAAATAAAATAAACAACACAAAAACCACTATGTGAAGATCCCCCCACCCCACCAATATTTAGGTGATCCATCCCCCTCAAAGGTGTAACATAGAAGAGGTAATCAATATTTTAATAATTATTACTCTCAAATGTAAATTAGTCAGACACTAATACCTTTCTTGTACTGATATTTTATAAGGCTAAAATGATTGTGATTTATATCTATCAACACTCACCCATCGCCTTGTTGTGATGGGTACCATGTAGAATATACAAAGATATATTCTACACAATAACAAACTTCTAATAAATCATGTGAGAGTAGGGATTCATGTAGCTTACAAGTCGAACATTGATCTACCTATTCCACTTGATTATGTGGATATTTATATGGTAAAGAAATATATTGGAACTTTCATAGAATGGTTGTTGGATGTTTTAAAAATGAATATTGACAAGGAGGTATTCATTTACATTTTTTTATGAAAAAACTTTAACAATTAATGAAAAAAGTACTGAACTGGAGAATGTTATTACAAAAGAACAAAGATAAGGGGTTAAATGGAAGGTCAAATCAAAATGATCTAAAGAATAAAATGGCCATTTTAAAAGATATTCACAAAGTAATTTTACCCTACCCTTTCAACTTCCACATTTACTAACATTAAAGGTTCATTTGAATACAAAATTATCAAGTTTTGATATGGCCACAATTGATTTCTAGAAACATATAACTACCACACTTTTTTATAAATAATTATTACATCATTTTTAAGATAAAAAACATAATAGGGATACAAATCTAGGGTCAAAAGGTTTAGTTTCTTGCAAAAATAGAACCATACATAACTTATACATAATAAAAAAAACATTTATTTAAATTATTATTCTTTATCCTTATAAAATCTAATTTTATACTTAGTACATTTAATCACTTGAGGATATACATCAATGAAAGGGATGAGCTAAAATCCCAATAAGAGGATGAATAAAGGATATGAATCAATATAACATGGGTGTGCATAATTGTCATCATCATATAATAATAATGGTATAATCATAAACATCATAAGGGAATAATGTGATAAAGGCATTAAATTTGGTAATTCATAAAAATGAAACATTATGTCATAGTGGTCAAATACCACACATAGTTGTGAACAAATCTAGCATCATGTTCATGCATAACATATGTACATAATCATAACATCATCATTGTGAACAAAGATAGCATCATGTTAATGAATATTAAACATTATCTTATAAGATACATCACATTAACCAATGAATTATAGGGATATATAATTTCGGGACCATCAGTCACGTCATAATATTTACATAATCACTTATTCTATATAAAACGTATTACAATAATAGTCATGAATTAACCAATGGAAATTCATGAGTTTCATAAGAATTTAATCAATCATGATTTCATGAATAAACTTGGGGTTCCAAAATGAAAAAAGAGAAAAACATATTTTTTATAAGAATCATCATTCTTGAATGAAGAAGAAACAAATTGGGAGAAGTCAAATATGTATTTTGGAAATAAGAGTTATTTTGTAAAACATTTTTATTTGTTATAAAATCAAGTAGGAAAAATATGTATCCCCAAAAATAAAATTAAAGAATAATGAAATGATATTTAAGTAAAATTATATTATTATTCATAACAAATATTTCATGAAATATAGATAACCCATATAAAAGGAGTTAGGTTTGAGAATCTTCTAACCTTAATTTATGCTTTATTTCATCACTTTTGTGCCTCCTGAATAATAAACAAAGATTTATTAAAAATTTGTTCCAGAAGTGAATTTTTCTAATTTTTACTTATTTTTATCAATTATACTCATTTTATTATATTTATTAATTTCCTTTGTTATTGGGTAGTCAGTTTGATATCATATTTTACCTAAACATTTCTTGTTTTGCATCAATGTTGATATTTTTTTAAATGTAAATTATACATTGGCATAATTAATTTTAGAATCTTATAATAAATATAATTACATGTCTATATGTTATATATAATTAATAATATCCATCCATGATTATGGTTATAAGTGTTTACAAGGAAATGTCTCCATAGGTGGTTAACCGACCTTTGACAGGACATTGTCATGAGAGCGGGGAAGGGAAGTTTGAAATTTATATATATAGTAATATGATACTTATAGTAGTTTAAAATAATTAATATAATTTTAACTTATTGTATAACTAATTTTGATAAGGTTTTTCTGTGAAATTAGTGGTGAAAAAATAAAGAGAATAAGAAGAAGAAATAAAAAATGAGGAGATGACAGAAACTTACTTAATCCTTTGTGTAGCTTCACTTGTACAACACTAAAACTCCCTTGAGGTTTAGAGTTGGATTACTCTAGAATGTCTCAAAGGATTTCAAGGGGTTTATAAGGAGTATTGTTTTAGAGTTTTGAATTTTTTTAAGAGATTTATGAGTGGTTTTTCAAGTGGAGGGGGAGGGGTTATTTATACTTGAGGAGAGAGGTATTTTTAGAGTAAAATATTATATCAAATGTAAAACATGTAATATTGAATTATTGAAATTATAAATCATATATAAATATAATATAATGGGTTTAAGACTTTAAATACCTTTTAAAATTTGAATTCATTAGTTTAATAAAAAAGAAATTGGAAAAAATAGAAATTTCTATTTTAAGGGATTACTATTTACTTTAGCTTTAGGAAAGTTGTTTTTTAGGATTAGAATTTAAGTTTATTTTATTTTAATGGATAAATTTTTAAATTAAATATACCATGGTTTAATTTCAAGTTATATAATGTATTATTTCATTATTATATCATGAATTATGTAATTAATATACACCAATTATGTAAAAAACTATATTTTTACTATTTATCCAAAAATTGATGTATTTTAGAAAATTAACAAAAAATAACCCTTGGAAAATTTCAATGTGATGATTTCAAAAATAATATTAATTTTATAAAAATTAATTTATAACATAGGTCATTTTAAATTTTAATATAAAAATTGTAATTTTTTAAAATATTTTAAAATACAGTTTATTAAAAATACGCTTATATTTTCTTCAAGTTTTTTAATCATGATATTTATTTTTTGATATTATAATATTCATATTTAATTAAATTAATAATTATAAATATTATTTATATAAAAATTTATCATTTTGATGTAAAATCATTATTCCCAACGGTCATGTTACTATACCCAATGGTCAACTAACTATTACCAACAGTCAGGTTACTATTCCAATAGTCACACTATTATTACAGTGATCACATTGCTTCCTATAAATACCTATACTTTACTTCATTAATTATTTGACTCAATTCCTCCCAAGGTTCTATATTTCCATTTTCTATAATTTTATTGGTTTAATAATATTTTTTCTTCTCTATAGTGTTGGCAGCAGTGGCGATGATTCTAGTAGATTGGAGTAATCAATATTTTCCCATTTTAGCTTTTCTAATTTTTATTTTTTTTCTTTTAATGTTTTGAATTTTAATTGGTTTTAATGTTGATTAATATAATAGTATTTATTAATGAAATAAATTTTTTTTGGGTTTCTTTATATTTTTTATGTGTATAATATTATATAATATAATACAACACACATTTATTCAGAAAAAAATATCACTAATAAACACTGGGTCCTTGCATTCTTCCCCCTTTAGAAATTCCATCCCCAAAATTTCAACTTGTATTCTTGGTTGAGAATAGATGAGGGTGCTTCTGTTTCATTGTTTCCTCTGGTTCCCATGTCCCTTATTCATACTTATGATCCCTCCATAACACTTTAACAAGGTGAGTTGTATTATTTCATATAACTTTGTATCAATGATCCAAGATTTTCAATGAATTTTATTTATAAAATAAGCCATTCTCTAGATGTATAACATCTGGGTTTAGTACACATGAGGGATCAGGTATGTACTTCCCATGAAGTGATACATAGAACACATCATGAACATGATCCATACATGGTAGAAGTGAAAGATGGTAGGAAACTGATCATATATGATCAAGGATCTCAAAGGCACCAATGTACCTTAGTCTAAGCTTCCCTTTATTTCCAAACCACGTGACTCTTTTCCATGGTAATATTTGAAGAAAAACTTTTTATCCCACCTCGAACTCCAAGTCCCTTTGATGGTTTCCAGCATAACTATTTTTCTGACTCTGAGTAGATTTTATATGTTGTTGCATGGATTGAACCTACTTTTTATCTCTTTCACAAGATCAGGTTCCCATAGATTTTATTTCCCAACTTCATCCAAACATGATAAATTTATAAATCTCTTCCCATATAGATCTTCATATAGATCCATTTGAATAATCAAGTGGAAGCTATTTTTATATGAGTACTCAACCAATTGGATATGTTGATCTCATCCACCGTTGAATTCCATTGAGCTGGCTCTTAGCATGTCTTTGAGAATTTGAATAGTCCTTTCAGATTAGCAATCAGTTTGGGGGTGATAGGCTATGCTGAAATTCAATTCAGTACTCAAATCATATTTAATAATTATCCATAATTTAGAGGTGAACCTTGGATCATGACCAGATATGATTGAAAGTTTAACCCCATGTGACCACACCACTTACTTTACATATATCTTGGAAATTTGTTCAAGTGATAAATCTTTCCAAATAGTGATAAAGTGGGTAGTCTTGGTGAGTCGATCCACCACAACCCATATCCCATTGTTTCCTATGGATATCTTCGGGAGACTGATGAAAAATTCCATAGAGACATTATAAAATTTCCATGTGGGTATAGTCAATAGTTGCATCATGCCTTTAGACTTCTGTCACTCTTCTTTAACTTGCTGACATACCAAACACCTTAAGATATACTCCATGAAATCCTTCTTCATGTTGTCCTGCTTGAAGTGCTCTTATGAATCATAGTATATCTTGGTACTTCTAGGATGGAAAGTGAAAGGTAATATATTTTCATTATCCAATATATCCTTCTTTATCTTAGGTGATGAAGTCAGGAAAAGCCTTATTTCAAACTAAATCACACCATCTTCATCACTTTATAACTCATGTAGCTTCCCTTTATTAATTGATTTCACCTTATTTTGTAGATCCAAATCATCCCTTTGTGCCTCATTGATCTTATGTTATATATATGATTGGAAAATAATTTTGGAAAGGTAGGATTTTTTCCCTGCTGTTATTATTTACTGATCTATCCTTTATATATCCAATAAGATAAGTTCTTTCTCAATCTGAATCATGGATAGAGTATCAGGTTCTTTTCTACTAAGATCATCAGCCTCATTGTTCTCCATTCCTATATGGTAGTGAATAAAATAATTATAGTCCTTGATTATCTCTAACCATATTCTTTGATTAATTTTAAACTTATTATATGTAAATATATACTTTAGTCTCTTATTATCAGTATATATGTCACACTTCTCACCATAGAGGTAGTGCCACAAAATCTTCAAGGCTAAGATCATATCTGCTAAATCTAGATCATTTTTTGGGTATTTATTCTCATGTATATTTAGTTTTCATGAGGCATAGGATATCACTTTTTCATTTTTCATGAGTACACAACCCAATATTTTCTTTGAATCATCATTTTATATCACAAAACCTTATCCACTTATTGGTAGTGTGAGTATAGATGTAGTGATTATCCTCTTCTTGAGCTCCTTAAATCTTTCCCCGCACTCTTCCATACAGATATACTTTAACCCTTTCTATGTTAACATAGTTAGCGGGCTATAAAATCATGTGAAATTTCTCACAAAAAAATAGGTAGTACACTGTTAAGACAAGAAAACTATAGATTTCCATAACAAAAGTGGGTTTGGTAAACTCCTCAATTAACTTTTTTTAAGGGTATATAAAAATTCCCTCGGTAATGATCAAGTTCCCCAAGAATGAAACTTTTTACATCCAAAAGTCACACTTTCTAAAATTAGTGTACATTTTCCCCTCCGTTAATATTTCTAGAACAATCCTTATATTTTCTTTATGATCCTACTTACTCTTAAAGTAAATGAGAATATAATTGATATAAAACTAACATAAATTTGTTGTGTTAGTCTCTAAAGACTCTATTCATAGAATACATGAATATTTAAGGGGAATTATTAATTATGAAGGGAATCACTATGAACTCATAGTGCCCATGCCTTGTACAGAAAGAAGTCTTATGAATATCTTCCTTCTTCACCTTCAGTTGATGATATCCAAAACAAAGATCCACCTTTGAGAAGTTATAAACTTCTCATAGTTGATCAAACAAGTCATTAATCCTTGTAATAGGATACTTGTTCTTTATAGTAATCTTTTTGGGATCCTGATAATCGATACAAAAAATCATTTACCTATCCTTCTTCTTGAAAAAGAACATCGACGCACCCTAAGGAGATGCACTAGGTCATATGAACCCTTTCTCCAAATGATCTTGAATTTGATTCTTTAACTCCTCTAGTTTGATTGGGTCCATCCTATAGGTGAATTTTGAGATAGTAGTGGCTCTAAGTATGAGATATATTGATAAATCTACCTCACGATCTGGGGGAATTTTAGGAAACTCTTCAGAAAATAAATCAATGTATTCCCTAAAAATGGGCATTTCCTCCAGGTGGATACCTTCCTTTGACTTCGACATTTAGGAAAAGGTATGTTTCTTTGTAGGTTATCAACACCCACACCATTGATGTATTTTCCAAAGGAGATTCATGATATTACTCAAATTTTTAAAGGAGCATTGGATGGTTCAGAATATGAAAATATATTTCCTTTTCCCAATAGTTGATGTGTGCTCTATATAATGAGAGACAATACATTCTCAGTATAGCATAGAATTCCACCAAGGGAAGTATTATAAGATTCACTAGAAGAATATTCCCATATAAACTTACAGGATAAGAGTGAAACACTTAGGCTATAATTATTTCACTACTATATTTGTTTATATATATCTCTTCTTCAAGTTATCAGAGTTTGGATTCAATAGTTCTAGAAAACATTCAAGATATAAAGGAATGCATAGAACCAGAATAAAATAAAACTTTTTACATTCTTTATTGAATAGGAAATGTACCATGTAAGACTTATTTTTTAGGATCTACTTCATTAGTAGTGATTTCATAATATTTCCCTTGCTTCTTTTCCTTTTGGTGTTGCTAATGAAGATTACCCTAAAAGAGCCATGGTTTAGTGCAGTGGCTTGCATAGTTCCCTTACTCCTTATAGATGAATCATTCAACAATGTGTGGTGAATTATAAGGTGCCTTCCTTTACTCCATAATGTTCATTGGCTTATTCATGTCTCTTTAACATTCATGAGATTGGTGTCCTTATCTCCAAGACATAAATTATTTTCTCATCCCTTTGAGGCAATTCCCATGATATTTATTCCCACATTTTTTGACATGTGGGTAGTTGGATTCTCTTTCATCCTTTTCCATTTGACCCATCATCTTGAAACTCCATAATTATCTTCTAATCTCCATGACCATGGGACTATTCTCCAAAATCCATCTCTACTTTGAGAGTATAATGAACCACTTCTTCATAACTCTCAAAGTCTTGGATAGCTAGAGCCTTTAGAAGGTGTAGTTTTAAACCACTAAAGAATTTATATATTTTTCTACCATTGTTAATAACAACAACCAAGGTATATTTTAAAAGCCTTGTGAATTTTTCCTCATAATCCATGAAAAAATAACCTTGTTTTTTCTTTAGCTCTATGAATTACCTCAGCATATTTTTTTGAATAGTTCATGGAAAAAACTTGGCAAGAAATATTTTCTAAAAGTCTTCCCACTCCATCTCTTATATTTCATCCTTTATCTTAGTGTTCTTTAACAACACCCACCATTGATTGAATTATTTATCTAAATGATAAAAATCCATAATTACTTTATCCTTATCTTAATAGTGAAGCATAGAAAATATATTCTTCATTGAGTTAACCCACTATTCTATATCAAGTGGATCAGAAGATCAAATAAATATTGGTGGTTTTTTCCTCATAAAATACTCAATTACTAGTTGATCCTTCTTGGGTTAAGGCATAAGTTACACATGGTTTAGGTTATTATTCATAGACTAAGACAACTGGTTAAGCATTGTCATGAATTTTTGAACTCCGCCTCCCATGGAATGGGGATGTCATTCAGGAAATCATTTCATAGTCCCTCACATGGTTTTTTGGGCTAGTTTCTCTTGGTTCCAACAATTTTATAAGATATAAAAGGTTTTAAAAATAATTAATTCAACAATTCATGAATAAATAGTTTATTCTTTTCCCAATTAACTTAAATTCCATATCTTATGGGATTCCTATGTTTATCATTTTTCTAAAACAATGTTTCTTGGATATTAACATATACTTAGAATTATCCTAAGGGTTGTCACTAACATTCTCAAATCCTAATTCTCAAATTAACTAAACTTTTCTCTGATACTAACTATAATGACCCTATTTTTTCTTAAATAACTATTAGATCATTTTTAAGATAAACAACATAATAGGGATACAAATCCAGGATCAAAAGGTTTCGTGTCTTGGGAAAATTAGGATCATACATCACTTATACATAATAAAACATAAAAATTTATTTAAATAATTTTTATTTATCCTTCTAAAATCTTGTGTTCTACTTAGTACATGTAATCACCTGAGGATATACATCAAATAAAGGGGTGAGGTAAAAGCTTGGTAAGAGGAAGAATAAAGTACATGGATCAGTATAACATGGGTGAGTATAATCATCACCATCATATCATTATCCTAGGATCATCATCAATATCATGAAGTAAAAATGTAATAAATTCATGGAATGTTTCAATTCCTAAAAATGAAACATCATGTCATAATGGTCAAATACCACACATAGTTTTGAACAAAGTTAGCATTATGTTCATTCATAACATATGTGCATAATCTTAACATCGTCTTTATGAACAAATATAGTAATATGTTCATGTATATTACATATTATCTCATGAGATACATCACATTACACGATTAATTGGAGGTATATATAATTATGAACCCATCCATCACATCATAATATTTAAATAATCATGAATTCCATATAAAATGTATTACAATCATAGTCATGAATTAACCCATGGAAATTAATGGGTTGTATAAGAATTTCAGAAATAATGATTTCATTAATAAACATGGGGTCCCTAAAAGTAAAAATGGAAAAAATTATTTGTTATAATAATAATCATTCTTTAGTGAAGAATAAACAACTCAAGATAAGTCTAAGATATGTTTTGTAAAGAAGATTTATTTTGGAAAATATTTTTATTTGTTATAGAATCAAGTAGGAAACATTTATATCCTAAAAAATAAAAGGTAAGAATAATGAAATGATATTTAAGGGATGTTATAAGGGTATTCATACCAAATATTTTATTAAATATGGATAACCCACAAAAAATGAGTTGGGTTTCAGAATCCCCTTAACTTAATTCCTTCTTTATTTTATCACTTTTACACCTCCTAAATAATAAAATTAAATTTAATAAAACATTGAATCATATGTGGATTATTGTAATTTTTAAAACTTTTTATCAATTATATTCATTTTATTATATTTTTTAATTTCCTTGGTTATATGGTAATTATTTTGATATCATTTTTTACTTAAAAATTTCTCATTTTTCCTCAATTTCTCTATTTTATTAAATGTAAATTGTACATTAGTATAATTAATTATAGAATATTATAATACATATAATTAGATATTTATATGTTATATATAATTAATAATATCCATACATGATTATAGTTATAATAGTTCACATAGAAATACCTCTATTTGTGGTTAATTGGCCTTTAACGGGACATTGTCAGGGGATCGGGAAAGGGAAGTTTGAAATTTATATATATAGTAATATGATACTTATAGTAGGTTAAAATAATTAATAAAATTTTAACTTAATACCTAATTAATTTTGATAAGTTTTTTTAGTGAAAGAGGTTGTGAAAAAGAAGGATAAGAATAAGAATAAATAAATAAAAGGAGTTGATCGGAACTTACTTAACCCTAGATGTAGCTTCTCTTGTAAGACACTAAAACTCCCTTGATGTTTGGAGTTGGATAAATCCATAACATCCCTAAGGATTATAATTGGATTTATAAGGATGATTTTGGTAGAGTATTGGATATTTTAAGATATGTATAACAGATTTTTCAAGGGTAGGGAGAGGGATTATTTATACTTGAGGAGAGGGGTATTTTTAGAATTAAATATTGAATAAAATATTATATCAAAGGTAAAACGTGTAATATTAAATTTTTGAAATTATAAATCATATATAAATATAATATAATTGGTTTAAGACTTTAAATCACCTTTATAATTTTAATTCATTAGTTTATTAAAAAGGAAAGTGGAAAAAATAGAAATTGTTATTTTAAGGAATCACTTTTGACTTTAGGTTTTGGAAAGTTCTTTTTATGATTGTAATTAAAGTTTACTTATTTTAATGGATTTTATATTAAATTAAATATAAAATGGAAAAATATCAAGTTATATAAATTATTATATCATTATTACATCGTGAATGAGGTAATTAAGATACACCGGTTAAGTAAAAACTATATTTTTACTATTCACATGAAAATTGAAGTATTCCAGAAAATTACCAAAACATAACCCTTGGAAAATTTTGATGTGATGATTTTAAAAATGATATTAATTTTATCAAAATAAATTTCTAATATAGGTAATTTTAATTTTTAATATAAAAATTGTGATTTTTACAGAATACTTTAAAATACAATTTATTAAAAATGTGCTTATATTTTATTTGAGTTTTTTAATAATGATATTTATTTTTTAGTATTATAATATTAATATTTAATTATATTAATCATGATAAATATTATTTATGTAAACATTAATTATTTTTAGGTAAAATTACTATTCCAAAGGTGAGGTTACTATTTCCAATGGTCAGGTTATTATTCCTGAATGGTTAGGTTACTATTCCCAATGGTCATGTTACTATTATAATGGTAAAATTACTATCAAAATGGTCACATTATATTCTATAAATACCTCTAATTTACTTCATTCATTATTCAACTCAATTCCTCTCAAGGTTTTATATTTCCATTTTCGATAATGCTGCTTGGTTTACTAATATTTTGTTTCTTATTTATAGTGTTGGCAGTGGGGCAATGATTCTAGTAGATTGGGGTAATCCATATTTTTCCATTTTTTTTTCTAATTATAATGTTTGGAATTTTAACTGGTTTCATTACTGATTAATGTAACATTATTTATTAATGAAATAAAGTTTTTATTGGTTTCTTTATATTTTTTATGTGTATAATATTATATAATATAATACAAGACACATTTATTTAGAAAAAAATATCACTATTAAACATTAGAACTTTATAGAATAGATGTATCAAGAGTCCATTATAGACTATATTGGTCTTGATAATGTAAAGTAAATCCTCAAGCATGACTAGATATAAGTATCAGTTGTAAATGTATACATGATGTGTGTTTTCGTGCTTTTTTTTAATAACTGGTCTACTATATTAATTATGACTAAATATTATTCATAATTTTTTCAGGCATATATATCAATATTATTTAAAAGTAAAACCCCTATGAATAGAAATTTGGACTCATTAGTCCTCACATCACTTCTACAAAACTATTCTCATTGGAATCAAATCAATATGTAGTAATATTTGAAAAACTAGGCATAATGTTTGAAAGAAAACTTAAAGATGAAAAACTACTCTTAATTCCCATGATGTAGGGATAAAACTCTATAGTTTAATCAAATAAAATATATATTCATTCATTTCATTACTAATTCCTTATTTCTTTTTTAGGCAGCATTGGTTACTCATTTCGGTCAATTTGAATACACCAAAGATTTAATTTCTAGATTCAATGCATGGATGCCCAAAAAACTGACCACACGTGATGACGTTTATCAATTTTTAATACACTACATACAAAATTTTATAAATAAACATCTATTTATACATTTTATATTATGTTTTGATGAAAAATAAGTTATAATAGGGTGGTATTTAAATGTCATAAAAATCATGGCATGAGGATAGTCCATGACCACAAAAAGCCTATCCACTTATACAAATTGATAAGTATTAGGTTATATATAATAAAATTACAATATCAAAACATATATAAAAAAATTACTTATTTTTTTCAATGTCATTGTGGTGCCTGAAACAAACTAATGGAAAAGATTTTATTTATTATGCTTGAAATTTTATGAAATATATCATATTACAAAAACAAACTACCATCCCTGAAGAGGTATTTCTAATGATAATTACAATTTCATTTAAAATATTTATTAACCCTTTATTTATATATTTCAGTTACTACCCAGAATTTTAATAGTTCTTATATTCACAAGAGTAAAAAGTTTGTGTATAAACAAATGGGAATAATACATGGTGTCAAATTGTATACAAACATCATGAAGAGATGACATAGAGATCATTAACTCAACAAGGATGATGCACTCATGATAAAGTAATTTTCTTTTTATTTTGTGATATATTCACCATTCTGAGTTACCAAACATAAATATTGTTATATAACCCTAAATGATAAAGGAATTATAGAATAAAAATACATAGTGTGATGTTCAGAAATTAACCACACCTCAATCCAATACAAGTTATGTCTATTACAACTCGAAGTATATGTTTTTAGTTTATAATTTACATTTTAGTTCAAAATAAACATCACATACTAAAACCCAATAAAACACATTAATATTATTTTTTTACTTTAGGATAATATTCCTTAAGTCATTTGTGATGTCAAGGAATCAACTGATAATCAATCCAATGCATGGTGTGACTAAAATAACTCAAATTGCATTTTTTTTAGTTTAAAATTTATATTTTAGTTAAAAACACTCATCACATACTCAAAACCTATAAAACACATTTGTATTATTTTTATACTTTAGGAAAATAGTCCATAAATCATTTTTTATGTATAGTAATTATCCACACCTCAATCTGATACATGGTATTCCCGGAATGACTCAAAGTTTCTATTATTAATTTAAAATTGACATTTTACTTTAAAACCTATATCATTCACTAAAAACAAATAAAAAACACTAATATTGTCTTTATACTATATTAAAATAATTTATAAGTCATTTATGACATATATAAATAAGTATCATATCAAACTGACACATGATGTGATCGATATGACTCAAAGTGTGTGTTTTTTAGTTTAAATTGACATTTTAGTAAAATATACATGTGATATACTAAAAACCAAGAAAAGTAATTGGGATTATTTTTATAATTTAAGAAAATTATCTTTATGTTATTTTTGATGTGTAGAAATCAAAAAAACATCAATATGAAACATCGTGTGACCGATATGACTCCAATTCTGTCTTTTTATTTAAAATTGACATTTTAGTTCAAAACACACAATACATACTCAAAACAGAGAAAACATATTCAGATTTTCTGATACTTTAGGAAAATTATCCATAAGTAATTTTTAACATCTGAGAATTATCCTCATATCAATATGATACAAGGTGTGCCTACTATAACTCAAATTGTGTGTTTTTTGAGTTTAAAAATGATATTTTATTTAAAAACGTGTTCCACTCACTGAAAACAGAGAAAGCACACTCATATTTTCTTTATAATTTATGAAAAAGATTCGTAAGTTATTTTTGACATGTATAAATCATTCTAACATAAAACTAACACATGATGTATCCGGTATGACTCAAAGTGTGTGTTTTCGTGTTAAATTGGCATTTTAGTAAAAAAGACATGTGACATACTCAAAACCGAGAAAATATATTTGGATTATTTTGATACTTTAGTACAATGAGACTTAATTCATTTGTGAGATGTAGGAATCAACTACATGTCAATTCGAAATTTGGTGTGACTGAAATGACTCTAAGTATGTTTTGATTTAAAATTAATATTTTTGTTCAAAACATAGGTCTCATACTCAAAACTCATAAAATTGTTTTGATACTTTAGTAAAATGATCCATAAATCATTTATGATGTGTAGGAATTAGTTACACCTTTATCTGATACACAGTGTACCCAATATGACTCAAAAGTGTGTGTCTTTATTTTAAATTGACATTTTAATAAAAAAAAGAATGTGATAAACTCAAAACTAAGGAAAACATTCATATTATTTTGATACTTTAGGATAATTATCCTTAAGTTATTTTTGGCATGTAGGAATCAACCACACATCAATCTGACACACAGTGGGATTGGTATGACTTAAAGTGTGTTTTTATTTAAAATTGACATTTTAGATTAAAATACACATTACCTACTCAAAACAGAAAAATTCATTTGGATTATTTTAATACTTTATTAAAATTATCCATAAATCATTTTTGACATGTAGGAATCATCAGCACCTCAATCTAATACATGATGTTCCCAGTATAACTCAAACTACATGTTATCGGTTTAAAATTGACATTTTAGTTCAAAACATGTGTCACTCACAAAAACCCAAGAAAACTCACTCATATTTTCTTTATACTTTAGGAAAGTAATTTATAGTTCATTTTTTTATTTGTAGGAATCATTCTCACATCAAACTGACACATGATGTGACCGATATTACTCAAAGAATGTGTTTTCAGTTTAAATTGACATTATTGTAAAAAAGAGACACATGAAATACTCAAAACTAAGAAAAAACATTCATATTATTTTGATACTTTAGTAAAATTATCATTAATCTATTTTTGACATTTATGAATCCACCACTCGTCAATTTGACACACAGTGTGACCGATATGACACAATGTGTGTTTTTATTTAAAATGGACATTTTAATTCAAAACAAAAGTCACATAATCAAAATTGGGAAAATGCATTCATATTGTTTTTATACTTTACTAAAATAATCCATAAATAATTTTTGGTATGTAGTAATTATCATAACCTTAATCTAGTACACGGTGTGGCCAGTATAACTCAAACTTTCTCTTATCAATTTAAAATTGACATTTTAATTTAAAACCTATGTCACTCACTAAAACGGAGAAAACACACTCAAATTATCATGGTAATTTAAAATAATAATTCATAAGTCATTTTTAACATTCAGGAATAGTCTCACATCAAACCAACACACGATTTGACTCGTATGACTCAAAGTGTTTTTTTTCGGTTTAAATTGTCATTTTAGTAAAAAAACATGTGATATACTCAAAACCGAGCAAAAGAATTAGGATTTTTTTATTATTTAGTAAAATGATCCTTAAGTATTTTTTTATACATAATAATCAACTTCATGTTAATTCGATGCACCATGTGACCCGTATGACTCCAAGTGTATCTTTTTATTTGAAATAGACATTTTAGTTTAAAACACACATCATATACCCAAAACTGAGGAAAAATAGGATTGTTTTGATACTTTTTTATAACAATCTATAATTTATTTTTGACATTTAGGGATTTTATGCATATAAATATAATATGTGGTGTGCTCGGTATGACTCAAAATATGTGTTTTGAGTTTAAAAATGACATTTTAGTTCAAAACATGTATCACTCCCAGAAAACTAAGAAAACACACTTGGATTGTATTGATAATTTATAATAGTAATTCATAAGTAATTTTTTATGTGTGGGAATAAATCTCACATAAAAACGACTCATGATGTGACTGGTATGACTCAAAGTGTGTGTTTTCAGTTTAAATTGACATTTTAGTAAAAAACCACATGACATACTCAAAATTGAACAAACGCGTTCAGATTTATTTTATAATTTATTAAAATAATCCCTAAATCTTTTTTGACAAGTTGTAATAAAATTCACATCAATATGACACACATTTTGACCGATATAACTCAAAGTGTGGTTTTATTTAAAATTGACATTTTAATTCAAAACATAATCCACTTACTCAAAACTGAGAAAATGCATTCAGATTATTTTGATAATTTATAAAAATTATCCATAAATTATTTGTGACATGTATGAATCATTTGAACCTCAATCTAATACATTGGGTTCTTAATATGACTCAAACGTTGTTTTTTGAGTTTAAAAATGACATTTTAGTTCAAAACACACATGACATACTAAAAAATGAGAAAACACATTCAAATTATTTTGATACTTTATGGAAATAATCCATAATCCATTTTTGATATTGAGGAATCAACCACACCTCAATTCGATACACAGTGTGACTGGTATGACTCAAATTATGTGGTTTCGGTTTAAAAATAACATTTTATTAATATATTATTTCATGTTTATGTATAATTTATTTCTCTGTAGTATTACTAATATAATAATTGTTTTATAAAATAGGTAGATTATTTTTCTCAAATTGGGGTAGTTTTTTTAGTAATTGATACCATGATTGGGATTTTTTGAGATGGGTTTGAGTTCCAAAGACAATGAAACACTACCATAGATCACTGCTAAATCAGCGCCTACTTTTATCAGTGTTAAATATAAAGTGATGATAAAAGGACTAACTTTACTAGAACTATATAAAATCATTGATAGAGTTTCCTTTTATTAGTTATAAAAAAATAAATGATAAATGTGTACCCTTTATCATTTCCTTTTTAGCACCGATAAAGGTAAATCTATAACAGTGTTATTCTTAATGATAATAAAAATGGTGCAACCCTGGATTTGAATCAAAAGATTGAACAGGTTTTATTATCATCCAAATATTCTATGGGATATCTCCTCAGTCGTGGGTACCCCCAATAAGTTTGAAAAAGCAACACAATTGAAAAAATATGGACATTATTCTTGAGATTTGGTTGAATTTGATCTCAGATCAACTATGGTTCAAATAGTTTTTTGGTTTCTGGTGAATTTAAGTTCGATATTGGCATTGAATATGAATATGTGTTAGATTTTTTTACCAATTTTATGTTAATTGGGCATGTTAGAGGAAATTTCCATAGAAAACAGAGGTTTTCTAATTGTAGAAAACATGGTAATCAGGTTAAAGACTACAAATTCAGGATGCCCAACTCTGATGTCAATAAGGATACAATGAATTATGGACCAATGGGAAAGAAGTATGGATTATAGAAATGGAATCAGGACAATAATGGTGTCTTTAATTTTGTAACTCTCAATCATTCATTTGCTGATGTGGTTGTTGCCCCTTATGCTTCAAATTGGGGCGAGCTTGATGAGGAGCACAAGGTTGTGAAGGGAAATTTGGCATTGGTTGGTGGCTCTTCTTTACAACATATGGATAAGGGAACCTAGGGAATGATTCCTTCTAGGCAGAATCACTCTTTGTAGGTGGATCATTCATCTAGTATGTGTTTGATACTAGGATTATCCTGTTAGGATGGTATGTTTGAGTATGATATACTCTATAGTACCAAACGTAGGATCAAAATAAGAATGATATTCTCAGATAGATGCAAGAGGGGGGTGAATTGTACCTTTTAAAAATTACTTTAGGAAATTTTGAGGATGGTTATGTTTAACAAGGTTAAACAGGATAATTCACAAGACCTCTATAAGTTCTAATCACTTGCTAAATTCTGGAAAAGTGATTCCGGAAATGAAACTTAACTAAAGTTTACAACAACTAAGATTCTACCTTAAAACATATAGAATCCTAAATTAGAATACAGGTAAGGAAGTATAAGAAAGTTATACTTTCCTTATCAATACAAAATGCACAGCGGAAAACAAAGTAGTAAAACTACAATTAATCAAGTATAAACTCTTTTAACCCAAATAGGAGGGTATCCAACAACCTTGGATAAAGGTCCCTTGATTTATACTTTCAATAAATTCTGTCTTACCCACACTAGGGTAAGCCATCGATACGAAGATCGGATTCTGTCTCGCTATCCCCGCAAGCCCTCAACTATCAGGTAGTCAGCACCTCTGTCTTCCTCAGCAAGGAAGCCCTTAACTTCAAGGTGTTGCAACCTCTGTCTTCCTATCCCCGGAATCCCTTGATTGTACACAACAACAATAAGAGTCGCATGAAACAAATCTGCACAAGGCAAAGTTTGAACAAGTCGTTCAAACTTTCTGTACGAAACTTGAGAGTTGATAAGAGCCTCTCTCTCTAGAAATCACTTCAACAGCATGTAGACACAGATGTCAAAGTTTGTCAAATGTTATGAGCTCTTTTCAAATAATCTCCTATTTATAGGCACGGCTGCAACGGTCGGCTCCCTCCTACAACAGTCATATTTTTCCTTGAATTTTGAAGGGACCTGTACACGTATCACTCAAACAATGGTTAGTCAATAACTGAAAGCATGACATCGTTTTTTAATAGAACAAGTGTAATCATAGCCAAAAACTGATATTTGGAATGAATCTAAATGAAAGTTTAGAATGTAGAAATTTAAAGTTCAGAGTCTAACCAGAAAATGAATTCGGAGTCTTATAATACAAGGATATTTGGATTCTGTTTATCAGAGGAATTCGGAGTAAAACTTCATACAAGTTCATATCAATAATTCGTAATCAGAATTCACAATCAGAAATCGTAATAAGAATTCGTAATCAGAATTCATCATCAAAATTCGTAATGAGAATTCATAATCAGAATTCATCATCAGAATTCGTAATGAGAATTCGTAATCAGAATTCATCACCAGAATTCATAATGAGAATTTGTAATCAGAATTCATCATCAGAATTTGTAATGAGAATTTGTAATCAAAATTCATCATCAGAATTCGTAATGAGAATTCGTAATCATAATTCTTCATCAGAATTCGTAATGAGAATTCGTAATCAAAATTCATCATCAGAATTCATAATGAGAATTCGTAATCAGAATTCATCATTAGAATTCGTAATGAGAATTTGTAATCAGAATTCGTCATCAGAATTCTTAATGAGAATTCATAATCATAATTCATCATCAGATTTTTTAGTTAAAAATTTATATAAGTTCATAATCATAATTCAGAGTTGAACTTCATAAAAGTTCGTAACAGGGAATCCGGATTAGAACTTCATAAAAGTTCATATCAGGAATTCGAATTCTAAAACAGAATTCTTCATGTCTAAGTATTATACGATTCTGAGGTTTTTGGTTTCAATTCGAGTTTTATACTTAGAAAATTTATGATATGAATAATGAAATCTAGGCAAGGGTAAATTTCCTTGGGGAAGGAAATTTTCCTTATAGAAGTAAAATAGGGGTAAAATAAGTTTTGCCTTGAAATAAGGTGTTTGTGATTTTCAAAACAAGAGGTATGATAAAGTCATAAGGAAAGACTTAATGACTTAAGAATCTCCCTCTTGAATGAAGGAATGGAAAAATTCATAAGGAAAACCTTATTGACTCAATAATCTCCCCCTTTTTGGAAAGCACAAACATCCTTACGAAAAAGAATGTAATGACTTAGAATAAATTTCTAGACTTTGAGAATTAAATCTTATCTCCCTTTGTTTATGAACAATGGTGAATACGACTAACTCATCCTTAGTCTTTGTAACTCTAAGGATCATATTCTAGATTTCTAGAATGAGGAAATCTTCATAATGAGAACTCCCCCATAAATAAATTCCCCCTTACTTAGGGATAGTTCTTCTTTACTCTTTTGGGTTCTTTTTCCTGCTCACCCTTTGTGATTTTCAAAAAGAATTTGAGGGAATGGAAAAAAAATAAAGTACCTGAAACATTAGTAAACAACACAAGAAACCAGAGTTTTCATTAAGATTGAAAGGATTTTTACAAGGAAGGAAATTACAAAAAAAGATCGAATTGGTCTATTTGTCTTCTTTTTCCTTGGGAATTATCTTCTTCAGAAGGATTTTTAGCTTCTTTAACTCTTTTTGGTCCTACTCAGCTTGATTTTATAAGGCTTTAATACTATCATATTGATCCTTCAGAGCCTCAGACTGAGCCTTAAGAACTTCATCATGCTTTACAAGCTTCTCTTCCATCTCAATCTGGAGATCTCTTTCCCTTTTCCAGCTTTGATCAACAGAGTTAAGCTTCCCAATCAGATCCTTCACCTGTTGATTCTGAGTATTTTGCTCAAGGGCCAGATTTTTCTGAAGATTCTTCATCTTGGCATCATCGGTATCAAAAACTTCTTTTACAACATTCTGAAAGTGATCAAGCTCTGCCAAATCTTCATCAATTTTCTTTAACTATAGAGTCATTTTGCTGTAAGATTTTCTGTGGACCTCATAATTGATAAGAAAATTTTTATGTTCTACCTCAATCTTAACACATTTATCCATCATGATGGATACGGATTCTAACTTTTGATTCATGTTGTGCTGAATCATCTGGCATCTGGAGTCTATTGTAGGAAAGATCGGAATTGTATCTACCAACTTCTTCAGGGACTCAATAACAAAATTGTGTCCCAATACAGATGACTCCGAATCAGACAACATGATAGGGTATTGTTCTTCTTCTATTTATACCATATTTCTTTTATAATAAACTCCAACTTCCTTCTTCCTTATGATATCTTTCGTTGGGGTGTCAATAAGCACTTGCTTACCCTTTCTGATTTTTGTAACGGCCACTTCATCGGGGGATTCTTGTTCACTCTCGGATAGTTGTACAATCTTTTCATCATCAGGTTTCTATTTCTCTGAACCTTCCTCAATAAAGTTCTTTTCATAGATTTCTTCCTCAGATAATTCATTTACTTTCTCACCTTCCTTGTCTTAATATTTCTTTCCATCTTTATCTTCTTCCTTTCTAGGAGTGACAAGTTCTGAGGACTCAGCCTCAGATGTTCAGAGTGGTAATTTCTCTGATGGATTTGCTTTATCTTGATATTATTCAACATGTTTAATAAAATCATCTAAATCACCACTTTCTTCTTCTTCTACTGCTACTTCCTATTCTTCTTGTACTTCTTCAACAACTTATTTCTCTTTATATTTTTTCAGAGTGAAGAAATTTTTCCCCAGAGTCTCAGGTAATGGATCAATAAGGAAAGTTTCTAGTACTGGAATATTTTAGGAAGCTACTTCTATGGATTTCAAAAGATATTGTACAACTTCAGCCTCAGACATTTTCTTCTTCATCTTCTTCTCCTTTTCTTGCCTCTCAAGCTCTTCAGCAGTTGTTTCTCTTAAGGCCTTAGCCTCAGCAGGGTCCAAGACAAACTGTGTCTCCCCTTCTTTTCTCTTTTCCTTATCTTACCTCCATTTTGCAGCCACCTCATCCAGATATTCTTTATGTTTCTTTGGTTTGGGAGGTTAGGATTGGGCTTCCTTATCTTTAGGGGTTTTATCTTCAGCTTCCACTTCTTTCAGTTTCCTTTTCTTTCCAACCTTCTTCGATGGCTCAGCTTTTTCAATCTTTTCCATATTGGCTTCTGTCTCCTCCTCTAGCATATCATAGAAATCTCCTGACTGTTTTGAGAAATCAACTTTCATTCTCTTCAGAGTTTCATCACTGATTATCATAACCTTATAGTTTCTCGGCTTGGAGCTACATGGAATCTTGAAATATTCAAGAGTCCGAACAATCAACTTTGAAAACAAAGCCAGATACATGATGATCTAGGCTCTAATATTTCCATTCTTGATGTCCTGAATCATAATGAGAATATTTCTCATTAGATTCACCTTCCTTAGATTTACTAAGAAATCTGGGATATACATATCACTCTTCTTCAGGGTGTCCCTATCACCCTTCCTTGGAACAATGAATCCGTGTACCCAGAGTTGTATAATCTGATTATTGGTTGAAATATGGGAAATGTTCTTTGTAGTCTTGATATGAGAAAGACCAAGGCACTCCATATCCTTTTTCTTATAAAAACTACCCTAAACCTCTGGGAGTTTGTGTGAGAAAAACTCAACTTCTCCTTCATTTGCTAGCTCAACCAAGCTTGCAGACTTGGTTTAAGAAAGTTTGTAAGTCTTACCATAACTCTTAAAGGAAAATTTTTCTCTACCCTCTTCCTCGAAGAAGAAAACTGATTCATAGAATTCAATGAGAAGATTCGGATAGACTACATCTTTGGTTGTTTTCTTATAAATAGCTATACTTTCCCAACCATTTAGCCTGATATTCTTGGAAATAAGGGAGTCATACTTATGAAGAAATTTGGGTCTACCAACCTCTCCTTATAAATTTTCCACTCAGTGATTGGATTGACTGAATACATATCCTGAGAAGGTGCTTCTTCAGACATTCAGACTCGAGGAACTCTGAGAGATTCAGAACCAGATTAAGAACTGAGCCAGAGCTTCGAGATGCGAGATCTTGGAAACCGATGTGGGACAACCATTAGGATCCCCATTATATAGGTGATGGTGGTGACCTTTTAAATTCCAAAACCAATATAACGGTTTAAAAACTCTCTGATCTGATCTGACGATTGAAAACATACCCGCAAATAAATCTTGAATCTGATCTTTTGAAGTTTTAAAAACATTCGGATTTAAGAAGAAACAAATCCGAAATATTAAAATAAAATACCATCAATTTAAAAATTATTATGAAAACTTGAGTAAAAAAATCATACCTTTCGGATTGGATAGGAAGTTTATTCGTAATAAGTGATATTCTTCTTGAAAAAAATTTGGCTAAAAAAACATACTACGAAAAACTCACTATGAAAAACTAACTACAAAAACTTACAATCAAAAACTTAAAATCGAAAAGTTTTATTGTAGAAGCTTTGAGTACCAAAAATCTATTATGAAAATTATGAATACGAAAATTCTCATAATGAAAATGTACATTAAGAAAATTTCCACTATGAAAATTTCCAATACTAAAATTTCCAGTACGAAAATTTCTATTACGAAAATTTCCATTATGAAAATTTTCTATACTAAAATTTGCAGTATGAAAATTTCCATTACGAAAATTTATATTACAAAAAATTTCATTACAAAAATTTCAAAAACCAACTATGAAAATTTTATTACTTAAATTTTGAAAAACAACTATGGAAATTTTCATTAAGAAAATTTTAAAAACAGACTATGAGAACTTTCATTACGAAAATTTTAAAAACAAACTACGAAAAATTTTGTTTTCCAAAATTTGAAAAACCTTCAATAAAAATATACTCCCCCTATGAAAAGGAGTTTATTATTGTAAGGATATTGATTCAACAAGAAGTTAATGAAGGAAGATTACCTCACAGTTATCATTCCTAACATCTGTTTAATGTATTCAAATCTATCGATAGGTAAAGATTTTGTGAAAATATTAGAAAGTTGATCTTGAGTTAGGATGAATTAAAAAATGATATCTCCTTTAAGTGTGTGATCCCTAAGAAAGTGATGCCTAATGTCTATGTGCTTTGCATGAGAGTTATGTGCAAGTTTTTTACTAAGGGAAATGGCACTTGTGTTATCACACATTATTTGAGTCTTAGTAAAACTCAATCCATAGTATGTGAGTGTGTGTTGCATCCACAATACTTGATCACAAAAACTTCCAACTGCTACATATTCAGTTTTAGCAGTGGAGAGTGCTACAGAGTGTTTTTTCTTGCAGGACCAAGAAACTAATGAATATCCTAATAAATGACAAGTTCTGGATGTACTCTTTCTATCCATTTTACATCCACCAAAGTCATCATATGAAAAACTTTTTAAAACAAGATCATTTCCAGAAGTGTAAAATAGTCCTAAATCCATGGTTCCCTTTAATTAGCGAAAAATTCTCTTCACTGCCTTTAAATGAGATTCCTTAGGATTGGATTGATATCTTGCACATAAGCATACTGAAAACATTAAGGCTGGATGACTAGCTGTCAAGTAAATTAGACTTCCTATCATTTCTATAAAAGTTGTTTAATCTACTGGTTTCCCAGCTTCATCAAGATCAAGAGTGTTTGAGGTACCGATGGGAGTACTTATACTCCTAGTGTTGTCATATCCATACTTTTTAAAAATATATTTAATATACTTATGTTGATATATATAGATTCCTTCTGGTTTTTGAGAAATTTGAAAACCAAGGAAAAATTTTAACTCACCCATCATACTCATTTTAAACTCATATTTCATTAAATCCACAAAGGAATCAGTTAAAGATTGCTGAGTTGAACCAAATATAATGTCATCAACATAAATTTGAACAATAAAAACATTTTTCTTATCTTTCTTTATAAAAAGTGTTGGATTTTCATTTCCCTTAACATAGTTATTTTGAAGCAAGAATCCTATAAGTCTATCATACCAAGCTCGAGGGGATTGTTTAAGTCCATACAGAGCTTTGGTAAGTCTAAAAACATGATCAAGATGTTTTGTATCTTCAAATCCATAAGGTTGTTCAACAAAAACTTCCTCTTGAACATAACTGTTAAGCAAATCACATTTCACATCCATTTGAAAAAGTTTAAAATTAAAGAATGCTGCAAAGGAAAGTAAAATTCGAATAGATTCAAGTCTAGATACTGGATCATAGGTTTCTTCATTTTCTATTCCTTCTTGTTGATTATAGCCTTTAGCAACTAATCTAGCTTTATTTCTTACTATGATTCCATTTTCATCACACTTATTTCTGAAGACCCATTTTACTCCAATAACAGAAGTTTCCTTAGGTCTTTCAACCAAGGTCCAGACTTTATTCCTTTAGAATTCATTTAGTTCATCTTACATGGCTTTAATACAATCATCATCACTTAAAGCTTCATCAGTGCTTTTTAGTTCCAATTGGGAAAGAAATGATAGATGCTCTACTTAATTTCTTAAGGAACTTCTATTCCTTACAGGTTGATTGACATCACCAATGATATTATCACTAGGATGATTCTTTAGAAATGACTGATTTGGGTTTTGTAAAACCTGTTCATCAACATAGGGTAGGAAGTCTTCTGGGGTAAATGTTTCAGGAGTATCTTCTTGAACATTTTCCTTATCAGAAGGATATTCTATCATAGGTTGACAATTAGTTTTTGAAAATACATCTGAGGATATAGGTTGAGGTTGTTTAAAAACAAAAGTATTAGTTTCAAATTTGACATGTTCTGTCTCTTAAACAGTACAGGTGTTTTTGTTAAAAACTCTATAGGCCTTAGAAGTTGTGCAGTAGCCTAAGAAAATTCCTTCATCAGATTTTAGTGCAAATTTATGTAAGCTATATTTAGTATTCAGAATTAATACCTTGCATCCAAAAACCTTAAAGTATGAAAGTCTATGTTTTCTACCATTTTATAACTTCTAAGGAGTTTTATTAAGAAAAGGTCTAATAAAAACTCTATTTATAGTATAAGAAGAAGTACTTACAGCTTCAACACAAAAATATTTGGCTACAGAATACTCACTCAACATGGTTCTAGTTATCTCTTGAAGAATTCTATTTCTTCTTTCAACAACACCATTTTGTTGAGGTGTTCTGGGTGCTGAAAAGTTGTGAGTAATGTCTTTTCTACTACAAAAAGTTTCAAAATCCAAATTTTGAAATTCTCCTCCATGATCACTATGAATATTTATCAATGGAAGTTTTTTCTCATTTTTAACTTGGGCTCTAAAACTTTTGAATTAAGAAAAATCTTCAGACATCTTTTCCAGAAAATAGACCCACGTAAATCTAGTGTAATCATCGACTAAGACAAATACATAATACTTTTCCCCAATACTTCTGATTTGTGTTGGACCAAAAAGATCCATATGCAATGGCTGTAATGCATCAGTTTTTAAGACTTCACCGACTGATTTAAAACTTGATTTATCTTTCTTTTGATATTGACAAGGGTCACAAACTTTTTAACAATAAAATCTAAGCTCCGGTAGATCCTTAAATAAACCTTTCTTAGAAATTTTTCATAAGTTCCTAAGGTTACAATGTCCTAACCTTCTATGCCATAACCAATAATGATCTTCCATTGCACTAAGGCAAGGTAAGTCTTGGCTCCTAAGGTCTTCTAAGTTAAGTGTGTAAACATTCTCTTGCCTATGGGTAGAAAGAATAAACTCTTCCTTGGAATTGTGTACTAGGCACTTATCATTCCTAAAATTCACAAGGTATCCTTCATCACATAATTGACCTATGCTGATGAGGTTGTGCTTAAGGCCCTTAACAAATAAAACATTTGAAATCAAAGTTTTTCCAAGAAGAACGATGTTACCTATACCAATAATTTCTCCCTGATCATTATCTCTGAAAGTTACTTTTCCTTCTTTCGTCTTGATAATATTTTCAAAGTAGTTTTTGTTACCAGTCATATACCGGGAACATCCACTATCCATGTACCATGTATTTTTGTTGGTACTTTCCCTATTTTCCTGAAAATAAGAAAAGGTTAGGTTTTCAGAATCCAGACTTTCTTGGATCCGTAAATCTCACAAAGTAAAATTTTGGGTACCCACATCTTCTTAGAAAAATAAGCCTTATGAAATCCTAAAGATTGGGTTTTTTTTAAGGAACAATTATTTGCCCAATGACCACCACACTGACATTTAGTACAGAATGGGGAACTTTGAGGAACAAAGTAATTGTTACTAAAAATCGGTTTAGAACTTGTGTAACCAAAACAAGAAGTATTCCTTCAAGGTTGGATTTGTGAATACATTTTATTAAAATTTTCTTTACCTAGGGTAAAGTTTGATAAAAACTTCCTCAAGGAAAATATTTCGGATTTGATTTTTATATCTAAGTTCTTGTCTTCAAAAACATTTGAACTGGAGCTAGGCTCGAAAAAAAATTTCTTAGAAATTACATTTTCTAGATCTTTAGAAAGTTTATTCTTCTCAGAACTTACTTCCTCAAGATTTTTTGAAATACTTTAAAAATCAAAATTTTTCTTATCAAGATCTTTAGAAAGATCTGATATTTCCTTAGTGAGAATAATATTCCTAGAATTTTCCTTATCAAGTTTTTTCATGAGTTTTGAATTCTCACTCTCAAGGAGTTTGGAAAACCTAGAAACTTCTTCATAGGTAGGTAAAGTATTATCTTCATCAGAAGAAGATTCTTCATCTGAAGAGTTATAATATTTACTATCATTAGAATTTAAAGAAACATTGTTTATTGATTCAGCATTGTGTACCTTAGCCATCAAGCAATGATTATCAATAGGTAGCCTGGTTAAAAGACCAATATTCTTCTGTCCAAAAGATTCATAATCCAAATATTCATCTGAAGAGTCTCCACCACTGGCACTCCATGTGTCATTATATTTCAACACTTTATTATCTTTGGACTTGTAATACTTATTTATGTTTTTCTCAGAATGCCTTTCCTTTCTTTATTTTCTCTTGAGCATAGGGCAATCAGATCTTATGTGTCTAAATCTCTTGCATTAATAGCATGTTACTTTAGAATATTTCTTGTCTTTCCTTTCCTTCTTCTTGTATTTGGATTGAAAGTTCCTCTGTCCAGCTATCTTGTTCATCCTTCGAGCAAGATTAGCTAATTCACTTTCTGAGGACTCACTTACACTAGATTCGGAATGGATAACAACTTTCTTAGATCTGGATCTAGTAAATCTCTCAGAAGTCTTGGCTTTCATATGATTGGAAGTAGTAGTAAAAGCTACACTGCCATTTCCATTCTTCTTCTTCACAATATTAGTATCTCCCTTCATTCTAGTCTCATACTAAAGAAGAGTTCCAAACTGCTCATCAAGGGTAATCTGAGTAACCTTTATATTTTCATTAATTGCAGTCCTTTTAGATTCCCACTCATTTGGAATTATGTCGATGATCTTGTCAACAAGGGATTCATCATCTAATCCTTTTTCACCCATTGATTGTAAAATATTCACAATAGTCATGAATCTTTGTTGCACCTTGCATATGGGTTCACCATAGGGAAAACTAAAACCATGATATTCAGCTCTAAGCATGGCTCTTCTAGTCTCAATTACTTTGGAAGTTCCAAAGTGAGTAACTTCAAGTTTCTTCCATATAGAATTTTCTGTTTCACAAGATGAAATTTGGCTATATATATTTCTAGTCATTGAACAAAGTAAAGTATTGCATACCTTATAGTTGAGTTGGTAATCATGTTTTTCTTGATTTGTAAAGGCACTTACTTCTTTATCAGGAATTTTGTATCCACCAGTAAGCATAAAAAAATTTCAACACCAGTGTTGATAATGAAAGTCTTCATACGATCTCTCCAATATTGGTAATCATTACCATCAAATATAGGTGTTCTAGTTGGATTGAGATTGTCTATGGAACCAACATTGATTCTTTCCTTTTTTAATAAAAGTATTTCCAAAAAAACTTGTCAGTAGAAAAAAAATTTAAACAAGGAAAATATTCTAAGCAAGAAAAAAATATAAAGTAAAGGTATCTCTACAAAAAAGTTAATCCGAACTATGAGTAAAAAAAGATTCCGAAGAATATGAATCTGGAAATTCAATTCCGAATATGCAATTCCGAAAGTTATAAGAAGAAGAAAGTCTTCTGAATCTAATCGTGAGATTAATTCAGATTGTAACCTCCCTCTAATACCAATTGTTAGGATGGTATGTTTGAGTATGATATACTCTATAGTACTAAAATTCGGTTGAAATAAGAATTAGATTCTTAAATAGATACAAGAGGGGGGGCGAATTATACCTTTTAAAAATTCCCTTAGGAAATTTTGAGGATGGTTATGTTTAACAAGGTTAAACAAGATAATTCAAAAGACCTCTATAAGTTCTAATCACTTGATAAATTCCAGAAAAGTGATTCTAGAAATGAAACTTAACTAAATTTTACAACAACTAAGATTCTACCTTAAAGTGTATATAATCCTAAATCAGAATATAAGTAAGGAAGTATAAGAAAGTTATACTTTCCTTATCAATACAAAATGCACAGCGGAAAAAAAAGTAGTAAAACTACCAGTAATAAAGTATAAACTCTTTTAACCCAAAGAGGAGGGTATCCAACAACCTTGGATAAAGGTCCCTTGATTTATACTTTCAATAAATTCTGTCTTACCCACACCAGGTAAAGCCCTCAATACGAAGATCGGATTCTGTCTCGCTATCCCCGCAATCCCTCAACTATCAGGTAGTCGTCACCTCTATCTTCCTCAGCAAGGAATCCCTCAACTTCAATGTGTTGGAACCTCTTTCTTCCTATCCCTAGAAGCCCTCGATTGTACACAACAATAATCAGAGTCACACGAAGAAAATCTGCACAAGGCAAAGTTTGAACAAGACGTTCAAACTTTCTGCACGAAGCTTGAGAGTTGATAAGAGAATATCTCTCTAGAAATCACTTCAACAGCATGTAGACACAGATGTCAAAGTTGTTCAAGTGTTGTGAGCTCTTTTCAAATGATCTCCTATTTATAGGTGCGGCTGCAACGGTCGGATCCCTCCTCCAACAGTCATATTTTTCCTTGAATTTTGGAGGAACCTGTACACATGTCACTCAAAAAATAGTTAGTCAATAACTGAAAGCATGACATCATTTTGTAATAGAACAAGTGTAAGCGTAGCCAAAAACTAATATTCGGAATGAAGGTAAATGAAAGTGCAGAATGTAGAAAGTTAAAGTTCGGAGTCTAACCAAAAAATGAATTCAGAGTCTTATAATACAAGGATATTAGGATTCTATTTATCAGAGGAATTCGGAGTCGAACTTCATAAAAGTTCATATCCATAATTCGTAATCAGAATTCACAATTAGAAATCGTAATGAGAATTCATAATCAGAATTCATCATCATAATTCGTAATGAGAATTCGTAATCAGAATTTGTTATCAGAATTCATAATGAGAATTCGTAATCAGAATTCATCATCAGAATTCATAATGAGAATTTGTAATTAGAATTCATCATCAGAATTCATAATGAGAATTCTTAATAAGAATTCATCATCAGAATTCATAATGAGAATTCATAATTAGAATTCTTCCTCAGAATTTGTAATGAGAATTCGTAATCAAAATTCGTCATCAAAATTCTTAATGATAATTCATAATCAGAATTCGTCATCAGAAATCGTAATGAGAATTCAAAATCAGAATTTGTCATCAGAATTCGTAATGAGAATTAATAATCATAATTCATCATCAGATTTTGCAGTTATAACTTTATATAAGTTCATAATCAGAATTCAGAGTTGAACATCATAAAAGTTCATAACAGGGAATTCGGATTAGAACTTCATAAAATTTCGTATCAGGAATTCAGATTCTAAAATAGAATGTTTCATGTCTAAGTATTATACGATTCCTAGGTTTTTGGTTTCAATCTGAGTTTTATACTTAAAAAATTTAGGATATGAATAATGAAATCTAGGAAAGGGTAAATTTCCTTTGGGAAGGAAATTTTCCTTATAGAAGTAAAACAGGGGTAAAATAAGTTTTTCCTTGAAATAAGGTGTTTATGATTTTCAAAAAAAGAGGTATAATAAAGTCATAAGAAAATACTTAATGACTTAACAATCTCCCCCTTGAATGAAGGAATGTAAAATGTCATAAGGAAAACCTTATTGACTCAACATATCCTCCTTGAGGTGCATTGACCCAAATGCAGCTTGTGGGACTGCCCCAGTGGCACCCTCAAATTATGAAACACCATCCATGAAAATGGATAAGCCCTTGAAAAAAGGTAATAATATTTTTGTGGATGATGAGTGGTTCTAAATGGTTGCTTCTTGTAAATCCAAACAGAATGAACATTAACTTATGATGGCTAAAACCGCTTTGCATCATTGGCCTCCCCTATGTGGGAAGGAGGTGTCCTTGTAGGTTTAGGCAGAGTTGACTAATGTTTCTCCTTTACAAGATGGTTTTGATAGAGGGAATAGGTTGAAATATAAAGGAGCTCTTGATCTATAGGTTATTATGGCTGACATAGAGGACTCCCATACCTATCACTATAGGAAGTCCTCTAATGAGATTGTCCTAGATGATGATGACTTGTTTGAGGATGCTTACCTGCATGAGGGTGGAAGAAAAGTGGAAAAGGGAAATGTTGGGATGGCCGCTTCTTTATATAAGAGGAAACCAAAAAAGGGAGGTACAAGCCCACCAACTACTATGACTCCCTTGACATAGGTTTAGGATCTTCCCCTGTAGGTTGAGCATCCAGTCATCAATCAAATATGTATGAACACTAATGGTCTTGAGAAGGTGGGGTGGTCTGATCCACCCCATTTTAATGAACTAATGAAAAACTTTTTTCCTCTTTTGGAAATGCCTCAGATTAGGATGTGGTTTTTAATAGGTAAAAAACTCTAGTGTTATACCTCTAGATGATCAAGATGAAAAAAGGCCCCCTAAAGGCCTCACTAATGAAGCAGAAGAATGGTTTTTTATGCAACTTGAAGTCACTTTTTCTATTATGGAACCATATGTATTCAGCTTCAATGACTATTTAGTAGTTCATAAATTATTATCATTAAATATTTAAGAGGGTCTTTAATCCAATCCAATGATGGAATTTCAGGACTTATCTTGGAAATTTAAGACCTACTCAACTCTGGAGGAATTATCTAAATCATCATAGAAAGAAGAGGATAATCCCCTGTAAAGGGATAAGAAATGGTGGAGAGTTCATCATCTAAAGGGAAGAGGAAGATTTACTAGGAAACTAGGCTCTATGTGTTTTTTAGGGACTGACCTTTTTTCTTTAGGATTTTTCTTTTGATGTGGGCATTTTATGTCCTATTGTATCCACCTCTTGCCTTGTACATTTCTTTTTATTAATAAATTTGGGATCATGTGGTTGGTTTCCAAACCCATGATTGAGCCATCTTGGTATAGATTTATATTTATTTATTTATTTATTTATTTATTTATTTATTTATTTATTTATTTATTTATTTATTTATTTATTTATTTATTTATTTATTTATTTATTTATTTATTTAATATTTACATTAAAATAAGTATATATATTAAATTAAATGCAAGAATGGGTATCCAAAGATGCATGGTCAAGGAATGAGCCCGTAAGGGGAGATCCTCCGCTAGGGTTCCATGTCGCCACCTCCTTCTGCCTCGAGTTGATCCAGCTCCCCTCCCCGGATCGGTGAGTTTGTGGTGGTGGATTCTCTTTTAGTGATGGAATTGTGTGACCACATGGACTCAACCATCTCGATATCTCATCGTTGCTAGCTTGCTTTTCACCTCACTCCACCTTCGCTGGATAGGGATTCTAATAGTGGCACGATGATGGCCCATAGGTTGAGATATAGCTTCCTCTTCTGAGAGTTTCTCCCTTATCTCCCGGTATGTGTTGGGTGGTCCGTTGTGGTCTCTGTGTGCAGGGATGGCGGTGATGGGTTTTGGGTTCGGATTTGCGATGGGTTCCGGCGAGCTTGGCGTTCGGGTGGCCAGTTATTTGGTGATGGTTTCTTGAACTCTGATTCATCCCTAGTTTTTTTTATTTTTGTCATTTCTCATGTGTTGGTTGTTTGGCCATGATCTATTTTAGTTGATCCACTACTGTTTTTGACAACATCTGCTGATCTGGTTTTTTATTCTAGTATTCGTAAAATGATTTCTTGGTAGTGGAGGTGTGAGGATTTGGTATTCGTTCTTCTATTGGTGATCTAGTTTTGTTTCTAATTTCCTGGTTTCATCAAGGATTGTACCATTTTTGTTTTTTTTTTCAAGGTTCCATTTTATTGCAGAATAAATTTTATAGAGGCAAGTTCTACTTGTCTCCACTAACCTAAAACTGGCATTGGATAGTGCATATGGATTTCAATTTTCCCACCTGATTCAGCAATATGAATCTACATATTTTAGCATAGTTCGGCTAGAAAGGCATCTAGATGGAATTAATCATGTTGTTGTTTTATTGAATAATGATTGTCTTTATCTATCTTAGTATATGATTATGTTGGTTTGTTTGAAGGATCCCTTGGTAGTATATAGAATGGAGTAATGTCTCAGTTGGTATGTTTTATGTATAGTGTTATATTGTCCCAAACATTCTACAAGGATTTCTTCAGATGTGGTTTTAGATCAGGTTTCCTTCACTGTGCATGGATACTCAGATTTAGATGTTTGAGAGGGTATGGCATATCCATCGGTACCAGGCCCGTGTATTTCTACATGGGATAGCTTGCTAAGCAGTCATGCAAAGGTGGAGGTGTGCCATATTGACATTGATGTTGGGGGGAGGTATTTCTGCATAGTCTTATTCTGGGATGATTGTGACACTTTGATCTTCATATTTTGTTAATGTCGCTATGTCTTGGAAGTCATGTGAGGTTTCCCCCTTTACCCTTAAAAGGGGGTTTATCCAAAAATAAATAAAATTTAGGCCTTCGGGCCATTCAGTCAAGTATATATATATATTATGTAATATATAAATATGAATTATATAAGTTTTAATAAAAAATGAATCTTATTTTCATAATTTTATATATAAAAAATTATCAAATTTATATTATTCAAAATGTTTAATAGATTATTTATATACATTAATAACTAAATGTGTATATAATTAAAATAAATATAATATATTAATATTTTATTTAAAAAATTATATAATATATAAATGAATATATTTATTTAGATATATATTGATATTGATATTAAATAATTTAAAATATATGTACGTGTATGACTAAATGTATGTATGTGTATATTTGCATATACATGTGTGTATGTATGTGTGTGTGTGTGTGGATATATATGTGTGCATATGTATGTTTGTAATTCACGTAAATGTTACAAATTTGTCTTTTAATATATATTTTAATTTATTTAATTTAATTTATTCATTTATTATTATATATTCATTAATAATTTTAAAAATATATTTAATCATTTTTTAATATTTATTTATACATATATTTATTTACTATACATGTAATATTTTCAATATATTTGTAATTTATATGGATAATATTTATTCATTTTTATTTATTAAGTTTTAACATTTAAAATATGTTTGAAAATTAGATAATTAATCTATTTGAATGATTTTTTTAATAATTTTTTAATTTAATTATTTAATTATACAATTATAAATATATATAATTTTGCAAAAATAATATTTATGCAATTATAAATATATATATATATATAATTAAAAAATTATAATAAATATATGTAAATAATAAATATATTTAGTATATTTATAATTATATATAAATATTTTTTAAATATATTTATTTATAATTATAATAATAAATATATATATATATATTTATTTATTTAAATAATTATAAAATTATAATAACTATATTTATGAGATATAATTATATAAATATACTCAAATAGGTCGAGTGTGGGTTGGAGACCCAGCCCACACCATAAAAATTTATTAGAAAAAGAAAATCAAGTACATGAGATCGATAAAGAAACATGGAAAACTCACCATCACAAACATGAAAATTGTGATATGCAGAGATCATCTTACAGAGTAATATCTCCCCCACCCCTACCTCTTGGATGGAGGCCCTACCTCTAGGTTTTTGGATTTTTCCAAGTCATGTCATCATTAACTTGAGAGTCGTTGTGGTCATCGGATGGGGTGAGATCCGCAAGAGGTCATGGATCATGTATCCCAATCGGATCTAAGAACTCTGATGACATATTCAAATCAGAAGTGCTCCCTAATTTGGTAGACTCAATGCATGGGAAATGTCCTTCTCAGACATGATCATTGTCGAACTCCTCAAGGAAGACTTGTCTGCTATTGGATCTATTCAAAATGTCAAATAGATTGAGAGACTCTTTTACCTTCATTTTCTCATTAGAAGAATCCTTTACTGCCACATATGTACATGCATCCTATTCACTCACCACCCACTAAGATGATATCCTGGTTTGTGTCTAAGGGGAAATAGCTGAAATAGGTGCCCTCAGATTGTGAGCATCCAATAGAGTGTTAAAATTGGGGAATCAATTCATAAATAAAGGATGACATCTCCCACATATACCATTCTATGTTCACTAGAGGCCCTACATTAACACTAGATCAAGGTTCTATTAAATCTATAACAGCACCTTCACAAGCTTGATTTCCTTTATCACTATTCCTATATCCTATCCGAGTAGATGAAACTAGATTGTACTTATAGGAAGGATAAGCATTTCTACCCTGTAGTTTTAATGTGCTACCTGGATCCTAATTCTTCTTCACTTTTTGGGAAACCTGGGACATGAAAGTTTCTTTCTACACATTAGCTCGTTCCACAACCAGATCATATTCTGAGGACTCAAAATTATCAATATTATTTAAGTCTTCCTTACTGTCACAACCAAAATTGGCTCTATCAAAATTAGACTCCATGGGGACCTATTATGTAAAGACCCAACCCCAGTTTCCCAGATCTGGTGCCTTATTTCATTAAATTGGAATATAAACAAGAAATATGCATCCTGAAGGACCAAGTAGTTTAGTATATTTGAAAGCAAGATACATACATAAGTTCAACATTACAACTTGAAATGAAATACACCATATATGTTTTATTGGGAACATCCACAACTCTAAGTTCATCCCTCCATGTCATTAATTAAAAACTTCTTCATGTCTTGAGAAACTAAAACATAAGAAATGGGTGAGATCAAATGATCATTAAGGGTAAGAAATACAATGGAAGATATCATAATATAAAAATTAGGCATGGTGAATAACTAAAAACATATGCCTTTAAAAATAAACTTGAACACATTGTGGCAGGAATGAGAGTTTAATAAATAGTGCCAAAATAAAACATAATAATGGGTATTATACAGGTCTAATAACCATATAAACTATCAATTACTAGTTTCATAATGAGGTAAATTCATATTCCAGAAATTTTGAAACATACTGTCAAGGCCTCAGCCAAGACATCTAAAAATTATTAAGGCCTCTACAAAAACCATATCTAAAAATGGGAAAGGTCATGGCCAAGTCCATATTTATTTGTCTCATGAGACCTACCAATGCATCGGGAGGCTATAGAGAGTCTCAACCATCACTTACTAAGTCCAATGCATTCCTCATATAAAAGGGGTGACCATAATCAACATATACATTCATATTGAAACTAACAATTGAAATGTAAATAACTTTCCCCAATCATTTAACATAAACACTAACCATTCATAGTAAAATGGTGAATGGTGTCAAGATAGAACATTCATAGTCAAACTAATCAAAAACCCTTAAACAAAATATTTTAGATGATATCATAAGAGATATACCTCAATTAAATACAAGATTCAATAAGGGATATTGGCATAGATAAAGATACTTTCAAATGAGACCATTGAAAATTTCTTGAAGAAATAATCCTTAAAAATTCCAAATTTTACCACTCCACCTTGAAACATTCAAATAATAATCCCATATCATGAGAATAATGATAATTTTGATATGATATACCAAAGGTTAGTACATACACCACATTCATGGAATGAGTGGTGAACAAGGCATATATTTCATAAAGAATAATATGAGATGAGAAAAATCCTTTTTACTTTTTAAAGAAGAGTTCTTTTGAAAAATCATTTGTATTTTCCATGAAATCATATTGTAAACATGTATATCCCCAAAAATAAAAGTATATCACAGTGAAATTATATTTGAGGAACAAATGATGTCCCACTAAAGTTAAATCATGTAAAAATAGTTTTTAAAGAAGCTTTAAAATTAAAACATTTTAATGTCGTTTAAAGAAAATAATAAAGATATTTTAAAGAAAAAAGGGTATGTTTTGATTTCAAAAAACCAGATATGAACCAAGATAGTTTTTCATGTTAAAATTTTTGATTTTATAATGATAATTATGGCTTTAAAAATATTATAGGTTGCACTTCAAAATAGGTAAGAATTTGAGAAATTCCCTTGAAACGGGGTTGTTTATCAGGAATAGTTTTTGAAAGATATTTTTGAAACATATAAACTCCCCATAAAATAAATAAGAAATATGATTAATATAAATATATAGAACATTAACATAGAATTTATAAGGAGTAAATAAGAATAAATAAGAATTTAATTGAGATAATTATAGAATAAGAGTGACCCAAATGAAAATGGAGGTTTGGGTAGAAAACCCTTACCTTAAGTTTGATGGTGTTCTTAACTTGATCTTAGTGTCCTGGATAACCAAATTAAATAAATTAATTAATATTTAAAGAAAATATTATTTATTTAATTTATTTATAATAGCCTTATTAAGTTCATTCATGACCTTCTTTATGGTTTTAAGAGGTTCAATTTATTTGTTTGGGAGCGTTTTCTTCCTTGGTATTCATGACCGGTTTACTTATATACATGAATAGAGAATCGTGTAAAATGAGGATGGTTGTCCATAATTGAAGTTATATGTTATTATTTAACATAAATAAGGTTACATAGTTGTAAATTTTATTTTGTTACATGTAGGAAAGAAGAATCATTATATAAATTATTTAATGATAACTGTTTGGGTTGATTAGCGGTTTCTTGAACACAATGAACTCATTTTTATTTATAAATCAAAACCATGTATACAAAAAGATTCCAGAACCATAGATAAAAAATAATATAAAATTTGTAGTTTGTTTCAACCATATTAATGGTTTAATGACCAGAAGTTAAGACATTAACAGAAACTGAAAACCCATCGTCCTTGAATGTGGTAAATTAGCACATCTTGTATGGTGTTTTTACTACTAGCATAAAAGAAGGGTAAAGAAGATATGATAATAAATTATTCCATAATCATAACAAAATTAAAGTACATGTAATTTACTATAGTTTTTATAAAATTTGGATGAGGAGAGGTGAGGATAGAAAAGAAAACAAAGGAACTTGAAAATAAAGTAAATAAATTGAAAAAAGGAATTTACCTGTTGAATTAATCTTCCTTGAGAGCCTCTTTAGGGGAGAGTATTTGGTATTTTTATGAGACCAAGGGATACTGTACATGGGGGAGGATCTTGGAGGAAATTTTAGAATAATTTAGACAAGGCACAAGGCTCTATATTATTGAATAGAAGAGGGGAGTGTGGGTGGTTTTTATAGTGGAAGAGTTGAGGGTTTTCTTAATATTTTAATCATTAGTTTATTATTTTTCTATAAGATAAAAAAATAGTGATGATTCCATAACCAAAAATAGTAATAATTTCATGAGAGTTCTAACCAAGGGTTCTTACATCAGTTTTTATGCTAGGAATAGTGTATTTAACTCATAATGTATATATACGGTAAATCATCGCATTTCACTATTCATCAAAAATTCAAGTATTTTATAAAAATCCCAAAAATTCACTCCAGCTATTTTTCAACATGTATAATTAAAAAATGAAATCCATTTTTTGAAAATAATTTTCTAAATATTTTTAATTTAATTTTTAAATAAAATCATAAAATGTTAAAAAACAACTTTAAAACTATTACTCGTTTTATAACACCTTTAAAAGTTAATCAAGGTTTTGTAAAATTATCTTATAAACATATGAAAATAAAATAAAAATTTATGATTTCATTTTATGAAAATAAATTTCCGTTTTAAATTATTAAATTAATTATAAAATTGTAATTAAAATATTTATGACTTACAAAAATACCAATACTTATGCTATGGTCGTTTTGTCACTTATAAGATGTATAAATTGTATTTATACATTCATGGGTGAAGTTTCTATTTTTTGGCCAAATTACTATTAATTATTATTCATAAGGGTGTGTTACTTTTCATAAGGGTCAAGTTACTATTCACTAAAAACGTAAGTTGATCCTACCATACTCTAAATATCTTACTGAATGCAACTGTGTATGTTAGGTTTTTGAAATTCAAATCACAGAAGTGATAAAATTATGTTTATTGGATATATTAGGTTATAAAAAAGTGTTTTTTGTAGAGACTTAGTGTTTTATGGATTCAATATTTATTTTCAAAATCTGGGGGTGTTACATTCTCCCATCCTTACAAAAAAATTACCCTCTAAATTTGAAATTGAACTTCGAAAGTTAATGGTTGATACTTAAAAATTCTCTTGTGGGAATCCTACATTAGGAATACGGTTAAAATATAATCTTAATAAGAGGTAAATGGAAATGCATTAGTTACTAAAAATCTACACATTCTAATTAGAAAACATGTTCATGGAAGAATAAACAAACCATAATGTTCTAATAGAAACTGATAGAGAGCATGCTCAGATGAAATACCATTTCCAAAAAAATATATAAACTATGGTTATGAAAAATTTCAATGATATCATGAAAAAAAATATATGATTATAGGGAAAAAAAAGTTTAAGACACCTTTCCTATAGTTGATAAATTATTCCACTCTATAAGAGTATAAATATACATTTCCATTTCATAAACACAATCTTATCCTTCGTTTGTGCCTTCAATTATCTATACTCCATCTCTTATCACTGGTTTCATCATGTGGTGACATTAATCTCTAAAACCTCATACAATGATCAACTTAAACCATTTCTTAAATGGTTTAACTTTCTAAAAGATCATGAATCAATACTTTATAATCATTCCCATATCCATCTTTGCTAGATCCATGTGTATAGGGTTCTTAGAAATCCTCATTTTGTTTAGAACTCTATGATCTATCCTACTCAATGCATATGCAACCCTATTTGCCTTTAATCAACATGAAGCATCCCTAAATTTACACACTCCAAACATGTGTATATCTTCATCATGTGTCCTCTTGAAATGTGGTAATAACTCAAATTACCATAAAACCTTATTGGAAACATGTATTCATCCTTACACATGCTACTGGATATATTCTTTATATCTAAAAATGTCTTAAAATCCATCAATGAAAGCATAGACCACTTATCGACAAGTCAATAATAAATTTTGAGGTAGTTAGTACTTATCCAAATTAATCATTTATTCATCATTATCTTAATCATCAACAATATATTTAGAGTTTTATTTTACTCAACCATATTATTTCCTAAGATATTAACTTTATACTGAGTCACTTATCCCTGGTACAAATCATCATACAACCACAAAAACTTAATGAAATAGTACTGCAGTACAATCATCATATATTCTATAATTCTTATAACCAGTAAATTTCTAATAAAATATTCAAATGACATGATTCTTGATGAGGAATATTAATCATTACACTTCATATGCGGAGGTATCATGACTTGATCATTATCCAGTAACATCATCTTGGGTGTATTCCTTTGAAGCTTGGGACATTGATTCGCTTAGTATCATTTCACCTTGAAGTTGAAGCATTGTACATCGGAAACCTTTTTCTTTCCCTTGAAATCATGAAATTGGTGTCCTTTTTCTCCACACTTACAAAAAAACTTCCATTTATTTCAAGAATTTACCATGGTGATTATTTCTATAGTTATCACATGTGGGAACACCCTTCTTTCCCTTCCTCCCATTATCAATATTTTTTTCAGTCATCCTCTACTTTTCTTGACTCCCTTCAAAGCCATAGGACTCAAATAACTCTTTACATATCTTGTTAACACATGATATTATTTCCTTATATTATGAGGATACTTGGGAGACTATATTATTTTCAAATGATGGCTTAATACCATTAGATATATGATCCTTCTTACTCTTTTCATCACATTCATCGGTGAAGTTCTCATTCCTTAGTCTAGGAACCATTTCTAATAAATTACATATAATATATTATCTCATAAAATAATGAACTCTCTATAACTCTAAACATGGAATTAATTAATGCATCATAAATGCTAGAACCATATACTTTGGTTACTATGGGAGAATGAACCCTTCATAATGGTGGGTAAAGAAAATGTGAATTATGCTAACCATATCCCCAAGGAGTGTGAAACAAGGTGTATAGTAAGGCCCATTGTCATGTACCAGGATACCCTGGGTCAAGCTCAAAACTCCTTTTTAGAGCTGTTACTCCTAGGTACATCTGTTCCAGAACCACATCCACTTATAGTATCCTGATAGGGATGTATTTTCAAGAAGGATCCACATAAACTATTCCTTATCAAAGTTGTAGGATGTTCATGCATACTTATCCTCAAATAATATCTAAGGTATTTGTTCTATAATATATGTTTTATAAATATAGTTTCCAAGTTTTCTACTAAACTCCCACTAATACCAACTGTAAAGACCTGACCCCAGTTGCATGGATCTAGTGCCTTATTTCATTATATTAGCATATAAACAAGGAATATGCATCCTGAAGGAATGATTAGTTTAGTATCTTTGGAAACAAGATACAGACATAAGTTAAACATTATAACTTGAAATGAAATACAGTATATAATTTTTATTGGCAACATCCACAACTCTACGTCTATCCCTACAAGTCATTCATAAAATACTTCTTCATGTCCTGAGAAAATAAAACATAATAAAGGGGTGTGCTCAATGAATCATTAAGGGTAAGAAATATAGTGGAATATATCGTAAACATAAACATTAGGCATGGTGAATAACTAAAAACACATTCCTTTTAAAAAAAACTTGAACACATTATGGCAGGAAAAAGAGATGAATAAATAATACCATAATAAAACATAATCATAGGTATTCTACAAGTCAAATAACCACATGAACTATAAATTACCAATTTTATAATGAGGGAAATTAATATGTTGGACATTATGAAACATATCGTCAAGGCCTCATCCAAGACATCTAAAAATTATTAAGGCCTCGGCCAAAACCATATCTAAAAATGGGCAAGGCCACGGCCAAGTCCATATCTATTTGTCTCATGAAACATACTGATGCATCAAGAGGAAATAGAAGGACCCACCCATCACTTACTAAGTCCAACTAATTCCTCATATGAAAGGGGAAAACATAATCAACATATAAATTCATATTGAAGCGAACAATTGAAATGTAAATAACTTTCCCCAATCAATTAACATAAACACTAACCATTCGGAGTAAAATGGTGAATGGTATCATGATAGCACATCCATAGTCAAACTAATCATAAACCCTTTAACAACATATTATAGATGATATAATAATAGATAAACATCAATTAATTAAAAGATTAAACAAGGTATGTTGACATATATGAATATACTTTTAAGTGATACCATTGAAAAATTCTTGAGGAAATAATCCTTAAACATTCCAAACTATCCCATTCCACCTTGAAACATTCAAATCATAATCTCTTATAATATCATGAGAATAAGTATAATTTTAATATGATATGCCAAAGTTCATTACATACACCACATACATTTAATTAGTTGTGAACAAGGAATATATTTCATAAAAGATAATGTGAGATGAGAAAAATCCTTTTTACTTTTGAAAGAAGAGTTCTTTTGAAAAATCATCTGTATTTTCCATGAAATCGGATTGTATAAATTTATATCACAAAAAAGAAAATTATAGGACATTGAAATTATATTTGAGGTATAAATGATTTCCCATTAAAGTTAAATCATGTAAAACTAGTTTTTAAAGTTTCTTTAAAATTAAATCATTTTAATGCGGTTTAAAGAAAATATTAAAGAGATTTTAAAGAAAAAGGCATGTTTTGCTTTCATAAAACCAGAGATTAACCAAGATAGTTTTCCATGTTAAAATTTTTGATTTTATAAATATAATTATGGCTTAAAAAACATTATATAATGCACTTTAAAATAGGTAATAATTTTAGAAATTCCCTTGAAACGGGGTTGTTTATGGGGAAGAATTTTTGAAAGATCCTTTTGAAACATGTAACTCCACATAAAATAAATAAGGAATATGATTGATACACATTATAGAACATTAACACATAATTTATGAGGAGTAAATAATAAAAAATAATAATTTAATTGAGATAAGTAGATAATAAGATTGATCTGAATTAAAATGGAGATTCGGGTAGAAAACTCTTAACTTAAGTCTAATGGTGTTCTTCACTTGATCTTAGTGTCCTGGATAACCAAATTAAATTCATTAATTAATATTTATAGAGCCTATAATTTATGTAATTTATTTATAAAATCTTTACTAATTTAATTCATGGCCTACTTGATGGGTTTAAGAGGTTCAATTTTATTGTTTGTGAGCATTTTCTTCCATGGTATTCGTGACTGGTTTACTTATATAAATGAACGGAGAATCGTGTAAAATGAGGATGGTTGTACAGAATAGAAGTTATATGTTATTATTGAACATCCATAAGGTTACATGGTTGTAAATTTCATTTATTTACTTGGAGTGTAGATGAATCATTATATAAATTATTTAATGATAATTGTTTGGATTAATTAGCAGGCTTTTTAACACAATGAACTCATTTTGATTTTTAAATCAAAACCATGTATACAAGAAGATTTCAGAAATATAGATGAGAAATAACACATAAATTTTAATCTGGTTCAACTGTATTAATGTTTTCATGACCAGAAGTGAAGATAGTAATATAAATTGAAAACCCATCATCCATGAATGGGGTAAATTAGCACATCTAAGATAGTATTTTTTACTACTAGAATAAAAGAAGGGTAAAGGAGAGATGATGATAACTTATTCCAAAATTATAAAAATATTATAGTACATGTAAGGAAATAGAGTTTTCATAACATTTGGATGAGTATATGTTAGGATAGAAAAGAAAACAAAGGAACTTGAAAAGAAAGTAAAAAAATTGAAAAGAGGAATTTACCTTCTTGAATTAATCTTCCTTGAGAGCCTCTTTAGAAAGAGGATTTGGTATTTTTATGAGAACAGGGACTTCTGAACTTGTGGGATGAGCTTGGGAGGATATTAGATCATAATTTAGACAAGGCACAAGGATTTATAGTAGTGAAGAGAAAAGGGGAGTGTGGGTGGTTTTTATAGTGGAGGAGAGGAGGGTTTTCATAATATTTTAATAATTAGTTTATTATTTTTCCATAATACAAGAAATAGTGATGATTCCATGACCAAAAATATTAATAATTTCATGTGAGTTCGAACTAATGGTGATTACAATAGCAATGATGCTAGGAATAGTGTTTTTAACTAATAATGTATATATACGGTAAATCACTGTATTTCACTATTCATCAAAAATTCAAGTATTTTAGAAAAATCACAAAAATTCACCCCAACCATTTTTTTATGTTTAGAATTGAAAAATGAATTCCATTTTTTGAAAATAATTTTCTATATATTTTTAATTCAATTTTTAAATAAAATCATAATTTATTTAAAAAAAACTTTAAAACTATAACTTGTTTTATAACTCCTTGAAAAGTTAATCAAGGTTTCATAAAATTATCTTATAATCATAATTAAATAAAATAAAAAAAATTTGATTACACTATATGAAAATAAATTTCCATTTTAAATTATTAAATTAATTATAAAATTGTAATTAAAATATTTATGACTTACAAAAATACCAATACTTATGCTATGATCATTTTGTAACTTATAAGATGTATAAATTGTATTTATACATTCATGGGTGAAGTTTATATTTTTTTTAGAAGATTTACTATTATTTATTATTCATAAGTGTATGTTACTATTAAAAATGATCAAGTTACTATTCACCAAAAATGTAAGTTGAACCTATCAGACTCTAAATATCTTACTGAACACAATCATGTATGTCAGTTTTTCAAAATTCAAATCACAGAAGTGATACAATTATGTTTATTAGCTAGTTTAGGTAATAACAAAGTGTTGTTTTGTAAAGACTCGGTGTTTTATGGATTCAACATTTATTTTCAAAATCTGGGGGTGTTACATTCTCTCATCCTTACTAAAATTTTACCCTCAAAATTTTAAATTGAACTTCAAAAGTTAATGGTTGATACATGAAAATTCCCTTGTGGGAATCCTATATCAGGAATATGCTTAAAATATCCTCTTAATAAGAGGGAAATGGAAATTCATTGGTTATTACAAAACTATACTTTCTAATTGGAAAACATGGTCATGGAAGAATAAACAAACCATCATGTTTTGAAGGAAACTAATAGAGAACATGCTCAGAAGAAATATCCTTACCAAAAAAATATAAACTATAGTTATGAGAAAATTAAATGATATCATTAAAAAATGATTATAGGAAAACATTTTTGTTTAAGAATATTTTCCTAGAGTTGAGGAATTATTCCACTCTATAAGAGTATAAATATACGTTTCTATTTCAGGAACACAATCTTATCCTTCGTTTGTTCCTTCAACTATCCATACTTTCTCTCTTATCACTGGTTGTATCATGTGGTGACATTAAGATCTAAAACCTCATACAATGATCAAATTAAACCATTTTTTAAATGGTTTAACTTTCCAAAATATCATGAACCAATACTTTAGAATCATTCCCATATACATCCTTTCTAGATCTATGTCTATAGGGTCCTTGGAAATCCTCATTTTGTTTAGAACTCCATGATCTATCCTACTCAATGCATCTTTTTCCCTATTTGCCTTTAATCAACATGAAGCATCCCTAAATTTTCACATTCCAAACATGTGGATATCTCCATCATGTGTCCTCTTGAAATATGGTAATAACTAAAATTACCATAAAACCTTATTGAAAACATGCATTTATCCTTACACATGATATTGGATATATTTCTTATATCCAAAATGTTTTAAACTCCATCAATGATAGCATAGACCACTTTTTGACAAGTCAATAATCATTTTTGAGGTAGTCAATACTTATCCAAATCAATCATCTCTTCATAATTATCTTAATAATTATTAATATATATAGGTTTGTCTTTCCATCAACCATATTATTTCCCAAGATATTAACTTTCTACTGAGTCACTTATCCTTGGTAAAAATAATCATACAACCTCAAATACTTAATGAAATAATACTTTAGTATAACCCTCATATATTATATAATTATTATAACCAGTATATTGCTGATAAAATATTAAAATGACATGATTCTTGATGAGGAATATTAATCATTCCACTTTATATGCAACAGTATCATGACTTGATCATTATCCAGTAACATCATCTTGGGTATATTCCTTTGATTCTTGGGATATTTATTCGCATAGTGTTCCATCTCCTTGCAGTTGAAGAATTATACATTAGAAACCTTTTTATTTCCCTTGCAATCATGAAATTGGTGTCTTTTTTCTCCACACTTACAAAAAAAATCCCATTCCTTTCAAGCATTTACCATGGTGATTCTTTCCACAGTTATCACATGTGAAAAAACCCTTATTTATTCCTCCCATTATCCATATTTTTCTCATACATCCCCTTATTTTCTTACTTACCTTAAAATCCATAGGACTCAGATAATTCTTTACATATCTTGTTAACACATAATAATATTTCCTCATCTGATGAGGATACTTGGGAGACTATATTCCTTTGAAATGATGGCTTAAGGCCATTAGAGATATGATCCTTCTTACTCTTTGCATCGTGTGTATTGGTGAAGTTCTCGTTCCTTCTTCTGTGCACCATTTATAATCAATTCCATATAATATATTAGCTCATAATATAATTAACTCTATATAACTCTAAACATAGCATAAATTAATGCATCATAAATCCTAAAACCATTAACTTTGGTTACTTTAGGAGCATGAATCCTTCATAATGGTGGGTAAAGAAAATGTGAATTGTGATAAGAATATCCCCAAATAGTTTCAAACTAGGTGCACATTAAGTCCCATTGTCTTGTACCAGGATACCCCAGGTCAAGCCTGAAACTCCTTGTCAGATTTGTTACTCCTAGGTACATCTGTACAAGAACCATGTCCACTGGTAGTACCCAGATAGGGATTTATTTTAAATAAGGATCCACATAATATATTCCTTACCAATGTTCTAGGATGTTCATGTATGCTTATTCCCAAATTCTATCTTAGGGATTTGTTTTATAATCTAAGTTTTCTAAATATATTTTCCAATTTTTCTGCTAAACTTCATCTGATACCAACTATAAAGAACCGACCCCATTTGTCTGGAGCCAGTGCCTTATTTCATTACATTATCATATAAACAGTGAATATTCATCCTGAAGAACCGAGTAGTTTATTATCTTTGGAAACAAGATACATACATAAGTTAAACATTCCATCTTGAAATTAAATACAACATATAAGTTTTATTGGGAACATCCACAACTCTAAGTTTATTCCTATAGGTCATTCATAAAAAACTTCTTCATGTCCAAAGAAAATTAAAGATAAGAAAGGGGTGAACTCAAACGCTCAGTAAGGGTAAGAAATATAATGGAATATATGATAAACATAAACATTAGGCATAGTGAATAACTAAAAACACGTGCCTTTAAAAATAAACTTGAACACATTATGGTAGGAAAAAGAGCTGAATAAATAAGACCATAATAAAACATAATCATGGGTATTATACTAATCAAATAACCACATGAACTATTAATTATTAGTTTCATAATGAGGGAAATGAATATGCCAGACATTCTGAAACATACTGTCAAGGCCTCAGCTAAGACATCTAAAAATGATTAAGGCCTCAGCTAAAACCATATCTAAAAATAGGCAAGGCCATGGCCAAGTTCATATCTATTTGTATCATGAGACCTACTAATGCATAGAGAGGTTATAGAGGGACCCACCCATCAATTAATAAGTCCAATTAATTCCTCATATGAGAGGGGTGGACATAATCAATATATAAATTCATATTGAAGCTAAAAATTGAAATTTAAATAACTTTCCTCAATCACTTAACATAAACCCTAACCATTCTGAGTAAAATGGTGAATGGTATCAAGATATCACATCCATATTAAAACTAATCATAAACCCTTCAACAACATATATTATATTATATAAGAAGAGATATACCTCAATGAAGTGCAAGATTCAACAAGGAATGTTGACATATATGAAGATACTTTTAAATGAGACCATTGAAAAAATATTGAGGAAATAATCCTTAAACATACCAAATTTTCCCATTCCACCTTGAAACATTATAATCATAATCCCTTAGAATATCATGAGAATAAGGATAGTTTTAATATGATATACCAAAGTTCATTATATACACCACATATAGGTAATGATTTGTGAATATGGAATATATTTCATAAAAGATAATGTGAGAAGAGAAAAATCCTTTTTTCTTTTGTAAGAAAAGTTCTTTTGAAAAATAATTTGTATTTTCCATGAAATCATATTGTAAAAATGTATATACCAAAAAAATAAAATTCCAGTACATTGAAATTATATTTTAGGCATAAATTATGTCCCACTAAAGTTAAATCATGTAAAATGAGTTTTTAAAGAAGCTTTAAAATTAAATCATTTTAATGCGGTTTAAAGAAAATATTAAAGAGATTTTAAATAAAAAAAAGTCATGTTTTTCTTTCATAAAACTAGAGATTAACCAGGATAGTTTTAAATTTTAGAATGTGTGATTTTATAAATATAATTATGGTATAAAACAGATTATATATTTCACTCTAAAATAGGTAAGAATTTGAGAAATTCCCTTGAAACTGGCTGGTTTATAGGGAAAAAATTTTTAAAGATCTTTTTGAAACACGTAAATCCCCATAAAATAAATAAGAAATCTGATTGATAAACTTATATAGAAAATTAACACAAAATTTTTGAGTATTAAATAAGAAAAAATAAAAATATAATTGAGATAAGTAGAAAATAAGAGTGACCCGAATGAAAATGGAGGTTCGGGTAGAAAACCCTTACCTTAAGTCTGATTGTGTTCTTCACTTGATATTAGTGACCTGGATAACGAAATTAAATTCGTTAATTAATATTTCCATAGAATAGTATTTATTTAATTTATTTATCAAACCCTTATTAAGTTCATTCATGGTCTTCTTAATGGATTTAAGAGGTTTAATTTAATTGTTTGTGAGTGTTTTCTTCCTTGATATTCATAAAGAGATTACTTATATACATGGATGGAGAATCGTGTAAAATGAGGATGGTTGTCCAAAATTAAAGTTATATGTTATTAGGGAACATCCATAAGGTTACATGGTTTTAAATTTCATTTAATTACTTGAATTGAAGAAGAATCGTTATATAAATTATTTAATGATAACTGTTTGGGTTAATTAGCAGTTTTTTGAACACAACGAACTCATTTTTCATTATAAATCAAAACCATGTATACAAGAAGATTCCAGAACCATAGATGAGAAATAACAGATACATTATAGTCTAGTTAAACCATATGAATGGTTTCATGACTATAAGTGAATACAGTAATAAAAATTGAAAACTCGTCGCCCTTGAATGTGGTAAATTAGCATATCTCATATACTGTTTTTTACTACTAGCATAAAAGAAGGGTAAAATAGAGATGATGATAAATTATTCTATAGTAATAACAAAATTATAGTACATTTAAGGTATTATAGTTTTCATAACATTTAGATGATTATAGGTGAGTATAGAAAAGAAAACAAAGGAACTTGAAAAGAAAGCAAAATAATTGAAAAGAGGAATTTACCTTCTTGAATTAATCTTCCTGGAGTGCCTCTTTCAGGGAGAGGATTTGATATTTTTATGAGAACAAGGGATGATGTAATTGGGGGAAGATCTTGGGAGGATATTTGAGTAGAATTTAGACAAATCACAAGGCTTAAGAGTAGTGAAGAGAAAATGGAAGTGTGGGTGGTTTTTAAAGTGGAGTGGAGGGTTTTCTTAATATTTTAATAATTAGTTTATTATTTTTCCATAAGACAAGAAATAGTGATAATTTCATGACCAAATATAGTAATAAGTTCATGTGAGTTCGAAAAAATGGTGCTTACATCAGCAATGATGCTTGGAATAGTGTATTTAACTCATAATGTATATATACGGTAAGTCATTATATTTCACTATTCATCAAAAATTCAAGTATTTTAGAAAAATACCAAAAATTCACCCTACCCATTTTTCGATGTGTAGAATTGAAAAATGAAGTCCATTTTTTAAAAATAATTTTCTAGTTATTTTTAATTTAATTTTTAAATAAAATAAAAATTTATTAAAAAACAACTTGAAAACTTATTTTATAACACCTTGAAAAGTTAATCATGGTTTCATAAAATTATTTTATAACCATAAGACAATATAATAATAATTTATGATTACATTTATGAAAATTCATTTCCATTTTAAATTATTAAATTAATTATAAAATTGTAATTAAAATATTTATGACGTGCAAAAATACCAATACTTATGCTATGATCATTTTTTCACTTATAAGATGTATAAATTGTATTTATACATTCATGGGTGAAGTTTCTATTTTTTCCGATTTAATATTCATTAATATTCATAAGTGTATGTTACTATTAATAAGGTTCAATTTACTATTCACCAAAAATGTAAGTTTATCCTATCAGATTCTAAATATCTTACTAAACGTAACCATGTATGTTTGTTTTTCAAAATTCAAATCACAGAAGTGATGAAATTATGTTTATTGGCTAGGTTTGGTTATAAAAAAGTGTTGTTTTTTAGAGACTCGGTGTTTTATGAATTCAATATTTATTTAAAAAAACCTTGGGGTGTTACTTGCTAGAATTTAGACTCCTTCCCCACACCTACCTTATCCTTGGACCTGCACCACTCTTTATTGGAATGATTTAGCATACTATGCCTCTCCTCTCCATCCCCATAATTCACCAGGTAAAATTTGAACTTAAAATTCTTAGAAAGATTACCATGCTTTCAACAATTAGATCACTTTATTCCCCTGTGGCACTCCTCCTTAACATGTCCAATACAATAGAAATTGTGATAAAAAACAGGTACATGTTTATACTCTATATCCAATTCAAACATGAATTCATTAGAAACTAAGTAAAAAAAATCAATTAAAGGAGAAAAAAGATCATACTCCAAAAGTATTCGAGAAAAAGTTCCTAAATCTTACAGTTTTAGTATCCTTATCAAGCTTTATCAGAGTTCCAATGGTAGAAGCGACATCCCACAAAATACTGGGATGCTAAAAGAATCATTTCAGACCTGTAACCTTGATCCAATATTGGTTTGTTGACTTCCTCACTTGATCTAGATCAAACCGAGGATCCCAATCTTGGAAGTGCAAGGTGCCCGACTTAAGAGAAATGTACCCAAATCTCCAGGCCTTTAATTTCATTTCCAATAAAGCAAAAATGATGAGGAAAAAACTCATACCGAGGAAAACGATGTACCAACCTCCAAATACCCATACCTGAAGAATATTCTCCTTAAAATCATCAAAGTTCCAAGAATTACCTCATTATGAAAGTAGTCACGCGATGGTTGAGTGTTTTCAATCCTCAATTCAGTTCATAAAAGTTTAGGGTTTGCTTCAACGAAGGCTAGTGCATCGTCCCACATAATCTTTTGAGGGGATCAAAACCTTGCGGGAATCAGAAAAAAAAAAGTGAGCACTAGTAAGTTTCACTACTAAGGTATGTTGATTAAAATTTAGATCATACATAGTAGAAGGATTGTTATTCCCCTGCACTATATTCTTCTTAGAGAGAGAAACCTGGATTTCGCAAGCCCCCTGTACATCTGAAGTTGAAAAATTACGGGTCACTCCTTCATCAGTGCACACATCCGCACCACCGATATTCTGTGACCAATTTCATTGATCAAAGAGCTCATTGATACTGATAATTTTTTCAATATTCTACTCCAACATAGCCCGATTAGAGTTCAAACCAGATTCGCCAAGGAGATCGTCAAGGCTCTCTCTCTCGAGCATCATCCTTAATTATATAAATATATATAATTATATAAGTATATTTATAATTATATATAAATTTTTTAAAATATATTTATTTATAATTATAATTTGAAAAAAAAATATATATTTAAATAATTATAAAATTACAATAAATATATTTAAATAATAAATATATTTATTATAATTTTATAAATAAATATGTTTTTATTTTAATAAATGTATATATTTAAATGTATTTATAAAGGTTGGGGCAGAAGCCTCAATTTATTATTTAAAAATCCTAACACAATCTTATAAAAAGAACCCTAAAAGTCAATTGTCACTTCTCGCTACTTCAAGCTCTTATGCAACTGTAATGTTGTCTCCATCGTCACTCCCTACCATCTCCCCCTTTTGTTTCTCCCTGAGGTCACTCCCTATCATCATCGTCACTCCCTTCCATCACCGTCACTCCCTCGTGGAACCTAACCATAGTGGAACTGAACCCTCCCTCTCTTCATCAATGAATTGATCCTGTCAAGATCTAAGGTATGGGATTATTTATTCTCATCTTTAGTCACTTCTTCCATCTATGTATTTACCCCCTCTGACCTCTGATTAGGTCATTTCCTTCCCATGTTAGGTGTTCACCATCAACAGTGATGCGTTTTCATTTTGACGATGTAGGTGTTTCTATGAAACCTCCATTATAATTAATATCTTGTGATTCTTAATGGTTTAAAATTTTTTCTTATAAACTCATATGCATATGTATACCCGTAGTGGGTTGTAAATTTTTTTCAAATGGTTTTTGATTCTTGGCATGGGAGAGTTTCCAAATGTATTTCTCTTGTTTTGTTTTTAATTGATTTAATGAAATATCATATGTTTGATGAAAGTCCAAATGGAACTTTAAATTTAATTAAAATATTTTGAATATGTGTTTGGCACTAAAATTTTATAAAGGGAGGCTTTGTGCTTTTAAAAGAGTTCGTTGAACCCAATAAAATGGTTTTATAGCTTTCTATCCAATGAAGAAATTTTTTAGGTGATTTGTGTAAAATATATGGTTTCCAAATAAATTTCAAAGATATATATAATAATTTTATTTCAAGGGATGTATTGAAATAGGATTTCAAATAGTGTGACATGGCTTTGCATGCTGAACTTATTTTTAAAGGTCATTTGTAACTTTTAAAGAAGTTGTTTTCTAAAACATGTAAGCCCCTCAATTGAACCCCTTATTATTGGGTCCTTTTTTAAGGATTTAGAGGATTCCATCTTATAACCTATTTGTATCCTTTAATTCTCGATTTCATTAATTGGAACCATCACTATTGTTGCGTTTGAAATCACCTATTCATTCACTTATTAAGTGTTTATATGCAATTGTTTCCATATTGTTAAGTGATATTGAAATAATTTTAAAAAAAATCATCATGGAAAAAATTGTATAAGTGATAAGTGGTATAAAATAAGAGATATCAATCAATTCCAAGAAACATTTCCCTCTAAAAAGGGCATTGGTGTCTTTGGTTGCATTTGATAATACTTAAAAGAGCTCATACCTCTCATTACTCTTGATGGAGTGATTTAAAATATAATTGATGTTTGTTTTGTTTATAAAGTACACTTTCATTTAAAAAAATTTAAAACTAATAAATAAGTGGTAGAAAATCATTTTTTTTAGTAAAAAATTTAGAAATCATAAAGGGGTGAAAATATTTTTAATAATTATTTTCAAGTGAATCTTTAGGCTATGCTTGATGAAAGTACACAACATTTATAACTTATAATAGTTGTTTTAAAAAAATTATAGTTGTTTTGTTTTTTTAAATAACATTTATAATTAAATTCATGTAGAAAATCATTCAAAGTAAAAAAAATTATATTTATTGACTTCAATAATTCTTATTTTAATATTAAAGAAGTTTTTTATTGTTAGTTAACTAAACTTATTGCATTATTTAAAACATAGTTTAGTTTTTTTAAATATTTTAGCAACCTATTTGTTTAATATTTTTTAAAAATAAAAACATCTTTTATTGAAAAAATAACTTGTTTGAAATTATTATTTCTTTTTTCTTTGAAAAAATTACTTTTTAAAAAAATAATTTTTTAATTTTCAAAAATTAATTTTGATTATCGTTTTTTCCTTAAAAACATTTTTATTATCATTTTAAAAAAAATTAATTCAAACTATAGTTCCTTTTATAATTTAAACACAAAAAAACCATTTTCTCAATCATTTTATAATCTATCCTAAAGTTAAATATGTTTTTAAAATTTAAACAAGTGAGTTTCATGAATAAAATTATTTTAGTAGTAGGAAATAATTTTGTTTTATTTTAGAACAATGTAATAACATGTGTGCATTTACAAATTGTAGAAACAATGAAAAACACGGTTGTGTTGACCAAGACTCTAAGACCTTTTTGGTTGAATCCTCTTACCACAATAATATACCATATATGATAAACATTTCCCAAAAATATATAACTAAACACTCACATCCAAAATTAATATTACTTCAAAATATTCATCAAAGAAACCATGCCACTAGAATAGTGTTGAAACTCTATTTATAGAGATGAATATCGAGATACAAAAATCAAGATAAATATAAAATACAAAATTTAAACTAAATATAAAATATATATTATAGAATTATTTAAGTATATTTATCATGGATACGTCCATACCCTCATTATTTAATCATTCTAAAACTATATTTCAAACTAGAGAATACTCTATCTCATTTCACTAATTTAATATTATTATGGATATAAATCAACCATGACAATCATGTCTTACATAACTAAGCATATAAAGGAAAACAAATCAGTTAACACCCGAAACAATGATAATACTAAAATATTATTAACAAAGCAATATTAGAAGATCATATATGATATCATATTTATGTATATAGTTATTTTATGATTTAATAACAATGATTTAACTATTATACAGAAGGTTAACGTATTCTCGACCAAGTAAAAGTACAAGGTAAGGGTTAATTCCACAATCTCTTTATTATTCGAGGTTGTTTTTACGTAAGTATCTCCTGGGACTTCTTTATCATCCACATCCATGATTCTTAAAAATGTATTCCAAAACATTTTTTTTATTTACTAGACTATGGGTTAAAGTAATTTATACCCTTGTTTGACTTTTTATAAAATGGGTTGCAAGTAATCTTTTCATCATTTTCCGAACAAGGTACCTTATGAACTTTTTGATAAAATTAAGGTAAGAATGTTTTTTTTAACTTATACGGTTGGTGCAGCTATTTTCTGTCGTTATAACATTATCAAAGTTTCCCTTAAAAGATTATAAGAATATTTTCAAAATAAATGTTTTCTTTTATAATCATATTACTTAAATGATTTCAAAATAGAAAGAGATATTTCTCAAAAAAAAGTTTTGATTTCATCTATGTCAACATCCTTTGATGGATTGTGAGTTTATTTGAATTTGATTTATTATGATACAAAACTTCTATATTGTACTGAAGGTTTTTTTGATATTTTTGACTGTGGATGTGTTATTTTTATACCATTCATAGTTTATGGATATAGTATTGACATTTTTTATTCTAGTTTTAATACGAATGTTTATGTTATGTTTAAACCTTTTCATATGAGAAATGCATTGGACTCAGTAAGTAACGGGTGGAGCCTGCTATATCTCCTCGATGCATCAGTAGGTCTCATGAGACAAACTAGTGTCTTGGAACAATGCCTTGAAAAAATCTTATTTGTAGTCTTGGCACAAGGCCTTGACTATGTGGTTATAAAGTCTGGCATTATGCATTCCATCATTATGAAAGTGTTTATTGATATTCCATGTGATTATTAGAATAGTAGAATATCCATGTGAATAAGTAAATAAAATTATTTGATTTTATCTTTTCCATATTATGCTGAATTTCAAGTTTAAAAGGCTTTTGTTTTAGTCTTACATTGCCTTAAGAGTCTATGCTTATTTATGAAAGTTTCTGCTATATTGTTATCCTTACTGAGCATCTGAGCTCACCCCTTTCTATGTTTTATTTTTTTTCCCAGGATGTGAAGAAGTATATTATGACTGACCTATAGGGATAGTCTAAGGGATATGAGTGTGTCCAATGGAGACTATGTTTTTGTAGTTTTTCATTTTATAATGTAATGTAAAACTTATGAATGTATCTAGTATTTCCAAGGCTACTAAACTAATCCGCGTTTCGAGACTTGATCTTTTATGATCATTCAAATGTTATGTAATAATGCAATGACTTTGGGTAACTAGGTTCGGGGCGTTACAGTTGGTATTAGGGGAATTTTAGTACAAACCTTGGAAGCTATATTTATAAAAACTCTTATTAGAGAACATTACCCTAAGATAGACTTTGAGGATTAGTATAGAAGAATTTCTTAGAATTTTGGTACTGTAGAGATTTTGTGAGTTTTCCAAGAAATACATCCCTATCTAGATACAATTAAGTAGATGTGGATCTGGCACGGATGTACCTAGGGGTAAAACCCAAAAACACCGCTTTGAGCTAGACTCGAACGAAAACTGGTGCACGACAACGGGCCTTGTTGCACTCTTGGTTATGAAACTCTCAAGGGATATGCTTAGGATAATTCTAATTTTATTTAAAAACCATGATGACGGGTTTATGATTATATACTTCCTCAAAGAAAACATTTTTATGATTATGGATTATATCCATAAAATGTTCAATTTTTGTTAAGTGTTTTACAAATTTGGATTTATGTATTATGATTCATAAACTAATCTAGTGTATTCCATTGTTTAGAAATGGTGCCTGGTGGAAGGAATGGAAACCATATCAACACACGTAATCCATGTAGGGATTTCCCTTTTACTCAAGATAATTATAGTGGAGATGGTGAAGTAACTGGTGATGATCGGCTTATCACCATACTAGGACAACTCACTAAGGTTATGAATAATAACCTTACTCATATGGAGCACTCAGATCCACAATGCGGAGGATCAATGTTAAACCACTTCATGAGGAAACAACCACCAACATTCAATGGGAGTAAAAATTCATTAGTAGCTGAGAAATGGATAAATTCCTTAGAGAAAATATTTCATGATTTTGGGAGTAGCGAAAGGGAAAAAAATTTCAGGGCAGTTTATCATCTCATGGGAGATGAAGATCAATGGTGGTCATTGATTCAAAAAAAAAGGAAGATGATGAAGTATCAAATATAAAATGGAGGGAGTTTAGAGATCTTTTTTTAGAAAAATGCTTTCCTTGTGACCATCAAACGGATATGGAAAGACAATTTTTGAGTCTGAGGAAAAAAGAGGATGATAATGTCGCAAAATATGGGGCTAACTTTAAAATGTTAGAAAGGCATGCAACAGATTATATACGTAACCCAAGGAGTAATATTGATTGATTCTTTGATGGGTTAAAACCATTTCTTCATCAAGCATTAGTCTCACAATCCTTCTCATCATATGAAGATATTGTCTCATGTGCTATCAAGACAGATAAGAATTCTCTAAGTCTTACAAATTTAAAGAAAAGCTAGAGAAGAAGAGATCTGTTGAACACTCTAGAAATGGAAATAAGGGGAAGAAGGGAAAAGTTGAATATCCACCCTATAGTAAATTTTGGGAGAAACACCCTGTTACTTGCTTGAATGGAATGGGAGTCTGTTATAAGTGTGGTGAAAAAGGACACCAAGCTCGTGATTGCAAGGGGAAGAAAGAGGTTGTCAATTTTGAATGCTACAATTGTAGAGAAAGGGGGTATTATAAAAATTAATGTCCTAAGCACTGAGGAAACTTACCTTAGAAAAGTCCAAGGGAGCAAGGACAAGCTTATTCTATCACTACTACTGAGGTTGAAGCTCCAAAAGACGTGGTGGAAAGTAATTTAATGGTTTCCTCAAGTTTAGTAAATGTTTTATTTGATTCTGGATCATCGCATTATTTCATATCTTCCTAGTTTGCTAAGAAAATTAGATATTTTCAATTTGACTTAATAAGGGAGTTTTCAGTCAAAACGCTTAAGGTAAGTATAATTAAAACAAATTTTTGTGAATCAGTTCCCATTATAGCATATAAATTTTCTTTATCTTCTGATCTCATCATCATACCCATGATTTAATTTGATATAATCCTTGTAATGGATTGGATTTCAGACCATGATGAGAAAATTTATTGTAAGAAGAAGGAGGTTAAAAATTTTGATGATGATAAGGAGTACCTTATCTTTAGAGCAGAAGCATCACCACCTGATTCTTATCTAGATCCACCCCCAGTAGCTCTACAAAGTTCAGTTATTGGGGAAGAAGAGAATGAAATAATTATGGGTGAGGAAAAGAATTTTTGAATAGAGGATGTACCTATTGTGCAATAATATGTTGATGTGTTTCCAGAGGATTTACCTAGACATCCTCCAGAATGAGAAATTGATTTTTCCATTGATTGAATTCCTGGTTCAAGGCCCATATTGAAGACCCCATATAGAATGTCCATTGTGGAATTAGTGGAACTAAAGAAACAACTAGAGTAATTGAGTAATAAGGGATTTATTCACCCTAGTGTTTCTCCAAGGGGAGCCCCTGTCCTTTTTGTTAAGAATAAAGACGGATCTATGAGGTTGTGTATTGACTACAAGGAGATCAATGCTATAACAATAAAGAAAAAGTATCCCCTACCTCGCATTTATGATTTATTCGACCAACTTCATGGAGCTCAATATTTTTCAAAGATTGACCTTCAATATGGATATCATCAGTTGTGTGTGAAGAAGGAAGACATTCCAAAAACAACATTTCAAACCAGGTATGGGCATTACAAGTTTACAGTAATGCCTTTTGGGCTGACTAATGCACCCTTTGTTTTCATGGATCTAATGAACAGAGTTTTCAAGGAATATCTTGATGAATTTGTAGTGGTATTTATTTATGATATCCTGGTATACTCCAAAAGCTATTAAGATCATGAAAATCACTTGTGCAACATTATGAAAACCCTCAGAAGAAATGAATTATATGGTAAGTTTAGAAAGTGTGAATTATGGCTTCAAGAGATTTATTTTCTTGTCCATATTGTCTCTAAGGATAGAATATCTATTGATCCTTCAAATACCAAGGCAATCCAATAATTTCCAACACTGACGATTATAACTGAGGTATGAAGTTTTATTGGTTTAGGAGGTTATTGTTGGCATTTTGTCAAGAATTTTGCCTGATCGGCTAACCCATTAACCAAGCTCAAACGTAAAGGGGTTAAATTTTTTTGGACAAAAGAGTGTGAAGAATGTTTTGAAGAACTGAAGAGAATATTAGTCAATGCTTCTATCTTGACTCTACCATCAGGGAATGAAGGGTTTTTTATTTATAGTGATTCTTCAAAGAAAGGACTTGGTTGTTACCTTATGCAGAATGATAGAGTTATTTCCTATGCATCACGACAGCTAAAAATTCATGAGAAAAACTATCCTACTCATGATCTTGAGTTAGTAGCTGTAATATTTGCTCTGAAAATATGGAGACACTATCTCTATGGTGAAAATTTTAAGATTTATACTGATCACAAGAGTTTGAAGTATATTTTCTCACAAAAAGAACGTAACATGAGGCAAAGGCGATGGCTAGAACTACTCAAGGATTATGATTGCACAATACACTACCACCCGGTGAAGGAAAATATGGTGGCAGATGCTTTGAGTAGAAAGGATCGTGGAGTTTTGAACAATATGAGAGTTTAAAAGGATCTTGTTTTCATAGATCTAGTGAAAATGGATATGGGAATAATCATGGAAGGTGAAACATCAATACTTTTTCAAATGGTTTCCAAACCATCTTTACTAGAAAGGATAAAAAGTTCACAGGTTGATGATGAGCAATTTCAAAAGAAGATTAAAGTTATGAATGATGGGAGATTGGGTGACTTCATATATGAAGATGGGATTTTGAAATTTGGGAAGAGACTTTGTGTTCCCAATATACCAGATCTAAAAAGGGAATTTTTAGATGATTCTCATAGCTCCAATTTCCCTATACACCTTGGTAGCACCAAGATGTATAGAGATTTGAAAGAAAATTTTTGGTGGGATAACATGAAGAGGGAGATTTCTGATTTTGTGTCAAGATGTATGGTTTTTCAAAAAGTAAAAGCTGGAAGTCAATAGCCTGGAGGAGTCATGCAACCTCTTCCCATACCTGAGTGGAAATGGGATAATATTACGATGGACTTTGTCATGGGGCTACCAAATACTCCTAGAAGGAATGATGCAATATGGGTCATTATTGATCATCTTACCAAGTCAGCACATTTTCTTTCTATAGCAGAAGATTTACCACTTGAACATATATCAAGAATATATATTAATGAAGTTGTAAGACTTCATGGAGTACCCTTATTGATTGTTTCTGATCGTGATCCCTGTTTTACATCAAGATTCTGGAAAAGTCTTTAGAAATCCCTGGATACTGAACTTCGTTTGAGCACTGCCTACCATACTCAAACTAACGGACAATCAGAATGGACTATTCAAACCTTAGAAGACATGTTGAGATCTTTCTCACTTGACTTTCAAGGTATGTGGGATCAATATTTACCTATTGTATAACTTTCCTATAACAATAGATTCCATTCAAGTATTTAGATGGCACCATATGAAGCGTTATATGGAAAGAGATGTCGCACACCAACTTGTTGGGATGATGTTGGTGAAAGAAAACTCGTAGTCCTAGAACTTGTTGTGGAAACAATGGAAAAGGTGATGTTTATCCAAAACCACATCAAAACAGTCCAAAGTAGGCAAAATAGCTATGCTGATAACTAAAGGAAGGATTTGTAATTTCAGGTAGGAGATTATGTTTTCTTGAAGGTATCTCCATGGAAGGGTGTTATAAATTTTGGTAAGAAGGGTAAATTGAGTCCCAGGTACATCGGACCTTTCGAAATTCTAGAACGAATTGGAGTTGTAGCTTATCATTTGTAAATGCCTCCAAGTCTCTACAAAGTTCAGGATGTGTTCCACGTATCCCTGTTGAGAAAATACATGCCTGACCCAATGCATGTACTCACCTATAAGGAAATTGAACTGGAACCCGATCTGTCTTATTGTGAAGAGCCTGTAAAAATTCTTGATACAAGAGAACAAGTGCTGAGAAATCGGACGAATCGTCTGATAAAAATTCTAGGGAAAAACCATAAGATGGAAGAAACAACATGGGAACCAGAGGAACTTATGATGAATAACCACCCGAATCTTTTTTTGCGGTAGTATTATAGAAATTTTGAGGACAAAATTATTTGAAGGAGGGAAGAATGTAACACCCCAAGCTTCCACGGTACGTTTCCCTTTGAATAATGCAATAGCTTTCATTGTACGCAACTTCAAGATTCTAACACACTACAACCAATCAAACTAGCCGTTATGAATAGTAATACCCACTTTTTGAAATTTTTTAAAATTTATCTATAAAAATGTACTTTATTTTTGGATTCAGAATATCGAAATTAGCTTAGGGTGAATTTTTTGTATTTTTCTGAAAACTTTCAATTTTTGATAAATAGTGAAAAACACGGCGTTATTGTTTAAAACCGACTTTTTATTTAAATAATTAATTATTTTATTTAAATTTATTTTAGGTAAAAATAGATACATAATACCTATATATGTTCAATTTAATTCATTGGAGTCATTTTGTAATAATATTAGATACATAAATTTTTATTGAACTTTCACCATCTTTTACCCACCTCTTAGGAGAATTTGCAAATTCGCATAAAACTTAATTTTACCACTTCTGTGAGTGGAATTTAAAAAATCTGAAAGACGTGGTTGATATCAGTAAGAAAAATGTGATTCAATAATATGAAAATAATTTTTGGTGAATGGTAATTTTTAACTTTTATTTACCACGGTTAAAAGTAAATAGGGTAATTAAGGGTAACAATGATATTATTCTTACCCTAACACATGTCCTAATTCTATTGGATTAGTTTAATTCAACCAAAAACAAATTTAGTAATAAAATATGATCCTTTAGGTCCACTTGGATTAGATTAAGATATTTATTATTATTTTATTTAAAGAAGAGTTAAAAGAGTTAAAATCAAAGTTTAATTACTAAAAAAAATTAAATATAGGGTTATACATAAGATAAATTCAACTATAAATATTCATTAGAAAACTAAAAATATTTCATACATAATTATATTTTATTTATAATTTTTAGACATTAAATAATTTAATTTATTTATGACACAATGATGATGCATTAATTACCTTAATAATGAAACATTAAAATAATTGATATTATAAATATCCAAATAAATGTAATTTGAGACTTTTGATGAATTAAACTAATTTTATAGGTTAAAATGACATGTTAGGATTGAAAATATGGATTTTTTTCTAAGTAATAAAGTTGTTATGACTTTAACAAAAATAATTTATTAAATAATGTCAGAATTGACATAATTGAGTTTTTAAGACAAATATTATATTATTGATTGATATAATATTCCTAAAAATATAAGTTTCATCCAAAGGGCCTTAATAATATTATATATGTCATTAATGAACCTATTGGGGTTCTCTTGGTAGTTTATAGTAATTTTATTAACCATATAATATAAAAATACAAAGAGGCATGGTAAATGTCAAACTATTTAACTAAGAGTTAAATATAAACAATAAGGTTAATATGATGACCTAAACATGTATAAAACCGATTGGTTGAGTGTATTTCTACCCATACCCACCATATATTCTAAATAAATCATTTTTAATCCATTATAAATTGAAAATTATTTTATTATAAAATAATATTTCAATCTTTCCCTAAGGTGCCCCGAACCTCTCTTATAAAAGGTCAATTCCCCTTCTCTCAAATTCACTCCTCCAAAGCCATTTGGATCGGCCAACCCCTACCCAAATATCCTCCCAACTATCCTACCTTAATCTTAGAGGCCTTGTTTTCATCATAAAGCCAACCTAAGGATCCATTTTGATCAAATCAAAAATAAGAACCCGAAGAAGAGGTAAATATCTCACCACCTCTTTCAAGTTATTTTCTCCTTCCACTCCCTATTTATTTGTTGTTTATATTATAAACAGATAACAACAGTATCTTATATATACTGTTATGTTATTATAAAAATGGTACAACCATATTCATTATGTTATCCATCCTATGAATAACATGTCACCATACGTGCGTACGTACGGCTTACCGTCTCCACGTCGTGGTGTAGTTGTTATTCAATACATTATTATTTTGATGGGTATAATAATGATGTATAATTGATGTAAATAATATATATAACATTTTAAGTATTATTTATATATGATATAATATCCATTTACTTATGATTTTAATTACAAAATAATGATATTGTCACTCGTGCGTACGTATGGATTACCGTCTCCACGAACGTGATGAGATTCATTCCCCGTCGTAATCATTCAAGAATAATTTTCATGTGATGATTAAAAATAATATTTAAATAACTTAATATAATTCTGGATATAAATCAACCATAATAATCATGTCTTACATAACTAAACATATAAAGGAAAACAAATCAGTTAACACCCAAAACAATGATAATACTAAAATATTATTAACAAAACAATATTAGAAGATCATATATGATATCATATATATGTATATGGTTCTTGTATGATTTAATAACAATTATTTAACTATTATACATGATGTTAACATACCCTCGACCAAGTAAAAGTACAAGGTAAGGGTTAATTTCACAATCTCTTTATTATTTGAGGTTGTGTTTACGTAAGTATCTACTGGGAATTCTTTATCATCCACGTCCATGTTTCTTAAAAATGTATTCCAAAAAAAATTACTATTTACTAGACTATGGGTTAAAGTCATTTATAACCTTTTTTGACTTTTTATAAAATGGGTTGAAAGGAATATTTCCATCATTTTCCAAACAAGGTACCTTATGACCTTTTCGAAAAAATTAAGGTAAGAATGTTTTTTTAACATATACAGCGAGTGAGGCTATTTTCTGCCATTATAACATTGTCTAAGTTTCCCTTACAATATTATAAGAATATTTTAAAAATAAAGTTTTCTTTTATAATTATATGAATTTTAAATGATTTCAAAATAGAAAGATATATTTATCAAAAAAAAAAGTTTTGATTTCATCTATGTCAACATCCTTTGATGGATTGTGAGTTTATTTGAAGTTGATTTATTATGATAGAAAACTACCATATTGTATTGAAGGTTTTGTGATATTTTTTACTGTGGATGTGCTATTTTTATACCATTCATGGTTTATGGATATAGTATTGACATTTTGTATGCTAGTTTTAATACGAATGTTTATGTTATGTTTAAACCTTTTCATATGAGGAATGCATTGGACTTAGTAAGTGATGAGTGGAGCCCACTATAGCTCCTCGATGCATCAATAGGTCTCATTAGACAAACTAGTGTCTTGGAACAAGGCTTTGAAAAAATCTTATTTGTATTCTTGTCACAAGGCCTTGACTATGTGGTTATGAAGTCTGGCATTATGCATTCCATCATTATGAAAGTGGCTATTGATATTGCATGTGATTATTCAACTATTAGAATATCCATGTGAATAAGTAAATGGAATTATTTGATTTTATCTTTGCCATATTATGATTAAGTTAAAGTTTAAAAGGATTTTATTTTATTCTTACATTGCCTTAAAAGTTTATGCTTATTTATGAAAGTTTCTGCTATATTTTTATCATTATTGAGCATCTGAGCTCACCCCTTTCTATGTTTTATTTTTTTTCCTGGATGCGAAGAATTATATTATGACTGACCTACAGGGATAGTATAAGGGATATGGGTGTGGCCTATGGAGACTATTTTGTTTTTGTTTTTCATTTTATAATGTAATGTAAAACTTATGAATGCATCTTGTATTTTCAAAGCTACTAAACTAATCGGTCTTTCGAGACTTGATCTTTTGTGATTATTCCAATGTTATGTAATAATGCACCAAATTTGGGTAAAGAGGGTCAGGGAATTACAAAACCCACCTCCCATACTTTTAATTATTTTTATATTATTTTATTTTATTTTCAAAATACCTTTAATAATTTGTTTTAATTACTATCACTTTAAGAGACGGGCTTCGTCAGCCCCACTGCTGCACCTAAGTATCAAAAAACCACATATCATTGGAAAGTTTCCAAAAAATATCCTTTCAAATTGGTTCAATTTTTAGGGAGGAAGTTAATTATTTCAACCAATTATAGGTGTTTCTTTTTTTATTATATTCTTCTTTTATTTATTCCTTCTTCACCTAATCTGAATTTTTTTTCTTCTTTTGTTTTCTTCTTCTTCTTCTTTTGGACCATCAACTCAAACTACTCATTTTTATTTTATTATGGTACATTTTTCTTATTTTTATTTTTATTTGATTTATTACATGAACTAATCTTTAATATCTCTTAGATTTTGACCCTGAGATTGAGCACAACCTTAGGGTTTCAATCCATCATTCTCAGTCTATAGAAAGTTTCAACATTCAACCAGTTAAAGAATTCCTCCATTCTGGTAACATTTAAATTGGAAGTAATTCTCATTAAAACATAAAATAAGAACCAATGTTTTTAAACAATAACAATTAACTTAACATAACCATTCGATAATTGGTTGTACCCAACATTAACTATCAACCAAATTGTATTGCATACCCAAACCTCGAATCAGACTTTGAATTGAAATCTAGGTTAATTCACCTTATTAAAAAGTTTCATGGATTATCTATTGAGAATCAAAACAAATATTTAAAATAATTTAATGTAGTTTGATAAACCCTTAAATCAATAAATTTCTTTTAAGATAAAATAAAACTAAGATCAGTCCTATTCTCACTTTATGGAACTACAAAAGACTGGATGTATTATTTACAACCTCAAGACGTAACATGTTGGAACAATTTGAAATGTATTTTCTTGTAGAAATTTTTTCCATCATCTAGGACCACTTCCATTCATAAATATATCTCTAGGATCAAGTAATAATAAGGGGATTCAATGTATGAGTACTAGGAGTGATTCAAGAAGTTGTGTGAAAGCTTTCCATATCACCAAATCAGTGAGAAAATCCTCATCCAATACTTCTAAAAAGTCCTCACACCTATGGAGAGAATCATGGTAGATGTCGCATCTGGAGGAGCATTGGTAGACAAAACACCAATATACGCACATGTATTGATTGATAAGATGGCACAAAACTTCCAAAAATTTGGCGATCGAGGTACACGACATGTTAGAGGAGTACATCAGGTAAGTCCTTATTCTCTTGAAAATTATTTGATTAATGCCAAGTTAGAATAATTGACCACTATGGTGAGGCAGATTGATTTGGCTCAAAATACATCACAACCCACTCCTATGAGGCCTTATGGAATTTTCACTGAAAGATACCACCCAACTGATTGTTTCCCCCAACTACAAGAGACCGAGGATTACACAGCCATATTCCCTAGGATACCATATTACCAGCAGCAACAAACACATCCCCAAAATAAGTATGATTCCTTTTATCCAACATAAAACCAAGGTTGGAAGGATCAATAAAACATGAGGTATGGATATGGACAACAAAAAAGGCCCCATTTTCAACAAAATTTTCAACAACCTCTACCTTACCAACAAGGTTTCCAACAACCCCAAAGGAGATTTGAAGGTCAAGCATCAACAATTTAATAACAAGGGAGTTCTCAACCAAAGGTATATTTTAATACTAATGAACTTTTGAAAAAAATTGTTCTTAATCAACAAAATGAGATGAATAGACAAGGTTTAGATTTGAAGGAATTGAAGACACAAATGAGCCAGATTTCCACCACCACCCATGAACTAATAAGTAGGAACTCTAGAAATATTCCCTCCCAGCCTACTCCAAATCCCAAGGGGAATGTCAGTGCCATCACATTGATAAGTGGGAACCAAATAACTAATATATCTACTCCTATAATTCCACTAGTATTCACCTCAAATCCTAAGAATCCTCATTCAAGAACCATTGATGAGAAGCCCGAGGAGAAAGAAAAATGTAAGAAAAAGATTAATGATGTTCCTCCTAAATCTCTTCCCTTTCCAAATAGAGTTTTACAAACCAAGAAGATGTCTGAAGAGGCAATCCAAAAATAGGTTTTGGATACATTCAATCATGTTGATATCAACATCCCTTTACTTGAATCCATTAAGAAAATCCCAAGGTATGCCAAATTCCTAAAATAACTTTTGTACCAATAGAAGATGTCTCAAATTAAATAAGAGGATCAATCTTGGAAGGAATGTGTCATCACTCATTACACCAACTCTAGAAATGCCAACAAAGTGAAAGGATCTGGGGAAATTCACCATCTCATGAACCATAGAGTAGTTACACTTTTCTAATGCTTTATGTGATTTAAGAGTTTCTATAAATGTGGTGTCTTACTTTGTATTCTTTTACAGGTTGGTGAGTTGAAGACGATGAGAGTAGTGGTGTAGTTAGAGAATAGAGATATATCATATCTAGCAGGATTCATTGAGGATGTACTTATTCAAGTAAGATACATGATCTTTCCAACAGATTTCTATGTACTTAACATAGAGTACAATCAGGTAAATTACTATGCCCCCATTATCTTAGGTAGGCCCTTCCTCAAAACTGTAAAAAATATCATAAATTTCTATGAGGGTACACTTTCCATGGACTTTGGAGATGAATTTTTGATATTTAATGTTATGAAATCCATGAAATACCTCTTAGAGGACCATTCTACTATTTTTATCTCCCATTTTGAACCACCAAGTAAAAACCCCATGGATTTTGATTGTCCTGTTCTTAGGGAGATTATGAGAATTGGTTCTGGTTTGATTTTTAAGAGCACTTACACACCTATTTATAATAAACAAAACTCTCTTATATTTGATTTTGAAATGGATTAATATTCTAATTTTGATCATGCTCATTCTGATTATGGCATGGGTATTGAGTATTCTAATGGATTTGATGCATTATTCTTTGATTTTGATGATGTATATTCTGGGACTAATGTTCATTGTAAATGTATTTCAGTTCCTTCAATGTCTCCATCCATAAATCACCCCCTTCATTGGAACTCAATCCATTTCCACCAAATATCAAATAATCATACTCATTAAGTGGTGGGAGATTTCATGTTATCATTACTAAAAATCTCCCTTTTGAACATGGAGAAAAACTTTTGAATATTATGAGGGAGAACATCAAGGAAATCGGGCAGACCTTGACTGACATATCAGGTATTAGAGCCTCCATTTTTATGCATAGGATTATTTTGGAGGATGGGGCTAAACCGGTGAGGCAAACACAAATGAGACTGAATCCAACTCTTCTAGAAGTTGTTAAAAAAGAAGTTGAAAAATTTCTTGAGGCAGGTATAATTTATCCCATTTCAAATTACCATTGGATGAGTCCTATTTAGGTTGTGCCTAAGAAAATTGGTGTTATTTTTGTTAAAAATGATAAAGATTAGTTAATTCCAATGAGGGTTCAAAACAGTTAGCTTGTGTGTATTGATTATAGGAAACTAAATCAATCCAATCACAAGGACCATTTCCCCCTCCAATTTATTGATCAAATGCTTGAGAGACTATCTAGGAAGACACACTATTGTTTCTTGGATGGATTTTTTGGATATTTTCAGGTTCCTATAGCCCCATAGGATCTATAGAAGATATAATTCACTTTTCCATTCAGCACATTTTCCTACTAGAGGCTGCCATTTGGACTTTACATTTCCCCATGTACCTTCCAGAGATGCATGGTGAGTATTTTTTATGATTTTCTTGAGACCTAAATGGAGGTATTTATGGATGATTTTACAATATATGGGTCCTCATTTGATGAATGTCTATTTAGTTTAGGAAAGGTGTTGAATCGGTGTATTGAGAAGAATCTAGTCTTTAACTTTGAAAAGTTTCATTTCATGGTAGAGCATGGGATTGTATTAAGTAATGTAGTGTCAAAACATGGGATAGAGGTTGATAGATCTAAGTTAGATATTATTTCATCCAAACCATATCCTTCATGTGTGTGTGATGTTATATCTATTCTAGGGCATATAGAATTTTACTGATGCTTCACTAAATATTGCAGTAAGATTTCTCTTCCTATGACACAATTACTTCAAAAGGATTATGATTTTGTGTTTGATGATTCTTGTAGGAGTTCCTTTGATGGGATAAAGAAGCATCTAACCACTCCACTGATCATACAACCCCCATGGTGGGATATCCCATTTGATCTTATGTGTGATGCTTCAAACTTTATAGTTGGAGCTTTCTTATCACATATGGTGGAGGGACATTAACATGTGATTGCCTATGCATAAAGAACATTGGATTTATCCCAATAAAACTAAAAAACTGTGGAAAATGAGTTTCTTTACATAATATTTTATTTAGATAAATTTCGTTCATATTTTTTGGGCTCTAAATTAGTTGTTTTTATGACCATGCAGTTTGAGGTACCTATTGAAGAAGTTATATGCAAAGCATAGACTTATCCTATAGAAGACCCTTCTTTAATAATTTGATATTTAGATAAAGGATAAGAAGGGATTATAAAATTTAGTGGTAGACCACATGATTAGGCTTAATCACACACTAGAGTATGACACCTTGGACCAGGTACCACTTTGGGACACTTTCCCTGATGAGCATCTTTATGAACTCTCAGGTACACATCCTTGGTATGATGATTTAGTTAACTACCTTATTACCTATTAAATTCCTAAAAATTTAATGAAACATCAAGTACAAAAATTAAATATTGTTTATAGGTTCTACGTGTGGGATGATCCATACCTCTGGTGCATTTGTAGTGGCCAAGTTATTAGGAGGTGTGTTCTTGATCATGAGTTTGAGTCTGTTTTATATTTTTTCATACACTTTCATTTGGTAGAAACTTTGAACCCTAATAGATATATATTAAAGTATTAGACTCTATATTATATTTTCCTAGCTTATTTCATGTTTCTCATGTGTTTTGTAAGTCGTGCTCACATTTCCAACACACTGGGAACATTTCTAGGAGACACGATATTCCCCAACAACCCATATTATTCTGTGATATTTTTTATGTTTGGTAAATTGATTTTATGTGTCCTTTTCCAAGTTCATTTTTTTTCTTATAAATTTTTTTACTGTTTATTATGTGATAAAATTGTTGGAGTCTAAGGCCACCAGGCCTATTGATTCTCATGTTGTAGTGGACTTTTTCAAGACACAAATTTTTTTGCAGGTTTAGAGTACCAAAGGCTATCATCATTGACCAAGGGACACACTTCTTCAATTGGAATTTTTATTACCTATTTTGGAATTATGGGGTGAAAAACAAAACATAAACACCATACCACCCCCAAACAAATGGCTAGGATGATGTTTCAAATTGTGAGCTGAAACAAATTTTGGAGAAAATTGTGCATCCAAATAGGAAGGATTGGAGAAAGCACTTGGATGATGTGATGTGGGATTATAAGATATCATAAAAGACTCCCATAGGTATATCCCCATTCATTATTGTTTTTGGGAAAGTTTTTCATCTCCCTGTGTAGTTCTAGCATCGGGCTTATTGGGCTATAAAGAAATGCAACATGGATTTGGCCTAAGATAGAATTCAATGGAATCTAAAATATAAGATATTGAGGAGATGTGATTGTCATAATATGATAACTCAAGTATCTACAAGGAAATATAAAAATTATATCATAATATAATGATCTAATAAATGGATTTTCATGTAGGAGAGAAAGTTATACTCTACAGTTCACGACTAAAGCTGATGGCTGGTAAGTTGTGTTCCAAATGGTTAGGTCCTTATGTTGTGTCTAATATTTTTCCATATGGTGTAGTGTAGATCACACAATAGGACACTGGAAGGATATTTATAATCAATGATAAACATTTGAATAAATACATTGAGGTACTTTCTATCGATGTGGTTGATTTCATCACACTGCATGACCCCATCATCACTTGAGAATATCAGGTTGTTCCTAACCCTTTCAATTTTTTATTATTTTTTTATTTAAAATTATACATTTCATGTGTACATATCATATAATTGGTTTACATTAAGAAAAAATCAATATTTTAAGTGTGGGGTAGGGGACAACATTTTAGGGTATATTTTTAGGATTTTCATTTATGTGTTTTGTGTGTGTTTTATGTAAAGTTTTTTATTATAATTTTCAAAAAATAACAAAAAATCAATAAAACATATCATGTAAAATTATAATTTACATGTGGAATATATATAAAATTCATGTTTTCAGAATTCATTGGTGGTGTGACAATAATGAGAAATATTTCATTTTTAAGGGTTGATTTTTATAAAAATGGAAGTCATCGATGATACGTTTGGTTGTGTCATTATAAAAAAATTTAGATTATGACATCATTCCTTGTGATATTTTTTCATGGTAAATTGTGTCATTTATTTCTCTATAAAACTTTTCATGTAACCGAGACCTTTGAAATTTTTCCTACTCAATTGAAGGTATATCCAAGTTTGGTAAAAAAATCATCTTATATCAATGGTTGGTTCATACGTTCATTTCTCTTATGGTTAATTTCATTACTATACCAAGTTGAACTATGCATATCACCTGATATCCGACAGTTTTACACCCTCAAAAAAACAAAAATAAACAAAATAATAATAATTAAATAAAAAATGATTAATAAATATGGGAGTGATGAAATGTACAACACGTGAGGATATCTAGGTTGGGAGCTTAAGGTTTGACTTTAGGGTATGTTTAAGTGAGTGGGTCTTGAAATTTGATTGGAAAGGAATGTAAAATAGGTTTGGAGAATTAAACTAGGTAATAATATTTGTTTTACTTGACTTGAATATACTAAATAAAGGGTGGATATATGAGCATGAAATGGTTGGCGCGCACACACATGGGGAATTAATGGCATGGTGAACCCATAACTTGTTTCACTATGATTACTGTCATTAATCTCACTAGATTTTATTTCGATAGAATTTATGAGATAATTACTTTCAAATTTATTGATATTAACTCTTGATGGGATTCTTAATTTTCCTATATTTCCACTGTGGATTGATAAATATGAACATGCATATCATGTCATAATTTTTTGGAATACATTATATGAGTTTTTTACCAAGAGTGAAAAAGGGTAAGTGTGGGGGAGTTGATAAAACAAAATTTTATTAAATATTTTATTTATAATAAATGAAATTTTTTCCTCACATTATGTTAAATATATTTATTTATAAAATATTTGGGATTAGATCATTCATTTTAAAATTTGATGAAAATTTTAGTTTTTTCCTTTAAAATTCACTGTAGTATTTCAGACATAAATTTTTTTGTGTAAATTATTTAAACATAAAATTTTGTAACTGTGTTCCTAACTTAATGGGATATAACTTTTATTCAGTAAATATAAGTTAAATCAATCATTTGATTGGAGTAAATATTCCATGAAGTCAAAGATGGGCTGGACATACCAGATTGAACATCACTTCAGTATTTAGGCTATAACTTCTTCATATGTACTTGGATTGGACCCAAATTTGGAGAGAATATCTAGAAAAAATTTCACACGAATAATACTTCTTAAATTAAATATGGTTCACACGTTTTGGTGGTCAAATGGTCGGTTCAAGTTGGATTAATTTATTTGGATAAATTTCCCCATTCACACTTGAAACCTCTTAAAACCTAGCCTCCCCTCCACTCTATAAATTGGTGTTTTTTACATTTTTAGGGGTTGAGGACATTAATTAGGAGATTTGGAGAATAGTATAATTGGTTCCATGCCATTTCAATTCACAATTGGAGGAGGGAAGCAACCAAGCTATGATCTCCTCCAAAATGATCTTCTTTTCCTCTTCTTTGTTGTAATGTTTTTGTTCTTTCAATAAACTTCTTAGTTTGTCTTCCATTCATTCTGTTTTATCAATTTAATTATTATTTAATTTAATTATTTTTTCTGGAACTAAATATTTGATACAAGATTGTGTTTTTCTCTTTCAATCCATTTCTTATGCAAAACGTCTCCACGATGATAACTCCACCCATGGAAGAGTAGTTTTCTTATTAATCGATCTAACTATTACATTATTCATTCATTTATTTTGAATAAATGGTATAATTTAATTCACATAATATGATATATTAATTTATTTTTTAATTTAAATGAAACTAATCAGTCAATTTAACAATTAACACAAAACACACGAGGTTGAGAATGGTGTGAATTGTGAGAGCGCGAACTTAATCGGTAAAACAAAACCACATAGGATAAATTTGTAGAGTTCAAATATAATACCTAAAATAAATTAATCCTCATTACCAGAGTGGATATATTCCCTAATTTACCACTGATCATAATCTATCCTTGGAACATTAATTAAATCAGGGTTTTGTGATTGCATGTTCTGAAGCTAGCCTAGGGTCTAATTAATTTCATCTTGGTGTTAAGTTAATTGTCATAGGGTACGGTGGTTAAAAAGTTAGGGGATCATAATTAAGTAGATATTTATTTAAATTATAATGGTAAATAAGTAATTTAATAGGTGTATTTATATTGATTACACTTTCTAAATATTTTCAAAAAAATATCTTCTCGTTGTGTCTTATTACTAAAATTTCTTTTCAAAATTAAAAACAAAAAAATGAAATCTTCTTCCAGCACCCTTTTTTCTTTTATAAATGATAATAACCCCCCCCCCCCCCCACACACCATAATTTTAATTAGTGTGTTTATATTATTTTATTTTATTTTCAAAATACCTTTAATAAGTTGTTTTAATTGATGCCTCTTTGAGAGATGACCTTGGCCAACCACTCTACTGTACCTAAGTATCAAAAAACCACACATCATTTGAAAGTGCCCACAAAAACACCTTTCACACCAATAAAGGATCCTATTATGGGTATCATACTTTTTTTTTGTTTTTTTAACTTTATACATAAAAATAAGAAAAAAAAATCAGTGCTTTACCAACTCCCCAGGATGGGAACATTTAGATTTAAGGAGACAATTGTCATCCTCGTTAACTTCATCTCCCAAATAGTTATTATTTAATTTTGTTTCTTTATACTCATCCCCCATCCCTTATATACATTAACCTATATTTATTGAACTACCCTAAGTAGTTTTCATCCCATACCAAGTACCAATGATCATTGTGGATGAATTCAGAGGATAACACCTACCACCAGTGGAGTAATTATTTTCTTAAATTCAATTACTGATTTCTCTAAAAATATTTGAAACATTCAAATGTTGGGTTATCCTTATTTGAAAGGCCCCTTTTTATATATTTATCTATTGATTTAAATATTAATATTACTGAATAAAATATAATTGATATGAATCAAAAATGGGTGGATGCCAATCGTATGGTAAAAGAGTATGAAGATGGGGTGAAAGAGTTCATCAAGTTTTCAAAAGATCATAAATATGACCCTTCTCAAATTATTTTTCCATGTTTAAGCTATTTTTATTCAAGACTTGTTAGTCTAGATAAGTTGGAGGAACACTTGATTTGTCATGGAATAGATCAAAGTTATAAATTTTGGACTAAACACGGAGAAAAAGGGAATATAGCTAGTGATTAGAATAGCACTGCATTTTATGGATCATTTAATATGATTACAAGTGTGTACAATGAATAATACTATATATAGGATGTGATTACAGGTGTGAATGATGTTGAAGATCATATTGAAGAAATTAAAATGATAGTTGAAGATGAACTTATTGATTTCCCAAAAAAAATTATAAGTTAAAGAGTTGTAAAAATACATCATTGTATGCTGGTTGTACTAAATATACAACACTGTCGGTTATACTGGAGTTGTAAAATTTAAAATATGACCATATATGGTGTGATTCCAGTTTAACTAAACTACTTTATCTCTTGAATGATATTCTCCCATAAGATAATTAGATTCCTAGACAAACATATGATGCTAAAAAAAATGATACATTCAATGGATGTGATCTCTCAAATAATACATGCCAATAAAAATGATTGTATACTATTTATTAAAGACCAAAAATCACTTAAATAATACCCAAAGTGTGGTGATTCTCGTTACATGAAAGATTAATTGGGTCCTATGAAAGTTTTATGGTAATTTAAAATCATTACAAGGTTTAGGCACCTATATGAAAGTGAGGATACTACAAGCTAATTAACATGGCATGCAGATACAAGAAATAAAGATGGGAAACTTCAACGCCCAACAGACTCTTCTAATTGGAAAATAATTGACTTCATGTATCCTGGATTTATAAATGATCCAAGAAACCTTCATCTTACACTATATATATATATAGATTTAATCCTTTTTGTTTTCAAATCACCACTCATAGTACATGTCTGTTTATGTTGGTAAATTATAACTTTACACTATGGTTTTTTATGAAATGAAAATATATTATGTTATCTATGATTTTATCAGGACTAGAAAAACTAGGTAATTATATTGATGTTTATTTGGTTCCATTGATCGAATATTTGAAATTATTTTGGGATTCAGGTGTTACATTGTATGGTGATTTTTGAAATGAATATTTCATGTTGAGAGCCATATTGTACAGGATGATAAATGAATTTTATACTTATAGAAATTTTTCAGGATATATAATAAAATTAACTCAAGGGTGTCCCATTTTTGAAAAAGGTACATGATCAATTAGGTCAAAACATTCATCAAAGATTTTATTTCTAGGAAAGCACAAATTTCTACCCTAGTGACATAAGTACTGATCTTGGATGACATCATTTGATGGGAGTTCATAAGAATATATAGCACCATCTTCACTAATAGTTGATAAACTATTTGAGAAATTAAAATATATGGACACTTCTTTTGGTAAACCTTTTTCAAAAAACCTTACGAAAAGTGGTTGGAAAAATAGATCAGTTTTTTTTTGAATTATCATACAGAAATTGTCTGTAAATCAAACATTTTCTTGATGTTATTCATGTTGAAAAAAATGTAAGTGATGTTTTCATTAGAAAATTATTAAATGCACCTGAAAAAATAAAGGATGTAATAAAAGCTATGTTGTACATGATTGACATGGAAATATGGGAAGAGTTGGAACCAGTGAAGGGTGAAAAATGGAAGTCTCTTCCTCCATCTGCTTACACTCTTTCCATGAAAGATAGATATCAGTTTTACAACTTATTTAATGATGTAAAGGTTCCATAGGGGTATTCATAAAACATAAATAATATCATGTCAATGACTAATTTAAAGTTAAAGTGTTTCAAATCGAATGACTATCATGTTTTGATGCAAGATCTAATGTCTATAGATTTACGTTGCATTTTTTCAATGAATTTCCATCATACATTAACCAAGATCTATTTTTTCAAAGATATATGTAGTAAAGTTATAGACCTTGTGAAATTTCAAACTATAGAAAAGAAAATTTTAGTCATGTTATGTGAATTTAAAATGATATTCTCTTCGGCATTATTTGATATAATGGTTAACCTAATGGTTCACTTGGTAAGAGAGATTTGACTATTTGGTCCCATACATTATAGTTGGATATACCCCCATTGAACAGTATATAAATATTTTTAAAGGGTATATCAAAAATCAAAGTTATCCAGAGGGTTGTATTATGGAGTGATATATTGTTGAGGAAGCTGTTGAATTATGTACCGAATACCTATCTAGTGTGGAAAACATTGGTTTACCAAAATCTCATCACACTGGGAAGCTTGTGGGTCAAGGAATTTTTGGAATAGATGTTTTCATAATCACTATTACAGATTGGTAGTAGCCCCACCTTTATGTTTTGAATAATAGTTTAGAGGTTTCCCCGTATGTTAAACCCCACAAAGAAATTATTAGGAATTTAAATCCATCAAGGGATAAAAGTTGTATATCAAATACACATAATCAATAGTTTATTGGATGTTTTCAAGATCGTGTTTTTTAGGAGTCTAATGAAAATAATAATTCAATTTCAGAACAACTTTGATGGTTAACCATAGGACCAAGTGTGCAGGTATTTGTAGGTTCTGGGCACAGCAGAAGCACAGGAGGGATGGTGCCCAACTTTTATTTTTTCCATATTCAATGAACAATCTGGGATCAATATGATGGTGAATACTAATATCCATGGAATTTAATTAAGGATTTATATAAGGAATAGAAATCCGGAACCAAAATATATGATCAACATATTTTTTTTATAATTAATTTAATTATATTAAATAATTACCTCTAAGGTGATTATTTCTTCGTTGATGCGTCTGGTCACAGATCTACAGGGTGCCACTATTGCATTATTGAATACATGTGTAAAATTCCTCTATCGGTGATCTGCATGTGTTCCGCGTATCTTCGGACATCATCGAAGGAGTCATTGGGTTCTAGTATAGAAGATCCTTGCGCTTTTGATTTCCGCCTTTGATTGCCTTGAGAATCGATTCCAAAGCATTCTCCTTGATCTGGTGGAGGAGGATATCTCTTGTTCTTGAGAGCGTTCTCTAAGAGGGATGAACTCTCTAGTCTTGAGATCTTTTCTCCAATTTGTTTTTTACAATACCTCTTCCTCGCTTAGCTAGCGTTTGGCAAATAAGAGAACAATATAACTAGGTATTTAATTCACTAGGGTAATAATAAATAATTTTCACAAATGCCTTAATTATTTTATTAGTCCAAGAGAAACTCTCATTTCAAATAATAATAGAAACATTATTATTGCCTAACATGTACTTATCTTGCGAGTTATAATTAAATATTATTTAATCAAATAATATTAAATATTATTATTTCTTACTAGACTATTAACTCGGCCCACCAATCATCCACCATATTTATTGAACCTTGAATAATTACTATTTATTTATTAAATAAATATCACTGTATTATTCACCAATAAATATATATAAATATTATATTCACTAAATATAAAATAAATATTTATTAATTATTCCACCCATAATATATTCTCTCAAATAACTAGTGTCGAAATAAATGCGATCAGGAATCCATGAATAATTATTAAACCACAACCATGAATAATATTTATTAAACCTGTTAAATAAAAAAATAATATATTATTTAATTGAGATATTGGATACACTTAGTGTGTGACCCTCTAGGCCTCTTTCTCAGTGGTATTAAGTGGAATTGCCTAAAGTTCAAGGTTAGCGTCTATTAACACGTCAAGGTACCCATAGAGAAATAAGTTAATGCTTCAAAAACATGTAACCTCATATGAATAATTATCGTGTAATATAATCCCTTTGTCTAGATATCTCCAATCAAGTGGGTTTCATGAAAGTGTCATCAACTCATGTGCTTAATTTCTCATTCTTTGACTTCCCAGAAATTGAACTTGCCTATAGAACACCATGTCCATGGATTTATTTAGGCTATATTATTTCCATCAAAGGGCCTAAGATATCAAATTCCATTATGTAATAGAATGGACAAATCATTTCTCCCATTATTCATTATTGCAGTATTACTCGTGATGCACCTAACATATCCTACCTCACCGTGAACATATGTCATCACAGCTTTCACCAATACATCTAAGTGTGTGAGTCATAATGATCATTAATAATAATCTTAAGGTATAAGGAATAGTACACATGTCAATAGATAGGAACATCCAATGACACTTATAAATTTGTATTTTCTACTAGCGGGTCTCATTCTCATAATATCCTCCTGGACATTACCAAGGGTGTGCACTATGAGAAGGTGTCTCAAAGTTCTATAAGTCTCCACCCCTGATATCCTGTATCATTTGTGCCCCTTAAAATTATATCATCCGACTATAGAACATATATTCAAGAATAGTGTCATGGCACTTCCAGGTTCTCATCATACTAGGGATCTATTATAACCTTTAGTGCAATATCTACTCGTAGTACATTATCACATACAATGACATAAATAAGAAAAATCATGATGTGCTAAGGATTTTATTAATATCCATCCAATGAATACATGTTTTTCATAAAGTACAAATAATTCGGTTCTAGGGAACCGACTCCAACAGACTCCCACTTTCACTAGAGCCAACTGCTAATAATCTTCAATCCGCTAGATCTCACATGATATTCATGATTCTACTGAGATAGTCCTTTATTTAAGGGGCCTTCCATGTTATATTTCATGGATACTCTGCTCACTACAACTTCTCCCCTTTAATAAAAATCCCTCAATAGGTGATACTTTCGGAGTATGTTCTTTGTTCATTGATGTGACCTTGTCTCTTTTGCAAGAGACACAGTTGTAGTATTATCACAATAAAATGTGACGGGGTCTTTACATCTAGGTACCACATCAAGCTTCTAAAAAAAGTTCTGAATCCATATGGCTTTCTTGAATACATCAGAAGTATCTATATACTCAGACTCCACAATAAAATCAATGAAAATTGGCTACTTTGAACTCTTCCAGCTCACAACTCCACCATTGAGACAGAAAACATATCCTGGTTGCAACTTCAGATCATTATGATTTGTTTAAAAACTAGCATCTGCATACCCTCTAATGACAATCTCCTCATCTCTTCCAACATCAGGAACATATCCTTAGTTATTATTAGATACTTAAGAATAGTCTTAACAATAGTCCAATGTTGTTCTCTTGGATATTCTTGATATCTGTCTACTATGCTCAGTGCATACGCAATATCAAGTCTAGTACATAGCATGGCATACATGATAGATCCTATCACTGAAGCATATGGGATCTTACTCATTATATATTTCTCCTTTTTTGTTTGGGGATACATTTTCTTAGAAAGATGTAAACCATGTGACACTGGAACCAATCACCTCTTGGATTACTTCATACTAAATATCTTTAGTATCTGGTCAATATATATACTTTGACTTGGTCCTAGAAGCCTCTTGGATCTATCATGAATGATCTTGATCCCTTGAATGTAGTCTACTTCACCTAAGTCCTTCATGGAAAAGCACTTGTTCAACCAGTCCTTAACAGATTCTAAGACTGGTATGTCATTTCCAATAAGTAATATGTTGTCAACATATACTACTAGGATAATGACTGCATTCCCATTAAACCTTTTGTAAATGCATGGCTCACATTTGTTCTTAATGAAACTATATTCCTTATGGCTTCATCGAATCAAATATTCCATGACCTGGATGCTTACTTCAATCTATAAATGGGCTTCTGTAACTTGCAAACCCTTTTACAATGACCTGGTGTCACAAAACCTTCTGGTTGTGTCATATAGACTTCTTTCTGAAGGTTCCCATTAAGGAATGCAGTTTTTACATTCATCTTCCAAATCCCATAGTCATGGTAAGATTGTATGGTAAGTGTGATTCTTATGGATTTAAACATGGAAACTGATGAAAAGGTTTTATCATAGTCAATTCTTTGACGTTTTTTAAAAACTTTATCCACTAGCCTTGTTTATAGGTACTTACTTTACCTTCCATGTCTAGTTTATTTTTTAATACCCATTCACACCCAAAAGGATTTACATCAACTGGCATATCGACCAGAACCCAAACTCGGTTTTGATACATGGAATCCATCTTATAATTCATATCTTCTACCTGTCTTGTTACTTTTAAGCTCTCTGATGCCTCCTTATAGGAGATAGGTTCATCATTTTCCAACAATAATGAGTCACCATCCTTGGTGATTAGAAAACCATATCTCTATGGTTCCCTTACCCATTTTGAGATCCTATATAGTACTTGTGTTTCAATAACTACTTATTCCATGGGGACCTATAGAACTTTTTCCTATAACAACTCATGTTTATCTTGATTATTAACTTCATTGAAGTCAATCTTTCTCCCACTATCCTTTTTGAGGATGTTCTCCCTCTCAAGAAAAACAGTTTGTCTAGAAACAGTCACTTTCTTGTCTGGGGGTTGTATAGGTAATATCCCTTTATTTCCTTGGGATACCCTATAAAGATACACTTCATGCCCTAGTCTTCTATTTTTTTACCTAATAAGGCCTTAACAAACACCTCACACCCCCATACACATGTATGCGATAAAATGGGTTTCTTTCCACTCCATAGCTCGAAGGGAATTCCATTTTCCACTTTAGTTGATACTCAGTTTAATGTGTATACCACAATTTCTAATTCATATCCTCAAAAGGATAATGGAATATCTGCATGAATCATCATTGACCTTAACATGTCCAAAAAGGTAAGGTTTTTCCTTTCACTAACACCATTATATTGTGGTGTATACGGTGGAGTGATTTAAGATAGAATCCCAAACTCCCACAGAAATTTGATGAACTCTTGGTTAAGATATTCTACACCTCTATGAGATAGAAGCTTCTTTATCTTCTTACCAAGCTGATTCTCTACTTCATTCTTGAATTCCTTGAATTTTTCAAAAGACTCGGACTTATACCTCATCAAGTTAATATATCCATATATACTCAAGTCATCAGTAAAAGTTATGAAGTAAGAATATCCACCTTTATCTTCTACTAGAAATGGTCCACAAAAATCAGTGTGTACTAATCCTAGAAGATCTGTGGCCCTTTCACCCTATCCACCAAATGGAGGTTTGGTCATTTTTCCTTCTAAACAAGTGTGACATCTATCAAGTGGTTTTAGCTCAGAGGAGTCTAAATAACCATCTTGACATAGATTTTTCAAATGATTCTCATTTACATGAATGAGAAGGTGATTCCACAGCTGGGTGTTATATGAGTCATGTGAACTTTATTCATTATCAATTTACACCACTTGTTTTTCATAATTTAATACATACTGATCGTTATTTAAATGTTTCATACCATAATATATGTTGTCCTTATAAAAGAAACAACTTTTATTTCTGAACTTTAAAATAAACCCATTTGTATCAAAACTTGATACATAAATTATGTTTTTGGTAACAATAGGTACATAATAATAGCCATGTAAAATCAAAATCATTCACATTGGTAATGTGAGGTGTTACTGACCAATGGAAAGAGCATCCATCCTCACATCATTGCCATATCGAAGATCCACCTCTCCTATGGTAATTTTCTAGAATCTACTTGGTTCCTGCATTTGAATACAGATATGAGAATCATAGGCTGGATATAATATCCAATGTTTAGAAATGGAAATATTTCACTCGATAATGAACGCACATTTGGATTCCCCTTTCCTCTGGGTGCAGTTCCTCTTCTAGTGACCTGACTTGCCACATGAAAAGCATGCTACCTCCTTTTCCTTGCCCTGCCTTTGGATCATCTTCTTCTTGGTTAGATGGTTCTCAGGGGATTTAGATTGTTTATAAGTCTTAGGCCCCTTTTCTTTATCTGTCCTCTTCCTATTCACTATAAAAACTGCAGATTTTTCACACCCCATGTCCTTATCCACTTGGATAATTAAAGTAAAAATATTTAATAGAATCTTCTCATTATTTCTCAAATTATAATTCGCAATAAAACTAGATAAGGTCTTGGGTAGTGATGATAGTATGATATCTATATGAAACTCATCCAAGAATTTAATCCTTAAGATTTCTAAATGCTCAATGTAACAAATAAGCTTGACTACATATGGCCCAGCTGGTGCAGACTCTCCGAGCTTAGTGGTGAAAAAATCATTGGAGATCTCATGCCTCTCTTATCTTTCCTTCTCCTAATAGAGATCCCAAAGGTGAGATATCTTGATATAAGCATCCATTTCCTCATGTTGCTTCAAGAGCTCATTGGTCATGGATGATTTCATGAGGCACTAAGCATCTGTAGCATCATTCAAATGTTTCTCATATATAGAGAGCACCTCATCACTCACCTCATTTCTAGGTGCAACTGGTAAAGGTTCTTCCAACACATATAGTTTTCTTTCATGGTGAAGGATGACCCGAAGGTGCATTTTCCATTCCTAGAAATTAGTGTTAGAGAGAAGGTTTTTCTTCTCAAGTATGGATTGCAATGATATGTTTGATGTCATTTTTAATTTCATTTATACAAATAATATGAATATAGTTTTAGTACTTTATCTGATAAAATTAAGACAAATAAATAAATATCCATTAGTCTCACACTATTTTATTGAAACCCAATATCCCTCACCATTGGCTTCTGAATATCATGTTGCTTGGAAATTCTAGTGGAAATGATCCATATTTCCCTTCACATTACTCAAAATTTGTCTATTTAATCAATTTGAAAGGTTTTAGGAAGGTATTCCAAATTCCAACTACATTAACTCATAGTTCCTTGATCCATTGAGTGGACTCCCCAATCCTGAAATCCTTAATTTTGGATTTCCTCAACATTTGCCTCTTAGTTACACTAAGTCCTTCTTTGGCAGTCAACCCTTGATGTAAACTAATTCAAGTCAACACAAAACCACAAATTAGAATTTCCCAATAATTGAAATCACACCAAATTTGTCTAGTCAATCACTTTTAACTATGGTTCGATTCTAACTGAACTAGTTAAAGGCTATACCGACTTCATATTTTATTGAGGGATTTTATCCTTTATACGTAAATTGCCATTTATTATATTTTAACATGATTTTTAATATTAAGTGAGATAATCTTAAGTGATTAACCATGTATTAGATAATATTTACACATAAGCTAGATTATTTTAGTTTCGTCTTGTGTTCTTGTTAATTCATTAATTTTGTTATCATGACAAAACATTCATAATGAATAAACATATAACTGACATAAATAAAATAAAGGGTATGATCATAAGCTTTTTATAATGGTTATTTTATCTAGAGGTTGATAAACTAATCACTCACCTAGGGGAGAAACACCTTGAACCAATTAGGTTCATGTTTACAGCTTTCACTTGTCCACCTTTGTATCTCCTTGGATTGGTTTTGCCTCATCTCCTAACTTGAACTGCCTCCACTAGATTAGGAACTCCATACATTACATATTCTTTTACTCACACATAGGTGAGGGGTAAAAGGGGGTTTATATAAAAGAAACCATGGGCACTCATGCCCTACATATTAATGAGGAGGAGGAAACGCAGGCCAAAATTTTTATTTAATAATAAATTAAAAGGAAACCAATCACATAAAAAGGTTTGGTCAAGCTCATGATCATCCACATGTATGAAACTAATTACACATTTAATAAAAATATCATTAAATTGTTTAATCATTCTTATTTAATATAAATCACATTCAAATCAATTAATTATTATCTTTAATTAATCAATCCTTCTATCATAAACCTTTTCTGAATTTCCTTGAAATTATCATCCATTAAAATTTTAAACAAATTAATAAATTCATTTAAAATTAACTTTGTACATAACTTGTACCATGGTGGTAACCCAGTGAATACTTGTACAAAACTACCCAACATGTATTATACTTGTATACACTTTATTCTCCGTGACATTTAGCATACACGTAGAATAATAACTGTAATACAACTCATACATGATGTGTATATTTTGAATATTACGTAGATGTTAATAAAACATATATATATATATATATTAAATCCTATCACATTTCATGTCCCAACTTTATGCCCACACACAAGTACATGTCTCAAGGGTTACATATTATAATAAATTTTAAATTTATGTATCCAGTAACAGTACATGGTGTGTAGATTCGATCTACATGGTGTGTACATTCTTCAATGTTTATTTGAATTACACAACTAGGGACTCGTCATGTGAGGTGTACTTTGTAAATCTTAGAGTACACGGCATGTCCAGTGGGCCACACACCATGTTGACTCCACGTTACACGATTATCGGTCGGCTAAACTAAGTATGGGATACACTGCATGGCCCTAACCCGAAAGGGACTACACGCTGTGTCCAGAGGGCCACATGGCATGTATTATAGCTGACCATGTTCTAGTCTGTCCTGTTCAACATGAGTTGTAAGATTTAACTACATTGTGTTTCATAAAATGCACATAGGTTTAGTAATTATCGAACTACTCTTGATGCATTGAACACAACTACACAGCGTGTAGATCTAACTACACGGTGTGTACTGTTGTGTTACCTGGATAGAACCCTGGGCACCTCTAGATGATATCCCTGATATAATTTTAATCATAAAATTAATCATTTCTATTAGATCTATGAGAAACGATAGAGAAAGAAACAAATATCATAATTCATATTAAAATATCGATTAAACTTTAATTGAAAAACTAAATTATTAAAACATAAATCATAAATGAATTATTTAAATAATTATAAATAATAATATTCTCCACTCTAATACCACTTGTAGGTTCGAAGTGCAGCGGAAGCATGGGAGGGATGGTGACCAACTTTTATTTTTGTCATATTCAATGAACAATTCAGGATCAATACGACAATGAACATCAGTATCCACAAAATTGAATCAAGGATTTAGACAAGTAATAGAAACTCAAAACCGATAAAGCGGATCAACATATTTTTTTATAATTAATTTAATTTAATTAAATAATTACCACCAATGATTCTTTATTCATTGATGCATCCGGCAACAGATCTACAGTGTGTCATCGTTGCATTGTAAAATCCAAGTGTAGGATTCCTCTAGCGGTGATCCACATGTGTTCCACATATATATGAACATCATCGAAGGAGTCTCTGGGTGTTATCATGGAAGATACTTGAACTTGAGATGTCCACCTTCGATTGCCTTGATAACCGCTTCCAAAGCATTCTCCTTGATCTGGTGGAGGAGGATCGCTCTCGTTCTTAAAAGTGTTCTTTGAGAGGGATGAACTCTCTAGGCTTGAGTACTTTTATCTAATTAGTTGTTCATAACATGTCTTCCTCACTTGGATATCACTTGTATAATAATATAATAATATAATCGGGTATTTAATTCACTAGGGTAATAATAAATAATTTTCACTAGTGTCTTAATTATTTTATTAGTCCAAGAGAAACTCTCATGTCAAATAATAACAAAAAAATATTATTTCCTAACATGTTCTTATCTCACTCCAAAGTAAATTTTTTATTTCATTTTCAAAAGATCCCACTTGGGGTAAATCGTAAGAAATTACAAAAGAAACAAATCACTACAGCAAAAAACAACCAAAAAACCAAAACAAAATCATACCTCACTAGATAGGCTGCTCAGCTGGATCGTCCCAGTACTTCCACGCTAAGTCTTTGATTTTGGTATATGGGTGTGAGGTGAAAAAACCCTCTAACTTGATTGTAATAAAATCCATCAACTCCAAAAATGAGCCTATATCAACCGGAGGACCAAACTCTAGGAATAAGACATCAAGTTGAGAGGTGTACCACACCATCTGTTCTAAGATGATATTTTCTAGATATCTCTCCTACTTGAGTCTATCCCACTACTCTACTATCAAGGTATCATCCCTAAGTCTTAACCTACTTATCTATTATTTTGTATCCTTCTCGAACTTACTAAACACCACTATCATCTTTCTATTAAGAACCGGTGGTCTCACAGTCTCTCCCTTCTGATCACCCAAGGATACACCCACCTTCGAGGGGATGGAGTCTGATAGAGATTTTGAAGTAAAGGTTCCATCAAAAATTTGGCCCATGTCTCCCCAGGAAGTGCCCCTCTTTCCTGTTGATCTAGTCATCATAGGTTTGGGAAGGTAGGAATAGTCTTTCCTTTTCGTGGACTTCTTCTTGGCCGGGGTTGGAAAGTCCTCATAATCCCAAGAGTATTTTTTTCCTTTCTTCCTGCCTAAGTGAAAAAAATCATTTAACAAGGACATTTTCTTCCCAGTCATAAGACGAAGTATATACTTCATCAACCTCTCTTCCATTAATATAAAAATTTTCAAGAGAATAAAGCTTTTCCACCACCTGACTTGCTTCAACACCTCTATCTTGCTTCTTATTCTTTTTGTATCCCATTGATATCCAACCATTTTCTTCTTCGGAGATAGGGAAAACCTCTCCCAGGATCCCAAATTAGTTAAATTGGACCACTAAGGTTCCCTCTACTCCTGATTGTACATTAGAACATAAATTTTCTATGCCCTTGTTTTCTTGTATGTTGGGGGGTGATTAACACCTCCCCTTGGGAGTTTCTTAGCTCAAACTGACCCCTAAATGTTAGCACCCCATCCATAACTATAGTCCTCTCTTGAAAATTATTTTTCTTAGACTGCTCATGTTTCCCACCCATATCTGATACCCAAACATTAAAAAATTAAAAACACCATAGGTTCCCCTTTCTCATGCTGAGAAGCAGTTGGAATCACTATCCCACTGATCACCACTCCACTCTCTTAAAGATAATTACCCACTAGTTGTGGGTTGGAGTCTTCCCACAACCCAAAACGAAACTCGGGATGAAATTCAGCTAGAGGGAGATGGGAATTCGGTTGGGAAGAACTCAAGACATGCTCAACCTCACTGGTAGTCTGACCTCACTACACTTCCTTCATCTGGGGTACGGTTAGGGGATTTACACAAACCACCTTGCGGAAAACAGATGTAGCATGTCCTTGTCAGTAGAAGATTTCACATAAAGGATGACACACTTCATAAATCACCTGTTGTTTGAAATGATATTCCCCTGCAATACTAATCCAAATGAAATCAGGGAGACATTTGGATAAGTTATCTTCCATACACAGGTGGGCATAAGCGGGATGCTTCAGCGATGTTGAACATAGATCCGAGCACAAGAATCTACCACAAGTGTTCCCTACCAGACATAAAATTACAGGATTGAAAAAAGGGAGGGGTAAACTTGGAAGGTGCACCCACACTGCGGCCATAGGTGGATCCCATCCCATGTGATAGTTAATCCACCATCGAAACAGAAGGAATCGAAACGAACCAAAAACTCATCATTCACACGAACAAGCCCCCATAAAATCTTCCTCCTCTTGAAATAGTAAAAATAAACTCTTCGAATCCAGAAGATTGATCGAGATGAATCTCTTAAAGCCCCAAGCTGACCTGACATGTAGTGAGAATTCATGAAAATATGGACATCTTCGATCGAAGCGAGCAAAAAGAACCAAGACAAGCCGATCTGAGGTGATGGAAAACATTAAGTAGTATATTTCCACCACTGGAAGACCCTCTGAGAGACCAAGAACCTTCGGGCCTATCTCTATGTTCAGAATCTCTGAGCACTGATTCTGATCAGAAATATGGAACTAATCAGCAAGAGATCCCCCCTCCCTCATCGGCGGGGGAGGGGCCATTGTGACCGACATCGACCAGCTAGGTCATCGTCGAGAGAGCGCGACGGAAAAAGCCCTACCCAAGAATTGAAAATTCGTAGTTGGTGTATAGTTAGCAACATGATCTTATCTTGTGAGTTATAATTAAATATTATTTAATCAAATAATATTCAATATTATTATTTCTCACTGGACCATTAACTCGGTCCACCAATCATCCATCATATTTATTGGACCTCAAATAATGACATTTTATTTATTAAATAAATATCACTGCGTTATTCACCAATAAATATATATAAATATTATATTCACTAAATAGAAGATAAATATTTATTAATTATTCCACCCATAATATATTCTCTCAAATAACTAGTATCAAAATAAATGGGATTGGGCATCCATGAATAATTATTAAACCACAACCGGGAATAATCTTTATTCAAATTGTTAAATAATAATTAATATATTGTTTAACTGAGATACTGGATACACTTAGTGTGTGACCCTCTAGGACTCTTTCTCAATGTCATTAGGCAAAATATCCTAAAGTCCAAGGTTAGCATCTAGAAACATGCCAAGGCACCCATAGAAAAAGAAGTTAATGTCGCAACGACATGTCACCTCATACAAATGCTTACCATGTAATATAATCTCTTTGTCTCGATATCTCCAATCAAGCAGGTTGCATGAAAGTGCCATCAACCCATGTACTCGATTTCTCATTCTTTGACTTCCTGAAAATTAAACTTGACTATAGAACATCATGGTTGTGGATTTATTTAGGCTATATCATTTCCATAAAAGGGTCTAAGATATCAACTTTCGTTATGGAGCAGAAGGGACAAATCCTTTCCCACATTATTCATTAATACAATATTACTCATGGTGCACCCAACATATACTACCTCGCTGTGAACATATGTCATCACGGTTTTCACCAATTCATCTAAGTGTGTGATTCATAATACCCATTAATAATAATTTTGAATTCTAAGGACCAATACACATGTCAACAGATAGAAACATCCAATAACACTTATAAATATGGATTTCCTACTGGTGGGTTTTGTTCTCATAATATCCTCCTAAACATTACTAATGATGTACACTATGAGAAGGTGTCCCAAAGTCCTATGAGTCTCCACCCCTGATATCCTGTATCATTTATGCTCATTCAAATGATATCATCCGGCTATAAAACATATATTCAAGAATAGAGTCATGGCACTTCTGAGTTCTCATCATAGCTGGGATCCGCTATGACCTTTTAGTGTGATAGCTACTCTTAGAACATTATCACATACAATTTCATGTAGAATAACAATCATGATGTGATAAAGAGTTTATTAATATCTATCCAATGAATACATGTTTATCATAAAGTACAAATAAGTTGGTTCTAGGGAACCAGCTCCAATAGTATTATCTTATAATGGTTATGTAATGAACGGTTATATGTTCTATAAAAATGAACATAATGAAGTTAGTACCATGAAAAATAGTGGTTTTACACTTGTGGATAAAGAGATGCATGTGTTTGGTACTAAGGAAAGAAATCCAATTTATGTGAATATGTCATACTTTGGAATCATCAAACAAATATGTGAGTTGGATTATATAACATTCCAAGTGATATTTTTTCAATAAAAGTGGGTTGATAACAGGAGTATTGTTAAAATATATGAATTGGGATTCATGAAAGTGTATTTTAGTAAGGAAGGGTACAAAGATGAACTGTTTATAATGGAATCATAGTACAAGTATTTTATGTTTTAGATACCACAAACCAAAAGTGGTGTATTATTTTGTTATCGACCAAAATCAATGAAGGGTCGGATAAAAATTCAACAGAGGATGACCCTCTCATTATGATGTCACAATCATTTTGTAGTGGTCCCAATGTAGATGGGGTATTGTGTGTTAGAGGAGACCACAATGAATAGATTTGGATACTCAATAGAGGGGTCAAACCCCTTCAGCCTTTAAAAAAAGTGAGTTCAATAATCAGGTTATATTTTTTAATATACATTGCATTACCTCATATTATTATATGTTCACTATTTAATTTACATAATCTAAATTAAATATTAAACCACTTCTACAGATAATGACTTCTTCACATACTGATGCTCCCAATCTTGAGGAATAACATATTTCTCAACATGCTGGCGCTCCTAATACAGAGGAACAATAACCTTATGCACATGTCAATGCTACTAATCCATAGAAAAAACATATTGGCGATGTTGAACCCAAGGAAATGGTATAAATTGAACAACTGATGTCCTTGAAAAATAGGAGTGTCGTGGCATGATGGTGTTAGAAAAAATTATTAAGGTGAGAAATGAAGATATCAAATTCGAGGTTGGGTGGAATGCGTGTGTCCATCCTGTTAACCCTAACAAGTCCATGTTCAGTAGTTTCATTGGGATCACCACTTAGAAACATGTGTTGATTGATGTAGATTCATGGAACCATGTTGGGCCCACACTTAATACATTGATTTAGGAAGAGATTAGTGTAACATTATGATATCTTTTCTTTATATTACTAAAACAACAAAATAATGAAACATTGAATTACTCTTCATTATCCCTTACAGAGTAAATTTATAGTAGATGACTCCTGAAATAAATTTTTATTAATTCTTGATAAAAAATCATAGAGGATTTCTCATAATTATAAAAAAGTTTCATCTCAAAGATTTTGAAAGGAAAATAAACTCACACCCACCACATATATACACACATCTGATAAGATAAGAAGCATGGGATGGGTTTACTAGCCATCATGAGGAGACATATTTTCAGGTACATTGTGGATGATAATACATTGTTTGAAAATACATGTATTAATAACTTTGATTAAGAATTATTGATTTATGAAACAAAAACTGAGTGTTAAAAATAAGCAACAAGAAGAAAAACTAATGTACCCCTACTGAAAAGAAAGGATGGGGTATGCTTCACTTGAAAAAAAATGGTATGTATTTTAAATCTAACATAATGATTTTATGCAAACATGAAAAAACAACATAATTATATTCCTTTTTTTATATGTATATTGATGAATCCAAATCCAAAACCACTTTTATCCCATGTTATATTCTATGGAGGGAGGCACATATAAATAAATATGGGTTACTAATAGATGAAAAGTCACCAAAATTTTGGAAAACATGTGTAAGTATGACATAATAAAAAAAGTTCTTTAAATCTTTATTAGATAACAATGATTACTTATTATCCTATATTCTTTATCTAACTTAGACATAGGAATCATTATCAGTTGTACCAGATGACCAGCTATTATCAATGGCCTTGAAGTGGCTAGAACAGTATAGTTGCATCAGTGGTTCGGGTTTTGGGGTGACACCTTGAACATATTTTGAGAAAGGAAAAGAATATTAGGATAATGATAAATAAATGGAAGAGTTGTAGACACGATTAACTGCTCTTGAATAAATAATTCATTAGCATTCTGAGTTTCTAAAAAATGTTATGGATATGAAGCAAAGAGAAGAAACAACTCAAGAACAACCACTAAGTGATGATCCCCCCACCCCCACCATCTTTGAGGTGATTCATTACCCTAAAAGAGATATCTTAGATAAGGTAATCAATATTCTAAAAATTGTTTCTGTGAAATGTGAATCAGGTAGACATTGATACCTTTCCTATGATGATATTCTACAGGGTTAAAATGATTGTGATTTATAGCTATCAGCACCCACTCATCACTTTTTTGTGAGGGATACTGTGTACAATATCCAAGAAGATATTCTACATAACAGATAACTTCCAATAGTTCATGTGAGAGTGGGGATTAGTGTAGCTCATGAGCTGAGTGTCGATTTACCTATTCCACTTGATGATGTAAATATTCATACGATTGAGAAAGATACTAGAACATTCGTAGAATGGCTATCAAATATTGTAAAAAAACATATTGATAAGGAGGTATTTATTTTCAATTTATTTTTTATGCAAACCCTTTAACAATTAATGAAAAAAGGTTTGAATCGATGAATATTATTATAGATGGACAAAGGGAAGGGGTTGAAATTAAAGGTCAAATAAAAATGATCTAAATGATTAACCGACCAATTGAAAAGATCTTTAAAAATCACCTTTACCCCTGCCCATTCAATATCCACATTAACAAACATTGAAGGTTCATGCAGATATAAGGTTATAAAGTAGTAGTAATCACATAGTTTATATTGAAGAACAAATGTATGAAGAGTCCATTACAGATCTCATTACTCTTGAGAATGTAAATTAAATACTCAAGTATTAATGGCTAGGAGTCTCAGTTGTAAATGTGTACATGAGGTGTGTTTTCATGATTTTTTTCCAATAGCCGATCTACAATGTTAATTATGACTAAATACAATTCATATTTTTTTCAGGCGTATATATCAATATTATTTGAAGGGAATATCCTAGTAATATAAATAAGGACTCATTAGTCCTTATATCACTTCTACAAACCAAACCAAAATGGAATCAACTAAAATTTATGAAATAGTGGAAAACCTGGACACAACGTTTAAAATAAAACTTACAGATGACAGACTCTTCTTATATTACTAATGATGCAGGGGTAAAACTCTATAATTTAATCATATAAAATATATTTTCATTCTTTTCATTACTTATTCCCTTTTTGTTTTTTTATGCAGTATTGGGTACTTATTTCAGTCAATTTGGATACTCCAAAGATTTATTTTCTGGATTCATTCTATGGATACTCAATAAACAGACCACACATAATGGTGTTTGTTAATTTTTAATACTTTACATCCAACATTTTGGAACTAAAATTCAAATTATATATTTTATACTATGTTTTAATGAGCATTCTATTGTGATAGGGTAGTGTTTAAATATCATCAAAATCATGGCATGAGGATATTCCATGTGTACAATGAGCCTTTCGAATTCTATAAGTGTATAAGTATTAGGGTATATACAATAAGAATTCACAATGAAAACCATATCAAAACAAATTACTTATTTTTATCAATGTTTTTTGCAGTGTCTGAAACAAACCAATGGAAAATATTGTGGTTATTATATTTTCAAATTTATGAGTGATATCATATACCATCAACAAACTAGCATCCCCGAAGAGTTATTTTCGAAGATAATTACTATTTCATTTAAAATATTTATTAATCCTTTGTGTATTTATATTTTTTCAGTACTATCATGACTGTCTAAAGTCCTCATATTCACAAGATGAAATAAATTTGTTTAGAAACAAGTAGGAAGTATACCTGATGTCAGAATGTACACATATATCATGAAGATGTGACTTGTTACAACTTATTTAGTTGATTTTATCATTCTTTTATCTACTTTTTTGGTTAATTTATTCATCATTTTTATTTGATACTTATTTTGTTAATTTTTATAGAGATCATGAAAAAATGACTTCGTCAACAAGGATGATTCACTCATGTACTATGATCATTCGTTGTAGGATAAAAAGACACGATGGAATCAAGCATACCTCAATCTGATACACAGTGTACCTAGTATAACTCAAATTGTGTGGTTTCAGTTTAAAATTGGAATTTTATTATTATATTTTTAATGTCCCATATTTTTCCATGTATTATTTTAATATTATATGGGAATTAATTTGAGACCAGGCTCTGAGACGGCGTGTAGTTATGAGGCCCGGTGAGCCCGGAACAAATGTTTGAATTTAATTAAATAACTAAATTATGCGCGCATGTGGTTTTCCTGAAAAAGTGGAATAACTCCTAAATGGGTGCTCGAATCAGAAATCTGAAGGCACCATCGCGTTCAGAGCAACGATTTTACCTTAGGCGAGGCCTAACATCGGCCAGTGCAAGTCGGTGGTGAAATCCAGTTTTTGGGACGTAAGAGTAATAAAATATTTAAATAAAAAAAATTATTCCGCAGTGAAATATTTTAAATCTGTTGCAACAGATATCTCTTATATTTTTGTTTTAAATAAAGACCTGTGCAGGGGTCCAGGGTTACAAACCTCATAACCCTGAAACCCTTGGCGGCTCTGGAGGCTCTAGAGAAGACCTCCCAACGCAGCAACGAAGTTCTTGATGATTTTCGCTGGCGACGACGATGCGGCGACCGGATCTTCACCAACGAACACCACAGATCTAGGTAGGATGTTTGTTGATGATTTCTTCCCCATTTTTGATTTCCATGACGAACGCGGACTAATCCACAAACAAATTAGCCCACGGATCGATCGTTCTTGCGGGACGGGTTTTGCGGGGATTTTGAGGTTGTTTGGTTTTGATCTAATGGCGACGAACCCGAATCGTCATGAACAATAATCGAGGTTCATCCCTCTTGTTTGATTCTTGTATTTTTCTCCCTCGCGTTCTTCGTTGCGTTCTACGCATTCTTAGAGGAAATCAATCGGTGCGCATTCGTTTGTTGGTGCAACGATCCGAGATTGAAGATCCAACCCCAGAGCGATGTCACAGAGGTGCGATGACGGTTTCGGCAGGTGATTCGGAGCAGATCGGGAGATACGAGTTTTCGGGCGTTTTTCTTCGGATGGATCATTCAAGGTTTATGATCCGATTTAAGAGTCGAAAGAACCCGTTATGATGTTCGTATGACGAAAAGAACCCATCCCTAGAGTATCGGGACGATCGGATGAGAAACCGAGGATCTGGAGGTTCAGCCACAGCGTGAGGAAGAAGACAGCGTTTCTGGAAAAATCCCCACTACACGCCGTGTAGTATGGGCTACATGGCATGTGTTCGTCAGCGGACCACCTGGCGTGTACTCCGGGAGTACATGGACACGGTTTGGGTACACGGACAAGGACATGGCGTGTATACCCTTCCTCAGCCAGACCCAGCCAGATACACGGGATACCCCATGTACTAGTACACGGGCAGGAGACACGGACACGGGATGGGTACACGGCCAAGGACACGGCATGTATACCCTTCCCCGGCCAGACCTAGCCAGATAGACGGGATACCCCGTGTACTGGCACACGGGCAGGAGGCACGGACATGGACAGAGGCCGTGTATGGGCACATGGCCAGCGTACACGGAGCGAGCCCAGGTGCTCGGACACGGAGTGTGACTCTTCTACACGTCGTGTAGTTTCTTTCTATCTGATAAGCCAAATGACACGGTCCGTGTACATGGGCAGTACCCGAAGTCAAGGAACACGGCGTGTGATTCCTCTACACGCCGTGTAGTTTAGTTTTACACAGCTTGGATGGATGACACGGTTCGTTTACACAGGCAGTACCCAGGGTCAAGGAACACGGCGTGTAACCATACTACACACTGTGTAACCAATATTACATGGCTTGATCCACTTGTCTTCTATGACTTGGACTAGTTTTCTTAGGGTTTGTCCCCTTAGTCTTTCTCCTGAAGGTTCCCGGTATCATTTTCTACATATAGGAGTATGATCCCTTTAGCAGGGCTTCCTAAATAGAGTTGTTGGAATCCCCTCTGTTAGAATTAGAGTCGGATCCTCTATTCATTCCTGGAACCCTATGTAGAGTTCTTGGTATCGACATGACCAACTTTACCCGGGTGTCGATCCTCTGCTTAGCGTATTAGCTCAGACTGAGTTGTCAGAATCACCCCATGGATTTTGGTTGTGATCCTCATATGGGCACCATGTTCTCAAAGTACTTGTGGGGTGTGTTCTCCCGGAACGAGTACTTCATATCTCTCTCTTCAGACCTAGGAGTGTGTTCTTCTTGTTACATGCTTAGTGGAATCTTCGAGCTGGATCTTAGTGGTGGTTTTGCGATAGTCGATTGTGTATGAGTATATCTGGATATTCTTATTATATGTTCTGTAGACATATACTGTGTGGAGCTGACTGTATCTTTCCTTTGTGGTATTTTCCCTTGTTGTATTTCCTTTGTGGTTTTGGGGTGTCCTACTGGGTATTGTTATACTCACCCCTGCACGGGCTTTGCCCGCACGTGTCGTGTCCTGTGCAGACGATCGAGCCTTTGACAGGATTCTAGGCGGACCAGGACCGGACGGTACTCAGTGAGATCAAACAGGCCGAGGTGTGTTCCTACGGCTACAGACTGCAATCCCAGCACCTTTCTTTACAGGTTGGACTTTGTTACGGACTCTCTTTTGGTGGTCTTGTACTTTTGGCCCAGGGTTTTACTTTCTTGTACTTTACTTTCCTGTCGTACTCTATTGGTTGAGATTTTTAGTGTATGCATGCACTTCTATTTTTAGTAGTTTTTACTTTTCATCTTTGTGGGATTGGAGATGTGTGTTCATGTGTACAGGTTTATAGGCAATGCCTCCCATGTTAGTATCATGCATACTCAGTGCTAGTCACCAGCCCCTGGCCTATTGGAGGCAGGCTTGGGGAGTTGCGGCTCGGGCCCCATTGGAACGGGTTGTGGCAGAGTGGTATCAGAGGTGGTCGGTTCTACCTTAGGACCGAGAGTCTGTGAGTTGGTTTGGGGCAACAGTGTTAAGTGTTTCGAGTTTGACTTTCAGGCCAGGGACCCCAGTATTGGTGCGGGTGGCCGACGTATCCATACACCAGGACTCTGATAACTTGATTTTCGACTCGGAACATGGGAACACTAGTTGTAGGGGAAAATAATGGTACATGCATCATGTAGGAATGGGTTGTGGTTTCCATGTCCCTTCTTGAGTCAGCTCTCCAGATATACTCATTGACTGAGATACATCTTGTTTCTTTACAGGATGCCTCCGCGACACGCACTCGCTAGGATCCAGTAGCTCGATCATGAGGATGACCCCTTCAGTGATGAAGCTTTGATTCAGGGACCAAATCCCCCAGTTTTACCATCGGGTGGTTTTTCATTTATCCTTCCACCTGTGGAGTAGTGTTTAGTGCTTGTTGTACCAGTAGAGGAGGAGCGCAGGCTGAGCACACTCCACGAGTTTTAGAGAAAGAGACCCCTCAGGTTTCAAGGCGAGCCTGACCCTCAGGCAGCAGAGGACTGGCTTGAGGCAGTGACCAGAGTCTTCCGTTTAGTTAGGACACCAGCAGACCAGATGGTGATCCTGATAGCTAGCCTATTGCAGGGCTCGGCAGGACTGATGGTGGAGTTTGGTTATCCATACCCACGATGAGGCGACTCTTGCGTGGTTGGAGTTTGAGCATCTCTTCAGAGAGTAGTTTTCACCAGTTGCCCTGAGAGCAGTACGTATACAGAAGCTTCTTCAGCTCTAGCAGGGAACCATGACGGTGGCTGACTATTCATCGAGGTTTACCGACCTCTCACGGTACTCAATGGATATGGTCAGAGATCAGTACTTCAGATCTCGGACTTTTGAGCGGGTCTTGCGCAGAGATATCTAAGCTAACATCATCCCTATGAGCATTCCTACTTATGCTGGGGTGCTCGAGTGGGCTTTGGTGGTCGAGAGCTTCTTGGCAGAGCAGAGACAGCCGGCATTTGTCAGTGGTGGGCGAGCTGGAGCAGAGACCTCGGCAGTAGGGAGCCAACGTCAGGGACCCAGGCGTGGGTGACGTTTTCAGAGGAGATCCCATGACAGGGGATCTGCCGTACAGGGTTCGCAGGGCGCATCCATCCAGCCTCGAGAGAGGCGATGCTACTCATGTGATGGTAGGGGACATCTCACTCGAGGTTTTCCGACCCGCCGTACTACTGACACGGGAACAGTGGATGGACCACCGAGGTAGAGGCAACGTGTGGAGCAGACAGATCCGCGGGGCGGCGGACGCGGTAGAGAAGCTGGGAGAGAAGCTGGAGGTGGTCGGCATTTTGACCCTTTACCACCACCACCCCCATGAGGTCCACCCTATGCTCAGGGAGCTGGTGGATAGAGGCAGGGACAGCTGCAGGCGGCAGAGGCTTATGACCCAGGTACTCCCGGAATGATTAGAGGTATAATCTGTGTCTTTTCTACTTTGGTTGTCGTACTGATAGACACAGGTTCTAGTCATTCCTTTCTTATATTTTTGGAGACCTTGAGATTCCAATTGAATTGTTGACTCGACCCTTATGCTTAGAAACACCGACTGGAGAAGATTCAGAGATCACACACCTCTGTAGACAGTGTGACCTGACCCTTAGAGGCGAGAGTTTCAGCTAGAACCTCTTGGTGGTAGCGTCAAGGCTTTACGATGTCATTCTTGGTATGGGTTGGCTATCCACATTTCATGCCCAAATCGACTGTTTTAGGCAAAGGGTGCGGTGTGTCCGTAGTGATGGAATGAGGTTCTCTTTTTTCAGTGAAAGAGAGACCCAGGCAGCACAGGATGGACTCGTACGTAGGAAGGTGCAACCGATATCCTATCAGTTGGCTGTCCTATCCCTTGGCGCAGCAGATGTTACGAGTTTCTAGTTTCCAGTAGTAGTGGTTGAGTATGAGGACGTCTTTCCGGAGGATGTCCCCGAACTACCTCCCCGTTGGGAGATAGATTTCTGCATTGAGTTGCAAACCGGGACGACACTGATATCAGCATCAGCATATCAGATGGCTCCTGTAGAGCTTCGTGAGCTGAGGGTGCAGCTGGAAGACTTGCAGACAAAAGGCTTTGTGAGACCCAGCGTTTCACCTTGGGAGGCCTTAGTGCTGTTTTCCAAGAAGGAAGACAGGAGCTTGAGGCTATATGTGGATTACCGTCACCTGAATCAGGTGATCGTAAAGAACCGGTATCCAATACCAAGGATCGATGACATCTTCGACCAGTTGAGAGGGGCACGATGGTTCTCAAAGGTTGATCTACGATTAGGCTATCACCAGTTGCGATTACGGGATGAGGATGTATCGAAGACATCTTTCAGATGTTGTTATGGTCACTATGAGTACTTGGTGATGCCCTTCGGCATGACCAACGCCCCAGCAGTATTCATGGGACTCATGAACCGGATCTTTTATCCCTATCTAGATCGGTTCTTAGTGGTCTTCATTGATGATATCTTTGTGTACTCTGCGTCCGAGGAGGAGCACGCGAGACACCTAAGGACGGTTCTGGACACACTCTGAGAGCACCAGTTGTACGGGAAACTCTCGAAGTTCCAATTCTGGATACAGGAGGTCCACTTTCTGGGACACGTTATCTCAGCAGATGGTGTATCAGTAGACCCATCCAAGGTAAAGGCAGTACTATCATGGGATCCACCCCGGAGTGTGACGGAGGTGCGGAGTTTCCTTGGGTTGGCAAGCTACTATCGAAGATTCATTCTTAATTTCTCCAGGATTTCAGCACCCATGACAGCTTTGACCCAAAAGGGGCAGCCTTTCGTGTGGACCAAGAGATTCCAGCAGGCTTTCCAGCATTTGAGACAAAGTCTGATGAGCGCCCCAATCTTGAGATTACCGGAGGAGGGTGTCGAGTACGTAGTGTTCTGCAACGCATCAGGAACTGGACTTGGTTGTCTCCTGATGCAGAGGCAAGCAGTGATTGCCTATGGCTCACGTCAGTTGAGGCCACATGAGCAGAACTACGTGACCCATGATCTTGAGTTGGCAGTGGTAGTCTTCGCATTGAAGATGTGGCGGCACTACCTGATGGGCGAGCGGTTTACCGTCTACTCTGATCACAAGAGTCTCAGATATATCTTTTCACAGAAGGATTTGAATTTGAGACAAAGATGATGGCTTGAGTTCCTCCAGGATTATGACTTTGAGATCGTTTACACACCTGGGAAGGGGGACGTTGTGGAAAATGCTCTCAGTAGGAAATCCAGTTCGCAGTTGCTGGATGAGGCGACAAGGCAGTTGTCCTCTTTACAGTTATCCTTTGTGGATGGAGATGAGGGCGCTTACCTTCAATCGATGGTTTTCACCCCTCCACTCTTATAGAAAGTCAGGGAAGCACAGCACGAGGATGCTAGCTGTGAGACACTACGTGCTCAGATATCCACAGGTGTTGCGGCTGATGGATATTCAGAAGGTGTGGAGCACGTTGTTTTTTTCAGAGGGCGTACAGTAGTACCAGTGACGTTGCGGGAGGAGGTTCTGAAGGAGTTCCATACATCTCCTTTGGTGGTACATCCAGGCGTGACAAAGATGTATCAAGACCTCCGACGTTAGTTCTGGTGGCCAGGAATGAAGAAGTGTGTGGCAGATTTAGTTTCTCAGTGCCTTACTTGTCAGCAAGTAAAGGCTGAGCACCAGGTGCCAGCGGGTTTGACTCAGCCCCTTGAGGTGCCAGAGTGGAAGTGGGACGAGATATCCATGGACTTTGTGACGGGTTTACCACGTACGTCCAGGGGACACGATGTCATCTGGGTGATCGTTGATCGACTCACCAAGTCGGCCCACTTTCTAGCCATACGGGAGCAGAGTTCAGTAGAGAGCTTGGGATGCCTCTATGTGCAGGAGATAGTTCGACTTCATGGAGTTCTATCCATGATCACCTCATATCGTAATGCTCGTTTCACATCCCGGTTGTGGAAGGGATTGCAGGAAGCTTTTAGGACTTCGTTACGTTTGAGCACAGCGTTTCATCCCCAGACTGATGGCCAAACAGAGTGGACCATCCAGGTCCTAGAGGATATGCTTCGAGCTTGCATACTTGACTTCAGTCATAGTTGGGAGGATCACCTACCACTAGTATAATTTTCTTATAACAACAGTTATCATTCCACTATTGGTATGACACCATTCGAGGCTTTGTACGAGCGACCTTGCAGGTCACCGCTTTGCTGGAATGACCCAGGAGAGTCAGCACTTATGGGCCCAGAGATGGTGAGATCATCTATAGAGAAGGTGTAGGTCATCCAAGAGCGGATGAATACTACACAGAGTCGGAAAAAGTCTTATGTCGGCAGGAGGCGGAGGCCCTTGGAGTTAGAGGAGGAAGACCATGTGTTCTTTTGGGTCTCACCTCGACGGGGATTGCGGATATTTGGCCGAGGTGGCAAGCTATCTCTGAGGTTCGTCGGCCCTTTTCAGATTCTGAGTAGAGTTAGCGAAGTGGCGTATCACTTGGCTCTATCTTCTCATATGGACTGGGTACACAACGTCTTCCATGTGTCGCAGCTGCGGAGGTACGTGCATGATCCATCGCACGTTATCGACTGGGGTGAGCTGGACATCGATGATGGAGCGACCTTTGCTGAGTACCCAGTGGGGATCGAGGATCGGTAGGAGAAGATCCTTCGTGGGCGAGCTATTCCCTTAGTGTGTGTCCGGTGGCAGCATGGGAATCTCCAGAAGAGCACGTGGGAGCGGGAGGCTCAGATTCGCGTGAAGTACCCACATCTTTTTGAGTAGCCTTTGTTTTGGTTTTTCAGGGATGTAAAATCCCTAAGGTGGGTGTGATGTAATGTCTCGGATTTTTTCATGTATTATTTTAATATTATATGGGAATTAATTCAAGACCAGACACTGAGACGGCGTGTAGTTCCGAGGCCCGGTGATCCCGAAACAAATGTTTGAATTTAATTAAATAATTAAATTATGCGCGCATGTGGTTTTCCTAAAAAAGTGGAATAACTCCTAAACGGGTGCTCGGATCAAAAATCTGAAGGCACCATTGCGTTCAGAGCAACGATTTTACCTTAGGTGAGGCCTAACATCGACCGGCATAGGTCGGTGGTGAAATCCAGTTTTTGGGACGTAAGAGTAATAAAATATTTAAATTAAAATATTTTATTCCACAGCGAAATCTTTTAAATCTGTTGCAACAGATATCTCTTATCTTTTTGTTTTAAATAAAGACTCGTGCAGGGGTCCAGGGTTACAAACCTCATAACCCTGAAACCCTTGGCAGCTCTGGAGGCTCTGGAGAAGACCTCCCGACGCGGCAACGACGTTCTTGACGATTTTCACCGGCGACGACGACGCGGAGACCGGATCTTCACCAACGAACATCGTGGATCCAGGTAGGATGTATGTTGATGATTTCTTCCCCGTTTTTGATTTACACGATGAATGCGGACTAATCCACGAACAGATTATCCCACGGATCGATCGTTCTTGCGAGACGGGTTTTGCAGGGATTTTGAGGTTGTTTGGTTTTGATCTAATGGCGACGAACCCGAATCGTCACGAACAACGATCGAGGTGCGTCCCTCTTGTTTGATTCTTGTATTTTTCTCCTGCGCGTTCTTCATTGCATTCTACGTGTTCTTGGAGGAAATCGATCGTTGCGCATTCATTTGTTGGTGCAACAATCCGAGATTGAAGATCCAACCCCAGAGCGATGTCACGGAGGTGCGACGACGGTTTCGGCAGGCGATTCGGAGTAGATCAGGAGATACGAGTTTTCGGGCATTTCTCCGGATGGATCATTCGAGGTTTATGATCCGATTTAAGAGATGAAAGCACCCGTTACGATGTTCGTATGACGAAACGAACCCATCCTTGGAGTATCGGGACGATCGAACGAGAAACCGAGGATCCGGAGGTTCTGCCGCGACGCGAGGAAGAAGACGGCGTTTCTGGAAAAATCCCGACTACACACCATATAGTATGGGCTACACGATGTGTGTTCGTCGGCAAACCACATGGCGTGTACTCCGGGAGTACACAGACACGGGTTGGGTACATGGCCAAGGACACGGCGTGTATACCCTTCCTCAGCCAGACCCGACCAGATACACGGGATACCCCGTGTACTGGTACACGGGCAGGCGACACGGACACAGGATGGGTACATGGCCAAGGACACGGCGTGTATACCCTTCCCTGGCCAGACCTGGCCTGTCACGACCTGCCTTCACCAAAAGGAGGGAAAGGTCAGCAGATTGTCAGGCCCTTCCTTCTTCAAGTTGAAGGAGAGATAATGACCCCCAAAACCCGCCTTCAATAGGTCTCGGAGTGGCGACCAGCGCCAAGGGTATAGAATCACTCACTAAATGGAAGGCATTACCCTTTTTCTTTTAATGGGATCGGGAGGTAAGATGGTAAATCCCAACAACACCAAAAGCAGAAAGTAAAAGTAAATCCAAGAACAGCCATTCTCATATGCATGTTCCAAAAGTAAATACTACAAGTACAAAAATGACTACAAGGGTAAAGTACCAAAGAAAGAAAACAGCAACTGCAACTGCCCCAAAGGTCCGAGCTAGTATGGTCCAGCACGATCCTCGAAGTCCTCCTGGAAACCTAAAAATAGTTTTTATACGTAGGGTGATCATACAAGTATACTCAGTAGGGAAAAACCAAAGACTCTCATGCACAAGTGGGGGAAACGTACTAAAGTCCTGTGAGAAAAGAATAAACCAAGAACCTAACAAGGTAAACTATCCACCCAAGCCTCACCAAGGTATACTCCCCAAATAACGCAAGTCAAGTAAAGTATAGCAATAGCACATCGATGTTTGGGTACCCCGTGCCACTTTCCCACTGGTTATTGAAGACATCCTACGCATCGGACCAATCCCGTCATTCTCACTGCAGTCCCACTGCCACACCCCACCCGCACACACCTGGGCCACAACCTCACGCAGTCCCACTACCAAACCCCGCCCGCAAACACCTGGGCCACAACTGTCACACGTAACCACACCTGCAAACACCTAGGCCAGAGCAACCACCACCATGCCCGAAGACACCTGGGCTAGAAGATCCACTGCCATGCCCGGAGACACCTGGGCCTCATCCCGAAGACACTTGGGAAAATCACCTGCCCGCACACACCTGGTCTGTAACCACCGCACTACCCCGCCCGAAGGTTCTTGGGCTAATAATGGACTTCAGGCCATCACAACCTGCCCGAAGATACTTGGGCTATCCGGGAAAGGGATCAGAAAAGAAGCTAATAACCAGCCACTAATAGTAGTGTTGGGAAAAACACTCCCCCCCATGAAATGGGGGTGTTCGGCACTAAGTGCTCAACTTGGGTGTGGCGCGAATAAGAAACACAAAACTACAAGTATAAGTATAGGTAACAAACATTCACCCAAAGTTTAGGTTTTTCTTCAGCCTGCCTAAAGAACATAATCAGTACCATGTCTAAGTCACTAACTCGCACCAACCTAAAACCCATTTGTCCCATCCTGGTTTACATGTTCAATAATAATGTTTAAACACGTTTCTTCACCTACTTGGGAAACTAGAAATCATAAGCACAAGTCAAGGGAAAGCAAACAGTCAAGCACCAACAACATCACCCACACCCGATTCTCTTGTAAAGCCACAACAACCAAAGGAAACCCCAAGATATAGCCCCATGTCCAAAATCCAGGGGACAAAAGGTTTCTCAACAACAGAGGATCCCACCCCAATTCATGATATAACAGAGGATCTCATCCTCAATTTCGCAACCACCCAGAGCATAATAATAGGGGATCCCATCCCCATCCACATCACCCAGCAATCGGCCCATGAATGAAAAGAAAAGAACAACCCAATACCACCAAAGCAAAGCAGGCCCATGCCGGTAATTTCAAATTTAAACGATTTAACACACTCCATGATTCCAATTCCGCTGCACTTTAACCCTGTTATCACAGAAAAGGACTGATCCTGGTGCTTCCAATTTATTTATCCAAATGTACGTAATTAACCCATTTCCTTTACACAGAGGGTTCACCATCACAATACAATTCATTTAAACATCACTAGAGGAAAGGGTTTGTTAGTGCACAGAGAAAAACCACCAATGGCCATGATTTTTAGTAGGTGTAAGCCCGCAAATTCAGAAAAAAAGATCATAAAACAAGCAGCATCATCGATCACAGCCCCTCATTCGTTCTTTAGAGTCCGTTCATTATCTTCATTAAGGTTCGGGTTTATCCAATTCTACAGAATCAAGAGCATGCCCACCCCGCATGATATACAAAAGGGAGAGACGAAGGAGAAATTTTCCCACTTGTTATCAACGACGCTAAGCCCGGACGTGGAACTTCATGGATAGCGATGCGGCTCATCCGAACGAAAAGCTGCTCGTCTGAACGAAGGGTACTCCTAGAACAGGGTGATCGAGAAAAGAAACCTAGGGAGAACCCTTCAGTTTATAAAGGCCGGGGATGGTTGAGATAAGAAGGCGAAACCGCGTAAGGAGCGGGGTTGTGGGCTGACCACGCGGTTGAGATACCCTACACGTCATTAATGGTTGGGCGGTTTAAACCGACGCACACACCAGGTTAATTCATTAAATATTTAATTAAACGACATTTATGGGCGTTACTGGGCTTTAAAACAAGCCTAAAGGTTCAAAATAGGGTTTAAAACCAAATTTGCGCAAAAAGGAGGTTCTATTGGAAAAACCCGTGGGGGTAGGCTGAGAGCTACCGGTGGCTGACAGCTACCGGTAGCCGAGATACCGGTAGGCTGCAGCTACCGGTAGACTACGGCTACCGGTAGACCGAGCTACCGGTAGGCCGAGCTACCGGTAGGCTGCGGCTACCGGTAGACCAAGCTACTGGTAGGTTGTGGCTACCGGTAGACCAAGCTACCGGTAGGCCTGCTACCGGTAGGCTAAGGCTACCGGTAGGCCTACCGTGGGTCAAACTTCACCGAGAAGTTGGGATGGCATCCCAGACCACCCAGAACACCTCAAGCATCAGATTTTTTTCGAATTAATGGACCTCCCACAATCTGGGCCATTACACGGCCAGATACACGGGATACCCCGTGTACTGGTACACGGGCAGGCGGCACGGACACGGACAGAGGCCGTGTACGGGCACATGACCGGCGTACACGGAGCGAGCCCAGGTGCTCGAACACGGCGTGTGACTCTTCTACATGCTGTGTAGTTGCTTTATATCCGACAATCCAAATGACACGGGTCGTGTACACGGGCAGTACCCAGAGTCAAGGAACACGGCGTGTGATTCCTCTACACGTCGTGTAGTTTAGTTTTACACATCTTGGACGGATGACACAGGCCGTTTACATGGGCAATACCCAGGGTCAAGGAACACGGCATGTAACCATACTACACGCCGTGTAAACAGTCTTACATGGCTTGAGCCACTTGTCTTCTGTGACTTGGACTAGTTTTCTTAGGGTTCGTCCCCTTAGTCTTTCTCCTGAAGGTTCCCGGTATCATTTCCTATATATAGGAGTATGATCCCTTCAGCGGGACTTCCTGAATAGAGTTGTTGGAATCCCCTCTGTTAGACTTGGAGCCGGATCCTCTATTCATTCTTGGAACCCTGGGTAGAGTTCTTGGTATCGACGTGACCAACTTTACCTGGGCGCCGATCCTCTGCTTAGCGGATTAGCTCAGACTGAGTTGTCGGAATCACCCCATGGCTTTTGGTTGTGATCCTCATCTGGGCACCATGTTCTCAAAGTACTTATGGAGTGTGTTCTCCCGAAACGAGTACTTCGTATCTCTCTCTTCAGACCTAGGAGTGTGTTCTTCCTGTTACGTGCTTAGTGGAATCACTACTACAAATATGACTTTTATCAGCGCTAAAAATGGCCATTAACAGCGCTATAAAAAGCGCTGATAATGCTGGTGAAGATAAAGGGGGGGTCCCCTTTATCAGCGCTCCAAAAAGTGCTGATAAAGACCCCTTTTATCAGCGCTTTTTTTAGCGCTGATAAAAAACTACCAATCTCGTGGGGGGCTTTTTACAGCGCTTGAGCCCCCCTATATCAGCGCTTTCCCACACATCCAGCGCCCGCTCGCACCGCCTACACCCTTTATCAGCGCTAGCCCTTTAAATCACCCTTACACGCGCGCCCTTTCCTCCACCCGGATTTGATCTCGAGACCTCCCTCATGCGCACCTAAAGCCTTTGCCACTACCCTATATTGATTTGTTCTCTTATTCATGATATATCTATTTATTTATATATATATTTCGTTATATTTATTCGTACATTAATATATATTTATATTAATATGTATAGTTATATTAATATATATATATATAGTTATATTAATATATATAGTTATATTAATATATATAGTTATATTAATATATAGTAGTTATATAAATATTCATATATTGGTATTTTAAATAAAATGGATATCAGTTATTATTTAGATAAAGCTAGTATATTTTATATGTAAATATGTTTAATTATTTATTTAAAAAAATTAATTTTTAGGTGTGAATATATAAAAAATATGTACATATAGTTATATATTTGATTATAAATAGCAGTGCATTATAAAAAACGATAAAATTTCAAAGACATGATATAAATATGAATGTAATACCTTGGAATAAATTCAGTCCCCACCAAAAAAAATCCAATAATACCCCCTTAAACAGACTGAAAATCCACAAAATGTTAAAAAATCTGGGTACCCCGACTAAAAACTCAATTTTGGAGGTCTTCTGGGCCTCTTTTGGCCTCAAAAAACGCTTGACCAAGGTTTTCTTAGGTCATAGTGACGTAGATCTCATCGCAGGCTTCGATTTGATATGTGATAGAGCTCAAACGGACACCCGGATCAAAAGTTATGGCCGTTTGAAGTTTGAGATGCGTTTTCAACATATTTTGGATCTTTTTTTAATTTTTTTAATTTTTTTATTCTTCAAATTGTTATTAAATGACTATTACTCCATAATAATTATCAAATTATTAATTAAAAATATTTTTTTAATTTTTTAAGAATCCATTTTCACTAAATATCTTATATATTAAGTATATTAAGTGTAAATGTACATTTATACTTATCTAAAATATATTTAAAAATTATATATTATATTTATATCAATATAACTATATAACTATATTTATATATTAATATATTTTTTTAAATTTTTTTTTTGAAGTCGACCCTTTATCAGCGCTTTTAAAAAAAGCACTGATAAAGGCCCCCCCTTTATCAGCGCTTTTTCGTTAGCGCTGATAAAGGGGTGGCGCTGGCCTTACCCAGTTTTGTGGTAGTGAATCTTCGAGCTGGATCTTAGTGGTGGTTTCGCGATAGTCGATCGTGTATGAGTATATCTAGATATTCTTGTTATGTGTTCTGTAGACATATATTGTGTGGAGCTGACTGTATCTTTCCTTTGTGGTATTTTCCCTTATTGTATTTCCTTTGTGGTTTCGGGTGTCCTACTGGGTATTGTTATACCCACCCATGCACGGGTTTTGCCCGCATGTGTCGTGTCTTGTGCAGACGAGCGAGCCTTTGATAGGATTTTAGGCGGACCAGGACCGGACGGTACTCAGTGAGACCAGACAGGCCGAGGTGTGTTTCTATGGCTACAGACTGCAGTCCCAGCACCTTTCTTTACAGGTTGGACTTTGTTACGGACTCTCTTTTGGTGGGCTTGTACTTTTGGCTCAAGGTTTTACTTTCTTGTACTTTACTTTCCTATCGTACTCTGTTTGTTGAGATTTTTAGTGTATGCGTGCATTTCCATTTTTAGTAGTTTTTACTTTTCAGCTTTGTGGGCTTAGAGATGTGTGTGCGTGTGTACAGGTTTATAGGCAATGCCTCCCATGTTAGTAGCATGCCTACTCGGTGCTAGTCACCAGCCCCTAGCCTATTGGAGGTGGGCTTGGAGAGTTGCGGTTCGGGCCCCACTGGGACGGGTCGTGACAATATTATTTCATATTTATGTTTAGTTTATTTATTTATAGTATTACTAACATAATAATTATTTTCTTATATGGGTAGATTCTTTTTCTTTCAACTCTCTGCAATAAGGAAGAAAAGAGAGAACATTGTGCTTTTGGATGGGGTGTTTCAGGCATCATGGGGTTTCCTCTTCCATCTAAATGGAACAGTTATCTCTTTTTTGTCTTATTTCATACGGTTTAAAGCAAAACACACATCACATACTCAAATGGATGCACCTCAATCTGATACACAGTGTGCCCGGTATGACTTGAACTGTATGTTTTTAGTTTATAGTTTGTATTTTAGTTCAAAACACACATCACATACTCAAAACAGAGAAAACACATTCATATTGTTTTGATATTTTAGTAAAATAATCCATAAGTAATTTTTGATGTGTGGAAATCATATGCACCTCAATCGGACACACGGTGTGACCGATATGACTCCAAGTGTGTCTTTTTATTTAAAATTGACATTAATTTTTGTAAAAAAACACAAACGACATACTCAAAACTGAGCAAACACATTTAGATTGTTTTGATAATTTAAGAAAACAATTCATAAATCATTTTTTACATGTAAGAATCAGTCGCACCTCAATCCGATGCACAGTTTGGCCGGTATGACTCTAAGTGTGTTTTTTATTTAAAATTGACATTAACTTTAGTAAAAAGACAACCGACATACTCAAAAATGAGAAAATGCATATGGATTGTTTTGATATTGTAGGAAAATGATTCATAATTCATTTGTGATGTGTAGGAATCATCCACATCTCAATCTGATACACGGTGTGTCCGGTATGACTTCAAATGCGTCTTTATTTAAAATTGACATTAATTTTAGTAAAAAAGATGAGTGACATACTCAAAACCGAGAAAATGCATTCTGATTGTTTTGGTACTTCAGTAAAATAGTCCATAAGCCATTTTTGATGTGTTGGAATCAGATGTGTCTCAATCTGATACACCGTGTTCCCGGTATAATTCAAAGTGTCTGTTATCATTTTAAAATTGACATTTTAGTTCAAAAAGTGTGTCACTCATTAAAAACTGAAAAAACACACTCTGATTATCTTTATAATTTAGAAAAATGATTCATAATTCATTTGTGACATGTAGGAATCAGTCTCACATCAATCTGATAAATGATGTGACTGGTATAACTCAAAGTGCGTGTTTCCCATTTGAAATGACATTTTAGTAAAAAAACACAAGTGACATACTCAAAACCAAGAAAACATATTCGAATTGTTTTGATAATTTAGGAAAATGATTCATAATTCATTGTGATGTGTAGAAATCAACCACATCTCAATATGATGCACGGTGTGACTGGTATGATTCCAAACATGTCTTTTTATTTAAAATTGACATTAATTTTAGTAAAAAGGACAAGTGACATACTCAAAACTGAGAAAAAAACATTTGGATTGTTTTGATACTTTAGGAAAACAATATATAATTCATTTGTGATGTGTAGGTTTTAATCACACCTCAATCTGGCGCACGGTGTGACCGTTATGACTCCAAGTGTGCCTTTTTATTTAAAATTGACATTAATTTTAGTAAAAAGGACAAGTGACGTACTCAAGATCAAGAAAACACATTTGGATTGTTTTGATACTTTAGGAAAACGATCCATAAGTAATTTTTTATGTTTAGAAATCAGTCGCACCTCAATATGATACATCGTGTACCCGATATGACTCCAAATGTGTCTTTTTATTTAAAATTGACATTAATTTTAGTAAAAAAGACAAGTGACACACTCAAAACCAAGAAAAAACATTCATATTGTTTTGATACTTTAGGAAAACAATCCATAAGTCATTTGTGATGTGTATGAATTAGACAAAGCTCAATCTGATACACGGTATGCCCGGTATAACTCAAAGTGTCCGTTAACGGTTTAAAATTGACATTTTAGTTCAAAAAGTGTGTCACTCACTGAAAACTGAGCAAACACGCTCTGATTGTTTTTGATAATTTAGGACAATGATTCATAAAGTCATTTGTGACATGTGGGAATTAGTCTCATATCAAATCGACACACAATGTGACTGGTATGACTCAAAGTGAGTGTTTCCAGTTTGAAATGACATTTTAGTAAGAAACATAAGTGACGTACTCAAAATCGATCAAACGCATTTGGATTGTTTTGATACATTAGGAAAAAGATCCATAAGTTATTTGTGACGTGTTGGAATCAACTTCATCTCAATCCGACGTACGGTGTGACAAGTATGACTATAAGTGTGTCTTTTATTTAAAATTGACATTAATTTCAGTAAAAAGGACAGTGTGACATACTCAACACCGATCAAAATGCATTTGGGTTGTTTTGTACTTTAGAAAAACTATCTATAAGTCATTTTTGATGTGTAGGAATCATCTACACCTTAATTCGATGCACGGTGTGACCGTTATGACTTCAAGTGTCTTTTTATTTAAAATTGACATTAATTTAGTAAAAAGGAAAAGTGGCATACTCAAGACCGAGCAAACGCATTTGGATTATTTTGATACTTTAGGAAAATGATCCATAAATCATTTTTGATTTGTAGGAATCAGTCGAACCTCAATCCGATACACGGTGTGTCTGATATGACTCAAAGTGACCGTTATCAGTCTAAATTAACATTTTAGTTCAAAGCGTGTGTCACTCACTAAAAACCAAGCAAAGGCACTCAGATTATCTTGATACTTTAGGAAAATAATTCATAAGTCATTTGTGATGTGTACGAATCAGTCTCACGTTAAACCGACAGATGATGTGATTGGTATGACTCAAAGTGTGTGTTTGCAGTTTAAAATAACATTTTAGTAAAAAAGACAAGTGATATACTCAAAACCGAGAAAACATGTCCAGATTGTGTTCGATGCATTAAGACAACGATCCATAAGTCATTTTTTACGTGAAGGAATCAGTCGCATCTCAATCTGACGCACGATGTGACCGGTATGACTTCAAGTGTGTCTTTTTATTTAAAATTGACATTTTAGTAAAAAAACACGAGTTACATGCTTAAAACTGAGCAAACACATTGGGATTGTTTTCATACTTTAGGACAATGGTCCATAAGTCATTTGTGACGTTAGAAATCAGTCGCAGCTCTATCTGATACACGGTGTGCCCGGTATGACTCAAAGTGTATGTTATCAATCTAAAATTGACATTTTAGTTCAAAACGTGTTTTGCTCACTGAAAATCTAGTAAATGCGCTTGGATTGTCTCAATACTTTAGGACAAAAAATCATAAGTCATTTGTGACGTGTATGAATCAGTCTCACGTGAAACCGAGACCCGATGTGACTGGTTTGACTCAAAGTACGTGTTTGCAGTTTAAAATGACATTTTAGTAAAAATGATAAGTGACATGCTCAAAACCGAGCAAACGTTTTTGGATTGTTTCAATACTTTATGATAACGATCCATAAGGTATTTGTGACGTATAGGAATCAATTTCACCTCAATCCGACGTACGGTGTGACTGGTATAACTCTAATTGTGTTCTTTTATTTAAAATTGACATTGTATTAATATATTCTTTTATATTTATGTTTAATTTATTTCTTTATAGTATTACTAACATAAGAGTTATTTTCTCATACAGATGGATTTTTTTTGCTCCGATTGGGGTGATTTGTTCAGCAACTGATACCATGATCGTGCTTTTTTGAGAGGGGGTCGCGGGTGTCAAAGACGATGAAACATTGATGTTTTTAAATGTTTGTGGATAGTAATTACAAATGTAATTATACAAAACATTGTTTGAAATATATACATAATATAATAGTTTTTTTGTATTTGTGATATAAATTTTATTTCAATTAAATTATGAATTTGCATACAGGTGTATTTGTTGCAGTGTGTTGTTATTCAAAGAGCACACTGCAGCAGTAGGACCTTTATCAGCGCTATTTTTAGCGCTGATAAAGATATCCTTTAACGTTTGTTTAGCACTATTAAACCCATTTTTAGGTATTGTTAAAGGGTCGAACTGTGGTAGTGAAACCATGAATGTTTTTGAATGTTTGTGATGAATTGTACTTGCTAGTGTGATTGTACAAAACAATATTAGAAATGTTTATAATGTGATGTTTTTTTCTTGTATTTGTGATGTAATTTTTATTTAAATTAAATAATAAATTTGTCATATAACTTGTATTTTATTACTGTAGTGCACTTTAATTTTAATAGTAAATTGCAACAATATGATCTTTATCAGCGTTATTTCTAGTGTCGATAAAAGTGTCCCCTTTTAAGTTCGGCTAGGACAATAGTGTTTTTTTAGCGCGGTTAAAGTCCTTTTTTAGGATTGTCTTTAGACCGATCTGTAGTAGGGATTGTTATCAAAGCACAAAGTTGCATCTAAAACCATCTTCTTGTCTTTTTTTGTGAAAAATTGGAAAACGAAAGTTTTCGGTCTCTCTTGCATAAACACTCACTTTTGAACGCCAAATATTTAAGAGTGCATTTTTAAAGGCTGGGAAGTTCAAAGCTTTCTTAGAAATATGTTTAGCGATGAGATTTGCGTTTTCAGGCCAACATCAATAATTAAATTTGGGTTTATGATAACCCATTTTAAACAATTGTTCTAAAAAAATTATATAAACTCCAAATTAAAAAAAATAATAATACAACAAAAAGAGATCTACATATATTATATTATTTAATAATTAATTAAAATGTGTCAATAAGAAAATAATGAAATTTTAATACCATGTAAACATTTTAAGCATTTGTTTCAAAAAAGCATATATAAACTAAAAAATGTAAACAAAAAACAATGAAATAAAAAAACCACAAAACATAAGTTTTGTGATTTTAAAAATCATTAAAATTATTTTTAAAACTTAAAAATCAACTTTATAACGCATCACGTCATGTGATAAAAACTCATTATTAAAATAAACTTTTCTAAAAAACTTATAAAGACTAAAAAAATAAAAATTTAATAAGAAAATACACACACCCAATATATGTAGTTTAAAAACAATTTAATTTTTTTTAAAACTAAATCGCTTTTTAAATGATATGCAATGTTCATATGTTAGTCGAAATAATTTATATTTATGTTATTTCATTGGTTTTCCATTCAAAATTGAAATTGAAAAATTATAATAATTATTAACATCATCAGCTATCCGCACCATAAAAATCATAATATAGTTTGTATCTGGTCAATCCGAAAGGTCAATATCAATGATTACATTTGACCAAAAAAAATGTAGAAAGGGAATCTTGTTCACAAACATATACATATATATATATATATATATATATATATATATATATATATATATATATATATATATATATATATAGTTTATTGAGAAAGTGCCGTAGAATTTAATTTATAAAAAACATCATTGAACGACCATAAAAATCAAAATTGAGATTACTGGTCTCCAAAAATATTTGGAAATAAAATATTTGGAGATAATCAAATAATTAAAATATTATCGGGGAAATTTGGGTTCCACAAAAAAATATTATTTTTTTCTGATGACAAAAAAAGAGAAAAAAAAAAAGAATAAGATACATGCACCTGAGCCTGTCAAAAGTCGTCGGTGTCTCGAATATAACGATAATGATAATATGTTTTTTAATATAATAGTGATGGTAGCTGCCCTTGGCAACTTCCCAAATTTATATAATTAAATACTATGCATATATAATGGGTACCGTTTAACCCGATTAAATATTGTTAGGGTATTGGTAAACGGGTATTATAAAATAGAACCTGATTATGCAAATTATAATTAATTAATCAACTATAAATTTTTAAATGACATTATAGTTATAAAAAATATTTATTTATTTTGAGTTATGTTCATATTATATTTATAATTAAATTTTAAAGTTGAATTCGCTGTCAATATGTTATTAAATAAAGTACAATTATAAAATATATTTACTTAATTTTTTGATATGTTATTCTAGATTTATAAATAAATTTTAAATATTTGAATTTCTAGTTGGGCAATTAATAAAGGGGTTGGAGTTTGGGTATCCAAATTTGACCGGCACTCACCCGTTATCATCGTTAATGAAGATACCAAAGGAAAAAAATGATTTAAAAAAATAAAGTGGTTGGATATTTTTCTGGTATTCCAATGTTGGTGCACAGATATTCAAGTCTATTTTTTTTGTTTTTTTTGACAAAACTTCTAATAAGATTCTCAAGTTAAAGGCGGAAAAAAAAAACACGTAGTGTTTTGAAAACTGAACCCAATGGTTTTTTGTGATAGTTTTCAGGGGGATGCCAACAAAGGATCAAAACATACCTTTAAAACTTCTCATATTTTAAACTATGATAGAATCTATTTTTTTAAAAAAAACTCATGATCTTTTTTTATCATTTGTTGGAGTTTTCTAGGTTTTTTTATCCAAACTGGCATTAAGCTTTGGTCCTCAATTGTCATTTTCCCTGGTTTTAACTGATCGACCAAATAATTACCATGGAGTTGGGTTGGGTAACCAACGCAGGTCTCATTTTGTTTCAAAAAATATATCTCCATGGTGACGCATCCATTTTTATACACATGCTTTGAAAATTTTAATCTTAAAACTGTTGGATATTATAGGTTCAATGCGTGGGCAGTATGTGAATTAATTTGTATTAAATATTGGGTTTTTAATTCACGTATGATCCATATGTGAATTAATATTAAAGGTCATCATTAATTATTGTTAGATTTGCTTTCAATTAATGTATATTAAATGCTGGATATTAATTCAATGTATGGTCCGTATGTGAATTAATGTGTATTAAATGTCATCATTTATACACACGGTTAGGATTCATCTTAAAAATGGATCGATTTTATTAAAGTTAAAAAAATGCTAATAAAAACCACATTTATTAACGTTAAAAAAAACGCAGATAAAAGAGACATTTTATCAGTGCGGTTTTTTGCACCGATAAAACTTTAAAATATTTTTAAAATTTGTATCCCTTTATCAATGCCCCTTGTATCATAAAACTCAACAAATATTTTTTAAAGTCATGGAAGCCAACTCCGGCAGCCCCTCCCCCGCCCATCGCGTCGCCCCCACCCCTCTATCACCTCTCCGATCAACAGGACATAGATTTCTTCACAAGCTTCAATTTGATGTCCCGTAGAGGCCGAACATACACCCAGATCAAAAGTTATGATCATTTGAAGTTGAAGTATCGTTTTCAACCTATCTTAAGAGATTAATTAGTTTATCAAATTTATATATTACCAAAATGTTATTACATGTCTATTACTCCATACTAATTAGTCAATTTTTAATCAATATTTATTATTACTTATTTTATAAACCATTTTCAATAAACCTGTTACATATGGTGTAAATACATATTTAGTATTATATAAATCATATTTAATAAAATATTATATATATATCAATATATTTATATTTATATATTAAAATATTCTTTTTTATAACATACAATTTTTTTATGAAAGACAATTATTGTCGTCATTAAAAACAAGTTTTTCAGAGTTGATAAAGTGCACGTCTTTATCAGTGCTAAAAAAATGACGATAAAGAATGTTCTTTTATCAAAGTTTTTTTTTAGAATTTATAAAGGTTAGCTTTATTAGTTTGTTAGCCAGTGGTGATAAAATTATCCTCTTAGTTTTAGTGATGATAGATAACAACGTTGAATATTGTCGATTATGTTGTAATGATTAATTTAGCCCGATCATGTGATCAATTAATATATACAATTATATTCGGCTTTTATGGAATTAAGGAAAGTAGCCCCTCGCGGTTGGCTGGGGCGGTGAGGGAGGGCCAGGGTTTGGGGCGTGACTAGGGGGTTGAGTCCTTGGGCTAGCGGTTTCTTGCCTTTTGCGTAGTTGCGTCGTGTGCAGCTTTTGTGGTTGTAACCCACCTTTTAATGAAGGAAAGTATGAGATTTTATGTGTAGAAACCTATATCTCCCCTACTTAGGATGAACAAGACCATAAATAATGAATTTTGACCACTAGGTTAGCTTATAAAGTGTTGTAGCCCCAAATCATATGCATTATTTTATTTCTTGACTCATCTACAGAAAGAAAAGGACTAGCCGCATAAGTGACCTTTATCACCTCATGTCCCCCCTTTATCAGTGCTTTCTCACTCTTCTCAATCACGTGCACACAAGACCTTCACGTGCAAAATAAATACCTTTACCACTGCTCAATCTTGTTTTCTTTTATATTTTGTAAAATATATATATATTTATATATATTTACATACACCTTTTTATCAATATATTTATTCATATATTTATATATATTTATATAATTATTATTACATACATTTATGAAATATATATTTGCGTATTTATTTATGTGTGTGTGTGTCTATATACACAGATATGTCTGTGTGTGTATATATGTAATATATAAATATATTATATATTAATATTCATTTACATATATTAGAACATATATATAAATATATCTGTTTATTAATACACAAGTATATATTTTTATATAAACATTATATATACATTTGTATAGGTATATACATATTCATAAGTTTTTATAAGGTAAATAAAATGGATAATTTTTTATTTTAAATAAAATAAATAATAAATATTTATTTCCACATTGTTTAAATATTTAAAAATATATTTTACATGTATTTTTTTTAAATATTTATGTATACAATTAAATTTTTATATGTAAATATATCCAAATATGTGTGTGTGTGTTTATATATATATTATTTTAACATATAAATAACACTACAATGTGAAAAACCTTAACATTTCAACACTATAATATCTATTTGAATGTAACCTCAGAGATTAAATCCAGTCTCCACCAAAAAAAGATAAGAAGACCCTTCTAAACAAAGTTGAAATTCCATCAAAATTAGGGTATCCAAACTAAAAACTCGATTTTGGAGGCCTTTCATGCCTTTTTATCAATAAAAAACAAGGAGCAATGTCACCCCAATTTAAAAGGCGCAGATCTCTTCGCAAGTTTCGATTTGACAACTTGTAGTGTAAGAACCCAGTTTTTACGGATCCTTTTAATTTTCAGTTGAAACACTTGTAAAGTTCTCTTTTTTTAGTTAGACCCTAAAGCAGGGCTCATGGGCCGATTGGTTTGTTTTTGAGAAGAATGAAATATGGGGCTGAAGACAGGGTGCAGGCCAGTTACACGACGTGTAACTGGAATACACTGTGTGTAACCATTACACGATGTGTAATGGCCTGGTCAAGACCTTTCACATCGTGTAGATGGTTTTTTTCTCCGGGGGGGGGGGGGGGGCATTATACGTCGTGTAAATCATTTACACCTCGTGTAAATCATTTACACCTCGTGTAAATTCCTGAGTTCAGTTTTTAAAATAAGAGGCATGACCTCGTTTAATAGAAGCCCTCACCTCTCTCGCACAAGAGAGCTACTTCTGAAGCCCTCTTGAAGCCTAACATAGGCTTGGCTTCCGTTTCCCGATCTAACCTCCGATTTTAGATCTGTCTGTCACATTGGAAGTGCGCCGGTAAGTGCTTCACTTCTTAGACTCCATTCATCGTTTTCCCGTCTCTCGAAAACACTATTTTGATGTAATGTCTTAAGTCCTATTTTCAGGTCGTTGATTCGTTCTTCTGTTTTCTTTCGATCCATGCCAAACTAAGGGCCGATACCGGATAAGGAGAGTGCTATTGGCATAAGGTAGGTGGTCTAGTTTTTATCCCTTAAAGTCTTGATGTTCTATAACATGCGTTATATGCCGCACGTCAGATTCTCTATGCGTTTCTCTAAATTACACTTAAAGCATGTTAAATTTAATGTCTATGATAGAAGTGTTCTAATGACCCCCTCTTCAGGTTCGGTTAGGCCCCTTCATCCATTTCCACCCTCTTAGGTGTGCCCATGGTTTTGCCTTGATATTATGAAATGTATAAATGACCAAATCATCGTCTAAATGGTTTTGGCGTTACTCCTAAGTGAGAGAATCATAATGAATTGAATTGAATGTGAGTGGTATGACCACGTCACCTGATTAAATGGACAATGGTTACACCCTTGTTAGAATGAAGGTCAATAGTTGTAAATCCTACTTGACTGATAACAAAATTGTGAATCATAATGGGCATGATGACCCTTATGCATTTTATATCTATATGGGCATTGCATCCCCTATATTGTGATACTAAGCATGACATCCCCTATTCTTGTGATACTGGGTATGACGTCCCCTATATTGTGATACTAGGCATGACGTCCTTTATTTATGTGATACTAGCATGACATCTCCTATACTGTGATACTGGGCATGATGTTCCCTATTCTTGTGATACTGGGCATGACGTACCCTATTCTTGTGATACTGGGCATGACGAACCTATACTGTGATATTGGGCACTACGTCCCTTGGTTACTTGTTCAGAGATATTCCGGCATGGGCCGAAGCAGGTAGTGTTGGCCTGGTTTTCCTTCAGGAACCAGAGCCGACCCATTTACAACCATTATTACTGCTTTTCATTATTATATTTTCACACTGCCATATTATACACACAAACTGGATATTTATAGATATCGTTGGTGGTGACCTACTGAGTTTATCTCATACCATATCCGAGCCTCCGATGCTACCTGAACAAACTATATGCTTGCAGGTGTAGATAATGGGAAGCGTCCTTGTAATGACTTGAATTTTCCATGCATTTTTTTGGATATTATATAAATTATTTTCAAGATCAAGTGCTGAGACGATGTGCGATTCTAAGACCCAGTGTGCCCGAAATAAATGTTTGAAATATATTAAATATATTAAATAGTACGTGCATGCAGTTTACCTGAAAAATTGGAATAACTTCTAAATGAGGACCTAGATCAGAAATCTGAGGGCACCGTTGACTTCAGAACACGAGGTTTACCCTAGGCGTAACATAACTTTGGTCAACGCAGGGTGTTTGTAGAAAAGTCATCACGAATGTAAAATAAATAAAATAATTAAGTAAAATTATTTTATTAATTCGTTGACACAACGACCTAATTTTTTCTTTAAATACACGCTTATGGAAAATTTTCAGGGTTAGGTGCATAACCTTGCAAATCATTGGAGAGCCATTGGAGAGCGTGAAATAAGATTCCGTTGGCGGATGATGATGGGATCATGGATTAACAATTGACGCATAATAGAATCGATGAATCAAACCAACAATCACGGCATAACTCTGTTCTTCATCAGTGATTGATCCGAATCTAGGTAGGATGTTTGTTTGATTTGGATTCTTTCATCGTTCTTAATTTCTACGACGAACATGAATCAATCAACAAATAGATTGATTCGCGGATCGATCGTCATGTGGGATGAGTTTATGTGCAGGGATTTATCGGGAAAAATTATTTTGTAATTGTTGATTCTTCATTATTATTCTCACAACAACGAATCGAGGTCGACAAGAACATCAACTGATGTTTGTTCTTCTTGATTGTTCTTGTGCTTTTCTCCCCTGATTCTTCGTTCATTATAGGAATTCTTCATTTGACTTGTGGTTCGGCATATCTCGATGAATCAATCACTGTGCACCCATTTGTTGGTGCAATGATCCGATATTGTAGATCTGGGATCAGCATGACACGACGGTGGTGTGACAATGGAAGCAACAAAGAATCAGATGGTTTTGGATACTTGATTTCACATTCTTCGGCGCACAATAAAGAATGATGTGTAGGTCTATTTTATGAATGGATTGGATGGCCAGAATGCGTTGTTTGTCGACAACGAGGCTTAGGCGAGATGTGATCTTGATTTTCTAGTGAGGCGTGCAACCAGATCAATGGTCAGAGGCACAAAATCGAACGCGGATTCCAGATATGAAATTCTGGGAAAATCCGCACTACACAACATGTAACTTGGAGCCACACGCTGTGTGGACCCCTCCTAGTGGCAGCTAGGGTTTTAGATAAAGTTAAGTATCACATGACGTGTGACCCCGTCACACGGCTTGTGGTATCTCCTCGATGACTCGGCATGTACCTTGGAGGGTACATGAACACGGGTTGGGGTACACGGGCAGCTGACACCCTATGTACTATTACACGGACACGACAAGAGACCGAGCCATTTACACGGGCAAGAATTTGGGTCAAGGGACATGGCATGTAACCCTACTACATATCGTATACTCCTTAAAATTTGTATTGAATCCCTTTTCCTTCGTTTCTTGGACATGTTTCATTAAGTTTTGTTCCCCTTATCCATTCCCTAAGGGTTAGTATGGAATCACCTCCCACACATAGGACACCGATCCCTTCAACATGACTTCTTGGATAGATTTGTTAGAATTATTCTATGAGGCTTGGAGTGAGATCCTTTATTCATCTTTGTTCCCTAGGTGGAGTTCTTGGTATCGTCGTGACCAACATTACGTAGACACTAATCCTCTTCTTAGCGGGTTAATCCAAATTGAGTTGTTGGTACACCCAATGACCTTGGGCGTGATCCCCATTTGTGTATTATATCTCTTCAAACTTTCAGTGTGTACTTCTAATGGTGAGACTCGATGAGCATTACCTCTTTGACGAACGTTATCAGTGTTATCAGAATCAAGAGTGTGTTCTCCCAGATGAGTTCTTTGTGGACCTTTGAGCTGGAATCCTAGGTTGGCATATTACAGTTGTGACTTACCTCTAAACTATGTGTCTTTGTTGAGTATATCTGGATATTTTTGTTATATGTATTATAAAAAAATACTTGTGTAGAGATAAATGCATTTTTTTGTATGCTTTGTGGTTTCGGAGTACCTTACTGGGTATTGTTATACTCACCCATGCATGGGCTTTACCCGCATGTGTCGTGTCTTGTACAGATGATCAAACTTTTGACAGAGTCCTTGACGGACTAGGACCAGACAGTGCTTAGTGAGACCGGATAGACTGAGGTGTGTTCCTACGGTATTTTGACTACAATACCAGTTTTACTTTCAGGTTGGACTTGTTTTCAGACTCTTTTTGGTGGGCTTGTATTCGACCTTGTTTACTTTACTTCCTATTGTACTCTGGTTGTGGGATTTAGATGTATGCATGCATGGTTGTTCAGTTGTTTTTACATTTCAACATTTTATAAGCTTGGAGATGTGTGCATGTGTACAGGTACTTAGGCTAAGGCCTCCCATTTTAGTGACATGCCTACTCGGTGCTAGTCACCAACCCCTAGCCTATTGAAGGTGGGCTTAGGGAGCCACAACATGGGCCCTACTAGGATGAGTCGTGATAGAGTGGTATCAAAGGTTCCAGTTCTAACTTAGGACTAGAGTCTGTGAGATTAATTTGGGGAAACAATGTTAAGTGATTCAAGTTCGGCTTTTAGGCCATGGACTCTAGTATCAGTGCATCAACCAACATATCCATACACTAAGACTCCGATCACTTACTTTTCAACTCAGTACATGAGAACATTGGTTATAGGGGAAACGATGGTACATGCATCATATAGGAATGAGTTGTGGTTCCCATGTCCTTCTTGTGTCTACTCTTCAGATACAATCATTGACTTTGGTACATCTTGTTTACTTTCAGGATGCCTCCGTGATGTATGCCAACTATGATTCAGCATCGGGATCATGTTGATGATCCCCTCATTAATGAGGCATTAATAAAGGGACCAGTTCCATAGATGTTACCTCCAGGTGGTGCACTAGCTATACCACCACCTGCAGAGCAGCACATGGTTCCCGCAGTACCAGCGGAAGAGGTACGGAGGTTAAGCACACTTCACGAGTTTCAGTGAAAGAGATCCCTCAGGTTCCGAGGTGAGCCTGTCCCATAGGCAGTTGAGGACTGGCTTGAGGCAATGACCTGAGTTTTATATCTGGTCAGAACACCGAAATATCGAATGATGGTCCTGGTGGTGAGCCTTCTTCAGAGCTCATCAGGGAAATGGTGGGGGTTAGTGACCCGGTCTTATGATGAGGCGAATCTACCATGGTCAGAGTTTGAGAACCTTTTTAGAGAGTTCTCTCCATCTATGCTGAGATCTATATATATTTAGGCACTTTTGCAACTCCAACAAGGTAGTATGACAATAGTTGAGTATTCATCAAGATTTACCAACGTCTCCAGGTACTCGATGTATATGGTTCATGATCGTTTCTTTAGATCTTAGACCTTTGAGTGAGGTCTACATAGATACATTCGATCCACTATTATCCCTCTATGCATTCCTACCTATGCCGGGGTGCTAGAGTGAGATTTAGTGGTTGAGAGTTTCTTGGATAAGCAGATAAAAATAGTGGTTGCTTGTAGTGGAAATGAAGGAGCATAGATCTCATAAATAGGTAGGTGACGTCAGTCCTAGGGACCTGGGCATGTGAGACATTTCAGGAGGAGGTCCTGGGATAGAGGGTCTATGGTTCAGGGCTCTTAGGATGGGTCCAATCATCCCAGGGAAAGGCGGTGATACTCATGTGATGAAAGGAGACATCTTTCATGAGATTTTACAACCCACCGTACAGCTGACAGAGAGACCATGGATGGGCCAATGAAGAAAAGATAGCATCAAGAGCAGGTAGGTCCGTAGGGCGGCAGATGTGGCAGAGGAGTTGAGAGAGTAGCGGGAGGTGGTAAACTCTTTGACTTGTTATGACCACCACCCCCAGGTGGTCCACACAAGGATCATGGAGCTGGAAGGTAGGGGCAAGGAAAACTACAGACGATCAAAGATTACAACCTAGAGGCTATGAGAATGATATGAGGTATGATCTGTGTCTTCTACCTTAGCTGCAGTACTAATAGACACATGTGCTAGAAATTCCTTTCTTTCCACATATTTTGCATGAGATTTAAAGATTCAAATTGAGCCTTTGGCTTGACCTTTGCCTTTGGAGACTCTTACTAGAGATGAATCAATGATCACATACTTGTTCCAATAGTGTGACCTGACTCTTGGAGGTGGGAGTTTCTATTGGGATCTATTTGTAGCATCGATGTGACCTTAAGACGTCATCTTAGGTATGGATTGGTTATCCATAGTTCATGCCCATATTAACTGTTTTAGGTATAGGGTGTAGTGTGTCTGTAATGATGGAATTAGGTTCTCCTTTTTAGGTGAAAAGGAAACCCAAACAATACAGGATGAACTCATGCATAGGAGGGTGCATCCGATTACTCATTAGTTGGCTAGCATGAACCTTAATGTAGTGGATGTTATGAGTTTCTTGTTTCCAGTAGTGGTGGTGGAGTACGATGACGACTTCCCTGAGGATGTTCCAGGTTTACCTTCCCATCAAGAGATATACTTCTACATTGATCTACACCCCAGGATGAGACCGATATCTATGCCATCATATCAGATGGATTCTACAGAGCTTTGCGAGCTAAGGGTGAATTTGGAGGACTTACAGAGGAAGAAATTTATTAGAACTAGCGTTTCACCCTAGGTAGCCCCAATGTTGTTTGCTAAAAAGGAGGACGAGAGCTTAAGGTTATGTGTGGACTACTGGTGCTTGAATCAAGTGACTATGAAGAACAAGTATCAACTATCAAGGATCAATGAACCATTTAACCAGTTGAGAGGGCATAATGGTTCTCAAAGGTTGACCTCAGTTCAGGATATCACCAGTTGCGAGTACAAGATGAAGATATACCAAAGAAGGCATTCAGATATTGATACGATCACTATAATTACTTGGTGATGACCTTTGGAATGACGAACACCCCAATAGTGGTCATGGGACTCATAAACTAGATTTTTTAGCCTTTCTTAGACCAATTTGTGGTAGTCTTCATCGATGATATCCTTGTGTACTCAGTGTCTAAGGAGGAGCACATGAGACACTTAAAGATAGTTCAAGATGTACTTTGAGCACACCAACTTTATAGAAATCTCTCAAAGTTCCAGTTCTGGATTTAGGTGATCCAATTTATGGGACATGTTATCTCAGCAGATGAGGTGGCAGTGGACTTGGCCAAGGTTGAGGTAGTGTTAGCTTGGGAGACACCCAAGAGCTTGATAGAGGTGTAGAGATTCCTTGGGTTTGTAGGATATTACCAGATATTCACACATGATTTCTCTAGGATATCATCACCCATGATAGCTTTGACCTATAAGAGTTAGCCTTTCTTGTGGATGGAGAGGTGCCAACATGATTTTCAGCAGTTGAGGTAGAGTTTGATGAGCACCCCAATCTTAAGATTGATGGAGGAGGGTGTAGAGTACGTAGTGTTCTACGATGCATCAGGAAACAGTCTTGGTTGTATTATGATATAGAGTAATTTTTTTATTACCTATGGTTCATGTTAGTTGATACTATATGAGCAGAACTACACAACCCGTGATCTTGAGTTAGCAACAGTAGTCTTCATACTAAAGATGTGGCGACACTGCCTAATGGGAGAGCAGTTTATCATATATTCTGATCAAAAGAGTCTCAATTATATCTTCTCTCAGAATGATCTTAACTTGAGACAAAGGATATGGCTATAGTTCCTCCATAATTATGAATTCAAAATCGTCTATACTTCTAGGAAGGGGATCGTGGTAGAAAATTCTCTTAGTAGTAAATCTTGTTCATGATTATTGAATGAGACGTTGGAGAAGTTGGCCTCATTGTAGTTATCCTTTATGGATGGAGATGGGGTAGCTTACCTCTAGTCGATGGTTGTCACCCCTCCTCTCTTGCAGCAAGTCAGGGAGGCACAAATTGGGGATGCCAACAGTGAGATCCTACATACTTAGATATCCACTGGACATGCTCATGATGGATTTTTCTAAAGGTGAGGATCATGTCGTTATTTTCAGAGGACACACGATGGTACTAGTGACATTGTGGGAGGAAGTTTTTGAGAGTTCCATACATCTACTTTGGTGGTACATCCAGGTGTGTAAAAGATGTACTGGGACCTCCGACATTAGTTTTGGTGGACAAGAATGAAGAAGGGAGTTTCAAAGTTTGTCTCTTGATGCCTTACTTTTTTAGTAAGTGAAGGTTGAGCACCAAGTTCTAGTGGGTTTATCTCAACCCCTTGAGGTGTCAGAGTGGAAGTGGGATGGGATATCCATGGAATTCATGACAGGCTTACCACGTACGTCTAGGGGACATGATGCCATCTGAGTGATAGTATACTGACTCACCAAGTCAGCCCACTTCTTAGAAATTCAAGAGCAGAGTTCAGTAGAGATATTGAGATGCCTTTATATAAAGGAGATAATCCGACTCCATGGAGTTCTGATGCACCCGATTTGTGAATACATTTTCACATACTTTATTGAAAATAAGAACATGTATTCAGCAAAAACCTACTACTTAGTGGAAAAATACTTTGATTTTTGTAATCTTGTTCATTTTTAGGTGATTTCTGGACAAACACACAAACCGGGGGAAAGTTGAGCAAAATTTACAACTACACAACATGTACATATATACACGCCATGTAAAGTCAGACTCAGACAAAAATTGGCTTGGACAAGTACATGCCCAAGTTACCAGAAGCATGTACACACCGTGTATGAAAACTACACGCTGTGTATAGTATTCTAGAAGCGGTTGGTGGTTGAGAAGAAGTTTACATGCCCATGTGGCTGGATGACGTTGACACACCATGTGCATCATATATACGCCATGTATTCCTTTCTACAAGCGGTTGGTGGCTGATAAAAGAGAGTACACTCCGTGTGTGGAGGCACTACATGCCGTGTATACCCACCAACCAAGCGGCACCATGTTCCAAGTCAAAGACGGTGTGTTAGGCCACCTACCGGTGGAGAAAAAGATGACAAAATCATGTTGAAAAAAGTACACGGTGTGTACTTTTTCCACACATCGTGTACTTTTATTTTCTATAAATAGAGGCCTTGGACTCCGGTTCAAAGAGAAGGAAAAGGGGGTGAAGGTACGAAGGAAAGAAGCTCTTCTGCCATGCTACCATCATTCAACTACTTCTCCATTCTACCATTCTACCAAAGATCCAATCTCTCCTTGAAGTTTCTGCGATGATCACATCAGGTATCAAGGGTTCTATTTTTATCCTTTATCCTATGTGTAACTAAATACCCAGTGTGTTGGGGTTGTGGTAGATGAAAGAGTTTTAATTTTGATTAGTTGTTATGAATGTGTTTATTCTATTAACCTCTTCTTATTCTTCTTTAATCACTTCATTTTATCACTGAAAATTTTGAGCCATACCAAGGGTAGAATTTTCATGGATTCAAAATAAGAATAACGATGAATACTTTCATGATCATTGGAAGTATTCATCGACTCAAAAATGGACTAAGATAAATAAATAACTGTGAAACACTAACTACTGGACCAAGGAGTCGGTTTCCTCAGATGAAGACATAATTTTATCGGACCAAGGAAACCTTGTTACAAATTGAAACCCATAGTGTTGGGTTATTATAAACAACGCAACCTCATAAGAAATTTTATTTAATAAAAAACCTCTTAAGAATCCACAACCCCAATGCATTTTCCTCCATATTTTCATCAAAACCAATTTCCTGTATTTTCCTTTACTCGTTAAGTAATTTACTAAAGAAATTTAAATCTAATTACCTTTTTATTCAAACATTAAAAATCAAATCTAAATTCAGTACACTTCACTAAGACAAAAATACAAACTAAGATAAGCAAGACAAAAATAACTTCGTTTTCCCTATGGATCGACCCCTTACTAGTACTATACTCGTTAGGGTAAAAAAATTTGGGACACTGATAACATACCTTCGGTAAAATGACTCACCAAGTTCCATCGATGATTGTTTCTGACCATGATGCTCGCTTCACATCCTGTCTATGAAAGAAATTGCATGAGGCATTTGGGACTCAGTTATTCTTGAGCACAACATTACACCCCCAAACTGAAGACCAGACCAAGTGGACCATTTAGGTCTTAGAGGACATGTTGCAAGATTGCATGTTGAAAATTTTCCATAGTTGGGAGGATCACCTACCACTGGTGGAGTTTACATACAAAAAAAGTACCATTCCACCATCGATATGGAACCATTTTAGGCTTTTTACATGGACACTGTAGGTCACCACTTTGCTGGAATGACCCAGGAGAGTCGACACTCATGAGCCCATAGTTGGTATGAGTAACTAAAGAGAAGGTACAAATCATCCAAGAGCAGATGGAGTCTGTACAGAGCTATTAGAAGTCTTAGGAAGACAGACAATAAAGGCCTTTGGAGTTCAAGTAGGGAGACCATTAGTTCCTAAGTATTTCACCTCGACGTGGATTACAGATATTTGGCTAGGGCAGAAAGCTATATATGAGATTAATTGGCCCTTTTTAGATACTGCTTAGATTTGGTGAGGTGGCGTACTTCTTAATTCTAACTATATAGTTATATTGAGTACACAAATTCTTCCATGTGTCGTAGCTGAGGAGGTATGTCCATGACCCATCGCTCGTTATCGACTGGGGCAAGCTAGACATCGAGGATGGAGATACCTTTGCTGAGTACCCGGTAGAGATCAAGGATCAGAAGGAGGGGATACTTCATGGGAGATATATTCCTTTAGTGCATATCTAGTGGTAGCACATGAATATTTATAAGAGCATATCGGATCCGGAGGCTCAGATTAAAGCACAATACCCACATCTCTTTGTGTAGCCCTTGTTTTGGATTTTTGGGGATGTAAATCCCCAATGTGGGGATAATGTAATGACTCATATTTTCTATATATTATTTTTAGATATTGTATGGATATTTTTCAACACTAGGCATTGAGACAACGTGCGATTATGAGACCCAATGTGCCCAGAATAAATGTTCAAAATATATTAAATAGCATGCATAAATAGTTTTCCTAAAAAATGGAATAACTTCTAAATGGGGGAAAGTATCGGAAATTAGAGGGCATCATTGAGTTCATAATACTGGGTTTACCCTAGGCACAACATAACCTTGGTTGGCGTGGAGTATTTTTAGAAAAGTCTTCACAGATGTAAAATAAATAAAATTATTAAGTAAAATTATTTTATTAATCTATTGATGCAACAACCAAATGTTTTATTTAAATAAAAACTTATAAAAAATTTGTAGGGTTATCTGCATAACCCTCAAATTGTTGGAGATCCATTGGAGAGCATGGAATGAGATTTTTTTTTTGGAAAATGAAGACCAAATTGTGGATCGATGATCGATGCACAATAAAATTGAAGGATCACACTAATGATCATGGTGAAACTCTATTCTTCGTCTGTGATTAATCCAAATCAAGGTAGGATGTTTGCTTGATTTATATTATTTCCCCATTCTTAATTTCTATGAAGAATGAAAATCAATTGATAAAAAGATTGATTTGCGGATCAATAAACTTGTGGGATGGGTTTATGTGCAGAGATTTATTGGGAGAAATTACTTTGTAATTGTTGATTATTCATTATTATTCTCAAGGAAATGAATTGAGGTTGACATGAGCATTGACTGAGGTCCATTCCTCTTGATTATTCTTGATATTTCCCCTATGATTCTTCATTCATCCATGCGTTCTTCATTTGGCCAATGGTTCGAAATATCCTGATGAATTGATCATTTCACTCCTGTTTGTTAGAGAAATGATCTGATATTTTAGATATAGGATCAACACGACATGATGGTGGTGCGATGATGGAAGCGGTGATGAACCAGACGGGTTTGGAAACATGATTTCACGTTCTTTGGTGCACAATGAAGAATGATGTGTAGATCCATTTTCCAAATGGATTTGATAAGGAATTGTTCATCAACAACTAGGCTCAGAAGAGACAAGATCTTGATTTTTTAGTGAGGCATGAGATCAAATCGAAGGTCAGAGGCACATAATCGAATGAAGATTCCAGATACGGAATTCTGGAAAAATCCTCACTACATGGCGTGTAACTTGGGAGCCACATGTGTAACACCCCAAATGATAAAGGGTTAAATGACTAAATGATATGACTCATGTCAACAAGGTGCACCTTCCTTTTTGGGAGTCTACTTGATTTGAACTCCACAGTTAATCATGCTTGGCCTGGAGTAGTGATCAAGATGGGTGAACTTCTGGTAAGTTTCTTAGGGTGTGTTTGAGTGAGGACAAAACACACTGGAAAAGACATGTGTTGGCCTATGGGAACATTCATTAGTTAGATGACCTATTCGAGCATGTGGGTGGGCCCCAGGGTGGGGATCACGTATCTGCGGGGCAACTGGTGGTACCTGGAGGGCCAGGACCTGACGACCATGTTAAAGGTAGGGTGTCTGTGCTGTCACCGGGACCTAATTGTTACATTTGGTATCAGAGGTGGTACCTAGCCTTAAGTGCAGTGCACTTCCTGGGTTGAGATGTAGGGCCCACAACGAGGACGTTGTGCTCTAAAGGGGGGGGGGGGGGTGATTGTAACACCCCCAAATGATAAAGGGTTAAAAGAATAAATGATATGACTCATGACAACAAGGTGCACCTTCCTTTTCAGGATCCTACCTGATTAGAACTCCATGGTTAAACGTGATTGGCTTGGAGTAGTGATTAGGATGGGTGACCTTCTGGGAAGTTTCTCAGGTGTGTGTGAGTGAGGACAAAACACACCACACACACCGGAAAGTACATGTGTTGGCCTGTGGGGATAGTCATTAGTCAGATGACCCGTTCGGGCACGTGGGTGGGCCCCAGGGTGGGGACCACGTGTTTGTAGGGAAACTGGTGGTACCTGGCGGGCCAGGACCCGACGACCATGTTAAAGGTGGGGTGTCTGTGCTGTCACTGAGATCCAGTTGTTACATTTGGTATCATAGGTGGTACCCAGCCTTAAGTGCAGTGCACTACTTGGGTTGAGATGTAGGGCCCACAATGAGGACGTTGTGCTCTAGGGGGGGGGGGGTGATTGTAACACCCCCAAATGATAAAGGGTTAAATGACTAAATGATATGACTCATGTCAACAAGGTGTACTTTATTTTTTAGGAGCCTACCTGATTAGAACTCTACATTTAAGCATGCTTGGCCTGGAGTAGTGATCAGGATGGGTGACCTTCTGGGAAGTTTCTCAGGGTGTGTGTGAGTGAGGACAAAACACACTGAAAAGGACATGTGTTGGCATGTAAGGATAGTCTTTAGTCAGATGACCCATTCAGACATATGGGTGGGTCCCAGGGTGGGGACCATGTGTCTGCGGGGCAACTGGTGGTACCTGGCGGGCCAGGACCCAACGACCATGTTAAAGGCGGGGTGTCTGTGCTGTCACTAGGACCCAGTTGTTACAACATGTCATGTGGGCCCCTCATAGTAGAATCTAGGGTTTCAGAGAAAGTTAATTATCACACTATGTGTGACCTTATCACATGGTGTGTGGTGTCTCCCTAATGACTAGGCGTGTATCTCAGAGGGTACACAAACACGGGTTGGGGTACATAGGCAACCGATATGCTGTGTACTGTTACACAGACACAACATGAGACACGTGCCATTTACACAGGCAGGTCCTATTGGAGTTGGTGGACTAGAACCAACTACTTTGTACTTTATTCATTAATAAATACCTTATCATATCTTGATTGTTCTTCTGCATGACAATGCATGTGATAATGTCCTAAGGACAACTGTTTCATTAAAGGGTCATAGCGGATCCCTACTATGATGAGGACCCGGAAGTTCCATAACACTATTCTTGAATATATGTTCTATGGACGAATGATGTTATTTGATGGACACAAATAATACAAGACATTAGGGGTGAGGACTCATAAAACTTTGAGGCACCTTCTCATGGTGTGCGCCCTTGGTAATATCTAGGAGGATATTATGAGAATGAGACCCGCCAGTAGGAAATCCACATTTCATAGTGTCATTGGATGTTCCTTTCTACGGACGTGTGTATTGGTCCTTAGACTTTAAGATTATTATTAATGGGTATTACAACTCGCACACTTAGATGTATTGATGAAAATTGTGACGACACACTGTTCGCAGCAAGGTAGGATACGTTGGGTGCGTCACGAGTAATACTGCATTAATAGATAACGCGAGAAAGGATTTGTCCCTTCTGTTCCATAACGGAAGTAGATATCTCAGGCCCTTTGATGGAATTGATATAGCCTAAATAAATCCATGGACATGGTAAGGTATGAGAGAGTTCAATTCTGGAAAGTCAAAGAAAGAATAATCGAGCACATGGGTTGATGACACTAGCATGCAACTCGATTGATTCAAGATATCGTGACAAAGAGATTATATTACACGGTAAACGTTCGTATGTGGTGACATGTCATTGCGGTGTTAACTTATTTCTCTATGGGTGCCTTGGCGTGTTGCTAGATGCTAACCTTGGACTTTAGGTAGGCTCCACCTAATGCCACTGAGAAAGGGGCCTAGAGGGTCACACACTAAGTGTGTCCATGTATCTCAGTTAAATATTAATTTAACAAGTTAAATAAATATTATTCCTGACTGTGGTTTAATAATTATTTAAGAATTTATGATTGCATTTATTTCGACACTAGTTATTCGAGAGAATATATTGTGGGTGAAATAATATATATTTATTAGCGAGTAATGCAGTTATATTTATTTAACAAATGAATAGCCATTACTCAAGGACAAATAAATGTGGTAGAGGAAATAAAGGAAAATGGAAAATAAAAGTACACGCCGTGTATATTAAATATACACGCTGTGTAGTTTTATGTAAAATGAGTACACACCATGTATTAATGATTACACATTTGTAGTTTTTCTAGTCAGGATTTTGAGGATGTAATATTGTTTTATTAAATGATATTTATTATAATTAGTGTGGGCACATGTCAAGGAATTAATAATTCGACATGGGGGTTTTCAATAAGAGTTAATGAAATAAATAAAATGTGTAACGCGTTTATTTATTACCATAACTCTATAACCTCAAACCCGATTATAAATATCCTCACAACCCCAACACTTTTCCCCAATCGTTGTGCACAACAATTCTAGAGAATTATTTCAAGGCTGAAAGAACTACTTCTTCCAAGGATTCTCTCAAGATCGAGAGATATCCTCCTCCATCGGATCAAGGAGATCAAAGGCGGACATCACAAGTGAAGGTTCTTCCATGCTAGCACCCGAAGATCCCTTCGGCGACATCCAAAGATACATGGAGCATGTGTGGATCACCGCTATAGGAATCCTACACTTGGATTCTATGATGCAATGACTGATCACATCGGATCGTGACTGGAGACATCAAAGAAGTAAGAATTCCACCAAGGTAATTCTTATGAATTAATTAAATTAATTATAACCAACATATGATGATCCTATCTCTATGGTTCCGAGACTCCCTCTTTTTTTTATCGTTCTTCATTCTATTCCAAAGATCCGACGTTTTATATCGTGACTGATCTCAGTTTGAACGTTGTTTAACGCGAAAATAAAAGTTGGGCACTCCCACCAACGCGCTTCCACTACTCTCAGAACCTACAACTGGTATCAGAGAGGTCATATCGTTGATTATAATTATTTATTTTTTTATTGGTGATTTAAGCATTTAATAATTTAGTTGTTTCAATTCAAGTTAATCTTTCTTTAAATCTGAATCTCGAGATATGTTCCTCCTCTATCGTTTCTCATTCACCATATAGAAACAACCTTTTATTTTAATTTTTTTTATTAAAATAAAATAGAGGATCTCATCCGGAGGAGCCAAACGTTCCTAGCCGTACAACACAAGAATACACGGTGTGTATTCAGAAGTACACACCGTATAGTCTAGGTTCATGCATCAGACTGGTCTGCCAAATCAGGCCGTGTATTAATCCTATCTAAGTCATTTATGACACCGTGTGTTGACCAGGAATAGGTGGCACACGGTTTCTAGAGTACACGCCATGTGGTCCAACAGAACACTGCGCGTAGTCCCTTCGGGTTAGGGTTGGACCGTGTACCCCGTACACGGCTTGCCCAGCTGGAAACCATGTAACGCGGAAACTACACGACGTGTGTCCCACTGAACACGCTGTGTACTCCGAAAATTTCCGAAGTACATTAACACGCCATGTCCCTGGGCGTGTACTTCGGATGGACGGTGAAGAAAAGTACACGCCGTGTAGTCAGAACTACACGTCGTGTACTCACCCAAATTACGCAGATTTATTAAAATTTATTATTATATTATACAAACCATTGAGACATGCACCATGGTTCATGCGTAAAGATGAGGCACAACACGTGATAGGTGTTATATATATATGTGTTTAATTTAACATCTGCGTAATGAACAAGAATTCACTGGGTTTCCTCCAAGGTACAAGTTACGTATAAGGATAATTTTAATTTATTTAAAATTATGATGGATGAGAATCTCAAGGAAATTCAGAAAAAGGGTTTAAGATAAAAGGATTGATTAATTAAAGACAATTAATTGATTCGACCATGATTTATCTTAAACAAGAATGATTAAAGAATTGAATGCTAGTTTTATGCGTAAATATTGTTGCATGTATGGATGATCATGAGCTCGACCAAGACCTTTGTATGTGAATGATTTCTTTTAATTTATTTATTTAAAATTTGTTGCACTGCGAGCCTTTTCCTCATTAATATATAGGGCCTGCGCGCCCAAGGATTATTTTATGTAAAAACCCCCTTTTACCCCTCACCTGTGTGTGAGATAAATGCATATGTAATAGATGGAACTCAAGCTAGTGGAGGCGACTCAAGTTAGGAGCCAAGGCAAAACCAATCAAAGGAGATACAAAGGTGGACAAGTGGAAAGTTATAAACACGAACCCGAAAGGTTCAAGGTGTTTCTCCCATAGGTCTTGGGTTAGTTTATCAATCGCTAGATAAACTAACCAATAGAAAAAGCTCATGATCATACCATTTATTTTATTTCTCTCAGTTGCATGGTTTATTTATTGTGGGTGTGCTGTCACGATCACACAATTAATGAATTAAACGAGCATGTAAGATGAAACTAAAATAAATCTGGCTTATACATAAATATTATCTTAGACATGGTTAATCACTTAAGTATATCCCACTTAATATTAACAAGCATGTAATAAAATATAATAAATTGGAAATTTACGTATAAGGATAAAATCCCTCAAAGAAATATTAAGTCGGTATAGCCTTCCATAATCTTGGTTAGAATCGAACCATAATTCAAAGTACCTGACCAACCCTAGTTGGGGTGCTTTCAATTATCCGGGAATTATAATTCAAGGTTTTGGGTTGACTTGACTTGGTTCGCATCAAGGGTTGACTGCCACATCAGGACTTGGTGTGACCAAGAGGCAAAGGTTGAGGAAATCCAAAATAAAAGGATTTCAGGATTGGGGAGTCCACTCAGCGGATCAAAGAGCTGTGAGTTAATACAGTTGGCATTTGGAATGCCTACCTAAAACCCTTAAAGTTGCTTGACCAACCCTAGTTGGGGTAATGCGAAGGGAAATCTGGATCCTTTTCACTAGAATATTTAGGCAACAGAATATTCCTAAGTCAATGGTGAGGGCTATTGGATTTCGATAAAATAGTGGGAGACTAATAAGTATTAATTAATTTTTTTGTCTCATTTTTTAATAAAGTAATAAAACTTTTATCATCTTAATTTTTAAAAATGGAAAGAAATATGACTTCAAACATATCATTGCGAACCATACTCGAGAAGAAAAACCTTCTCACCAGAACCAATTTCCAAGAGTGGCAGAGGCATTTACGCGTCATCCTTCGCCACGAAAGGAAATTGTATGTTCTGGAAGAGCCTGTTCCAATTGCACTTGGGAAAGAGGCCAGTGATGAGGATCTATCTCTCTATATGAAACATATGTATGATGCCACAGATGTTAAATGTTTCATGCTATCGGCCATGTCTAATGAGCTCTTGAAGCAACATGAAAACATGGATGTGTATAGTATGATGTCTCACCTTAAGGATATTTACCAAGATAAGGAGAGATAGGAGAGATATGAGATCTCCAAAGCTTTGTTTACAACTAATATTGGAGAGTTTGCACCAGCTGGGCCTCATGTAGTCAAGCTTATTGGCTACATTGAATGCCTGGACATCTTAGGGATTAAGTTCCCAGATGAGTTGCATACAAATCTCATCCTATAATCACTACCCAAGACCTTCTCTAGCTTTACTGTCAACTACAACATGATAAATAATGAGAAGATTCTATCAGAACTTCTGACCTTAATTATCTAGGTAGATAAGGGCATGGGGTGTGACAAACCCGCAGTCCTTATGGTGAATAAGGAAAGGAAGGACAAGGAAAAGGGGCCAAGTACTTATAAACAGTCTGAAGCCCACGAGAACCATCCCTCAAAGAAGGGTAAGATCCAGAGGTAGGGTAAGGAATGAGAGGCGGTATGTTTTTCATGTGGAAAGCAAGGCCACTGGAAGATGAATTTTACCCAAAAGCATGGGGATGCTAAAGGTGCGTTCGTTATTGAGTGTAATCTTTCCATTTCTACACATTGGGTATTGAAATACAACTTGTGGGGATCACATCTGTATTTAAATGCAGGAACCAAGTAGATTTAGAAAGATTGCCAGAGGAGAGGTGGATCTTTGAGCTGCCAATGGCGTATGGATGGCTGCATTGGCTATTGGTGATTACCACCTCTTATTTCCAACTGGGATGATTTTAGTTTTACATAACTGTTATTATGTGCCTAGTGTTACCAAGAACATAATTTCTGTATCTTGTTTGGATATGGATGGATTTATTTTCAAGTTTGGAAATAACAGTTGTCTCTTTTATAAGAACAATGTATGTTATGGTATGGAACATTTAAACAATGGTTTGTATGTATTAAATTGCGAAAACCAAGTGTTGGAAATCAATAACGAAACAAACTCACATGACTCATACATCACCCAGTTGTGGAATCACCATCTCGGTCATGTAAATGAGAAGAGCTTGACAAAGCTCTATCAAGATGGTTATTTGGACTCTACTGAGCTAAAACCACTTAATAGATGCCACCCTTGTTTACAAGGAAAAATGACTAAGACGCACTTCGGTGGACAAGGTGAAAGGGCCACAAAGCTTCTAGGATTGGTGCACATGGATGTGTGTGGACCATTTCCAGTAGACGATGGAGGTGGATATTCTTACTTCATTAATTTTACTGATGATTTGAGTAGATATGGGTATCTCTACTTAATGAGGTATAAGTTAGAATCCTTAGAGAAATTTAAGGAATTCAAGAATGAAGTAAAGAATCATCTTAGTAAGAAGATAAAGAAACTTTGATCGGATCGAGGTGGAGAATATCTAAACCAAGAGTTCATCGATCTTCTATGGGAGTCTGGGATTCTGTCTTAGCTCACTCCTCCTTATACACCACAGTGGAATGGTGTTAGTGAAATGAGGAACCACACCTTGTTGAACATGGTGAGGTTGATGATGAGTCATGCAGATCTTCCATTATCCTTTTGGGGATATGCATTACAAACTTTAGCATACACATTAAACCGAGTACCAACTAAGGCAGAAAATGGAATTCCATCTGAGTTATGGAATGGAAAGAAACCCATTTTTTCACACACACATGTATGGGGATGCGAGGAATTTTTTAAGGCCTTATCAGGCAACAAACTAGCACCCCGGGACACGAAGTGTATCTTTATAGGATATCCCAAGGAAAGGAAAGGATATTACCTATATAACCCTTCAGACAAGAAAGTGACTGTCGCCAGACAAGCCGTATTTCTCGAGAGGGATCACATCCTAAAAAAGGATAGTGGGAGCAAGATTGACTTCGACGAAGTTGATGCTCAAGATACACAAAATTTGGTACAGGAACAAGTTCCACAGGTCCCTGTGGAAGAGGTTCTAAAAACACAAGTACTGTATATGATCTCAAGAGAGGTAAGGGAACCAGAGAGATTTGGTTTCCTAGTCACTGAGGATGGTGAATCATTATTGTTGGACAATGATGAACCTCTCTCCTACAAGGAAGCAGTAGAAATCTTAGAAGCTGCAAGATGGCTAGAATCTATGAATTATGAGTTAGATTCCATGTATCAGAACCAAGTCTGGGTTCTAGTCGATGTGCCAATTTATGTAAAACCTATTGGATGCAAATGGGTATTCAAGAGAAATCTAGACATGGAAGGTCAAGTTAGCACCTATAAAGCAAGGCTAGTGGCTAAAGGATTTAGACAACGTCAAGGAATTGACTATAATGAAACCTTCTCGCTAGTTTCCATGTTTAAATCCATAATAATCATACTTGCCATAACAACTTACCATGACTATGATATTTGGAAAATGGATTTTAAAATAGAATTCCTTAATGGGAACCTTCAGGAATATTTCTATATGACACAACCAGAAGGGTTTGTGACACCAGGTGAAGCCAAACGGGTTTTCAAGTTGCAGAAATCCATTTATGGATTAAAGAAAGCATCTAGGTCATGGAAAGTTCTATTTGATGAAGCCATAAAGGAATTTGGGTTCATTAAGAACGAATGTGAGCCATGTGTTTATAAGCGGTTTAATGGGAATGCGATCATTATCCTAATAGTATATGTTGACAACATATTTCTTATTGGAAACGATGAACCAGTCTTACAGTCAGTTAAGGACTGGTTGAAAAAGTGTTTCTCCATGAAGGACTTGGGTGAAGCAGCCTACATTCTAGGGATCAGGATCATTTGTGATAGATCCAAAAGGCTGCTTGGACTAAGTCAGGGTACATACATTGACCAGATACTAAAGAGATTTAGTATGGAAAAATCCAAGAGGGGATTAGTTCCAGTGTCCCATGGAATATATCTTTCTAAGAAAATGTTTCCACAGACACAACAGGAGAAAGATAGAATGAGTAAGATCCCATACGCTTTGGCTATAGGATCCATCATGTATGCCATGTTATGTAGCAGGCTTGATGTTGCCTATGCACTGAGCATGGTAGGAAGATATCAAGAAGATCCAGGAGAACAACATTGGACTGCTGTTAAGACTATCCTTAAGTATTTGAGAAGAACTAAGGATATGTTCCTGGTGTATGGAGAAGACGATGAGCTTGTCATCAGAGGGTATGCTGATGCTGGTTTTCATACAGATCAGAGCGATCTGAAGTCGCAATCTCGATATGTTTTCTGTCTCAATGAAGGAGCTGTGAGCTGGAAGAGTTCAAAGCATCCAGTTGTTGCTGATTCTACAATGGAGTCTGAATATATAGTGGCTTCTAATACAGCCAAGGAATCCGTCTGGATTTGGAACTTTTTCTAGGAGCTTGATGTGGTGCCTAGAAGTAAAGACCCTATTACACTGTATTGTGATAATACTGCAGCGGTGGCTCTTGAAAAAGAACCAAGGTCACATCAATGGACAAAGCACATACTCCGGAAGTATCACATCTTGAGGGATTTATATCAAAGGGGTGAAGTTGCAGTGAGCAGAGTGTCCACGGAAGAGAACGCGGTGGACCCCATGACTAAAGTCCTATCTCAGCGAGAACATGAATATCATGTGAGAGCTAGCAGATTAAAGGTTGTTAGTAGTTGGCTCTAGTCCAAGTGGGAGTCTATTGGAGTTGGTGGCCTAGAACCAACTAATTTGTACTTTATTCCTTAATAAATACCTTATCACATCTTGATTGTTCTTCTGCATGACAATGCATGTGATAATGTCCTAAGGACAACTATTGCATTAAAGGGACACAGCGGATCCCTGCTATGATGAGAACCCGGAAGTGCCATAACACTATTCTTGAATATATGTTCTATGGACGGATGATGTTATTTGAGGGACACAAATAATACAGGACACTAGGGGTGTGGACTCATAAAAATTTGAGGTACCTTCTCATGGTGTGCGGCCCTTCATAATATCCAGGAGGATATTATGAGAACGAGACCCGCCAGTAGGAAATCCACATTTCATAGTGTCATTGGATGTTCCTATCTGCGGGCGTGTGTATTGGTCCTTAGACTTTAAGATTATTATTAATGGGTATTACAACTCGTGCACTTAGATGTATTGACGAAAACTGTGATGACACACTTTTCGCAGTGAGGTAGGATATGTTGGGTGCGTCGCGAGTAATACTGCATTAATAGATAATGTGAGAAATGATTTGTCCCTTATGTTCCATAACAAAAGTAGATATCTCAGACCCTTTGATGGAATTGATATATCCAAAATAAATTCATGGCCATGGTAAGGTATGAGCGAGTTCAATTTTGGAAAGTCAGAGAAAGAATAATAGAGCACATGGGTTGATGAAACTAGCATGCAACCCGCTTGATTTGAGATATCGTGACAAATGGATTATATTACACGGTAAACGTTCATAGGAGGTGACACGCTATTGCGGCGTTAACTTCTTTCTCTATGGGTGCCTTGGCGTGTTGCTAGATGCTAACCTTGGACTTTAGGCAGGCTCTGCCTAATGCCACTGAGAAATGGGCCTAGAGGGTCACACACTAAGTGTGTCCATGTATCTCAGTTAAATATTAATTTAAAAAGTTAAATAAATATTATTCCTGACTATGGTTTAATAATTATTTAAGAATTCCTAATTGCATTTATTTCGACACTAGTTATTCGAGAGAATATATTGTGGGAAAAATAATATATATTTATTAGTGAGTAATGTAGTTACATTTATTTAACAAATGAATAACCATTACTCAAGGACTAATAAATGCGGTGGAGGAAATAAAATAAAATGGAAAATAAAAGTACACGACGTGTATATTAAATATACACGTCGTGTAGTTTTATGGAAAATGAGTACACATCGTGTATTAATGATTACACGCCGTGTAGTTTTTCCAGTTAGGATTTTGAGGACGTAATATTGTTTTATTAAATGATATTTATTATATTCAGTGTGGGTGCATGTCAAGGAATTAATAATTTGACATGGGGGTTTTTAATAAGAGTTAATGAAATAAATAAAACACATAACACATTTATTTATTGTCATAACTCTATAACCTCAAACCCAATTATAAATATCCTCACAACCCCAACACTTTTATCCAATCGTTGTGCACAAAAATTCTGGAGAATTCTTTCAAGGCCGAAAGAACTACTTCCTCTAAGAACACTCTCAAGACCGAGAGAGATCCTCCTCCATCGGATCAAGGTGATCGAAGGCGAACAACGCAAGCGAAGGTTCTTCCATGCTAGCACCCAGAGATACCTTCGGCGACATCCAAAGATACATGGAGAACATGTGGATCACCGCTAGAGGAATCCTACACTTGGATTCTATGACGCAATGACTGATCACATCGAATCATGACCGAAGACATCAACGAAGTAAGAATTCCACCAAGGTAATTATTGTGAATTAATCAAATTAATTATAACCAACATATGATGATCCTATCTCTATGGTTCTGGGACACCCTCTTTTGTTTTTCGTTTTTCGTTATATTCTGAATATCTGACATTTTATATCGTGACAGATCTCGGTTTGAACGTTGTTTAACGCTAAAATCAAAGTTGGGCACTCCCACCAACGCGCTTCCGCTGCGCCCGGAACCTACAGGTCCCAGGGTCAAGGGACACAACGTGTAACCCTAATACATGCCATGTACTCCTTAAAATATGGATTGAATCCCTTTTCCTCTATATCTTGGACATGTTTGATTAGGGTGCATTCCCCTTATCCATTCCTGGAAGGTTAGTATGGAATTTCCTCCCGCACATAGTACAATGATCCTTTCAGTAATACTTCTTGGATAGAGTTATTGGAATCCTTTTGTGAGGCCCAGAGTGAGATCTTATATTCATCTTCATTCCTTAGGTGGAGTTCTTAGTATCTTCATGACCAACACTACACGGGCACTGATCCTCTACTTAGAGGGTTAATCCAGATTGAGTTGTTGGTATACCCCATGGCCTTGGGTGTAATCCTCATATGTGTATTGTATCTCTTTATAATTACAATGTATACTTATAATGGAGAGACCCAATGAAAATTACCTCTCATATGTATTTCATCAGTGTTATCAGACTCTGAAGTGTGTTCTCCCGGACGAGTTCTTTGTGGACCTTCAAGCTAGAATCCTAGGTTGGCATATTACGGCTGTGACTTAACTCTAGACTGTGTGTCTTTGTTGAGTATATATAGATATTTTTTATATTTGTTGTAGAAATATACCTATGTAGAACTAATTGTATTCTTTTATTGTATTCTTTTTGGTTTTAGGGTGTCCTACTGGGTATTGTTATACTCATCCCTACACGGGATTTTCCCGCACATGTTGTGTCTTGTGCAGAGGACTAGAATTTTAATAGAGTCCTTAACAGACTAGGACAAGATGGTGCTTAGTGAGACTGGACAGACTGAGGTGTGTTCTTATGGTATTTTGACAACAATCCCAATTTTAATTTCAGGTTGAACTTATTTTTAGACTCTTTGTTTTCAAATTGTATTTGACCTTGTTTACTTTCCTTTACTTCATGTTGTACTTTGGTTGTGGTAATTAGATGTATGCATACACTGTTGTTCAGTTATTTTTAAATTTTATCATTTTACAGTCTTGGAGATGTGTGTGTGTGTGTGTATAGGTACTTAGGCTAAGGCCTCCCATTTTAGTGACATACCTATTCATCACTAGTTTCCATCCCCTAACCTATTGGAGGTAGGCTTGTGGAGTCATGACATGGGCCCCACTAGGATGGGTCATGATATTCCTCTTATAGATGCACAACTTCTTGCATGACTTAAGATGGAATCTTGGTAGAAAATGATCAGGCTAGAGCTCAGGATGCTTGGATAGATTTTGGCCCTTTTTTTTATTTTATATACCATGTAATGTATTGACTGCCAGCTTCCATGTATACATGTTTTCCCTATTTTGTAGAGACATAACACCACCATCTTTTTCATATGATTCAATTAACTGATTTTGTTAAATATTTAACGACTGGATGTTTATATCATGCTTTTTCTACGATGGGTTATTGGTCCATTTTTTTTATATATGCTTTCATTGTCTTTTACTTTATTGGCATTCTTCCACTACTTATTTATCTTTAGATTACACCACTATACTACTCTAAATAGAGGGAATAGTCTCCCCATGGACACACCCTAGGCCCTCATTGCTAGTCAACAACCTCTGGCATATGAGAAGGCATGCTTGAGGCCATATGGACCATCAGTACAGAGCACCGTTTAAGTGGCATCCATGTTGGGACATCATATGTAGAGCCCAAATAGACACCCAGATTAAAAATTATGGTTGTTTGAAGTTCAAACTCTTTTTTCATCTTTTCATAAGACCTTAATTAATTTATTAATTTTTTCTATCATGAAATTATTGTTAAATGTATATTACTCAATACTAATTAGCAAATTATTAATTAATATTAATTTTTAATTATATTATAAATATTTTTTTCTAAATATATTATATATTAAGTGTAAATAAAAATCTAGTATTATATAAATCATATTTAAGAAATTATTATATATAAATATATACACATCAATAGAAATATATTTTTATATTAAAATATAATTTTTAATAATATATATATATATATTTTTATTAGTGCTAAAAAAAGTGTTGATAAAGACCAATTTTTTTAGTTCTAAAAAAGATTATAATAAAGGGAGATCTTTATAAATGCTAAAAGACATTGATAAATGAAAATCTTTACTAGTGCTAACAAAATGCACTGATAAATATTGCCCTTTATCGATGCTAAAAAAACACTGATAAAGGGTGACCTTTATCAGTGCTAAAAAGGCGCTATTAAAGTGAGCCTTTTATCATATGTGACATCCTGGACTCGGTTAAGTCATAAGTAACCAAACTCACTTGACCACATGACCTTAATCATGCCTCCCCATACGTCAGAGGTTACTAACTAGCAGCGAGGTTCTATGATGGTACGATGGGGAGACTATACCCTCTTTATCGGAGTGAGACACAACGATAAAAAGAATAATCAACAGCGGAAGTAGTATAATAAAATAGAGGAAGAAAACCATCTAAACAATAATAATATCAAAAATCCCAAACCAGTATCATGTACAAAATATGATGTCATAATGTTATATAAAAATGGGAAATAAGGGGAACATGGTAGTAGACATATAACAATACATGCTATACAAAAATATACAAAAAGACAAAAACTAAACCCCACTAGCATCATGATAACTATCTCAATCCTTTAATCTTGTACTCTATCCTAGGTACATAAATCAAGCATCCATAGTTAGACACTCCCCCTTATCCTTACCTATATCCCTAAAGTCTGTTTGGGTGCCAATCGACGACCCAAATAGGGTGTGAATAAAACTCAGTATTCCACCACTAACGATGTCTAATACTATCCAGGTTATGAATATATAATGGATCAATGTACAATTAATAATAATTAAAGTAGTAAAAAATAAATAAAACCCATGTTGGATCGAGTTCCTCAAGGGATACCCGTCTGGTACCACCCGCTTCAGCCTAAACTGGAATGCCTATGAATATTTATTATTGTATAATACAGGCTCAGGATATGAGTCATATAACCAAGTCATACCTATATAATGATGTCCATATAAGGGATCAAAAAATCCCATGGCATGGATGAATTATCAGTCAAAGGTAAACTAAATCATTCATGTATCTAATACATTGAATAAATCCAAGTGTGTTCTTTGACTCAGAAGACACATCAATGAACCGGTTGGTATCCTAATACCATCCAAGGAATTACATGTAGGGAATCCATATATCACTCAAGGAATTATATAATTACATTATTCCCTATGATCCCATTCAATACATTTCGTATAGGAATCCAGATATCTCCCATGACATAATATAACCTAATCTACCCTGTGATCCTATCCAAGGTATTCCATATAAGGAGTCCAGGTATTATACATGAAATATCATAATCTTATCCTCACTATGATCCCATCTAAGGTATTCCATGTAAGTAATCTAGGTATCTCCCATGACATATCATAATCTCATCTGCCCTATAAACTCATCCAAGGTATTCCTTATAAGGAATCTAGGTATCACCCATAAAATATCATAATCTCATTTACCCTATGAGACCATCCAAGGTATTCCATGAAAGGAATCCAAGTATCTACCATGAAATATCATAATTTCATTCATAGTTCATTCAATTCAATATGCCTGATGAGCCCATATAAGGTATTCCGAATCAGAACCCAAGTATCACCCATCACATAATAAAAGTGGTCAAAAGGCCATTTCAATGTCCATGGCATTCATCAATTCATTTAATTCAAATTAAACATTTAATTTATAATAGATAATAAAAAATCACTTCAAGTGGTTTAGTTACATGAACAAGGAAATATGGTCAATGCATATAAGCCACACACCTTAAGGGGTGCCACACACCTTGAGTTGAATTAGACAACCACTAGTGATGTAATTTAGGGTTCAAGATATAACTAATTCAAGACAATAACAATTTATTTAATTAGTTTCACATTTAAGAGGTGACACACAGAAGGTCCTACATGTGACACAACAACACATCATATAAACATGAAGAATTTAAGAGAAAGGTACTAGACCACCTACCTTATACCGATAGGTAACTCCTCTCCTAATAACAACTTTATATTTGAGCTATAATGGGAAAAAACTAAGAACTAGAAAAACAATATGAAAATAGGGCATATGAGAATGTATGTAAAATAACACTTAATATGGTGAGTGAAATAAAGTAAAGAATCAAGAGGACTCATATAATTATTTAGGGTGATCAAATGCGACCGATGATGTTTGATTCCAAGTCCAAATGAAGTATATATCACAAAGCCTAAGAGGGGAGCCAAGGGGAAGCATGAGCGGGTTGTTGTTCATGGAATGAAGGTCAAGAAAATGTGGATTAAAAATAAATAAAGGAAAAATCATAAAACACTCTTTTTTAAAGGGACACATGATTTGTCCACACAGTTGGACAAACCATGCACCAATCATGTGCACCTACTACCCAAGGTGACACCCCCTCGTATGGATAGGTGCATGGTTAGAAAAACCATGTGAAGCCCATGAATGATTATTTTCCAAAGACTCCAACCCTCACATGGATATACACATGGTTAGGATAAAATATGTACAAACCGTGTAAGTTGAACCTATAGTACTGTTGGTTTTTCACAGCCATGTGCCCGACCTTACATGGTTAAACAAACCAAGAACCTCCTCTATGGGATGCATGGTTGAGCTCTACAGTTAGTACTAACTATGATCCAATCACGATCCTCTATTTTTTTCTCTAGAAAATGAAACTCTAGGCTTCAAATGATCCCAAATTCTACCGAAACATTCCTTAATTCCTCAGAAAAAAATATTTAGTTGAAAAAAAGGTTTTAACATAATTTTAAAGAATCTGTACCTCAAAAGAAAAATTGGGATCTCACAACCTCCCCACCTTAAAACAAATCATCCCTAAGTTTCACTTTTGAGGGTGGTTGAACATCATCTGAGAAAAAAGGTATGCACTGAGCATGTATATTGACATCTCACTCCCAGGTCTCGTTCTATACATGATTGTGCAGCCATAACACCCATACTAGATGGAATTTACTACCTTAAAGAGGATTCATTCTATGATCAATGATATAAACCAGATACTCCTTAAAATAAGCATCAATTCCTAACTCAACATCCTCATGATTCAAATCATGAGATGGTTTGGAATACTAATGATGGAGTTGAGAAACATGGAAGATGTCTTGCATGGACTAGTACCTATGAGGAATATTTATCTGATAGGCTATCATCCTGAATATTCACAAGATCTCAAAAGCCCCAAAAAATCTGGGTTCTAATTTCCCTTACCTCTGAATCCATCAATGACCCAATCTGGGTGAAACATGCAAGAAGACCTGATCTCCCACCTTAAACTCTAAAGCTTAATGATAACGATCGACATAATACTTCTTCCTAGAATTATTTGTTGCCATATTATTTTTGATAAATTATACCTTTTATGATGTCTCCTAAATGAGGCATGATCCCAGTAATGTTTCCTCCCCTACCTTTAACTAGTATAGAGGTGATCGACACTACCATCCATCTAGGGCCTCGAAAGGATCCATTTGTATAGTAGCTTAAAATATATCATTATAAAATAATTCAGAAATAGGTAAGTGTTTCTCCAAATAACCTCCAAAATCAAGAACATATGTTCTAATTATTTCCTCTAACACCTATACTAAATGATCAGACTGACCATCAATAAGTGGGTGGTAGGCTGTTCTCAGCTGCACTTGTGAACCCAGATCCTTCTACAAATCCTGCTGGAACCAAAAAATAAAATGAGTGTCCCTATCTAATATGATGGTCTTTGGAACCCCTTGGAGACACATAACCTATCATATATAGAGTTTTTAAAGCTTGTATACTTAAAGGTCTCCATAATATCCAATAAATGAGTGACCTTTGTTAGCCTATCTACAATCACCCATACGACGTCACTTACCCAAGGTGTTTTTTGTAATACCATCACAAAATCCAAAGTGACACCATTCCATTTCCAATCAGGAATGGGTAATGACTATAAAAGATCACCAAGATTCTGATGTTTTTCCTTCATCAGCTGACAGGTAGAACATTTAGTGAAAAAACCTGTTATCTTATTTTTTTATCCCTGACCACTAATATTTGTGGTGTAAGTCATGATACATCTTGGTAAGTCTAGGATATAATACCCATTTAGACGCACGATATTCTCACTTTAATTCCTCTTGCATGTATGCAGGAATCCAAATGCAACCATGAATATGCAAGATCTAATCTTTGTCAATAACCCAATTGGGTGGTGGGTCCTCACCTGAAACACTTTCCCCTTAGGACCAAGACTTAGGGATAAGAAGTATATATCATATTCAATCGATCCATAATTAACGAGGTTACTACTAAATCTATAAGAATAGGCTTATCTTGACACTCCTGAACCTCCATATTCATCTCAAAAAACCAGGTGATCAACTGCCATTTTCTACTAGCTTCTTGAATGACCTGCATCTGAGTCTTCTGATTCAAAGTGTCATCCACTACATTAACTTTCATAGGAATATAATCAAGATAAAAATTTAAAGACAAGATGATTTAAACCCATCTTCACTATCTGAGTTTCAAATCACATAGGGTAAATATGTATTTGATACTTTTATAGTATGTGTATACCAAAAACCATTCTCCAAAAAAATAATGTCTCTATCAATATAAGGCATGGACAATTGTTTCTATCTCAAGATCATTCTTCAACTAATTATTCCCATGAGGTCTCAAATGATGAGACCCATACACCACGAATCGACCTCCTTACATCAAAACAACTCCCAACCCAATGCATGACACATCACAATAAGCTATATAGCCTCTGCCAGGATTAAGTAAAATCAGGATTGATGCTAAAGTCAACCTTTATTTCAATTCCTGAAAGGCCTTCTCAAAATCTTTAGACCATGTAAACTTAAAAACTTTCCTGTTCAAGCCCAAAATAGGTGTAACAAGGCGTAATAAATCCTAAATGAAAGGTTGACAGTAATAAACTAGCCCCAAGAGACCCCGTATATCAAAAAATTATTGGGTTTCTCTCAAGAAACAACAACCATCACCTTCTATGGATCCATATATACCCTTGATTTCAAGATAATGTGGCCTAAGAAGTGAACTTTATCAATCCAGAAGTATCATTTTTTGAGATTATCATATAACTGGTACTCTATTAGAGTATTCAATATAATGTTAAGGTTTTTGGAATTATTACGTCAAGTTTGGGAATACACTAAGATATCATCCAAAGAAATTACCCAAAAGGAATCTAGGTATGGGTGTAAAACTCTTTTTATCAATTCTATAAAGAACTATTGTGCATTTGTGAGACCGAAAGACATTACCAAGTACTCATAAATGCCATATATTCTTTAGAAATCTATACATGGATTATATGAAGGTCTAACTCGTACCTAATGATAGCCCGACCTCAAATAAATCTTTGATAAAACTTGATCTCCTTGGATTTGATCAAATAGATTGTCTATATGAGGTAGCGGACACCTATTATTAACTGTAAGATGATTCAAACACTAGTGATCTTGACACAGCCTGAGGGTACCATATGACTTCTTAGATAAAAGGACATGTGAACCCCAAGGAGAGGTACTGGGTCATATAAACCCTTTGGCTTCCAGGTCCTCTAACCATCTCTTGAATTCTTGAATTTTAGTAGGATTCACCCTTTAAGGAGGAATAGATACTGGTACTACTCCTAGAACAAGATCAATGGTGAAATCTTCCTCTCTATCAGGAGGTATTATAGAAAAATCATAGAGAAATACATCCCTGAATCAATCTACCACGGAAGGAAAAACAACTTGATGTACTCCCTGAAAATCTAGACAAATACTGATAAACTGGGATGAAAGTCAACCTAGACCATACTACTCAATTACAACTCAACTTTCAGGGACATCACATTCTCCTTTGTAAACAAAGCTACCAGTCTTGGGTGATGAGAAGGGAAACCATCGATGATAACAATCAATATGGGTACAATAGGGAACTAACTAGTCCATATTGAGAATTATGTAAAATATTTTCATATAAATGATGAAAAGATTCCATAAGAAACAATAGCCACTTATCTCAAATTGACCATCCTTGCATAAGCACACACGCTCTGGTCGGACTCCCAACAGAGTATCCAAAGTCATCACCCCACATAAGTATTCGATATAAAAACCAAGGCTTCTCACTAAAACAATATATATGAATTAATGTGATGCAACAATGTCAAATAAATCATATATTAAATCCTAGGATACTAAGATCGTACCTCAAATTTTAGATGGAACGACACTTTATTCCTCAGGTGTAGGATGTACTACATATATATGGCCCAATCCTTGACCCTGAGCTACAATATGACTAACTTGAGTGGGTTTTCTCTATTAGTATTATATATAAGAAGTCTATATTCCTCAACCATGTCCACCTCCTTAGCCTGAATGGCCTATAGTATTCCATATTTTTTCTTGACACAAAATTGCTGATCCCACTCCAGAACCTGGCGCCAGTGAAGACCAACTCTCACTAACCACTGAAGGAAAGGTCCTAAAAAACCACTGATTATGACCCATATTGACTTAAGATAAAAAATCAAATGGGTCCTTAATACATTTAATATTTGTGTGTCATGACTTACCACATTGATGACATACCACAAGGCTACCTGGGAACACACTCTGACTACTACTGCCCCCATGAGAAAGATCAAAGTGATTTTTTCTACCACTGGATGAAATGACGCCCTATTTAGGCACTGAACTACCATGCCCCACACCCCCAAATTCCCTTAGGTTATTCTTGGAGATGAGGGATCAGTTCACTATCTCATAAATAATAGTCAACCAAAAAATGTTCCCCTATGATTTGATGGCATACACGAGCCCATCCTCAAACCGTATCACTCTCAAAATTTCATCACTAGAAAGAGTTTGTGTGAAACACTAGAGATTAGTAAAGCCAACTGAATAGTCTAAAATGGACATAGATCCCTGTATAAGGTGCATAAAATCCCTGGCTCATTATGCTGTCAAAATTTTCATAAATTAGTAATCATAGAAACTAGTCTAGAAGTCCATCCAAACTATTCCCTATTATTGATCTGCCTAATTTAGAATATCCCATAAATGCTTGGTGGATCCAAAAAGCATATAAACTATGATATCAAACCTCATTTCTATACGCATCTTTAGATTCTCAAATTTGAAAAACATAGTCTCTATCCATGAATTAACAGCATGGGGGCCATAATCCCCTGAAAAATTAGGTGACTACTACTGCTAAAACTCCCTTGTCAGCTCTGACATAGTCGATGAAGGCTATGGAAATCCCTACATAGATTGCACTATATATACAAAAACTTCTATAATATGAGAATCTATGTGTATTCTAATTATAATAGGAGGTGATTCAAGTGGAACTATTGAAGAAAACACTAGTGGTTCAAGTCCCACCACCTCCAGAGTATGGTCATCGCTGCCTTACTGGTGCTTGACCTAAGGTCTTCGTGGAGGTATGTATCTATAATTCCAAGAACACACCTCAAAACATGATAAAAAATTTAAATGATCTGGAATAATAAAATATATAGGTACAAAAACTTCATTTCTCAAGAAAAAACTAACCCAACTTCTTGCTACCAGGGCTAAGGAAAGAGTGAAAGTTAGATTTTCCAATCATAAGGTTTCCATTATATGAAGTATAAATTAAAATTTATAGATGAAAACAACCTTTAATTTGAAATTGGAATCCCCATTTAACAACAACCACTTCCTTTAAGATTTACAAATTAGCAATTGTATATATACCATGGTTTAGTTATATGCCTCTACCATTTCCAATTTATAAGGCCCTACACCTTATAAGCTGCAATTAACATTTCATGTAACTATAAATAGTATTATAAGTCATATATTATCTTAATATATATCAATTACATATAAAATGGTTCAATTATACGGATCACCATTCCCAATTTATAGATACCCATACACTTTATAAATTGAAATTGGAATCTATTTAATTGTAACCACTAACATTTCGACCTATGTAACCAATGGTCCATGGATAAAACATGCCATAATAGTTATTTAAGGTGAAACCATAAATATATATGGTAATAAACCATTTAGGTTTATGTAGAAACTTTAATTAACCAATTATATTCTATAATTTTTCTGTATGGAATGTTTTAAATATACATTCACAACACCCAAGGAATATACAACAAGTATTAGGAAGTCAAAAAATGAAATCTAAATGGCATGGAATATGCATGGAATATGAATCTCTACATGCCTATAATGATTCATGAGACAATACTCCCTTTCCATACTAGACCAAGGTTAAACATTCATAAGATATAACATCATGAATCATGCGTGTCACCCAATAGTGAAAGTAGTACAACCATAACATGCATAATCCAAAACATCAATTCCCCATCCCTTGTAACTTGAACTTTTCCCTGTACATGAGTTAACTACTCCAAGGCATTGGATCATTAAAAAATCCCAAAACTTTATAACATTCTATATACCTTCCCAAAATAGTAAGATAAAGGAAAAGAAAAGGCTTTAACACAACTTTGTGACGTCCCAGGATCGGTTCAATCATAAGTAACAAAACTTGGTTGACTACGTGGCCTCAAGAACACCCCCCATACACCATAGAGGGTTGAATAATAGCAATGGTCTATGATGGTATAGTGGGGAGACTATACCCTCTTAATCAAAGTGAGATGCAACAGTAAAAGAATAATCAATAGTGGAAACAGTATAATAAAACAGTGGAAGAAAAACATCCAAATGATAATAATATCACAAATCCATAACCACTATCATATACAAAATATACTGCCATGATGCTATATAAATATGGGAAAAAGGGAGAACATGGTAGAAAACATACAAAAATACATATTATATAACGATATACAAAAATAAAAAAAACTAAAATCCACTATCATCATGAGAACTAGCTCAGTTATCTACTCCCATACTCTGTCCTAATATATAAATTGAGCATACATAGTTGGGTGCTTCCCCTTGTCCTTTCATGAATCCATCAAGTCTTTCCAGGTACTAATTAGAAACCCAAATAGTGTGTGAGTAAAACTCAACAGGCTACCTCTAATGTGTTTAGTACTATCTAATCTATGAATATATAATAAATTAGTGTGAAGGTAATAATAAAAAAGTAGTAAACAAATGAATAATACACATGTTGGACCAGGTTCCTCATGGGATACCCATATTGTATTACCCTCTTCATTATAAGATGGAATTTATTTGAATATTTATTATTGTATAATATAGGCTCAAGATCTGAGGAATATAACAAAGGTTTACCTATATAATGATGTTCGTATAAGGAATCAACAAATCCCATCACTTGGATGACTTAACGGTCAAAGTAAAACCAAGTAATTCATGTATCTAAGACATTGAATGAATGAAAGTGTGCTCTTTAACTAGGAAGATTCATTAATCAATCAGTTGGTAGACTGTTCCCATCCGAGTAATTCTATATAGGGACTCAAAGTATCAATCAAGGAATTATATAATTACATTTTCCCTATGATCCCATCCAAGTAATTCTGTATAGGAGTCTAGGTATCAACCATGGCATAATATAATCTCATCTACCCTGTGATCTTGTCCAAGGTATTTCATGTAAAGAATCTAGGTATCACCCACAAAATATCATAATCTCATCTGCCATGTGATCCCATCCAAGGTATTTCATTTAAGGAATATTGGTATCGCCCATGGAATATCATAATATAATTTTATCGATAATCCCATCCAAGGTATTCCATTTAAGGAATCCAAGTATCACCCATGATATATCATAATCTCATTTGTAGTTCATTCAATTCAATATGTCTCACGATCTCATACAAGGTATTCTGAACCAGAACCCAAGTATCACCTATGGAATAATAAAATTGGTTAAAAGGCCATGTCGGTGTCTATTCCATTCATTAATTTATTTAATTAAAATCAATAATTTCATTTATAGGAGACAAGACAAACCCAAATAAATTGGTTTAGTTACATGAAAAAGGTAATATGGTCAAGGCATATAAGTCACACACCCTAAGGAGTTGTTTGAGTCGAGGTAGAAAACCACTAATGATGGAATTTAGGGTTCAAGATCTTACTAATTCAAGGTGATAATAATTTATTTAATTACCTTCACATTAAATAGGTGATGCATGGAAGGTCCAACATGAGACACAATGATGCATGATACAGACATGAAGACTTTAATGGAAAGGTACTATACCACCTACCTTATACCAATAAATGACACATCTTCTGAAAATAGATTTATATTTGAGATAGAATGGGAGAAAACGAAAAACTAGAAAAATGACCTAAAAATAGGGCGTATGAGAATGCATGAAAAATAACACTGAATATGGTGAGAGAAACTGAGGAAAGAATCAAGAGGAATCATATACTTATTAAGGGTGATCAAACATGACCGATGACATTTGATTATAAGTCCAAATAGAGGATATCTAATAAATACTAGGAGGGGAGACAAGGGGTATCTTAAACAAGCTTCTATACATGGAATGAAGGAGAATAAAGGGTGGATTAAGGGTTAAAAGAAACAAGGGAAAAATCATAAAAAACATACTTTTTTAAATGGTCACATGGTTTGGCTGGAAAGTTGGCTAAAACACGTGCCAACCATGCGCACCTACTACCCAAGGTGACACCCCCTCACATGGTTAGGTTCATGGTTAGATAAACCATGCCTAGAACACGTGTGCTCACTGTCCAAATCCTCCACACCTTTCATGGATATGAATATGGTTAGGATAAATGATTTGCAAATTGTGCAAGTTGCACGTTCAGTTTATTGTAGGTTTTTCATGTCCATGTGTCCCACCTTTCATGGTTAAATAAATCATGATCCTCCTATATGTCCTTCATGGTTGAGCCACATAATTAATACTAACCATGCACCAACCATGTTCCTCTACCTATTTCACAAAAAACTAAAACTCCAGGCTATGAACGAACCTAAATTCTCCCCAAACTTTCCTTAGTCCATTAGAAACAATTATTTAGATAAAAAAGTGGTTTATTTTTTTTAAATAATCCATAACTTAAAATAAAAATTGGGATCTTACATAAAAAATAAATAATTATGATTCTATAGTAGTGGTATTCTAGGAGGAACTCAATGGGATTACATAGATATTTGGAAGACCAATCACCCAAACTCAAGAATCCATCTAACTTGGTTTATGTAGGAATTCTTATGCTTTAGTTTTTTAATTTTTTTTGGTTTAACATGAATGTTCCTAGGTTTTGTGATTATCTCATCAGTAAATTCAATTTTTTTTGACAATTGGTATGAGATCCTATCGTGTTTAGTCATTAAAAATCAATGTTTTATTTTTGTTTATTGATGAAAATATTAAGTTCTTTAATTTAATTATTCCAGGCCTGATGTTATTAGAATCAAGAACATGTTAGGGTTTATATGGTGGTTGTACTTAAAAATTAAGGAACTATTTATTTTATTTAAGTTAAACTTAATGATTATAGTTGGATAAATATTTAGAACATATTTTAACCTAATCCTTTCCCATCCATGAAATTTTCATCCACTGTCGGAAATTTATTTTTATTAATATTACTATTTTAATAAAAAAACCAAGATTTAGGAATTATATTATAATATATATTTGTTCAATTAATTAACATTGTAATGATTTTTTGTTTTATTTTGATATAACTTCGAAAACAAATTTTATATTAAGATATAATATTTGAAATTGATTAATTGAAACTAAATGTTTCCAAAGTAACCACTCTTATGGAAATTAGTTTTATTTTAAGTATTAAAAAGTTTTTTATTTTATTAACATGAGTATTTGATTGGGCCAAATGAAGGACATTATTTGACTTGTTAAATGCGCACTCATAGTAATAAATATAAATTTATTTTTAGTTTACTCGTGAATAATGAATTAGAATAAAATAATGTTTATTGTTTGATATGTTCTTTTATAATTAATATTTGACTACTATGCCAAGTATATCAATTAAAAAGCAATATTTCTTCCCAAATACTAAATATCAATGTTGTTCACAGTGCCTTGTGATGAGATTTTCTTTTATTTGATATTATTATATGGTTTATTATATAGTAATTATGAGAGTTTATTTGGTTTATTTGTTTTGTTTTATGTTCAATTTCAAGATTTACTACTAATATCAGCACTAGCCTCAACTTTATTCAAATATATAATGAAATAAAATTTATGGCATGATAATAGATTTTGTTGATCACTCTCAAAGAAATAGACCGAGACATTATGGTAAGGGTCCAAAAAATCATTGATGTCACTAATGAGAGTAACTCTAATGATAATAGAGAGTTATAAAAGTAGGATAATTTAAATAGAATCAATCTAATGGTTATAAATCATGCCATCCTAGAAGAATTCTGGTTTACTATGTCTGAAAAGGTTGATACAACCATATAGTTTTGCATTACCTTGAGATTTTTTTATAAGAATGAAAAGGATGAAACTAGAACAATCTTGGAAAATATTATCTCTATGAGGTATAAGAGTAATGAGAACATATAGGAGTACATCATAGAAATATTTTATCTTGCATCAAATATCAAAGAACTTAAGTTGTATTTATCTAAAGACTTGTTAGTGCATCTAGTTTTGATTTATCTTCTAGAATATTTTATCTAGTTTAAGGTGATCCTTAACTATCAAAAGGACTCATAGTCCATAAATTATCTCATCTCACACTGTGTTCAGGAAGAATAAATACTGAAGGAAGATAAGTCCGAGAGTGCTCATTTGGTCGATACATCAAGTAAAAAAGACAATGTTGAAAAATGAAGAAAGATATGGGAATTTTGGATAAAGAACCATAAAGGAAATAATAAAAGGAATAAAATGAGGTTAGTTTTTACTTATATAGTGATCCAAGTCATAGAAAGAAGTAATGTAGTAACTATCATGCTTGGCATTCTAAGAAAAGAATGCTTCATAATTTTGTTTTTTCAGATGTTAATTTAAGTCCAATACCTAGATACATACGGTGGATAGATTATGGTGAAAATTTTCACATAAATGTGTCCATGAAGGGTTTCCACAGTTACTGAAAGTTTAATCATTGTGAAAGACACATCTATGTTGGAAATGAAAAGATAGTTCAATTTGAGGAAATAAAGTATTTTAGATTGTTACTTAAGATAAGAATTTATTTTTACTTTAATGACACTTTAAATTTTTATTATTTTAGATATAATTTAATTTCAATTTCTACTTTGAAAAAATATAAATACCATTATTCATTTAGAAAATGAAAATTTAGTATTTTTTTTCAAAATCCAAATTTGACTAGATCATTTTCCTTTTCATTTTAGGATAGTCTATACTTTTAAGGTATTATTTCCTTATATAGTGAATCCTTACATTTTAATATCCAAGGTGATAAGAAAAAATTTACCATAGAGAATTCAGCCTTGTTGTGGCACAAGAGATTAAGTCATATCTCTAAAAGGATAATTGAGAGATATTAGAGTTGGTTCCCTAGAACCAATAGATTCTTTAATTTAGATTAATGGATCATTTATTTGTATTATTCCTATCAAATATTGGATTTTACTTCTTCATAAATTTATACGATAATATCCTCAGAGTAGTCATCACATCAATAAGGCATAATAGTTCCCCACTATAATCAGAACTGAGAGATTCCATGATGATATTATTAAAGATATATCCCATTCTGTAGATACATCATATTTGTGGATCACAATTGATGTTTTATTACAAGGTGTTGGGGGTATATAATAATTGAGACTTATTCTCATGAATTTTTTACTTGGTGATCTTCAATAGGTGAGGTTATATTTACAAACCAACAAATAAGAACACTTCATACTATATATTTCATTGGTTATTCTTATCCACAATGGATTGTATTGGTCATTGGGATTGAGATTATTTTTAACATGTTTCATGACTTGTGTACCGAGATCCAAGATGGAAAAAATGACATATTTAATGGTGGTTAATCAGCTTGCAATAGTTTCATCATGATTGTTATGAAATTAATTGAAAGTTAAACATAGTATTTTCCCTTCCAAGTTTAGAAATAAGATTCATCTATCCCTTTGATTGAAATAGTAGTGTCTAGTATAAATCCATGGCCATGGTAGTTTACAAACAAGTTCATTTCAAGAAATCAAGTGAAGATAGATTATGAAATATGGATAATAGAACATGTATCCATAATAATTGATAAGATATCAGTTGAAAAAAGGATTATATAGCACATTGAGCATTCATGGGAAATTTGTCATTATTATCACTTTGATTTATTCTTTCTCTATGGGAGCCTTGATGTATTTATATATACTGATCTTGGTCTTTGGGCTGGATATTTTTTAACTAAGAAAAGAACCCAAAGGGCCACACACTAAGTGTATCTAGAATTACATAAATAAATATATATTTCAATTACGAAAATATTTTTTATTTAAATTTCATCATTCATATTAATAAATAAATATTATTCACAAGTCATGTGAATGTAATATTTGTTTTATCAAAAAAATATTTATTATTTATGGTTCAATTATTATTTATATGAGGAAACAAGTAGATTTTAATGATTCTATTAATGAAAAAAAGATATAAATAAATAATTATTTAAATAATAAATTAAATTAGACATAAAATTTATCACAATTAAATAATAATAATAATAATAATAATAATTATTTAAATTCTTTACACGCGACTTATTGTGATTGAATAAAATAATAGATACTTTGTGAAATTTATTTTATTTAACCTAATTATAAATACATGGGGTATGCCATTTTTATTAGTGTTGGTTATTTTGTTTTCAACACCCACCATAGAGTGCATTCATTCTCCCACATCTCAAGACACTGAGATATTTATTCTATATGATCAATGAACATCGTATTTGATTCAATTATTTATGTTAGAAAATGGTAGGCCATGAACCAACCTGGGCCACCCATGATCTCAGCACCTGAGCTAGATCGTGACTTGAATCAAGGTATGTTCTTGATCACCAAGGGATAAAAACTAGATCCAATGCATCAAATATATATTTTTTGGAATGATTATTCCCAAATAAAAAATATTCCATATATAAAAGAATTCTACCAGGAATCTGACATGGTTTATCCATACATTGGATGTCCATGCATAAACACAATAAAAAGATCATATAGAAATTATCCAAACAAAACACAACCCAAATAAACATCCATCCTAGTATAAAAAACATTAGGTAAAATTTAGATACAAAGAAGGGAAACTTGGTCCAAACAACTAAAATATGAAAAAACCAAAAATATCCAACACTATCGCTATGTGACCTCAAGGTCACCAACCAACATCCAAACTAGATCACTCCATGAGAAACCATGAACTAAAATTGAAACTAAAAAAAAATCATACCTACTAACACTAAGTGGAACAAGTAGGGTGTGATCATAACGTCCCAATAGGTAATCACTAGAGAGTTTATGATTTTCCTTTTTCAAAGAAATATAGATACACTAGTTTGAAACATATTATTCTAAAATATTATTTTATTTATTCTAATAAATATAACTCTAAAGAAGTTTCCAAATCCTCTTTTAAAACCCAAAAAAACTTAAGGTAAAATTTTATAAACATTCTTTAAATACTTCATTTAAAAATTACCGTTGAAATTCAATTTTTAAAAGTATTTCATTAAAAATAGTCAAGAAGAAACCCAAATAATAATCAAAGAAACCTTTAACTAAACAACTAATCAAAAATATAAAGCACACAATTTATCCAACATATGTGTATAATTGGAATCATATAAAGAAAATATAGAGAATACAAATCAAGAAAAAATCATAAACCAATATAATAAATAAGAAATAAAAGTAAAATGTATATAATCATGGGAAGCTACTAAACACCTAGTGAGATGATCCTAGATATGCTTGGGTGGAATCATCCACCGGATAATCGATGCATTCATAGTCTATAACCAACCATATGCTCTCACTATACTTATCAGTGGAACTCCCCTATGGTCTTATCTCATGCCCATGGGGATTTAGTATGTCTAATTGAGGCTAGATAGTAACCTCCCCTCAATATCACCCTATGATACCTAGGATCCCCATGATACTAGTAATATAGGGAGAGGAAGGATGTGCGTCTCATCAGACACACACCAGTAATATAACACAAGGAAAACCATTCCAATAACAAACCTCAACCCACCTATACAAATTATTCCCTCTAAATCCCCTATTCAAAGTCATATAAATCAAAACATCAATCAAATTCAATTATCAACTCATTCTAAACTAAATGAACATGGATTTAGTTTGAGAGTGTGGATCATTTGAGAAATAACATTTAAATACAATGCCAACTAGGCCTTGAATCTTTAAACCAATAATGTGTTTTCTAAAATCTCCCTAAAAATACATTTACAAAACAAAAATATTTTAGCATCATTTTTCCAAGTTCCAAACGAGCCTTAAGTTCCCAAAATTTGAGTTATATATATATATATATATTTATAAATATAGGTAGGTATATGACTATATATATATATATATTCACATAATAACACACACACACACAAGCCCTATTTGAAAAACCAAATCAAATGCATATGATATTTAAAAATGCATTTAAAACCAAGGAGGAAACCTATCTTTTTATACCAACCTAGATTATAAGAGCCATAAAATAATAAATAAAAACACTATTAAATAACTATACAATCACTATAAAAATTTATAATCAATAAAGACATAGGAACAATTCAATACTCACACATAAGTCCATTTAAATAAACTCTAAATCAAAACACCTTATAACCCATTAAAATCCTATTGAAATGGAAGAAAACCATTTTCAATTACAAATCCACTTTGAAAACACATATTTGGAATTTAATAAAATAAATATCATATATAATATCTAAATAAAATCATTTAATAAACCTAAGCATAACATGGATTGTTTGGAAAAATAGAAGAGCATAGAAACACCCACCTATAATAAGCGCAGATGCTGCAAGACCTTCAATAACAAAGAGATAATGATCCAAATAGGAACCCAAACACCCTAGGATCCAAATGTATAATATATTAGAACCATAAAACACCTAGGGTTTTTCCTACGTCAACCCACAAAAAAAGAGTAAGAAGAAAATAATAAAGAATAGAAATGAAAAGAGAAAACAGGCCCACACCTTAAGAATCTTACTAGAAATCAAAAGAGAACCATCATAATTTAAAGGGATAATAAGGAGGATGCCAACAATGGTTTACCTTGTATGGGTTGTTTGAAATGTAGAAGAGGTAAGGGATTAGGGATTAAAAACCTAGAGGGGTATTTTAAGAAATTATAAAATATTAAAAACTGGGTAAATCGCACGGTTTGGTCATATGGTTTACTAAACTGTGCGCCAACCATATAACCCTCACCAGAAATACCTAGAAAATACACTTTATTTGTCCATATGATTGGAAAAATTATGTACCAACTATGTAAAATGAGTATGCTAAAAATTCTAGGTCACTTATGATAAGCCATATATTTAAGACACATTATTTGATTATTTTTTACATAAAGATACACTTAATACAACCCCATAAGATTATGAGGCATAGTGTATCTGGTAAATTCGTTACATAGAACATTAAATTGAAACATGTTTACACCATCATTATTTTAAAACTCTAAAACATGCCCTCATATTCCTTGGATCTTCTAAAACTGCATGGAATAAACTAGGGACGTACATAAGAAAGGGGTGAGATATAAATCCTAGTAAGGGAATAAACAAGACAAAGCATAAGGTAACACAGTACATGTAATACAAGAGGCACATAAAGGCAACAAAATATGTGTGAGAATAATAATATTGAACAATGGGGAATGATATAACATGATAACATAATGGAAACATAAAAATCTGGAAACAACATAAAACATGAAATCATAAACATAATTCAAGGAAAACCACCAAGAAAACATTACATAGTGTGTTTATGATAAACATATATATACCATACATTACATATTATAAGATAAAAACATTACCTAATTCATTATCGGGATATATAATTCTAATCCCACCCATCACTTTTATATCATGTACACGCATAAGTGTGCCACATAGATCATAAAATATAAGGATGTATTTTATAAATTTTAACAAAATGATTAAGTATTTAAGGCTACATAAATATAAATCCCCAATAAATTAGGGATAGATAAAACTATGTGAATACACGTGAGTGGAAATGGATATAGGCATTCACTACAAAAATGTTTGGCATGGAAAATCATAAGATAATTTCTACAACATAACAGGTGTACATAAAGGTTTATAAAAAGGGTGAATGATAAAAAATGGGTATATAATTACTTTATAATCATAATTAAAATAATTGGTATGTTTAAAAACATATCCCAACTTGAACAATTTTAAATAAAAATGCATGGAAAAAATAAGGTGCTTGAATAAAGAGGAGAATTAGAGGATCCCTTACCTTGAGAGGGAACTTCTAAAAGATTGGGAGGAGATTGTTAAGAGTTTGGGGGAACCCTAGGAGGAATTTATATGGGGGGGGGGGTGTAATGTAAAATCATTCTACATGAGTTTTGAGTGAAGAGTAATAGGAGGTTGGGTAGGTTTATATAGTGAAAGAGATAATAATTCTTTATTAATTACCAAACTTAGATTTTGGACTCTATATGCTTAAGTAACAAAAAAAAAATTACCATGGGACTTTCCCTTGGTTTCTTACAAATAGGATTTTTTTTCATTATTTTATAAGTCTAAGTAACTAAAACATTAAAATAATTTCCTAGGTGATGTGAAAGTGAGTTAGTTTATAAAGAATTGATTTTAAAATCTTGAAATATAATATAGGTTTTGAAGGATTCATTAAGGGTTTATAAAACTAATAAAATAAATTTAAAAACAAATTATTTTGAATGGTAAATATATTTATGGTCATGGATACTCTTTATCGTGTTTATTACATCAATTTTGGGCTTTTATATTGTCATAATACATATCGTATAATTATACCGTATTTAATTTTTACCCAAAAATTCAGTTGTCTCAATTTTTTTGAAAAATTCACTATTGGATAATTTATATATGATGATTTCATCAAAATAATTCTTTAAATATGATAATTTACACTATTAAATAAAAATTTCATATTTATTGAAAAATATATATATTTTTGACAATAACAGTTTTCTGACTCTTATAAAAATTACATTCAACTCCATAAAATTATATTATCATTTATATTTAATAAATATTATTTAATAATAATATTTTATTAAAATATAACTTATTTTAAAAACTTATAATTCATCAAAAAGAGTGTCTTTATTGAACCATATATTTTCCAAAAATAAAATTTGTGTTTCATCATATCAAAATCTAGTTTTTATCAAACTAATTATTTAATAAATTTAAAGTAATATTAAAAAGGGATACATATAATCGTTTTTTATTAAAATAAAATATACAAATTCATACTATTAATGTCTAGATACATATACCTTTATTACACCATTGAATTCCCTAAGGGTAAGGTGTGTGATGGTGATATTTTCTTAGGATGGTTCAGTGAAAATGGTTTGTGCCATGATCTCAATGAGCTTGAAAGTTTACCATAAATGGATTTTCTCATGATTTAGTTGTTGAATCTTAGCTTAATATTGGTAAAGGAAAAATCCTAGCGATGATATCTCCCTCACAATATTTGATAAATGGGTTTTATAGGGTATAATCGTACTGGTCAAGGCCATCGCTTCTTCCATCTATGTCAAATGGACTTTATCATAACCCTTAATATAATAATCTTAATGGAAAATGTAAAATGAATATTCCATCAATAATTATGATTCTTAATGGACTTTTAAATATGATTGACCATATAAAGGTCCAAAATATCCAAATTAGTGCATGTGTTTTCCATAACTACATTACTTAATATATAATTTATTTATTCAAAAAGGGAATTCAATTTATAAAAGTTCAGTCCATTAAATTATTCCCCCTTTATAAATTCCCCCCTTGAAATTTTCATTTCATTAATTAAAATAATTAGGGTACTTCTATTTCATTACCTCTTCTAGTTACCACATCTCTTCCTTAAACTTGTGGTTCTGCCACAACACTTTAACAATGTGATTTGTATTGTTTTGTAGAACCTTGTCTCTATGATCTAGGATCTTAACTGGATGATCCTCAAATGAAAGATAATTCTCTAATGGTACCACATCTAGATTCAATACAGAAGAGAGGCCTGTTATATACTTCCTCAAGAGGGATATATGGAACATATCATGTACTTGAGATAGGTTAGGTGTGAGTGTTAGTCAATAGGGTACCACTCCGATGTGATCAAGGATATCAAAGGGGATGATGTATCTAGGACTAAAATTTCCTTTCTACCTAAACTCATGAATTTATTCAATGATGATGTACAAATGAACACTTTATCCTCAACATCAAATTACTGGTCTTATCGATGATTGTATGCATAGTTTTTCTGATTTTTTTGAGGATTTCATATAACACTAAATAGTTTAAAAATTATCTTCTATTTATTAGATAACATCAGGTCCCATAATCTTCCACTCTACATTCTCATCCCAACATGATGGAGTCTGAATCCTCTTCCCATACATATCCTCATAAGGCACCATTTGAATGCTAGAATAGAAAATGTTGTTATATGAGAACTCCACTAGGGGAAGGTACTAATCTAAACATCCTTGGAAATCCATTGAAAATGATATTAACATATAATCCAAAGTTTTAATGGTCCTTTAAGTCTAACCATCCATATGAGGGTGATAAGTAATGATGAAGCTCAATTATATATCCAACGCTTGCTGAAGGCTTCTCTAAAACCTAAAGATAAACCTCATATCTCAATCATATATAATAGAGAGTATAAATAAATCCTATTTTATCACTTACCTTATTTATATCTTGGTTATGTGGTTAAGAGAGAAATATTACATGCTAGAAATGAAATATGATAACGTTTTAAGGTGATTGACTACCACCAAGATGACATTATTTCATTTATGTATCCTAGGGAGGCCTTTTATGAAATCCATGATTATGTTTTCCCATTTTCATACTTGAATGGGAAATGGTTTTATTATACCCTTATACTTCTATCATTATTTCTTGACTTGTTTTCATACCATATATCAAGATAAAAAATCTGCAATATCTCTCTTAATGTTATCCCATAAGAAGTTTTGCTTCAAATCCATATACATCTTAATGCTTCCCAGATGAATATAGAAGGATATCTATGCACATCATCCAAAATTTTCCTCTTCAGTTATTATTTTGGTTAGACACATATCCAAGTTACAAACCTTATAACTCCATCTTCAGTAAATTTGAACTCCAGAATATTTGCTACCTTTTTTTGTAGTAACACATCATCTTTTTGGTCCTCCTTGATTCTATCAATAATAGATAGTTGAGAAGTTATTTGATAAATGTACAATAAATATAATTTTATTTTACTATATCTATCATTTTCATGTCTAATAAGATTATATCTATTCCAGTCCTTGACATGGATAGGGTCGTGAGATCCTTTCTACTCAGAGCATCTACCACTTTGTTTTCCTTCCCCGGGTGGTAATGGATTGAACAATCATAATACTTGATCATATCTAACCATATTTATTGGTGTGTATTAAGATTCTTTTGTGTGGATATATAATTTTTGATTTTATGATCCATATATATGTTAAAATTTTCTCTATATAGATAATTTCTCTAAATATTAAATATAAAGATCACTGAAACCAATTCTAGATCATGTGTTGGGTAGTTATTCTAATGGATATTTAATTAGTGATAGGAAAAAGATATCAATTTTTCATATTTAATGAGTACACAACCCAATAAATTTTTGGACTCATCACTATAGATCACAAATAATTCACCAATAGTGGGATTTAAAATCATGATAATTTTCTCACAAATCAATTATAGTACCCATATAATCCAAGAAAAATATGGATTTCCATCATAGATGTTGGTCTAGGCCATCCTTTGATTTCCTAGTTTTTGATGGATTCAAAAATATCATTTTTGGTGATAAAATTCCCCAAGAAAGTTATTTTATCCAACCAAAAATCAAATTTTATATAATTTTTATATAACTTTACATTCTATAAGGTCTTAAGGATAATATTTAAATGATACTCATGTTCCTCATTACTTTTAGATTAGATAAGAATATTATCTATAAATACTACAAAAAATTTATCAAGGTAAGACCTAAAAACTCTATTCATTAAGTCCATGGATATTACTCGATAATTAGCGAGTCCAAATGACATAACTATTAAATCGTATTGCCCATACCTTTTACAAAAATAATTATTAGGGATATATTCCTTCTTCACACTTAATTTATAATATCCTAACTGAAGATCCACCTTAGATATGTACTAGTCTCCTTATAGCTGATAAAAAAAGTCATAAATCCATGAAAGAGGATACTTGTTTTTTATCATGATCTTTTTGAGATCATGAAAATCAATGAATAGGTGAATTGAACCATCCTTACTCTTGATGAAGAAAACCAGTGCACCCCATGGTGAAGTACTTAAGTATATAAACCCTTTATCCAGATTCTTCTATAATCGTTTCTTTAGCTCCTCAAGTTTAAAAAAAACCATTATATATAGAGTCTTGGATATTGGAAAAGCTTTAGGTCTGATATTTATTGATAATTAAACCTAACATCTTGGATTAAGACCATAAAATTATTCATGAAACACATTATAAAATTTCCTAACAACGGGAATGTCATCAAGGATGACATTTTCTGTAGTATAAATCATTTGGTCTAGATACACTTGCTTTCAAGGAAATAATATATATACTTGAGATATTGGTACCAAAGAATATTCATCCTCCTCCTTGAAAATGTATATAATAAGTGGATAATTTGTGATACAGAGGGATATTTCCTCCTCCAAATTTTTTTTGATAGCTCTATACAAGGAAAGATAATCCATTCCCATAAAAGCATCAAATTCTACTAAGGGTAGAATCATAAGGTTTTATGAAAAATTAAACCCACAAATTTGGATAGGGGATTATTTATATGCATGGGATTAAATGATTGAACCATTTTCCATCTTCATAGATAACTTTAATTCCATGTTTTGAGGTGATTTTGAATAATTCTAATAAACTTTTGTGATATGAAATAATGCATAGATAGATAATAAAATAGTACATTCTCTATCCTTTAATGAATAACTAGAACAATTGTCACCACTTTGTTGTTGGTATCCACCTTATTAGTTGTGATGACATACTCACCCTTTCTCTCTAGGACTTGGAGGTTTTTGTTGTTATTTATTACTGACAACCCTTATCTTAGGGAATTGATTAACATAGTGTCCCTATTCCTTGTAGTTGAAAAATTGGAAAATAGGATGAGGGTTGACTAGAAAATTCCTTTATTTTATCACATTGGTGGGTATCTCCCATTGGTAATCACTAGATAGGTGACCTTCCTTCCTACAAGGAAATCATTTACTTTTCCCCTTTAATAAATTTTCAGGATTCTTCTTCCCACACTTTTGATAAGTGGGATGTTAGACTTTCTTACCCCCTAAATATTTTTCAACTGCACCACCAGAATTAAAATCTATTATCAACTTCTTATATCCTAACCCATGATACCATTGAAATTTTATAATCTCTATTTTAAATTTGAAGGAACATCAAGTAATTTTTTTATAGCTGTCAAAGTGTTAAATTGTAAAACATTTATATAGACTTGGATTTATCCAACCAAATAAGTGGTCAACTTTACTTTCAGGGTAGATGAAAAAGTTGGAGGAATATCATGAAAGTATTGGGAAGTTTTACTCATATTTACTGATCGATTAACTGTCCTTTTTCTTGAGGCTAAGTAAATACCTCTCTATTTTAAGTTAGAGAGTTCAAGGAAAATATTTTTCAAATTTTTTTTTTTGGAATTCCTTCCACTCCATCACTTTAATCTACTCCTTAGGATTCTTATTTTTAACCAACATCCACCATCGACTAGATTCTCCTTCCATATGATAAAAAACTAACACAATATTCTATTTATTAAAGCATTAAAGGATGGATAAAATATTTTTAATTGATTTGATCCATTGTTCCATGATAAGGGATCAATAGATCCATTGAAATTTAGAGTCCTTTATCACATAACGGTCTCAATTGAAAATTGCTATTTCTTGGGGGGATTCAGTCATCCCCCCAAATTTAGGTCTTGGTTAAAAACTTAAGTTAATTGAGAAAGTATTGTCATGATGTTTCTGAATCCTTCTCCCATCAAGTTGGGTATCTCATATGGGTAGTCATCACATTTCCCCTCACATTAGTTTTTGACTCAGTTCCTCCTATTTATAGCCATTGACTAGAAATAAAGGGAAAAATAGGGTGAGGATTTTTTTTGACTATTAAATAAATAAATAAATGGTAAACCATGAACATTTAAGGTATAAATCATAAATAAAATATATTCTTTAACTAAGAAATTTCTAGGTTTCAATCTAAGTTATCCATTATATATTCCCTAACATAAAATCTAGAGGAATTTTTTATCCCTTAATAACAGTTCATAAGGAAATTATGAATTTACGAATGCATATCCCCCATGAGTGTTAAACTAGGTGTGTAGTAGGGACCATTGTACACTAGGTGATGATCGTGTCTAGATCAATGTGCCCTTTTCTGGGTTATTACTCCTAGGTACTACTATGCTAGAGCCACATCCACTTATAGTATCCGTACAAGGATATATTTTCCTGGAAACCACTTAATATATAATTTACCAAAATTTAGGGCTGATTTCCTATATTTAGTATTATACCTAAGGTTTTCACTAGAATTTTCTAATCCCAATCTCCCAAAATAACTATACTTTTCTCTGATACCAACTATGACAACCCATATCTTTAATACACTTTATTTAATGATTTATTATATAATGATACAATTAATAAAAAATCAGAATATGATGTGGAATAATATATTTGGGAAATTAGGTATATATAACTTTAACTTGAAACATGGATACAATATCATTATTTAAAAACTATGAAATAGGCCCTTATATTCCTTGGATCTTCTAAAAAAACATGATATAACCCAAGGATGTACATAAGAAAGGGGTGAGATATAATGCCCAATTAGGGAATAAACATGACATATCATAAGGTAAATTATTACATGTGAGCCAAGAGGTATATCAAGGTAACATATAAGGGGTGTGAATAATAATATTAAATAATGAGTCATGATATAACATGATAAAATAAAGGAAACATAGAAATGTGAGAATGACGTAAAATATGACATAATAAAAATAAGTCAAGGATAACAATAAATAAAACATACCATAGTGTTCTTAAGAAAATATCCCATGCACCATAAATGGAATATCATGATATAAAAACATTACCCAATGTAGTGGACGACTATATAATTCTGGGCCCACCCGCCACTTTCATATCATGTACATGCATAAGTGTGCCACATAGATCATACAACATAAGGATGTATTTCATAAATTTTAATCCCATGATTAAGGAGTGTAGGTTACAAAGATGTAAATCCCAAATAAATTAAGGATAATTACAACTAGGAAAATACCCTTGAGTATAAATGGATACAGGTATTCATTACCCAAATGTTTGACATGGAAAATCATAGAATAATTTTGACAGCATAATGGGTGTAAATAAAGGTTTATAGAAGGGGTTAATAAGAGAAAAAGAGGTATCTCATTAATTGGTAATCATAAGGAAAGTAAGATGTATGTGTAAAAACATATCCCAACTTGAACAATTGTAAATCAAAAGTCATGACATAAAGAAGGTGCTTGAATAAAGAGAAGAAAGAGACGACCCCTTACCTTGAGAGGAAACTTCTAAAAGCTTGGGAAGAGATTATTAAGAGCTTGGGGGAACTTTTATAAGACTTTAGAGAGGAAAGTTCAGAGTAAATTCATTCTCCAAGAGTTTTTAGTCAAGATGAATGGGTGGTTGGGTGGGTTTAAAACCTTAAAGTATAATATTGGTTTTGGAGGATTCATTAAGGGTTTATAAAATTAATAAAATAACTTAAAAACAAATTATTTTAAAGGGTAAACATAATTTGGCCATGTATACTATTTATATTATTTATTACATCAATTTTGGGGTTTTATGATTTCATGATACATACTATCTAATTATACCTTATTTAATTTTTACCAAAAAATTTGACCATCTCAGAAAATTATAAAAAATTCACTATTGGTTAATTTAAACATGATAATTTCAAAAATAATATTTATTTTATGATTTTTTTCTAAATTTGAAAATTTACACTTAAATAAAAAATTTCCATTTATTGAAAAATTATGATTTTTTGACAATAACTGTTTTCTAAACCTTATAAAAATTACATATAACTTCATAAAATTATATTATAGTTTATATTTAATAAATATTATTTAATAATAATATTTTATCAAAATATAATTTATTTCAAAAATTATTAAATTCATCAAAAAGAGTGTCTTGATTGAAAGTATATATTTTTGAAAAATACAATTTGTGTTTCATTATATTAAAATCGAATTTTTATCAAACTAATTATTTAACCATTTAAAAAGTAATATTAAAAAGGTATAAATGTTAGATCCTAGGTTTTTATTGAGGTAAATATCTTCCATTTCAGGTTAAATTTGGTTTAATTTCTTTTTTGGCTTAAACCCTAAGCTGAGCCATGGGCCAGTTGGGTTGTTTTGGAGAAAAAAAGGAAAAAGAGGTTGTAGGCTAGCTACACATCATGTACCGAAATCACTCATTGTGTACTTCTAGTTCATAATGTGTAGTGTTAGTTCACGAAATGTATGGGTTTTTCTTTAGAAAAATAAAATCAGGAAGTAGGCATCGTGTACTAGATGGTACACGTCATGTACTTTCCCACCGGGTTTTTAGAAATAGAGGTAATAACCTCTTATTTTTGATGCAAAAAAGTTTTTCTCTCATTTTTGGAACCAAAAACCATCTAAAATGGTTTTTCAGATCTAGAATCCATCTAGACTCTAATTAAAGTGTGTTTTGTCTCATTGGAACTGCATCAGTAAGTACTCAATTCCTTTTTAGTCATTCTTTATTTTTCAGAACAATGACTGTGCTATTTGGATTTAGGATCATATGCCATAATATCTCGTTATTCGTCCATTCTTCAGATTTATCCTAAAACAGGAAGAATCAAGACTTTATACTGGATGACCTATCTACTACCGAACTGAGTTAGGGGTTCTATACTTTCTTTTATATTTTCGGGTGCTTTTTGGGTGTTCGGCCTTTTCTCCATCTGTCGGACTTTCCGGTGATACGTCATTTTTGAGAGAGTTGCTTGTAGTAGTTGTAGTCATACCTAGTGAGGATGCCCGTAGGTTCCGTTTAGGTGTTTTGGAACCCATTTCTTGTTTCAAGGTCACCCATGGGGTGTTTATTTTGGATTTAACCTATTTATTCCCATTTAAACCACCGAAGGGGTGTGTGCTTATGCTTGCCTAGGTATAGGAAGCCCGTAAATGTTTTGATAACTTGAATATATTTCCTAGGAGATGTACTACCTCCTTTCTTATTGACATCTTATGATTCCATACCTATTTTGATAAGATTTCTTGAATGAAATGTGGTAATATGGGCGAGTATACCTATATAAAATGGTTAATGACATGTTAAATGGATAATATGGGAGGGTAGGACCATATACTTATAATTAATTAATGGAATGAATGAGTGGGTATACTCATGGATTGTGCTTGTTTATGTGAGTGGGTATACTCTCATGGTTTTGAATTGTTTAAACTAAATAATTGAATGCTTTGAATGAATGGTTTGATAGATTCCATGGAATGCTCTATATGGGTCTGGAACACAATATTGGATGCCTTGGGTTGACTCTACCCCTTGGGTATTAATTCCATGGGATGTCTCATGCCTTGATACCCCATGGATCCGTATTTCTTGGGCTCACATAGAACATTCCATTGCCATGCTCCTTGAACCCTAACTGGTTCCTAGACCAAGTTTCCACTGGGATTCCCATGGGACTCGATGTGGATTCCTTGGATGAGCTCCTTGGATCCTCCCCTTTATGGTATAGAATCATTACATGGATGACTTGGTATGTGACACCTTGGATCCTAACCTTGGGGTCTACCTTTCACTATACGACATGGCTGCAGGATTCTACTTTTCACTATATAGCGAGGTTGTGGGATTCTCTCAACTTCTTTATACAATGTGGTTGTGGATTTCTTGGTATTGATGGATACACGACATGGCCATGTGACTTGTTTACTTTGTTATAGCTTCCTTATTAGGGGATGAATCTTTTATAGGTAGCCTTAAGGGTCTTTTTAGTATTACTTATGATAACAGACCTATGCCATGGGAACATGCACTTACTTTACTATTTTATTTACACTTGCTTGCACTTTGTATATTGCTGTTAGAATTGTATAGACTTGGGTGGTTGCCTACTGTGATGTTTATCTCACACCATATTTGGGAATCCTCAGGGACCCAAACAGATTATATGGTTGCAGGTGATTATAGGGGAAAGCGCCCTGGTACATGTTATTGATTGTGGCTTTGGTGTAGGGGAGCATAATACCAATATGAGGCTTGTGATTCTATATTCACTTTTCGTTATTTTGTTATTTTGTGATACTTTTACTGTATTGTATTTCCATTTACTATTTTCACTATATTCTAGATAATTTTTTCATCTGCATCATTTTATATATGAGACACTTGTGGTTATTGATATGTAGTCCTGTCTTGTCTTAGTTTCAGTTGAATGCTATTTATTTCACTTCCGCTATTTATTGTATGTTTGAATTACACTATGATACTCTGGTAATAAGGGAATAGTCTCCCCACTAACTCACCCAGGCCCTCACTACTAGTCAAAAACCTCTGGTATTTGGGGAGATGTGCTTGAGGCCATGTGTCCAACCAAGCTCAGGGCACCGTTGGGTGGCATCCGAGTCTAGGACATTACAAAGTGGTATCAGAGGGGTTTTTTTCTTCTGGTTTTTCTTACTATTTGGTGAAAATAGATAGGGATAGAAAGTAAATGGAGTTTGGTAGTAAACTATTCCTGGGGGTAGCTACCCCACAAATAGGGAAAATCCAAATTGCATTGAATGGATTTCTGTTTTTATGAATTTTGATAGTTACATTTGTTTTGATTTCACTGTTTGGTGGCACACTTGGTTTATGCTATTACTATTGATGTAATTGTAGGTTCTATTTATATTGAAACCTGATGAGATGAGGGTATTATATTTCATGCATCATATAGACACTTTTTAGGATCACATTCCATGCATTATGCCATGCCATCTATGATGCGTTAGATATTACATGCTATTGTGATAGTTAATGTGATAGATGTGCCTGCTGTTGTGATAGTTTTTGTGCAGTGGATAAAGGGGTGAATTTATATTTTAACTCATAAGGAGTATGGGTCCTTATGAATTGGTAAATTATGCACCAATGTAATGTAAATGCTAAATGAACTTGTTATATTTATGGTTTGAATGGGAACCAAGTTTGGGTTCATGAGGTGTTATGGGACCTCATAGATTCAGAATTGGTAACCCTTGGTGGAATTTCCTAGATAACTAAATGTGAAATGGAACTGAAAACTGTAAGTGTTGGACAAAGAGTTGACCTAGACCCAACTTTTGAGTGGAAAAAAGGCATAGTTTCTAGTGGTTCATTGCCTATTCTTTATACAGTAATGTATTTAGGAGTAGGCTGTGGGTTGAATTAGCTTTTAGGAAGGTTTTGAATCATCCTACACTTTTGAGCTATGTGATTTGATGTTGTTCCCTTCTAGGGTGTGTGTTTTTCATTGTAGAGACATGCCACTATGACAACCTCCAGTGGTACGTTGTGAGGAAGGTGATGAACATAATTCGGAGACGGTGGGCCAAGAGCTATTGGTTGATCCTCCTTTAGTGCCAGCTGTGGCACCGAATGCCATTCTAGACATAGGTGGTAAGGCATAGTTCTGCGAGGGCTTCCTTTGTTATATGAAAATTATCCAGGGAGAACTTCAGCTAGTATTGACTATGGCTGAGCTGAAACAAGTGTTCCAGCAAAATCATCCTCCCAAATTTTTGGGGGGTGGAGGACCAAAGGCTATAGATCTGTGGCTTGAGACCACATTATAAATTTTTGAGAATCTAGAGATGCATCTAAAGTGGATGGTCATGCTCGTGATTTATATGATACATGGAGAAACAAATTATTGGTGTGACATTTTGAACAAGGCCGATGGGCTATGGAATATGGGTTAAGATGAATTCCAAACCCGCTTCTTTGACTACTTTTAACCCATGACTCTGCGGGTAGAGCGGGCTAGTGAGGTTATGCGTCTGATGCAGGGTGTGATGACATTTATGGAATACTCGACATGCTTACAGAGCTGCAGCATTTTGCACTAATGTATCTTTTTTATGAGTTGTCGAGAGTGATATGCTTCAAGGAAGGTATTATACATGATATAAAATCTTTGGTCAACGTGTTCAGGTTGGATTCTATCAGTTAGATTGTGAATCATGCGCTAATCATAGAGTGGAACCTAAGGGAAGCTGGGGGTATAGAACAGGAGAGTGCTGTTTCTCACCCCAGTGGATCTATGTATTCTGAAAGAAATAACTGTTTTGAAGCTTCCTGTGAGGTTGGTGCTGGTTAGGCTGTGGGTGCAAGAAACTTAGTGTATTTCCATTAGTGTGGTAGGTGAGGCCACCTGAAAAATTAGTGCAACTATGATCCTATTGATTTCCAAACTTTCAGAAGGATGGAGCACATGTGGTAGTTTTTCTGGACCCTCCCTCGAGTTACGAGTGGTAGGGGGTCAGCTCCGATGTCAGGTTCAAGAGAAGGTTATTTAGCTCCATGTTAGGCTGAGAGCTAGAGCAGTACATGCTAGTTAGGCCAAAGCAGTGGTGGTTGTGGCTGTGTTAGTGAGACACTAGGTTCTCAGAGACATCAGGGTGGATCAGCTCAGGGTATCTAGACAGGCTCCCATGGCCACAGTATAGGCCAGACTTATGCAGTTCAACAAAACCGATAGGATTAGGATCTCATACCATCTTTAGTAATAGGTATGATCTTAGTAGATTCTACTATTTAATCTGCTCTTTTAGATATAGGTGTATCGCACAGTTTTATATCTGCATGTGTGGTTAAAAGCCTTGGGCTCTTAGTTTCCCTTTCTGAGGGAATTTTGACACTAGAAACACCGTTGGGAGTCAGAACGAGTGATGAGCGCCAATGTATGGAGCGTCCCCTTGAGGTTGGAGGGTGTCACTTCATCTGAGATCTCTATCTCCTCAAGATGACAGGGTTTGAAATTATTCTCAGGCTGGACTAGATCTTGGTTTATCGAGCGTATGCTGATTGATATTTTCAGAGGGTGACTTTCACATCACCATAGGGTGAAATGTTTTTTCATAAGGGTGAATGGGATTTCTAGGTGAGAAGATCTAGACCCGAGCGTCGTGGGTTGGGCAGGATGACAACCTAGAATGCTAGTTTGTTTCTGGATGATTAGGGAGTGATTCAAACAGACTTCCCTCCAGTGGTTGAGTGCTTTAGGGATGTCTTTCCCGATGAGTTTTTTGGGTTACCTCCTGAGAGAGAGGTGGATTTATCCATCAAGATAGTTCTAGGAGCTCCACCAGTATCCATTCCTCCTTATAGGATGGCTACTATGGAGTTGCAGGATCTCAAGAGGTAGCTAGAGGACTTGGAGTTGAAGGGGTTTATTCTACCCAATACTTATCCATGGGGTTCACCTGTCCTTTTTGTGAAAAATGTGGATGGAACTCTTAGGCTATGTGTGGACTATCGAAAACTAAACCGGATGATAGTTAAAAACTGATATCCTTTTCCATGGATAGATAATTTTTTTGATCAGCTTCGAGGAGATAGAGTGTTCTCGAAGATCAACTTCAGTTTAGGATATCACCAGGTGCGTGTTCAACCTACATAAATACCTCGTAAAACCTTTCATAGAAGGTATGGTTTATATGATTATCTATTTATGCTCTTCGGTCTCACGAATGTGCTATCAATATTTATGGCACTGATGAACCGAGCGTTCCATCCTTACTTGGATTATTTTGAGGGGTTTTTTATGGAAGATATCTTAGTGTATTCTCACAATCAACACAACCATTCCAACCATCTCGAGATAATTTTGAATACACTGAGAGAGAATCAGTTATATGATAATATCATAAAGTTCCACTTCTGTATGGATTAGATTCACTTCCTAGGTCACACTATCTCCGAGACATGAGTGTTAGTGGACCCAAGAAAGGTGAGAGAAGTAGTTTACTAGGAACAACCAAAGAAAATTTTTGACATATGAAGTTTCCTGGGGATATTTGGTTACTATATAGGACTTATCATGTTTAGAAGTTCTGTTGATAGGATTAAATAATAAGGGTGTGAAGTTTGTGTGGTGAGAATATTGTGAGACAACCTTTCAGGAGCTGAAAGGGAGGTTCACATCAGTACCAGTCCTAATAATTTCTTGAGCAGGGTAAGAGATACATGGTTTACTATGATGCTTCAGGTATTGGGATGGGGGTAGTGTTAGTATAGGGAGATCAAGTCCTGGAATACAGGTCTCTCTAGTTGAGGTCTAATGAGAGGAATTACCCTACACACAATCTTGAGTTAGCTACAGTTGTTCATGCGCTATGCTATTGGAGACACTATTTATTGGGAGATCATTTTGTGGTGTACACGGAACATAAAATACTCAAGTATATATTTATGCAACATGATCTGAATTTGATGTAGTGAAGGTGGGTAGAGTACCTATAGTCCTTTGATTTCGATCTTGCCTACACACCTAGTGAAGGAAATGCAGTAGCTGATGAACTGAGCAAGAGAACTTAGATATAGGAAGTGAAATAGTCCAGTAGCAAGTGGAATATTATGGAGTTGTTCTAAGAGATGCATCTGGAGGTGCATGATAGATCAGGAAAAACTTATCTATTATCCTTAGTTGTGATATCTACCCTTCTGGATAGAGTTAGGATGACACAACTATCATATTCAAAAGGCCAAGTTCTACAGAAGTGTGTGGTAGGTGAGGACCCTCCTCTTAGTTGGATAGTAGATAATGATGAGATCCTGTGTATTCATGGATGTTTTTGGGTTCTAGTGGATACACGCAAGGAGTTGATATGAGAGTTTCATGCTTTATCTTGGGCAGTGTATCACGGGGTCACCAAGATGTACCGTGACTTGCGACATCAGTACTAGTGGCCGTGAATGAAGCATGAGGTGGATGGTTTTGTTATGAAGTGTTCCACCCGTCACCAGGTGAAGGTGGAATATTAGTGACTAGTTGGGATTTTATAATAATTACATATTCTGGAGTGGAAATCGGATGATGTTGCGATGGATTTTGAGACTGGTTTACCAAGGTCTCCTTGAGGTAACAATTATGTGTGGGTTGTTTTTGATAGGCTTACAAAGACCACTCATTTATTTGTGAACAAGGATACCTTCAGTATTGATGATCTCAGAAGGTTGTATATATGAGATGTAGTATAACTACATGGGGTCCCGTGCACTATCATTTTGGATAGGGATGACTAATTTACATCTCATTTATGGTAGATTTTTCAGAGGGTACACAGGTGCTTCTGAGCACAACATACCACCCTCTGACTGATGTCTAATCAGAACGTACGATATAGGTGCCAAAGGATATGCTGTGAGATTGCATCCTGGATTTTGGGGGCTCTTGGGAGAGGCACAATCCCCTAGTTAAATTTTACTAAAATAAAATTTATCATATGATGATACAAATGGAACCTTATGAGGATTTATATAGTCGGACATGACGTTCTCCCCTATGCTGGTTAAAAGAAAGTGAGGTAGCTTTGATGGGACTGTGTCTCATATAGGAGACTTGTGAGTAGGTCCAGTTGATACAGAAGTGGATGACTACTACACAGTATCATCATAAATCATACACCGATCGACGTAGATGACCTCTAGAGTTCAAAGTTATGGATTGGGTTTTCTTTCATGTTTCACTGAGGTTTGGACATAGGCAGATCAGGAGACATGGTAAAATTTCATCGAGATATGTTAGGCCGTTCGATATTCTGGAGAGTCGGGTCCATTTCCTATCAGTTGCAGTTACCTCAGAGGTACCGAGCCATGCCTGACATCTTCAATTTATCTCAGGTGTACTGCTATCACTCGGTTCCTTTTCACATTTTTCAGCCTAAGGAGGTTGAGTTTCAGGTTGATGCATTTGTCGAGGAGCATCCGATTCTTATCATTGATAAGAGCACAGAGGTTCTCTGAGGCCCGTCAGTTCCTCTAGTATCGGTTCTATGGTAGCACGACCGTTTACATGACAAGACTTGGGAGAGGGAGGATGGCGTATGTTCCCAGTGGCTGGATTTGTTTTCAAATGAATCTTGACCACCCTTCAGAGAGCAATTTGGGGAAAAATTGCTATAAGGGGGGAATATTATAAGATCTCGAGTTTTTCTTGAGGTACAGATCTTCCCTTTTGGGTTAAATGTGGTTTAATTTCCTTTTTGGATTAGAATTTCCTTTTTGGATTAGACCCTAATCTGAGCTATGAGAAGGTTGGGTTATTTTTGAGAAAAAAGGGAAAAAAGAGGCTGTTGTCCAGCTATATGTCGTGTACTCCCAGTTCACAACATGTAGTGGCAGTTCACGATGTGTATGGGTTTTTCTTTAGAAAAATAAAATCGAGAAGTACAAATTGTGTACTAGAGGTACACATAATGTACTTGCCCACTAATTTTTTTTAAAATAGAGGCAATAACTTATTATCTTTAATGCACAGAAGGTTTTCTCTAGTTTTTTGAACAAAAAACCATCTAAGATAGTTTTTTAGATCTAGAATCCATCTAAACTTCGATTTGAGTGTGTTTTGTATCATTGGAACTACATCGATAAGTACTCGATTCCTTTTTAGTCATTACTGATTCTTTGAAACAATGACTGTACTATTTGGATTTAAGATAATATGCCCTAATATCCCTTTCTTCATCCGTTCTTTAGATTTATCCTAAACTAAGACGAATCAGGACTCGATACTGGATGATCTACCTACTACCGAGCCAAGGTAGGTGGTCTATAATTTAATTATGATTTTAGGGTGGTTTTCAGACATTCAAACTTTTCTCCAGTCATCAAACTTTCCAGAAAGGCCTCGTTTTTGAGCGAGTTGCATTTAGTTGCTATAGTCAGACATAGTGAGGATGCTCGTAGGTTCTGTTTAGGTGATTTGGCACCCATTTCTCATTTCAACGTCACCCATGGGGTGTGAATTTTGGATCTAACCAGTTTATTCTTGATTAAACCACCCAAGGGGCATGTTCTTATGCTTTCCTAGGTAGAGGAAGCCCGTAAATGATTTGATAGCTTGAATAACTTTCCTAAGAGATATACTACATCCTTTCTTATTGATATATTGTGATTCCATGTTTATTTTGATAAGATGGATTGAATGAAATGTGGTAATATGGGTGGGTATACCTATATAAAATGGTTTATGGAATGTTGAATGGTTAATATAGGTGGGTAGACCCATATACATGTAATTGATAAATGGAATGCATGAGTGGGTATACTCATGGCTTGTGCTTATCTATTTGAGTGGGCATACTCACATGGTTTTGAATTGTTTAAACTAAATAATTGAATGCTTTTGTTGAATGGTTTGATAGATGTCATGGACTACTCTCCATGGGTCTGGAACACGATAGTGGATCCCTTGGGTTGACTCTGACCTTTGTATCTTGATTCTGTAGGATGCCTCAGGCCATGCTACCTTGTGGATCTAACTTTCTTAGGCTCACGTAGAACATGCCATTTCCATGCTCCTAGGACCCCAACTAGTTCTTAGACCGAGTTTCCACTAGGAAACCCATGAGACTTGATGTGGATGCCTTGGACGAGCTCCTTGGATCCAAAACTTCGTGGTCTAGAATCATTACATGGATTCCCTGGTACATGACACCTTGGATTTTGCCCTTGGGGTCTACCTTTCACTATACAACGTGGTCGTGGGATTCTACTTTTCACTATATAGTGAGGATGTGGGATTCTTTTGACTTCTTTATGCAGCGTGGTTGTGGATTTCTTGGTATTAATGGATGTATAGCATGGCCATGTGACTTTTTTACTTTGTTATAGATATATTTTTAGGAGATGACTCTTTGGAGGTAGCCTTCAGGGGATGTTCAGTATTACTTATGATAGTAGATTTATTCCATGGGCATATACACTTGATTTATTGTTTTCTTTAAACTTTCTATTACTTTGTATATTGCTGTTAGAACTATATAGGCCTGGGTGGTTGCCTACTCGAAGGCTTATCTCACACCCTATTTGGGCCTCCTTAGGGACCTAAACAGATTATATGGTTGAAGGTGATGATAGGGGAAAACACTATGGTACAGGTTGTTGATTGAGGCTTTGGAGAAGGGGAGTATAGGACCAAGTTGAGGCTTGTGATGCTATGTGCACTTTTGGGTCTTTTGTTCTTTTGGGATACTTATACTATATTGTATTTCTATGTACAGTTTTGGCTATTTTCTAGATAATTGTATCATCTGAATCATGTTTTATATGAGACACTTCTGGTTATTGATATATAGTCTTGTCTTGTCTTAATTTTAGTTGACTACTATTTATTTTTATTCCACTATTTATTATATGTTTGACTTACACTGTGATACTCTGGTAATGAGGGCATAGTCTCCCCACTAACTCACCTAGGCCCTTGCTTCTAGTCAATAACCTCTGGAATTTGGGGAGATGTGCTTGGGGCCATGTGGCCAACCAGGCTCAGGGCAGTGTTGGATAGCATTCGGGTCCATGATGTTACAATAAATACAATCACAATTTTAATAAAATAAAATATAAAAATTCATACTATTAGGGTCATGATACATGGCCCTTTATTACACTAGTGAATTCCCTAAGGATAAGGCATGCGATAGTGATATTTTCTTAGGGTGGTTCGATGAACATGGTTTGGGACATGATCTTGATGAGCTTGAGCTTCTACCATAAATTGTTTATCTCATGATTTATTTATTGAATCTCTACTTGAGATTGGTAAAGGAAAAATACCAATGATTTTATCTCCCAGGGAAGATTCGATAAATGGTCTTCATCGGGATGATCATACTGGTCAAGTCTATTGCTTCTTCTATGTGTGTAAAATGGAATTTATCATAACACTTAATATAATAATATTAATTGTCACTATAAAATAGCTATATTATCAATGTTTATGAGGATTAATGGTCTTTTAAATCTAAAATACCATATAATGTTCCAAAATAACCAAATTAGTACATGTGTTTTCCATAAATAAATTTCTAAATAAAGTAATTATTCATTCAAAAAGGACATTTCATTTATAAAAGTTCAGGTGGATTCATCACTCATACTCTTGTCACATGGTTTCTAATAACTATGTCTAAGATCTATTCCAACACCCATACACACAAAATGACTTGCATGGTTTCTACTTGATTTTTCATGGTTTAGATCAAACTATGTGCTACCCATGTAGACGAACTATGCATGAACAAAATGAAATGGAATGACCACTACATAAGTAAGGGTCATCACATAGTTTCCTCTAAACCATGCACACTAACTTTGTGATAGAAGGGAAATCTTTCCAAAACTCAATATTTTTACTCGACACACCCAATATTTAAGGACAAGAGTAAAAATAAATAAATAAATAAAATACTAAAGAAAATAAGGTTAGGATGTGACAATTACCTCCACTACGACACTTGATGCCCTTAGAAATTCACCAAATTCAAAGAGAGTACTCAAAGATGAATCTTAATTATAAGGGAAGATCAAACCATGACATGATATCCAAATTTCACCAAATTCAGTAGATTAATAATGTACAAATCTATATCTAAATTGAACCAAAACATAATAAGATCAACTAACCAAAGGAATTCATCTCAAAATATAAAAACATATATAGAACTAGAACCACAATTACACCTAACCGCATCTTGGGAAAGGTCATAAAATAGAGACTCATAGTGAGTCTCTCTACTATTTAAGAAAATAACATGATGGATTGATAGGATAAAAGTAAGGAATCCTAAGGAATTACCTAAGAATAACCCAAATATCCAATTGTAAGGAGTATAGCCCAAATGGACTGAGGAACTTCTTTTTTTATTGATTTTTGATAACCCCCCTTTCAAGGGATGAGGGGGAACCCTTAAAAGTCCCGTAGGCTTAGAGATTACATTACCCATAGGTCTTAGGAAATATATAGACTATACTTGGAATCGCTCCTCCCCAACTTCTTCATCGTGATATCATTTCTCCACATTTTCATGGATTGTTCAGCTAGGCTTCCCATGCATGCACTGGCTGGTCCCGATGGAAATGCCATACCCTCTCTTTCTGAAAAATCCTCTTGGATTTTTCTTTGATGAATGCACCTACTCTAAATCCTCATCTAGAGTATGCTCCTTGTATAGTTTTTATAGTCATTTAATCACATTTTCAGGTGGCCTGAAGGCCTTGAGGTGTCCTGGAGGCCTTGAGGTGGCCCAAAGGCCTTGAGGTGCCTCAAAAGACTAACCGTCCTAAAGGCCTTGGGTGGCCTAAAGGCCTTAAAGGACCCGAGGCCCAAATGGATGAATATTTTCAACTACTACAGTACCGAATAGTGCCTAATACAGTTCCTGCTATAGTACCTACTATAGTACTGCTATAGTAACCCAAAAATTATGTCTCTTCTTTGTTTTGAACTTGGGTCTCTTAGATGCACTTGCCGAGTCCTTACCAACTGGGTTGAGGATCTTGTGCATCAGAAGGACTGTAGCTAAAATTCCCAACTAAGTAACATATAAGATCCCTAAAAACAAGTGCTTACTCTCCAAATGAGATCAAGATACCAAGAATTGAGCATACCCCCTTAAAACTACATGATCTATAACTTTGGGTCAAATAAAAATGAAGGGAAACCATGGAACCAATACTTGAAACACTAATCATAGCGATCCAATAAAAGAAAAATCAACACCAACCAGTGCATAATCTGGCTTGGTTCAACTTCCATCATAGTTACCCAAAACATACCCCAAGGCTTGTACCCATTCACAATGATCCCAAAATATATCTCACTACAACCATAACAAAAAAAACCACTATAAGACCCATACACATCAATAAGGCATATGAAAAACATCAAATCACCATATTCCATAGAAAAAACCTAGGAAAAACCTAAGGAAGCATCCCCAACATGAACCACCCCAAGACCCAATCAAATGAAAACTAATAACAGTCAATCTTCAAGGCCCGTCAATAATTGAGATCTTTATGGGAGTTATACTATAAAAAACATAGAGAAAATATGACCCAATTAGTGGCATTAAAAGATATACTCACCCTCATAAAAATCCATATATTAGTTTAAGATAACAACTAAAAGAAATAAATCACAAATACCACTCTAGTAATACTAAAATGATAAACAAGTAAAACATATCCTTTAAAACCATTTCAAAACCACATATTTAAATTTTGAATTATTTAAAGCTCCAATTGAAAACTAATTTTTAACAAAGTATATTCATCATCAAAATATTTATAAATAAATTAATAAAAATTTCATTTTAATTTGTTGAAAACCTCATTAATAATTTCAAGTTCAATTTTCCTTCACTTAAAATGGATTTTCAACACAAAAAACCAATTAAACCCATCCATAAATAATTTACTAGTTACAAACCCTATTTAACAAATTCTAAATTGAATTTCACCATTTAAAATCTTTTTAAAACACATATTCCCATTTTAGAATCTTGAAAACTTACTTGAAAGTCATTTTGATACTCTAAATATCCCGTATTAAAAATACCATCTACTTTCAAAAAATAAATTCTCTTTAAATTATTTTGAAAGATAAAAAAATGATAGAAAAAATATAAATCCTCTTTATCAAGAATAAATTAAAATATAATTTTTTTAAAAAACACAACATGAGACTAACTTAAATGGAATTAGTGACTATACATGACTTGGATGCATGGTTTGGAAGACAATGTTCCAATCATACAATTGTCATTAAGAGTTACATAGAATCATGTACGTGGAATCCAACTAGTTTACTAGACCATGTATGTTCACCATGTACTCTAGCTCAACTCCAATCTTCATACTAAAATATAATAAGTCCATTAAGTAATCCATAAAACGTCAATAAATTCCCAAATACCATAAATTGGGATAAAAATACACGAGGAATAAATAAATAAAATTCAATATTCAAGACACAGAACTCAACATACCATGGAAACTCGAGGCTTGGAATGGGAAAGAGTTATCTAGAAACTTCCTAAACATACCTCTCAAGTTTCAACAATCATAAATACAATATAGAATACTCACTCAAATAAAAGATGGTGCTCTAAGAACCTATGTCTCTGAAAAAACTAGGCTCTAATATTTTTTTTTCAAGAACCAACCTGGACCACCCCTGATCTGGGAAACCGAGCTAGCTCGTGACATGACTTGAGATTCATTCTTGATCATCTTGAGTTGGAAACTAGTTATAGGGAACCATATATAATTTTTTTTGGGAATAATTACAACCAAATAAAAAATATTCAATATGAAAAAAAATTCTACCAAGAATCCAATATGGTGTATCCAAATATTGGATATCCATACATAAACATAATAAGAAGATCATAAAGAAATTAACTAGATAAAACAAAACTAGAATAAACATCCAAATAAATACAAAAAATATCATACATAATCCAGATGAAAAGAAGGACAACTTGGACAAAAAAACCACAATATGAAACAAAACCAAAAATTTCTGACGTCATCTCCATGTTACCTCAAGGTCACCATCCAACATCCAAACCATATCAATCTAGGAGAAAATAAAACTAACCTAAACCCAAAAAATAAACTTGGTTTTATCAATGTTGAGTGTAACAAGTAGGTTGTAAGCATACTAACCCAGTAGGAAGTCACAATGGATTCCATGCTTTTAATTTTTCAAAACAATATAAAAACACTAGTTTGAAATACAATATCTAAAATATGATTTTATTTACTCTAAGAAATAGAACTTATAAGTAGTTTCCAAATGTTCTTTTAAAACCCAAAACAACTTATTGAAAAATTTTATAAACCTTATTTAAATATTCTATTTAAAACCTACCTTAAAAATTCACATTTTAAAACCATTTACTTAAAAATAATCAAGAAGTAACCTAAATAATAATTAAAGAAACCAGTAACTAAATAAACAAACTAAAACATAAAGAATGTAACCAATCGAATATAAGAGTATAAATGAAATTGTATAGAGAAATAATAGAGATACTAAATCAATGAAAAATTATAAACTGGTATATTAAATAAGAAAGAAAAGAGAACTTTATATAATCATGGGAATATCCTGAACATCTAGTGTAACGATCCTAGATATACTTGTATGGAATCATTTTCTTGCACATTGATACATTCCCAATCTATAACCAACATGATTATCTCACTAGCCTCACAAGTAGCACTTTCCCATGGTCCTATCCCATGTCTAAGGGGATCTATTAGGACTAGATAATAACCATCTCTCAATATCTCACTATGATGCCTATAATCCCTATTATATTGGAAATAGATGGTGTGGAAGGATGCATGAATCATTAGAGAAAAACAGTAATACAACACAAGGAAAACTACACCCATGCCAAACCCGAACCCACCCTCTCACACTCTTCCAACTAAATCTCTTATTCTAACTCATATAAATCAAAAAAATAATTTCATTCAGTCATCAAATCATTCCAACATCAATGACTGGGGATTTAGTTCATGAGTTTAGATCATTAGACAATATCAATTTACATATAGTGCTGAACATGCCTTTAATTTTGAAACTAATAACACATTTTCTTAAATCTACTTAAAAATCAATTTTATAAAAAATAATATTTTAACATATCCTTTCAAATTTTCAAAAACATGCCTTCAGTTCCCAAACTATTAGTTATATATATATTTATAAATATAGGTAGGTATATGGGTAGACGCACACACACACAAACACACACATATATATATGAACATATTCATACACATATAAATATATATATGAACCTTATTTTAAAAACCAAATCAAAATCATGTGATGTATGGAAATGCATTTAAAAAAAGGAGGAAACCTCTATTTTTATACCACCAAGCTTATAGGATTCATAAAATGATAAATTAAAACACCATGAAATAAATATAAAATCACCATAAACATGTATAATCATTGAGCATCATAGGAACAATTCAACACCCACATATAAGTCCGTTAAAAAAATTCCCAAGAAAAATCCCTCATAACCCATGCAAATCCTCTTGAAATTGAAGACACCCCTTTTCTATTACCTCCCCTTCGAAAAAACCTCATTTGAATTTAATAAAATAGATATAACACATAATTTATAAATAAAATAATTTCAAAAACCCTTCCATAATATTTATTTTTAATAAAAATAGAATATCATTGAAACATTTACCCAGAACAAGCGTGGAATGATGTGAAAACTTCAAAAATAAAGAGAGGAAGGTTAAAAGAGGAACCCAACCCCCCTATAAACCAATTAAATAATAAATTAGAACCATAACCAACCAATATTTAGGCCAAAATTAACCCACAAAAATAGAGTAAGAAGAAAGCAATAAGGAATGGAAAAGAGGAGAAAAAGGCCTAAACAGTAAGAATCTAGTCAAAAATTGAAATTCACTATCAAGGAAAATGGATCCATAATTTATAAATAATATATAGAATAAGATATAAGGTTAATAAACTCCCAAAAAACTCAATTAAAACAATTTTTACACTTTACTGCTTAGGTTACTAATTTTTACCTTTTGGTTTTCACCACAGTAGATAGTTTTTTACCTAGGTAATTTATCCTTTATTTCCAAAAATAAAATGGACCTTATTATATAATTTGAACATAATGATTCTAATTTAGAAATCAAATTTTTATTCAATTTTTAAAAGTGATAAAAATTAATTTTAAATTACTAAATATATAATGTATTAAAAACGATTTTTATAAAAATATAAATTAAATTATAAAATTTGAAATATGTGTTTATAAATTAAAATTGAAATTTTTAAAATTATAGTTTCACTTATAAAATAACTATTTTTTCTTAGAAATAGTTTTTATAAATTTCCAATTCATACTTATATACCAATAATGTCAAAGAAGTCATTTTATTCGTAATTTTTTTTAAAAAAAAACTAAAAAAATCATTTAAGTTAATATTTCCATGATAAATCAAAAAATATAGTTATTTTTTTCAAAATTTAATCATAAAATTTATAATTTTTATTTTTTTATTAAAATATAAAATATAGATAAAATTTTTTTTTATAAGAAAATGACTTTTAGTATATTATCTATTATTCTTACCATTTCTTATAAATTAATAATTAAATTATTATTAATACTTTACTCATATAAAAAAATATTATGCTTGAAAAGAATTAATTTTTAGATAAGAGATTTCATTAGTTGCTTAGTTACACTAACATAGTTAATATTTAAAGAGGACTTTATTTTGTTTTTATATATATATATTCATAATTATAATACCAAAGTTTATACTCTCCATTTATATGGCTACCATACTAGGGTAAATATTTATTTTGGTTTCAACATTGCATGTGGCGAAGGCTATCGAGTATAGTCTTTATTTTAGGAAAAAAACTCTATTCATTACAAGTATCCCTTAGAGGCTAAAAATAAAGGGAGATAGTGACCGCCGAAGCCCGCCTCTCATAAGTCATGGGTTGGTGACTAGAATAAAGGGTATAAAACACTCAATGGCAGGCATTTCCCTCTATATATGAAGATATAAACAATAAATAAGATGGAAACCACCAATAAAAACCACATCATATAAAATAAACCAAGATACCATAATAATATAATCAAAAAATGCATGAAGAAAAAACTAGTCTCCAAAAATAAAGTACCAAAAGACTCCTAGCTAGCAGCACCAACAATGACTATAACATCCCATTACAAGATTTTTGTTAAGGACCATGTTTTATTCTTGGTTCACTTTGTTTTATTATTGATCTCTAGTTGTTTCAATCATTCTTGGTTATACCTATTATTTTTTGGTTGTTTCCCCCCTTTTTGTGTTTTTAAAGGGGTGTGGGGGAATTTTTATTTATGGTTTTAGAGTTCAAGAGGTTTCTAGGGATTTCATATTGGGAGTGGGCATAATCCTATAGCTGGAAAATCTACAGGAGGACTACGAGCTAGCCGATGAGGACCACTGGCCAAATTTTCATGTCACATAAAATTGATTAGATTTTATAAGATTAAATTTAGTCTATTTAAGAATATAGATCATCTCTCAAGGAGTGTTTAAGGGTTTAGAGTATGAATTCTTAATCAAAATGACTAAAAATAGGTGGGGGGAGGGGTGGTTTTGAAAACTATTTTAAGAAAACAAATTAAATAAAGAGTTTAATAGTTGAAAATGAAAGTCAATTTTTAAATGAAATAGAAATAAGATATCACTTAAAGTTTACTAAACAAAACTTTAAGTTCATAATTATAAAATTTTTATTTTATTTAGAGTATCTATTTGGTTTAGTTTAATCAGAATACTAATTACTCTCCAAGCCTTTATATTAATGCAAGTAGAACTAAACCTTGAAATAACAATCATATAAAAATGGTACAACCCTTATACATGGTATAAGAGTTTCAAAATCATATTAAAATATAAATAGTGTTGTAATTAAAATGATTATTATGTTGTGCAATCATAAAAACACAAGTCATTCACTAAAAATCTCACAACAACTGGTTAGAAACAAAGATCATTAAATTCAATCTCAATAAAGAAAATTATTAAAATATGAATCAAAGTAAGATACAACTAAAATATATGTTTTAAAACATAAATTAAACCAAACTAATAGCTAGTATTTGTTCTGGTACTCCCTTGACATGTGTGTAGCTCCCTCATAACGATCACCCATTGATTAGCTTGCTATCGAGAGGAGGTGGATGATCAGGTGGACCTCCTTATTCTTCTCAGATCTCCCTATAAGGATAGGGAGATCTAGAAAATCCAAAGTGATGATATTAATCCTTTATAGATCCAAAATTTTATCACTTCACTTATTTTTCGAGTTTATAAAGGAGGTCCCCAAGGTTCCCTTTTATTAGAAAAGTGGAAGGTGGTTTTGGAAGTCCAGATTTCAAGATACCATTTGTGTCTCATTTTTGGATTGGTAAACAAAATAATATAAAATTTTACAAAAGAGAAGAGTAGTTGGTAATCCCCTTGTATGTATCCCTATAAAAATTTTCTTCTAGTGAACATATATATTGGGATAATTTGATAAAGTACCAAACCAAACTCTTTCCTTTGAGTTGATTCAATTTTATGGAAAAATTTGTTAGGTTGGGCCGCCTAATAGATAAATTGGGATTGGGTGTCTTCATAATAGTTATATCCCAAATATTTTTGGATAATCACAATAAATTTAACCCTAATTAGATGGATTAATTATTTTTAATTTGTGAAATAGTGGACATATGTTCTTGGGATTCCATGTAGTTTGGCCTATTTTTCTCCTATTTCATCTTGGGATATCTAAATCACCTACTACTACAAAATAAATCCACAAACTTAAAATTTTACATTTTAATAGTAATTCAAATTAACTATTTTAATGAAATTATAGGTGAAATTTATTATTAAATTTTCAATTTTCAATATAAAAATAGTTTAGCATAATGTTATAAGGGTGAAACAAAACAGTGATTCACAGTGTGATCACACCACCATACTTAAAAATTTTCACTCCCAAGAAAAGTCACCTTTTATAAAATGATTAATGTAGATATTCCATTAATAAAAAAATATTTAACACTCATAATAAATTAATTTAATGATATAATAATGAGAAAAAGAATAACCCCATCACAGAGTTAATCTTAGTAAGCATGGAAATGAGTGTCTCATAAATTTTATCAGAACAAAATTTAAGAAGATATATGATACTAGTCATAGAAAGGAATTAAAAAGTAAAAAATGTCTCTAAATATCCATATATGTGTGTGAGATAATGATTTCATGCTGTTATTTTCACTTTCTATCCAGTAAATATAGGTGATTTTAAAATTTTTATACTTACCTGATTCTTTCCATTGAACCCACCCTCTATCCTTTGTAATTAAATTTCAAGAACCACTCACATAAGAATTCCTAAAAGTAAAATTATAAGCCCCTGACCCAGATATCCTCATATTTTTTACATTTAATCACTCCCCTCATTATTTATTTATGCTGTTTTTGTTGTTTTTGTTTTTTTTTTGATTTTTTGTCATTTAAGGGTGTATAATAGTCAGATAACATGTACACATACATAGTTCAATTTGGAATAGTATTGAAAAAAATAATATAAGGAGTTAACATATGGAAAAATAATTTTAGAAAGCTGAGAAACATTAAAAAAAATTATATTTACCTTCAATTAAGTAATAAATATTCATACTTCATGGTTGAGTTCAATGATGTGTGGAGATGTTAAATGAAATATTTAACCCATTAAAAACTCACAAATATGGTAAAAATATCTCAAAGGTTTTATAAAGATACAATAATTGTTATGAATTAAAAATAACCACTTTTACTTAAATTCACCCCTCAATGTTAATTACATTCCCAAACTCACATGCCATTAGTGAAATAAATTTTATTTAAATGTTAAAACAAATTAAATTAGAAATTTTTTTCATGCATTTTCAATAATTTCCATGATCATAAAAAAATGATAATTTTATCAAAAAAATGAAAAAAATGAAGAAGATAAGGGGGAAGTAAAAATACTATACAACAAGTGAAAAATATAAATAAAAAGAAGAAGAAAGATAAAAACAAATCCCAACTGACTCAGGAAAGTGGAGAAAAGTAAAAATACCATACTACAAGTAAAAAAGAAAAATAAGAAATATGATGAAAATAGTAATTAACCTAAGAATATACCCACCCATATACATAGAGTGTGAAGTTTACTCACCATAATAAAAGATACTGTGGGAAGGAAGCATAAAACCTAGTGGGTGTCACTAGTAGGTTGCTTCTTGAAAGTGTAGTTCCTCCACCGTGGTATCCAAAATGGTTTCATGTAAGTGATTCAACCACTACCCATTAATAGTGAATGATTGTTTTTATTTATTTATTTTGAACCTATACAACACCAAATAGATAGAATTTAGTAATAGTGTATGGGCCAAACCAGAAGGAATAAAGCTTACATGGGTGCAAATTCAACCTTTTATTGAAAAAGAGGACCTTCTTCCCAATGTGGAATTGATGATGAATGATGAGGTGGTCATGGTAATCCTCAATTATCTTCTTATAGATATAGGAGCTATCATACGAGTCTCTTCGCATTTTTTCTATCTCCTGTATATGAAAATTCCTTTTAGAACCACCACTCGAAATATTGGAATTTCATTTTTAATTTCCTAGTAGGCTTAGTGATCTATCTTAATAGGGTTATAAAATATATTTCCAAAACTAGCTGATAATTTCACATGCCAAGGGGAGTTTTGAAGGTATCACAGTAAGACCAAAATTCATAATTGAGTATAAGAATATAATATTTTCTATTAGGTTGATCCATTTTTTCAAATTTTTTGACTAATTTATTTAAAAACTCAACTTTACCATTAGTTTGGGGGTGATATCTAGTAGAAATGCAATGTATCAGTTTTTTCCATTTAAGACTTTGGAATATTTATAATAATATTTTTAGAGTTAGGCGCTGAGATAGTGCAAGATTATAAGGTTTAGTAAGCCATAAATTGATATTTTAAAGATATTAAATATTGTAATATCACATGCACATAGTTTTCCTGAAAAAGTGGAATAACTCCCAAACAAAGTCTCAGATTAGAAATATGACACCACCTTTGAGTTCATAATGCAGGGCTTACCCTAGGAAAGACACAATATTTTTCAACATTAAGAATTTGGTTAAAATCCATCACCGACACAAATAATGAAATAAATAATTTAAATTAATTTATTTATTATGTTGACACAACAACCTAGTTTTTCCTCTATAAATACACTATTATTACCTGTTCTCAGGGTTATCCTCATAACCATGATAATTGATAGGATATCATGGATGAATGTTGGCGGGCATCGGGATCGCGGATCTACGATTAAAGTACCATAAGGAACACCAATAACAATGAAATTGTGAATCTCATAAATGAAAACAATATGTAATCATTATTCATCATAAATTTATCCAAATTGAGATAGAACATTTTTATGTGTGGATTTATCACCATTTTCTTATCCCATGATGAACATGAATCAATCGACTAACAAATTGATTCATGGATTAGTCATTTTAGGGTATGGGTTTGTTTATACAGGATTTGATGGAAAATTGTATTGTTGTTCATTATTAGATATTCATTCATAAGTATAACAAAAATAGGTTGAGTCCAATCTAAAAAAAATTGAGATACATTCCTCATTTGTTTTTTTTGTGGTTCTCCCTCCCATTCTACGTATTCATCATTAGCATTCATTTTGGCCAGTAGTTTGACGATTACCTTGAAACTGATCATTAAGTGTTTGATATTTGGGGAAATAGATTTTTGTGGGTCCAAATTTGAGATTTGGTGATGGAATCATGTTTTGATGACAGCGATAGAATATTGGGTGTAGATCAATCTTCCTTGTGCGTGGGTTTTCTCATCCCGATGAGAAGAGGTGTCAGGAGACATGACTTTAATGATTTTTTGGATGTAATCTAGTGAGCAGGTGATATTTGGAATCAATTAGATCAAATATGAGTTCCATGGGTGAAATTATGGTGGATTCTAAGGGATTGGAGGTAGATGAAGTCATGTGATAAATCCCGCGTGTTCTGTGAAAAACCTATCTATACGACATGTAGTCCTATGAACACGCCTTATGTTGTCCCCTATATGTGACACTAGGGGTTCCACATAGATATAATTATTACACCTCATGTGACACATTTCACACACTATGTAACCCTTATCCAACCATCTTAGAATATATAGGGTGCACATGCCCATGAGTCCATATAGTGTTACATGTTTTGTGTGCCAAGTCACATGCCATGTAAGATGTGGTAGATTGATCGACATGTACTGGGGGTACATGCCCAGATAGCCATGTGGCCCCACACTCCATGTACTTGGGAAGTACACAGGTAGGCTGAATTACACAGGAAGATCTGTGTACTCAAACACATCCAAGTACATATGCACGATCCAGTGTACACAGGTATGAGAAAACGACATGCTGAGTTCCTGGATGACATCTACATGCTGTGTACCTAAAAGGACACACTATATATTTTTGAAAATTTTATTCCATGTGAGAATGAGACATGAGAATTTCTTGGATTTGTGAGAAATTCTATGCACCCCTATAGACACATAGTGTACTCCTTTGAGTACAATTGGAGTCCTCTTTCTCCTTAGTTCAACTTTGTTGTGAGATTCTATGAGATTCATTTGACTAGTTTCAGTTGAGAATGTTCCCTTGGTCCATTAATATGAGGGTTTTGTGAAACATCCCATTCTAATCATAAAGGGTGAACCCACTACATGTTTTTGTTTATTAGTTTAGTATAGGTGAGTTACCTTATTCTAGAGTGAATCATCTCAGTCCTCTTCGACTAAATCCCTCTGTGACTTAGATCATGTATCCCTCAAAGTGGACCAAAGAAATCCTCACATCCTTCATGATTTCCCTAGGTAGGGTTTTTGGAATTGGTGTGACCAACACTTACATGAGTTTCAATACCCTATCTTGGAGGTTGTTTCCAGTTGGGTCCGATGTCCCCCCAGTGTTCCCTGTGTATTGACCCCTATCTTTGTATCAAGATATGATATTTTTTATGGTGTATTAGTCTGATCGAGTGTGTATCTTAGATGAACCCAATTAGTTTCCTATGTGATTATTCTTAGATATACCTAACCAGCATGGACTCTAGGATGAGCATCATTAGTGATAGTATAGATTGAGGAGCAGTTCCTCCTGGTTGAGTGAGACCTATGGGATGAGTGTTGTTAGTGGTAGTATAGATCAGGGAGTAGTTCCTCCTAGACGAGCGTTACCTTGAAACCACATTGTGGATCTATGAATGGAAGTGGTGGAGAAAGTTTTGTGACTCAAATTAATTTATGATCATATATGGGACATTATTGGTTATCATTATGTCTCATATGTTGTTTGATATAACTATGTTTGATGAGATGACTACTCTTGATGCTTTATGTGTGGTGTTTTTGTAGTTTCTTACTGGGTATTTTTATAATGAACCATACATGGGATCTTCCCACACATGTCATATATTATATAAATGAAGAACCTTTTTACAGCATCCTTGGTGGAATGGAAGAAGGTGGAGCTTAGTTTATGCTATACAAAATGAGGTGTATACCAGTGTTGTATTTTTAGCAGTCCCTTCCTTTTAAGCATGCCAGACTTTATTTTCCAGTTTTGGGTGGGTTTGTATTTGGAACCTTTTTATACTTTCTAATACTTTATGTTATACTTTTATTGTGGAATTAGGGATGTATTCATGTATTGTTATTAGTTGTTTTATATTTCAGCATTGTTTGGGCTCAGATATGTGTGTGTGTGTTGGTATATTAGGATAATTCCTCCCATGGGTGTGATATGCCTACTTGGTGCTGTTCACCAACCCCTAGCCTATTAGAGGCTATATTGGGGTAGTTTCAACTCAATTAAAGTGGTTTAGGTTATGAAAGAGTGGTATCAAAGGAGTTATATACCATGACTAATTTTTGTAGTTTATTTTGTCAAGATGTGAGGTTTGGTTTGGGCATTAGGGTAACAATGTTAAAATGTTTCATGTTCAACTTTCAAGATAGGAAACCCAGTGTTGGTGTGATAACCAACATATCCATTCACTGGGACTCTGATAAACTACTTATTGAGTCAGTACATGCTGGAACTAGTTATAGGGAAAACTTTGGTACATGCATCATATAGGAATGAGTTGTGGTTTCCATGTCCTTCTTGAGTGAGATCACCAGATATACTCATTGACCATGGTACATATTTACTTCTTTCAGGATATATTCATGATTAAAACTAATAAGGTTTAAATATTAAATTTTAGGGTATGACCTAATGAGTGATGGGGACTCTCTGAAGGGGCTTATTCATTAGTTAGTATTTCTTCCAGATGGTCAGTAAGTGGTTCTTTCTCCCATTTATCTATTCATAGACCCCCTTCTAGTGGTTCAGGTGGATAAAACATGTCATAATTAGTCATAGATGGATATTTTGGTTCTAGATGATTATTTTAAAGGGCCTTATCACATATCATGATATTTCTAGTTAGGGATCACCTAAGATGCTAGGTCAAAAGAACCCACCAACAACAGGCGTGCGACATAAGTCATGAATCAGGAGGTTTCATTGGAGACCTTAGGTACACATCAGTTCTCCAAGGATGAGAAATTTCTATTCTTGTGATGGGAGAGTATAACTCACATAGGATTTTATCACCTATCATGCTATAGTCAGAGAGTTGGTCGATGGACCACTTAGGCAGATGTAATGGATAGAGCAAGGAGGCCCATGGGGAGGTAGGCATGATGGAGGATCTAGGGGAGAAATAGGAGGTGGATATCTATTTGGTTTGATGCTACCACCACCTCCCTTAGGTGGACCACTCTAGTATTAGGAATCTAGTGGTCAGAATATGGGATAACTATAGGCACTGGGGGATTTTTACTCAGAGGATCCATGAGTCATTCAAGGTATGGTATGTGTTCCTTTCACTTTTGTTATAGTAATTTTAGACACAAGTAAAAGCCAATATTTTTCCTCATTTGTTTGAGTATTTTCTAGGGATATGAATAGATTCGGTAGAGTCCTATGTTAGTGATGTTTTTCATAACTTTGGATATGCTAGGAAGAGGGAAAATTCCCCCATAGAGATGTGTTCTTGAGACGTGATCAAAAACCATTTGGAAGAGTCAGCGTCGCCCAAAGAGGATAGTGTCATGATGTCGTGGACGAGTTCCATTAACTTTTGTTTTTGGTCCTTTTGATATGATAAGGTGTTATATAAATACCTAATTATGTTAAATAGGTAGGAAAGAAAAATTATGAGTTCAAAGTAGTAGGATCTTGTTGAGGCTTCAAGGGTAGTTCAAGGTACGATGTGTTCCTTCAATTCCCCATTTGTAGTTTTCACATGGATTCATGAGCCACTTATACCAAAGAATATCCCCTATTTGAGACTTAGTGATACCATTGGAGACTTTTTTTCTTGACCCTTGTGTTTCCTACTGAGAGGTTCAGTGATTACATGCTTCTACCAACAATGTTACCCGACTCTGGGAGGAGAGAGAGATCCTCATGTGGAATCTCTTTACAGTGGCAGTGATACCCTAAAATATTTTACTCAGTATGGATTGGTTTCCTACCACCCATGATCAGTTTTTTTCTACTAGTGAGTGTGGTGGTGTTTTCATCTTATTGGGATGGAGTTTTCCTCCTTCGATAAAGAGTGATCCCAAATAGTGTAGGATGATCTCATGTATAGGAGGTTTCAAGAAATTTCTATCAGTTGGATAGTAATACCTTTGTAGTAGTGAATGATATAAGATTTTATTTTTCTACAGTGATGCTGGAGTATGAGGAAGTCTTTCCTAGGAATATTCTAGGTTTATCTCCACATTGAGAGTTAGTCTTTTATAATGACTGGCACTAGGGATCTCCCATAATTTTTCAATATCACATCATATTACATCCATTTAGCTTTTTAAGTTGAAGGTGTAGTTGAGAGTTTATAGAGAAAGGGGTTTTTAAGACCAAGTGTGTTCACCTGGGTAGTCCAAGGTTGTTCTCCTGAGAGATGAATGAGTTATTGAGGTTGGTTGTGAGTTGGTTCCACTTAAAAAATGTAACATGAGGAAGATTATCCACTCTCAAGAATTTTTTATTTATTTGATTAGTGGTTTTGGGAAAAGTGGTTATCAAAGTTTGACCTCGAGATATGTTATCACTATCTCTAGTTTTGGAGAAGGATATACTAGAAGTGGCTTTCAAAATCCACTATGAATGTTTGAGTTCATGGTGACACCCTTCAATTTGTTTTATGACTTAGTAGAGTTGTAAGACTTGTGGACTAGATCCTTAACCCTTTATGGATCATTTTGTGGTAGTATTATTTTATAATATAGATGTAAACTCGATGTTTGAGTTTTAGAATGTGAGACACTTTAGGATAGTGTGGTTTAACTCTAGTTAATAGTTGTTAACCCTCTGCTTCTTCAGAGAGATAGGGAGGTATAACTCATGGATATTGATTATGAGATATTACATAAACAGATATATAACAGATATGTTCTTAAGGTATTTTCCGAAGGTGATAAGTTCATCATTATTGTTCGAGGATAGATGGTGACACCAGTCACACTGTAGAAAGAGGTGATGAGGTGATTATTTTCCCTTAGTAGTATATCTGGTGGAGGTGAGGATGTACCTGGATCTCTTAGCATCAGTTGGGCAGGAAATGGAGTTGCAACAAGTTTTCAAGATAAAATCTTGTTGTCTCTTATATCCGAGGGTGATGACCTGTGGATCTTTGTGGAGAGTTTGGGACACTTGTGATTATAGGAGGTAGTCGAGATTCATATAATTCTCTTTATGATCATTGTAGAATATGATGCTTACTTCACGACATGATTAGGGAGAGGATGAGGGAAGTCTTTGGGGACTAAGTTATAGTTGAGCATAGTGTTTTACCCCAATCATATAACCAGTAAATTAAACCTCTTAGGTTATATTAAACATGTTTTAGGTTCAAATTTTGGTTTTGGTCCATAACCGAGAGGATCATGTACCATCTGTGGAGTTATAATATCATAATCATTTTTACTCCACCATCAGAGTAGAAACTTTTTGAGGCCATGTAAGAGGGAACTTATAAGACACTGTCATATTGGTTAGAACCATTGGGAGATAGTTCTTGGTCCCTAGTTTTGGTTCTAGTGATGGTTTTGAGGGTGCAGTTCATCCATGGGTAGATGAGGAGTTCCTAAAAAATATCAGAATTGATTTACAGAACAATTAAGAAGGCCTTAAGACTTAGAGAGTTTTAGAGTTTTATCTAGGGTGATAGGTAATATATGAGGTTCTTAGGCCCTTTCTTTATCTTACTACTACATTGGGTTAGTGAGGCGGTGTACCACTTAACCCCATTACCATATTAGTTTTAGTTTCTTGGTGTTATCAACATGTTGCAGTTGAGGAGGTATATGCACGAGTCATTGTATAATATCAAATTGGATAATATGGGTTGTGAGCGTTGATTTTCCTTTTTCAAGGATCCATTGGCGTTGAGAACAAGTATAGAAAGACCCTTTATAGGAATTTTTTTTCCATGGGTGTGTGTTTCTTGGAATAATAGAAAACCATCGGGGGAGGTAGTGGAATGGGAGACCTAATTTATAACTCAGTAGCCCACCTTTTTTTAGCTTATGATTTTCAGGGACAAAAATATTTGAAGATGGGAATAATATAATTTATTTGTTTTTTCTATTTAAGTCTTTGGAATATTTCTAGGAATATTTCTAGAGCCAGGAAATGAGACGACATGAAATGATGAGGCTCAATGATCTCAGAATCTAAAATTTAAAGATATTAAACATATTAATATCATGTGAATGTACTTTTCCTAAAAAAGTATGATAAATCCCAAACAAAGTCTCATATTGGAAATATAAGACCACCATTGAGTTCAAAATACAGTGTTTAACCTAGAATTGATATAATCTTTGTCGGTATTTGGTGCTTGGTTAAAAACATTCCTGATAGAAAATAATAAATAAAATAAAATAAATTATTTTATTTATTATGTTGACATAGTGAACTGGTTTTTCCTCTATAAATACTCCATTCAAACCAATTTATAGGTTTATCTTTATAACCCTGAGAATTGAGAGAAGACCATAGAGGAATGCTAGTGGGAATCAGATTACCTTAATAAACACCAATGAAAATGCATCTTGCGGTTCTCATCAACGATAGTGATGTGCTATTTTTATCCATTATAGATTGATACAAATCGCGATAGGATGCTATTTTGGGTGGATTTTTCTTTATTTTTTATCCCATGATGAATTCTAATCAATCAGATAATAGATTGATTTATAGATCATTTGTTTTTTAGGTATGGGTTTATTTATATGAGATTTAAGGGATATTGTTTTTCAATGTTGGATTTTCATTCATCATTCTAACGACAGTGGATAAAGGCCAATTAGAGAAATACTTGAGGTTCATTCCTTATCTTTTGTTATATGGTTCTCTCCCCTCATTCTATATGTTCATCATTGGAATTCATTTTGGCCGATAGTTCGATGATTACCTGGAAACTAATCACTACACATTCAATCTTTAGTGTAGAAGATTATATCCACATGTCCATATTTGAGATATGTTGATGGAATTTTCTCTTTATGGCAATGATGGTAGATTTGGTGTGGATAAAAGTTCCTCATGTGTGGATTTTCATGTCTTGTTGTGGAGAAGAGACAAGATGTGTGAATTTAATGATTTGGTGGAAAGAATCTAGTGAGTAAGAGGCAATAGGACTTAGTTAAACCAGATTCGATTTCTATGGAAGAAATACTAGTGGATTTGAAGGTATTGGAGGTGCATAGAAAGACACATGAGGAATTACATTTGATCTATGAAAAACCCACTTACGCAATGTGTAATCATATGAACACACACTATGTATTCCCCTCTTTGTGGTGCTAGGGTTTTCATGTAGAGATAAGTATCACATGCCATATGACATATGTCATATGACATGTGACACTTAGCTGAGTAGCTCCACATGCACATGGTGTACACACCTAGGAGTTCTTGTAGTGTTACAAAAAATGTGTTTCAAGTCACAAACCGTGTGACACATGGTAGACTGATTGATGTGTACATGGGGTACATGACCGGGTGTCCTTGTGACCCCACACACCATGTACTTGGGAAGTATACGGGTATAGCTGTGTACTCTAACATGACCAAGTACATGGGAACACCCCAGTGTACATAAACACAAGTAGATGATATACTAAGTTTCAGGGTGACATCTACATGCAGTGTACCTCAAGGGACTCATCATGTTTTTTAGAAAAGTGAATTCCATGTGATAGTGATACACAAGTAGTTTTAGGATTTGTGAGACACTGTGTACCCCTAGGGACACACCATGTACTCCTTTGAGGATAGGTTGGATTCCTCTTTATCCCTAGTTCAACTTCATTATTAGATTTATTGGAAAAATATCAGTTTAATGTTTTTTCTTGGTCTATTCCTATGAGGTTTTGGTGTATCACCCCATTATATTCATATAAGGTTACCCCTCAACAGCTTCCTTTTGATCATTGTAGTGTGGGTGAGTTCCCTTATTCTGAAGTGTTTCATTTTGGTCATCCTTGACTAGAATCCTCAGTGTCTTAGAGTATTTATCCCCATGAGAGGTCGAGAGTAATACTCATGTTCTTTATGATTTCCCTAGGCAGGGTTTATGGAATTGGTGTGACCAACACTTTACATGGGAGTTTATACCCTATATAGGAGGATGTTTCCAATGGGGTGCAATGTACCCCTAGTGAACCCTAGGAATTGACCCCTACCTGTGTATCAAGATCTGATCTTTCAAATGGGTTATTAGTCTGATGGAGTTTGTATCTCAAATGAACCCTCTTAGTTTTATATATACTTATTCTTAGCTAGACCTGAAGAACATGACCTCTCGGATGAGTATCACTAGTGTAAATATAACTCAGGGAGCAGTTCCTCCCAGATGAGCCTGACCTTTGGGATGAGTGCCATCAGTGGAAGTATATCTCGAGGAGCGGTTCTTCCCAGATGATCATTAAATTAAAACCCCATAGTGAATCTATGTATGGTAGTGGTTGAGACTTTTTGTGTGACTCAAATTAATTTATGACTATATCTATGATATCCTTGGTTATCATTTTGTCTCATATCTTGTTTGACATACTCGTGTTTGATGAGATGACTACTCTTTATGCTTTATGTTTGGTGTTTTCAAGGTATCTTATTGGGAATTGTAATATTCACCTGTTCATGGGCTCTTACCACTCATTTCATGTCTTATGTAGATGACATAAATTTTTAAGAAGTATTTGGAGGACTAGGATAATGTGGAGATTATATTGGGCCAGAAATAATATGGTATATACTAGCATTTCATTGTCAGTAGTCCCCTCCCTCTGAGTAGGTTAGACTTTATTTTTCAGTTCTGGGTGGGATTGTATTTGGAACCTTTTTATGATTTTTGGTACTTTATATATTACTTTTATTATATGATTATAGATATATGTATTCATTGTTGTTATTTGTATTAAATTTCATCATTTTTTATCCTTGTAGATGTGTGAGTGTGTACAAGTTCATTAGGATAATACCTCCCATGTGTGTGATATGCCTACTCAACGCTGGTCACTAACCCATGGCCTATTGGAGGTAGGATTAGGGTAGTTACGGCTCAGACCCCAGTGGGTTGGGTCATGATAAGAAACTATATGCTCAACCATATACTAACACAAAAGTGATTGTATTTTCCAATTTTCGAAATGAGAACCCAGGTCACTAATGATGAACCTAGAAAATCCAAACCTGTAGAAAATTTGGGTTCTAAAAAATTCAACAACTATATTTGAATCATCCATCCTTGTGGATCATGACTCCACCCATTTTAAAACATGTTCTACTTTTAGAATAATGTAAAAATTGTTGAATGAAATAGAAAACGACCCCAAAAATTCAATTCCCCAAATAGAAAAATATCATGTAAAAGCAAGGGCTATTGTAGAATTTCACTCATTTTTAGAGGCATTCCTTATCCATTGACAATGAGAAAAATATTTTAAAAAATCAAGTGTATCCCAAAAATAGTTTTATCCAAAATAGATGATAATCGATGACCTTGCTAGTAGTCCATTTCAAATTAAAGTTACCCCCCACATGAAAGAGTGACATAACCTAAGGATAGACTCAAACTCACTATTAGTAATGAAAGAACTGAGGAATTGATCACTAAATGTGCACCAAAGGTAGGGGTTATCCCAAATATACCATTGAGACTCATGTTTTAGACAATTAGCTTGGTTTTTATTGAAATAATATAAATTAAAGATGATTCTAAATAATTTACAATGTCAATATACTAAGTAATATCATATTTCACTCAATATAATTACTCATCATGAAATATGTCATTTATGGGAATATAGGGAGATGCGTCAAAGTCCAAAGATTTAAGGATCCTATTAATATAATCATCCAACACATTCTCTACTCCATTTTATCCCTAATTTCTAAATTAAATTATTAAAGGAGTAGAATCTAAAAAATGAGACATGGTTTGGATTCCAATTTATTAATGAGATACTAGAGGGATGTATAGTTAGAAAACATAAATACTTTTGACCTTAAAAGGTATGATTTAACTTTATCCAAGTTAAACACAATGGAAATGATTTTTTTTGGCTGTGGTGTATTTTTATTGGGCATGGTATAGTGTGTGTGAGGCATAAGAAATGACATGTGGAGCTTTATCAACCCATTATGATAAGAATTACTCAACTGCATAGTTAGATGAATCACACATGATCTAAAATTTTAAATCCCATTAAGGTGGTTGGATTAGAAGGGGTGATGTGAGACTGTATTTCAATTTGTTAAAATCATCCTCACAGTTTTTATCAAACATAAATTATTTTTATTTTTAGAGTAATCAAGATAAGGGGAGTGAAATATTAATATATTCATGGATGATGTTAAAATATAGCATGACCTAAGAAATTATGCACATCCAGACATTTTTTGGGAATGATTGGGAAGAAAAAATATCAACTTTTGATTTATTTACTTGGATACCATCCCAAAAAATGACATGTTCATGTATTTTATATAAATAATCTAACTCTAGTAACCCAGAGTCGGTGTCTAATTTATTACATTGTCAATAAATATAAGTGATCACATCCCAAAGTAATGAATTTTTTAGTATTCTTGATTAACCATATACATACTTGAATCTCATATTATATTTTAAAACATAAAATATAAAACACCATGAAAGAAAATATTTTGAATCCTTGAACTCATTAAAAGATTCCTTATTCATAACATGAATAAAGTAAAACAAATAAAGGGTAAGATCAGATGCTTATTAAGGATTATGTATAGTATTATCTATAATGATTAAATGAGGAATAATAAAAATGGTAAGGTAAATAACTAAAAACACATTCTATTTAATCAATAACTTGTGCACAAAATTTATCCATGGATAATATCATTTCAGTAATCTCATATATAATAATAACTTAAATCTAAATGAATTAAATGCTTAATATTGGATGTCATGATCTCAGACATCAGGATATCTATACTTTCAAATCCTTGTGCCATGACAGTTTAATCGATGAGAAAGTATACACTAAAAATCCATTTAATTTGGAAAAATGATTTTTCTCATGTGAACTTTCAATGAATCAAGGGGCTATATAATTAAGATCCCACCCATAACTACTTTTCCAATTTATTCTTCATATATTGAGTGAACAATTTAATTCATAAAAAATATGGATCATAAAAAATTCCCATTTTGAATAAAGAATACAAAATATCAGTATTTCTCCAGTTAATCCAATAATTTTCAAAGTAAAACACTGTATATAGAAATGTTATACAATTTAGGAAATAATAATATCCATGAGACAAATAATCTATATATTTATGATAAATTTAATGCTAAATTATCAAAAGAAATTGAATGTTTCAAGAGAAATTTAATGAACACAAAATTAATAAGTGATAAGAGATTACCATTGATTCATTAGAAATATAGGTTTTGTAAAAAAACCATGTCATTAGGAGAAATAAAGAAAATTAAATTGAAATTTTAAAATAATATTTCATTAAAGTGTTTTCTTTTTAAAACCATTGAAAACTTATAGAACAAGATAAGGGTATAAAATGGTTATGGGGGTTAGAAAATTGATTAAAGTTATATACATTAAAAAATATTCCTTTTGACTTTTTGTAAAGGAATTCAACAAAGATCTTTTTAGAAAAAAGTAGAAATATTAAATTCAAAACTTTTAAAAATTTAGGATAAATTAAAATTTCCTTAATAAATAATTTTATTAAATAAAAGAACTTTTGTAAAACAATTTTGAAAAATATGGACATGGAAGACAAATATACCCAATCAAAAAGAGAAATAAGATCATATTTTCTTTTAAAAACTACTATTGAATTAGTAAATTTAATTGAATTGTTAATCATCATGAATAAGTATATATTCTTGTTAAGTACCTAAAAGGATTAGTTATACACCACATAAAATTAAATAGGTGCATGATACCAAATACGTCTCAATGGAGTGGAAACTGAGATGATATCCCTTACAAATATCATATCCTTGAAGTGAGAATTAATCAAAGAAGCGATTATGTGTATCAAATTTAAATCCACATAAATTAACTGTAAATAAAACATAAAATAATCATAGGTTATTCCACACATATTCTTATCATATCAAATACAATGAATAAGTACCGTAACCCAATAAAAAGAAATCGAGTTATGAAATCCCCTACATCATGCTCAACTTTCCTCATAAGTTATTTTAACCTTATATATAATACATTTATATTTATTATACATACATAATATAACCAGATATATATATATATATATATATCTATAATATCATATATAAACCATTTATAACCTTTTATCACCCATTTGTTAACAATCTTTTATTATTATCTTTTTTTGGGTGTTAACTACTTTGTTTTCATGTATTTTTTGATTCAGTAGTTTCATTAATTTAATATTTCTCATGGTTTAATTATCTAAAAAATTTCATTAATGATATAAATATCATATATATTCAATATATTTATATTTATAGTCATCCATTAAATTTATATATAGAAAAATTAATTACATCATTCATGGAGATGGAAGGCCATACGTACACATGAACGTTGTTTTCACTTTTTGATGGATAAATAAAAAGAATGGTAAAAAAAATTAAACTTTATAGGATAATTTTTATATCATATATATATCATATATTCATTAAATCTATCCTTATTACCATCAATGTAAATTGGAAATGAAAAACAAATCATATTGCTTTGTGGAGGTGGCAGTTCACACGTACGCATGAGTGACATTATTATTTTACAATATATTGGAAGGAAAGAATGTATATATATTATATTTTAATTATTAAATAATATTTATTTTATAACTATCATATATATTAATTAGTTCCATACTTATAACCATCCAAGTAAATTGGTGATGAAAAACAAATCGCTACGTGGAGATGGAAAGCCGTACATATGCACAAATGATGTTTTCACTTTTCATAGGATGGAAAAGAGATAAAATATGTTTGTAGAATTACCATAATAATATATCATTATATTTATTAAACTATATTTTTTATTTTATGATATTTACACCACATTAATAAGAAGTATTAGAAGAAATAAACTTTAAAGAATCGGTAAAGACAATTTCCTCTTCTTCTGTAGACTTCCATTAGATCTCCTCTTAAAAGACATAGGGTTGGTATTTTGGTAGGGAAATTAAATTTAAAACACGGATAAGTATATTTATAATGGAATTGGGTAGAGTTTTTTTGATCTATATTTCTCAAAGTGGTGTAAAGAAAAGATAGAAGATGTGTTCATTTATAAGTGATGAAAGAGGCATTATTCAAATTTATTAAAGTATTAAATTAATATAAGTTTTCTTTGTATCTAAATGGATAAAAAGTGATATAATAAGAATATATGATTATTATGAGTCTAAATAATCCCATAAAATAAAATCTGGATATGTTTTGTTCATGTTTTCACCCTTATCTTTTAGTACCGCAATATTAAAGTTTTCTACCCTTTAAGGATCAAGAATATTACCATAAATGATCACAAGACCCATAAATGGAAAATTGTTAATTTTTTCAACAATATAAAATTAATCTATACAAATATAATATTTTTATGAATTTTAAATCATTTAATAAAATATTATCTGTTATAAAATGTTATTAATGCCATTTTGACACTATTCATTTAATTTGTCTTTAAATACATCAGTAAAAATATGTAATTATAATACAATACTTTCAAATATAAATAAAATGTCACATGTATCTATAAAATTCACATAACATGATAATTCATCAAATTTGTTTTAATTTTAATATATTTAAAATCCTTTATTTTATTTTTTTGTTAATTTAATACATACCATGTTGGTGTTACCTAAATATTTAAGCTAATTATTCAATAAATAAAAAATAAAAATAAATTATCATGATAAAAAAATTAATTCATATTTAAAATAAGATTTTATAACTAATTAAAAGTTGTATTTATCCCTATCACAAAATATTATAGATATTAAAAAAATAAAAGGGACATTTCTGTCTTTATCTCTCACTTAAATATTATAAAGGTAAAAATCAAATAAATTAGATTTTTTCCTTATTTTTGAACATTGGATGTAAATAGACGAAATGAATTCATAAAATAGGATAAATTCTAGTTTTGGGTTGATTTTAATGCCTTATCATATTATTTTTAACCTTAATTACCCTATTCACCCTTTACCAATGTGATAAATTTTACCACGATTACTATTAATAATATCTAAATATAAAAGGGGATATTTACCAAATTTGAACATTATGAGTAAAAATATGTAATAAAATTTTAAAGATAAAATTTATATAATTTTCATGAATTAATTTTATTATAAATGCATAAAACACAATGAAAACAATTTTTAGAAAAATGCATTTTTAAGCATAAAAATTAACTTATATCAAAATCATGAAAATGTTGATTAAAATTAGATTATTATAAATAAAATATACCATATTTCAATTTAAGTCCAAATATAAAATATAGTGGGATTTTTAAATTAACTTTTTAATGAAATGAAATGATAGTATTTAAAAAATTGATATTTTTCACTATTCTTTGAAAAATCAATCACTTCAGAAAAATCCAAAAATTCCAATGAAGTTAATTTTGATATGACAATTTAAAAAATTATGTTCATTTTTTGAAATAAAATTTATAAAACTATCATAAATTAATTATAATTCCCACACCTAAAATGAAAAATAAAACTATTTTTGAATTATAAAATGATTTTACTAAAAGTATAGTCATTCTTTGTTATTAATAAATACGTTATATAAAACCTTTATAAATATTTTAATAATGTTTTAACCTTATTCATACCCTCTAGTTCAATGGCTCTGTTATAATGGTCATATTTAAATAATAATATTTCATGATTCGTTTAAGCTCACTATTGCATGTTGTATACTCTATCGAACATAGTGTTCTTTTTAAAATCTCAGGGTTTTAAAGTATACCTTGTCACCCTTTATAATGAAATTTGTCATAATTTAATACAATATTATTTTCAATATAGAGAAAAAGGATATATCCAAGACTACTCAAACACCTATCAGTATGGGAACCATAAATAGTGAATTCATCCATGAAAACTTCCATGAGACTCTCCAAGTAATTTGAAAAAAAATCTAACCATGCATTACTAAAATGTGCCCAGAGCACTACATAGACCAAATAGAATCCTACTATATTAAAATTTTCCAATGGGGAAAGTAAAGGTTTTATTTTCCTGATCCTTGGGGGTAATGAAAATTTGAAAGTATCTAGAATACCCATTAAGAAAACAATAGCGAGACTTCCAATATAGCCTCTTTAGCATATGGTTAATGAAATAAAATGGTAAATGCTCCATTCTAGTGTACTGGTTTGTTCAGTGATAGTCTATACTTGCACACCAACTATTCTACACACAGGTTGGGACCAATTCATTGTTTTCATTTTTGATTATCATGATACTAGTTTTCTTAGAAACTACCTGCACTCAACTGGCCCATTGGGTATCAAAGGTGAAGTAAATGATTCCATCATTTAATAATTTGGTTTCATAATATTTAGAAACATTAAGGAGGTTTGGGTTCAATCAAATTTGTGCCTACCTCACAAGTTTAGCCTAATAGTTTAACAATATATGATGCATGAAAAATAATGGTATAATACCCTGAATGTTAGCATGTTTCCATCCCAATGCTTGTTTATAACCCATTAAAAGTTTAATCGAATGTAATTTATGCTCTAGAGGAAGTTGACTAGAAATTATGACTAGAAACCTGTTTCCATTATGAATATATTAATATTTTAAATTTTTAGGGAGTGGTTTAAGTTCCAATTGATGGGGATTTTTTATTGATGGGATTGAATGTGAAAGTGAGAGGTCAATGATATAATCTAACTACTCAATGTTAATATCCTCAGATAAGGATTAAGCTTTTATAATTTGATCAGTATCTTTGATGGTCATTATGTTCTCAATGATCAAGAAATAATCATTTTAAGAACATGGATGACATTTTTATAAAACATTACAACATTTAACATAAGAATCATTACTTATAATATTTATCAACGATGAAATATCAGAAAGGGGATTAGGGGAAAGAAAATAAGTTTTTGCGAGGGAATGGAGTACATCAATTAAATTAACCGAGGGATAATAATTCTCTTCTGTGTGGTACTTCATGGAATAAGGTATATTAAAGTGAACAATTTCACTACCAAAATCCATAAATAATGTATCGTTGTGTACAATAATTTTGGTTTTGGAAGTTTTCAGAAAATGAATCCCCAATATAATTGTGACATGTCCTTTCATCTTATCATATTCCATTTTTAGAACATAAAAATTAGTAGTAAAAATTGAATTTTTAACCCTTAAAAGAAAATCCTAAAACACACCAATGGGGTATGGGGTACTCTAGTTTTCTATTTGAATGATTGTTCATATGGATTTAATTTCCCCAACCTACATTTAATAGAAAATGGAGTGAGACATAAAATTTATAGAAGCACCCAAATAAATCATAACTTCAGAACAAAAATAATCCCCTATGGTTTAAGGAATTTAAAATGTTCTAGGATCATGGAATTTGGTGGGAAGTTATGGATCTATCAATGATGAGATATTCCTCCCAAATATTACCCTTTCATTACATTGAATTCATTGTCTATATGGACATATATCCTTTATAAACTTGGCATATTAAGAAATTTTCTTCATGATATAAATCAAGGGAATGTTAAATTGAACTTTTTTAAATGTTTCCAATATTTATTTATCAATAACAGTTTATTTTATTCCCTTGGTTGGGTGGTACTTTAGGGAAATGGAATAGGAATAGTTGGGCTATGTAGATCCTCAAAATTAACTCTCCCTCATTTATTATGGTTTTTATTAGGACAAATAATTTCTCATTTGGATCATCTGTGATGTTAGGAGTAGTGGTTTTCTTAGAAGGGGATAAATATAATGGAGGGTCCATTTGGAATTTAAGATGCATACTACTCTAAAGGGTGATGAAACTAATATTTACATTGTCCCTTGGGTTTATTGGTGGTTGTGAAGGTAGTTTACCTGACACTTGACTTTGGATTTCACCCACTGAGTTTGTTTTCATCATGTATTCAAGTTGGATGGATAACATGGTTCTTTCGTAATGGGTTGGTTATAGGGGTGGATTAGAAATATTTCCTCACAACTCTCAGAACGTTCTCTCAATTGAAGACATTGGTCAGAATAGTGGGTATTAATGGAACATATAACTATAATTAATTTAAATAGGAGGTTTCGATTTCCCTTGGTAAATTGAATGTTGTTAGAGTAGGGTACTTACCTTTTCAAACTTCATGTCCACCTACTTCTCAAATTTGAAACTTTTCACCTCATGAACACCTCTAATGGCTAAAATGGACCTTAAACCAAATTATTGTGTGTTTTGTGCCATGTTTTTAATGAGGATACTTATAGGGATTGGGATATTATCATCTTGTGAACCACCTATAAAAACATCAATCATGTTATGATCAATTGTATTTAAAACCTCATAAATATATTATATTAAAATTTGATCACTTATTTGGTGGTGTGGACAATTTGGAAAAAGCCTTTTAAATCATTCCCATTATTCATGAAGTGTTTCCACTTGACATTGTATTATTTGAAAAATTTATTTCCTTATTATTACTATTTTAAAGGCTGGTAAATATTTTTCAAGGAAAAGTCATTTCATGTCCACCCAACCACTAATTGGAGAATTAACATAAAATATCCAATATTTTCTAGTGTCTTTAACGAGAACATGAATTCTATGAGTTTTACTTGTTCTTCATCAAAGTTTTCATGTTTTAATTTTGAATACACAGTTAGAAATTAATATAAATTATTATTTGGGTATTCTCTAGAAAGTCCATGAAATTATGGTTACAAATGAATTTGACTAGATTTTAGTTGAAAGTTTGGTGATTCACCTTGTATTTGAATATAAGTGGGTTGGATATCAACCTTAGGTGTGGTTAGTTCATTTAATTTATTTTTATTTACTACCATATAATGAACATTAATTACAATTTTTATTTTAGTTCCATAATAATAATAATAATAAGAAGAACAAGGGTTTAGAGGATCTAGAATGGGCTGTGTGTTCTTTATGGGATTGCTTTGTGTATCCCAGTATCGATGACGAATAACAATTCTAGGTTCCAGAGAGAATGGTGTTAGTTTTCTTGAAGAATAATGCATCATTCATGAACCTTATAAATAAAAATTGGATATAACACCAGTTAAATAAAAAATACAAATAGAGAAATAAACAAATATTTACAAAAAATACACAAATTTCTTATAAAAAATGAAAAAAAGACCAAAGCGCTCCTCAATAACAATGCCAAAATTTGACAAAATTATAATTAAATGTCAAATTTATTAGGTTTTATAAGATTAAATATATTCTAGTTAATACACTAGGTCATATATCAATGAGAATTTAATGGTTTAGAGTTTGAATTTTTAATAAAAAGGACTAAAAAGAGGGGGGGGGGGTTGAAATAAATATTAAGAAAAAAACTTTAATAAAGAATTTAATAGTCTAAAAATGAATGTAAATTTTTAAATGAAATAGATGTAGGAGATCATTAAGATTTAACCAAAAAAAATTGTAAGTTCATATTTGTTAAATTTTATTTTGATTTAGAGTAACTATTTGGTTGAGTTTAATTATAATACCGATTACTCTCTAAGCCTTTATATCAATTTAAGTAGAACCAAACCTTGTCATAATAATTGTATTGCCATGGACTTGAAATAATTCATGGTATATGAGTTTACAAAGCATATTTTAATCTAAATAATATGGGAATGAAAAGGATTCTTATGTTTCCTAATTTGAACATAAGACATGCACTCAAAATATCACACAAATCAGTTAGAAAAAAATAATATTAAATTTAATCACACCAATAAAAAGTATTAAAATAAAATTAAAAGTTATATATGAATAAAAGTAATGTTTTAATACCCAAATTTCACCAAAAAATTAGATAATATATGTGTATTAACTCCATTAACATGTGTGTATCTCCTTCTCAATGATCACCCACAAATTATCTTTCCATTGAGAGGAGGTGGATGATCATATGGATCTACTTCTTCATATCAACTCTCCCTATGAGGATATGGAGATATAGAACCTATTATGTGATGATAGGAATCCTTTAAAACTTTAAAATAGTAGAAATTGACTTCTTGGTCGATCTTACAAATGATGTTCCCAATGTTCCCTTTTATAGGAAAAGTGGAAGGTGATTTTGGACACCTGGATTTTGAGATACCACTTGTGTCTTAGGTTTGGATAAGTAACCATCCTAATATAAAATTTTAAAAAATATAAGAGTTATTTGGTGTCATCTTGAATATATCCTTATAAAGTTTTGTGGTTAATAGACATATATATTTATATAAATTGATAAAATAACACATTAAAATCTTGATTTCATGTAGATTCAATTTTATAGAAAGATAAATATAGTTAGCCCCCATGATGGATGAATTAGGCTTGGGTGTCTTCATAAAAGTTGTTATAAAAAAAGTTTTGGATCATAATAAAAAATTTCATCCCAATTTAAATGAACAATGTATTGAAAATATTGAAATAGTGGACATATGTTCTTGGGATTCTGTGCTGTTTGGACCATTTTTCTTCTACTTCATCTTGGGCCCTCTAAATCACCCCTACAAGAAAATAATCCAAACAAGTAAAATTTAAATTTTTATAAGTAATTAATATTATCTATTTTAATGAAATTAGAGGAGAAATTTATTATTAAATTTTGAATTTTAAATATAAAAATAGTCATCATATTGGTATAAGAGAGAAATAGAATAGTGAATCGTGGTGCGATCAGCCACAGAACTAGAAAGACACTTCTTGGAGGCAATGGGTGTTCTTAATTAGCTAGACTTGGGATTTGAAAGTGAATGGTGGATCATGTGATCCACTTATGGCATGAAGTTTCTGGGATGATTTCTTGATGGTATTATCTAATGAATTTTGTTAATGTACTATTTTGAGACACTTATCTATCTACTTGTGGTACTTTCTCTTTTAAAGAGTGTTTGGAATACCGACTATTTAATCTTTTATATCCACTTATTTGTCTTTATGAGTTATTTTTTTGGTAAAAAAATTCAATATTGATTATTTTTATTCCCATGTGCTAGTCACCAGACCATGGGGATTAGGAATTCCCTTCGGGCTAGGACAAGATTGGTTCATGTTTTATAGGTATGTTATCTTGGTTGTTTCTTGAAAAATTGGAATAAAAGGTGTTTTTATTTTTTCTTGATGTTGGTATATAGTTTTTAATGTCTTTGTAGAAAATATATAGGATTTTCTATACTTAAGGGGAAGGTTATGAGTGAGTTCCCTGCTAGATCTCATTGTAACAAGCCTTAAGTTAACATGGAATATTGGAAAGGTTTTCTATGTGGATTTGTTTGATCTAATTATAGAATTTGTCCAAATATTTGATATGTGATTTTTCTTTCCCAATTTAATTATTATAGGGAGAGTTGATTATATCATGTATCTTGACTGATGTTTTCATTATTATCTCTTCATGCTATATAGTAATGTACTCCATAATGACCCTCACTTTTCATACATTAACATTAAATAACTTTTGTGGAATACTTAAAACATTATACAAATAGAAACCCAAAGACCATATTAGTCTAGTGCCTTCAGAAACATGGAAACATAAACATTGGTACATAAATGATCTACATCAACTCCCACTATGTTATTCTTGACTAGAACCCTTCTTAGACACATTAAACATAATACATATCCTTATAACCTAGGGGAAGGAAACATAAAAAGGGGTGAGATTAGATGCTCAGTAAGGGTAAATAAATAAGATACGTAAGTATAATCATGAGTATATGGGCATGAGAACATGATCATGAAAATAGAATATCATACCATGCATATCAAATATCATAAACATGAATCACGACATAAATCATGGTAGTTAATAAGGCATGAATCATAAGGAAATAAATAGAATAATCCATGAAAGCATAACATAGGAATAAAACATAGAACCATGAAAGACACATAATCATATATCATTATTTTCATATAAGTCAATGCATTGATTCGAAGACTATATTAGTGGATAAATTCCTTTACTGAACTGGGTTTACACCCCATTCTAGCCTTATATTACTGAACCAGATTGACAACTCATTCTAACCTTTTATTACTAAACAAAGTTCACTCCTTGTTCTAGCCCTATATTACTAAACTGAGTTCATTTCTCATTCTAGCCATGTCTATCTCATGAGATATAAATTTTTACCCAATGAATTGCAGGGAGATTTATGTCCCACCTATCTCATAATAAAATCATACATACATGTTCCACAAGATAAAAAATAATCAAATCATAACCTATAAAATGAAATGGGTATTATAGACATATAATCATATCATAACCTATTGAAAAAGGCAAATTTTATAATAATTTCATAAAAATAATAATCTATTAAATGGAAATAGATTTCATAAACACATAACCCATGAAAGAGAAATGGGTTTCATAAACATATAACCTATGAAAGATAAATGGGTTTAATAAAGACTAAGACATCAAACATAACCCATTCAGAGAAATAATATGAATGGAACCTTTATATCATTTACTAGAAAGGCATGAGTAACAAAAATGGATGTCATCTTGGATGGAAAATAATTTTGAAATATATTTCAAAAATATTTCTTGAGGAAATATCCTTTCTTCTTTGAAAAAGTATTTTTAATACATAAAACTATTTGAAAATAATTTTCATATAAAATAAATTTAAAACTTATAAATAAGTCTTGAAATAATTTTGAAAACCTTTTTACTTGAAAACTTATAAAATAAGATTTAAGACATTTAAAAAGCCTTTTTCTTTAAAATTTTTTAAAATAAGATTCAAAAAATTTTAAAAACCATTTTATTTAAAAACTCTTTGAAAACATATAAATAAATATTGAAAACATTTTTAAAACCATTTATTTGAAAATAATTTTTAAAATTTATAAATAAAGATTGAAAACATTTTGAAAACCAATTTCCTTGAAAACTTCTAAAATAAGCTTGAATTTTTTTGAAAACCATTTCTTTGAAAATACTATTAAAAAAAATTTCTTAAAAAAACTAACCTTTTAAACATGATAATTAAGTTTTATAGAAATTATGGTTGGTAAATCCATACATGCCATACGAGGTAAAAAGAACATTCCTTTTGCATTGTAAAAAGGGTAAAAAATGATTTGTTTAGAAAGTGACAATAATATTCATTTGAAAACATTAATAAAAGATAAAAAAGGTAAAAATTTATTTTAAATATTTTAGGAATATATTTGGAAACCCTTTTTAGAAAATATGGTTTTGAAGGAACACATATTTCTGACCGAAGAGAGGGTAAAGTCATGCTTTCTTAATAACCCATTCTTAACTATCTTATTCCCAATATAGTGGAATAATTATACTAATAAATGAGTATATCATGAATATTCAGAGGATAATAAAATTCATTAATGTTATTTATATATGGATCGTAATATTTCACCAAAGTAATCATAAACATAAACAATCTTGATAAGTGATAAGATTGCTTTAATACAATTTTACTACTCGGTAACTTTGAACCATACTCTCCTTGTAAGAAAATGAGATTTCATGAAGATTAAAATATCACTAAAAGAATTATTTTCATTATATAATATCTCAATGGAAGTATATACTCCTCATAGAAAAATATAGGTGCATATCATGGCATGTGTCTCAAAGAAGGTACATTGAGACAAAATTACTTTACCGATTTGGTAAATTTTGAAACATAAACCCCATGAAATAAATATCATAAAATGGATAACTAAATATCCATATATATTTGTATAATAATCATATAATTCATCCATGGTTGGTATACACATCACACAAAATTAATGGGTGGTGAATAAAGCATGTATCTCACGGAAATAAAAAGTGATCTGAAATCCCCTTACATTGTGTCTTGACTCTCTTCGTACTCATACAAACCACCTGTATAATAAATATAAATTTATTATACATATTTTAAATAAAAAAATTCTTATTTTTAATACCATATATGGTTCTATTATTTCTTTTTATTTAACATTTTTTAACAACCCTATGTTAAGGTTTCAATTCAGATAATATACACTTTATTCTTCGCATGTGTCTTAATTTATTATATCTTTGGTCATTATACTTATGTAATGATTTAAATAATGTAAAAAATGATATAAATATAACTTATATTCATTATATGTGTATTATAATAATTTATATTATATAGAAGTATGAAATGAAGTACACCATTCATGGAGACGGTAAGCCATACATACGCATGAATGATGTTTCTATTTTTATTTTCATATTAAAAGAAAGAAAGAAAATGATATGTATATATAATAATTTTGGTAGAATTATTATTTAATATATATAATATAATTTCACTAAACACATCTTTAATACATTCCATGTAGTGTGTGAATGGATCATATTTCTTTGAGGGGGCGGTAGTCCACACTTCCTCAAAACAAATTATCGTATTTACACAAAGTAAAATGTATAAATATATTTGTTGTAAAAGTATTTAAAAAGATTAAAGACATAATAAATATAATATATAACATATATAAATATAGTTTCCATCATAATTTCCACCATGAGAGGTGGTAAAGAAAAATGAACAATCATCATTTTGTGAGGTCGTAGTTCACCGTACACATAAACACTATGTTCATTACCCATTAGATGGAGGTGTGTGTAAGTGTAGGTCAAAAAATTATCATTAAAACATTCTAGTATATTTAATATATTGTTTTTATACAATAATATAATAAAGATAGTGTATGGGGTGGATAAATAAAATAAAATAAAGGAGATTAAGAGAAGTCGTTTCCTCTTAATTGGGTAACTCCTTTTAGTTTATTCCAAAAGGATTACTTGGATTGATTTCTTACAAAGGGGTGTCTTCAAGGAGGAATAAAGGATTTTTGGTAATTATATTTTTTGGATCTTGGATGATCCAAATTTTCCTGAGATGTGTGAGGAAGTGGGAGGAAAATATGCCTTTTTATAGTGGAGGAGGAGTGGTACTCTTGTAAATATTTGAAGAGAGAATTCCCTCCACGTTTTTCATATTGAAAGTAGATCCAATAATAGAAAAAGTAGTTAAAAAAGAGTATAAGGTAAAAATACGGTAATACAATGGCTCTTGTACAAGTTTCTAGGTTATTTTGGGTCTTAAATTTAAGGTTTAGTACTGTGTTTACCTAATTTGTTTCTTAATTGTTGTAATTAATTTTAATCACTTTCACTACTATTATTGGTCAAAAAATAATTTGACCTTATTAGAAATTATAAATTATTTTTATTACAAATATTTAATCCATTTTTACAAATTCTAATTACATAAGTGGCAAAAATTAATTTTAACAAATAATCTCACTAACGGGAGGACACTGCGGGTTTTAAAGTAAAAATGTCCAAAAGTTTGCTATGTTTTTATACCCAATTTCAAGGAGAAATTGATTCCAATGACCTAAATTGGATTAATTAATAAAAATATCATCTAATTAAACTTTTAAACCTAATTAAAATATAATTTACCCACATAAATAAAATAGATGAAAAGATAATTTTAAATTACAATCCAGTATCTTTCACTATTCATCCAAAAATGAATTTTCTCAAAAGGATCAAAAAATTTGTCCCTAATATAATTTTGTCATTCTAAATGAAAAAATTAATTATATTTTATCAAATTAAATTTCTAAATGTTTCTAATATAAATTTTATTATTTTTCATAGAAGGACATTAAAAGCAGTTCATTTGAGAAAATAGTATTTTCAAACATATAAGGACTTTACCAAAAATTATTTCTTTTATTAAAAATAAGTTTTATTTATATAAAAGCATTATAAAAAATATTTTCAAACTTTTTATTAATATTAATATTACTAAGTTTAATGGCTAGGCTAAAATATCTCATTTAAATAATTATAACAATAAAATGATGTTTCGTAGAAACATTAGTGTTGCGTGTAACACATACCAAGTCAATTTTACATATAACATACACCAAGTGTATTTGACTTGTAACATATACTGAGTTGGTTCCATGTGAAAGGAATATCTAACTTAGTACATTGCAATACATAATTGAAAGTTTAATTTATTTTAAAAAAAAGTTCCATAAAAACTCGGGGGGTTACAAATATACCTAGGAAGGGAGATATTGATGAACCACCTCAATATAACCATATATATAATCATAACCTTATAGATTTTTTTGTATGGTCCAAGCTCCAGGCTAGGTAGCTACACTTGGAAAGTCCCTCAATGTTGGAAGGCATTCTCCCTGTCCTAACCACTGATCTGGCTAGGGCTTTCGCGACGGCGCGATGTTGATCCAGGGTGAGAGTTACAGATGTGGTCTGGGGGATACCATCGCATTGCGCGTCATCTACAGGTGTGTTGCATAGATCTAGTCCCTAGGTGCGGTTCTGAAGGTGGCGATTGGATATGTACTCCTTTTTTACAGAGGTTTCCACTTCCAGCGTGTTTGGGTTGGTTTTTTGTTTTAGATATTTTGTCTACAGGTTTGGTTTGGTTTGGTTGTGGGTTGTTTTGATGGTGTGCAGTGTTGGCTCGTCTCCAGTATCATCGACCGTTTATGACTCCATGGAGATTGTGATCTTGGTTCAGGGTTATCTTTAATGGCTTCATGGTAGTGGAGTATGATGATTGCAGGATGCTGTGATTGTTCCTCCATATGTTGGATGGATTTGCACGTTTGTGGAGTTGTTTTCTGTTTTGTTGATTTGTGTATCTTTGGTTTGTTGGTCTGTTTTTGGTAGAGTTTCGGTCCACAACCTAGGGGTAAATGCATCCAATTATGATTAAGGGACGTCTTCATAAGAGGTGCAGAGTAGGGAGTTTTTACAGATCATTACTTTCATAATTGGATGTTCGAGAGGGTATGACGTTCGTCATCAGTTTCGTGCCCATGCATTCGTGCATGAGACTGCTAGCCGGTAACAATGAGAAGTTGAAATCTTGACTTAATGATCTTGAAGTTGGGGTGGAGACTATCTTTTGATTAGATTTTGATTGTTTTTGGTCTTTGGTCATTGGATTGTGGGTCTTGAATGTTTTTATGTCTTGAAGTCTTTTGGGTTCCCCATTACCCCTTAAAAGGGGGTCTATCTTAATAAAAATTTAATTTTCAGTCAGGTTGAATAGGTTGTACCCTAGATGGATGATAGTAGATATCATGCCCATGAGTTCCTTTTTCTAAAACAACCATAGGTTACCAGTGATCCTTATGAGGTATCATATTGGATAAAAAAAGGTTGATAAACTCTTTGATTTTTTAGAGATGCCATATCCTGTTAAGTTGAAATGTTCCATATTTAAAATTCATGGGCATGAAAGAAGGTGGTGGTATTTGATAGTTATGGCTGAGAAGAATGTGGGATTGGAGTAGAAAAACTTCAAGTATATTGTTATAAAACAATTCTATCTAGAATCAATGGTGTTTACTACGTTAATAGAGTTCCTAAAACTTTATCAAGGTGATCATAATTTTACTGAGTATACAAACAAATTTTTTGAGCTTATTTATTTTTTCTCCTGAGGTAGTATAGAATGAGAAAATGAAATCCCAAATATTTGAGATGAGTCTTTTAACAAATATCTGATATCTGGTTTTTCTTCTAAATATCACCATGTATGCTAATGTTATAGATAGATATTTTATGGAAGAACTTTACTTGGACGGTCAGTTAGGTTTGTAGGTAGTTCCTCCCACTCCCATTTTAATTTTTGGTGATTGCTTTATGGGGAGTAGGAAATAGGATGAGTATCATCGTGGAAGATATAGTTGTGGATATCAATAGAAGAGTTATTCTAAATCTTCTACAACATATGGTTAAGAACCACTTACTTATTTCAGTGTGGAAAATTCAAACACTCAAATGGATCTTGCACAAAGAAACTGAATATCCGTAGCTCTTATAGATGATTACATCACTTGAAGATGTTTTTCATTGTTTTTACAAATCTACATAGTGGAATGATATTGAAAGTACTAGTAGGATCTCTGGAATAAAAATATGATTCAATAAAAAATGGGTTCCAATCCTAGACATCAATTATAAATATTCTTCACAAAGTAGTTGGGTATCTAGAGGAAGATGATATGGGTACTATGACCATGAGAAGTACCATTACCATTACTTCACCTTTAGGGACTAATTTATTTGATACTAGTGACTCTGATACCTTTATATCTACCCATGTTATGTAATTTTTAAATCTTTTTATGAAGTTCATGCCTTATGTAATGGAAATTTATACACCTATCAAGATGAAGAGATATTAGGGTATCCAATGCCCTTCTTATAATCTCTCTTTATTAGAAATCAACCATACTGGTACTTTTTTGGTTATGTATATGAAACATTTGGATATCATTCTCAAGATGGATTTGATGATTTATTATAAGTATTCTATATACTTTTATCTTTGATGGGTCTCCTTTACAAACCCCAATGGAATGTACCATTTCTTTTAGAGATAATGGTGTTAGAATAGTATAACCTGATCCATTTGGATGAAGCTAGGCCAAATGATAGTGGCCCAAAATACAAACCAGATTTCAACTATCAGGATTTGATATAAATAGTGAGGTCATCAGGGGTTCTAAGGGGTATCACATGACACTGATAGGGCACTGTAGGAGTGTGGAATTAATATAGTAGAATGAAATAGGAAAATATAGTGGTGTAGGCTTTAGAGAAAGTGCTACTGTAGCTCCAAAAAATTATTTCTATAGACCTTTTAGTAGTTTAGAATTGGGTGGTTTCAGAACTATAACACATTGGACTTATTTTGTGGTTGGTAAAATAGTTGAATCAACTTTTTGATGATCCCATTTGAGCTAGGGTTCCTATGTGTCTGAAACTATGAAAATCTATAAGCAATTCTACACCCAATTATAGTGATATTTCTACCTCTCTGTGGATGTAGGGATCATTTCTTGAACTATATTAATCTCTATGTATGTGTTCATATTATTCTTGTTATTTTAATATTTTCCATATTGGTTAATCTTTTCTATCACTTAAAATATCGGTGCTTCCATAAAAAATGGTACCCAAGTTCAAGTTGAGTCAAAACTCCTATTTTAGAGTTGGGTTGGATAATATACATGTTTTATTTTGAACTAATGTAGGAATCTTTTGGCGATTATCTTACTCCAGTAGCTATTTAATTTTTGATTTGTTTCCTTATGACTTTTTTGGGTTTTCCACTAGCGAGGTTGTTGGTGTTTTCAATAAACTTTGTATTAGGTACCCAACCTATTTCAATTACATCTTACTGTATGGTATGAACTAAACTAAATGAGTTAAAGACTAAGTTGTATGAATTAATATCCAAATACTTAATTCAACCTTGTGTGTCACCTTGGGTAGTGTTAGTGTTTTTTCCAAGATAGATGACATAAACCTTCACCTTTTTTTGATTATTAAAAGCTAAATTGGGTTTTAATTAAAAAAAATTAGTTTCCACAAATTGAAGATTTTTTTGACTATATGAAAGGGGAGAAGTGGTACTTAAAAATTGTTCTTTGATCTGGTTATCACCAACTTAGGATAGTAGAGTCTAATATCCCTAATACTACCTTTAGGATCAAGTATGTACATTATGAGTACCTTTTTATGCCATTTGATTCAACCAATTATCCTACTATGTTTAGGTAATTAATGAATAGGACATGACAATAATACCTTGATTATTTTATAGTGGTATTTTTCGATGATATATTGGTTTAGTCCAAGACTAAGGAGGATCTTGTGTGTCACTTGAGAGAAGTTTTGTTTATCTTGAGAAATCATATACTTTATTAAAATATCTATGAAGTAAAATTCTATATTCAAGAAGTGAAGTTATTAGGAAATGTGGTTTCAAAACATTATATTTTAGTTGATCCTAATAAGGTGAAAGTTGTTTTAACCTGGTTGGAATCACATAATATATTTGAGATTCAGAGCTTATTGGGATTAGAGGGGTATTATCACTGGTTTTTGAATGATTTGTAAAATTTGGATTCTACATTGACCTCTATTACTCATAAGGGAGTAAATTTATTATAAGAATCATAATGCCAGGATTCCTTTAATTATTTGAAGAATAGTTTGACTTTAGTTCCTATGTTGACTCTTCTAGAAGTTGGTCTGAGCTATGTGTTGTTTTATAAGGAATATGGTTTAGGTTTATGTTGTGTTTTTATACAGGGTGATCAAATGGTGGATAATGGTTCTCTTCAACTTACGTCCCATGAGAGGAAATATCCCATGAATGATCTAAAAAGTTGTGATGCACACTCTAATGGGTTGGAGACATTACCTTTTCAGAGAAAGTTTTACCATTGAATATGATCATAAAATCTTGATTCATATCTTCTCATAAAAAGATCTAAATTTTTGGAAGAGGCAATGGGTGGAGTACCCACAATATTTTGAATTTAAAATTTCCTACACCCATGGTAAGAGAAGTATCATTAACAATGCATTGAGTTTGAAACTTCCATCCTATACCGAGAAAGAACCATATGAGGAATGGAATTCGATGGATATCTTTTCTTGTATTCACTTGGGATTCTAGGAGGATGAGAATAAGGATTTTTTTGAGTGTTTAGTTTAAATCCCCACTTATCAATATGATTATCTAGAAAAAGTATCATGATGGTGAGTTATAAATAATAAAGGATTCTTTATACGGTGGGGAGACCATCTGTGAATGGTCTCTATCTTCTAAGGTTATCCTTTGATTCAGGAACTGATATGTTATTCTAATAATTATGAGGAAATCTATGAGGGGTTATTTTCATCATTCCCAATGGGTAGTAAACCCTGGAACAATGAATATGCTTTATGATATGAGGAAACATTTTTGCTGGCCAGATATTAAATGGAACATTGCTGATTTTGTTTCTCAATATCATACTGATCAGTAGATTAAGTTTGAGCATCATAATACTTTAGGATTACTTAAGCCCCTTCTAGTTCCAAATTGGATGTGGGATGAGAAATGAATGGACTTTATGGTTGGGTTTTCATATACACATTTAGGAAATAATTCTCTTTAGGTGATGATTTATTGATTGACCAAATCAGTTCACCTCCATTCATGATACCACCAAATTTTATGACTTTGAAATTTTATATGTGTAAAAGATCATAAGATTTCATGGAGTTTCATCTTCCACGGTTTCCAATAGGTATCCCCAATTCACTTTCCATTTTTGGAGAGGCCTCCAGAGGTGATGGGATCCTGAGTAAATTTTATCATGGCATACCATTCTTAAAAAAATGGTTATAAGGAATGGGCTATACAGATTCTTGGGTGCATGCTATGTGATTGAGTTATTGAATTTAGAGGATATTAGGATTTCCATTTTGTCTTGGTTGAATTTTATTATAATAATACCTTCCAATAATACATCAATATGGAAATCTTTGAGTCCTTTTATGGATGGGATTTTAGATCTCCACTTTTTTGGTCATAGATTGGTGAATCTTCCTTGATTTGACTTAGTTTGGTCCAAGAGATAAGGAAAAATATTTTTTTGATTCGTTAGATAATGATAATGAAACAATGAAGTTATAAATCCTATACAGATTATCATAGACACCCTTAGGATTTATCAGTTAGTGACCTAGTGTTTTTTAGAGTTTCACCGTGGTTGGTTCACCAATGGCTTGGAAAATAGGGAAAGATAACACCAAGATTTGTGGGACTATTTAAGGTTGTTATAAATATTGGAAATGTGTCTTACTAGTTGGTTTTTGCACCTCATATGGTATCGATCCATAACATGTTCTATGTTTCCCAAGCTATAAAGTATCTCTATAACTTTTAACATGTCTTGAGATAGGATGACCGTAACATAAAACATGATTTATCTATGATCGAGCAGTAGGTTCATATTGTTGATTATTAGATAAAGGTTCTTCATGGAAAATATATCCCTATGGTTTGGGTGATTTGGAAACATGGTTCTTATTCACATGAGACTTGGGAGTATGAGGAATTGATTATAGATCAGTGGCCTCATATCTTTATGAACTGGTATTCTTGAGAAGTATTCTAGGGAAATAAAGTATTTATGATGGGGAGATTGTAATATCAAATTACCATATTCTAGGTATGAACCTTGTTTTGTTCTTTGTTCACTTTGTTTTCTTGTTAATATCTAGTTTTTTTCATCATATATTGGTTATAACTATTTTTACTAGGTTTTCCCTCATTTTAAGTTTTTAGAGGGGTATAAGAGAGTGTTTGTTTCTAGTTTTAGATTTTGGGAGGTTTTTGGGGAATTAAAAGCTATAGGAGGCCCACCATTTAGCTAGTGTGGGGTCAACAATGGGCTATTCCTACAAGAATCCCATTAGCTAGTTTCTAAGGTCTACCAACTAGCCAGTGAGATTCTATAAGATGTGTAAATCTAATAAGAACTCCACCATACATCTGATGGGGTTCCCAGGCTAACTAGAATTCTTATAGGTGCCACTGGGAATCTAGTGGAGGTCACTGACTAGCCGGTGACACCGATAGGGTTGAGAATCGGTAGTGTAATATCATCTTTTTAATTTTGTTTAATATTTTTTTGAAAACTAAAACACTTATTTCAAATTTCATTTAACCCTAAACACTTTATATGCTCTCTAGGGATGAATTTGGCTCTCCGAACCTTGATTATTCATGGTTATAAGTGCCATTTAGTGCATTAGATCTCATCTGGTAAGTGTAATATTAATTTTATCATGTATTCTACTTTAATCATTTATCTATATATTCTAGAGAATTGATTATAATTTTATTGATGGATCTATATATTTACTTGAATAATTTTTATTCTAGGATTCTTCTTTGATCATTCTAGCCCCTGAATCTCCATTGGTGGATCCTTTGTGGGTGTTTATTTATCTCGATTGAGGTAGTTATTTTCATAAGGTAATCTCTATCAATTAAAAACTTTGATCTTTGTTTTATTTAAATTTGTTTTCCAATTTATTTATAAATCATGAATTAATTATATTGATAAATTATTTGTAATTAAATGGTGTGCTTAATGAAATCCACTGACAATGGTTCTTGAAAATTAAGTGTTGATTTTTGGAAAATTATCTTGATTTGAAATGAATGATTTGAAGAATGATTTTGATGATATGAAAAGGAATGAAATTTTTTATGATTTTAAATGGGATTATTTAATAAAAAGGAATTATTTTTGATAAAAACCATTTATTTTTGTTTTTGAAATGAAATTGAATGTTTTGGAACTTGATCTTGGTGCCAATTTTAAATGATTGACCAAACTATTTGAGATTGAATGAAATGTTTGATATCCCCTTGAATTATTGATTGATTCCTTGAAGCACATGGGAACCTAGGTATTTAGGTGGGAAGAACACATTCTTGGAATGTATTAGGTTTACCTAGAAATAAATTGATAATGACAATTCTATCTAAACCATGATGAGGGAAGAGAGTCTATTCTTTTGGATGTTCTTCTATTCCCCCTATACTTGTGGATCTAGGGAAGTGCAGACATTCTTGGACCTGTATTTCACTAAGATGTGTGAGAATCCCAATGAAAACCTAACCTAGTGACTATTTACCATGATCTAAGGATTGTAAATTATTTATAAATGCCAGTGTTTGATTGAAATGTTTATCCTTTCCTCTTTTGTTAGAAATTATTATTCATGCATGTTTTGATAAATATGCTTATATATATATGATTTGATAAAAATACACTTGGAAAACTATTTTATATTATCTGTTTAAATGTTTTTTAAATCATTTTTGATATTAACTATGAAAATATTTTCATTCATTGTGTTATTCAAAATTGAGAAAAGTTGGTTTATTTTTTATAGATTGATTATGAAATACTTGGTGAGATCCCACTAGCATTTGTTTCTCAAACCATATCTTTTACTTTTAGATTTTTTTTTATTTTCTTATGATAGGTATAGGAAAAGTATGGGAACTACTTTTTGGTGATATTTATTATTGATTAGTGGGAATTGGGAGTATGCAGTGACTGGTGGAGCATGTGATCCACTTGTTGCATAGAGTTTATATGATGATTTCTTGATTATATTATCTAAATAATTTGGTTGACATACTATTTTTAAAATTTAATCTTTCAACTTATGGTAAATTCTCTATTGATGATTGTTTGTAATAATGACTATTTATTCTTTTCTATACACTTCTTTGTCTTGATGAGTTATTATTATTAAGAAATTATTGCCTCTTGATTGTTTTGATGCCCAAGCGCTAGTCTCTAGCCTATTGGGATTGGAAACTCCCTTAAATAAATATTAGTATTGGTTTGAGTACTATTTATATGGGTTATTTAAGTTAGTTTTTGATAAAAAACTCTATATTTCTAGCTAGTATAGTCTAGATTAGTCACTAAATACCACCCGATTACCTAAAAAATTATTTATATATACAAGTGTGAGTATAAAATGTATACTCCATAGGATTATCCTTAGGAATTATCATGTAAATGTGATAAGAGTATACTAATTCCCTAGTGAACAAGTATTATAAAATCAATAACCTATAAGATTAACTTCCCATTCTCAGCCTCACTAAGGCCCACTCACCAAGTATCACACAAAACATAAGAATATAATATTAAAAAAATATAATCATAGGAGCCTTAATAACACTTACACACTAGTTTTCCACTCTCATGCCCTGACCTATGACCTCTTATGCTACCATTAATTCCATATCATCTTCCTTATCATACACGGGTGATACCAATTCTAAAACCATAATAGCCATCTCAACCACACATCAAAAATATTATGATCATAAAGTTTCTTCAAGTCACTAAAATTTAAATCTTTGATAGTTTTATTCAGCCTTGTCAGAAAAATGACAACATAAACATTCATCATGTGGTTCAAACTACTATAATGTTTCATACTTTTCATGGATTTTGTGCATTATAGCGTCTCAAGAATAATATGCATTGATATAAGATCTTTTAAATAGATATTAAATATATATACCAACTAATTTTTTTTGGATAACCATAAAGTTTTAGTGTATTTAGAGACTAGATATATAAAAATATTTTTGAAGTAAAATATTTTTTATATCAAAAATATTTATATACATATGTTACACTTCTAGGATTATCATACTTAGTACTCTTCTTCATAACCTGAGGAAACATTAAAACATAAGAAAGGGTGAGTTCAGATGCTCACTAATGATAAACATGGGAGATATCTGTCAATGATCATATGTAATCATATCACGATCATAAGGGTATGAGAACACTATCATTAACCATACCCAAAAATTTATAGATCAAAATCCCGAGTCAAAGAATAAAACTTTAATATGACAGAAGATTGGGGAATCATAAAAAAATCAATCATGAGTCATGAGTTAAAATCATAAGAATATTAATATCACATAAAAGTGTGGAACCATTATAGATACATAAACCATATCATATATCATGGTTAAATGCCAATACCATCATATCAAAGTGGATCGGGAATCACCACCTATTTCTCGTATCATAGTGGATTAGGCATCCCAATGTTTTTCCCAGTGTATCAATAAAATAATTTTTTCCCATAAATATCTCATGAAATATAAGGATTTACCCAATGCATTGCAGAGATATATAATTCTAGTCCCACCCATCACATAATGAAAAATATACACATGTGTTCCTCAAGATAATAAAATATTCATCATATCATCAGAGAATAACCCAAGGAAAATAAATAGATATCATAAAAATGTCATCATCATAATAATAAAACATATAGATAAATAAAAAATATGTTATCATTAGATTGTATCTCTAGTAAATAAAAAAACTACTTAAAAGAGGACGTCATAGATGAAAAATACCATTTAAGGATCACTTGAAAATTTGCTTGAAAACATAAGAAATCATCATTTGATAACATTTTAAATATAAATTATAAGAATATTGAGAAAATAATTTTATTTGAAGACAAATAAGGAATATTGTAAAATAATATTCAAATAAAATAACGAACACGATGGTAAGAAAATCTGTTCATTACATATACATTAAAAGAAAATATTCTTTTTATAATTTTGTAAAAAGTCAAATAAAATTTATTTAATTTTTTTGTAGAAATATTAACTTTTAATACTTTGAAAATGAAGTCAAAGTTATTTAAATTTAAACTTTAAAAAAATTTCAAGTATTTTTAATAACTATTATAAATAAAATTTTAAGAGTATGGATATGGAAGAAAAAGTTCATTAACCAAAGAAGAAAGAAGTTCAAATTTTATTTAAAATTTTTTTCTCAATCATTTTAAGTATCGTTAGGGAAAAATTGGTACTAATAATTTTAAATTATAGTAATAAATAGAATATAATAAAATATATTGGTTTTAAAGTATAATATCTATTAAATTTCCCTCAATATAAATTTAGTATTAACAATCCTGAAAATAAATGAGATTGTAGCATAAAATATTACCTCAGGTTTGACTTGATTTGTATGCAATATAAAATATTGTATAATAAATTTAAATTTATTATAATTATATAAAATAACTATAAAAATTCTTATAATATCATATATAATCCAATTATAATATTTAAACACCCATTTATTAATAATTATTTATTAAAATAGTAATTTCCAAGTGTTAACTGTTTCATTTTTCAGGCAAGTTTTGGTTTGGTAGTTTAGGTACTTGAATATGGATCATGGTTAGATAATATTTATAATGTTAATAATGATATAAATATCATATATATTCGTTGAATACATCCTTATTACCATTCACGTAAACTAGAAATGAAAAATTAATCACATCGCTTCGTGGTGGTGGTAGTCTACACGTACGCACGAGCGACTTAATAATTTTCAAATGAATGGGAAGATTAGAGGGTATACAAGATATTATAACTCTATAAGAATAATAATTTCTTAAATATAATATATAAATATTAAATACATAATTATAACCAATTATGAAATATTTTGATGGAAAATGAAATATATCGCTACCCGGAGGCGGTTGTCCACACATACTCATGAGTGATACTTTCATTTTCCATTTGATGGAAATGAGGTGAAAAATGGTTGTGAAATCATCATAAAAAATATAATTATAGTTATGATATTTTATTTATATTTTTATAGTGGGAACACTAGTTTTATAGAACATTTAAGAAGAAATAAAATTGAAAGTACCCGGTTGAAAGTTATACCTCTTCATTGGGAAAACTCCTTTGGATGACACACTGAGCCTAGAAAGGATGGTATTGTGATAAAAAAAGGAAATATAGGAAATGGGAAAGGAATTTTATGAAAGTATTTGGTTAGGTAATAGATTATATTATAAGATCTTGAAGTGTGGATAAGAGAGGATAGGGGGTGTCCTTTTATAATTGAGAGAGAGGACACACTTGAAATTTCTGAAAAGATTAAAATATATTAATGTCTTTGTCAAGATAAATAACACCAAAATGACTAATATTTAAAGATTATATGTTACAGGGTATAAATATGATAATAAAATACGATTCATGTAAGTTTCTTGGCCATTTTAATCCTTATAATTTTAGTTTTAACCTTTTTAACCCATTTTAAGTCTTACCGTGGGAATTGACATTTTTATCAAAGTTACTATTCATAATGATAAAAAATGAAAGTGGAATCATAAAAAATTTAAAAATTATGATTAAAAATTATAAAATTCAATTTATATAATTGAAAGAAATTAATTTAAAAACAATCCTGTAAAATGCAATGAAAAATTGTTATCCAGAAAAATTCATTTTTAAGTATAAAAATGTTTTTATACCAAAATTAAGCAGAATGTTGTTTATAATGAAATTTTTTGGATTATATTTAATAAAAGTGAAGTAAATAAATTTTAAAATACATTCAAAATAAAATGGGACTTTTTAAATAATTTAATATAAAATATAGTTTTTTATAAAATTAGTATTTTTTTACCATTCCCTGAAAAATTAATCTTTTCAGAAAAATACCAAAATTTCACCTTAAGTTAATTTTTATATTATGATTTAAAAAATGAAATTATTTTTATAGAATAAAATTTCTAAAAGTGGAAGAAATTAATTATAATATCCACACACAAAATGAAAAAAACCATTTTTAAATAAAACATATTTTTGATGCATAAAACAACTTTACTAAAAATTGAGTACTTATTTATTATGAATAAATAAATAAATTTTTATTATCTATAACCATTATAAATATTTTTTATAATGTGTTTATTTCTATTCATACCACCAATTTAATGACTAGGTTATAATAATATACTACATAATATTTTATTTAAAATTATGGTTGCATGTAAAACATGCTATCAAAGAAATTAAATTTATTTAAGGATAAATATATCATAAAATATTAGGGTGTCACATTATACCTTCATTATAAGAATTTATACCTTTAAATTATATCACTCTAGTATAAAAAAGTAAGTATACTTCTTTCTCATCACATCCTTAGGTTCCCACATAGATTTCTAAAATTTATGATTTCACCACAATACTTTGACCTTGTGAGTGGTCTTATTTCACATCGATTTATCTCTTTAATCCTATATCTACACTGGTAGTTCATCATAATAGGGATCATAATACAATGGTATGACATCTAATTTCAGTACATGTGAATGTTCAGTTATGTACTTCCTTAGGTTAGATACATGGAACACATTGTGGAATTTAGAGAGATTTGGTGGAAGTGACAAGTTATAAGAAACCATACCAATAAGATAAATAATTTAAAAGAGACTAATATATCAATGGATAATATTTCCCTTATTTCCAAATATCACAACCTTCTTCCAAGGAGATATTCATAAGAATACCTTGTCACCATCTTTATACTCTATATCTCATTGATGATTTTAAAAATAAATTTTATATGTGTTATAAGCTTCCCTGATGTATTTCTAAATGGATCTAACCATGTATTCCATTCCCTTATCTTGATCAGGTCCCAATATATTTCTTTCTCCAAATTCATCCCTAAACATTGGAGTGCAGTACTTTTTACCATAGAGGCCTTCACATAGAACAATCTAAATTCTTTATTGAAAGCTATTATTGTAAGAAAATTACCTCAAAGGAAAGTGTTGATTACTAACACCTTTGAAACCCACTGAGAAAGATATCAATATTGATTTTAGTGTTTTAATGGTCCTCTCATATTTACCATTTATATAAGGATGATACGCATTACTGAAACCCAACTCTATATCTAGAGCATGCTAAACACTTCTCTAGAACTTAAAGTTAAATATGGAATCTTGATCAGATATGATAGAATGTGGTACTCCATGAAATAATAATACTTCATTAATGAATATCATAGAAATATATTCTAGAGAGAAATATTCTATAATAAAAATAAAATGTGTTGATTTTGGAAGGCCATTGACCACAAACCAAATATAATTTTGACCTTTTGATATTTTGGGGAGTCTAATGATGAAATATATGGTGATATTTTCCCATTTTCATTATAGTATGGGTAATAGTTGTAATATCCCCTTATACTTCTATCTCTTAGACTTAACTTTCTAACAAACAATGAATCAAGATACATATTATGCAATATCTCTCTTCATCTTTTCCCATAATAAATTTTCTTTTATATCTCTATACATATTTGTACTTAGAGGATGAATAAAGAACAATGAACGATGTTATTCATCCAATAACTCTTTCTTCAAGTATATTATTTAGGGGACATATACTTGGTTCCTAAACCTTATTATTCTATCACGATCATAGTTAAAATTAGGAACATCCTTACCTTATTTTATAGTTCCACATCTAACTCACATGCCACTTTAATCCATACATGGATTGATAATTGAACATTCCTCTAAGATTGATAGGATATATCCCATTTCCTCAGAATTTAAAGAGCTATATTTTGAAAATCCATAAATATTGGATATCTTTAAATATTCATCATGGATAAACTATCCTAGTATTTATGACTTAGAGTATCATCCACATTATTCGCCTTCATAGGGTGGCAATGTGTTGAGAAATTATAATCTTTAATCAGTTCTATCCATATTCTCTGGAGCATATTCAACTATATTTGTTTAAATATATACTTAAATATTTTATAATCTATATATATGTCACACCATTCACCAAAAATACAATGAGTCTATATCATCAATGAAAAAATTAACACTACCATATCCAAATCAAGATTCAGGTAATTTTGATCATGTATTTTCAATTGGTTAAAGGCATAAGATATCACCATATCATTCTAAATGAGGACACATCCAAGTAACTTCTTTGATGAATCACTATATATGACAAAACCTTATCCACTGTAGGGTAATATGATCATAGTTTTACCGAACAACCTTATCTTTTTCTCCTTGAAAATTTCATCAAATTCATCTATCCAAAGAAACATGGATCTCTTCTGATTCAACATGGTTATTGAATTATAAATCCATAAAAAATACGTCAAAAATAACTGGTAGTATAAAAAAAATCAAATAATACTATTGATCTTGGTTACCATGGTTGTTCTGGGCCATTGCTCAATAGCTTCCACCTTTGAAAGATCCACTGATATACCGTCTCTTGAGATTATATGACCCAATAATGAAACTTTTTGTATCTAGAATTCATACTTGGTAAATTTTAGATATAAATTATCCCCCATTAGGATCTTCAATAAAATTAATAAGTGATCTTAATGATCTTTATTTATCTTATAATATATAAAAATATTATCTATACAGACCCCCAAAAACTAATAAAGGTAATATATAAAGACTATATTCATTAGATCCATGAAGATATCAGGGGAATTTATTAGTCCAAATGGAATATTTATAAATTTATAATGCCCATACCATATAATAAAGGATGTATTTAGGGTTTTCTACTTTGTGAAACTTTATTGATGATATCCTAAATTAATTATAATTTTTAAAAAGTATTGATCTCCTCATAATTGAATAAAAAATCATTGATACAGGATGGAGAATACTTTTTCTTGATAGTGATCTTGTTAAGTTCTTAATAAGAAATCCAAAGATGCATTTTAACATATTTATTCTTAACAAAAAAAATAGGTTCACCCCATGGTGACACAATAGGATGCATGAATCTTTTATCAAGATTCTATGGGAGTTTAGTTTTCAATTCCCACAAATCAATTAGGGAAATTCTATATGGTGTGATTAAAATAAGTGTAACACTAGGTATAAGTTATTTTGAAAACTCAACTTCATGATTCAGGGGAAGACTAAGAAAGTCTTTAGGAAATACATCAGCATAATCGCAAAAAATATACATATATTGGATGTTAAGTTTATCCCTAACAATTTGAGATAAATATCCCTCATTAATAATAAGAAAGACCCATATAATAGAGGTAACTTACATTTCATTTTCATATTCATCCTTACATCAAAAGATGATCATATGATGATACAATAGATCAAATGTGACTTCACTTACTCTGTAATTGATATGGGATCTATATAGAGAGATCCAATATATTTAAAAAATCACAAAAAACTCAATTAAAGGAAAAATCACAATATTTGTAGGAACCATATTCCCACACACTTCTATAAGAGAGGATTTATAGACTTGATATATTATCATCATACCATTAGGAGTGTTCACTGCTAACTAATCATTTAATCATTATAGTGGTAATGTGATAACCTCACCAAATTCCATTGATATAAAAGAATGGTTAGAGCTAGAATAAAATAAGACATTAACTATTCTAGATTAGATGATAAGTGTAACTTTAACCACATCAATATAGTAACCCACTATAGTAGTCGTGATCACATGATATTTCCCTTTATAATTGGTGTTAAGATGTTTTTGATGCTAATTGTCATCACTAAAATTTTTATTTGTACAATGGTTAGCGTATTTCCCATTGTCCTTGCATTTGAATAATTGGAGTGTGGGTGGTGCATTAGTTGTAATATTTATTTCCTCTATTCTATAAATAATCTCCTTTATCACCTTTTGACATTCATGGGATTTATGAACATCCATTCCATATTTAAATAAACTCTCAGTTCCATTCAAGTAAGTCCCTTGATATATATTCCCACACTTATATAATATACGTGATTCAAAATTTTTTCCACCACGTGATTTAATCAAGTTTTCATGAGAATCAATCTTTCTTTTCTTATTAAAACCATGAGAATTATGGGAATATCTAATTTCCATTTTTACCTTTAGAGTATATCAAATGCTTTATTAAATTTTATAGAAGTATATTAAATAATATTACTTTTGGATACTTGGTTTTAATCCACTAAATAATCGATCAATTCTTCTTTTAGGGATAATGATTAAACTAAAATAATACCTTGAAATTATTTTCAAATATCCATCATAGATACCAATGGTTTTATAATACTTCTTTTTACACTTAAGGAATTAATTCTCCATTTTTTATTTAGATTACGAGGGATATACTTACTAAAAAATATCCTCTTAAACTCATCCTATTTCATGGAGTCAATTTCTTCCTCTTTATATTCTTAATAAGATTACACCATTGATTTGTTTTTCCTTCTAAATGATAAATGAGTAATAATTTTTTTTCTTGTTCTGTTCTCTAGAGAATATAAAATATTTTCTTAGTGGTACTGATAGATAGATCAACAACTAGTGTATCACATGACCCCCTAAAATATGGTTAATTTTTCTTCATTAAGGAATCAATAGTATATTGTTCCCTCCTGTAGTCATTCAAAATCTCAGCATGATTTGTGGACTGAGAAAGTATCCCAAGCATAGAAATAATATTATTTATTCTAGATCCCATAAAATTTAGTTTCTTAGGAGGATAATTTTTTTATTTTTCATCACATTCATTTTTATCACAATTTATTTTGGTTCATGGAATTAACTAAAACCAGAAATCATAGTGTAATCATAAGGTAGCAATAATTATAGTGAGTAATCATATAATCCTGAAAACCATTCCTAAGATGTGTTAAAATATGACACCTTATTATCAACCTATGGCACTTAAATTTCATCATATATCACATTAATTTCAATATTGTTTTTCTTTGGTTATATCCCTATATTAATCAAAATCTAATGTCCAAAAATAACTAAATCCTACCCCAATACCATGTATAGGGACCCCAACATAACTTACATAGATATTACATCTTTACGACGAATATTAAATATATATCCTAAATAAACATGCCTGAGAGCCATAAATTTTTAGTGTAGATGGAGATTAGATATATACACATATTATTTTAGTACAATGTTTATATTCTCAAACATATTTCTTTACAAAAGGGACCATTATAGACTCATCATACTTAGTACCATTCTTTATAAATTAAGGAACAAATAAAACATAATAAGTTGCGAGATTAGATGACCAGTATGGGTAAACATGGTAGATATCAATAAATGATAACATATAATCATATCATGAGAATAAGTGTATGAGAAAATTATTAGTAAAAAATCACACCCAAAAATTCATGGACCATAATCCTGATTCATGTCATAAAACTTTAGTATGACACAAGATTGGGGAATCTTAAAAAAACTTATCATAATCCATGAGTTCCAAGAATAATTATCTCAAGATTTAATAATATTTTGTCACCTTAATTTGAATATAAACTATATCACATGTCAAGGTTAACTACTGATACCCTCATATCATAGTGGACCAGGAATCACCACATGTTTCCCATATCACAGTGGATCATGAATCCCTACTTATTTCCCATAGTGGACCGATCACATCTACTCATTTCCCATAATTATCTTATGAGATATAAGTCTTTACCCAATGAATTAGAGGTATATATAATTCAATTAAAACCAATAATATAATGAAAACCATACATATATATGATAAAATATGATAAAATATTAATTTTATCATCATATTATAACTAATCGAAAATAAACGAGTTTTGTAGAAATATCATAATCATAATAAGAAAACATAAAAATAAAGGATAAATATGGTATCACCAGATCATATCCTTATAAAATCATATAAATCCTTAAAGGATGATGTCATAGATAAAAATAATTTTAAAATATCATTCAAATATTTCTTTGAAAACTTGAGAAAATATCCTTTTCCTTTAATAAAGTTTTAACTAAAAACTACTGGAATATTGAGAAAAATATTTTCATTGGAAATAAACAAGGAAACTTATAAAGTAAGATTCAAATCTAATTACAGTCATTATGGAGAGAAAATCCATTCATTCCATATATGTTAAAAGAAAATATTCTTTTCAAACTTTTATAAAAAAGAAAAAATTAATCGTTTGGATTTTTTTAGAAATATTCATTTTTAAAACTTTATAAATAAATTAAAAGGTAGTGAAAATGAACTTTTTAAAACCTTTAAAGTATAGGTATGAAATTTTATAATTTTTTTGAAGAGTGTGAACATATAAGAAAAATTTCATTGACCAAAGAGAAAATAAGGTCGAATTGTCTTTAAAAACATTTTTTTGATCATTTTAAGTACCAAAGAGAGAAAAATGTCACTAAAACATGAAAATTATTGGAATAAACATAGTATTAGAAAATATATTTTTTTTAAAGGAAAAAGTCCAAAAACTTTACCTCAATGGAAATTTAGCATAGACAACCTTGAAAAGAAATGGGATTATAACATAAACCCTTACATCAATATGACTTACTTCATAAGCACTATAAAATCCTATATAATATATTTAAATTTATTATAATTATATAAAAGAACCATATAAATACTTATAATATCATATATTATCCACTAATAGCATTTTAAAACCCAGTTATCAATAAATATTTATTAAAGACATAATTTCTAGGTGTTAAATGTTTCATTTTTCATGTAAGTTTTGGATCGATAGTTTAATTCATCACATACTGATCATGATTAAATTATATATAGAATTTTTATAATGATATAAATATCATATATATTCATTAAATTGATCCTTATTACCATCCATGTAAAATGAAAAAAAAAATCAGAACGCTTCATGGAGGTGGCAATCCACATGTATGCACGAGCGACATTATCATTTTACAATGGATGAGATATTATAATTATAGAAGAAAAATTATTTCATAAATATCATATATAAAAATAAAATAAATTATAATAATGAACCATGAAATATGGTTATGGGAAATGAATCATATCACTACATATAGGTGGAAGTCCACACGTACACATGAGTGATGCTTTCATTTACCATTTGATGTAATGGAGGTGGAAAATGGTTGTTAAATAATCATAATAACATATAATTATATCAATAATAATATATTAATCATTTTATTATAGATAAAGGTGGTTTAAAAAATGTTGAGGAAGAATTAATATTGAAATTACTTGGTTAAGAGTTATACCTCTTCATTGAGAAACCTCATTTGACTTACACCTTAAGCCTTGAAAGGATGGTATTATGATCAAAAAAGGACCTATAGAACAAGGGAAGGGATGTTAGGAAAGTATTTGGGTAATTACTAACTGAGAGAATAGGCTCTTGAAGTGTGAATAAGAGAGTATAATGGCTGTCCTTTTATAAATGAGGGAGAGGGCACATTTGGAAATTTTCAAAATAGTAATCATATTATAGGATTATTCATGAAAAATGGATCTAAAATGACTCATATTGAAATATAAGATGAGATATGGTTTAATTATGACTATAAAATAGGACTTAGACATTTTTTTTTTAAATTTTAACACTTAAAATTTATTTTTAACATTTTGACATGTTTTAACTCTCACCATTGTAACTAACTTTTTAACAAAGTTCTTATTAAAAATGAACAAAAATGAAAGAGACATCATTAAATTTTTTAAATTATTATTATAAATATGTATTTAATTATATAAAATTCAATTTATATAATTGGTTAAAATTAATTTAAAAATGGATCCACAAAACACGATGAAAAAAGTTTTCTAGGAAAATACATTTTTAACTATATAAATATTTTTATACCAAAGTTAAGAATAATATTGATTACAATAGAATAAATTGGATTATTTTTAATAAAATGAACTTATTAAATTTTAAAATAAATTCAAAACAAAGTTGTACATTTTAAATACTTGAATGGAAAAGATAGTTTTATATAAAATCGGTATTTTTTTTTCACTATTCATTATAAAATCAATCCTTTTAGAAAAATATCAAATTTTAAAATTAAGTTGATTTTTATATTCTGATTTAAAAAATTATATCATTTTTTATAAAATATATTTTTTAAAAGAGTTAGAAATTAATTGTAATATCATAAAAAAATGAAATAAAAAACATTTTTGATGAAAACATATTCTTGAAGCATAAAATTACTTTACTAAAAATTGATTATTGATTTTTTATGAATTAAACAATAAATTTGAATTATATAAAGCCTTTATAAATAATTTTTTTATAATGTGGTTATTCATATTCATTCCACTAATTTAAAGGTCAGGTTATAATAATATACTCTATAAAGGTTCATTTAGACTCAGGGTTACATGTAAAAAAATATGTCAAAGAAGTTAAATTTAATAAAGGTGAAATATATCATTAAATCTCAAGTAATTACATGAATACTATTATTTGGGTGTGGTGAATAGTTTTATAGCTATTTTATTTGAGTTGGTGGAAGTCTTAGCTGAATGGATAAGTCGATGGATGACTAACCACAAATGTTGGAGGTTAGTGTTACGTGTTTGACTGAAAATAATCCTCTATATATAAGGATTTGGTACTAGATACTGACGTGTAGTACTATACTATTTTATGATAAGTGTAAATTTTAGATCAATATTTTATAGTGTTTATAAACCTTTTAATTCTTAAAACCCTTAGATTTTATAGTGTTCTCTCATGGACATAAGAATAAAGTCTGAACCATGTAAAATGGGGGTTACTTATTTGTTTTCCCATTCTATGTATTCTTTGAGTGTGTGTGTGTTTTGTATTTTTAGTGGTAATTTGGGTGCATATTGACCACTATTTTAATATCTATAAGACAACAAGGGTAAGAACTAGTAGTTGAAATTACACTTTGCTGAACTACCGATGATACACATTTTTGGTGAATTCAAGGTTCAACCATTTAGAGATTGTATCCGATTTTCAAAAACCTTCATACCCTAACTAGTTGTATCAAGATGTAATTTATTTTAGACACACTCATAAACTTAGGTAACTTCCTCAATTGCCTCAGAGTAATATTGAATTTTAGTTGGTTATAATTTCTTCAGAAGATATGGAAATTGATGTAGGAAAGTTTTAGATTAGTCAGTTCAAGGGAACCAACTTTAGTTTTTAGAAGATGAGGATAAAGTAATTTCTCATGAAAAAGGATCTAAAACTTCTATTTGGTGATAAAGCCAATAATATTTAGAAATTATAATGTGAAAATTTAATATAAAATCATTTGTCTCAATGAGTATAAGGTCCAGACCTTAAACATTACATAATATTGAATTAAATGAATAATTCACATTGAGAATATTTTCAGGTTTAGAGTTTTAGAGAATTTGGCCATAACTATTACATAACAACTTTAATATTACATGTAGACACTACTACTCAGTATCCATTTTCTTCATAAAATAAAAACTCTTAAAAAGAAGCATGTCTAGTTCCATGTTTTAGACAACATGACTTTTCCTTGATCCAATCCTTGACCTTATCCATCTTTAAGTCCTGTGGAAAACATTTAAAAAACTTGGGATGAGCATAAAAAGCTCAGTAAGGGTTATAAAATAAGGAAGGAAAACATTAGTCTATCAATAAATACAGATTAATGAAACCATACTTTTCAATCATAACATACCTTATGAAATCACAAGATTTATGAATAACACACATAAATCCTAAATCATAAAGGTTACTTATGGAATCCATATCAAAATTACATTTTAGCTATCAAAACTGCATAGGGAGTTACACTTGGAATACCCATCATAGTATATTCCCTAAATCTCTTAGGAGAAACATCACATTTAACTCCATCACGTTACTCAATGCATTGGAGATCTATCTCGGGCTCACCCGCCCTAGGTTTATCACAGAACCAACCGTATACGTAAACAATTCCCGATAACCATAACATAATCATAACACATAACACAAGTATAAAGAAAAGATAACATTTCCACATTACAATATATCAAATCAAGATATTGAAAAAAACACTGCTTTATCAAATCATTTTCAAAACCATTTAAAAAGAGATTTTTGAATCAAAGTGTCCCATACCACTTTGAAGCTTTTAAATGAATCATAATTTGAAAAAATTAATGTAAATATAAATAAATACTCAAAACCGTTTTTAAAACATGGACATTAAATATAAATATTTAGAATAATAAATATTTAAAACATTTAAAACGATATTTTAGTTAAAGAGTTTTTAATAAAATGAGAGATGCTTGAATACAAATAATTGAGGAATAACATTTAATCAGAACTTTATAATATAATGAGAATAAAGGTATTCATGATATAATATGTCAAATGATAGTATATACACCATATAATAGGGAATTGGTGCATAACAACAATGAAGTCTCAGTGGAAATGTAAATTGAGATGAAATCCCTTATAAAGATGGTATCCTCAGATTAAGGATAAATCAATCACATAATTATGTGTGAAAAATATAAATACACCCAATATAAGTTGATATTAAGTGTAAAACAATCAGAGGTCATTCACACATATTTATAGGATGACATATTCAATAAGTACAAGTTGAACCCAAATAATTGAAATTGGGTTAAGAAGTTCCCTTGTAAAAATTCTACAGCCTAACGATGTCACTTTAAAATTCAGAAAATGTGTTAATGAGATAAAAAGGGTATATCATCACTTGGAAATAAAGTTTAAATCAATAAGGATATAGAATAACATATCCCAACATAATAAGAGGTAAATTAAAAGACATAACAAAAAGAAGTCTTTTAAAAATTGGAGGGTGAAAGGTTCCCTTACAGATTGGGTAACATACGAATGATACACCACATGAAAGAAGGATCATTTAATAAATATGTAAATACCCAAAAATTATATTATATTACACAATTAATAAAATCATGGACAGTACATATGCCACAAAAAAAAAAATAGTGGCCAATATAGCATGAATCTCACGGGAATAAAAAGTGAGATGAAAAACCCTTTGTTGTAATCAATCGAGTCGTATGAAAAAAAGTTAATAAACACCAAATGAATCACAGAATACCATTAATATAAATATAATCATGATAATATATATCAAATTTCAGTACACAATACACCACATGCAATAAATAAGTTGCGAACAATGGAAATCTCACAGAATTAAAAGTGAGATAATAAAATCCCTTACCTCTTGTCCAACTTGACTTGTTTGTTCCTTGTTCTCCATGAATAATAAAATAAAGTTAATTTATAATTTCTTAAGAACCCTTTTCAAGTTTATTATTCTTTTTATATCACTTATTACCATGTTATAGATATTATGCAATCATTTAAGTTAATAATGGTCGTTTGGTCGATATTTGGTACTTGAGTCAAAAATAGACTTCTTATAATTACAAGTTGTTCACATATTCAAAAGTTAATTATATAAAGACTAATATTCATGATTTATATATCATATATATCATATATATCCAATATATACTTGTATTTATAATAGTACAAAACATTTGGAGGTAAGAAATGAAATGCGCCGTTCATGGAGATGGTAAGCCGTACGTATGCATGAACGCTACTTTCATTTATATTTCTTATTTTAATGGAATTAAAACATAATGATTCAATGGTATATTATAATTCCATTATAATATCATATATAATACCATTAACTCCATCCTTTATACATCCCACATATGGCATTAACGAGTCATATCACTTTGAGGGGGCGATAGTCTACACTTCCTCAAATGAAATTACCGTGTTTACCCATAATGGAAACCATAAAGGTATGATATAAATGGTAAATACGGAATCATAAATAAAAAATAAACATAATATATATCATATATAAATACAGTTCCATCATAATGTCTACCATGAGAGGCAGTAGGATGTAATCGAACAATCATCGTCTCGTGAGGCGTTAATTTTCCATCCACAGAAACAATATGTTCTTCACCCATTAGATGGAGGTGTGTGTAAGTGTATTTCGAATCATTCTTTTAAAAACACCATATTATATTGAGGATAATTATTTTGTTACAAAATAAAGGAATAAAAATATTTTAGGGGTTGGAGAAGTAAAATAAAAGAAAACTATTTAAGAGAAACCGTTACCTTTAATTTGGGTAACTCCCTTTGGTTTGAACCAAAGGACTTCTTGAAGTGCCTTATGCCTAAGGTAAGGCTTCTAGGAGGAGGATAGGGATGTAGAGAGATTAATTGGGTAGAGTTTGGATGAGCCAAAAACCTTTAGAGGTGTGAGGAATTTTTTAGAAGTGGTCTCCTTTTATAAGGGAGAGGAGGGGCACTTTAGGAAAGTGTGATAATATTATTTTATTATATAATGATATTCAGTTTATAATGGTCCAAAAATCATTAAAGTCAAAGATAATATGAATCATGGTCGAAATAAAATCATCCAATAGGAATTGGACATTTTTTGGATAATATGTTAATCATTATAATCTTATTTATTTAAATTATTTATTAATGAGATAAATACTGCATCATTATCGTGTCATGAATAATTTAATTTTTTCGACGTCTAAAATTATAAAAAAAATACTATCATGTAGGAAATATTTTTAGATTTCTAATGAATATTTATAGTCTAAAATATGACTTATATAACACCATATAAAAATTAATTTACAAAAAGAATTTTGTTTATGTCATTTTTGCCTTTACTTTAAATTAATTAATCTAAAGTGTCATTATTTTTCATAAGTAGCTCCATGGGGTCCCAAAATAGACCCAAATATGCCCATGGTCGTCCATTACTTAAACAATAAGTTTAGGACATGTTTTAAGGTATTTTTAAATTATTACAATATTATGTTTACCTTGAATTTCCCTATTTACCTTTAACCGCGGTAAATAAAAGTCAAAAGTTACTATTCACCAAAAATTATTTTCATCTTATTGAACCATATTTTACTTATTGATAACAAACATGTATTTTGGATTTTCAAAATACAATTCACAGAAGAGGTAAAATTTCATTTAAATGAAAAAGTCAGTTTTTTAACTACTACTAAGTGGTTTCCCTATTCATCAAAAATTAATGTTTTTCAGAAAAATACCAAAAATTCAGCCTAAGATTTATTTGGTATTTTGAATTCAAAAATGATGTTTATTTTTAAAAATTCAAAACATAAAAGTGGGATTAATTAATTTTAAAATTAATTCCCGTTGTTAAAACAAATAGCGTGTTTTTAAGAAACAATAACTATCAAAATATTGACACTTGTTTATGTCCAATTTCAATGTGAAATCAATTACAATGACCAAAATTGGATTAAATAGTAAAAATATATTCTAATTAAACTTTAAAACCAATTAAAAAGATAATCTAACCATATAAATAAATTATATTAAAACATAGTTTTGAATTAAATACAATATTTTCACTATTCATTAAAAAAATGAACTTTATCGGAAAAATTCCAAAAATTTACACAAAGTAATTTTTGATGTCCCCGTTATAAATAAGGATTTTATGTGGTCATATAGAATGTATTAAATTGACCAAAAATATATTTAAATAGGATTCTCCATTAAAAGGCGATAAATCAGCCTTTTAATGTAAATTATGCTTAAAATTAGATTCATTCACATTTTAAGCCTCTAACTTTTTATTGGATAAATGTAAATAAATTTATCAAACATGTATAATAATATTGTAGTTAGTTTTGTTCATTCCCTCTAATACAACGGTTAAGAGTTAACTGCCATTTAAAATAATAACATTATATTATTAGTGTGCAACGTAAGATTTCAAAGAAACCCGTTGTTGCGTATCAGGTACGCTATCGAAAATTGCATCCCCTTTAATGTAAAATTAAAATATATTTAGCAAATATTAATAAATATTAAAAGTTACTTATTCCTTATTTATCTAGGATGTTACAATGAGGATGATTTTGGCACAAAATGTTTCCTTCCACATCTGGGAGAAGAAGACCACAATTGTATTTATGAAGACCGTGGTAGAGATATATGAAAAACTGATAGACTTAAAAAAAGTTTTCCTAATGATACAATTTTTTAAACTAAGTATATAATAAGTATGGTCAATTAAAAATCATGTGAATATTTCAACATGATCATAAGTCAACTCATGCCGATAAAAGTGACTTTCATAAATGATGAATGGGCTATACAATACTTTCATTGTTACTAAAATCTCAGGATTACATGGTTACTAATGTAAGAAATTTATATATAAGGTATGATATTGTGTTTGTATATGTCTATAATTTATCCTCATTTAAGTGATCATGAGAAGATAGGTCCAAAAATCTCTATTAGTGCATTAAATACTAACTAAAAGGGATGGTCACATCATTGGAAGAAACACCAACAATCAAAAGAAAGGACTAGAGATAAGTGCCATGAAAAGTAGACTAGATCATAGATTACCTGCTAGAATTGTGGTAATAAAGAAAATATTCAGAGTAAATATAGAAATATAAAGGGAGATACCATAAGGACATCTTGTGAAAGTTAAAAATACATTAACACAATGTAAGAGAATAGGGATCTACTAGTCACTATTCACAATATGATGTATTCATTAGTGGTAGAATCTTGTGAATCCTTCAACTCATTATCTAATCAAAGATTCATGATAAGATATGTATTTAAAATATTTTGGGATGTTCATCTGATATATGATGAAGTTTTTTATGTGGTTATAAGGGGAGATATAAATCTATAGATGCAGAGTGGGAGTATTCTTCGATTGAAAGGAGTGATACACATACCGGTCTCTGGAGGAATATCATTTTAGTGGGGTATTTAGATGAATAAGGATTCATTATTAATTTTGACAATGTATTATAGAAGGATACTTAAGGATAAATGGTTGTGGTGTGAGGACTAAAGGAAAGAACTCTTTATCGGATTGGAATTTTAGATGGGAGTGGAATAGTTAGAATTTTATCCTCTAAAAATATGGAGGCCTGAAATTTCATATGAGGTCACTTAAGTGAGAAATAATGAACTTTGTAATAGTTAAGGGATTCTAAATCTTGATCATATAACTATTAAAAACGTTGAGAGTTGTGTTCTTTGAAATAAAAAGTGAATTTCATTTAACTTTAATGGATGGAAGCCCACAACCTAAAAGCTAGAGCTAGTTCAGATAGATTTCTAGGGACTTGGTTTAGTTCAATATCATGGAGGATCATGACAATATTTCATATTTATTAATGATTCCATGGGGAATGTATGGTTTTATTTTATTAAAAATAAATCCGATGTAATTAATGACTTTGTATAGTGTAAATACCTAGTGGAGTTGGAAAGTAGTTGGAAATTAAAGTGATTAATATCTGATAATGGTGGTGAACACAATGTTAGAAACTTCCAAAAATTCTATTAGAGTAATGTATTAAATCATAATAAAGAAATACCTAAAAATTCATAATATAATGGATTTGCAGAGATGGTGAGCTAGAATTTTACAAAGAAGGCTATATATATGTGTGTGCACTCTAGTATTCCCAAGACTATTTGAGAAGAACCAATTGACATGGTAGAATACTTGGCCAATAAGATCCCAACCTCTATAATAGTAAAAATACTACCTGAAGAACTCTGGTTTGATAAGCTATAAGAAGTTTCACACCTCAATATATTTAGTTTCATTGATTATTCTCTTATTGATGAAAATTATAGAGATAAGTTGGAAGAAAAGCATGAAAACTATTTTATTGTAGGATATGGAAATAAAGAGTTTGACTATCTATTGTGGAGTGATAATCAATAGAATATCATCTGAAGTCGAGATGTTATCTTCCATGAGAATATCGTATGGAAGGACTAGAACTTGGATGAAGTCGAAGTTGAGGAAAGGAAGTAAATTTATGAATTACATGTTTGTATGGATGGAAACAAAATAAATTCTAAAAAACTGATGATACCAGACATTAGAATGAAGTAATCAAAAAATTTTCCAATTAAATATGTTATATAATGATTTAGAACTATAGAAGTACAAGGAATGGTTATGGTAATAGAGCAATTGGTAATAAGAAAACTGTAAGTTCAAGTACCAAAAATTAAAGTTTCATCCAATGTAGAAACTTCTTTAAAAAGATCTCATGGATTCATAGGAATAGTCCAGTGGTATGAGGTTAATATGAAATTATTACTTATAATGTATTTTGTGAATTCAAATGTCTAGAAGTGGAAGAAACATTTAGTGATTCAAAGAAATGGTAGTTATACATGGAGGAATAAATGAACTACTTAATGTTCAGTATAATTTAGGAGACAATTGAACTACCAAAGGAGAAATGATAAGTAAAAAAATGGGTATACCATTTGAAATAATAAGATAATGGAAGAAAAATATATAAGTCATAGTTCATGGTGAAAGGATTCCAACAGAAGGAAGGAATCAATTTCTTAGAAATATTTTCATTTGTGGTAAATCATACTAAACTATTAATAGTAATAATCACTATATCGTATAATGGTTTACATTTAAAGCATATGGATGTGAAGATTAACTTTCTTCCTAGTGATTTGTAGGAGTAGATCTACATGAATCATCCTAAGGGGTTTAATGACCATTTGAAGGTGGTCCTTGTTATAAAATTGAAGAAACGTTTATATGTTTTGAAATAGAAATCTCGATAGTGAAATAATAAGTTTTATACTTTCATGAATGAGGAAGGGTTTACAAGGAGTAATTCTGATAACTAATGTAGCTAAACAGGTTAGAAATGAGTTGATATGGTTAGTGCACAAGATACAATAACTCAAAAAATCATTACAAGGGGTAACATTATTATATTAAAATTAGAGAGATACCACATTTCCAAGAATCTAGTATTTAATGCAAGAATGAAACACATTGGCATGAAATTATATTTTGTATAGAATTTTATAGAGGACAAAGTGGTTGAGATATAAAAGATCACAAGGAAGGAAAATATGTTTGACATTTTCACAAATATGTTAATCTAAGAAATAAAGTGGCAATAAGGCACCTTAGTGAGAATTAGATAAATAAGAGAAGGATGGAGAAAATTTTATAAAACATAGAATAAGGAATTGGTTTCCAAAAGTGTTAGAGGATTAAAATGAGGTTCCTTGAATAAATATCAAGTGGGAGATTGTTTGGACCATAATGTTTCTTCAAGTCACAAAAAGTTTAGTCACTGTAAATTTAGTCTCTGGTAGTTCACTTCAACCTTGTTAGAAAACTACAACAGAAACCTTAAATATATGGTTTATAATACTATATGTTCACAAAATTTGGATGTATGTTTTGAAGACTAGTCTTTGGGTGTGGTGAGCTATGTACTATATGTGTCGATTGAGTTGGTGGAAGGGTTTGATGAATGAATAAGTCAACAGATGGATGTCCACAAATATTAGAGTTCAGTGTTAGTTGTTTGATTGTCAATAAACCTCTATATATAAGGAGGTGGGACTAGACTTTGTTGTGTAGTAATATAGTATTTTATAATAAGTGTAACATTGACATACTAAGATACAATGTTTGTAAACCTTGTACGTCTAGTAATACTAAGTGTTTGAAGTGTTCTCCCATAGGTGTGGGAAAAAATTCTAGGCCATATAAAACCACTGTTACTTCTTTATTTTCCATTTATTTTTATTATTTGAGTCTTTTTTTTGTTTTTTTATTTTTAGTAGTGATTAGGGGAAACTAGAATTCATAATTTTGGCACTCTAATACAATAAGGGGAAGATCTGGTAGTTGAAATTCCACTATGATGAACTACAAGTGATATGGATTTTTGGTGAATTCAAGGTTCAACCATATGGTGATGGTATTGGTTTTTTAGTCAACTTCATACCCCAAAAAAACCTCATCACATATGTATCCATCACATTTTAAGTCCAAAGTAATAAGGTATCATGAACATAAATTACATGAACCTTATACCCTCCTCCTACCATGCACAACCCCCATAGAATAACATCACCACTGGGGATCTCATCCAATTATTCCATGTACTACCATTGAAGGAATAGAGAGAAATATGGGGTTTTCATACATCCATCTATACCAACCTAGATGTTGGGGAAAACACCCAAAACCCAAAAAAATCTATGTGTCCGTAAGGATATCCGACTCGGGTGGGGTTCATTTCAAAATCACAATAAAATTGAAGGAAAAATAGTCATACATAGGCCCATCCTGGGTTTCAATAAGCAACACTACTACATCCCACAATCATTTCTACAACTCCATCAGCTTCCACTAATAACTGATACCACACACCATCCATTACTTCCACTACTAAAACACAACAAAACCCCACACTTTCACACAAAATAAACACAATAACCAACCATAGTTTCCAATTTATTCATTTATTAAGACAATTTTTGGTTTACTGTTTACCAACCAAATTAAGTTCATTATGTCAAACATTTCCCATATTTAATGTCAAACCACTCACGATCCAACAACAATATTTTTTATCCTCATTTTATTCAATTTGATCACTATTTAAATCATTACTATATTTAAATGATATCACACCATTAATTTATTCTATCCACATTCCTATTTAAATATTTATTTATTACATTCTATCCCATACCATAAATCATCAATGAAAAGCCCCACATTACCTAGTTATAACTACAAAATCATCCCTTTCCCCCCACATCCAACTTCCTCACCATCCCCAAAAAATATTCTAGTCATAGCTACATCACACATACTTATAGAGACACACACACACCACATATCACAACCATACTTGCACTACAATAACAACCAATATCTTTTTAGGCATATAAAATATAAGGGCCAGAAAAAATATCACCATAAAACATATTTTACACATAAACTATTTTATTTCCATATTTAATTATCATTCAATTATGCGAGGTATTTATGAGATTTAAACACAATTAAAAGCAATGATATTATAAAAACCAAAACACAACAATAAAGGGGATCATACCATTAGGTAATGAACAAGTGATTATTTAATTTTAGGGGTTTAGTTACCGTAGAATATTTAGTTTCACACTAAACTTAATTCCCTTAGATTTCCAATATCACTTCCATGTTATTGTTTTATTATTTATGTTTCACTTACCAAATATATAACAATAAAAATAACAAATGAAATGACATAATAATATAGATAAACATGTGTATAAAACTTCCCATTTATATTTTTTACCTTCCTTATTATTTATCTTCTTATATGAATTCATATAAATATCCTAAAGAAGAAAGGAATGATAATATACCAATTTTACATAATAAAATATAGACTTGAATACAATACATTAATTAAGATCATAAATTATATCACCACTCATAATATAAGAATCAAGGAATCAAACACCACCAAAACCAAAGGGAAACTCACCAGAAACTAAGAACAACAAATCACCATCAACACTTTCTTGATTCTTATAAACAAATAGAAGGATCTCACAAAAAAAAACTTTTGGGAAGAATAAAAATAAGTATATGAATAGAAAATGTGAAGAGAGAGTACCTTGATTAATGATAATTTAATCCAGATGAACCAAAAAGGTTTAGAGTCTCATTGAAGATGGATATAAAGTAGTCAAATGGCTAGGGGTACACTAGTGTTTAAGGGAATAAAATAAAAATCAAAACAAGGAGAATTCATTACTATATTTATAGAGTAGGTTGGAATATCCTCCACTACTATATAGTGGATCATACTATGCTCTTGTTTTATCTGGTCAAAGAGAGATCCTATTTTTATGGAATTTGAACTCCAAAGATTCAACACTATTAAATCTCATTTGAAAGATTTGACCAACATCAGGACCTGCATGATGACACGATGGATGGAATTTTAGATTCCCAAAACCCAACATTGAACTCCATATATAATGTAACATAAGGGACTTGGACATTTTATTTTCCTTGCACACTATTTGGTGCATTCGTGCTCACCTCAGCTCCATGCCACACTCAACCTCCCCAGTGTAGGACAAAGTCATTCACCATTTCACCCCACCATGTCCAAGGATTGATACATGGTGAGGAATCTCTACATATTTACCCTTCCTCATTATCTACTTGATTCCACCATGAATCACACACCGATATGATAAGAGCCACCATTCTTGGACCTAGGGAATTTCCTAACGGTTGTTTCCTATAAGCAACACTCGACATACACCAATCCCAAAAAAAAATGATATAGTTGTCCCCCTATTTCCAATAAAAGTAATCCCATATATTACTATTCTAGAAAATCCTTATATACATCCAAACATTCCATTAAAAATGGTATCCATAGGTCGTTTTACCTCATATATTTCACAAAGGTAGAAACTTGATGGAAAAACACCCTCTGAAATTGATGACAGACTATTTCACTCAACATGGTGTACCACAACACCAAATGAACATCTCCAAAATGAAATAATGTTAGCAAATAAACTCCAGTATACTAGATCTAGTGTCCAATATATTATATTATCATTGTATACAAGGGATCTCATCCCCAAGTGTCGATCAATTTAGTGGTATTGAAGAACCAGATACAAACATGATTCCCATTTTACATTGAAAATAAAATATGAAAACATAGTGAAATTAATATTCTACATCCCTGAACTCATTCAAAGAATCCTTATTCATATTGTGGGAAAAGGAAAAAAATAAGGGGGAGATAATATAATTAGTAAGGATTAAACATAGTGGAAGATATATTGAGTAAATAAGGTATAATCAATATGGAAAGTTAGATAATTGAAAACACATTACACTTAATCAATAAATTGATCATGAAATCAATCAAAGGATAAAATAAATGAAATAATCTCATGTATAATAATAAATAAATTATCAATGAAGTAAATGCATAGTATTAGATTTCATGATCTAAAAAATCATGATATCTTTACCATCAAGTCCATTTTCTAAGATAGTTTAATTGATGGGTAGGCATACACCAAAAACCCATTTAATAATTTTGGCCAACTAATTTGACTCATGAGACCTGTAAATGCATCAAGGGTATATTTATAACTAAGGATAACCCATAAATACATCGCTAATTCATTCCTCATATATCATATTATCAATTTAATTCATGAAAAATATGTCTTATTAATAAATATTTGTTTTGAGTAAAGAATATAGAATATTAATATTCTCCAGTCAATCAAATACTATTCATAGTAAAACACCATATGTAGAAATGGTATACAATTTATGTAATAAACATTTCCATGATACAAATCATATTTATATTTAACAGAAATTCAGTTTCCAATGATAGATGATCATAAGAAAGTGAATGTTTCATGAAAATGTTGATGACAAAAAAAAATTAATAAGAGACTAATTCATTAAAAATATTGGTTGTGTAACAAATTCATGTATTTTGATGAATAAAAGAAAATGTAATTTTTAAAAATTCATGTATTTTGATGAATAAAATAAAATGGAATTAAAACACTAAAACAAGTTCCGTTTAAATAGTTTTATTTGTAAAACCATTAAAAAATTGTAGAAAAAGCTAAATATCATTAAATGATTATCATTTTAAAATGGGTGAAATGGTAAAGAAGTAGATGATATAATAAATTTAGAGAATAAATAATATTCCATAAGTATCATATATATTCATTTGTTCCATCATTATGAATAGTCATGTGGGGAGGTGATGGAAAATAAATTACACCAATTTTGCGAGGCGGTAGTATGTTTTACAGATGAGTGAAGATTTTGTTTCCAATTTGATGGAGAAGTAGGTGGCTAAATATTATAACATAAACATGATAACATATCAGTATATGGGAGATAATTTAATTATTATATTGTAATTTTTAGAACATAATTGAAGTTGGTAAAAGAATAAGTAAAAAGAAAGATCTTCATTAAGATGATTACCTTCTCTCAGAGAAACCTCCTTTGGATCCCTTATTAAGGACCATAGGTTTGGTGTTTTGGGAGAAACAAAAAATTATAGAAGGTGGTTAGGATTTTTGGGAGATATTTTGGCATGGTTTTATTGATTTAAATGTATCAATAGGTGTGAATAAGTGAGGGTAATAGGTGAACTTTTATAATTTAGGTGAGTGGCGCGCTTGTAATTTTTCAAAGCTTTAAAATATTATTAAGTCAATTTTTGAAAAAATAGTTCCAAAATGACTAAATATAAAATTTGAAAAGGTTATGGTATACATATATCAAATAAATGTGGTTTAATCAAGTTTTTATGTCATTTTAACTCTTATCTTTTTAGATTAATCCCTGGTAAACCCACTTTGACCTTAAATGTGGCAATCAATTTTATAGTTTTTACTATTCAATATGAAAAATAATTAATTTAACCTTATTAAATAATATTAATTATGATAATTCAAAATATGGAACCCACTTTATCAAATTAAATCACCATAAGCGGCAGAATTTAATTTTAAAATAAATAAGCAAAACATGATGAAAACTGGGTTTTCAAGGAATGAAATTTTCAAGTATAAGATGTTATTAAATTAAATATATTACTAGTATTTATCATTATATGTATTTAAATTAATATATTTAAATATATAATATATTTTTTTTCATTTAAATAAATCATTATTAACTATTATTTTAATTTATTAAAATGGAAAGGTATTATGCATTTATAATTTTTTTATGAAAAATGTTCCTTTTTTACCTCCAAATGATATTATTTTTATTTATTTCAAATTGATATTCAATACATGGTTAATTACATATATTATAACACATTATTATAAATAAAATGAGTAATAGTTAAATACTACATTTTTCTATTATTTATAAAATTTTATTTCTATGGAAAATTTCAAAAATTCATTCTAGGCTTATTTTGAACTAGTAAGTTCAAAATCGATATTAATCCTATAAAATTATAATTTTTGTGCGATAAATTATTAAAATGTAAATTTTTTTATAGTTTTATAAAAATATAGTGTTCACTTACTATAATTGAATCTTGGATGTTATATTCTTCCCTCGATAAATTTCTTCCTTGAAATTTTCATAGATATTACTTTCTAAAAAATGAGGGTGGTTCTTCTTCCCAACATCCTTAGTTTCTATTGTTACTTCATCCATTTCATGATTTCTCAAAATTTACTTTACTAGTAGATTCATATTATTCCTCAACACTTATTCTATAGTGTCAAGAATCTGGATAGGCTTTCCTAGTAATACATATCAGGTTTTAATTCTATTTCTTCAGAGGTGAGAACAAGTAGTTAGTTTGGAATATAGTTCATTAACTATGAGATATGGAATACATCAGGAAGTTTATAAAGTATTGATGGAATTTCAATAAGTTAAAATACAACTCTAAATATTTCCACAATTTTAAAAGGTTTGATGTAAATAGGGATTATTTTTCCTTTCTTTACAAACCTTATAACACCCTTCCATTGAGATACTTTCAAGAAAACATGGTTTACCTTTTGAAATTCCAAATATTTCCTTCAGTTATCAACATAAATCTTTTCTAACTTTGGGATTATTTAATATGAGTCTGAATAGTATTTACCTTTATCGTTTTATCCTAAAAAATTTCTTGTCCTATAATCTTCCTTTCACTAACTTCATCCCAACAAGTTAGAGTATGAAATCTCTTTCCATATAATGATTCAAGTGATTCCATTTGAATAATTTAATAGAAGATATTATTATAGTCAAACTCTTCCAAAGTTAAATATTGATCCCATATTCCTTTAAATTTAAGTTATAACGATCTCATCATATCTTCTAATGTTTTAATTGTCCATTCAGACTTTCCATCAGTTTGAAGATGATAGGCTATGATCAAATATAGCTTAGTATCTAGAGAATTCTAAACAATTTTCCATAATTTTTATGTAAATCATTGATCATAATCATAAAATTTAAATAGGTGCGCCATGGAGTCTTAAAAATTCATTAATATAGAGTTATGTAAGGAACTCAAGAGGTAAATCTTCTCTTATAGCAAGAAAATGGGCATATTTGTTAAGATGATCAATAATGACCCATGTTTCATAATTGTTTCTAGGTGTCTTTTGTAATGAAGTGACAAAGTCTACAGTAATTTCATTTCATTTACACATATAAATAGGTAAATATAATATGAATCTTCTAGGATTCTATATGTCAGCATTCACCTGTTGAAAAACCAAGCATCTTGACATATAATGAATAATTTACCACTTTATATTATCTCACAAAAAATGTTCCTTAAATTCCCTATACATATTTGTGATACCATGGTGTATATAGAAATTTAAGCGTTGAGAATCATCCAATAATTAGAATTTCAGATCAGGTATAGATTTAACACATATCCTCTTTCCAAATTTTAGAACTCCATCTTCATATACAAATTCTTCAATTTACCATCATTCATGGATTTAATTTTATTTTCAAAGTTATCATCATCATACTGAGAACCTTTTATATTTTCCAATAAATATGGTTTATAAATCATTTGAAAAAAGGGTTATGTTTCACCTTTATTAATAATACCTATATCTATCTTCAATAAATCCATAAACATAGGATCTATTTCAATCCACATTTTAGTTAGTGCTATATGATCTATACTCATCAATTTATCTTCCAACTTATTTTCCTTACCTGGGTGGTAGTGTACTAAGTAGTCAACCCATTGTAGTTTCCTTGTGTTGGCCATTTTTTGTGAAAATATGTATTTCAAAATCTCATTATCTGTGTATATCTCACATATTTCTCCATATAGATAATGTCTCCATATCTTTAAAGAAACAATTTTAGCTTCCAACTCAAGATCATGAGTTGGATAGTTTTTTTCATGATCCTTTAACTGAATTTATGTATAGAAAACATCTTTATCATTTTATATAATGAAACAACCATGTCCTTTCTTTCATGCATCATTATATATCACAAATTCATCATTTCATGATGGTAGATTTAAAATCATAGAATAGACCAATCTTCTATTCAATTATTTAAAACATTCTTCCCATTTTTTTACTATTTTAACTTAACCCCTTTACATGAAAGCTAGGTTTATAGGTTAGATAATAAGGTAAATTGTTGAAAAAAATCACTGATAGTGACATGCCAAACAAATGAAACTACATACCTCGGTAATATTCATTTTTGCATGCTATTGTTTTTTTACCTTTGTCTTTATAGGATCAACTGAGATTCTATCCTTTGAGACAATATATCCAATCTAAGAAAAGAAACTTTTTTGAATTTTTAATTCATAATTTCTTAATTTCCCATATAACACTTTTCCACTAAGATTCTCAATAATGTTCCACAAGTGATTCTCATGGTCCTCCTAGATTTTATAATATACCAAGATATCATCAATAAAAACAACAAAAAAATTATCAAGATATTAATTTAATAACCTATTAATTAAAACCATATAAATAAATTATGTGTTTTTCAATCCAAAAATAATTACTGTAAACTCATAATGTCCACACCTTGCATGAAATGATGTCATCAAAATATATTCCTTATTTATCTCAATTGATGATACCTACAATGTAGGTCAATATTTGAAACATATTGGGATTTAATAATTTTATCGAATAATTCATCAATGAAAGGTATATGAAACTTTTTCTTTATTTCAATAGCATTGATTTACCTATAATCAATGTAGAGCCTCATAGATCTATATTTCTTATTTACAAAAAGAAAAGAGGCTTCATGAGGTGAAAATATAGGGTATATAAATCCCTCATCACAAAATACACTATTTTTTATTCAACCCAACTAATTAAATAACCTTAATTCTATAGATAATCATTGATATAAGTCTTTTATGAGATATTAAATCAATGAAAAAATCAATGTCACATTATGGTGGATTTCTAGGTAATTTCTCAATAAATACAACAGTATATTTCTATACAATAGGAACATCCTAATAATTAATTTTCTATCCCTAGATTGTGTCTACTATTATTCCCTAATAATCTCATTAAGAAGATATACTAGTGTTGGATCTAGACATGAACTAAATGATGAAGTCTACCCCTTTAAAGATAAGGAATTCCACATCTTCACCATGAATCATAATTTCATTCTTTTTATAATAAATTTGCGCATTTTATTTTTAAATCCAATATATAAAAATAATTATATAAATATCAACCACATGTATAATAATAAACTCTATAAATAGGGTATTTTTATGTGCCATAATAGGAACTAAATGACATATCCTTATTATAGTGATATTTCCACTAAGAATTTTGACTGACAAATCCTTTATTATGGTGCTTAGAAAATATCAAATTTTCTTAGAAAACATAAAATATATAAAAGAGTGTGAAGATCCAAAATCAAATAAATAATTATCTAAATTTTAGTATATGATTAAATTACCAAAAAACACATCATTAGGAACTTCAACCTTTATTTTAGTGATCACACAAGCTTGGCCTTCTCCCGTTAGACACTTCTACATTTGGTTTCATTGATTCTTGGGACATTGGTTTGAATAATGACCCATTTATTTATATTTGAATGAATAGATAGTAGTGGTCTATTTATTCCATTTATTTAATTATTTAGATGACCCTTATATCCAAACGTGTAAGAAACTCCCATACCCTTCTATAATTTTAGAGGATATTTCTTTCCCCAATTTTCACATGATAGAAATTGCTTCATCCCCTTATTCTTATTTAATGGTATACCTTTTTCTTAGTTATCAACCAACCTATTCTTATCTTTATTTAAATTTAATATATAAGATCTAAAAAATTCCTTCTCTTTTTAAAGACACATAGTAATATTTCATCATATGATGATTTTTTTGATAAACTAGTTCCCTTAAAAGGATTGGCTTAATCCCTTCAAATAAATGGTCAATATTTCTTTCCAAATTACATATGAAATCCATATCATACTTGGATATTCTTGTAATGGTATCATCATAATCTAAAACACTTTATTCTTCCTTTTTCTTTAATAGTAGAAACTTTATCTTGATTTTAGTTCATTGATAATGTGGGAAATATTTTTTGAAGAATGTTACTATAAAAGATCTCTATTTCATATATTCTATTTCTTCTCCCCTAGTATTATAGATTAATGAAAACCATTTATCAACATCACCTTTAAGATAATATGCTTCACACATAACCTTTTACCTTTAATTTTATCCCAATTATAGAAATATCTTTTCAAGGGATTTAATCCATTACCCAGCTACCACTAGAATAATAGTTATACTAAAATATATAGGGTTCTATTGAATTAAATGATCCAATAAAGGTTTATCATTCCATGGATTTTTTTTCTATATGTGAAAGGTTATTAGTCATGACCTGGGTCATTTACCTTAATATTCCCTTGATCTACTTGGATCCAACACCAGTTGTATTAGATTTATAATTAGGGAACTATCTACATTTTCCATGAGTATTGATACAATTATTTCTTCTAAGTTACATTTTTAAACAATGAAATATACTGAATGATATCATACCACTATGAATTTTAAATAATAATATATAATTCTAAATATGGTGTAATACTTAAAATAAATTGAATATTTATGCGTTGTTAGTCTCAGAATCATAAACTTGGTTTCTTTCGGAATATCATTAAATCATAAAAATATTTTAAAAATATTTCATAATGGTTTATAAATAAAATTTGAATTATCAAAATAATATCCCATAGTATGTCAAAACTGGGGTGCAGTAAGGGCCTATTCACCATACCCCATAATGATTGATGAGATATACTCTGCCAACTCTTTTCAGAGCTATTTATCCTAGATGAATCTGTTCCAAAACAAAATTCACTTTTAGTATCCATATAGGTATGTATTTCAAGGAAAATCACATATTCCCTACCTTACCAAAATAATCTCAAAATTTATAATAATCTTATGTAAACTAATATGTGTTTTACTAAATCTATTTCCCAATGTTTCTAATAAACATGATCTAATACTAACTATCAAATACCAACTACATTAACCTAGAGTCGATGTATACTATATTATATTGTCACATAATACAATGGATTGTATGACCAAAGATTAACTAGTTTATTAGTCTTGAATAACTAGATACAAACATGATTCCCATTTTATATTGTAAATAAAATATAAAAACATAGTGAAATTAATATTCTTCATCCTTAAACTCATTCAAAGTTTCCTTATTCATATCCTAGGGAAAGGAATTTTTTTTAACTCAAATTATTTATATAAAGTGGAATATATCATGAGTAAATAAAGCATAATCAATATGACAGGATAGAAAACTGAAAAAATATGCCACTAAATCAATAACTCCATCATGAAATGCATCTATAGATAATTTCGATGAAATAATCTTAGGGATAGTAGTAACTCGATTATAAATAAAGGAAATGAATAATATTGGATGTAATGATCTCATAAATCATAATATCTTTACCATTAAGGACTTGTGTGACAAAATAGTTTAATCAATGGGTAGGTATACACCGAAAACGTATTTAATAAGTTTGGCCAAATGGTTTGCCACTTGAGAGCTATCAATGCATCAATGTGCTATCTATAACTATACTCTACCTCCCACTACATTTAATATGCATTCCTCATATATTTAATGATCAATTTAATTCATAAAAAATAGGTCTTATCAACAAATATCCATATTAAGTAATGAATATTGAATATTTAGATTTCCACAGTCAATCAAATAACTTTCATAGTAAAACACCATATATAAAATTGGTATACAATTTTGGAGATTAACATATACAAGAAAAAAAAATATGGATATTTAAGAGATATTAAATTTATAATTAAACATTATCATAATAAAATTAATGTTTAAATATGAAGTTAATGACCATAAAATTAATAAAAGGTCAATTAATTATAAATATAGATTTTGTAATAAACTAATGTATTTTATAGCAGAAATGAAAATAGAAGTGAAATATTAAAATAATTTTTCATTAAATATATTTATTTTTAAAACAATTGAATTTTTTTAGAAGAATATATATATAATAAAAGAGTTATGGTGGTATTAATGTATATTAATGACTTATATGTTAAAAAGAAAAGATTCCTTTTGACTTTTTATAAAGAATGTTGAAAATGACCCTTTTGAAAAACATTAGAAATATTCATTTAAAACCTTTTAAAAAGTATATTATAACCTAAAACTACCTTAATATATAATTTTATTAAATAAAAAGGACTTTTTCAATTTTTTTTGGAAAATATGGACTTTGAAGAAAAATATATCTGATAAAAAAGACAAATAATATTAGTATTTATTTTAAAAATTTATTTGATTGATTAAAGTACCAAATATGGAGAATTTTTTATAAAATATGGAAAATAATTAAATGTTTATATAAAAATAAAATATATGGAGTTTATGAAGGATATATTATAATATGTTTTTAATGAAAATAAGAGAAATCCTAAAAAATGAGATTGTAAAATAAATTATTACCTATAATAACTTGTAAATTTTAACCACATGAAAGAGAAAAAATAAATTGAAAATTTTATCACCATTAATGAATATATATTCATTTTAATTATTATCAAATGGTTAGACTATACAACACATAAAAATAAATAGGTGCATAATACCAAATATGCCTCAATGGAGTGGAAATTGAGATGAAATCCCTCACCGCACACTTCTATTTTGTTGAACATGATTGAGACTCATGTATAATGGTTTTAATATTGTTATTAATTTATAATAGAACCGTATTAATATTTATAATATTATATATTATCATATTATACCATCTTAGAACTTATTCATTAATAATATTTTTATTATTATTATTATAGGTGTTAATCTCTTTAGTTTTCTCATGTATGTTTTATCACATATGTTATGGTTCTTGAAAATGGGTTATAGTTTCATAATATACATAATTATGTTAATTTTTAAAATATCATATTTATTTATTAGATACATTTTTAGAATGATTCTTGAAAGTTGGACATGGAAAATGAATCACATCACTTCATAGAGACGGTAAGTCATATGTATGCACAAGAAATGTTATCATTTTTAAATGGGTGAAAGGATTAGGAAGTTTATGATATATTAAATTTTAAGAATCAATATTATTTCCCAGGTATCATATATATTCATTAGTTCCATCATTGTGACTATCAATTTGAGGTGATGATGGAAACAATTTACACCGGTTTGTGAGGTGGTAGTCTGTCGTTCACACGAGAAATAGTTTTGATTATCATTTGTTAGATAATGAGATGGATAAGTATTATTACATCAATATAATAACATATTATTATATGTTATATAATTTTGTTATTATATAGGAATTTTTATGATATAATTTAATGTGGTAAAGCAAGAAGTAAAAAGAAAGAGCTTCGTTAAGATGATTTCCTTCTCATAGAAAAACCTCCTTTGGCCCTATTCTTAAGAACACTAGGGTTAATATTTTGGGAGGGAAACACCTCTATAATGAGGGAAATGATTTTAGTAATATATTTTGGTATGGTTTTTATGATATAAATGGATCAAGAGGTATTTATATGTGAGGGGAAGAGATTCCTTTTATAATTGAGGTGAGTGGCACACTTTCAAATGTTTGATGTTTTAAAATATTATTATGTCAATTTATTAGAAAAACATCTACAAAATGACTCATATTAAAAGGTTTTAAGTTTATTGTATAAATTAATCCAACCAATGAGGTTTAGGTATGTTTTTTTTCATTTTAACCTTTATATTTTTTGATCAACCCCTTAGTAAATTCGTATTGACCTTAACCATGGTAATTAATTTTTACTCTTTTTACTATTCAGTATGAAAAAAATTAATTAAACATTATAAAAAGATATTATTTATTCTGATTAAAAATACATAATAAATTTATAAAATTAAATTCATATAATTTTTAGAATATAATTTAAAAATAAACCTGCAAAATGTGACGAAAAACTGTTTATCAATAAATGCATTTTTCAAGTATAAGATTGTATTACACTAACTATATAACAAGTAATAATCATTATATGGATTTAAATTAATACATTTATATTTATAATTTATAAATTTCATTTAAATATTTTTTATTAAGTATTATTTTAATTAATTAAAATGGAAATACATTATGTATTTAAAAACAGTTTTCTGAAAAATATCCCTTTTCCTCCAAATGATCTTATCTTTATTTATATAAAATTAATAATAAATTCATGGATAATTTTAAATATTATAAAAAATATTATAAATAAAATGAATAATATTTAATTACTACATTTTTAATTAAGAAAATTTAAAAATTTCATTTTAATCTTATTTTGACATAGTAAGTTCAAAATCAAACTTCATCCCCTAAAATTAGAATTTTTGTGCCACTAAATATTAAAATATGTATTTTATTATTGTTTTATTAAAATGGAATGTTCACTTACTATAATTTATGCTCAGGTGTTTCCCCTAAGCTCCAAAATGTTTCACCCAAAATGACTTATTGCACACTTAAGCATCCAAAACACCTATGAACTTCCTATGAGAATCCCCATGCACTAGGAAAAAATAAATTGAGGGATATAGAAATATAGTCCCTTACATTAGATACGTCTCAAAAAATTCTCATTCTCAAGAATTTAAAATCAACCTAGGAAGGGAGGAAGGGGATATATATAACCACCCCATGAGATACCACTCAAGGATCTCTCTAGAACAAAAAAAAACCAATATAACATAATTCAAGAGTGTATAAACATAAAACATAAATAACCATATCATAAAATAAGAAAAGGTAAAACTTCTAGGGTATCATTGTGAGTAAAATAGTGTCACATCACCTATACCTTTGAGTCTCCCCTATGAAACTCTTCCACCTACTGCAACAAAGAAGTTTCAACTACCATTAGATACAAACATCATATTCTATCAACATCATTGGAATAAAATTTTATATCCCATATACATCCATTCCTCTCCAAGAATCCTCAGATCCCTAGAAAAAATCCCTTTGTTACTTTTTTCTAAACATTTCTACAACCACATTTACATTTCCTTGGGAGTAGGATATCTCATAGTCATAGAACTGGGTAAACTCCATACACCCTTACGAATGTAGATTTAGGTCCCCTTATGAGAATACATAACTCAAACTATTATGATTCATGAATACCACAAAGTGATCTCTAATGAGGTAATGTCAACATAAATTTAGAAAAAAAATACAACTGCTAACGCAAGATCATGGATAACATAGTTATTCTCACGAGGATATAAATTCCTAGACCCATAGGATATCATTGATCAATGATGTATTAGAATGAATCCAGAACCTAAATGAGAAGTATTAAAGAATACCTAAAACATCAATTCATCTTTTAGAAGTCGAATAATGGGAGAACTAATCAACTGATTCTTTAGGGAGTCGATATATACCTGACATTGATTAGTTTAGGTGAAGGCTTGGTATTTTTCGGTCTGGGATATTAACATGGATGAGTATCAGGAGAATACATACATGAATCTATAATAATATATTCTTCACTCAAAAATCTATATAACTATACCACATTCTTGGATTATTAATAGTAAATAACCATCACAACCTTCAATGGATCCACTTCCACTCCTCATTGACATGTTCTAGAAATCTTACCTACCACATCCAAAACTTTCACTTGGACATATTCTCATAGATTTGGTGATGTCAGAGAGTCTATAAGATAGATTTTAGGTGTTATACATGATCCTCTTCTAATTTTTAGTATATGATAATTTCATCGATGAACATGACCACAAAATAATCTAGGAACTCACATAACATCGAGTTCATGAGTCCCATTAATGCATATGGAAAATTTATGACACCAAACAATATGACCATGAACCTGAAGGATCCATACCGACACCAAAAAGTGGTATTTATGATTTCCTCCTCTTTAACCATCATCTAATGATACCTGATCCACAAATCAATTTTTTAAAAATAGCTAGATCCATTCAACTAATCAAATAAGTCATTTATCAATAAAAGGGGATAGGGATTCTTTATCTTCACTTTGTTTAATCTATGGAAATCCACACTAAACCTCAAACCACCAAATACCTTATTGGAAAATAATACTAGAGAAACTCAAGTAGATACACTGGTCCAGAATAATCCCTTACAAATTAAATCATCAACCTATATTCACAATCCCTATAGCTTAGAAGGTTCCATCTGACACTGAGCCATCAAAATCTGCAAATCACATGGTTGCAATGCTATCTCAAACTCAGTGTCACATCAATGGGGTAGGGTCATAACATTATTGGGGAAAATATTTATATACTCATAAAATACCTTAATAAAATCTACAAACTAATCCCCCATAGAGTCCAAGGTCAAAGATGCTAGTTTTGACAATAACAACTCTAGAATCATATTACCCTTATGTTGATCTTGCTCATAAGAAAATAAAACACACTGTATCTCTATACTACAGAATTAAGTCCTCCCCCAGAATAAATCTATTACTATATACACCAAATATAAAAATACACGAGTATTATGACATTGTATAGTTTTATTGGTAGATGAATAAATACCCAAATGACTAATACTTCCCTAAAATTAGTATAAATCCTTGACTCACATAAAACAACTCAGGTGAACACCAACAAGAATCATCAACACCAGGGGAAATAGATTCCTATACACCTTTATTCCCATAGAATCGACTAAGGAATGGAAGTTGAAGGAGCGTGATGCTCCAGAATAAAACAATGCATAATCTAATGTAGGTGAAAAAAGTATCATACCACAATTGATCTAGGAACTCTATAACCTTGGGACTATGAAGGCATGGATCTTCCTACATTCCGTTCCTTGTCCTTACTATCCTTTCTAACATCCACCTTCATGTCAATGATCTAATCTAGGTCCTTGGTGGTGAGGGGCATCATGAGGTTAACCCCTACTGATTCCTTCACCCTTAGAGGAACATAAGCCTACTAATCCTACTGATAAATATTCTCCAACAATTCAAGTGGATGGAACTACCTCTAAGGAATATACTACAATGGTAGATATAGAAATTTACCACCTATTCCCAACTAATTTCTCTATATGGATGGGAACTACCTATTTCAATGGACACAACCTCTAAAATTGAAACACATAAGAAGAAGGCTCTCGGTTAGTGAACATGAACTATGGAGCCCAGAAAAGTGATATGTATAGTGCTGGGATCAAATCCACACCTGCTGAAACCTCAACTATCCTAATATTAGAGATCCTATATCTAAAAAACTATATCTTGAAAGCTTTTATATCCGCCAAAAGAATGAATTATCTCAATTAACTTATATTTATTTTACACCTCCATGTATGTAGGAAATATAAATTGAGTGACCAAATATATGATAGATGGGAACCAACACCTCTTTAAGGTACCATACTCTAGAATCCCCATTAAAAAATAAGTGAGGGGTCAAATAAATAAGGTCCTTGAACCTAATTATGAGCTATCACATGCTCAAAATCCCCTGCTAGAGGGAGGTAAATTCCTCATATTTCACTACCCTCATTATCAAAATTAGAAACTCTTAACATAAATCCTTCTAGAAATCAATCCAAGAGATTTATGATTCCTTCCTCTATATAATATTCAAAATCCACCACTAATAGTTTTCTCTTCTCATATAACTAACTATAAGTGGAACCCAATACTTAACCAATGCATAAATCATATTGAAGCTGATCTCTAGTTACTCTGTTAAACAAAAAACCTTTAAATTGTATATTTTCCCCTTATATATTGATAAACTTTGATGTGGGAAAGCATGAAAAATTATCTACAAAAACCCATTATCTTATTCTGGTTTGACTCTTTGATGGTCAACCAGATCACCCTGTTGAACCTCACCAACCTACACCATGATGGGATAATGACTGAGTTATATCTCTATAATAAAGCATAAACCTCTAATCCCGACTATATGGGTTTTATTTAAACAAATTAATTTATTTAAATTTGTCTAATTTTCCCCCAAAACTTCATAGTTCAAATAAAATAATAACCAATCATGATGCATGTACTTATCCTAGCTATCTACCAAATAAGCAATATCAATTCACTTAGTAGGTTTGAAAAACTTAGGGTCCTTATGTTGGATCACAGAGGTACCAAAAATCCTATGTTCTTACTAGTCTCCATTGCGTATATCATGTACTAAGTTCAATTGATGATATTTCCTTACCAAACCATGTAGTTCTCACTAGTTTTTATTCTACAATAGTTATCCTATTTCTCAACCATCATCTTTGATACCCCTCTTTCACAACCCCCTCTTTACTGGTACCCATACTGGACTGACAATGAAGGGAGTGCGACCCCTGAAACTTTATTCCAATAGGCCATGAATTGGTGACTAGAATCGAGGGTATAAAACACACAATGGGAGGAATTAACCTCTATATACGAAGTTAAGGAAAATAGATAAGATGGAAACCACCAATAAACACAACATAATATAAAATAAACCAAGATCTCATTACAATACAATCTAAAAATTCATGAAAATAAAAACAAGTAGTGTCCCAAATTAAATAACCAAAATACTCCCTGGAAATAAAACCAATAGAAACTCTCCACCCCAAGATAGTATAGTCCAATTTGGGTTAAAAATCCCTCATAATTTCTTGAAAAGTAGTTTATATATATAGGGGTGATCATAACATGTATATTTAGTAGGAAAATCCCAAGGACCTCTCATGAAAATGTGAGAAGAGAATACTAATTCCCTAGTTAAAAATTAATAGAACCAAAAAGAACCTACATGGTCAACTACCCATTCCCAACCTCATAAGGACCACTCAAAAAGTATCACACACAACATAAAAATATAATATAAGATGAATATAATCATAGGTACCCCACAACTGATTATACACAAGGTTTTTGCTCCCATACCCCGAATTTCAACATCCCATTCTCTAATTCCTTACATATTATCATCCTCATAATAAATAGAAAATCCTAGATCTCAACCCATACCAATCATTTAAAACATGCATAAAATACTCATTACATCCATATCTATCACATCATATGTCTCTAGTTGTAGGGTATCATGAATGTGAAGGACAACACCCTCATTACCTACCCTAGTTGTTAACAACCCCCACTGAATAACATCTCCACAAGGTATCTCCATCCATTGTTCCATGTTCTATTACTAAATGAAGATTGGGGAATAGGGGGTAGCTAGATATTTACCCTCACCAGCCTAAATTTTTGGAAAAACACCCTAAACCCAAAACCTTTGGGCGTTAGTGAGGTTATCTAACTTGGGTGTGATGTATTTAGAAATAAAAATAAAATTCAAGGTTATATAATCACACACAATAGCAACCTATGGGTTTACACTAAGTAACACTACCACAAACCATACTCATCAATAAAACTCCACCACCTTCCACTAATAACCACTATTACACTATATCCATTCCTTCAATTACTAAGCTACAACCCGACCTAAAACTTTGACCCAAAACTACCACAATAACCATCCATGGTTTCCCATTTATTCATTTATTAATCCAATTTTGGGTTTACCATTTACCATCCACATTAAGTTCCTTGTGTCAACCATTTACCATATTTAATTAAAAAATGATAAATAGCCAATACCCATATGTATTATTAATATTTTATTCTATTAAATCCATATTTAAATCATTAATAGATTTAATTGGCAGAACACCATTAATTTTTTCAAACTACATCCCCATTTCCACATTTACGTATTCCATTCTATCCCATACCATCATGTATCACTAACAATCCCAACATCACCCAACTATAACCATGAAATCCAAACCCTTCATTCCTTAACCAACCACATCACCACTTCCAAAACATATTCCAACCATAACTACATCATATATAATCCTAACCACACTTGTACCATATATCATAACCACAACCACACAACAACAAAAACTACTATCTTTCTAGGAATATAAAATGTAAGAGATAATACAAACATCACCTCAGAATAGGTTATAGAGATATCCCATTTTATTTTTATATTTTATTATCATTAAATTATTTGATGTATTTATAGAATTTAAACATAATAGAAATCTAGGATTTCATAAAACTAAAACACAATAACAAGGGGTTTGACACCATTATAAAAACATGAAACAATTATTTATTTTACAGAGTTCAATTACCATGTAATATTTAGGTTCGAATTAAATTTAATTCTCATAAATTACTAATCTCACGTTAATGTTCTTGATTGGTTATTCATGCTTCACTTAACAAATATATAAAATTAATAATATAACATGAAATGACATAAGAATATAGATAAACACATGAACAACACTTCCTTTTCTATTTTTTCCTTTCCAGGTTTTTACCTTCTTATGTGAATTCACACTAATCACCTAGAGAATAAAATCATTACAATATCTAAGTTTTCATATATAAGAGACAGAGTTATAGATCCATGAAATTGATTCATATCTTTAATGAAATCACCACTCATAATAGAATTGTATAGAAATAATTCCACCAAAACCAAAGTGAAACTCACTAGAACCTAATAACAATAAAGAACCATCAAAACTTTCTCAATTATCATCCTAAAATAGAGGGATATCACAAAAAACTTATAAGAAGAAGAAAAATAAGGGCATGATGAGAAGAGTTGAAAAGAGATTGTTTTTATTCACGAGACTCTGATTATGATAAAACAAAAATGTTTAGATGGTTAATGAATATGGATAGAGGGTAGTGAGATGGCTAGGGCCTAGATAATGTTTGAGAGAATAAAATAAAAATATAAAAATGAAAAAACAATCCTCTATTTATAGAGGAACTTCAAATAGACTCCACCATGGTTCAGTGGATCAAATTACACCCGTGGTGACTTTGGTCAAAGATAGATCCTATTTTTAAATAGTTAAAACCTCCAAAGATATCTCACCATTAAATAGAATTTAAATTTTTTTTACTACCACCACACCCTTCACCGTGATATGGTTATGGGAGTTTTGGATGCTCAGAAGGCCGCCATAGCCTCCCTATATGATTTAGTACAAGGTACCTAGCCATTTCACCCACCTCACTTATTTCTTAGTGCACTGGACCTTACCTTGTCACCATGCCAAACCCAACCTCTAGGGTATAGAAAAAAGTCCTTAACCATTTACCCTCACCACACCCAAGCACTACTATGAGAGCCCATATCATTAAAACACATTAATTAATTATTTATTATATAAATATACACATAATACAATACAAAAAGATTATGAGGCCTATTTTCTTTGGGTAATTAGACACATAGCACAATAAATTGAAACATGGGTACATCAAAATTATTTAAAAACTCCAAAATATGACTTTATATTCCATTGATCTTCTAATACTACATGGGATAACCTAGGGATGTATATAAGATAAGGGTGATCTATAAATACTATTAAGGGAATAATAAAATAATATCATGTTGAAAGTAATAAATGTGAGTCAATATGGATATAAATGTGACATAAAAGTGGTGAGAATCATAAACTTGAACATCAAAGTATGATATAAGATGATAACATTAAGGAAACATAGGAATGTGAAAAAAACATAAAACTTAAAATAATGAACATAAGTAAAGGATAAATATTGATAAATCATAAAATAGTTTTCTTTGGATTAACTTAGTTTCTCCATATATGGTATTTCATGAGATAAAAACATTACCCAATGCATTTCAGGACCACTCGTCACATTCATATAATGTATATTCATTAATGTATCACATAGATCATACAACATAAGAATGGATTTCATCAATTTTAATACCATGATTAAATATTGTGTGTTACATACATGGCAGAAACCAATCAATGAATTATTTGTACAAAGAGGGGAATGCACTTGAGTGGAAATGGGGATGGGTGTTAACTACATAAATGTTTGGCATGGAAAATCATAGAATAATTTTGGCAGTATAATGGGTGTACATAATGATTCATGGAAGGGTTTAATAAGAGTGAAAGGTATTATATAATTAACTTAAAACCATAAGTATAACAAAAGGGATGTGTAAAAACACATTATTACATGGATAATTGTAAATAAACTGGAATAATATAATGAAAGTGCTTGAATAAAGAGGAGGAGACAATCCCATACCTTGACAGGGTACTCCTAAGAGCTTGGGCAGAGCTCCTTTAGAGATTTAGAACACCATGGTAGGGATTTTTATAGGGTTAGGGAGATTAATATTGTTCTTAATGGGTTTTTAGTTAAGTGGAGTGGGAGATTGGGTGGGTATTTATAGCAAAAGAGAGGGGTTTTTTTAATTTCTAAACACAGGTTTTAGACTCTATATGATAAAATAATAAAAACTAAAAACATTACCATGGTTTTTGCCCATGGTTTCTACCAAATATAAGTGTTTTTAAAAATTTTATAATTTAAAGAACCTAGAATATTAAAATAATACCATTGGTGATGTGGAAGTGAGTCATGTTCATAAAGAATTGATTTTAAAACCTTAAAATATAATATAGGTTTTTGAGGATTCATTGAAGGTTTGTAAAATTAATAAAATTACTTAAAAACACATTATTTTAAATGGAAAATATATATTTTGTCTTAAGTTTATTTTTTAGTAATTATTATATCACTTTTGGTCCATTATGATGTCATAATATAGACTGTATATTTATACTGTATTTAATTTTTACCCAAAAATTTGACTATCTCAGAAAATTATAAAAAATTAACCATTAAATAATTTAAAAAATATAATTTAAAAAATATAATTTAAAAAAATATTATTTATTTTATAAAAATAATTTTATAAATATGAGTATTTACACTTTTAAATAAAAATCTTTATTTACTAAAAAATACTTGTTTTTATGATAATAAAAATTTTCTCACCCTTATAAAGGTTACATCAGACTTCATTAAATTATATTATAATTTATATATAGAAACATATTATTTAATAATAATATTATATGGAATAAATATTTATTTCAAAATTCATTAATTTATCAAAAAGAGTATTAAAACTATATGTTTTCCAAAAATACATTTTTTGGTTTCATTATATCAAAATCTAATCTTCAATAACTCTTATATAATTATTTATATAAAGTAATAATGAAAAAGGATAAACAAGATAATTATTTTATTATAAATAAAACCTAAAAATTTATACAACTTGGGTCTATATAGATAAACCCTTATTACACCAACGTACACCCTTAGGGTAAGGTGTGTGATGATGTCACTTTCTTAGTGTGGTTCAGTGAACATGGTTTGGGACGTGATCTTAATAAGTTAAAGTTATCTTATAAATGGTTTCATTCATGTTTCAATTATTTAATTTCATATTGGTATTGGTCAAGGGAAAATCCTAGTGATTATATCTCCCTTAGAAGCTCTGATAATTGGGATTCATAGGTTATGAGCCTACTTATCAAGGTCCTCGATTCTTATATCTGTGTCAATTAGATTTTATCATAAAAATTAATGGTATTTCTTCAAAAACTATATTATAAATGGTTAATGTGATTAATGGTTTTTTAAATTAGGCTAACTATAATTTAGAGTGGTCCAAAATAGCCAAAGTAGCGAATGTGTTTTCTATAACTACTTTACTTCATAATACATTTATTCATTCAAAAAGGTAATTTCATTTATAAAAGTTTAGATCGTAATATTATTCCCCCATTAAAAAATTTCACCCTAAATATTTAATTTCATAATCTAAAACATATGAGGGTACTTATGTTTCATCACCTCTTCTAGTTCCCATGATTCTTCCTCAAACTTGTGGTCTTACAACAACACTTTGATCAGGTGAGTTTTCTTTTTTCATAGAACTTTGTATCTATGATATAAGATCTTCACTGGATACTCCTCATATGTAAGATCTTTCTCCCTGGGTACCACATTTGGTTTCATTATATGTGAGGGGTCTAGTGTGTACTTCCAAAAGATGGATAAATAGAACACACTATGTACTTGATAATGGTTAGGAGGGAGTACTTGTCGATAGGTTACAAATCTGATGCAATAAAGGATATAGAAGGGGCCAATGTATCATGGAATAAGATTTACCTTCTTCCAAAATCTCATGTATTTATTCCATGATGATATACAAAGGAACGTCTTATCTCTAACCTCAAACTATATGTGTCATAAAAGATTATCGATATAGATTTTCTGTTGAATTTGTGTGATTTTCATATAATATTGAATGGTTTGTAGCTTCTCTATCATATGCTATATAAGATCAAGTCCCATAAGCTTCCTCTCTCCAACTTTATACTAGCATGCTAAAGTCTGAAACCTCTTCCTATATAAAACCTCATAAGGTTCTATTTGAATGTTAGAATAGAAATAATTATTATATGATAACTTCAATAGGGGAAGGTGAGGATCCCAACATCCTTGGAAATAAATTCAACATGATCACAATATATACTCTATAATTTTAATCAATATCTAAGACTGACCAACCATATGAGGGTGATAAGAAGTACTAAAATAAGCTCTATATCCAACAATTTTTGAAGGCTTGTCTAGAAACTCAAGGTAAACCTTTATATTGATCATATACAGTGGAGAGTGGTACTCTATATAGACTCACAACTTCACTTATGTATATCTTAGTGTGTTTTTAAACAGAAAAATATTCCTCAATAGCAATTAAATGCATAGAATTTGTAAGGTGATCGACTAACACCTAGATCATGTTATTGCATTTAGATATCCTTAGGATTCCTATGATGAAATATATGGTCATGTTTTCCCATTTCTATATTGGTATGAGAAATGGTTTCATCATACCCTTATACTTCTATTATTTATCCTTGGATTTTTGGAATTCCAAGCATCAAGATATAAATTCTACAATATCCCTCTTTATGTTATCCAAATAGAAATTTTGATTCAAATTTATATATATCTCAGTACTTTTTGGTTGAATAGAGAATTATGTGAAATACAAATCCTCTAGAAGTCCCCTCTTGATCTATAGTTTTTATGGTACACATATCTGGGTTCGAAACCTTATGAATCCATATTTAGAAAAGTTGAAATCCAAAACAATTTTACCTTTTATTATAGATCTTCATCAAATTTTTATGAATCCTTCATCCTCTCAAGAATGGATGGTTGAGAAGATATTTGACAAAGGTAAGTTGAAGATTATTTTATTAAATCCCATGTATATCCTTTTCATTTCTAATAAGTTTGTATCCCTTTCATTCCTCATCATAGTTAGGGTTTCAATATCTTTTATACTTAGATAATTTTCCACTTTTTCCATCTTACTAGGATAGTAATGGATTAAAAAAATCATAATCCTTGATTAGATCTAACCACATTTATTGGAATATATTGATCTACTTTTTTCTGAATACATACTTGAGTCTTTTATTGTAGAGACCCGAAGCTTGACATACATGGACATTACATTACTTTTGCGGAATACTTAGTACATAACAAAAACACACACACAAGGATCGTAATAGTTTAGTGTCTTTGGAAACTCGGAATATAATCTTCTAATCGTGGTGAAAGATCTTCAACATCTCCCATAAATATCTTACTTTTTTTACCTAAAACCTTTCTTTATATCCTGGGGAAAAGAAAACATAAAAGGGTGAGCTCAAATGCTCAGTAAGGGTAAACAAAAGAAATATCAATCACATCATATTTATAAGAACATAACATTTTGGAAATCTTAACCTGCAAAAGAGAGCATAATTTCAAAACATGGGATAAATCATAGTAGTGAAATGAAATCCCAATAATCATAACTTAAAACATGAAACTTTGTGTAATACACACATAATCATAGAGAATCATATCTTATTAGTCAAGACTCATTGCCAAGACTATCTTAGTGGACAAAGTCCATTTCTGAACCGAGTCACCCTCGTTTCAGTCCTGTTTCACTGAATCGGTATAACCTACCATTCCAGCCATGTCTATCTCATGAGATATAAAATCTTTACCCAATGCATTGGAGGGAGATATAGGTCCCACCCATCTCATAATGATACCATTATTATGTGTTCCACAAAATCATAAATCAAACATCATTTCATAACCCATGTAATAAAAATGGGAATCTTAAACATCATGACATCATAAAATAATTCATATAAGATAAAGGAATTCATAAAAATAATTCCATCACAACATAATCAAATAAATGTAATAACATGGATAAAAACAGAACCCTTTATTATCTTAGATGGAAAATAATTTTGATAAAACACTTGAACTCCATTCTTGAGGAAAATATCCTTTCTACTTCAAAAATAGTTTTCCTTTCTGAACATGTCATACAATTCTAAACTAAAAGAAGTTGATTAAAAATAAACTTGAAAACTTGTAAAGGAAGCTTCTTGGAAATAATGTTTTAAAAATCCATTCATTCCGTATAAGTTAAAAAAAACATTCTTCTCGTACTTTTGTCAGAAAAGTCAAAAAAGTACCTCGTACGAAAAATGACAAAAGATTCCTTTCATATCTTTTACTAAAAACTCACCGAAGGGTAAAATAGGATTTAAAAAATTTTAGGTGGATGTAAATAATATTACATATTGAGGAAACATGGATGTGGATGATAAAATACACCCCAGTAAATAGTAAAGTATAAACAACCTCGGATAAAAATGAGATTGGGATATTTCCCTTACCTTAGGTCTGATTTGCTTCGTAAGTGTCCGAACCTCCTGTATAATGATTTAAATAATGTCATTAACTTATTAAAAATCATATTCATTGTTATGAAGTCATATATGGTTCACTTATGACTTTATATTACCCGTTCTTTTGTAAATTCCATGTTAAAGAAGCGTTTTGGGTAAAATCGTTTCATTTATCGTAGGTGTTTGGAATTGTTGTTATTGACATTATTATTACTTATATCATGATTTAATTACTTCCAGAATATAAAACATGATTTATATATCATATATATTCAGTATATATATATATAATAGATAGATAAATGAAATGAAACACACCGTTCCTGGAGACGGTAGTCCGTACGTACGCATGAACGCTGTTTTCCTTTCCTTATTGTCTTGAATGGAAGTAAGTAGATGAAATATATATATATAAATAAATAAATTAGATTTATCATGTAATATATTTCATTATTATTCATTATATATACTTTATAATCATTCTGGAATGGTTAACATGGATAATGAATCTCATCGCGTCGTGGAGACGGTAGTCCGTACGTACGCACGAGCGATGATATCGTTCCCATGGTCGTGGAATTGTGTTGAAGTGTATGTATACTATTTCAGTATCAATATCACTCTATAATAATCATATATAGTTACTCATTACACCATTATACCCATCCAATTAAGGTGGTGGCAGAAAATAGATTACACCACGGCGTGGAGACGGTATTCCGTACGTACGCACGCGCGGTGATTTCCTTTTTCCGTAGGATGGATAGAAGGTTAATTAGAGTTGTTTCATATTTATAATAACATATCAGTATATAATAAATACTGATGTTATTAATTTATCATGAAACAACTAAATAAGAAGAAGTTGAAGAAGAAAGAAATTGAAAAAGATCGGTAATGGATATTACCTCTTTTTGACGCGCCTTCACTTAACCTCCACTTAAAGAACTAAGGATGGTCTTTGAAGAATACCAGGACCTCTAGGATGATACTAGGGAAGTGGAGAAGAGATTTGGGCAGGGGTTGGCCGAGCTTGAATGCTCAAATTGGTGTGAGGAGGAGAGGGAGGAGGTGCCCTTTTATAAGGGAGGAGAGGGGCACCTTAGGAAAATCTCAAAATATTATTTTATATTAAGGTCAAATTCGGTTTATAGTGGTTACAAAGGGTATTATTTTAAAGATAAGATGGGGATGGGTCTAAATAATCTCATACAATAGGATTTAGACAAGTTTAGGTTATTATTTTAACCTTATCAATTAGATTTAACTCTAAGTTAAATAATTTAACTTTTACCGTGTCTTTTTGTTTTCTTACACTATATGGTTAATAAACTTACTATAACAAGCCAAAATAACCCCAAGTTGTTTATTATTAATATATATATCCTTATCTAAGTCATTTTTCCAAACCTTAGATTTTTAGAAATTAAATAACAATTAATAATATAATATTTGTTTTAAAAACTAATTTATGTCAATTTTGACACTATTTGGTACATGATTTTTATGAAATTCATAACAGAATTATAGGTTCTAACCAAGTTACTTATATCAACAATAACATGTCATATTAACCTATAAAATTAATGTAAGTCATAAAAAGTCTCAAATTACATTTATTTGGGCATTTATAACATCAATTATGTCAATATTTCATTAATAAGACAATTACTGCATCATCTTTGTGTCATAATAAATGATAATTATTTAATCCCTAAAAATTCTAAATAAATTCCTATGATGTAGATAATTGTATTATCTTTCTGTAGACTATTAATTTTTGAAGTTTCATGAAGTTTATCACTAAATTAAAATTATTATACTTATAAGATTTAAGAAAGTGACATGTTGTCACATTCTTTGGTTTTAATAAAAATTAAATTATTTTCATGGAAAAAGTCCATAAAATGAATCTAATCCGACCCTTATGTTATATGGGTGTACGTTTAGCCATCCAATAGTATTTTTCCAAGTGTTAGGGTAATTTTATAATCTTATATTTACCCTTAATTACCCGATTTACCTTTAACTATAGTAAATAAAATTTACCGTAGTTACTATTCACAATGCCCAAAAATAAAAAGTAGCTTATTAACATAATTTGGACCCACTAATTCCAAATATGGAATACATTTTTCTAAATTCAATACACAAACGATGCATAAATTAAATTAAAATTAATCCCGTTGTTCGAAAGAAAATTGGTTTTTCTTTAAAACATTGCAAAAGATTGAATTAATTTAACCTACGAATTCAAGGTAAAATCAATGCTAATGACATACATTATATTAAATGGTAAAAATATATTCTATTTATACTTTAAAACCATTAAATATTATAATTTAACCACATAAGATATTACGATGAAAAAAGTTGTTTTTAATTAAAATATAGCGTGTTTTTACTATTCATTAAAATATGAAAGTTATCGGAAAAATATCAAAATTTTATCTAATGTAAATTTTTTTATCCTGATTCAAAATAAGAATTTTATTTTGTAAAATTGAACATATAAAAATGTCAAAAACTATATTTAAAGTGGGTGCGCCATCAAAAGGCGACAAAACTGCATTTTTTGAAAAATACTTATTTTACCCGAAAAATTTATTTTGTTCTTATACCATGTTCTAGAAAATGTGTAAGATGAATAATAATGTTATAAAATTCAAAATTTAGTTAATACTATTCATAACGGCTAGTTAATGACAATATTATAATAATATATCGTTGTTTATTAAAACCCGGTATTGCGTACAACACACGCTATCGAGGAAGGTCGCGATTGCGTGTACTGCAAGCCAAGTCAGGGTTGCGTGTTGTGAAAGAATCCTTCGTTGTTTCGTATAACAGAATCCAACCATATTTTATTTATACATTGAATATATATATATATATATACTCAATGTTGCGTAGAATAACTATTATCAAAATTGTGTGTAACATGATCCAAGAATAGTGTTGCGTATACTGCAAGCTAATACAGTGTTGCGTATAGTGCAAGGTAATATTGGTGTAGAATACAACACAAGACATCAATGAAATTAAAAGAATATTTTTCATAAAATCTCGGGGTGTTACATTCTACCCCCCTTAAAATGAATTTCTCCCTCGAAATTCGTTGGGGTTATAAATGGTTTACTATTCGAAAGTTTCTTTAATAGAAACCCACATCGTAAAAAGGAATACCAAAACCAATCTTTAAAAACAAAAGTATGAAATGTAACGGTTACCCAAATAAACTAATCACTGGGTTTCCACATAGGTGAAAATATGGATATGGAAGAGAAATCTAACCATCATGTTCTGATGGAGAGTGGTAGAGAACATGGCTATGGAAAAGCCAGCAATCACAACGCCATAAATTTGTGACGATCTAGGGTACCATCTGATTCATCGGATATAAGGGAACTAGGAAAAAATTTTTGGTTTTCAAGATCATTTCCCTAAAGTTGAAGAATTTGAATTAGAATAAATACTTACTTTATTTTGGTACAATCTCACTGTTGTTCATGCCTTGAACAATTTCCACTTCATCTCTTAAATAAATGAAGTTGAATTTGTTATTCGTGAAGTGTTAGCAGATCATGTGATAGAATGACGGGTCATTCTATCTCTCTCAAACAAAAGGTTAGAAAAATTTATATACATAAGTCGATCTATAGGGAGATTAATCAGATATGGTTCCTAAAATGGACTTATACTTCATATATCATACTGCTTAATATAATAAAACTAGTTTCTACTAAACATGGACTTCCTGTAGGCCAATGGTAGGCGATAAAGGCCAGTCGCACTTCGGTTGTGGGTTCGATTCCCACAGCCTTGTCCGACGCGATGGGCTGTCGTCTGTCCTGCAGGTTGTCCTTTTTATAAAACTACATTACTATAAAATCCCATCAGTAATATCGAAAAAAGTTATATCCTTAAACAATACTTAGCATATGTCCAACATAATCCATTCCAATATTTAGGCTTATCTAAAATACTTCGGTCCAAGCTCATAGTATAAAGAAAACGATTACTTGAAATGTCATCAACCAAGCATGTGAATACCATCATTTATCCCCCATATATATATATTGTTGGTCACATTCCAATAATGTGAATACCTTAATCATGTATTCTCTTGAAAAAAAAGAATACCCATTGAACCATAGTGAAAACATGAATGCAGTTAAAAGTTAACACTTTCCACATACCAAAATCCTCAAAATTCTATATACTCAAACCATGATATCACTTAGTCCTTATATCAATCATGAGCTCATGAATACTGTTAAACATTTCATTTTCTCGTTTTCCCTTCATTATGCGCATATCATCTTATTTCCAAAAATATCTCAATCACTTTGAATACCACATTAGACCAATACATAAATATTCCAATACTCCACGATACAACATTATTTTGGAATCCCATTACATAAACACTTAATCATTCCACTACATCGTTGTCATATTCAACATCTCCAATAGTGATCGCATGTGACTTCCCTTTGTCCTTTGCCTTAAGCGGTTGCTCATGTCGATCATCACTAACCCTTGGATTAGGGCATTTATTAGCATAATGCCCCATTTCCTTGCACTTGAAGCATTGAAGTGTAGTATGTTCATTCTGTGTATCCCTTCCTTTGTTTGCATCATTAGAAATCTTCTTCCCATCATTGCGGCATTCAAATGACCGATAACCTTCCTTTCCACATTTGAAACATTTACTTGTCCCTTTAAGACAATCTCCACCATGCTTCTTTCCACACTTTGAGCATAAGGAAACATTCATCTTCTTTTCACCAATATTCTGAGATTTCTCCTTGAACTCCATCTTTTGTTTCTTGTCAAAACTATGAGATGGATAAGTCACACCAACTTCCATTTCTACCGTGATAGCACAACGCACAATTTCTTCATAGCTACTGAAGTCTCTTATAGCTAATGCCCTTCGAAGACTTGGTTTTAAGCCACTGACAAATTTATCAACTTTACTTTCAGGTTGGATGATAATGCCAGATGCATACCTTGCAAGTCTTGTAAAATTCGCTTCGTATATACCAACAGATTCATCATCCTTCTGATTCAGCTCAAGAAACTCCTTTTCCATCTTTGTTCGAAGAATATGAGGGAAGTACTTACTGAAAAAGAAGTTCTTGAACTCATCCCATTCCATGGACTCAATTTCATCTCTTGGCCTCGTATTCTTGATAAGATTCCACCATTGATCAGCTTCACCTTCCAAACGATATACTGCTAAGATGACTTTATCATGTTCAGAACATTGAAGAACTGAAAATATCTTTTCAGTGGTACTGATCCATTGTTCAGCAACAAGTGGATCAGAAGACCCACTAAAAGAAGGTGGACGTTGCCTCATGAAGGACTCAATAGAATATTGTTCCCTTATCTTCTCATTTGGAAGTCCAGAATGATTCATAGCTTGTGTAAGTATAGCAATAAGATTTTTCACTCCACCTCCCATAACATTTGTTTGTTCAGGAGGACAATCATTGCATTGTCCATTACAGTGATCAACACGGTTCCTTCGAGTTCCAACCATCGTTTAAAACCCCAAAAGAATAGTGCGAGAGGAAAAAATCATGCTAGGTAAAACAACATAGTAAAGGGGGAGCACCCTCAATATCTAACATCTTAGGTTAAATTCTAAGATCGTTACCGTAGTTCTAGGACTATATCCTATACGTATACTTATCCTTAGGGACATCCCTAGACATACCTTAGAAATATCTCTAGGGATCTCACTAACGTTTTCGCATCCTAGTTTCCAAAGGTTGACTAAACCTTTCCTCTGATACCAACTGTAGAGACCCGAAGCTTGACGTACATGGACATTACATTACTTTTTCGGAATACTTAGTACATAAAAAAAATACACACACAAGGATCGTAATAGTTTAGTGTCTTTGGAAACTCGGAATATAATCTTCTAATCGTGGTGAAAGATCTTCAACATCTCCCATAAAGATCTTACTTTTTTTACCTAAAACCTTTCTTTATATCCTGGGGAAAAGAAAACATAAAAGGGTGAGCTCAAATGCTCAGTAAGGGTAAACAAAAGAAATATCAATCACATCATATTCATAAGAACATAACATTTTGGAAATCTTAACCTACAAAAGAGAGCATAATTTCATAACATGGGATAAATCATAGCAGTGAAATGAAATCCCAATAATCATAACTTAAAACATGAAACTTTGTGGCATACACACATAATCAGAGAGAATCATATCTTATTAGTCAATACTCATTGCCAAGACTATCTTAGTGGACAAAGTCCATTTCTAAACCGAGTCACCCTCGTTTCAGTCCTGTTTCACTGAACCGGTATAACCTACCATTCCAGCCATGTCTATCTCATGAGATATAAAATCTTTACCCAATGAATTGGAGGGAGATATAGGTCCCACCCATCTCATAATGATACCATTCTTATGTGTTCCACAAAATCATAAATCATACATCATTTCATAACCCATGTAATAAAAATGGGAATGTTAAACATCGTGACATCATAAAACAATTCATATAAGATAAAGGAATTCATAAAAATAATTCCATCACAACATAATCAAATCAATGTAATAACAGGGATAAAAATAGAACCCTTTATTATCTTAGATGGAAAATAATTTTGATAAAACACTTGAACTCCATTCTTGAAGAAAATATCCTTTCTACTTCAAAAATAGTTTTCCTTTCTTAACATGTCATACAATTCTAAACTAAAATAAGTTGATTAAAAATAAACATGAAAACTTGTAAAGTAATATTCTTGGAAATAATGTTTTAAAAATCCATTCATGCCGTATAAGTTAAAAAAAACATTCTTCTCGTACTTTTGTCGGAAAAGTCAAAAAAGTACCTCGTACGAAAAACGACAAAAGATTCATTTCATATCTTTTACTAAAAACTCACCGAAGGGTAAAATAGGATTTAAAAAATTGTAGGTGGATGGAAATAATATTACATATTGAGGAAACATGGATGTGGATGATAAAATACACCCCAGTAAATACTAAAGTATAAACAACCTCGGATAAAAATGAGATTGTGATATTTCCCTTACCTTAGGTCTGATTTGCTTCGTAAGTGTCCGAACCTCCTGTATAATGATTTAAATAATGTCATTAACTTATTACATACTCATATTCATTGTTATTATATCATATATGGTTCACTTATGACTTTATATTACCCGTTCTTTTGTAAATTCCATGTTAAAGAAGCGTTTTGGGTAAAATCGTTTCATTTATTGTAGGTGTTTGGACTTGTTGTTCTTGAAATTATTATTACTTATATCATGATTTACTTACTTAAATAATATAAAACATGATTTATATATCATATATATTCAGTATATATATATATAATAGATAGATAAATGAAATGAAACACACCGTTCATGGAGACGGTAGTCCGTACGTATGCATGAACGCTGTTTTCCTTTCCTTATTGTCTTGAATGGAAGTAAGTAGATGACATATATATATACATAAATACATTAGATTTAAAATGTCATATATTTCATTATTATTCATTATATATACTTTATAATCATTCTGGAATGGTTAACATGGATAATGAATCTCATCGCGTCGTGGAGACGGTAGTCCGTACGTACGCACGAGCGATGATATCGTTCCCATGGTCGTGGAATTGTGTTGAAGTGTATGTATACTATTTCAGTATCAATATCACTCTATAATAATCATATATAGTTACTCATTACACCATTATACCCATCCAATTAAGGTGGTGGCGGAAAATAGATTACACCACGACGTGGAGACGGTATTCCGTACGTACGCACGCGCGGTGATTTCCTTTTTCCGTAGGATGGATAGAAGGTTAATTAGATTTGTTTCATATTTATAATAACATATCAGTATATAAGAAATACTTATGTTATTACTTTATCATGAAACAACTAAATAAGAAGAAGTTTAAGAAGAAAGAAATTGAAAAAGACCAGTAATGGATATTACCTCTTTTTGACGCGCCTTCACTTAACCTCCACTTAAAGAACTAAGGATGGTCTTTGAAGAATACCAGGACCTCTAGGATGATACTAGGGAAGTGGAGAAGAGATTTTGTCAGGGTTTGGCCGAGCTTGAATGCTCAAATTGGTGTGAGGAGGAGAGGGAGGAGGTGCCCTTTTATAAGGGAGGAGAGGGGCACCTTAGGAAAATCTAAAAATATTATTTTATATTAAGGTCAAATTCGGTTTATAATGGTTCCAAAGGGTATTATTTCGAAGATAAAGTAGGTATGGGTCGAAATAATCTCATACAATAGGATTTAGACAAGTTTAGGTTATTATTTTAACCTTATCAATTAGATTTAACTCTAAGTTAAATAATTTAACTTTTACCATGTCTTTTTGTTTTCTTACACTATATGGTTAATAAACTTACTATAACAAGCCAAACGAACCCCAAGTTGTTTATTATTAATATATCTATCCCTATCTAAGTCATTTGGCCGAACTTTAGATTTTTAGGAATTAAATAACAATTAATAATATAATATTTGTTTTAAAAACTAATTTATTTCAATTTTGACACTATTTGGTACATGATTTTTATGAAATTCATAACAGAATGATAAGTTCTAAAAAAGTTACTTATATCAACAATAAAATGTCATATTAACCTATAAAATTAATTTAATTCATAAAAAGTCTCAAATTACATTTATTTGGGCATTTATAACATCAATTATGTCAATATTTCATTAATAAGACAATTACTGCATCATCTTTGTGTCATAATAAATGATAATTATTTAATCCCTAAAAATTCTAAATAAATTCCTATGATGTAGATAATTGTATTATATTTCTTGAGACTATTCATTTTTGAAGTTTCATGAAGTTTATCACTAAATTAAAATTATTATACTTATAAGATTTAAGAAAGTGACATGTTGTCACATTCTTTGGTTTTAATAAAAATTAAATTATTTTCATGGAAAAAAGTCCATAAAATGAATCTAATCCGACCCTTATGTTATATGGGTCTACTTTTAGCCATCCAATAGGATTTTTCCAAGTGTTAGGGTAATTTTATAATCTTATATTTACCCTTAATTACCCGATTTAACCTACGAATTCAAGGTAAAATCAATGATAATGACATACATTATATTAAATGGTAAAAATATATTATATTTATACTTTAAAACCATTAAATATTATAATTTAACCACATAAGATATTACGATGAAAAAAGTTGTTTTTAATTAAAATATAGCGTGTTTTTACTATTCATTAAAATATGAAAGTTATCGGAAAAATATCCAAGAATAGTGTTGCGTATACTGCAAGCTAATACAGTGTTGCGTATAGCGCAAGGTAATATTGGTGTAGAATACAACACAAGACATCAATGAAATTAAAAGAATATTTTTCATAAAATCTCGGGGTGTTACATTTATGATCCATATATATATTTCACACTTCTCCCCAAAGAGATAATGTTTCCGAATATTTAATATGATTATCAATGAAGTAAATTGTTGATCATTCATTGGGTAGATTTACTCATGAATATTTAATTGTAAGGAGGAATAATTTATAACTTTTTTAAATTTCATAAGTAAAAAACACAAGATGTTTTTAATGAATCTCTATAGATCACAAATACTTGCCTATTTTTTTTGGTAATGTGAGAATAGTTACAGTGATTAACCTATTATTTAACTATTTAAATCTATTCTCACATTCACCATCCTCGAAAAAATTCACTCCCTTATGAGTTATCTTGGTTAGTAGGATTGAAAAGTTTCTCATAAATCGATGATAATACCCATTTAATCCAACAAAATTACAGATATCCATCATAGATGTTGGTCCGATCCATCCTTTAATTGCCTTTATTTTTTAAGAATCCATAGATTTACCTTTTTAATGATAACATTCTCTATAAATGTTACTTGATTTATAAAATCTAAAATTTTCTATACGTTTCATATAACTTTTCTATTTATAAGGCTTTTAGTATAGTAACCAATTTGCCCTTATTTTTTTGCTTGATTTTGTAGTAGATAAGAATATAATCTATAAATAGTACCACTTATTTTTTAAAGTAATCCCTAAAGGCTCTATTCATTAAGTCTATAAAGATAGATAGAGCATTAGTGTGTCTAAATATAATCACTATCAACTCTTAGTGCCCATACCTTGTATGAAAAGAAGTCTTGAGGGTATCCTCATTCTTCCCCTTTACTTGATAATATCCCGAATGAAAATATACCTTAGGGAAGCACTGAGCTCCACATAACTGATCAAAGAATTCATCAATCCATGGAAGATGATATTTTTTCTTTATCATGATTCTTTAATATCATAATAATATGTGCAGAGGAACATTAAACCATCCTTCTTCTTGAAAAAATGACTAGTGCACCACATGATAGTGTATTTGGGCATATAAATCCGTTAACCATATTCTATTATTGTTGCTTATTTAGATCTTATAGTTTAATAGTGGCCATTATGTATGGAGTTTTGGATATTGTCAGAGATCTAGGTATAAGTTCAATTAGTAACTCAACCTCTAGGTTTGGAGGAAGACCATGAAATTCTTTGGGGAAAACATTAGCATATTCCCTTATAATGTGAATTTCATCAAAGACGATATTTTTCTTAGTATTAATCATTTGATCTATATACACTTGATCATATATAAATAATATCTATGATTGAGATGATGATTAAAATCATATTTATCCTCCTCCTTTTAGTTTTATAGAATCAAAGGGAAATTCCCAACACATAGGTTTATTTCTTTCTCTAAACAATTTATATTATCCTTATATAAAGAAATCCTATACATACCTAGAATTGAATCGAATTCCACTAAAGGGTGAATCATAAGGTTTTCTGGTAAGTTCATCCTAAAAATATGGATAAGGGGGGATTTATATACTTTATATTCCCTAATTTACCTATTTTATATTTTCATCAATAGTTACACTTCCATATTTTGAGGTGGTGTTTGAATAGTTATATTAAACTTTCATGGTATGAAAGAATGTGTAGAATTAAAATCAAATAGCACATTCTCTATATTTGAATGTATAACAAGAATAATTTTCACCACATCATTTTTAGGATCCATATCAATAATTGTTATGGTATAATATCTCCCTTGATCTCTAGGCCTTAGAGTTAATTTTTATTAGTGATCATCAATAAACCTTGGACTAGTGCATTAATTATTACAGTAACCTTATTCCTTGTAGTTGAAACATTGGAAAAAAGATGAGTATTATTGGGATAATTTATTTCTACAATCACATTGGTGGTATCCTATCATTTAAATTTTCTATCCAAGAACCCTTATTTCCCTTAACTAAATCATTTCCTTATCCCCTTTAGGAAATTTTGAGGATGATTCTTCCCACACTTTTGACAAGTGGGATGTTGGAATTTTTTTCCAATGTGATATATACCTATCACTACACTAGAATTGAAATCCATCTTTACTTAATATCTCTATACTCATGAGATCCTTTAGATCCAGTAATCTCCATTTTGAATTTGTGGGAGCATTGGAAAATTTCTATGTATCTATCAAAGTCTCAAATAGCCAAATATTTTTATAGACTCAACTTTATCTCACCAAAGATATAGTCAATTTTAATTTAAATATCAATGAAAAATATAAAGTCATATTGTGAAAATATTGTGAAGTTCATCTCATACACCCTAATGGATTCACCATCCATTTTCCTGAGGCCAAGAAAATCCCTCTCCATTTTACGTCAGATTGTTCAAAGAAAATATTATCAAAAAACATTTTCCATAATTTTTTCCACTCAAATTATTTGATCTCCTCCATGGGATTCACCTTTTTGATCAATTTACACAATTTACCAACTTCTCCCCCCATATGATAAACAACCTACATGACCATTTCTTTCTCATAACATTTATGTACAAAAAAGAGCTTTTCAATGGAGTTGATCCATTATTTCCTGATTAAAGCATCATAAGATCCACTGAAATTCGTATGCCTTTATCATATAAAGTTATCAATTAAAAATTTATCTTTCTTAGGGGGATGTGTGTTTTCTACCTAATTCAAGATTCTTTTCTAAACTTTATTCAATTTAGAAATTATTACTATAATGTCCCCAACTCCTGATCCCATCAGGTTGAGCAGTTATTATCCTGATCCCATCAGGTTGAGTAGTTATTACATTTCCCATCACACTGGTTATTGACCAAGTTCATCTTATTACCTACCATTGAAAAAAATAAAGGTAAAATTAAAGATGATGATTTTTAAATGATTAATCATATAAAAGGGGAACTATAAAAATTTAAGGGATAACTCATAAATAAGAAAAATTCCTTAAACTATGAATTTTTAGGTTTTAGTATAAGTTAACCATATTACATTTCCTAATATAAAATTTTATGGGAATTTTTTTTCCTTCATGACAGTTTGTAAGGAGATTTTGAAATTACCAAAGAATATCACCCAGGAGTGTGAAACCAAGTGTGTATTAAGACCTCTTTTTCATGCACCAGGTGATGATCGAGTTAATACCCAATGTTACATTTTCTAAGTTATTATCCCTGGGTATAACTATGCCAGATCTGCATCCGCTTATAGTATCTAGAAATGGTTTTTTCCTTGAAATCACTAACTTTTTACTTAACCAAAATGTATATACATTTTCCTATGTTTACACTTATCCCTAAGGTTTACACTAAGGTTTTATAATCCTAATCGCCAAAAATAACTAAACCTTTATTTAATACAAAATATGACAACCCATATCTTTAAAACACCTTAATTCATGATTTATTACATAAAGGCACACTTAATACAATAACAAAAGATCATTATGTCTAGTGTATTTGGGTAATTAGATAAAAAGACTAAAAACCGGAAGCCTGTGTATAAAAACATTTTTTAAGAACTCTAAAAAAATTCCTTTATTTTCCATCAATCTTCTAACACTTCACAAGATAACCTAGGGATGTATATAATAAATGGGTGATATATAAGGCCCAGTAAGGTAATAATAAAATAATAACATGATAGAATTAATAAATGAGAGTCAATAGGCTTATCAACATGACATAAAAATGGTGAAAATCATAAACTTGAACATTGAAATATGATATATGAGGATGACATCAAGGAAACATAGGAAAGTGGAAACCACATAAGACATGAAATCATACACATAAGTCAAGGGTAAAAACTAATACATCATAACATATTGTTCTTAAGATAACTTTAATTCACCATACGTGGTATCTCATTAGATAAAAATATTACCCAATGCATTGGAGGTCTATATAATTCTTTTCCCAAACGTCATATTCATATCATGTACATGAATTAGTGTGCCACATATAAAAAAAATATAATAATGAATTTAATAACTTTTAATCCCATGATTAAGGAGTGTGATTTAAATAAATGAAAGTAAAAAATAAATTAAGAATAGGTACATCTAGGTGTATACCCTTTAGTGGAAATGGGGATAGGTATTCACTATATAAATGTTTGGCATGGAAGATTACAGGATAATTTCAATAGAATAACAGATATACATAAATAATCATAGAAGGATTTAATGGGAGTTAAAGGCGGTCTATCATTAATTGGGAATCATAATTATAGTAAAAGACATGTTAGGTCCACTAGGTTGAATACCCTGAGGGGGGGGGGGGGTGAATCAGGGTATGATAGATTAAAACTTTCTTCTATCTGAATCTTGTTTTGTTGTTAGAAAATACTTAATTCTCTCTTACTCCTATAGAAATATATTAATAGATATAAAATCATGCTCATGACACAACTATTTTTTCTTGGTTCACCCTCATTGGGCTACGTCTAAGAAGCATACAACGATAATGTACCGATGTACTGAATTCACTAAGGTTCAATACCAATAATGAGTACAATGTTCGGGCTAGATCTTCTATACCTAGGCTCAATGCCTTTACAAGATTTAGGGTCTGCCCACTACATTCCGAAGGGTCACTCCCTATGCCTCTTTCTTTGAATCACTGTCAATGGAAAGGGTCATCGTTTTCCTCTTCCTTCGCTCACTGCTCTAGGAAAGGAATCCACTCTTAGTTTATGGATGTGTAGGTCAAAAATAGTTTATAAACATGTAGTTCCCTTCATTTTCATAAATTCCAACATCCTCAAATATAGATAGATGCTCTGTTGAAGTTCTGTTTTCACCCGTAGATGAAGTCTGCCTTCCTGAGTACTATTAGGTACTGGAAAATACTTTTGAAAACTGAATTGAAGCTTTCGCAAGCTTCCTTGTGCAAATCGCAAACCTCATTCCTCTCTTGTGTACTGAGTACCAGGTTTGGTACCCGAACCACCTGATATGCATGCTAATTCCTCTTACACGAACCTCCTCTATCTGCAGACTGCCACCACCTTCACTACCGCGTACCGCTACCGCGTACCGACTCCGCAAAACTCCGCTATGAATCACCCTCTATCCATGAACTGTTCGCTATTCACGAACTAACTTCACTTCCACGTACCAAAGCTCTCCTTATGCATACCAATTTTGGAATTCACTCCCTCACGTACCAGATATTCCTCCTCCGTGTATTGAGTCTTAAGAGGATTCACCTTTGCACTTTAATCCTTCAGTAGAAATCCTTCAGCGTGAACCAATCTAGCTATCACAAGATTACCCCTCGTGAACTTCATTCAGACTTCACTAAATTCTCAGAGAAAAAATGTGTTCTCTAATGATACTCAATATCCACAGTAATCGGTGGGATTAGAGTTTCTTATATAGGAAAAATACCTACTTAATCTGCTAATACAAGATTTACGAAATCTTTGATTCATCCTCCACCGCTTACCGAATCTTCTGCTGCTACAAACCGCAAGCCACCCACAAACCATTTTTCCACACCATCCGCGTAATTCCATTCCTCTTACGTAGTTGATTTCCTTCAATGACATCAAGCTATCTGCGTAATCCACCACCATTCAGTTGCAAACCATTTTTGGTTTCACAAACCACATCTGCGAACTGTTCTTCCTGCTCCGCATTCCATTCACAGAACATGGTATACGACCGATGAATTATGGTATGCAGTTCCCATCCTTGTCCTATTTTATTCAACGTTTTTCAAATAGTTCCATCCTATGAAGAAATAATTTCTTCTTGAACATCAAACTCCTAATTTTGAGGACCTAAAATTTAAAAAACACCGAGAAACTATGACACTTTAAAAACCTATATTTGGTAAACAAAAACAACACTCATTTGCGGTCATCTGGCTTTGTCAACAAAAAAAAATCACACCAAAAACATTCTGAGAGAACACTTTGAGGGATTTTTCCCCACAATCCCCCCCTTTGGGTTTGTTGACAACTCTTCTTAAAACAATTATTTGTATTTTGATATCTCGATAAATATCCTTCCATATTAAACCATCATTCGCTTCATGTAATTAAGATAATGATCAAGGATTTACTCAAGACACACTCTAAGCCCACATGATCCATGCTCGATGTGAGAAACAAGAGTATAATGAATTTTTTTTCAATGAATCACTTCATTTATAGTCACCAACTACTGATACCATACTAATACCAATTGATAAGTGTTGGAATCCTTGTAACACCATTCCAACACCACTCTTATTGTTTTATCACAATCCTCAGCTATCGTGATATTTATTCTTTGATCGATCACTTCTAGAATCTCTATATTTAATGCTCCCCCTATACTATAACTCCTCTGACCAGCTTCAACCCCCTATTTTTCTGCTCCACTTAACATCTTCTCCCCATGTCCTTTCTCCCCGTAGAATATTCACATTTTCTACCCCTTTTCCAACAAACTTGAAGGACACTCTTAGGCTGTCTACAACAGGGTAAAGAACACATATCAGCACATTAGGGAAAGACACATCATACCTCAAGGATAGGGGGACCCAAATGCACACTTTTTCAAGTGTGGGAAGTCGACTAGACTCCTAGAGCCAGTCGATACCTTTCAAATGCTTCTTTGGGTAATGCCTTTATAAGAATATCTGTAACTTTTTGTTTTGTAGGTATATAGTCCAACTTCACAAGCCCTTGATCCACTTTCTCCTTGATAAAATGATATTTAATTTCAATATTCTTTTCCCTCAAGTGATGGAAAATATTTTTGCTAATATTTATAGCACTTGAATTATCACAATAGATTATAATCAGAGATTTCACTTCAATTCCCATATCTTCAAGTTGCTGCTTTATCCACAATAGTTGTGTAAAAGATTGAGTAGACGCAATGTACTCAGCCTCTGTAGTGTTCAACGAAATGAAATCATATTTCTTGCTCAACCAATAAATATAGAATCCTCCAAGATAAAAGGGACCTCCTGATGTTTATTTTCTATCATCTACTAAACTGTCCCAATCCGCATCTGTATATCCTTATAAATTTGGTGGAGATTTGTCATTATACATTAGGCCAAAATCAACTATCCCCTTGATATACTGAAGAATTATTTTTACTATAATCATGTGGCTCTACTTTGGATTTCTTTGATACCTCACTACTTGGCATGTGAAAAATACAATATCAGGCCTTGTCACTGTTAGGTACAACAAAATTCCAATGATTTTCCTATATTCTGTGATATTAACTGCCTTGCCTTCATCATCTTGTGGCAGTTTCAGTCATGTAGCGACCAGAGTATTTATCTATTTAGAATTATCCATTCTAAAACTTTTCAAAACCTCATTGGAATATTTATATTGAGAAATAAAAGTGTCATTACTTGCTTGAGTCACCTGTAAGCCAAGGAAAAATGTCATCTCACCAATCATCGACATTTAGAACTCGCTTTTTGTGAATTCAAAAATATGTCTACACTGTGATTCATCTGATCCACCAAATATTATGTCATCGACATAAACCAACACCATCATACTTTGACTATTTCCATTATTGAAATATAAATTTTAATCAACTCCACCATGATGGACACTGCGTTTCTTTAGACACTGATCAAGCATTGAATACCATGCTCTTGGTGCTTGCTTCAATCCATATAAATCCTTCTTCAGCCATAAAACTCTTTTTTCATCTTCATGAATGAGAAAACCATCTGGTTTCTCAATTTAGACTTCTTCTTCTATAACTCCATTCATAAATGCTGACTTGACATCCATCTAGAAAACCATATCCTTTCTTTTCACTGTTATGGCCATGAATAATCTGGCTGTCTCTAGCATTGCAATGGGTTCAAATGTATCATCAACATCTATAACCACTATATGGGAGTACCCTTTGAACACCAATCGTGATTTTTTTCGAATGACAAAAAAATCTTCATTCATTTTGTTGTGAAACACCCACTTTGTCTGGATAACGTTTTTGTCTACTGGCCTCGAAACAATTTCCCCTGTCTGATTCTTCTCAATTTGGTCCAGCTATTCATTCATTGCCTAAACCCAATTCTCATCTCTAGCTGATTCATAAAAACATTTAGGTTACACTTGTGATAAGTACAATTCTTGTTGTAGAGAATTTATCCTTCTTGTCTGTACTGGTTCTGTCTAATCACCAATTTGTTCTACCTATCTATTTCATCTCTTCTTACTGGTCTATGGGAAGACACCGATTCGTTATAATCATCTGAGACTTATTCTGAATCAACCTCTAAAGCTAAAGCATATCCTAACATGATCATCTATTTATCCCTATCCTCTTGAGTCTGATCATGCATTTTCTAAAGATTCTATTCACTCTCCACTATAGTCACATCATGGATTTCAAATATATTTCCTAACCACTTATTGAAGCATTTATATGATTTAATTTTCTTTGATTATCCCAGGAATACCCCTTCATCCCAACTAGATTCAAATTTACTATGTTTCTCCTTATTGAGAATGAAACATTAACTTACAGATATTTGAAAGTACTTCAATGATGTATTATTTCCACACCATAACTCGTATGGAGTCTTCTCCTCTTTTGGAAAAATAAAGCTCTATTTTAAGTGTATAATGTTTTCATCACTACTTCTTTCCAGAATATCTCTGGAAGGTCTTTCTCAATAAGCATCATTCTGGCCATATTGTTGAAAATCCAATTTTTCTTCTCAACTACTCCATTATGTTGTGGAGTTCTTACTAATGAAACTTGATGCCTTATTGCATGTTTCTCAAAATAATCCTCCACTTGGATATTTGTGAACTTTGTTCCATTATCTATTCGAATCGTCCCGATTTTCTTACCAAGCATCTTTTCACATTCCATTCGATATATTGTAATGAAACTGAACACTCACAGTACCACACTACTAAACCCAATATACTCACTCCTTATAGCCCCTTAAAATACCTAGTGATAAAAATATCATAAATAGAAAGGGGTTTTCCATGTCTTGGAGAAACCCCCAATTCAAAACCCATGCTACAAAGAGAAAAAAAGAGATAAGGGACAAGGAGTGACATACCTTTGATCCAGAACCCAAACCTCCCTAAATTGAAAATAGAATAGATTTTTTGGGAGAGATAGAACAAAAATCACACCAAATAACCTAAGAAAAACCCTATCACAATTTGGGACATAAAATGGGGGATAAAGAGGAAATTTGGGTTTTAAAATTAGATTTTCAAGGAACTTTTATAGGATGTATAGCCTAACTGCATGGACTTAAAGAAAATGTATTGACAATTAAATACACCATATCTAAAAACCAAGATGCATTCCAAAACTAAATGGTTATAGTGACTATAAAATGAGAATTCACTCCCCTCTTGAAAACCTCATAGGTTTCATGACCTAAGGGACCATGGATTGACCATGTATCTCCCCTATATACCCATATTCTACCTCAATCCCCTCCAAAATCCCCCAAACACTTTTTTATCCCTCTAAATACCACCAAAATATCACAAATTTCTCAAAATAATAAAACGAATCTTTCTAAAAAGTATAAAACAAACAAATAAAAATATTTTTCTTTCCCCAAAAACATTAGACTTACTATTTTATATTGCTAAAACATTTTCTATCATTATAAAACTAGGCATAAGAAAATATATTAAATAATCATAAAAAATAAAAGTATAAAAACTCTACCCACCATCACACTTTTCTCCCCTAAAATGATGGTGGACATATTAAAACATTAATTCCATTCATGGGAATAACCACCATCACCACAATACCATCCATCATGAAGCACAATACTCTACCAAAATTTACCAAATCATGAATGGTTACCATCCTTTTACAAACCATAACTATAAGAAACCCACACTACTTACTATTTTTTTATTCCCCAACTATATTCACCACAATCCATGTCATTACATAACTAAACTTACACAAAAAAGGAAATAACACCAAATTTGACCCAAAAATAAAATTAAATCCATACTTTCATATGATGTCCAATACTACCCATAATAGAAGCATTATCAAATACATTCAAAATAAATTTTACAATTTGAATATATATTCACTCTAAAATTACACCCACTAAAATCACAGAGTCATCCTGATTTGTTCATCAAAGCTTAACCCCAAGACAATCTCAAAATCCATATTTAATATATACATAAACTCTAAAATGTTAATACATCTTATCCACTAAACCTAAAAATTATTATTTTAATTTTCAACCAAAATTTCTCTACACAACAAATTGTCTCTATTATTATCTACCAAAACATCACCATTAAACTGTTAACTATTAATAACATATGTTGAATACATTCTATGATCTTCGAATCCATTCAAGGAAAACTATTTATATTTCACAAAAATGATATATTTAAAAAATAGGAAATTATTTAAAAGTAACGAAGCTTTCATTCAGATGATCAAATGTCCATTTAAGGAACTAGAAAAACCACATACTCATACTAAATAAACCTAAGATAAATTCAAATGTTAACCCAAATTTATCTCTGGTATCTAAATTTGACTCTTTTATCTCAAATTACCTAGGTTTCAAAAAACCCAAGTTCATAATATAGAAAAAGTTCATTACCTACCAAAAAATTTATCTTACATGAAAAATATTTGATTTTCTATCATAATACTAAGAGACAATCCATCATTATATTATGTTATGAAAACCATAAAAAATCAAATATTCTGGTATTACCAACCACAAATCTTTAATATTTTCATATGATTTCCATTCATAAGATATTTCTTAAAATCAATAGTCTCCCACCAAAAATACTATTTCTATATCAACAACTACTAGCCAATATAACCTCTCATACTTGAGTCAATAACTAGAAAAACCATATATATATATTATGACACCAAATTAAGATCATAACTCCCATTTCACTTTACCTATAAGGTAACTTATTTATATAGTGCCAACTCACTATTCAATTACTTTGTCATGCTAATCCAAAGACATAACATTTACAAAAAAAATTAAAATAATAAAATCCTAGGGTATATAGAAATAAAAATATATAGAAAACCTATGGATTCTGCAAAAATTCCATTACCCATATAACACACCAATGAAAAACAATCTAACTATATATCAAAATACACTGCACATGTACATGCTAGAAAAAACATCCTATAACTCACATTTGGTTTAATATGAAATCTACTCACCTAGAAAAACTTAATGCGAAAAACTTCCTTGAAGGAACCCATAAATAAATAACACAAATAAATAATAATAGGCTAATATCTTCTTCCAAGATATCCATATCTTAAACTTGGGTCATTAACCAAAAATATAACCCAAATGAACTCTTTGTATACTATGGAGTATCCATATTTAAGTATAAGTTTCTATCCACAACAAATTAATCTTACATGGATTTATTATAAAAAAATGCTACAATAAATACAATGAGTCAACCTACTCTATGCCAGGATAACCCACCAGTTACTAATATCCAAGGACAAAACCAACTTTACATTGGGCTAAACTTCCCAAAATGATATGATAAAATTATAAATATTAAATCACCTTCAAACAATATTTCAACCATTAACCATTAATGAAAATCAATTTTATCAATCATTTTCAATGAAAAATTACTTTTGAACTTCAAAAAACCATTTTTGACATGATTATTTTACAAATACCATTTGAATGCATTTTTAATTATTTTAACATTTCATATAAATTTTAATCCAAAAATAAAAATTCCCATTTGAAACCATATGAAATGAAATTCTTATAAACAATCCCATTTTTAAATTCTTTCATATTTCAACCCAAGCTATACCATGGTTTTTAGCAAAACCAATAGTGTTATTTTCACAAAATTCAATGCTAACTACATTGATTTAAATAAATTTATCACATAAAATCCATGTTATTTTAAACACCCTTAAAAATCAGTTCATTACATGGGTATCACCCAAATACCTCTAACATGAAAATGCTATGTTTTAAAATTTATTCCCCTATCAAAGTTTTCAAATAACACCATAAAAGACCTTTAACTTTCCAATATCACCTTATACATCCAAAAAACAATCAATGCACACATTTATTTTGAAAAAACATGATTCCTCAATAATTTTTGAAACCAAACTCAACACAATATAAATGACACGTCTCCCTTTTTTCCAAATTGGGGAAAAAACCACAACATTAAAAACAACCCCTCTAAACTTTAAAAACCACAATTAGAGCACTAAGATTTTTTTGAAATACCCCTTACAATTCCCAAAAATATTTACTTAGTTTAAAACACCATTGAAAATGCATAACTATTTAATTTACCAATTTTGGTTCAAAGAAAAAGGTCTTAACATTAAATCCCATTTCCACTTTAAAATATTAAATCTTAAAAAAATTTAATCATTTTTTTTGCATAAATTATTAATTTAGAATATTTAATTTAAAATAACCATTTTCACACACTAAAAATAAACTTTATAAATAATATAAAAAAACTCACAAAATCAATCATATTCATCCTATAAAATGGTCTACCATAAATAAACCAATTAGGTTTCCACCAAATGAACAATTTAAAATTTTCTATACAGTCCTTTTTTGAATTTCAAATTGTCTAATTACCATCCCATTTTATGTAATTATATAATTATAATATTATAATTAATACTAATTATTGTGATAACTTGCACTGAAATTCAAAGAACTTAAATATCAAAGGTACAAATGACCCTCATATTTCATCAACCATATTAAATTCCTCAATAAAGAGTACAATTCATAACCATGTACTTACCCCAAGATTCATGTTTCAATTTTATCAAAGCATCACAAAATAAAATACCACATATGAAATTCTTTCATTATTAAAATATTACAATAGTATCAATAAACCATTCATTTTTCCAGTTTCAAATTCAATATTTCACAAAAAACTCTAAATCACATGCAATTATATATATACCATAAAATCACTAACATTATACTAAATTTTATATAAGGAACAAAACCAATATTTGTACATTGTTTCCAAGACAAATCATCTAGTAAAATATAGGACAAAATGAATTTTTATGAGTTAACCAACCCCTCATGTTTCTCAACTTCTTTGGGAACTTGAGTATTAATATAAATATTTTTTTAAATTTTTTTATAGATTACACCACAATACCTATAACATCCAATATTACCACCTAAAAGGACCCTAACTAAACCAAAATAATATCATTTATAACATTCTTATCTGGTTTTACTTCTACAACATGACCCTAGCCTACTCCGAAAGCTAGTCGACCACAAGAAGTATCCCTAATTACCAAAAGCTTGATAAATGACACAGATATAAATTTAAACCATATAGAATATAGTATACAATCCACGACCACTAACCACATATCCATATACCATTTCATAGTGAATGACCATGAATATAATTTAATGAAACAATGACGCAAAAATACAATGTAAATACAATAAATTATATAATTAAATTACAACCCCATATAAAATAGTATCCCATCATTGAAGATATGAAATCCACTAGTATCCACAATCCAACCCTTAATACTCCATCCCATTCCATGAATCAATGATCCCAACAACCTACTACTCAAGAAACATCGTCTACTTAGGCACCAAGATTCGTATATAGGGCTGAGTGCAAGACCTGGAATTATTTCTCTAATACTTGTTATACACACCATGTATGTAAAAAGCTATCATGTTTCAATGAGTTTTAGAAAACAATCCTATTTCATGAAATTATATAAAATGACTATATATAATGTACATAACAACAATAATTCAAAACCTCTCATGAAAAAAAATTATTAGTTCACCTCCACATCATCTATCATTACTGATGATATACCCACACCTAATTGGTAGTTTTCCAGATTCTCATGTCTTATCCCTCACCCAAAAAACAAATCAACAATAATATCCATGAAAATAATGTAATACCTGAAGGACCCCGGGACACCCTGAGAGGGGAGGGGTGAATCAGGGTGACAACTTTTTCTTTTAATGTGATGGATCTTGTTCCCACGTTGGTAGGAACTTGTTGAACCTGTATGATGAATATGATCAGAAAGCAAACATTCACATGCATAGAGAAGACACAAAAATTTTTACTTGGTTCACCACTAAGGGATACGTCCAAGGAGCATATGCCGAAAAGTTGTCGGTCGTACCTAATCCCACTAATCTTTACTAGATGTGGATTAAAAAGGTTCAGGCAGAGTCACTCTGTCCCAGGCTCACTGCCTTTACAAAGGTTCAGGGATAGCTCACTACTTCCCTCGGGTCACTCCTGTTGACTCCCCCTGACTCACTGCCCTTGGTGAAGTCACGCTCAGTTTATAGAAATGAAGGTCTATTCATTATAGCATAATAATGCATCCTCTGTCGTATGTAGATGCTCTGTTGAAGTCCAACTCTCACCAGAAGACGACTCTCACTTTACACTGAGGGTACTGGGTGATCTTCCAGCTTTCGTGCATCTTCAAAAATACAGATGAACATTAACAACCCTGGTGCGCTTCTCCAAGCCTGTCACACAAGTTTCAATCCCGGCGCACAAGTCACTTGCGTGGTACAAACTTGGAGCATAGGTGACACCAAACTATTTGCACGACACTGCCTCCTTCAACACCAAACTTGCGCGACGTTGTGCTTTTAACTCCCAAACTGCCTTGGTCGCGTAGCCAACAATCAGCGCGCAACCTTTACTTGCGTGACCCAACAACCACATGAGCGACTCAACCACTTGCGCGACGAGATCTTGAAAAATCTCTAAGTCTTGAACTTCGTTACAAATGAGGAGGGGTGGTCATCTATTTATAGGCAAACTGGACCCCCTGCGTGGTGGCACGCAAGTCTTCCCTCGGCGCGTAGGTGCCGGCGCGCAACTCATCATCCCTAGACTCTGTCACGCTAGTCACTTGCGCGACCACACTAATACTTGCGAGACCTTCTTTACTTTGACATATTTTGAAGTTATGATCTTGAAAAACAATAGGCGCGTAAGTTTCCAGTCCTCCTAGGCATCAGCGTGCAAGTCTCTTCACGGCGCGCAGGTCACTTGCGCGAACAGCCCAAAACATGCGCAACCCTTATCCCTTTTCCATTTTCCCATGTTCTGATCTGGAAAAACATATGGCGTGAAAGTTTCCTATTCATCAATTACACAGTGCACAATTCACTTTTCCAAAAACACTTTTCTCCATTTGTTGATTTTCAGGCCCAAAAAAAATTGGCAAACACTGGGAAATGGCTCCACCTTCAAAACTGTTGTCTGCTTGAACTGTATGATCTCTTTACTAGTACACATTCTTAACTTCCACTGAGGATTGAAAACAAACACAAATCATACACCAAATCATGCATAGAAGACCATGGTTCCAACAATCTCCCCCTTTGGGTTTGTTGACAATCAGAAAATAAATTCAATAGATCTTCATCCATGTGCAAACCAAAAACGCAAGAATCAACTCAGCCAACACTCTAAGTCTACGTGAGAAATGCTTGGTGTAGAAAACAAGAGAGGAAGCTTGAATTGGGTTCTAGTGTTTTGGAATTATCACTAAATTCGCATTGTGTCACAGGAGCATTATATGCCTGAACATTCCTGAATTTATTCCTTTCTCCCCCATTGACAATAAACCTAAAGACCGGTAATTTGTTCAATGTTCAGCTCAAACCATACTCCCCCTGGATAGTATCTCTCCCATAAAACTACATCACAGCCATAAACAGATAAAAACAGTTATCCCAAACGGGGAGAGGGGTATTACTTAACCTCCTTATGCACTAGGAGGTGGCTGAACACCGAGGTTCAATCGATGCTTCTCAAACACAGCTGCAGATAGTGGCTTGGTCAGGATATCAGCCACTTTCTCATCAGTTCCCACATGATCCATTCTAATCACCCCTTTTTCAACTTTTTCTTTGATAAAGTGATACCTGATTTCAATATGTTTCGTATAGGAATGCTGAACAGGATTCTTCGTAAGATCAATTGCGCTCTTGTTATCATAGTAAATCACCATTGGTTGCTTTACCTCATCACCAATATCTATTAATTATTGCTTCATCCATAATAGTTGAGTGCATGCCTTTGTGGCAGAGATATACTCATCTTCAGTAGTACTAAGAGAAGTACTTTCTTGTTTCTTGCTCAACCATCCAACACATTTCTGCCCAATATAGAATGCTCCACCACTAGTGGAATTTCTGTCTACTACATCACCAGCCCAGTCAGCATCAGAAATCGCTGATAATTCACTGTCCCTGCCTGCAGAAAAAATAACCCAAAGTTATGTGTATCTTGAATGTAACTCATGATTCTTTTTACTTCCGCCATATGTTCCTCCTTTGGATTACTCTGAAAGCGGGCCGCAAGGCATGTGGCAAAGACAATATCTGGCCATGTCGCTGTCAGGTACAGTAGGCTCCAAATGATCCTCCTGTACATGGTGGGATCAATAGAGTCCCCATCCTCATGCTTTCCAAGTTTAGTTCCAACTGCAATCGGAGTTGACATTGGTTTGGAGTCTTGCATATTAAACTTCTTCAGCAGCTCTCGTGCATATTTTTCCTGAGAAATGAAAGTGTATTCCTTCTTTTGAATTACCTGTAGCCCTAAGAAATATGTGAGCTCCCCAATCATTGACATTTCAAATTCTGATTTCATGTGGTTGGAAAATTCGTCCACTGATTTTAGCCTTCTGCCACGATATATCATATCATCAACGTAGACTAGAACCATGAATTGATCTTTTGGAGAATTCTTCACATAGAGATTGTGATCTACTCCTCCTATTTTGAATTCCAGCTTCTTGAGATATGAATCCAACCGTGAGTACCACGCCCGTGGTGCCTACTTCAAACCATATAGAACTTTCTTCAGTTTCTAGACCTTTGTTTCATCAGTACCCAAAACAAAGCCCACTGGTTGTTCAATGTAGACTTCTTCTTCGAGTACACCATTAAAGAATGTTGTCTTGACATCTATTTGATATACTTTATATCCTCTTTGGAGTGCCATTGCAAGAAAAAGCCTGATTGACTCCAGTCTAGCCACTAGAGAAAAGGTTTCTTCAACATCAATGCCTTCAATCTGGGTGTATCCTTTACATACCAGTCGTGCCTTGTTTCTGATGGCACTTCCATGCTCATCAAACTTATTTTTGAAGATCTATTTGGTACCAATCACATTGTGACCTTCGGGTCTATGGACAAGATCCTATGTCTGATTCTTGTCAATCTGATCTAATTCATCATTCATGGCTTTCACCCAAGATTCATCATTTGTAGCTTCTTCGAATGAGGATGGCTCTACAACTGATAGAAATGAAGATTGCGTGTTATTCCTCATCCTTCTTGTTTGAGTGGGTGCACTCCTGTCCCCAATTATGTTGGATGGATCAATATCATCTCTTAAATTTCTCATTCGAGGTTCAGTATAATTCTCTTCAGCCATAGTTTCTTCTTTAGATTCTTCTTCTGAGTCAAAATCATGATGTGACTGCTGAGTGTTTTGTACATCTTCCTCTATTTCGGTATTTGTATTTTCTTCACGTTCACTTTCTTCCTGATGATAGAGAAAATATTTTCAATTAATTTATATTGAATATCATTGTTTTAAACCCATAAAAATGTTCCTCTAAGATGAATTGTTTCATTTTTTTGATAATGGTGTTATTTTGAGCTGAATAGTAAAAATTGGCCATTTTGGATTTTTTAACAGTTTTAAATTATTTCGGTAGTTTGGCCATAACATTATCTACACTGATCCAAATTGCAAACTTCTTTCTTTTCCAGATTCTACACATCCAGGGATTCATTTAATATATTTGGACTAAAATCTTAATCGGCCATATAGAAGCTCAAAAGAAGCTCACAAGTTGGCTCATGAAAACTGTTTTTAGTTCTGCCTAGTTTTGATGTTGGATCCATAACTCATCCACTATGGGACCAAAGCTTGTGAAATTCGGTGGGTGGACGCGAAAGGAGTTTTGGAGCATCTTTGATGAAGGAAGAACCGAGTGCATTGGCCGTTTATGGTGTCATTAAAGCACCCTAATCCGGAGGATTTCGTTTTGGAGAGTCTGACTGGACAGAATAAATTCTCATAGTAAAACGGCCATAACTCTCGGAATTCATGTCCAAATCCGATGGCATTTTTAGGGGACACGGCCAAGGGAATTATGAACAACATTTAAGAAGGGCTCAACGCGTGAAGATGACATTTAATGGGGCTACAACGCGTCTACATTCGGGGTAATCATTCTGGCTATAAAAGGAGGAGAGCTCCACCCTCTCAAAGCATCCATTCTCCACCCCATTCCTTCTGGGACACCAAGAAGGAGAACTTTTCAGCATTCTCTTTTATTTATTTTCTTTTTCATAGTTTTGTAATGCCTTCTTCTTCCCCATTCAACTCGATTACCCTTACCATGGTGGGGTAAACTTTTGGAGTGATTGGGGAAGGGTTGGTTTCCTAGATTGTAATGCTTGAGTTCTTGGACGCAATTGAATAAATTTATTTCTTCTTCAAAGTTGTTTTCAATTTATTATAGCAGATTTTATAATCAAGTGCGATCGTTCTTGAATATTAATTCCGTTATTTATTTTTTCCTTGGTAAAATAATCAATATCTCCCTCTACTAATTTCTGGTTTATATACGATGGAATAAACCAGGAATTAGTGGTGAAGTACTCGACGATCGTCAGTATGTGTAAATGGTGTAGTGAACGTTATTGATTGTTTGGGATAAAAAAAACCGATCGGGTATTGCCCATTTAAATTAAGGATATTCAATGCAACTATTTTACACATGGAAGGAGAGTTGACCAAACCAAGATCTTGGTAAGGTTTTCTCTCACAATAATAATTTCACCAAGGAAGTGAGAGGAAACGATTGTGGAAACTCACTTTAGTCAACTAAGAAGAAGAGGTTTGAATTAAATTGAACAAGGATAGCATTATAATTAGGAAACTGACCCCGACCTAATCACCATTTTAATTTCATATTTTTTCAATCATTTGAATTTCAAATTTCCTTTCACAACATTTTTACCCCCGTTTTAAAGTGACAACCCGTTTTGTGTGCACTCCTCTTCAGGAGACATCCTAGGTCAACCACATTACTAAATTTTAACTTAGGAAATAATTGTTTTGCCAAGCCCTACGACAGGCTTGCGTCAAACTTGGCGCCGTTGCCGGGGAGGTAGTGCCACAAACTAATTGTTAATATTTGAATTTTTCAATTAAAAAAAATATAAAAAAAATATTTTTCCATGTTGTTTTCAAATGATTATTTCTTTAATTCATGGAAAAATTACCCACCAGTTCAAGAACCAATTATTGAATCACCTTGGTTTATAGAGTATAAAGTTTCTTTCTTGTCTAAACAAATTCGAGGAGCTCGAATCCAAATCATCACAGAGAATGAATTCAAGGAACTCATTGAAAACCTTAAAGAGAACCTCGAATACCCAGTGTTGGAGGGTTTGGCAAGAGAATTAATTGAACTTCAAGAGTATTTTCCAGAATTTCATCAAGAAATGATAAATGTACAAAAACAAGACGAAGAAGTTCACAAGAATATTGAATCCCAATTTGAAAGAATTAGTCGAACAGTTCAAAACCTAGAGACCTCAATACAGTGGATTGCAGAACAAGTACATGCATCTCAGGATCAACAAATGGAGCTCGAACAAGAACCAGAACCAGAAAAATTTATGGAAGAAGTATCCCCACAAATCCTTCAAGTTGAAGAACCCATGGAGTCCTTGATGAAATTAAAAGAAGATGCATTGAGCCGAACTCAATCAATGTTAGAGGAGAGTGATGAAGAAGATTTAACTATTGAAATACATATTAGAGATCAAAAAGATCTGGATAACTTCTGGAATGAGTGTGAGGAACTTCTTGATCCAACTATTCTTCATAATGTAGATGATTCAGCAACATTGAAGGAAGAAACCAACCAAGCAGTTGAATTTGTTGAGAAGATAGAGGAGTCTGACTACCTACCTCTATCTAGGGAAATTCAACTCCAAGAAGCACCTCCCATTGAAGAAGCAATTGAAGACAAACAATATCAGGGAGCCAATCTTTTCATAAACTCATTACCTTTTGATTTTGGTGAAACAAAATTGAATATTAACTCCCCTTCTTTTAATTTTTCAGATTCATCCAACACATGTATTTCCTTGGAGGAAGACGATGAAAAAGGATATTCATCCATGGAGGAACATCTAGAGCTCCCCAAACCTGTTGAAAAAATAATGGAGGGAGAACATGAGAAGATCAAAGTGGATTTTCTAGAGGAAAATGAGTCACAAGCTACATACTTTGAAAGGGAAGAATTTGATATTGATTCTTCATGCTTTAATTTTTTTCAAATAGAATTAAACTCTGACATTCCCTTTGATTTTTCCCCAGATTTATCATACCTTCAGCAACCATTGGATAATAAAGAAGATGTTTTTCATGTGGAACCCAAGAAAGAGGAGGACTCATTAATTGTCATAACCCCACTATGCATGTTTTATCTCATTACAATGATGGTGGACTTGGTGAATTTTATCGATGGAGTCCTCAAGAAAAAGGAAGAAGTTCATCCTGGAAAGAAAAGTTTTTGTTGGTTCATGAGCAAGAAACCTCACCCACCATCAGATTGGGGATAACCAATTAGAACTGCCCCTCTGGAGGCAGTCAAAACCTAGGGCCCACTTGGGGGATTAAACCAAGATTTATCCTTCTTTTCTTATTCAAATTCTATTTTTATTTATTTAAATAAATTTCTTATGTTATTTTTTTACTTTTTTTAGGTTTTCAAAGAGCAACACTTAGGATCCAAACTCAACGTTGCTTTTTTAATAAGATCCATCAGGTTGTACCTCTCCTTCACATTTTCTTGCTGTTGTGATTCAATCAGAAATCTTCTGACATGTTAAATCCACTTAAATGCATTGAGTACACTGCATCATTTAAGTGTGGGGGAGGGAACCTTTGTAGTATAGGATTTTTATTTGATGTTTGTTTTCAAAAATAAAAATAAAATAAAAAAATGCGTGTTTTCAAATTTTTGTGTGCTTATTTTTCAATTTTTGGTGTGTTTCTGATACTTTTGAGCTGAAATGATTATCAATACCATTTTTGAAACCCATGTCAATGAGTGAACCAGTCTATTTCATGAAACTGATCTTAAATGAATGCTGAAATAACTTTGTTTCAAGTTCAAATCTTTTGGAAATTCATGAAAAGTACACTGATTTTTAAATCTCATGCCATATTTCACTGTCTATATCTTTGAAATAACTTTCCTGTGAGGATTCTGAACCATTTTTGTCATATTCTTTTCATTCACCTCATTTCTTGAGAGAACCAGACCATGCTTTCTTTAACTAGAATTTGATTTATTCCTTTCAAAACTTGAGGGTTGGGGTACGTGTGTTTTAAATGATTGAGGCATTTATTTTTTTTGAATGACCCTTTTCAAAATAATCCTTTTCATTATGGCCCAACTTTACATTTATCCTTCATTGTAGCCCCTAGTATCCATGAATTGCCTGTTAGGTTAGCCACATTACAAGCCAATTTTCCCTATCATACCTGCTCTTGAAGTAAAATTGCATGATCTAGTTGAACTTAAGTGTGGGGGAATATGTCTAGTGGTGTACTACCTCATTTGATTATACTTTGGGTGGAAAATAAATTGTGTAAGAGATGTGTGTGATGCTGAAAAATTATTCTGTTGAAAGCTGTGCCTTTTCTGGAGCTTTTATGACAAGAGAAGCTATGCCTTTCTGGAGCTTCCAATGTAAAAAGAAAGCTGTGCCTATCTGGAGCTTTAAAAAAAATTATGTTTGAAAAGATTGAAATGTTTGCTTCTGAGCTGATTTAATGATGATGGATCCTATTTTCAACAAAGGGTAAATGAAGGAAACCATATTTGAGTGAAAACTAGAATCTTGCAATTTTGCTTCAATAAGAGCCAAGCCTTCCTTTTTCGGCCTCAGAACTTTTAACATCTAAATCTTACCAACCGGAAGCCACAGAACAACCCTGAAAAGTCCTCATGAGAAACACATGTCCTTGACTCACATCGGGTGGAGAAGTAGGAATTTATCAAACCTATGGTGACTCTTGTGTGAGTTTGGATGAGAAAAGCCTTGTTCAGCCTTTACATTTGTGAGATGAGAGAAAATTCATGTGAGGTAGGTGTTTTGTGTGCATGGGATAAGAAATGAAGTGGAAATATATTAAAATCTTAAATTGAGAACTTGAAATAACAGTTTATGATGAGGCATGATATCTTTTTGTTTCTTGAAATTGATTTGATTGATCTCATTGATATGTGTTTTGGATTTGATTTGATTTGATTTTTACTTGTCCAGGAGTCCAAGTGCTAAGTGTGGGGGAATTGATAGAGAAAATATTTTCAATTAATTTATATTGAATATCATTGTTTTAAACCCATAAAAATGTTCCTCTAAGATGAATTGTTTCATTTTTTTGATAATGGTGTTATTTTGAGGTGAATAGTAAAAATTGGCCATTTTGGATTTTTTAAGAGTTTTAAATTATTTCGGTAGTTTGGCCATAACATTATCTACACTGATTAAAATTGCAAAATTCTTTTTTTTCCAGATTCTACACATCCAGGGATTCATTTAATATATTTGGACTAAAATCTGAATCGGCCATATAGAAGCTCAAAAGAAGCTCACAAGTTGGCTCGTGAAAACTATTTTCAGTTCTGCCTAGTTTTGATTTGGGATCCATAACTCATCCACTGTAGGCCCAGATCTTGTGAAATTCGGTGGGTGGACGCGTAAGGAGTTTTTGAGCATCTTTGATGAAGGAAGCACCGAGTGAATTGGCCGTTTATGGTGTCATTAAAGCACCCTAATCCGGAGGATTTCGTTTTGGAGAGTCTGACTGGACAGAATAAATTCTCATAGTAAAACGGCCATAACTCTCGGAATTCATGTCCAAATCTGCTGGAATTTTGAGGGGACACGTCCAAGGGAATTATGAACAACATTCAGGAAGGTCTCAACGCGTGAAGATGACATTTAATGGGGCTACAACGCGTCGACATTCTGGGTAAGCATTCTGGCTATAAAAGGAGGAGAGCTCCACCCTCTCAAAGCATCCATTCTGCATCCATTCTCCACCCCATTCCTTCTGGGACACCAAGAAGGAGAACTTTTCAGAATTCTCTTTTATTTATTTTCTTTTTCATAGTTTTTTAATGCCTTCTTCTTCCCCATTTAACTCTATTACCCTTACCATGGTGGGGTAAACTTTTGGAGTGATTGGGGAAGAGTTGGTTTTCTACATTGTAATGCTTGAGTTCTTGGACGCAATTGAATAAATTTATTTCTTCTTCAAAGTTGTTTTCAATTTATTATAGCGGAATTTATAATCAAGTGCGATCGTTCTTGAATATTAATTCCGTTATTTATTTTTTCCTTGGTAAAATAATCAATATCTCCCTCCACTAATTTCTGGTTTATATACGATGGAATAAACTAGGAATTAGTGGTGAAGTACTCGACGATCGTCAGTATGTGTAAATGGTGTAGTGAACGTTCTTGATTGTTTGGGATAAAAAAACACGATCGGGTATTGCCCATTTAAATTAAGTATATTCAATGAAACTATTTTACACATGGAAGGAGAGTTGACCAAACCAAGATCTTGGTAAGGTTTTCTCTCACAATAATAATTTCACCAAGGAAGTGAGAGGAAACGATTGTGGAAAATCACTTTAATCAACTAAGAAGAAGAGGTTTGAATTAAATTGAACAAGGATAGCATTATAATTAGGAAACCGACCCCGACCTAATCACCATTTTAATTTCATATTTTTTCAATCATTTGAATTTCAAATTTCTTTTCACAACATTTTTACCCCCGTTTTAAAGTGACAACCCGTTTTGTGTGCACTCCTCTTCGGGAGACATCCTAGGTCAACCACATTACTACATTTTAACTTAGGAAATAATTGTTTTGCCACGCCCTATGACAGGCGTGCGTCACCTGACTTTCTATCACATCAGCATATGTCATCCTTGAATCATTTGTGGTTTTCTATTCAATTATCTTAATATCACTGCTTTCCACAATCCTTCCTAAATGCTTGTTGAAACATTTTTAGGCTTTGCTGTTCATTGAGTAACCGAGGAAAATTCCTTCATCTGCATTGTTGCCATACTTCCCTTGATTTCCTTCTTTGTTCCTGATGAACCATTTACTTCCAAAGACACGAAAGTATTTTAAAGAGGGCTTATGTCCATGCCACAATTCATACGGTGTCTTCATCTCACCCATATAAAGTCCTGTTTGATTCTGAATGTACACTACATCTTGAACAACCTATTTCTAGTAATGTCGTGGAATAAAACTCTTAATAAGCATAGTTCGTGCCATGTTGTTCACCTGTCGATTACTACATTCAACAACTCCATTTTTGTGGAGTTCTCACAGCAGCTACCTCATGCTGTATGCCATGCTTCTCTAGATAATTCTCAAATTCAATAGACGTGTATTCTCCTCCATTGTCAGATCACAACACTTTGATTATTCGTCCAGTATCATTCTCGGAGATTCGGCGATATGTTTTCATGCAGTCAAGGACTTGTCATTTCCTGTGAATGACTATCACACATGCCATTCTACTGTAATCATATATGAAAAGGACAAAGTACCTTTCTCCATGAGTTCCAGCAACATTTATTGGCCCACATACATCTGTATGAATCAGATCAAGAAGTTGAGATGACCTTTTTATATTTGGCTGATATGAACTGCAGACCAACTTCCCACGAATGCAAGCATCACAATATTTTTCACGCTCATGCTTCAGGTTGGGAATGTCCATGACAATTATAAATTTTGATATTTTCTCCATGTCTTGTTGATTGATGTGTCCCAGTCTCCGATGCCAAAAATTGTTTTCTTCTTGAACAGTCATGTAACATACATTTTCTTCACTATCAACCTGATACAAGTTGCCTTCTATTCTGCATCCCTTCATAAGTGAATTTCCTGTCTTTACCTTGATAGTGTAGCCTTTCTGATTAAAGGTAACTATAAGTCCCGAGTCATAGAGTTGAATCACGCTAAGGAGATTATGACGTAGGCCATCTACGTAAAGGACTTCAGTCTTCTTTAGTTCTCCATTAGATAATTCGGTACTTCCGCTCCCTTTTATTTTCAGAGCCCCATCATTACCAAATCATACTATACCATCAACCTTAATTTTGATATCCGTTAGTAGGCCGACATTACCTGTCATATGAGATGAACAAACGCTATCCAGAATCCAGGTACTGTTGTTCTTTCTCTGAAAGGTTGTATTTCTCAATCTTCTTCCTTTCTTTCCATGAGACATTGTATTGAGTATATAGTACTGATGGAATTTCGATTATCTCTTCCATATACTCAGGTTCTTCATAGTTAAAATATTCTATGAGAGGAGAAAAACTATTTGAAAGAGAAAAACTGTCTTGCTAACGAGACTTGACTTGTCTTGAAATTCGGTATGAGGTGTCCATGTCCCTTATTTGCCTGCAATTAGCAGCCTTATGAACAAATTTAGAACAACGATAACAATATCCATAGAAATTGTTTCTTCTATAAGAATTAGGATATGAATTTGTTCTCCTTTGTTGAACTTCTATATCTTCTCCATTTAAATAGATTCTTGCCTCTTCACAATAAGACATGGTATGACCCAGATAGCCACATAACTGACACTTCATGAGAGGAAATGTCTTCTCACTTGAATTTCTCCTCATACCTTCTTCCTTGGGAGAGTAGTTAGACTGTCTGTCATTTCTGAATGTTTGAGGATAATTTTCAGTTCTCCTTTTAGTTTGGATTGAGGGTTCCTTTTTCGGCACTTTAGGCAACGTTTCAATATGTTAGACTTTCATCTTATCTTTATTTTGGATCTTTTCACTTCCTGTAGTTGATGTCTCAGCCTCACAACCAATTCCACTCTTTCCCATGCAAGCGGGTCTTTGATCACTCAAGATTTTTCCAACACCATCTGAACCACACTTGGCTCTTGATAGTAATTCTGCATCTGAGAATCTTCCAAACTGTATTTTCTTCCTTGATTCTTTTGGAATTGATTCAGTCTCAAGTTTACTCCTTTGAGTAACAACTTCCTCCTCAAGACCTTCAGCAGTCTTGGATTTTTCAACAAGTCTGGAGGTGAGGTCCTTGATGACCTTTTCCTGCTCTTCAATTCTCAGCTTCAAATCCACTATATCATTATTGCTTTCAATTATTTTAGGCTGTACCTTCACAAATTCTTCCCGTCGTTCAATTTCAGCTTCAAGTTGATCAACGTATTTAGTTGATTCTTCTACAATTGATTTCCACTTATTTTAACTCTTACATTTAATCTTAATCTTACTAACCACATCCTTAAGTTGCATCTCGGGATCTACAAAAGTTCTCAGTTGTTTTTCTCTACCAGTATCTTATGACTTTTCAACAGTGGCCATCATGGAAGCATGGTTCCCAGTTTTTAATTCTGGTTCTTCTTCATCATAGAATTCATTATCATCTTCTTCCTCTTCACAGACAAAACTCTTCCTTTGCATTTTATTTACAGATTTGAAGTACCCCTTTTTGAATAACCTTCTCCAAGGATTCTTGAAGCTTTAATCTTCTCTATCTTCATCATTGATATTTCTTAAGCACTGAGAGGCAATGTTCCCAACTTTTCCACAATGAAAACATGCGACATGTAACTTCCCTTTGAATTTCCCTTTCCCCTTATGGAACTTCTTTGCAATGAGAGAAAGAATTTATTTTTCTTCGTCATCATCACCGCTACTATATTTTGAGATTTTTCAGTTTATCCATGGCCTTGAATTCCATTTCCTTGCTCACACGAGTCGTAGCATCTTCTGGTTTGACTCTCATTTCATATGCTACCAAGCTGCTCAGTAGATCATCCAAAGAAAGTTTGGAAAGATCTATTTCCTAAAGGGATAACACATTTGCATTGTAAAAAGGTGGAAGTCTTCTTAATATTTTCTTTACAATATCAATGTCTTTGATTTCTTCACCTAGACCCCGAATTGCTCCAACCACTTCAGTAATTCTATTGAATAACGAGTCTGCATTCTTGTCTGGATGCATCTTCAGATCATCAAACTGATTGTGCAGCACTTGTAGTTTCGCCTCCTTCACTTTGATATCTCCTTCATAATTATTCTCAAGTTTATCCCACATAGATTTTTCTGAGGTGAAATTCATAACCTTTAGGTAGATATGATCATAAAGGGCTGCAGTGAGTGCATTTTGTGCCTTAGCATCTGCATCAAGAATTTTCCTGTCTGTTTCAGTCATAGCCAGGCCTGTTGGATCAGTGACTTGTATTCCTTGCACAGTAGAAAAGAGAACTTCCATTCCAAGAGATATTAGATGATATCTCATTATGTTCTTCCAGATCTAGAAATTACTTCCATCGAAGTGAGGGACTCCCCTGACATTGACTGCATTCTCCATGACGATAAAGGACAGATTCAACACCATCAACCTTTACGCTATGATACCACTTGAAGGACCCCGGGACACCCTGAGAGGGGAGGGGTGAATCAGGGTGAAAACTTTTTCTTTTAATGTGATGGATCTTGTTCCCATGTTGTTAGGAACTTATTGAACCTATATGATGAATATAATCAGAAAGAAAACATTCACATGCACAGAGAAGACACAACACTTTTTACTTGGTTCACCACTAAGGGATACGTCCAAGGAGCATACACCGACAAGTTTTCAGTCATACCCAATCCCACTAATCTTCACTAGATGTGGATTACAAAGGTTCAGGCACAATCACTCTATCCTAGGATCACTGCCTTTACAAAGGTTTAGGGATAGCTCACTGCTTCCCTCGGGTCACTCCCATTGACTCCCCCTGACTCACTACCCTTGGTGAAGTCACGCTCAGTTTATATACATGAAGGTCTTTTCATAATTGCATAAGAATGCATCCTCTATCGTATGTAGATGCTCTGTTTAATTCCAAATCTCACCAGAAGAAGAATCTCACTTTGCGCTGAGGGTACCAGGCGATCTTCCAGCTTTCGTGCAGCTTCAAAAAGACAGATGAACATTAACAACCCTGATGCGCTTCTCCAAGCCCAGCGCGCAAGTTTCAATCCCGGCGTGCAAGTCACTTTCGCGGTACAAATTCGGCGCATAGGTGACACCAAACTACTTGTGCGACACTGCCTCCTTCAACACCAAACTTGCGCGACGTTGCGCCTTTAACTCCTAAACTGCCTTGGTCGCGTAGCCAACAATCGGTGCACAGCCTCTACTTGCGCGACCCAACAACCACTTGTGCGACTCAACTACTTGCGCAACGAGATCTCGGAAAATCTATAATTCTTGAACTTCGTTACAAATTAGGAGGGGTGGTCCTCTATTTATAGGCAAACTGGACCCCCTGCGTGGTGGCGCGCAAGTCTTCCCTCGTCGCGCAGGGTCCGGCACACAGCTCATCCTCCCTAGCCTCTGTCACGCTAGTCACTTGCGTGACCACACTAATACTTGAGAAACCTTCACTCCTTTTCCATATTTTGATGTTATGATCTTGAAAAATAATAGGCGTGCAAGTTTCCAGTCCTCCTAGGCATCGGTGCACAAGTCTCTTCACGGCGCGCATGTCACTTATGCGACCAACCGAAAACTTGCGCAGCCCTTATCCCTTTGCCATTTTCCCATGTTCGGATCTTGAAAAACATATGGTCTACAAGTTTCCTCTTTATCAAGTGCACGACGCACAAGTCTCTTTGAAAAAAACACTTTTCTCCATTTGTCATTTTTTAGGCCCAATTTTTTTTTGCAAACACTGGGAAATGAATCCACCTTCAATACTATTATCTGCTTGAACTGTATGATCTCTTTGCTGGTACACATTCTGAACTTCCACTGAGGATTGACAACAAACACAAATCATACACCAAATCATACATAGAAGACCATGGTTCCAACAATACCTACATATGAAAACAAAAATATATAATAAAATCCAACAAGTTCTTCTCAATATAAACTCCCCAATAATATCCATTAAAAAAAGTGTACAACCCAATTCACCCAATTTAATCACATCTAAAAAATATCAATAAATCCTAAAAATGTTAACCGATAACTAGATTCTATAAAAACAATGAAATCAATTTTACTATATGTTTATAACATCCAATCATTTCTAAAAAATCACTAACGCACAAAAAAAAACCACACTTATTTTTTCACCTAAAATCATTCACACGAAAACCCTTAATTAAACCAAAAAAATAATATAAAAATTTAAATACTTTAAAAAAATAAAAAATTGAAGGAAATCACCAAAACAAATCCACAAAATCCACAAAATTAATTTGAGTGAGAATCCACCTACCTCATCTTGATGACTAAGCACAACCACTCCATCAACCGTAAGTACTTTTCTCCTCACATCCATATTAAACCCCTTGCAATAAAAGACCCATTAATCAAATGGGTTTCTCCATTTATAAAAAAAAACAACATAGTAAAAACCATAGATTTAAAGAGAAAAGAAATAGGATTGGAACAAAAACTTACATACCTTTGATCTATTACCCAATCCTCCAAGATTAAAAGGAAAATATATCTAGCGGGAGGGATGCAAAAACAAAATGACCTCAAATCACCCAATGAAACCCCTCTTATACATTAAGGATGAAAATGGGAAATAAATAGGCAATTAAAGTTTTAAAACAATATATTTAGGGTTTTTTTAAAAGATTTATGGCCTATACACCTACTATGAAATCTCCATGTGTAAGAATCGAGGTTTAGTATATCATCTATACAATCCAAGTGACCTTGAATAGAAAAAATCCTTGGTTTTATGGATCAAATGCATAGTCCTTAAAATAACCCAACACTCCATGGACCCACTTGGTCTAAAAATAAGCCCAGAGTGCTAACCCAATACCACCTCCAACTGGCGAGGGGATGGTGAACAACACCAAGTGGGAAATTATAGCAATATGTGATGCCATAGAATCTAAAAACCCGCAAAAAACATTTCTCCATTACACACGATAACTAGAAAAAATAGAATGATATATATATATATATATAATTAATTAAACTGTATTTTACTGAATATAATGGATTTATGGTACATAAAGTATAAATACATCACCACATAGTAAAATACATAAGAACTATACATATGATAGGAATCTGAATCCAATAGTAACAAGACACCAGAAATATCCTCCTCATTAGGATCACCCTTGAAATGATCTCCATCCGTATTAGTTATTTACAGCATCAATAACTATAATGCACTATCATGAATTTCTAGGTATCCCCAGGTGTGTGATCTAAACAACCCATAATGGATCAAAGTATACCAAAACCATATAATACCTATGCAATATCTGCATATACACAACATGTGTGGGGTAAAATCTTTTAAAATGGTGAGTATAAACATACAAGTTAATATCCCATAAAAACCATAAAGGAAATACAAGACAACAAGTCTGATCAAAACCCATGGCATGATAGAGTAACATGAAGGAAGAAAAGATATGATAAGATATATATGATAAACTAGAATAAGATATAGAGATAAAAAAGAATTCTGAGTCATATTAGATCTAATCCATGAAGATCTACATCACATGAGAAACCACGGATGCCTGGATTACCATAAGGTCCATAAATTTTCAATAGACCTGCTATATATCGTGACTCAAAGGTATCCAAGGGGTGATTGAAGAATAAAAATCTCTGAAGTATCTAAACTTACCAGAATTTTTTAATTCTAAATCACTACTAGAAACTATAAAGGATGTCTCATTCCTCTTTGAAGCATGTGCACCAGTCAAAGGAGTAGCGCACTCTAACATTCACAATATCCAATACTATGTTGTGTTTCTATAAACCCGTAGTGAAACTCTTCCATGGAATTGTGTTAGATGTCATCATTGGTTATCCAACCCTTATTACTATATCCACATAATATTATAGTAACCAAAGTAGGGTATTGTGCATAATTGATGTAAAATTACCATTCAAGATCGATAATTGACCATAGTTGAATACCTATGCCCTAATTAGCACATAGAATGAGGATGGAATCATACAACCAATTGGAGTAATGAAAATGAGATGAGAGATATGCACAAAACCCTTTAATGATTTAGTCATCAAGCCCGAACCTCATCATGGGACCCATTGAGTTTTATTAAAAATATAATTATATTACCTCAAAAATAGAATTGGATGGTTGAATATACACCACCATTGTAATATACAAGTAATTATACCAGGGATAGAATATTCATCTATCTAAATTAGTCACATAATGATCAATTTACCAAAAATTCCTCCATGTGGGTCAGAACACACCACATGGAGAGATGTGGGAATGTCATGTGGTGTATTAGGGTGGGTGTTCATGCAATAATTGGTATATGGAGGCCCATAGGTAGTGAAACATGTAGGAATATAAAGCCTACATGCATTGCGAAGCTCTGCGCATGTTCTATCCCCACTTTGGGTCATGTCACAATGGACTCGGTCTAGTCATGTGGCCCACTAGGATCATATGTTTAGGCTACCTAAATGAATAGGATAACCATGAATTTGACTATAATGTAGATTTCCTAGGTCCATTTGATTCTAAATGGATAAAAAACTAGAGTAAATTTGGGCACCACTATTTCTTCCCATAGGGAGAGGGAGTATTTCTAATGCAATTGATAAATTAATTTGGAATACTCCCCAAACATGAGGAATTTTTAGATATATGGGATTCCCAAGAAATAAAAAACCATATAAGCTGAAGCCTAAAGGGGAAAAAATCATGCCTATAGTGATAGTGTGCGGATTCAACCCATTCTAGATCAATTATTAGAATCTGGTTCATCTATGATTATATTATATATATTTAAAGATGTTCTCTTTTAAATATATGATGTTTTTCCTAATATATAAGGAATTTTAGTTTTGGATAAGTGATATATATTTTAGATATAAATTCAATTTATACCAAGACTATGATACACATGATAAAGAAATAGAAGAGAAGATTGAAAAATTTATCCCTCTTGAGTAACGAAGAAGAAAGTTCAGTACCTATATGAATGAAGAATACACATCTAATTTTAATGAATATGAATAGGTGTTCGATTTAATAACTAAAAACATTTAAAATAGTTCCACCTCAATAATATCACTAAGTACATGTGATTTTGAGGTATGAAAAAGTTCTTGTGAAAACTGTCCACAATAAGAAGAACCATGTGGAAGTGATCATATGTAAACATATATTTATGTTTATAAATTAAAGAGTATAATTATTGGATTGTCCAATAAATTAGTTTATATGTTTTTTAGGATCTCTATAAGCATGTTGGATGAAATATACCAGCTTAAAGAAGAATCATATAATATGGAGAAGGCTTTTTAAGAAAAGATTTTAATTTTCATAAAGTTTTCCAAAAAATGACAAAGAGAAAGAAGTTTAAAATTTGGATCTTGTAGAAAAGTGATATATGTTTGAAGAATATTAGATCAACCTAATTTCAAAAAATTTTGAGTCTATTTAAAAATTTGATAATAAGATCTATGCATTGGATGGAAATCTAAAAAATAGCATTAATATATAAAATGCTCAATTGGATATTAAATCCAAGAAGATTAATGGTCTTGATAAAATATTAGATAAAAAGATGAAAATATATGATAAAGGGGTTTATAATAAGAGGAATTATTTTTAAGATAAGGTATAATTCATTTAATATTAGAAAAATTCACTTAATATTAAATGTCTAGATTTGGAAATAAAACTAGTCCATCTTTAGAAGACGCATGTTAAGAATTCACAGTTTAAGGAGAATGGAGTTACTAAGACGTGATTTTATAATGATGTTTTTGATATTTAAAGACATATATTATGTCACAAGAATATCCTGAAATCATTTTATGATCTTTTTCAAGAAAACTCAAAGAAGTAATCATGAATTTTAAATTGTATTTCTCAGTCTAAATCTATTTATATAAATATTGAAATTTAAAATTCAAAATATGCATATATATTGATGATTAAAATTTAATTAAATCATTCCACAATGTCTATGGTTTATAGAATTGAATTTAAAGGGTAGTGATTAACCAATAATAGCACGAAAAGTGATGGTGAATTCCCTAAAACAGCATGTGGTAAATTCTAGACAAGAATAAGTTTTGAAAATAAAATAAATATTTGTTGGGAAATTTTTGTCCTATAATATGTTTGGGGATTGTGTAGTAAATTGTTGGTATAATTATTTAAATACTAAAGTTCAAATAAATCATCTTTAAAAGGGGAAAAAGTAGAGAAAAATAAGCATCTACAAACTAAAGAAAATCTATCTACTTTAAATATATTTTGAAATCTTTAAGAATCTAAGATTTTTTTAATAGTTGTGGTCATAAAAATAATGCATACTTATCTTGGAATGTATGAAATGAAAATAGAGAAAAAAAATACCATAAGATAAGAACGAAAATATTTCCCTAAAAAAGAAGTCGAAGGGAGCTACAAATTTGAATACTCATAAGAAAATTAAAAAAAAGGTTGATGGTTTATCCTTGGGTAATAAACCCAAGAAGTTCAAGAAGGGTTATTTATCAAATTGGAATGATGAGATAAAAGAACCTTCTATGTTTTCATGTGGATACGCTATGAATGCTGTCAATGTTACCAAAGATATTAGTTATTTATCTAATAGATTTAGGGACAGAATGGAAAATGGAAGAGGTACATGGAGAAGCTTGTGCTAAAGGAGAAGAATGGAATATTCTTGAAGATCCTGAATTTCATGAGAGGTTATCAAAAGATGAAAATGATTGTACTGAGAAAGTTTTGTGTGAGTGATATAATAAGTCCATTCATAACACTAATGATTGTTTAAAAACACTTTCAACACTAGAATAATCCATTGAAATAATAAATATCACATTAAAATATGTATTTAACTGGATGGTTAAATAAATGGGAAGTATTTAATAAAAGGAAATAAAAGATGTGAACAGTTACATGATCCCTAAAATGAAATCATCATTGAATAATAAACATGGAAGTATAAATAATGGATAAATTTGGTTGATAAAAAAATCTCAACCTTACTATTCATATTGAAAATAATGGAAGTTATACTTTATTCCCTTAAACTTTTTGTATTTCATTTGTACATATAATGTATAGAATTGAAGGTGGAGTATGATATTAAGGGGATAACTTGATTAGGAATGGATATAATTTCAATACTGGAAAACTATAAAGGAGACTTCATCCTTGAACGGACTCTCCATTGTTATTTTTGAATATCTATAAAAGGATCTTCTTTAATGAAATTAATGGAAGTGGTCGCCATCAACACTAGAAAACACAGTGAAGTAGTTAATGTACTATTTTTATTTTACTAATGGAATTATAAAGGAATGTATTAAATAATATCACCCTTTATGATGACATGGATATTTTCAAATCAAGACAACCACATAAATAATATCCACTTTAGTGTATTCTCAATATAAAATATCACGTGAATAGATAAACCATTATAAAGATCATGAGGAGTGTATCCTTGAGGGGGATACAAGTGAAGAATGATAAAGAAGCTTCAAAAATTATTATTTCAGACAAAATTTATTATTCATTAATGTTGTTGAAGGAAATTCATTGACAATGTATGTTTTCTTATTCTCTAAATCATGGTTACTAAAATCAAATCCTAATATAAATGGGAAGAAATTTTTTTATTCAATGAAATAAAAGAGGAATGATTAAAGATGGTGTATAGATATCATAAATTTGGATATTTTTACTTGAATTGTTTTAAACTATGTGTTGAAGTTTTTATAGGATATTTAGGTTATTGTATCACATGTGAAACATGCATATCAATTGGTATCACTTTTCACATACGATATAGTTTTTACCATCCTTGACGATAGTTTTTTGAGTTTTCCCATTTCATTTGGAATAATTTTATTTTATAAGGGATTAATTAGTTGACTAAATCAAATCATCTTGTTTTCTAAACCAAGAATGGTTCAAGTTAGCCTAGATGTGAATGGTTGATGGTACTTTTCTTAAGTATGAATCAATACCCCTCTATAAGTACTTTTAATTTCTTGCCAATAAGGTGGAGAGAAATTTCAATGAATGATTGATGAGAAATAGGGATAAAATGAATGGATAATATATTGAAATATTCTTTAGAAGTTATTTCCAACAAATACATAAGTAAAGTTTATTGAGACTACTTTCTGTGAGTTGTAGTTATTGTCATAGAATGTTTGTTTATTTAAGAAGTATCTTGAAAAATTAGTTATGAGTTATTTCATTGTTATTTTTTAAATATATTTAATGAAAAAGGTGTTTGAATTTTGAGGTTGGTGATTGTGATGAAGTATTGAATAAAAAAGAGGAGAAAGGGAAGGATGAAATGAGATGTTATTTTTGGAATTAATATTTTTTAAAAAAATATTTGAGGAAGAATATGTTCCAATAGATGGTGGACTTCATGATAGGTAAACTAAGGGTTGAATGACCTACCACAAGAAATAAATAATGGCCACATAGTATTGACTATATGGTAGTGTGTTCAGATGATAGGATTAATAAACACACGATGGGTGAAAAAAATTCACACGGTCGATTAACTGACCACATGACCAACGATCAATCCAAACTACATAAGTGATCCAATGGTTTGAAAAATATTTTCTTAGAAATCTGATCTTGAAAAGTGGAATAATACTCAATGAGATATAAATCATGATATGATTTTTTTTTGATTCTTTTGGAATGAAGAAGAATTTTAGGAAGAATAAATAATTACATGTTTTTATATGGGAAGTTATAGATTGACTTCTGGTGGAAGATCAACAGTGAGGTGTAGATAATGGAAGGATGGACTGTGACCCTCACATAGTTGGTTGAGTGACTATGGACTTCACATGATTTGTTTAGAGACAATATTATTCGAATTTTAGGTTGGGTAACCATGGCTGTCACATGGTAGATTGAGTGAGCATGGACTTCATGTGGTTGATATGATGTGGTTGATCTAGATGAGTGGATGCATACTTTCAGGTAGATCCAGTGACTAGATGAGTTGAAATTAATAAGGATAAAAGTGAACTGTTATTATTTGATAATAGATATTATATTTCTCTATTTATCATGATTCATGTAAGTATAAAGAAGAATAAGTATTTGAAGAATTATTATTCACTGTAAATGAAAGTGTCACCATCATAGTTCATGTATGCATGTATATAAAGAATCCAATTCATGTGAATTATGTTAGAGAGATAACTTTCAATGGTATTAATGAGGAATAATGCCAACATTGGATATAGTATGGGATGAATCCACCCACTATCACTATATGTAAGATTTTTTCCACTCTAGGGTTCAACATGTATGGGTTTTTCTTTATGGGGTGTCCCAACCAAATGAAAATGCATCATTTATGGGGAGAATTTTTACTTTATTTATCAATCAAAACAAAAATAATCTATCGCCCCATGTGTGACTGGTGAATTTCTAGTAGGCCTCTCCCTAGGAAATAGAGAAGTTAGTGTCTGTCACCAATCTGAGGGGAGCGCTACATACTTGGGCACAACAAACTCCCCCTCAGCATTACCCTGTGAATTCAAAGATACCCCCAATATTTGATACTAATTTAATATAATAACCCAAGACTTTTATATAAATTATTATATAATTTTTTAAACATTAATATCCATTAATTACAATCCAAGGATCATGAGGCCTATTGTATTTGGAATACCAGGTTTATACTACATTAAAGCAAGACTAAAAGTAATTTTATTTTATTTTATTCTCCATAATGATCTCCTAAATCCTATCAAGCTCCTAAAACTGCATAGCATAACCTAGGGAATATAATGAAGAAGGAGGTGATCTAGAAAGACCAGTAATGGAATAATCATGATAAGAAAATATAACACACAAGTCAAAGATATAATATGATATCATAAAGGAGAATCCTCATGAGTAATCACAAGGAATCATAACATAAGGAACAAAGTATCCTATGATCAGGACATCATAGGAAATGTAGAAGCAAAACAAAACATGACAGAAACATGAGTAAAGGATAAATTCCTAGACAATATCACATGGTGGAAAAAGTACCTTAAAAAAATTGGTTTACTCCCTAATCCCATACATGACATCTCATGAGACTAAAGCATTACCCAATGCATTGGAGCACTATTTTCATGCACCCATCATATAAGCTATATCGGGATAACCCAGTGCTATTTGGGAACACCCATCATAATTGTTAATTATTTATGTGCTCCACATAAAAGAAAATTAATCATAAGTCATAACATTAGAATTACCCATGTAAATATAATGGGATTTATAATTTTTTATTATATCAAAATAAAAATAAATTTCATAACAAATGAATTTGACAGATGAACATAAGGCATATATTACCCCATCAATTTAAGGGAGAATAATCTTGGTATATATGTTAGATACATATATACAGAATGTAGAATCAATCTATAACATCAAAGGTAGTTTTTGTAGATGAATATAAATACTATAAAAAAGCTAAAAACATTCATGATGAAAATAATCTTTATAATTCGAAAATTATTTTTGAAAAATGAAAATTCACAAAATATTGAGGAAAATAATTTTCATTGAAAATATCCTTGGAAACTTATAAAGGAATTTTCCTGGAAAATAATGGTCATAATGATGGAAAATACTATTCATGCCGTACACATTAAAAAAAATCTTCATTTCACATTTTTGGTAAAAATTGAAAAGTAAATTGTTCAAAAAACAATAGAGAGATTCACTTTAAACCATTTTTTTAAAACTTTATACATGAAAAAATGAATTTTAATAATATAATCATAATAGTAAAAATAGTTTTGAATTTTTTAGAAAACCTAGATATGGAAGAAAATATATTTTCAACCAAAGAGAGGAATGAAGTCAGATTTTCTTTAAAACATTTTCTCAATATTTTTAATTACCAAAGTAAAGAAAATGGTAATATTATTTGAAAAATTAATAAAAAAAATGTTGGTTGGAGTGGATAATCAAGAGGGGGGGTGAATTTAGTTCCAATTAAAATTTCTGTTAAAATATTGTCTATTTAAAAACCCCCAATTTATAAAACAAGTTAAACTGTAGTGAATTTATATAGATTGTAAATGTTCACTTAGCTTCTCTAAGATTGATTAGGTCTCAGTTAATTTGACCACAAGATCAAACTAACTTTTGAAACTAACCTACTGATTTACAATAAGTGTAAACACTTGCTAATTTAACTATCAAAGTACCTTTAAAATAGTTTTGTATTTCAAAGTAATAGCAGTGGAGTAAAAACAAAGATATATGTAGTGTACATTAAACTTAAACTAAAGATGCACAACAGATGTAATAAGAGGGTCAATCTCAAGCTGAGACTTAGTCCCCTCAAATTTTTATAAATTTGATCCACACCGTAGATCGGGGTTAATAAAAGTTTACACAACTGTCCATGCCACGTAGCAACCTCTACCACTATTCTTCATGGGAAACAAAACATAGATCAGGCCACACAAGGACCTCTTCCACAGTTGACGTTGGTAAACAAGAGTTAAGAGTTTTAGAGTGAGGATTTTGATATCCTCCAGTTCAGTGCAGGAGACAGTGTGTGTGTGAGATATACAGAGTACACCACAATGCTTGAAAGTAAATAAACAAATCACTTAGAGAGAATAGATAAGAGTTTAGAAAGCTCTAGTGATTAGCAATGCAGCTCTGGACTCGTTGGATTCAGCAGAATTGCTTCTTAGTCCTTCTTTGGTTTTTCTGTTTAAAAATAGAGTGTCATAGTTCAGCTTGTGTTCTACAGGACTGAAAATGATCTCTTGATTCGTCATGTGTTCTTTAGTGATGTTGGATTTCACTTATGTGAGTTCTTTGAAAGTCTTGCAATCTCCTTCTTGATCAGGACAATGCTCTCGGGCGTATGTATGTTCTTATTATTGTATCATCTCACTTTTCTCGCTTCACCACTTTCACGTGTACTGCATCTTAATCTTCCTTATATTCCACGGGTTCTGGCAGTAGGAATGATTCACTTTTCATAGGTATGAGATACAGTTTCCTGACATGCCAACAACTATCATTAAATAACATTAATTGCATTAAAAACATCAAATATGACCATTAGTATTATTTAAATAACATTGACAAAAAGTTAAGAAACAGTGTCACTGTGATTATGTAAACGGTGTCTTCCTTATATTCCACGAGTTCTGGTAGTAGGAATGATTCACTTTTCATAGGTACAATATACAGTTTCGTGACATGCCAACAACTATCATTAAATAACATTAATTGCATTAAAAACATCAAATATGACCATTAGTATTATTTAAATAATATTGACAATAAGTTAATAAACGGTGTCACAGTGATTATGTAAACGATGTCTTCTTCACGGTAGATGGTTCACGGTATGAGGTTCACGGTATGAGCTTCACAGTATGTCCACATCACAGTGTCTAGATCACGGTGTCTTGGTCACGGTGAGTCCTTAACGGTGTCTGGGTCACGATGTCTGGGTCACAGTGTCTGGGTCACGGTGTCTGGGTTACGGTGTCTGGGTTACGGTGTCTAGGTTACGGTTTGTCCTTCACGGTGTCTGGGTCGCAGTTTGTCCTTCACGGTGTCTCCATACTTAGACACATACCTGTATTTAGACTTAGACAGTAATATGCAGAATATGGATTAAGCTTAATCATTAGAGAGTAAGAGACCTTGAATCATAAATATAAAGGCTTGATAATATATGTGAGATTTGTGATCATGCATAAGACTTGTAAATAATAAAGAGAGTAATTAACATCATAAGACTTGTTATCATTAAAACATGATGTGTACTTATTATTGAGATTGAAGAGCATTAGCAAGATGTGCAATGAAGATTGAGATTAACCAGTAATAGGATTTGTGATCATTAAAACATTATTAACACACGATGAGTCCAATAATCTCCCCCTTTTTGATGATCACAAATCATGTATAGTCAAAATATAAATGAAATGCAATATTAAAGAAAGTTAGCATATTAGAAGAGCATATCTCATTATAGTACTAACACTTGTAGTTTTTCTCCCCCTTTTATACTTGTAGTTTTCTCCCCCTTTTGGGATTATCAAAAAGTAGAGAAAAATGAAAAGAAACACAGAATTTTTCATTAAACAAAGGGTTCAGAATACAATAAAAACATTAAACATCAAATGACATCCCATCAAAAAGAAAACAATCTCTAGAATCTTCAGGGATCCACCTTGTCTTTTCCTTTATCAGCAGCAAGATCTCGTGCCGATGTAGAAGAAGGCATAGATGTGGTAGACAAAGAGGGTAAGGGTAGACCTTCAAAAATAGATGGAGACAAAGTAGGATCAGTAGAAGATCTTGGCTAGGGTTGGTCAAGAATGACTGGTCAGATCTGAGAAAGAGCTTGGCTGACTGACATGGCAGTGGAGGCTAAGGCAAGTAGACCAGGTCTAAGGGGTGTAGCAGCTGGAGCAACTATAGCAGTACTCTGCACATGAAGATATGGCTTCAAAATATTGATGAAATCAGTAATGATTTTACCACCATATTTCATAGCCATTTAAAAATTGTCCTTATTCTCCATGAATTTGTCCAACAATCTGGTGAACTCTGTAAGTTTCTGAACTTGAGCTTTAAAAGATTGAGTTACTGGAGGGATTCTCAAAATTTCAACAAGATATCTAAAGTGATCTGTCATATCACTTTTGGAGAAAATCCAAGTGAGATAAAAATCTATTTTCTTAGTGATCTCCTGTTGAGCATCATTGGCTATCTTAGAATGAATCCTAACCAAGTCCAATGCTCGATCACTATTCTTAACCACTTCTGACAAAGAAGACAGATCCAAGCTACTGAAAGCATTCTGAAGTTCTTCCTTGATTATGGATATCTGTAGAGAATCATCCAAAATAGGAACAGAAGGTTGACCTAAAGCAGGAGAAGCTTTTACAGCTTTGGATAGAACTTTGAGCTATTTGAGAACTTTTTGCAGGCATCCAGTGTATTCATCTGTAAGCTTATTCAGATTTTCTACAAGTTCCCTCATACGTTCCAGCATCTTGGTGTGTCTTTTTCCAATATTCTCATCAAAACATAGTAGATATGGATGAAATTGAGACACAATATCCCTATCAAGGATGGAATCAGATGTCTCAGGAGAAGTAGCAACAGGTGCAGGGGCAGAAACAGGAGCAGACACTGATCTCAAATACAACTCATTCTGCAAGGTTGCTACCATATTTTTCATATTTGCAACATCAGCACTTAGAAACTTATTTTCAACTATGACTTCTTGAATTTCTCGAATCATCCTTGGTTGAATATGAAATATAATATTTTCCAAGAGAATTGATGCATCTTCTTGACTCAGTTGAGTCACTGGATAAGGTTGAGAGGATAAGATCTTCTCAACTCCAGCTAACAGAGTCTCTCCAAAAACTTTCAGATCATCTTTAGTCACAAAAGAGTGATGCTCGGGTAAGGGTGAAGGTAAAGGTAGAGGTTCAGGTTCTGGTTGCGGTTCAGAGTCATCTTCAGACATAGATTCTGATTCAGATTGAGGCTCTGGTTCTGGTACTGGTTCTGGATGAGCTACAAACTTCAGTTGAAACAGAGAAGAAAGATCCATTCTAGTTGTAGTCCCTTTCTCTGACTCATACAAATCATAAAAGCTTGGGAACTCATACTGAGTGTACACAGAATATGTGATAGTAGGTTGAGAAGCTTCAGCAGATCCAACTTCCATAATCTCAAGGTTTTGAGGTTCCTCCCCCTCAAATTGTGCTTCCCTTCTAGATTCTTGAGGCTCAAGAACATGATGAAGATCCACATGATCATCTCTAATATCTTCAGAAAACTCTTGCCTTTCCAGATGAAAGACAATTTCCATCCTCTATTCAACAGAGGGAATATACTCAGGAACCGATTGTTCCACTGGTTAATCTTCTAGACTTGCTTCTTTCTCAACATGGAGATCCTCTTCAACAAGATCTGTCTCTATGGTTGCTTGCTGTTCTGAATCAGGAAAAACCAATTTTCTTGCAGCATTATGATAAGTTTTTAGATTGACATCCTCACTAGAAGCAGGAGCTTCCTCTTCTATCAAACCAAAAGCAACTTTCTCTCCTTGAGGTATTTCAGTAGGGATAACAGTAGGGACAACAGTCCTTTCTTTTTGAACAGGAGCTGTTTCCATTGGAAATATTTCAGCTTCTTCTCTAGGTGATACTTCAGCTATTACTTCCTCTTCTTCTTCTTCTTCTTATTCTTCTGGATACTCAGCCACTTCATCTGGTTCCAAACCAGGATCAGATAGATTCTTAGGTCTTCTTGGATAATCAAGAGGATTAAACTTTTTATAGATTTAATCATTATCCTCAACCCACTGCTTCTTCCAGGGGTTCCAGCTTATCTTCATCCTTTTGATGATAGGCATGGATAAGCAGAAATCAAAGTCCTATAACTTTTCTTCATTAGGTGCAACCATCCCTTTGGAAACTAACATGTATGAAATCATCGTTGAGTAAAACAAGGAGGTGGATTTGGAAGTGACTTTGATCAGCTCACATATATAGTTAATAACATACTTGAATAGGTTGATCTTGTGGCCATTATTTAACAGGTGAATCAGGAACACATCCTCATACTTCATTACAAAAAAATCCCCTTTTCTCGGACTAATCAAATTCTGAAAAAATTTGAAAAGAAGTCTAGTTTCCCCATCTAATTCAGCAACTATGGCCCTTTGCTTGGTTCCATTTCCAGTCAGGATTTCCAAATCATTCTCCAGATTGAAGATATCAAAAGATGGAGGAGGGTCTCTCTGGTAATCTTCACAAACTCCTTCATGTGGAAATCTTAGGCATGCAACCCACAAACTTGAAGATAAAGAGCACTTCTGACCATTGATCCAGCTTGTCACCATAAAGATTTCTCCAAAATCAGAGGAAGACTTCACATATTGATAGAATTGAGATGCCAACCTCAGGTAAATCGGTCTATTTTGTCTAGAGAACCATTCAAGCCATCCTTGTTCTCTTAAAACTTTCAAAACTAAAGACTTTCTAGAAAACAACCATTCGGGGAAATATTCTTTTTCAGGTACAACAGTATGGCTTACCAAGTTTGGGTTTAGAGGTCCTTCCGGAGCTATTCGCCATATCCTCTTCTTATTCTTAGAGCGGCGCTTCTCAGACGAAGGTGAAGATGGACACTTCATCCTTGGAATCCACTGTAGGTTCGGGCGAGAGGGAAAATAAGGTTCAGGAGAGAGTTCGGGTAAGTAATCGAATGAAACCCTTAAGTTTTATCATTTGGGAATGTCAAACATCATAAAAACAAAAACTTGGGAAATCAAATAGTAGTGAAATAAAAATTACCACGATACGGGTTAAAATAAGAGTATAAATAATTTTCATGGTGAGACCGTGAGTAGGCATTACGGTGTGATGAAAAATAGTTACCACGGTGAGACAGTTGGTGGTCATCACGGTGAGACAGTGAGTTAATAGGCCGTGAGCACAAGATCTTAACGGTGAGACCATATGCATGAAACAGTAACTGTAAAACAGTGAGCATGAAGCTATAAAGTAAAGTAAATAATTGAGTATTAAGATAAGTAAGATATCTATTTATGATTAATCATACCAATATCATTTATGATGTTGTCTAATATTTCAGAATTTAATGGTTTAGTGTATATATCAGCAAGTTGATATTCCGTACCAATGAATTCCAAAGTGATATCACCTTTTTGATAATGATATCTCAAAAAGTGATGTCTTACATCAATATGTTTTGTCCTAGAATGAGAAACAGGATTCTTAGAAATATTAATAGCACTTGTGCTGTCACAATTTATTGGGACATGTCTGAATTGATATCCATAGTCTAGTAATGTGTGTTTCATCCACAAAATTTGCGCACAACAACTTCCAGAAGCAATGTATTCAGCTTCTACAGTAGATAATGCAACAAAATTTTGTTTCTTACTACACCATGATACTAGTGACTTTCCTAAAAGATGACATGTTCCAGAGGTTCTTTTTCTATCTAACTTACATCCAGCAAAATCAGCATCAGAATATCTAACTAGTTCAAATTATTGTCCTTTGGGATAGAACGGTCCTAAATTGGGAGTATGCTTGAGGTATTCGAAAATTTTCTTTACAACATTTAAATGTGACTCTTTAGGGTTTGATTAAAAACAAGCACACATACACACACTGAACATAATACCAGGACGACTAGCAGTTAGGTAGAGTAGACTTCCAATCATTCCTCTATAAGTGGTTTGATCAACAGATTTACTATCTTCATCAAGATCCAACTTACAGGTGGTACTCATGGGAGTGTCACTACTTTTTGTGCTATCCAATCCAAAACGTTTTAAAAGATCTCTAGTATATTTACTTTGAGTTAAAATAATTCCATCATCATTTTGAAATATTTTAAATCCAAGAAAGAATTTGAGTTCACCCATTAAACTCATTTCAAATTCATTTTGCATCATTTTAGAAAAATCAGTACATAGGGAATTTCTTGAATATCCAAAAATAATATCATCTACATAAATTTGTACAACTAAAACATCCTTAGAAATTCGTTTTATAAAAAGAGTAGGGTCATCTATACCTTTTGTAAAATCTTTATAAATTAGAGAAGTACTTAATCTATCATACCAAGATCTTGGAGCTTGTTTTAAACCATATAAAGCTTTTGATAATTTGAAAATATGATTTGGAAAATGAGGGTTTGAGAATCCAGGTGGTTGTTCAACAAAAACATCCTCAGCATATATCCATTTAAGAATGTGCTCTTGACATCCATTTGATATAGTTTGAAATTTAGATGTGAAGCATAAGAAAGTAAAATCCTAATAGCTTCTAATCTGGATACAGGAGAAAAAATATCCTCATAGTCAATTCCTTCCTCTTGACTATAGTCTTGTGCAACTAGCGTAGCTTTTTTTCTAACTATGTTTCCAGATTTATCTACTTTATTTATAAACACCCATTTAGTGCCTATGGTGAAAGTGTCCTTAGGTCTTTCAACAAGATTCCACACTTTATTTATTTCAAACTGATTGAGTTCTTCTTGCATAGAAATTACCCAAAATTTATCATTATTAGCATCATCAATGTTTTTAGGTTCAAGCTGTGACAAGAAGGCTTGATGTTCAACCTGATTTCTAAGAGAAGCTCTAGTCTGTGTCCCTCTATCAAGATTTCCTACAACATCATCTAAAGGATGATTCTTTAGAATTCTATTTGATCTAGTAAAGGTAGGACTAGAAATTTCAGGTTCATCTATAGGTTCAGGTTCTATAGCAGAAGATTCTGGAATATGTCCAGAACTGGATGTTTTTACAGCAGGTTCTTTAGATTTGTCATTAAGGTCCAGAATACTCAAATCTTCCTCAAGATTTTCAAGTGAGGTTTTAGGCTCATGTGGATCAGTTTCATCAAGCTTGATGTGAACAGAATCTTCCACACATTTGGTTCTTTTATTAAAGACTATATAGGCTTTTCTAGTTAAAAAATATCCTAAAAATATTCCTTCATCACTCTTAGAAGCAAACTTATAAAGATTATCTTTTGTATTAAGAATAAAAACTTTGCAGCCAAAGACTCTAAAGTAACTAACTTTAGGTTTTCTATTATTCCACAACTCATAAGGGGTCTTCTTAAGAACTGGTCTAATTAAGACTCTATTAATAATATAACAAGATGTATTCACAGCTTCAGCCCAAAAGTAAATAGGCAGGTCATATTCATTAAGAATAGTTCTAGCAATTTCTTACAGGGTTCTATTTCTTCTTTCTACTACACCATTCTGCTGGGGTGTCCTAGGAGCAGAAAAGTTATGACTATATCCATTGTGTGATCAATAGGATTTAAATTCATTATTTTCAAACTCACGACCATGATCACTTCTTAGAGTTTTAATCTTAAGTCCACTAAGGTTTTCTACAGACTTGGAGTATTTAACAAAATAAGAACAAGCTTCACTTTTGTGAGCTAAGATGTATACCCAAGTATATCTAGAAAAGTCATCTACTAGGACATAGACATAGTGCTTCCCATTTAACCTATAAAATCTAGATGGTCCAAATAGATCCTTGTGAACCAACTCGATAGGTTGAGAAGTTGAGACTTCTTTCTTTGGTTTGAAAGAGATTTTGTGTTGCTTTCCCTTTTGACAGAGATTACACACTTTGTCATTTGGAAATTCAAGTTTGGGTAAGTCTCTAAATAAGTTCTTCCTAGTTAGTTTCCTAAGTGAGTGTATATTGAAGTGTCCTAATCTCCTATTCCATAACTAAGAATCTTTATGAAAAGCATTTAAACAGGTAACATTTTTCTTAGATAAGGAATTTAAATCAATAGTATAAACATTTTCATTTCTTAAAGCAGAAAATACTAAAACCTTTTTAGAATTAAAAACATTACAGGTATCATTTTCAAATTTGACATTGAAACCATCATCACACAACTGAGAAATACTTAACAGATTATATTTCAGTCCATCAACAAATAAAACTTTAGAAATTAAAACTAAATCAGTGTTACCAATTTGGCCTAGGCCGATGATCTTTCCTTTAGATTTATCACCAAAGGTGACATGTCCTGCATCAAACTTTATTAAACTTTTGAATCATGAATAATCTCCAGACATATGTCTTGAACATACACTGTCCAAGTACCATACCTTCTTGTGGGAACTCTTCAAGTAGGTTTCCTACAAAACAGTTTTAGATAGAGTATGATTTTGGTACCCATATCTTCTTGGGTCTAGACAGGTTAGAAATCAAAACATTAGGTACCCATATTTTTTTTATGGGTCTCATATAATTTATAGAATCAATAGATTTTGAAAGAAAACTTTATTTGACCTATAAAAATATGAATAACTGGTTAAAGCATATGAATTTCCAGAACTGGAATAAGCAGAATTTTGTCCAGACTTAGGAATAAACCGAGTTTTAGTGAACTGTCTCTGTCCAGGTTGGTATCCCAAACCAGTAGTGTATTTCGGTGCAACTTTCTTTCCTAGAATTTGAGTAAGTGTATACTTTCCATTTGTGAACTTCTCTAAGTCCTTTATAAGTTTCTCATTAGACATTTTCAATCCAATGTTCTCCTTTAAGAGTTGATCATTTTTCTCTTTTTCAATGGTAAGTTCGGTTTTAACAGTAGTAGTGAGAGCATGCTGTTTCTTTAATGATTTGTATTTATCTTTAAGTTTATTGCATGTCTCTTCTAGAATATTACAGTATTCAAATAATTCCTCACTAGTCATGTTTTCAGAATCAGAATCAGATTCTGCATCATCTCCAAAATAATAAGAATTTAAAACAGGAGCATCTAAGGTTACCTCAGATGTGTTTTTTCATGAAACACATGTTGGCACGATTGTTTTTAGAATCAGAAATTTCAGATTCACTTGTGCTGTGTTCATAAGCACTCCAGGTAGCCTTCATAGCTTTCTTGTACTTACTGTCCTTGTATTAATATTTATTCTTGAATTTTAGCTTTGTGCAGTCTACCTTAATGTGTCCTTTTCTTTTTCACTCATAGCAAACAACTTCATCACTTTTATCTAGATTTTTCCAGTCCTTCTTCCAATGTCCCTTATTGTCATACTTTCCTTTGTAATTTTTTTTTCTGAAAAATTTCTTCTTCCTATAAAATTTCTTAAACCTTCTGGCTATATAAGTCATTTCAGCATCACTATTAGGGTCTGAGCTTTCACTTGTTGAACTATCAGTTTGTATCTGAGCTTTTTCTTTGTCCTTGTTCTTTGAAGCAGTAGTCTTGAAATCCACTGATTTCCTTTTTGGTTCATCCTCTTCCTCTTTATTTACCTTGAGTTCTTTCTCATATATCATAATCTTACCAATGAGTTCTTTGACAGGTAGAGCTGCAATGTGACATGAATCTATGATTGAAACAGATGTGCCTCTCCATCGGCCTGGTAAACATCTCAGTATCTTCATAATTTGTTCCTTTGCTGGAACAAATTTACCGAGTAAATTCATTGTATTAACTATCTCATTGAACCTGAGATACATATCAGAAATGGGTTCATCAGTCTTCATTTTAAAATTATCATATTTAATAGTATACGTATTTAATATCATTTCTTTAACATTGGTTGTTCCTTTATTAGAAACACCCAAGGTATCCCAAATTTCAAAAGCAGTTTTGAAAGCAGAAATTCTGTTAAACTCTTAATCTCCTAGAGTACAGTACATGGCATTCATAGCTTTACAATTATTATTGTAGGCAGTCTTTGTAGGTTCATCCCAAGTTGTTCTTCCAGTTTCTGGAATTTTGTATTGAGATTCTATAGCAGTCCAAATATCAAAACCCGTGCTTTCTAAATGAATTTTTATTTTAAGATTCCACTGAGTATAGTTTGTACCATTAAAGAAAGGTGGCCTGTTAGTAGCAACACCCTCTAGTCTATTGTCCATAACTATATTTTAGAAAGTATAATTAAAGAGATAAAATTTAGAATTAACAGAAATTTAAGATCTTTAAAGATGAAACTAAAATCACAGTTGAAAAACAGAGTATTTAAAAAATCCTTAAACAAAAACAACCTTTGATACCAAATGTTAGTCGGAGTGGATACTCAAGAGGGGGGGGGGGTGAATTGAGTTCCAATTAAAATTTCTGTTAAAATATTGTCTATTTAAAATCCCCTAATTTATAAAACAAGTTAAACTGTAGTGAATTTATACAGATTGTAAATGTTCACTTAGCTTCTCTAAGATTGATTAGGTCTCAGTTAATTTAACCACAAGATCAAACTAACTTTTTAAACTAACCTACTGATTTACAATAAGTGTAAACACCTACTAATTTAACTATCAAAGTAGCTTTAAAATAGTTTTTTATTTGAAAGTAATAGAAGTGGAGTAAAAAAAAGATATATGTAGTGTACTTTAAACTTAAACTAAATATGCACAGCAGATGTAACAAGAGGTTTAATCTCAAGCCGAGACTTAGTCCTCTCAAATTTATATAAATTTGATCCACACCCTGGATCGGGGTTAACAACCGTTTACACAACTGTCCAGGCCACACAAGGACCTCTACCACTGTTATTCGTGGGAAACAAAATAGAGATCAGGCCACACAAGGACCTCTTCCACAATTGACGTGGGTAAACAAGAGTTAAGAGTTTTAGAGTGAGGATTTTGATATCCTCCAGTTCAGTGTAGGAGACAGTGTGTGTGTGAGATATACAAAGTACACCACACTGCTCGAAAGTAAATAAAAAAAATCACTTAGAGAGAATATATAAGAGTTTAGAAAGCTCTAGTGATTAGCAATGCAGCTCTGGACTCATTGGATTCAACAGAATTGCTTCTTAGTCCTTCTCTGGTTTTTTTGTTGAAAAACAGAGTGTCGTAGTTCATCTTGTGTTCTACAGGTGTGAAAATAATCTCTTGATTCGTCGTGTGTTCTTCAGTGATGTTGGATTTCACTTATGCGAGTTATTTGAAAGTCTTGCAATCTCCTTCTTGATCAGGACAGTGCTCTCGGGAGTATGTATGTTCTTCTTTTAGTATCGTCACACTTTTCTCGCTTCACCACTTTCACGTGTACTACATATTAATCTTCCTTATATTCCACGAGTTCTGGAAGTAGGAATGATTCACTTTTCATAGGTACAATATACGGTTTCCTGACATGCCAACAACTATCATTAAATAACATTAATTGCATTAAAAACATCAAATATGACCGTTAGTATTATTTAAATAATATTGACAATAAGTTAATAAACGGTGTCACCGTGATTATGTAAACGATGTCTTCTTCACGGTAGATGGTTCACGGTATGAGGTTCACGGTATGAGCTTCACGGTATGTCCACGTCACGGTGTCTAGATCACGGTGTCTCGGTCACGGTGAGTCCTTCACGGTGTCTGGGTCATTGTGTCTGGGTCACGGTGTCTGGGTTATGGTGTGTGGGTTACAGTGTCTGGGTTATGGTGTCTGGGTTACGGTTTTTCCTTCACGGTGTCTGGGTCACGGTTTGTCCTTCACGGTGTTTCTCTACTTAGACACATACCTGTATTTAGACTTAGACAGTAATATGCAGAATATGGATTAATCTTAATCATTAGAGAGTAAGAGACCTTGAATAATAAATATAAAGGCTTTATAATATATGTGAGATTTGTAATCATGCATAAGACTTGTAAATAATAAAGAGAGTAATTAACATCATAAGACTTGTTATCATTAAAACATGATGTGTAGTTATTATTGATATTGGAGAGCATTAGTAAGATGTGAAATGAAGATTGAGATTAATCAGTAATAGGATTTTTGATCATTAAAACATGATTAACACATGAGGAGTCCAACAAACAATATGATTATAAAATTAATTTTTTATTATACAATGATCATATAATTTCCTATAATAGGAATTTAGCCATAAACAATACCAAATAAAATGATATTGAGACATAACCCCTTACCACTTTGGTAAATTTTGAATCATAAATCCAATGGGTGAATTGGATGAATTATAACTTAAAATATCATTAATTATTAAGGATTACTGATATAATTTATAAAGGGAAAGTATATAAACCCACACAAATTAATTATGTGCATTAAAAGACACATGTCTCATTAAAGGAAGTTCTGAGACGAAACCCTTACTTCGACCACAAATCATCACGTGCATTTCTTATCTTCACGAATAATGAACTTTTGTTAATTATTTAATTTTTGAATAAACTTTCCCTTTTTTTTATTACTTTTAATTTATTTTTTTCCATTTCATTTCAATTATATTTACAATTAATTCCATGCCACATGTTTTGATGCTAATTGGTTCATGTGTTCAAAATGAATTTAGAAAGTTGAATAAGGTCAAAGAGATTATTATTTTATCATTAATATAATGGTAATAATGAAATTATTATCATTTTTATACATAAATTATAATTTTAAAACCGAATATGAAATATATTTATGAAAAATGAACAACATTATAATCACAGAGACGATATAACATATGTACGCATGAGTAATGTTTCCATTTTTTGACAATAATGATGGAAAAAAGGTAATTGTTATTTTATAAATATAGGATGATAATTATATCATAAATATCACACAATTTATTTAAATAAACTTATATATACCATCTATGTGACTTGGTAATAAAAATTAATCACATCGCTTTGCGAGGCGGAGGTCTTCCATTCACACAAACAACATTGTCATTTTTTAATGGATGATATGGTGAGAAATTATATGATATATTTAATTTAAATAATTATTAATATTATAAATAAACATATAATTAATACTTATTACCTTTTATGTAAATTATAAGAAAAAGACAAATCCTATTGCTTTGTGAGGTGGTAGTTCTCTGTAAACATAAGTGACATTATCGTATTCCCTATAAAATAGAAAGTAAGAAGGTATATGTGGTATTATAATTTCATGAGTATAATTAGATAATAAATATCATATATAATAATTATATAAATCATTATATTCATCCATGATAAGTGGTTATGGAAAACTAATTATGTTGGTTCATGAGGCGGTAGTCCACCGTAAACATGATTAACGGTTTTATTTCCCATTTGAGGGAGGAGGAGATGGATTATTGTCATGAACTTAGTAAACAAAAAATATCAATATATGTAATATAATTATTTTTTTATATCATAATGTTTTAATAATATTTTAATTTGGTGGAAGAATAAATAAAATAAATTTCTTGGTTAATGGTGTTATCTCTTCTTCAAAAAAATTCTTTACGTTTGCACAAAAATACTTTCTAGGTTGGATTTATGATCAAACCAATGATTATAGAATGTGTATAAAAAAGTAAATGATTTATTTGGGTAGGTATTTAACTAAACAATATAATTTTAATGTTTATAACAGAGAGGAGAGTGGGTGGCCTTTTATAAGTGGGAGAGAGGATACATTTAGAATTTTTGAAAAGAAAGAATTCCACCCATATTTTTTTCTCATGGAAAAAGAAAAAAAAAACCATTTTCAAACCTTATAATATATAATGTATATATATGACCATATAATAGGAATTAGACAAGTTTTTTTTGTCATTTTTAACTCTTATCGTTTTAGTTTAATCCTCGATAAACCCTTTTAACCATAACCATGGTAAATAATTTTTACTATCTTTAATATTAATTATGTTCAAAAATTAAGTTAAACCTATTAGATAATATAAATTATGATGATTATAATTTTGGAATCCATTTTTACCAAATCAGTTCACTAAATTGGGACAATTTAATTTAAATTTAAACACATAACCATGTCAAAAAATGGTTTTTTAAGAAATTCATTTTTTAAAGAAAAGAAGATATCATTTTAACTATATGAAAATTAATCATAATTAAATGAATTTAAATTAATATTTATAGATATATATTATATAAATTTAATTTAAATAATTCCACATACTGGGTTGTTTTAATTAATTAAAATGGAGAAACATTATGCACTTTAAAATAATTTTCAAAAAATGAAATTTTAATCCTAGGAATAAACTTATAATAAAATCTAGTATATAGATGATTCAAATGTAATTAATTGTGTTTAATATTAATAAATATTAATAATATTATTTTTAAATCAAATTAAAATAATAATGGGACTTAATTTATTAAAAATAAATGACAATTTGAAAAAAATGTTTTTCACTATTCATTAAAAAATTATTATTTTTCAAAAAATCATAAAATTTCACCCTAAGTTAATGTCAATATGATGATTTAAAAAATGGTGTTAATTTTATTAAATGAAAATTCTTGAAGTTTTAAAAATTAATTATGATATTTTCTCACAAAAATAAATAAAAAACATTTTTTATATAAATGTTTTTATTAAAATATGAGTTCTTATTTAAATAGCAGCTTTGGGGTGGGGGTAAAAAGGAAATAATGGTACACACATGGAGGTTCGAAAACAGGACCTCCCCAAATCACCTCCATGAGTATAGCAGGGCCAAAACCACTAAACTACACCCCATGGGGCGACAAAAACTGAATGCTTATTTCCTAAGTATGTTAGAATATATTTATATTGATTATAACTTTTATAAATTCCATAAAGTATTTAATAATATATATACTCATAAATTTAATAGTTATGTTAAAATTATTATATAATAATATTTTAATAATATACTGTGTTTTATTTAAACTCAGTGTTGCATGTTTTATTGGATATCAAATATAGTGTTATTTTAAAATATCATGGTGTTACATTCTACCCCCTTAAATGAATTGTATCCTCATAATTTAATCTTTTGCTTAGGAATAAAGGTTTTGAAATTTAAAAATTCCTGTGTGAAAAACCCACATAAAAAAAAGGGTTAATGAAACTTCCACTAAAAATAGGGAAATAGAAATACAAAGGTTATCTAGAATATCACCTAACTAGAGTTCCAAGTTGGATAATGTTGGTGGGAAGTAAATATACACACATGGAATAAAAGCGTAAATAATTATGGAGTGTGGTAGAGATTATTGATTAAAAGAAATTAAATGATAATGATATATTCAACATCTAAAAACCCTAAATCTATAACGAATTAAAAGACCATTAATTTATCAGAGATGAAGGTAATAGGGTAGCATTTTTATTCCAAGATCATTTTCCTAGAGTTGAGGGATCCTTTTACCATCTAGAATTAGAAAATAAGGAAATATACTCACTTGAAAAGTATAATTTCATCCATTAATCATTTCCAACATAATAACTTATTTTATCTAAATGATGTGAATTCAAGATGGATTTTTCCTGCCCGAATCACAAAAATAAACTTATAATATATCACATAAGACCTAAAGGAACACCAATATATTCCTATTGTATTTAATCAAATAAAAATTGTTAGAAAAAGTTTTCCAATACATGAATCTATAATACCAAAATAATTACTCCCAAAGTTTAACATAATCTATTCTATAAGTGTCTATCCATAAAACCCTTTCGCTTAAATCTCAAAAAATTTAATAGTATTCTTCCCAAAAAATCCTTTAATTTAAACCTAAAGGCTATATTTACTTCAACCCAATTAAACATCACCTGAAATATCATTAATCACCTGAAAAATATTTGATAAAATTAATATTTATTCATAAAATCATTTAATTAAAAAAATGTTATACTAACCAGTATTTTACACAGGATAGGGGTATGTGTTTCACCCTTATCTCCATTAATTTATGGGTTCGAGCCCTAAAACCTTGTTGTATGTGAAAAGTTATCATCAGACATGAATGTTATCATTTTTTTTTGTAAAACTATATTAATATAATTCATTTAATGTTATAAAAAATATGATATACATCATCAAAATAACGTTAAAAATCTAATACATTTTTAACCACTAAGGTTTTCTATACATCTCATCATTTTATACAAAATACCACATTACCATTAAATCACCTTACTAGGTCATTATTACCATTCAACATATTCATGTAAATCCTTAAAGAAAAACTAATGTAGAATGATAAATAGTTTTTTCATGATTCTTATAAAAAATACCATTGTTGAAAATTATTCTATATAATAATTATATAATACCCATACATAAATATGTCACCTCAATGATTGGTATAACATAGTTCATTCCTTGGTCTAGTGGAAAACCCTTAGTTTAGGGAATTGACTTAGATAATTCCTAGGTTACACACAAATAATACATCAAATTCCTTAGAAATTCATTTCTATATTCCATGTATTTCCTCATATAAAAATAATAATAAGAAAAGTTAGTTCCAAGGACTATTTTTAATTGAAACAACATACCTATTTTTTTTTGTAGAGGACACCCATTATATGGCCCATAATCCCACTAGGAATTGAAGACAATTAAATAGCTCTATGGGCCTAAATGTTTGGCCTAAAGGTACTATACTGTATTGTAATGCTACAGTACAAGGCTACTATTGTACTTCCTTTTCTATAGTTCGTTCTATAGTTATTTCCACCTTTACAATATCACCAATGCTATAGTTCCATAGCTGCTAAAGTTTTTCTATAGTACTATTATAGTGCTACTACATTACATATTCCCAATGGGTTTTGAACTAACATCGTTGATGAAGTATAATTGGGTGGTTTCCACTAAAACAAAACCCAACAAAAAAACATATAAAAAATCTTCCCCTATATTTGAGATGTTATTATATGTGATTATACCTTCATTATTGAATTATAGAAGGTTGAATCATTTTTTCTTTATCATATTTAACAATTTAACTTCCATGAGACACTATCCTTGTATTATTTGATGTGTTTTTAAATTCAACTATGTTATAGTTGTTGATCATAAATTGAGATAGCTCATTCAGAATTATGACAAGATGTCCAATTTTCTTTCCATTTAGGTTTATCATCTTATTAGGGAAATCATTACATTTCCCATCACATTGATTGTTGACATTATTTCTCTTATTTCCCACCATTAACTAAAAATATTCAAAAAAGAAGATGAGAATGCATTAACATACCAAAAGTAAACTTATAAACCAAAAAGGAATAACTCATAAATGAAAAGTATGTACAAACTTATGTTACTCTAGGTTTCAATATATGTTATCCCTGTTAATGATTCCTATTAGGTTTTGTAACCTAAAACTTAATTCAAGACCTTATTAATGGTTCATAAAGAGTTTTTGAATTTACAAACCATATCCCATGGGAATGTCAAACTAGGTGCAGTATAAGGACCATTTTCATATACCAAGTAATGATTGAGTCAATCATGACATGCCTTTTTTGGAGTTATTACCCCCATGTACATCTGCACAAGCACCACATCCACCTGTATTATCTAGAAAGTGATTTAACTTCTCAAAAAACAAACAATCTATACTTAACCACGATTCCAAGATATTTTTCTATACTTTGTATTGTCATTATACTTATCCCTAAGGTTCTCATTAATGTTTTCTCATCCTAATTACCAAAGGTTAACTTAACAATTTCTTTGATAAAAACTATAGATACCGAATCCTTTTATACATATTTTTCCATTGTTTTTTAACATAAACATCCATTTATTATAACCCAAATATTTTGAGGCCTATTTTATTTGGAAGACAAGGTTTATAATACATCAAAGTGAGATTAAAAATAAAACCTTTTATTTTATTGTCTATAATGAGCTCCAAAATCCTATCAATATACTAAAACTGCATAGTATAACCTGGGGGAGTACATAGAAAAAAGGGTTGAGCTATAAATATCATTAAGGGAATAAAAATGATAACAAAATATAACACGTGATTCAAAGATATAACATGATATCATAAAATAGAAGCCTCATGAGTAATCACATAGAAGAATAACATAAAAAACATGTTATCTTAAGAACATGACATCATAGGAAATGTGTCAGTGACACAAAAAATGACATAAACTAGAGTCAAGGAAAAAACATAGAAAATACAAAATTGTAGATGAAGTCCAATAAAAGATTAGGTTTACTCTATAATCCCATACATTAAGTCTCATAATATTAAAATATTACTGAATACATTGGAGCACTATCTAGAAGCACCCATCTTATAATCTATATCGGGCTAACCTGATGCTATCTAGGAACACCCATCAATTTTTTTCATGATTTATGTTTAAAAAAATGGAAATTAATCATAAGGCATAACATAAGACTTAATCATGGAAATAAAATGGGTTTCATACTCTTGTATTATATCATAATAAAAATAAATTTAATAATGAAGAAATTTTAGAGATAAAAATAAGGCATGTATTACCCCATAAAAGTAAGCGATAATAATATATTTATATATGTGAGATTAATATATACAATATTTAGAATCAATCCATAACATTAAATGCTGTGTTCGTTGATAGATAGAAATAATATAAAAATATTAAAAACATTATTAAGGAAAATAACATTTATACTTTAAAAATAATTTTTAAAAATATAAAATTTAAAAAATATTATAAAAACCCTTTTATTTGAAAGTATACTTGGAAAATTATAAATTAATCTTAAAGGAAAATAATTTTCATGATATTTGAAAATATTGTTCCCACCATACAAATTTAAATAAAGATTCCTTTCACATTTCTGGTAAAAGTTAAAAAGTACATTGTTCAGAAACCAATGGGAAGATTCCATTTAATCCATTTTGTAAAAATTTAAATATGGGTAAAAATTTATTTTAAAAATTATATCATAATATTAAAAACATTTTTATTTTTTTTATAGAAAACATAGTTATAGAAGAAAAATGATTTTCAACCGAAGAGTGAAATGAAGACATATTTTATTAAAAAAACTTTCTAAATAATTTTATGTACCAAAGAGGGGAAAATGGTACTATTAATTGAAAATTTCAATAACAACTAGTTGAGAAGAAAATTAAATTATTTACTTAGAAAATTATCATATAATTTCCTACAATATAAATTCAGGCATAAACAATCTCCAATAAAATGTGATTGAAACATAAACACTTACCGCTTTGGTAAATTTTGAATCATAACTCAAATGGATGAAGTATATGAATTGTGTCTTAAAATACCATGAATTATGAAGGTTTAATTATATAATATTTAATTCAGTAATATATAAACCATTAAAAATAAATTAGATTCATAAAAGAACACGTGTCTCAAAGAAGGATGTTTTGAGACGAAACCCTTACCTAGAACCCCAATCATCACACGTGTTACTTATATTCAAGAACAATAAAATCATGGAAGTTATTTAATTTTTTAAGTACCTTATCATGTATTATTATTCCATTTATTTTATTTTTTAACATATCACATTCAATTACATAAACAATTAATTTCATGCCGTACGTTTTGATGATAATCAGTTCATATGTCAAAAATCAATTTGGAATGTTTAATAAGGTCAAATAGATTTTTAATTATTCATATATAAAATGGTATTAATGAAATTATTTTCATTTTTATACATAAGTTATACTTTTAAATCCAAAGATGAAATACAGTTATGGAAAATGAATAACATTACAATCATAGAGATGGTAGACTGTACACACACATAAAAAAATTTCCATTTTTCAAAAATCATGATAGAAATAAGGTAAGTGTTATTTTATAAATATAGAATGATAATTATATCCTAAATATAAAATTGTTTATTTAAATTACCTTACATATACCATCCATATGATGCGTTAATAAAATTGAATCACATTGCTTCGTAAGGCGGTAGTATGCCATACACATGAATGAAGATATTATTTATCAATGGATGTTAAGGTAATAATGTATATGATATATTTATTTAAAATAATTATTTATATTTAAATAATATCATATATAAAATAATTAATACTTATTACCTTCCATGTAAAGGGTATGTGAAAAAAAATTACATCACTTTGCGATGCAGTAGTATGTCGTACACACGAGCGATGTTAACATATTTCATGCGGAATGGAAGGTAAAAAGTTATATGTGATATTATAATTTCAGAAGTATAATTATATTATAAATTTAATATATAATCATTATATAAATAATTATATCCAATCGTTAGAAGTGGTGATGGAAAATGAATTATGTCAGTTTGTGAAATGTTAGTCTACCATACATACGTTCAAGAGATTCATTTAACATTTGAGGGAGGAGAAGACGGTTTTAGGTCATTAAATTAACATAAAAATATATAAGTATCTGTATTATACTTATGTTATTATATAATAATGTTTTAATAATACTTTTAGGAGGTGGAAGTATAAATAAAATAAAATTTTCAGTTCTGGGTGTTACCTCTTTTTTCGAACAAATTCCTTAGGTTGGCACAAAAACACTTTCTAGGATAGATTTATGATAAAAAAAGGATTATTTGATTAGGTAAGGTATTTTAGAAAGTTTTTTGGGTAGGTATTGGATGAATAAATGGGTTATGTAATCGCATAATAGAGAGGATAGGGGTGGCCTTTTATAAGTGGGAGAGATGACACATTTGTAATTTCGAAAAAGAAAGAATCCCTCCTATGTTTGCCTCTTGAAACAAGGCTCCAAAATGGAATATTTGATAAAATTAGGATATATATGTTTAAAATATTACCATGAAATAGGAAATAGACTAGTTTTGTTTCATTTTTATCACTGATCATTTTAGTTTACCCCTAAAAAACCCATTTTTACCATAACCGTGGTAAATATTATTTACTATTTTTACTATTAATTATGGTAAAAAATTAAGTTACACTTATTAGATAATATAAATTATTATGTTTCAAAATATGGAATCCATTTTTACAAATCTAAATCACATAAATGGAATAATTTAATTTAATATCAAACCCATAGAGGTTTCGAAAAAATAGTTTTTCAAGAAATGCATTTTTAAGGAAAAGATGATCACATGTTAACTATATAAAAATTAATAATAATTAAATTAGTTTAAATTAATATTTATAGATATATATATATTAATTTAATTTAAATAATTTTTCATTAGCTGTTTTTTTAATTAATTAAAATGGAGAAACATTATGCACTTTAAAATAATTTTTTCAGAAAAAATAAATTTTTAAGCCCAAGAGTATACTCATTCTAAAATCAAATATAAAGGTGATTTAAATGTAATTAATTGTATTTAATATAAATGAATAATAATTTTTTCAATTTTAAATAAAATTAAAATTATAATGATACTTAATTTAGTAAAAATAAATGACAATTTTATAAAAATCAGTATTTTTTACTATTCACTAAAAAATTATTATTTTCTGAAAAATAAAAAACAATTAACCCTAAGTAAATGTAAATATTATGATTTAAAAAATTAATTTGATTTTATAAAATAAAATTTATAAATTTTCTAAAAATTAATTTAAATATTTTCTCAGAAAAAGAAATTTAAATCATTTTTGAAATATTTTTTTTATTAAAAACCGAGTCCTTATTTCCTAAGAGTTTATAAATAAATTTATATTGATTAGACCATTTATATATGTTTTATAAATTAATTAATCCTATTCATTCCCACTAATTTAATGGATAAATTAAAATTACCGTATAATAATATTTTAATAATATTTCATGGTTCGTTTAAACTCCGTGTTGCATGTTGAATACACTATTGAATATAATGTTCTTTTAAAATTTCAGGGTGTTAAATTTAAGGGAATAGTTGGGATATGTACCAAATTGAGAGTTTTTTAGGGGGTGATGAATCAATGTTATTGACTTTTAATCTAATTTTAACATTTATATTTTTATCCCTATTCTTTTTATTCTATCTTTTATTAAAGTGAATAAATAAGTCTTTTTCTATATCCTCACCTAGATTATTTCTTGTAGCACAACCAAACACACACACACAAACAAGTGGCATAAAAATTTACAAGGGCCAACTATTTTTATGAGAAGGCTAATCCTTGGTGTGATATGGTAAAACCTGAGGTCACACAACTCACTCATAAGACCCTGTGAGAGTTACACTATTTTCTATTGACAACGTAGAGTATGTATCCCAAAAACTTGTTTGCTACATCTCACACTCAGGTGAACCCCATACCTTTATAATTAATTGTAAGGGAAACAAAAAGATATTATATCACTAATGTAAAATAATTCCTTATTATAGATTTTATACATCTTTCTTCTTCTTCTTCTTCCCTTTACCTATAACATGTTGCTTCTCTAATTTTTATATGAAACACTGCATACAAAATATTATTCTTCTTCAGAGTATAAAACTAATATACTAATACTTATTCTCCTACTTTAATCTTTTTATTCTTATTCTTTTGTGAAAATATACAGTTTACATTTATCATCTTCTTTTTTTGAAGTTTACAACCAACTGAGATACTTATTATTTTCCTGTTATTACTGCTTATTATTTTACTTTAATTATTAATATAATTCACTGGATATTATCTTTTATTCACTTTCTGTTACACATATAAATTATTAATAATAATATTAGTATCCTGTCTCTTCTTCCTCTCTTGATTCACAAGATATTTTTCTATGAGATATTAGTGCTTAACCCTTCTCATTCTTTTTCCATAACCTATAACAAATTACACATGTTAATATTAAACTATTTTAGTTATATTATCTTCCTTATTAATTATAGTATTTATAAAACTGGGTAAATACTTTGAATTCAAATCTACTAGAATTATCAGATCTAGAAGATTTAAATTCTCAAAATGACTTCCTTGAGAAACTGCTTCCTTAATTGAATATAACTACACGTAGATCTGAAAAATTAACATAGCATCTTCATCCTCCTTGAAACATGAAATTTTCTATCTTCGTTCCCTAAAAGTACATTCACATTATAATCAACTCATATGAATAAATACATGAATGGTATAGTAAACAGATCTAGGGAAATTTTATCCTAGAATTTTTCCTTATAAATCTATCAAACATGAATCTCCTTCTTTACAAAATATTCATGGAATTTAAGGTTGCATATGAATATGAATTCATGAATTATAATACATTATGGAATTTTAACCTTATTTTATGATACATAACTACCCACAGGCTCAACCATCTTCTATCTTCATTAAACAACCTGAATCACAATGAGAATTATTATGATAAATGTTTGAATTTAAGAACACATCACCCAACATAAACTAATTTAAACATGAAATAAATATCAGAAAATCCTATCCTTCTTAATTTTTTATTTTTATCAACCCTTACGTAGATGGGTTATACCTTTACATAGACTTCATAAAACCCTTATGTTGGTATTAAATGTCTCTTAATTACCCTTAAGCACATCTTGAATTAACTTTACATAGAGTCAGTGATTACCTTTTTATGAAAAATGTAATACCCAAAATACCTTTACATAGGTAGAAAAAATGTGGAGTTACCCTTATATACACTATTGAACTCCCAATTTACCATTACATATTCATCCATATTCCTTTATGAAGTAATCATAAGGACCTATTCGCACAAAAATGAAACTCTAAATTTCATTTACATGTGCATATAGATACCTTTACTTCTCTTATAATTTATCTTCTTCTAAAAATTACCACATTTGGTGAACCACATCATGGACATCTCTATTTTTATTCTCCTATTTGAAAATATCACAATAACTATATTGTGAGGTATATAAATCATTAAATAATAAATCAATTTATATGGTCTAAATAATAATAAAATTTGTACTTCAAACCACTAGTTTTGCTGTGTAGTTTGGGCTGACCATTGGTCAGGTAATAACTTGAACATCCTTGTGATTTTTAGTTACACATTTTGTGATTAGTTATCACACCATGAAATCATCCAATAACATGGTTGCTTTCATTTTATTATGGTTGATCATTCAACTGTGTGGTTGTTCGAACTACAATGAAGTCCATGGTTTATTTCAACCTCTTCCTCCTCTTCTTTTTGAATTATTTTCTTTTGATCTTTAAACACTTCCATATATACTATGAATCATAACTCAAGATATATGCCATATAATTGGATGTTGATGGATTAAGGGTTGTCAAAATGACATTTATCAGAGTTGTGTGAGCAGGAAAACAGACACATGAGCCTCATCCCAATTGGTGAGGACTTATTTTGTGAATCTAGGTGACCTGGGATCAAATACAGGTGGAGGCATAATTTACGAGTTACTGTAGTAGTACTGTAGGAGGTATTGTAACAGTCGGGAATATTTCCCCGTTTTAGCCTTCGAGCCACCGATTTGGTCCCCGAGTCCTTTAAGCCCTTTGGGCCACCAAGGCCTTCGGGTCAGTAAGGCCTTCGGGCCACCTTAAAGCATTTAGGCCACCTTAAGTGAAAATGAAAACCATAAAACCTATAAGGAAAAATCTCTAAATAGAGGATGAGCAAGGATAATTCACCATAGCAGAAGCTAAAATGATTGCAAGAATGAGAGAGCATGACACCTACCATCGGGACAACCCTGTGTATGCATGGGAAAGCCTAGCCGAACAACCATGCGAAGGTGGAGAGCTGATATAACGATGAAGATACTAGGGAGGAGCAGTTCTAAGTAGTTAGTCTGGGTTGTATGTAATGTTTTAAGCCTATGATTAATGAATTCCTATAAGGTCTATGGTCCATGTAATACTTACGTCTATGAGCCTTGTAAGGGTTTCACCTCACCACTTGAAAGGTGGATTATCAAGAATCAATAAAAAATGAAGGCCTCTGGGCCATTGGAGGAGTGAGGAGGAAAACACTATACATGAATTGAGTTTAAGCTCGATGGTACTAGAATTTTAAATGATGAACAATATATATAAACATCACATCCTATATCAAAAGTCAACTTAAAATTATTCTTATTAATATACATTACTACTCCATCATACAACCAGAACAAGTCCAACTGGGTGTTGGTGATCTCCCTTTGGCCTCATATGTTTCCCCATACATGAGAGACTAAGAATGTATGTCCTCCGTGCACTAACCCGCACTCCTACATGCATGATCACATAACCTTTCATGTGATCTTACCTCTATTCAAAGATGATCAAGGTTTGATCCACCTAGGTGAACTTGGTCAGGATTCCACTATAGTGGATTATTTAATTGTATAATCAACTAGATAGGAGTTGGCTATTTTTTTCTAACTCCTTAAATAGTTCCTTCATAAAATATAAATGCCAAAAAAAAATATCCAATTCCATCCTTCCCTCTTATTTTAATTTTTAATCAATAATTCCTCACCATCACCAAATTCAATCATCAAATACCTTTTTTTTAAATATATTTCCAAAAATTTCCAAGAAATAACTCATCAACAACTAATATTCCAAGATACTTCTTCAACATATTAACATTCCTTGATAACAAATTCAACTCACACAATATAGTATCAATAGGGTGAGCATCCACACATAATAGAAATGGAGAGAGCATAAATAGAGATGAAGATTAAAGGAAATATAAGTTTTATGATCTTCTCCCTCCAAGGAATACCTCTTAGGTAAAAAATGAATAAAGATAGATAATGAAACCTAAAGCCTACCTCCAGTAGGGCACGAGTTGGAAACTAGAACTAAGGGTTTGTAAATGAAACACATGAGAGGAATTACCCTCAGATAGATTTAAGGTCCAATAAATAAGATGAGAAACCATAGACCAAAACCATTCATAAATATAAAAGAAACTCTAATATACGTAATTTCTTACATAAAACAATATAATTGAAAATAAAACCAAAAATCACCAAAAGTAAATCCACAATAGTGGCCCTAAATATCCAATAGCTCATGGGAAACTCTCAAGATAGCACCTCCCAACTTTATCATCGATCATCTCATGTGGACCTCAAAAATAGTTTATATATACATAGGGAAAACATAACATATATACTCAGTAGGATCCTCTATGAAACCTATTATCCATAATGTGAAAGAAGTAAACTATTTCCCTATTAATAAAAAAATGAAACTAACTCTTCACCTAAATAGGTTTTATTATTTTTCCTATCATCACCATGGGTCACTCACCATATAATGCATATAATTAAACAATTATATATCAATATAATATATATAAATGAAGGCACACACTTCCACTTACCCATTGGCTTTTCACTCTCACACCCCAACGATTCATGGTTTATGCCCATACATTCCATAAGTATAAGGACCCGGCATTAAAACATTACATAATCTTGAATTAAATGAATAATTCACATTGAGGATCTTTTCAGGTTTAGAGTTTTAGAGAATTTGGACATAACTATTTCATCTCAAAATATTACAAAGTAGAAAATTATACTCAGTTTCCATTTTTTTTACAAAAATAAAAACTCTTAAAAAAAGAGTCATGTCTAGTTCCATGTTTTAGACAACATGACTTTTCCTTGTTCTCATCCTTGACCCTATTCATCTTTAAGTCCTGTGACAAACATTTCAAAACTTGAGATGAGCATAAAAATCTCAGTAAGGGTTATAAAACAAAGAATGAAAACATTAGTTCATCATTACATACATAACATAAGATCTTTAACAAACCTTATAAAATCATAAGATTTATGATTAACATATAGAAAACATAAATCATAAAGGTAACTTATGGAATCGATATCATACTTACATTATAGCTATCACACCTACGTAGGGAGTTACATTTGGAATACCCATCACAGTATATTCCCTAAATCTATTAGGAGAAAAATTAAAATTTACCTCCATCACATTACCCAATGCATTTGAGAGCTATCTCAGGCTCACCCACCCTAGGTTTATCATAGAACCACCCATATACGTAAACAATTTCCAAGAACCATATCATATTCATAACACATAAAATAAACATAAAGAAAAGATAACATTATAATCACAATATATCATTTAAATATATTGACATAACAAATACATTATCAAAATAATTTTCAATACCAAAATATGTAAATAGAGTATATGGTATTTAGTTTCCTTTTAAAAGACATTACAACTTTTTTAAGAGGCTAAAGATCAAATAATACTCGCGACGGCGAAAAGGTCGTTGTCACCACATAAATTAAAAAGAAACATTATTTTTTTTTCGTTTAGTAAAACGATTCATTGAAAAAGATCATATTTGAATTAAATGAAAAGTAAAAGGTATTTATACACCATATAAAAGAAATTTGAGAATAATACAAAATATACCTCAATGAAAGGAGATTGAGACGAAGTCCCTTACCTCATATCCGACTTGACTCGATCCTTCTTTAATCTCCTAAATAATAAACCAATGTTAATTTATACTTGATTAAGAACCTATTTCAAGTTTATCATTCCTTTTATATCACTTATTACCATGTTATAAACATTATTTAATCATTTAAGTTATTAATGGTTGTTTCGTCGATATTTGGTACTTGAGTTAAAACAGACACCTTATAATTACAAGTTGTCCATGTGGTCAAATATCCATTATATTCATAATGATATTAATTATGTAGATATAATATATATAATATATATCTATTATATAAATGTATTTATATTAGTACATAACATTTGGAGGTAAGAAATGAAATGCACCGTTCATGGAGATGGTAAGCTGTACGTATGCATGAACGCTGCTTTCATTTCCATCTAATATTTTAATGGAATGAAAACATAATGATACATATGTATATTATAATTACAGTATAAAATATTAAATAAAATCATTAACTCCATCCTTTATTCATCCCACATAAGGCATTAACGGGTCATATCACTTTGAGGGGGCGGTAGTCCGCACTTCCAAAAATGAAATTATCACGTTTACCCGTTATGGAAACCATACAGGTATGCTATAAATAAAAAATACAGAAGCATAAAGAAAACATAAAAAAAAATATATTATATATAAATAAATTTCAATCATAATGGACACCATGAGAGGCGGTAAGAGAAAATTTAACAATCATCGTTTCGTGAGACGTTAGTTTTCCATCCACAGAAACATTATGTTCTTTACCCATTAGATGGAGGTGTGTGTAAGTTTAGTTAAAAAAATTCTCATAACAACATCATATTATATTTATGATACTAGTGTTGTTATAAAATAAAGGAATAAAAAGAGTTTAGGGGGTTAGAGAAGTAAAATAAAACAAAAGAACTTAAGAGAAGACGTTACCTTTAAATTGGGTAACTCCCTTTGGTTTGAGCCAAAAGGGTTTCTTGAAGTGTTTTTTGATAAGGTAAGGCTTCTAGGATGAATATAGAGAACTTGGGAGATTATTGGATCAGAGGGTTCATGATCCAAATTCTTGAGAAGTGTGATAAATGGGTTAGGAGTGAGGGATTTTTATAAGGGAGAGGAGGGGCTCTTTAGGAAAGTTTTAAACAATTATTTTATTATAACCTCATCTTCAGTTTAAAAAGGTAAACTATTCATTAATATAAAAGTTAATATAACTCATGGTCTAAATAAAATAATCCCATAATAATTGGACTGGTTTTGGATATTTGTGTAATATTTATAATCTTATTTATTTAAATCATTTATTAATGAGGTAAATATTGAATGATTATTGTGTCATAAATAATTTAATTTATATGATGTCCAAAAATTATAAAAAAATACCATGATGTTGTAAATATTTTTATATTTTCAAAGAATATTTATAGTAAAAAAGATAACTTATATAACCCCATGTAAAAATTTATTTACTAAAATATATCTGTTTATGTCATTTTTGTCTTTACTTTAAATTAATTAATATAAAATGTCATTGTTACTTCCATGTGGCTCCATCGGGTCCAAAATTCGACCCAAGGATGCACATGGTAGGCTATGTATCAGAAAATAAGATTAGGACAAATTTCATGGTGATTTAATATTATTATAATATTATATTTTACCATTATTTATTATTTTTACCTTTTAATCATGGTAAATAAAATATTTACTAAAGTAAATATTTAAAATGTCTAAAAATAAAAGTTACCTATTTACAGAATTTGGACCTACTGATTCAAAATATGGAATTAATTTTTTCAAATTCAAAACAAAGAAGTGACATAAATTAATTTAAAATTAATTCCCGCTGTTAAAACAAATAGCATGTTTTTAAGAAATAATAACTATCAAAAGATTGACACTTGTTTATGTCCAATTTCAAAGTGAAATTAATTACAATGTCCAAAATTTGAAAAACAAGTAAAAATATATTCTAATTATAATTTATAAACAATTAAAAAGATAATTTTACAATATAAATATATTATATTAAAATACACTTTTGAATTAAAATACAGAATCTTTCACTATTCATTAAAAAATGAACTTTATCAGAAAAATACCAGAATTTCATCCAAAGTAAATTTTGAAGTCCTGATTCTAAAGAAGTATTTTATTTTGTCAAATATAACCTATAAGAGTGAGAAAAATTTTATTTAAAAAGGGTTTGCCATTAAAAGGCGGTTAATCGACCTTTTAAAGAAAATTATGCTTAAAATTAGATTCATTCACATTTTAAGACTCTAACATTTATTGGATAAATGTAAAAAATTTTTAAAGACATGTATAATCATATTTTAGTTAGTTCTATTCATTCCCTCCATTACAATGGCTAGGCATTAACTACTATTTAAAATAATAATATTATATTATTAGTGTGCAACGTAAGATTTCAAAGAAACCCCCTGTTGCGTATCAGGTACACTATCGAACATAGCATCCCCTTTAAAGTAAAATTAATATTTAATTCACAAATATTAATAAACATTAAAATGTATTATTCTTTATTTAGTTGGGATGTTAAACCCTTCCCCCCTTTTCGGAATTACGTCCTTGTAATTTTTATTCACTTATCAAATAAGTGTGGGTATTTATCCTTCATAACATTTTCATATTCCAATGTTGCCTCTTAAACCATGTGGTTTTTCCAAAAAACCTTTACCTAAAAAATTACCTTATTCCTCAACACTTTCTCTCTATGGTCAAGAATCTGGACTGGCTATTCCTCATAAGAGAGATTCTCTTCCAACTGAACTACCTCTGGGCTCAAAACATGAGATGGATCTGGAATATACTTTCTTAAACTTGAAACATGAAAAACATTGTGTATCTGAGATAAACTTGGAGGTAAAGCCACTATGTATACAACTGTTCCAACTTTCTCCAGGATTTCATAAGGTCCAATGAACCTCAAACTCAAAATTCCATTCTTACTGAAACGAATCACACTTTTCCATGGAGAAACTTTAGTGAAAGACATGATCACCTACATCAAAATATAGATCCTTCCACTGATTATCCACATAACTTTTCTTCCTACTCTGAGATGTGCTCATGTTCTTCTGAATCAACTAAACTGTTTCTGCCATATCTTCTACCAATTATGGTCCCATTAGCTTTCTTTTACCTACTTCATCCCAAAAATCTGGAGTTAGACAACGCTTTCCATATAATGCCTCAAATGGAGCCATCTGTATACTGGAATGAAAACTATTATTATATGAAAATTCAACCAAAGAAATATGTTGGTCCCAAATTTCCTGGTAATCAAGTGAACATGATCATAGAATATCCTCCAAGGTCTGAATTGTTCTTTATGACTACCCATCTGATTGAGGATGAGAAGCTGTGCTAAAATTTAATTCAGTACCCAATGACTTCTGAAGGCCTTTCCAAAAATTAGAAGTAAACCTAGGATCAGGATCAGATGCAATGGAGAGGGGAACACCATGAAACCTGAATATCTATTTAACATACAATTGAGAAAGTTTATCTAGAGACAAATTATCTCAAATATGAAGGAAATGAGCCGATTTAGTCAATCGATCAACAATAATCCGGATTGCATTGCTACCTCTATATGTATTTGGTAATCCCACAACAAAGTCCATGGATATATTTTCCCATTTCCACTTTGGAATCTATAAAGACTGAAGCATACCTTTTGGTAACTACTGCTCTACTTTAACCTACTGACAAGTCAAACACTTCATAGTAAAGTCAACAATATCTCATTTCATTCCATCCCACCAGTAATACTCCCCAATATCTCTGTATATCTTAGAACTACCGGGATGAAATGAAAATGGAGAACTATGAGCTTCACATAACAACTAATTATTCAAATATGAATCAAAAGAAACACATAATATCTTTACAAACCTCAAAACACAATCATTATCAATGTTAAATTCAGGAAAATTACCCTTCTGAACCAACTCTACCTTTTTCTGTAACTCACTATATTCTTTCTGCGCTCGCTTAATTCTATCTGATAGAGATGATTCCACTGACACCTGAAACAAAACAGAATAATTTCATGCACCAACCACTTCTATGCCAAAGTTTATCAAATCAAAAACCAAAGTATCTCGTTCCAAATGTAGCATGGTTAATGAAGCATTACTTTTTCGACTCAAAGCATCAGCCACTTTATTTGCTTTTTCTTGGATGGTAATGGATCATGCAATCATAATCCTTGATTAATTACAACCATATCCTCTGTCTCATGTTCGATTCTATTTGAGTGAATATATACTTCCAACTTTTGTGGTCAGTATATATTTCACATTTTAGTCCATACAAATGATGCCTCCAAATTTTTAAAGAAGAAACAACAACAGCTAATTCCAAATCATGTGTAGGGTAATTTAACTCATGGGGTTTCAACTGACGTGAAGCATAAGGAATTACATGATCATTATTTATAAGGACACAACCAAGTCCTTTCAACGATGCATCACTATAAATAAAAAACTCACCATTTCTTGAAGGTAGTTCCAAAACTAGAGCATTCACCAATCTTCTTTTCAATTTCTAAAAACAATCATCACATTTTTTTGTTCAAATGAACTTAACACATTTTCTATTTAATTTAGTCATTGGAATAGATAACCGTGAAAAATTATTAACAAACTTTCGGTAATAACCTTCCAAACCAAGAAAACTACAGATCTCGATTATATTTCTGGGTCTTGGCCATTCTTTAACAACTTTTGTTTTAGCAGGATCAATAGTTATGCCATTTTTTGAAACAATGTGACCAAGGAAAGAAATTTTTTGTAACAAAAACTCACACTTGCTGAATTTTCCATATAGTTTCTTTTCTTTTAAATTTTGAAAGACAACCCTTAAATGACTTTCATGTTCTTATTTACTTTTGGAGAAAACTAAAATATCATAAATGAACACAACCACAAACTTATCCAAGAACTCACAGAAAATTCTATTCATAAGTTCCATGAATACAGCCGGTTCATTGGTTAACCCAAAAGTCATAACTACAAATTCAAAATGGCCATATCTAGTATGAAATGCGGTCTTCAGAAGGTCAACTTTCTTTACTTTCAACTGATGGTACCCCGACCTCGGATAAATCTTTGAAAAATACTGAGCTCCCTGGAGCTTATCAAACAAATCATCAATATGAGGCAAAGGATACTTGTTCTTAATAGTGATGTTATTCAATGCTCTATAATCAATGTAAAGTCTCATTGAACCATCTTTTTTAAAAAAATAAGATAGGATCACCCCATGGTGTTGTGCTAGGTTGAATGAAACATTTATCTAATAACTCCTACAATTGTTTCTTTAACTCTAAAAGTTCAATTTGATCCATTCGATAAGGGGGTTTTGAAATTGGATTAGCATCAGGCACTAAGTCAATAGTAAATTCAACTTCCAAATTAGGTATAATACCAGGAAACTCATTAGGAAAAACATCTAGGTATTCATTTACCACTGGAACATCATTAATCTCAACACTTCCTTTATTTTCAACAATATGATCATGGTAACATTAATTTCCATCTTTTACTAGTTTCTCAGCTTCCTGATATGTTATCAAAAGTAAGGGTTCATTATTGTACACAAACTAAAAATCTTTCTAAAAAGAATCCTCTTTAGCTCTGTATTCAATCTTAGCATGATAAATAGAAATCCAATCCATACCCAAAATAACGTCAAACTCTACTAGAGGCAAAAGAATAAGGTTTGCAGGTAGATTCTTTCCACACACAAGGACAAGAAGGTTCTTATATTTTCTTTTTGTCTCAATATTTCCTCCAGGTGTTTTTACCATAAGTTATGTATTCATATCTTGAGATGGAATTCCCAATTTACTAGAAAACTTCTTAGAAATGAAAGAGTGTGTAGACCCTGAATCAAACAACACATTGACCTAATCTGAACAAACAAATAGTGTACCTAATACTACTTCATTTGATAGCCCAACATCTATTGAAGTAGTTGCAAAGGATTTCACCAACCTTTTCTTCTTGAAGTCTGGCTGCTTTCCCTTAGTTGAGTTCTTCGTTGGACACTCATTTTCATAATGAATCATTTCATTGCATTTAAAATATTTTACTGACTCTAAATCATACTTTGTATTACCATTACCTTGATCTTTTTCAGTGCAATTACGAGCCTTATGTCCCATTTTACCACATTGGTAGAACTTACTAGAATTCAAAAGACATTCCCCAGTATGCTTTTTACCACAATTTTCACAAATTGAAAACTTAAGTTTCTTACCATCAGACTTTTTTGAAGAGTTCTTCCCTTTCACCTGACACCTTGACCTCTTATTATATTGTTTGTCAAAGAACACCTGATCATTGAAAAACTCCATTTCCACCTTCTCCACACAACAAAAAAGTTTTTCATAACATTTGAACTCACGAGAATCTAAATACCTTCGATACATTGGATTTAATCCTAAGTAAAAATGATTGATTTTACTATCAAGATATCATATGAATTTTGGAGCATACCTTATGAGTTGAGTGAATTTTGCTTCATAAGCGGCCACTGAGTCATCCTTCTGCCTCAATTCTAGGAATTTGTTTTCCATACTAAGTTGAACCAACTTAGGAAAATATTTCTAAAAAAATATACCTTTGAATTCATCCCAATCAAGTGATTAAATCTCCTCACTATCCGTTATATTCTTCACCATCAACCACCACTGATTAGCTTCACCTTAAAAATGGTAAAAAACAAGACAAACCTTTTGGTTTTCTAAATACCCCATGACATCAAAAATTTTCTCCAGTGCTTTAATCCACCCTTCTGCTAGCATAGGGTCAGATGATCCTCTAAATGATGGGGAATGTTGCCTCATGAAATGCTCTACTACTAACATGTTCCTCTGTAGTTGATCTGGATGATCTCGTGCATGGATACCACCACCATTTATAGCCTGAGTCAACTATGCCATCACTGCAACAAATTGTTCTATTCTGGTTCTGACCATCTCAGGTTACTGATTTGGAAGGTTGTCATCCTCCTGGTGTCATCCCAACATAGCTGCCCTGTTTGCTCTGTGGAAAACCATTCTGAACACAAAAATATCTTAGGCAAGCAACATGGTAATCTGTAAATGCTATATCATTTCAATATTACCATAAATTTATTTATAGACATTAATTTAAAAATATTCTAACTCCTGAAGTTTTCTAAACCGACCTTTAATACCAACTATAAGGACCCGACCTTAAGACATTACATAATCTATAATTAAATGAATAATTCACATTGAGGATCTTTTCAAGTTTAGAGTTTTAGAGAATTAGGACACAACCGTTACATCTCAAAATATTACAAAGTAGAAACTTCTACTCAGTTTCCATTTTTTTTCCACAAAAATAAAAACTCTTAAAAAAAGAGTCATGTCTAGTTCCATGTTTTAGATAGCATGACTTTTCCTTGATCCCATCCTTGACCCTATTTATCTTTAAGTCCTGTCAAAAACATTTCAAAACATAGGATGAGCATAAAAAGCTCAGTAAGGGCTATAAAACAAAGAATGAAAACATTAGTTCATCATTACATACATAACATAATATCTTTAAAATACCTCATGAAATCATAATATTTATGATTAACACATAGAAAACATAAATCATAAAAGAAACTTGTGTCATCCATATCATACTTACATTGTAACTATCACAGCTACGTAGAGAGTTACATTTGGAATACCCATCATAGTATATTCCCTAAATCTCTTAGGAGAAACATTCACGTTTACCTCTGTCATGTTACCCAATGAATTGGAGAGCTATCTCGGGCTCACCCACCCTAGGTTTATCACAGAACCACTCGTATACATAAACAATGAAAAAGAACCACACCATATTCATAACACATAAAATAAACATAAAGGAAAGATAATATTCTAATCACAATATATCATTTAAATATATTAACATAACAAATAAATTATGACAAAAAATTTCACTACCAAAATACATAAATTGAGTATATGGTATTTAGTTTCATTTTAAAATACATTATGACTTGTTTAGGATGCCAAAGATCAAATAATACTGGCGGCAACGGAAATGTCGTTGTCACCACGTAAATTAAAAAGAAACATTGTTTTTTGTCGTTTAGTAAAACGCTTCGTAGAAAAATATTCCTTTTGAATTAAATGAAAAGTCAAAGGTATTTATACACCGTATAAAAGAAAGTTGAGAATAATACAAAATATGCCTCAATGAAAGGATATTGAGACAAAGTCCGTTACCTCATGTCCGACTTGACTTGATAGTTCTTTAATCTCATGAATAATAAACAAATGTTAATTTATACTTGATTAAGAACCTATTTAAAGTTTATTATTCCTTTAATATCACTTATTACCATGTTATAAACATTATGTAATAAATTAAGTTATTAACGGTTGTTTCGTTGATATTTGGTACTTGAGTAAAAAGGAACACCTTATAATTAAAAGTTGTCCATGTGGTCAAATATCCATTATCTTTATAATGATATTAATGATGTAGATATCATATATATCATATATATCCAGTATGTACATGTATTTATATTAGTACATAACATTTGGAGGTAAGAAATAAAATGCACCGTTCATGGAGACGGTAAGTCGTATGTACGCATGAACGCTACTTTCATTTACATTTTGTATTTTAATGGAATGAAAACATAATGATACATATTTATATTATAATTCCTATATAATATCTTAAATAAAATAATTAACTACATCCTTTATTCATCCCACATTAGGCATTAACGAGTCATATCACTTTGAGGGGGCGGTAGTCCGCCCTTCATTAAATGAAATTATCACGTTTACCCATTATGGAAACCATAAAGGTATGATATAAATGAAAAATAAAGAAGCATAAAGAAAACATAAACATAATATATATCATATATAAATACATTTCCATCATATTTTCCACCATGAGAGGTGGTTGGAGATAATTGAACAATCATCATTTCGTGAGGCATTAGTTTACCATCCACAGAAACATTATCTTATTTACCCATTAGATGGAGGTGTGTGTAAGTTTAGTTCGAATCATTCTAAAAAAAACTAGTATATTTAGGATAATGGTTTTGTTATAAAATAAAGGAATAAAAAATTTTATGGGGTTGGAGAAGTAAAATAAAACCAAAGAACTTAAGAGAAGACGATACCTTTAAATCGGGTAACTCTTTTTGGTTTGAACCAAAACTGTTTCTTGAAGTGTTTTTTGCCTAAGGTAAGGCTTCTAGGATGAAGATAGGGAACATGGGAGATTATTTGAGAATAGTTTTGATGATACAAAGGCTTGATAAGTGTGATAAATGGGTCAAGAGTGAGGGATTTTTATAAGGGAGAGGAGGGACTCTTTAGGAAAGTTTGAAAGAATTATTTTTTTATAACGTCATCTTTGGTTTCAAAATGTCAAATATTCATTAATATCAAAGATAAGATGACTCATGGTCGAAATAAAATAATAACATAATAATTGGATAGGTTTTGGATATTTTTTTTAATATTTATTATCTTATTTATTTAAATGATTTATTAATGAGGTAAATATTGCATCATTATTGTGTGATAAATAATTTAATTTATATGATGTCGAAAAATTATAAAAAAAATACCATGATGTTGGAAATACTTTTAGATTTCCAAATAATATTTATAGTCTAAAATATAACTTATATAACCCCATGTAAAAATTTATTTACTAAAAGATATTTGTTTATGTCATTTTTCTCTTTACTTTAAATTAATTAATATAAAATGTCATTATTACTGCCATGTGGCTCCATGGGGTCCCAAATTCGACCCAATGATGCCCATGGTTGGATATGTATCATAAAATAGAATTATAACACATGTTAGGGTAATTAAATATTATTATAATATTATATTTTACCCTTATTTATTATTTTTACCTTTTAATCATGGTAAATAAAATATTTACCGAAGTAAATATTTAAAATGTTTAAAAATAAAAGTTACCTATTTACACAATTTGTATATAATGATTCCAAATATGTAATCCATTTTTCTAAATTCAAAACACAAAAGTGGCATAAATTAATTTAAAATTAATTCCCACTGTTAAAACAAATAGCATGTTTTTAAGAAATAATAACTATCAATAGTTTGACACTTGTTTTTGTACAATTTCAAAGAGAAATTAATTCCAATGTCCAAAATTAGATAAAATAGTAAAAATAAATTCTAATTACACTTTATAACTAATTAAAAAGATAATATGACCATATAAATAAATTAGATTAAAAGGCACTTTTGAATTAAAATACAGAATCTTTCACTATTCATTAAAAATGAACTTTATCAGAAAAATACAAAAATTTCATCCAAAGTAAATTTTTATGTCCCGATTCTAAATAAGAATTTTATTTTTTTCAAATAGAACATATAAGAGTGATAATAATTGGATTTAAAAAGGGTTCTCTATTATATGGTGGTAAATCAACATTTCAAAGAAAATTATGCTTAAAATTAGATTCATTCACATTTTAAGCATCTAACATTTATTGGATATATGTAAAAACATTTTACAAACATGTATAATAATATTTTAGTTAGTTCTATTCATTACCACCAATACAATGGCTAGGTATTAACTACCATTTAAAATAATAATAATATATTATTAGTGTGCAACGTAAGATTTCAAAGAAACCCGCTGTTACGTATTAGGTACACTATCGAACATAGCATCCCATTTAAAGTAAAATTAATATTTAATTCAAAAATATTAATAATCATTCAAATGTATTATTCTCTATTTACTTGGGATGTTACAATGAGTCATGTCATCCATAATGTGAGTCGGGCCTCAAACCTTCCCACCTCAGTCCTGTATAGGGAATAAATTCTTATTTTGGCATAAGTCCATATGTCCATATCATCTTCCTATCCTGCACCTCATAGAACCATCTCAATAGTTACTTTGTAGTGGTCTAGAAGCCACCATATCTATTGTAAGTGAATTATACCTCAAGATATAAAAACCCATACAACACACCTATGGTAAGCTATAACCACCATGTTTGGAAGTTTTTATTTCTTTCAAGATATTACTTCTAACATATAAATGTATATTGAAATAGAGATCCATCGTAGGCCTCATAGAAAAAAATTATATACTAAAAGACATTATTATTATTATTAATATTTACACTGAAAACTATGTATAATAGGAGAGCATGGGAGATGGAGAATTCATCCACCCATTCCCTTACCATCTAAGATGTTGGATAAAACACCCCCAAAACATTTGGGTGTGGGTTATACCTACTGACGCATGTGGTAACATAAATGAAATTAGAAAATATTAAAAATACCATGCCCAACCATAATAAGTGAAACTAACTAGACATAGACTCATATTCCATTATCATTATATAGGAAACAAGAATATGACTAATAAGAAATAGGTCTCAATAAATCATACAAGAATCAAGTTCCATATTAAATAATTATTTATACATTAATAAATTTTATTCCATTTTCAATTTCCAAGATTAAAATTTAAACTCCTAAGTTTTTTGCCTTCAACACTATAAACTTTGATTATATTATTGAGTATATCATCATAATTATCAATGAATACCATGAACCAATCTCATTCATTTACTAATTAAATTATTCATTATTAATCATCCTAGAACTCTTGGACTCATCGTAAGATTCCACTTTAAAGATGTACTTATAGTTCATTTTATCAAACTTTATTGAGTAGTGGGAAAATTATCATAAAAATAATATCCAACCATCCAAATATCAAGAACGAATTAAGAAAGATTAATAATATAAATGAGAAAGCTCCACTATGATCCCATCCTGAATAACCTAGTGTTTTTCCCCTAGCATTGTGTATAAGTAAAATTTGTCTCACTATCACCGACATTAACAATCTCTATAGAGCGAACTCTTCGACCATTTCTATTAAAGGTTCCTAATCATATCAAAGTTATCATCAACAAATTAAATCATGAAAATGATCTAATAAACCTAGATCACACATACATAAAAATTGTATGTTTTCCAAAAATTAGAAAAGATACTATGGCCATGGAATCAAGGCATTCTAGCCTCCCATGATAATATATTCTCTTTCAGATTTAAACATTTATTCTTTATCAATCAACCATTTTAATTCCTTCTTGAATTAACTGGTTTATTATTCATTGATTTTACCTAATAAGTAAACCTAAAGAAGTAGATATCCATAGCTAGAAAATAATATAAATGTTTCTTAAACATTATTTCCATGGTTAAACAGTTTCAAGATGAGAAGTAGTTATTTTTCATGCACCTCTTTCATTTAATTATATCAATATAAACAATTTTATGTTTTCGATCCATTTCAAGAAATTAAATATGATAAATAATCAACAATAAACATTATGATATATATATATATATCACACTAACTAATAAACAGTAAGAGATATCATCAAGAAAACATAATCCACATGCAATCACAAGACCAACCATTTATTTAATTTCCAACATGAAATATTAATAATATTTAACATTTAATAATCCTCAATTAAATAAAAAAATTCCTAGAATTATAAAAATAATTATCATTATAAATTATTAAGTAGTTTTACACTACAATATGTGATTACCCATTTCTCTCTCTCTTGTATAATTCTAAGATTACAATGGCCTACCACTTTATGCGATGAAATGTAATATCTTTAAATTGCAATGTTTAAATTTTTATTAATGGTATTAGTAATATATCTCATTATCTATTTTCAATATTCTAAAGATAAAAATATTTATCTATAATAAGTGATATTATTTCTAATTCAATTATTGAATTAATAATATATTAATATATTCACTAAATGCATTTTCATTTTTTTCTCTTCCTCTATGATTTTGAAGATTTTTTAATAACTATTCTTTAGATGATTATTTTCCTAAATTAAAATATATTGGTTATTTAACCCATATAGTAAAATAAAATAATCTAAATCATGTTTTAATCACAAATTTCATAAATGGAAAGAAAAGAAATAGATCATCTACCTATAAAGAATGGTACATGTGACTGCATTTCAAGAATTAAAGAGAGAAGGTGATTGCATAGGTAGAAACCTGAGAAAGGGGTTTGGGTTGATCGTAGATGGCTTGAGAAAACTAAACATAGAATCGTTTATCATCCATACTCAAAAGAAATAAGGGAACCCAAATAAGGGAATATGGTTCTCTAGTTTTAGAAAAGGACATATCATTCATGAGATATTTTAAGGAGACATTGTTATATCATCCCAATTAATTCATATTCAATTCATTTTCATTTATTTTACTAACACAAACCATTAAAGAATATAATTTTTAGTTACTTCAAAAATCTCATTCAAAAATATTAAAAAAAAACAAAAATCACCGATTCCCTTTAATACTTCCCATGATATCATCAAATTTACGTTTTAGAAGGAAACTGGGAATAAAAGGGATTTTTTAGTAAATAAACAACCACCTTTATACAAAAATCATTCACTATATATTTCTTATATGGTTTTTACCTTACACAATTATATACCATGAAATGAGTTCTAAAAAAATTGGCTTACCTTTCTGTAACTTCAAAAATTCTCTGGCCACATTTACATAATTTGGGAAAGTCCAGTACATGAGATTCTGAAATACACAAGAAACATCACAAAAAACTCACAAAACCCAACATGGAATTAATAAAACAAAAGGAAAACTGGGCCTAGCCTTATGCGATTATAGTAAAGTTATCTTACCCTTACATAAATATTATTTTACCTTTATGAGAGCCTTAGAAACTCACAAGAACATCTACACAGTAGTGGAAATCACTACTAACCTTTACATAGATTAAAAAAATGGGCTTAACTTTATGTAGCCTAATGAATAAAGGGTTTAAATATACAAAAAATGGTGTTTACATATGGTTAAATGAAAATTTAGAATAAATAAATTTCAATAAATAAACTTATAAATTAAAAAGAAAAAAGTGATTAGACACCCTCTCAACACCTCCATAACTCAAAAAAACAAAAAATGAAGGGTTTTAGAAATATAATACCTCTCAAACTATTATCATCATTTACTACTAAAGAAACTAAAAGAAAATGAAATAATTTTTAAAAACTACCTCATAAGATACCTCTCAAGGATCTCACTAAAATAAAAACACAACCATCATACTATAAGAACAAATCACATTACCAAAAAACATTAATAACCAACTCAAAACCCACTCTCAGGGTGGGATAACTCTCAAATAATAGAAATTCCACAAAGAATAATCATATAAAGGAATAGAATCAATTTTATAAAATATAAAGGTCAAACACATCATCACAATAGAAAGGTGAAAAACAAAGCATTAAAAAAACTAAGAATATTGAGGTCACATCAACGAATCCCACTCCCAATTTCTCTCTTCCAAGACATCATGAAACTATAGAACACAAACCATAAGAATAAAACACCCACACAACAACTTATCCTAATGGTCCTAAATCTTAACTGGTTGTTCTTCAAAGGCCACACAATATTCCAAATCCATCTCCCCCATTCGATAATGTGAGAATTATTGCGGAGATATCAATGTATTTGAGATAAATTGAAGATACCATGAATATATATGATTTGTGGGGTTAGTGTTAGTAAATATCCAATATTTCTGACATTATCCAACACCTTGAAATGCCAAAAAAAATTAGAGAGAAGGCTTACACCCCTGATCGAACCTTCACTTCACCTGATGTTAAGAAACCTTCAAGAACATGTTATATCTAATGTCAAACTTTATAGTCCTACTCTTATGATCAATATATGACTTAATATGATTCTTAAATGCCTTTATTCACACATTGATTACTTTTACCTTTTATTTTTTACTCTACACCTATTCCAGTCCAATAACATCTAACTATCCAACCTCGGTCCAACACAAAAGAGATCCACATGGTCAGACATATAGTGATTCAAATGGGTAATTATCAAAGGTTGATTGATAAATGTTATTATAAGTGAAATCAACCAATGGTATGTTATTCAATTATAATCCTTTGAAATCCAAAATGCACTCATGAAACATGTACTCTAATTATGGCTAGTCTGATCTGTGTTACCTACCTTCTGCAGATGAAAAGTGGTTCTATGACAGAAAAAAGATTAAAAAGAAAACTGGAGACCTCTGCACACCCTATAGATAAAACAAATATTGTGATAAAGATGAACATCTTCAGAAGCCTATGATGCCTCACTAACTCCCCTAAATACCACCTCGATAAAATATTCATTGATATCGACAATTTAATCACTAATAAGTGATCTAATTTCTTTAAATGGTCTATGATAACCCATAAAAAACATGACAACCCTGATACCTAGGTAAACTAATGATGAAGTCCATCGATATGTCCTCCCACTTCTATCAGGGAACATTAAGCAGCTGAAGCAAACCACCAGGAACACGATTCAAATGCTTTAACTTTTGGTAGACCTCAAATTTAGAGACAAACTCTAAAACAAACTTATTAATACTATAACACCAAAAATATTCTCTTAGATAAAGGTACATATTCTTTACACCTGAATTTATCTCTAAGGTATAATTGTGCAATGCATATAGAAGAACCTAATTTGTAACATCCCGACCCGAGAGCCACTGAATGGTGCCCTGGGCCAGTTGGCTACATTCCCTCAAGCGTCCCTACCCATAATCTAGAGGGTGTTGACTAGTAGTGAGGGTATGGTAAGTCAGTCTTGGGGAGACTATACCCTCTTTTATTAGAATAAAAAACCAGCAGAAGAAAATAAAAATAACTAAGTACAGAAGTATATAAATAACCAGAACAATAATTTGATATTTGATAGTCCAAACCAGAAAATACAATACTCAACTGAAAGGTAAATCATGACATGAAAATGAAAGTGTCTTGTGTCTACAATAAAACTAAAAGTAAAGACACAACGACTCCATATCGGGTCCTAAACCGCATCCGGTTCCCTCTCCCATGCTCCAATCCCAAACAGCAACCTGTCCTAGGGACTTGATCTTATCCTTTCCTACAATAAAAAATTATACTCGAGTACCGATAAAGAGGCCCAAATAGGGTGTGATTAAACTCTGTAGGCCACAAAAATGATGTCTAAAATGATTCCATTCAAAAGATAGTGCATGAAGTTTTATAAAGAAATAAATACAATGCATAACTTATATAGTTATCACATTGTCTTTTAATCTTAAATCAACACATTAGGCCTTGTTTCAATTCATGTTTCCCAATTGAATCATCATTCATTATTTTCATTCATTTTATGTAGGTATTCATGCCTATAAAAAAAAATATCAGTTGAATCATCATTCATTATTATGATTCATTTTGTGTACATCGTCATGCCAAGCACCACAATCTCTTTGAGTGTAGGTCATTATGGCTAACACCTCTTTTCTCATATGGTGTATGTCATCATTCCTAACACCCCATAACATCATGGTTGGATAACTATTGGGGAGGAACTCCATGTCCAAGTACCAACTTCTAATTGGTCTAGAACACCATGTCTAGGACCACAAAAATCTCATCCATTTAATCATTCATTAATTCACCATAATTTTACACATTATTCCTTTACTAATCAAATGATTATTTAAACATTTCAAAGGCCATTAGTTAATTCAACAATTAACTAAGCACATAACCCATTAATTAATTCGTCAATTAATTAATCAATCAATATTGTTCTCATTTCATAATTAATTATTCCCAATTAATTATCTATATCAAATATCAATATATCATAATTAATTCTCACAATTAATTATCTTTGATCACATCTTGGAAAATAATTAATTTTTTCAATTAATTATCTTTGGTCAGCATCATGGTACATAATTAATTCTCACAATTAATTATCTTACATACCCAACATCATTATTTCATAAATAATTCCACCCCAAATAATTATCTTAACTCCACAATTGAATATCTCAAATACTAGATCCCAACCCATAATAGATCTCAAAAGTATCTATTTGGGTATCCCCATTCATTTTATCTGTGATTAAATTATCAATTAATCACTAAGGAATCTCAATTTAATTCCACATCCCTAATTTCTCCAATTAGGAAATGATTCATCCAGAGTATTGAAAAAAACAATCATAAACTCATACACATATATAACTCACAATATGGGATTTCCTTTTAGACCACCTACCTTAGTTTCTTGATGGAAGTTATCTCAATGGAAGTTCCCAAAATCCGAGCGGCAAAATGTCGTCGATCAAGATTCTGATCTAAATCACTAAAACCAAAATTAAGATCAAGGTGTCAAGATCTTAAAAATATAGATCTATATCCACAATACTAGATCTAGATATCCACCCAAAGGTTTAGATCTATGGAAATAGTGGATATCTTCTATGAAAAGATCAAGGAAAGATAGAGTAAAGAATGAGAGAAGCAATGGGATAAAATACACTTACCTGGAGGAGTTTTGGTCTTTAATCCAAGCATTTGATATCAAAGAAAAGTGTTCAGATCACCTTGGAATCTCTTCGGAAGGATTTGGGAACACCTAGAATTTGTCAAGCCCGAGCCAAGGTCAAAATATGGAAGACCTGGGTGGTTCAAGTGTTTTTAAAAAATATTTTTGTGATTAAAATCCCACACACACGGTTTCTTGGGTAGGGGAACATGGTTAGGGAAAACCATGTGTTAACCATCCAGAACTCTCTATCCATGTTTGCACGATTTTCATGGTTTGGTCGCATGGTTTATCAAATAGTGTTCAAACCGTGCAGACCTCTCTGTCTAGTTTTTCATGCTTGGCACAGTTTGGTTGCATGGTTTGTTAAACCATGCACAAACCTTGCACAACCAACCACCATTTAGGTATCTTTAAAATTTCACCCAAATGAACCCCAAGGCACTATTACAAGTTAAAGGTACTTAAAATATTCAAATATTACCTGAAAATATGCCCAAGATGACTCTAGAAAAGGCTGATATCTTACATAATTTATCACTGATGGAATAAAAATCTTTCCCTGGAATAACACCCAATACTATCCATCCTCTAACCATACCTCAAGTGCATTACCATAAGCAAAAATATATCTCTAAACATCTTCCTAATAATCCCCCAACTAGGACTCCTCCAACATATAAAATAAGTGTGATTATACTTTCATCGGATAGAGACAAACTCTCTATAAAATAATACAATATCAAGGTGCATCACAACCAATTCTTCCATCACCCCAAGTGTCTCCAAACTCACAAAAAACACCACTGTTGGATTGGTATAACAATTAGATATTTTAATAATCACAAATCATGTTAATGTTTGTTATCATCTATTTTTTTGTTTTATGGAATTAAATTCTATTTCTTAAAAAATATGAATATTTGGATTTTGAATTGGTAGTGACCACACAATATAAGTAATCAACCACATTATTAATACGATTGACTAAGAATTTATACCATGTGAACACAAGAAAAATAAATCAATTGAGTGGTGTATCTCAATACACCACATGAAACATTGGATTGACCGCATGATATATTTCTCAGTTGATATGAAAAATCAAAGTGATGGTGTAACTGCCATACATTTTAGAAAGTAAAAGAGTATCTCTATTATCAAGTTAAGTGAGCATGAAAACATAGTGATAAAGTGAATAGTATTGGATATAATTAAATTATAAAGTGGTTTACTATAAATTCAATAGGATTAGTATGAGAAAAAATGATATACGATGTGAAATATTAGAGAATCCAAGTATAGATGTAACCATCAAAGTAGATTTGGATACAGATGTGGAAAATTTAAATGGCCATCAATGTAAACATTTAACTTTAAATCGATCAATAATAAAGGTAAGTTTTATATTATTATTTTATTAATACAAATTCAACTACCTTTCTGTGTAGAATTAAATTCCATTGGAATCATTTAATGAACTAGTTTCTCCTACCAAAATTTGAGGATATTCATGATCATTTATCAATGATTAGTTTTTGTAGAAATAATTTTAAAAGGTTAAGGATACATGGAGTAAAATATATAGGATCATACTCACGTGAATAGAGAGAGATCACAAATTTTCCGGACGAAAATAAAGAACATTTACTATATTATAAATGTCAATAACCTAATGTTCTCTCCGGAAATTCGAAAAATCATATAAGCAAAACTGAACATCTTCATAGGATCATTCCAAATAAAAGAAGACTATGAGTTAAGAATAATCATATATAGAAAAAAGAAAAAAATAATCTATTGTAATGAATTATTTCTTTACCTTAATCTATTTTATTTAATTGTGAGTTGTATGTGTATGTTGTACATTCTATTCTCTTACACTAACTCCTATACTAAACTGGAGAGTTATAGACAATCTCTTCTAAATCTTTTCACTTGTAATCCCACATATAACAATGGAAGAGGTCATGTGTAAACTAGATTTTATCTATATTATGCAGAACTGTGGAAGCGGGTTTGGGAAGCTTAGACTGTCTAAGTACAATTATTTGTGAAAACCTGATCCATGTTTTGGATTAGTTTATTTTAAAGTAAACTCCTTGGCAGTGGGTCATTTCTAAGTGGCGGGGATTAGTTCTTGGCATAATAATGAACCACTTTTTTGTTTCTGTTGTTAATTTATTTTTTTTAAATACATTTTATAAAATTATCTTTATCTATTTTCTAAAAAATAGAAAAAAACCTTACTCTGATAGTTTACTTTAATTTGTATTTTATATACAATATTTGATTCTAGTATAACTATTTTAAATGTTAAAAGCGTTTTAAAACTTATTTTAGCTAAACCTTGATCCCACTTTCAATAATATTTTTGAATGATTAAACTATATATTTCAAAAAATTTAGTTAACTATGCATGTTTATCAAATTGTGGGATATAAGTTTTAAATCTTTATAACATAAATTTTAATTTGATACTAAATGTACCCCTTATTGAGTTGTCTAGTGGGAACAACATTTGTTATCATAGATTTAAAAAATATCTTTAAACTATGATTTTGTTGTATTCAAATATCTTATATTTAAATTATATCTAAATTTATATTTTTATGGTTTATAATATACAAGAATGAACTTACACTAATCAGCCTTCTTATTTTAATGGAACAAACTACACTCAATGGTAAATCAAGATGAAAATTCATTTAGAAAGTATGGGCTTTGATATCTATAATGTTATTGAAGATAAATATGAAAAATCCAAATATTATAGAGCTAACTGGAGTGATTACACTAAGGATGCATATGATTTCAATTGTGAATCTATGAATGTGTTGTATTTTCTTTAGTCAAATATGAATTCAATTAAATATCTTCCTATTATTCTACCTTTGAAATTTGGGATACTCTTGATATATCTCATGAGGGAAGCTCAAAAGTTAAAAAAATGTGTTTAAAATGAATATTGACGAATTCATTTATGATATGTATGTTAGGTATAATGAAGTTATCAACACTATGCATTCACTTTTAGAGGTAATTTCTAAAAAAGATCAAGAGACGTGATTTCGAAGATGTTAACCTGATAGGTGGAGAGGAACTTCTATTTCCCTTAGAAAATCCTACGAATTTAGAACACTAATAGTGAAGCAACTAATTGTAATTATTATAATGTATTAGGATGAACTTAAATTAAGTAAAGAAGAATAATATGAAACCATGAGAAAGTTAGTAGCCTTTAATACTTATGAGTCATGTCTAAAATAGAAGTTCAAGGCTGACAGTTCAAGTGATGATGAATCACCTTTTGATAGTTATATATATTTGGGTCACCTATCCATATGATTAATGAAAATTTTGAGGAGGAATAAAATCCTCATAAATAATAAATTTGGTGGAAATTATTATATAAAGGTAAATTGGAGAAAAGAGTGGAAAAAGGATGATTCCACCAATGAAGTAACCTCCAATAAGTGTAAAAGAAAATGACACATTAAAGTAGGTAGTACCTAATTAAAATATAATATAAAGTTTTAGGGAATAAGTAAAATGTATAAAAGGGATATGAAATCCACCTAGATTTCCTCAATGGATAACTTAATTGGTTAATACTAGAGAAGAGAAGATAAAAATGACAGAGCTAATATGTGTTTTATAAAAAACGCATATTATAAAACCCCGACACCTATAAACCGAATACGGTGCATTAATTGTTATATTGGAATGGATAAAAGGAATGAAAATCTCAAAGTAATGATCAGTTTAGTAGTCTTGAAGAAACTAGATATATAAATATAACTCAAATTACATTGGAAAATGTTACAAAATACAATATATAACAAAAACAAAAAACTGAATCTACAGGAACTCAATAAATGATCTCCGCTTCATCACCTATTGAAGGTAAATAGTGAAAGCTGTGAGCTCAAATGCTAATAAAGGGATACAATTGGCGGAAGCATGAATCAATAATAACTAAATTGTAAACAATTTGACATAATCAATATGACATGGTGAATAAATAAAAAACTCACGCCATTAATAAGCTGATAATGAATCTGCATCCATAGATTTTGTCATAGTGAAAAGCTCATAGAATGTAACATATAAAAATGAATAAAGAGAATGCTTATTAATTGGATGTCAAGTATCTGGCACATGATACAATAATACCATAAAAACGATTTAGTTCTTTGGGTAGAAACCCGTCTGATTTTTGGAAACAAACTCAGAGGGTTTGTCGCCAACTGATTTGTCTCATGAGACCTACCGATACATTGAGGGGATATAGTGGGCCCCAACCTACACTAAATGTCCAGATAATTATTTATACATTTATTCAATACAAGATCATTATTCCCTTTAAATATCCTTATAGAGTGGAGTATAAATATTCATCAATATTTCCATAGTTTAAGTAAATTTCCAAATAAACACCATATGTAAAATGATATGAGGTTTAGACAACAAAGATATCCATGATATGAGATTATGGATATTTAATATAAATATAATTTTAAATGAAAAGTGATATAAAATGGGCTGTAGGTACACCACATAAGGATTATTAGGTGCACAATATAAAGTTAGTCACAACCAAATAGAAGCTAAGACAAAGTCTCTTACCACAATGTAATCGGTCAAATCTTACGATCAGAACTAAATAACCCTAAAAAGAGTCATTGAATACCATGAATATAAAGATAATAATTTTATTATATATCAAATGGAAGTACACATATACCACATACAAGAAATAATTGGCGAACAATGGAAATCTCACGGAAATGAAAGTGAGATGAGAAACCCTTTACCTTTTGTTCGAGTGTGTTATTTATTTGTTTTAATGACCTAAATAATCAAAGTTTGATTAATTAATTAATAAATAAATAACCTCATATACATGTAATTGATTTATTATAACCTTATTAGGTTCATTCATGGACCTTTTAATGGGTTTAAGAGGTTCAATTTTATTGTTTGGGAAGCATTTTCTTCCTTGGTTTTCATGATTAGTTTACCTGCATTCATGAATGGAAGTTTGTTAGAAATGTGGTTAAACATTAATAATTGTTAATATATATTATTAGTGACATTAAATATATATAAATTATCTTATAATGATTCTAGGTTATATACTTGAGGATGAATCATTAGTTAAAAGTTTTTGATAAACACTTGGATTTAGCTTGGTAGTTTTGTATACAATGAACTTGTTTTGTATTATTATTTTATATTATGAGTGTGTAGATATTACAGAACATTAATGAGATTAATTATATATATTTTTATCTATTTAAACCATTAAAATGGTTTAATGACCAGTAATGAAGGAGAAAGTGAAGAACAAAACTCCGCTGTCCACAAAGGTTATAAATTGGAACCTCATGGATGTTGATTTCATTTATAAAACTAAAAAGGGGGAGTAAGAATATTGATGATGTTTATTCCATATACATGATATATTTATAATATATAGATGATACTGGAGTTTATAATAGGAGGTTAGGAGAGAAAAAGAAAATAGATGAACTTGAAAATAAAAGAAAATTTGTGAGACCCCTTATGAAAATTCGGCAACCTAATGACGTCACTTAAAATTTCATAAAATGAAATGATGAGAAAAAGGGTATCTTATCATATTTAAATAAAAAGTACAGTAATAAGAATAAATAAAATCAAACCCCAATATATGATAATGGTAATTCAAATAGATAACATAAAAGAAGTTTCGACTAAAAGAAGAGAATGAAGGATTCCCTTACCTTGTAGAGTAACTCCTAGATCTTGAAGTATGGGACCTTGGGGGCTTATGAAAACCTTGGGAGGACTACTATAGAGGTAAAATCACCAGATATTATAGGATTTGGGATTTGTAATGAACAAAAATGAATGGGTTAGTGGGTATTTAAAGAAAAAGAGAGGTATCTTTTTAATAATTTAAAGGGACACCTCATTAGTGGTTTTTTCCAAACCCTGGGCTTGCCCATGGTATTTTCCCATGGTTTTAGCCACTAGGGAAACCTCATATCATAAGTTACTGTAAAAAAGTCGAACATAATTCTATATTTAATTATTCAATCATTATGATGTCATTAAACTACCGAAAACTCAAAACTGTATTTTTACTATTAATGAAAAATTCACGTATTTTAGAAAAATCCCAAAAATTCTCCCTAACCATTTTTTGATGTGTAGAATTAAAAAATGAACTCCTTTTTTTGAAAATAATTTTCTAATTATTTTCAATTTAAATTTTAAATAAAATCATAGTTAATTCAAAAAATAACAATTTTAAAAGTATAATTAGTTCTATATCACATTGAAAAATTAATTAAGATCTCATTATCTTATTACCTTAAGAAAATAAAATATTATCATTATTTACTATTTATAAGGGTCATATTACTATTCATAAGTGTATGTTACTATTCATAAAAAAATCAAGTTGGTTCTATCAGACTCCAAATGTCTTACTGGTCACAACTTTAGATGACCGTTTTCTGAAATTCCAAAACATAGAAGTGGAAAATTTATGTTTAATGGCTTGGTTTTGACTATCTCCTAAATAACCAAGTGTTGTTTCAAAGGGACACAATGATTTATGAATAGTCTATAAAAGGAATGTATTTAATAGAAGCATACCATAAAATTATTGGGGTGTTATATTATTCCCTCTTTCAGAAATTTGTCCTTGAAATTTTATGTATAAAGCCCACAAAAAAGACGTGGGTGGTTCTTCTTCATGAAATCGTTTGGTTCCCATGTTGCTTCCTCCATATTTTGGTTTTCCCAAAGAACCTTTACTAGATGAGTTATCCGATTTCTCAATACCAAATCCCTTGTATTAATTATCCCAATAGGCTTTTCACAGTATGAAAAATCAGGTTCCAGTTCAATTTCTTCATAGGTGAGTACATGTGTTGGGTTTGGCATGTATTTCTTCAACAATGACACATGGAACACATCATGGACTTTAGAGAGATTTGGCGGCATTGCTAAATGGTAAGCTACTGCTCTGATTCTTTCAAGAATTTCAAATGGTCTGATATACCTGGGGCTCAGTTTCCCTTTCTTACCGAACCTTAAGACACCCTTCCAAGGAGATACTTTCAGAAAGACATGATCTCCCACCTGGAATTCAAAATCCTTTCTCCAGTTGTCAGCATAACTCTTCTACCTACTTTGGGATTCTTTAATATGGGCTTGAATTGTCTTTACCTTTACCGTGTTCCCTTCAATAAGTTCTGGTTCTATAAGTTTCCTCTCACCAACTTCATCCCAACAAGTCGGAGTTCAACATCTCTTTAAATATAATGCTTCATATGGACTAGTTTGAATACTAGAATGGAAACTATTATTGTATGAAAATTCCACGAAAGGAATGTATTGATCCCACATACCTTGGAAGTCAAGATAGAATGATCTCAACATGTCTTCTAGATTTGAATAGTCCTTTCAGACTATCCGTCAGTTTGGGGGTGATAAGCAGTACTCATACGAAGCTCATTATTCAAAGTCTTTTGGAGACTTTTCCATAATTTTGATGTAAATCGGGGATCTCGATCAGACTCAATTGATAGAGGTGAACCCTGAAGTCTTACAATTTCATTAATATAAAGTCTTTCCAGGCACTCAAGTGGTAAATCCTCTCTTATAGGAAGGAAATGTGCTGATTTTGTGAGATGATCAACAATTAACCATATTTCATCATTCTTTCTAGGTTTCCTCGGTAGTCCGGTGACAAAAATCCATTATAATGTTATCCCACTTCCACATAGGAATAGGTAGAGGTTTCATCACTCCTCTAGGATGTTGTATCTTTGCCTTCAATTGTCGACAAACTAGACACCTTGACACGTAGTCATCCATTTCCCACTTCATATTATCCCACCAAAAATATTCCTTCAGATCTCTATACATATTTGTGCTACCCGGGTGTATAGAGAAATTTGAGCTCTAAGAATCATCTAATAGTTCCCTTTGTAGCTCATGTACTGATGAAACACCTAACCTATTCCCAAACTTCAGAACACCTTCCCCATAAACAAAGTCTTCCAATCTCCCATCCTTAACAGTAATAATTTTCTTCTGTAGATTTTCGTCATCAGATTGAGAGATTTTTATCTTCTCTAGTAAAGATGGTTTAGAAATCATTTTAAAGAGGAAATATGTTTCCCATTCCTTAAAAATTCCCATATCCATCTTTTGTAGATCGAGGAATATAGGATCTCACTCAATCCTCATTTGAGTAAGAAGGGACTAATCCTTCCTGATTAATGCATCTACCACCTTATTTTCCTTTCTTGGGTGGTAGTGTATTGAGAAATCACAATATTTGAATAACTCGATCCATATCCTTTGCCTCATGTTGAGTTATTTTTATGTAAAAATGTATTTCAAACTCTTGTGATCTGTGTATATCTCACATTTTTTATTGTAAAGATAATTTCTCCATATTTTTAGAGCAAAGATTACAGTAGCTAACTCCATATCATGTGTTTGATAATTTTTCTCATGACTCTTCAACTGCCTTGATGCATAAGAAATAACTTTACCATTTTGCATAAGGAAGAAACCCAACCGATTCTTTGATGTGTCGCTGTATATTAAAAATCCATCACTTCCAGATGGAACAGTTAAAATTGGAGCATTGACCAATCTCCTTTTCAATTCCTCAAAGCATTCTGTACATTCTCTCATCTATACAAACTTAACCCCTTTATGTGTGATCTTGGTTTGCTGGTTAGCCAGTCGGGTGAAATTCTGAATGAAACACCGATAGTAACCTGCTAAACCAATAAAACTGCATACCTCGGTTATGTTTGTTGGAGTGGTCCACTATTCTATTGACTTTTTCTTCATAGGATCAACTATGATTTCATCCTTAAATACAATATGGACAAGAAAAGAAACTGATTGAATCCAGAATTCACACTTTCTAAACATCCCATATAATTCATTTCCTCTAAGAGTTTTCAGAATAGTCCGCAAATGATCCTCATGGTCTTAATATATTTTTGAGTATACCAGGATATCATCGATGAATAACACAAAAAGTTATCAAGAAATTACTTTAAAACTCTATTAATTAAATCCATGAAAATAGAGGGTGCATTAGTTAGTCAAAAAGGCATCACTGTAAACTTGTAATTCCCATACCTAGATTGAAATGCTATCTTAGGAATATCTTCCTTCTTCAAACATAGCTGATGATATCCAGATCGAAGATCAATCTTGGAAAATTATTGTGCTCCATGAAGTTGATCAAATAAATTGTCAATTCGAGGTAGAGGATACTTAATATTTATTTTAATAGCATTTATTTCCCTGTAATCAATGCATAGCCTCATGGATCCATCTTGCTTCTTGACAAAAAATACTGGGGATACCCATGGAGAAACAATAGGTCAAATAAATACTTTTTCACTCAACTCCTCTAGTTGTTTATTTAGCTCTACTAACTCCATAGTGGCTATTTTATAGGGAATATTTGATATAGGTCATGCACCTGGAATTAAATCTATAGATAACTCAACTTTCTGCTCTGGAGGATTTCCAGGTAAATCCTTTGTAAATACATCAATGTACTCTTGAACTATACATACATCTTCAATTTGAATATTTATTTCTTCACCCATAGATATTAGGTTCTCTTCCTCTCTAATAATTGCATTCAATAGAGCTACTAGGGGTGGGTCGAGATAAGAATCCGATGATATGGTCTCTTCTCTAAAGATAAGAGATTTTACACCATTTTCAAAAATTGTAACTTCCTTTTTCTTGCAATAAATCTTCACATCATAATTTGACAGCCAATCCACACAGAGAATAATATCAAATTTAGTCATCAGTATGATGATAAGGTTAGAAACTAAAGCATGTTTATGTGTCACAAGGGGGATTAGTTGACATTCCTTTGTTGCAATGATGCATCCCCTAGGAGTTTTGACTGATAAATCCTTTATTAAATCAAATTGGACATGTCTAATTGTCATGTAAAACTGGGAATATGTAAATGAATATGATGATCTAGAATCAAATAAAGTGTTGGATATGTTTGAGAAAATAGTAAAAGTACCTGCCACCGCACCATTAGAAAATTCAACTTCTGCGGTTGTAATCTCATAAGCTCTCTGTTTTTCTCTTTGCTTTTTATGAGGCATGTTTCCTTGCCTCTCAGGACACTCATTTGCATAGTGTCCCTCTCTCTACAATTATATAGTTGAAAATCATCAAAATTTTTCCTCTCCTTACATTCATGAGATTGATGACCCTTTTCTCCACACTTATATAAGACTCCCATGCCTTTCAATCATTTCCTGAGATGATTCTTTCTACATTTGTCACACAATAGGAAATTCTTCGTTCCCTTGTTCTTCTTTGGTGCTTCACATTTCCCTTGGTTATCTTAGGAATGATTTTTATCTTGGTTTCCCTCGAACAAATTTGATCTAGAAAATTCCTTCTCTGTTTTGATGGCACTTGATACAATTTCATCATATGATGAAAATTTTTGAGAAGCAAGTGCCATTTTAAGACTTGGCTTAAGACCTTCAAAGAAATGATCAATCTTGTCCACGAGTCACATACATAATCGTTGGAATACCTAGATAGCCTTGTGAAGGTAGCCTCATACTCTACAACACTATGTCCTTCCCTTTGCTTTAAGCCAATAAATTTCCTCTTCATTTTGGTTCGTTTCTCATGAGGGAAATATTTTTTGAAGAATATTTCCTTAAAAGTCCTCCATTCCATATCTTCTATTTCTTCTTCCTCTGTGGTATTTCGAATCAATGAACACCATTGATCAGGGTCACCCTCAAGATAGCATACCGCCAGTACCACATTTTCATTTTTATTGCATCTTAATGCCAGGAATATCTTTTTGAGGGACTTAATACATTGTTCAACAACCACTATATTAGTAGTACCGCTAAAATATGGGGGCTTCTGCCGCATTAAAAGATCCAACACTGGTGTGGAATGATTATTTGTTACAACTTGAGTATGTTTTCCCAGTATGGTCAAGATATGATCTGCTCCAACATTGACTGTGTTGACTTAATCAGTGGGGAGATCCCTATATTGCCCATAAGTGTTGATTCCCATCCTTCAATTAGACGCCATTTATAAATAATGGCACACACTAGATTAGGGTGTAAATCATAATGTATAATCTTAACTTAACAAAATACTTAACATAAATTGAGATCCTACTCATGGCTAATCCCATAATCAGAAAAATGGTTTCATTGAGGAATAATTTAAATTTCAATCCTTCATAATGACTTGTAAAGAAAATATGAATTATCATATGCATATCCCCTGGGAGTGTCATAACCAAGACTGCAGTAAGACCCATTTTCATGTACCGAGATACCCTAGGTCAAGCCTAAAACTCCTTGTTGAAGTTTTTACTCCTAGGTACATCTGTGCAAGATCCACCTCTGCCTGCTTGTATCAAGACATGGATTTATTTTCTAGAAGGATTAACATAATATATTCCTTACCAAAATAACATGATATTTTTGTAAGTTTATCCACAAATACTACCTTAGGAATTTGTTCCCTACTATACATTTCCTACTCTAGTTTCCATGTTTTGTACTAAACTTCCTATGATACCAACTGTAACACCCCGACCCCTCTAAACTGAAGCCGAAGCATTACTTGTTATATTGGCATGGTTAGAAGGAATGAAAATCCAAATGGAATGATTTGTTTAGTAGTCTTGAAGAAACTAGATAAATAAATTTAACTCAAATTATATTGGAAAAGGTTACAAAATTCAATACATAACAAAAACTAAAAACTGCATCCATAAGAACTCAATAAATGATCTCCAATTCATCACCTGTTGAAGGTAAAAAGTGAAAGGGGTGAGCTAAAATTCTCAGTAAGTGATAAAAATTCTGAAATCATGAATCAATAATAAATAAATTGTAAACAATTTGACAAAATCAATATGATATGGGGAATAAATGAAAAAATCACACCATTAATAAGATGAGAATGAAACTACATCCATAGATTTTGTCATAGTGAAAAACTCATAGATAATAATAACTGATAATGAGTAAAGAGAATGATTATTAATTGGAGGTCATGTATCTGTCACATGATACCATAATACTGTAAAAATGGTTTAGTTCTGTGTGTAGAAACCCGTTTCATTTTTGGAAACAAACTCGAAGGGTTTGTCGCTAACTGATTTGTCTCATGATACCTAGCAATGCATCGAGGGGATATAGCAGGCCCCACCCGACACTAAATTTCCAAAGAATAATTTATATAGTGATTCAATACAAGAGAATTATTCCCTTTAAATATCCATATTGAGTAGAGTATACAGATTCATCAATATTTCCATAGTTAAAATAACTTTCCAAATAAACACCGTATGTAAAATGGTTTAAGGTTTAGACAACAAAAGTATACGTGATATGAGATTATGGATATTTAATATAAATATAATTTCAAATTAAAAGTGATCTCAAATGGGTAGTAGGTACACCACATAAGGATTATTAGTTGCACAATACAATGTTAGTCACAACTAAATAGAAGCTGAGACAAAGTCTCTTACCACAATGTAATCGGTCGAATCTTACGACCATAACTTAATAAAATTAAAATGAGTCATTTAAAACCATCAATATAAATAAAATAATTTTATTATATATCAAATGGAAGTACACACATACCACATACAATAAATAATTTGCGAACAAAGGAAATATCACAAAAATGAAAGTGAGATGGGAAACAACTTACCATTTGCTAGAGTGCGTTCTTAGTTTGTTTTAATGACATGAATAATAAAATTTAGACTCATTAATTAATAATTCTAAAACATCCTATACATTTAATTTATTTATTATAACCTTATTTGGTTCATTCACGTCCCTTTCAATGGGTTTAAGAGGTTCAATTTTATTGTTTTGGAAGCAATTGTTTCCTTGGTTTTCATGATTCATTTACGTGCATCCATGATTGGAAGTTTGTTATAAATGTGGTTAAACATCCATAATTTTTAATATATATTATTAGTTAAATTAAAGAGATATAAATGATCTTATAATGATTCTAGGTTATATACTTGAGGATGAATCATTAGTTAAAAGTTTTTGATAAACGCTTGGATTTAGCTTGGTAGTTTTGTATACAATGAACTTGTTTTGTATTATTATTTTATATTATGAGTGTGTAGAGATTTCAGAACATTAATGATATGAAATAAATATATTATGATCTGTTTAAACCATTAAAATGGTTTCATTACCATTAATTAAGGAGAAAGTGAAGAACAAAACTCCACCGTCCACAAAGGTTATAAATTGGAACCTCATGGACGTTGATTTCCTTTATAAAAATAAAAAGGGGGAGTAAGAATATTGATGATGGTTATTCCATAAACATGATATAATTATAGTATATAGATGACACTAGAGTTTATCATGGTCATTTGGACAGAGGAGGTGAGTAAAGAAAAAGAAAAGAGATGAACTTTAAAATAAAAGAAAATTTGTGAGATCCCTTATAAAGATTCGACAACCTAACGACGTCGCTTAAAATTTCATAAAATGAAATGATGTGAACAAAAGGGTATCTAATCGTATTGAAATCAAAAGGAAATTAAAAAGAATACATAAAATCAAACCCCAACATATGATAATGGAAATTCAAATAGATAACATAAAAGAAGTGTCGATTAAAAGAAGAGAATGAATGGTTCCCTTATCTTGTAGAGTGACACCAAGATCTTGAAGGATGGGACCTTGGTTGATTAAGGACACCTTGGGAGGACTCATAGAGAAGTAAAACCACCAGATCTTCGAGGATGAGGGATTTGGAATGAAATAAAATGAATGGATGAGTAGGTATTTATAGAAAAAGAGAGGTAGTTTTTAAATAATTTCAACGAGACACCTCATTAGTAGTTTTTTCCAAACCATGGGCTTGAACATGGTATTTTCCCATGGTTTTATCCACTTGGGACACCTCATGTCATACGTTACTGTAAAAAAGTTGATCATACTTTTATATTTAATTATTACATCATTATGATTCCATTAAACTATCGAAAACTCAAAACTGCATTTTTACTATTCATGACAAATTCATGTATTTTAGAATAATCCCAAAAATTATCCCTAACTATTTTTCAACATGTAGAATTAAAAAATGAACTCCATTTTTTGAAAATAATTTTCTATGTATTTTAATTTAATTTTTAAATAAAATCATAGTTAATTCGAAAAATATCAATTTTAAAGGTATAATTTTTTCTATATGACATTGAAAAATTAATTAAGATCTCATTATCTTATTACATTAATAAAATAAAATATTATATTTATTCACTATTTTTAAGGGTTATATTACTATTTATATTACAATTCATAATGGTATTTTACTATTAATCAAAAAATCAAGTTGGTTCTATCAGACTCCAAATGACTTACTAGTCATAACTCTAGATGATCGTTTTTCGAAATTCCAAAACATAGAAGTGGAAAATTTATGTTTATGGGATTTGTTTTGACTATATACTAAATAAAGAGTGTTTTTTCAAAGGGACACAGTTCTTTATGAAATATAGTCTATGAAAATAATGTATTTAATTGAATCATACCATAAAATGTTTGGGGGAGTTATACATATGAGTTATCAATTATTTTTTCAATTTCTCCTGAATATTTTTTTATTTTTATAAGAATAAAAATAGTGATGAAAATATGTCTAGTGTGTATCTATTATAATATTTTAATATTCTAGAAGAAAAATTTAATAAACTTAAAGACAAATATAAAATTTTAAATAAGCAACATACATTGTCTCGTGACTTTAAATTTGATTTTGTTGTAGAAAGGATTAAAAACTAGCAACAATTAAAAGAAAATAATGAACTTAAAATTTATAATAAACAATTAAAGAAATATCTATATAGATTCACTAATAGTAGAGAAACTATAAGTCAGATTGTTGGTATAAAATCCACTCCAAAATACACTATTGGAATTGGCTACCAACTTGGATAGAAGAAAATTTATAAGAATAAATTTGTTTCTAGTTCTAGTTCTTTTAGTTTTTGAATAGATCTCATTCTTATCAACCCAAAAAAGTTTATATTTATAAAATCATAAGATATTATTATAAGAAACCAGATATATTTTTATATTTTTAAATCTCTTATTAATTACATTTACAGATCCAATAAAATATGGGTACTAAAATCATATATTGTTTAAACTTTTACTGTAAGAAACCTACTTGAAGAGTACCGGTAAGAACCTATTCTATCTAGATAGTGGATGCTCCATACATATGAATTAGAACTACTTAATCTTCAAGAAACTTATCAAAGTTTATGGTGTTCATGTCACTTTTGGTGATAATGATAAAGGAAAATTAATTGGACTCAGTAAAATCACTAACTCTAGAAATTTTTTTATTTCTAAAGTATTATTTTTAGATGGATTAAAATATAATATTATCATTATCTAATAGTTATGTGATGATGGTTACCATGTTATGTTTGAGAATATTTCTTATAATTTTTATGATTATAAAGATGTTTTAGTATTTACCACTTTGAAAAATGATAATGTTTATATTGTTGATTTAAATTTATTATTTTCTGAAAATATTTCTTGTTAAGTACCTTTCACAAAGAGACTTGTATTTGGCATAGAATACAAGTCCATTGAAAATAAAACTCTCCTATAAATATAATTTATAAAGGGTTAGTTAAGGGTCTAATAAAACTAGAATTTCCTAAATAAAAAGTGTATAACACATGTAAAAAGGTGAAACAACATAAAATCTATTTTCAAGTAAAGAAATAAGTGTTAACTTTTCAATCACTAGATTTTGTTCACATTGAATTATTTGGACCCTTTAGAGTTTCTATCTTAAATGAGAAGTGATTTTTTTTTTATTTTAGTAGATGAATTTTCTAGATACACCTAAGGATTATTTCTACATCAAAAAGGTAAATCTTGTTCTTATTTATCTAGGTATTAAATATCTATAGAGAATTATAGTGGAATTAGAATTAAAATGTTAATAAGAGATCATGGTTGTGAGTTTAAAAATTAATTGTTTGAATATTTATTCTCACAACATGGCTATAATAATATATTTTCTACTCTGAGGATCCTAAAGGATAATGGTGTAGCAGAAAGGATAAATACAACCCTTGAATAAATTTCCTAGACTATGATCAATGAGTTTGATTTACCTATTTATTTTTGGCCAAATTTTGTGAATACACATTTCTAAATTATTAATAGAGTTCCCTTTAAAGTATATTTAAATAGGACCACATATGAGTTGTGAAAAAGTATAAAACCAAAATTCAATTACTTGAGAGTTTTTGGTTGTAAAGTATTTATTATCAATACAATGGAGAGTTTAGAGAAATTTTCATCAATAACTAATAAAGGAATTTTCCATGAATACCCGACATCTAGTAAATAATACATTACATTCAATAAAATGACCAACATTCGGTACATGTCATGTTTTAGGAGATAGATCCACCTAAACCTAAGAGTTCATTATAAAATCTTATGGATGAATTTACTAATTTGTATTTCAATGAAAAAACTTGAATTAATTCTTTTAAACCTATAGAAAAATATCCTGGTTATAAGTAACAGTTTGAACCAGAACCTGTGGAAGAAAATGAAGTATCAAATACTTCTATTCCTAGAGCTATTATAACTCATAGAGACTATCCTTTAGATGTTGTTGTAGGGGAACCAAATTTAGGAACACAAAGTAGACATTCTCTTAGAAACTAAGTTGAATATCAAGATTTCTTTTCAAAACATAATCTAAGAATATCATAGAAGAAATAAATAATGAATTATTTCTAATAAAAATTAAATAAGAGATTAATTTGTTTGAAAGAAATAAATTCTGGGAACTGGTGCAAAGACCAATGGACTTGCAGACTATCAACACTTAATGGATGTATAAGAATAAAGTAGATGAGTCTGGAACTATTATTAAAAATAAGGCTAAACTGGTTATAGAAGGATATAGTGAAGAAGACGGTATTGACTATAAGGAAACCTTTTCACGAATAGTTATACTTGAAGCGATGGTAATGTTTCTTGATTATGTAGTAAATTTATATTTCAAATTATATTGAATGGATGCTAAGTACGCATTCTTAAATGGTTATATAATTGAGTTTTTTTTGTGGAACAACCCCTAGATTTCAAAACTCTAAATTTCCAAATCATGTATTTATATTTAAAAAAACTTTTTATGGCTATAAATAAGATTCTAGAGCTCGTTATGATAGGCTCAACTCATTTTTTTATATCTAAAGGATTTACCAAAGAAATAAATGACCCTATTTTATTTATTTATATAATTTAAAAATATTTTTTAGTAGTAAAAATATATATTGTTGATATTATTTTTGGATCATCCAAAAACTCCTTATGTAATAAATTTTCAAAAATGATACAAAATGAATTTGAAATGAGTTTAATTGGTGAGTTAAAATTATTTCTTAGATTTAAAATATTTTAAAACAAATAAGGAATTATTTTAAATCAATGAAATTACACTAACGATCTTATAAGATGTTTTAGTATGGATAGTAATAAATTTAGGGATACTACCATGAGTAAATTCTATAAATTGGATCTTAATGAAACTGGGAAATGAGTTGATGAATCAATTTATAGAGGTATGATTAGAAGTTTAATATACTTAACCTCTATCCAACCAGATATTATTTTTGTTAGTGTATGCATGATAATTTTAAACAAAACCCTAAATAATCACATTTTCTTTTTGTGAAATGAATATTTAGATACCTCAAGAATAAAAATATCTTAGGGATGTTTTATTCTAGAGGATATACATTTTATTTAGTAAGTTATTCAGATGTAGATTTTTTTTGTCGTAAGTTAGATAGAAAAATCACCTATAGAATGTGTCACCTTTTGGGAAAGTCATTTGTTTCTTAGTGTAGAAAGAAATGTAATTTTGTTTCATTATCCACTATAGAATCTGAGTACATATATCTAGGTAGTTATTGTGTATAAATTTTGAGGATGAGACATAAACCGTTGGACCATGTTTATCAAATCATATAATTCCATATAAATTATGATAATAGAAGTGTGATAAATTTTTTTAGGAATCCTGTATCACATTCTAGAAAAAATCACATTGATATACCGAATCAATTTTTGAGATACCATTTTAAAAAATGAGATATTAATCTTAAATTTATTAGTAAAATACATCATATTACTAACATTTTTCACCAACCCATTGAATTACGAGTTAATGAATTATATCTAGAATGAATTAGGTATGATTAACTATGATTAATTTTTTTTCTTATTAATAATATTTTCAATTTTAATAGATTTATAAATTCTTCTAATATTGAGTGTAGTATTAATTTATTTTCTTCTATTTAAAATATAATATATTCATTTTGGAACGGATTAAATGCATGTTATTTCCCATGTGCCCCTATGAACAAAAAATTCCGAAATGAATAATCTATCAAATCAAAATCGAATGATCAAAATTTTTCTAATCCAAACTAAACCCTCATTCTAAACCCCTTTTCAAACCTCTTAAAATACGTAAATCCTATATTTCATTACTCAATCTGTAAATTTAATATAAAGAGATGTTTTGGAGACGATTCTCTCGAATATTCTAAGTGATTAAAATCTATTTAAAGAAATTATCAAAATCTACCAAATTCTTACCTGCATTCATGTGAAGTGATATCTAAAAGAGAAGTAGATGTAGAATGGTTTATAATTAGTCATTAATTTCTATAGAGTGCCTCTCATTGAAATAATTTGACCAGTTGGTTTCTAGATGAAGATAATCCATTTTATCCATGTATTATAAGAAAGTTATATATGAAGATAGTGTTCAAATCTGGATAATATGGGGATGTGACACAAGAAGTCATCGATGGAAAATAATGAAAGTTTACTTAAACTTTTTAAGGATGATTATCAGAGAGTTCCACATATTAAAGAATATGAGGACTACCAAAGCTCGTATCCAGTAAACCATCCTCACTTCAAAATTAGAAATGAATTGCAGGAACTAACTGATGAAAGAACCTTCAGAATATCATTCTCAAATGAGATAAGTGTAGAGTGTAGGGTCCTATAGAAGTTTATTTCGAATTTTATATACTCATGGAACGTAAATTTAAGTTCTTTAAGGTATTTAGACTTGTTCTATTTATATATTAAGTTTCATGAAATTCAAATATGTTCTCCTCATTTCTTAATGAGACAAATGACGGAGTTGATGAAAAAATATTCTATATTAAACAATATTCCTTATCCAAAATTAATTTTTGTTTTTCTTGAAAAGAAAAACTTATTTCTTTTAGGAGTCTAAAGTATTATAATCCCGAACGATTTCTTCTTAAATCAGACAACTTGTAAAAGAATGAAAATCAGCTTAGAGTATTTGGAAAATGATGTGGATATATGATGTGGAGAGACTCTATGAAATATTCATTCCATTTTATCATTCCTAACCAACAAAATATTTAATTAACCCTTGTTTAAAACCAGATGATATTATTAAGGATAAATAATATTTTAATAAAGTGGAATCATGGACTCTTATTGATTTAAATTAATATTCTTGGAAATATGTTAAGGAAAGGTTATAAATGAATATAGATTTTGAAGTTACTAATGAATTAGAATCAATAAGAGAACAATTAACTTATTCTCATGAAGATAAAATGATCCTTGGAATTTTAGTTGGTGCTAAAAATATCCATAGATACTTTTAATTATTGAATCAGTAAGAGAAGATGCATATCATGAGGGGTAGAGAGTTCCAAGGTCAATGTTGTCTGGACTTAATCTAATGTTTTTTGAAAGTGATAAGAATACAGATCATATTCTATTGGAGAGTTACCCAATGTTTTAAATATGAGGATTTATCCTTTTTTATTCATATCATTCTTATGGAGAAATAACTCCAAAAAATAAATTCTTTGAAATATATTTGTATGCTCCTATTATTGATGAAATGAAAGATGGTGGAAAAGATAATAAAGATTATAAGGATAATATGATCTATGAGTATGGAAAGGATAATGGAGATGGTTATAATCATCCTAATCTAGATGGAAATCCTAATGGAGTAACTGTTTTTGTTTCAAGGAAAGAAGAATCGGTGGACCCAGAACATTCTGCTACACTTATTTTAGAGAGACCAGTAACACTTGAATTCATTGAAGATCTTTTGAAGATATTGGCTACTTATATTTCTATAAATTACGTTCTTAAGAATATTTCTACAGAAGATCCTATCTATGAATATTCTCCTAGAACTTAGGTTGTGTAAATGGATGATTCTAGTATATAATCAAAGGACACTTTATAGAAAATTGAGAGTCCTCCTCTGCTCTTATCATCTAAGGAAGAACCTTGGAGAAATAATCCTATGTTCAATGAGAATTCTTCAGATCAAAATGATGAGAGATTATTTATTGAATTTGATCCCGCTCAATTTCAATCAGTTGAGTCTTAGAATGATAGACCTTATTTTATCCATTTTCTTGACCACACTTTACAAGATCTCATTAATTTTAAGATAAATTTTTTAGAGTTTTTAAATAAAATTTTCTTGGGTATTAGTTTTACTAATAATATTTAAATATAAGAAGATATTTCTTTCACTATTAAAAAACTAGTTTCCCACATTCATCCAAGGTTGTTTCTCAAGTTAGATCATTTTCACCAAGATGTTTAATCATTCAGAATAGAAATGGAGAGTTTTAAAAGTCACATGGGAACCTTTCAATCAAACTTGAATGATATTATGGCTACCATAGATAGAATATATCAATCTATGATAACCAAACCTTATAAACCTTGAACCTATACTTTAGTATCTTCTTATCCTTATACTTATATTTCATGATAAAAAAATTTTTTCATGAAGAAATTAAGAATATATTGGATGGTGTAAAGGATGTGGGAAATAAAGTTCAATTAGATATTTATTATCATGATGATAAATAATTTTATTTGACTAATAAGAAAGAAACCAAGTCTAATAAAGATAATAATATTATAAAGGGATAAAAAAAGTTTTATCTAAAAAGTATTTACACAAAACAAGACCTTAAAACTCAATTTATTTCATTGTATAGAGATTTGAAGATACCACGTATGATAGTCTCTTTTAAATCCATAGTAGAGAATTTGTTGTAAATTAATCCTTTTCTAAATAAATTTATTTCAAAAAAATATGAGTTTCTTTAAGTGATGGATTGTGGAATATAGGTTGTAACATATATAAAAATAATTTTTGAACCCTATATAAATGTTTCCAATAATCCTGATTTATCTCCTCCTGCTCTTCACGTACTCCAAATTTCTTTATTTTTTTAACGAGTGGCTGAACATCCATCTCCGTTCTATTCTGTACCCCACCTATACCTCCTCAAATAACTTTTGGGATTTACTCTATCCCAAGAACTAGGTCATGTAATTATAATTTACATAGGATTCATCATTCTTGGTCCTCTTTCTTTTTCTCAGACTTCACCTACCACTCTTGATATTGGAAAATATATAGATTCCATTTTATTTTCTAAGAATCCAGTACCTGATGATTCTGATTAGACTATGATCGGGCTTCCATATCCTTAAAAATCATTTAATGAAATATCTATTTATTATTATTTCTATATTCTATTTCTTATACTCTACTTTATTTTTACTCTTTATGATTTCTTTTTTATAATCCTAAATATAGAGTAAAATGTATGTAATAACTATATAAATATAAAGGGAGAGTAATGTGTCAGTTTAAATTGATTTATTCTTAATTTTTAGTTGTCTAAAATTCCTAATCGTTAATTCTGGGAGTAATTATTTATTCCATTATCTTTGATCTTAAAAAGGGGGAGATTGTTTATTTATTCCAACAATTAATTATTTTAATAATAAAAATTAATTTTAATGTTAATTATATTCTATTTTATGTATCATGAAATTACATTTCATTTCTAAAAAATAATAATATTTGGATCCAGAATCTGTAGTGATTGTGTAATGTCCCAGACTAGAAGAGACACCTAAACAATGTTAACGGGCTGGGTGTTACTAAACTTAGACACACCTCCCTGAACGCCAAAGGATGAAGACTAGAAGTGGGAGTGTAAATAGGTATAGTGTGGAGGCTATACCCTCTTGGAGGAGGATAAGGCAGTGGTATGAGCATAATAATATAATATGTAGCAAAAATAAATGATTTAGCAGACTCAAACCAGACCCCCCATAGCAGAAGCACAACAATATCAAATAAACAATGGAAGAAATATAGAAAAAGTGTAGTGTAAAGTAAATAGAACAACATGATAAACACCACTTGAAACTATTACTAAAATAGAAAAGTCACACATCCATATCATATCAGGATAACAAAATGGTGCCAATGGATAACCAACAGTATCTACAATAAATAAGGTAAGCATATTGATACAATAATGAAACTAAACAGAAGTAAAACGCTATCTATGCATGACCTCATGGTCCATACCAGTCTCCATTCCAAGCAACACTACAATCCATCTTCTAAGGCTGATCCCTTACCTGTATGTAAAACCATAAAGTCTACACACGTCGCAAAGGGCCCATGTAGGGTGTGAGACTAATCTCATAAAGATAACACCAAATGGTGTATACCTAATACAAGTGTTTCTGTAGGAAATAATCTATAAGGAAGGTAAATAGTATAATAGAAATTGTAAACACAATCTCCATTGGTGCTCAACAGCCACCATGGAGTGTCACATGCTTCGGCCAATGCCATAATCTAAGTTATGTAACCCGGAAACATGTGCCTCCTAACACCGCGTTTCCCAAGTACTGACATCCTGAAGGCATGCCCAACCAATAGTAACCTAGCACCATGTGCCACCTTACACCTCATGTCTCAAGTATCGACACCCCATAGGCATGGCCAATCTGTAGTAACTTGGCACCATGTGCCTCCTCACACCTCATGCCTCGAGTACCAACATACCATGGGCACACCCAAGTAGTAGTTACCCGGAACAATGTCCCTCTTGGCACCTTGTGTCTCAAGTACCAACATCCCATTGGCATGACCAAACAATATGAAGGCTCCTCACCTTCCACGTGGCTTCCACGACAATCACCCCAAACCATAATCACCTAACCTTAACTACGAGGTCCTCTACACACATGATCGGTCAAAACCACCTAATCATGGAGTCATTTATATGCACAAAACCCAAATCACGGGTGAGCGGTAATCACCAAATTTAGAACCCAAGCCACAACCTCTCTGGAACCAAGTGCCTCTACGACCATGTTGGTCAGAATTCGATGACATTTCCATCCAAGTAACCCAGGTCAAGCCCAACCTGACAGTCACACTTCCTCAATCCGACGTCCACAATGCCCTATCCCATGGTCAAACCACCCAAACAATCTGGTCCAAGCCCAACCTATGATCTACATCACTCAAGAATATCCAGTCCACCCACAATACAACCCAAAGTTTATAGCATATATAATATCAAGCATCATATATATATATATATATATAATAAAAAAGAACCACTTTAAATAGGAAATACAATTTCAACATTTGAATTTCCCTACCCATGTGCTGTCCTATACCAGTATTGAGGTCTTGAAAGCCTATAATAAACTTAATCATGCTTAAATAGTTTAAAACCAACATTTTAATCAAAACAATTGAATTATAACCATTTTGGAACCCCCAATCAAAATACCCCAAATGAGAAACAACCTCTAAACAAACCTCACTCAAGTGTAAATAGGTAATGGAATGTCCAACGACATCCCATAATGAATATAGTAAATTCAATATAAATAAACAAGGGTCTTTCTCAATAACATATATTGTGCTTAAAAGCTGCATCCCCCAAATGACCAAGAAAACACAAAACAGGGTATGTACCACCCACCTAATACTCGTACGATGATCCTTGTCCGATAACAACCTCTAATTTGGTCTAGAACTAGGTAGATATACAAAAGGAACATAAATACTCAAACCCCTATAACTTGATTTAGAAAAGAAATTAAATAGAACAACTCAAGAGGAATCAAGAGTATACCGGAAGGGTTCCAATGGATCAAATGGTGTTTGAATTGAAGTTAAGATGAAGATTTGGGAAGAATTTAATTTCTTGGTCGACTTGGTTCAAAAAACCCAGTGACCCCCAATATCTACTGCCTCAAAACGAGGATAACATCAATTTTAACCAAAAATTAGAAACTACATGGAATGTATATAGTTATACATGCTCTGTATACCATTTAACTATTCCAATAATGGCTATTTTCTACCAACTTACTTTTCCAACATGATGACAGGACTATAAGGCATGTACATGGGTGTACATGGTGTGTAGTTGGTTTTTACTCTATTCCTTTCTGATTTATCCACACACCATGTATATCCCTCATACATGGCTAGACTATACAACACGTACTGGGAGTACACAATGTGTAATTGGTTAGACCTCTCTGCCCAGAAAATACCCTTAGACGCCATGTATGACCTTGACACATGGCCACGGTACACAGTGTGTACCTGAGATTACATGGTGTGTAACCCTTAAATCATGCCATGTGTCCAATTTTTGTCCAGAACCTATCCAGATCTCCCAAATTTCTCAGAAGCAACTAAAAAACAGAAGGAAAAAGAAACTTTTACGTTAAAGTAAGAACCACATTATTAAAAACTTCCCCCTTAAATAAATTTGTCCTTAAATTTCCATTCCAAGGGTGGAGAAGAAAAACTACAGATAATACTTTCCCCAAAACTCAAATCAAGTAAAGGTTCATCGACTTATTTTTGGATCCATGGTTCTCCCATGATGCATTGTCACCCCTGCACCTCATAAGGTGATCTCGTGTCACTTATGACACCCATTGATGTCCAACACTGCATCGGTGTCTGCCTCAATAAGGCCCTATATCCAATGGATGATCAAAACAAAACTTGGTTCCATAAACCTCAAGTAACCCACATCATCGATGCCCCAATTCCCACGACTCCTCAAGTAAACCTCTTCCTTGATGCCCTGATGCCCACGACACCTCATATATATGTATAAATATATCACACACCCTAAATGGTTCCAATACCACTGACCAACATTTGGTCATTACACATAAACCTTCCACACCTCGTGCACTCAAAATAGACAAGCCTCAATAGGGCATGCCAAACAAGGTAAAAAAACAAAAAAAATCACAGCCACACCCATGGTGTACCTCTGACCATTATCAACTCACTATCCTGCTCAACCACAGGCAGCTCAATGGAGTGCACTTGGCCTAACACACAACAACATGAAGCCTATCCTTCCTACAATGCTGCACCAGTCACTAGCCACTGACCCCTTGGTTGGGTCCCACCATCCCTGCCATGTCTTCAACTTGCAGCTGAACCTCAGTTACCATCACTAGGTACCAATCCTGATCTGACCCTAGATGCCACTATTTATCCTAGTCCCCAACTGCTAGCTGTCTGAGAATTCTGTCTATAAAACCTCACGAGATGCCCAACCTATCCACATAACCAACACTCCTTTGGAGGATTTTCACATTGAGTACGAACATTACCTAGCTTCCCACACTAAATTCAAACCACTACTAAACTTCCACGAGGTGGTTATGATGAGTCCTTGGCCTGACCGCCATGTTGGAACTCATACCGACCTTGTTTATTGCTATCTGAACCATCACATGAAGCCATTTCTCAGCTCGAACAAGACCTATCTATCAATTTTACCTCAGCTATAAGTTCTTGATTCACCACCTCTGATAATGAGGAAGGCCTAAAGATGTTTAGCTACACATAGATGGTGTTTCATAAGCCATCTTCAATGTGACTCACCCTCAAGGGGTCATCACTTACCATACCTGGTGCAAAGAGAGACAACTCAGTGAAAGTAGATTCATAGTCCATGACAGGTATGTCACCCTGATGAAGGCTCAAGGACTCTAGTGTATCTGAGAAAAAATTCTCAAAAAACCCGTCCTTCAAGTATTTCCAGATCAGTCCCTCATGTCTGTGAGCCTGAAGCTGCACATCACACCAGTACTTTGCCTGTCCTCTGAGCATGTACGTCGCTGACTTGACACTCCACCCTGGAGGCATCTCAAGCTACTCGAAGATCATCTGAATGATCTCTAACTAGTTCTCAGCCACCTGTGGACCATCCTCACCCTAAAAAATATCTGGTATTGCGACTGGAACTCCTGAGTAAGGTAAGCCATATAGGGATTCATTCCTTGATCACCTCTTTCGATTCCCTATAAAACATTTACCAGGCTAGAATAAAGTTACTCATCGAGCCATGGTCCAAAAACTGTCAAACCTAGTATCCGCCATACCCGCATTGGATCTGGAACCTTATTCTATCCCTAAGCCTATACCCGCGTCTCATGCTCTTCATTCCCTTCAAGGGTCTAAACCTGATCGTGCTCCTGAAGAACTGTATCATCACCCACCTGATGCTCTATCCAAGCAGCTTAAGGGGAACCTGCTAAATACCATAAATGGCTAGACAACCCCCCCACAGATATATATATATATATAACAATATATTCACGCAGATAGAAAAATCTGTAAAAGGTGGCGCATAACAACTACCCTTACTCTCCCCCACCGAAACCCATGCCCAAATCATCCCATACTCATGGCCTCCATACATTACCTCAATAGAGAAAAGTATCATAGTATCCACAGACCATGCCTGTCGAGACAACCAACGTTTCCTCAAACTGAAAAATGAGTCACCCAATTCTAACAATCATACTACCTCAAACTGAAGTCCAGGACGCCCAATCCTGGTGATTAACATCACCTCTTTCACAGTACCTGCCTACTCGTATATGATCCAGGACCAATCTCATGCCACATTCAATTTTTAAAAATATATAAAGCACGACATATCACATTGAAATAAACAATAAATTCTATCAATAATTTCACCTTTCACATTTCAAAAGCACATGTAGCAAGGAAATTTATATTATTCACATAGTATTATCAATTCACAAATCATATGTGTATATTTGAAATTGAAATACCACAACAATGTACCTTTAAAAATCTAAGAAAACACAATTTAACATACCAGGCCAAGGTCTAATTATTTCTCCTTTACCTCACCAGGTTAAGGGTCACATATTATAACCAATAATAATCCCAAACCAAGTGAGACACCAAGGTGGAAACCATATAAATTGTATTCTGAGAAAAGTAAAAATAGTAATTCCCACCCAAGGAAACTTGGTCCGTTCCTCATACATGGGGCTGCAGGCACCCAAGCACGAGCTAGAAACCCATTTCCAATAACAACCTATCTTCAGTTTACCGTATCCCAAAAAGTAAAACCATAAAAAATAAAAAGGCAGTCTTGATCTCATTAGAAGTCCGTCAAAACCTGCTACTATATCTTTATCAAAACAAAATCATTTGATACCACTTTGTAACATCGCAAACTCAAAGATCCACCTGAATAGTGAAAACGGTCTAGGTTTTACTAAGCTTAAGTGCACCTCCCCGAATTCAAAAGGATGAAAAATAGTAGTGAGGGTGTAAACAGGTATAGTGGGGAGGCTATACCCTCTTGGGGGGAGATAAGGCACTGGTTCGAGCATAATAATATAACATGAAATAGAAATAAACAAGTCAACAGACTCGAACTAGACCCACATAGAAGAAGTACAACAATATCAAATAAACAACGAACGCAATATAGAAACAAGTGAAGCAAAAAGTAAACAGAACATCATGCTGAACATCACTTGAAATTATTAATAAAACAGGATAGTCATGCATCTATAGTAAATCATGATATAAAAAGGGTTCCAATGTCTAACCAATAGTAGCCACAATAAATTAGGTAAGAATGATGATACAGTAATGAAATTAAACAGAAGTAAAACTCATGCTAGGCATGACCTCTAGGTCTATACCAGTCTCCATGCCAAACAAAACTACAATCCAACTCTTAAGGAGGATCCCTTACTTTTATGTAAAACCATAAATTCTACACACGTTTTGAAGGGACCATGTATAGTATGAGAGGAATCTCAATAGGATACCACCAAAGGGTGCGTACCTAGTATAAGTGTTTAAGAAGGAAAGAATATATAAGGAAGGTAAATAGTACGATAGAGAATGTAAAAACAACCTCCACTAGTGCTCCGCATCCAGCATGAAGTGTCACCTACTTCAACCAACTCCAGAATCTTAGTCACATAACCCAACACCATGTGCCTCCTCACACCATGTTTACCAAGTACTATCATCCCAAAGGCACACCCATGAAATAGTAACATTGAACCATGTTCCACTTAACACCTCTTGTATCAAGTACCGACATCCCATAGGCACGCCCAAGCTATAGTAACACGACACCATGTGCCTCTTGTAACCTTATGTCTCTAGTACCGACATCCTGTAGGCATGCCCAAGTAGTTGTAACCTTGCATGATGTGCCTCTTGACTCTTCATATCTTAAGTACCAATGTCCCTTTGGCATTCCCAAACAATATGAAGGCTCCTAACCTTCCACGTGGCATCCAAAGAAATCACCCCCAAACCATAATCACCTAGCCACAACTACGGGGGCCTCTACCCACATGAGTGGTCAAAAACACCTCATCACAGAGTCATCTATATGCACACAACCCAAATAAAGGGTGAACAGTAATGACCAAATTTATGACCCAATCCACAACCTCTCTGGAACCTCGTTCCTCTCCAACCAAGTCAATCAGAATCCGATTGGATTTCCATCCATGTAACTTGGGCCATACCAAACCTGACAGTCACATTGCCTCAATCTGACATCCACGACATCCAATACTGTGGTCAAACCACCCAAATAATATGGGCCAAGCCCAAACTGTGATCAAAATCACTCAAGAATATCTGAGCCACGCCCAAAACAACCCAAAAGTTCCAGCATATGCAATATCAAGCATCACATATATATAATAAAAAATAATCACTTTAAATATGTAAAATAATTTAAATAGTTGAATTGCACTAACCATGTGATGTTTCATACCAGCACTGAGGTCTTGAAAGCCTCTAATAAACTTAATCATGCTTAAACAATTTAAACTCAACAGTTTAATCAAAACAATTCAATTATAATCATTTTGGAACCCCTAACCAAAATGCCCCAAATGATCAATGACATCTAACCCGACCTTTCTCAAGTGTAAGAAGGAAAGGGATTGCCCAAAAACATACCATAAGTCATACAATCAATTCAATATAATGAAACATTGGTATTTCTCAATACCCGAAGTTGTGATAAAAATCTACAACCCCCAAATGACCAAGAAAACAGAAAACATGGTATGCACCACCTACCTCGTACTTGTACGATGATCCTCATCTGATAACAGCCAATAATTCGGTATATAACTAGGTATATATACAAAATGAACCTAAATTATCAAACCCCTATAACTCAGTTTATAACAGAAATTAAGAAGAATAGATCAATAGGAATCAAGATCTTACTAGTGGGATTCCAATGGGTCAAATGGTTTTTGAATCGTACTTAAGATGAAGATCCGAGAGGCATTTGAAGTCCCAACCTTCTTGGTTCGTGAAACCCGAAGAACCCCACTATCTACTGCCTCAAAATGAGGCTACTTCCCATTTTAGAAAAAAATTAGCAAGTACATAGCATGTATTCAGGTATACACACCGTGTATACCATTTAACCATTCCAATGATGAATATTTTCTACTGACTTACTTTGCTGACCTGCCGACATGACTACACAATGTAAACTTGGGTGTACACAGTGTGTAGTTGGGTTTTCCTCTATTACTTTCCATTTTCTCTACATGCCATGTATATCCCTTATACACATCTTGACTACACAACATGTACTACGAGTACATGGAGTGTACTTGGTTAGACCTCTCTACCCAGCCAACACACCTAAATTCCATGTATGACCTTCACACACAGCCACGGTACATAGTATGTACCTAAGAGTACATGGCATGTAACCCTTAAATCATGCCTTGTATCCAATTTTTGTCCATAACTAGGCCAGTTCTCCCAGATTTCTCAAAAAAAACTTAGAAAGAGAAGAAAAAAGAAACATGTACCATAAAGTAAGAACTGGGTTATTATAGATTGCATAATATAATAAATCGAGAAAATGTATAATTTTATTAACCGGGAAAATATATAATGCGAACACAAGACAAATAAATCCACTTAGTGGTGTGTCTTAATTGACTGCACGACAGTTTTAATCAACCACAGGGGAAATTTCTCAGTTATTAAGAAAAATCCAAGAAACCGAACAACGATCTGAAATTTCACAAAACAAAAGAGTGACCATATGATAAATGATGTGATTGCAACAAAGAAATTAGAATGATAAAAAGTGCTGGATGTACCCCAAGTATAATGTGATCAACCACCAGTTCAATAGTACGATCATGAGAAAAAATGATCTACTGTACAAAATATTAGAGAATACAAGTATGGAAGAAACCATCAATGATGATGTGTTTGATGATTTGAAAAATTTAAACGCCCTTAAATGGAGACATGAACCTTTAAATCAACCATATCTTAATTTAATTAAAATATGATTTTTTTATTATTGGTAATTTAATTAATTTTTTTGTGCAGAATGAAATTTAATAAACTAGATTTTTCTTCCAAAATATGGGGGTTTTCAGGATGATTTCTCAATGGATAGTTTTTGGAGAATGAACTTATAAATATCAGAGACACATGGAATAAAATATATAGGAATATACTCACATGAACATAGAGAAATTAAAAATTTCTTGAACTAAAATGAAGCACATTTACACTTTTTTGAATTCTGGTGACCCAATTTTCTCACTTGAACATCCACAAAGCATCTGAGAACAATTTAATTTATTTTCACTTGATAATAACATAGAATTTTATCAATTAAATTTAACTTCTTATAATTATGTCTTGTATTATAAGGCAAATACATCACATAGGGAAACAAAAAAAACATTATTCTCAAAAATGAAAAATCATAAATTAGTTAGAAAATAATATAATAATAATTACAAATATTATAGGGGGACAATAAATAAAAAATTATAGATTAATAATAGGATAATTTGGATCTTCTCGATCCACCAGAATGACCACACTCACAAATTTTTTTTTTGAAATAAAATATAACATTAATAATACCATATTCATTTGGAATATGAAAGAATATATAACCTTGAGGAAAAATAGAAGTGAATGAAAAATGAATAGAAGTAGAGGAATTTATAGGATGTAGGGAACCCATGTTACTGTTATAAATTTAACTTATTGAACAGTAATTTAACTATTGGAATAGTAACCCGACCATTGGAATTGTAATTTGACTGTTGGAATAACAACTTGACCATTAGAATAGTAATATAAACCTTAGGAATAGTAACGTGATCGATAAAATAGTTATCTCACCTGTTTAAACGTAAAATAATATTTATGTATCTTAAAAAAATTGAAAAAATGAAAAATTTATATCATGATGCAATAAATTAATGTTTTAAAAATGATAAAGTAAATGTTGGTATTTTTCTAAAACATAAATGTTTTATTTTAAATTTTATAATGAATATCATGATTTAACATAAAATTAATTTACATAAAATGGTTCCATAAATTAATATTATGTTTTATTATATTGATAAGATAATTTTATGTGATCATAAGTAATTTTTCAAATGATCACAAAATCAATTATAATATTAAAATCAGTATTTTTAGAATAAATGATGATTTTATTTAATAATTAAATTTATCATATTTATAAAATTATTTTCATAAAATGGATATTTTTTTTTGAAATCTATGCATCAAAGAATTATGAGGTTTAATTTTTGGGATTTTTCTAAAATTGTTTAATTTTGGAGAATTGTGAAATATCATAATTTACGGTATTTAACAGTATAAGCCAAATACATGATTTTTTTGATTCATGAATGATGTAAACACCCATTATATCTAACTCAAATGAAAAATTTACTTTATATAGTCACAATAATCAATACTATTGATTGCCTTTTTCCAAAATAATAAACTAATGAATATAATAATAAAAACACCCCTCTCCTCCCCTTATAAATACCACCCTCACCACTCTTTCTCATCACACCTTAAAGCCTTGATGATTTTCCATATTCTATCCAATTATATTACCAAGACTATTCCACACATCTTATTGGTTTTGGTCTCACCAAAATACCAATTCTATGTGCCTTAAAGAGGTCCTCAAAGAGACGACATTCAAGAGGTAAAATCCTCCATCTTCGTATTTTAAATTATTTCTTATTTCTACCTTATCATCACACACCTATCCATTATGGAATGATAAATCCTATATATTATATATAATGTAATTTTATTATGTTAATGTAATATAAATCATCTAATATAATCTCTTCTCCTTTTATTTAAAAAAAATAATACATCATTTGTGATATGTCAGATCACTGCTTTCATGGATGATGAGTTTTTGTTTTCAATTAACACTTTAATGAAAGTTTAAATTAACTTATAATTGTTTAATGTGTCCTAAATATGAATAATATATATGGTATCACATTATGGAATTAATATATGTCCATAATATTAAATAAAACAAAACTAGTTCATGATGGTCGGAAAAACCACCAAAATAAACAAAACATTTATCATTAACATTTAATCAAATAAATCATACTCATACCAAAAATGAGAATGATATATAGAAACATTTAAGAGTTTGGATGTGTATGAATACCATATAATTTCACTTCTATATTACTATTCCCATTTTGAAAAAACATACCTAATTATACACAAGAGAACCGACCATGAAACAATGAAACAAATGCTCCCAGAACGACAAAATTAAACATTATAACAGACAAAAAATAGTTATAAATGAACTTAATAAAATTATAATAAATAAAATATATGTTTAATAGGTTATTAACTATGTAATTAATCTATCTAATTATTATCCAATAAATTAGGTTCAAGTGTAAAACACATTCAGACATAAGGTACGGGATATCTCCGACTATCCATTTTCCATTAGGTTACACATTATCTCTCTTTACCCCAATAAAATTATTCATTATTCTGATATAATTATACTAAATTATATATATATGATCCACATATATTTATATATCTCAATTAATCTTTATTTTATGGGGAAATACATGTTTAAAATGGTTCTATTTTTAATTATTCTCGGTAAGAAAACCCGATTAAGGAGAATCTCTCCATTTATTACCCATTTTAAAGTACAACCCAAAAAGTTTTATAATCTCCCAATATTTTTCTAAAATCATTCATTTTATCATTAAATAATATTTTAGTTCATTTATGGTTTTATACAAACAATTATTCCAGTGTCATTTTTAAATACTCTATATTATTTTCCCTAAAACTATGCTTAAGTGGAACATTTATAAAGTTTCCTAACCACTCTTTTTAATGTTTTCACATTGTTTGGACATATTTATTCATTATATATTCTTATATTTCCTTTATTAATGTACAATAATGATTTAAATCCCTTCTTTCATGGAAATAATTATGATATTCCTTTTTGTTATACCTAATTACATGATTACGAAACCCACTTCTTTTAATGGGAAACCCGTTTGTTTATTCCTCATGTTTGATTTGTTTATGTTTCAAAAATATACATATACATGTTCTGATGAGTGTTCCCTGATAGAACTCCAATTCATTAGGTAATTTTTTTTCTCACGAGATGTTATGTATGGGATTAGGGAGTAAACCTAATCCATTATGGTACTTTGTCCACCATTTGATATTTTCTTGTCAGTTAACCTTGACTCATGTTTACGTCATGTTATGTATTTGTACCACATTTATATGTTTCCATGATCATATTATTACAAGTTCTATATGTTATGTATCTACATGCTCATTCACGATCCATTCCTTTTATGTTATCATGTTATGGCTTTTGAATCATGATTTATGCTTCATTTCCATGATTATTCCCCTACTAAGTTTTTTTGCTCATCCCTTTTTTCTATGCACTCCCCTGGTTTTCCTATGAAGATATAGGAGATCAAATGGAGTTTGGATCTCATTGTGAGGATTAATATTTTTTTTTTCAAGTTTCAAGTTTTATAATTATTTACCTAATCTTACAAAGAAACTATATTTTTTTATCATTTGTTTATATTTAAGGGTTATTGATGATTAAGATCATGTAAGAATATGTGTAAAAGGATTAGGTCAATATAGTGGGTATCATAGAATGATCTAGTTATTTTAGGGGACTTGGACTAGAAAACCATTGTAATAACATTAGGGATAATTCTATCACCATGGATAACATATAATGAAACCTTGGGAATAATAAGTTAGGATATACATTTCATTTATGAGTTTATACTTCAATATTTATAGTTTCCTTTTTATAAGATCATTAGATAAGTATTAAAGCGACATAATTTTATTTTTCATTTTTAGTTAATGGATGGAAATAGGGGAACCAATTGCAATAATCAATCTGATAGGCAATATGATTATTTCCCTAAGGAGATGACAAACCTGATGGGAAAGGGATTTTATAAATTCCTGAAAATTCTAGATCAACTAGCTCTAGTTATGAATAACAACATGGATTATGTGTAACACCTTCATTATATTAATAAATTCAATGTTATGGTTGAATCATTTATTCTAAAAAGTTTTTCTAGCTTTAGTGGATCTTCTAATCCTATTATCACAGAATAACAGGTTAACTCTATTGAGAAGATATTATATTTTCTCCAATTCCCATAAAAAGATAAATTTATCATGGAGGTCTATCATTTTTATGTAAAAGATTATAAGTGGTTGAAATTGATAAAAGCTACAAATTATTAAGAGGAAATGTATTCTATATAATGTTAATGAATCAATAAAATATTTTTCATTAAATATTTTCCCAAAATATCTATCTTATTATAGAGGGGGAGTTCGTTAGACTGATTTAAATGTAAGATGAGTCTATTTAGACATATGATGAAAACCACACAAATCTTTCTTGATATGCTTATGAAAATAATTATAGATTTTCGATGTTGAAAGATATGTGGAGATTACCTATTGCTCCCTTAAGGTTGAGATAGATATTGGATACTCTCAGTGGTCTTATGGTATTTGAGAAAAAAAATATAATGGCATTTAAAATGGGAGGTTCAGTAGATAAATACCCTAGAGGCAAGAAAACCCAACATCCCAGATGTCAAAAGTGTGGGAAGAATCGTCTTAGGATTTATCTAGAAGGGACTGAGAGATGTTTCGAATGTGGAAAAGTTGTGTATCTGGATAATAATTATTAATGGGATATGAAGAAGCCCAAAAAATGTGGAATAATAAAGGAAGAATAAAATAAAAACTCATCCTATATTACAATGATTCAACTACAATGAACACAAAAATTATGTGATCCAATTCCCCAATCCAATGGTTGTCAGAGACAATCAATGAAAAGAACATACAAGGAAGCATGGAAGAGAATAAACCATCACTACTACTGAGGCGAATCCTAGAAACGATGTGGTGATAGGTGCACTAGTTATTCATTTAGGAATAGAAAATATACTTTTTAATTATAGCTATACACATTATTTCATATATTATAATTTTAGTAGAACTATTCAAATTCCACCTCAAAATATGGGGGTTGAGTTATCCGCGAGAACAAAGAATGTGGAAATTATTAAATCTAAAGTATATAACTCCTCCCTGATCAATGTTTGTGGACTGAACCTCCCTGAAAATCTCATATTACTTATTTTAGTGGAGTTTGATGCTATATTGGGCATGGATTGGATATATATATTTATATATATATATATAAATATATAAATCCAACATTAAATATTAAGAAAGAGAGAGCACTCTTCACTTCCTAAGGTATCCTCCAATACTATAAAAATGCAAGGATGATGATGAATATACTTTGAGATTTTCTTCTCAAGAATGGATACTATTTCCTTATGAGAAATCATATCTAGATCAAATTATTGAGACAAAGTAGAGAATCATGCTTGAATACATGCCCATTGTGAGGGAATCCACTGATGTGTTGCCTGAAGAGTTGTCTATTCTTCCTCCTGACTAAGAGGTTGAGTTCTTAATTTAACTTATACTGGGATCTATTCCCATACCAATTAGCCCTTTCAGGATGTATTCCATATAGTTGGAAGAACTAAATAAGTAGTTACAATAGAATATGGATAAGGTTTTTATATTCTCGGGTGCTTTATTGTGGTGTGTGGCAGTCCTCTTCATCAAGAAAAAGGGTTGATAAATGTTCCTCTAAATTGATTATCCTGATATTAAAAAAAATAATAATTAACAAAAAATTATCCACCACCATAGATAGATGACATATTCGATCAACTACATGGGGTCTACGTATCTCTTCAAGGTGCACCATGGGTTAGGATATCACTAGTTAAAGGTGATGAAGGAAGGTGTTCCTAATAATGCCTTTTGAATGAGTTTTAGAAACTATGAGTTCATATTGATTCCTTTCAGACAATCTAATTACCCAACAATATTTCTAGAATTAATGAATAGAGTATTTACATAATACCTTGACCAATTGTTGGTAGTCTTTATAGATTACATTCGGATATAATCCAAGATAAAGGAGGATAATTAAGAGATTTTGAATACCATGCTAAGGGATATGCAAAGGGAGAAAATATATTAAAAGTATAGTAAATATGAGTTCTGGATAGAGGATGTATCATTATTTGGAAATGTTATTATCAGAAAATGGATATCTATTGACCCTTTTAAGGAAAAGGTCATTGATGGGTGGCCTATACCATCATCTTTAATCAAGATTTGTAGCTTTCTTGGCCAATATGGGTATTACCTATGATTTTTAGGAAACATCCAATGATTTTAAAACCCACTAACCAAGATGAATCAAAATGGAGTAATGTTTTCCTAGACCAGTGAATGTGAATACTACTTAAAATAATTGAAAAAGAATCTTATCACTACACCAATACATAAACTACCCCTAAGTTGGGAACTCTACGGTATATAACGATGCATCAAAGAAGGTATTAGGCACTCTAGAGATTAAAAATGACAAATTTATATCCCACGCCTCAAGGTAACTGAAAGTTCATGAGGAAGACTATCCCACACATGATCTGAAGTTGGTGGATATGATCTTTACATTGAAAATCTGGTAAAATTATCTATTTAGGGGGAAGTGTGAGATATATACTGATCATAAGAGCCTCAAATATATATTTACATAGAAGGATCTTAATATGAACCAATGAATATTTTTAGATCTCATCAAGAACTATGAATTATTTATCTACTACCATCACAGTAAAGTGAATAAAGTGGAAGATACTTTAAGTATAAAGGATCCTATAACTTTTTTTTTTAATTTTAATAATTGAGAAGGAACCAATCTTCTTATACTTGAAAAGGATAGACATGGGAATCATAATGGAAATTATATCATCATTTATTTCTCAAATTATTTATCAACTGTCATTTTTAGAGAAGATAAAGGATGCTCAAGGAGATGATGTTGTAATTAGTAGAAGGGGAAGATATCAGAAAGGGGAAATCCATGGAGTTTAAAATTGATGAGGAAAAAGTTGTAATATTAGAGTCACAACTTTGTGTACCATCAAATCCCATGATAAGGAAATAAAACTTTAATGATGCATATAGATCGACCTTCTCTATCCACCCAGGGAGCACGAGGATGTATCGATATCTCTAAGAGAACTATTGGTGGGTTAATCTGAAGAAGGAAATCGTTGAATATACATCGAAGTGACTAGTATATCAGCAAGTGAAGGATGAAAGTGAAACATATTAGGGGATGATGAAACCATTACCCATAACTACATGAAAATTAGAAAACATCAACACAAACTTTGTTACCATACTTAGAAATATATCCATAGGAAACAATGCTATACATGTTTTTACATATTTTATTATAAAGACTAATCGCTTTATTTCAATTAGAGAGGACTTTTCACTCAATAAAATTTCATATATATACAATAGAGAATTTGTGAGGGTTCATGGGATACCATTATTGATTGCATTTGATCAAGATCCGAGATTCACCTCAATGTTCTAAAAATGTCTCAAACAAAATCGAAACACTCTTCTGAACTTCAGTACATCTTATCACCCTCAAACTGATGGTCAGTCTAAGTGGACTATTCAAACATCGGAAGATATGATGATAACATGGACAATGAACTTAAAAGGAATCTGGGATCAACATTTTCTCCTGGTTAAGTTCTCTTACAATAATAGATTCCACATAAGTATCCAAATGGCTTTATATGAAGCCATTTATGGGAAAAAATGTAGAAGAACTTCATTCTAGGATGAAGCCCGTGAAAATAGGCTATTGGAACCTAAAATGGCTGAATAAATATCAGAAATAGTGAAGACTGTTTAACAACAAATTAGGGCAGCCCAAAGTTGATTGAAGACTTATGCATAGAATCATTGATGGGACCTTGAGTTTGAGGTTGGAGACATGGTATTACTATAGATATCTACATTAAAGAGAGTCATGAGATTTGAGAAGACGGTAAAGCTTACTCCCAAGTATATCTACCCCTTAAAGATTATTGATCTCATTAGAGCTACGACATATTGACTAGCACTTCCACCAACCATGTCTCAAGTACAAGATGTATTCTGTGTTTCTATATAGAGAAAGTACATACCAGATGCCTCCCATGTATCGAATTTATATGTGGTATAGAAGGAAAATGATCTCTCTTATGAGGAGAAGATGGTGAAGATCATAGACTGTAGAGATAAAGTTCTATTCAACAACACTACTCACTTGGTGAAAGTACTATGGTGAAACCATTAATAGGAAGAGGTGACATAGAAGCCAGAGGAAGAAATGAAAGAGAATTACCCTTACATGTTTTCACCTAAGTAATTAAAATTAAATTTTGACGGAGAAATTTCATAAGGGTGGAATAATTTAACAAGAAATATTATCAATGAATTTTCCCTTTTATAATTATTCCATTTAGTATAAAACACATACATTACATAGAGAAACCAAAATAATATTATTCTCATAAATGAATAATGACACATTAGTCAACAAATAATCAAATAATAATGCCAACTATTATAGTGGGAAAGTAAATTGAAAATAATAAAATAATAATAGGATAATTCAAATATTCTCAATCCACCAAAATTTCCACACTCTTGAACAAAACGATTGAAATAAAACATAATGTTAATAATATAATATTTATTTTTATGATGAAATCATATATAACCTTGAGAGAAAATAGAAGTGAGTGAAGAATTAATGGAAGGAGAGGTATTTATTGGATGTAGGGAAGCCATATGACTATTATAAATCTGACCAATGGAATAGTAATATGACAAGTGGAGTATTAATCTGACCATTTGAATAGTGATCTGACTATTAGAATAGTAACATAACTATTGGAAGAGTAATATGATAGTTAGGAATAGTAACTTGACTGATAGAATAGTAACCACACCCATGGAATGGTAAAATAATATTTATGTATCCTAGAAAAATGAAAATATGCTATATTTGTATCATGTTACAAGTAAATAAATGTTTTAAAAATGATAAATTAAGTGTTGGTATTTTTGTAAAACGTAAATTTTTAATTTTCAATTTTAAAATGAATATAATTATTTAAAAGAAAATTTATTTTCATAAAATCTATTGATAAATTAAAATTATGTTTTATTATAATTATAAGATAATTTTATGATACGATAAGTAATGTTTCAACGGGTCATAAAATCGATACTAATATTAAAATCAACATTTTTTTGAATAAATGATGATTTTATTTAACAATTAAATTTCTCATATTTATATAATTATTTTTATAAAATTAAGTCTATTTTTGAAATCTAAATATCAAAAAATGGTACGGGTGAATTTTTGGGATTTTTCTAAAATAGTTAATTTTTTGGTGAATAGTGAAATACGACAATTTAGAATATTTAACATTATAAGACAAATACATGAATTCTTGAGTCATGGATAATTTAAGAACCCATTCTATAAAACTTAAATTCACCATTTACTATATATAGTCATAATAATTAGTAATATTCATAGTCTTGTGCGAAAATAATTAACTAATGATTATAATAATCAAAACACCCCTCTCCTCCCCTTATAAATACCACCCATCACAACCCTTTCTCCTCATACCTACTTAGACTTAGGTATTTCCAATATTGTATCATATTAACTTCCCAAGACACTTCCCACATCCTAGTGTTGATCATACCAATAAAATACTAATTCCAAGTTCCTTAAGGAGTTCCTCAAGGAGACAACATTCAAGAGGTAAAATCCTCCATCTTCCTCTTTTAAATTGTTTCTTTCATATAACTTATCATCACACCTTATAAAAATTGGCATGATAACTCTTTTATCATATATATAATATAATTTTATTTTTTTAATGTAATATCCATCATCAAATTTCATATCTTCTCAATTTATTCTAAAAAAATGAAAACAACGTATGTGATATGTCGATTCACCACCCGTATGGATGATGAGTTTTAATTTTCAATTATCACTTATAGGATAGTTTAAAAGTAAATTATAATTGTTTAAAATTACATAAATATGTATAATATATGTTTAATAAACTTATAAGTTATTAAATTTCCATAATATAAAATAAAACAAAAGTAGTTTATGATGGTTGGAAAAACCACCAAAATAACTAAACTTTATAATTAATGTTTTATCAAATGAATCATCCTCAGAATAAAAAAGAAAAATTATATATGGGATAATTTAATAATTTATAAGTGAATTAATACCATATAATTTTACTTATGAAGTACTATTCCCATTTTAAGAAAATATCCATAATTATACACAAGTAAACCGACCATGAAATCATGAAACAAATGATCCCATAATGACAAAATTGAACATTATAACCCAAAAAAATGGGCATAAATGACATTAATAAAGTTATAATAAATAAAATACAAGTGTAAGTGGTTCTTAAATAATTAATTAATATTTATATTTTTATTATCTAGGAAATTAAGTGCATGTTCAGAATGCATTGGGACCTAAGGCATGGGATCTCTCCGAACATCCATTTTTCCGTTTGGTTACACTTTATCTATCTTTAAATTAATTAAATTATTTATTATTATTGTATAATATTCCTATATTATTTTTATATGTTCCAAAAATATTAATATATCTCAATTCATCTTTATTTTATGAGGAAATACAAGTTTAAAATGGTTCCCTTCTCAATTTCTCTTAGTAAGCAAACCCAATTAAAGGGAAATTCTCAGTTTCTTACCCATTTTCAAGTAGACACCATAAAAAATTTTAATCCACCAATATTTTTATAAAATAACTCATTTTATCATGAAAACCTATTTTAATTAATTTATGGTGTTAAATAGATGATTATTCATTTTTCATCCTTAAATACTCTTCGTTGTTTTCCCTAAAACTATGCTTAAGTGGCACACTTATAAAGTTTCCAAACCACTATTTTTAATGTTTTCACATAATTTTGAAATTTTTATTCATGATATATTATTATATTTCTTATATTAATTTCCAAGAGTGATGTAAATCCATTATTTCTTGGATACCATTATGATATACCTTTTGGTTATTCCTTATGACTTGATTATGAAACATATTTCTTTCCACGGGTAACCCTTTTGTTTTTTTAAATGTTTATGCCTTGGTGAAAAGAAGAAATAAAAAAATATTAAATTGGTAAAAGAGTTATAGAAGTATGAAAGGGAGAATTTTATTACAGTCTTTTTCATGCAGTGGAATAAGATCTATTTGGAGGTTGTCCAACCACATGTCACCATTGTTTACTCCTTCGTTTGAAAGAACATCCACAACCAAGTTTTCCTCAAAAAAAGAATGAGTGATTATTTGATTGATATTTTAATGGAGTTGGAGGCATTACATCCATCTGGCTAAGATGAGAAAAGAAAGTTGGACCTTACCATTTTGGAGGTCTTGTACTATTGTGGTGGAGTCACTTTCCATCCATATGTTATTCCAACCTCTTTTCTTGATAAACTCAATCAAAATAATGATGTTATACATGTCATCTTTTAAAGAGAAGGAAATAACATAAGAACCATAGAATCATCCAAGGATCAATCCATTGTGATTTTTACACACCACTCTGTAACCCGAGGGGCCATAGTTTCTTTTTGAGGCAGTTTCCACATTGATCTTTATCCATCCATGAATTGGGGATTTTTAAAAAACTTCAAGAAATCCTTTTGGTTGGTGGAACCTCCATTATATTACAAGATTAAAAAGAATGATAAAATACTTGATGGAGTTTTGGAAGGTGTTAGTTTGCATCATACCCACTTATTTGATCACAATTAATATCTTCACTTGAGCTGCCCCAAAATTGAAAGTATTATTATGATGAATAATAAAATTTCTATCATACCAGATGACATGAATCAGTTCACCTAAGTAACTATAAATAAATATCTATTTTTTTATCTATCAGACATTCCTTTCATGTTATCATGTTATGCCTTTTGAATCATGATTCATGCATCATTTCCCTACTTATTTTTTTAATATGATTTTAGCTAATCCCTTTTGTCTATGTATTCCCTAGGTTATCCTATGTAGTTATAGGATCTTAAATGGTGTTAGAATCTCATTAGAGAGATTAATAAAAATATTTTTTATTCTAGTTTTATGTTTTCTAATTATGTACATAATTTTACAAAGACAATAGACTTTTTCGATCCTTGGTTTCTATTTTATGGTTATTTATGCTTAAAATGATATAATAATATGTGTAAAATGCTCAGGTCGATATATTATTTATCAAATTTTAGTGTTGTTATTTTTGGGTATTAGGACGAGAAAACTTTTTCAAGAACCCTTGGGATAATTCAATCACCATGGATAACCTAGAATGAAACCTATGGAATGATAAGTTACGATATAATTTTAATTTATATGTTTATACTTACATGTTCATAGTTTCCTTTTTATATACTCATTAGCTATGTATTAAATCCCCTTTATTTTCTATTTTCATTTTTAGTTAATGTATGAAAGTATGAGAACCTATGGAAACAACCAATGTGATTGGAAATGTGATGATTTCCCTAATGATATGCCAAACCGGATGCAAATAAGAGATCAGAACATCATGATAGAATTGGATTAACCAGATCAAGTTATGAATGATAACTTAAATCATATAGAACTCCCTCCTTATCCTATTAAATATCAAGTTGCAGATAAATCCTTTATGCGACAAAGGTCTTCTAACTTTAGTGGATATTCCTATCCCCTCAACACATAATAATGGATTAACTCCATTTAGAAGATATTCTCTGCCCTCCAATGTTCAAAATAATAGAAAGTTGTGCTGGGGGTCTAACATTTTGACCAAGAAGCTAATTAGTGGTGGAAATTAATAAAAAATACAAAGTCTAAAGAGGAAATTGATTCCATGTAATTGGAAGGATTCAATAAAATATTTTTCAATAAATATTTTTGTTGAGATCTCCATATTAAGATAGAAAGGAAGTTCCTTTGGCTAAAGAAAAAGGAATATGAGTCTATCAAGACGTATGAGGAAAAATTCACAAGGATTTCATGATACACCTCTAACATTTTCATGAACACTAAAATAAATGTGGTTAAATTACTTAGGGGATTAGAGGTGAGTCTATAAAAATCATTGGTGATTCAATACTTTGACAATGATTAGGTTATTTTTCATTGTTCCCTAAAGGTTGAGATAGAGATTGGATATTTTCATTGGTCTCATTATTTCATATAAAAAAGTGGAAAATGGTGTTTAATATAGGATGATCAACAAATAAATCCCCTAGAGGCAAGAAAACTCAACATCTGACATGTCAAAAGTGTGAGAAGAAGCATCTGTGGAATTATCTAAATAAAACAAGGAGTTATTTTAAATGTGGAAAAGAAGGTAATCATGATAATAATTTCTGAAAAGATATTAAGAATCCCACAAATGTTGAAGGATAAAGGAATGTTCAAATCAACACCCATACTATAGTACAAAATTTCAACTTCAAGTATCTCAAGCATTGTGCAAGACAATTACCCTGTCCAAGGCTTGTTAGAGACAATTAAAGACTAAAAACTACAAGGAATCTCGCAAGGTGAAACACTATCACTACTGTTGAGGTGGATTTAGGAAATGATGTGGTGAGAGGTACACTGGTTATTCATTCAGGAATAAAAAATATAATTTTTGATTTTGGTTTTATACATTCTTTCATATCTTGTAAATTTAATAAAACTATTCAAACACCACCTCAAAAAATGGAGGTTAGGTTATCAATGAGAACATTGAATAGGGAAATTATTGAATCTAAAGTATATAAATCTTCCATAGTTAATGTTTATGGACTGATCCTCCTTGAAAATATCACCTTACTTCCTTTAGTGGAGTTTGATTCTATATTGAGCATTGATTGACTATATTTATATAAATCCAACATCAACTATTGGGAATGGGAGATCACTCTTCACAACTGAAGGCATCCTCCAATTCTATTAAAATTTAAGGAGGATGATTAATATCCTTTGGGATATTCTTATCAGTTTTCATTACTATTTCCTTATGAGTAAGCATATCTTTCTCAAATGATTGAGAAAAAGAAGATGATAATTCTTGAATACATACCCATTATGAGGACTACACTTATGTGTTCCTTGAATAATATGTAGTATTCTTTTTGAAAGAGAGGTTGAGCTATCAATTGAACTTATACTAGGATCTATTCCCATATCAAAGACATCTTTTATGATGACTATTATTTAATTGGAATAACTGAAGAATTATTTAGAAGATAATCTAGGAAAGGGTTTTCTATGCCCTAGTGCTTCACCATGGGGTGCGTCGATCCTCTAAATCAAGAATAAGGTTAGATCAACGCACCTCTACATTGATTATCATGAAATCAAAAAAGTATGTTAAAAACCAATTATTTGCTGCTACAGATAAATGACTTATTTGATAAACTATATGGGGAAAAGTATTTCTCTAAGGCGGACCTTTGGCCATGACCTAAGCAGTTAAATGTAAGGAAAGAAGATGTTCCCAAGACTAACTTTAGAACAATGTATGGAAGCTACGAGTTCATAGTGATGCCTTTTGTACCCACCAATTCTTCAGTAATATTCATGGACTTAATGAATAGAGTCTTTATAGATTATATTAAAAAATTTGTGTTAGTCTTTATATATGGTATTTTAATAAGCTCCAAGATCAAGGAGGATCTTGTGGATCATTTTAATGCAATGATAAAGACTTTTCAAAGGGAGAAACTATATAAAAATTATAGTAAATGTGAGTTTTGTATGGAGGAAGTATCATTATTGGGGTCTTTTATCCCCAGTAAAGGTATATATGTGGAACCTTCTAAGCCAAAGCCAATTGAGGAGTGCCCTAGATGATCATCTGTAATGGATATTCATAGCTTCCTTGGTCTAGCTGGGTATTACTGATAATATTTGACGAAATTATCATTATATAAACCACACTAACCAAGACGACTCAGTATAGAGTAAAAATTTTCTGGACTAGTGAATGTGAATACTACTTCAAATAATTGAAAAAGTTTCTTATAATTTCACTAATACTTACACTACCCACCAGTGGGGACACAATTTTGGTATATAGTGATGCATCAAAGAATGGAACAGGTTTTTTCTGATTAAAATTTATAACATTACATCCTACACCTCAAATATGATAAAAGTTCATGAGGAAAACTATCCCACACATGATTTTGAGTTGGAATCTATGATCTTCTTATTTACAATCTAGAAAAAATTCCTATACGAGGAGAATTGTGAAATATATATTTATCAAAAAAGCCTCAAATATATATTCCTAGAGAAGGAGATCAATATGCACAAAAAAATATGGTTATATCTTATCAAGGATAATGACTACTCAATCCACTACTATCCTAGTAAAGCGAATAAAGTGGAATAGGATCTAAGTAGAATAGATCCTACCACATTATCAATGATGATGATTGAGAAGGATATGATCCTCTTAGACTTAAAAAGGATGGAAATGTGAATGATAAAGGAAGGAACATCATCATTCATTTCTCAAATGATTTATCAACCATCACTTTTAGAGAAGATAAAGGATGATCAAAGAGATGATGTTAAAATTTTGAATAAGGTGAAGCTCTTAGAAAGAGGAAATCCTTAGAGTTAAAAATTAATGTGGAAAGAGGCATAGGATTTGGGTCACGAATATGTGTACCATCAAATCCCGAGATAAAGAAATAACTTTTTAGTGATTCACATAGATTAACCTTTTCTATCCACAGAGAGAGAACAAAAATATATAGAGATCTACTATGACACTATTGGTGGGATACTATGAGTAAGAAAATCATTGATTATACATCAATGTTTCTGGTATGTGAGCAAGTGAAGGTTTAACTGAAAATTTTTAAGGGGATGATACAAAAATTACCCATAAATACATGGAAATGGGAAAATATCACCATGAAATTTGTCACTAGTCATCCAAATACATCTAGAAGAAATAATTATATATGGGTTTTTGTGCATCTTATTACGAAGGATGCTCTATTAATTTTAATTCTAAAGGACTTATCACTTAATAAACCCACACGGATATACATCCGAAAAGTGGCAAGACTACATGGGGTACCATTATAAATTTTATCAGATCAAGATTTGAGATTCAACTCCAAGTTCTAGAAAAGTATCTAAAATGATTTAAACACTGATCTTAAATTTAGTACAACTTATCACTCTTAAACTGGTGGCTAGTACGAGTGGACTATTCATACATTGGAATATATGTTGAGATAATTCTAGATGGACTTTAAAGGAGGATGGGATCAATATATTCCATTGTCTAAGTTCTCTTATAATAATAGTTTCCACTCTAGTAACCAAATAAACACATATGGATCCCTTTATGGGAAGAAATGTGGAGGACCTTCATGTTGGGAAAAAGTTGGTGAACGTAAGATGTTGGGACCAGAAATGGTCAAAAAAATGTTAGAAATGGTGAAAACCATTTAGTAACACATTAGAATATCTCAAAGTATATAGAAGAGTTATGTTTATAATCATTGATGGGACCTGGAGTTTGAGGTTGGATACTTGGTTTCCCTCTTAATATCTCCATACAAGAGAGTCCCGATATTTTGGAAGAAGGGAAAACTAACTCCCAGGTATATCATCCCCTTTGATATTCTTCATCACATCAAAGTTGTGGCATATTGATTAGCACTTCCACCAACTGTGTCTTAAGTACATGATGTGTTCCACAAATACCTCTTGAATAAGTACATACACGATCCCTCAAATGTACTAAATTCATAGGTGGTACATCTAAAAAATGATTTCTTTTGAGGAAGTACATACATGATCCCTCACATGTACAGAATTCAAAGGTGTTACTCTTAAAAAATTATCTCTCTTATGAGGAGTATCCAGTGAAGATATTGGGCCATATAGATAAAGTTATATGAAACAATACTATTCACCTATTCAATGTAATATGGTGGAACCATAAATATGAAGAGGAGACAAGGGAGTGAGAGGAAGTGATGAAAGAGAAGTACCCTCCCATGTCTTCACCTTAGAATATAAAATGAAATTTTGAAGCTAAAATTTCTTAAGGGGGGAGTAATGTAACAACCCAAAATTGTATCAATTAAATTTTCCTTCTTATAATAATTTAATGTAGTTTAAAGTACATATATCATATAGAAAAACCAACTAAGCATTATTCTTATAAATGAAGAATGATACATTAGTCAGAAAATAATCCAATAAGAATGAAAAATATTATTAAGGGATAATAAATATAAATTAAGAGAATAATAATAGAATAATTTGGATATGATCGATCCACCAGAATGAATGCACTCATAAACAAATATTTTGAAATAAAACATATTGTTAATTGTACAATATTCATTTTGAAGATGAAATCATATAAAAACTTGATAGAAAATAGAAGTGAATGAAGAATGAATGGAAGGATAGGCATGTATAGTTTGCAAGGAACCCATATGACCATTATAAATCTAACCACTGGAATAATAATATGAACATTGGAATAGTACCCTAAACATTGGAATAGTAATCTGACCGTTGAAATTGAAACCTTAGCTATTGGAATAGTAATATGAATGTTAGTATTAGTAACCTAACCAAAAGAATAGTAACCTCACTTATAGAAATGTAAAATAATATCTAGTTATATTAAAAAAATTCAAAAATTGAAATATTTTTGTCATGGTACATGTAAATAAATGTTTTAATAAGATAAATTAAGTGTTGGTATTTTTTTAAAATGTAAATGTTTTATTTAAAATTTTATAATGAATATAATGAGTTAAAATAAAATTTATTTTCAGAAAATGGGTTCATAAATTAATATTATGTTTTATTATAATGATAAGGTAATTTTATGAGACTATATTTAATTTTTTAAAGGGTTATAAAATTGATTATAATATTAAAATCAGTATTTTTTAATAAATGATGGGTTTATTTAAAAACAAATATCATATTTATAATTTTTTTTATAAAATGGATTCCATTTTTAAAATATACACATCATAAAAATGGTTAGGGTGGATTTATGGTATTTTTATAAAATAGCAGATTTTTTTTTTGTGAATAGTGAAATTCAATAATTTACGATATTTAACATCATAATAAAAATATATGATTTTTTGAGTCACAACTGTTGTATGAACCCATTATTTCGAACTCAAATGATCCATTTTCTCTATATACTCACGTTATTTAATAATATTTACAGTCTTTTTCCAAAATAATATACTAAGGAATATAATAATAAACAACACCCCTCTCCTCCCCTTATAAATACCACCCCTCACCACACTTTCTAATCTCACCTTATAAGAATTAGATATTTAAAATATTATATTCAGTTACCTTTCTAAGCTTCTTCCCTATGAACTAGTATTTCTGGTCTCACCAAAAGTCCAATTTCATGTTCCTTAAGGAGGTTCTCAAGGAGACAACTTTCACGAGATAAAATCCTCCATCTTCCTCTTTTAAATTCTTTCTTTTATTTACCGTATCCTCACCCCTATACAATCTGTCATTATAAATACAACATCATATATATACTTTTATTTTATTTTTTAATTGAATATCAATCATAAAATTTAATCACTTCTCCTTTTATTCTAAAAAAAACATCATTCGTGATATGCCAATTCACCGCCTTTATAGACAATGAGTTTTTGCTTCCCATTACCACTTTTATGATACATTTAAATTCACTTATGATTGTTTTAAATGACACAACTATCTATACTATATTTTTTCCCATATTCTCGAATTAATATATTTCCATAGTAATAAATAAAAAGAAAATAGTTCACGGTTCTCGAAAAAATCACCAAAATAAACTAAACATTCCTCGTTAATGTTTTATCAAATAAATAATTCTCATTCTAGAAGAAAAAATTATTAATGGGACCATTTAAACTTATTTATGTTCATGAATTCTATATAATTTTACTTTTTGAGTACTATTTCCGTTTAAAAAAAACTTCCATAATTATACACAAGCGAATCAAACATGAAACCATGAAACGAATGCTCAAAAAATGACAAAATTGAACATTATATCCCATAAAATGGCCATAATTGAACATAATAATAATATAATAAATAAAATATATGTGTAATAGGTTCTTAACTTAGTAATTAATGTGTCTAATTTGATTATCTAGAACATTAAGTGCAAGTTTAGAACATAATAAGACATAAGTTAATGGATCCCTCCGAACATCCATTTTTTCCTTTGGGTTATGATTTTTATGTCCTTAACTCAAGGAAATTATTCATTATTCTTTTATTATCCACTTAAATTATGTGTATATGTTCCAAACATGTTTATATAGCTCTATTTATCTTTCTTTTATGGGTAAATACATACTTAAAACGGTTCCCTTCTTATTTCTTATCGGTAAGAAATCACTACCATAGATTCGTGAAAGAGAAGAACCTACTTTTATTAGTGCTAAGTATAAAGTGCAAATAAAATCACCACCTTTATTAGCACTAGCTAAAATCACCGATAAATATCACCTTTATCAGTGCTAAAAAAGTGCTGATAATGACATATCCTTTATCATCACCTTTTTAGTACTCATAAATGATATATTTTTCAGTGCTAAGAGTAGTGATGATAAAAGTTTTTAAGAAAAAATATTACTAATATATATAAAATTATTATATTTATATTAAAAAACAATGTTTATTTATATACATTAATTAAAAAATGTGTGTTTATAATTAATATAAATATGATATATAAATATGTATTTATTAATAATTTGAATATATATATATATAATTTTTTTAAAAAGTAATTTAAAATATTATAAATAAATAAAAATATATTTAAATAATTTTAAAATTATAATATTTTTTTTAAATAATAAATATATTTATTATATTTATAGTTATATATTTATAAGTATATATTTATAATTATATATAAATTTTTAAATACATTTATTTATAATTATAAATATAAATATAAATAAATAAATATATATTTAAATAAATATATGTTTATAATGAATCTGTTTTTAAAGAAAAATATATATCTCTTGAGATAATGATGATATTCATGGACATGATTGACGTTATTTATGTTTATATATTAATGCATGAGTATAATTGATGCTATATGATTATTAGTTTATTTGTAGACATGATTGTGGGTTCTAAATGTTAATATTACCTATATTATGATGACACATGCATATATTATGTACATTCATCAGGAATTTTTATTTATACAATGACACCCTATTATTCATGCTTTCTATATATGTGATGACTCATTTTTTATGATTTATACTTATCAGGCATATGATTCATTCATATTATACACATGAACTTAATATGTAATAATAAATACTTAAAATAAATATATTTAAATAATAAATATATTTATTATATTTATAATTATAAAATTTTAATTATATATAAATATTTTTTAAAAATAATTACAACTAAATATATATACTAAAAGGTTTAGGAGATAGGCGAGCTTGCTCCTAAAAATGTATTAGAAAAAAGATATGACATGATGGGAAAGATAAGGAAGGGGTCACATAGTAAGGTTTTCCCTTATCCATAAGAAAGGACTACAAGTCAATAGTAGTGACATCATGCTCATGATTAGAGTCATCATCATCATCCATAGTTTTCCAATATAACTGGGATTTCTTTTTCTTGAAGATCACCGAATACTTATCCTTAAGTTTTTTTTATTATAAAGTGAGATATCATCCAAATCCTTGATCACAGGCACATCTATGACCCACATCATAATATTCTTGATCCATATCCTCTAGATTTGAATCCTTTTTAACACCCCTGTCAACATGACCCTGACCTCTCCCACGACATCTTGGATAACGCCCTCGCCACCATGACTTTGGCTACTGCCAAGCCCCTTATGGATCAATTTCATCAAAATTTTCAACATATTTCTCTAATATGTTCTTCAAAATTCATTCATCCACCAGTATCAACACCACATTTGTTTCATCCTGAATTACTAGCAATTTATGCACAATTTTTGTTTTATTAACCGGGAGACCCAGTGTTGATACAATAGGAGCATGTATGTCCAGTGGTGGGTTATCCACTGGAGAAGTGGTAACACCATCACAATTTTTAGAGTATCCAATACAAGGCTTCCACATAATCATTTTCTAGATCCGCCACCCCTTCCACATGAGCCTCCAGGCCCTTTGGATGTGTGCCTCTCCTCCATTGCTCTGGAGCTTGCCAAGTGTTGCCTTTATCATCCAGATCTGATGGATCATCCCTCTCACTATGAAAGTAAATACCATGATCATTATCCATGAAATATTTCTACAACAATGATGGATATTCTTTAACATCACAAATCGTATAATCATCCCAATACATGGTCACATTAAGAGACATATCTCCAAGAAATACTTGATTAATTAAAATTTCCCCATGCGAAGTCTCCTCAATCGCAATACCATCATTGATTTAAGACCAAGGTAAGTCTTCCATAATTCTATTTTTGTTCTTTAAACCCTTCTTATAAATACTCTCAAGATAAAAATCATAAAATTATATACGATTTATAAAGTCATAAATTGTGAAAAAATTTGGTGTAGTAGAAACCTCCTTACCACAATCTACATCCTGGGTGGAATCTTCACACACCAGTATAAGGATCTACTTCCCTTTGTGACTGTTTTCCAATGAACTCCTCATCACCTGTTGAGGCCACTTCCCCTAATCTGTACAAACCATGCCTCCCTCACCGGTCTAACCACACGCCACCACCATCTCTTCTTTCACCTTACCAGAATCCAGTCTTTGTTGTGACTTTGCTGAATATTTTCAATGAATCAAGACCTTAAAAACTAAAGGTTTGATATTAGAATATTTTTATGTATTTATTAACTAATTCTCTTCATGGTTCACTATTTTTTATTCTTCTTGAACTATAGTGTGTGAAGAACCCCCTTTAATTGTATTTTTATTTTGTTCGGATCAGAATCAACCCCTTAGTTTCTTCCCTATAATGATGTCCGTTTGTGTCTAAACCCAAGTGTATGGGTTGGACCCCTTTTCTTATTACTTATATGTGTATAGGTTTTTTGATTAATTTTTTGAGCTCTGTTCATCCTATATTTTAATTTACGGACCATTATCCATTGATTTGTTATAGTTACCCCATGTATTTCCATTGAATTTAAAAATAATTATTATTTTCAGGTTTAACTCTGTTTTTGTATATCGAAAAATGACATTAAACGTGTTTATTTGTTATTACAAAGGTAAATCATGTTTTATGTTATTTTTATTTTAATTCCAAGGACTTATCAATTGTGAAACTTTTCAAAAATATTTTTTTAACAAACCATGAACACCATGTGTTTGAGATATTACATGAATTATATATTATTATAAATAAATTCTAATCTTTTATTAGGTTATTTGTTCATGAAAGTGAATTCTCAATAGGAATAATATTTTTACTTTTAATTTCAAGAAATACATGAAATTATAATCAATGATAAAATATTTCAAGATTTCTTTAGAATAAAATGTGAGGTTTAACATTTTCTAATCCCATTTGGTTAATTGGATAAGACAATTTAGAAAACTTTTTAATCAATCAAGTGATTTTATATAGGTAGAGAAATTTAAAAATTTATTTCAAGGGAGTTTTAACTGTAATGTTTTAAGAAATGTATTATAAATTATTTCAAATAATTATATAGATAATTAGCCTCTTTTTGGGTTTCTAAAAGCACTGTTTAGACCTTTTAAATGGTCTTTCAAGCATGTGGGTGTGTGAAACAATATTTTTACCCTTATGATTGTTTCTATTTATGGGTGGTGTTTGATGTATATAGTGATTGAGTGATGGATAGAAAGGTTCTATTTCTTATGAGAGCGTTAGAGGTGTGAGTTAGTTATTATTTATGCTTAATGATGATTGTTTGGATTTTTTATTATTTCCCACTATTACTATTACATTAGTCATGGGAACATTAATAACTATGTGATAAGCTTTTATATATGTTATACTAGATCATTGCACACTTCTAGTTCCCCTAGTTATGTATAGGGATAGTGGGGAGTGCCCCTGATTCTTGGATTGGTTCAAGCTAGTTAAGAGACTTGTGTTAGAATTCAACATAAGTCTACAGTTGGTCCTAGTTTGATAAATTATAGGACTATCTCATATTAAATAAATGGGCATATCCCATGACATTATTTTATGGGTTAGTGGTTTGACATAGGCAGTTTTATCGATCTTCTTTAGTTCCCTTACTTGATTGATATGTTTAGGACCCTTGGCATGTTTCTTTTATTTATTATTTTCATTTCATTAATGAAGTGATTCCATTCATTTTATCATTTACCTATATAGCATGAGTTGTTTTTTTGGATTTTAAAAATGGTTGGAAAAGTTCGTTTCATTAAATCCAAGGGTAGATCTCATGAGACACGCAAGGTACACCTAAAGTTTTCCTGTTACTATAAAATCAAGATCGATCATTTCATGAATGGACTAAAATCGAATAATTTTATAATTTTATACTTTCATAAATTTTACTTTTATATATTTTAATTTTATACTTTTATAAATTTGTAAAACATTATACTTATTTAAATTATTGATACTTTTATAACATATATGTACTTTTATATAGTTTTATCAATTTATATAAATTTATAAATTATGTATATTTCTTTAAAATTTACATTAAAAAATAAAGTATATATAATTTTATACTTATATATATGTATTTAATTTTATATACTATTATAATATATATAAAATTTTAATTTTTACTTTTATACCTATAATGTTTTTTCAATTTATCAATAGTCTATTACTTTAAAACTTTCATAAATTCAATGTTAGTGTTAAAAATATATTAAAAAATATAACAATTTTTTTATTTGCAAAACCATTATTATATTCAATATACATATTTTCTATTATGTAAAGGGTTTTCAAATAATATAGATTTTTTTATATTTTCAATATTTCATTCAATAGACATAATTCCTTGATTTTTTAAAATGTAAATTTTATATTATACTTCATATATAATCGTACAAAAAGGGTTTTGATCATTAAAAATATGAAGTGAAAAATGTTTTTTAAAAGTGAAATCCCATCCATTATATTTATAAATCTACTTTAATAAGTTTTTTCTTTTGATCATTTGGGATGATAAACCATTTTTCAATATTTCAATTTTCTTTCAAGAAATTTATGTGATCCATCTTCAATTGAATATCTTTTCTGTATTTATGTTGTAAAATATTAATATTATCAAAAAAATAGGATAAATATGAATAGAATTTGGATGGATTCTAATCAATTGACAAAAGAGTATGAAGATGGGGTGAAAAAGTTCATCAAATTTGCAAAATATTATGCATATGACCCTTCTCAAATCCTTTGTATGTGTTCACAATATTTTTATTCGAGACTAATTAGTCTAGAGTATTTGGAAGAAAACATGATCTATCCTGATATTTATCGAAGTAATAAATGTTAGAATAGACATGGAGAAAAAGAGAATGTAGCTAATGACTGGTATAACACTGCATTTTATGAATCATATGATATGATTAAAAATATAGTCAATGAATAAGACCATATAGAGGATTTTATTACAAGTGTGAATGATGTTGAATACCTTGTTGAAAAAATTAAAATTATAGTTTAAGATGAACTTCATGACTGTCCAAAATTGTTTGAGTAGTTAAAGAGTTATGCAGATATGCCATTTTATTTTGGTTGCACTAAATATACTACATAGTTAGACATAATGAAGTTGTTTAATTTGAAAGCAGACAACAGACGAAGTTACACAAATTTTTACTAAACTACTTGTTCTCTCAAATGACATGCTCGTAGAAGATTATGATCTCTATATCAAAAAATATGACACTAAATGAATGCAAAATTTGATGTGTTTAATCAATAATAGAACAAATACCTTACCAAACGACTGTATACTATTTTATAAGGACCACAAATCACTTATAGAATTACCAAAGTGTGGTGCTTCTTGATACAAGAAAGATGAATCAGGTTCTATGAAAGTATTATAGTTATTTCAAATAATTCTAAGGTTTATGGGACTATATAGAAGTGAGAAGACTACATGGAAATTGACACGACATATAGATACAAGAAATAAGGATGTGAAATTTCATCACCTGTCATAATATCCTCATTGGAATAGAATTGATCATGAGTATCCTGAATTTGGAAACAATACAAGAAATATTAGTCTTGTGTTATCTATATATGGAGTGAATTCTTTTGGTTTTCAAAGAAACACTTATAGTACATGAATTTTTATGTTGGTAAATTATAAAGTTTCACCATGGATATGCATGAAAAAAATACATCATGTTATCTATGCTTATATCAGTACCAAAAAAGGGTAATGATATGGATGTTTATTTGGATCCATTGATTGAAGATTTGAAATTATTATGGGATTTAGGTGTTAAGTTGTATGATACTTACATAAATGAATATTTCACATTGAGATCCATGTTTTAAGAGATGATAAATTACTTTCCTAATTATGTAAAATTTTCAAGATATAAAATAAAAGGAACTCAAGGGTATACCATTTTCGAATAGGGTACACAATCAATTTGGTTGAAATATTCACCAAATACTGTGTTTATAGGACATCAAAAATTTCTACCCTAATGACATAAGTACCGATCTTGGATGACATCATTCAATAGAAGTTTAGAAAAATGTAAAAATCCATCTCCATTAATAGGTGATAAACTAATTGAGAAAATAAAACATGTGGACATTAATTTTGGTAAACCGTTTTAAAAAAACCTTATGAAAATTAGTTGAAAAAAGTGATCAGTGTTTTTGAAATACTATATTGTAATTTTTTATGTCAAAAAATTTCTTGATGTTATGTTTGTTGAAAAATGTATGTTATAGTGTAATCGGTACGTTACTAAATGCACTTGAAAAAACAATGGATATAATTAAAGCTAGGCCGGACATCGTTTACATGGGAATACAGGAATATTTGACACCATTGAAGGTTGAAAAAAACTTTTCTTCCTTCACCTATTTACACTCTTTATAAGAAGTAGAGATATCAGTTATGAAACATATTTAATGACATTAAGTTTCCATAGGGGTATTGATTGAATAACAAGAAGGTTATGCGAATTACTAATTTAAATTTAATGGGTTTAAAATCACATGATTGCCATGTTTTAATGCAAGATATAATTCAAGTATCATTAAATTGTATTTTTCCCAATAATGTTTGTCATACATTAACCAACCTATTTTTATTTTTCAAATCCACATGTAACAAAGTTTTAGACCTGGTGAAATTTCTAACTATGGAAAAGGAAATTTCCACCATATTATGTGAATTAGAAATTTTCTTCAAACCAGTATTCTTAGATCTGATAGTTCACTTGTTTGTTCACTTTATGAGAGAGATTCTAATATGTGGTCCTATAAACTATAGATAGAGGTAATACATTTAATGGTATATGTATATTTTGAAAAGGTATGTCAAAAATTGAAGTCGAATAGAGGTTTGTGTTGTAGAGCGTTATATTTTTTGAAGAAGTGATTAAATTATATTACAACAACCTACCCGGTGTGGAAATCATTGGTCTTCTGAAATCTTGTCACACTAGGACACTTGTAGGTGAATGAATTTATATAAGATATATTTTCATAATCAATATTACTAATCAGGAGCAGAACTGCGTTTACATTTTTCATAATAATTTGGAGGTTTCCCCATATGTTCAAACCCATAAAGAAATTATTATGAATTTCAATCCATAAAGGGATGAAATATGGATATCAAATACATATAATAAATAGTTTATAAGATGGTTTCCCAACTATATTTTTTAGAGTTATATGAAAATCTGGATTCAATTTCAGAATGACTTTGATGGATATCCATATGACCAAGTGTCTATGTATTACCTTATAATAGATATGTAATTAATGATTATAAATTCTATAAAAATTAACATGATGAAGGAATTATAATGAAAAATAGTGGATTTAAACTTATACATGAAGCCATTCACTTGTTTGTCACTAAGGATAAAAATACAATTTATGAAAATAGTCATGCTTTGGAATTGTCAAACAAATATTGGTGTTAGATTATACAACATTTCAAGTGATGATTTTTTAATGCAAGTGGGTTGATAACTGGAGTGATGTTAAAATAGATGAACTGAGATTCATTAAATTGGATTTCAGTAAGGATGGGTATACAAATGAACTGTTTATAATGGTATCATAGGAAGTACAAGTTTTTTATATTCTAGATACCGCAAAATGAAAGTGGTCAATTACTCTATTATTTAGCAAAATCTTTGAAGGGTTTGATGAAAATTAAACCAATGATGAGACATTCATTGGGATATCACAATCATTTCACAGTGGTCCCAATGTGGACATGGTTTTTTATATCAAAGGAGACCACAATGAAGGGATTTGGATACTCAATAGTGGGTTCAAATCCCTTCGTCCTTTAAAAAAAGATATTTCAATAATCAAGTTATATGTTTTTTTAATATATATTGTGTTGCCTCATGTAATTATTTGTTCACTGCTATAATTATGTAATCTAAATTAAATGTTAAACCACTTCTGTAGATAATTAATTTTGTATGTGCTGGTGCTTTTAATCTTGAGGAACAATATGTCTCTGAACCTGTTATTGCTCCCAGTGTGGAGGAACAATGACCATATGCATGTATTGGTGCCCCCAATACTGATGAAAAATTGTTCTCTCAACCTACTTATAATCCCAATGCAAAGGAACAATGAACTTCTGCATGTGATGGTGCTCCTAATCCTTAGGAAAAATTAGTTTCTCAAGATGTTTCTTCTCCCAATGTAGAGGTATAATGACCTTTATCACATACTAATACTACTGATCCATAGGAACAACATATTGATGATGTTAAATCTAGGTAAATGGTCGGTGATGAAGGACCTATGATGCAAACAAAGGAGTGTCATAGTGTAACAATGTTAGAAAAAATCATTAAGCTGAAAAGAAATGGCATTAAATTCATGGTTGGATGGAATGTATGGGGTAAACATGTTGACCTCAATGTGTCTATGTTCAGTAGTCACATTGGGATCATCACTCATAAACACATTCCATTTGATATAGATTTTTGGTAGCATGTTGTTCCCATACTTATGGTATTGATATGTGAAGTGATTACAGTAACATTATGATATCATTTGTTAATTTTACTAAATAATAAAATAATGAAACATTGAGTTACACTCCATTATCCTTTTCAAATTGAAATTATATTAGATGAATTACATAATAAATATGTTGTCATTATTTATAGAATGATTCAAAAAGAATTTATCGCAATCCTAATGATATTTCATATTAAATGTGTTGAAGAGAAAATAAACCTGCACCCATCGCTTATATATGAACACCTGATAATCCAAGTATTATGGAATGCATTTACTTTCCATCATGAAAAGATGTATTTTTAGGTACATTGTGGCTAGTAATAAATTGATTGAAAATCTGTTTATTCATCACTTTAATTGATTTTTTTTTATTTATGAACCAATAATTGAGTACTGAAAATGAGGAACTTGAAGAAAAACCAATATACCCCTACAGTAAAGAAAGGATGGGGCATGGTTCATTTGAAAAACAATTTGTTATGTATTATATATATATAGTAATATTATTATGTGACATAACACAATATTATAATTATGTTCCTATATTTATATAAAGGCTGATGAATGGAAATCGAAAGCCACTTCCATACCATGACATGTACTATGGAAGGAGGCACGTGAAAATAAAGATGAGATACTAATAGATTAAAACTCACAAAAACTGTGGGAAACATTTGTAAGTATGACATAATATATTTTTTGATTTAAATTGCTATTACATGACAATTATTACTTATTTTTATATATTTTCTATATTATATATTCATAGAAATCATTGACACCTATAATGGATGAACACCTACTATCGGTGGACCTGAAGAGGCCAAAACAATATGGCCACGTCAGAGGTGCGGGTTTTAGGGTGACAACCTTAACATATTTTGAGGAAAAAAACAACTGGAGGATTAAGATAAATAAATGGAAGAGTTGAAAGAAATATTATCCACCCTTGAAGAATAATTTTATTATCATACTGAGTTGCTAACAAATGTTATGGGGGGGGGGAGAAAATGGAAGAAACAACTCAAGAAAAACCAGTATATGAAGATCCCTCCCAACCCTACCAACTTTGAGATGAACCATTCCCCTCAAAGTTCTATGTTAGTTGAGATAATCAATATTATAATAATTATTTCTATGAAATGTGAATTATATAGACTTTGATACCTTTCTCGTACTAATATTCTATAGTGTAAAAATGATTGTGATTTATATCTATGAACAACCACCCATCACAATACAATGAGGGATAAAATGTTCAATATCCCAGATGAACATCAACACAACATACCACTTCCAACATGTCATGTGAGAGTGACAATTTGTATAGATAATGAGATGATAACCGAGCTACCTATTCCACTTGATGTTGAAAATATTTATACGGTCAACCAAGCTATTATAAAATTTGTCACATGGTCGTCAGATCTTGTAAAGAAACATGCAAGCGAGGATGTATTCATTTCCAATTTATTTTTCATGTTAAAATTTTTACAAATAATGAATAAAGGTCTGAATAGATGTATGTTATTACAAACAGACAAAGGGAAGGGGGTGAAATGAAAGGTCTATTCAAAACCATCTAAAGGATCAACCAACCAATGAAAAAGATATTCTGAAATCACCTTTACCCTACCCATTCAATATCCAAATTTACTAACATTGAAAGTTCATGTAGATACACTACTTAGAAATTCTATTAGTCATGTGGTTGATTTTAAGAAAACATGTATAGATAAGAAGTGATAGACTTCATTGATTCTGTGAATGTAAATGAAATCCTCAAATATGAATGGCTAGGAGCCTTAGTTGTAATGAATACATGAGGTATGTTTTTCTAAAAGATGCTATACTGTGTTAATTATCACTAAATACATTATATTTTTTACAGGTGTATATATCAATATCAATTGAAGTTATTACCCCATTAAAATAAATTTGACTCATTAGTAACCATGCCACTTCTATAAAACCAACAATAATAGATTAAAAAAATGATTGAAATAGTGACAGACCTAGCCAAATTGATTGATAGTGAACTTGCATATGAAATATTCTTCTCAATATTAATGATTCACGGGTAAAAATATGTAATTTAATCATATAAAATACATTTTAATTTCTTTAATTACTTATTACTTTTTGAGTTTCTAAGAAACAGTGTATGCTTATTGTGGGAAATTTAGAAACTCCAGAGATTTATTTCCTAGATTCACTGCATGAATACCCAACAAACCAACCACACAAGATGAGGTTTTTCAATTTATAATAAAATAAATCCAAAATTTTAGAGCTGAACTTAAATTTATATATTTTATATTATTTTTTATTGAGAATTTTGTTATGATAGGGTGTAGAATAAATATTTTAAAAATCATGGCATGAGGGCAGTCCATGCACACAAGAAGCCTAAAAAGTTTTATAAATAGGTAAGAATTAGGGTATATATAATAATATTTAACTATCCCAACACATATAAAAAAATTACCCATTTTCCCAATATTTATGTACTTTCTAAAATAAACAATTGGAAAGTATTTTAGTTATTGTGTTTGTAAATTTATGAGAGAGGTTATACTTCATCAACAAACTATCATCCATGAAGAGGAATTTTTGAAGATAATTATTATTTCATTTAATATATTTATTAATACTTTTTGTATTTATATTTTTCTAGTATGAATCTGACTTTTAAAAATACTAATATTCCCAAGATGATACAGATTTTCTTATAACTGAATGAGAAACATACCTGATGGCAGAATTTACAAAAATAGCATGAAGATGTGATTCAATAGAAGTAATAGATTATTTCATTTTTTTTAAATTTATTTATTTTTTGTATTTATCACATAATAAATTTTTAATTATATAGGTGGATTCCATTTTTTGTGTTAGGGTAGTTTTTTAGAGCTTATCATGCTAATGAAAGATTGCACTTTGAGGATGCAAATCAGACTTCAATGAGATGGTATTTTTTAAATTTACTATGTTTTCCTCATAATATTATCTATTATCTACTAAATTATCATAATATAAATTAAATATTTTACTATACATGTAGACAATATCTTCTCCCTCAAAAAAATTTCTCCAATGAAATGTTGGAAATTATCACTCTCCTTTAAAGGCAATGGGGGAACTTGGAGGAAAGTGATAAATGTCAACACTATTGGAAAAATCTTTTTTTTGAGTTTGAGTGGTTTGTTCAAAGCTTCTCATGATCATTCAAGACTTAAAATATGATAATAAAAACAAGGAAAAGGATTAATAATATATACTGACATCATGAAAAGGTGATTACCTACAAATTATTTAATTAATTTGGTCTTCATTTCATCTACTATTTGTAAGTTAATTTCCTTATCATTTTTATCTAATACTTATTTATTTTTTTTAAAAAAATCTTTTGAGAAGTCATATTTTGATTTCAAATATCTCCAATAAGCCATAAAAGAGATAACATGTTCCTTTATACCAATTTTACCATGATTTATATTGATTTTCTTTGTCGATATGACAACACTTCATATTGTGTTGATGTTATTAGCTAAAAAACATTTCTTGTTGTTTGAAACCAGAAGAGTAGAGGAAGGTTTTTAGGCTAAGAAAATGTAATCAATATGCAGTGTTGACAATTAGACAAAGAAGGATAATTGAAATGAATAAAACATTATAAGTACTGATTGTTTTGATACTCAATGACAACAATACAAAAGTTATTTGGGATATATATGAATCAGAGGCATCTCAATACGACACATGGCTTGACCTATATGAATCTAGATGAATCTTTTTATTAAAAATTAACATAAATTTTAGTAAAAAATTAAACTGACATACTAAAAACCAAACCAATTAATTTTGATTATTTTGATACTTTAGTAAAACAATCAATTAGTCCTTTAAGATGAGTCAGAATTAGAATCGTCTCAATCTGATGCACGATGTTAACAACATGACTCCACATGAATATTTTTATTTAAAATTTACATTAATTTTAATAAAAAAGAAAAATCACATACATAAAACAAAGAAAATTAATTCAGATTGATTTGATCATTTAAGACACTTATTATTAACTCATTTTTGATGTGTAGGAATCGGCCTCACCCTAATCATATAGGTGATGTTTTCATTATGAATAAAAGTGTCCATTATCATTTTAAAATTGAAATTTAAGTTCAAAAATTTAAGTTCATTGAAAACCAAGAAAACACACTCATATTGTCTTGATAATTTCGGAAAATGATTTGTAAGTAATTTTTGATTTTTAGGAAGTAGTCTAATGTCAAACTGACACACGATGCGATCAATATGACTCAAAGTGCATATTTCTAGTTACAAATGACATTTTAATAATAAACAAAAGTTACATACTAAAAACCAATTAAATTAATTTTTATTTTTTTGATACATTAGTAAAAAAATCCATAAGTCATTTTTAACGTGTAAGAATCAAACGCACCTCAATCTGACCAACGGTGTGATCGGTATAATTCCATGTGTGTCTATTTATTTGAAATTGACATTAATTTTAGTAAAAATAAGAAGTGAAACACTGAAAACTAAGAAAAATCATTTATATTGTTTTCATAATTTAGTAAAATGATCTATAAGTCAGTTATAACATGTTAGAATTAACCCCATCTTAATCCGACACATGGTATGATTGGTATGACTCAAAGTGTATTTATCAGTTGAAAAATGAAATTTTAATTAAAAAAGTGTCACTTATTGAAAACCAATAAAACATGCTTGGATTGTGTTGATAATTTTGGAAAATTATTGATAAGTCATTTCTTATGTGAATGAAGTAGTCTCACATCAAACCGATACAATATGTGACCAATTTGACTCAAAGTGTGTGTTTCCAGTTTCAAGTGACATTTCAATAAAAAAAGGTGACATTCTGAAAACCGAGCAAATAAATTTGGATTGTTTTTTTAATTTTGGAAAATGATCCATAATTCATTTGTGACATGTAAGAATTATCCAAAACTCAATCCAATGTACGATGTGATTAATCTAATTGAAATTGTTTCTATTTATTTAAAATTGACATTGTTTTTTTTGTAAAAAGAACAAGTGAAATACTAAAAACCATGAAAACACTTTAGAATTGTTTTGATAATTTAGGAAAACTAAACACAAGTCATATATGACATGAAATAATTATCCCCACCTCAATCTGATGTACGGTGTGACCAGTATAACTCTAAGTGGTACTTTTTATTTGAAATTGATATTATTTTTTTAAAAAATAATAAGTGAAAAATATAAAACCAATAAAATGCATTCATAGTGTTTTTATACTTTATGAAAATAATCCATATGTTGTTTTTGACGGGTTGGAATCTCCGAAACCTAAATCCCATGCATGGTGTGACCGTTATGACTCTAAGTGTGTCTTTTTATTTTAAATTGACATTGATTTTTGTAAAAATAACTAGTGACATACTAAAAATCAAGAAAACACCTTCATATTGTTTTTATACTTTATAAAAATGATCCATGAGTCATTTTTATTTGTAAGAATCAATTTCACCCCAATATTATGCATGGTGTGACCGATATGGCTCTTAGTGCGTCTATTTATTTAAAATTTTCATTAATTTTAGTAAAAATAACAAGTGACAAACTAAAAACAAATAAAACAAATTTATATTGTTTATATACTTTAGGAAAACAATCCATGAGTTGTTTTTGACATGTAGGAATCAACCACACCTCAATCTGATGCATAGTGTGACCGATATGACTCAAAGTGTGTTTTTATATTAAATTGATAATAATTTTAGAAAAAAGAACATGTGTCATAATCAAAACCAAGAAAACATATTCATATTGTTTTAATAATTTAGGAAAATTATCAATGAATAATTTTTGATGTATAGGAATCAACCACATCTCAATCTAATGCATGGTTTCACTGGTATGACTCCAAGTGTATGTTATTAGTTTAAAATTGACAATTCAGTTCAAAATGTGCCACTAATTGAAAACTAAGAAAATGTATTATTATTATATTGATAATTCAGGATAGTGATTCATAAGTTGGTTATGATGTGTAGGAAATAGTCTCACATTAAACCAACACATGATGTGATCATTATGACTCAATGTTCATGTTTTCAGTTTAAAATTTAATTTTAATAAAAAAGAAAAGTGACATACTTAAAACCAAGGAAACATATTCATATTATTTTGATACCTTAAAAAAATCTATATGGAATCTGTAACATGTAGGAATTAGCTTCACCTCAATCCGATGCACGGTGTGACCGATATAAGTTCAAGTGTGTCTATTTATTTAAAATTGACATTAATTTTAGTAAAAAGAACAATTTACATTATAAAAACTAATAAAGTGCATTCATATTATTTTGATACTTTAGTAAAATGATCCATCAGTCATTTTTGACGTCTAGGAGTCAAACCCATCTCAATACGATGCACAATGTGATTAATATAACTCAAAATGTTTCTTTTTGTTTAAAATTGAAATTTTATTAATGTATTCTTTCATACTTGTGTTTAATTTATTTATTTATTGTATTACTAACATAATATTTGTTTTCATATATAGGTGGATTCTTTTTCTCAGGTTTGGGTGATTTTTTTTTGAAAAAAAAACCTCAGGAGGACTCTTTTGATATGGGATCTTGGGCACCAAAGAAGATGAAACATTAAATGTTTATGGATATTTGTAAATGTAATTATAAAAAATATTGTTTTAAATATATATAGAAGTGTTTTTTATGTATTAATGATGTAAAATTTATTTTAATTTAATTATATATTTTTTATAAACAGGTTACATGTTTTTTATGAATAGGTTTTTTCTAGAGTTGGCTATTATACAAACAGTTCACTGTAGTAGTCTGGGCCTTTATCAGTGATTTTTCTAACATTGATAAAGACCCCCATTTATAAGTGTTGTTGAAATACATTGTAATGGGGGTCCTTTATCAGCGCTAACAAAGTGATGATAAAGGATTAACTTTATCCATTATTTTTTGGAGATGATAAAGGGGACCCCCTTTAATGACTTTAAGTTTAACAACACCTTTTTAGCATTGTTAAAGGCCTTTTTGTGTGTTGTTAAAGGGAATATTTATAGTAGTGAAACCCAATTAAATGAAACTTCTCTTTTTATTACCCATTTTTATGTTCACCCCATAAACTATTTTAATCCCCCAATATTTTCCTCAAATCACTCATTTTTTCATGACAAAATATTTTAGTTCATTTCTAGTTTTATACAAACAATTTTTCCTTTGTCATATTTAAAAAAATATATTTTTCCTTAAAACTATTCCCAAGTGACACATTTAGAAAGTTTCCTAACCAATTTTTTAATGTTTTCTCATTAGTTAGACTTGATGTATCATGATCTATTCATATATTTTCTTTATGAATACTGAATAATGATTTAAATTCCTTCTTTCATGGATACCATTATGATATTCCTTTTGGTTATGCCTTATAACATGATTACGAAACCTATTTCTTTCCATGGGTAACCTTTATTTTTATTCCTCATGTTTTATTTCTTTATGTGTAACAGATATACATGTACATGTTAAGATGGGCCTTCCTAGATAGATCTCTAATGCATTGGGTAATGTTTTGTCTCATGATACTTTATGTATGGTTTTAGGGTGTAAACCTAATCCACTATGGGAATTTTTTACCATGTGATATCATATTGGCAGTTAGCCTTGACTCATGTTTATGCCATGTCATATGTTGTATCCAAATTACTATATGTCCATGATCATATGATTTCACATTTTTTATGTTATGTCTCTATATGTTCATTCATTATCCATGTCTTTTATGTCACCATGTTATTCCATTTGACTCATGATTTATGCTTCAATTCCACATTTATTCCCATACTAGGTTTTTTATCTCATCCCTTTTGTCTATGTATTCTCTAGGTTAACCTATATTATTGTAGGAGCTCAATGAGAGTTAAGAGATAATTATAGATATTAATAAAAATATTTTTTATTTTAGTTTTATGTTTTCTAATTATGTACCTAATCTTCCATATACACTAGAATTTTTATCCTTGGTTTGTATTTAATGGTTATTTAAGCTTAAAATCATGTAATAATATGTGTAAAAGTATTGGGTCACTATACAATCATCCCAAATCAATGAAGATAATGAGCGGAGAAGAATAATTTTCAATACAATAGAATAACATACTTTGTTGCACTAAATTATTTCTTTATCTTGCCCTTTTTTATTTATTTATGATCCAAGAATGTATGTTGTACATTTTATTATTTTTTACCAGCTCCTGTACTAAATTGGAGAGTCCTAGACACTCACTTCCAAACATTTTCACTTGTACTTCCACATATAACTATGGAAGAGGTCACATGTGACCATGTTTTTATCTATCCTATACATAATTATAGAAGAGTCTTTATAAATCCTAGACTTTTTGAGTAGAGTTATTTGCTAAAACCTAATCTAGGTCATGGATCAACATATTTTATAATAAAATACTTTCGAGTTTGTGATTTATAATTGGATGGGATTAGATCTTGGATTAATACTTTATCCCTTGTTTTTGTCCTTTTAATATATTTTCTAAACATATATTTATCTATTTTGTAAACAATAAAATAAAACCCTACTCTAATAGTTTACTTTAATTTGTTTATTATATAAATTATTTGATTTTTTTTAAAATGTTTCAAAATCTAAAAGCATTTTAAACTTATGTTAGATGATCCTTGATCCCGCTTTTGAGAAATATTTTGAATGATTGAATTATATAATTCTAAAATTTTATTTAACTGGTCATGTTTATAAAATTGGGGGATTTAAATTTTTAATATTTTTAAAAGAAATTTTAATTGGAAACGCAATTCTCTTCCCTCTTGAGTTGTCTACTCAGACAAACAACCACCTTGTGACTTTATGCTCAAGGAATCCAATGATATATCCCATTTAATAGGCATGAAGTAAACAAAAAATATGGAGTCTTACAGGAACTCAATCCATCATTTCTGCCACAAATTTAAGTTATGGTGGAAGAATACATAATTCAAACACCTATGATCTATGATGACCAAAAAATGTTCACCGGTGAGGTTGTACCACCAAACATTGAAGGAAAACACTACCATAACAAGCTCAAGATCGTTTTTGTAATATTTGTATTCATGAGTATGGAAATACCAAGACCCACAAGTGATAACCCCCATATGATAGATAAATATGCAACCCAAGACATGATAAAAAGGATCAAAATAAACCTCAAAAGCAATGCCATACTCCAACAGCTGAAGAACCAAATAACTAAATATATTCTCCTGAAAATAGACAAAGTAATCCTAAAACTAGTTATTATACATAAATATATTATCCTTCATGGCCAATATTGTCATAGGATACACAATCTAGGAGAAGTTGGGAAAGAAACTCCTATAATAGCTATCATGACCAATAAAAATCCAAACCTCTGTAACATTCTTTTGGGATACCCAGGAAACAACCACATAAATATTCAAAGGATATATGACTACTCTATACTGAGATATTAAATTCCATAATAAATGGACCTCATGGGCCTAAAAATCTCACTTTTATTGCTTACCAATCAACTGATGAAACTAAAAAACTCCCAACATAGATCATAAATTCTGTGTGTTATCCTCCTTAGGCATTGAAAACACAAGGATTTCATTAATAAATTTAACCATGAAATGATCCAAAAAACCATGAAACATTGTATTTGTAAATCACATGAATATGTATAGAGTGTTCATAAGTTTGAATGATATCACAGTGAACTTGTAATTCCCATAATGATATTGGAAAATTGTTTTTGATAAATACTCATCCTTGACTCACATATAATGATATTATGAATCTATTTTTATTTTTGAGAACCAACTAACTCCCTTAAACTGATTGAATAATTCATCAATCTATTATAGGGGATAATATTTCTTCATTATCACTTGATTCAAATGATAGTAATCTACACACATCTATATACTTCAATCTGTCTTCTTCAAAAATAAAACTGGAGCTTCCTAAGGTGTCACACTAGGATGAATGAATCTGATACTAAAGATATCATTAATATGAATCCATATCTCCCTCATCATAGATGGTCCCATCCCATATGGATACATATATATCAAAGAAAAACACAGTTGTTGATATATACCAAACTCGATCTCTCATTGAGGCTATAGTATCAAAACCTCTTTAGAGAAGAAATCATGGTATTATTCTACCACCCTGGAAAATTCCATTGCCTAATCCTCTGTATAATTCAGCATCTACATGACCATTAAATAAGACATGTACTCAAAACACTACAAACCCATCTGAGGGTCTCGATCACTAACAAACATGACTTGGTCTCCATCAGTGTTATAGAATATGGTATGCCTACTGAATAAATCCACCATACCCCATATCTAATATTGTAAAGAACCATAAATTACATGTAATTTTTTTTAAATATATGAACATTTTACGAGTCCTCAAAAATTGACGGCGTGTGATTCCGAGGCCCGGTGTGCCCGGAAAAAATTTCTAAACTTTTTTTCGGGTACGTTCAGTAAACGTGAGAGCGGGTTTTGTAACTTTTGTACCAGTACTCAGAATTGAAATTTTAGGACTCCGCTGAACTTGTAGTATCGGTATTCACTTAAGGATACTTTCACCTTGACGACAATTGGTGAGGGTGAAAGTTAGATTTTGGGGTTTTTCAGGGAAGAATAAAATAAAATAAAAATGTTTGATATTTTTTTTGTTGAAACCTCCCATGTGGATGTTATAAAGGTGGGGACCACCTTAACTAAAGAATACCACATGGGTTATGGTGGTGGGGACCACCCGAGCCTAAACCCCCCAATTTTGAATTCAAAGGTGGGGACCACCTGACCCTTGAAACTCCCACTTAAATATGGGGAAGTCTCTTGAACTTCACCCACTTTAATTGTGCCACACCCTCTGATTAATTATGCCAATTAAATGATTCCAACTTAATAGTGCTAACAACTAAAATGTTAAATCATATTTTATGTTGGAACCTCATCCTTTGAGAGAGGTTTTTTGGGTAGGTAAAGGAGACGAGAGAACTCTTGGAAGAGCTTCTCCAATGAAGAACGCCAACGAAGAACTCTTCTCCTTCGACGAATGTTTCTCCAAACTCCATCAAAGGATATCGAACGATGAACGAACCAATGATCGAGGAAATTCTTTCATCACCGAAAAATTCTTCAAGATAACACCACCATGTTAGATCTCCAACCAACTCCAATGTACCTAAGAAATAGTATATATATATGTAGGGTGAGTATAACATGTAAAATCTGTTGGATTATGCCTAAAAATTGTATTGAAAAATGTAAAAGAATCATATTAAATCCTAGAAAAAAAATAAATATAACTCATCACCTAAATAGGTAATACTATTTTTAACATCCTCACCATGTATTATTTACCATGTAAAAAATATTCCTAAACCATTCTATATCAAAAGCACACAGACACATAGGTGTGCGCACACACATATACACACATATATGAAGGTACCCTACTTAAAATTCCCCATTGGTTTGTCTATATCATGACCCAATGGCACACATATTGTACTCATACGTTACATAAGTAATGTTATCCTCATGGGGGTATAGTGTTAAACTTACTTACCTCTATCTTGAATAGGGAATAACATCTCATGCTTTAATTAGTCTATTTATCCATCTCACCATCCCATCCTACACCTCATCCAACCATCTCAATGGTAATTTGGTTGTATTCCAAAAGCCACCATATCCTATGTAAGTATATTATACCTAAATCCACCATAAAAAATGTAAATACACCCATGAGGAGGAGTAAAAACCATGTCCGTATACAATTTTTTGTTATACCTCAAGCAGTTTTAACCCACAGATAAATGTATAGTGAAAACAAGATCCATCACAACTCCTATAGAAATCCACCCTATACTTTAATACATTATATTGGGATATAAATACTACAAACTATATCAATAGGGAGAGTGTGTGATAGGGATAAATCATCCATATGTTCCCTCATCATCAGGGATATTTGGGAAAACACCCCAAAATAAATTTGTGTGTTAGATTCCCTTCTGATATAGGTGTTGAATCATATGGATTCAAAGAATATAAATAAGTGTTTTGTACAACTACGATATGATCTACAACATTTTTTAGACTTATTTCCATTATATTCTGATAGGACACCTAACTTCCCAAACTAAAGACTAGGTATAAAGAAATAATACAAGTATCAAGTTCTATATTTATAAATTAATTAACCATTAATTAATATTATTTAATTTTAAATTTCAAAGGCTAACATTTTAATCTCATAAGTCCAGTGCCTTTAGCACCATAAAAATTACTAATATTCTTAAGTATGTTATTTTCACTAGTAAACACAATGAATGAACCTTATTCATATATTAATTTAATTATTAATTTTTAATCAGCGAGGTAATCTAGGACTCAGCCTAATCTACCACTTTAAATATGTACTTATAGTGTATATCATAAAAATTGTATCTTATAGTGGGAAAATAATCATAAAAATAACATTTTACCATTCATACATCAAGAAAGATTCATCAAAGATTAAATATATTAATGAGAAATCCCTACTCTAAAATCTATTCGAAGGAGGAAGGAGAGTAGGTTTTGATTAATGATTGTCAAGAAATATTAAATATTAAAGGTTGGTTTTGATTTCTGGTTATATTTAGAGGAGGAAGGAGAGTAGTAGATGGAATCTAGATTCATGAATGGATTCATGACATGAATGGTTATTAATTATGTGAATATTTGTTTGGTGATTTTTCATAAATTCTATTAAATATATGAATAGGTTTTCAGGATTTTTAGTGAGGTGGTGTGAATTTTGGCATATGTGGCTAATCCAAAGTTTTATGACATGATTTTTTTATCACATTGTGAATTCAGATAGTTTTGTCCCACCCTTTTAATTACAACACACTTTGATTCTAATTGGTTTCTTAATTATCCCATGACACTCTCTATGAAATTTTTAGTGATATTCAACTTCTAGACTCTATTATCGATGATTCTATGATCGTTGGATATAAAAAACAAAGGTTAAGGGACCTATTCTTCACTTCTAATCTAAATCTATTTATTCTCTCTTTAATAAAACCCTTGAATGGATTTTTTATGGATATATCTGTTGGATAAAAAAATATTTGGTCAATTATTATTGAGATTCATTAAAGGGATAAAGGAAAGATTCTAGATCTGTGAATTGTAAAAAGTATATATTGTCAAGCACTTTTTAGGTAGGTGGATTTTCACTCTTTCCACTTTCTCTATAATGTGCAGGCACTTTGATTTTAAAAATAATTTCTTCATGATTTGAAATGAGATATGTTATACTAAAATTTAGTAGTTTGTGAATTGTGGGTGATTCCCACAAGTTGGTTAATGATTTTATAAATGGTTTACTTTAACAAAATAATGGGTTTTAAATGTGAACTTGGTATTGTATGGTTTCCATGTGTTCATGTTCATTGGATATTATCTAGAGGGATTTGCTCACATGGAAAATTTGGGCCAATGGTTATTACCATGTGACGACATGGTGGAGGATGAATCTTCACTCACGAGAAAGGGAGATGTAATTAAACATGAATGGGAATGTGTGTGATAAGATGGGAATGTTTATCATAAGGTATTTAAGAATAACTATTTTGGTTGTTTGTGAAAACTATATTTTTCGTGAAACACTTATGAATATATTCATCCTGGTTTTATATATAAAATGTGAAAATGATTTAACCACTTTGGTATCATGTATAACTAATTCATAAAAACTATGATCTAACTTGATAATTATTTTAGTCTATTGTGGAAAAAATGTAAGGGATTTTCTACTGGATATTATTAGTTATCCACAACATATGCTCTTTGTTGAGTATGAAGATATTGTTTTCCTTGATATAGGTAAAAGGAAAATTTCTTATTTCACTAGTGGTGTTTCTTGATGTAGATGTCACGTAGGTTGGAGGTGGAGGTTGGGAGTATGTTGTGTTCAAAGTGTTTGGAGAAATTCCACCTTGGTGCATGTATCTTATTTTATTTAGTACTTTTAGTTGTTTTAGTTTCTTTGTTTCCACTTTTTCTCCGATTATTCATGATGTTATACATTGAGATGTTAGTTTTAGTTGTTCATCTTTTATATTGTTTTCTTGGGTTTTATATCTATTGTGTTTTTATGTGTGTGTGTAAAAAGGGTTAAACATTACCTCTATTTATTGTTTAACCCTTAAAATTTATTTACATCCATTTTTGTCTAGGGAATTTCACCTATGGTTAGTGACACCTCATCTATTTCAAAGAAAATGGATGGGGAATTGTTGTTACATGTCTCACTGCCCCTATGTCTTTCCAACACCAGTGTGCATAAGTACTATCTGTCCCTTCATCACCGACATAGATAATCTCTACAACCCATGCTCCCAGATCATTAATCATCAATGATTCCTGACCATATCAAAGTTATCATCAAAAAATAAAATCACAAAAAAGATCTAATCACCCTAGAGAACACATACATATTAGCAGTATGTTTTATACACACAATAAAAGGAACTAAGACCATAGAATTGAGTAATTTGTGCCTCTGAAAACAAGATGGTATAATGAATCCACAAAAATTTATTTTTTAAAATTTATCCATTTTAGTTAGATATTTAATGAACCATTTTATTATACATAGTTTTTCCAAAATAATGAATCCCAAGGTAGTATCCTTCAATAGCTACAAAACAAAACAAAATGCTTCAAGAGTAATTTCCATGGTTAAATAATTCCAAGTTGATCAGTAGTTATTCTGATCATTCCTCTTCTATTGAATTATATCAGTGTAATCAAATTTATATTGTTTGTTAATTTCAAGTAATTAACCTTTCTAAACAATCAATGAAAAATACATCCAAACATATATATCAAATTTCCAAATAAATAATAATTGATAGTATCAAGAAAACATAATATTGATGCAACCATAAAAAGAACCATTTATTTAATTTCCAAAATTAAATATTAATTATATTAAACATGTTATAATATATTTTTCAATACTTTAATTCTTAAAAATATATAAATAATTATTATCATACATTATTTATCAATTTAACACTATATTATTTTATTATACTTTTTCACACTCTTTAAAAATTCCCATATTATAAAATATTAACACTTTAAGCTACAACATGTTGTTTTTTTAAATTCCATTATTGAAATTATTATCAACAATATTAATAATATATTTTACTATGAAATATTAGGATTCTAAAGATAAAAATATTTATCTAAAACATAAAATAATTTTTATTATTAAATTATTGAATTAATAACATATTATGATATTCACTAAATGTGTTTTCAACTTCTTGTTCTTCCTATATAATTTTCCAGATTGTTAAATAACCATTATTCATCTGTTTTTTAAATTAATATTTATTTTTTGTTAACCCCACTATATTAAAAAAGGAAGCTAAATCATTTGATTTTTTCTTCAAAAATAAAATGATAATAAATATACCTCATTCTAGAAAATAGGGCTTCATGTGAATTCTTCTCAAGAAAAGGAAAGAGAAGGTGGTGTATATAGGGTTGAAATGAGAGGACGAGATTTAGGTTGTTCATAAATGGATTAGAAAACCTGAATAGAGAAACCTTGATCACCTAGATTTTAAATAAATAAAGAAACTAAAATAAGGGTAGGTTATTCATTGGTCATATAAATTAATTGATTGTTCCCCATATATTTCCAAGAAACATGTTTATATCTTTCCATTTAATTACTAGTTAATTTATTTCCATTTTATTTTCTTCGTAAGAACCATTCGAGAATCATAATTTTTATATAATCATAGATCTCATTTAAAACTCTTAATAAATATAAAACCACTGATTACCATCAATATTTTCTTGAAAGTCATTAAATTTATGTTTTAGAAGTGAACCAAGAATAAAAGGCGTTTTTTCAAAACAAATAGCCACCTCTAGAAAGAAGCATGCGCTACATAAGTGATATACAGTTTTACATATTCATAACTCATTTCCTTGATGTGAGGTTTAGAAAAATCATCTTACCATTCTAAAACTACATAAATTCTTGGGGGTACCTTTATAAAAGTTTTTAATAACCCTCATGTGATATTTAGAAACTCACAAGGACCTTTACACAACCTAAAAAAACCTGATCTGACCATTAAATAATAGAAGGAAAGAATGACCAACTCTTACAAGAGTATATTAAAACCATATTACCGTGATTTAAAGATCAAGTTTCATTTACATGAGCCTTAAAAAATCACAAGAACCTTTATATAGTGGTGGAACTTAATACCCACCTTTACACCGATGAAGGAAAAAGGGTTTTACATTTAGATAGGTAAAAGCGGTCCAACCTACACACAGAAGAGGGGTTAATGTAATGGTAAGCAAAAATTTTAAATAATTACATATTTAATATAAAAAATTATAATTTAAATAGGAAAAATGATTTTGGAACCCTCTTGAAAACTCTAACACTTATGAAAACACAAAGGGTTTTTGAAATATTGAACTTTACAGGAGGAAAGAGAGAGATAATATTTTCAAACCATTTTCCTCAATGATCCACTATTGAAAACACACATACACCAGGAAAAATCTTAGGAATAAAATATTCTAACAAATAATTACCAAGGAAAAATGGATAGAATCCACATATGAGGGTTTGATAATTATAACATGTTTTTAATAATTACTATAATTATTCCATCTCAATTCATTGATGATGGTTGATGGTTATTTTATCACAAATTCAATCAAGAAATAAAAATTACTGAGGAGATACTTTGGAATTGGGTGACCTATCTCAAGATTGGATCATTCATTAATGAATATAACATATGTTTCAACTACCATTGATGATATCAATTATTTTTTCCTTACTTCCCGATTCCACCAGATTCTCATAACATCTATTAAAGATCTCTCTCTATATCACTCTAATTTTAGTGCTTTGGAATCCAACCTTAGGATTGGAGATAAGGATGTATATATAACCAAACCTAGTAAAAATATAGAGTTGAGAATCCAATTAATTAAAGTAGTTAAATAATTAATCCAACCATTTAATAAAGCAATGATATCAAAACGTAAGAATCTAAATGTGAATGAAATTAGAATCACCATAGTGTAAAAATCAAAATTCCACATCACCTTAGCCTAGGGGTAAAAACCACTCCCTAGAATCAAGAGACCCATCCCATAAATTTTCCAAGGTTATCTTCTATGTTAGACTACTATATTACTCTTGGTGGGGGGGGGGGGGCTAAATATAAAAATTGAGTTTACTATAAACTGAGAAAAATTAGTCTCACTACATCCTACCCACCTTAAAACCTTTTCAAACTTGAAAAGAAAATAGGCAGAGCAATTTTATAAAGAATATTTAAAAAAAAACCCATAAAAAAGAACCCACCATCCCTGATCTTGATTTTTATCATAGGCATGATCTCTAAACAAACTCAGTGCATAACTGGTAAGTAGTGAAATATCTTATTCTATTTACAAGATACATATTAGAGCCAGTATACTTCATGATTAAATTTGGGGGAGGTGAATTAGTGTATAATTTTATTTTTTCTAATGCTTCATATTTTTTGTAACAACCTCTTATGATTGGTTAAAATATGATTTTCTCACTCATATTTTTTTTCATCCATGCATCAAGATACAAAAAATAAAGAAAGAAAGGCCCATAATAATTATTATAATTTCTGAACACATGTGTTATACTAGTCCTTTCTTCTAGTAGTTTTTTTCTGACTACTTATTATTGATATATTTTTCTCACACATGTGTAACTTATCTTTTCTTAACACTCTAGTTTCTATAATCAATGTTTTCTCTTAAGTATCTTCTCAACCATGAATTATATTTCTTTGAGAAATCAGTTTTTTTCATACGATGCATTAAATCCATAAATCTTTTTTAAATACCCACATGTGTATATGATAAGGTGTATTGAGACTATAAAAAATAATTTCCATCAGTATTTAACAATTTTTGGCTTCCTATATCAATTTTCCAAAGACTCATTAAAAGATGTCACATGGTTCTTCAGCCCCTTGTTCTCATTGGAATACTATAATTTTTCTTATCTTCTTCCCCCGGAAAACTACACTGTTTGATTCTTATGGTTCAACCTGGCTAGTCTCAGTTTCCATTCATCTTCTATATACTCACAAAATTTCTAAATAAATTAGTTTTCACTAATTAGATTTTGTTCTATGTCCTTATGTAATAAAGGAAATACTTAACAAAGAACCAAACTTCAAAAAACAACTCAATAAAATTTCTATGAAATTCAAAACATTAAAATTGAATCCCTACATAGATTACATGTGATTATAGGAACTAAAGATCAATAAAGTATCATCACATATACATATACATTATTCTTGAATAAAAAAATAAATATAATTCATCTTGATTTCATATGATTATATTTATTTCATGTTGAACTTTTTTTACATTTAATGATAATAAATGGGGTTTTATTCTTCTTAAATCACATGTAAAATTTTATTTTTTGATTATTGTGGATCAATTTATGCATTGTATGGTGTTAAATTTTTTATAATATTCAAGTTATAAAACCTATAATTTTTACAAAGTAAATCATTTTTATGGGTAAATTATCATCACATGGCACAATTAACTTACATGGACATAAAATAGATTCTTTAGAAATGAAAATATCGTATGTGATATCCTTATAAGATAATTAACATATTTAGTGTCTTCATAAGAAAACCCCCTTAACCAAATTTTCATTCTCATAGATAAAACATGTTACACTACTTAACTATCCATTGATATCTATCTAAATTGTAATATGAAAAATTTATTTTACATATACACTATACAAAATCCAATATTGTTGTTGAGTCTCGTAAGACTATTTACATGGACATAACCTTGAAATATAGCATTGTAATTATAAATATACTTAAAAAATTACAATAATTATTTACGGAAATTTCTATAGTCTTAAACCATATCAAAAAACACTACAATCATATTCTCAACAATCTCTAATTATTCACAATTATGGTTGAAAACAAATACAAACGCTCACCAACTTAAAAAAAAATTAAAGTCCATAAAAAATATCCCCCCTTTTGATTTGGGGAAACAAATTAAAATTGTTTTCATTATCACATTAGAATCATTTGGTCATAGCCATTTGAAAATGATAAGTATCTCATGCTACACAACTAGATAATTATACCCCTTGGTGATAATAAAATGTGTCCAAGTGACTTAAATAAACTCCCCATAAATTTTAAAAACCTTTTTAGTAAAAAATTATTACTCCCTTCAATCAATATTTGTGTCACTATTTATCCCCCTTTGAGAACACAATCCAAATTCATATGGGGGAGGGTTTTTCAAAATACCATTTGGTGGGTAGGGAAGGCTGGACATGAAGTTTCAACCTCATGAAAAATTATTTAGTAAAAAATTTCTATAACATGGTCCTTGTTTCCAATGATCTTAAGTCTTACATTTCTATTTTGAACCATTTATTTGATAAAATTATATCTAAGATCCATGTGACCGGATCAAGAATGTTTACATGGATTTTTTAAAGATATATATCACATTGATTATCATAGGAAGTGCATAGTGGTTTTTCGACTTCAATTTTCAAGTATTATAACTTAACTTATATCCATATAATTTTATTGCGGGCATGAGAGGTCCCAATATGATCATATACTACCATGATCAAAGATATATATATTTATTTATTACTATTCTATACTACAAAATGATCACTAAGAAAGAATGTACCACCTGAGGTGGAATTTCTATCAACACAGTCTGATACTCAATTAACATTAGTAAAACCTTGAATATTTAGATCTGGACTAGTTTTTTATAGTAGGTAGAAGTTCTTTATTTTATTAATATACCTAAAAATACTCTTTTATACCAAAATATGAGACTCTTTAAGATCAATCTAAAATATTAAACCTAATATCACAACAAAAAATCAATGTTTGTTCAATAAGTTATTAAATAAAGTAGATTGATAACAATATTTCTATATTATTTTTGATTCATTGATATATCAGTCTCATACTTTCTCAATTTGTTATTAAAAACCACATGAGTGGAGATTGATTTGAATTCCTCCTTCCTAAACTTCTTTAAAAATTACATTAAGTAATTTTCTTGAGATATAATGATATTATTGTCTCTTTTTATGATTTATAGCCACAAAAAAACCTAAAATCCACCAAAATATCAACATTTAAACACCCCATTTATTTTCCTTAGAAAATCACTCACAAAGAGAATCATAGTTACCATAAAAATGATATACTTAACAAAAAATATGATAATAAGAGTACATGTGGGTAACTATTTCACATAAAGATTACTATTAACTTTTCACTTTGGAAAATCCATGATTCTCAAGAATATATCAAGGTTGGAATACCAGAATCTTGGGGAATTTTTCAACCAATATAAATACCTTTTTATCCTTCACACCATGCTTTCATATTTATCGTGGAAAAATAATTCAGGTTATTTGATGATGAAATAATCTTCTGACTCACCATTATGATAGGAATATTTTTTATCCATTTGGTAGATCTTATATATTTTGAGCAATACCACTAAAAATAACATTTTGATAGTTTCAAGTCTTACTAATAGTGAAAATATTTCTTCAAAATCAACTCATTTCATCTAAGAGTAACCTTTATACACCATCCTGGGTTTATTTCTTACCACTTTAACTCTCTCATTTAGATTTTTTTGAAGATATATTTGGTGCCATTGACCTTACTATTTGGCGGTATAGGTACAAGATCTCAAGTGAAGTAATTTTCAATTTGTTCATGATATTCATTCATTTAAGTAATCCATTCATCATACTCAATGAACCCCATAATAGTATGAGGCTTAAAATGATAAGTAAGTATAACTTGATTCTCTATCCTCAACCTCTTTAATATATAGAGAGGTGAATCTCAGTAGCCAATAATATTATCAGTGTTAATATGTATTATCATCTATGGAAATAACTTTCTATAATTATTGTTGCCTAATTTTTACAAGAAACACTTGAATCAGAATCAATAATAGCATGTTTACTTAATACTTTCTCATGAATATGTTTTCAAGAATTCTGAATGTTTCTAGCACTAGTTAATTTATCATCATGATAAAAACACATTTTTTTTTTTATATTTTTCAATTATTGTAACATATTAAAATTACACCATACTATTTAGGTTTTTTCTATTGAATTTTTAACCAGTTCCATTTGAATGAAACTCCAAAAGGCATCTTCACCATACTTTTTTCAAAATATCCTTGATTTTTTTTCGTTATTTTTAAGTAATTAATAATTATAAAGTATTCAAAGTAGTTTGAAATTTGTTTTTTTGTTATTCCATATGTCATATAGAGTATTTTGAGTGTTAAGTCTTAACAAGAATATGTTTTTGATATGCATAGTGGTAGAGGCAACTTATCTCAAAAAGAACTTTAGAATCTTGTGCTCAATTAGTAGGGGTTTTCCTATTTTCACAATTCTCCCATTATTTATTTTACCTAAACTCCTTGTTAAGGAGTGTATGATGTGCTATATTTATGCTTTATCATGTGATTTTCAGGGTATGTCTCAAAATTAGTGCATGTGTATTATTTTACACTATCTGACCATACCCCTTTAATAAAAACACCAATCAACTTTTCTACTTTCCTTTTAAAATGTTTGAACATATGAATATCCTTTGAATTGTTTTTCACGATGAGTATTGTTTTACAATACATGTAGTAATTGATGAATGTAATAAGTCACACATCACCCTTTGTAAAACTGTTCCTTATATGACCACACACACTTGGATATATCAGTTACAATGGTGTAGTAAATTGTATTTATATCTTTCACTGTGTTTTTTGAGTCATATTTTAGTTTTTACATGTCTCACAGACAACCTATATTTCTCTATTGAGTTTAGGATAGTCTCTTACTACTTTATTCTTAGAGAAATTTCTTGTATTTGTTTTTACAAGGTGACCAAGTATCCTATTACATAGTTCATTTCATTAATGGTAGTCATATAACACAAATTTTATGGGTTTCTAGTCTATAACAAGATTCCACTTGGTCTTTCGCATATTGTGATAATTCTTCCATACTTGGAATTTATGATAACTCAAGAGTTATCTTTAATGAAAATTTCATTTCCATCATCACATAGTTTTCCAACACAAATTAAACCCTTAAAAAATAAGACATTTTGTCACTTCAGTTCATTAGGATCAATATTGGTAGATCCAATACCTCTTATCTTCTGTGAGTATTCAATGAAAAAAGAAACCAATCCTCATTTATGTTTCTCAATGCCTTATAGAATTTTAGTGTCTATTGTCTCATGTGAAGAGAACCCATTTCCAAGCATCCATTGCCTTCATTTTTCACCTAATTTTATAGCCAACTTTGCAAAGAATGAATTATCATATTTATTTTTATTCTCAATCACTTTTCCTTTTTCTCGGTAGGATATATTTCCAAGGAAAGTTTTTAGATATCTTTCATCATGATTACTTGGATTATTATATCTATAACAAATTTTATTCAAACATTCATACTTATTCTGAGTATTTTTTTTGAATTGACCTTATTCAATAATTTATTCTACTGTGGCTCATTTATTTTCATATGATAGTTTCTTTCCCTTTATTAAATTATTATTTCCGGTAGATACATATTATAAAAGTATGTATATTACTAATGACCATAGACTCCACAACATTAATGAAATACCTAAAATATGAACATCCTATTATAACTATAAGTATATTATAAAAACATCATTTCATAATTATATATGTTCTTTCCAAATAAACCTCTATATTTCTTATTATTTAAGTGGATATATTTTATTTTCATTATCCTTTGTTCTGTAGATGTAGTAGGTTATTTATCATTATCTCTTCTAGCATAATCGTTTCTATATTTTGAATTTGAGTCAACATGATTAGGGATGGAATTAAAAATTTAAGGTAGTTTTTAGACTAATTTTACATGAGATGAAGTGATTAACTTTTTATCAACTATATGTATATCAACATTGAACTTGAAAAATTTCATGGAGTCTTCTTGGAATAATTTTAACAAATTTTCAGTTATAAGATATTTTTATTCTATATTTCTTAGTTCGTATTCCTTATAGACCAGTTTTAATTTAGAATATTTTATATTTTTTACATTATTATCCACTTGAATCCTTTAGTTACTCAATGAGTTTAGTTTATTTTTTAGAAACTCCTCAGTTTATTTAACCTTATTTCAATTATCCTTCTTCATATATTTATATTACCTCTTGAGTTTTTTTTGGATTAAAGAAATATTAAAAATCAAATGTGAGTATATTTTATATATATATATATATATCTCTTCTACACCTTCCCCTTTCTTACTTGAGGAGTTTCCTTAATTATCCACATGTTTTATAAATTTCATTAATTCCACATTCCCTTTATCCTCATATTGACTATAGGATGATGTTTCTTAATCTTATTATTTTCTTATAATCGTTTTATTTTTTTTCTTCCTATAAAATTGTTCTTAAACTCAAAAAATTTATTTTCATACTTCTTTTTATTAAAACACCTATTATTCTTAGGGTTTTCATCAGTGTAATCATCTTCTTATATAAGAATCATTTTATTTGGATAGATTATAGGAACTTTTACAACACCCTCTTAGTTGAAGCACTTTAAGGGAAGTTTAACCTTATACATACCTTTACCTTTTCTGAATTTCTTAGAGATACAAGAAATGATTCACCTACTATGTTCATGTATCTTATGAACACTATTTGGTGTATTAGAATTTTTAAGATATTATACTATAATCTGTAACATTATCATAGTTTCAAAAGACATATCATATTTAACGTTCTTCTTAAAATCAAGTGTTTTTCACATTTCATATGAAAATGGGAATATTATAAAATTAAACAAGAGGAAGACATTATTTATCTTCTAGAGTAGAAATTTTGGGATCCAAACTATCTGTAAAATTCCTCATGGGTTTCTTCACAATGAAATAATCAATCATATTTTCATCGAATCTGTTGGTGTTACTTATAATTTTATTAACTCTATTGAAGTAGTATCAATGGATTCCTATTAAAACATATTTATATCTTTTAACTCAATTATCCATATTTTTCTCTTTTACTATTTAACATTGACATTACCTTTATAGCTAGTTTATAATTTATCACACACTTCCTTTGTAGTTTGTAGACCAAACACCATGGTGAAGAAATTCTATGAAATTGAAATAATAATATAATTCATTATTTTCCTATGTAATTAAAGATTAATCATTTTAGTGAAGGTCATATGGTCCCTTCTTTGAATTGGTGGAAAACAACTGTAGTAGTATCAAGAAACTCGATCCCAAGTGACAAAAAATGAATTTTTTTTTTCTATTTGTGAATTTTGTTCCATTGAACGTTGACAATCCTCTAATATTCAAAGTGTTTATGTTATATATAAATTAATTTAATTATAGTGTTTTACTAATGGGAATTTTTCTATGATACTAATTTTTAAGGCCAATGGATCATATAGATACTCCGGGGGGGGGGGGGGGGGGTGGAATAAATGTAGTCTTTTGTTTTTATTGTTGCTTCTTGTTCTTATAAGATACCCTTTTATATAGTTAAGGTACAATTATATCACTCATATATTTTTATCTCATCCTTGTATAAAGATATTGAAAATAAAAACAACAAGTCACACATTAACAATTATAACGTTGGTCCATAATGTGTAAGCCTACTCTTTACTATAGCTTATTCTGTTTGGTGTACAAATTTTATACTACAAGTCAATCACCATAAACTTATAATGGGTAGGGTTGAATCATATTTCACATATAGTTTCATAGAATCTCATTGTTACCAATACATAGTATCGTTCTAGTCATACTTAGCATCTCATTAGTCATACTCAACATCCTTCTTGTTGTAATGAGATACAAAAAATGATAAAGGTAACTTGATACTCTAGGTTACTTAGGTAACTAATGAATATCTTTTCTTGGAGGCTTTAAAATACTCAAGATAGCACACTCACTTATTATAGTATCTAACTCAGATCTTCTTATCTATTCTCAAACTCAATTATCAATTACAGGAGGATTTATATCATGTAGATCTCTATTATTAGTAATTAATTTCATGATCCAATATATTTACTTATTCTTGATATATTTTTATTAATCATGCATAACTTATATTTTCTAAAAACTCTATATTATATGCTTAAAGTTTTATTTTAGGTATCTTCTAAACCACAACTCATCATTCTTTGAGAAATCAATTTTATAGTTAGATAAAAAATTAAATTCACACATAATTTTTATATTCCCATGTTGGTATATGATTATGTGTCTCAATCCATCGAAAATAAAGTGGCATGAGAATTTGGTTATTTTTAACATACTCGATCGTCCTTACCAAGAATCATTAAAATAAGTCACATGGGTTCACCCCATATTCTCATGGAAATTAGAAAACTTATATTATCTTATTCTTTGGATAAATAACACCATTTTATTCTTTTGGTTTAACTAGGACAATCTCAGTTTCCATTCATCTTCCACCTACTCTCAGCATTTTTGAGTAATTTAGTTTTAAATAATTGATTTTTTTCAACCTAATTATGGAAAGATAGAAATACATACTCAAAAACCGATATTCAAAACTCATCTCAATAAAATATAAATAACCTTAAAAACTATGAACTTTAAACAATTCATAAATTACACATGGTAATAATAAATAAGTATCAATAAAGCATTGTCAAACGTACATCTGCATTCTTCTTTAAAAATTGATAAATTCACTTCATCTTGATTTAAACTCATTATATTGATTTTTTATTGAACCGATTATACAATTAATTATGATCAATGATTTTCCATATTTCTTGAATGATATTTAAAATGTTTTGTTTTGATCATTGAGGATCAGTTTATACATTAACTATTTTTAAATTCTTCTGAATATTCAAATTTTTGATCCAATTTTTTTGAAAAAGTTATTCATCATATGTGGTTCAATTCTAATAACATATAAAAATTAAATCAGGAAACCATAAAACATATTTTTCTTAAAGGAAAATATCTTACATGCTTTCCTCATAAGACAACTAACTTATCCTATAAGCCCATTCTTTAATGAAAAACCAAAAACCCATTTTACTTATGTACTACAAAACATCCTATATATAACTCAATTATCTTATGCATGAGTCTCATAAGATAATTTACTAGGATATAATCTTTAAATACAGAAAAATAATTCCAAAAATCACTAAACACTCAAAATACTCCTTTAAATACATTCATACAACCTTAAATAATCTCAAAATTCCAATCATCATAATAACAACCTATATTGATTCAAAACAATATTTGAAAAAAAATGAAAACTTTAAATAAATTAATCAATAAATCCAAGGCCATAGTAATATAAAAACCCCAAACAGTCTAAAATCATGAACCTAGAGGAAACTTGGCTCCTTTCAATTTAAGTCTTTCCATGACTCAACAATTAAAATATTTTATCATCCAAAGGTTGTGTTATGAAAACACCGGGAGCTCCAATGATAGATGGTTCTTGAAATAAGAGTAAACAGGTGAACAATGAATTATAAATAAGAATAAAAATAATATGTATAAAATAATTTAAGTATTTTTAAAATAATCCCTATATCCATGAATATTTTAAAAAAATCAACATCTTAGAGAGTGAATTAAAAGGAAAAATCTTAGAATATAAAAAACCTATCTTGAAATGAGCTCATAAAGAGACACAGTTATATAGTAACATCCATTACTAAATTTTTAAATATGAATATTTGGTCCAATGTGGTATGATAATGGTGGAATTAAGTTTGTATTTCTACAATACCCTATCGACCTCTCCATATATCTTTGATAAAGTAACTATATCAAATTCCATACTGCTATAGTACCACTATCAATGTTAATGACTAGCTTCGATATAGTAGTAAACATTGATACAACCCCACCAAAATTGGGGCCTAGGACCATCAAACCCAGGAACCTCGACTTGGGGGTGTTTCTCCTTATAACCCATAATGAACTCACCATAGAGGTTGAATCAAAAGAGTTATGGACTGGTGTACAATGCAAAATTTATTTAATTTGGACCAAATTTATCCAAGAGGATCGACATCCACTATTCCAAGATATCATTTTTTCCATGTGAGAGAGAATAAAACCCCAAATAACTAAAATATACCTTGGAGTGGTAGATTTCCTGGGTTACTTATTTTGTGAGCACCTTAGTCACCTTCTTTAGAGAGAATTATAGATGGTTTTTATATGGAAACAAACCTTCTGTACTGTACCAAAACATACAGTGATTCATAAATATTTCACACTAAAACTTGAAGATTTGTGATGTATAATTATCCCCCACATTTATTTCATTTTCTCCATGATCTCTTTTCCACATGATGCAAATACCAAATTTTTTCCCTAAAGAAAAAATTGAAAGATAGGTCAACTTTACTTACCTCAACATTCAATGAAATAATCTATCCATACCCCAATCTATAATAGGTTTTTCATCTATTTTACAAGATATCCTCTTTGTGTTATCATTGGTTTTTCATGTAAAACATTGATGAGAATCTTAGAAAAAACACCAATGTTGTTAAACTTATCAATATCACAAAACTACCAATCGGGTTTCCCATTCCACCACAATCCATAGAAGATGATATCCACTTAGGATGTCCATCCCAATATCTAATATAAACACTATTAGAATATCATTATCAACATGTGAACTTTTCTATATTCATGGAATATTTTACTACTCATAATATAGATACTGATATCTATCCTCCATCATCTGAACACAGTGTTCCCCACCAGAAGTGTCAACCACCACTCCACTATTGCACCACCGAAATATTATCTACTTAAATGGACTCAAATTCACGGGGATCCAAGTTACCACATGAACCAAAATCACATACAGAGAGATTCTAATACCTAAATAGAATTCTCATGGTAAGACATTAAGAAATTCCTTGTACATTCAATAATATCCTCTATAACTATTGTATATAATGGATCAGCTACTCACTAAAACTATGGATTGAACCTTATAAAAAATTTTATGTCATGTTTTTTCCATATATCATACCTCTCATTATATATATATTTATTATGTTTATCATCTTGTGATCCTTTCAAAAACCAATAACATGGGTAAATAGTTTTATAAAGGGATAAAATAAATGTTAATTTTGGAATTTAACCACCGATTCACTCCCCCTTAGTGGTTAATTATCGCTCTAATGGGACTAAAAATTAGTATTAGAGAAACTTTTCTCTATATATATAAAAATCTACACTTCCTCTCAAATTATCAAACATTCAAGAATTGTAATTTGATCCAAAATTCAAGGTAAAGGTTCTAGGTTTCCCATTTGGATCATGAATTTATAAAGAAAAAAGTGAAAAAATAATTGTGGATTTGTATCTATCATTCAACCATTTAATATTTTCAAGGATATATGTTTTTACTTGATTAATTGAAATTTGTATATTGAGGTCAAAACTTTATTTTATCTAGAGGTTTTTATTAGATATATCATATTATTAAATTCATATCTCTTTTTTGATAAGTATTTGTTAACTTCTCCCTTATAACATGATGTGAAATTTCATTGATATATAAATTATTTTTTCATAGAGTTACTATAATAAAATATTAGAGGCTATGTACAATTATAAATTGAATAATAAAAATAAAATTAAAGAGAATAGGTTTATAAAATTGACAAGTACCACTAAAGAGTCTCATGTGGTTATTTTAGAAATTATTTTGGATCACGGGAAAGAAAACGAGAAGCTTCTAATTGAAACTGTAATTCTCACATGTAAGATCTAGGCGATGCATATTTCATGAGTAGATATTCCTCATAAATTTAAGACGAAGTAGATTGTAATAAATTCTAATTTATGACTATGTAATTCACATTTGAATGATAATTTTATGAAAAAAAGGATTCAAAGATGATTTTTTTTCAATGATATTCAAGATATTACAAAATTGGACTGCCCTAAATCCATGGATCTTAATATATGAATTATATTATTTTGGATTTTGAAGTTTATAAAATTTTTATGTTCATGTTGTAGTAATAGATTATTGAAAACATATGAATGGAAAAATAATCTTTTTCATTGGTTGTTAAAACTAAGAGTTTTACTAAAATATTAAAGAAAATTACTTCTAATAGATAAAACCTTAAGTAAATTTTAGTTAAGGAAGATGGTTTGAAACTTATTGAGATGCGTGGGATTGATTTCAACATTGGATATACTAATATGAAGAAACACAAGGGCGAATTGGTTGAAAGGAATCATATATAATCTTTGAGAAAACCAACTAATTTATATTATAAACACTTAAAAAATAAGATAAATGGTGGTAAACACATCCTATTAATATATAATGAGAATGATTCTAGGTTTACATTCTCCCCTGATAAGGATGGGCCATAAATATACCTATTGATGATAAATGATGTTTCTTCCTAAAATAATTAAAAAGGATGAAGAAAACTATTGGAATTTTATGAAAAAATTGTTTTATATAAGAGTAAAATAGATAAGTGTGTTTCTCATGATGTGATTTTTTTACCACAAACGGATGAGTTTTTGGTAAAAAATACCAATGATAAAATCTCCAAATCAAAAGCAAGACCAGAAGTCTATATAAATAAAAAAATGCATTACTAATATTGGTGAAATCAAGAAGACATGTGGATGGTGGAAAAATTATGACACACCACCAATAATATTCTCTCATGGATACTAGTTTAAGAGTTGGTGTCCTAGAAACAACTGGTTTTACTTTGATTACATGGATATTTAATTTATTGTAACATATTTTTCATTGTTCTGCATGATTATGATGTAATAATGTCCTAGAGTATTTGTTGCATTGATGAGGTCATGGTAGTTCCGCGCTATGATGAGAACCTTGAAATGCTATAAAAATATTCGTAAATATTGTTCCATAGTTGGATGAAATGCTATGATGAGACACATAGCATTCAGACCATCAGGTGTGAGTAATCGTAAGCAGATGGGACTTACTCTCTTGAAGTTCACACTTGGTAATCTCTAAGATAGGAGATTATGAGAACAGACCCGCTAGTATAAATTATGCATGTTTTGGTTTCATCAGATATTTCTATCTGCGAGCATGTGTAATGATCCTTAGACTTTAATATTATCATTAATACAGGTCATGACTTAATCTCTTTGATTTACTGATGAAAACCGTCATGCAGACAGTTGGTGGGAAGTAGGGTACGTTGGGTGCATCATGAGTGGCATGTTATTAATGGATAAGTCGAGGAAGGATTTGTCCCTTCCATTTATGGAAGTTGATATCTTGTCCCTTTGATTTAAATATAACCGTCGCATGAAATTCCTTGGCCATGGTGTATCGATGAGTTCATTTCATGTTTTCAAAGAATGACATATCAAGCATAAACGTTTATGACACAATCATGAAACCTACTTGATGAGACATTATGATAAAGGGATTGTTTTAAATAATGAGCATTTATATGTGGATTCCTTTGTTGAGACTTTACGTTCTTTCTATTGGGTGCCTTGACCCGTTGCAAGACAGTACACTTGGACTTTAGGCAAGACAATCTAATGCCAATAGGAAAGATTCCTAGAGGGTCACACACTATGTGTTTTTGGTGGTCTCAGTTAAATTCTATTTGAATTTAATTAATGAAATAAATATTATTCTCAAGACCGTGGAATAATTTTATTCATATTAAGATGATCACATAAATTAAATAATATATATATATATATATATATATTTAATTTAACATTTAATAAATATTTATTTACTAGTTTATAAATAAAATATTTATTTAAGAGAATAAATTATTTATTTATTTATTCAAGTGTTTAATAAATGGAATTGGAGTTTGAGTGGACCAACGTTGGTCCAATAGTAAAATAATTATTTTTAAGATGAAAAATAATTATTTAACTAGTTGGAACAAATTAACATAACGCTGCTATTATTTTGTGATGCAGAATTTTATTTATAATTAAGTTTTCGACAAGTTGGTGCACTATAAATAATGACATAATATTATTATTAAATGCACGAGTTTTCTATAAGTTCATGAATGTATTTAATAATTGGTATGTAATTAAATATTGTAAAAAAATTCAATGTATATAAATAGGCTAGTACCCCTATTGTGGGATAGACCACACCACACGCCTAGTCAATTAAGAATTGTTGAGCCAAAAAATTTCTATCTTGAATCCTCTTCTCTCCCCTCTCAAGAACGAGAGACTTTATTCAAGGACTAAGAACAAGAGATCAACAATGAGCGACACAAGAAACTCTCTTCACCACGCTAGCACTCGTAGAATGAGCAGTGTCGACCGGAGGCCATCAGAGTACGTGCGGATCGCCACTAGAGGGATTCTAGTTTGGATCCTTACAACCACAATGATATAACCTGGAAGGGTCAATCCAGATGATCAACATCATCAACAGAGAAAAATACCAAAGATACATGTATTATTTTTCTTTATGAAATTAATTATATACATGATATGCTGGATTCTCTTTAAGGTTTCGAGTCTCTTTCTTGTTTATCAAAATATTTCATTATATTTCGTGGAGACTAGTGTTCATCATCATATTGATCCCATAATAATCATTGATCATGGTAAAAATCAAAGCTGGGTCCCTCCCCAACCATGCTTCCACTGCACCTAGAACCTTCAAGTGGTATCAGAGTGGTTTCATCATAGTTTATAATTATTTAAATATTTCTTTGATGAATTAAACATTTAATAATTAAGTTGCTTTAATTGAAGTTAATTATTCTACAAATCTAAATCTCGAGATCTATTCCTCCTCTTTCGTTTCTCATTCACCTTACAGGAACAAATTTTTCTTTTAATTTTAATTAAAATAAAATAGGAGATCTCATCCGGAGGTTCCAAACGTTCCTGGTCATACAACACCAAAATACACAGTGTGTATTTGGAAGTACACACCGTGTTGTCTAGGTTCAATGCATTGGACTGGTCCTCCAAACCAAGCCGTGTGTTGGTGTCTTTTTATGTCTTAAATGACTCCGTGTGTTGACCAGAAACAAGTGGCACACAATTTTTGGATTACACACTATATGGCCCATGGAACACGACATGTTGTCCTTTCTTGTTAGGGTTGGACCATGTACCCCGTACATGGATTTCCCAGCTGGAAACCGTGTAATTTAGACACTATATGGTGTGTGTCCCATTGAACATGCTGTGTACTCCCAAAATTTCCAAAGTACATCAACACGCCATGTCCCCAGGCGTGTACTTCTGATGGACGGTGAACAAAAATACCCACCATTTAGTCAGAGCTACACGCCGTGTACTCATCCAAATTACAAAGATTTATTAAAATTTATTATTATATTATAAAAACCCCCTGATACGTGTACCATAGTGCATGCGTAAAGATGAGGCACAACACGTGATAGGTTATATATATATATGTTTAATTTATTGTCTGTGTAATGTTCATTTCAACTCATTGGGCAGTTATGAACATGAATTCATCGGGTTGCCTCCATGGTACAAGTTACGTACAAAGATAATTTTAAATAAATTTATTTGTTTAAAATTATGATGGATGAGAATATCAAGGAAATTCAGAAAAGGGTTTAAGATAAAAGGATTAATGAATTAAAGATAATTAATTTTTTTAAGGATGATTTATCTTAAACAGGAATGATTAAAGAATTGAATACAAGTTTTACTTATGCGTAAATATCATTGCATGCATGGATGATCATGAGCTAGACCAAAACCTTTGTATGTGAGTGGTTTCCTTTAATTTATTTATTTAAATTAAATTTCTTGGCCTACGAGCCTTCTAGTAATTAATATGTAGGGCCTGTTTGTCCAAGGTTTATTTTATGTAAAACCCCTGTTACCCCTCACCTGCGTATGAGAGAAAAGCATATGTAATAGAAGGAGCTCCCAAGCTAGTGGAGGCAGCTCAAGTTAGAATCCAAGGTGAAATCAATCTAAGAAGATACAATGGTGGATAGGTGGAAAGCTGTAAACACGAACCCAAAAGGTTCAAGTTATTTCTCCCCTAGGTCTGCGTTATTTTATCAAACTCTAGATAAACTAACCATTAGAAAATCTCATGATCATGCAATTTACTTTATTTTATTTTTTTCAGTTTCATGGTTAATCATTATGTATGTGTTATCACGATAACATAATTAATGAATTAAACAAGCATGGAATATGGAACAACAATAAACCAGACTTATGCGTAAATATTATCAAGACATGGTTAATCACTTAAGTAAGTTCCACTTAATATTTACAAGCATGTGATAATGAAAATAATAAATTACCGTATATGAGATAAAAATCCCTCAAATAAAATATTACATCAGAATAATCCTTCCATTAATTGATTAAAGTGAAGAACTCAATAAAACTATGTGTTTGACCAACCTTTTTTGGGACACTTACTTTTATACAGTATTCCCTTATGAAAGGTTTCAGGTTGACTTAACTATATTACATCAAGTGGAGCATCCCTTTCTAGACTTTGTGTAATATTGGAGGCAAGAGTTGAAGAAATAAAAAGTTATGATTTCAAGATTTGGAGTCTACCAAACATATCATGGAGCTGCAAGCCTGTAGTTGGCAAAGACCTGCTTACCTAAATACCTACTAATAGCTTGACCAACCCTTGTTGGGATTATGTGAAGGGGAATATGGATCCTTTCCACTAGAATGTCATAGAAATTGGACATTCCTAGTTAAATGGTGAGGGCCATTTGGGCTTGATAAAATAGTGGGAGACTTAATAAAATTTATTATTTCTCATAAAATGTAATGAAGAATGTACTAATGACCCCCTGTTTTAATTGCAGAATAAAAATGAAAAGCTCATCAACCACACTATCCCTATAATCAATTTTGGATAAATACAACATTCTCACTGGTAGTAACTTCCAATAATGGTTGAGACACCTTTGGGTTATCCTACGCCATGAATAGAAGTCTTACATGCTAGAGTTAGCATTACCTGATTAGCCTTCCAAAGAGTCAAGTGATAATGATTTTTTGGTCTATGAGAAACATATGAACGACACGGTCGATGTTCAATATTTTATGTTATCATCAATGTCTAGTGAGCTCATGAAGTCTCATGAAAACATGGTTGCTTATAGAATGCTCGAGCACCTCTGTGGTATTTACTAGGAGAGAGAAAGACAGGAAAGTTTTGAGATCTCTAAGGCATGCTTTCAGAGTAAGCTTGGAGAAGGTACCCCAACTCTACCTCATGTAGTCAAGCTCATTGGCTACATTTATATCCAAGAGTTTATAAGGTTTAAACTCCCCGAAGAACTTGGCACCGATCTCATTCTCACATCACTCCCTCATAGCTTCTCTAAATTTGTTGTCAATTTCAATATGAGCAACATTTAGAAGTCTCTATATGATCTTCTTATCCTCATTCTCCATGTGGAAAAATATATGAAGTTCCAAAATCCTTATGTCCTTATGGTGAATAAGAGGAAAGGGAAGGTGAATAGATTTAAGTCCAAAGCTTCTTCATGACATTCCATGAAAAGGAAGATCAAAGGGGAGGCAAGAGAACAGGAGTCTATTTGTTTCGCATGTGTCTAGAGGGGCCACTGGAAGAAAAACTACACCCAGCCTAAGAAGCAAGGGGAAGCTTCCGGTGTGTTTGTTATTGAATGCAATCTATCTGTTTCTACAAATTGGGTATTAGATATAGATTGTGGTGCTCACATTTGTATCAACATATAAGAACCAATTAGATTCAGAAAGATTGATCGGGGGGAGGTAGATCTATGAGCATCCAATGGAGCCAGACTTGCTGTTGTAGCTGTCAGGGACTACCACCTCACATTGCCAACTAGGATGATCTTGGTGTTAAATGGTTGTTATTATGTGACTTCTGTTACTAAAAACATTATTTTTGTATCTATATTAGATATAAATGGATTTGTTTTCATGTTTGGAAATGAATGTTGCTTATTTTATAAAGATAGACTTTTTTATGTAGGACAGATTTATACAATGGACTTTACGTGTTGGATTACACAAACCAAGTAATGGAAATAGATAACAAGGATACTTCACATGAATCATAACACACCCAACTTTGGCATCACTGGCTAGGTCATGTAAACTAAAAACACTTGACAAAGTTAAATCGAATATTTAGATTCTTTCGAACTAAAACCACTTGGTGTATGTCATGCATGTTTGCAAGGAAAAATGACCAAATCACCATTTAGTGGGAAAGGTGAAAGGGATAAAGAGCTTCTTGAATTGGTTCATACCAATTTGTGTGGACCATTTCTAGTTGAAGCAAGGGGAGGGTACTCATACTTCATAACTTTTACAAATTATTTTAGTAGATATGGATATATCTACTTAATTTGGTATAAGTTGGATTCTTCTGATAAGTTCAAAGAATACAAGAAAGATGTTGAGAACTAGCTTAGTAAGAAGATTAATTTACTCCGCTTAGAACGAGGTGGAGAATATCTTAATCAAGACTTCATTGATTATATATGGGAGTTTCAGATCCTATCCCAACTCACCTCTCCAAACACGCCCCAGTGGAGTGGTTTGAGTAAAAGGAGGAACCACTCTCTATTGTACATGGTGAGATCAATGATGAGTCATGTGAGTATTCTATTTTCCTTTTGGGGAAATTCATTACAAACAGAAGCATACATACCAAACTAAGTACCAAATAAATTGATAAATGGTATTCCATATGAGTAATGGATTGGAATAAAATCCATGTTATCAAATTTACATGTGTGGGGTAGAAAAGTGTTTGTTAAGGCCTCTTCATGTAATAAACTCACATCCCGAGTCACAAAGTGTACATTTTTAGGATACCCCATGGAAACAAGGGGATATTACCTATACAACCACTTAGACAAAAAGGTTATAGTGGAAAGACATGACATATTCCTTGAGAGGGAGCACATCTCCAAAAGAGATTGTGGGAGCGAGATAGACTTCGATGAAGTTGAGGCTCAAGGTGAACCAGAGTTGGTACAAGAAAATATTCCATAAAGCCCCGTGGAAGATGAATCTATTCTAGAGACACAAGTACTACATAGGAGTACAAGAGAGGTTAGAGAATCAGAATGGTATGATTTTCGAGTTATCGAGGATGGTGACTCCTTATTAGTTGATAATAATGATCCCCTAACCTACAATGAAGCAGTAAGTGGTACAGAAGTTTCCAAGTGGAAAGAATACATGAATTTTGAAATGGATTCCATGTACCAAAACCAAACCTAGATTTTGGTAGATCCTCCAGTTAATGTAAATCCTATTGGTTGAAAATGGGTAATCATGAAGAAACTTTACATGTAAGGATAAGTCAGTACCTATAAGGAACGACTGGTTGCAAAAGGTTTTAAACAAAGTTAGGGAATTGATTACGATGAATCCTTCTCACCAGTTGCATTGCATAAATCCATCAGAATTATATTTTCTATTGCAACTTACCATGAATATGAGATTTTGAAAATGGATGTCAAAACAGCATTCCTTAACAAGAAGAAGATGTCTACATAACACAACCTGAAGGGCTTGTGATTCCAGAGGATGTCAATAAGGTATTAAAGTTGAAAACAATCCATTTATGGATTAAAGTAAGCATCCCGATCATGGAACATTCATTTTTATTAATCCATAAAATAATTTGGTTTTATTAAAATTGAATGTGAGCCTTGTGTCTACAAATGGTTTAGTGTGAGTGAAGTCATTTTCCTAATGGTATATGTTGACGACAAATTACTCATTCGAAATGAGATCCCAATCTTGCAGTCTGTTAAGGCATGGTTGAATCAATGATTCTCCATGAAAGAATTGGGCAAGGAAACATATATTCTTGGGATCAAGATACATCGTGATAGATCTAAGATATTTCTAGGCCTATGTAAAAGTACATACATTGATAAGATATTGAAGATATTCAGTATAGAACAATCTAAGAAGGGATTGTTGCCAGTGTCACATGGCATTCATATTTCCAAGAAAATGTGTCCTTAGACACATGAGGAAAGAGAGATAATGGCAAAGACTCCATACACCTCAACGATTGGGTTAGTCATGTATGCCATGCTATGTACTAGGCTGGATGTCTCCTACATGTTAAGTTAGATAGGTAGATATCAACCTGACCCAGGTGACCACCATTGGATGGAAGTCAAGAATTTCCTAAAGTATCAGAGGTGTAATAAGGATATGTTCTTGGTTTGTGGAGGATATGAGGAACTAGTCATCATAGGATATGCAGATGCTAGTTTCCAAACTGATCAAGATGACAAGAAGTCACAAACATGATACATATTCACTTTGAATGGAGGTGCAATGAGCTGGAAGAGCTCAAGGTAGAGTGTGGTCGCAGATTCTATAGGAGAGTCCAAGTATATCACATATTCTGAGGTAGCTAAAGAAGTAGTTTGGATGTGAATAATTCTATAAGAGCTAGATGTGATACCTAGCAGTAAAGATCCCATCACACTGTACTATGATAATACTGCAGCGGTGGCTCTCGCAAAAGAGCCAAGGTCGGATCAGCGGACAAAGCACATACTTTGGAAGTATCATCTCTTGAGGGATTTTTTTTCAAAGAGGTGAAGTAGTAGTAAGCAGTATTTCCATGGAAGAAAACGTGGCAGACCCCTTGACTAAAGCCTTGACCCAGTAGAAACACGATTATCATGTGAGGTCTGGTGGACTGAAAGTCATAGACAGTTGGCTCTAGTCGAAGTGGGAGTTTGTAAGAGTTGGTGTCCTAGAACCAACTGGTTTTACTTTCATTACATGGAAATTTGATGTATTATTACATATTTTTCATTTTAATTAATGATTATTATGTAATAATGTCGTAGAGTATTTGTTGCATTGATAAGGACCTGTATGTTCCCCGCTATTATGAGAACCTTGAAATGATATAACAATATTCTTAAATATAGTTCTGAGGTTGGATGAAATGCTATTATGGGACACATAACATGCAGATCGTTAGGTGTGAGTACTCATAAGTAGATGAGACATACTCTCATGAAGTTGGAACTTGGTAATATTCAAGATAAGAGATTATGAGAATAGACCCGCTAGTAAAAATTATGTATGTTTTGATGTCATCGGATATTTCTATCTGCGAGCATGTGTAATGATCCATAGACATTAAGATTATCATTAATACGTGTCATGACTTAAACACATTGATTTACTGACAAATATCGTCACACATATTATTGGTGGGAAGTAGGGTATGTTTGGTGTGTCACAAGCGGCATGTTATTAATGGATAAGTCGAGGAAGGATTCGACCCTTCCATTTATGGAAGTTGATATCTCGGACCTTTGATTGAAATAGAACTGTCATGGGAAATTCCATGGTCATGGTGTGATGATGAGTTTATTTCAGGTAGTCAATGAACGACGTATGAAGTATTAATGTTAATGACACAATCATGAAACCTGCTTGATGAGATATTGCAACAAAGGGATTATATTACACAATGAGTGTTCGTATATGATTGTCGTTGTTGCGACTTTACATTCTTTCTCTTGGGTACTTTGACCCATTGCAAGATAGTACTCTTGGACTTTAGGTAAGCCCACCTAAGGCCAACGACAAAGAATCCTATAGGGTCACACACTAAGTGTTTTTGGTGGTCTCGGTTAAATTATATTTGAATTTAATTGATGAAATAAATATTATTGTTAAGACCATTGAATAATTTAATTCAAGTTAAGATGATCACATAAATTAAATTAAATATATTTATTTTATTGAACATTTAATAAATATTTATTTACTAGTCTGTAATTAAAATATTTATTTAAGAGAATAAATTGTTTATTTATTTATTTGGGTGTTCAATAAATGGAAGTGGAGTTCAAGCAGACCAAGGTCGACCCGGTAGTAAAATAATTATTTGCAAGATGGTAAATAATTATTTAACCTGTTGCCATAAATTAAAATAATGCTTTTATTATTTTTTGACGTGAAATTTTATTTATAATTCTGTTTTGCACAAGTTTTCACACTATAAATAATGATGTGATATTATTATTAAATTCATGGGTTTTCTCTAAGTTCATGAAGGTATTTAATTATTTCTATGCAATTAAATATTGTAACTGAAATTCCATGTTTATAATTAGGCAAGTACCTTAATTGTGCCATAGACCACACCAAATTCCTGGTGAATTGAGAATTATTGAGCCAAACAATTTCTCTCTCGAATCCTCTTCTCACCCCTCTCAATAATGAGATATGTTCTTCAAGTCTTAAGAACAAGCGATCAAGAATGATTGAAACTATACACTCGCTTCACCGTGCTAGCACTCGGAGAATGAGTGGTGCCGATTAGAGTCCATCAGAACACGTGTGGATCACTGCTAGTGGGATTCTATTTTGGATCTTTACAACCGCAATGAGATAATCCGAAAGGGTCAATCCAGACAATCAATATCATCAATGAAAAAAATACCAAAGATAAATGTATTATTTTTCTTTATGAAATTAATTAAATTAATTATAAATATGATGTGCAAGATCCTCTCTAAGGTTTCAGGTCTCTTTCTTCTTTATCTAAATATTTGATTATATTCCATGGAGACTGGTGTTCATCATCGTATTGATCCCAGAATAATCATTGATCATGGTAAAAATCAAAGCTGGGTCCCTTCCCAACCACGCTTTTGCTATGCCCGGAACCTTTAAATAGATCAATTAAAGCTAAATTTTGGTTTTTATATTCTTAATAATTGGATTCATAATGATGTTTTTAAAAATGTGGTTGAAGAAAAACAGGAGTATGTCACAAAACACTATATGGATCCAATGTATTGGAAGATGGTTTTTCAGTTAAGGATTCACTGAAAATTTTCTTAATGTAAAACCTACTCAATCCACTTGGAAAAAATAACAATTATCTATTTTATCTTGATATCAATATCTTAAATCCAAATAGAGTTTCCATTTTACTCTATACATTGACAAAACATTAGAACCTCTCAAAATTTTATAGGTATTAAAAAGATAAATGTAGTTTCTATAATATACAAAGGAAGACACCAATATGATATTTATGTGGCCATGAAAACAATGATGTGTCTTAATCAAAATTGTGGGAAATAAGTAATGAAAAGGCTTATAGGTGAATTTAGAAAACATTTTAATCCAATTTTTTTCAAATTGGGAAAATATAATCCTCTAAAAACCTAAGTCATCCATTTATAAACCCTTTTCCCAAAAGTATATTCATAAAACATAAATTTTGTAAACTAAAAAATTTGTAACAAAATGGTTTAGTTGAATCAAGTGATATCACCCTTGAAGTGATTTCTAGGTTAATATCATGTAAATATAATAATTTAAAATATTCATGGTGTGATCCAATGAATAATAACCATTACACTATAAATTTTGTCTTACTTATTCCTATTTTAATGTAAAAATATTATAAAATATAGTTTGGAAAATTTGTAATATTGATTACTTATTTCTTTTTTAAATACAAAATGTTTATATTTAACATCAGAAATTTTTTTGAGTTTTTTTATACGAAATCCAATAAAGGATTTTTTTTAGGTTACTCCACCAAGTGAAAGTATTAATTAGTCTTTAATAATAGGACACATACCTTTGAAGAAACGTTAAATTTAAAATTAAATACAATTGAACCTTTTAAAAAATATTTCTAAAAAATATTGTATTATTATAAATCTATAGTTTTATTTTTTAAAATACCCCATAGTTTTAAAAATTCAATGGCTATATACCTAAAATTTTATATTATGTAGTTGAATGGTAAATTAGTTGATAATAAGGAATAATCATCCATTTTTACTATACATTTTATAATTATGAAGGATCATACTATTAGAAATGTTAATTGTGATCTTGAGGGGCAAGTCAGAACTATAAGTTTATCTATAATAAATTTAAAAATATAGAAATTTTTCCCTAATTTGAATCCAAAATAGTAGATTAAACCTTTGGTTATGAGTGTTGGCTAATGGTTATGTAATAAAGTTTTAATTATTTCAAATAGAAAAAAGTATGATCACTGGTAAAATATTCTAAAAACTCTTTGTTTAGTGGAACCAAATGAGATTTCCAGATTACATATGATGAAAAATTTCCTTTAATTAGAAAAATTCTAGTGTTTTTGAAAAATATTATAACCCAGAGGAAGAAATAAAATATTGAGAGAAAATGTATTTTGGTATCTAAACTTGAGTTTATCCCATTATACACACATTTTTGAAACATTGGAATTATAGAATTTTTAAATGGGTTTTCAAAAGTTTCTTTTGAAATGGTTTTTTGAGGAAGATGATTATGTTTGGAAAAATATTATTCTAGAAAATTAAAACTTTTGAACCTTGTTTTCAAACATAACAAGTCCGAGAGACTTAAAAAATATTTGAGAACATTGTTTCATTAATTTTTTTACACACTTGTTATGGATCAAACACAATTTAACAAATTTTAGTTTCACATATATGCATTCACCAATCACTTTTGATAACATGAGTTCATATCACTTTATAAAAAACCAGAATATCAGTCATGATAAAAATATATAGACACTGGGAATGAATTTATCCATGATTACACTTAAAAAGGGATATAACTCTATAATTTATGTAAATGGAATTTAAATTTGCTAAAATATTCATAAAATCCCTAAATCATGAGTGGTTTGATTTTATCAAATAAAGTTTGGAATGTTTGAATATGAATGATGACTTTCAATCCTATGATAATAATTTAAATTTAAATTATTATATTGATAATATGTGAATACCTTTACTTTGAAAAAAACAAATTTAGGTCTTTTAAAAAACCGTTGTTAATGATTACATTCTATAATTACACATACTGATAAAGTATATAAAGATAATATAAACCATTGAATAAAAGTTTCTATTATATCAATAAATACATGTACCACTCAATTAATTGATTAATTAGTATATTTTCTAATTTAATAATATTTTAATTTCAAAACGTTGGAAACTAAAAGGTATTGATTATACTTATTTTTTTTATATATTTGATTATATAAATATATATTTTCATATTAAAAAAGTTAATTATTAGAATATTAGTCTAAGATCTTATCCAATGGTTGATTGGGGATTCCTTGTTTCTAAAAATATTTATCTATGATAACCTTTTCTAACATGGACTAATTTTGAAAGAACTCACGTGGGTCAGAAATGAAACCAAGTGTAACCCTCAAAGAGATGCTTCAATTATCCATTAGTTAGAGAAATTTATGGAGTATATAAATCTAAATAAATGTTGGATTTTACCCATTTATAAACACAAAAAAAAAATATAAAATAATATTCAAACCACTAAAACCTGAATGATAAGAAATCCATAATCAATTAACATCATAAACAATAAAAAATATTTGAATATTATACAATATAATCAATGTATTAAATTTACCATAATAAAACCAACAACTACTAATATGAATATAACATATTAGATTTTATACCTAAGTTTCACATAAGGTATCCCCCAAACACCAAGGTACAACTATCTCACTTAGCAACTATGTTCATGCTTATTGATAATTCTATTTCACAATCCTATAAACTTTTATGTAAAACTATAGGATTATATACAGAAAGAATCTATTTTAAATCCATTAAAGACAAAAAACTAAGTAAAAATCATATATTAATAATAATCAAAGAAAAAAATCAAATATATAATCATGTCTTCAACTACCCATATCACTCGGGGGAAAACCAGTTCAAACATCGACTGGTAAATTATTTTACCCTCAAGTCTCACTAGATACTATGCACATTACTATTGATAAGGGTGTTTTCTCATACCTAGATGGGGACCAACATCTCTTTCTATAAAACTCCTCTAATATAGATCCCGCAAATAACATTTGTAAATGTGATTAATGGGGTTAAAAATACTTATTTGTAGTTGAATGTTTCAAAATGGGCCATGACTTGGACTATAACCTGCTAGAAAATTAAATTACTATATCTAGAAACATAATGCTCTGTACATTATAATGGTAAAAGAGTTAAAATATGAGCTATGATTTAATTGAATTAAATTTTAATTGGATTCACTATAATTATTAAATTAGATTAATTTTTTTTTGAAAATTTAAGGTGCTTTGAATCACAAGAAACATACATACTAAGTTAATTCTCCCTACTGGGATTAATTTTATATATTTTTTAAAAATCATATTATTTTTAAAATAACTATTTTTTATTTAATATTAAAAAACATATAAATTACCATTTAAATAATTTTACATTTAATTATTTAATGTGTCATATTTCAAACCTTTAAGATTCATGTAAAACTTTATATATAGGGTAAATATCCCATTTAGATATCAATGAAATCATTAAAATTATTTTGTGGTTTATTTACTTGGATAAATTACTATTTTAACCATATAATGTGAAGTTACCAAAATGGAATTCAAAATTTATGAACTTTAAATCTAAAATTTTAGGTTCTTTACACTTTTTATTCTCTTTTTCTAACCAATAATGAAATTTTGGGAGTATCTCTCTCTAGAAATTTCACTCTAGGATTTTACAATTTTCACTAGTTTCACTCTGATTAGACTATAATATGGATGGTATTCAAAAAATTACATGCTTAATAATTAATAATGGATAGATCATCAATCAAAATCGGAATAAATCTTTTAAATTTTATTTGAATGATGTTTGTTTTTGTTTTTTCTCCCCACAACTTTGGTTATCCTTTCCTTGTAAGATGAAAAGGGATTGTGGGAATATTGGGGTATACATGCTAAATCTGAGAGGATGGTAAGTTGAATCACTCAAAAAGATCTTATTATCCTCTCAAAAAATCCCTTAATAATAAAATTTGAATTCATGGAGTCCTTAACATTAACAATACCGGTTTGTTTATATCACTTACTAGTTTAGTAGGAAAAAACCAATAATGAAAGGGTTTGACTAATGCAGATGAATTTTAAAGGACACTTAATTAAATTAAATCACCCTATTCTCAAGGAAAAAGGAATATCAGGATTATTTCATGAATATGTGTGGTTTTTTATTTTTTAAAGTAGTTTAGGATGATATTATAGAGTTTATCATAATTTAGAAAGGTGTGATAAGGTTTCGCAATATTTTAATGCTAAGTGTGATGGTATAAAGAGTACACCATATTTTAAATTCATATGGAAAGTGTGAAGGGTAAACCATATATTAAAGATATATGAGTATAAATGAAGGGTTATTCGAGTGTTTATGGATTCTAGGAAGAAATTTTACACTAGGTTTTTATTCCATTCCAGATGAGGGAAGAGATACAACGAAGTTCAAGGGCCTTTTAAGAATACTTAAAGGCTACACTAGATATTTTTACCATCCAAGTATAATAAGTGTTAATCTATAGATTATTTTATTAAAAAAACTTTACGGTAATACTGTAGGTTTATTCTATCTTGGAAAGTGAAAGGATATGATATAGTTTAAGGTCCCATATGAAATCTTAAAGGTGATGCTGTAATTTTGTGAAAACCAAGAAGAAGATAGTTTGTGAAAGATTTTAAGTCACTTCAAGAATACTTATATATTACGCTGATATCTAGTAAGGTGAAGAGTTTTGAGGGAGTTTAAGGTCCTCCAAGAAGTCTAAAAGCTTACACTGGGGTTTTATTTCATCTAGAAAGGTGAAAGGTTACACTATAGCTTAAGGTCTACCAATTAGTCTAATGGGAAAGTTGGGATTTAAGGTATCTTTTTATAACCTAAATGTTACCTTATTTGTTTATACCATCATAGAAAATGAAATGGAATTATGAAGTTTAATGTCCTCCAGGTTGATTTTAGGTCATTCTTGTGTTTTTGACATGCCCCGAGATCCAAAATATTTTGAGTTAGTGTTGACTTTATTTCCCAAGGAAAGTGGTCAATCGTAATTTAACAATTAAAATTTTCATTATACATAAGTTGAGTGGATGTGATTTTAGTATCATCTCACCCCTTTTGGGGGGAATTATTTTCTACCCTTATACTCTCAATAATATTTAAGACATGTTAGTGATTCCTTACCTATAATAATATTACTCATGTTTATAACTATTATAGTTATTGATTGAATACATACATCAATATAGGTATCTTTATCTATATAAGGTTTTTCATATTTATTTTACTCATTGGTTATACTATGGTTTAAAGATGAAAAACATGGAACTATATAATTTATCACCACATAGGGAGATGGTAGGTGCTCTGAAGTTGAGATCATGCCCATAAGAGGGGCTTCTTACATATCACTTTAAAGGGAATCATGACCCACATAGTTTGGTTACTCTAAATGGGTAACATAATAGATTTTATGTTTATGTGACAAGGAACAATGTGGTTCCCTTTTAGGTTATGAATATATTAATATTTGAAGTTCCTTTTAAGGTAATATTTCTAAAACCTATTCCAAGTGGTTTATTTTTATCTAGTAGGGATTCTATTCTTTGTAGTTTAAATTCATGTGGTTAGGAATACTAAGGGAAATATTCTTAGTAATTTTAATTATGGGACTTATGTGTTAGAGACACTTTTTGGTTCATCACATTAATTTGTAACTAAACAAGGGAGGGTATGGTTGGATTTATGGGGAATATAGATCAATGAGGATGAGTTCTAAGGGGAATATAGTTTAGTGAGGATGAGGTTTCAAGGGAAATATTTCCTTGTGAGGATGATGTTTTAGTGGGAGTGTGGACAAATTAGGGTAGTGTTTTAAAATGAATATGGCACATTGACTCTTATAATTAATATGAGGTCTATATATGGAAGGTTTGATAATCTCTAGGAAGACGATTAATCTATGAAGATTAAAAAATCCCTAAGGGGGAGGTGGGATAATAATTTTTTTAGATCGATAATCAAGAAAGTAGCCCACTATAATAATAAAAAACAATAGTGTATATCAGGGTTCATAGTTTAATGTAATATTTTAGGTCCTTCCCATTCATTTAAACATCAAATGGTAAGGAAATACTTGATATGAAATTTTTGGAAATAATAGATTGATTAGGGCCAACACATCACTCTTACCAATCTAGTTCAACCTGATAGATGACTCATGTGAAGGTAGGTTTTGGGGATTAAATTTAATTGGCGGACCATATATGGATATATATATTTGATTGTATTTGGGATGAATTCATTAATGAGGATTAGTTTTTTCCTTATACTTAATAAGAGTCCCAAATCATTCTCATATCATTATGTAGAGAAAAGAGTCCCATTGTACACTAGGGCCAACAACATTCTTGATACTGGTAATCCAGGGTGAACATATTGAGCCTAGGGTGGTTATATTGGTATCATTATTATGGGACCCTATTTATCAAGGGAATAAATTTTTGTAAACACCCTTAGGGTCCTATCAGTGAGGAAGAAAATTTGGGAATAATTCTTTATCAAAGGAATAAATGATCAATGGGTGGTACACTTATGAGAAAACCTAGCCATGTATCTTAATAGGTTGTGTAAAATGTATTACTTGAATGTGTTTTTTAGATTTTTAGTATTGAAAAAGGAATCCAATAATGTTATTTATGTTAATTCGAACTAGGTAGATGACCTGGGTGGAAGAATTAACATTAAAGTTACTCATTTACCCATAATGAGTTCCTTCTTGAATTTTCCCTTCATAGGATAGATATCGTATAGTTTGGGTTTATTAAGAAGGGTATGATTTGTACATAGAACCTTAAATTCTATGTAATATTGGTATATTATATGAGTTAATATGGTTCATATAATTCATTAATTTTTAAAGGATGTTCATGAAGACCTTCACATGAATCTTCTTTCATTATGGTGTTTCATGAGAGTCTTACACTATGGGATTTTATAGAGGATAAACTTTAGTATTTATTATTATTTTTTCATTATTAAAAATAGTTAATAGCCCTAGACAAGGATAACTTGAAGTTTCTCAACCTAAAAGACTTGTAGATTTCCTAGTGCTTTCCTAAAACATTAGAGGGAAGTCCTGACACTAAATTGGGTTATGAGTTAACCCATATTTCAATAAATTGATTTAATTTGTGTCATTTTGGGATATGTTCACCCATATATACATCCACCTAGTTCATGAGTTACACACCAATGTAAGGGTTTGGAGTTTCATTATGGTCGACCAATCCAAAAATAGTTAACAAATCAACTTGGTAGTGTCGATGTTGGTTATCTTATACTACTTTTCTTAACACATTTATATGAGGAAATATCATTTAAAATTATTATTCCCTTCCATTTATTACAAAACTAGATCATATATCATATTAAGGGTTACAAGTTCATCAATGACCAGCCAATTTCAGGTTTCTAGTCTAGAAACTTTTTTCAAAGCTTAGGTTAAGTCAATAAACTCTCACTAGATGACCAATATATGGGAAGTACATTAAACCTCTATAATTGGTTCATGTTCATGTTGTATCTTAATTCAAATGGAATCATAAAAAATGATTCTAGATGCCACCACAACTATACATATATTATATCTCTAAGAGAGGGAATGTTGGTTGATGCAATTTATGGGGGGACTATTTATAATGGGTATTCAACCTATAGATTCAGGCTACTATTTTTCTATGTGTGATAAAAATTTTCCTCCCCAAATCAGAGTGTATAACTCAAATGACACCCAATGATGAACCATTAGTTCTAGATGATTCTTATTTGAGGGGATATAGTCATATTATTTTCTCTCCCACAATCCAACCAAACCATCAATCTTATGACCAATAATGATAAATGTAACAAACTAGCTCAAGAATACCCAACACATCACCTGCCATGTTTCTCCACTAGGCCTGAAGAGAATTCCTAACCCCCATTGGAAGGAAAATAGTGCAAGGGTATGAAGATCATACATTTGGGAATGATTTAAACTACATAAAATAATATAAATAGAAAACAATAGATACTAATAATCCCACATGAACCATCCATAAATTATACACCCTTGAAAATAAATAAGTAGTGTCAATATAAAGGAAAACCAAATAATATTATAGTAATTATATAATAAAATAACACCTAGAAATAAAAACAATGAAAAATACTAGTGATAAATATATAAAAATACAATGGGATAAGGAGAAAAATATAACACATGGCCAAGCTAGAAAATAGATATGAATCCTAAAAATAAACAAAAAATAAGGTCTAAAAAACTCAAGTACAGGTGATCCATAATCACTCAGAAAGTCCCAAACTATCCCTCAGTGGTCCAGATTGAAAATAATTTCAAAGAGGATAAAAAACTTTTTAATATGCAAGATGTAAACCTAAAATAAAACATAAACTCTACATACACCCAATGGTGTATGTAGGATATGAGATAAACATGCCCAATAAAATTTCACCAAAGTGTTTCTTCAATTTCCTTTTAATAAAAAATTTATTAATTAAAGTTTCAAATATAACTAAGTAAAATTTGGTTTTTATTATACAAAAATAATGAAACCTAATATCACTCCAAAAAAACTTTTGTAACACATTCCATTTTGTAAAATAAGAAACAGAAAATACAAAAAAAATTCCTTACAATTTTGAAACCATGGAAATAATTCTTTTATTAATTTTATAAAAATAAATACAATGCTAATTTCATATTTTCAAAAACATTTCTTAACCACCCTTTCCTCAAGAACACTACACTTTCTAATTTCAAATTCAAATTACCAAAATTTTTGAAAATCCTTTTGAAGTTTAATAAAACTAAAATAGAAGTAAATATGAACATGATTAGTAACCAATGATATCAATGAGGCATAAAAAAAATAAAAAATCAAATAAATGTTTTTTTTGAAGAAGTCAAAGTCTCAGGGATACAAATAATTTAAACAATAGATTATTATATGATCATCCTCAAAGGAAATAAATATCATGGGAAACATTATAATAATCACGTAATATAGACATGGACTAGTAACATGAATCCTATGTTATCTTATTGACAAATTCCTATCATGGGATGTGTAAAAAAATTATTTCCTAAGTTAAAATTCAATATAGTGGTTATCTTAGGTTGCCTCTATAGGGTATCACACAAAAATCAAGTTTTTTAAGTTAAATTAGAGGTGAAATAATGGGTATTTTTGAAATTATTTGATGTTGAAAAAAATAAAGTAATGAAACAAGATATTAGAAACAATTACATGAGAAGGGTGATTATGTAAGGTTTGGTATTCCAAATTCAATTCCATCATAGTTCTCATATTTACAATCAAATTATTCTAATATGATTAATGTGAGATTACATAATGGCTTCATCTCACTCCCTAGAGAAAATTGAGTTTATGATAAAAAAATTACCAAAATTTCATCTTGGTCTAGCTTCCATCAAATGTGTGAGATAGTTGCATTGAATACCCCTATTTGACTTCGGTCATACCTGATTGGGTTTTATTTATCCTAAATGATCTAGAGTGTCTAATACTTATCCCACACTTTAATTAAATCACCAAGTTCTTAACCAGTAATATTTGGTCTATTCCATCATATATAAACCATGAACCAGTGGATGGAGATAATGATCATCATCTAAGGAAATAATAATAATATAATCTAAAAGAAAATATGATGGTAATTGATTTTGAAAACATCTATTATATTATTTAAAAAAACTTAAAAGGAGAAATAAATATCCTTTTATTCCATGAAGTATATGAACTCAAGAATAAAAAAAAAGAACACCACCCTTTCCCTAATAGTTCATATGTTTACCCCACCTTACGATGGGTAAACGAGAATAATGGGGAGGTAGAAGGGATTACAAAACATAGAAAACAAAAAAGGAAGAATATGAAATTTATTCTTCTGAATATGTCCCTCTATCTTATTCAATTTCTTTCCTAAAAGGTAGTTAAATATATCCAAGATGCCTTATTAAGAGTTTTTTGAAATTTTATTTTCTATCTACCCTGAAAATTCTAATTAATTTTTTTATGTTTTTATGATAAGTTATGCTAGAATTAATGAATCACTATTTTTCTATCCAAAAATACTCTTTATCTTTATTTTTATGGGTACATCAACAAACTCAATTAGTGAATTACTTTAATGAGATTCAATGTTTAAATGAAACTTTTAGTCTTGTTTTATCCCAATATATGCATCATTTATGGAGGAGTGTTAAATTATTTTGTGTAAAATTATTTCCCACATTGATTGAATTATTTTTCTCCATGGGGTATTAATGAGAATTTTTTACAGTTAGAGAAGTTTAATCCCATGAATGATGGAACCCTAAAAAAATTTATTTCTTATTTTTAATCAATATATAAATTGTTATTCTTGGACTAACCAAGTGATAAAAAATAATTAAAATTAAAAAAATAAGAAATTTTGACATTTAATCTCAAAACATCACAAAAGTCCAAAAATGATGAAACTAATCTCTAAATAATAAATTTTTAGGGATTAAATCATTAAAATAGGCATAAAAATAATGGAAATTTCATCTCAATAAATTCCCCCACACTTAGAACTTGGACACTTAGAAAATCAATGATCAAAATAAAATCAATGAAAATTTAAAACACATACCAATGAGATCATCCGTTTTAACACCAATAAAAAAGATATCATTCCTCCTCAAAAAATAATATTCCAACTTCTCTATTCATATCATTTAATCCATTTCTGCTTTATGTTTCTTCCCATTCACAAATGGCATTTACCTCACATGAATTTTAATTAATCACCCTAATTTTGATTTTCAACAGGGATTTTATTCCCCAAACCCATGCAAGAGTCACCATAGGATTAACAAATTCCTATATATTCAATCTATGTGTGTCATGGAAATATGTTTATCTAGAGTACTTTTCATGTTTGTTTAGTTTATTTTGGTTGTTAAGTTTTTAATTTAAAAAATTTTGAGGTAGTCTAAGTTGGGTTTTAATATTTTGGAAAGACATTGCAGAATTCTTATTTTCATTGAAGTATAAGCTCATCCTCGCACAATTTATTAATAAATAAGACACAATAATGTATCAAACATCATAGGAATTAAACCCCATTAATTATTTTAGGATACAAATGACATCTAATCAACATCTTTAAATTGAAATGATTTTTTATGATATTTTATAATTCTCCAGATCTGGATTTTTTTAGGAAGTGAGGGTTCTTTGAATTTAAAGAAGTAGGTGTGACTTACTATCCATTACAATGAATTAATATAAATCTTTTAATTTTCATAAACTTTATTTTTCATTTATTTTTTAGTAGATTCTTTTAAGAATAATGTTTAAATTTTTTCACAGTAATGTCTATCAATGAAAAACTTTTAGTAGAATAAAATTTTCAGCATAAAAAACATCAATTTTTTATTTTACACCTTATGTATCACCAAATGATGTGTAACACCACAAGATAGCTTCCCCCCAAGCTTTAGTTCAATTATATCTTGCATTTTCACTTCCAGAGAAGTTTGGATATAGAAAATTGGCTTGTAATGTGGGTAACCTAATAGTATATTCATAGATACTATGGGATACAAGGATAAAATATACAGGACATTCCTAAATAAAAATTATTCTATTAAAAAGGGGCTTTTAAAACCAAATGAATTTATTAATCATTTAAAACACATGTACCTAAAATGATTAAGTTTTTATTAAAATACATCAAATCTTGCTTAATGAAATAATGTATTGGTTCTGTCAAAAAATGAGGTGAATATAAGGAATATGTGATAAAGGGTTTAGAAGCTTCATAGTTATGTGATTTTAATCATATAAGGTGTGATATGTGGCATATTATTAAAAAATAGGTATTTTTATGAAATTATTATAGTTTTTAACTTGAAAAAAATACATTTTTATCATTCATTTATGTTCAGTTTTCTAGGATAAATTGTTTAAATAATTAAACTGAGTTTCAAAGAAGAAAAAGATAATAATTATTTATCACAATTTTCTAATGAACACAAAAAATAAAAGGTAACCGAGAATAATAAGGTTAAAAAATTAATTAAAAAACTAAAAATGGAAATATAAAAATTGAAAATTTATTCTCTAGAATCTGTATGTCCAAAGTTTTCAGCATTTTCTCCCATTGGGCGACCAAATATCAATATGATTTTTTCTTAAGAGTTGTTAAAAATTATCTATGATTTCTACCCTAGAAATGTAAAATATTTATTAAACATTTAGTAAAATTTATTCTTTAATTACTGAAGTACTTATTTTCTATCTAAATATACTCTTCATCTTCCTTAATTTTGATGTGTTTATAAATTGATTTATTTAGCGTATTACTATAGGAAATTTAATATTACAAGATCCTTTTATTAATATTTCATATATAACTATAATTACCTCATTTGGTTCCCTTTATCCCAAGATATGTATCATTTACTGAGAAGTGGTCAATTTGTTTGTCTTAAAAGATTTTCCATATTGATTGAATTATTTATGCCCCATAGATTTATAATGATAAATTGGTCTAGTTGAAGAAGATGAATCCAAAAAAAGATGCAATCCTAATAAAAAAACTTCCAAATTTTAAAAAATATATAAAAACGTTATTATTCGTATATTAAAGTATTAATAAAATAGTTAAAATTCTATAATTAATAAATTTTTGGCATTGAATATCCCAAAATCCCAAAATTTAAAAAATATGAAATAATTCTCAAAATATTGGTGTGGATTAAATCATATAAATACACTTAAAAAATAAAAATACCATCTTTTACACATATAAGGATATATATATCCTGGTAGTTCCGCCAAATGAGTATTTTCTATAATCATCCTAGGGGTGTGAAGTTACCATGGGTACAAAAGATATCTCAAAAGTGTTATGCTTCAATGGTAGTGAACCCATATAAAGGGAATAATATAAACTTATGGTTTGGTATATCTAGATCTATTACTTATTCTCCTCAGACCCCATGATAATATACAATGGATGAGAGAAATAAAATAAATCATGCTAGCACAACATAAAATATTTTCAAATCATTAGAAATAAATATCCTCTCGCTTCCTATAACTTTAAAATAAACCACTCATTTTACACATGAATAAGAATAGATATGGATATAATATTATAAACATAACCCATGGGGTATCAATTCATCATAGATAATCAAATAAAATGGGGAATAACTGAGGGACTTATACATTTGAGAAAATATTTCTAAAAGTGATAAATAGTCCGTTCAACACAAGAACAAGATTTCTATCCATGCTTCATTTGGAACATCCTTTAAAAATATTAATGCAACAATTATTTAAAATATAACTTAAACCCATTTGGATATAAATTCTTTATTTAATTTTTTTGATGCAATCAAAGAAAAAAAAGATTTTAGAAAACTTTGTGAAAAGCCTTCTTTATAAATCCACTGATGTCGGGAGCCCTTTAAATTATAGTTTCTATTTTTAGGATCCATATGGAATAAAATTACATTTACCACTAAGTCAATTTGAGAAAAAATACCATTAATATTCATTTAAAAATACTTGGTATCCAAATATTCCTTTAAAAACCAAGGAAAACCATTCAATACCATTATTCCATGTGACCCCCTTTAATATATTTATAAAATCCACAATAACTATCATATATTGGATGAATTTAACAAAAAAAATCCATTTATAACTTCCATGAATTAAATGATATAATTTTTAAAGGAACCATGAAAAATATTACCTCTAATCAACCGGAAACAAGAAAAAAAAATTGGAAACTCATTGTATTCAGTGGAGAAGGATCCAATAAGCAATAATACACCCTCTACTAGCCTCAAAACCCAAAACTCCAAATTATTCTCACCCTAGAAACATATTATAGGCCAATATAACCTTAATGGTTCTTGGGAGGAGAAAAACCTATGCGGAAAGAAATAATGGAGAGGTAGAAAGGAGAATCAATATAAAAAGATTCCTTATCTTAGAGTTTCCACTTAAAATCAAGAGAGTTAGGCCAAAAATTGAAGGTGGAAAGACGAGGGTGATATCCTTTCATGTAACTTGGATGAATGAAATGTGAGAGAAATAGTTAGTATAAATGTTAAAATAAAACATGAGAATTAGGTAATTTCACATTTTAAGAAATCTAGGTATCTCACATGTGTTTTTAACATGGTTTGGAAAACTGTGCTTCATCCAAGTAAGAGACACTAGATAAGAAAAACAAACTCTCATGATTTGGATGCATGGTTTTCCAAAAAAAAGTTCCAAACATGAAAACACAACTGTTAAAAACTATAGAACTATTGCAATGTCACTCCCACAATTTATTCTATCCTTGCACAAGCTGTGAACCAATACTCTAAGACAAAAATATATTACATGGTTTCTATGGTGAATCATATAGTTTGATCCAAATCATGTAACAATTGTACACCCATAATAATAAAATAATAAAATGAACTAGAAGGATCCATAAACTTGGTATTCTATACAATATCTCCTTGCTTATGCAAAAAAATAGTGTAGCAAAGATGAAGTTTCATAAAAAATATAGTTTTGAGCCTAAGACTTACAAAAAGTGAAAATATTCCAAAATATTATAAAATATAAAACAATAGTGACAAGGGGGTGAAAACATTATCCCAACCATGACCCTTTGTACACACAAAACCTGGTTTACTAATGGATAATCAAAGTAAAACTAAATTCCTCAAAACCCATCCAATAAGTGGGAGGGGTGAGGATGTTTAAAGAGGTCAAATGAAAATGGAACATTAGAAAAACACACAACTTCCCAAAACCATGAACTCAATCCTTGAACATAATCAAATGTCTCAAAGTATAATTCTACCCAAAACTACTAGAGCAAAATTATCCGGGAAAATAAATATCTATTATAGGTCTCTCTACTATTTATAATTAATTTAAGTGAATTAATGAAAAATATATTCTATAAATAGAGTGTTATTAGGATGAACATGCTCTCAAAACACATCAATGTGAACCAAAAATATTCCAATATACATAAAGAACCTCAAAGATATAATCTTAAATCCATAAATTGAACACCACCAAAATGATCACCTGAAAGACTATAAGTATGATTCAATAAATCTATTATTTCCAAAAATAAATATATATCCTAAAATTAATAAACATTCCTCAATAATAAACAACATAGTTCTAAAATTAGGTCAGGAACTATAGTATAGAATATCTAAGTATTTAAATAATGAAATTATGACTTATAGTGATCTCAATTGAAATTTCTATCCTAGTAAATCAAAATATATAATTGGAAATAACCACACCATTGATTACCCATGATTTAATCCTAGGACCCCCCATGTTTGATCTCTCTAACCAAAAAGCATGAATATCAATCATTAGAAAGATAACAATACTAACCCATCCACACATGGAATAAAAAATTAAGCATGAACATTCCAAAAAATCAATCGCTCACCAAGTATCAACCAAGAGGCATTAAAATCACGCATTTAAAAAGATCCATTTTAAAACTACACCTAATATAAACACATCAAGTATGAATCCTGAAACATATCATCACCGAAATCCAAATAAACCCACAATTTACGGAGGATAAGAAGACTAAAATACCAAAATTAAAGAACACAAATAAAAAATATTCCTTTTAGGAAAACACTATCTTGGATAATTAAAAATATCACCACTACCCTATCATGAGAAGAAGATAACATCAACCACTCCCTTTAGAGACTGGGTGGATCCCTAAACAAAAATGGTATCACCCCTAAAGATAAAACTATAACATTTATCTAGAACTAACTATGATAATTACCTCAAATAACAAGATACATGATCCCAATCTAGCCATGTATCATAAAAAAAATAAAATACCCCTAATAAAAATCAAGGGTCAAAACCAAAATCACAACTCAAACTAAAAACTTGAAAAATAGTTTTTAATTTTTTTAACCATGATCCCTTAGAATGGAGCCCCAAAATTCTTTTCAAATGAAAATTCATCTTTGAAAAAAATAAAAACATTTATAAATTCTATATCTTATAAAAATCTAAAAATAAATCATTTTCATAGTTCAATTTCAAAATTTAAACAACCATAAAAACTTTGATAACTACCAATTTCTTTGAATCTATGAAATCCCCTTGAAATTTAAAATATAATTATTTATTTTAAATCAATTTTACTATCTAAATAACTTTGAAAAAATTCAAAATTATCTATTTAAAACTAGTACCTCTTCAAAAAAACACACGAAGAGGTAAAAATACATTGAAAATAAATCACCAACTGATTCGAAAACCGAAACAATTTCAAGATTTCATGACAAAAACAAAATACATTGAAAGTATTTCTAAAAAATCAAATAGATTTTATAAAAAATTCTAAAGTATTAATTTAAAAATATAAAAAAATTCTTCTAAATCCTCATTTCAAACAAAAAACCAGTTTTACATCACACACATAAGTGAATACACACCCCAATTAAAACCAATATTCTTTTTAAAAAACTTATCATATCACAAGTTCTCCCATGATTCATTTCCCATCATTGAGAATAACATAATAAACATCCATTAATTGAGGGGAATATATAATGAAAGCAAAAAGGATGTATAATTATTCCTGAGTTTCCTATATGGTTGGCAGGAAATGTGACAATCATGCAAATTTCAGAAAAATTTCTAAAATCTAAAACTCAGTCACTACATAATTTTTTAGGCCATGCAATCCAACCTTAAGCTTATGATTCGTTTTTTATTTTAATCCTAATTTTTTTATAAACCCCCTTGTAAACTCTTAAAATTTCAATTAAAATAAAAACTACCACAAAAAAATCAATCCTAAATTCAAAAAAAAAAAGATCAAAATAAAAATTAAAAGATAACTTCCCATGGAAACTCAAAGATCCGGATGAGGGTGAAAAAGCCAGGATTTCCCCAAAACTACCTATCATTATATGGAATCATATCTCTATACTATTAGACTTCCTAAATAATAATATATTTATTTAGAAACCTATGACTTATTAAGAACCAAATATATGATACCATTTGTAACAAACTGACCTAGGCTCTCCCAACACTTTACCCAACCTAATTTTCTACTTGGTTTGAAGGGAATTCTTGGTCCCCTATTCTAGAAACTAGTTCCAAGGTATTAAGAACTTAATCTTGGGAATTATTTCACCCTCATAAAATAATATAAATAGACAAAAAAAGGTATTTGGAATCGGACATGAACCATATATAACTTTTATTCCCATGAACAATAATAAGAAATCTCAACATAAAATAAACACCAATCAGAGTGCAAAACAACAATAATAAAATAAAAATATGTAATTTGAATTATAAATAACCCAATTTTTTAATTATAAATAAAATGGGAGCATTAAATTTTTTTAACACATTAAAAATATATCGAATACATAGCCATACAAAAAACAATCTAAAAACAAGTCCAAACCCACATGCTAACGGTAGGAAACCCATGGTCACTTCCCAAGTATTGAAACCAATCTCAATGGTCCAAACCAAACATAAAACCAAAGTGTATCAAAACCATGCAATATCATAAGTTGGGCACTTAAAAGAAAACATAAAGGGTTCACACACCCAATGATGTTTGCATGGTGAGAAATAAACACACTCACTAGGTTTTCACCAAAGAGTTTCTTCCATTTCCTGTAAAAACCCAATTTATTAATTCTAGTTTGAAATATAAAAATGGGGAAACAGTTTTTTCATATACATTAATAATAAAAACCAAATACCAAGCTAAATCCACTTTTGTTACACATTACCATTCTTAAAATAAGAATGTGAAAATCTAATTTTTTTTCATAGAACCTTTAAAACCATAGAAATAGGGTCCTCTATTATGTTTATGAAAAAAAAAGTCAAAACCCATTTCTTCTTTCCAAAAACCATTCTTAGACACCATTTCAACAATGAAAAAATAGTTTCCCTTTTTAAATCGACATTACAAACCATTTTTCAAATACATATGGAATGTAAATATTGCTGAAATAGAAATAAATATGAACATGGGTAGGTACCAAGGACATGAATGGGGAATTTAAAAATAAAAAATGAAATAAAATGATCTTAGAAGAAATGAAGGGATTGGGGATACAAAAACATTATAAAATGGGATCCCCAAAGAACATATTCAATGGAACTAAGAATCATATAAAATATCCTAAGACTAAATTAATACTGACTTGTACTATGAAGAGGAACCCATTCCAAAATATAAGAACCTATTTTTCCCAGGTGTTGCATCAAACTAATCAGGCTCTATAACCATCCTATAATTATGAAGCTACCATGAACACATAATACTTCATGGGTGTGATAAAATTACACATTGAATTATCCCCATATAAGTAAAAAATTTATACTCAAGGTTGAGAATATCCAGACCTCCTAATTACTCACAGAGGACTCCCATGAAATTAAATAATAGAGAGGAACAAGTTAAAAATGTATGAAATAATCACATAAAACTGTTCCAACTCATTGGAAATAAATATCAACACACCTCCTAAATGCTCATACAAAACTACCTCTTTTCCACATGCATAATGATCAATAAATATATAAAAAGTAAACATCCCCTGATGGGTCTCAATTCAGCACAGATAACCAAATTCATGGTAATTAACTAAGTGACTTAAAAATTTGATAAAAAAATTATAAAATTTCCAAATATTACATTCAACACAATATTGGTATTCCAAGCCATTGTCCATTGAAAATATTATTTTAAAAAAGAACTCACCCCATTATTTAAGAACAAAATTTGAAACCCACGTAGAAAACTATTCCATATCTAAAAATATTTTTTAAATAATTAACGACAAACATTTTTTTAAAGCATTTTTTGATTTTTTTGTAAATCCACTGGTGATGAGTAACCATTTAAATTAAAACATCAATTTTTAGGACTCAAATGGGTTGACATTTCATTATTCTTAAATTAAATATGAAACAATCCATTTAAAACTAATTTAAAAAAAAAATTTAATTTAAAAAATTATTTAAAAACCAAATAAAACAATTGCACACCTCTATAAAAAGTTATACACCCTTAAAATAATTTTTAAAATCCACTATAACTTTCATATATATAATTAATTCAATAAATAAAGATTTAAAACCAAAAATAATTCAATAATAGAAAATTTAAAGTAAACAATCAAAAAACCAACCTCCAATCCATAAGAACTAAGTTTAAATAACTTTAAAATCATCTCCTTCAATGAGGAAGGCTCTAAAAATCAGGGATACACCCTTTACAAGATGTAAACACCCCAAACCCCAAATTTGAACTACCTAGAAACTATGTTCTTGAAAAAAAATAATGTTTATGGTTTTTGGGGGGAGACCAAATCAAGGAATAATGGGAGAAGGTAGATTTATAAAGGGGAAGTAAGATAAAAATTGGCATTAACTTGGAGTTTTTACTTAAAATCAAGATAAGAGTTCCAAAAATTTAAGGGAGGAAGGGATAGAGATACCTAGGTGAACAGATCTCTATGAAAACATAATGTGGGATAAAAATAATTTTTATTAAAGTTAAAACAAAACATTTAAAATAGATAATATCTTATTTTAAGTAATCTAGGTAGCTTTCATGGTTTATCCACATGGTTAGGAAAACTATACACTAACCATGGGGGAGCCATTGGATAAAAAAACATGCATAGTTTGGCTACTCGATTTACCAAGACATGAAACAACCATGTAAAACATCTCTACTAAATACTACAACATTTATCATTGTCACTCACATGATTTATACTATCTATGCACAAGACGTGCATCAACACCCCATACCTAAAATATCTCACATTATTTCCATGGTAACTCACATGATTTGATGCAAATTGTGTACTCCACAAAAACCCCAAGACACAAAATAAAAAAATAAATTGAAGAGTTCTTATGCGCAGGATTCTATAAAGAATATTCTAGCCTATGAAAAAAATCATGAATGAGGAGGAAATTTTCATAAAAACTAGGTTTCAATACCTAAACTTCCAAAAACTTTAAATAGACCAATATAATATAAAATAGAAAAAATAGTGACACAAGGGTGTCACACTAAAACATGGATTTTATTACATCATAATTAGAAATTGGATGACCAATATCCCTAGTTTAAAATCCCACTATAAACAAAAGGTGTAGAAGAACAAGAATAATATGAATAGATCAGGAGATCTTATAAATGGATTGCGCAATGTAAACATCCTACCCCTCTGATACCCCGAAAATTGGTGAGGCATTCAATAAATTCCCACTCAATGGGAGGTATATCTAGTCCACACCATTTCTTCATTAAATATAAATTACTATAATATTATATGGATTTAGAACCTTTTAGGAGTACCTAATTCACTTTATAGATCTTGGTTGCACTCATAATAGGGGAAATTCTCCTAATGGGTTTTCGTCTCTTAACCACTCCCACAAAAATTTTCTATGAGGATCATCTTGAAGAGGTGAATCATTATATTTAAGAGATTTAGTATTCAATCTACTCACTCAAGTGTGGAACATTTTATTTGGAGTGAGTACTCATATTTATGGTTCCCAAGGGGGACAATGTTGAGAGTCCTGAGGACGCATAGGGCACAACTGATAAGGATGATGTTTGACAAAGCTCATCCTAGGAGAAGGTATGATACATTCTCACCTATAAATTTAAAAATTTCATTGATCTAACCTTTAATATCATTACTTAACCTTTTTATAAGTAATTATGGGGTCAATAACCCTTCATATATCAAAAATATTCTGTTAGAGGGGCCCCGATTGGCCTAAGAACTTACCCAGGAACCAAGGTCAAATATGAAATCTCTCTTAACCTGATTGGGAAAATATATTTCATGACATCTAACTCTCCTAGAGTTTTTTATATTATATGAACCAGTATTCCTCCCATGGATATACCATTACAACAAATCAACAGGCTTGTGTGGGTGAGGCCATTGAAAATATATCTTCTAATGGGGATGAAAGGTAATCATTGTATTTTAACATTTATTTCTTGATATATTATCATAAATTTATACTGACACATTATATTTATTAGATACCAAGATAAACCTCATGAGATTGGGGTTTTTAACAACTAAAAAAAACATAACCCCTACACTCCTAGAAAATACTACTATAGAAGTGTTAACTCGGGAAGATCAAGAGAAGTCTAATAAAAACTTCAACCCTAATGTATCAGATAATATCCTAAATGATTTAAGGAATGTGGACAACCTCATAGATATTAAATACCTAGTAAATAATCCTCAGTTATAGGTAATTTCATTTAGTATTTATTTTTTTAATGTTCTTTATCTTGATATTTACCATTTTTACTGATAATAATAATCAATGTTGATTCCCATGTGTATCCCTCTTTGGTACCACTCAAGATTTTGTTGGGATAAAAATGAATTTAGGGCCTCAATATCCACTGGAGGACTTGGTCACCTTATAGATGGTCTTAATATCCAAATATCCTATGTGAGAACCACCTTAATAATACCATACCTTTGTAACATTTAGAAAATAGTTGTATAGGTCAACACCTTTGTGGATGAAGGTGAACATATACACATCCTTCTATTCATCTATCATTCACGTTCTCATGATGACATATTTTTGGTGTTAATTTTAACAACCCCATCATAGATGATGGAAGTTCAAAGTATCACATCTCCAATATCACATTCTTTGAAAGCCCAAATGGTACATATTATTTTAGTGATAAGTCACTTGGGATATGTTAATGTTTAATTATCCTTAAGTTATTTCGTTTATATAAAATGTTCTAATTCCTAAAATGGACTATAAATTAGACCCAGAGTATTCCCCACTTAAATAGAGGATGAGCTAGTGGGTGTAGAGGATTATCTACAGGCTGGACCATGATATCCATTTTAGGGGCTCACTATACTATTACATCACCTATAACATCAGTTCGATATTCTAGGCTATAGTGAATATGATTTATTTTTAATCCATGCTCGTGTGAAGGAGTAAATTGTCAACTTAAAGTGATAAAGGGTGATCAATTCAAAAAATTAAATTATTAAAGCTTTAGATAATTATTTATACCTATAGGATACAAAATATTAATATGAATATCAATACAATATGATGGTGTTTTAGTTTCAATATAAAATAAAGTAAGGAAGGGATCTAATGGAAATAATTTATATAGGGTCGGTTGCCATTGATAGATATAAAATGGACCAAAAATGGATTATCTAGGAAGCTGGAATGGGAGGAATGGATAATGTTGTAAGGGATGAGGTTTTTTGACTTACTATAGATGCAACATCCCTAAAACCAGTTGAGTTTTGTCAGGTTGTGAATGTCTTGGATAAATCTTTTACCCAAATTTGAGATTCTATCAAGAAAGAATTGTAACAATATTCAAATTCATGTTTCCTTTTGTAAATAATGGTAGAGAATACAAAGTGTGTTTGTTCCCCTCCTTTTTATCAATAGATAACAAAATATTCTCTTTCGTATCATTTTCAATTTCTCAATACACATATTAATTAGACTATAAGTTTGTTTCAATCTAAAGAACTAATAATGAGTAATAACATGATAATGAAATCCACTAGATAATAATATTATAATGGATTTGGTAATTCAAATGATTCAAATAATTTATTAAAAGATGAAATATATGAATCATTCCATTATTTTCTTAAAATATACAACTTTATGGTTATAGAAAGTCAAGATATGATAGTGCATATACCATCATAATATTTTGGGGAAAGTATGTGGAATAATAAAGTGCAAGATTCCTCCTGGGTGTGTGCTCTTGGATAGATATAGATGGGTCAGATGTGGAGGAACATATACTATCACTATAATACAAGGGTTGTACAGCCACATATGGGTTCCTCCTAAACTAGTGATATTTGATGGACATATTCAGGATCAATATGGAAACACATATACCATCAAAACAATCCAAGGTTAGTTTATTTGTATATAAAATATTGAGATTAATCAACATAATGAAAATCACGAAGGGAAATTTCAGAATGTGGATTGTAATGATCAAAAGGGATTGAGTAACCTAAAATTGAACTTTTATACTTTTTGAAAAAATAATTTTCAATAATATTAATGAAATATGAGGGTGTTTTAAATTTTTTCTAGGTTAATATACCTAGAGATAATGGGTCAAAATTTTTGAGGGAAATATAGTTGGAGCCAAAAGATTTCTAACTTTTCATTTTAATTCTAAACTTTCTTAAGACTGTGATACGGGGCCTAGTGTATAGGAAATTGGTTTTTTTCTTTGGACATACATTGTGGGATTTCATGATGTCATGTTCTATAACATTTTTTCATTTTTAAATTCTCAAACGTTTCCCAGGATGCCCATTTTGATTTTTTATAATGGAAAGTTATAGGTCCCTTTCATTTGGAAATTTAATGACTAAATTCAGACCAATAATGATGATATTAAAGGGATGATAACATTGAAAAAAATATGATATGGTGTATATAATAAGGTAAAAGTAAACCCAAAATGTGTTGAAATCCTAAATTACAGTATTGATGATCAAAGGAATGAGTGTACATAATTTTAGGGCATGAAAGCCAAACCAAAATTTGTTGAGGTTTATAGTCACACAACTTTGACTAAAACGAGGTAGTAGTTTAAGGTTATTATTCATACACTATAAGGACGAGGAATTAAATATAATAATAAAGGTGATGTAATCCTTATATAAATGAGGGTCTTAGTACTATTATATAAATCCTCGATGGAAGGTGCATACCATTTAAGATCAAAGTTCATGGAACAAAATGTGATGAGGTTTTAAAGTTAATTTTTTTCACCAAATTGAGATGGTCTATATAGTAAGGTAAAGGTAACACCTAATGTTGATGAGAAAGAATCTTGTAACACCCTGATATTTTGTGAAATATTTTCTTATAATTAATTTATCTTTTTATATTTTTCAATTCATGTGACACTAGAAATATATATATATATATATATATATTAAAACACGAAGTCAAGAATTCATTTCACATGACAAAAACTTGGATTATTATACACACAAAACTGACTTGTCTTATGCTATATGCAATATCATCTTGGAATTCACTACACATAACATCGACTTGGAGTGCATTACATGCAATACTGATTTTCTTTGAGACATCATTTTATTGTTATAATTATTTAAATGAGTTAGTTATAAAATAGCCATTAAAACTTTCTAATATGAATATTAATAAATAATTTTAAAATATTTTTATAATGCTTTTATATAAATAAGACATATTTATAATTAAAGATATATATTTTTTGTAAAATCATTATATGTTTAAAAATACTATTTTCTCAAATGAACTGATTTTCATGTCCTTTTGTAAAAAATAAAAAAAAATTAATTATAGAAACATCTTGAAATTAAATTAGATAAAATACAATTCATTTTTGAATTTATAATTCCAAAATACCTTAGGCATATTTTTTTGGGATTTTTTTAAGAAACATCATTTTTGATGAATTGTGAAAAATAATCCATTTTAGTTAATAACTAAAATTTCGTTTAAATAATTGTTAATATTAAATTATACTTTAAAAAAAATTAGATAAATTATGAATATATAAATACAATTTAGGTTATTATAATCAATTTCAATTTGAAATTTAATATTAAAACTTAACAAACTTGTAAACATTTTCCAATTTTCTAACTTGTTATTTCGTCCCGTTTGTGGGATTAGCATTAATCTTAATTTTGAAGTTTCCTTGAACTGAATTTAGAAAAACGTATATAAAATTTTTAATCAGTATCATATTTATAGTCTAAATATATCATGTTAATATTTGAACAAAAATATTAGTAAAACTGATTAAAAATTAATATAGGTAAAATTAAGCTTAATTAGGGACTAAACATTAATATTTTTGGCCCAAATGACATATCCACTTGTTAAAAACCCATTTTATGACCATATTTATTCTATAAATATTCTATTATTGATTTGTTTTTGGTTTGGTTCGATTTTTTCAGGTAAGAACATGTATACCCGTAACTTGTTTTCAAAAATTCCAAGTGAGCCCTTTTACCTCCCTATAAAATACCCCCACTTCTCCCACTTCTTCACAACTATCAAACAACATAGGTTTGGACTATATATACCCAATAAAATTCTAAACATACATACCTTACTCATATAAGACTCTCATTTGGAAGAAATAAATACATGGAAGACTTTTGGCACTAACCAAAAGAAGTTACCCAATTAAGATGTAACATCTTCTCTCGAACCCTTTTATTTTATTTTACTTCCCCAAGGATAAATCCATTTATTAGATGATTTTATAACAAGAAAAATATATTAAATATACTATTATGTTTTTATTATATTCTTTTGATCTAAAATTACACACACATACATCTAATGGGTAATGAACATACTGTTTCTGTGTAAGGTGAACTACCACCTCACTAAACAATGATTGTTCATTTTTCATTTATGGTCTCTCAGGTTTGAAATTATATTGGGAAATATATTTAAATATGTCATATATATTTTTTATTATGTATTTAATCTACTTTATTCCTTTTATGAAACATATATTTTTACTTTCCATTTTGTGTAAATACAATAATTTCTTTTGAGGAAGTTTGGACAACTGCCCCCTCAAAGCGATGTGATTATTTCATACACAACATGAAATGTACTAAAGATGGGTTTAGTGAATATATATGAAATATATTTTTTAATTAGACACGGTAATAATTACAAACACACACACACACATGTTTATTTTACTTTCTTTCTTTCAACACAACAATTAAAGAGAAACAACATTGATGCGTATGTATGGCCAACCGTCTCCATTAATAGTTTATTCTATTTTATACTTATATATTCAATATAATATTTTAATATTAATATAATGTATATAAATTATATTTAAATAATATTTTACATTATTTAATTCATGATATAATTATAAGGACTAAAGATATAACAAATTAAGACAATAGTGAAAAAGAAAGAAGATATTGCCAAATGTGAAATCTTAACATTGAATTGTTAACAAAAGGGTAATATAAGGTCATAATAAATCTATATATAACATTATATATAATTATATTGTTCTATAAAATATGTATTGTAAACTTAAATTTATTATATAGGAGGTTTGAACGATTATGATGAGAGTCAAGACACAAGGTAGGAGATTCCATCTCACTTTTTATTTTCATGAGATAAATACTTTAATCACCACCCATTAAATTAGTGTGGTTTGTATAATGAATACGTATTTATTATATGATTCTTATTATTAATTTTATTGGTATTTACATATAAAATTTATTACATTTCTTTTGTGGGGTTTATTTTTCTAATGTTAGCAAATTGGTAATGTAATTTTTTCTTAATTTTCATTCTTTGAGACACATGCCATGTTATGGACCTATATTTTTCCATGAGGTGTATATAATTTATTTGGAATGTTATATCATGAATCTCATTATTTTCATGATATTTTAAGGTTTATGTAATTTTGTTTTCTTACAGGGAGAGTGTGATCCCGAGTTACCATGTAGTAAGTGTTTATTGAAACAATCTCATCATTTTTTGAGATTGTTAATAATTATGCTTCCTTTGGTGGAATCTTGTGATCCATCTATTAGGAATGCTCCTGAGTTTCCTTATAATTTTTTTCATGATATATTATTGTATTTGAACCATTATTAGACTCTTTGGTACATAAGATAGTTAAGAATGCATTTATAAGAAATACTGACTTTACCCTATCTTCAGTTAGAAATATATGTTCCTCCAGAACCATGTTTTCTAAAAAAGGTTCAAAATAATATTATAATATTCTCCTTTAATAATTTTAATATATTTTTTTTAATTTAAGAATTTTTTTAAGAAATAATCTATTCTCTTTCCTAACAAGGAATTTTTATACCCTTTTTACAGTGTAAAAGGAATATTATTTTTACCTCGTACTAAATGTACGGATTTACTTATAATAATTTATGTGAAGCTTCCACTTCATGTTTAAAAGGATAGTTTTTAAAAAAATGTTTTTAAAATTATTTTCAAATAATTTTTTTAGTTGCTTTAATATTCTTTTATAAATTTTCAAGGAAAATGGTTTTCAAAATGTTTTCAATCCTTATTTGTATGTTTTAAATATATTTTAAAAGAAATGGTTTTCAAAGAATTTTTAATATTCTTTCATGAGTTTTTAAGTAAAATGTTTCTAAAAAGTTTTTCATATCTCTTTATATGTTTTTAAAGTTATTTTCAATGAAGTTATTTTCAAAATTATATTATTCTTTCTTTATAAGTTTTAAAATTGTTTTAAATGGAATTTTTTTTTTAAAATTTTTGAAGCTTATTTTATATGTTTTTAATGAAAAAGGTTTTCAAAATGTTTTTAAGTTTCATTTAAATATTTTTATGGTAAAAGGTTTTAAAAATTATTTCAAGACTTATTCTTAAATTTTAAAATTATTTTCAATTAAAATGTATTTCAAAAAGGTTTTATGACTCGAAATAATATTTTTCAATTGAGAAATTATATTTTCTTAAAGAAATATTTTCAAAATATATTTCCAATTTATTTTCCATATACGATGTAATTTGTTGATGTTAATAAATACCATCTAGGAAATGATCCAAATGTTTTATTCAAATTATTTATTGAATGTTTTATGTTTTGATGTAATAATTCTTATGACACCCATTTCAATTCCATGGGCTATATGATTTTGAAACCCACTTCTCTTTATGTGTTATTATTTGATGAAATGATTGTGAAAACTATCTATTTTCCATAGGTTATGATGTGATGAATTGTTATTTATACCCATTTAATTTCATGGATTATGTTTGGATGTTTATAAAACCTATCTTTTTTCATGGTTTATGATATGATGAATGTTTTTTGGCACAAGAATGTATGATTTCATTATGTGATAGGTGGGACCTATATCTCTTATAAATTGGGTAATGATAAATTTTTTATGATATTAAAGTTTATATTAGAGGGCATACCAAGACCGAAAAAAGAGGGAAATGGGGAGGACATGCCAAGATGGAAACATGAGGGTAAAGGAGAAGACATCCTAAGCCCAAAACAAGAGGGTACATGGTAGGATATTCCAAGACCGAAACAAGAGGGTATACAAGAGGGAATCCCAAGACTGAAGTAGGTACATGGGGGATTAACCCAATACTAACTTGTTATAAAGGCCTTGGTAGGACATCTTGACATAGGGATTTAATATGCTTATTTGTTTTCCACAATTCCATGTTTTATTCCTATGTTATTCTTTCAGGGAATATGGTATTTATTTCCTTATAATTCTTGTCTTATGAACTTCCAATTTCATTATAATCTCTAATATGTAGGGTATGATTTTAAAATATTATACTCAAGTTATATACCCTATTGTTCATGTTACAGTTACACATTTCCATTATTTACCGTTATAGAGCACCTAATCTCACCTCTTTCTTATGTTTCTTTTTCTCATGTTTTTGGGAAAGGTTTTGGGTAGAGGTATTAAAGGTGGATATATTTATGGGTGATGTTTAAGATCATTCACTAGGATTTATGATTTTGTTTCCATGTTTCCAAATACAATAAACTATTACAGTTTTCAGGAATGTATTTTTTTTAATTTACTAAATATTCATCTAAAATGATGTAATATCCATGTATGTTAAGCCTTGTTCACTATAGTTAGTATTAAAGGAATGGTTTAGTCATTATTTGTAAACTATGATGATAAAACTTTAGTGTTATCCCTTGGTATATTTCTAAGGATATATCTCGGGATGTATCTCAGGATAAGTATAAGGATGAGTTAACATTTAAAAAAATGTCCTGGAATTTTGGTAAAGGATAGAGTGAGTATTTTACTAGAAATAAATTCCTGTATGGATATCACAAGTGGATGTGGCCCTGGAATAGACGTACATGGAATTAATACCTCTGACAATATGTTCTGGGCCCGACTTAGTGTAATCTTTTACTTTAAAATGGGCCTTGTTGCACACCTGGTTTTTTAACATCAGGGGATATGATTTGGAAATTCAAAAAATAATCACAAAACATTAGTAAGGATTTGAATAGAAGATGACTATGAATAAAAAGGATAAACCTAAGGTGTTATCAATTAAATGTTAGGTGTCCTAATTAAGACATCCTATAAGTAATTTTTCATGATTATGTGTCTTTCTTATATGATATGTGTTTCTCACCCCATAATTTTTGGTTTTAGTCAATGGAGAGAACTAGAAGGAACCTAGTTAACATTTAATGTTCTAGTTGTGTAAATTAGGGGCATTATTAAAATCTATTTTCCATGTTGAAATCTCATGAAGAGAATCAGGAAGGTGGTATGAGTAGTGGTTATACTTCTAAAGATAAAGAGACTGCAAACGACTAGTGAAAGGTAAGTGATGTTCTTATAGTATTATTTACATTAAAAACAAGAAGAATGATTATATTTAGGTTGGGTAACCTTAATATATAATTCACATATCAAATTCTAGGAAATAGGTTTTATGGAATAAGTTGATGAAGCCTGAGAAATTGTTTAAGAATATTTTTCAATGAATGATTTATTTTCGATTTGGAATTAATTGATTATGTTTTATGAATAAAGAAATATATAATTATTTTCAGTATAAATTTTCATTAATGATTGAAGAGGACATGTTGAATGGTTATGAAGGGATATAAAAGTGATTTCATGGAAAGTTGTTTAAGGGACGGTAACCCTTAATTAGTGCCTGATGTTGAGATAATGATGTTTATATAAAGTTATGATGAATATGAATAAGTAAATTGGATGATATAGATTAGCTTAAAACTCATTATTGAAAAATTGGTCTATGTCGTCACAAATGAATTTTACATCTTCTTAGATTTAAAAGATATATCTAGTAATCATTAGAATAAGTAAGGATTCATGTTTTATAAAATTATTAATGGTAATTAAGGTTTTTACCATGTTTCAAGTGACTATATGATGAGGGTATTCACATGTTGGGAATATGAAAACCCATTGGTACATTGTAATATATGGGGGATCGACGTTAAGATGATTTCATGAAATTCCTTATAAATCTTTGAATTTTCATCATTTAGAAGGGTTATAAGGTTAACTGTTTATGGAAAGTTTAAGCTAAATTTTAGATTAAGTCATTAATATTTATGTATTATATTTCCATATGAGGATTTATGCATATTGTATACCCTATTCAAAATAATTTGCTTTGATGATAATTGATGGTATGGAATATGACAAGTATCATGATCTGTTAGTACATTATAAATGAAAAAGTCACCTTCCATTTTAGAGAAATAAGTGAAATGGATCAATGAAATACAAAGGGAGACATTTTACTGAAATCTTGCAAGTATATCATTTCATGAAAATTCTTAAACTTTATAGAAAATGATCATGATTCCAAAAAAATGTTTTCCCAATACCTCAATTTCCGAAGAATCAGATGTCCTATGTAGAAACCTAGTAATATGTGACTTTGGGTAACTGTTATGGTTCCAACTTTCCGTTTTTAAAATAAGTTTTAGTATTCATTTTAACGATGTGATTTTCTATGAAATGAACATTAAATTATTAAAACTTTGACAATATAGATGAATTTTGTGGGAAAATTCATTTTAAGGGGGATAGAATGTAACACGCTGATATGTTTTGAAATATATTTCTTCAAATTAAATTATATTTTTATATTTTTCATTTCACATGACTCTAGAAATATATATATATATATATATTGAAATAGGAAGTCAATATTTTATTTTCAAACAAAACCAAATTAGATTATGCAACATGAAAAACTGAATTAGATTTTGCGACATGCAACATCGACTTGGCATGTGCTACAAAAAACACAGACTTGGTGTACGTTACACATAATACTGAGTTTCTATGTAAGATCATTTTGTTGTTATAATTATTTAAATGAGTTAGTTGTAACCTAGTTTTTAAAATTTAGTAATATGAATAATAATACATACTTTTTAAATATTTTTGTAATGGTTTTATATAAACAAAGCATATTTATAATGAAAAATATTTTTTTGTAAAGTCCTTATATGTTTAAAAATACTCTTTTCTTGAATGAATTGATTTTCATGTCCTTCTATTAAGAACCCAAAAAATTAATTTGAGACATATATAGAAATTTAATTCCGTAATATAAACTTAATTTTTTAATTTAGTATGCTGAAATTATCATATGATGGATTTTTGGGATTTTTTTGATAAACTTTGTTTTTGATGAATAATGAAAATATTTCATTTTTGTTAATAAATTCCTTTTATTTTTAATAATTATTAATATTATATTATATTTTAATATCAATTTAGATCAATTATAAAAATATAAGTACAATTTAGGTCATTATAATCAATTTCACATTGAAATTTAATACAAAAACATAACAAACTTCTAAACATTTTTCAAGTTTAAAAACCTATTATTTTATCCCATATATTGGATTAGAATTGATCATAATTTTTCTGATTCTATGAATTGAATTTAAAAAAATGGAAAAAACCATTATAATAAGTAAAATTTTTTTATTCTAATTATATCATTTTAGTTTTTGACCAAAAATATTCGTAATAGTTATTAAAATTAATCACAATGATTAAGGTCAAACCAAGCTTAATTTGGGATTAAAAATTAATCATAGGGGCACAAATAACCTATCCACTTGTCCAAAATATATTTTAGGGCCATATTTATTACATACACCTTCAATTATTGGTTTTTGTCGGTTTGGTATGACTTTTTCTAGGTATGAACATGTGTACACCAAACTTGTTTTCCAAAATTCCAAATCAGTCATTTTCCTTCCCTATAAAAGGCCACCATCTCTCTCACTTATTTAAACCTCTTAATACACTTTGTTTCAGACAATATATAATCAATAAACATCTAAAAATCCCTCCATTACTCCTCTAAGCCTCTACTTGGATATAAATCAATCCGAGGAATCCTTTTGGCACAAGCCAAAAAGAGTTACCTGATTGAGAGGTAACGTTTTCCCTCGAGATCCTTTCTTTTATTTTCCTTCCCCATCCTGTAAAATCCATTTATTCCATTATTTTATAACAAAAAAAATTAAATATACTAGTTTTTTTAATCTAATGTTTCTACCTACACTTACACACACATCCATCTAATGTGTAACAAAATACTATTTATGTATTCAACGAACTACCGCCTCACTAGATGATGATTCCTAATTTTTCAATTACCTTCTATCATGGTGGAAATTATGATGGAAACTATATTTATGTATTTTATATATTACATTTTTTATGTTTTTAAGCTTCTGTATTCCATTTATAATATATATATTTTTTCTTTCCATTTGGTGTATATATGACAATTTCGTTTGAGGATGTGTGTACTACCGCCCCCTCAGAGCGATATGATTCATTCATACACAATATGGAATGTATTAAGATAGGTTTAGTAAATATATATAATATATATGATATAATAAATCTAATTTGACAATGATATTTATACATATATATATATATACACACATATATTTCTTTTCTTTTCTTTCTTTCAACATAACAATTAAACAGAAATAACGTTCATACATACGTACGACCTACCATCTCCTGGAATAATGTATTACATTTCCTAATTCTATATTATATGGATTATTATAATATTAATATACTTAATTTAAATTATATTTAAATCATTGTCTTCATTCTTGAAATCATGATATAAGTATAAGGACCAAATATAAAACAAATTAAGACACATGCGAAAAACAAAGAGGATATGACACGAAGTGAAACCTTAACAAAGATTTATTATGAATAGGGTAATATAAGGATATAATCAATCCATATATGGTATTATATATAATAAAATTTTTCTTTGAAATATTATTAATAAATTTAAATTTATTATACAGGATGTTCGAATGAGTACGACGAGAGTTACGACACAAGGTAAGGGGATTTCATCTCACTTTTTTATTTCCGAAAGATACATGATTTATTCACCATCCATTCCTTTTGTGTGGTGTGTATACATACCATGGATGTATTATATGATTATTAAAAATAAATTTATAGGTATTTAAATATCCATTTTATGTTATTTCTTTCATGGGGTTTATGTATCAAATGTTACCAAATAGGTAAAGTAATTTTGTCTAAATTTTCCTTCTTTTAGATACATACCACGATATGCACATGTATTTTTCAATGAGGTGTATATAATTCATTTGAAATATTATATAATCAATATAATCTTTTTATAATATTTTAATCTTCATTTAATTTTGTTTTCTTACATGAAGAGTGTGATACAAAGTTACCCAGCAGTAAGTGTTTATTGAAACAATCTCATCATTCTTCAAGATTGTAAATGATTAGGATTCCTTTAATGGAATACTGTGATCCATATATCAAGAAAACATATTATTTTCTTTATAATATGTCATTTAATTATATATTCATGTATTTTTACCATTATTCCACTCTTTGGTACATAAGATAGTTAAGAATTTGTTCTTAAGAAATCACAAATTTACCAGATATTCGTTTGAAAACCAATGTTCCTTCAAAACCATGTTTTCTAAAAAGGGTTTCCAAGAATATAATATTATTATCATATAAACCTTAAAATAAATTTTTTCCTTTTTCTATTTTACTAATGTTCTTATAGTAATCTTCTTGTTTTTTTCTGAACGAGTCATTTTTTCTTCCATTTTTAACATGAAAAAGGGATGTTCTTTTTACCTCATACGTAATGTATAGATTTACCCACCTTCATTCATATGATGATTCCATTTCATTCTTAAAAGGTTAATTTTTAATATTCTTTTAAATGCATTTTCAAAGAAATGGTTTTAAATACGTTTCACTATTTTTTATAAGTTTTCAAGGGAAATGGTTTTCAAAATTTTTTAAAGAAAAATTTATACATTTTCAATTTATTTTCAAAGAAAAAATGTTCAAATTTTTTTTAATCTTCTTTCTTGAGTTTTCAAGTAAAAAGGTTCTGAATTTTTTATAAAGATTTTTTTATGTTTTCAGAGTTATTCTTAATTAAATTATTTTAAAAAAGGTTTCCTAATTTATTTATTTGATTTCAAATTATTTTCAATGAAAAAGGTTTTTAAAATATTTTAGGCTTATTTTATAGCATTTCAAGTAAATAGGTTTTCAAAATGCTTTAAAGCCTTATTTCAGTGTTTTCAAAGTATTTTCAGAGAAAATGGATTTCAATTTTGTTTAATGTTTTAAATGACTTTTTTTTTCAAGGAAGAGAGGATATTTTCTTCAATAAATATTTTCAAAATATATTTCAAAATATTATTTTCCATATAATATGACATTTTTTATGTTAATAAATACCTTTTAGTTAATGATCCAAATATTCCATTCATATTCTTTCTTGAATCGTTTATGTTTTTATGGAATAATTCTTATGACACCCATTTTACTTCCACGGGTTATATGCTTTTGAAACCTGTTTCTCTTCATGGTTTTGGATTCAATAAAATTATTATGAAACCTATATCTTTTAAATAGGTTATGATGCGATGAAATTTTCATGATGCCCATTTATTTTAATCCGTAATGATTTGATGTTTATGAAACCCATTTATTTTCATTGGTCATGATATGATTAACGTTTTTTGGTATAAGAATATATGATTTTATTATGCAATAAGTGGTACCTATATCTCCCTCTAATGCATTGAGTAATGATAAATGTTTTATAAGATCAAAGGTTACATGAGAAGGAACCTCAAGCTCAAAACAAGAGGGTAAATAGGAGGACATCCTAAGCCAGAAACAAGGGGTAAATAGGTGGACATCCCAAGCCTAAAAACGGGGTACATTGAAGTAAATCCCAATCCAGAAACAATATTGTATAGAGGAGGGATTACCTAGCCTGAAGTTGGTACATGGGTGATTTACCCAAGCCTAACATGTTACAATGGGCTTGGAAGAATTATATGAAATAGGGTTTTATATGATTTTGTGTTTTCCACAATTCCATTTTTTATTCCTATGTTATAATTTCAAGGATTATGTTATTTATTTTCTTATGATTCATGTATTATTAACTGAAAAAAATTATTATGATCTCTATTATGTAAGTTATGATCATCAAATGTTATTCTCAATTTCCATAACCTTTTATTCATGTTTTGTTTATCCATTTCCTTTATTTACCCTTACTAAGAACCTAAACTCACGCCTTTCTTATGTTTCCTTTATCCAGGTTATAAATAATAGTTTTAGGTAGATCTACTAAAGGTGGATATATTTATATGAGATTTTGAAAATCATTCACTATGATCGAAGATTTTGTTTCCATGTTTCTAAAGACACTAAACTATTACAGTCCTCAGGAAATTATTTTTGTAATGTAATAAATATTCATCTAAAATGATGTAATATCCAAGTATGTTAATCCTATGTTATAATAAAAATGATGCAAATATATAAAAAATTATGTATGGGTGGACACAATTTAATGTTGTAATACTTATATCAATTTGAGATAGGATGTGACAATGTAAGTGGGACATGAGATCTAACATTTTTACAACACCATTGAACATAAAATTAGATGATGTAAATCACATCACATGATATTTGAATCAGGAAATGATACAATGAGAATTAAAAATGATAAAATTTTAATGATATCTTCTAGGATTGTTCTGTTAGGGGGACACATAGTTAAAGGAACCTCTCCTCTGGAAAAAACATGCCTCTAGTTGGTAGTGACAAATGCTGGGGCACAAATATCACTACTAAGAAGAGGTATTCTTTTGGATTTGATTATTATCATTAACTGTATAAATTAAAGGTTTATAATGGACTATAAAAATAAGTAATAAACAATTATATTTGGAAAATGGGTGTTAAAAATTTATTAGAATACGCCATTTCAAATCTAACCAAGGTCAAGTTGTTACATAATATTAAAAAGGAGTGGTAATGGATGAAAATTTGTGGTTAAGTCTGAAATATATTTTCCATAAATCATTATATATCATGAAATAATATGAATAAAGCTATATATAGTTCTCATAAAAGATAAAAAATATCTGTATAGAGTCTAGTGTGGAAAAACCAGTTATGAATTGGGATCATAGGCTAGGAAGGGGGATTAAAATTGATAAAATCTGGTGGTTGGCTCTAAGGTAGGTTACCTGAATGTCATGATGTATCCTATGATAAAAATAATCAAGCCACACATAGTTCTTATGAGGTTTATATATAGATATAGCTCATGTGTAGGGGAATGTTAGTGGTTTCGTTCTAATTCTAGGCTGTGAATGAGATTGATCCTGAGAGCCATGAGTAAAACCAATGCTGTTTTTAGCTGGACTTGAAATAGATAGACTCATAATCACTACATATCCAAAAATGATATGAATATATAAAAAAATATTCCTTATATAAATTTCTACATAGATTTTGATAAAGTGTAGGATAGATATGTATGGATATATGGGAGACTCGGTGAGAGTAGAAAATATATCCCAACATGAATTAATAAAGGTCTTATCACTAGGGCATAATTAGGCATTGAAATTAAACCTATGGTTGGGCCTAATATAAAGGATTAATTCATCACTTTTTATCATAAAATAATAGAAATCAAGCCCCATATAGTTTTTATGCTATTCTCTGTATAGATTTAGATCATTTAAAGGAGTTGTAAAATGATCACATCGTAGTGTGAAACTATAAAAGATAAAACCAATTATGAATTAGTGGGGGGGGGGGACAAACATTAAGATTCATTTTTAGGAAATAGGGGAATTTTATCCTACTATAGGATTATGAATAACAACCCATACACTATTTGTATCTTACATGGATTATCATGTAAGGATATTAGGAAATTTAGAGTAGGCTACTCTATGATGTTTATGATCTTTTAGGATTTACTATATGTTATTGAATTAAATTCCATGTGACGTAGACCCTTATATATAGGTATTTTTACATATATATTTCGTGTGAAAAATGAAACAAATTTCTCTTATTATAGAGTTAGAAGAGAGAACCCGATGTGAATAAGGATAACTCATACAATAATATGAAGTGGAATTTTATTGTGATGTAACATAAGATAGGGTTTGATATAGTTTATCTAGAAATCACTATATTTCATATAATGATAGGATTCAATCCATACATTGTTCAAGTGTTAAGAGAGTATTTTACATTAGTCTATAATGTTAAATATAGGAAACCATGCATGATTTGTTTACATGGATATAATTATTGTCCAAGGAGAACCAGTATCATAGAAAAACTATCCTAAATATTTTAAAGGCTCATGTATGGTTTACCACATGTGGTGATGTTTAATTTCATGCATCAAGGAATATAATACCTTCTAGTTTGTGGTTATACAATAAGGAAAAATTTCAAACAGTTTAGATTCATTAAGAATTAACATTATGTTATAAATTTTAGAGTCATGTAGCTTGGACATTGGTTTTAATGTTTATCATCATGCTTCCAGGATTATGTGAACCCAATTTGAAGTTATGGATTGTGATTGTTAAGAAACCTTACAATAATTAATGACAAGATACGCCCTCCATCCATTTTTATCAAATAGTAATATTTTTTATAATAGACCATATGTATGGTGTAAGGTATCATCTATTATGGAACAAACTTTAGAGGATTTTTCATTGGAATCATGATAGTTATTAGATATAACAACCATTCTCCATATATGAATGAGTGATGACAATTTTTTTTATTGAATGCACATGTGACACAATTTTTATGGATCTCAAGGTTATATAATGTGTGTAAACTTGTTTTATAAATTATCTATAATGTACCTAACCATATATGATATTTTTCTTCTTCATTTAGTTGGTCATAGATAATGGTGAAAGGTGAGGGAAAAAAATTTAATGAAAAAAACTTCCTCTATTCCATAAAAAAATTAATAAGGGTTACCTATGTTTTGGTATTGATTGTAGTGTGATATTCCAATAGAGTATATAAGATCATTTATGGAAAATAAATATTATCTTTATCTACGATATTTTTAAAGATGTTAGATCTGGTTTTGTTAAAGGTCCCTATATTTTTGTTTACCATCATATGATAACAGAATGAATGGTTAGACTGAATATTATATTTACAATATAACCTATTTATTTAAGAATTTAATAAATTGGTTCTATTTTACGTCAATATTTTTGGGTGGGATACCAAATCTAGTGATGATATTTTAAATTTAAAAATTATAATAGGATTTATTTTGAGTTCTTTGTGGGGTATCACCTTGTCCCAATTGAAAAATAAATCAATGGTATTAGGGATGAATATTAATTTCACAAATGTATATGGGGGTATAAAACCATGGAATTAATTCCCCATTTGAATAAAATATTATTTTTTATTATGAAAAACATTCGGGGGTTGATGGATTAAGTCGGTGTATATCTGATAATCCTGGAACTTCTTGGGGAATTCTTTGTAGTCTTTCATCATTGATGTCTAAAATTATCCATGTATTTTGATTTTTCTAAAGATATTCATTCTTCATATTTAGGAGATGATGTAAGATAATTTATATTCCCTTTTGAATAACATTATCTTGATTACAAGATGTGTCAATCTGATTCATCTAATAACATGTGGACTTGAGAAAATATACCTAAACCCTACAATCTTTTTCTTCTGATGGTATTCATATCCTTTTGGTCAAAGAGACTCGAATGCATCAACCAAATGTTATCTAGACCCACCATAGGATATATTCACATAGGGTAATGATTGATCTACACATACTGTATGTAGATTTTATTCCATTTCTTTAGTGTTTGTTTAAGGAAATTGACTGATTTACCATTATATAATAGTAAAGTGATAGTTTATTTTAAATTATTATCCAATGAGAACCACATGGCCTATTGAATTCTTAGATCAGGAGTTACTACCATAGTTTAGTTTTTTTAGATACATAATATTTACTAAGTTTTCCCTATAGAAAAATAACATTGGTATTTAAACCATTATGTGTATAAATTTTTATTTTATTATTTACAATTGGTCACTTATGATACCTTTTGTTAAAGGATGTGTCTATATATCAAAAATTCATAAGGACAAAGGGTAACTATCTCAATGAAATAATTCTAAATTCCTGTTAATAGTGTGCTTCAAGCATTGATGATATGATGATGACACTACGTGGAGACATGAACTAACCAAAAATATATTGAAGTTTGTGTCTTGGTAGACCACCATAAGGTCCTTATTATAGCCCAAGAACTCAGGGGTTTAGATCAGAATGATATTGAATCCACAACCATTATTTACTAAGGGTAAATGTATATAAATATCATTAAGATTTATAGATACATATATGGTTTTAATATGTCCCTATATGGGAGCTTCCAGGTCTTTTTCTATGAAAGAAATGATGGTGAAACATTCAATAATTTATGTATCTATATGTTATGTCCCAATTTATAAAACGTTATTTTCAAGCACTTATGGGATTTAAAGACCCCTAACGAGTGATTCCTTGATGTCTCTAAATAAGTGAAGGGAATCCAAATGTGAAATCAAAGCTGGAATAATAGTATGATGATTCAGAATGTCATATTTCTAGACCAAGGGTTTTCCCTTCATGTTTTGAGGCTACTACCTAACTTGGGGATTGGAGGTTGATATTGATGATGTCGGTGGATCCTTTAATTAGCTAAAATTATGGGTCATATTTATGGTATATGTATTAGGATGATACATTCTTCTATATTCTGTTATTGGCCGAAAAAATGTATGCTGGTTAGTTGGTGTTCTATCATGATTGTATCCAAACAAGTCCTAAAAGATTCATGATCAGACTGTTGTTCATGTTTATATACTTAGAGTAACTTATTTCTATTTTTAGTTGCATTTATATCTTCAATAGGAATGATTCCTGACCTTAGAGTCCCACCGTGATTCTACTTTCCCCAAACTCATCATCCTTTGTTTCCACCTCCACTATTGCATATAGAGAGATCATTTTTGTATATTTTTTCATCATTAGTGAGATGATATGTCAAATATATGAAATTGAATGAACTATATTGTGACTCCTCATATGAAGGAAATCCCATTTTGTGGGGTGATATATGTCCTCCAAGTGATGGTGCATAATGTATTAGAGTGTTTCGATTGGATTGGGTAGTAGTGAGGGTACCTTTCTAGATTTCTTCCATCAATAAAGATTATGTCCTCTCTTGGACTACAATGATGATGATTTCACCAAAAACTTCATATAAGGAATTAGGGTTGCAAATCACTGGTTCAATCATACCATGATTATAGTGTGAGCCTATATAACATAATTCATGGCCATATTGTAATAAACTTTTTTACATAGATTTGTTTAGACTTCTTTCCACTCCATATTCTTCTTTTTCTAAGGTTGTAGAGATTCATGACACCCCTGATAAGGGTTTACCTAACTTCCCATGTCTAGAATTAACTATATTATAGATCATATTCTATAAAATGTGGTAGTTCTGAATTTGTTTTCCTAGTATTTTATAGAAGGGGCAGTAGTAAAGGTAGTCATTAAACCAAATTCATTAGGTTTTTTTAGTTTTAGTAAATTGATCATGTTATTCTCCATGTAAGAGAGTAAATTCCTCAGGTATAATTTATTTTGAAAGAATTCATATTTATTATTCCAATCTATGAACTTCATGTTGATTTTTTTCTATTTTATCCCCTTGATGAGAATTCTTTTACTACCCCTAATAAATATTCAGAGGCTTCATGTGATACTAAAGTGACTTAGAGGTTGAAGTTGGCATCAATTCTACTTGGAGAAGTTTCACATTCAATGAATAGGTCAATCCATTCTAATTGATTATTAAATTTATTCTCCTCTCATTTTTATATTGTTTTAATTCAAGAGGCCAACATAAATTTTATTTTTTAGCATAAAACATAATTATAAGAGGACCTATTTTTATAGATCTTTTTAATTATTTATAGATCCTACTAGTTAATTAAATATACTAGATAAGTGTATGTCATTATGGGGTTTTTACATAACACTTAATATTTTTTTCTTCCTATTGATATAGAATTCCCATCATGGTTCCACATCAAGATATGAAATATGTATAAAAGCTTCTATAGATATCTGATCCCATTAAATATTAGGATTACGGGGTTTCTAAATTTTTTTGGAGGATAATTCAATTCCACCCATTCAAGGTATGATTTCCTCTCTAGTTTCATAGGAATATATCATCCCTCCATAGATTCAATTTGAGCAGTGAGAGACTCAATGGACTGGAGGAGATCAGGTAAATTATGATCAAGTTGTAGAAATGATCTGAGAATGATCTGGTAAACTGATATGTGCCTATAATTTATATAAAATTTTTGTCTAACTATATAAACATTCCTAGACTTGGGTAGGTTACTACCCTATAGTAGGGAATTCTTGATCAGTCATGACCACCAATATAACAACCCTTCTCTTTATTACAAACATAAACATGATTTGTTACATAATATTTCACTTAATACAACTATGAGGATCTAGAGTTCTAGTGTCTTGGGAAATTAGGAACATTAAAAAATAACATAAAACATAAAACACAACAACTTTATTGAAAACTTATTTTACTTGACCACAACATTTCTTCATACTTATCATTCCATGGGATTACCTGAGGACATGAATAAGAAAAGGGTGAGATATAAATATCAGTAAGAGAGTAAAAAATGTATAACATGAATAATTTAGTACATGTCAGGAAATAGTCATATCAATGGATCACAAGAGAAACATGAACATAAAGACATGATATAACATGATTATCATAATATAGAAATGTGGAAACAACATTTAACATGATATTAGCATGATACAAGGCTCATTGCACGTAGAGAATGAGTAAACCATCATTGTAATTGAATTATAATGATTAAACCATCATTTCACTTGAAGTATCATGATAATAATCTTTACCAAATGCATTGGAGTGCTATTAGGGTGAACCCTTTATAGACATTTCATTTCATGAATAAGTTTGCCACATGGATCACATAACATGGAGTCATTAAATTAAATATTTCTTCCAAGATATATGAATTTTGAATACATATATGAAATTATAATTAAATATTTATATGTGTATAATGGTGAGTAACCTATATAGAGAAATGGATATGGTATTCATTACACATTGATTTTGGTTTGGAAAACTGCGATACAATTTCTGCAGCCTAACGACATGACATAAAAATTCATAAAAAAGGTTTATGAGAGTGAAAGGGGTATCTCATCATATGTACATGAAATTTAAATTAAGGGGGTCATATATATACATTTACAAAAACATGTAATTTGAAAATAGAAGGCGTAACAAAATAAAGAAACTTGAAGAACGAGGAAAAATGGAATAACTCTTAGGAAATATTGGCATGGTAATGGGTGTACATGGGATGGATTAATGAGAGAGAAAAAGGTATCTCATAATTAAAACATAAGGAGGGAATTATGGGGGAGGTGATAAATCATACACCAACATTTTTAATTTAAAATAAAAGGGAATAACAATATAAGGAAACTTGGACATAAATAAGGAAGGAAGGAAAGTGATGAACCCTTACTTGGAAGTGTGATCCCAAAGGCTTGGGAGAGGATTGAGAGAGGCTTATAGGGAGATTGAGGAACCTTGGGAGGACTATTGAGAGATTAAGGAATAGGTTTTTAGAGATTCAAATGGTTTTAGTGAATATTAATGGGAGATTGAGTGGGTTTATATAGGAAATGAGAGGGAATTATTTATTATTTAGGTTTTGGACACTACACATTAAACTAATAAATAAACCATCCCATGGTTTTGCCCCTAATTTTTTCCAAAGGGGAGTGTAAAACATTAATTTCTAAGGAAAATTACTGAACTTATTAAAATATTAGTCTAGATTATGTGGATGTGAGTCACACTCTCAAGGAAATAATTTTAAAATTAAAATATTTTATAAGTTATGGAGGGTCTACTAAGGCCCCATAAACTTTACCAAACAAAAAAAATTCACTTTATTTTAAAGGTAAAAAATATATTTTCCAGACAACCATTTTTATAGTATTTTATTACATCACTATTAGGTCATTATGATGTTATAAATCAAATTATATATTTAAACGATATTTAATTTTTACCCAAAAATTCAATTGTCTCAAAATGTTATGAAAAATTCATCATTAGATAATTTTGTCATCATCAATATAGAATTGATATTAATTTTATCTAAATAATTTTATAAATATGGGAATTTTCTATTTTAATATATAAACCAACATTTGTTGAAAATTTGTGGGTTTTGAAAAAAAATAGTTTTCAAACCTTAATAAAAATTTCAATTGTATTCATAAAAAATTATATGATCATCTATATTTAATAAAAATAAATTAAGTAATAACATTTTATTAAAATATTATTTAATTCAAAAATCTATTAATTACTCAAAATATATTTCTTAGTTAACTAAAAATACTATTTGTGATTTAAAAAACATTTACTATGTAACAATAATAAAATGAATGTATATTATTTATTAAAACTAATGCACATCATAATAATTATAGTTTCTTGTTACATAACCCCTTATAACACTCTCATAAGACCTAAGGGTAAGGTGTGCGATGGTAACACACTCTTGGGGTGACCCAGATAACATCTCTCTGGTGGTAATCTTTATTAACTTCTACTTATCCCATAGGCGATTTCGTTCAAGATTAACGTGTTGAATTTCATCTTGGTATTAGTCAAGAGAGAATCCCAATGATGATACCTCCTTTCTAAGATCTGAAAAATGGGATTCATATGGATAAATTCTCCTGGATTATGCCATCACTTCCTTTCTCTGAGTAAATTGAATTTTTTAAAGATCTATATTTATACTAATCCTATGATCACTGTTCAACAGCTATATTAACAATGATATTTTAAAATAAAAAAACATAAAACTAAGGAAGTGAATATGTTTTATATAACCATTTTACATAATAATACATTTAATTATAACAAGAGGAATTTTCATTAGTAAAAGTTGGGTCGTTACAACCATGGTTTGGTAAACTGGCTTCTTCTCTATTAGGTTATCTAGATGACTAGAATACCTACTTATAACTTGGGATGATCCTTATTTAAGGGAATATTATAGAGGGGATAAATTGGTCTTTATTTTAATGTTATATTCAATAGGGATATTTCCTCTAAGTAATTTAGTGTTGAATCATTTCTTATTTTCTAGCCTGATCCCATATTAGGTGATACTATCATCACTGGAGAGAGGCTTATCATATTAGAGCGGTAGGAAGGATATATATGTATCCACACACTACATTTTTTCCCTTTATAGGGATTTCTAAGTAGGTGGTAGTGGAATATTTAGAGAAAATTTTATGTTTTGAGTTATTTGCTCATACCCAATACCCTTACCTTATTCTTGTATTTAGTGGTGAACCATGATTTGATCAAATTACTATTTCTCATGTTTCTATAAATCAATATCATGATCTTTATTATCCGTGGGATAGACCGAAATAACATTATCCAATCAGAACTATGTGGCATGAATCCAATACCCATATGTTTTATAATAAAAGGGTTATTTTTCCACTAATAAGTATACTTTTGAGGATATATAAAAATTCTATTTGATGTTTTTCTTATTTATTAACCATTTTGACTTGTGTAACCAAAAATATTTCTCTCTCCTACCTCAATGTTACTGAATAAATATTTTAGTGATGGTTACCCTGAGAGAGTTCCCAACAACATTTACCTAGTGTTCTCCTAATAAAGAAGGTGTTTTGTATAGTGGAAGGAACCAATAAGATAGGTTCTCATAAATCTAGAGAAGATTGAATTTATAGATGTATTATGAGGTAATAATGACCCTATACCTATAGTATATAGTTAAATTGGATCTTATACCGTCATGAAATATCTTCATTTTGGATTTGAAGATCCCTATGGTGTTAGTGGTGGTAAAAATTCTCTCATTCCTATGGGCTATGAATGCTCCTTTATGACCACTAAGGATTATTCTCTTATATAATTAATGTACCTCAGGTCCCTTATTATAACATGGTATATGTGAAACACACATATTAGTAAAGTGGTACTAACTTCTAAGGGTTCTTTGTTGATTATAGGTTTTGTTTTCCTCAAACTAGAATCCTACTTAACTTCTTGGAAAGTTGATGAAAATGTTTATGAATTGCATACTATCATAGAGTATAATGAATTATTTTATAAGGATTTCATTATTTCATTTTATATACCAACTAGTATATATTGAATCTGGGCTTGAAAATTGTTTTAAAGCGATAAAATTTCATATTAATTTTTTGGATGAGCCTTGTTGATTAGTGAGAAGGGTGAAGCACAAAGATCTATATATACACCATCATCTAATAAAAACATCTAGTAGGGTGTCTGTGATTTTCTAGTAGAGTTTATTTATACTAATTATGTAGGTATGTTAGAGATACTCATGCTGCTTTCCTAACATATAGAAATGGGCTACTAAAAAGGCAACAATGTCAACTTAGTGCAAGAGCTAGGTCATCATCCTTAGAAGGTTAACATACTCTCTATAATACAAACATCTACTATAAAGGTGATAGCGATTCACCCACAAGTTATGGGACAAAAAAGGTATTATCTCCTATATTAATACATCCGGAATGTCATACTTGGGAGTATCCCTGGTAGAAAACATTACTAGTATTTTTTCCTCCACTTACTATTTCTATATAATCATACAATTTTCATCATCCTCTATGAGGGGTTATTATATATGATTTGAACATATTGGATATTTCTCATATGCTACATAAGAAAGATTAAATTCAATAAAAATATCCTCAACTTCATCCAAGGGTGTACAGTTTGGATGATGTATAGATAGTGACCGTCACCCTAAATCACAAATTAATAGTGATGAAACACCACATATTAATGATGGGGAACTAGGTGTATCCAGTATTGATTTCTCAAATTTGTATTTGTAGTAGGGAGACCTTATAATAAATTTGATATGAGGTGGACCAATATTCCAAGGATATAAGTCATTATTGGGAGGGCGTTCTCCATGTTCACCATGGAGAAGACCTCCATAGTTTATGTTATTCAACTATTTACCATGAGAGGTATAATCATGACTGATATATAGAGTGTTGTGGGGAGGACCTCCATTATGGATGATTTGGAGTGGACCTCCCTATTTTTGATGATGATGCTATGTGGACGACCTTTAAAACTATAATAGCCTTCTCTTATTGATGAATTAAGTACCCAAAGGTGTTTAGTTGTATTCATTAGCCACTAGGTTGTTGTAAATTAGAATTTTCAATATAATATATGTAAAGGGAAATTTGGGTGATAAATTAGAGTATCCAAACATTAAGGAATAAGTGAGATACTCCCATAAAGGGTACATGGGATAGGTGACTGAAGAGCCACTATCCACAAATTGGGAAAAGAGACAAGAAGATGGATCCCATTTAAAAAATGGATAGACCGATTCATGTGGGAATCCCATACTAACATCAGATTATTTTTTGACCTAGTTTGTATGGTTATGATAAGTTTTATATAAGTGGAATAAAAGTTGTCAACCTAATTGAAAGGAAGTTGAAAAGGTGAAGAAGCTGACTAATGAATTCAGACGGTGAAAACTTGTAAGGATGTTGGTATTAAGTGGAAATTTGATTTAAATCATAGAGGATAGATAATTGAAATTAGATGACCCATGAATAGATAAAAACCCATTTTTTTACAAAAAGTAGTGTTATATAATTCATTTATAAAGTTTGATATTAAATGAAATGGTCCGGGAGTGATCGGAGAAGAGGTGCACCTAAGATGAAAAATTTATTAACTAAAATACACTTTTTTGAGTATTCTATATATTGAAATACCTCATAATGAGTTAAAATAAGTTTTAAATTATTAAAATAATTTGAAAAATCATTTTAATAAGTCCTGATTTGATTTGAAGAGGTTGGAGTATCCCTAGAAGTAATTACAAGTCATTTTGAATCCATCTGTAGAAGTATATATTTTAGAGTTTGATGAAAACAATATGTCTTGAGTATCAGGATTATCCTACTATAAATATAAGAATTAAATATAAATATAATACTTTTGGTTCTGAATGTAAGACTTTTAGAAGATCATAATATGCTTATCTTCATCATATAGCTTTTTCTATCATAAGTATATGCCGCATGTGTGACTTCATCATAAGACTTTATGCCAGATGTAAATTGATAAATTCATGATTATAATACTTCATCTGTAACCTAATTCCCAATAATAAGACTTCATTGTAACTCCTTGAGTCTTTCTTATATCTTTAATGAGGTTTTTAACTTGAGGAAGATGCCTAAAAATGGGAAATATCAAGAGAGTAAGACTTATTTAGTTAAATTTTTGTCTTCCAATAGTGAGAATAAGAATATAAATCGAAATATTTTCCAAAAAGAAGACAATAAATTGACTAACATAATACATAAAAATGATCCAGATGGTTTAATCACTCCACATCCTAAGAATATTTGAAAACTCATTGATTACTCTAAGTTGGAGAGAACCATTGTCACTAAATCTTCAGGGACTCGAATGAAGGAAATTCACATCCCTCCATAGCCAGTACTCAATGAGAATCCACCTGCATCAGTATCCTTTGAAGAGGGGGACTCCTCATCAGGTAAAGATGAACCCTACCACTGGATGGAGAAACAAGAGGATATAATTAATCTTATAAATTTCACTCATGTGATTAAGGAAGGATACAAGGATGAGTTTTACCCAAGGATTGAGGAGTAATAAAGGGTGTCTTTTGGAAGATATCGTAACAAGGAAATATTTTTTGATGACTATATCAGTACTAGGGAAAAATGTTTGATAGAGTGGAATTTGAGCTTGATCAAAACACTGATTTTATTTACCTTCAACTTAGGCGGGAATAGATCTCTCGTCGAATTGTCTCGGCCTCTTCTTGCCTGTTTCCATGGTTCTACTGCTCTAGGAGGGTGTGGTAACCTACCTGCTGTGTTCTTCTTGCACAATCTCACCTTGCATTCATAACACATGTTTGGGGAAATTCACACCTTGACATGTGTGGTTGTGGGTTGTGACATTTTTATGTTTCATTCCTTGGAGGACTATGATGGTGCCACATAGAAAGTAAAAGAGATTTTTGGACCATATGGCTTGTATTCGCTGTATTATTTGAGTCCTCTACAATGGAGAAGTAGAAGATATGTTGTTCTTTCTGAGTCAAAATATATTACCTTATGTGATGTGAGTATGATTGTTCCTCAAGAATTTCTATCCATATCATTGGGTGGTCAAAATTTCAGCTCTTTATGTGAACAACACAGATGCTGAACTGGGTGGAAGCATTCAACAAAGAGTATGTGCTTCAGCCATAGGAAATGATGGTGTTTTTTGCATAAATTATTCCATCACTGCCGCTTTGGTGTTGGCATTAAGTAATACATTCTAATTATCCTCTCTACATATTGTGTTTTTTGAGGACTTTAACAAGGGTGGCTGTTTCTCTATGTATGCATGCCAACTCTTATGGTTTTGCATGGATTTTTGTGCTTATTCTTTCCAATTTCTTTCTTCTATTCACTTTTTTATCGATTTGGTACAAGCTCACTATACCTCATGTAATCACATTAGTTTTAGCTTTTTCGTAATAAATTTTGGGGATTATGGGTTCTACTCATGCTCCGAGCCTTTCCGAGTAATACATAAATATATATTAAAAAATTAAAGTTTATGCTAGATTAAAAATCATGATTCATGATTTTGAATTTGTTGATGATGAGATTATATTTGATGATGGTATCCCGATTTGTTGAAGGTATAAGAATCATAAACACCTAGATAATTGTATTATAAAATAATGGGAATAAATAGAAGATGATATTAATCCATGGAAAGGTGAGATCAAAGAAACAAAAAAAGGGTTTTCTAGAATTATTTAATTTTGATGAAAACAAAATATGAATATTATTACGATGTTATTTTGAGTTCATAACATCATGAATCTTAGAGAATCTAGGAACCGATCCTATTTTAGTGAATATTTAAAGTGATCTGAGTTTGATGTTAGTGAAAGGTTGATATTTGTCTGAAATAATTAAAGCGTGGGAATGGATCCATGTTATAATAATGAGAACTGCACCATAATGCATACTTCCAAACATGAGACTATTGATGAAGGGATGATGTTGTGAACATTATAAGACATTCATAAAGAGGTATGCATGAATGAATAAATTTTATTATCATGGATATTGAAATGACAACATTATTATAATTTCAAATAATAGATTATATTTATAATCCAATGAATATATTTTTAGTTGAATAGGTGAGTTCTTTCTAAGTAATGGATAAATAGAGAAAAATATATACTAATGATAAATGAGCTTCATGATAAAGTTCCCAATTCATTTTTTATCTAGTGTTTATTGAGTATTTAGTGAGTTTATCTGAGTTAGAGAGTTTTGAGAAAAGAATATTAGGAAGTATCAAGGATAAATATAAGAATCTCTAAGTTTATTGAATATTAATTTTTATTGAGATAAATTTGAGAAAGAAAATTTCAAATAAAAATCGAGTGAACTCTTGTAAATGTATACGAGACAATAATTTGAAGAAAAAGAAATATAAGAATATTGGGGGAACCCTCATATAAAAATAGTGAGAAATTAATTGAGGATTGTGGGCACATAATTAGTTAAAAATACTTTATATTTCAAAATAGGGTTTAACTAATTCATAGTGACTTATATAGATAGATAATATGATGAATATAAATTATATTTTTGATACTTGAATATCCTAGAGTTGAACCATGAATTTTCATAACTCTTTAAATTTATCTTGAAGAAGTAAAATCCAATCCTACGAAAAATGTTAAGATATTTAGGGAATTTAATCTAAATAAATAAGAATATATTTGTATGCCAACAATGGTTACAATAGTTCGAGAAGAAGAAAATATGATTTTTTTTGTATATGATAGCCACTTGAGAAGATTCGTTAGGTGTTATATGAAGATTAGATATTATTATAGACTGAGTAATAAGAATTATGATGTATGATCTAAAGGCATTGTAAGATGATACTCTTAAGTTGATCGATATATACATCATTGGTGTAGAGGCATCCTATAAAGAACTAAATATTTACTTCCAAGAAGAAGTTTACCAAATACTTACATATATATATGGCTGGACTCCATATAACCTATGCGACTCAAGGTATATAGGGAGATCACATTGTGACTCAATGATCATAATGTGAAGTTGAAAAAGAAGTCATGTGTGAGATATACATTTATAAATATAGAAAGACTTTGGAAGTGAAGGTGTGAGAATTGCCTCCCATTGTTGTAACAATGATTATAGAAGAGAATACATATTTGGGGAGAAAAGATAATCAAGGCATGGATTAGGTCATTGTACCAAACCTTGTAGAAATAAGGTGTGCCTATTTACTTATTTACTTTTCTTTTATATATTATTATTTATAGAAAGACGCTAAAAAAATAAAATTTTACTAAAAAAATAAATCTTTAACTACCTATGGTGGTTAAGGATACATAGAATAATTTTTTAATTGGTTAAGAGTAGTTAACACCTGATTCACCCACTTTATAGGTTTCTAAACTAGCCTTGTTGGGAAATTCAAAGAGGATTTAACAGATTTTTAAGACGCTATCAAAATATTCCAAAGAAACATAAGGAAGTCAATGAAAATAGAAATACGATACTACTCCTTGTTTACATATTTTCCATATTGGAACTTTTTTATGGTATCCATACCTAGGTGTCCAAGTTTGAATCCTCATTTATAATTGGGGTTGCTTGCTGTGGGAAACAACCTTCATGAGAGGGATACCTCCTTAGGGAATCCCTAGTTTTCCTAAGATTGTTCCAATATGATTCATGGATGGTAAATGAGTTATGAGCCTTCTCTTCAGTCACTACTAGAATATGTTGGGTATCCACCTTTGTATTAAAATAAACCTAGAAATGCGACTTCTTTTTTGTCTCCACTGGAATATATTGGTAGATCTCTTAAATGGGAGATGGGATATGTCCCTACCAACATAATATTATAATAATACTCTAATAGGATTCATGTATGTTTAGGGGACTGGGGATATATGCCTTCCATGATTCCTGCACCCAAATATACCTAAATAGCTATTGAATGTGGGTAAGGATATAATCTTACTATTGTGTTTCCACTAACATGTAATGACTAGATACGTAGATTTTGAGGGGAATTGGGATATAAAATTTATCCCATTCCACTACTAGAATATACCTATGGACCACCTGAATGGGACCAGGGATATGCGACTTCGTCAAGGAAACCACTTGAATACGCCGATGACTTTTAAAAATGTTAAAATTGAATTGAGATTTATATTATGAGTTCACTTGAATATGTCGATGAATCTACCTTTTGAGAGGATTTAAACAAACCCACCCCCATAGAAACCATCAAAGTATATTGAAAATATTCTTAATATGGAGAAGGAATATAATCCTACTCCTTGGAAACCTCTAGGACAAGCTAATGATATTTGGGGGGTGGGGAGCATGGGTATAAGCCCACTCATTGATCATGAGATAGATATGCTTGTGGGATTCATGAGAAAGAAAAATAATATAATATTTCTATCTAGATTTATTTATTCTATTCCACTCTTATAATGTCCATCTCCCATATTCCATGATTTGGATGAACATAGGTGATATATCTACAATGGTCACTTAAGAAAATCTCTGAGGACCTAGGGCTATTTGGAACTGGAAGTAATAATGGCCATCATGATCCGTCCTATGCAGTACCTGATAAATAATGAATATATATCCAATAAACTCCACAAAATCTCTTAGAAAAATTAGATATATTGATTTTCTAGGGATAGTCTTTTGAAATGCTTTGATGTAGTACTAGAGTCCACATACTTCCCATACACCATCACTAATAGAAAAGTTGGAGAAGATTCATCTTCTAGATTCCTTAATCATGCTTGTAAATTGTTGGTATGGTTTAATTTCATCACTATTCACAAATTAGGTAATTTACCACTAATTGTTGGATTCATGATGTTTGAGGCAACATCCTCTAGGGTTGTAGGTCCATATTTTTTGTTGTGGTAGAGAAATATTTCTATCCAGGTCATTGGACATTGGATAATGCATAATTTGATCTCCCCATTGGGATTGAAGGGATTTATAAGAGGTTTCCTATAGATAAAAACATAAATATAAAAACTTATTTATGTTGTGTCGCAAGTAATAATGCATGGTTGATTGATCAATTTCAAAAGAAAAGGATTCACATCATGTTCACTATTCTATTTTCAACATTCCCTTTAACCTATGATTCATTCAGTTGATGTAGACCTTATTTATAATTAAAAGTAGTTTATGGGATAATACCAATGAATCTTTTGATTTTACCTTGGTCAAATGGATGAATGTAAGGCTCTAATCAATATTTTGTTTTTATATTATTACTTACCCCAGGACCCTATTAATGGTTTATGACATTTTTTTGGATCCTTCATAGTAATAATGCTACTATTGATTTCCACCATGAAATAAAATGATCAAATCCAAGAATTGATTTAAAAAATTATATGTATCAAAGGTTCTCTAAAGTTATTTTACGGATCGACTATACTATGGTTTAAGATTCATATACCAATACTGTATAAATTTCACCTTCCAGGGAGATAGTAAGTGTCGTGGAGCTGGAATCGAGCCCAAGAGAGGGGCTTCAAATTTTTTTCTTTTAAATAGATTCTAAACCCATGATGTTTAGTACCTATTAATGATACATTTCATACCTTTTAATGTTTAGTGACAAAGACCAATGTAGATCGTTTTAAAGTTATGTATCCATGACAAAATGAATTTCCTTTTAAGGTGGTTCATGCAGGAACAATTCCAATCTATTTAATGTAATGAATAATTTACATGATGTTATGAAGTTTAAAGTCATGTATCATTAAAAAATAGGTAAAATATCCATAACAATGTTTAATACGGGACTTATACATGAGTTTAGCTTTTTGGTTCATCATCTTAATTGGTATCTAAATAGGAGAGGGCATGGTTGGACTCATAGTTAAAATGACCTGATCAGGATTGGTTTCGTTGGGAATATGGCCTAGTGTGGATGAGTTTTTATGGGGAATATAAACTAGTTATAATTATATTTTATAAGGAATATGGTTTATTGATGATGGGGATTCATAGAGAATATGGAAAAGTGTGGATGAGGTGGATATTATAGATAATAGGAGGTCCATATGTGGATGGTTTGATTTTTTCCATGAAGAGTATAAAGAGACAAGGATACCACATCCCTTGGAGGAGGGGGGTGGAGATGAGATGATAATGATTTCAGAATTTAACCCTCATGATATTTCCAAAATTTCTTGATGGAATAGGAATCAAAACCCCTGTAATTTAGGGTGCATTATTTAAGTTCATATGTCATCACTAGTCCATACAGTTTAAAATCATGTGGTTAGGATGTTTGTGTCATTAAAGGGGTAAAAACAAGATATTGAGTGGTGATTATGCATTAGGTTTCCTGATTTGGTATAAATAGTTTGATGAATAAGGTGATGGTAGGTTTTGGGGCTTAAACCTAATTAGAGGCCCATATATGGATATGGATCATTGAGTGGACTAGGTATGAAGTAATAAATGAGGATCAGGCTGGGGCCTAAACCTAATTAGATTCCCATATCATGAATGGATCATTTAATGGATGAAAGAGTCCCATTAGACATTGGGGTTATAAGGATACTGATATGGCTCAACCATGATGAATATATTGATCTAGAATATTTTTTAATTGTATATATGTGACATGGACCCTAATATTAAATGGAATAATCCTTATGGATCATATAATATATGGAGGAAAACTAGGTAGAATCCACTATCAAAGGAATTCAAGATCCATGTGGTGAAAATTTATGTGCAAAACCCAGTCATGCATCTTAATAGTCCATGGAGGCAGACTTACTAGAATTGGGTTTTAATGTTTTGGAATTGGAAAAATGAATCTATCATGGGACTTTGGGTTAATTCAACCTAAATAGATGGACTAGGCTGAAGAACATGAAATAGACCCATTTACCCATAACATACTCCTTTATTAAGTAACCCATCGTAGGTCAAATATTTTTTTTTGGTTGGGACCGCTAGGAATGGTCTAATTAAAACATGGAACCTAAAATTTTGTATAATATTGGAATCTTACATGAGGTAATATAGGTTTTCGAATTCAAAATTTTTAATAACTATTATTCAAGTATTTTACATGGATAAAACGTTTTGAAGGAGTCTCATATGAGACCTTCATAAAATAATTTTATAATGGAGGCTCCTTGAAGGACATATATAGTGAGAGTATTATAAAAAACCTGTTTCATGATGCTCCTTCCATATCTCAGGATTGAAATCAATATTTTACATGGGTTTTATTTATGGGGTTAGAAAATGGAATGATTCATGAATGATGTGATTTTATTCACTAGATGTCCATATCTAAGTAGAAAGAAGGATTTTTCAAGTCATTCTCTGATTTTGATTCCCAATGTATATCTCTGAAATTTCTAAGAGTGTCCCCTCACTTGAACAATTTGATGGGAATTTATAGGTTACATCTTATAATCTTATTTCATAATATGAATACACAAAATTCACATGATATCAAAGAATCCTTATCTCTTAGAATAAATGAGATCACATGGTCATAAATGAAAGTCATTTTGAGGACATGAAGTGAGTCATAAGCCACATAATTTCAACATAGATGCAATGAATCACTACCTCATATTCCCAAGTGATGTCTAACCATGAGAATTTTATGATGTTGAAATGGGATAGCCAAGCATGATGATTTGATGCAGTCATATAGGGATTCCTATCCATGGATATTTCATGTGAACAGGAATGAGCCCCACATATATAATTTAATATCTTTATTAACAACTATGATTCTTCATGAAATATTCACTTTTTTGATTTTCATTCCAATGTTCTTTGAATGGGATATCTAGTATTTTATAGGATTCAAAAATTTATGTTTTTTTCCATATAGAAATTCAATATGTCATATAATGGTGTTTATATTCCTCAAATAATATTTAAATTTATCTTTGGATTTAAGGTTCCCTAAGAGGTCTTGAATGTTATGCTATTGTTTTGTATCTTCCATGAAAGTGAAGGGTTAGAGTAGAGTTTAAGGTCATACAAGAATACTAAATGGTTATAATTAATATTTATGTTTTCTAGGAATTTAAAGGGTGACATTAAAGATTAAGATCCTCCAATAAGACTCAAAAGTTGTGATAAAGTTTTGATCCATCTCAGAATAATTTTTTTTAAAAAAATGAAGGAGGTACCATAGTGTAGGGATTTAAACCATAGAGGTATTCTTGTATATATTACTTTGGGGAATAAAAAATCACATTGTTTGGTGTTATATTTTTAAACCATATTAAAACACAAGGTGATCATTCATGATAAATGGTAATGAGGTTTTAGGTTTGGCAAGAAGGTCTAACATTTAGTTTTTAATGTACTTGTTGTAGTCTTCCTAAATAGTGCCTATTTTATGATCACAACTTGACCTCAAGCGTGCCCCTTATTCTAGAGGCTATCGGCTAGGGTCTATTGATATCATGAGGAGACTATACCCTATATCAGATGAAAAAATATAAAATTATAAATAACAAAAAACCCTTCATCCACAATATAATAACCTAATATAGACATTACAAGGATATCATAACAAAATATAAGTCCAAGATCTTCCAAATCACTTCTCTCAATCCTTTTTAACCATACATTTCAATAATCAATCATCAAGCCCTTAATCCTACCTATATTATAAGCTATGATTTCAATATACCCACCATGGTGCACATGGATGGTGTAAGAAATATATTCAATAGTACACTTCCAATATTAACCCTATATAAATGAAACATATATTGATTTATGTATAATATGACATGTTAGTAGATAATAACAATTAAAAACACACATCACTTTATCAAGTGTTAATCATAACACATGGTTAGATGTTCTAGTTGATTAAACTAATTCCAGTGTTGAGTATGATGATATCACACAAGGTTATGTTGAGTTAGTATTACATATTTCCTCATTCCCACAATCTAACCAAAAAATAATCATTGTTGGAAAATATTATAACTATACCATAATCACAATGTGAAACTCTGAGTTAATGTTATATTAATCTACCCACATTAATATGTTTGTTTATGCTCTATTGTAATAGAACCCAATATATGATAAACATTAAAGGAATAGTTTTTCATCAGGTACAATCTCACTTATAGTAATAAATATAGAACATCATTACACCCATTATACCATAGGTGTCCAAAGAATGTAATAACATCCTGATCAATCCAACTAACAATAAGAAGTCTATGGTTTCATTGACCCCAATCATTAATTCATAAATGGATCATGTTGGTATATCTACTAACACTTAATTCAACTTATTATATTATGATTGAACCTACCCTATTTCTTTTCATTCTAATGGGAGTGTCCCCACACCCAAATCATATTAAAAATATTCCATATCATCTATAAAGTATCCCAAACCACACCATATAAACAACCCATCACTAACCCACCTAATATACAAGGCTACCAGTTACAAGGAACACAAAAAGGTGCCTCATGTGGTCCACTGACCAAATAAATTTTATAAATATCCATAATGAGTTTTAATTTCACAACACCACAACTCCACCTAAAATGAACCTAGTTATCGTTGACCATGTGATAGAATCCCACCACTCAAAAGTCTTCTTAAGTCCTAAATAATTCTTTTTTACCTCTAAAAAAATGATTTTTTTGTTCTAATAAAAAAATTCACACTCACCCAAAAAATAGCCACATATAAAATGGGGCATGTTAATCAGATAAAAAAATGGAAAAAATATAAGGACCACCAAATTATAATAGTGGATTCATTCCCATCCAATATCTTTGAGTGACCAAACCTGAAATGATGGAAATCTAAAAAGTAAAAAAGAACCCCTAATTTAAAGATTTTATTTGAAGAATGTAATAAAATCAAAATAATTATTGAATATATAGAGAGAGGAAAATTTGAATAATTTATACCGATCCAATGGCATGAACGACACCTGATTTGGAGTAAAAACAGAGGAGATCCCACCCCTGAAATTTTGAAAATAGAGGGAAGGTAGAGATGAATTATTGTAGGTGTTATGAAGGAGTGTATGTGATATTATAAGATTTTTTAAAATTTAATTTTTTAACTAAAAAAATTTAAAATAGTTATTAGGAATCCAAAATGTACCTTGTTCACCACCTTGGATTCCGGATGACCACTTGACTAAAGGGTCCAGATGCCGCATAAGTTTCTATTGTGACATGAAAAACTCACATTTTTTATAATTTATGAATAATTAGACATGTAAATGAAATTTATTGTCACAAAAAATGAATTATTTCATATATTAATTGATATAAATTTCAAAACCATGATGAAAGGATATTTTTCTTGTCAAATTTATAATTAATTTAAATTATAATATTTACCTTGATATTAAGATTCGTTTCAGGGAAGAGTATGATGATCTGAACAAATTTTAATTTATAAATACTTATTTTATGAAAATACAATGATAAAATCCCTCTAGTGATGATCAACACATGATCTATTGGACTTAAAGTGTCACTGATGATACTCTAGGTGCTAGTGTGGTAGTACCAATCATCTCGCGTCACTTACTTTGATCAAAACCATGACCCATTTGATTTGGAAGGATTATATATTTATCCTTAAATATTTATATAAATAATGAATAATCCCACTTCAATCGTTATTGAGAGAAACACTGGAGATATTCATGGGAGATAGAAATCTATTTAGAGGGGTAAGGTGTTATGCACAAAACGATTGCACCAATTTTTCAAATAACATAACATGGTATATATAGAGAGAATTATAGGGTTTAATATTAATAAATTTTACAAGGGACCTTAATCATATATTAGTACCATAATATACACCATTCTATCTAGAATAGGGATAATATTATTTTATCTCATGGTGTGCGCTAACATGCACAATACAAAATTTTAGTTCATAGTCTGGTAAATAAATATTTTTCACTAGACCTAAAACTCAATCTTCTCAACCTATTAAAAATTTATTGAAATTATGGTTAAATATTTTAAATAAGAACCATTCAATAAATAATTAAATAAATATTTTTTATTCATGTTTTTTTGAATAAATATTTTTTAAATATTTTTCGTTAATAAATTTTGAATATATTTTATTCCTGAGTATATTTAAAAATATTTATTTCAATAATTAAATTTGAAGTAGAATTTAATTTAGATCAATAAAAACATTAAGTGTGTGGTTTTATAGGAATATTCCTCAGTGGCATTAGGTGGGTTTCTCTTTAGTCTAAAATCAACATCTAGGCAGTACATAAATGTACTCAATAGGAAGAAGTTAATTCCATAGCATCTAAAACCACATATATACTTTCACTCTATAATATAATAAATTTTCCATGATATCTCTTCATGTAGGTTTCAGATTCATTTCATCAAAATATATATATACTTGATACATTTTTCTTTTAATATCTTAAATAGATCTGTCATTAAAGCATGATAATGGAATTCATTTCAATAGTTCCATTCCAATACAAGGAATGATATATCAATATCCATTAAGATAGAAGGGACAAATAATTTATCTAATTTTTAGTTAATAACATATCATCCGTGATTCACCCAACATAACCAAATTATTTATGAACATATGTCATCATGTATTATAAAAATGAATCAAAGTATGAAAGTTATGATATGTATTAATAATAATATTAATGTCTATGGAACATTACACACACCCATTGACAGGAATATATAATGACACATAAACAAGTGTAATTCCAACTGGTGGACCCATCCTCATAATCCTCATTCTTGGAAATTATTAGTTGTGAACTTCATGATATGAAGTCTCAAACTCATATAAGTATGAAATACCTAACAATCAATATATAATGTGTCTTGTCTTAGAATTGTATCCTAACCACAGGAATAAGTTTTTTAATATTATCATTGAATATAATGTTTGCCATTATAATGGGTAACTACATATGAAATTTTCAATGTGATAGAAATTATATGACATTATCACATTAATGTTACGTAGAATAAAAATCAATATATGATAAAATATTTATTAAAATACATGAATTCATATGAAATTTGAAGTATAATGAATTTTTTTTCTAGGAAACATTTACTAATAGACACCCACATGGACTAGATCTAACATCCAAGGAATCTAAGCCCACTAGATCTAAAATTATGTTTATGCTTTCGATGAGAAAGGTATTTAGTTAATGGGTCTACTATTGTCTTCCATGGAAACTATTCTCACTGCTACCTCAACTATTTGTCTAAAATCCCTAAAGGGAAGATACTTTGAAAGTATGTGCTTCATCAAATTATGTGACCTTGGATCCTTTGAATGGGCCCCCACTGTATTATTATCATTGTATATTGTGATAAAGTATTTACAACTAAACACTTAATTAAGATATTATATGAAGTCTTGTTCCAAAAATGCTTCCTTTACTTCCTCATAAGATGAAATATACTTAGAATACATTTTTTAATTAGTGACCATGGGTTTTTAACTATTTTATCTCAAAAAAACTCCATTGAGAGTGAAGATGTATCTCAATTGTTATTTTAGGTCTTCTTGATCAATTTGGAGACTAAACTCTTTATATATAAAAATGATTAGATCCAGCCATCCGACATATAATATGATTATATTCTTAGGATGGATAAGGTACATCAATATTTTCATAACTACCATATAATGGAAATCCCCTTTATTTTCTTGATATCGCCCAACCACACTTACAGTGTAGGCGATATCTTTCTTGCAGATAAACATGGAATACATGACTAACCCTATCAAATTTTTGCAATTAATGCATTTTATTATCTATGTCACCTTATGTGTTTGAGGATTAGAGATATTTATACCAATTTAAATTGTAAATAATCCCCTCTTTTACTGTTTCATACTAAATCTCTCTAGTTTATTTATTTTACTTACCTTGAATTAGTCTGAGAAACTTATTGGATCTATCATGATGCCTTATAATCCCAATAATATATGTCACATCACCTAATTACTTTATAGAGAAGATACTTTTAACCAGGTCTTAACAGATTTTAAGACTATTATTTCATTTCAAATAAGTTATATGTAATCAACATATACTATTAGGAAAACAAATTCACTCCCACTAATCCTCTTGTAGACACAAGGATCACATTAATTTTTTTAAAAGAAATCATTATAGCATTGCTGATGTGAATGTTCCAAGAACAAGATGTGTAACATCCCAAGTAATTAATTAATATTTTCTATTCTTATATATTTCTATTTATGAATTATATAGTGTTTTAGAGGCTTAAAATAAGAATAAATCCATTCTTAAGCACGAAATACACTAATATTTTTAAAAGATTATTTTACTGCCTTTTGATGGGAAACCATTTTTAAATGAAACTTTTGACAATTTTATAAGAAATATTTTTAAAAATAAACTAATTCTATATGATTGGGAAATCGAAATTTACATTGGATATTTTTTTGGTATTTTTCTGACAATGTTCATTTTTTAATGAATAGTGAAAAATACTGCATTTTACATCAAAACTGCTTTTTCATCTAATTTAATTATATGGTTAGATTATCTTTTTTAATTGGTTTTAAAGTTTAAATAGAATATATTTTTACCATTTAATCAAACGGTGGTCGTTGGGATTAATTGTTCTTTGGAATTGGGCATAAACAAGTGCCAAACTTTTCATAGATATTGTTTCTAAAAAACCCGCTATTTGTTTTGACAACGGGAATTATTTTTAAATTAATTATTGCAATTTATGTGTTTGGAATTTGGTAAAATGGATTACATATTTGGAATCATAAGTTCCAAATTATTTAACCAAGACGCTTTTGTTTTTGGACATTATGAATAATAACGACGATAATTATCTTTTATTATCTTGATTAATTAGTAATCGGGTAGTTAAGGGTAATAAAATAATATCATAATAATAACAAATGACCCCAAAATGTGTCCTAATGCTACGTTTTGTGTCATGTCCGACTATGGGATGCCTTGTTCCAAACTTGGGGACCCCATGGAATTACTTTTGTGTGATAATGACTTTTTATATTTTATTTTTAAAGAAAGTTAAATATAACAAAGAATGTGTCACCTGAGTAATTTTTTTTTCATTTTGTCTAAATAAATGATATATTGGAATTTAAATAGTCATTGGAAAGCTAAAAATATTTCCTATATCATAGTATTTTTTTATTATTGTTATACATTAAATAAATTAAATTATTTATGACATCATGAGGATGCAGCGATTATCTCATTAATGAACGATTTAAATAAAATGAAATGATAATGTAAAATATAAGACTTAAACTTGTAAAAGACCTATTGGATGAGTATATTTCGACCCCTTATCACCTTATCCTATAACTATATCAATGTGGGACCTTTTAAATCTGAAACACATTTCAATATAAAGTAACATTTTATAACATTCCAAGAGTGCCCCTCCTCTCGTCTTATAAAAGCCCCCCACATCTACCTATTTACACACACTTCTCAAGCCATTGGATCGGCCAATATCTGCTAATTTTATCTCTCCAAATCCCTCTCTTAATCCTAGAAGGCTTACCTTAGGCAGAAAGCTCTTCAAGAAACCCTTTTCGTACAAACCAAGAGGAGTTACCCAATTTAAAGGTAAAGTCTTCTCTAATGTTCTTTTGTTTTATTTTGATTCTCCAACCCCCTAAATTATTTTTATTCATTTCTTTTGTAACAACACCATTATGTTCAATATAATATGATTTTTTTATAAGAATTATTCGAGATACACTTACACACACCTAAATCTAATGGTTAAAGAACACACTGTTTCCGTGGATGGCGAATTTCTGCCTCACGAAATGATGATTGTTCAATATTCTTATAACACCTTAAAAAGTGGCCATTAAGATGTCAATATATTTATATATGATTTATAATATGTTTATGTTTTCCTTAAGCTTCTGTATTTTTCATTTATGGCATACCTTTATGGCTTCCATTATGGGTAAACACGATATCTTTATTTTAGGAAGTGCGGACTACCGCCCCCTCAAAGTGATTTGATTCATTAATGCCATATGTAGGACATATAAAGGATGGAGTTAATGATATTATATATGATATTATACTGATATCTACATCATGAATATAATTCTGGATATAATGGATATTTTACCACATGAACAACTTGTAATTATAAAGAGTTTATTTTTGACTCAAGTACCAATGATCGACAAAACAACCATTATTAACTTAAATAATTACATAGTGTTCATAACATGGTAATAAGTGATATAAAAGGAACAATGAACTTGAAAAAGGTTCCTAAGAAAGTAGAAATTAACTAAAGTTTATTATTCAGTAGGTTAAAGAATGATCAAGTCAAGTCGGACCCGAGGTATGGGACTTCGTCTCAATCTCCTTTCATTGAGGCATATTTTGTTTTATACACAACTTTCTTTTATACGGTGTATAAAACCCTTTGAATTTTACATTTATTCAAAAGGAATCTTTTTATATGAAGTGTTTACTAAACGACAAAAGGGAATGTTTTTTTGTACGTATGCGGAGACAACGACTTCTCCGCCGCCGTGACCATTATTTGAGTTTTGGCTTCCTCTACAAGACATAACTTTTGTTTAAAATGAAAAATAAATACCATGTTTTACTCTTCTTTTATTTTGGTATTGAAAATGGTTTTCATAATCTTTTTATTATATCAATGTGTTGTATTGATATATTGTGATTGAAATGTGGAAATGTTATGTTTCCTTTATGCATGTTTTATGTGATATGATTATGTTATGGTTCGTGGGCATTGTTATGAAGACAGGTGGTTCCAGGATAAAATAAGGGCGGGTGGGCCCGATATAGCTCTCCAATGCATTGGTTAACGCAAAGGGGTTAAATGTTAAGGTTTATCCAAAGAGATTTAGGGAATATACTGTGATGGGTATTCCAAAGGTAACCACGAGGGTTACTCCCTACGTAAAAATGTTATGAATGCCTCAAGTTACCTTTATGTCTTATGATTTCTATGATTTATTCATGATTTGATGAGGTATGTTAAAATGATTATGTTTTATGAGTAAAGTATGATTCATACATGGACTAATGTTTTCATTTTGTACTTTCATATCCCTTACTGAGATTTTTATGCTCATCCCAAGTTTTTGAAAATTTTTTCCCAGGTCAAGGGAAAGGTACATGATGTGATGATAGTGTGAACGAAGTGTCATGAAAGAATCCATGTTTTGTTTTAAATATGTTTCCTTTGATGGGAAAAGTGAATATTGTCTTTAATGTAACCAGCTTGTTTAAATGTGGAATGTAATGCATGATTTATGATCTAATTCTCTATAACTCTAAACCTGAAAATATCCTCAATGTGTATTCTTGAATTAACTCAAGATTAAGTAATGTTTAAGGCTGGGGCCTTATAGTTGGTGTCAGAGGTCAGTTTAGATAACTTTAGGAGTTATAATTCTATTAAATGATTATCCAATTTTTTTTTTGTTATGGTCAAATTGAATTGATATAGAATTTGAAGATTACCATGTTGCTTCATATAAGAGATGTTAGTTCATAATGGATTTCCGCAGAGGAAACATGGAAGAATCACTAGGAAGGCATACAGAAGGAAATGACCTTCCGAATCAGCATCCTGAGATTGTCAGAATTGGAACTGAATAGTTTGTTGCAGTAATGTAACAATTGACTCAAGCGATAAATGGTGGTGGTATCTATGCACGAGATCATCCAGATCAACCACAGAGGAACATGTCAGTGGTGGAACATTTTATGCGGAAACATCCCCCATCATTCAGAGGATCATCTGACCCTGTGCTAGCTGAAGGGTAGATTAAATCATTGGAGAAGATTTTCGATGTCATGGAGTGTTCAGACAATCAAAAGGTTAGTCTTGCAATTTACTGTTTGGAGGGTGAAGCATATCAGTGGTGGTTGATGGTTAAAAATATCAGGGACACTGATGAGATTGATGATCTCGACTGGGATGAATTCAAAGGTATGTTTTTGAGAAGTATTTTCCTAAGGCTGTTCGACTTAGGATGGAAAAAAAATTCTTGGAATTGAGGCAAGAGGACGACTCAGTTGCTGCTTATGAAGAGAGGTTCACTCGATTGGCAATGTATGCTCCAAATTTTATTCGAGACCTTGATAGTAAAATCAATCATTTTTACTCAGGATTAAAGCCAAAATATAGAAGGACTTTAGCATCTCGCGAGTTCAATAGTTATGAAAAGCTTGTTCGATGTACTGAGAAGGAAGAAATGGAGTTTAACAATGATCAATTGTTCTATAACAACCAACAGAAGAAGAGACCGAGGTGGCAGGAGAAAAGGAAGAATTCTTCAAAAAGGTCTGATGGTAAGAAAACTAAGTTTCCAGTTTGTGATAAATGTGGTAAAAGGCATGCTGGGGAATGTCTTCTGAATTCTGGAAAGTGCTACCGATGTGGTAAGATGGGACATAAGGCTCGTGATTTCACTAAAAATGATCAGGGTGATGGTAAGACCAAATTTGATTTACAGTTAGTGAAATGTTTTAAGTGCAATGAGATGGGTCACTATGCAAATGAGTGTCCGACAAAGAGCTCGAGTGATGGGAAGCAGTTAGACTACAAGCAGAAAGGGGTGGTGAAATCCTTTGCAACTACTTCAGCAGATTTTGGGCCATCAAATGAAGTGGTATCAGGTACTATGTTTGTTTTTTTAGATTATGCCATTGTGTTGTTTGATTCAGGGTCTACACATTCTTTCATCTCTGAAAACTTTTCTAGTAAAATGGGAATTCCATCTCAAGAAATGAATCCTGAACTTGTGGTAAAAACACCTAGGGGAAGTGTTGAGGCAAAAATAATTTATAATAACCTTCCTATCCTTATCCATGGAAAGAACCTACTTTAAAACCTTATTTTTTTACCTCTAGTAGAGTTTGATGTCATCCTGGGAATGGATTGACTCTCTATTTACCAGGCTAAGATTGAATGTAGAGCTAAAGAAGTTTCTTTTCAGAAAGAATTTCTGTTTCTGTAAAAGAATGAACCCTTACTGTTGATAACATATCAAGAGGCTGAGAAACTTATAAAAGATGGAAATTAATGTTACCTTGCACATATTGGGGAAAACAAAGGAACTGTTCAGATTAATGATGTACCAGTGGTAAATGAGTATCCTAATGTTTTTCCTGATGAGTTGCCTAAAATAATACTAGATCGGGAAGTTGAATTTACTGTTGACTTAGTTCCTGATGCTAAGCCAATTTCAAAACCCCCATATCGAATGGCTCAAATTGAACTTTTAGAGTTGAAGGAGCAATTATAAGATTTATTATAGAAAGGTTTCATTCGACCTAGAACATCACCATGGGGTGATCCTGTCTTATTTATTAAAAATAAATATGGTTCTATGAGACTTTTCATTGATTATAGAGCCTTGAATAACATCACTGTTAAGAACAAATATCCTTTTCCTCATATCATTGATTTGTTTGATCAGCTCCAGGGAGCTCAGTATTTTTCAATGATTGACATGAGATCGGGGTGCCATAAGTTGAAGGTAAAGGAAGCTGATATTCCGAAGACTGTGTTCCGTACAAGATATGGCCATTATGGATTTTTAGTTATGCCTTTTGGGCTAATCAATGCACCTGCTGTATTCATGGACCTTATGAATAGAATTTTCCATGAGTTCTCGGATAAGTTTGTGGTTGTTTTCATAGATGATATTTGGGTGTTTTCTAAAAGTAAAGGGGAGCATGAAAAAAATTTAAAGGTTATTTTTAAAACCATAAAAGAAAAGATATTTTATGGGAAATTTAGAAAGTGTGAGTTTTGGTTGAAGCAAATTTCATTCCTTGGTCACATTGTTTCTAAAGATGGGATAACTGTTGATCCTGCAAAAACAAAGGTTGTTGAAGAATGGCCAAGACCCACAAATGTAACCGAGATTCATAGCTTCCTTGGTTTGGCAGTCTATTACCGAAGGTTTTTTAGAAATTTTTGATAGTTATCTAGTCCAATGACTAAGCTAACTCGAAAGGGTATTAAGTTTATCTGGACAAAAAAATGTGATGATTGTTTTTAGGAACTGAAAAGAAGAATGGTGAATGCTCCAGTTTGGGCACTGCCTTCCCGGAATGGGGAGTTTGTTATCTACAACGATGCTTCATTAAAAGGACTTGGTTGCGTCCTAATGCAGAATGATCAGGTAATTTCTTATGCTTCATGTCAATTGAAAACTCATGAGGTAAATTACCCTACATGTGATTTGGAATTAGTTACTGTTTTTTTCGCTTTAAAAATTTGGAGGCATCATTTTATGGTGTAAAGTGTTAAATATATACTAATCACAAAAGTTTAAAGTATACATTCACTCAGAAATAATTGAACATGACACTGAGGAGATGGCTAGAATTAATCAGGGATTATGATTGTACAATTCATTATCATCCAGGAAAATCAAATAAAGTGGATGATGATTTGAGTAAAAAAGTTAATGCTTCATTAACAATGTTGCGTTAGGAATGTGATCCTTTGGTTAAGGATTTGATGAAATTTAGACTAGAAGTGGTTGGTGCAGGATGTCCTTCTATTTTGTTTCAGGTATCAGTGCAATATTCTCTATCATATAGAATTAAGCAAGCCCAGAAGCAAGACAATGAGTTGTAGAAAAAGGTAGAGCTGGTTCAGAAGGGTAAGTTTCCTGAATTCAACTTTGATAATGATTGTGTTTTGAGATTTGGGAGGAGATTATGTGTGCCGTGTGATTCACAGTTGAAGAGAGAGTTGTTATGTGATGCTCATAGTTCTATGTTTTCAGTTCATCCAGGTAGTACTAAGTTGTATAAAGATCTTCAGGAGTATTACTGGTGGGATAGAATGAAAAGGTATATTGCTGATTTTACTGTGAAGTTTTTGACTTGTCAACAGGTAAAAGTAGAGCGAAAGTTACTGAAAGGGATGCTTCAACCTTTTCCAGTGCCAGATTGGAAATGAGAGAATATATCCATGAACTTCGTTGTGGGATTGTCGAAGACACCTCGTGGTAATAATGCAATCTGGGTTATAATTGATTACTTGACTAAATATGCTCATTTCCTTGCTATACGAGATACTTTTTCCCTAGATCAACTTTCCCGTTTGTATCTTAAAGAGATTGTCAGGTTACATGGAGTTCCTCTCTCCATTGTATCTGACCATGATCCCAGGTTCACTTCTAACTTTTGGGAAGGCCTTTGGAAGTCGTTGGGTACTGAATTAAATTTTAGTACATCTTTTCATCTTCAATCAGATGGGTAGTCAGAATGAATGATTTAGACTTTGGAGGATATTATACGTGCTTGTTTGATGGATTATCAGGGAAGTCGAGACCAACATCTCTCTTTGGATGAATTTTCTTATAATAACAGTTTTCATTCCAGTATACAGATGGCACCGTTTGAGGCATTATATGGGAAGCAGTGTCGAACTTCAGCTTTCTGGGAGGAAGTGGGTGAGAGGAAGTTTATGGGACCAGAATTGGTAGAAGATTTGGAAAAAAAAGTTTAGCTCATACAGAAACACATGAGAATATCTCAGAGCAGGCAAAAGAGTTATGCAGACAACAGGAGGAAGGATCTCTTTTTTGAGGTAGGTGATCATGTTTTTCTCAAAGTATCACCCTGGAAAAGTGTGATTCGATTTGGTAAGAAAGGAAAGATGTGTCCAAGGTTCATTGGACCATATGAAATTCTGGAGAGAGTTGGATTAGTTGCATACCGAGTGGCTTTACCTCCGAGTTTATCTCAGGTACACAATGTTTTTCATGTTTCAATGTTAAGGAAGTACATGCCAGATCCATCTCATGTTTTGAGTCCAGAGGTAGTTCAGCTGGAAGAGAATCGATCTTATGAGGAAAACCGGTCCAGATTCTTGACCATAGGGTGAAAGTGTTATGGAATAAGGTGATTCATCAAGTAAAGGTTTTGTGGAAAAACCACACGAGTGAAGAGGCAATACGGGAATCTTAAAATGCAATGAGGGATAAATACCCTCACTTATTCGATAAGTAAATAAATTACGGGGACACAATTTTCTAAAGGGGGGAAGGATGTAACATCCCAAGTAAGTAATGAATAATATATATTCTTATCTATGTCTATTTATGAATTAGATAGTGTTTTAGAGGCTTAAAATAAAAATAAATCCAATCTTAAGCATGAAATACAACAATATTTTTAAAAGATTGTTTTACTGCCTTTTGATGGGAAACTATTTTTAAATCAAAATTGTGACAATTTTATAAGATCTATTTGTCAAAATAAACTTATTCTTTATGATTGGGACATTGAAATTTACATTGGATAATTTTTTGGTATTTTTCTAACAATCTTCATTTTTAATGAATAGTGAAAAAATACTGCATTTTACATCAAAACTACTTTTTCATCTAATTTAATTATATGGTTAGATTATCTTTTTAATTGGTTTTAATGTGTAAATAGAATATATTTTTACCATGTAATCGAATGGTGGTCATTGGTATTAATTTCACTTTACAATTGGGCATAAACAAGTGCCAAACTTTTCATAGGTATTGTTTCTAAAAAACCCACTATTTGTTTTGACAACATGAATTATTTTTAAATTAATTACAGAAATTTCTGTGTTTGGAATTTGTTAAAATGGATTACATATTTGGGATCAGAAGGTCCAAATTATTTAATCAAAACTCTTTTGTTTTTGGACATTATGAATAGTAACGACGATAATTATCTTTAATTATCTTGATTAATTAGTAATCAGGTATTTAAGGATAATAAAATAATATCATAATAATATCAAATGACCCCAACATGTGTCCTAATGCTACTGGTTGTGTCATGGACGACCATTTCATGCCTTGTTCCAAACTTGGGGACCCCATGGAATCAATTTTGTGTGATAATGACTTTTTATCTTTTTATTTTTAAAGAAAGTTAAATACAACAAAGAATGTATCACCTGAGTAAAATATTTTTAATTTTGTCTACATAAATGATCTATTAGACTATAAATAGTCATTTTAAATATAATAATATTTTCTAGATCATAGTATTTTTTTTTTATAATTTTTAGAAATTAAATAAATTAAATTATTTACGACATCACGATGATGCAACGATTACCTCATTAATGAACGATTTAAATAAAATGAAAAGATAATGTAAAATCTAAAACTTACACTTGTCAAAGACCTATTGGATGAGTATATTTAGAACCCTTATCACCTTATCCTCGAAATATATCAATGTGAGGCCTTTTAAATCCGAAACACATTTCAATATAAAGTAACATTTTATAACATTCCAAGAGTGCCCCTCCTCTCCTCTTATAAAAGGCCCCCACCTCTACCTCTTTACACACACTTCTCAAGCCATTGACTCGGCCAAGCTCTGCTCATTTTATCTCTCCACATCCCTCTCTTCACCCTAGAAGCCTTACCTTAGGCAGAAATCTCTTCAAGGAACACTTTTGGTACAAACCAAGATGAGTTACCTGATTTAAAGGTAAAGTCTTCTCTAATGTTCTTTTGTTTTATTTTGCATGTCCAAACCCCTAAATTATTTTTATTAATTTCTTTTGTAACAAAACCAGTATGTTCAATATACTAGGATGTTGTTATAATAATTATTCAAGCTACACTTAAACACACCTACATCTAATGGTTAAAGAACATACTGTTTCCGTGGATGGCGAATTTTTCCTCACGAAACGATGATTGTTCAACATTCTTATAACACCTTCAAAGGTGGCCATTAAAATGTCACTATATTTATATATGATATAAAATATGTTTATGTTTTCCTTAATCTTCTGTATTTTTCATTTATGGCATACCATTATGGATTCCATTATGGGTAAACACGATATCTTCATTTTAGGAAGCGCAAACTACCACCCCCTCAAAGTGATTTGATTCGTTAATGCCATATGTGGGACATATAAAGGATGGAGTTAATGATATTATATATGATATTATACTGGAATTATAATATACCTTTATATCATTATGATTCAATTCCATTAAATAGGAAATAGAAATGAAAGTAGCATTCATGCGTACGTACGACTTACCGTCTCCATGAACGGTGCATTTCATTTCTTACCTCTAAATGTTATGTAATATTATAAATGCATGTATATAATGGATATATATGATATATATGATATCTAAATCTTGAATATAATTCTGTATATAATGGATATTTTACCACATGAAGAACTTGTAATTATAAAGAGTTTATTTTTGAATCAAGTACAGATGATCGACAAAACAACCATTATTAACTTAAATAATTACATAGTGTTCATAACATGGTAATAAGTGATATAAAAGGAACAATGAACTTGAAAAAGGTTCTTAAGAAAGTATAAATTAACTCAAGTTTATTATTCAGGAGGTTAAAGAACGATCAAGTTTATTATTCAAAAGGAATCTTTTTATACGAAGCGTTTACTAAACAAAAAAGGGAATGTTTTTTTGTTGTATATATGTGGCGAAAATGACTTCTCCACTGCCGTGACCATTATTTCAGTTTCGGCTTCCTATACAAGCCATAAATTTTGTTTAAAATGAAAAATAAATACCATGTTTTACTTTTCTTCTATTTTTGTATTGAAAATAGTTTTCATAAAGTTTTTATTATATCAATGTGTTGCATTGATATCTTGTGATTGAAATGTGGAAATGTTATGTTTACTTTATGCATGTTTTATGTGACATGATTATGTTATGGTTCTTGGTAATTATTATGAAGACAGGTGGTTCCGTGATAAACTAAGGGAGGGTGAATCCGATATAGCTCTCCATTGCATTGGGTAACGCGAAGGGATTAAATGTTAAGGTTTCTCCGAAGAGATTTAGGGAAAATTCTATGATGGGTATTCCAAACGTAACCATGGGGGTTACTCCCTACATAATAATGTTATGAATGCCTCAAGTTACCTTTATGTCTTATGATTTCTATGATTTATTCATGATTTGATGAGGTATGTTAAAATTCTTATGTTTTATGAGTAAAGTATGATTTCATACATGGAATAATGTTTTCATTTCGTACTTTCATATCCCTTACTGAGCTTTTTATGCCTATCCCAAGTTTTTGAAATGTTTTTCACAGGTCAATGGAAAGGTACATGATGTGATGATAGTGTGAATGAAGTGTCATGAAAGAATCCATGTTCTCTTTTAAATATGTTTCCTTTAATGGGAAAAGTGAATATTATCTTTAATGTAACCACCTTGTTTAAATGTGGAATGTAATGCATGATTTATGATCTAATTATCTAAAACTTGTAGTTGGGGTTTGACTTAGTGGTAAGCACCCCTTAATTCTACATGTAAAATGGGGGTTCAAAACCCATTGGGGCAGGTACTGTAGCAGTAATGTAGCGTACTGTTGCAGCGGCGGCACTGTAGTAACGGCGGGTACTGTAGCGGCGACAAGTCACTGTAGCGGCGGCAGAGCACTGTAGCAGCGGTGGGTACTGTGCAGTACTGTAGCAGCGTGGGTACTGTAGCAGTACTATTCATAGAATGGGGTTTGGGCTTAAAAAATGGGCCCACGGGCCATGTAATGGGCTAAATGCGCACTGGGCCTTCAGGCAATGTAATGGGTCTCCCTCTACCCAGTTAAAGCGGTCTTTCCTTTCCATTAATAATAAATGAGGCTTCGGCGCCACCCTTTAAAAAAAATCTATTTCTCTAAAACTCTAAACCTGAAAATATCATCAACGTGTATTCTTGATGTAACTCAATATTAAGTAATGTTTAAGGCTGGGGCCTTATAAGATTTTTGATATAATACATAGATTTATCTCTTCAATTTTCATACCTTTTTAGCACCATTATGAGTCAAAAAACCTTTTATATGTGTCGTATATACCCCTTCTTGAAGGTTCCCATTAAGGAAGGTTGTTTTCACATCTATCTATAAAATTTCATTATCTTGGTATGATTCTATAGAAATTATATTTCTAAAATACTTGAGTATAAAAATAGGTGAAAAGGTTTATTCATTGTCAATTGGATGATTCTGTTTATACAATTTTGAAACCATTCATGATTTACTAGTACGGATTTTTCCATCCATGTAAAGTTTCTTCTTGAATACCCATTTTCATGCAACATGATTTATATCCACTAGAGTACCTACCAAAATCAAAATAGGGGTTTGGTAATGGAATCAATTTAAGAATTCATGGATTATTTCCATTTAGTATCATCTATTCCCCTTACTATTTACCTGTAGGTTACAAACTCATCATTATCAATTAATAATGATTCACCATACTAGCTATTATAAATAATTTCATCCAAGTTCTCTAACCGCCCTTATATACCTATACAGTACATTAATTTATTGAATAACTTCTTCCACCAAGATTTTTGGAATATTTTCTTGTTACAAATATTGTCCATACTGAGCTACGACTTTATCAAATTCAATCTCAATAAAAATATCTATTTTAGATATTTACTCCCCCTCAAGAAATATTGAATGTCAATTAACCAAAAATTTCTTATATAAGGTGTTTCATAAGTAATATCATTTATTTTTATTAGGATATCCTACAATGATCCACTAATTACCTCATAGTGAAAATTATTTTTCTAGATATGGACTAAATATTTTCTTCTCATTCCCATACATGTTTGTTTGAAAAAAAAGTTTATTTACACTATATAATTTTAATGGAACACCATTTTTAACTTTAGTTGGAAACTGATTTAGTATATGTTCCATTTTATATGTGTATACAAAAATATATAATGGAAGACTTTCAAAACTCATCATTGATGTCAATATGTAAAGAAGGGTGAGGTTCCTTCTCTCACTAACACCATCCGTTGTGGTTTGTAATGATTTAGTTAATATAAGAACCCAAACACCCATAAATAATCAATAAAATCTTAGTATATATATTCTCCACCACAATCTGAGAAAATATCCTTTATCATATTAATAAGTTATTTCTCTACTTAATTATTATATTCATTGACCTTTTATAAGGAACATTAATTTTAACTCATTAATTTGGCATGCCCATATCTACAAAATTCAGTAGTAAAAGTAATGAAGTATGAGTATCCACCCATTTCTTTGGATAGAAATAGTCCACACACATTGTTATGGACTAATTAAAGAAACTATGTGGCCCTTTAAACTTTTCTACTAAATAGATATTTTTTTATTTTTCTTTGCAATAAATTATGGCACATTCCATGTGGTTTGAATTCAAAATAATCTAAATATCCATCTTGGTATAATTTAGTCATTCACTTTTAATTTACCTAAATTTACCTGTGATGGAGATGATTGGTGTAATATGAATCATGAAAAAATAAATTTTTATCAATTTTAATTACGTTACCCACGTAATCTAACACTTAAATACAATTTTTAAAATATGTTTTACCATAACAAATTTTTTATTTTTAAAATTTTATAAATTTATATCAAAATTTTAAAACAAACCATCCGTATAAAGTTTGTACAAATAAATAACATTTTTTTAATTGAGGGAACATAATAAAAATATGTCAAAACTAAGATAATTCTAGTCGATAGTGTGAGATTATAATATCTAATAGATTCCACAATGAGTTTGTCTTCATTAGTGTCTTGTTGATCTACCTTACCTCATGTACATTTTCTAAATTTATTTTTTCCTATAATTGGATTCAAATGTGTTTACAAAAAGCAAAATCTAATACACAATTTGTAGAAATTCATAAATAACCCTTGATAATGAACACAACTAAATAATCCCATTATTAATTTTCAATGAAGAAATTATTCTTCCCATGGGCCTTCCTTCCACATGTGAAATATATGATGTCTTATTGCATTGTTTCCCCTTAATCATCCTTCTATTTGAAGGATATTGTAAATAAGACCTAGATTTGGAGTTAGGATAAGGGAACTTTTATTTTTTTACTTCATATTATTCACCATTTGAATAGAATGATGTTAAATTATTATGTACTTTTCAACCTAGAAAAGTATAGTGCTAAATTCTAGTAGAGTCTTTTTAATGTTGTTCATGTTTAAATTCACAACATATATAGAGAAGATATAATGGGGAGATGTAAGAATGAGATCAGTGTATAATTAATTAAGAAGTTTAAACCATTTAATATATTGGTTATCTATGTAGAGAATAATATTGAGTGTATGAGTCCTAGCTAGTTTCCCTAATTTAATATTTTTTCATGAAGCATACCTTAGATATATCAAATCATTCTTATCTAGATCTCTCCAAACAATGGTCACATTGATGTGTGAGAAAGTTTTAGACTCATACATCTATTAGAACACATTTGATGTCACATAATTATGTGATGTGTAATATAAATAAATTACACAAGGGAACATGTTGATTTATAAATCTTGTAATTATTTTATTAGATGCATATCATTTGACATAACAAGATAATACATGGTAAGAAGTTCAAAATTTTACATTAAATTAATTTAGTATATATTATCATATAAAACGTATCACACTTAATGTAATAACAAAAAACTATACACTAACATATTTGGATGATTTTTAATTGATTAATTAATTATTCTTTTTTTTAGTAAATTGGTATGATACATGGAAGGTAATTTTGGATACACATCAGTTAACAACTTATCCGATATTCATGATACATGTCTATCTATAAGTCATGTATATCATCCACATATATTTATGATGTATATAACATGTACAAGATAGCTAAATGTCATATATCCTCTATGTTTCATGACTTCTAATCAAACACATTTGGTATTAATACACAACACATCCTTGCTAATGTGTTTTACAATGAAAAAATGCATGGAGTATATGGTGTGAAAGAAATTTAAATAGTGGTTAGTATGGAATTCTAGGTTCTAGGCTAGTTCAGTAGACATGTGGTGTAAAATAAAAGCACTCTGTGTGAAATTAGAACATGATTTCTTGAATTTATTATGGTTAATCCTGTTGTAGTATACACAATGTGTACCAATAGGGTACACGCCATGTGGTTTCTTAGTATCTATTCAGAATCCTTTACACCTCCAAAGGGTTATTTAGATTTTATTTACAAATTATTAATTTTTTTGTTATATTAGTACAATAAAGTGGGGAAAGAAGATATATCGACATTCATACATTATAGAATGAATTAATGAAATGAAATAGCTAGTAAGATATGCATATAATAGTCAGAAAATTTGTAAGAACCTGATTTTTATTTGAGGCATAGATCCACTATTTTCCGTTAAATATCATTTTAGAAGATTAAATATGGCCTAATGTGAATTGTATTTGAGGTAATGGTGGCGTGGGGGTGTCTGGGACTGGTTCAGAGCCTAGAACCTAATCTTCTATGTAAATTTGACCAAGAGTGTGGTTAGAGTAAACCATGGGGTGCATGCTGAATAGTTTAAAAAACTATGCAAGGCATTGATAGAGAGAATATTTAGAATACATAGTTTCCGAAAACCATTTATTTTGGGTAAAATGACAATTTTTCTATCACTTCACTATTGACATTGGATTTTTTCTGGGTTTTTCCTAGTTAGTAAACCGTGAAAACAAACCATGCACTATACCCCTTTCAAACAGGTACCCATGCACGGTTGGTGCACAATTTGTCAAACCATGCAACTAAATCGTGAAAACCCAATTATTTGGGAAATTTTAATAATTATAATTTAAAATAAAATCTTATTAGACCTAAGGTTGAGTTTCTTCTCCCACACAAAAAACTAAACTTATGAGTGCTCTTTTTTTGTGTCTAAATTAGGAATTGAGGTCACTCTCTTATCTAATATTCGATTCAAGCGTGGTTTGTCTTGTTGGATTTGTAATGTGAAGACTTAGATTCCTTTATAGTTGTTATTGATTCTTTTGGATATCAGTTTCACTATTTGGTTGCAAGATGATTTTTTCCTATTATTAGGTTCTTCGTCCATTCTTCAATTTTCTCCCAATCGAAGCTGAATCAAGAGATGATACTGTATTAGCTATCAACTACAGAACTAAGGTATGCGGTATCGTTACTTTAGATTAATATAGAGCTATTTATATTTGTCATCGTTATGCATGCCCAACTTTCAAGTTTCTTCTTTAATGAAATTAACTCCTAGAATTGATAGGTATAGCCTATTCAATGAGATAAGACTATTAAGTTATTTTTATAGGCTATAAACCTTGATTTTGAACCACCCCTTAAGTTTTAATTATTAAATGGACCATTTGATGGTATTTAGACTTGGACACACTTAGTTATTCCCTTTTTCCCCATCACAGGGATGTTTAATAATCATTTAAATAGATGAATTGAATTATGAAATGTATTATAATTCAGATTTATGGATTGATTTATCTTTTGAATTATGAAATGCCTAATGAATTATTTTGATTGAAGGTAAGGGGTTGTTTGACTAGGGCCCTTGGACATGCTATGTAAATAATTGAGAAAACAATAATTACTCTTTATTTTTCCTTCACCACGTGAGTGAAATGATAATTAATCCACAAAATATACTATTATTCTTAAATAACATATTTTAATGAATTTCCCACATGAGTATTTGAAAGACTAAGATGTATAAGGCTGATTAATGGATTGATTCACTATTCTAAGTGAGATTAATTTCGATGCTCTTTATTTAGAGCTTGGAATGTTAAATGAATTGATTAAATTCTTTTAAATTGCTTAAATACTTAATATCCAAGGGTGATACCTGGATTCAAATTAAAATTCCATGATTGAACTCATTTTTCTATTGACCTTTATGCCTTGGGTGATATGTGGATTCCCATTAAAATTCCACAAACAGACTCAATGGATTTAACCTTGCTTATTCGATAGAAGGACTTATTGAGGATTAACTTATATGCTGAGTGATACATGGATTCCAATGGGAATTACATGTACATACTCAAATGGAATTATATATATATGAAATGGGTGATACTCAGGCTCCCTTAACGGACCACCGATGGGGGAATAGATTAGATGAGACATTATACCACACCTAGAGCAGTACCAAGTTCCTGAGAGGTTCTTGAGAGATGGGTTTGTAGGGTGTTTCTTGATATTACACCCAGAGTGATAATTGAATTCCATATTAGGAATGTCAAGGATGTACTTAGGTTTTAAATTGATTTATAGAGTGAAATTATTTTTTGACATGTTTTTCATGACAAAGGACAAACATGGATTTGATCTTTCATTTATACTATATGGATAGATTGTTTGGGAATCCTTGGAAACATGTGCTTACACAAAGGACATTGGGATTTAATCTATGTCTCATGATTTATACATTAAATTAATTTGATTAAATTAAATGGATATTAAATGAGAACCATAACTTATAGGATGATTAATTTTGATTACTTCCATTATTTATTGTTATAATGCCTGTACAATTGTTATATATATTCAAAAATAGATTTTCATAGACCTTGGGTGGTTGACTATGGGGATTTAGTCTCACTTTTTGAGACCCAAACTGATTATATGATTTCAGGTTTTGATAAGGGTATGTTCCCTAATAATGTTTTTTGATTTCTCGTTGAGAGAAGAAGGACATGTGGCCAAACTGAGGATTGTGATACTATTAAAAAAATAATTTTATTTATATATATTTTTTATATATACTACACATATACTTTTATATACTTATTTGGATTCTTTTTAGAGACATATGATAGGTATCATAATTTATAAATGAGATGACTTATGGATTTGTTGTATTATTAGTATTTTTCTATTTACCTTATCATCTCTATGTATTACTGCATCTTCTACATGTATATTAGTGTTATCTATTATGTTAACGTCTAGTAATGAGTTCATAGTCTCCCAATGTACACATTTAGGACCTTTATTCTAGTTGGTTTCCTATGGTGTTTGGGGATATTCCCTTAAGTCCATGTGGGCCACCGAGTTCGGAGCACTGTTCAGTGGTATCTAGATACGGGATGTTAAAATGTGGTATCCGAGAATTTTTTTGGTTTTCTTTTTCTATTTGGAGATAGTAGGAAGGTATATAGAGAAAATGGGATTTGGTAATGAGTTTTTTCAAGGTGTTGAAAACCCAAGTAAAGGAAAAAAATCAAAATTTTCTCTAATAAAATTGTGGTTTTCTAGATTTTTGACTATTAATGTTGATTTGATTTTTCTATTGGGTGATGCACTTGAATTATGATATTATTATTGATATTATTTTGGTTCTATTATGTTTCAACCTCATGATATGAGGGTATTCCATATCATGCATCATAGATAAACCTATTAAATTTCATATTCTATGCATTATATAGTTCCATTTAGGATGCATTACTTGTTACATGCTATTTTGATAGGTGTTGTGATAGATATATACCCACTATGTGATAGTTATTTTAAATGTTTTATGGTGTAAAAAAGGTTTACACCATCCTTCGGTCCCTGAGTAGTATGGGCCCTCTTAGATAATAATTTGGTAGGCCATTTCATAATCAGTAACGTTAATGTGATATGGGATGGAATATATGGGCTCCAAATTTTGGTTCATCAGGTGTTATGGACCTTATGGATAGGAAATTGGTAAAAAAACTATTATAATCTACAAATAAATGAATTAAAGTGAAAATAAAATGTCAAATGAAATGTAAAATCAAATGGAAACTTGAAATGGATTATAGAGTTGAACTTGACAAGACATAACCTTCGTTGTGGGATTTTGGTAGTGTATCTCACTTTTACTTGATCTCTATGACACCCAAACCTAACCCCTAGAGAAGGTAGATGGTTCTGATATAATATAGGAATGATTTTCTATATCCTATTTCTGTTTCTTTACTGTTGAGCAGTGAACCTAGTTAATAATCTAGAACCGAGGCATGTGTTTGGAATTGTAGAGGTTTGTTAGCATGAAAATCTTTCATTGTATGGAAGGAATGTGGCGATGACCACACTCTAGAGGTGTTGGTCCATGGGATACCAATGGATCCTCTAGTATTACTAGATATAAAACTAGTTTTTATACCATACAATGGTGTTGATGCATAGTTTTGTGATGGATTTATGTGATTTGTAAGACCATTTAGGGAGCACCACGACCTTCCTCGACCATGGCATAATTGGTGGAAGAGTTCCAGAAATAGCATCCAACCATGTTTTTGGGGTATGAAGGACCACATTCTATAGGGTCATAGATATAGGAAATGAAATCTATCTTCGATCATCTAGAGATTCCTCCTAAGAGGAGGGTAAATCTCGCTCTGTATATGCTGCGCAATTCAACCAAGAAATGGTGGGATGTTATTACTCAAATGGAATATCATAAGAAGATGGGCTAGTTGTGTTTTTAGATGGACTTCAATGAATACTTCTATCCTTAGATTGTGAGGGATGATAAATCCCAGGAGTTCATGCATTTGGAATATGGAGTTCTTTCAGTTATGGATTAATCATCCCATTTTACTGAGCTCTAGTGCTCCACACATATTCTAATGGGTGATGACCTCTATAAATTTTAGTGATTCAATTATGGTATTAGGTAAAAAAATGATCATAGGTGGACATCTTTCGACTTATTTTCATTTTTTCAATAGTAAATAAGGAACTTATTAAAGAGCGCAACCTAAGAGAGGCTTAAGGGGTGATCCAGGGTGGTTCACCACCAAGATTTGGCACTACATCAACCGGTTGAGTGAAGCATCTTTTGGAGATTCCACATGATGATACCGGTATCTATAGAACACACTCAGGTAGCCAGGTGATGTGCTACCACTGTGGTAGGCTAGGACATATGAAGCCACAATGTAAGAGGGAACTAATTGAGTGTCGACCTGGCTATAAAATGGGCCATCTAGAATACTTATGCAGAATGTTTCCACCAACATAATGTGAGAGAGGGTCTGTATCGACTCCATATTCAAGAGTAGGGTCTATAGCTTCTCATCATACAAGGAGTTGGAATACAGCTGGCCTATAGGGTTGAGGTTGTGGTCATGGCCATAATAGTCAGACTTGAGTTATATAGTGATAGTAGTGTGGATCTACTCAGGGTATCCAGAAAGTATCATAGGGTCATGGTCCAGGCAAGGTATATGCAGTGCAACAAATCCATGGGTAGAATAATCTTGAACCTTATACTATCAGGGGTACTTTAGCAGCACCGTAGAAGCGGCGGTACTATAGCAACGACATGAAATGTAGCAGTGGCAGGTCACTATAACAGCCGCAGGGTACTGTACTAGCGGTGGGTACAGTTTGGAACTATAACAACGCGGGTACTATTGTAGTACTATTCAAAGAATGGTCCTTGATCCAAAAAATTGGGCCTACGGGCCATGTAATGGGCTAAATACCCACTGGGCCTTCGGGCTATGTAATGGGTCTCCCTCTACCCAGTTAAAGAGGTCTTTGCTTTAATTTAATAATAAATGAGGCTTTGACCCCAACCGTAATTTTTTTTTCACTTTTTGATATAGGGGATTCTCATAGCTTTATATTTATACCCCTTATAGAGAGAATTGGGATTAGTGTTACAACCTATGATGGTGTTTTGGTGCTTCACACTCTGTTGTGAATTAGATAGAAGGGTGTACATCAGGGCAAAGAGTTTCTCCTTGAGATTGGTGGTTATCACTTCATATGAGACCTTTATATCCTTGAGATGGCTTGTTTTGATGTGAATCTCAGAATGGAAAAGTTGGTTGTTTTACATTATTTATTTAATTTCTATCACCAAAGGGTGAAATTTACATCATTATAGGGAAACAAGATCATCTGAAAAGGTGAATGTTCTTTCTAGGAGAGACGAGCTGGACCCGAGAATCGTGGACCAAACAAGATGATATATCAGATTATGAGTTTATATCTAGATGATCAGGGAAAACTTCAAGAATATTTCCCTCAAGAAATTTACTGTTTCAGATATGTCTTCCTAGACTAATTTTCAAGATTACCACTAGTGAGATAGGTAGTTTTCTCTATCAACATAATGCCAAAAGATGCACCAATATCTATTCCTCCTTAGAGGATGACTACTACTATGATTCAAGATCTCAAGAATCAGCTATATGATTTAGAGGCAAAGGGTTTATCTGATCTAATAATTATCTGTGGGATTTTCTAGTCCTCTTTGTAAAATAGGCAGGAAAAAATCTCAGGATATGTGTGGATTATTATAAATTGAACCATAAGATGGTTAAGAACCAACATCCTCTACCGCAGATAGATGGTCTCTTCAACCAATTCCGAGGAGACTGTTTTTTCTCAATGATTGATTTGATATTTGGTTATCATCAGGTTCATTATAGACCATTAGACATACCTCATAAAACCTTTCATAGCTGTTATAGTCCATATGAGAATTTGGTTTTGGTTGTTCGGCCTCCTGAACACACCAGTAGTCTTTATGGAATTAATGAACAGACTGTTCCACCCTTATTTGCACTCATTTCTAGTGGATTTCATGGAAAATGTATTGTTGTATTCTCACAATCAATAATACCATAAAAAATATCATAAGATCATTTTGAGTAGACTGAGAGAGCGTTAATTACATGCTGAGCTCACCAAGTTCCACTTCTTGATGGATCGTATTGACTTCCTCAGTTACATCATCTTAGAGATAGGAGTTTCAATAGACATAGAGAAGGTTATAGTTGTAGTTTCGTAGGAGAAACCCATGATATTATCTTTAGTGCAGAGTTTCATTGGGCTAGTTGGTAACTACAGGCATTTCATACATGACTTCTCAGACTTTGCAGCACCACTAATAGGATTGAATAGGGAGGGTATGAATTTTATGTATTTATTTATCTATGATACAACCTTTCAAGAGAGAAAGGAGAGATTGAATTCTATGATGATACTAATTTTTCTAGTTCTAGGTAGGATTTACATTGTTTACTATGATGCATCAGGTATCTTTATATGAGTAGTTATTATTTAGGGTGATAATGTCATGGAAAATGAATCTTGGTAGTTTAGGCCACATGAGAGGAACTGCTCGACACAAAATCTTTAGTTTGCTATAGTTGCTCACACATTATTTTGTTGGATGAATTACATAATGATAGAGCATTTTGTTGTGTATACAGAACAAAAAATACTTAAGTATATATTTACACAGTGTGATCTAAATATGAGGAAAAAAAGGTTGGTTGATTACCTTCTATCTTTAGACCGTAATATTTTCGAGATGATTGGTTAAGGAAATGTAGTGGCTAATTCACTGAACAGGAGGACTTAGATACAGGTAGTGCATTGGGACCATAGTTAGTGGCAACTTATGGCCTCATTCTTTGATATGCATTAGAGGTGCATGATACTCAGGGGAACATGTTTATTTCATCCTTACTTGTCAGCTCTACCCTTATGGATAGATTAAGATTTAGATAACTATTGGATTCTGAGGTCTTATTTCTATGGGTGAGTGTGGAAGGTGAGGAACCTCCTCCTTGTTGGACATTAGGCAAGGATTAAATTCTCCATATCCGTAGCCATGTATGGGTTTTAGTAGACATTCATGAGGATATGTTATGAGATGTTCATGATTTAGTTTGGGCTGTGCATCCTAGTGTCACCAAGATTTATCTGGATTTACATCATTAGTGTTAGTGTCCAGGTATGAAAAGAGATGTAGCTAGTTTTTCATGAGATGTTCCACCTGTTATCAGGTGAAGTCGAAACACCTATGACCAATTGGAATTTTACATTTTTTACCCATTCTAAAGTGGAAATGGAATTATGTCGCGATCGATTTCATGACTATTTTATCAAGGTCACCTATTGGTAATGATGTTATATGGGAGGTTGATGATAGTCTCACAATGGTTTATCATTTACTTCCAGTCAAAGAAACCATCAGTATGGATGAGTTTGGGAGGATTTATATCCTGAAGAAAATATGACTTCATGGGGTCCTTTATATTATCATTTCCAATAAAGATGCCTATTTACTTCTAGATTCTAGAAAGGACTACAAAGGTCTTTTGGTATACTGGTAATTTTGAGAACAAGATACCACCCCAAACAAATATCCAGTTATATCACATGATTTACGTGCTTTAGGAAATGTTGTGAGCACGTGTCTTAGATTTCAGGGGTTACTTGGGGAGGTATATAACATTTGTTGAATTCACCAACAACAATAGTTTTAAGGATACTATTTATATGGTTCCATATCAGGATCTGTATGGTAGGACATGCCAATCAATCCTACATTGGTTTGAGGTTGGAGATGCAGATATACTGGGAACTCATCTTGTTCAGGAGAATATAGAGAAGGTGCAATTGATTTGGAAACAGATTTCTACTGTGCAGTCTCATTAGAAATCATATGTCGAGCATCATTGATGAAATCTATAATTCTAGGTTGGGGATCCTTTTTTCTTACATGTTTCAATGACGTTGGTAAGAAAGAGGATTGGGATATAGGGTATGATTTCATCAAGATATGTTAGGTAGGTATCCATTCAGTTGTATTTGCCTCATAGGTACTGGTACATGCATGAAGTCTTCCATGTATCTAAGATGAAAAGCTATTACTCAAATCCATCCCATTCCTTTTATCCCAAGGAGGTTGAGTTATGTAAAGATTGATACTTTTAATAGCATCCTATATGTATTTTGGATTGGAGAATGAAGGTCCCCTAAGGCCAGTCAGTTCCTCTAGTATGGGTGCTATGGAATAAGGACCAAGTACAAGACTAGACCTAGGAGCAGGAGTCTGGTGCCTGATCATAGAGGTCAGAGTTATTGACATATCATGCTTCACCACCATTGTAAGGGAAATTTGGGGACAAATTGATATAAGGGGGATGTTTTTTAGAACATGGTTCTTCTTTGAGGTACAAATCCCTTGATTTCAATTAATTCTTAGTTTAAAACATAAAATATTACCTAATGTGAAGGCCCATTGAGTTCATTGAGGTTTTAGGGGTGTATGGAGATAGTTTGTATCCCAGAACCTGAGATTTTGGGTCAAGTTTCCCCAGAAAATTGTTAGAGTAAACCATGTGGGGATGGTAGCATAGTTTAAAAAACTATATGTGAGGCAAGGTAAAAGAGTAGATTTAGGCTGCACAGTTTTAGAAAACCATGTTCTTTGGGTCACACAGTTGTGAATCCAACTTTGAAATATTGGAATTGGATTTTTTCATGGCATCACTTGGTTAGTAAACTGTGTGAACAAATCATGCACTAGGCCCTTAGCCTATAGGTACTCAGGCACTTTTTGTAAAACTGTATGCCTAAACCGCGCGAACCATGATATTTTATAATTTCAATAATTTTAAATTTAAATAAAATATTATTTAACCTAAAGTTTAGTTTCTTCTCCCACACAACAACGTTAAATTTTGAGAGCTCCTTCTTGGTGCCTAAGCCAGGAATTGAGGTAACAATACCATATGATCTCTGATTCAAGAACGTCTTATATCGTTTGTTCCATAATAGTAAGACATCGATTCATTTTTATCCTTTATTGATTTTTATGGATATTAGTTGCACTATTTGGGTGCAAGATAATTCTCCATATTATTAGGTTCTTTTTCGGTTCTTTTATTTTCTCCCAATCAGAGCTGAATCAAGAGCTGATACTAGAAGATCTATCAACTACGGATCTATGTTAGGTTGTATTAGTCTATTTACTTAATGTCGATCTATTTATATATACCATCATGTCACACAAAAAATTTCCAGGTGTCTTATTAAATGAAATTAAACTGCATAATTGATAGGTATAACCTATTAAATTGAAGAGCGTTATTAATGGATGTTTATAGGTTATGTAGCTTAATTTAGAACCACACCTTGGGTGTGTTAATTATTAAATACAAAATTTTATGGATTTTACCTTGGAAAATCTTAGGTGTGCTACACTTCCTTGGAATGATTAATAATGATTCAATTGCTGAATTGAATTATGAAATGGATTATAAATCCAATTGATGAATTGATTTATGAATTGAATCAATATATGACTTGGAAATTTCTTTTTTAATGGTGAGGGATGGTTTAACCATGGACCTTAGCTATGATATCTAAATTATTGAGTGTGCATGAATTAATCTCTATTTTCCTTTCTCATGTGAGTAAAATGATAATTAAGCAATGAAATAGCCTTTTAATCTTGAATAACTTCTTTTAATGAATTTATGATCTGATTATTTGAAATTACAAGACTTATAAGGTTATCTAATGTCTTGAGTCGCCTTTTTAGGTGATTATAACATTATGCTCTTGGTTTTGGCCTTGGGATGTTAAATTAATTGATTAAATGTATTTCAATTGGTTAAGTTATTAATTTTCATGGGTGATACGTGGATTCAAATTAAAATTCCATGGATATGCTCATTTTTCTATTGAACTTTATGCCTTGGGTGACACGTGGATTCATATTAGAAATCCAAATACAGACATAATGGATTGAACCTTGCTTATTACATGGACAAGCTCATTAATGCTTGACTTATTTTCCAAGTGATACATGAATTCTCATGACAATTCCATGGATGGACTCAAAGGGAAGTTGGTATATATGCCATGGGTGATACTCAGGCTCATTTTGTGGAACACTATAGAAGAATCGATTGGCTAAGATGTAATACCACACTTAAAGAGATACCCAGTTTCTAAGTGGTTCTCCAGGGATAAGATTGAAGGGTGTTGGTTGATATTTCACCTAGATTGAAACTTGAATTACAACTTAGGAATGTTAAGAGAAAACTCTGGTTTTAAATTTAATTATAGAAAAAAAATTAATTTATGATTCATTTTCCAAGACAATGAACATTTTTGGATATGGTATTTCCTTTATACTTTATGAATGGGTTGTTTGGGAATCCATGGATACATGTGCTTAAACATGGGACTTTGGTCTTTGAACCACGTATTGAGACTTATAAATTAAATAAAGTTGATTAAATGAAAAGGATATTCAATAAGAACCAGATCATATAGGATGTTTACTTTTGAGTACTTCCTTTATTTATTTTTATACTACATGAAAACAAGTTATATATACTCATTGACATATTGGCACATACCTTGGGTGGTTTTCTAATGGGATTTAGTCTCACACTCTATTTGGTACACTTTTTGGGACCAAATAAATTGTATTATCATAGCTGTTGATAAGGGCAAGCACCCTAATACAGGTTGATGACTACTGCTTAGGAGAAGGGGAGTATGAGACCAAGCTAAGGCTTATGATGATACTAGGAAACTTTTGGACTTTTGTACTTATGTTATATTTATTTTATATATTTTTTTTTATTTTTTTGTTGTTTTATTAAGAACATTTGACCAGTATCATCCTTTTTATATGATATAACTTATTTCTTTGTTGTATCATGAGACCACTGCTGTTTACCTTTTCATTTATATGTATCTATTATTCCACTACTGGTATCTTATTTTTATACTTATTCTACACTATGGTAATGAGGGAATAATATCCTCATTGACGAACCTAATCCCCCACTGCTAGTTTGCAACCTCTGGAATTTAGGGAGATGCACTTGAGGCCATGTAACCAATTGGGTTCACAGAACTCTTGAGTAGAAGCTAGATCTGAGATGTTACAAAATTAAAAAATTATAAATTTTAATGTGACCATTTTGATACTAATTGAATGTTATGGACATAGTAGAAGCACCTCTAGGGCCATGAACAAAATTATTTCTTTGTTGTAATCAATGAATATTCTGAGATATACATGAAAATTATTGTCATGACCAATGAATTAATTGATAAATTAATTATCATAAATATTATAGGTAAGATGAAACTATATTTATCATAATAAATTTATAATTAATTTAAAAATTTATAATTACCTCAGTCTTTAGAATTATTTCTTCATGTAAGAGGTTGATGAAAGAATCACCGATAGTATTCTGAGTGCTAGCACTGTAGTACTAATCATTTCATGTTACTTCCTTTGATCACAACTACAATACCTTTGATTCGGAGGGGTTGTCTATTGATCTCTCCAACTTTTGATAAAAGTGAAAGCATATATCTTCTATCATTCTCGAGACAAACCCTAGATATGAATTTTGGTGGATAGAAGTCTCTAAAGAGGATAAGAAAGGTGTTGTGCACAAAATAATTCTATCCCTTTCTAAAATACCATAAGGTTGAATATATAGAGCCAATGTTAGGGTTTAATATTAAATAATTTCTCAAGGGCCCTTATTCGCATATTATTCCCATGATATTCCCCATGTCATGTAAATGAACAATAATATTCTATTATCTCATGGTATGTACTAACTCATGTAGTGATAAATATTATTTTACAGTTTAGAAAATATGATTCTTTTACATACCCCAAACTCTACCCATTAATCCTCTAAAACATTTATTAATTTTTTTAATAAATATTATTCATTAAATACATATTTAAATATTCATAGTCTAGTGAATATATATTTATTTTTATATTTTATGTCTAGTAAAATTTGAATAAATTTTATTCTTCATTTTGAAGAATAATATTTATTTTAATAAATAAATTAAAATATATTTTAATTGGGATTAGTAAAAAACATTAAGTGTGTGAATCTCAAGGATTCTTCCTTAGTGGAAGTTGGAATGTTTCTCAAAAAAATTGATTTTAGCATCAAGTAACATGTAAAGTTACCTAATAGGAAGAAGTTAATTCCACAACATTTATAACCACATAATAATACAAAAAAATTAATATAATACATTTTTTTTATATCTTATCAAATATGTTAAACACCAAATTCATCAACGTGTATGCCTGGTATGCATTTCTTTGACTATTTAGTATTAACCTATCATTACACCATGTCAATGAGATTTATTTACATGGTTTCATTCTAATAAAAGTGTTTATATATCAACTTACATTAAGATGGAAGGAAAAATACTTGAATTATTCATTAATTACATATTTTTTATGAAGCACTCAACATACCCAACTTTGCTGTGAATATATGTCATCACTATTTATGAAAATACATCAAAGTACTCGAGTCACGATATGTATTAATAACATTATTAATGTGTAAGCATTATTATTCAAACTCATAGAATATAATATACAATGACACATAAACATGTAGAATTCCAAATGATGAGATTCTTCTTATAATATCATATTTTGGAAATTACCATGCGTGAACATCATGAGAATATGTCTCATCATCTTATGAGTATCCATCACCTTACTATCAACATACTCTATATCCCATCATATAATGTTATCCCGACAGTAATACTAAGTTTAATCATACAATCATTTCATATCAATGTTATCCTCATAGCAACAAACTGTATATTATTTTTTCAATGTGATGGATTTTCTAGGATATTATCACAACAATTTTAAAATGAATATAACTAAATTTGAGGTGGGATATTTATTCACATACATGAATAAATGAAAATATAAATTAAAAGAAATATGGTTCAGGGAAACCAATTCCAATATAAATATCGTTACAAAGGTGAAGCCTTTTCAAAGTACTATAATTAGATTATGAGAAAGAGGAAATCTAGAAGTTCATATAGGTTTGCTGGAGTCAAGGGAACAATATCTTTAGAATGAAGTTATAAATACCAAAAGTTTGAAAATTTTAATGGGGTTTGGGAAATTTTCCAGTTGATCTATTGGGTAATTTGAAAAGTTAACAAACTATAGTGGTTGAGTCGATGATGAATCTTGTTGAATATATAAGTTAATGGAAATCTAACCACGATTCTTATATGGTGGTGTAATCAAATCAATTTGTTGAGAACTTATATAAATATAGATGGTACTAGTTTCTATTGTGTGAGAGTATTATGAATCAAAGAATACCACTGGATATTTATCTAAAGTGTTTGAAATCCTTTATACTCCTTCTAGTATGAGATTTGTAATGTTATCCCATGAATGTATGAAGAAATCCTAAACCACATGAAATCTCATGTGTCCACATATTTACCTTATTATTGTTATTTCTTGATGTTTTTAGTGTGTTTGTGTGTGAGATACATCAGTAATGTAGTGATTAGGGTGCATCAAGATTCCTAATTCGAGTTTATTATGAGGAAGATAATTTTTGATAGTTGAAAATATTATGTGTTGAACAACCAATATATATTTTATTTAGAAAACATATGTTCAACTATGTAGTGATTTTATTGGAGTTTCAAATCCCAAAAAGTAGCATTTGAGCATTGATGGACACAATATGTAAATTAGGTAACACTCTCACTTTATCGATAGTTATATTGATTTTAGGTGGGTATACTATCATCTAGAGATATATAAAAAATAAGGAAAGGTTCAAATCAATCAGTTCAATGAGACCGACTATAGATTATGGTTGATGTAGATAGAAAACTAACCCATCCCGAAGGGTTTAAAACTAACATGGTTAGACTGAAACCTGAAATGTTATAGAAATGTGTATGGTAAAAAATAGATATTAAATTCAAAGGATTAGTGAGGATTTAATTAGCACAAAATGTGGAATTTAACATCCTAGAGAATAAGACTATAACTAAACTAATAGTATATTTGACAGAAAGAGATAAAAAATAGATGACATTGAATCATATTTTTAATTAAAAGGATATTTATCATGAGGTTTTAGAAGGAAAGTCAACAATAGATCTTGTAAATTATTTCAACCTAATCTGGATACAACTTTTAGTAGTCAATGTAACCTTGATGGATGATGTTTGGTGAATTCTATTATTATCATCAGTACCATAATCATGGGATGGGATAGTTAAAATGGTAAACATATTTTTACCAAAATAACTATTTGGTGTTCAAATATGTTCAGATCTTGATTCTCAATGTGGAATTATGGAGAATTTAAGTCCATGTACCTTTTGGTAATATACTATATTTTTATTGAAGGGGCCCCCAACATAGAGAAATAATCATCAACGACTAAAATATAAGTGTAGAGATAAGATCTTTAGGATGTCTAATGTTTTAGGACTAACATTTATTTATTGTTAGAATTGTAAAAATATTTAAAGGAATTTTTAAATTCCCAAAGAAGGTAGGTTAAAATGGACTTATTAAAGTTCACAATCTGCTAATATATTGGTGGTGGGTAGTGACCTACAACTCAATACTATTATTCTAGTAGATTAATGGTTTGATGACATAATGAGATGCATGTGATCCCTCCCATGTTGATGGTTTTTAGGGTTTCCATTTGGCCATGGTGCTCTCGATCTTCCTCAGCTTCAATCATCATTTTTTCTCCCAACAGCGTGGTGTCGTGGGTTCCCTTCCTGTCGTTTTCTCATGACACACATATTTCTGCATATATTTGCAACCCTATGGTGATGGTGAAGTAAAATCTCTTAGTCCTCCTTCAATCAGATTCGTATCCTTATGTTAGATCTTAGGAGGAGTCACCGTTATTTTCTACGGCCTTGAATGTTGACAGGAGGTGTAGCGACTTGCAGAGGTCATCTGGTCAGCAAGATGTTGTAGTGGACATGAATCTGGTTTATTCATTGCTGTAGGAATCACAGGTTCCTATTTCACCCCATGGTGATACTTCTCACGATTCTCAATGCTACTCTGTGTTGAGTCAATAAGACTTTCCTTATGACTTTTCCATTCCTTCTTGTTTTGAAAATCACAGACACCTTATACTTAAACAAAACTATATTTTACTTACATAAGGAAAATTTCCTTCCCAAAGGAATTTAACCCTACCATGTTTTCATTGCACATATCAATATTTTTCTTAAGTATAAAAATTAGATTCATACCTAAAACCTCAGAATCTTATAAATTCTTAGATATAAAGAATCATGTTTAGAGGATCTTAATTCTGGATACAAACTCTAATGAAGTTCCACTCTGAATTCTGGATACAAACTCTAATGAAGTTCCACTCTGAATTCTGGATACAAACTCTCATAAAGTTCCACTCCGAATTCTAGATAAGAACTCTCACAAAGTTCAACTCTGAATTATGGATACCAACTTCTATGAATTCGAATCCCAACTTCTATTAGTTCAACTCCGAACTTCTATGAGTTCGACTCCGAACTTTTATGAGTTCAACTTCGAACTTCTATGAGTTCGACTCTAAACTCTATAATTTCAGATTCTGAATTCTAGTGATACTAGACTCCAAATTTCCTTAGAAATTCAGACTCCTGATTTCTACAGAATTCAGGTTCCAAATTCCTACAAAACAGAATCCGAATATCTCTTTATTATAGACTCCTAATTCTATTTTGGTTAGACTACAAAATTTTATTTGCTTAAATTTAGAACTTCAGTTTTACCTATTCTTACACTTTTTTCATTACAAAAAAATGTAATGCTTTCAGTTATTGACTAACCGTTGGTTGAGTGACACGTGTACAGGTCCCTCTGAAATTCAAGGAGAAATATGACCATTGGAGGAGGGAGCCGATCTTTGGAGCTTCACCTATAAATATGAGCTCATTTGAAAAGAAGTGACAAATTTTGGTGATCTAAACTTCCTGAGGTGATTTCTAGAGAGAGAGGCTCTTATCAACTCTCAAAGCTTCATGAAAAACGTTTGAACAACTTGTTCAAACTTTTCCTTTTACAGAATTGCTTCGTGTGACTCTGATTGTTGCTGATTACAATCGAGGGCTTCCTGGGATAGGAAGACAGAGGTACCAACACCTTGAAGTTGAGGGCTTCCTTGCTGAGGAAGACAGAGGTGCCGACTAACTGATAATTGAGGGCTTACGGGGATAGAAAGACAAACTCCGATCTTCGTATCGAGGGCTTACCCTGGTGTGGGTAGACATACTTTCTTGAAAGTATAAATCAAGGGAAATTTATCCATGGTTGTTGGATACCCTTCTCTTTGGGTTAAAAGAGTTATTTTTTGTTACTTGTAGTTTTACTACTTGTTTTTCCACTGCATTTTGTATTGTTAAGGAATTTATAACTTTCTTATACTTCCTTACTTGTACTCTGATTTAGTAAGATTCTATATGCTTTAAGGTAGAATATTAATCTTTGTAACTTTTTTCATGTTCCATTTTTAGAATCACTTTTCTAGGATTTAGCAAGTCTTTATTACTCATAGAGGTCTTGTGAATTATCTTGTTTAACCTTGTTAAACATAACCATTCCAAAAATTTCATACGGGAATTTTTAAAAGGTACAATTCACCCCCCTCTTGTATCTGAGAATCTCATTATTATTTCGAAATGCTTTTTCGGATTCATATTTTTGGATTCATATTTTTCAGAATCTGTTTTTCGGAATCATAGTTCGGATTCACTTTTTCTTAGAGTTACAATTTTTCTTGCTTTAAATATTTTCTCTTATTTACAAAATTATACTTCTAATAAGTTTGTGTGCCAAAGATTTTCTTAAGGATGACAAGATTAAATGTTAGATCCATTGACAATATTATTCCAACCAAACCACAAATTTTTGATGGTAATTATTATGAATATTGTAGAGATCGCATGTAGACTTTCATTATCAATACTGGGGTAGATAACCTTTTCATGCTTACCGGAGGATACTAAATTCCTGAAAAGGAAGTAAGTGCCTTTACAAATCAAGAAAAGCATGAATACTAACTCAACTATAAGGTACGTAATACTTTACTTTGTTCCATGACTTGGAACATATATAGCCAAATTTCTTCTTGTGAAATAGCTAACTGTATAAGGAAGAAACATGAAGTTACACATTTTGGTACATCTAAAGTGATTGATACTAGAAGAGATATGCTTAGAGATGAGTATCATACTTTTAATTTTCCTCATGGAGAACCAATTTGTAAAGTGCAACAGAGGTTCATGACTATTTTGAATAGCTTACAATCTATTGGAGAGAAAGGTATAGATGATAATGCCCTTGTTGAAAAGATCATAGATATAATGCCCAATGAGTGGGAATCAAAGAGGAATACTATCGATGAAAACAGAAAGGTTACTCCAATTTCTCTTGATGAACTATTTGAAACTCTTCTTCAACATGAGACTAGAATGAAGAGAGATGCTGATAACATAAAGAAGAAGAATAGAAATGGCAGTGTTTCTTTTACTACAACTTCAAATCATATGAAACCTAAGACTCTTGAAAGAGTTACTAGATCCAATTCTAATAAGGATATTATTCAATCTGAATCTAGTGAGAGTGAAGTCTCAGAAAATGAGTTAGATAATCTTGCTTGAAGGATGAACAAGATAGCTGGACAAAGAAATTTCCAATCCAAGTATAAGAATAAGGAAAGGAAAGATAAGAAAGATTCATAGGTCCCTTTCTATGAAAGCAAGAGAGCTGGACACATAAGGCCTGATTTCCCTATGCTCAAAAGAAAAGAAAGAAAAGAGAGGAATTCTTAAAGGAACAAAAAGAAGTATTACAAGTCCAATGCTAAGAAAGTTTTGAAAGCTAATGACACCCGAAGTGCCAGTGGTGGTGACTCTTTAGATGAATCTTCGGATTATGAATCTTCTAGATAGAATAATCTTGGTCTTATAGCCAGGATACCTATTGATAATCTTTGCTTGATGGCTAAGGTACACAATGAAGAATCATTGACCAATGTTTCCTTAAATGCTAATGATATTAAATATTATAACTCTTCGGATGATGAATCCTCTTCTGATGAAGATAATACTTTACTTACCTTTGAATAATTTTCTAGGTTTGCTGAACTTCTTGAGATTGAGAACTCAAAACTCATGAAAAATATTGATAAGAAAAACTCTAGGAATATTATTCTTACTAAAGAAATATCAGATCTTTCTAAAGATCTTGATAAAAAAATGCTTATTTTGAAAGTATTTCAAAAAATCTTGAGGAAGTAAATTCTGACAAGAATAAAATTTCAAAAGAACTAGGAAATGTAATTTCTAAGAAAGATGTTTTCGAGCCTAGCTCTAGTTCAAATGTTTTTGAATATAAGAATATTGTTATAAAACTAAAATACAAAATATTTTCCTTGAGGAAGTGTTTGTCAAACTTTACCCAAGGTAAGGAAAATTTTGATAAAATTTATTCACAAATCCGACCTCGAAGGAATACTTCTGGCTATGGTTACACAAGTTCTAAACTGATTTTTAGTAACAACTACTTTGTTCCTCAAAGTTCCCCATTTTGCACAAAGGGTCAATGTAGTGGTCACTGGGAAAAGAATTTTTCATTAAAAAAAACCCAATCTTTAGGATTTCATAAGGCATATTTTTCTAAGAAGATGTGGGTACCCAAAATTTTACATTCTGAAATCTCTGGAACCAAGCAAGTCTAGATTCCAAATACCTAACTTTTTCTTATTTTCAGGAAAATAGGGAATGTACCAATAGAAATAAATGGTACATGTATAGTGGATGTTGAAGACATATGACTGGTAACAAAAGCCATTTCAAAAAGATTATCAAGATGAAAGGAGGAAAAGTAATATTCAGAGATAATGCTCATGGATAAATTATTGGTATATATAACATTTTTCTTCTTGGAAAAACTTTGATTTCAAATGTTTTGTTTGTTAAAGGTCTTAGGAAAAACCTCATCATCATAAGTCAATTATGTGATGAAGGATACCTTGTGAATTTTAGGAATGATAAGTGCTTAGTATAAAATTCCAAGTAAGAGTTTATTCTTTCTTCCCATAGGCAATAGAATGTTTACACACTAAACTTGGAAGTCCTTAGGAGCCAAGAATTACCTTGCCTTAGTGAAAAAAGGATCATTTTTGGTTATGGAATAGAAGGTTAGGACACTGTAACCTTCGGAACTTATGAAAACTCTCTAAGAAAGGTTTAGTTAAGGATCTACCGGAGCTTAGATTTGATTCTTCAAAAGTCTGCGAACCTTGTCAATATGGAAAGAAACATAAATAAAGTTTTAAATCAATCTATGAAGTCTCAACAACTGATTCACTACAGTTGGTGCACATGGATCTTTTTGGTCCAACACAAACTGGAATCATTGGGGGCAAGTACTATGTATTTTTTTTGGTTGATGATTACACTATATTTACATGGTTCTATTTTCTAGCAAATAATTCAGAAGCTTTTTCTTATTTCAAAAGTTTTAGAGCCCAAGTTAAAATGAGAAAAACCTTCCATTGAAAACTATTCATAGTAATCATGGAGGAGAATTTCAAAATTCTGATTTTGAAACTTTTTGTAGTAGAAAAGGTATTACTCACAACTTCTCAGCACCCAGAACACCTCAACAAAATGGTGTTATTGAAAGAAGAAATATAATTCTTCAAGAGATAACAAGAACCATGTTGAGTGAGTATTCTGTTGCCAAATATTTTTGGGATGAAGCTGTATGTACTCCTTGTTATACTATAAATCATGTTTTAGTTATCCCTTTTCTTAATAGAACTCCTTATGAGTTATGGAATGGTATAAAACCTAGACTATCCTACTTTAAGGTTTTTGGTTGCAAAGTATTCATCTTAAATACTAAAGATAATTTACACAAATTCGCACCAAAATCTGATGAAGGAATTTTCTTAGGCTACTCCACAACTTCTAAGGCTTATAGAGTTGTTAACAAAAATACTTGCACTGTTGAACAAACAATACATGTCAAATTTAATGAAACACACCCTTTTGTTTTCAAACAACCCCAACTTACATCTTCAGATGTGTTTTCAAAAACTGAATATCAACCTTTGATAGAAAATCCTTCTGATAAGAAACATTCTCAAGAAGATACTTCTGAAACATTTATCCCATAGGATTTCCTACCCTATGTTGATGAAAAGGTTTTACAAAACCCAAACCAGTCATTTCTATAGAATCATCCCAGTGATAGTATCATTGGTGATGTAAACCAACATGTAAGGACTAGAAGTTCCTTATGAAATGAAATAGAACATCTAGCATTCCTTTCCCAATTAGAACCAAAAATCACTGATGAAACTTTAGGTGATGATGATTGGATTAAAGCCATGCAAGATGAACTAAATTAATTCGAAAGGAATAAAGTCTGGATCTTTGTTGAAAAACCTAAAGTAACTTCTGTCATTGGAGTAATATGGGTCTTTAGAAATAAGTTTGATGAAAATGGAATCATCGTAAGAAATAAAGCTAGATTGGTTGCTAAAGGCTATAATCAACAAGAAGGAATAGACTATGAAGAAACCTATGCTCTAGTATTTAGACTTGAGTCTATTCATATTCTACTTTCCTTTGAAGCATTCTTCAATTTTAAACTTTTTTCAAATGGATGTGAAATGTGCTTTCCTTAATAGATATGTTCAAGAGGAATTTTTTGTTGAAAAACCTCCTGTATTTGAAGATACAAAACATCTTGATCATGTTTTTAGACTTACCAAAGCTTTGTATGGGCTTAAACAAGCCCCTCGAGCTTGGTATGATAGAATTATAGGTTTTTTGCTTCAAAATAACAATGTTAAGGGAAATGCAGATCCCACCCTTTTTATAAATAAAGATAATAAAAATGTTTTGATTTTTCAAATTTATGTTGATGACATTATATTTGGTTCAAATCAGCAATCTTTAACTAATTCCTCTGTGGATCTAATGAAATCTGAGTTTGAAATGAGTATGATGGGTGAGTTAACATTTTTCCTTGGTTTTCAAATCTCTCAAAAACTAGAAGGAATCTTCCTATCCCAACATAATTATATTAAATATCTTCTTAAAAAGTATGGGTATGACAACACTAAGAGTATAAGTAATCTTATTGGTACCTCAAACACACTTGATCTTGATGAAGCTAGGAAACCAGTAGATCAAACATCTTTTAGAGGTATGATAGGAATTCTACTTTACTTGATAGCTAGTCAACCAGAATTGTTATTTTTAGTATGCTTATGTGCAAGATATCAATCCAATCCTAAGGAATCTCATTTAAAGGTAGTGAAAAGAATTTTTCATTACTTAAAGGAAACCATGGATTTAGGACTATTTTATACTTCTGGAAATGATTTTGTTTTAAAGAGATTTTCAGATGCTGACTTTGGTGGATGTAGAATGGATAGAAAGAGTACATCCAGAACTTGTCATTTATTAGGAAATTCATTAGTTTCCTGGTCATGCAAGAAGTAACACTCAGAAGCACTCTCCACTGCTGAAGCTGAATATGTAGCAGCTAGAAGTTGTTGTGCTGAAGTGTTGTGGATGCAACACACCCTCACTGAATATGAATTGTGTTTTACTAAGACTCAATTTTTTTTTGATAACACAAGTGCCATTCCCTTAGTAAAAACCCTACAGACCACTCTTGTGAAAAAAACATAGATATTTGTCATCACCTTCTTAGGGATCACACACTAAAAGAAGATATCATTCTTCAGTTTATCGGAACACAAGATCAACTTGCTGACATTTTTACAAAATCTTTACCCTTCTATAGATTTGAATACATTAAATAGAAGTTAGTAATGATAAATGTAAGGTAATATTCCTTAAGTTACTTCTTGTTGAACCATTCTCCTTACAGTAATAAAATCCTTTTCATAGGGGGAGGACATTTGTTATGAAGTTTTTCAAATTTTTCATAATGAAGTTTTTTGTGTCTTTTGTAATGGTGTTTTTCATTTCCCTTGTAATAAAGTTTTTCAAAATTTTCATAATGAAAATTTTTCAGAATCCAAATTTTCGTAATGAAGTTTTCGTACTGGAAATTTTTGTAATGAAGTTTTGTACCGGAAATTTTAGTAATGAAGTTTTCATACTGAGAATTTTAGTAATGAGAATTTTCATAATGATAATTTTCGTAATGAGAATTTTCGTAATGAGAATTTTCGTAATGGGAATTTTTGTACTCATATTTTTTGTACTAGAGCTTTTCGTAGTGAGTCTTTTATAATGAGTTTTTTCGTAGTCAAATTTTCTTCAAGAAGAATATCACCTATTATGAATAAACTTCCTAGCCAATCCGAAAGGTATGTATTTCTTACTTAAGTTTTCATAGACATTTTTATTTGCTGGTAGTTTATTTTTCTTATAAAATTTCTCAGATTTGTTTCTTCATAAATCCGAATGTTTTTCTTCAAACCTCAAAAGATCAGATTCAAGATTTCCTTGCAGGTATGTTTTAAACCTTCATATTAGATCAGAGTGTTTTTCAACCGTTAGATTGTTTTGGAAGTTTAAGGGTCACCTCCATTGCCTATATAAAGGGGACCCCGATGGTTATCCCACATCGATTTCAATGCCCTCGCGTGTTGAAGCTCTGCCTCAGTTTTTAAAGCCCATTCCGAATATTTCAGTTCTCTTCCATTCCGAATGTCTGTAGAAGACACTTCCCAAGATATGTCTTCTATGAAGCCAATCTCAAAATGGTTAGTCTACAGGGAAAGGTTGGTTCATCCAAACTTTTTCAGTGAGTATGATTATCTAATTTCTAAGAATATCAGACTTAATGGATGGGAAGATTTCTACATATCAAAACCAGGGGATCAAGATGTTGTTTATACAGATTTACTTGTAGAACTCTATGTGTCTGTTTCCTTCTATGAAGAAGATGACAGAGGAAAATTCTCTTTTAAGAGATATAGTAAGACTTACAAGATTTCTTACCCCAAGGATGCAAGCTTGGTGGGGCTCTCATACGATGGTGAAGCAGAATTTTGTTCACATAAGTTACCAGATGTGCAAGGAAGTTTCAGTAAAGTGAAGGAAATGGAATGATTTGGACTTAAAGATGACAAAACAACAAATATTTCTCATCTTTCCACCAACAAACGAATTCTACAGTTGTGGATTCAAGGGTTTTTCGTTCTGAGAATAGGTGATAAAGATAACCTAAATAAAAGTAATATTTACATCTTGGATTTCTCGGTAAATCTAGGAAAGATCATTCTGATGAGGCACGTTCTTATTATAGTTCAGAACATCAAGAATGTGTCTTTGAAAGCTCAAATTATTATGTATATTTCTCTTATATCCAAGATTATTATTCGGTGTCTTGATTCCTTCAAAGTTTCTTGCACCTCCAAGATGAGAATTTATAAGATGATGCTGGAAAGTGATGACACCTTAAAGAGGATGAAAGCCAGTTTTTCAAAAGAGTCAGGGGAGTTTTACGATCTTCCAGAGGAAGAGGTAGAAGCCATTCCGGAAAATGTAGAGAAAGAATAACCATCTAAGAAGACAGGGAAGAAGAGGAAGTTGAAGCAAGTGGTAGCTGAAGGCAAGAATCCTAATGATAAGGAAACCAAATCCACACCTCCCAAGTTGAGGAAACAGAAATCATATCCAGATGAGGTGGCTGCTAAATGGTTGTAAGATTAGGAGAAAAGGGAAGAAGGGGACCCTCAGTTCGGATTGGACCCTGTTGAAGCTGAATCCTTAAGGGAGAAGATTGTTGAATACCTTGAGAAGGTATAAAAAGAGAAGAAGATGAAGAAGAAGATGTCTGAATCTGAAGTTGTACAATCCCTTTTGAAAGTCACAGAAATAGATTCTGAGAAGTTTCCAGTACCAGAAACTTTTGTTGTTCAACCATTACCGAAGACCCCTGGAAAGAACTACTTCACTCCGGAAAAACCTAATGAGAAAGAAGTTGTGAAAAGAGTAGAAGAAGAGGAGGAAGTATAATAAGAAGAATAAGTAGAAGAAGATAGTAGTGATCTAGATGAATTGATTAAACAAGTTGAGGATTATCAAGAGAAGGAAAACCTATCAGAAAAACTACCACTCCAAACTTTGAGGCAGAGTCCTCAATGTTTGTCACTCCAGGAAAGGGAGATGAGGAAAAAGGTAAGAAAGATAATGACAAGGAAGAAGAGAAAGAAAATGAATTATCTGAGGAAGAATGATATGAGAAGCACTTTCTTGAAGAAGGAGCGGAGAAGGAGAAACCTGATGAAGACAAGATAGTTCAACTATCTAAAAGTGAGGAAGAATCTCATGATAAAGAACCCATTCTGAAATTTGATAAAGGTAAGCAAGTACTTATGGACACCCCAACAAAAGATGTCATAAGGAAGAAGGATGTTGGTGGCTCTTCAAGAAGAATGTTGGTGGAAATTGAAGAAGAACAATCCCCAAGCAAGGTGTCTGATTCAGAATCATCAACAATGGGTCATGATTTTGTTGTTGAATATTTGAAGAAGTTGGTGGATACAATTCCGATCTTTCCCACCATAGACTCCAGATGCCTGATGCATAAACACATCCTAAATCAGAAATCAGAATCCTTATCCATGGTGATGTATAAGTGTGTGAAGATTGAGGCTGAGCATAGAAATTTCCTTATCAATTATGATGTTCATAGAAAATCGTGTAGCAAAATCAATCTATGGTCAAAGAAAATTGATGATGACATGGAAGAGCTTGATCATTTTCTGAATAATGTTAAAGAAGTTTTTAAAATCAAGGATGAAAAGATGAATAATACTCCGGATAATCTGAGCCTTGAGTAAAATACTTGGAATCAACAGGTGAGGGATCTGAATGGGAAGCTTAACTCGGTTTCTAAAAACTGGAAAGGGGAAAGAGATCTCCGGATTGAGATCGAAGAGAGGCTTGTGAAGTAAGATGAAATTCTTAAGTCACAGTCTGAGGCTCTGAAGGCTCAAGATGAAAGGATTAAAGCCTTATAAAGACAAGCTGAGTAGGACCAAAAAGACTTGAAGAACCTGAAAACCCTGTTGAAAAAGTTAATCCCCAAGGAAAAGGAAGACAAATAGACCAATCCGATTTTTTGTTGTAATGTCTTTCCATGTAAAACTTCTTTCAATTCTAATGAAGTCTTTGGTCGGTTGTATCTTGTGTTGTTATGTACTAATGTTTTAGTTACTTTATTTCTTTTCCATTCCCTTAAATTATTTTTGAAAATCACAAAGTGGGAGAAGGAAAAAGAACTACTCAAATGGGGAGAAGGAAAAATCTAAAAGGGAGAAGAAAAATTTCTAAGTTAATAACTATCCTTAAGTAAGGGGGAGTTTCTCATTACGAAGTTTTTCATTATTATGATAATAAAATCTCCATTCCGGAAATCCAGAATAAAATCCTTAGAGTTCCTAAGCCTATGGGGGAGTTAGTTGTACTCACCATCATCTATGAACAAAGGGAGATAAGTTTTAATTTCAAAATCTAAATAATTTTTTTTCTAAGTCCTTATATTCTTTTTCGAAAGGTTTTTTGTGCTTTACAAAAAGGGGGAGATTGTTGAGTCAATAATACTTTCATTATGACTTTTCTATTCCTTCTTGTTTTGAAAATCACAAACACCTTATACTTAAACAAAACTATATTTTACTTCTATAAGGAAAATTTCCTTCCCAAAGGAATTTATCCCTACCATGTTTTCATTGCTCATATCAATATTTTTCCTAAGTACAAAAATAGGATTCATACCTAAAACCTCAGAATCATATAAATACTTAGATATAAAGCATCCCGTTTTTAGGATCCAAATTCTGGATACGAACTCTAATGAAGTTCCACTCCGAATTCGTGATATGAACTCTAATGAAGTTCCACTCCGAATTCTAGATACAAAGTCTCATAATGTTCCACTCCGAATTCTAGATATGAAATCTCACAAAGTTTAACTCCGAATTATGGATAAAAAATTCTATGAGTTCGAATCCGAACTTCTATTAGTTCAACTCCAAACTTCTATGAGTTCAAATACGAACTTCTGTGAGTTTGACTCCGAACTTCTAGGAGTTCGACTCCAAACTTCTACGAGTTCGACTCCAAAATCTGTAAGTTCAGATTCTAAATTCTAGTGAAACTAGACTCTGAATTTTGTTAGAAATTCAGACTCCTGGTTTCTACAGAATTCAGGTTCTGAATTCCTAAAAAATAAAATCTGAATATCTCTTTATTATAGACTCCGAATTCCATTTTGGTTAGACCCTGGACTTTTTTTATTACATTCCGAACATTAGTTTTACCTATTATTACACTTGTTTCATTACAAAATGATGTCATGCTTTCAATTATTGACTAACCATTGGTTGAGTGAAACATGTATAGGTCCCTCCAAAATTGAAGGAGAAATATAACCATTGGAGGAGGGAGCCGAACGTTGGAGCTTCGCCTATAAATTGGAGCTCATTTAAAAAAAAGTTAATTTTTTTTTGGAATTTTGGTGATCAGAACTTCCTGAAGTGATTTCTAGAGAGAGAGGCTCTTATCAACTCTCAAATCTTTATGCAGAAAGTTTGAACAGCTTGTTCAAACTTTTCCTTGTGTAGACTTACTTCGTGCGACTCCGATTGTTGCTGATTACAATTGAGGGCTTTCGGGGTAGGAAGACAGAGGTACCAACACCTTGAAGTTGAGGGCTTCCTTGGTGAGGAAGATAGAGGTGATGACTACCTAATAGTTGAGGGCTTGCGGGATAGCAAGAAAGAATCTGATCTTCATATCTAGGGCTTGCCCTGGTGTGGGCAAGACAGACTTTTTTGAAAGTATTAATCAAGGGACCTTTATCCAAGGTTATTTGATACCCTTCTCTTTGGGTTAAAAGAGTTATTGTTTGTTACTTATAGTTTTACTACTTGTTTTTCTGCTGCATTTTGTATTATTAAGGAAAGTATAACTTTCTTATACTTCCTTACATTTACTTTGATTTAGTTAGATTCTATATGCTTTAAGGTAGAATCTTATTCTTTGTAACTTTTGTCAAGATCCATTTTTAGAATCACTTTTCCAGAATCTAAAAAGTCTTTAGTACTCATAGAGGTCTTGTGAATTATCTTGTTTAAGCTTGTTAAACATAACCATTCCAAAAATTTCCTAAGGGAATTTTTAAAAGGTACAATTCACCCCCCTCTTGTATCAGAGAATGTCATTCTTATTTCGATCCTAAGTTTGGTATTATATAGTATATCATACTCAGACTCATACCATCCTAACACTCTGACGAGTTGAAGAAATCAACTTTAGGGTTGAAGTTGGATGGAGATCATTCTTTGGTTCTGTTCAAGGACTCATGTCCTAGTAGAATTATTCTTTAGGGTTCATCATCCCATGTTAAAGCCAACCCTATAGTACTTGATGAGAGAAATAAAATCGGAAAAAATTCCTTGATTGCACACATTGTTCTTCCTAATGGTGCACAACCTTGGAAACTTGATGATTTGATTCACAAAAACTCACATTTATGGGGTTTCTCTAATTGGTAATGTGTCTCTCTTGGTCAAGTTTTTTTTTCATTACCTCTTTCTATCAGATGACCTGAAGCTTTGAACATGGAGCATTGGGACCTTTTTCTGGAAATATGAATGGATTCATTTACAAGAATGGTCTTTGGATTTTAATGTATCTCGTGAAAAAAATTCATTTTCTCTACTATGGATTCGTCTTCATGGACTCAATTAGGACCTTTAGAATCCAAATATTTTTTATGACAATGGCATGAAAATTAGGACTCCTATTCATATTGATAAAAAGACTGAAGATGTTTGGTTTAGTCACTTTTCCATAATTTTGGTGGAGTTTGATCTCGGATTCACTTTTACTCACAATTTAACTCTTTCTACTCCTTCTCATAACATTCAAATTGATGTCGAGTGTGAAAAAATTCTCCTTTCTACAATAAATGTTTGGATGATGGACACTCTTTAGAGTTATATCTAAAGAATGTTTCTTTTGAGGAATGTGGGATGATATGTCATTCAACAAATATATATCGAAGTTAGTCAAAGATAAAGGATTCATCTTTGTCAAAACCTACTATTTATAACGGCGATTCACTTAAAGAGACAAATCCCATTGTGTTTGATGTGTCGATTGTAGGGAAATTTGATTCGGGCAAAGTGCTTCTAATGGATGTGTCTCTAGAGAAGGCTCATAGTGGGCCCTCTAATAATCGATCTGATTTGGTTAAATAGGTTTCTCCAATTAAAAAAAAACCCTACATGGTCTCTAGGATTGATAACCTATGATCCCTCTTAGGTTGATGTCTTTAATCAGGATGATTCAAAACAACATGTTGACTATCAATAGGAAATATATAATCTCTTTCAGTCACTTGAATTATCTGAGAAATGGGGGAATGTTTTTGAGGACGGATGAGAGAATGATGGTACACTGATTAGGGTCTTGGGAAGTGGTGGGCATGCCTCTTATAAAGATGCAATCTTAAGTGTAAAAAACAAAGCTTATAGATTGAGGAGACCTGACAAGGATTATTCAAATTTTCCATGGAACATCTCTAACAGATCGTCTTCTACAGTGTCATGGAAGGTGGATACAGATATCCTTAAAATATTCAATCAAGATAAGTCTCAATCTGAATGGGATACTTCTGGTGACTCTGATTATGGAAATGATATGACGTAGTATGATCTTTTGACCTGTCGTTGGTGTATGAGGGAATTTATGGTATTTTAACCCCATCCACCGCTGTTTTGTAATTTTTTCTAGCTTATTAATAAATTTTCAAATGTTTTGATTTTGGATAGAATTTTCTTGTAGTATATTAATGGTTGGTTAAATCCAAATAACCCTCTAACTCAATGGATGATTATAGATATATGAAATATTGGTATTAGGAAGCTTTGGAAAAGTTTTTCAAAAAAATGACAATGATTTTTAGGTAATTAAAAAGGTAGATATAAATCTATATATAAATAATTAGCAATTCCTATAACTAATAGAATTAAGAAACATTCCAGTTCTCCTAAAATATTTCATATTTGGGCAGCAGCTCGATGATGCTGAATATAAACCAACATTTTCAAATGGAGTCTACCAATTGACCCCTAGGTGAATGGTTGTGGAATGAGGAGTAAAATATGGGATTTATTATCTTTCTCGAAGATCATATGGTAGTAAAATGGACGTAATTACAACCTCATTAGATCTAAAGTTCTGGAATTATTGGTTGGATCACCTTTCTGAGAAGAACATAATGTTTATAGATGGGAAGGACTAACTAAATCTAGATCACCAACTTTCAGAATTTGTGAGATATGTGTGTATAGATTGTAAAATTGAGTGTCATTAAACATGTTTGGTCAGTATCAATGTTCTTAGAAGATGAAGTTAATTTACCTAGATGTATGGGGACCTTATCTTGTCCAATATCAAGGAGTATTCCTTTAATATTTCACATTCATCGATGATGTTACAAGGAATTTATTTGTGTATTTACTTAATAATAATTATAACCTTTTTAGTTCTTTGGTACAATGGAATGAAATAGATGAGTTGGAAAGTGTCTAGAAGGTAAAGTTCCTTAGGCATAATAATGGTGGAGAGTATAGTGGAAACAACATATAGAATTTATAGAAAAAAATTGATCAGTCTCGAAAGGATAGTTCCAAGATCTCAAGAAAAGAATAGAGTAAGATAAATAATGAATTGGAATTTGATTGATAATGAAATATTTATGCATGTGAACTCCAGAATTTCAAAGGACATTGAGTGAAATCAATCAACATTATAGTATACTTGGAAAATAGAAATCCATCGACTGCTATGGGATATTATCTTCAAGAATAGTTATGGTCTAAAAAATCACCCAAAGTTAGACACTTAAAAATATTTGGATTTTTATATTATGCATTGATTGATAAAAATTATAGATATAAGTTGGAGGATAATTCCAAATCTAATTTTCTTGTGGGTTATGGGAACACATATATTTTTTTGGAATATGGAATATTAATAAGTACACATTCATCAGAATTAACAATGTTCACTTCAATGATAAGATCCTATCGAAGGATTGACACTTGGATAAATTTTAAGTTAAGGTAAAGTATCAAACTAATGAAGTTCAAGTTAATTTGGATGAAGGATCTAGAAGTAAAAAATTTCAAATTGTATTGGATATTAGCATGAGTTCATTGAAAGTATGAACCAAATAGTTATTAAATAATGATTAAGGTTTACTGAAGCTCGAGGGAAGTGCTTAGAAGATAAAAAGTTGATATAAAGGGAAGTATAAATAGTATCACTATAAAAATGAAAATTTCCAAAAGATTGGAGATGATATTCTAAAATGATATGACCAGTCCAGAGGTATTGTGTCGATGTAAATTTATTTTTTTAATAGATACCAAGGAACCCAAATGTTCAAAAGAGAAAGTGACACAAAATGAATTGAAATAGTGGGAGGTATCCATGTAGAAATAACTGAATTAATTAATGTTAATTGGAACATAGAATCAAGATTAACTAAAAAATGGAAAATAAGAATTGGATAACAAATGGGATTTCCTTTTAAATAATGAAGTTAATGGAGGTATATGATACAATGCATGGTTAGTGGTGAAATAATTCTAATAGAAGTAAGCAATAAATTTATTTTAAATTTTTTCACCAATAGTTAAGCATGATACCATCTAGAAGGTACTATGATTAGTGGATTATGATGATTTACCCTTATATAATATGTATTTTAATAATTATTTTATCTATAGAGAATAATAAGATGAATCATACATGAAGATACGTAAGGGTTTTGAAGATCATTAGAAGGGGTTTCTTCATTTTAAACTGAATCCCTGTCTTTAGGGATTAAAATATATACATTAAAATTGGAATTAAATGTTCAATACATCCATGGTTAAAGATGGGTTACCAATTTAAAACAATAATAATGAATTTTATTAGAAGTTATGGAATTATGGGAATTAAATTTTACTCTTACTTTATATATATAACATATTATTTTTGGGTATATAAGTTCAATAAATTTAAGATATGAACAAAAATCTAGTGAGAATATTTTAAATAAAGGATCGTGGAAATGAAAATAAGGAATGAGGATAGAAAGATATTGAAAATATGAAACTCTGGGGTTATCCAAGAAAGAATAAATTCAGAGAACCATTTAATGTTTTCAAATGATTGGATGCAAGTCTATCTTAAACAATCTTTCATAAATATTTTAGTTATCCAAGGTATATGAACCAACATATAAAGGTTAATTCCATTACATGAAGATGGCCTTGTTTGTATAAACTAGAATAAGGGTAATGTATGTGATGATATGTTCACATAATTAATTTATATTCATAGTGGGTGTAATTAGTTGGTTTATGGTATACCATGGAAGGGATTTTTTTGAATCCAGAAAATTGGTCAACTGATACTCTAAGGGTTAAAAGTACATAGTTCCCTACTTTATTCAAATGGTCCCTTTAATAAATTATATGGAAATGATTTTTTTGGGGACTCGTACACCCAGAGAAGAACAATAGGATTTGTGTGTACATTTAATAAAATTACTTTAATTTAGATGTCTAGTATAAAACCAATGGTCACATTGTATATGAATGAAGCATAATAAATAATAGCTATAATTTCAATAAAGGAGTTTATCTAGTTAATGTGATTTCTGGAGGAGATCAAAAAAGAATTGGAAGGAAGAATGTAATTTTGTGACAGTCAGAGTATTATCCAGCATTCCAAAAATCCATCTTTTCATACAAGAACAAAACATATTGATCTGAAATTATATTTTATCTTGAATATACCAGAATAAAAGGTGATAGGGCTATGAAATATAGACGAGAAGAAAATTATGGCTAATATGTTCACAAAGGTGGTAATTCAAGATATCCTAAGGAATTATTATGTCTTAGTATAATTTAGATCAATGGTAGATGAAGCAGAACATTGCAAGCACAAAAGAAGAGGATGAATTTCTTATCTTAGTTTTAGAGAATATTAGAGGGATTCCTTTGAAGTTATATTTATGCGGGGAATTTTTTGGAATGGGAATATTCTTGAATGAATCGGATTTAACCTACCCAAAGGAGGAACTCTAGAATCTCATCGGGTCTTAGTGGAGGTAGTGATAAAAATGTCTTGATCTCAGAGTTATGATTAGAAAAAGATGGTAAAAGTTCTATGGGATTTGAAAAAAAATTCCTTTCAATAGTTGGGGTATATGAACAGGTAATTGACTATAATTTTCGAGTTAGATATGGCTATAGTTTAATGTATAATTTAATGAATGGATGACTATGATTCTTGGATGGTAGTACAACTAGATCAACTAGATGAGAAAATATTTAAATAGTGGAGAGACAAGTTTATCATGTGTGATAGTATGAAAAATTAAAGTGTAACACTGGATCTATATCTATATTTTTTAATCCTTTTTACTTACATTAATATAATATTTATATATTTTTCTAGTGGATAGTAGAAAAAAATTGAAACCACCTAAAATTTTGTTTACCCATTTATTTCCCTTATCATTATTTTGATTTAATGTTTTTAGTTCGTATATATGATTCATATTAGAAGTGGTGATTAGGGTGAATAAAGATTCCTAATTATAGTTTTTGAAGAGGAGGGGATGTTTTGGTTGGTGATATGCTAATATACAAAACAATAGATAGATATAAATTCTTAGTGAATATAGGTTCAACTAAACGACGATTGTATCATAGTTTCACCTCCCAATAGACACCCTTACAGGGGCCTTAGGTTAACTACTGTTCCTCCCAATAATTTATTTTCCAATTATTTCCCAATTATGTACCCAGTCCCAGAAAACCAAGAATCAGTGTTATATACCATCATTAATTTATTTCTACCAATGAAATCTTTTACTCAAATTTATACTCCCAACATCAGTTAACCAAACTTTTCTCACCCATAATGGTATTTACAAAGAGATTCCCTAAGAGGTATCATTGTTAAGAGAACCAAATCTATGTGTAATTATATATTACAGTAAGGACATGAAGATCACTCTAAACAGAAATTCATATTTTAAGAGTTTTTAGGGAATTTCCACATTACTTTTTTTAAATATCTTTAATAAGTGCCAATTATTTCTCCAATCTAATATTATTGTTTATTTATATAATGCATCACTATCAATATAAGATATATCAAATCATCATTTAATAATAATAATATCTACGCATTATAGAGATTTATATCTCCATAACATCGTTCAAAAATTCCCTTTTCTTTATTCAAAGTCAAATTCTCCATGTTCCCATCATTAAAATAAATTCAATTCTTTATAATTGTTGTGAGAAAATCCAACCAATACTCTTTTTTAAAACCAATTAAAATTAAATAATTAAATTCTTATATTTTCCTTCGGAAATATAGGATATTAAAAATAAGGAAATATGATGACTTATCTTATTTAAGTGTTGGGAACAATCACTACAGTGTGATGTTCATTTGAAACTGAGTTCTTTAATCTAAAATCCTACCTCTATGACCTAAAACTTCCCTTTGTGAAATTTCATTATCATTTATCCGCTAGATCATTCTGTGATTAAATGAATTTAAATATAATTATTTGTCATAAAAACACAAAAAATATTCTTGATAAGTAATATTTAATGCCTCAAAGATCATTGTATGATCCTCCTTTAATCATAGAATGGTATTCTCCATCATGGTGTAATAACAACTATGGTCATCCATATTATCAATAACATTTTATGATTGATAATTACTTCATAAATAGATCTTATATATTTCCCATATCATGAAAATAAATCTTATAAATAGACCATTGTTTTCAAAAAATGACTATTATGTATCACCCTTGGTCATGGAAATTACTCTTATATTTCCATTTACTACATAAATTACTATTACATATTTATTTGATGAACCTTACATATCATAGTAAATTATCATAACTTTTTTATTTTTTGAAACATGGAACTATCTACCTTTACATATCAGAGTAAATGTCTCTATATATATATATCTAGAGCCTCATGAATTTTACACATTTCATAATTTTTTTCCAAGGATACTATTATGTATTTTTCCAAGTTATTCTAATGTATATAGGGATCTTTTCATTTATAAATTCTTCAACTTCTCATAAAATATTACATATTTATGGAGATCCCCTCCTTTTCAATTTTACTAAGAAATCTACCCATGATGTGGTCTGTTTTCTCAGTCTTTGGTTACTTCATGTAAATTCTAAAACATTATCAATAACATTTCATAATCGATATGCTTTACAAGATGAATTACAGAATTATATTTCTAAACCGTCCATAAGTCCACTTCTATATAATTTATATACCATCTTATTCACATCTTTAAAACTAACTTCTGGAAAAATTTCAACGTTAACTCTAGAACATCTATATTCAAAATAACTTCAGAAATATCTTCTTCTAGAAAAACTTATATAATCACAATTTACTTTAATAACAAAAAATGACTAGAATAACATTAAAAACATTTTACTTCTCTAAATTTAAGAAAATACACCACAGTTTACAACAAATCCAAACAACAATAGGATTATAACAATCATCCCCTTTGTATTTTTGAAATCACTATTATGAATACAAAAAACCTCATATTAACATGATTCTTCTTAATCTCCATTCAAGGGATGAAATATTCATGGATTCATGATTAGTTCTTACACACTTTTTCTTAAAATATAAAATAAAAACCTCCTCATAAATTAAATATTTAGAATATTTGAGGAATACTATACCTTGGGGAATAAAGGTGTAACATCTTGACCCCTAACCATTTTCTTAGAAACATATGAGGTGACACTAAACTTTAGTGACATATCCATGCCACCAAAGGGTGAAAATAAATTCCAATGTCTTACATAAAAATCAGGGGATTATTTTACCTTAAAAAATAAAATCTGTTAATAAAAAATATAAAAAAATCAAACCATATTATGCATGAAATATAGACACTACAAATCAATGAATTATGAACAAAACAACATTATTATATTAGTTTTGAAAATTTATAATAAATAAACCTAATAAAATGAAAGTAAATCCAAATTTATCAACCCTAATATGGAATCACTCCAAACTTTCCATAAGAGAACTCCAATATCCAACCCATAATCTTGGGAAATTAACATCTTGATGCACCACTAGTGAAATAAAATTCCTTTACTTTACTCGTGTCATGATGTATATAGTCTGCATAAACCCCAAAGTTCTTATGTATAGGGTGTTTCATCATTCCCAATAGGCTTTCCCTAAGATAATTCCCAACTCACATCAATAGGATAATAACAAATTAGCTCAAAATTCAAGATTTTATTTTAAAACAAATAGAGTAACATCAAAGTAGTTTACCCATTTTAAACCATTTAAATTAAAATTAGATGTAATTTTTCCATTAATTCCACTTGTCATAACTAAACTACATCCTATTATTGATTCAAATATTAATTCAAGGCGACAGTACCATACCCAACAACAGTTAATTTTCAATCCACCAAGTCGTCACTTGGTGACCATTATCAAAGTTCCTCCAGCATGGAACCTCACACCAAATATATAATGGAAATTCAATGGTGAATAAAATGACGAAGACACACACCCATGTATGCCAGGTTATCACACTAATTAATTTCTTAATTAAATAATTATATTTTATATTAACAAATCAAACACCATTATGCGTCACCTCAAATTCAAGATTTAAATTATGGAACAAAAGAGGTTTTCCAAAAACTATCCAAATCCAAGATTAAATATTTTTTTAATAAAAATGCGTTTTGTATAAGAATTAAACATGATTTTAATTTTTAATTCAAATAAATTTATTTAAATAAACCATCCTTTAATATCTAAAACAAGTGGTGGGGAATGATAAGCCACATATCTTAAAACGAGTGATGAAGTAAATGAATGACAAAACAAAACATTTAGATCCAGGATATAAATTCCATTCCTTGAATAGATCAATAAAAAAATCATCAAAAACAAATATATATATATATATACATATATTCATAATATATAATATCTAATATCCCATTCAAATTATAACTATACTATCAAGAGTAAAGATAAAAATGAGTGTAGAAAATGGATCTTACCAAAAATCCCCTACATCTAACACACTTTGATCCATTAAAAGTGAGTTTTTAGGGAGAAGAGAGACCAACATTCCTTAACGAATCCTTAGGTTCAAGATCCTAGGATAATTATAAAGAAATATAAGTTTTTGGGTGAAAAATAGAATATTTTTTTTTCATATTTATTAATGTACATCGCATGGTTAATATGCAAAGTATTAGAAATTGTAAGTGAACTAGCGAGTTCTATTGGAAAATTTTAGGGATTCCATATAGTTATTACACACAATTAAAAAAACCATGAAAAAAATAAGAAACAACTATGTCACTAAAATCTATAGATTATATAGTTTTTTGTAAGGTTTGGACAAACAGTGCACCGACTATTTGTTTACCAGAAAACACCCATTAACTCTGGCACAATTTCCTTGAGAAACGGTAAAATTTCTCCTAACCATACTCAAACAATGAACCCTTAAAAATACTTCTAAAACAAATGAAAACTGACCAAGTGAAACTATAACAAAACCCAAAAATTAGATGACATAAAAATACATAATAAAAGAGTAAATTATCTCAAACTAGGGCTGTTACGTTCTCCCCACCATTTGGATTTTACTCCTTAGAATGATAGATATTAACATTGGTATAGAAGAGTTATAAATATTTCACTATCATCTATTTCTCACGTTCCTTTGTCTCGTATTGAATTTTACCATGTTTTCATAATACTTGAAAAAATGAAATATATTTTCCTTACAAAAATTTAATTTTTCTATTTATATTACAAATAAACGCACGAATAAATGTAAAATTTAGTTCAAGATCAACATGATACAATTGAATCACATGGGTAGGATCAGTATGATATTTACTCAATTGATATATATGGAAGAAAATATAATCCAAGCATAACTATGGTGATAAATACAATAAAAAATAAATATCACTAATCCATTCTAGCATCTCAAAAAGTAAAATATACTGAGGTGACAACTTTAATTTCATACCCAATCAATGATGTCAAAAACATTGAGAAACTTTTAAGAACAAATGTTCTAATTTGGAAAAGTATAATGGTTATTAATGATTATCTACATAATATTTATGTTTGATTTATGATAAAACCTCCAGTTTTCATATCTTTAGAATTTTATTATCTCTCTATTGAACAAGGATAAGTCTTAATAGTGATTTTTATTCACTATATACCCAAAAAAGTAGAGATTTACTAGTATGGATAAACAATTAATTGAACAATGAAACTTATATTTTTTCATGATAACTGTTATTCTATGAAAACCTCACTAATAGAAAATGATCCTTCCATGGGCCCCCAAAATATATAATACTAGATCAGAACAGGTTTTCTAGTGTCTAATGTTTTTATAATTACTTCCCATATGTTTCAGGAATATATTTTATTCTCATTGTCAATTTGGTACCCAAATAATTTTTAATTATCACCAAATACGAGAGGTAAAACAAGAATCATGGTCATAGATGATCGAAGATCATATTCAATGAGATTTTACCACTTCTTGAAGCTATTAGAATATAATATTTAAAAATCATAAAGAAAATGGTTAGGTTAGGGATGTAATAAATGGTGCTAAATGATACAAATAAATTCTAAAGGATTATTAAAACCTTGGGGGATGATTCTCCCTTTTAAAATAACCACCACTGACCAAGAAAAAATAAAACAACTAACCCAAACTATATGATGCATGATTTGTTTAAAATACAACTTAGTAAAATACCATAAATAGTAATATCATATTATTTTTGAAAAGCTAGATCATGAAGCCCTAAGAAAATGAAAGGAAATCATGACACAACAAAAACTATATGGATTCACTACAACCACTCTATAAGATAACTCTAAGATCTAACCCCTAATCCCATGAATGCATCATCATGATTCTCTAATATATAAATAAGTGACCTTTACATTACCTTCATCATGAATAAAACATCTAAATATGAACCAAATTTCATATACCAGTATGAGTAATCAAACCCATTTGGCTTTCCCTGAGGGACTTCCCATCTCATGCCACTAGGAAAAGAACACATTATCTCATAGTTGAAAATATAATTTTAAAGAAAAAAGAAGAACACCAAAGAAGTTTACTAATTAAGAACCATTTAATTTAAAATAAGAAGTAATTTATATATTAATATTACTTGGAGTAACCTAACCACATCATCTTCTCAGTCACACATGAATTTTAGGTGATAATCCCACATTTATTAGTGGTTTCCCATCGATCCACCAAGTTGTCACTAGGTGACCATTCTCTGGGTTCCTCTTGTATGGTACCTCATTCCATTTTGATAATAGAAAGGCCATGTATAATGAAATGATAAATAAACACATCCATTTAAAAAAATTATCAAAATACATAAGTTCTTAAATATAAAATAATTTTTATGTCAATAAAACAAATACATTTTATATATCACTTCAAGTTTATAATTTTACATATGGAATAAAAGGGGTGTTAAAAAAACATTTCAAATATATGATTTCCAAATTTTCAATAGTAGGAGGTTCTAACCTGAAATATACTTGGCTCACTTTTTCAATTCAATGAAATTAATTTAAGTATCCAATCCTTCAAGTTGTATAATAAGAGGAGAAGTGATAGAGGCTACCTACCTCACAATGGGTGATGAAACTGATTAAAGACACAATTAAACCTATAGATACAAACTCTAAATTACTTTCCTTAAATTGATAGAATCAATATCTCATAAAAAATACAACTTAGATCCTATATATGTTAAAAAAATATCTGATCTAAAGTTCTATTTAAAGGAAAATGACCTGATACAGAATGAAGTGAAAAAAAGATAGAAAAGGGATCCTATATTCAATATCATTGATCAAGCATATTTCAATCAATTGAAAAAAATTTCTAGAGGGATAAGAGATGATAAAAATTCCTATAGGAATCTTAGGTTCAACATCCTAGACCAAATTGGGATAAATGAGAGTTTTGGGTTGAAAATGGAATAAAAATACAATTTTTTGATATATTAACACATTCTATACAATTAAGATACATGGTTTAACAAACCATGCACCAATCATACAAGTGATATCAGAAAATTCCTAGGTGGACTCATAGTTTTCAAGATTTTTTTGAAAACCATGTACCATCCATGAAAATTGACTATAACCCAAAAATCATTAGATTTCAATATTTTTAAAATGGTTTAGAAAACCCATACTCCAACCAACCACCTACCCAGTAACTCCCATAAAATATTTTATGGTTTTTTGGAGAAGATTTACGATTTCCCCCAAACGTTCTCAAACTTTTCACCCTTATAAACAATTTTGAAAAACCCCAAAACTGACCAGAACATTCCAAAACATAACCCAAATATTATATAACATCAAAATACACAATACAAGCATGACACAACCCAGATTATGGGTTTTAACAAGGGTATCACATTTTTATTCAACATTATCTTACCCATTTTAAAATGATGTCAAATACTATAATATTGTAATATTTGATATATTTTTAAGGTTCTTGAGTGTCTCACTGGATTCCACTTGTTAGTACTCTAAAATAACCAAATTATTCTATTTTTCAATTATTCTATGAGTGAAAAATAAGGTTTAATTCCACCTTTTCATGTAGTTTTCTCTTTTATCTCTAAATAGTGATATTTTTAATAATTATTCTCCCCCTTTTATCAATATAGTCCTTGAATCAATGGAATTGATATTAGAATTGCCCATTAATAATATATGTCAAGACTCCTACAATTTCATCTCGATCTTTTTTTGTTAACTACTTATTAAACACAATTACGTATTTGACTTTCAAGATTAGTTAAATCCTTTAACTATGGGGGAATTCTAAAATATTTTCAATAAGTGATCCAACAACTTAGAGACGTTGAATTAGAAAAATCGATAAACTTACCCAATCAGAACCTGGTATAGGAAATAAGAGATTAGGCTAATAACACCAATCATATCTATTTCCCTCGTCAACTTCCGTAAGTTAAAAGTAGTCACAACATTAATACATTACTAAATAAATCCACTTATGATCTCAACCACAATTTTATAAAATCAATACTCAATAAAAAATTAATCACATAGTGTGTGAATCATATTAGTTTTTTTCTATAAAGATCATCCCAAGACACCAATCTAATACCAAATATTATAATATATTTATTTTTTCATCCAAATGTTTTCTTTTCTTATTTGATTGAGAAACCAATATTTAGATCTCCAAACTCCCCCTAAAGATATTAGCTTCATTTTTGTTTATAACATTGATACTTATAATGTAATACATCCATATATAGTATCATTGGAAAAAATGTAAACTGTTAAATGATATCTCATGTTAGATAAACACAAATAAATCAAAAAAATTATTTTTTCCCATAACGATGTATTCTTCCACCTTCAAGGTCTAATTTTACTATATTATCAAGAAACCAAAACTTCAAAAGTACTTTTATAGAAACTCTAATACCAATTCCTATTGCTCATAGGTGTCATTTAGAACTCATATACTTTCAATTGAGGATTCAATAAGATATCACCCGTGCTACTCAAATCATAAATTAGAATTTATAAGAGTATCCCAAAAACATTTTTATCTTTTTTATGTGACCTCTCTATGGATCATATTTACCCTAGAAACTATGAAACATTAATAGTATACATTTTTATACATGGGGAGAGGGAGCATCTATTTTTATCAATTTGAAAAATGTGTCTAGTCATATTGAACTTTTCCTTTAATTAAAAATTACCTTTAATTATCTCTAGTTGATATCCTTTGAGTGATACCACTTACACAATTTTTTTTTGGATATTTGATTTGGTATTATATTTTATTAGATTCAGAACCACATCTTTTTTATTCTATTCCAACATGTACATATTTTTTCGTGTGATTACTTCTCACTACATCCTTCATCACTCTTCCTCCACTAGATGAGGGTTCTACCCCTTGTATACATATCATTACCTATAGTGGTATTTCTGATACCACTTATGAATTCTTAATGTCTATAATACTTTATAGGGATGAGAGATACCTTATTTGTTTTCATCTTTGGTGGATGTTTATTTATATTCTCACCCATATTTATCACTACTAATTTATCTTCATTATTTTATTCCAAATTTGTTTTCACTATTCCTAATAGGGTTTCAATAATTGAACTCTTTTTGGTACTTGGTGAAAACTTTGTTAAGATCTATACTCAATTTCATCCAATGCACTAAATCTATTTTCTAACCTAATAGATTTCACTTTGGAAAAACCTATTATCCCATTTTTTCATAGGAATATAGGCTTTAATTATGAAAACTTCATCTTCTTACAAAATAATATCATCTTATAACGTGGTGTTACCCACTCTTAAAAAATAATATCATCTTAGAACTAACTTCATATAAGAGATTTACTTTCATATCAAACAAGAATATCCAACTTCCTCACATAATATTTATTTATACCATTGAAAGATACACTTTATGATGTTTCCATATAATGGATGCTTATTTTTTTATTAGTTTTTTCGACCTCTATTTTATCTCCTTGATTTTACCTTCCTTATTATTAAATTGGGAAACTGCATCATTAAATATTGGTCCATATTTTTTAACATATTTTATCCTCTCCTCAAGTTATTATTTGCGTTAGATAAGGTATTATTTATAATATTTCTTTTTGGAAAGTATTTACCTAGTCCCATACATGTTCTTCATGTAGGTAACATGGCCCCTTCATATTTATACCCATTCTAATGATATCTCCATTCATGTACTCTTATAATCTCATAAATCTTATATTCTCCATATATATATTTATATCATCTATGATAACATAATACACTTGACAAATGGTTAACAATTGATCCACTATATCATACAAGAATTAGATCTTGTCTTGATCATTGTATAAAAGTTTTTATGATTGGTGTCTAAATTTCATTTCCCTTTTCACAATGGAATCTTCATCCACTTCAATTATGATTAGAGAGTCCATTTTCGTGTGTTTTTTACCTTTGTTACTCTTTTTCTTCAATTTTCCATAAGGAAATATTCATGATATTTTTAACTAGTTTCTAAACATGACTATCATTAAAGTGACGTCTTGAGGTAGGAACTATAATATTTTTTCTATTATTTTTCATATATATTATACATATATATTTTCCAAAAAAATCCAACTACAAAAAGAACTAGAAAAGTGAAAAAGTTACGACTACATCATCATAGATACCATTCATCATAATTATTTGTTTCTTCATATCATTAATTAATTCATTGAGTTTTCTTATATGAGTATGTCATTGGACATATTGTTTAGTATATTTACCAAAAGGCTGTACATCTCATTTTATATATATAGTTGTTAGTACCCCTAAAAATAAGAGGAGTCATATTTAGACCCATAAAACTAAAATATTGTAGTGATAATAAAGAAAATCACTCCAATAAAAATCTTATCAGATTAAAGAAAAATAAACTCAATAAAATGAACTTATTCTTTGATACCACATTCAAAGAACACTAAGATTACTAGTGTGAGATACCCTAAGATGGTGGGGGTGAATCAGAGTATGGAAATAATTTAAATTTAAAACCCTTAATCCTATAATTCTCACAATCCTAACTGATATTTACCACATTGTTTATAGGGTATCACTTTACTTATTCTTTTTATGATGATATGATATTTATCACTTTTTTTCTTATCCATTAATCAGATTTGATCTATGATTTATTAACCCTAAGTAAGAAATTATGTCTTATATAATAAAAAGATAAATTTCTCACAATACAAAATTATTTTACTTATTTCACACACACTAGGATAATTCATATAGTATACAAAAAAGCCCCAATTCACCATAACACAATAAAATGTCTTTTTGTTAGTGGGTTTTTATAGGGAACTCTTAGCCAGGGGTAAATCCCCTAAAAAGATTTAGGTGTGGCTCACAGACTCTCAAGGGTCACTCCCTTAACTTATATCTATTCAATCATTGGTTAGGAAAAATAAAAAAACTTTTTTCATACAACATAATACATTACAGTACCACGAATTTTATTGATGCACTAATGAAGGATGGTGCTTCTTAATCTCTACGTGCTTTTTATTCACAATCAGGATGTGAAAATCACTATGAATTAAAATAAACCATCAATGAGATATAATGTAAGCTCTACCTTCTTTATTTGGAAACATCTTTTAGATGATAGAATTAGTTTTTAGATCTTCTCTCCCCATTTCATTCTATATTTCTCTCCATCAAAATCAGATATATCAAATCATCCTCATTTATATATATAAAAATAATTTTTCTTTCTAGATATGGATATATAGATTAACATATTTCCTAAATTTATTTTTATAACGACCCAAGCTTAACATACATAGATATTACATCATTTTTTATGAATATTCATCACATTTAAAAATAAATTCCTAAAGATTTTAGTAGTTTAGTTTCTTTGAAAACATGGAAACGTAATATTCTAACTTGGTGGAAGATATTCAATATATACCTTAAAGATCACCCCTTTTATGGTCGTACATAAAACCATTATTCTTATCCTAGGGAATGAAAAGATAGGAAAAGGGTGAGTTATTATGCTTAGTAAGGGTAAACAAGGGTGATATGGAAGCATAAATGAGCATTAGGGTGTGAGAACATGATATTAACACTAGAAGATCATTCCATTCATATCAAAGATGATAATAAATATTCATGGAATAAGTATTGGTAGTTTATGAGAAATGAATCCTAAGTAAATCAAGAGTTTAATCCCTGAGATCATAATATATGCATAAGACATGTGATTATAGAATATACTTAAATATATAAAAGGATTTTCATAGTATTTAAGGATAAATTCAAACACAATCTTACTGTAATTTTTCCACTCCAAAAACTACATTAGTAGTCAAGGTTCACTCCCAAGACCATCTTAGTGGACAAAGTCCATTTCTGAATTGGGTAAAATTATTGTTCTAGCTCTATATTATTGAACCGATTTGACTCCTCATTCCAGCCTTGTCAAAATAAAATGAGTTCACACCTCATTCTATCCATTTCATACTGATTTGTGTTCAATAATTGTTCCATCCCTATCATACTGAATTGAGTTCACTCCTCACTCCAGCCATATACTACTGAATTGAGTTCACTCCTTATTATAGAACTATCATATTCATGAAATATGAATCTTTATCTAATTCTTTAGAGGTATATATATGTCCCTCCCTTCACATAATGAAATCATATATATGTGTTCCACAAGATAATAAAACATTCATCCTATCTTGAAATATAAAATGATATGGGTTTCATAAATATCATATCATAACTGTTGAAATTAAATATTTATCATAAAATTTTCATCATATGATTACCTATTGAAAAGTGATATGCCTCATAATAAGTTTTTCAAAGAATAACCCAAGAAGAGATGCAGGTTTCAGAAAATACCACCCGTGGAAGAGAAACATGTTTCATAAACATAATTCCATCAAAAAATAAACCATTAATGATATAATATGAATGGTATTAATATATAATTTCCCCAATAAAGCATAAACAATATCAATGATTCCATATTATATGGTGAATGATTTTAAAAGATAACTTGAACCATTTCTAAAAGAAAGAAAACATTCTACGAAGTTAACTTTTTAAAACATAGAATATATTCAAAATAATTTTCATTAAACAAAACTTTGAAAAAATACAAAGTAATAATTAAAATCATTTGAAACATTTCTTTTATAAAATATGATTTCATTTTTAAAATAATTTTTACTAAAAAAATGTTTTTTGAAGCATAAAACCTTTTCAAAATGATTCTATTTTGAAATAACCTTGAAGTAATTTTGAAAAAAACACTTTCCGTGAAAGCATAAAAAGCTATATTAAAACATTTTGAAATCATTTTACATTTAAAATACTTTCAAAACATATAAATAATTCTTGAAAACATTTTAAAACACATTTTATTTAAAAATTCTTTGAAAACATATCAAGAAGGACTGAAATTGTTTTTAAAACCTTTTTCATTGAAACCCAATTTAAAACAACCAAATTTCAGGATATTAGTAAAATAAATATTATTTAAAAATAACCCTGTAAACATTCAAAGGAAGCTTATTGGATATGAAATTCATAATAGAGGGTAAAAATGTACACGTCTAACACTCATTTTGCACTGAAAAATTTATAAAGGTGACTTTACAGAAAAAATGCAAGGAGATTCCTTTTTAAACCATTTTTATTGAAAAGTTAAATTATGTGTAAAAATTTCCCTTACACATCGTACTAAAATATTTTTAAAAAATTTTCAAAAATCATTTTTTTAATAAAACAAATTTATGATCCAAGAGAAAAAGAAAGTTCAATTTTCATAAAAACACTTTCTTAATTATCCTAAGTAAAAAAGAGTTTAAAAATGTTACCAGTACATAGAGATATAATAGATAAAATGAATATAAATAAATCATGAGATTACTTGATATGTGGATTCTAATATTTTATCAATGGAAGCCTAATCATAAACAATCTCGATAAACAATAAGATTACAACAATAAACTGTTACCACTTTGGTAACATTGAATCATAATCATATAGAAATAATAAAATTAAATGATGCTAAAAATATAATTAATGTAATTATATTGATGATATAACATTTCAAAGAAAATTATATTCACATCATAGTAAAATACAGGTCCATATAATTCTATGTATCTCAAAGAAGGAAAAATGAAACAAAATTACTTTACAAAATTGAACACTTTTGAAACATAAAACCCGTTGAAGAAATATCATAAAAAAGATATGTAAAGACCCATAAATTTAATTATAAGATTCATATAACACATACATGTTCCTAATACACACCATGTATAATAAAATAAGAGGTTAACATGGCGTACGTCTCAAGAAAAATAAAAGTGAGACAAGTGTACCTTTACCTTAAGTCATGAATTTCTTCACACATGTTCAAAACTCCTGTATAATAAGTATGATTTAATTATAAATACAATAAATAACTATATTCTCAAATATTATATCATATATTATTTCATTATTACTTCATATTAACCTTTTATTAACAATTTTCATGTTACCGTTATGTTTGGGATAATATCCACTTTGTTTTTCTGATATGTTTGGACTGGTTTTTCTTAATCCTCTTAATTAGATAAATATTTTTTTATTATTTATAGAATTTAGAAAATGATATAAATATCATATATATTATATATCTAAATAATTATAATAATCAATAAAATATATAAATATGAAATAAAATACACCATTCATGGAGATGGTAGACCTTACGTAGGCATGAACGATGTTTCTGTTTTGGGGTCAAATTGAAAGAAAGCAAGTAAATGAATTATATATATACATATATCATATAATTATATTTTAATTATTATTTCATATATATCATTGAAATTTATTAAATTGATCCTTAATAAATTATATGTAATGTGTGAACAAATCACATCACTTTGAGTATGCAGTAGTCCACACGTCCACAAATGAAGTTATCACATTTACACAAAATTGAAAGTATGAATGTATGAATTATATATTAATTAAAACAAATTTCATATATATCATATAAGAGTTTAAATCATAATTACCACCCATGGGAGGTGGAAAAAGGATAAAAATAACAATATCGTTTTGTGAGGCAGTATTTCATCACACACAAGAACTGTAAGTTCTTTACCCATTAAATGGAAGAGAGTGTAATTGTAGGTAAAAAAATTAGAATAAAAACATGTAAGTATATTTAGGATACTATTGTTATTATATAATCATGTGAAAAGAAGACTTTAGGGGGTGGGGAATGAAAATAAAAAAAGGAGATTTAGGAAGGATGTTACCTATTCTTTGGGTAACTCCTCTCGGTTTTCACCAAAGAGATTTATTGGTTAGATTTGTTCAAAAATTGTGCATTCTAGGATAAATGGAGGGGTTTTTGGAGTATATTTTTAAGGTTTTTTTTCTATTTTAAAATGTATTTATATGTGTAAATAGTCGGTGAGTTGAGGTCCTTTTTATAGTGGTGGTGGAGTGGCATTCTTGTAATTTTTTTTGAAAATGGAATTCGACCCACATTTTCCTTATGTCTAGTGGCTCCAATAATGGTAAATATATGAGACAATATAGGATAGGGTAGAAATTTGAAGAGAAAATTCATTTTTGACAAGTTCCTAGGTCATTTTTGGCCTTAACGTTATGGTTTATTCCTTTGTTAAGCTAATTTTTCTTTTAATCACTATAATTAATTTTTACCATTTTCATTAATCGTTTTGGTGAAAAAATAAGTTTACATTATTATAAAATTTTTAATATTATTATAATAAATATGGAATCCATTTTTCTAAATTCAAATGAAATATTTGGTAGAAATTAATTTAAAATTAACCCCGTATGTGTGTCATGACAACAAGTTTGTAAGGGAAAAGGTCCAAAATTTTGAAATGTTTTTATATCCAATTTCAATGTTAAATTGGTTACAATTACATAAATTGGTTCAAATTTTGTATAATTGATCAAATTATATTTTTAAACTAATTTAAAATATAATTTAACTATATAAATAAATTATATGAAAAATCAATTTTGAATTAAATTTAGTATTTTCACTATTCATCAAAAAATGAATGTTTCTAGAAAAAATAGCAAAAAATACCCAAAGAAAATTTGGATAATGAAATTTAAAAAATGAAGTTTATTTTTTCTAATAAAGATTATAAAATTGTCTAAATTGAATTCATAATTATATTTCCAATCATATGTAGTAAAATTTATTTTTAGAAAAATACATATTTTTATTAATAAAATTAGATTTATTATTATCTTATACATATCAAATCTATTGGATGAGTATCAAAAATATTAGTTGAATGTATAATGTATAAAATTTATTGAAAAAATTAATCAAATTGGTTTGTTTAATTTATTGAGCTAATATTTTTTTTGTACAAAGGAAAATAGATTTCTTAGAAAAGTAATTGATTTATTTTCAAATAGTTATTACATTCACTTATACTAATTGATAACCAAAGGAATAATTTTATATACAAGTGTAAATCAAATTTTTAAAATTTAGTTTATATTATTCATAAATTCCATTCTAACATCTATGTGGTACGTATAATAATATTTTTTAAAATTATATTAATAGTATATTATAGTTTGGTAAAACTCAACCTTACGTGTAATGCAAGATATCTTAGAACTCAAAATTATGTGCAACACAATCCAAACATAGTGTTGTGTGTAGTGAAATCTAATCAAAGTATTATGTGTAGTATAAGATTAAAGTGGTTTTGCATGAAACAAAAGAAAACATTTGTGCTTTCATATAACATAAGCAATATTTAGTGTTTTGTGAAATGAAAAATTTAGAAAAGTTTAAATTAATTTGAAAATAAATCTCTATGTGTTACAATTTTTCACTATTTAAAGACAATAATCTGTGTTTCTATCATTTATTATCCTCAATTATTCATGATTATGATGTTAAAATCTATCAAATATTATCCTCTAAAACTAAGGTAATTTTTTTCATTGAGTTCATTGATTTTCCCCGAGGAAGAAAGAATATTTGTAATAAAAAAATCCTATAGACTCATCTTCTTTATAGATTGAGAACTATTTACGTGATGTGATTATTAATTTCTTCTGAGTCCTCAAATCCAATCTCTTACCTCAATCAGAACCTCTATAGTGTGAAACCTCCATATGTGGCATGTCATTCTATATCCTCAACTAAATCCTGGAATGATGCCAATAATTACAGAGTGAAGTTTGTTCAATAAAAATATCAATAAAATCAAATCAATAACTTATATTTAACTCATACAAGATCATTTAAAGACCCTATTATAATCAAAATTTTATCTTCTACATCATAATGTGAAAACAACTATAGTTGTCTATATTTTCAATAAAATTTTATTACAAATAAATCTTCTATAATTTACTATTACTTATTGCATATGTCATGGAAATGTCTCTTATGTATACCCCTTTACCACAAAAATGACTCTTACAAATCCATAATATCTTGGAAATGGATCTTATGTATACCCCTTTATCATATTAATAACTCTTATGTACTATGTCGATGGACCATATGTATCATAGTGCACTATCAACACTACCATTTTCCAGAACACTATAATGGATACCTTTATATATCTGAGTAAATGAATCATATAAATACATGGAACTCCATGAATTTCCATATTTCACTATTTCATTCAAATTTAATGATATTTATTTTTCTATATTATTATTAGGTATACATGGATCTATTTTTCCTTTTATTTTTTTTCTATTCTCAAAAAATATTACATATTGAAGAAGCTATTTTGATTTTCCATTTTTCTTTGAACTCCTCCATGGAATTGTCTACTTTCCCTCCATGTGGTTTCTTATTTTAACTATTTAATAATTATATATTATATTTTTTGATTTATAATCCTTACAATATAACTTTCTGAAATTTATTTCTGGAATATCCATAGTTCTTTACAATAAAAAATTCATAGTTTAGTAAAAGTTTAATCTATACTTAAATTATTTTAAGGTAATTTTAATAAATATTTACTTAATATGTCATAATAAACTATTTAATTATGATTTTATAAAATTTTAGGTGTTTTTTTTCAAGTTTCATAAAACATTTTTTAGTTCCAGTTATTATGGTTTTGTTGGAAGAGTTAATAAAAAATAGGTGGCATGATAACAATGATTTGGAATGTTTTAAGAATCAACTATATATTGTGAAAAATAGAGTGGTGGTTTAAATTACATCTATATATTGAATTTATAGAACAATAATAATAATTTATACTGTATCCTCGAAAAAACATAAACAATACCAAAAAAATGATACGACAGCAACAACTACAATAAAATTTAATTTAGTAGTTTTTTTATATTAATGGCATAATCCATTTTTACAAGAAAACATGATATGTGATTATAGTAAACAATTATTAAGAAATTATAATAATTTATTAACAAAAATATATATCTGACTAATTATAATAAGTTAAAAACCAATTTTAGTTATAGAATATCACAACTAAGTTTAAAATCAAGCCCAATCACTAATTCTTAAAAGAATATAATCATCTCCATTTCCATCTCCTTTTCCATATCCATCTCTACAACCTTATCTCAAAACATGTATAAGGTTTTTATTGAAAATTAAAAAATTATTTATACTTAAATTTCATCTTAATTAAAATAATTTTTTTTGTAATTATTATGAAATTATATCATTTACCTAATAACTTAAACAATACATCGATTTAATGTCACTGGGGACCCATCTAGCCATCTTATGATATAATTAAACTAATTATTTCTATAGAATAATTACATTCACACCACAAATTTCTATATGAGTCCTCTATTTCTACACCATTTCCCCAATTTTTAAATTTTGTTTTGGATCATCAGAAATTTAGTATAATAAACTAGGCTAAGGGAATAACTAGAACGTGAAGTATATGTTTCCACATTCACTAGAAACCTACCAAAGACCTTAGATGGAACTTGGATATAACCCATCCTACAAACATGGATAGGAATATCCTTCCCCAGATCCTAACCAACTAGATCATCCTAGGAGACTAAGTAAGAGTGTGTTGAATTAACATCCTATATTTTTTTTATTTTTGTTTACAAATAAAAAATCAATCAAATTTTATGTAATACATATTTCAATGAAAAATACCATAGGATAGAAATAATTTATGTAGATGTTGAATTACAAGAGGGGTTGAATTTTAATTTCAAAAACGTTCATTTTTACCCTTAAGGAATACTATGTTTAAAAAATTTAAAAAAGGTAAATTCACAGATTCAGTTTATGTTCTTAACTATGAAATAAGTTTTCTTTGAGTCTAAAAATATGAATTCGGAAAATGAAACTTAATGAAAATTTTCTTAGAGGAATATTCTAACTTAAAGCATATAGAATCTAATTTATTAAAGTAGGTAAATTACAAGAAATTATATGAAAGTTATACTTTCTTCCTTTATTAAAATTCAATAGAAATAAAACATGTAACAAAAATATTAACAAGTAGGAAATATTTTATTCCAATGAGAAGGGTATCCAACAACATTAGATAAAGGTCCCTTGATTTATAATTTAAAGAAAGTTTGTCTTACCCACACTTGGGTAAGCCCTCGTAGGAATATCACAATCTGTCTTGCTATCCCTACAAGCCCTCGACCTTTAAGGCAGTCATGAATTCTATCTTCCTATCCCCAGAAGCCCTCGATTTTACTCAGCATTAATCGGAATCGCCTGAAGCAAGCTGAACAAGGTGTTCACAGATGGAAAAGATGTTCATAAATTGCACAAAGTATGAGAGTCTTTCCCTCTCTAGAAATCACTTCACAACATCACAACATGTAATCTGTAGGTCAATCAACATATTATGAGCTCATTTAAATGCGCTCTTATTTATATGTAATACTTCAACGGTCTACTCCCTCATCCAACGGTCATATTTTTCCTTCAATTTCAGAGAGACCTGTACATGTGTCACTCAACCAATAGTTAGTTAGAAACAGAATGTATGAAATCATTTTATACTTACAAAATTATGTGTGCAGAAAAAAATAATTACCTTAAGAAATTATGATTATCTAGAGTCGAAGGGAAAACAAAATTTGGAGTCTAATCGTATAAAAAATTTGATTCTATAACACATAGATATTCGGATTCCATTTTACAAAGAATTCAGAATTTGACTTATATAGATTCCAAAGTCTGAATTCCAATGAAATCAGAGTATGAATTCTGAGGAATTCTAAGTCTAAATTCTGAGAAATTTGGAGCCATAATTCTAAGAATTTAGAGTCTGAATTCTGAGAAATTTAGAGTTTGAATTTTTGGGAATTCAAAGGCTTAATTTTAGATAATCCAGAGTCTGAATTTTAGAGAATATTGAGTCTAAATTTCAGATAATTCAGAGTCTGAATTTTAGAGACTTCAGAGTCTGAATTTTAGAGAATTATAAGTCTAAAAACAGAAGAATCTATATCCGAGAAACTATAATATTCTGAGGTTTTAACAAGGATATTAATTTTAGACTTAGTAATAAAATGAATTTGGTTTTGATAGATTATAAAATGAGGAAATAAAAACAAAAGTAAGGATTGAAATTTCCTTAGAGAAGGGAAATTTTACTTTAGAAAATAATCCTTAGGGAATGATAATTTTACTTAATATATTTTTATCTATGATTTTCAAAACATAGAGGAATGGAAAAGTCATAAGGAAACCTTATTGAATCAATAATCTCCCCCCTTTTGGAAGTCATAAACAACCTTTTAAAAAAGAATATATGGAATAAGAATTTTATTTGTGAACTTTAAAAGAAAACTTATCTTCCTTTATTTATGAACCCTGATGAATATGACTAAATCCCCCTTAGGTTTTGAAATCCCTAAGGATTGTATTCTTGACTTCCTTATAGAAGTTACTTTTTATTGTATAAGAAAATATTCATTAAGTAAACTCCCCCTTAATTAAACTCCCTCTTAGTTTGGGCATTATTTTCTTTAAACATAGTATCTCTTTGATCATTCTTTTCTCCCCTTTTGTGATTTTCAAAATTCAATAGAGAGAATGAAAAAGTAGTACCTGAAATATTAGAACTAAACAAGACAAAACAAATAAAGGACAATAAGATTTTCATTATTATTAGGTAAAAAATTGATACATGGAAAATACGAAAAAATATCGCAATGTCATTATAATTCTTCCTTCCTTTCCTTCAGAATGATCTTACTTAAAGTATATTTTAACTTCTTGAGCTCCTTATGATTATCCTCAAATATCTTGAGAAATAAATCCTGATCCTGATTTTTTTATCCAGACCCTTGATTTTTCTTCCTTAGACTTAAGAGTTTCTACTTGAGACTTCAATATCTCTTCTTACTGGTTGAACTTTTCTTATAAATCATCCCTGAGTTCCCTTTCTCTCTCCAAATTTTGAGCAACTGAATTTAACAATCCAAACATATATTCGTCTTCTTTCTTATGGGCTATTTGCTCAAGGTTTAGGTTCTCTATAAAAATAGTTGTAATATTTTTTATTATATCATCTGACTTATCAAAGGAATCTTTTACTGAGTCTTGAAAGTAATAAAAAAATTCTCAAGTATTTATTTTATCTTTTGTACCACTTTTTAATTTCCATACAAGATCTCCTGTGAGCATCATAATCGATATAAAAGGTTTTGATGTCTTCCTCAAGGTTGATGAATATTTCCATGAGCATTCTTACAGAATCTGAATTCTGATTAAAGGATTGTTGAAGCAACTAGAATATCGAATTAGTAGTCGGAAACAAGGGTATGGTGTATAAAAACTTCTTCAGATAATACACAACAAAATCCTGACCCATGGAAGATGATTTGGAAACGTATTCCCTTGTAAATAAATATTCTTTTTCTAGATCTACAACCTTCCTTTTGGATTATACACCAGCATCTGTCTTAACCACTAAAAACATCTCAGGTGTATCTAAAATCACTTGTTTTCCTTTTTCAACTTTGGAAATAGTCTGCACAGTCTTTGGAGATTCATGCCCACTATCTTAAATATGGAAAATTTTATCTTCATCAACCTCTACTTTCTCACCATTTCCCTTAAGATCATTGGGTTGGATACTGTTATGATTGCTATGTTCATCATTAGAAGATTTTTTAACCTCTTTCTAACCCTCATCATATTTTCATTGAGAAATGATTTTAGTTGATTCAGCCTGGGAAGTCCGAATTGATAAATTTTCAGAAGGACTATTATTCTCCTGATATTCTTTAACTTTCTTTATAACTTCATCACTTTCTTCTTCTTCTTCTTCTTATTCTTCTTCCTGATCTATTTCTTCATCCACTTCAGGTTTTAGAATTATGACTTTATTACATGGAGTCTCTACTCATACTGGTTCTTTGAGAAAAGATTATGGTACCTGAATTTTTTCAGAGGCTTTCTCAGTATCCTTGAAAAGTGCTTAAATAATCTAATCTTCAGTTATTTTCTTTTTTTGTTTCTTATATTTTTCTTTCTTCTCTAGTTCTTCTTCATTTTTAATATTAAGGGCCTTTTCCTCTGAAATTTCAAGGAAAAAACTATGATCTTCTTCTTTAATATCCTTCTTTTATTCCCCGCAGTTCGCTAGTACTTCATCGGGGAAAGTCTTGAGCTTTTTTGGTTTTGGTGGAGCTGACTGGATTTCCAAAACTATAGGCTTCTCTTTGATTTCTGGTACTTTTTGCATTCTCTTCTTCTGAGATTTCTTGGAAGTCTCTACTGCTTCTAATTTCTTAGCCAGATCTTCAATTTCAATTTCTGAAAGATGATTAAATGTTTTCGTGCTGTTACCAAAACCAACCTTCATTCACCTCAAGGTTTCATCACTTAGTAGCAAGATCTTGAAACTTCTTGGTTTAGAGATGTAGAGAATTTTGAATGATTCAAATCATAGCAATATGATCTTAGATAAAATGGCTGGATACATGATGATTTGGGATTTTAGATTTTGATTCTTGATATTGGTGATTGTGAGAAGAATATACTTCACAAGATTTATCTTCCTCAGTTTAAACAGAGAATCCAATATAAAAATGTCTCTTTTATTTAAGGAGTCCTTGTCTCCTTTTCTCAGAATGTGGAAACCCTGTACCCATAATTAAAGCATCCTTAAATTCGTTGATAGATGATTGATCTTAGGGGTTTTTACTCCTTTGAGTATAAGTAACTCTATTTCCATTTTCTTCTTAAAACATCCTGACTGATCGGAAATTTTTGGGTGCAGAAAATAGCTCCCCCTTCATACGAAACTCTAATAAAATTTTCTTCCATGTTGAAAGATAGGGAATAGGTTTTTCCATAACTCTTGAAGGAAAACTTTTATCTTCCACCTTCATTTAAAAAGTTAATGTATTTTAGAATATATAAGAAACTCTGGATAAACTGGATCCTAACTTTTCGGTTTGGCTACACAAAAGTTCTATCATCGATTTAGCTTAATGTTTTTTGTAATCAATGAATTATACACAGAGAATTTTTTTGGATAAAATTTCAATTTCCTTTATATTCTCATTTAGCTGAATTCCTCGGTTGAATTCATCTATTTCTGTAGGGAGGCTTCCAATGACATCTGTAGTCTTAGAAAACATTAAAAAGCGGAACAATATTTTTGAAGAGAGGTAGAGAATCGACACAAAAACCTTGAAAACTAATGACAGATGATGAATATGGGGCCTTTATATAGATTTCAAGGTGATGGTTGGAATTCAAATTTCGTTCTAATGGTTTAAAAGAGCTCAAACTGATCTGACAGTTGATATAAAATTTAAAAAAGAATTTTTTAGGTTCTGATCTTTCGAGTTTTTAACTAATATTTCTAATTTAATAAAATTAAATCTGGTAAAAAAAATTTCTTCCATCAAGTAAAAAAATTCATTAAAAGATTTTTTGTAAGGAAACATACCTTCCGGACTGTCGAGATAAAAAATTTCAGTAATGAAAAATATTCTTCTTGAAGAATTTTTTATTCTGGAAAATTTTGTTAGGGAAAGAAAATTTTTGTTCCAGAATTTTGTGTTCTAAAAAATTTTGGTTACGAAAAAAAATTTGATTAAGGGAAAAAATTTGATTAAAGAAAAAAATTGATTATAAAAAAATTTATTAATAAGAAAATTTACACCCCTTTTGAGAAAGTTTTTCTAAATGTAAAGAGATAGGATTCAACAAAAAGTTAATATGAAATATTACCTTATTGTTATCATTCCTAACATTTGTTTAATGTATTAAAATCTATCAGAGGGTAAAATTTTTGTAAAAATATCAGCAATTTGATATTGTGTTCTGTTAAATTGAAGAATGATATCTCCTTTCATCTTGATAATCTTCTCAAGGAAGTTTTTGTTAGCAATCATATGTTCAGAACATCCATTATCCATGTACCACATATTTCTGTTGGTATTTTCATTTTTTATTGAAAATAAAAGAGTTAGTTTTTCAGAATCCAAAATTCTTGGATCTGGAAATCTAGGAAAGTAAATTTTTTGGAATGCACATTTTCCTACAAAAATAATATTTATGAAAACCTAAAGATTGGGATTTTTTAGAGAACAATTTTTCTCCCAATGTCAACCACACTGACATTTGGTTCAAAATAAATCACTTTGGGGAACAAAATAATTATTACTAAAAACCAGTTTGGAGTGAGTATAACCAATTCTTGAACTATTCCTTAGAGGACAAATTTCAGAATACATTTTATCAAATTCTTTCCTTCCTAAGGTAAAATTTAATAATTTTTTTTAAGTTAACAATTTTTATTTTTAGTCTAATGACTAAATTCTTATTCTCAAAGTTATTAGAACTAGAACTTGAGTAAGACTCTATAATATTTTTTCTAAGAAATAACAGTTTCAAGATCATTAGAAAGGTTATATATCTTAGAATTAACTACTTTAAGATTTTTAGAAACACTTTCAAAATAAATTGTTTTAATTAGGATCTTTAGAAAGATTAGACACTTCTTTAGTTAAAACAAAAATTCTAGAATTTACCGTCTCTAAATTCTTTTTTATCTTACAATTTTCATTCTCATGATGTTCGGGAAACCTAGACACTTCTTTAGAAGAAGGTAATGAGTTATCTTCATTATAATAAGATTCTTCATCAGAAGATTTATAATATTTATCATAAATATATTTTTATTTAAAAGATATATTAGGGATATATTCGGTATTGTGTACGTTTTCCATTAGACAATGATTTTAAATGGGTTGTTTGGCTAGTAGAATAAGATTTTTATTAATAGAAGTTTTATACTCTAAAGATTCATCAGATGAGTCACCACCACTAGCACTCTATTTATGATTATCCTTCAAGACCATATTATCCTTATACTTGTAATACTTATTTCTATTCCTCTTAGGATGATTTTATTTTCTATCTTTTCTTTTAAGAAAGAGACAAATTTTCTTGATGTATCCATCTCTTTTCATTCATAACAAGTGACTTCCGAGTCTTTATTGTATTTTATTTCTTTATTATTATATCTATATTGAAAGTATTTAATTCCCACTATCTTTTTCAACCTTCGAGCAAGATCAGAAAACTCATTTTTAGAATGTTCACTTTCACTATATTTAAATAGAATAGTGAATTTCTTAGACTTAGATCTTGTAACCATTTCCTCAGTCCTGACTTTAGTAGTAGTAAAGGCTAAAGTTCCATTTCCATTGTTCTTATTATTCACATCAGCATATTTTTTCATTCTTGTTTCCTATTGAGGAAGGGTTCCAAAAAGTTCATCAAGAGTAATATTGGAGACTTTATTGTTCTCATAAATGGATGTTATTTTGGATTCGCACTCCTTTGGCCTAATATCAATTATCTTATCTACAAAACATCATCATCTAAACCTTTTTCTCTCATAGATTTAATACTGTTTACAATAGTCATAAATATTATTTTCACTTTGAAAACTAGTTCTCCATAGGGAAAAACAAATTCATGATATTCATCTATCAACATTTATCTTCCGATTTCTATCACTTTTGATGTTCTAAAGTGTGTAACTTCATGTTTCTTCCTAACACAGTAGACAACTTCACATGAATATATTGTAATATATATGTTCATAGTCATAGAACACAACAAAGTATTTTGTAACTTTTAATTTAGTTTGTATTTAAATTTTTCTTAGTTAGTGAAGGTTTTGACTTCCTTGGCTAGAATTTTGTAATCACCAGTAAGCATAAAAAAATTGTCTACTCCAGTGTCAATGAAAAATGTCTTTATTATATCTCTCTAGTACACATAATCATTACCATAAAAAATTGGTGGTATGGTAGGATTGAGGTTTTCAATGGAACCAATATTTATACCTACAATTCTTTAATAAAATATCTTTTCAGCAAAAACTTATTAGTGGTTAGAGTTTATAAGTAAAGATAAAATCTTTGTTCAAAGCTTGAATAAAAGAAATTCAGCAAGAAAATAAAACTTGGGCAAGAAAAATAATCAGCAAGTATAAGTATTTTATAGACCTTCTATAATTCCAATTGCAGGATCAAAATTGTGTATGTTGATGCTCAATTAAAAGAGTGGGGTGAATTGTAATTTTAAAAAACTTCATTTTTAACTTTAAGGAAAACTATGGTTAACAAATTTGAGGAAAGTTAATTCACAGATCCTTTTTAAGTTCATAACTATGAAATAAACTTTCGTAGAGTCTGGAAATATGAATCTGGAAAATGAAACTTAAGAAAAATTTTCTTAATGAAAGATTATACCATAAATTATATATAATCATATTTATTAGAGTAAGTAACGTACAAGAAAGTATAGGAAAGTTATAGTTTCTTCCTTTATTAAAATAAAGTAGAAATAAAAGTTAAAATAAAAAGAATTAAAAAGTAGGAAATATTTTACCCCAAAGATTAGGGTTTCCAACAACCTTGGATAAAGGTCCCTTGATTTATAATTTCAAGAAAGTCTATCTTACCTACACCAAGGTAATCCCTCGATAGGAATATCAGAATCTGTCTTGCTATCTCTGAAAGCCCTTGATCTTTAAGGTAGTCTACACCTCTGTCTTTATATCCACAAAATCCCTCAATTATACTCAGCAACAATAGGAGTCACATGAAAGAGGATGAACAAGGTGTTCACAGATGAAATATATGATAATGAAAACTCAAAAGGCATGAGAGTCTTTCTATCTCTATAAATCACTTCACATAATCAAAGAATGTAATCTCTAGGATGCTCAATATATTAAGAGGTTGTTCAAATGAGATCATATTTGTAGGAAAAACTTCTATAGTCATCTCCCTACACGAAAAATCATATTTTTTTCTGACTTTCTGCGGGACCTATACAAGTGTCACTTAACCAGCGGTTAGTTATAAACAAAGTGTATAACATCATTTTATTCTTACAAAAGAATATATAAGGAAAAAATGAATTAGATTAACCAATTAATAATATCTAGAGTTTAAATAAAAACATAATTCAATGTATAATCATATACATAATCCAATCCTATAAAACATAGATATTCAGATTCTATTTTACAAAGAATTCTAAATATGAATTATATAGATTTTGGAGTCTGAATTCCAATGAATTCTGGTTCTGCATTTAGAGGAATTTTGAGTCTGAATTCTAAGGAATTTGTAATATGAATTTCAAAGAATTAAAAGAATGAATTTTAAATAATTTAGAGTCCTAATTTCATAGAATTCAGAGTATGAATTTATGAAAATTTGGAGTCTAAATTTCAGAGAATTTGGAGTCTAAAAATAGAAGACTCTATATCAAAATAACTATAACATTATAAGTATTTTAATAAGGATATGAATTTTATACATAGAAATAAAATGGATTTGGTTTTGGGAGATTAAAAAATGAGGCAATGAAAATAAATTTAAGGATATAAATTTCCCTAGAGAAGGGAAATTTCCCTTAAGAAAATAATCCTTAGGGAAAAATAATTTTCCTTAATATAAAGTGTTTGTGATTTTCAAAACATAGAGGAATGTAAAAGTCATAAGGAAACCTTATGGACTCAAAAAAGAAAATTGATATCTAAATATTATAAATAATTACCTATTAAAATAGTCTAATAAATGATTATGTGATAATAATTCAACATTTTGACCACTACTAAAAAAACATTAAATCTTTTTATAGATATCATTATATATCATATAATACAAATAATTAAAAGTCCATGTGGAACTAATAAAACTCCCAAATCTAGTGATATGTAAAATATCATATTGAAAAATACATTATTATATTACAAGAAGAAATATTTTTATAAACGACATATATTTATAATGATATGTTTATAAAGAAAGTATATTTTGGCATACAATTTTTATAGACAACATATAAAAAAGATCAAATAAAAATAAAAATTACATTCCATATAAATGAATACCCAAACGTATTTGGTAGGTTTATTCACATAACCCACATTACATTCTGTATAAACTTCTAACCAAATTTTTATTTGAGAGACATAGTGAACTAACTTGTTGTCTTTATTAAAATAAGGTAAATAAAAAGCTTAATATATGAAACACATAATATTATCATATAAAATTTTGAATTCCTGAAAATATTAACATGGTGGATCTATTTCTCAAAAAACTATTTTAACCAGCTGTGTATGGGATGATTTTCTTCGCTCAACTCTATACATTTTTTCTTGAAACTTTATGAAATTAATAATAGGTAAATTATTGGTAACATACAAAATTTTATCAACATTTCATAAGAATATATATAATTATTTTAATATAATAATATATTATTTAATACCATATTATTACTATAGTGATGACTATAAAAAAAATTACACTGCTCTCGAGGTACCCCTTTAGGAACCTTGTATAAAAAACACCATATCTAGTTACCTGAAGAAGGTTTATACTTTATTATATTGGTATAACATTCTTGGTATCACATCACCAAGGTTCAATTGGTTTAGTAGTCTTAAAGAACATGATAAATATATGAATCCCATATCACATTGGAAATATTAAACAAATGACATAAGAAACATTCTTGCATCCTTCATATTATTCATTATATCCTTCATAATATCTCAAAAAAGATAATAAAATAAAGGGTGAGATTAGATCCTCAGTAAGGGTTATGTACATTGAAAGTTATCATGAGTTAATAACTCATAATCAATTTAGAAACATAAATAACTTAAAACACATGTCATTTAATCAATAACTTGATCATGAAATGTATAAATGAATGATATCAATGCAGTAATATCATGGATAATAATAACTAAATTCTCAATGAAGTAAAAGATTAATATTGTATTTCATTATCTCATACATCATGATAACTTTACCATCAATGAATTTTGGAAAGAAATTTTAATTTATGGGTAGGTATACACCAAAAATACATTTAATAAGGCTAGTAAAATATTTCTCTACATGAAATCAGTTGATGTATTATGGAGATATCTATAATTGAGCCCCAACCATCACTTCATGATCAAAGAATTCATCATATATTAAATGATAAATTTAACTAATAAATAATATATCCCATCAATAAATGTCTGTATTGAGTGTCGAATACAAATATAAATATTTCCCTAGTTAATAAAATAACTTTGAAAGTAAAACACTATTAGAAATGATATATGGTTTAGGAAATTATCATATCCATTATACAAAGAATATGGATATTTAAGAGAAATTTAATATTCAATGATCACCAAAAAGTTAATGTTTGGTGAGAAAATTAAAGACAAAAAATACAAATAAATAATGGATTCCCATCAATTCATAAAAAATATAGATTTTTTAATAAAATAATTTCTACATGTGCTCTATTCCCCTTCCATGCATGTGTACTTACATCCTCCCCTTTTTGTTCAATATGATAAAATTTGTTGTTGTTGTTGTGCCAAAAACAGAACAGAATGAAATAATTTCCTTTAAAGAAATAAAGAAAATGGAAGTTCAATATTAAAATAAGATCATATCAAAATATTTTTCTTTGTATAAATATTGAAAGCTTGCAGAATTATCCAAATAACATAAAATGTTTGTTGATGTGGGATAATTATTTAATGTCAAATAAATTGAAAACAAACATACCTTTTTAATTTTTAGAAAAGTAAGTTGAAAATGATCGTTTCATAAAAAATTATAAAATTCATTTTAAACATTTTAAAAACTCAAGGATAATATAAAATATTCTTAATAAATCATTTCAATAAATATAAATAATTTTTTAGTATATTTTGAAAAATATGGATATGTAATAAAAATATACCGATCTAAAGGAGATATAAGATTGGTTTTTATTTTAAATATTTAATTTATTTATTCAAGTTATAATGAGAGGAAAATTTAGTGAAAAACATTTAAAATACATATATATCTTGTTTATTATAAAATAGATGGATTTTATGAAGGATGAATAAAAATATTTCTTCAATGAAAATAAGAGCAGTCCCAAAAATATGATATTATAAAATAATTCTTACCGCATTTTGGAACTTTAAAATTGTTATCCCTTGAAAGAATAAACTAGAATTGAAATATTCATTATATTGAATAAAAATAGATTCAAGTTAAATTAATAAAAGGGTTTGCGTACATCCCACTTAAAAATAAATAGTTGTATAGTACTAAATATGTATCAATGGAGTGGAAATTAGAAAAAAATCCCTTACAATGATAAAAAAATCACTAGTGTAGAATAGGAATTCTCAAATCTATTTTTTGGGGGTTAGTATTGATTATTATGTGATATTATTTATGGTGATATTGTAAATAATATTTTAATATCAATTAATAAAAATATAGACTATTAATATATTTTTGTGGTGGTCTTTGAAGTCGGTTATATTAAATTAGAAGTAGAAAATAATTTTTTAAAGAAAAATTATATTATTTCTTCCCATCCCATAACATCAGATGGAAAAAAATGGCCAGAAAAATGTAGGACATAAAAAAGTAAAAATATTAGAATATTTGAATCATTTAGAATTTTAATTTTCAAGCTTAACATGTATATTACATATAAAATAAAAACCAGTAAGACCTGTGAAATTATTCACCCATTCAATTTTAAAGTGTCTTGGATCTTGTTCAGTATATGAATGAGGGCTATTAAAAGGAACAAAATTAATAATAATTATTTAACCTATATTCTGAATAGAACAAATGAAAATTTAAAGGAAAGGTTAATATAAAAAATCCAACCATATGGTACATCATTACTATCCCAATTGTAATTGTTTAAAACATAAATCTTAAAACATAGTATCCAAATTCCATCACTCACTTTTGTTTGTGAAATTGTTTTTTAAAATAAATTTTCAATAAAAAATAATATTTTAGTTACTATAAAAAAATTATTAATTTTAACTAAAAATTAACCTTTTCTTTTACATATCTAATCTCTATTCATTTATTCCTTGTTGTATCTATAAAGAAATTATATGACCTATTTGAAAATAATATGAATAAAATAAATTTAAATTACATTTAATATTTATGAGTATTAAAATATTCAGACTTACAAGTTGAATAAAATCATAATCTTTTCTCACACTTCACCATGGATAGATCGTAGTTGGTAAAGTATCTTCTCCATTGACAAAAAACACCCAACATCCAATGAATACTGATATATAAGAAAATATAATTTGATTGGTTATTCTCCTAAGATATATATTACACTTGAGATATGTGTTCCATAATTTTGAATAAAATTAAGAATCAATCACTAATTAAATGAATAAGTTTGAAGTCTCTGAGTAATATACACTATCCTTTCTTCATCAACCATTGGTCTCACTATAGGTGAAGTAAATTGTGGTTCAATAAAACTATATACTACCATCGGTTCATTCTATATACCAATTTTATAAAGATACCTGATACAAGACAAATATAACTATAAATATTCAATACATTAAAATAAAGAAAAGATTTATATTAATCATTATACATAGAAAAAAAACCGCATCATGTTGATTCCCAACACATATATTTATAAAAGCTCAATGATATCATTTTTTTAAAAGAGTCACAGTCATTTCATTCCCAAAAAATCCATTTTTATAAGAATCACAAAAACATCCAACAAAAAATTTGAATATGATGAAAATCTATCAATACTATTATAAGTTGTTTCAGAAGTCATAACACTTTGTATTTTTAATTTATGATACATTATTTTTTTACTTTATAATTATTTCTTTAGAAAATAGATCAATATATAAATTTTTAAATTTCAAAACAAATTTAATAGAAAAATGATATAAATCATATAATATAATAAAACCTCTATTGTAATATGTCAAAGATTTCTAGATGTCCAATCTAAAAAATGGTCATTAATTTGTCCTTATATACTGATCTCATTTGTAGGAAATGGTATTCTTGTTGATATGTCTATAATATCTTGTACAGTGACCCTATGATTCTCTATCACTATCTGTTGATGATGAATGATATCTCAAATTTAATATATCATCCCATATGAAAAAGTTTGATATTAGGGATAACCAACATATAACTCACATTAAATGGGGAGATAGAGAGGAGGGGGTGTGTGAGTTGAATAAGTAGGAGAATTGGGTTATGTAGTCATATGTGGACTAGGATAAGTAGAAGGAGTGGGTTAAGTAGGTGGAGATTGAAGAGTCAGATCAACAACGAGAAACTATTTTTTTCTTATTTTCAAACATTGATTGTATTGAAGCTCAGATCCTATATTCCATCATCTCAATAATATCCTGAATTATAGCTTCTAATGATTCTATTTTTTTGTAAACATCTTTCATTGAAGAATCTTCAGAATGTGAAAATTATTTTTTATCAATGTACCTTCTGGGTATCCTCATAATCAAGCCAAGAGTTTAGTCATTCCAATTGATGTAGGTAAAATATCTTTCCTACCCTTAACTATGAAGACTCCCTTGTGTGATCTACTACTCGATAGATTCTATATAAAATATTTGAAAAAAATACATAGTGAATAACAATATATAAATAATTGATTTAACTTAAATAAATAAATAAATTAAACAAATTATAATTATCCCTCTTACAACCCTAGACTCTTCCATAAGATATTGTCCTTTTGTTTCTCACCAAAGCCATCTTTCATTTTTCATGTGTAGTATAGGTCAACCTCTGTTGATCCTGAAGGCTCATGTCATGGTTTTTGAAAATTTTTAGCTATCATTTCTTCTTAAAATAATGTATACCCTACTGAAGATAAAGTATGAGGGTATATATTTCTAGATTGTATCTCCTGAAGAGATCTGGTTGATATGTTTAATTTAAGAATAATGAAATCATTCATATTATCATTAATATAAATAAATATCTAAACGGTAACATTTCACTTACTAAATATGATTCTATTCATTTACTTTTAAAACATTTCATCATTTTATTTTCATCTGTTAATTGATATATATCACTTGGATTATGATGTTTTCTATTCCCAAAACTAAAATCTAATATGAGAGTTTATTTAAAATCCCTCCAGATCCTAGAATCAAATGATAAAAATTTCCTCCTGACTCCTCTAATATCAGGTATATCATATCCCATTTGATAAGAAGGGGGTAACTTATATTACTATTAAAATTTCATTATAATTATAATAATAACAATCGAAATTACCAACACAGTCTCCCACAAGTAAGATATTTTTGATTTTCAATAATTCTCCAATCATCAATCAAAATAAAATATTTTCATTTAGCTTTCACTTCTATAAAATTATTGATTTTTTTTTAATTTGGAACATATTAAGTATCATTATCATCAAAGTCGACTGATATCCAATAATCCTAGTTGTAATGTCCCGGTTCCGGAAGCCACCCAGAGGCACCCCGTACCCGGTTAGTCACATTGCCTCAAGCATATTTCCCCAAATTCCAGAGGCTATCGACTAGTAGCGAGGGCCTTGGGTGTGATAGTAGGGAAACTATTCCCTCATTGGAAGAGTAACACATTGTAAGGGAAACAACCACACAATAGTGGAAGTAGTAAATATACCAACAACAATAATAGTGGAAGACCGAAACAACAAACAACGGAAGCCCATTTTTAAATTATTCATGGTAACATGTGTCCAGGAAAGCAAACAAACAAATCACAATGATGGAATAAAAACAGTACTAAATCAAAGTAAAAAAGGAAAACAAATAACAGCTCCTCAACATCACAAGCCTAAGCTTGTTCCCCTTCTCTCCAGCTCCACAGCAATTCAAGTACCTGAAGTATAAGGGAACTTTCCCTCTTCTATAACTACAAAAATATAATCTATTTGGACCTAAAAAAATTTCCCAAAAAGGGTGTGAGGCTAAATCCTATTAAGAAACCACCCAAATATCTGTGCCTAACAGTCAGTGAATATATGACAGGTAAAAGTATAGAAGTAGTAAATAGGAAAATACATAGTAGAAACAATTCCACATATAAAAAAAACTAATCAAGCACAAAAACCCTCTAAGAAGTGCACACGGCCTATCCCCTCTGGTTTAGTTATAAGAATATATAAAGACTCTCTAAGGAAGATCACTTGGTCAATTCCCCTTATTGTCAAAGGTAAATCAATACTCTCTGAGGAAGCTCATATGGTCAATTCCCTTTATAGTCTAAGGTAAGTCATGGACTCTCTATAGAAACTCACATGGTCAATTCCTCTTATATCCCCAAGGCCAAGGACTCTCTGAGGAAGATCACTTGTTCAATTCCCTTATAGACCCAAGTGGTTCAAAGACTCTCTGAGTATGCTATCACATCAATTTCTCTTATAGTCTAAGGTGCTTAAAAACTCTCTCTGGAAGCTCACACGGTCAATCCTCATATTGTCTAAAGTGCTCAAAGACACTCTGAGGATTCTCACTCAGTTAATTCCCCTTATAGACTCCTACAACAGGTTCTCACGGTCTTGTGTAAGTCAACGACCATAGAAATGAAATATGGAAAAAATAAACCTCAAGAACTAATGGGCTAAAAAGTCTACAGCATCTCACGCATGTCAGATAAAATAATCACTCCATCCTATAGTACTAGGAATGGAAACATCAAGGAAGCCTAACAGATAAACAGGATCAAACGACCATAAATAGAACATACCTGGGAAAACACATCCGAGGAATATAAAACAACCCTATTCACATCCAATTAGCCTATATTTACATATTCCAGCATAATAGACAATTAACATGGGTAATGCGGTAAACACACAATACCCTGTTCAAGGGTATTGGGCATAATCACACATAATACTTAATGAATTTCAATAGAAAGGCACAAACCACCTACTGTGATGTTGGACAATCACAATACGTGATCCTAGAATCTTGAATCACCTTGGAACACCAAATATCTACAAAACCCTCTAAAACGTTCAACCCAAGATATATCACGAGAGAGGAGAAATCAGAATATGGGGCTCTTGGATAAAAGAGAACTCACCAATGCGATTCCAATGCAATCGATGGTGTTCGATTCAGAGGACAGACACTCTCTCTGGGGCTCGTCGAAGATCCACAGCCGTACAAAGCTCTCAGTTGAATAAGACCTAGAAGGAGAGTGTTCTTGCGATTAGACGTGACCATAGCGCATTAAATGAAAAAAATAAAGTACACAGCATGTACTGGCTGTTTCCGTACTCCGCTTTAGGAAGCCTGCAGGTCACCCCACACGGCTGTGTGGATTGCCGCTACATGGCCAGCACTTGGCTACTGGCAGTAACAAAGTACACGACATATACTCATAAAGTACACATATTGCACTCTGAAAATTTCCTGAATGTAACACCACATAATGATAAAGGGTTAAATGACTAAATGATATGACTCATGTCAATAAGGTGCAGCTTCCTTTTCGGGAGCCTACCTGATTAGAACTCCACAGTTAAGCATGCTTGTACAGGAGTAGTGATTAGGATGGGTGACCTTCTGGGAAGTTTCCGAGGGTGTGTGTGAGTGAGGACAAAGCACACTGAAAAAGACATGTGTTGGCCTGTGGGGATTGTCATTAGCCAGATCACCCATTTTGGCATGTGGGTGGCTCCTTGGGTGGGGATCACATGTCTGTAGGGAAACTGGGGTACTTGGTAGGCTGGGACCCGAAGACCATGTTAAGGTGGGGTGTCTGTGCTGTTACTGGGACCTAGTTGTCATATTTGGTATAAAAAATGGTACCCAGCATTAAGTGCAGTGCACTACTTGGGTTTAGATGTAGGGCCCATAATGAGGACATTGTGCTCTAATGGGGGGTGATTGTAACACCCTAGAATGATAAAGGGTTAAATGACTAAATGATAAGACTCATGTCAACAAGGGGCACCTTCTTTTTCGGGAGCCTACCTAATTAGAACTCCACAGTTAGGCATGCTTGGCCTGGAGTAGTGATCAGGAAGGGTGACCTTCTAGGAAGTTTTCCAGGGTGTCTGCGAGTGAAGAAAAAGCACACTAGAAAGGACATGTGTTGGCCTATGAGGAATATCATTAGTTAGATGACCCGTTCAGGCATGTGGGTGAACCTTTGGGTGGGGACCACGTGCCTGCGGGGCAACTGGGGTACCTGGTGGACCAGGACCCGATGACCATGTTAAGTCGGGGTGTCTATGCTGTCACCAGGACCTAGTTGTCACATTACCACAAGTTGGAGGATCAAAACCTCCCTCTAATACCACTTTGTAATGTCGCTCTTTTGAAAGCGTGCTTAGCCTGATGTAGTGATCAGAATGGGTGACCTTCTGGGAAGTTTCCCACGATGTGTGTGAGTGAAGACAAAGCACACTAGAAATGACATTTGTTGGCCTGTGGGGACTTCACTTAGTCATATGAACCGTTCAGGCATGTGGGTGGAACCTTGGGTGGGGATCACATGTCTGTAGGGCAACTGGGGAACTTGGTGGGTTGGGACGTGATGACCATGTTAAGGCGGGGTGTCTGTGCTGTCATCGGGACCCAGTTTTCACATTTGGTATCAGAGGTGGTACTCAGCCTTGAGTGTGGTGGACTGACTGGGTTGTGTTGGCCTATGGGGACTGTCATTAGTCAGATGACCCGTTCAGGTATGTTGGTGAACCTTTGGGTGGGACCACGTGTATGCGGGGCAATTGGGGTACCTGGTGGGCCGGGACCCGACAACCATGTTTAGGCGGGGTGTTTGTGCTGTCACTGGGACCTAGTTGTCACATCACCACATGTCAGAGGATCAAAACCTCCCTTTGATACGAGTTTGTAATGTCCCAGTGCTGGAAGCATCCATGACCTATAGTAGTGATCTGGACGGGTGACCTTATGGAAAGTTTCCCAGGGAGTGTGTGAGTGAGGACAAAGCACACTTGAAAGGACATGTGTTGGCCGGTGATGACTATCATTAGTCAGATGACCCGTTCAGGCATGTAGGTGGATCCTTGGGTGGGGATCACATGTTTGCAGGGAAACTGTGGTACTTGGTTGGCTGGGACATGACGACCATGTTAAGGTGGGGTGTCCATGCTGTCACCGGGTCCCAGTTGTCACATTTGGTATCAGAGGTGGTACCCAGCCTTAAGTGTGGTGCCATGCCTGGGTTGAACCTTTGGGCGGGGAACACGTGTCTGTGGGGAAACTGGGGTACCTCGTGGGCCGAGACCCAATTACCATGATATGGAGGGGTGTCTGTGCTGTCACAGGGACCCAGTTGTAACATTACCATAGGTCGGAGGATCAAAACCTCCCTCTGATACCACTTTGTAATTTATCGGTTCTAGAATCCACCTTGAGGCGCCCTGCACCCGGTTAGTCACATGGCCTCAAGAACATTTCACCAAATGCCCGAGGCTGCTGACTAGCAATGAAGGACTTGGGTGTGATAGTGGGGAAACTATGCCCTCATTGATAGAGTATCATAGCGGAAGGGAAACAACTACAGAAGAGGGGAAGCAGTAAATATACCAACGATAATAATTGTGGAAGATTGAAATAACAAACAACTGAAGAAAATTTCTAAATGATTCATGGTAACAAGTGTTTAGGAACTTAGACAAAAAAATCACAATGATGGAATATAGACAGTACTAAAACAAAAGTACAATATGAAAACAAATGAAAGCTCCTTAGCAACGCATGAATAAGCTTGGTCCCATACTCTCCATCTCTACAGCAAGTCAAGTACCTAAAGTAGAAAGGCACTTTCCCTTGTATATACCTGCAGCAATATAATCAGTTTGGGACCAAAAGTATGGCCCAAACAGGGTGTGATACTAAATCCCGGTAGGAAACCACCCAATGATCTGTACCTAATAGTCAGTGAATATATGGAAGGTAAAAGTACATAAGTAGTAAACAAGAAAATACTCAATAGAGAAAATTCCACATATAAAAAACCACTATTCAAGAATAGTAACCCTCTAGGAAGTTCACACAGCCTATCCCCTATGGTTCAGTTATAAGAATATATAAAGACTCTCTGAGGAAGCTCACTCAGTAAATTCCCCTTATAGTCAATGGTAAATCAAGAATCTTTGAGGAATCTCACACGGTCAATTCCTCTTATAGTCTATGGTATGTCAAGGAATCTCAGAGGAATCTCACAGAGTCAATTCCTCTTATATCCCCAAGGTTAAGGACTCTCTGAGGAAGCTCACTCGGTCATTTCCCGTTATAACCCCAAGTGGTTCAAAGACTCTCTGACGAAGCTCCCATGTCAATTCCCCTTATAGTATAAGGTTCTCAAAGACTCTCTGAGGAAGCTTACATGGTCAATCCCCATATAGTCTAAAGTTCTCAAATACTCTCTGGGGAAGCTCACTTGGTCAATTCCCCTTATAATCTCCTACCCTAGGTTCTCACGGCCCTGTGTAATTCAACGAGCATAGAAATGAAATATGGCCAAAGTAAACCTTAAGAACTACTTGTCTAAACAGTCTACAATATATCAAGCATGTTAGATAAAATAATCACTCCATCCTATAGTACTAGGCATGGAAACATCGAGGAAGCCTGATGGATGAACAAGATCAAACGGCCATAAATAGAATATTTATGGGAAAACACCTTCGAGGCATAGAAAACAACCCTATTCACATCCAATTAGCCTCAATTTATAGATACCATCATAGAAATCAATTAATAGGGGTAAAGTGGTAAATGCACAATACCCCGTTCAAGGGTATTGGACATAATTGCACATTATTCTCAAAGAATATAAAAAAAGGCACAAACCACCTACCTTGGTATTGGAAGATCGCTATACGTGAACCTAGAGGCTTGAATCACCTTGGAACACCGAATATATACAAAAACGTCTAAAATGTTCATCCCACGATATCTCACAAAAGAGGAGAAATTAGAATTTAGGGCTCTAGGAGAAAAGAGAAATCACCGGTGCAATTCCAGCACAACCGATAGTGTTTGATTCGGAGGAAGGACGCTCGCTCAGGAGTTCATCGAAGATCTGCTACCATACAGAGATCTTGGTCAAACAAGACCATGAAGGAGAGCATTATGGTGATTAGACGTGACCTCGGTGTGTTTAATGAAAAATAGAAAGTCCACGACATGTACTTTTTAGGTACACGACGTGTACTCTCTGTTTCTATACTCCACTTTAGGCGGCCTACGGGTCACCCCACACGGTTGTGTGCATGCACGCTACACGGTGAGGACCCGGCTACCTGCGGAAACCAATTACATAGTGTATACTCATTAAGTACATGGTGTGTACTTAGAAAATATCCATTATATCCTCTTTTTCTCAAAAAATGACCAGAATAGAAAAACATACCTGAAAAGAACGTCTGGGTTCTTACACTAGCTATGGGAAACTCATAAATTTTTTAAATGTGTGATTCTATGTTTACCAACCCTCAAACTCTATTTTAACCATGGAAGAATATGTATCTTGTAAACAAGGATGAGGGGGGTCATCAACATGAGCTTTTGTATGCTGCTCCCCAGAGGTATGTGTATGATCATTTTCTAAAGTATATAGCTGATTAGATGATTGATACTTCATTATTATAAAAATTAAAGTAATAAACAATTAGTATAAATATATACAAATCAACTATTATATAAAAATTTAAATTAAAAATGATAAATTATTAAAATACCTAAACTAAAGAAAATTAATTATATATTTTATAGTTAAATAAAATACTAACAAAATTAATAAGAGAAGAAATGACATATAAAAATGAAGACAAATCCAAAAATGGTGTGTGAATCATAAAAATCCTTTAACATATAACACCATTTTTTCCTCTAAAAATAATAATATTTTAATATCTTAAAAATGATCCTACAAAATTAAACTAAAATTACCACATTTTTATTCATATTTGTTAGAGTAATTAACTAAAATTATAAAAATAGTGATGGGGTATTAAAATATATAAAATAATGAAGATTAATCCAACTTTGGCTTGTGAATATTAAAAATGATCCAACCTAATAAACAATATTTATAGAAAAAAGAATATTTTTTTAGTACTTTTTTATACAATATTTTTTATTTTTTTATGATAACAGATTTAAAATAATTATTTTTCAACCAAATCAATTCATAGATAAGTTATGTATGGGTTAATATGGAAAACTAAACAAAAATAAGATAATATAAACAAAAATATTAACTTTTTAGTAATAATACATGTTTTGATAAAGAAAATAAAATTCAAATATCTTACATTTATGAAATTTTAAAAAATAAACATATGTTACCTAAAATTTTAAGAATATACTAAATGTTTGTTCCCCCAAATCCATTATTCATTATCATTCCATATTGAAAACCATCATCTACAACATGCACATCAATATTTTCTAAAAATCATTCCATGGAAGTTAGGATCTCTCATAAATCAGTATCTTTATCTAGTTTATCATGACCAAAATATTGTTTTTTCCTTGAAAACAATAGCCCATTGCATTTCAGAATGATCAAGAACATAGAAATTTTTTCCCATGTCTTTACATGATAAAAGGATTAGCTATGTATTCCATTCTATTTATATTAACTAGTTCCATTCTAAATTCATTGTGGCTAAAAATATTTTGATTGATAAACCATTTGTATTCAAAATATGGAACATGAAATTTAATATAATCAAACCACCATATTTCACTAGTGAATCCATAAAATTCACTTGATGTGGAGATTGAGTTTTTGTCTTTGACACTTGAGAAATATATTTCTTATTCGAACACCAACACATTTCTATTCTAAATTGTACAAAATATTTTCCTGACCATTCATATGAAATATATAACCATTAATGTCATATTTGGACCATATTATCAAATTAAAACTTAGAGTTCCCACTAACCTTCTCAATGTTTTGATGCATCAGATATTCCATGCATAGTCTCTTTAAACCATAGGAAAAAAATATTATTATCCTTCTTGAAAATAGACAAATATTTCTTCTTTGGGTAACATTGTTTCAATATATTAATATGAAATGTTACATATGGTTGTGCATAATCTATATTATTCAAGATGTATAAATGTACCTTATTAATCTATTTAAATATCAATGATTTTTCCTTTAAGACATGGATTCCATTTCCCCCATAACTGACTCATTTATGGGGAGATATAGGCAAACCAATGTGCTGCACTATAGACAACTAGCTTAACCAAAACACTTCTACCTCCTTAGAAATATAATTATAAATAACAGATCCTATAGGACTATATGTATTGTAAACACACCCTTTAAATGTCATCACATACCTTTTAAAAGGATACATCCAACATAGATATAAAATTCCAAAAATCTTTATTTATCACAACAAATAAACACTTAAATACACAATGATATCAAAAAATATCAAGGAAAATTAATTTCTAATTAACAAAGTATAGAAGTTTCTTCATTCTTAAAATTATTCAAATCATTTAGATCAATCACCATATTATATATTGAATTGAGAAATAAAACACTTCCATGAAATTCATTCAGACACATATGGTAAATAATCTATTCAATGTAACTGGTAGGATCAATTGTGTCATAACATGACTATCATTATATTTCACACTTGTCATCTTCCAATAATTTAAAGATACACAATTATTTACATTTGAATAATAACCGAAAGGAACTTTGATATCCTTAAGACACTAAAAAATATAATTTTTATCATCTTTTATAATGTTTGACAAGCTAAGGGAATTAATGTTTTCCATCAATCTTGAGTGGGAGATAACTAAAAACATATTCCCATTGAGAATTTTTCCAATATTGAATTCAAACCATCTTTATAATTTCCTTTAATATCTAATTTTTTTCAATCAATATGTTATATATATTACTCTTCACATTCATGACATAAATTTTATGTTTGGCCTCAATATATCTCCAAAATGGTAGCTCAAAAAATGTAGACCATTTCTTCCAAATATTTCAAAAATTACCATATTTTTGTGTCTTTCTGAATATCACATATGATTTCCACTTTCTAAAAATACTAATCATTGGAAAAAAGTTTTGGAAAATATAAAATTTTTGTGAGATGTTAAATTCCCTTTTCAATATTATATAAGATTGACCCATAGAAAACAAATAGTCAATGACACATGTAAACAATTTCTCCCATGTTTTAGTTAATAATATGAGTCTCCTATTCACAAATTGGACAATATTTAAGCCCCTTAACACTACATCCAAAAATATTTCCATATGATGGGAATTCATTTATTGTGAACATAATAATTAAGTATAGTTTAAAATATTTCATTTTATATGAATATTACATCCTAATAGCTTCCTCCCATAAAATATTCAAATCATCAATTTGTGGTGAAAAGAAAATATCAATAACATTTTTTCCAGAGATCATTAACCTGAAAAATGTTATGTTTTCACATTATAAAAAATTATGGAGATCAATTTTAAATTACTAGTAAATAGGCCTTGAACTATGTATTCTACTAATGATTTGATATGGATTCATTCCATCCATTCATAATCCAATTCGGATATTTTTAATTCTATTTTTGAATGTATGAAACTATTGATCAATTTTATTCCATTGTGGATAGTACACTGGATGCTGTAATTTTCTATCACATATCATCTAATAAACATTACATATTAACCTTTTTCATCATTTGAATTTTAAAATTACATTTGAAATGAAGAATTATAGGAATATAATAAATTTATTTGGCAGTGGTCTCTGTAACTGTGAAATCAGTCCGTGATTTTTCTTTTTAGTTATAATATGAAATCCCACATTTAGGACACCCTGAAAGAAATTTATATTCCTTACTATATAGTACAAATTAATTCAGGAAGGAAATTATGTTCTTGTAGCCTAATTCTATAAGGAATAATATTATCTTCCCTTTATAATTGAGATCAGGAAGATCTTTGTCTTTAGTAATAATTTCTCTCAATAGTTATAGCAACACTTTAAAACCTTTATCACTCCATCCATTTTCACCTTCAATTTAATCAATCATAACAACATTTGGTAAAAGTATAAAATATATAAACCTGGATACTTTGGGTTTTTAGCATAACCATATAGATGCTCAATTTTCAGATCATTCTTAAGATCTTCTAATTCAATATCATGATTCATTTCTTCAATTTGATTAGATTTATCATCTTGAAAATAAATATAATCAATAGATCTAGAATTCCTCACCATTTACTACACTAAATCCAAGGTCTATAACTCATATTAAAACCATGAAAAATTAATTTATCATTGAACAAGGGGATCAATTCTCTAAAGTAATAGAAGGTAAAATTTTCTATCTAGCCACTATAAATAAAACAAGGTGTTAAATACCCTAAAATATTTATAATAATTTAATGTATATAATAAATCCACCCACTAAATAATGATAATAGGTAAATATTTTTAGAACATAAAAGTGAATATAATCATATATAACACATGACAAATAAATCAAATTAAAGATGATTTATAAAAAAATTGTACATAATGCGTACAAAAAATTAGTTGGGTGGTATCGTCAGAGTATATATTATGATGGTAATAACAAAAATTAATGGTTTTTGACCTATATGTGAATTATATAATAATATAATTATAAAATTACATTGAAAAATAAAAAGATATTACATATTTTTTTAACCTTTATTACAAATGAATTAATTTATAAAATATTGATAATATAAACGGCCTCGAAAATCCTATAAAACAAAGAAGGGAAATATTATAAGTAAAATAGAAAACTTTTATTGTGTCTAACACTATTTTTACTGATAACCCATTTGTTTTAAATTTTTTTAAATTAAAATTAATATAATCAACCTACAATATTTCTTCAGTGACTCCATAATATGAAATTGATTTGGATATTGAGTTTTTGTCTTTAACACTTGATGAATTAATATATTCTGAGAACACCAACACACTACTATTTTGAACTATATTTATATTTTATTGATCATTCATATGAAATTTATAGCCATTCATGTCGAAAATTTGGACCATGTTATAATATTCAAACTTAGAGTGCCCACTAACTATCTCAATGTTTTTGATGTATCTGATCTACCACGAACGGTCTCCTTAAACCATGAAAAAATGTTATTATCATTATTCATCATTTTTTCCATCACTAAAAAAACCTTAAATCTCTTTATACCTATGATTATATATCATATAATCTAAATAATTAATTGTCCACGTGGAACAAATAAAACATCCAAAATCATTGACAAGTAAAATATCATATTAAAAAAATAAATTCTCATCTTACAAGAAGAAGTATATAAATAAACAACATATAATTATAATTATTTGTTCATAAAGAAAGTATATTTAGACATACCATTTTATAGATAACTTATTAATAAGATCAAATAAAAATAAAATTTTATTCTATATAACAATATACTTAAAATAAGTTTTTATGATACTATATAATGGGTTGGTGATCCTCTCATATCAATGATTTCCCCTAATCAACTTCATTATCACACAGACTATATTAACATAGGGGTTGTTAGCTCTCACATCCTTAATTTTCCCAACAACTTCAATCATGTCATCCATATCTACCCTTTTTCCAGCACTGATTATTTTTGAATATGGGCACTTGCTCATAATGACATTCTAGAATCAATTTTTTTTACAATCATGGTTTTATAAATTTTGAAAATTATTTTAGTTGGATTAATTTTTTTTATAAATTATGGTTAAAACCTTTGAGACTCTCCCTTATTTGGCTTATTTCTTATAAGAGGATTCCCAATAACACTTGTCTTAAGTCTTTTGGGATCTATCTTTGATTTAAATTTAGTCTTTGTAAGCAACATCATGAAGACATTTACCATATTTTTCTTTATTGTGTTACTTATACTACTCTGTGGAATTATGTTCTCGATATTTTTGAGTGTATATGGTTATATAATGACTCAATCAACTCTCAAATTCAATGATGTGTGGACATTGAAGCCTCTCATCAAATCAATATACTTTTCTTAACTGTTGTTACTGAACTTCTTCATGTAATTTGGTATAATAAAAATGCAATTATTCCTAAAAAATAATCACTTAGTTTACAATTCGGTTATATGTTGATCCTCATTGCCATTTGGGCATATCCTTCAATCCAAATGGATTTTACAACAAAATAGTGAATGAATTTGGAATTCTGCATCGACTTGGTCTTAATGGTATTTATCCTCAAACTAGACGCACTTTTTAAGTGTTCTAGAAAGCTCTTCTCCCATGCTATATTAATGTAAATGTCGATGGTGATTCTAAAGGCAACCCATGCCCTTTGGGTTGTGGCACTATTTTTCAATACCACTCTGGGTATACTCCTGGATATTTCTATGGCACTTATCGAATCCTCTCAGCTCTAGAGGATGAAATGATGAGCATGATATGTGTTATATCCTATGCCAAGAAACATGGTTAGAACAACATCTGGATTGAAAGTGACTTGATTACCATCGTTCAATCTATTTTGAATTGTGTGATGCACCTTGCGTGGACTCTTACAACACGCTGAATGGAATTTCCTCATTCACTAATGGACTTCAACTACATTATTACACATGCCTTTCGTGAAGAGAACACAGTAGCAGATGGTCATGAAAATATGGGAGTCAACCATGTCAACACATGGTTGGATAACCTCCCTATTTATTTACTACCCTTTTATGATAGAGATTTTAAAATAATACCATCTTTTAGACTCATGTAATTCCTTTTTTTCACAATAAATTTTGTTCTTTGGTCTTCGACCAAGGCACCACCTTCTTAAAAATAGGATTACATCACCAAGGATAGATTGGTTTAGTAGTCTTCAAGAACTTTATAAGTTTATTTTTCCCATATTACATTGGAAATATATTACACATGCAATAAGAAACATTCTTGCATCCTTAACATGATTCATAATATCATTCTTTGTTTCTCATGGTAGGGAAAAAAATAAATGATGAGATTTGATTCTCAGTATTGGATATGAAAAATTAAATTTATCACGAATTAATAACTCATATTAAATATGGAAATATAAATAACTAAAAAGTATATCATTTAATAAAAAACATGGTCTTGAAATTCATAAATGGATGATATCAATGTAGTATTCTCATGGTTAAAAATAACTAAATTCTCAATGAAGAAAAATATTAATGTTGTACTTCATGATTATAGACATCACGATAACTTTACCAACAAGGCCTTATGCCAAGAAAATTTAATTGTTGGATAGGTATACACCAAAAACCCATTTAATAAAGCTAGAAAACTATTTCCCCTGATATCTATAGATGAATCATGGGTATACTTATAATTTATCTTCACCCATCACTACATCTACAATGCATTCATCATATATTAACTAATCAATTTAATTAATAAATAATATAACAAATCTATAAATTTCTATATTGAGTGTATAATATGAAATATAAATATTTCCTTAGTAAAAAAATAACTTTCAAAGTAAAACACTGTTAGAAATGATATAAAGTTTAGGAAATTATCATATACATGATACAAAGAATATGGATATTTAAGAGAAATTTAATATTCAATGATAATATGAAACTTAATGTTTCAAGAGAAAATTAAAGACACAAAAATTAAAAAGAGATAAAGGAGGACCATCAATTCATCAGAAATATAGGTTTGGCTAAAAAATAATTTATACCTATGGTCTTTTACCCTTCCTTGCATGTGTACTTCCATCCCGCCCTTTATATTCGATATAAAAAAGGTTGTTGTTGCTGTTGTGAAAAATAAAACAGAACAAAATAAAATAATTTACTTTAGAGAAAAAAATGGAAGTGAAATATTAAAACATGATCTTATCAAAATACTTTTCTTTTTAAAAATATTTAATTATTTTAGAATAATCCAAATCACATATACTGGTTATTAAGGTGGAAAAATATTTTAACGTCGCATACATTAAAAATAATCATTCCTTTTTAATTTTTATAAAAGTAAGTTAAAAAAGGTTATATCAACAAAAAATATAAAATCACTTTTAAAACTTTTAAAAAATAAATCATAATATAAAATTTTCTTAAAAAATAATTTCAATAAATATAAATAAATGTTGTAATAATTTTTGAAAAATATAGATATAGAAGAAAAATATGTTGATAAAAAAGAAACATAAGATTGGTTTTTATTATAAAAATTTCAGTGTTTGATTCAAGTGATAAAAAGAGATAAAGTTGGGTGAAAACATTTAGGCTACTTAAATATCAAGTTGATAAGAAAATATATGGATTTTATAAAGAAGAAAAAAATAATATTCCTTCAATGAGGATAATAGTAGTCCAAAAAATATGATATTGTAAAATAAATTCTTACCACTTTGGTATCTTTTAAATTATTACCCCTTGAAATAATAAACTAGAATTGAAATTTTAATCATATTGAATAAATATATATTAATGTTAAATACATAAAAGTATTAGTGTAAACCCCACTTAAAAATAAATAGTTTAATAATACCAAATATGCCTCAATGGAGTTGAAATTGGGAAAAATTCTTTTACAATAATCAAAGCATAACTATTGCAGAATATGATTTTTCAAATCAGTTTTTTAGTTTTTAGCATTAGTTACTATGTGATTTTTTTAAAGGTGACATTAAAAGTAATATTTTAACACCAATTAATCAAAATATATATTATAATTTTTTTGTGGAGGTTTTTTAAATTCAATTACATGAAAACCGAGCTCAAAAATATTTTATTAAACAAAAATTTTATTATTTATTCCCATCCCAAAATATGAACTGTAAAAAAATTGCTATAGAAAAGTAGGTCATGAGGAATGAGGTAAAAATCGTAGAATAACATAATCATTTAGAATTTTAATTTTTAAGTTTAAAATATATATTACAAATGGATTGAAAACCAGCCAAACCTATGAAATGATTCACCCATTTAATTCTCAAGTGTCTTAGATATTTTTCATTATATCGATAAGGGTCATAAAAAAGGATAAAAATTAAAAAGAATAATTTACCATGTATTCTAAATAGAAAAAATGAAAATTTAAATGAAAGGTTAATAAAAAAATCTAACCTTATGGAACATCATAATTTTTCAAATTTTAATTATTTCAAACATAAATATTAAAACATAGTATCAAAATTACATTACTCTTTTTTTATGAAATTGTTTTTTAAAATAAATTTTTAAATGAAAATAATATTTTATTACTACAAAAATAGTAATTGTAAATGAAAAATCACCATTTTCCTTTACATATATGATCCATACTATGTTATTTCTTGTTGTCTCTCTAATGAAATTCCATGACCTATTTGAAAATAATATGAATAAAATAAATTTAAATGTCATTTAATATATAAAAGTATTAAAATATTCAAACATACAAGTTCAATAAATCCTAATATTTTCTCACACTTCACCACGGATATAGCATAGATAGTAAAGTATCTTATCCCTTGAAGAAAGACACTCAACATCCCATGGGCACTGAAAAAAAATTTGACTGGTTGTTATATTAAATGATATATAAAAATTGAGTTATATATTCCATACTCTTGATGAAAAGAAAGAATCAATCCATGGAAAATTTCAGTGTTTTGAAGTCTTTCAGTAATATAAACTGTTCTTTTAGGATCTGTCATTGGTATCACAACAGGTGAAATAAATTGTCAGTCCATAAAACCATATACAAATATCGGGTCATGACACATAAAAATTTTATAAAGATACATCATACAAGAAAAATATAACTATAAATATTCAATATATAAAAATAAAGGAAAGATTTATGTTAACCGATATACATAGAAAAAAAAAAACTTGCATCATGCTAGGGCCCAACCCATCTCTATTTATAAGCTCTGTGATATATATTTTTTAAAGCGTCATAGTCATTGCATGCCCACAAATTTTAGTTTCCATTGGAATCTCATAAACATCCAAAAATAAATTGTAATATGTTAAAAATGTATCAGTACTTCTATAAGTTTTTTCTGATGTCATAACACTATGTATTTTTTTGTTGTTGATACATTATTTTTTTACCTTTAAATTATTCCTATTAAAAATAGATAAATATTAAAACTTCAAAATTTTAAAACAATTTAACAATAGAATGAAATAAATGATATTATATGCACAAACATCTATGGAAATCTATCAAAGAAGTCTAGATTTACAAACTAAAAAATGGTCAATACTTTTTCGAACTATACTGTTCTCATTTCTAGGAAATGGTATTCTTGCTGATATATCTATAATATATTGTACATCGACCCTAGGATTCTCTATCTCTATCTGTTGATGTTGAATTATATAACCAATTTCATATATCGACCCATATAAAACAATATGATATTGAGGATCATCAAAATATTTCTCACAATCAATGAGAAGCTAAAGAAGAGGGGGTGTTGGAGTTGAATAAGTTGGAGGAGTAGTGTATGTAGTCAGAGGTGGAGTAGGATAAGCAGTATGAATGGGATAAACCGGTGGAGGTGGAGGAGTTGGATCAACATCCATGAAATATTTTTCATATATGCAAACATCGACTATATCATAGTTCAGATCCTATCTTCCATCATCTCATTAATGTACTAAATTGTTGTTTCTCATGATTCTATTTTTTTTAAAACATCTTCTATTGACAATGCTTCAGAATATGAAAATGATTTTTTACCTCTGAATCTTCTAGGATTACTCATACACAACCCAAGTGTTCAGTCTTCCCTAATAATTTAGCAAAAATATCCTTCTCACCCTCAACTATAAAGACCCAATGTGTTATATAGTCCTCATTATATTACAGTATAAAATATTTGGAAAAGTCTGTAGTGAATCACAATATTTAAATATTTTATTTATCTTAAATTAATAAATAAAGTAAACATCTTATAATCCACTCATTTATAACCACCAACTCTTCTATAAGATATTTTCATTTTTCTCTTACCAGACGCCTCTTCAATTTTTCATGTTTAGTAGTGGTCAACCTATGTAGATCCTAAAGAATCATCTCTCAATATTTGAACTTTTTCAGCTATTATTTGTTCTCAAAATAACATATACCCTACCCAAGATAAAGTAATAGGGTATACATTTCTAGAGTAGATCTCATGATGAGATCTAATTGATAGATGTAATTTAAGAATAAATAAATCATTCATATGATCATTAATATAAAAAAATATAAAAGGTAATATTGAACTTACTAAATATTCTTCTCTTAATCTACTTTAAAAATAATTCATCCTAATATTTTTATTTGTTAGTGGATATATATTACATGTATTAAGATGTTGTGTATTCACAAAAATGAAATCTGATATGAGGGTTGATTTAAAATCCCTCCATATCCTAGAATCCAATGATTAACATTTCCTTATAACTTCTCTAGTATCATGTATATCATATATCATCTTATAAGAAGGGGTAAAACATATATTAATATAAAAATTTCATGATAATTAAATAATAACAATTGATCTTACCAACACAGTCTCTCACAAGAAAGATATTGTCATTTTTCAACACTTCTCCAATCATTAATCAAAATACTAACTTTTCTTCTAGCTTTCACTCCTATAAAATTATTGAGTTGTATTTAATTTGGACCATTTGAAATATCATTATCATCAAAGTCTATTGATATCCTCTGATCTTATCTATGGTAAACTCATAAATTTTGTAAACGTGTGGTTCCATATTTACCAACCCTTAATCTCTTTTTCCCAATGGAAGTAGATGTCTCTGGTAAAGATAGACAATGAGGGTCATTAAAATGAGCGTATATACATTCATGCCTAAAGGTATGTGTATTATCCTCTACCAAAGTATGTAGTGGATTAGATGATTTCCCTTTCATTATTATAAAAATTAAAATAATAAAATATTAGTATAATAATATAAAAATCAAATATTATATACAAATGTCAATAAAAAATGATAAATTATCAAAAAAAGGAAACTAAAATAAAAAAATATTCATATTTTTATAGTTAACTAAAATAATAACAAAATTAATGAGATATGGAATGACATAAATCAAGAAAGATAAATCAAAAAAATTGTGTGTGGATAGTAAAAATTATCTAACATATTACTCCATTTTATATGGAAAATAATATTACTTAAATATCTTAAAAATGATCCAACAAAATTAAACTAAACTAACCACATTTTTAGTCACATTTGATAGAGTAATTAAATAAAATTATAACAATATTAATGGGAGATTAAAATATATAAAATAATTAAAACAAATCCAACTATAGCGTGTAAATAATAAAAATGATCCAACATAATAAACTATTTTTATAGAAAAATTAATATTTATTAGTACTCTTTTATACAATATTTTTTTATTTTTTTTAACATATTACATTTAGAATAATTATTTTTTTGACAAAATCAATTCATAGATAAGTTATTTATGGGTAAACATGGAAAAATAAACAAAAATAAGCTAATATAAACAAAAAAGAATAACTTTTTAGTTATAATATATATTTTGATAAAGAAAATAAAAATAAAAAATCTAATATTTATGAAATTTTAAAAATAAACCAAAAATAAACATATGTTACTTGAAATATTAGGAATATACTAAAGGATTGTCTCTATAAATTCCTTCTTCATGATCGTTCTGTATCTAACAACCCACATCTACCACATGCTCATCAATATTATATAGTAATCATTCCATAGAAGTTGGGATCTCACATAAATCAATATCGTTATCTCGTTTATCATTACCAAATACTGTTTTTCCTTGTAAAACAAGATAACATTTCATATCATATTGATCAAGAACATATAAAATTGGGTTTTCCATGTGTTTCCATAATAAAGGGATCATCTATGTATACCAATATACCTAGATTAACTAGTGTCATTCTAAATTCTTCATGGTTGACACTATTTTGACTGATAAACCATTTGTAGTTAAAATATCTAACTTGAAAATTAATATAATAATCCTACCATATTTATTTAGTGAATCCATAATATTCACATGATGTGGAGATTGAGTTTTTGTATTTGACACTAAAAAAATACATTTCTTCTGCGAACAACAACACACTTCTATTCTGAGCTATAAAAATATTTTACTGACCATTAATATGAAATGTATTGCCATTAATGTCATATTTAGACCATGTTATAAAATTCAAACTTAAAGTTCCCACTAACCATCTCAATGTTTTGATGCATCTGAACTACAAAGCATTGTCTCCTTAAATCATGGAAAAAATATTATTATCCTTATTCAAAATCAACGTGTCTTTCTTCTTTGGATAACATTGTTTCAATATATTAATATGAAATGATATATGTGGATGAGAAACATCTATATTATTCAAGATGTATAGATGTTCCTTCTTTATCTGTTTACCTATAAATGATTTTACTTTTAAAACATTGATCTTATTTCCCACATATTTGAAATGTTAATGGTGAGATTTTGGGAAACCAATTTTCTCGACTTCATACAAGTTTCTTGAACAAAACTCTACAACCTCTTTAGAAATATACTTCTATAAATTGGAGCCTCAATGCCGATATGGATTCTTAACATACCCTTACATTATCTTCACATAACCTTCAAAAGTATACATCCAACATAGATATACAAGTCCAAAAAGTTTTATTTATCACAATAAATGAACCAATAAATGCATAATGATATGAAAACATTTGGAGGAAAATTAATTTCTAATTGACAGAGTATAGAAGCTTCTTTATTCTCCAAATTTTTCAAATAATTTAGATCAATCACCATATTACAGATTGAATTGAAAAATAAAACACATTCATGATAGTCATTCAGACATAAATGTATAATATTCCATTAAATGAAACTATTAGGATCTATTGTGTCATGACATGAAAATCATGATATTTCATACTTGTCAACTTCAAATCCTTTAAAGATAATTTTTTTTTACATTTGAATAATAACCCTGTAGAATTTTTATTTCATGAAGACACTGAAAAAATCTAAGTTTTTCCATCTTGGATAATGTCTCACAAGCCTAGGTAAGGGATTTTTCCTTATATCTGATGTGGGTGCTAACTCTAAATGTATTCCCATTAAGAATATGTCCAATAATGCACTCAAAGTTTCTTTAGATTCTCCTTTAATATCTATTTTTTTCAATCAACATTTTAGATATATTATTCTCTACATGCATGGTGTCAATGTTATGTTTGGACACATGATATCTCCAATATGGTTGCTCAAAATATTTTGACCATTTATTCCAAATATTTCTTTCATTACCATATTTTTATGTGTTTTTAAATATCACATATGTTTTTCACATTCTAAAAAAACTGATAATTGGAAAAAGGTTTTGATGAAATGTAAAATTATTTTTTGATCTTTAATTCCATTTTCAATCTTAGATAATACTAATGAACCATATATACTATTTTCTCCCATGTTATAGATACTAAATTGAGTTTTTTGTTCACAAATTAAGAAATATTTGAGATCCTTAACACTATATCAAAAAAAATTATATATTATAGGAAGTCATTTATTATGAATATAATAATTGTATGTATTTGAAAATATTGAATTTTATAAGAATATTCCATCCTAATAAATTCCTCCTAGAAATGTTTCAAATCATTAATTTTTGTTGAAAATAAAATATCAATAACATTTCTAGGTTATTTTGGTCTAAAGATAATTAACCTCAAAAATAAAATATTTTCACTTTATAAATAATTCTAAAGATAAATTATAAATTACCAAAAAAACAGGCCATGAATTATGTGTGCCACTAGGGATTTGATATGGATTTATTCCATCCATGAAAAGTCCAATTCTGAGATTTCTATGTCTATTTCTAAATATAGGAAACTATTGATTAATTTTATTCCACTGTGGAAAATACGCTGGATGCTATAATTTTCTGTCACATATAATCTCATCCATATTTCATATTAACCTTTTTCATAATATTATTTTTAAAATAAACAGTTAAAATGAATAACTATATGAAGATAATAAAATTCCGGGGCAGGGGTCTCCATAACTATGAAATCAGTCAGTTATTTTTCTTTCAAGTTATACTATGATGTCCCACCTTTAGTAAACCCTGATTAAAATTCATATTCATTCCAATATAGCACATTGACATTCGGGAAGACAAGTATATTATTGTACCCTAATCCCATAAGGAATAAAATTTTATTATCTTTATATTTGAAATTTAGAAGACTGTAGTCTTTAGTAATAATGTCTTTAAAAAATTGTAGAAACTCTCTAAAACTCTTATCACTCCAACCATGTTTCTCCTTCAAGTTAATCAATCATAACACCATCGATAAAACTATAAAATACATACAACCGGAATACAATAATTTTTCAACATAACCATATAGATGCTCAATTTTCAGTTCTTTCTTGAGTTCTTTTACTTCAATATCACAATTAATTTCTTCAATTTTATTAGACTTATCATATTGAAAATAAATATCATTAATAGATTTGAAGTTACTCCCCATTCACCATACAAAATCCAAGGTCTTTAACTCAGATTAAAACCATAACAAATTAATTTATCATTGATCTATCTACTTTTATACTTCTTATTATTTAAACATTTTAGGCTTGAATAGAAAAACATTTTTTTGTTTTGAACATTTTATTTATAAAATTTGAAAAAAGCATTGACACCTTCTTCATATCCATCACTTATTCTATGTGTAGGAATCCAACATCGAATAATTGTTATCTATATAAAATATAAAAAGAATATATTGTTAATAGAATATAGTGGTGATAAAACTGAGTTAGAGGTAGGAATAATTGATTATTTCAATGACAATAAATAATACACACTTTTGGTATTATTCCTCAGTAAAATGATTCTATGATTTTAAATTATAATGAATATAATGTTATAAATTTTAATGACATTGGAGATAAAATTGAATTTTAATTTCAATGAGTATACAATCTAATAGAAAATAAAACAAATAAATAAATACCACTAGAGTGTAGAATAGAGTCCTACTAGAATATAAAATATAAATCAATGCCATAGAGGAGGGTCAAAATATCTATAATTCTCAGGTAAATATTTCATTGAATGGTGAGTAAAAGAAATTGGCAATAATATAGGTTCATTAGTGACTAGAATGAAGTTTTTGAAGATAAGATATTACATATAGTAGTATTGTAAGAATTTTTAGCTTCTAGAAAAACAATATCAATATTGAAGACAAGACACTCACTCAGATAAAATTTCTTACATTAATAGTATCTCTAATGAAATGTGAAAAAATATTATTTAATGATCAATAATGTTGTATCAAAATATTAACATTTAATTGTCTAATTTCCTACAAAAAATTACTCTTAGATTTTATTTTTATATTCTTCATCTAATGAAAATAAATATTTCATTTAACAAATAGATCAATTTTCTAATGTAATACAACGTAAAATTTTCTATCAAACCACATTAAATAAAATAAGTTGTTAAAAAACGTAATACATATCTAATGGTTTTTATGTATATAATACCTCCAACTATTAAATAATTATAATAGTTACATATATTTAGAACCTAAAAGTGAATATAATCATAATCCAAACATATCTTATTGAATACATGATAAATAAATCCAATTAAAGATGATTTAAAAATATTTGATCATAATCCATACTAAAACATTAGTTGGGTGGTATCATTAGAGTATATATGATGTTGATAATAAGAAAAATTAATGGGTTTTTACCTTGTTGAATATTAGATTATAAAATAATTATAAAATAGAAAACATTATTACAAAGGGATTAATTTATAAAATATTGTGAAAATAAATGAAACTAAAAAACATAGAAAAAAATAAAGTGAAACATTATAAGTAAAATAGAAAACTTTTATGAGAAAATTTATTGACGTGTAAATAATTAAAAAAGTGAATCACATCACTTCGTGGAGGTGGTAGTCCAAACATACTCATGAGTGACGTTGTCAATTTTTAATGAGTAGAGGGGTAAAAATGTAAATTATATCTTATATACAAAATCATCATAGTTATATAATAAATATCATATATATTCACTATTTATATCTTTATAACCATCCAAGTAAAGTTGTGATGAAAAATGAATTACAACACTATGTGGAGATGATAAGCTATATGTACACATGAGCGATGCTTTCACTTATCATTGAACAGAAAAGGGATGGCGAAAAATTTTAAAATTAGGATAATAAAATCTTAGTATATTGATGATACTGGATTTATTATTTTGTTATGTATACAATATTTTTATATGACATATAATAAAAAATACACTTCAAAGGGATAGTAAAGATGATTACCTCTTATTCGGTAAACTTCCTTTAAATCTCTTCTTAAGGACCCTTGGAATGATATTTTATGAAGAACAAAACTCTAATTCATGTATAGTTTCATTTTTGATATTATTTTTTATTGTTATTTTTAGATAAATGGCTCAATAACGTGTAAAGAAAAGAGATAAAGGGTTTCCTTTTATATGTGAGGGGATGTGCACCCATGTAATTACTTAAAGTATTAAATTAATATAAATTAATATTCCGGAAAAAGGGATAAAAATTGATATTAATTGAATATAATATGATTATGAGTATAAATAATCTCATCTAATAACATTTCTACAAGTTTGGTTATGTTTTCACCATTATTGCTTAGTTTTAACCCTCATTAACACTTTTAAAAATTACCATGATATTAATGATTATTTTCTCTTTATGAGTTAAGAAAGATACTATAAAAGAACAAGTCACAAAAAAAGTAACCTGTTGTATATTTTCGACCATATACCATTAATTTGGCCAAATATAATAGTTTTATTAATTCTAAATCATTTAAGAAAATATTTTCTATTATAAAATATCATTAACGTAATTTTTGAAAATATAAAATATATTATAGTATAATATGTACATAACTTGAGTAAAATGGTTAAAAAATGAAATATATTAAAATATAAAGTGTTTATGGTCCTATCATAATCACCCAATCAAATTTATATAGGTTTAGATATCATTTTAGACCTTACATTTCTGTTTAACCCCTTGGTCAATGAGTTTTTACATTAACCCTCGTAATGACTTTTTAAATATTAAAGGGTTATAATTTTAATTTTAAGTTAAAAATTGTATCATAAATTGATATTAAATGAAATCATATACCATTTATAATCCTAAATTTACTATTTATATAGTTTTATGACTTTTAAATAATTTAATAAAATAGTATGTAACATAAATTATTAATAATTTTACTTTTTATTTGACTTTAAAGTCATCAATATTGTAATGGAATTATAATAAAAACCATTAAAACATAAAAAATACGTTATATGTATCTATAATATTTTTGGAAGATTATAAATCACCCAAGAAATATTACTTCTCATGTTTTTAAATTAATTTACTTGATTTTTATATTGCTTGCACAAGCATTGTATCAGTGTTGCGTAGGAATTTAAAGTAATTATTTTGTTAGTAAAATTTTAAAAAAATGGACATGCTAAAATGATTAAATCATGTTTAAAATATATAAAATATATAACTAAAAATCAATTTTTATCCCCAATACAAAATATTATTGATATTAAAAATGAGAACCTGAAATTTTTTACTTTATCTTCTACTTTGATATTATTATGATCAAAATCAAATATAATGGTAAAAGGTCATATATTATAATATTGGATGATTATGGGTGAAATATAATTTTAAAATGAAATTAATTAAATTTTTTTTAGTGAATTCTAATACACATCACATTATTTTTGTACATTAATTACTTTTTTTACCTTTACTAAGGTGATAAATTTTTCTACTATTACTACAAATAATATCTAAAAATAAAAGGAACCTATTTACAAAATTTTAAAATACTGATACCAAATATGGAATCTATTTTATAAAATTAAAATTTTAAAATTTTTATAAACTAATTTAAAAAATGAACAAGAAAAATGTGATGAAAAACCTTTTTCCAGAAAAATGTGTTTTAAGCCAAAAAATTGGCATACATCAATTTTTTTTTGAAATGATAAACCTTGTAGCATTATCTATTTTATTTTAAATAAAATTTATCTTATATAAACTTCATACAAAATCCAAAATATAATGATACTTTTATAATTAATTTATTTATAGAATATAAAATAATGTTTTACAAAAAAAGATATTTTTAACAATTCACTGATTTTTTTTAAAAATACTATTTAAAAAAAAGGTAATAATGAAATTATGAAATAAAGAATTGATATAATATTCACATAATAATATTTCATTTTTTAATAGTTATTTTAAACATGATGTTACGTGTAAAGAAAACTGTCAAAGAGATTATATTTATTTAAAAATAAAGATATCATAAAATCCTTGGGTTTTACAAATTATCATACAACTATTTAGAAGTCATTGATATATCATATAACTCTTTACATAAGATTCATTTGAAATATTTCAATTTATTACCATAAATTTTTTAATTCCATTTTACATGTGATAATATTATCTATTGTAAAGTGGAATAAAATTTGAAATAAGACATTTAATTAAAATATTAAAATTTAATCAAATAGTTGAATTAAATTAAGGTGTAATGCAACAAAATTACCTTTATATGTGAAGAAAATACCACATTATTCTAAGATAGAGGCATATTTCTCCAATCAGAATATGTAATGGGAGGGATAAATAGTTGAGATGAAAACTAGCCCAGGATCTGGCCCAATATTCTAACAACCTCCTATGGGGGTCCCTAAAACAATGAAATGGGACAAAAGGCTTCAATACATTTATATTATAGACTTATTAACTATTAATTTTTTCTCATTATAGTATTTATTCTACATATTATGATAAAATATGTAATTAGTTATTAAAATTTAAATGAGTATTTTCACATTAGATTTTATTCCTATAATAGTGACACTCTAATATCCTCTTAAGGAAGAAAGTGTGACCCCTTGTTCCATCACTATAGGATCACCATGTGCCTAAACTAGTGAATTGAGTGGTAATGTTTCATATTTTATTAAGAGGTAGATAGATGGTGTCCAAGATATTATAGGGAGGGAGCCCAAGTTAATGAAAGGTATTTTAGAGATTGAGTCAATGGGGGTCCAACATACAAGAGTAAAGGGTTTATTAGTCAATTTCCATGAAATTTTCCTGGCAGGGGGAACATTAGGTGGAAATCAATTTTTGTTAGTGAATATTTTTTTTGGAATTATTATTATTTAAAGAAGTTAAAAATGATTTATAATAAATATATATTTTGAAACAAAGTATCAATGTTTTTCCACAATTAAAATATTCACACATGAAAAGAAATTTAAAAATGATAACATATGCACAATACAAAATTGAAAAAACACAATAAATAGTTAATTTAATGTATTACTACACATATAAAGAAATATAAAACTATATTTTTCATAATTAAACAATTCATGCATAAAAATAAATTTAAATAGGATAAAAAATCCATGGTACTAAAAATGAATAATATAATACATAGGTAATTGTTAAGTTAATGGATGAAATTATGTATGATTATTTTATCCCTTAATAATATCATTATACCACTCTATAGATACTTATTATATTTTATCCAATATTTAAAGATCTATATTCTCAATATCATGATGGATAAATGAGACAATTTATTTTCATTGATGAGATACTATGTTAGAGGTAATATCTTCTACTTCATCATCCATATCTTATATTTCTCTTCATTTCATGTTAACAAATACACTCGATACAAATCTTGTACTTCACGGTTAGCGACATCCATAAAAATATAATTTTATAGAAGTAAATTTGAAGGAATATATTTTAATACCTGTAGTAATACTGGCCTAAATAAATTTGAATAAATCTACTAAAAATGAATATGGTAGTTTAATTTGACAATATCAGGTAACTTTTCATAGTATCCCAATTCAAAAACTATAAATATACCACAATTACATGTTTTTAAACCATATTCATGGTTGAATATATGAAATTTGTTTCAATTCACATTTAAGCATCGAACTCTCTAGTCTGATTTAGAGGTTTTTATGAAATAAACATAAAATCTTCTAAACAATTCAACTCAAGTATCTATATTCATGCTCTAAAAAATGACATAGACTATTATAGTTAAAAAATTTATATGTTAGCATAATATCTATGTTTATTTCAATATTTATGAAGTTACATGGCATGAAAACGATTCTACCAACTCTTTATTAATAATTATATATATATATATATATATCATTTTTTGTTCGAATTATCAAGAATTATTTGTTTGTATCCTAATATTTGTAATGAATAGATATAAAATTTCACTATTTATTATCACATATCTATGTGCTTATAAAAATTCCAATTGTATTACTGTATTATTTTAGATCCTCTTATCTAGTCAGCCAATAGTATGAAAGATTATTCATTTCTCTTGTTGTTGAGATTGAGTCAAGATATCATTAAAACATCCAAATATTTTTAATCTTGTCCAAATGTCACCCATATATCTAGAAAAAGGTAATTCACACATCTTCTATGAAACCTTCAGAAATAAATCTTTCTAGATGGGCTTTAAGTTTCACATATGATTTAAAATGACCAAGGTATATTTAAAAGTATTTATTGAAACATAGTTAAAATTTTAATGAAATTTCAATATTGTTTTACATAAGAAGAAAAACATGTAAATAATGTACTTATAAACTGTATACATACATCTATATTTTCTAAGACCACATAATTTATTTTCCTTGTCAAAACTCATTATTAAATGCATCGTAATAGTACAAAACGATGGAGGAAAGTTTATCTCGCTTATAGAAAGTTTCTTAAAAAATATTTCTGAGGGATTTTTAATCTCAAATAGAGGTAGATTATTCTCACATATTTTTCTATAGAATTGGAATAACTCATGTTCAAGTACATGTTACTTTTTAATTAACATTTTATAAAACTTCATAGGTTGTAAATTTTTAGAGGAATATGTGAATCGTGAATGTTCAATCTATGTAACCTACATTGATTTAAGTCAGCATAAATTGAGATTTTAAATGAATTCCCATCATGTGCTTTCACATGTTTTAAAATTATATGTAACTTATATTTATACTTATTTTTCATTTTAAAAACTATTTTATGATACTTTCCATTCTCATCTGGTCTTATGTCACACTATATATTCATTGATTAAGCCCTTTTGAGCATTAAGATAGTTCTAAAATTTTCTGTGATTATTAGGTAATTGAAGATCAAATTATCACAAATATTATTCACAATATGAATAAAATCATGATTATGACGTGAAAAATTGAATTTCCAATAAGATAATTATACATTTTTTCTTCCACTATTGTGTTCTAATTTCTACTGAGGGTTTACCTTGAACTCATTTTCTACTATAATACTAAATATAGAACTTCCCAATATATCCTTAAAAATTTACTAGTCTTGAAAATATTTAAAAACTTATCAGTAACTTTAGAGGTGGTATAATCAATGAATCCATTTAATTTTGAATTATTCAATAAAAAATATGAGACACATTGGTAAATATATAATGAAAAAGGGGAATGATTTTTCACTTTAAGGTAATGATTTAGGATCAAAATCAAAGTTACAAATTGGAATATCCGAATCCGTGTGATTTTTCCAACCAAAAGAGCTTCCATGTCCAGGGAAGTCACTAATGGTATACATTAGAAAATTTTTAATTTTCAACATTTTTGCTATATTTTCATAATATATCACAAAACCATTTCTTAATAACTCCAAGAATTATTAAATTATAGATTATGAGGATACATTAATGTCATTTTCTAGATTTTTTCCCAGAATAATCATAGAAAGGATAAATAAAGTTTGTTTCTTACACATCCACTAAGGTAGATTGCAATGAATTAGGACAATTATAAAATGTTATAAATGATACTCAAAGTCCATAATGGGTTGAATCCATAAGTAATATATTCAAATAACACATTCATAGGATAAAATGAGTATTCTTGATGTAATGAATCAAATATATTCCATGATTTTGAATCTATTGAATATTTCATTAACCCATTACTATTATTATCTATAGAAGGAAAATTTATGTGATCAAAGGTTTTTGAGGACATGAATAATCATTATAATAATTGTTTTAAAAGAAAGTAATGCAAAACCTTTATATAAGTGTTCCATTTCCAATTCATCATAGTAGTATGCTGATTCATACTTCCAACATTACTCTTAGACTTCCACCTAGAAGATTATTTTTTAATATTTTTTCTAATTGAATCTTTCCCTCAACAAATCATACAATAATTGGTATAATATTTTATTTTATTATAATTTATGATGATACTGTTTAAAGCATTATTTATTTTAATAAAATACTTTGGGATCTTAGATTTAGGAAATCTGTCATTAAACAATTCCAATATCATGGATAATTGTTTATTTTTAAATATATATATGCATTGGATGTGGTATAACTTTGGTGGAGAAGAATATTTTTATTGATTTAAATTTTTTATATATAGATATTGATTTCCATTCTAAAAAAAATCATAAAAAACATTTTTCTTCTCAATAAATTTATCTCCAACAGTACAAGTCTCCTCAATTAATTGTGGTAGGCCATAGGTGGGTGGAAAGTAAGGGACAGTTGATTTTTCCACCCTTGACCCGAGGTGGCAGCCAGATTTACTTCACCGAAGAGACTCATTTAGAAGACCTTCTATATGGCCGACTTAGAGTGGTCCATAGACTAAGGAAATGGAGGACCGGCTGTCTTCTAACCGCCTGTACAATTTGGGCTCATTTGGAGTTGTGGATTCACATATATGAGCATATTGGTGGGATGTTTTTCTGGGCCACATAATTTGGCCCAGAATTTTATCTCTAACTTGGGACGCCTAACTGGAAACCATGGAGGCCGAATTAGAATTAGATCCTGCAGAGTTATTTGTTCCTATACATGTCTTCTAGAATCCCACGAATGTTGGGATTAAGTGGACCTTTATGTTGGGCCCCATAGGATCATCCGTGGGCTAGTGTCCAATATGCCTTCTCCAGAATTCCTTCCTTTAATTGCCAAATATCTCTATCATCCTCCATGAATTATCCATTGATCCCTGAATCAAACATGTTCATATTTAAGTGTAGATAAATTTAAGAAAATATAAAATTAAAATATGTATAATTAGATTCCTTAAAATCATATGAATCATTGGGTACTTTAAATGATGTTAAAAAATGTACCACATAATAATGCATTTTAAGAAGGTATTACAATCATAATTTGTAATGATGTTCAAAGTGTAAAATGCACTAAAATGGTGTTTATAAATAATAAAGAACATGAATATTATATATATTAACAATGAATATTAGCCTCATTTAGTGGCTAATCACACCCCAACTTGAGTTTTTCTAGTCCCAAGAAAAATATATCCCAACAATATGAAATTCGAATTCCTTTTTCAAAAAAATTTTAATACACAATGATCACCAAAAAAACTTACACCAAACAATCATGAAACCCATAAAATTATTTTAATACAAGATATTTTCATAAGCAGATCCCAATCCCAAGCCCATTCCTTTGTTCAAATTCATTTTCATATTTCATCCAATATCAATTAAGTATGAGGATGTGTTGTGCATCACAATAGACACGGGGGTTCATCTTTTTTCAAGGGGGAAGTTACAGAAGCGCTATGTGGAATCACTTTTCAATATTAAGATGAGTATTCATTTTTTGTATAATTTTTTTTTGTATTTTTTGTTTTTTCAATTTTTCCATGGTAATTGAAGTTGCACTCAAAAGAGTCAACCCCTATAGCGAGACTTTGCCGATGACTCCCAGGCTCAATAACCTTAGGGAACCAAGTGAAGCCCACATACTCGGGCATCATATCGAGTTAACTTAGTCAAAAACAAATTCAAATTACCATAAATAGTGATAAAATTACTAACTATGGGCCAGAAAACTATGGAGTCACGATCCCCAAGTGCCGAAAGCCACACATTAGGTCATTTCATTGCTCTACGCGCAAATTTTTGTTTTTATCTTTTTTGAATACTCGTATTAAACTAAAATGATCACTAAACCTATGCTATTTATTTAGGGGACCCCATGAACTCAAACTAATACCCCACTATCCAAAGGACGTGCATTGTGATCTTTTTTTATTTGGATGAAAATATAAATGATGAAATATCACATTGGACAACCACACTCTCCAAAATCTATGCCCATGAAATTATAAAAGGATTAAAATCAGAATCAGGGTATGCTAAATTATTTGATATTCAGTTTCAAAGTATGTAATGTGTATTACAATGTTCAAAGTTAAAGGAATTTTTCCTTCCATTTTCACAATTTTTTTTTAAAATCATTTATCATTTTTTTGACACAAAGGCATTTTTTATTTTATCTCCCCCCAACTTAAAATAACACTTTCCCCAGTGTTTAAAGAAAATAAAATTTAGAAGGGGTTAGAGGTATAGAATGAAAGTTCAGAAAGGAAATTGAAAATGAGGGTCATGGAATGAAGTCACCTGGTGGTTGAAGTTTGAATTTCTTGTTTTAGGGAAGATACCTCCGAGTTCATCCTCTCCGTTTGTTTGCATAGTTGTTCTAGTAGGCTTTGTGGAACAATTTGGGTTGGTGCTTAAGAAGATTGGTTTATCTTGGGGGATATTTTGGAAGTGGGATGGTTTGTTGAAAATGGACCGGTGGTTGTTGGTATTGGATAGGTTGGGTTTGGAACTGGTTATGGGATTGATAGTTCTGATGGGGGTAAGTATTTTGTCCATGTGGTTGGCTAGGTTGTTGGTTATCTTTCCAGCGGAAGCCTGAGTGGTCATTATACCTTGGGTTGAAGTTGTTTTGGTATTGAGGATTTTGAAAGTTCAAAGCATTTACTTCTGCTGGGGGTCCTCCTAAAAGAACATCTTTTATGGATGGAATGGTTGGGCAGTTTTTTGTGTTATGGTCATGTTTGTCACAAATTGTGCAAACAGGGTCAACAGTTTGGATTTCATGGACTTTCCTAAGGTCTATCTCTTCATCCTTCCTAGAGAGTGCTATGAGTTTAGCCCTAAGGAATTACTTTTCTCTAAGTGTATGAATTCCAGTATTTCTTTGTGGCTTTTTAGAATAAGGTGAAGTTCCCCATGTTTGTTTTTTTCCAGAAAGGCTTTCTAGATATTCGTAAGCATCATTTGGGGCTTTGTTTTTAAATTTTCCATTACACATCATGTCAATGAACTGTTTATTCCCTGGTCCCAACCCTTCATAGAAAATTCTCACTTGTTCATGAATAGAAAAACAATGGTGTGGAACCATTTTTATAGTGCCTATGAACCTCTCCCATGTTTTATAGAATGACTGTCCCTCTTTTTCAAAAAAGTTTTGGATACTCTTTTTAAGTGCAATTGTTTTGTTGTGGGGAAAGTATTTTTTGTAGAATTCTTTTTGTAGTTTGTCCCAAGAATTTATGGATGATGGGCTCAAATTTTTTAGCCAATTTTTATCTCGATACTTTAAATAAAAAGGAAATAGCCTCATCTTAGCTGATTCTAGTTGATGTGGGGGACACATTCTTTCAACATTGTCATGAACTCCTTAATGTGAAGGTAGGGCATCTCGGACTCCATTCCATGGAATGTGGGAAGGTGGTTTAGGACATGGGGTTTAAATATGTAGTTGGAATATCCTAGGGAATTGTGTCTAATTAATGAGGGGGCATTGGTACAAGAAGGTGTTAGGTAGTCATTAATGGTTTGATCGATCGAATTCCCCAAGTTTGGGGCTGCCTCATTTGGGTTTCCATTTTGGTTTCCACCCGGGTTTATGAGTTGGTTTCTTTGAAGACCTTCCATTGAAATGGGCTCCATTTTTGACTCGGGGGTGTTAGGAAGATTAGGGTATAATGAAAAGAGTTCCCTTGGTGTACTTAACTCCCCAACCCCAGGACTATCCACCCTGACTAGACAGTTCGACTGATCACGGGTGTAGGCGGACATGCGCCAAAAGAAAGAAAAACGACAAAGGGAAAAGATAAGAGAATTTGGATGAGAAAAGAAGAAATGGGGGAGAAAAGAATTGGTGTTTAGATGAATTAATTGGGTCCCTGGCAACGGTGCAAAAATTTGATTCTCGCTCAAATTTACCCAAGATATGAAGGTAGAACGGTCCTTGTAGTCTAGCTTGGGTTGTCGAATCCACAGAGACCTAAGAAGTAACCTATAGATACGCACATTCTAAGGACTGTTTTTGGCTATGAATTGGCCAACTTGGGTTGATTTTATATGGGTTTAAATGAACTCTGAGAGACTTAAGTGAATTCAATTTAAAATAATGAGTTGATCCTAGGTTATCACTTGGGGTGGATTGGACGTATTTCCTTTTCAATGATTTCAATTTCTTATATTTGAGATGGGTTCATTTAAGGAGATAAAACAACATCATCACATACTGGTTTAATGGCTACACCCTTTAATACTAATCACCTATACACTTGAAGGATCAATGTTTTGATCACATCAAGGTAAAGGTTCGTATTAGCACTTGAAGTGCGTGGTCTTAAATTCAACATGGACGATGGAGTTTAAAAATCATCAAAAAAATCTCAACTAAAGAAGTGATTATATATTAATTAGGTGATAAATAAAATCCAATATATCCCCTTGATACTCCCTTGGATCAACCCATAATTGGGTTATCCCTCCATTGATCCCATGGTTTCAATGGAAGCAGAAAGTAGACTCATGAGGGAGGAAATGGAGAAGTAAAGAAAAAAACAAAAAAAAAAATGATCACTCCACCATTGTGTGAATAATTTCACAAGTTATGGTGTGAATAAATTCACACCTTGATCCAACGGTATCAAAGTGACATGAAGAACAACATAATAAGAGTATAATAAGAACTTTTATTAAGAAACTAAAGTGAATTGAACAACTTACATCTGAAAGACAAATTTGAGACAACAAAATTGCAGCATAACATTACAATTGAAAAAAGTATCCAAGATCCCTCAATCCTCCAACACCACTGCCTTAAATAGGCATTTTGAGCCATTGGGTCGAGTCTCCAACAGTCCAAGTCTCCTAAATTAATTGTGGTAGGCCATAGGTGGGTGGAAAGTAAGGGAGAGTTGATTTTTCCACCTTTGACCCGAGGTGGCAGCCAGCTTTCCTTCACCGAACATACGCGTTTGTAAGACCTTCTAGATGGCTGAATCAGAGTGAGACATAGAATAGTACAATGTATCTCCAGATATCTTCTAACCGCATGTAAAATGTGGGCTCATTTGGAGTTGTGGAGTCCGAGATATGATCATATTGGTGGGATGTGTTTCTGGGCTGCAGAATCTGGCACAAAATTTATCTCTAACTTGGGCCACCTAAATGGACACCATGGAGGCCGAATTAGCATTAGATCATGAAGCGTGATTTGTTCCTATACATGTATTCTAGAATCCCACGAATTTTGGGATTAATTGGACCTTTATGTTGGTCCCCACAGGCTCATCCGTGGGCTAGTGTCTAATCTGCCTTCTCCAGAATTGCTTCCTTTCATTGCCAAATATCTCCATCATCCTCCATGAATTATCCATTGATCCCTGAATAAAACATGTTCATATTTAAGTGTAGATAAATTTCCAAAAATATAAAATTAAAATATGTATAATTATATTCCTTAAAATCAGATGAATCATTGGGTACTTTAAATGATGTTAAAAAATGTACCACATAATAGTGCATTTTAAGAAGGTATTACAATCATTATGTGAAATGATGTTCAAAGTGTTAAATGCACTAAAATGGTGTTTATGAATAACAAATAACATGAATATTATATATATTAACAATGAATATAACACTCATTTAGTGGCTAATCACCCATGATTCTTTTTTCTCTGATCTGCCCTTGCAGATTTTTTCCATTGTACTTTCTCCTTGTTATTAGTATTAAAATTTGATGATGATATATTCACAGTAAAAGATACAGTTATTAAAAAATATAAATTTTAATAAATATGGTATTTATTTGTATTTATTTTTAAAACCCTAACTATAATGACACTAATAAATATTATTTGAACTTTTAAATCATTATTGTATCTTAAAAAAAGTTATCATTTTTTAAGGTGGTATACAATCCAACAAAATAAATCACTACTTGTTTGAAATAAGTAATTTCATATTTTTTTGTGCCATTGTTACAAACAACAAATTGATTTATATTTAGTTAGCATAATTATTATTTTTAATAATTTTTTGAAATACATTATCAAGATTTTATTTTCCTTTTAGAAGTTATTTTATATACAAACACCAATTTAAGTGTATATTTGTTTTATTTTTATATTTTTAAAGTAACAGCAATTTATAATGTGTTAATTATAAAATAATATAAACTCACTTATAATATTAAATAACTTAGTGAAAATAAAAAATAAAACTAAAATAAAGTCTAACAAAAAATAGCATGGGAACATCCCAATACTTTTAAAATCAAAAAAATAAAATAAAAAATAGATATTTAATTTATGTTTTATAAACAACCGTCAATAGTTTTTGGTCACTTTTTAAGCAACTATGTTTACCCTTTTGATCGAAATATACAAAAATTTGAGTATTGTGAAAAGTTCGTTTTATCTATATTATTTGAAACATTAAAAAAAATTCACTATAAAATAAATTGAAATATATATGGCCTGAAATTACATAATGAAATTAAAAAATGAAATACATAGAGAGAAATTAAAATAATAAAACATAAAACATGTTTTTATATAGTGAAAAGAATCTAAAATCCTAAAATATATTTTTAACTTAGAATATGAAATAAATAATAAGAACAGAATTAAACAATTTTATCTCCGTAGTCAATGAGAGGGAGATGATGGGGGGTTAGCTACAGTGGAAGTGAATTCGAGGAAGGAATCAACAGCTAAGGGTGAGTGAAATGGAGGTGATATATCAAGGGTGAAATATTAGAGGGTTCTAGTTTTTGGTATGGACAAGAGGGATATAGTGATGGTGATGGTTTGGAGGTAACATCTCATATGGAATCAGCTCGGAAGGTACCGAATTGTGGGGGAGATGGAGAGGGTGAGGGAGTGTGGGTGGAAGATTAGGGGACCCTAGCTCGGAGGCCATTGACTCTTGGGAGAGACAATAAGTTAGAGGGTGAGGGGAAATGGGTTGGGGTTGGGTGAGGGGTGGGTGGAAGAAGCACATTTTTAGAATTATTTAGAGGTGGTATTTATGAAATTATGGTTGATTTTTTTCTTCATCAACTATTTTGGAAAGTGCTGCTAAAGAGACACCATTAAACTCTAATATTATTGTAGTTCCCCTTATATATTGATTCCTGACCATCATTAGCTCATGTAAACTAACTTCTTGAATAAAAATAGATTTAATCCCCAAACATCAACTTTTAAGCTAAATTTCATACTATCCACTTCCACAATAACTTCTAAAATTATTCATTACTTCTATAATAGCATAACCAATCAAAAAAATTACATATCATGGAACTTTTCTTTTAGAAAAAAATACACCACTATTAGAAACAAATAAAATACCAACACAAATCCTCAATTCTATTCTAATAACCAAAATAATAAAAACTCATTAAAATACACATGAAATGGACATAATTAAATAAAATTCATACCTTGGTGTACATAAATCATTTGAAACTCCATACCACATTACTACTCTACTTAGATATGTTTCATTAATCCTTCTTTAGTGATTTTTTTATTCAGTGAGCTGACATATCTACCTCTCACTCCCACGTCACCTCTTATATATGTTTATTCTACCCCTAAATATACTCTATCGGAAAAATATTCTCCTAAAAGATATTCTTGCATTATTAAACTATATATACTATTCACTCCTTAGATGATAATTCAACATCAAATTCAACATCATCAATATAAATCACATGAAAAAGTTTTGACTAATATCTTTAAAGATGAGATACATTAAATACATCATGAATATCTATATATTTATTAGAAATACATAATTGGTATGTCCCAATTTTGATCAATTCAATGGTCATGAACGAACCTAAAAACACAAATTTAATTTCTCATGACTCAATAACTGTTAGTGTCCTAATTGAGGTGAGACACTTAAGAATAACCTTGTTTTGAACCTTAAACTATATAGACTTCTATCTATATTTTTCTTATAATATATGTCTACTCTGAGAAACCTCTAACCACTTCCAAATTATCTAAATATATTCTTCAATATCTTATATGTGATTTTAACCAATAATTGGAGACTCTCTCAACAATAACAAACAAAGAGTTGATTTAAACAGTCATACATATAATAATTTGAATGGTTCTATGTGATTATACTTCCAATAATTATTATCATAGGGAAACAATGCATATAAAAGATGAATCTACAAATATCTTCTAAAATTTATGACATGTTCTCTAAAATGTCTCTAAAACCCTTATCATGCACTCAGAGTTCTCACTAGTCCATGGATTGTATGATTCACTAAATTTCAATTGGTTATTAAATGATTATTACAGCCTCTATTGGAATTGGTAAGGGAATATCATATTCTGGCCCAACATGATACTCATTGGAACCCCATGTAATCATACCACATCTTTCAAATATAACCCACCCAATTCATTAACTGACTAGGTCTCCCCAATTGGTAGAATGTTTGTAACCTTAGTGAAGTGATTGTTAATAACCCATACAATATCAGTGCCTTATGGTGATCTTGGTATCCCCATAAAAACTTTTATATTGACATAATACCACTTCCATGTTGGAATGGGTTACAACTAATGAATAACATCATGTTTTGGTTTCTCGGTCATTATTTAATGATAAACATGGATTCATGATGTAAATATCACTATGTCATTCTTCATACCAAGACACCAATACTATCTATAGATTCCATGATATATCTTATTCAATCATAGGTGTACCTCCTATTTCATGGAATGTGAATCCTATATCAACTCCTCCCATATATTCATCCGGACCCCAATTCCACTAGCTATATATAAAACACATCCTTATATTGGGTCTAGTCATGGGGAAAATACCCACTATATATGATATCCCGCATTACCTATAAATTCAAGTCTAACATCTGGATCACATCCACTCGATCAGGATGTTATGAGGTGATATGAAATGATGAAATTGTATTTATCCCATAATAGTCCTAAATATTAATGTGAAACTCATCAAAAATCCCATAAACGTTCACTAACCACTATCCTCATGCACCCCCTATGCATGTGGATTCTGAATGAAATCATCTACCACTTTGTTCCCTTTTTAAGGAGTATAAAACATATCAAAGTCTAAAGACTATGCAATCAACACACTTCCTCTGTAGAAGGTTTTGATTGAGGCGGACCATCTATATCAGGTATACATATTACATCTTTTTATATGAATATTAATTACATCTTTATATATTAATATTAATAACATCTCACTATAAATCACACTTATAGAACCTGTAAGTTTAGTTCCTTTGAATAATAGACAAATAAAAAACTTATTTTAAAAACATTCCTCAATATTTTTCACAAATAATCTTCACACGTGATACCCCTATATACATTTTAAACATAATATTACTCTTCATTTATAAGAAAATTTAGAAAGGGGTGAGATGAGATTCCAAGTAAGGGTAAACATAAGAAATAAAAAATGATGATCATAAATAAGAATAAGATTAACATGTGGGTATGAGAACATAATTAAGGGATATGATGATAAAAAAATTATGGACAATAAAATGAAGATCATAAATTATGAGTTATGAGATAATGTTTTTGGTACAATATAGGACATAAGACTTAGAAGTTTGGAGACTTGTGTCAATAATAATAAACTATGAAAACATACAATATGAAAGTTTCATAATATGTAGTTTTTGATTATGAATGTGGCATAAAAATAAGTATACAAAATCATTACTTTATCAAGGATCACTTTCAAGACAATAATTACATTGTAGAGAAAGTCCAATGATGGATTTGGTTCAACCTATATTCTAATTAAACTTTAATAGGTTAGGTTCCCTCCCTAGTTCCTTTTAGGTCATTTCATGATATTTAAATATTTACCCAATAATATTGAGGGATATATAATTCTCGTACTAACCATTACACAATGAAAAACTATATATATGTTTTCCACATGAATAATGAAACCTTCATAATTTCATTATAGCTTAATTAACTCGAGTGAAAGAAATAAGCTTCCTGAAAAATTCCAAAAAAACATGATCATAAGCCATCCAGAGAAAAAAGGTGGATGGTATCATTAAATGTTTAATTTGGTGATGCATAATATTTGTTAAAAGTTGATTTTGTAGATGTCACACACATTATGAGTGGATTTGAAAATATATTTTGAAAAATTACTAGAAATATCCTAGACTTTTTGATAAATTTTATTCTTAAAAGGATATTACACATAAAAGAATGAGAATAAAAATTAATTTGGAGATCCATAAAAATGGAGAGGAATATTCAGAAACAAAACTAAAGAGGGTATTGAGAAAATGAGATCAAGGGGGAAAAGAGATTTCTTTTACAAATTGGAAATGAACACTATATGAAAATTGGATATTTTTGACATACTATTTGTGATGGTATAGGGCCCCATCACAAATAGTCTTTGATATGAACTAATTTTTATCTAGAAAGAGTTCACTATCATAAATAATTTTGTTTGCTTATTATTTTCTATAGGAAATTACTTCTGTTACAAATACATTTTGTATGAATTCCAACCATACCATAAGAAGGTTTGTCTTTTATGGATTTGATTCCCTATGATAACTAACTGTATATATCTCCGATATATTCATTAATCCTATGGAAATTAGTGACGACCCCCATCACAATTATTTTTATATCACCTACATAGATATTTATGGTGGACACAATTTGTGACAAAACTCGTCTCAAACATTTTTTAGTCACCACAGTAGGTATTTATAACAAGATATATTTCTGATGGATCTTGGCGCAAATAGCAGAATTTTTATTGGAAATTCTATCACAAATTACCTATCACAACTATTCTAACTTATATATATGGCCCTTCGTTGATTTTTTAGTACTCTTCATTGACAAATCTCCTTCCACTTATCTCTTTCATCTCTCTATATTTTCACTATCTATTATTTATATCCTAGGGAACCGAGTCAATTAGCAACACAAGGTTCGTTAAAGCGTCATTTTTGAGGTACTTATTTTTTATATTTTTAACTATTAATTTCTTTATTTTATATAATATTAGAAATTATTAGAAATAATTAATTATAATGATTTTAATTGATATTAATTATAGATAACTTATAATTAGTAAATAATAAATTATAATTAATAAATAATTATTAATAATTAGTAAAAATTTATAATAATTAGTGTGAATTAGTAATAATTAGCGATAGTTAACAATAAATAATATTAATTAGAAAAAAATAGTTTTAAATAGAAAAAAATAGTTGTAAATAAAAAATATTACTGCAATTATAAAATAATAATTATAATTAGAAAAATGTGCTGTAATTAGAAAAAATCAGCTATAGTAAGAAAACGTTTAACGCCAATTTGAATAAATTAGTGCTAATTAGAAAAAATTAGCAACAACTAGAAAATTATTCATTCTAATTGAAAATAATTAGCGCCACTTGGTACAAAAAATTGGGCTAATTGGAAAATCTTAGTGCTAATGGGAAATAATTGATTCTAGTTGGAAATAATTAGCACTAATAGGTAAAAATTAACGTTAAATAATTTTAATTATTAATAATTACCCGTAGGATGAAAAAATTAGTGGTAATTAGAAAACATTAGTGGTAATTATTTGTAATTAGCCGTGATAATTAAAAATTTTTGGTAATTATTGATAACCAGTAAGAATTTGTTGTAATTAGTGGTTACTAATAAAAAATTGTAGTATTTAGTAAACATTAGAAATAATTACAAAAAATTTGAAATAACTCGTAAAAATTAGTGGAAATTGGTAAACATTAATGATAATTAGAGGTAATTATATATAATTAGCGGTAGTTATTAGCAATTTATAAAAATTAAAAGTAATTAGTGGTAATTAGTAAAAATTTGTGTTAATTAGTAAATATTTTGAGTAATTAGTAAACACTAGTGGTAATTAGTGGTAATTAGTCATAATTTTTAAAAATAGAAAAAAATTGCGGTAATTAGTTGTAATTAGCAGTAACTAGTAAATGTTTGTTGTAATTAGTAGTAATTAGTAAAAATTAGAAATAATAAGTAAAACATAGTGGCAATTAGTGGTAATTACCTGTAATTAGTGTTGATTAAAAAAATATCCATAATTGACCACAATGAACCATAATTAACAAAAATTAACCACAATTAACAATAAATAGCCACAATTAATCCCAATTAACCATAACAAACCATAATTAACAAAAATTAACCAAAATTAACCATATTTAACCATAATTAACCACAATTAGTTTTAGAAAGTTTATCATGGGGCATCAGGAATTCTTGAAGTGGAGGGGATGAATGCAATGATGGAATGAAAGAATTTTGGTACCCTTGAGTTCAGACTATTTGTAGAAGACACTATGATTGGTAAACCTATGAGTGATGGAAGAGGAAGTAGAATATATAAAAAAAGGACATGCTTAGTAGGTTTCCCCATTTTTTGGTTCAGTGTTTCTTTATTGGAAAATAGTGTTTTACTAATAATTTCAATTTAAATGCATGATTATTGATAAAAATCTATTTTATCATTATAAAATATTTAACCAAAAAAGGTAAATAATCCACTAATAATGTTGTTTTAATATATTACATCATCTTTCTCTTCTATCACTCACAATTTTATCCCTTATTGTATCTTTTTTAATCCGTCTAAACCCATCAGTGTTAGAATTATTTAACTCTATCATCACCTCCATACCATTTTCTCCAAATTCCCTTAATGGAAGTATGGAGTGGAGGGGATTGAAGCGATGGAAGAGAGAAATAATTATAGGGCCCCTGAGTTCAAACCATTTAGAGTAGAGGTAGTCAAGGGTAAACCTATTAGTTTGCACATGACTAGCTCTTTTCAGTGTAATTATTTCACTCTGTCGTCACCTTCATCCCCTCTACTCCCAACTTAACTCACAACCCTTGGTTGAACTTTTATTTTACTTAATTATAATTTATAGTAAGTAGAAAAAATTATTATAATTAGAAAAAATAGCAGTAATTAGAGAAAATTATTTGTAATTAGCTATAATTAAAAAATAGTAGTAATTAGATAGAAATGGTAATATTTATGAGTAATTTTTATTTTTATTTTTTTTCTAAATTTTTGGATAACCACTTACTTATATAAAATTTAATATTGGAAATATTTTTATTTTCATTTTTTTAGAAAAAATATGTGACAAAGAAGTAGACAAAAATGTTTATTACAATATTGTGATTGGATAAATCATTATAGGAATCTTATAGGTTTTGGTATAAATATTGTATATATTGAGGGTATTGAATCATTTTTATCATTTTCATAATCAATACTATATTTTTTTTAAAAGGGAGAATAATTTATCCTAGAAATAAATGTGATTTATGATATTTGAAACATTTGAGCGCATGGGGTTCATATATTGCATTTTGTGTTTCAGAAAGATTTTTTTTTCTAGTATCAACATGGTGAATGAAGTTAGAGAGAAGGTACTAATAATTTTTTTTCAAGATCTATCACGGTTTCAAAATTTTGTACATCAGGTTACTAGTCTGTCACTTCAATAAACGAAAACTTAGAATGATGATTTAACTGTTGAGTTAGAACCATCTTGATTTGATAAGTTGCAGAAGTCTACAAATGATGCCTTATATATTAGTTGAAAGATAATAAAATGGGAAGTGATTATAAAATTTATAGATATTAAACAAGATAATGTAATGTCAAATAATTTATTTTATTATATATTATCTTTGGTTAAATCCCTTTTACCTGTAAAAAATTTGTTGTTAACAAATTTTTATGAGAGTAAGTTGATGGTCAATAATTTGGGACTTGTTTATCAAAAGATAATACATGTTCAAAGGATTTAATCCTATATTATGGTAAAAAATAGTTGTTATTTAGTTATCCTACTTGAGTAAAGTTGAACCATAAATAGGAACAACAAGGGAAGTCCTGCGGAGATACCATTAATAATTTGATGTATTTACCACACACACCAATATTTCATCATTTATTTATGTATTAGAATACACAATAAATTATTTAATTAAAAAAATCCAATATTTTAGCCATTAAAATATTTAATCTTTCTTTTGACTGTGATTCATGGAGACATTTCGATAATATGGATCGTCCTTTGTTATCAGAAGCCTGTAACATTCGATTTGGTCTTTCTTCAACTGTTTTTTTCCATTTGGTTCTTGAAGTAGTAAATATTCTTATTGACATATATTTATGGACTATCTTTATAACTACACACAACTTACCTCATTATAATTTGATTAATGAACAATATATATTTTAGAAATTATAAATTATATAACATCAAAAAAAAGAATATAGATGTTTCTTTGAAGCCATTGATTGATGAGTTCAATTTACTATGGAGTAATGGTGTCAATACCTATGATGTTGTTGTGAAGAAAAATTTCCTAATGAAATATGAATTAATGTGGAAAACTAGTGAATTCCCGAAGTATGGAATCTTATCTAGATAGATTACACATGGTCCTAAATCATGTCTATATGGTATGAGTGATAAAAAACATTTTTTATAAATAATGAAAGAAATAATGTTTTTTTCAACTTTCATCATAGATTTATTCCTACTGACCATCCTTTCTATAGGAACAAAAATAACTGCAGAAAAGGTAAAATTTAAGGATATGGCCCTCCATCAGTGAACTTAGGTATTGATTTAAAATCTATTGACTCTCTATTAACTCCCATTAACTTTGGACCATCTTTAAACTAATAAAAATATGTTGCTTTGGGGAATATCAAAATTAGATAAAATTAAGTATATTTTGCGCTCTTCTATATTGTTTTAATTTTTTGGTTTTTCACATGCTATATGTCATGCATATTGAGAATATATATTTTGATAATATGTTTTATATATTTTTGGAAACACTTGGTTAGAGAAAAGATAATGTAAAGGTGTGACATGATATTTCCAAAATTTTTAGGAAGTAGGAACATGAGTTGTTTCAATATGATAAATCATAGAAGTTAATGATGAAGAAGGTAACTTATATAGTTTCAAAATAAAATCATCTACTATTTTTTCAATGGATTCCAGAATTGAGGCTAACAGATAGTTATGTTTTTAATTTGGATATATGTGTGAGAAATGATCATATTACCAGATTAAAAAGTCATGATTGAATTTTAATAAAAGAATTAAGTTTACCTATTAGATTTATAGGTTTTTTTTGAATTATTTAATTTTGGATGTGCTAATATAAGTTACATATCTTTTCATGACATTTTTTATTTACAGCAGAATTTTATGAACTAAGTAGGTTGAAAGAAGATGTTGTTTGAATTTTATCTAAACTAGATTTTTTTATTTTATTTCTTTGATTCAATGGAATATTTGACATTACATTTTCTACATAAACCAAAATTAGAAGGTTAAGTACAGTTATATTAGACGTACCCATATGATATATTCATGCATAAATTAAAGAAAAAGATATATAACAAAGCATTAGTTGAAGGTTCAATTACAAAATCTTATTTACAAGAGGAAGTTTATTTTTTGAATAACACACAAAAATACAAATTTTTAACAATAAGAGGGAGAAAAAATAAACAAAGAGCACAATCAAGGGGGCCTATAGAAATGGAGGCTCCGAGAAGCACCTATGACAATGCTAACAACTCTTGGGTGAAGGGAACCAGTGCATGAGAACTCAAGTAAGGGGTGCTATAAGGAATCCATGGATGCTATATTATATTCCACCCAGTTTCCGTCATTGTATGTTTGAAGAAACTCAATACCGTTGGAGATGAGGTTCTTGCATTTGTAGATCTTGTAGATGATATTCCATGGTGTAGAAGAATGACCTTGGGGAGAGATCCATAATTTCTTAGAATCCATCTTGATAGTATCCAAGGATACTTTAGTTTAGTGAAATATGTAAATGACTTGGTGAATTTCCATAGCTTCTTCTTAGAGGGAGCCACCAACCTCATAAAAACTGATGAAGGAAAATATCACTGAAACTTCAGGATTTCACACCACACCACCCCTTAATAATACCCCGACTACACAAAACATCAACATTAATCTTTAGACCAAGGAGGTGGGATCTATCTCACCCATTTCCCCTTTCTCAATGGATAAGGGAGGGATAACGATTTCCTTGGACATGAGGCCCCTAATAGAGGGCACCCTACCCCATTTTTTCAAAGGGTATTCTAGATCCACGATGGGGATTGGGTACTCACCACCAGTGAAGTAGAAAATTATGGTGGACTTTTTTAATTAACCTTATTTCTAGCCTCTCATAAGAAACAATTTCCCTCCTTGAGAAAGATGTTTTGGGCAGCCTCCTATAGCTCGATACTACCTACCCAGCTGAACCAATATTGTAGAAAGGAGTGAAAATAATCAAAGAGACCCATAAGCATTGCAACATTGATTCAGGTGCCAATAACCACCCACACCATGGTCACCCAATCGGTATGACAGAGGTGGTGAATGTTGGTTTCTTTCTTATGCATTTTGAAGTGAGATCAGCAAGAATCCATACAGAATCCCTTCCGTTTGACTGTGACATCAGTAGGAATGACAAAATTTCGGATCCTCCATATTAGAAAACTATACTTAATTGGGATATATTTAAGACTAAGAATAATCTCCCAATCATTGATGTTCTGGACTACATGAGATGAGATCCTTTAGGCTTTGGTCGAGTAGACTCCATATGGGGATCCCAGGTATTTGCATTCATCTTTTCTTTCCTCCAGGTGGATGTCATAAATTTTTTTATTCTAGGTAGGGTTTAGGATCACATGAATAAAAGAGGGGCATAGGCTGGCCTGGATGAAATTAATCCTCAACCTAGGACCAACAGGTAAGCCCAACACATCTCTTTTCCAGTTGAATTCCCAAAAGCTAATATCCCCACACCCCAAAATCCACCTCGACTAACTTTGAAGTACATGTAAATGGAGTAGGAAGGACTGGAATAAGTGAGTATAGAAGCCCCTTGTGTTACTCAAATTACTACCATACTTCCCAGTGAAGAATATTATCCAAACAGAGTGACATTTGATGACTTCCCATGCTAATTTCCCTTAAAAAAAATGCATATAATCACAGAAATTCCTGACATTGATACCGCCATTTTCCACTAGTCTTTCCAATCGATTCCAAGAGGCCTCGTGGAATCTTCCCTCCCCCTGAGCATCCCAAATGAAAGAAAAAAAGTAAATTGTCAATCTCCTGGATAATAGATTTTGGTACTATGAGAACTGAGAAGATATGAATTGGGATCAAGGATAGAATGTTGTGGATAGGATAAATTCTACCACCAAAGGATAAAAGTGATTTTTTCATTTAAAAATGTGGTTGGTGATTTTTTCAATTATACCCTCTAAATATCTGATACAGACCCAACCTGGGGGTAGAGGTGCACCCTAATAATCCATAGGAAAATTCCTTATGCGAATGCCAATAATGGACTCAACTCTTTGTCATCTATTGTTTGAGCATTAAAGGAAAACAACACATAGCATTTATCTCTATTGAAAATTTTTTACTCTATTTTGAGTAAGATTAATTGGTGTTAATGAATCCTCTTACTTATGTACTACATCCATTAATAAATAAGACCAATTTATTGGAAAAGAGCAGATGAAAAACCCCACTGATGTCAGCTCGACAATGGTAGGGCCGCCTGAAGCCATGCTACATTTTGTAACTAATAAGATTACTAAGGGAATCCTGATCCATGGTAAAAATGATAGGGGATAGGGGGTCACCTTTCCATAGCCCCTTAATCTATTTGATAAAGCCACATTGCTTACGAATGAACATAATATAGATCCATGGAGAGCTATAATAGATAAATATTGAGTCAATACCCCCCTCTAAGAACCCCAAGCTCCTCATCACCCAGAGAATAAAATTACACTTGAGGTGGTCAAATGCCTTATCCATGTACACTTTAATAATAATATTGAATCCCACCACATTCTTTCCAATATCTATGGTCATTTATTAGGCTACACCCATGGATCCGTGAATGGACCTACCTTTGATATATGTGTTTGTCTTATTAGAGATCCAATTATTAATATGAAGAGACAACCTTTTATTGATAGTGGAGGGTAATAATTTATATCGTAAATTTCACAAACTGATGGGTCTAAACTGTTTGATAGAGGAGGGGTATTTCACTTTGGTAATTAAAACCATGGTGGTGGCACTAGAAACTAGAGGCAAGACCTGCCACATAAGAAGTCTGAAATGGTTACAACCATTTCTTTCTTGATAACATTCTAGGATTTGACATATAAGGCCCCCAAAAATTCATCAGGTCAAGGAGAACTCTCATAGTTATGAGATTTCATGGTCTCCAAAACCTCCCCCTAATCAATAAATCTCCCAGGGAAGTCATTGATATGTGAATCCACCAATTGTGGAATAAACCTGAAGATATCATCACCTCCACTCAGGTATCCATCCTATATTTGTGGGTTAGGATTTCATAATAGGGTTTTGAAATGAGATAAAATAATACCACCAAATTTATATAGATTTTTTGAGTGGGAACCGTCATCCAAATTGATGTTGGAAGCACCACCTCATGATTTTTATTTCAAGCAAGCATGGAAATAAACAGTTTTATGGTCCCCCTCCTTGATCCATAAGGCTGTAGATCTCTCATGAAATCTCCTTTCATATTCAAGAATAATATCATTGTAGTGAATCTTCTTTGATACTAGGTAAGCATAGGTGTCATCATTCCATGGCTTCTCTATATTAACCTCTGCATGATTGATATCGGCCTTCATTGCCTCCACGTTGAGGTGAGCTGGGGTGTAGAATTGGCCCAGTCATTGAGATCTTTTTTGAGCCACTGAAGTTATTTATGAAATCCAATCTAGATACTACCATATGACGCCCATTCCCATGAATATTACACTAATGTATGGTATGTGGGTTGTAGGGTCCACCTGTTCGAGAATGAGAAGTGATTTCCCCCATTGCTTCTTTCTTTCGGGCTGATAAATTAGAGTGAGTGGTCTGACACTACCTAAACCTGGTGAATAACCTCAGTGTCATGAAAATTAGTGATGGAACATATGTTAGAAGAGTAGAAACCCAGCCTACACCATGTGCATTGATTCTATCTCTAGTTGTTTCACCGGTTATACTTATCCCCTAAAAACCTATGTCCAACAATCCCTTCTAGTAAGACAAAGAAGAAAAGGACACTCTATCACTTCTTAGGTAGATCCCCACTGTTTTTCTCTGACATTTCATTTATAGTGTTGAAATAACCCCCACTAGGTAAGATGGGTCACCTGGGTTGAAGGATTTTAGGTCTCTCTAAAGGTGTTCCCTTAGCCTAGCACCGCATTTGGCATAGATAAACAAGAAGAAATAAACTGTCTTATCAGAGAAAATGTTTAGAGTCACCTATTGAATAGAAACATCAACCCATTCAACTGAGATACATGACTTCCAAAAGTCCCATATATTTTTATTAATAGGTTCACCATGTAATAAATGCTGCATACCAATACTTTTAGCAAACATTACAATTTTTGAAAACAGTGTTTCGATTAGAGAACTACAACTAGAGAAACACCATTCTTGGACACCTCATTAGATAAGAAATCCATCTTCAACCTGGCTCCTAGGCCACGAGCGTTCTACATTATCACAGAAATCATTGGAATAGGTTGCACCTAGTACTGGACCCATGTGCGGGAATCCTCCTGGCTTTAGAGTTGGAGCAGATCGAAATCATTTTCGAGCGAGACATGGTGCACACTCCTATGTGGGAATATTATGAGCAAGATGTGTAGAAAAATCTTTTGCTATAGGCTGGGAGTCCAATAGATTACATTTAGATAGAGGCGATCATTCCTGAAAATGAAATAATAGTCTCTACATGTTCGACATCGACATTGGAGGGGCCTCAATGATGGATTAGAGATGATGAACATCAAAACCCTCATAGATAGGTTATACTCAACTATGAATAAAGGATATGAATTTTTTTACTGAGGGATACTTTCACGTCTTATTTATTTTTCATTAGAAGTAAATTAATATTATTTTATATTTAAATAATGTGATGATCATATCAAGAAGATGTATCCAAAAGTTAAACCAGCTTCTCTTAAATTACTTCATCAACATAATTTTTCCTACTGGTTTCAAAAAATTGTAAAGTATATATTTAATGGTTTAAAATTAAAACTAATTTATTATATTTTATATTTCTTATATTTTTCAATTTTTTAGTAATAAAAACATGTCTATAAAATTGTTAATAGATTTTGTATATTCAGTAACCCACTATAAATATTGGGTAAATATTATAATTCATATATGGTGACTGGTCTTTGATTTTATACATGTGCATATAGTGATTAAAAAATAATGAATAATGGTGTTTTAATAAGAGGATCTCCCAATAAGGAATGTTAAATTTACTTTTATGGAATATTGGATGATATAACTGAGCTATGTTATCGGGGATAGAATTATGTAATAATGTATAATTGTTATTGGTTTGATACTGAGAGAGTTTTTCCTATTCATCCATACCATATAATCATTGCAATTAAATATAATATCCTTCTTACAGAAAAAGAACCATTTATAATGGCTCCAAAAGCACATAAAAGTTATTGCAAAAATTATTCTACAACTTTAAGAGAGTTAATTGACAAACAGAGCATTATAAAAATAAAATCTCTTCAAAATCAGTTTATGGAAAGTAGAATAAGTTCTTTTTAATTGAATGGAACTAAAACTTTTCAAGTGGAAACTCTAAATACTTCTTTTCTACAAAGAGACTCAAATATCGATGTTGAAACCCCATAGTTATGGACTAATGGTGATGATGATTTTGATGATTTAAAAAATTAATTGGAAATAATAGGAGATTATAAAGCTTGAGATCCTATGGAAATTGATGATATTGGTGTGAAATATGAGGATATTAACATCATCTAATATGAAGATGCTGATGATGTTGAAGAATGATGAAATTATATGAGAGTTATAGTCATAATTAATATATAATAATTGTTTTTCAGTTATATGCAGATTGCAAATTTTTCATGTTTCAGATTGATAATGATGATTTCGATGCTATGTTCCAAACCATCCTAGATGTTGGGATTCCTAGTGATCGCCGGATGCATTATCATCTGAACTACAGGTTGGTTCCACTTAATCATCGACTAGAAGGGGTCATGGTCTAGTGAGATTGATGATTCCCTACTCTATTCCTGTGCCACAACCACATCTTTAATTCTATCAAAGTATATAGAGTTATTATTAGTTTATTTATTTTAGTTAATTTTCATTAATTTATTTATTTAGTAATTGTTTGATTATTTTTTATATTTTTCCATAGGTTTAGCATAATGTTATTGGAAGAGGGAGCATGATTATATAGAATTAGTTCTCTATACTCCAGGAGAACTGAGATCATATTTACATTGATGTTCATCATCATATATTTAAGAATTATGTGGAGCATAAATAAATATTAATTATTTTTAAACTTAATTATATATTCACATTCGACTATTAATTATTTTCATGTTTTATAGAATCTCATAAAAGATAATGTGAGATCCTATATCTGGGAGGTTCTCATACATAAATGTCTTCATTAGTTTTTTCACAATCTGAGGAACACATCCGTGAAGAAAGATAGATCCATAGTTTTGGATCAGTCTTTTAGGAGACATTGACCTGATTACATATCATCTTAGGTTTGGAATTTATTGTGCTCATACTAGATGAGGGATACTTTTTGAGTAGAACATTACTTGGTTAAAATAACCGAGGGAGGTAGGAGGTCACACACAGAGCTAGTAGTCATATATTTAGTACTCATTAACCAAATATGGTATGTAATTGTTTTCAATAATTTATATGTACTTCAGATAGAAAATTTTTATTTTATATTGATATTGGAATTTTTGCTTCTATATGTTATGATGTTCAATGTTTATAAGAGGATTTACATTAATCTTATCACTGGATAGATTGATGGGGGTTAACAGTGTCATATTATGGTCAGTATAATTTTTTGATTTTAAAAATTAATGGAAATAATATTTTAACTATTTTAATTTCAAATTACATTTGATATATATATGAAGCTATTAATTTTCACACACATGAAGAGAGTCAAACCATGACTAAGTGTTATACCACTAGAGTTCTAGGATTTCATGAAAAAACATGGATTTAGGTGACTTGGTATGATATTGAGAAAGGCCATGTGGTGTATCAATTCTCAATTAATGCTTGCTGGTTATTATGGCACTGATGTGTTGTCATTTCCTAGTTCTAGGGGAGGTTTTGGTAAGTCATCCTCATCATCTATAGATTGTGAGCTGAAGTTGTGATCTTATATTGATGTTATATATACCCTACATGGGGAGAAGGATGATATTTATCTACATCATTAATAAAAAGTTGTGAAACAACCTCAATGGTAAGAAAAGTAGCAGTAGCGGTTGATGAAGTACATGCGATGAATGATGCTGGGTATTAGGATGGAGTTCCCTCCACATAGTCTTCAAAATACCTACCACATCCATAATGATATATGTTTCTAAAGGAAATTTTATGATGATTTTTCAATGAATCTGCATATTTTTTATTAATTCCAATATATATTGTTTTATAGATATGTTTTTCTTAATTAGATGTTTGTTATTATTTTTAATGTTATTTTTATTTGTTTTAATTTTAATTTAATATTTTTTTGACATTATTTATGAGAGATATTTAATTCTATCTTAAATAAATAATTTTATTTATATACTGGAAGAATATTTCTAAAGAAAAAATCTTCCATCATAAAAAAAGTTTTTTTCAATGGTTAGTTGCAAAAAAAAAACATTTATGAAACCATTTTGAACATTGGGATAATAGATATAGAACCCCTTCACTATTGGCTATTTGTGATGAGGTTTCATCAAAATTTCCCCATCAAAAATAGAATAATTTCTAGTGGTGTAAAGTTAAAGTCAATCGAAAATGACCTTAAGAAATCAATTAAATAAAGAGAAGGAATTCCTAGAAAACCAAGAATATGAAAATAACGTATAAGAAAATATATGGGGTTCTAGAGAGAAAGAACATAAAATTTTTACCAATGAAAATTTAGTCATAGAAATTATCTTATTCAATGTGAAATTGGAATGATACCCTTAACTCAGACTTCTACATTGTTGGGAGCAGTATAACTCTGTGTATAATAAATTTACTATTATTATTCAATTTTATAAAAAGAAAATTATTCATATTTGTTCGCATACCTATGTAATTAATATTTAGGTGTTTATTTTTTCATTTCTGAAAACATGTTTTGTTTCAACCATTATAATCCTTAATCCTTAATCATGAGCTCATAATCTATAGAATTTTCAGGATGATGCATTTTTTTATTTAGTTTTGGAATTACTTAGTAATTACATGGAAATTATTGTGATCGTTGCTATAGAATACTTACAAATAATATTCTATAGTTATTATTGAATAAAAAAATAATTGAATTTATTAGTGAATATACATTGTAAAATCACAATTATTGAATTATAGAAAAAAATATTCAATTGTTACATATTACTTAATAATAAAATTTTTAAACTTTTTATTAATTCATAATTTAAACTTTATAACATCATTCATATAGGTAGTAAAACTAACCCAAACAAGAATATGTTATAACAATTGAATGAGTTAGAAGAAGTTATTTTCTAGTAATAATAACACTTTTACATAATCATAATGATTTAAAAACATTTTATATAAAATATAAACCTCATTTAAGAATAGATGAATAAATAAGATAAAGAAGAATGATTAAGGATATGATAACACTTAAATTGAATACTTGACATTAATCGTAGAGAGACTCTTGGAAATAAGTGTTTTGATATTTGTTTTTCTGAACATAACTCCCAATAAAGGAATGGGATTTTTAGTGAGATAATTGGGATTGGAATTAAAGATGATAAAAAGTAAATATTTGAATGTAATTTGGTATGGAGGGATACTTTTATAGGTGAGAAGGGGTTGAATTTCTGAATATTGTTTTTATCGTTTAGGCCAAAGACTATGAATAATATTGATTTTTATGAAATTTATTGGTTGATTATTAATAAGGTAAGGTTTTTGACAATACAATGAATCCAAAACAAAATGTATTCTTATAAACAATAAATTAAATGTTAAGAAAAAAATACTTTTTTTCAGAAAAAAATATAACTTAAGTTCCAAAATTTAAAACATAGTATTTTAAATTCAAATAATTATTTATAAATAAATTATTTTTCTTCATAAATCTATTTCATATTCTAAAAAATTATTAATAAATTTTATGTATACTCATAACATAATGAAATCATAAAAGTTATGCTCATTCATAAAAATGGTATTTTCACAATTCATCTAAAAACCAATTTTTATCAAAATATTCCTAAAAACTGTAGAAAATGGATTTTAATATACAGATTCCAAAAAATAATATCATTTTATCGAACTAAAATTATAAAATTTAGAAATTTAACTTTTAAATGAAAACATAAAATATAAAAAATGAAACTTTTTTTTATAGAAAAATGGATTTTTAAACTTTATGTTTTCTTAATATAATTTCAAATAAATTAATAATTAAATCAGTGTTAATATATTATTTGATAGATTTAAATATTACATTTTATCAGAATCCCCTTTTAAAATGTTTTAATTTAATGAATTGGTACAGGATACACAATAGTAAGAAAAAAACGTTCTTTGAAAAATATCCCTTTTTAGCTGTAAATTATTTTAATCGCATCTAATTAAAATTATTTATTTGACTTATAACCATTAAATTTTATCAATAAATTTGAATTAGAATATTACTTAAAATCTTATATGTACACTAAATCAATATTTAATAATAATAATAAATATTTTTCTAATAAATAATTTTAAATAATTAATATCCTTTTTTCACATGCAATTTCATTCCCTTTGTAATTATACTAATTTAGTTGTCCAATAATATATTTAAATTTATATTATAATATTTCACCTGAATGAAATGAATAAATATTATTTTTATTATGTTTCTAAATAACAATCTATTGAAAAAACAAGATTAATTTAATGAGAAATATATATTAAAATTGTGGGGTGTTACATTTATCATGATGGGGGGATATATATTTAATTCACTTATAGACAACAAAAACAGTGACTGAATCACCCAAAAGTTAATATAGAAAGTACATTAAGATATATAAAGCTTCCACCAACTCCAAATCATGAGTCAGATAATTCTGTTCATGCAGCCTCAATGGCCTGCACCCATAAACAACAACTTGACCATCTTATGTCATAAATTCTCCCAACCAAAATATTTATGAAACATAATAAATTGTATACTCATTATAAATATCTAGTATATTTTAATTCAATGTGGTCATAAGTCATCCCTTTAAAATTTATAATGATTTCCAGCACTGATTATACCACTCTAATCTCATCAAATTCTTGGTCAAGGTTTTCATCAGTGGTTCCAATCAATAGAAGTATGAAATAAATCTACAATATAGCCTAATAATCCTAGGAAGCTAAAAAAATAAAATATATTCTTGGGTTTATACTAATAAATCACAACATCATTTTTATTAGATTTTATTGGAATGTTTGGATCTAATATCACATACAAAAAGAAGCATACTTCCCTGGATCAAAAGTTATTCTTTTTGAGCTTGGTATAAAGTTGATTTAATTTTAATGTACTCATCACAATCTTAATATTCTTGACAAATTTTTTTAGTTTCTAGGAGTATATATAGATATCATGAACAAAAAAACACAATGAAGGAATCAAGATATGAGTGAATGGTCTTGTTCATCATATCCATAAAAAATGGTCGAATGTTATTAAAAACAAATAGTATCACAAGGAACACATACAACTGATACCTTTTACTAAAAATGATTCACAATATATCCTTTAATCTCACTTTTAGTTGATGATACCTAGATCTCTAATTAATATTTTAAAACTATCTTTACACACTTAGTTTATTAAATAACCCACTAATGTGTGGGTGAGGATAATGGTTCTTGATTATGACCTGATCTAAGATATTGTGTTCCATGAACATGTGTAAAACAAAATTGACCTTCTTGGAAAATAAAATTAGGGTACCCCAAGGTGAAGTGCTTGGGTGTATAAATCCTCATGAATCTTAATATTTAATTGTAAAATTTAACACTCTTATCTCTACATATTCCATTATATGTGGCAGTATTTAGATAGGTTTCACACTTGGGACTAGATTAATCATAGAATCAACCTTCCTCTTAGGTGGAAATCCTAATATTTCATCAGTAATGATGTATTAATATAGATATATATCTAAAGGAAATATGATATATCTCATAAATGGAGTCCTTCGTTATACATAACATAAATAATACATTAATATAATGATTTGAATAATAAATCTCAAAAATAGTCTCATAACCAAAAGCATGAAAGGTTTAGTGTATTGTAGATTATCTTCATAAACATAATATTTCACTATAATTGTGAAAATTTATATATAATTATTCTAATATATACACTTTTATAAATAAATCACATGATTTAATCATCATTATAACCTATGGACAAGAAACATAAAAGTTGGCGATCTTAGAAAATCAGTAATGGTAAACCATATTATAACATGATGGAAAACTTGAGGAAGAAATAAGTTTCCTAATATAACATTATAATAGAATATATGATAATAATAAAACATGTTATTGAATAATAAGATCATAAATATATCATTAAATAAGAATAATATATATTGAATAGCTCACAACACAACTAAATAGTCTTATAAAATTTGAGCATGAGATAAAATTATAAAATACCTTAAAAAAATCATAATTTTGAAAACATGGAATTTCAAGGAAAACAAATACATATTAAAAATTTATTGTAACTTCATGAAAAACATTAAAATGTGTCATAATTTGAAAAACATAAAAATTTGGAAAAATTATAATAATAGGCCAACTTGTTTGTGAAATCTCATTATGCCCATACTTTTGTGGACAAGCTCATTATGTACACACCTAAAAATTTGAACAAGACCGTAATTCCCACACTTGTATGAGAAAAACAAATATGTCCATGTCTAACTATCTCATATGATATTAGCTTATGAAAATTAATTGGAGGGAGATATATGACCCCACCCCTCATCATACATACACATGTTTTCCACTTACCACATATACATAGTCATATAAAATGTCTGAATAAAATAAAAGTATACACTACCTAAAAAATAAATCATAATCTTTAAAAATGAAATTTCATGGTAAAGAAATTCATCTTAAAAATTTATCAAAACTTGATGAAAAAATTGAAATGTCTCATAATTTGATAAAAATGAAAATGTTCCACAACAATAAGAATAGGAAAAACTATGTAAGGAAAAATCAGTATGACCATTATTATATAAACAAAATAATTATGTACATTCATAAAAATGTGAACAAGACCATCACTCCCACACTTTTGTGAGAAACTCCAATATGTTTATTCTTGACTATGTCGTGAGGTATTAGAATAAGAAAATTAATTGTAGGGTGATATATGACCCCACCACTCATAATCCATACAAAAGTATTTCACTTAAAATCAATAATACACAAATTTCAATGAACCCATTAAAAAACACTAGTATTCTCAAACCTTCAAAAAACATCAAAGAATATAAGCTTAAAATATCACAAAATATAATAATCTAAAATCCCAAAAAGAATTATATCATAAATTTCTATTAAGGGTGATAAAAACATCACTTAAATAAATAAAATCCTTGGAAGGTAAATAGAAATGAAAATAAAAATTTTTCACTAAACCTTTTATAACATCAATGTAAAAATTACATTCTATAAATCATTTTTAAAGGTAAAGTGAAGACTTTTGGAAACCTTAATATAAAGAGTTCAATATAAATGATCTATAAAAATAAATAAAGGTTTCAAAAAAGGGGGAGTGAAAATACTTTGAAAATTTTTTCTTTAAAAAATATATCTAATAATAGGGACTTGAAAAAAGACATAATATTTCAAGTGAATAAAAGAGATAATACTTTTAAAAAAATTACATTTGAAAATAATTTTTTTAATAATACCTTGAAAAAGAAATTAATGTTTACAATTTTTTTGGAATTGATGATAAAAAACATTATTTTTAAAGGATGGATAAAACAATAGAATATCTTGAACTATACTTTTTGAATACCCAAAACAATTAAAGAATGATGAAACCTTAATTTTAAAATGAATAAAGGGGAATAATAGGACAATCGTTTTTATAAGTGGATGGAAATGAAAATATAAGGGTTGTTCAACTAATATAAAAACTACTCAGTATAGTAATGATACTGAATTCATCATATTATTATAGTGATAAGATATTTGTAAGAGTAAGATAAATAATAAATACTTAAGAATGGGATAATACTTATATTGGAGACTTGATTTTTTTGACTGATGTTCCCATGAAATTGAATGGATTAGGCTAACTATGAAAGACCGATGGATTATTTTTCATGGGTAGGGTTATATATAGAGTGAATAGAATATTATAAAATATTAAATTGAAGTTTAAGTGTATATTTTATGTGTGGAAGAGGTAACCTTTTATAAGAGAATAAAATGGGCACTTTGGAAAGAAACATCCTTTTTCAATAATTCGGTAAGATCCTGGATTTTCTTAAGGTGTGTTTTTGTTTAAGGTTCAATTTAAATATCTTATTTTTGTATAAATAAATGTTTTACATGTTCACAAGATAGATTAGGGTGTCCTATGGGTTATATAAATTAAAGAGAAGGGAAAATAATATTTTTGGGCATACTTCATGGTTTGCACACTGTTAGGGAAAACATAGTGAGGGTAGGGCCAAACTTTGAGAATTGAGATAGTGGAATGTCACATGGTCAGAGAAGGTTTTTTAGAACATGTAGAGATTCTCAGTTAACCATGGGAACCCTTTTTCCCTTGATAGTGTCTTGTGCATTGTTTCTGCCATGTTTAGAAAACCACATGGGAAAACCGTGCGCCCCTATAAAAGTTTTGAAAATGACATAATTTCTATTAATGTGATTTAAGAACATCCCATGATTTTCTTCCCATTCCTCCTCCTATAATACCTAATGATGAACCCTAGTGACCCAATCTTGTAATAAGTTATTATACTTTGATTCTAATATGTTTGGAGAGTTTTTGGTTTCATATTCAATCTCTGGGTGAATCTAATCCCTCTCTTGCTTCTCTTTCTATTTTTGGGTTTACATCTCCGTCTTATATTAATATGAAGATATAAAACCCTATTTTTCTGGTGATATCTTGACTGAGGTTTCTAAGGGTGATTTAATCTGGATCTAAGGCTATGATTAGGAGTGTGTTCACTAATGTATTTGAGGTAGGTTGTCTACAAGTTATAACCCATAGATTCATTATAGATATGTGCATGTTTGGTCTTTTTCATGGTTATATCATGTTTTTATCATGATACCTTTGGTGAGGTTTGATTAAATGGGTGACTAAATGATGATTAGAAACCCTCTTACTCCCCATGGGATGCATCGATGACGATTTGACCAATTTAGGGCCACCCATGTGGTGCTTTGATATTTTTCAGGCCTAGAAATTGGTAAAGTGTGTTCCAGGTAATTTTGTGGGAATGCAGAGACCTTTTTTGAGTATGTTGATATGTTAACGGAAGTAATTATTGAACATTGTAATTTCATCAAGATTTGGTAGTGGACTAATCGGTTGTTTGGCATGACATAAAAATGGCTTAATTAGGTTAGATTTAGTCGTTAACTGTGGCCTATGAATTATGTTAGAAATTCCTAAAAGAGTTAATGAATATGAAATATTGAATATGGTAAACTGGTAATGGTATGTGAAATGTAAAATATGTTAAATGGGGTTTTATAAGGGAATTGATGATCATGTGAAATGAGTTGATATAAGGGAATTATTGAATACGTGTAGTGAGATATTCATGAGTATGGGAATTGGGATATATGGGATAAGCAATGTAAATGGAAGATATGTTATTGGGTTAGGGAATAATGTTAATTTCCTTGTTGATTCTTATGGACTATGATCTTTATATGTGTTAGTTGTGGTTGGTTGTGATATGGTTTATGTGTGGGAATGGATGAATAAGGATGTTCACATGGCTTGGGGTGTGAGATAAAGGACTGAGGCTCCACCCATGAGTGGAGTTGGACTGATTCTCTAACTCCACACACAATGAATGGGTTAGAGAAGGATATGAATCTCATTTCCCCTAATGGTTTCATTCTACCCATACTGGGTCTTTAATGTGAGGGAATTGTGATGTTGTGATGTATTATACATAGTGAGATAGAGACTTGACTTATTCCCTTATGTAGAATTATAAATTCCCTGAAACATTGTGTAAATGATGTAAATTCCTAACACATAGATTATATGTTGATGATGAACTATGTAATAAAGAAGATGCATAATGAATTTGAAACTATTGTTAATAATTGTTAATGTTTGTTATCTAATTGAACCTAAACTTTATTTTATTTACCTATAACTTATTTAATACTTTCATGCACTATCTATTTAGAGTGAATATTTTGTAGACATCGTTAGTGGTGGCCTACGGAGTTGTACTCACATACTATTCAGGATGAAATTGGGTACCTGAGTATAGTTCAGGCTTGTTGGTGAGGAAAGGTGCAAGGACTATGTGCTTGGGAATTAATTCATGATTTATAGGTACATGGATGAGGATCCAGATTTGGAATTAGGGCTGTTATAGGGATTCTATCTTTTTTCTTTATTTTGGGATTCATATCACTTGAAACTATTGTATGTAATGACATATTCACCATTGGTTATGGGTTTTGCTCATTTTGAGAGACGATTATTTATTCTTCTTCAATAGATATTATATATTGTTTCTTCTATTATATTTATTTTCTTTTGTGGATTATGCAGGTAATGATGGTATAGTCTTCCCATGCGACTCTTAGACCCTTTATATTAGTTAGAAACCTCTTGTGTATGAGGATGTATGATTGAGGTTATGTGAAAACCCGACTTGAGGCACCGATTTAGTTTCTCATCGGCCAGGGACATTACAAAGTGGTATCAGAGGAGATATTTTCTATGACTTACTATTTGGGGTGGTAGACATGAGGTTAAGAAGGTGTCAATCCTTGGTAATGAGATCATTCATGGGAGTATCTAACCCATGTATATGGGGAAAACCCAAGTCTCATAGGGTTGGATTTTTTTCTTGTGGTGTGTTGTTACATTGGATGATATTTCACCATTGGGTGAGGCACTTGTTTTGTGATGTGACAATTTTATGATATTTTTCTCTTGATTGGAATGGAATGAGGTTGTGAATTCATGAATCACTCTAGGAACCTATGTATATAAGTGACATAAATCAAGGTAGGGACACACACAGTATGAGTGCGTGGGACATAAAGGGGCATGATGCATTTTATTTTCTTGAAAATGAAAAAATGGTGTCTAATGAAATGATGAAAAATTTTAACAAAGGTAAGTAAAATGTTAAATAATAATTAAATAATCATTGTTAACAAGGGGTTGTAAGTTAATTAGAAATTTTTGAATAATCTTTTGATATGTAAATGGTTTTTAAATGGTTTAGAAGGTAAGGATTGTGACCGCATGATTCATTTACCATGTGTTACCCTTGGCCTCGGTTGGGATAGTCGAGGTTAGTGTTCTGGGATTGATAGGGCCTTTTTGAAAAGTGTTTGTGAAATGGTTTGTTTATGGATAGTGGTTGTATTTCTTTTATATTTTATGTAATATTTATGGTTTGTGTTCTAAATATCATGTTTGGAATTGTAGAGAAATGCCACCATGAAGACGTGTGTTGGCTGGGAAACAAGAATAATAGTAGTAGTAGTTCATTTTTTATTTAAAAAGAAATAATGAATGGAAGCAAGACCCCTCAAGGGGGATGGAAATGGTGAAGCCCGAGCACATCCCCCAACACAAAGGAGGCACATTCTGCAGGGAGAGAGAGGGGAGAGTTATAGAGGATGAGAGGGTCATCACTTCTACCCAAGCGGGCAAGGGAATCTGCTGCGAAATTATTTAATGATACCCAAGGTGGTTTTCCCCAATTATGTTCATCCTAGCCGGGGATTTTTAGTTGTAGAACCCTCCAACCTTTATCAAAGTGGGTGGGCCAAAGGTACCCGATTTCTGGATAGAGTATATCTTGAAATTTTTTGATCATCTGGAGACTCTTTCCCAGAGTCGAGTCAAGCTAGAAGACCATATGTTACAAGGCTAAGAGAAGTGATAGTGGTACATTATTATTTAGAAAGAGAAGCCTGAAGAAATCTTATCGAATGTTTTTTAGGAAGTGTTTCTAGAAGAGTACTACCTAGAGACCTTGGGGTAGGAGAAGGATATAAATTTGTATTTTTGACCTAGGGGGTTGCATTAGTGAAGGATTATGATTTTCATTTCACTGACTTTCGCCTCTTTATTCCGTAATTGGTAGGGGATGAGGTGGCTATGGGGAAATTATTAAAGGATGGGATTAGGCATGAGATAAGATCATTGGTGAATATCATCCGTCTGAAGAGTTTTGTAGAGTTAGTTGACCATGACCACATATAGAAAGGTAACATGAAGGTATCTCTAGTTGGTGGACTTATAGTGCCAGTCAGATGGACCAGTGGGGAAAATTTTGAGGGTAGGAAGGGTCATTTTGGAAATTTAAAAGAGGGAAAAAGTGTGCAAAGTAGTCAGAAGAGAGGTCCAGTCTCTCGAGGTCATGATTAAGAGTTATGTTACCGGTGTGGTAGGCTGGGGAACATACACGGTCAGTGTACTTGACCACCGTAAGAGTGTTTTTCATGTTAATGGATGGGGAATATATTGAGGTTCTTTAAGAACCCTCTGTATCCTATCACAAATGGGGGTCCAAGGAAAATGTTGACGGTAGGTTGGGGGTCAATCACCCCATATTAGTTAGGCAGTTGGAGCTCTATATGTCGTACTGATAGAGGTGGTGGACTTGGAAATATAGGGAGAGAAATTCCAAACCAGAAGGGTAGTATAGTGTAATGTACTCAGGCTTGATCCCAGGGTAGAGGGGTAGGTCATATTCGCACAGAGAAGTCTACACATGGAGGTTGAAAGGTTGTATCATCAACTGTTCGATGTATGTTTCTTGTAGCTTCCATGCTCACAAGCTCTTTATTTGAAACATGTGTTATGAATTCTATCATTTATTCACTTATCATAGTTGTTTTTGGCTTAACTTTTGAAATTGAAAGTGGGGTTATGTCAATTGATACTATGTTGGTGGAGTTTGTTGAGAATACTAGAAAATGTAAGGTTTTTTCTTTAGAGGTTTTTGGATATCATTTTTTTTGAAGAACCTGTTTGTTCTTGAGAGTTTAGGTTTTCAACTAATTTTGGGTATGAAATAGTTGGTGTTGTATCAAGCCTATATCAATTGTTACAAAATATTGGTAACATTCACATATCTTGATTGAGAAAATGATGTCCTTCATAGTGAGTGGGACATACGAGTAGGCCATGAAGGGACGATTTGATAGTAGTTGGGAGATCTTACATCTCAAGTGGATTGTCTTATACTAGATGAAGGAGTAATGGATACCACAATCTTACCCACATTAATGGATCAATTTCACAATGTGTTTTCTAATGATTTCTCAGGGATACCATCTGAGATAGATGTTGAGTTTATGATCGAGTTGGTTCCGGGTCGGAACTGGTTTCCATTCCACCATATTGAACGGAACAAACAAAACTAAAGGAACTTAAGGTTTAGTTAGAAGAGTTGGTGAAAAAGGTATTTTTACATCCTATTATTAAACCTTTTGGGTCTGTTGTGATGTTTTTCAAGAAGGTAGAAGGATCATTGAGATTATGTGTTGACTATAGAAATTTGAATCAGAGGACGGATAAGAAACGATACCCACTTTCCATAATTGATGAATGTTTGACAATTTAAGGGGGTTATTAGTGTTCTCTAAGATAAATTTGAGATTAGGATTCCATCAGTAGAGGGTGAGACCTTCTAATGTACCACAAATAGGTTTTCAAAGACGGTATGGTTTGTATGAGTTTTTTGGTGATGTCGTTCATGTTGACCAATGAACCAGCAGTGTTCAGGGATTTAATGAACCAAATATTTCACCCATACCTAGATCATTTCATGGTTTTCTTTGTTGATGAAATATTTTTGTACTCAATAACTCTTGAAAATCATGTTAAACATCTTGAAATCATCTAGAGTACACTAAGAGTGCACATGATTTATGCTAAGATATAAAAATGTATGTTCTGTATTGATAAGGTGAACTTATTGGGTCACATAACTTCCTTGTAAGGTGTTTTTGTAGATCCACATAAAGTATAGGTTGTGGTGTCTTGGGAGTAACCCAAAAATGTTTATGATGTTTTCTGTTTTCTGGGATTGGCCGGTTATTAACGAATGTTCATTAGAGACTTATCTTATTTGGTATAGCCACTCTCACGATTAACCAAAAAGGGAGTCTAATTTGAGTTTTTGGAGTCATAAGTGAATTAATTTCAATATTTAAAGAAATAGTTTTCTACCACATAGATTCAGATTTTACCCACACTGGGTAAGAGGTACAAATTTATCTATGATTTATCCGGTGTTGGACTTGGGGTGGTATTAATGAAAGTTGATTCGGTTTTAGCATATGGGTAAAGACAATTGACACCTCATAAAATAAATTATCCTAGTCATGAACTTGAGCTAGATACTGTGTTTTATGACTTAATATATTGTGGGAATTACTTTTTGAGAGAGTGCTTCATAGTGTTTAGAGACCGTAAAAGTATCAAGTACAATTTTTCTCAGTGGGATTTGAATCTTCAATAAAAATTGTGGGTTGAGTACCTTTAATACTTTGGTTTTGAGTTGGATTACACACTAGGAAAATGGAATCATGTTGTAGATCCTCTGCGCTTGAAGGCTCATAATTCGGTGGTTCATAAATCGAAATTTGGGTGGAGAATTATAGCCTTGTTTGTTGAGATGCACAGGATTTGTATGATGGGAACGAGCAAATGAACCTTGTGTCTATAGAAAATGAGTTTGTTCTTTTGATCCTGGTCAAGAAGAGTCATGTAGAATATCTAGAGTGTTTGTGTATGAATTAAAGTCATAAAGTTTGGGAGTCACCATCAACATGGGCTATTGATGACGATTTTATTTTTAGTGATTGTGTCTGTGTGTTCATTCCAGTGTGTATACAGAAAGAGTTTATTCATGATTTTCCTGCATAGAAGTGGGGAGTGTAAATGGATTTGACTAATATGTAATGTGTTATTTTCATATATTATTGTTTAATGGGAATAAAGAAATAGTTTGAAGGTTTTGTGGAATGATTCCTTTCCTCTCAACAGGTGAAGGCGCAACATCATCATCCAGGTGGTTTGTTACAATCATTTCCCATTCTATAGTGGAAGTGGAATGATTTAATGATGGAATTCATAGTGGTTCATCTAATGAAACCATATAATAATGATGAATTTTTTGTGTTAGTGGATAGGTTGATTAAGGTGGACAATTTCTTACTAATCTAGGATACTTAAACAGTTGATTAGTTGGGGATTACAATATCCACTTGGTACCCAGGTCCTTTTGAGTAAATTTTATAACTCATAGAGGGATGGATAGTCAGGGTGTACAATTCATGTGTTGGGGGATATGTTGAGAGCTTATGTCCTAGATTTGAGTGTTTTGAGGGGAATAATCTATCACTTGTTGATTTTTTATACAAAAATTGTTTCCAAGATACAATTTAGATGTAACCTTTTGAGGAAATCTATAGGGGATAATGAACATCTTTGCTGTGTTGGTTAGAAGTTGAGTAGTATGAGCTGTTGGGACCTAGCCTCTTCAAGGAGATGATGGAAAAGGTTAGATTGAATTAGAATCACATGATAACAGCTCCGAGTACGCATAAGTCATACATTTTCACTATGATATGCCTCTTTAGCTTATTGTGGGTGATGGTGTGTTTCTTTGGGTGTCACTAAGGTTGGGTCACCATAAAATTTGGAAATAGGGAAAGTTGGTGGCTAGGTATGCGGGGTCGTTTGAGATCATGGAGACGATCAGAACAGTGGCTTACTGATTGGCTCTTCCACAATGTTATAGTGGCCTACCCAATGTTTTTCATATGACATAACTCTAGAAGTATCACCACGATCCATCACATGTGATAAATGTTGTGGATGTGGAGCTTGGGAATGATATTTGATTCGAGGGGAATCCAGTTTCTATTTTGGATCATAGAGAAAAGGTATTGTAGGGAAAGATTGTGCCCTTAGTTTGAGTTTTATGGTGACATGGAAAAGTTCAAGAAGAAATATGGGAGTGAGAGTTAGATGTGCGGGCTCGGTGGTGCAATCTTATTTCATTGGATACTCAGTAATTCTCAAAATGTCGACTTGGGGATGATCCGTTAAAGGTGAGGATGTTGTAAGATTCCATATTTTCTTAAGTTATGATTTTGTTTAAGTTTTGGTTTAAGTTTCTTCTCTTTGGGAGACAATTATTTATGCATGTTCATTTGTTATTCTACATTTTTTCTGCTATTCTATTTTTTGTGGCTTACTCTGTTAAAGAGGGCACAGTATCCCCACAACACTCTTATACCCTCACTACTAGTCCAAATCCACTAGTGTATAGGGAGGTGTGTTTGATGTCACGCGACGGCCTGGCTTGGGGCATCATTTTAGTGGATCTTGAGACATGGACGTTACAAATTCCATGACAATATTCAATGGTAAATGGATCAAAAATAAAAAAATGGAGGTTGTGTTATTTTTTGGTTGATACAAGATCAAAAGTCTTTCTACACATGTTTAAACATGTTATAGGGTTTTACCATTAAAGTTTTATATTTTATTGTTTTTCTTTTAAACTAGGTAACTATTTTTTAACTAAGTGATTTTATGATTTCTTTAATACATAAAAAAACATTTAAAAAAATTTATGTGTGATGAAGACAAATTTAACTAGTATTTCATACAATTTATTTTCATGATATTAAAAAATTAACATTAAAATTTAAAAGGATAATGTGTAGAAAAACTATTTTAGTAGAAAATAGACATTTTAACCATTATGGATTCTTCATCTTATTTTGTATTGATTTACAACTAAATGAGTTTTAATGTATTTATTAATTAATTAATAAATATTATTACCTTCATTAATTAAATTATTAAAAATTATTTTATTTGATATATATTTCATGATATTTATAAAATAATAGTTTTAAAATAATTATTTCACCATTATAATTTTTAATTAGCATTAAACATAATAATATACATTATATAACCATAGATGAAATTGCCTATATTAAATCATATGAAAATTATAATCTAAAATATAAAAATAATTTTCAAAAATTAACTTTCTATGTGTATTTAAATTAATCTTAATGCTAGAAAATTTTACAGGTAAAAAACTATTTTTTGGGAAAATTTTTTTTTTAAGAAAAAAAATTTATGATTAAGAAATAATTATTAATTACATTGACTAAAAGAAATTTAAAATTATTATTTTAATTATAATTTTATTTAATAAAAAAAATCAAAAACTTCTTTTTATATTATTATAACTAACTAAACAAGAAAGATGAGAAACAGTTTTCATTAAAACAGTATATAAATAATCAAAATGTTGAGCATGAGTTTATAAATTCAATATATCATTTTAAAATGATTTATAATCTTTATCAAATATATTTTGGACATCTAAATTTTTTCAATAATTTCTATGTCATATAAAAGTGACCATATTCAAAAAATGTTATATTTTTTCACTGTTTAATTAAAAAATCAATTATTTTTGAAAAATCTCCAAAATACATCCTAAGATAATTTTGTTGGGAAGTCTTAAAAATGGATTTTACTTTATCAAATTTAAATTATAATATTTTTAAATTTATATTTTGAAAAGAATATAAATAATATAAAGAAATTTTTTTTAAGGAAAATAATATTTTAAATATTAACTCATAATATTAATTCACCTTTTGAAAGTAATAAATATTAATGGTTTACCATATTAGTGTTTATTATTTATTTATTAATAATTCATTTTTGTGATTTTCTTGTTTTTTCATTGGTTGTATCACATGAATCATGTTATAAAACATAATATGTATTTAAAATGATCTAAAATCTCAAGTTGTTACATTCGAACCCCCTTAAATAAATCATGTCCTCAGAATTTAATTATCATTTACTTACAAGAATATATGGGGTTGGTTTAAATAATTCCATGCTTTGGGATATTATCCCTAATGAAATAGGTTCCCCAATATTACTAGGAAGACTACAAAACACCTATTTTCCATTACCATTTCAAGGAAATGTATCCCATAACACGGGTTTAACACCCATGCGAAGAATTCATTTTTCTTTATAAATAATTCATATTTGGACTTACATAAACAGATTTTCATAATTTATTTAGAATTTGTTTTTCACTATTTTTTAAATTAGTGTGAAGTCAAAGTGAATATAGTCATTCTATTTTAAAAATCAAATGATTTTTGAGAGGATATTATGATTTAAAAAATGTTTATTTACACCAGCATAATAATCATACCACTATATTTTCTCCTTAAATTAAAAAATCACTGGGAGTGGTAAATTTATGTTCTTATAAAATACCTTAGATAAAATAGGGTTTATGGAACTAAATACATCCACTAATTTTGGGATTAGGGTAAGTGAAACCTAGTAACCACTATTCTCATCATCAATTGTTACTACATAAGTTCTTCCTTGATTATTGGGTCTAGAAGGTTATGAATTCCGAATATTCTCATCAATCCTTATATTAGGTCATTGAATTGGATAATTCCCGAGTTCTCCACGTATAACACATTGATGTGTGAGTGGTCTCCATGTATGAGTTCTATCTTTTCTCCTCATTTTAATTAAACTCTTAATTTTCCCATGATAGTTTAATTCTCGATGGACTCCTTTACCATAAGTAAAGAATCTTCCAGCCCACTTGAGTTAATTACCTTTTGCTTCTTGCCTCTTTTTTGGAATATATAAAATTGAAAAATAATTCTTTTATCATCACTGTCACATGATATTTCATTACTCTAACCCTCTTTTCCTTGTTGGGTTTAGGAATTAGACAATGTGAACAATGTTAATTAGGTTCCATAATAGATGTCTTGGCATAATCACTAGGTTTATCATTACATCTCTCATTCCCATAGGGTTTTAATTAACATAATCTCATAATTTCCCCTCTCACCCCTAGTTCCTTCATGTTCCAACAATTAATAAAACAATGGTTGAAATGAGTGAAAAAACAATTACAATATCAGGATATTATGAATATCCTAAAAATAATTATTGAATTAATTTTCTTAAATTACAATTTTGGGTAATAGTTCCTTTAGTTAAACATAATTAATCTTAGTATGTCCTAGGTTACATTAAGTTGGATTATGTTATAGTCCTTAACCAAATCCCTCAAAGTAACTAGGAAATCTGTCTCCCATATTGGTATGTAAAGATAATATGATCAACTAAATAATATCCCATTGGTGTGTCAAACCCAATGTGAAGTTAAACCAGTTTATCATGCACCAGGTCATGGTTGAGTTAATACCCAAAATTCCATGTTTTTTGTTATTTCACCTAGGTACAAAAATTCTAGATATTTCATCCACTTGTAACATCTAGATAGGGGTGCAATTATAAAAATAACCACAAAATCTCTACTTTATGGAATCTTTGGGATGTTATCCTATACTTAGACTCATCCCTTAGGGTTTTACATTAGGTTTTTCCTCAAGTTAACTAAATAAATATTGAAAAATAACTAAAATAATATAAAAAATAACTAAACCCTAATCTGATACAATCTATTGTGAGCCAAGATAAACATAAAAAAATAAAACATTAATCTCATTATTGAAATAATATACCTAATAGACCGTTGCATAACCTAAAGACCGAATGGTTAAGCGTCTTAGAGATTAGTAATATAAACATCTTATTTTACTACACTTGTGAGAATTTATCCACAATAATTATCCTCTATAATATTTTTAGATAACTCACATGATGTAATCATCTTCATAACATGGGGGTAGTAAACTTAATAAAGGGATGAGCATAGAAATTCAGTAATGGAAGCACATAACATAACATGAAAGAAAACATAAGGAAAACAAAAATATCTTAATAAAAGATCATAAGAACATAGATAATAAATACGAAGAATGATTCAATAATAATGAATAATCTTGAACACATGGAATTCTATGAAAAACAAATGCATCATAAAAACTTAGCATAACTTGATGAACAGCTTGGAAATGTTTCATAACATAATAAACTTGAATTTTTTTTACAACTATAATCATAAAAAAAATATATGATAAAACTCATTATCCCCACACTTATGTGAACAAATTCATTATGTTCACAACTTAAAATGTGATAAAGCCAAACATTCCCATAATTATTTGAACAACCCAATTATATTCATGCGTTACAATATTATGATATATTTGATTAAGATAATGTATTAGAGGTATATATAGGACCCCACCCTTCATCATCTATAAATATGTGTGCTAATAAAAACAATTCATAAACATATCTTAATGGACCCATTTAAAAAGATAATATTTCTCTAACATTCCATAATCATCACACATGATAAACCTAGAAGGTAATAGGATGTCCAAACATAATTTTAAAAAGTGTTTTAGAGGTTATGTTCTAGAATAAAATTTTTTTACTTTGGATTACATATAAATTATAATATGTGAATATTAATTGAAAATCTTATTACATATTTTTCATTATTCAGAATGACATTAATGTAATACTATCCTAGAGTATCTGTCACATTGATAAGGTCATAGAAGTTCCTCACTGGGATAATAACCTTGAAATACCATGATGATATTCTTAAATATAGTTATATAATTGGACAATATACTATGATGTGATACATAGAATGTTGATTGTCATCTATGAGTACTCGTAAACATATGATACTTCCTCTCATTAAGTTTTCGCATAGTAACCTCCAATTTGAGAGATTATGAGAACAGTACCAACAATAAGATTTCTTCATGATTATGTGTCATTGGATGTTTTTATCCCTGATCATGTGTAAAGGTTCTTAGAAATTAAGATTAATATTAATGCCTTTCATGACTGGCATACTTCGATGTATGGTCTAAAAATAACGATGACATATGTTCGCATGAAGTAGGGTATATTGGATGAATCATTAAAGAAATGTAATTAATTAATAAGTCTTGGAAGCTAATAAATATTTTATTTAACTACATGAATAATTAATAAATATTTGTTTTTCAGATTGTGGATATAATATTTAATTTTTTGATTAAATATTTAATAATTATTTATTCTCTAGATAATGAATATATTATTTATTAATGAAAAAATATTTAATAAATATTTATTTGAGTATTTGATTAGTGATGAAGAGGATGAAGGGATCATGATCATTTATCATGATAAATATTAATTTTCAATCAGGTAAAATAATATTTAACTTTTATTTAGATAGCCCACACTATAAAATATTAATAATATAATATAATATGGCATGTGATTAGATAAGGATTAATATATTATTTAAGGGTCATTGTGAAATAAAAAAAATATTTTAACCAAAACCCTGACTCAATAAATTGATTTGCATGTCTATTATATAGGGTTAATATGGAATTGATAATCATTATACATGACCAATTTCTCTCTAGATTCCTCATTATCTCACCCTCTTGATAACAGGACGAACAATATGGAATCCTTAAAATATGAAAGAAATTTAAGCGGTCAAGATGAACACAAGATGATTGATCCAACACACTAGCACTGAAAATTCCATTAGTGTTGTTCAGAGATAAAATGACCATGTCTAGATCACTACTAAAGGGGATCTACTTTGGGTCCTCCATATACAAGCAAGGTAAACCAAAATGGAGTTTTAGATGATCAATAACACATATAAGAAATATCCTAAGACAAGATATTCTTTATTTTGATCTAAGATAAATTATTTATAAATTTAACATAAAAAATACCTCCTTTGTGTTCCGGTATTTCAATGTCACTATTCAATATAAAAAATTTATTGGTCATGATATTTACGTCTTTAATTTTTTTTCAATGATCAATTAAATCATAAGAAACTATAATGGTTATCTTCCCACCAGGTGCTTCTGATATATTAAGAATCTTCAAGTGGTATTAATGTTTTCATGGTTAAATTTATAATTATTTATTTTATTATTGATCAATTATGAACAATAGTGGTTAGATTTTTTATAGCTATAATATTCATTCTTTAATATGAAGTTCAATTAGAATGATTTATATATTATAATATCCACTAATAAAGATTCACATTTTAATAAAGAGTAGGAACTAATGGAGAATAATCAAAGATTCTATCAGGAGGTATCAATGTTTTTGGCTGGTTGATTGGGTTACAGAATATGTAGTTGGAGTACAAGTCTTGTACCCACGTTCCCTACACCTGGATGTGTCTTAAAAAACATTTCAAGAATTTATTACACATGATGTGTGTAACACACAATGATTCCATGTCACGTTTCACTTTGAATAATGCAATAGCTTGTGCTGTATGCAACTTCGTGTTCTATCACACCGCAACCAATAAAACATTGCATTATTAATAGTAATACACGTTTTTTGAAATTGTATAAATTTTATTTTGCAAAATGGACTTCATTTTTGGGTTCATAATATCAAATTATCTTATGGTGAATTTTTTATATTTTTCTGAAAACTTTAAATTTTTGATGAATAGTAAAAAACACCCTTTTATTGTTTGAAACAAAAATTTTATTTAAATAATTATTAATTTTAATTAAATTTATTTTATTTCAAAATAGATACATAATACCCATATACGTTCAATGTAATTCACTGGAGTCATTTTATAATAAAATTAGATGTATAAAATTTTGTTGAACTTTTTAACATATTTTACCCACCTTCTAGGCATGTTAGCAAATTTGCATAAAATGTAATTTTATAGTTTCTGTGAATTGAATTTAAAAAATATGTGAGACGTAGTTGACATCAGTAAGTAAAATTTTGTCCAATAGGATGAAAATAATTTTTGGTGGACAATAACTTTTGAATTTTATTTACCATGAATGAAAGTAAATTGGGAAATTAAAGGTAAAAATGATATTATTATTACCCTAACACATGTATTAATTCTATTAGATAAGTGTTGTTTGGCCAAAATCAACCTTATGAATAAGATATGATCCTTTTGGACCACTTTTATTAGATGAGGACATTTATTATTAATTTATTTAAAGAAAAGTTAAAAGAGTTAAATTCAATGTTTAATAACTAAACCATTTGTAACATAGGGTTGTACATAAGATAAATTAGACTATAAATATTCATTATAAATATAAAAAATATTCCCTATATAATTTTATTTTATTTATAATTTTTATACATTAACTAATTAAATTTATTTATGACACAATGAAGATGCAATAATTACCTTATTATTGAAAGATGAAAATAATTGATATTATAAATGTTAATTTAATTGTAAATTGACACTTTTTATGTATTAAAAGAATATTATAAGTTAATATTACATGTTAGGAGTGATTAAATAAATTTTTTTTAAGTTGTATTGTTGTTATGGATTTCACAAAAACCAAATACTCAATAGTATCGAAATTAATATAAATGAGTTTTAAAAACAAATACTATATTATTAATTGATATAATTTTCTTAAAAATATGAGGTTCATAAAAAGTACTTATATATGGTTATATATTTCAATTATTAACCAATTGGGTTTCTATTTACATTTTATAGTCTGTTTATTAACCATTTATTATAATTATACAAGAATACATGGTAAAAGTTAAACTATTTAACTAAGAGTTAAATATAAAACATAAGTTCAATATGGTAACATAAACCTGTATAAAACCTATTGGTTGATATTTTTTATTCCCATACCCACCTTATCCACGAAATAATTTTTTTGATCCATTAAAAAAAATATTATTGTATAATAAAATAATATTTCAATCTTGTCCTAAAGTGACACTCACCTATCTTATAAAAGGGTAATTCCCCTTATCTAAATTTCACACCTCCAAAGTCATTTGAATCAGCCAAACACTACTCCAATATCCTCCCAAGAACCCTTAATTCAACCTATATGACTTGATTTGATCATAAAACCGACCTAAAGATCCCTTTTGATCAAATCAAAAGGAAGCACCGGAAGAAGAGGTAATAATTTTATCATCTCTTTCAATGTTTTCTTCTTCTTCCACTTCCTCTTTTTTCGTTGTTTCTATACCAAAATAATAAATCCAGTTCCTTCTACATACTGTGATTTTATTATAAATTTGGTACAACCATATTAATTATTCAATCCATCTTATGAATGACAAAGTCACTGTATGTGTGTACATACAGCATACCGTCTCCACGTCATGGTGTAGTTTGTTATTCAACACTTCATTATTTGGATGGGTATAATAATGAGTATAATTGATGTAAATGATAAATATAACATGTTAATTATTATCTATATATGATATACCATCTAATTACATACAATTTCTCCATCAATAGAATGACATTTTCGCTCGTGCGTACGTACAAATTACCATCTCCATGAACAAGTAGAAATTCATTCCCCATCATAATCATTAAAGATTGATTTTTATTTTATGATTAAAAATAATGTTTATGAACTTAATATCATTATGTATATGAATATAATACATCCTATCATTAACAAAAATGACATATGTAACAAAACATATAAAGGAAAACGAATCCGTTAACACCTGAAGTAATGATACTAATGAAATATTATTAAAAAAGAAATACTAGAAGATCATATATGATATCATATTTATGTATATGGTTATTTTATAATTTAATAACAATGATTTAACTACTATATAGGAGTTTAATGTTCCCTGAACCTAGGAAAAGTAAAAGTAATGGGTTCATTCTACAATCTCTTCATTATCCGAGGTTGTTTATACGTGAGTATCTACTAGGGCCTCTTTATTATCCACAGACATGTTTCATTAAAATGTATTTCAAAACATTTTTATTATTTCTTAGACTATGGTTTAAAGTCATTTATACCCTTGTTTTAGTTTTTATAAAGGAATCTTTCCATTGTTTTCCAAACAAGGTCCTTTATGACCTTTTCGACAAACATAAGGAAAAAATGTTTGGATTAACTTATACGGTGAGTGTGGCTATTTTCCACCATTATAACACCTTCGAAGCATCCCTTACAAGATTATAAGAATATTTTTAAAATAAATGTTTTCTTTTATAATTACATGACTTTTAAATGATTTCAAAATATAAAGATATATTTCTCTCAAACAGTTTTGATTTCATCTATGTCTACATTCTTTGATGAATTTTACACTTATTTGATGTTGATTTATTATGATAAAATCATCCAAATTTTATTGAAGGTTTTGTGATATGTTCGAATGTAGAGGTATTATTTTTATACCATCCAGGGTTTATGGTTAAATTATTAACATTTCTTATGCTAGTTTTAATATAAATGTTTATGCTATGTTTCTACCATTTCATATGAGGAATGCATTGGATTTATTATGTGGTGGATGGAGCCCGATATAGCTCATCGATGCATCAGTGGGTCTCATTAAAAAATATAGTGTCTTATCACAAGGCATTGGAAAAATATTATTTGAAGTCTTGGCACTAGGCCTTAACTTTGTGGTTATGATGTTCGGCATTATGCATTCCATCATTATGAAATTGGATATTAATATTACATGTGATTATTCAACTAGTAGAATATCATTTGAATAAGAAAATGGAATTATTTGATTTACCATTTCCATATTATGATGATGTTTAAGTTTAAAAGGCATGTGTTTTACTCTTATACATTTTTTTTAAATTATTATGCTTATTTATGAACGTTTCTTCTACATTGTTATCCTTACTGAGCACCTGAGTTCACCCCTCTGTGTTTTATTTTTACCAGGATGATAATAATTATATTATGACTGACCTGCAGGAATAGTCTAAAGGAGATGAATTTGTTAAAATGAGACACAATGTTGCTGTTTTTCATTTTATAATTTTATGTAAAACTTATGTTTGTATCTAGTGATTCCAAGGCTACTGAACCAATCAGTATTTCCAGTTGTGATCCCTTGTGATCATGCTAATGTTATGTAGTAATGCACCGACTGTGGTTGAATAGGGTTAGGGTGTTAACGTTGGTATTAGAGGAATTTTAGTACAAACCTTGGAATCTAGATTGAGAAAAACTTTGATTAGAGAACATTACCCTAATATAGACATTGCAGATTAGTATAGAAGATCATCCTAGAATTTTTTTGATGCAGTGATTTTGTGTATTTTCCAAGAAATACATCCCTTTCTAGATACGAGCAGGTAGAAGTGGATCTGCAACAGATGTACCTTGGAGTGAAAACTATGACATGGAGTTTTGGGCTTGACCCAGGGTATCCTGGTACTCTACATCAGGCCTTGTTGCACTCTTGGTTACGACACTCCCAAGATATATGCTTAGGATAATTATGATTTTATTTACAAATCATTATGAAGTATTTACGTGTAAATACTTCCTAAAATAAAACATTTTTTTAGGATTAGGATTATATGCATAAACTATTAAATTTATGTCAGGTATTTTACTAGTTTGAAATTACGTATTGTGATCCATAAACTAATCTAGTGTATGAAATTGTTTAGAAATGTCACCTAGTGGAAGCACTAGAGACCGTATTAACACACATAATCCATGTAGGTATTTCTCTGCTACTCAAGATAATTATAGTTGATCTGGTGAAGCAACCAATGATGAACAACATATAACCATACTATGAAAACTCACTCAGGTTAAGAATAATAACCTTACCTGTATAGAGCACCATGATCTACAATGTGGAGGATAAATGTTAGACTGCTTCATGAGGAAACAACCACAAATATTAAATGGGGATTTGAATCAATTTGTATGTGAGCAACAGATATGTTGCTTAGAGAAAATATTTCATGCTTTAGAGAGTTGCTAAAGGGAACAAGTTTTCATGGTAGTTTATCACCTCATGAGAGATGCAGATCAATTGTGGTCATTGATTAGAAACAAAAAGGAGGATGAAGAAGTATAAAATATGTAATGAATGGAGTTCAAAGATCTTTTCTAAGAAAAATAAGTTTGTCGTGACTATCGAGCAGATATGGAAACAAAATTTATGAGTTTTTGGAAAAAGGAGGATGAGAATGTCTCAAAGAATAAGGATAGATTTACAAGGTTAGAAAGGTATGGAGAAGATTATATACGTAACCCAATGAGTTAGATTGATCAATTATTTTATGGGTTAAAACCATTTCTCTGTCAAGAATTAGTCTCACAATCTTTCTCTTCATACAAAGATATTGTCTCATATTCTATAAAGACAAAAAAGGTATTCAATAATTCATACAACATTAAAATATAGAAAGAGAAGAAGAGATCTATTGAACACTCTAGAAATGGAAATAAGGGGAAGAAGGGAAAATTTGAATTTCCATCCTATAGCAAATTTGGAAAGAAACACCCCGATACTTTCTTGAAGGTAATGAGAGTCTATTATAAGTGTGGTGAAAAAGGCCACCAAGCCTGTGATTGCAGGGAAATAAAGGGGCTGCCAATGTTAAATGATACAATTGTAGAGAAATGGGGAATTATACAAACGAATGTCCTAAGCACCAAGGAAAATTACCTCAAAAAAGGCTAAGGGATCACAACCAAGCTTATGCGATCACTACAGATGAGGTTGAAGCTCTGAATGATGTGGTGGCATGTAATTTAATGGTCTCCTCAAATTTAGACAATGCTTTATTTGATTCTGGATCAGCGCATTATTTCACATCTTCGTAGTTTCTAAGAAAATTAGATATTTCCAATTTGATTTAACAATGAAAATGTCAGTTAAAACTCTTAAGGGATGTATCACTACAACAATGTTTTATAAATCAGTCCCCATTAGGGAATATAAATGTTCTTTACCTTTTGATCTCATCTTCATACCATGATTTAATTTGATATAATCGGTGGTATGGATTGTATTTCAGACCATAATGAGAAAATATATGGTAAGAAAGAAGGAGGTTACAATTTTCGATGATGATAAAGAGTACTTAATGTTTAGAGTATAAACGTCACCACCTGATTCTTATCTAGATCCACCCCTAGTAGCTCTACTGAACACAATTATTGAGAGGAAGAGAATGAAATAACTATGGGTGAGGAAAATAATGTTCAAATAGAGGATGTACCTATTGTGCGAGAATATGTTGATGCATTTCTATAGTATTTAAATGGACATCCTCCAGAATGAGAAATTGATTTTTCCATTGATTTAATTCCCGATTCAAGTTCCATATCGAAGACCCCTTATAGAATGGCCACTTTGGAATTAGTGGACCTAATTGAACAACTAGAGAAATTGATTAATAAATAATATATTCACCCTAGTGTTTATCCATGGGGATCCCTTGATCTTTTTGTTAAGAAGAAAGATGGATCTATGAGGTTGTGCATTGACTAAAGGGAGATCAATGATATAACAACAGAGAACAAGTATCCCCTACCTTACATTGGGGATTTATTTAACGAATTTCATAGAGCTAAATATTTTTCAAAGAATGAACTTTGATATGGATATCATCAATTGTGTGTGAAGAAGGAAGACATTCCGAAAATAGCATTGCAAACCAGGTATGGGCATTATGAGTTTACATTAATTCCTTTTGGACTGACTAATAAACCCTATGTTTTCATGGATCTAATGAATATATTGTCAAGGAATATCTTGATGACTTTGTAGTGGTATTTATTGATGATATCTTTGTATACTCAAAGAGCTATGAAGATCATGAAAATCATTTGTGGACAATTCTGAAAACCCTCAGAGGAAATGAATTATATGGGAAGTATAGAAAGTGTGAATTCTGCCTTCAAGAAATTTCTTTTCTTGGCCATATTGTCTCAAATGATGGAATCTCTATTGATCCGTCAAAGAGAAGAGAAATCCATGAATGGACAACACTGATTAGTATAACTAAGGTACAATGTTTTATTGGACTAAAAGGTTATTATCGGAATTTCATCCAGAATTTTTCCCAATTGAGAACCCATTAACCGATCTCACATGTAAAGGGGTTTAATTTGTTTGGAAAAAGAGTGTGAAGATTGTTTTGAAGAACTGAATATAATATTATCCAATTATCCTATATTGAGTATACCATTAGGGAATTATGGGTTTGTTATTTATAGTGATAGTTGAATGAATGGATGTGGTCGTGTCCTTATGAAAAATGATAGAGTTATTTTCTTTGCATCATGACAGTTAAAAATTCATAAAAAAAACTATCCCACCCATGATATTGAGTTAGAATCTATAATCTTTCCTTTGATGATATGTAGACACTAGAACAATGGTGAAAAAATCTAAGATATATTCCAATCACAAGAGTTTGAGGTATATTTACTCACAAAATAAGTTGACATGTGGCAAAGACGATGGCTTGAACTACTCAAAGATTATGATTTCACAATAAACTACCACTCGGGGAAGGAAAATATGGTGGTAGATGCTTTGAGTAGAAATAATCATGGAGTTTTGAACAAGATGAGAGTTGAAAGGGATCCTATGTTCATGGATCTATTAATGATGGACATTGGAATAATCATGGAAGATGAAACATGAATTATTTTTCAAATGGTTAGAAAAAAATACTTACTATAAAGGATAAAAAGTTCCTAGATTGATAATGATAAGTTTAAAAAGAAAATTAAAGATGTGAATGATGGGAGATTGATTGAATTTGTATATGAAGATGGAATTTCAAAATTTGGGAAGAGACTTTGTGTTCCTGATATACTTGATCTAAAAAGTGAATTGTTGGATGATGATCATAGCCCCAATTTCACTATACACCCTGGTAGTACTAAGATATATAGATATTTGAAGGACCATTTTTGGTGGGAAACCATGAAGTGGGAGATTGCTGATTATGTGTCAATATTTATGGTTTGTCGACAAGTTAAGGCTGGAAGACAACATCCTCAAGGATTAATGCAACCTCTTCCCATACCTGACTGGAAATGGGATGATATTATGATGGGATTTTTCATGGGGCTACCAAAGACTCATATAAGGAATGATGCAATATGGTTCATTGTTGATCGTCTTTCCATTTGAGCATATTTTATTGTAATAAGTTAAGATTTACCACTTGAACGTTTAGCAAGAGTATATATTAATGATGTTTTAAGACTTAATAGTGTATCCATATCAATTGTCTCTGATCATGATCCCCATTTTACATCATGATTCTAGAAAAGTCTTTAAAAATCCTTAGATACTGAACTTAAATTGAGCACTACCTACCATCCTCAAACTGATGCACAATTAGAAAGGACTACTAAAAAATTATAACTCATGTTTAGATCTTTATCACTTGAATTTAAAGGTATGTGGGATCAATATTTACCTCTAGTAGAATTTTCCTATAAAAATATCTTTCATTCAAGTATTCAGATGACACCATATGAAGTATTATATTGAAAGAGATGTTTCACACCAACTTGTTGGGTTGTTGTAGGTGAAATAAAACTCATAGGCCCAGAACTTTATGAAGAAACAATTTAAAAGGTGAATATTATCAAAACCCACATCAAAGCAGCTCAAAGTAGGAAAAAAGTGCTATGCTGATAACCGAAGGAAGGGTTTGGAATTTCACAGAGGATATCATGTTTTCTTTAAGGTATCTCCATGGAAGTGTGTTATAAAATTTGAGAAGAATGGAAAATTAATTCCATGTACATCAGACCTTTCAAAATTATTGAACTAATTGGAGTTTTTGCTTACTGTTTGGAAATGTTGCCAAGTCTCTCCAAAGTTCATGATGTATTCACGTATCACTATTGAGAAATTGCATGCCTGGCCCAATGCTTGCACTCACCTATGATGAAATAAAATTGGAACCTGATCTGTTTTTTAGTGAAGATCCTATCAATATTCTTGATACTAGAGAACAAGTGTTGAGAAACCGAATGACTCATCTGGTAAAAGTTCTACAAAGAAACCATAAGATGGAAGAGGCAACATGGGAACCCAAGGAACTTATGACGAATAACCACCCGAATCTTTTTATGCATTTGTATTATAGAAACATCTTAGATAATATTATTTGAAGGAGGGAAGAATGTAACACCCCAAGCTTCCACGATCCGTTTCTCTTTGAATAATGAAATTGCTTGCGTTGTACACAACTTTGAGTTCTAGCACACCACGACCAATCAAACTAGATATTATGAATAGTAATTCGCACTTTTTGAAATTTTATAAATTTTATTTAACAAAATGGACTACATTTTTGGGTTCAGAATATCAACATTATCTTAGGGTGGATTTTTGATATTTTTTTGAAAACTTTCATTTTTGATGAATAGTGAAAAACACAGCGTTATTGTTTAAAAACGAATTTTTATTTAAATAATTTTTTTTATTTAAATTTATTTTAAGTAAAAATAGATACATAATACCTATATATGTTCAATTTAATTCATTGGAGTTATTCTATAATAAAATTAGATGTATAAATGTTTTTTTGAACTTGTTAACGTCCTTTACCCACCTTATAGGCACGTTTGCAAATTTGTATAAAATGTAATTTTACTGCTTCTGTGAATTGAATTTTAAGAATCCAAGAGACATTATTGAAATTAGTAAGTAAAATATGGTACAATGGGATGAAAATAATATTTGGTGCATGGTAACTGTAAAATTTTATTTACCACGTTGAAAACTAAATATGGTAATTAAAGGTAAAAATTATATTATTATTACCCCAAAACATGTCCTAATTATATTGGATAAGTGTTTTTCCACCAAAATAAACCTTAGGAATACAATATGATCCTTTTGGTAAACTTGTATTAGAATTAGACATTTATTAATATTTTATTTGAAGAAGAGTTAAAAGTGTTAAATTCAAAGTTAATAATTAAACCATTTTTAATATGGGGTTATACATAAGATAAATTAAACTAAAATTATTAATTAGAAATATAAAAATAGTTCCTACATAGTGGTATTTTATTTATAATTTTTAGACAATAAATAATTAAATTTTTTATGACACATTGATGAAGCAGCAATTCTCTTATTATTGAAAGATTAAAATAATTGATATTATAAATGTTACTATAATTGTAAATTGGGACTTTTTATGTATTCTAAAAATTTTCTAGGTTAATATGAAATTTTATTATTGATTAAATAAATTTAGTTCGAAGTGATAAAGTTATTATGACTTTCACAAAAACCAAATACTAAATACTGTCAAAATTAACGTAAATGAGTTTTTAAAAGAAATACTATATTATTAATTAATATAATTTTTAAAAAAATATATTCCTTGAAGAAAGTACTTATATAAGTTTATATATATCAATAATGAACCACTTGGATTTTTATTGGCCTTTTATAGTAAGATTATTAACCATTTATTATAATAATACTAGAATACATGGTAAAAGTTAAACTATTTAACTAAGAGTTGAATCTGAATGATAAGGTTAATATGGTAACCTAAACCTATATAAAACATATTGGTTGATATATATTAAACCAATTACTATATTATACTAAAAATAAATACTTTTGGAGCCATTATAAACTAAATATGATTGTATAATAAAATAATATTCAATGTTTTCCTAAAGTGACCCTCATCTCTCTTATAAAAGGGTACTTCCCCTTCTCTTATTTTAAAACCTCCAAAGAAATTTGGATCAGACAAAACCTACCCAAATATCCTCCCAACCACCCTAACTTTATCTTATAGGACTTACTATGATCATAAATTCAACCTAAGTATCCCTGTTGATCAAATCAAAAGGAAGCACCCGAAGAAGAGGTAATAATTTCATCACCTCTTTCAAAGTTCTTTTCTTCTTCCACTTCCTCTTTCTTTGTTGTTTCCATACCAAAATAATAACTCCAATACATTATACATACTATTATGTTATTATAAATTTCTTAAAACTGTATTCATTATTCTATCCAACCTATGAACGACAAAGTTACCATACGTCCGTACGTATGGCTTACCATCTCCACGTCGTGGTGTAGTTTGTTATTCAACACTTCATTATTTAGATGGGTTTAATAATGAGTATAATTGTTTTTAATAATAAATATAACATTATAATGATTCTATATATATTATATACCATCCAATTACATATTATTTCACCATCAATATAATTATATTCTCACTCGTGCGTACGTACCTATTACTGTCTTTACTAATGCGATGAAATTTATTCCCAATTGTAATCATTCAAGAATAATTTTCATTTTATGATTAAAAATAATGTCTAAGAACATAATATCATTTTATATATGAATACAATACATCTAATCCATAACAAACATGACATACATAACAAAACATATAAAGGAAAATGAATCAGTTAACACCTGAAACAATGATACTATTGAAATATTATTAACAATGAAATATTAGAAAATCATATATGATATTATATTTATGTATATGGTTATTTTATAATTTAATAGAAATTATTTAACTATTATATTGTATTTTAAATTACCCTCGACCAAGGAAAATTACAAGTTAAGAGTTAATTCTAGAAGATCTTCATTATCCGAGGTTGCTTATACATGAGTATCTACTGGGAAATATTTATCATCCACCTCCATGTTTCTTAAAAATGTATTTCAAAAAGTTTTTAATATTTCATATACTATGGATTAAAGACATTTATACCCTTGTTTTAATTTATATAATTTTTTTATCAAGGAATCCTTTTGTTGTTTTCATAACATGGTCATTTACGGCCTTTTCGATAAAATTTAGAAAAGAATGTTTTTTTACTTATACCTAGAGTGTAGCTATTATCCACCATTATAATACCGTTGAATATTCCCTTACAATATTATAATAATATTTCCAAAATAAATGTTTTCTTTTATAATTACATTACTGTTAAATGATTTTGAAATTGAATGAGATATTTTTCTCAAACAGTTTTGATTTCATCTATATCAACATCCTTTGCTGTATTTTACAATTGTTTGATATTGATTTATTATGATAAAATATTCCATATTGTATTTAAGGTTTTTGGATATGTTTTACTGTGTATGTGTTATTTTTATACCATTTATTTTTTATGGGTAAAGTATTAACATTTCGTATGCTAGTTTTAATACAAATGTTTATGTTATGTTTGACCTTTTCATATGAGAAATGCATTGGACTTAGTAAGTGATGGGTGGAGGATGCTACAGCTCCCTGACGCTTCAGTAGTTCTCATGGGACAAACTAGTGTCTTGGAACATGACCTTGACAAAATCTTATTGGTAGTCTTGGCACGAGGCCTTGACTATGTGGTTATGATGTCCGACATTATGCATTCCATCATTATAAAATTGGATATAGATATTAAATGTGATTATTCGACTAGTAGAATATCCATGTGAACAATTAAATGGAATTATTTGATTTATCTTTGCCATATTATGCTGATGTTTAATTTTAAAAGGCATGTTATTTAGTCTTATACATTGTTTTAAATTTTTATGCTTATTTATGAAAGTTTCCACTATATTTTTATCCTTACTGAACCCCAGAGCTCACCCCTTTCTATGTTTTATTTTTCCCAGGATGCGAAGAATTATATTATGACTGACCAGCAGGGATAGTCTATGGGGTATGAATTTGTTAAAAAGTGACACAATTTTTTTGTTTTTTTTCATAATGTAATGTAAATATTATGTTTCAATATAATACTTCCAAGGCTACTAAACTGATTGGTATTTTGGGATTTGATACCTGGTTATCATGCCAATGTTATGAAATAATGCACTGACTCTGGGTAAGTAGGGTCAGGGAGTTATAGTGTTATTATTGTACACCATGTTTAGATATGGTTAAATTGGTACTAGGGCAATTTGATTAAATGGCATGTAGCTAGTGTACTTATCATGTAGTCTATATGGTTTAGCAGTGAAATTCACAATAACCATGTTGTCAAATACACAGTTTCTAACCATGTTAGATTCATATCATAGATAAATAATGAAACACGTAGAATTCATATATCATACATGAAATTTTACTCATCAATTAAACAATCTTAATATTAAATTTAGTTATTTACAGGGTTACATATACACAAAACAATAAGAAAGTGTATAGACATATTACATGTCATGTTGTTCCATGTTAGAAGATCACACCAAGTCAGTCAGTGGGTTACACAGAGACCTAGAAAGTGGAACACACACCATGTAGCTTATTAGTACACACCATGTAATACAGTAGGGATACATTCCAAGATACCAATATTTTATCCTAGATACAAGAAAAATGAGTAACATGGCATGTAGCTCATAAGTACACATCAGTTAGTCTACCAAAAAATTATAGAATTAAATTATCTTAAAACAATTAATTGTAGTATTCAATCTTAAATACAGTATTGGAACAAGATGTTTTGAACTATTTTATATTGTTTTTGAATGTTTAGGCATTGGCCAAATAATTTATTATAATTATCTTTAATTATGATTTATGGAATTCTATTTTCCATAAATTCATTTATGATGGGTGTCTCCAAGAGATATCGAAAGTTCATTAAGATAAATAGAATTAATTAATTAATTAATTTATACTACCATGCTTATCATAATAATAAAGAAAAAATTGATGTAAATGCTATCCATTATAATTTTACATAATCCTTGCATCTGTATGACCAATCATGATCTATTATAAAGTCTTTTGTATGTGTTGGTTTTATTTAATTGAATTTATTTCATGGGTTCTGAAATTAGTTATTTTTAAATTAAAAATGATGGATTGTATTCCATACCTCCTCCTTTTATCATGTAGGGGCTACTTGTCCAAGGATGTTTATTTAATTCTCCTTTATCAATCATTTGGTTCCCATAAACTATATGTTAGTAATAAACATATGTAATAAAAATAGTATCTCTAGGAGAATAAAGGCGATTCAATATAAAATTGAGTCAAAACCAAACTAGGTGATTTACATGTGGAAAGGTGGAATGATTCAACTCATTCCAAATACCAACATGATTATTATCCCCTAGGTTCAAAGGTTGATTTATTTTATTCTCAATAAATCAAAAATCTTATAACCTCATGATTGGATAATTTATTTATTTATTTCTGTCTTATAAATTATTTTTTATGGATGCAAGACCACAATAACTTAAATAAGTGGACTAATATAAAAATTTACAACTTAAATAAATAGATTTTGTATAATTTTGTTATCAAAACATGGTTAATCACTTAAATAATATGTACTTAATATCAACAAGTCATGTCAAGGATAAAAAAATAAAATTGTAAAAATAAAAAATGAAATCCCTCAAATTAATATTATGTCAGACCATACCATCCATTACTTGATTAGGAATGAAACCCATAGAAGTATGTGTTTAAAAACCCCCTGTTATGACGCATAATTTTATCATGGAGTTCATTTGAATGTTTTGGGTTAACTTAGCCAATTTACATCAAGATAAGTATCCCATGCTATATTAGATGTAACTTGGAGGTAGGTGTTGCGGAAATCCCAATCAGTATTTCTTGATTGTGGAATCCACTCAGTAGATCTTGGAGCTACAATCCCATAGTTGGTAAATATATACCTACTTAAATACCTTCAAGTAATTGACTAAACCTACTGTTGGGTTATGATAAGGGGCTTATAGATCCTTTACACTATAATGTCTGATAAAATAGACATTTCAAGCCCAATGGTAAGGGATTTCAGGACTTAAAAATAGTTGGAGGATTACTAAAATTTAATTCGTCATGTCGCACATAAATTCTAATTCTGTGAAGTAATAATAATATTTTTTTCAAAAATTGTATAGTATCAGAAAGTTCATCTATAACATTATCTATGCTATCCATAATAGGGGAAGAAAATATTTTTACTTGTAGTAACTTCTAGGAATGTGTCAGATGACTATGGTTTATGTTTACCATGAATGAAAATCTTGTATGATAAAATACTTACTACCATATCATCCTTTAATTGAGGAAAGTGATTATGATTTTAATTTCTAAGAGAAAAACTTGAGTGGTGCTGATTTTGTTTAATGTTTAATGATTTCATAAATGTCTAATAAACTCATGAATCCATAAAAATAAATAGATGCTTATATAATGATAAAAAATCTATGTGGTCTATATTAGGAGAGACCTGTATAGGAACATTTTGATATATCCTAGGTTCTCTTTCAGAGTAATCTTGGAGAAGGTGGGCCATTTGGGTTTCATGTTGTCAAAATCATTGTCCACATTGAGTGTCTAGAGGTTCTAGGGTTTAAATTTCCTTAAGAAACATTCATTGATATCATTCTTGCATCACTTCTCAGATATTCTCCATATCTATTTTTAATTTAAATGTCAATAACATAGAGATGTCTCTTCTAGATAATCTCACATTACTTTACCATGTTATTAAGGAGAAAAAGTATAAAAATCCTTCCATCCTTATAGTGAATAAAAGTAAAGGATAAGTGAATAGTTATAAGTCCAAATATTTTTAATAATTAACTTAAAAAAAGATAAAGATGAAGGAACAAGCAAGGTAATGTGAAAATAAGGACCACATGAAGAAATATTTCACCCATGAAAGAAAACAAAGAGAAGCATCAGGTGAGTTTTTTATCGATTGAAATATATCTGTTTCTAAAAATTGGGTATTGGATTAAACTTTTGGTTCCCACATATTTATTAAAATATAGGATCCAAGTATATTCTAGAATATTGAATGTGGGGAGGTCGATCTATGAAGAAAAAATTGTCCCACACTTTATGTTGTGTCTATTGGAGACTATCAACTTACGTTACTAACAACAGTGATCTTGGTTTTAAAAGATGTTTATTATTTGGATTCAGTTAAATGGATATTATTTATTTATCCAGACCGGATAAAGATGGGTTTATTTGAAAATGTTGGGACTAAATTTTGTTTCTTTTATAAAGAAACAATATGTTATGTTAATTCATATTTAAATAATAGACTTTGTGTGTTGTATTTCACAAACCGTGTAATGAAAATCAATAATGAAAATAAGTAACAAGAATGACACCCAAACGAACTATGGAATCACCTTCTAGGTCATGTAATAAAAAATAATTTGACCAAATTACACCATGATGGATATTTATATTCCATTAAAATAAATCTACTTGCTCTTTTCTACACATGTTTATAAGGTAAAATGACTAAATCGTCATTTAGTGGAGAAGGTGAAAGGACCAAAGGGTTTCTTGAATTAGTTCATACTAATTTGTGTAGACAATTTCATTTTGAATAAAGGGGTGGGTACTCATACTTTATAACATTGAATGGTTATTTAAGAATACAAGGATATGTCTACATAATGATGTATAAGTCTGATTCCATTGATATATTCAAGGAATATGAGAATTAATTAGAGAACTATCTTTTTAAGAACATTATTAAACTCTCTTTAGGCCATGGGGGAGAATATATTAATAAATAATTTATTGATTATTTAGAAGATTTTGGAATTTTATCCCAACTCACACCTCCTACTATACCATAATGGAACAATGTAAGTGAAAGGAGGAACCCAACCCTCTTGGACATGGTGATATTAATGATGAGTCATGTGATTATTCCATTATCCTTCTGGGGATATGTATTGTAGAAAACAACATATATACTAAACTAAGTTCCAACTAAATTGGAAGATGGTGTTTCATATAAAATTTTGTGTATAAGGAAATATGTGTTCTTATAGTTTCATGTGTCGGGAGTTGAGGAATTTGTTAATGGTTATTCATGAAACAAACTTTCACCTCAAGGATCAATGTGTAAATTTATCAGATACCATAATGAAAGAAGTGGATATTGTATATACTACCCCTTAGAAAAAAATTGTAATGGAAAGACATGTTATATTACTTGAGATGGAGAACATATCTAAAAGATATAGGGGGAGTGAGATTGACATTGATGTCCAATATAAAGGTGTACAAGAGTGGTCACATGAAGAAGTTCTACAAAGTCCATTGGGAGAAGAAGTTATGGAGACACAAGTACTCTATAGGGGTACAAGAGAGGTTAATAACCTGAATGATATGTTTTTATAGTCACCATGGATGGTGAAACATTATTAGTTATTAGAATTTTCCTATAACCTATGAAGAAGTACTAAGTGTCCAGATGTTTCCAAGATTCAATAAGATATGAATTCTAAAGTGGGTTCTATGTACCAAAACCAATTATGGATTTTGGTATACCCTAGAGTGGATGTAAATCCCATTGGTTGTAAATGTGCATTCAATAAGAAATTGGACATAGATGGATTAGTCTATACTTATTAGGTATGAATGGTTATAAATGTTTTCAAACAATATAAAGTAATATACTACGATAAAAACATTTCAATAATATCTATGCTTAAATCCACTAGAACTCTACTTACTATTGAGACCTTCTACGATTATGATATTTGGAAAGTTTATAAAAAATGCCTTCCTTAGTGGGAACATTTATAAAGATATCTATATGACACAACCTAAAGTGTTTTTAAATCCCAAGGATGCCAGCATGGTATGAAAAATTCAAATATCCATTTATATATTAAATAAATTACACACGTCATCGAACATTCACACTGATGAGCCTATAATAGAATTTGGTTTCATATAGAATGAATGCAAGCATTTTGTATAAAAATGGTTTATTGGGAGTGCGCTCATTTTAATAATAATTTATGTTAACAGAATAATACTAAGTGTTAATAAAATACTAGTATTATATTTTATTAAATCTTGGTTAAATACATGTTTCTCTATAAAGGAATAAGGTGAATCATTATATTATTTAGGGATAAAGATCCATTTTGATAGATCCAAGTGGCTTTTCTATCTAAGTTAATGTACTTATATTTACAATATTTTGAAGAAATTTAGTATAGAATAATCCAATTGTGGATTGTTTCCAATATCACATTGTATTAATCTTTTCAAGAAAATTTTTCCTCATAAACACACATAAAAAGAGAATGTAAATGAATCCATAAATATTGAAGATTTATTTTGTTATGCAAGTTATTCTATGTATTAAGCTAGATGTCTCATATTAATTAACTGTGGTATGAAGATATCAAGATAACCTAGGTGACCACCGTTGGATTGAAGTAAATACTATACATAAGTATCTAACTTGTCCTAAGGATATGTTAATTGACTATAGAAGATATAAGGAACTAGTCATTATAGTATATGAAGATTCTTGTTTCCAAATAGATCAAAAGGATCTAAAATCATAGACATGATACATCAACACTCTCAGTGGAGGTGTTGTGATCTAGAAGAGATCCATTCAAGTCATATTCATAGTTTCTGTAGTAGTGTATGAGTATATTGTGGCTTCTGATGTAGCTAAAAAAGAATTTTGGATTTGAAACTTCATCTAAGATACTGATTTGGTACCTTGAAGAAAATATCTTATCACACTCTATTGAGATAATAGTACTGCAGTGAACCTTGAAAAGGTGTCATGTTCACATTAGTGAACGAATCACATACTCTATAAGTATCATATCTTGAGGGATTTTTCTCAAAACGATTATGTTTATGTTATTAGAATATCCATGGAAGAAAATTTGGAATAACCCTTGAATTAATCCTTATCTTGACAGAAACAGGATCATTATGTGAGGTTTAGTGGAATAAAATTTGTAGTTTTTCGGATCTAGTCTATGAGAAATTATGTTGGAGTTGCTGTTCTAGATCCAACTTTTTTTACTTTTGAGTACATGTATATTCGAATATTTGAATAGTAATAAAACACATTATTATATATTTTTCATTTTTCATGAGTTTTGCATAATAATGTCCAAGAGTATTTATTACATTGATAAGGTCATAAAAGTTCCCTGCTATAATGAAAATGTTGAAATTCCGTGATGAAATTTTTAGATATAGTAGATATTTGGATAACATACTATGATGTAGAACATAGAATATTGAATATCATGTGTGAGTAATAGTGAGAAGATGATTCTTCTACACATGAATTTCACACTTGCTAATCACCAATATAGAAAATTATGGGAACATATCATCTTATAGAAATTTTTCTTATTTATGTGTCATCCACTATTACTATCTGTGGGAATTTTTAACGGTCCTTAGACTTTAATATTATTAATAATTATTTTCATGAATCTCATATAAAGATGTAATTACTAAAACCATGACACCATGTGTTAATGGGAATTCAGGTACATTGGGTGAATCATGAATTGAATGTAATTAATTAATAATTCAAGGAATGAATTTTTTCATTCCATATTAATGGCAATTGATATCTCATCCATTTGATTAAAATGAAACTATTGGATTATAATTCATATTGGTGGTATATCACCGAGTTTAATTAAGATAGTTAAAGAAACACATATCAAGAACATAGGTTGATTACATGAGTATGGAACCTACATGGTGGGATATTATGAAAAAGGGATTATTTTATATATTATTCATTTATTTGTGGTTGTTGAAATTGTAGCATTAAATTCTTTCTCTTGGGTGACTTGACTCATTTCTAGATAGTAATATTAGACTTTAGCTAAGACCGCCGATTTCTAAAAAAAATAGTCCTAGAGGGTCACATACTAAGGGATTCTATTGATCTTAATGAAATAATATTTAAATTTAATTAATGGAATAAATATATTTCCCAAGACCCAGGAATTATTTTATTCAGGATTTATTCCTCAAGATTATTCACAAGGTAATATGTAAATACTTATTCATTAATATTTTTATCTAAATGCATGAATATTTAAAAATTTATTATTCTCTAGATTTTCAATATAATTTTTATTTTATTTATTGAACATTTAATAAGCATTTATTCTACATACAATGAATAGAATATTTATTTAGGAATTTGATAAGTGTGGAGGAGGATGAGTAGATCAAGATCATGTCTCATCATAAATTTTAATTTTTTAGCAGGTAAAATAATATTTATCATTACACCAGAAATTTCACACCATTAAATAATAATAATAATAATGTTATTATTATTATATCATGGGGTTAGATAAGGTTTATTATAATATTTATGTTTAATTTTTTAATTAATTATTCTTTTAACATAAACCCTAACTATGTAAATATATTACTATGTCTATTATGTTGGGATAATCAAGAATAGAGAATTGTTATGCATAATACATTTCTCTCTAGATTCAACCTTTTATCATCCTCTTAAGAATGAGAAAAATAAGAGATAATCCTTCAAGACTGAATGATCTTTAATTGATCAAGATGAACAACACAAGACGATTAATCCACTATGATAGTACTCGACATTCCATCAATGTTGTTTTGTGAACAAAGGATCAAATGTGAATCAACATAAGAGGTGGAATACTTTGGTTCCTCTCTATTCAATGATAGTAATCAAAAAAGAAGTTTTATAAGGTAAAAAACATAATTGAATAAATATATTAAGATGATGTATTATTTATTTTGATCTAACTTAAATTAATTATAAATTTAACTTACAAAATATCATCATTAGGTTCTTGTATATCTATGTCAATATTTTATGGGAAAAATATTTGGACAAGAAGATTACATCTTTCACAATTAGATAATGACCCATCGAATCTAAAAAAACTAATGACAATTCAATCACCAAGTGCATTGACTGCATATGAAAACATCAAACTAATAATTTCATAACATCATATATACGGTGATAAAAACATCACTTCATGAAAGAAAAACCATAAAGGGTAAATAGAAGTGAAATTACAAAAGTTTTCAAAAAAACATATATAATATTTAGTTAAAATTTAATATCGGAGAATTTTTTTAATGGAAATATAAGCCTTTTAAAAACCATAATAAAAAGAGTTCCAAATAAAATATCCTTGATAATACAAGATGGTTTTTTGAAAGGAGAAGTGAAAATACTTTGAAATGTTTACTTTTAAAATAATCCTTGATAATAGAGACTTCAAAAATACATATAATTTTCAAAGAAATAAAGAAAAGATAATTTGAAAACTTTTAATTATAAAAATAATATTTAATAATGGAACCTTAAAAAGTCATAAAGTTTTTTGAAATAAAATATTACGTCGATGAAATATATTTTATTTTGAATGTATAGAAAAAGCTTTTGAAAATTTTAAAATCGACTTATTAAAAACCCACATGTTTAAAAGGTTGAAAAAAAATTATTTTAAATTGAATAAAGGGTAATAAATGGTCCATTATAGTTAAAAGAAGTTTTATTTTTCCAAAATCTAATAGTGTGTATTCGTGGGAATTAAAATTATAGACAAGGAAAAAAAATCCTTTAAAAGAAATAGGAATTATTTTTAACAAAAACATTTTAATGAAATAATAGAATTATTAGGGAACAAATATGAAACATGATTTTCCCACAAAAAAATAAGTTTTAAATAAATATTAAAATCATTATAGGTTAGGATATATCAATGCTTAAAAATAATAAATAGTGAATGGTGATTATAACCCAAGAAAGATATCTGAGTCCGAAAAACCTCTGACAACCTTTGTAACTTTTAATTCAGAAAACCAAGAGAGGTATAAATTTAAATATAACAAAAAATATCATAAATAATAAGAATATGATGATACAAATGACAATTTTTATTATGTAAAAAACATAAATTCATTACATGATGTCTGAAAAGTGGTCTTGTAATTTAAAACACCAAGAATAAAAACTCTTTGAAAAAGTTGTCTTGTAATTATATTTCAAAATAAATTATTAAAATATAATTCATTATATGATATTTTAAATAGATACTGTGTAAGAAAACATAAATTCAATTAGGTTCATAGATCCAAACATGTCTCAAGGAGAGAAATGTTGAGATAAAAAACTCTTACCATGTTTTCTTGCTTATCATATCACACTCCAACCTCCTATGGAAACATCACAAAAATAATATACTATTTTAGAACCATATTCATAAATTTTACCATTTTAAAATATTTTATATAATTTTATATAATTATTTAATTAACTAGTTATATTTTATTATGATCATTGTTTGTTAATAAATTTAACAGTTTTGTGCATGTTTAATAATTTTGATATCGTTACGCATAATTTGATAAAATGTGGATTATTTATATATCTTTTAACATTAAATAATATATAATTTATATTGAAAGGAAAAAAATTATTTCATTACATATGTTTTTTGTTTACATTATGTGAAAATCGAGTTGTTAACAACTTATTTTTATTATTTTAGTGAACAAAAAATGACACTTTAATAATAAGAAAAATATTTAATATAATATTTCAAGAACCATATTCAAATCAAGATTTAATTTTTATATAATATTAATATTAATTTTCATGTTCCCATAGTCATTCATAATAGTTTTTATATAATCATTCTTGTATATAGTTAAACCGACCCAACTCAAATATGATTTAACTCCATTAGTGAGAATGCATATGGAGATATTTATCGTAAAGACCCATAAATTTCAAGGAAATTTTTTTCTTAAATACTTTTGAATTTTTTGAGCCCGTGGCTTTTGATGGCACTTGATTATAAGGTCCGGTGTGCCCGGAATAAATTTACAAAGTTTAGCTTGGGTACGTTCAGTGAATGAATGAGCAGGTTTTTCTAACTTTTGATCTGGTGCTCGGAATTGAAATCTGAGGGCACCGATGAACTCGCAACGCTGGTAATGGATTTAGGGGACCTTTACCGCGGTTGTGTTTTTGTGGGAGGAGAAGTTAAAAATTGTGGATTAAATAAGATGTGAATAAAAATGGGGAACAATTTTTATTCTATATCTATGTGGTTATATCCTACATGGGGGAGTTGGGGCGGGCCCCTAACTACCCATGTGAGGATATTTGAGAGGTGGGGTCAAGACGAGCCCCAACCTTTCACATTCCAATAACACTCATAAACTCCCCCTTAAAACATCTTAACTCCTCTTTAATGAGGACTCTTCCTCTCCCTATCTCACACCATTAAAACTTTCCAACCTATCGCTTAATTAATTTGACAACTCATGGTTTAATTAATTAAGTGAATTGGAATTTCAATTTTGTAAATTTGAATGCATGGAATGATTAAATAAAATAAGGAGAATCCTTATTTTATTTTTGGTTTGCTTGTTGTGTTTAGATTTTTGTGAGAGAGATCTTGTTTCGAAGAACGCTTCATCTCCTTTGTTGAAGAACGCCAACTCTCAAACGAAGAACATCGACTCGACGACCCCAGATTCACCATCCTCTTCTTCCTCCATGACAAGAGAGAAGACACTGACGCAGGAACTCGCCAACGACGTCACGCCTTGTTTTCTTCTCTCCGTGATAAAAAGGGGAGGTTCCACTTCCTCCTCGGACGCTCCCCGTCGACGTCTACTAATCCTCACCTCGCGACGCCGTCAACCGCGATGCCGACGTTCGTCATCATTTGTGGAGGAAGGGTTTTATTCTTGAAAATGGATGTTTACGTACCCCGTACTCATTGGAAATCATTGTTAAATATGGTCGATTGTTATCATTTCACACGGAGGGTGCGCGCCGAACAAACACGGCCCGAAAACCCTCCGTTGTTCTCATTTATTATTTTAGAATTTACAATTGGCGGCGAAGGAAGAAAGGCTCCATTGCGCTATGCCGGGAACGTGGCAAAGGGAACCGGCGCCGTCGCGCCGGTTGTGCGGGAAGAACCGCATCCCGCTACACGGTCCGCTTTGGTGGAAGAACCGGCCGGCCCGTCGACTGACCGGGAGGAGCTGGATTGCAGCGCCAGGAAGGCACCACATTGGAAGACAGACGTCCCACCCATGCTGGCTGCGTGCGCAGAAGACCGGCAAGTTTGGGGAAGGGTAGCGCCTCCAGTGCGGAAGATCGGGGGGGCTATACTCCCCCACCCCTTGGAACCCACTCGGCTTTAGCCGAGCTACTCGGCTAGCCGACCGAGCCATCTAGGTCGTGGGCCCAATTGGGCCGTACCAGGCCGGGCTGAGCTAGGCCACACCACTTCGGGTCAGGCCACGCCACTTAGGGCTCGGCCCCGACCCTTCGGGCCGAGTTGAGTATTTTATTTGGACCAGTTTGACACCCCTACTAAGTCGGACCCGTCAAACGGGGTCAACCCGACCCGTTGGCCCACTGGCTATATGGGCTGGGCCTGTTAATCACTTAAACGAGAATAACTTAAAGACCGCGCGTCCAAACGATGCGCTGTCTGTGACACTATGACCCTTTCAATGAGATGGTTCTGGTGAAATACTCTAAGTGAGTTTGGGATGACTAAGGATATCTATAGTGTTAGAAACAAGTGTATTTCTAACAGGGATCCTGGAACAGAAAAGCCAATATCTCGGAGACCGGGCGTTCTATTGAAGCACCGTTTGTTGCATTGAGTTCCTATTGACGAGACAGAACTTCAGGATACATCAAATATATACTTCGTGATAGTTGATGTATCGACCCCCCTTGGATCGTGGAGCGGACCCTCTCGGAATCGAGCATGCTGTGTGCGGGAACCCCAGAGCCGGCTGCGACTGCGACGACGATGACGATTGTAATTGGATCCTACGTGGGTTCGGCAGCAAGAACGATTGTACTTGGATCCTCCATGGGTTCGGCATTGATGAAGACTATACTTAGATCCTACGTGGGTTCATCAGCGAGGAAAACTTACTTGGATCCTCCGTGGGTTCGGCAGCGATGATGACTGTACTTTGATCCTACGTGGGTTTGGTAGTGATGGTTACTGTACTAGGATCCTACATGGGTTCGGTAGCGACGACTTCTATACTTGGATGATACGTGGGTTCGGAATTGGAGATGATTTAGAGGCTACATCTATCATCTCCACCCCACTTCGTGAGTAGTATACCTGTGTGAGCAGAGTCTGGACTTTCATTCATTATCATTGACGTGATTGACTTGCTATCCTGTGTGGACTGGGTTGTGCTTTCCTGTGTGGACTGGGTTGTATTTGGGCTCGTGATTTGGAGCTCAACTGGAATTGATGACTTAGGTAAATGTATGGGCATATACCTAGGTAGAGTTGGTTGATACTTTGTATTTGTATCTTTCCGTTGTGGTTTATCCTTTGTGGATTATGGGAGACCATCGGGGGTCTTTGGGTCCCTACTGAGTATCGTATACTCACCCCTGCACAAGCTATGCCCGCACTACGTTGTGTTGGATGCAGACAACAGACAACACTGATCGAGGTGGAGTCTTGTGGAGCGGGACAGTACCTCGAGTGGGACCACATGGCAAGATGTACACGGAGCAGACGACTGTACCTGAGGAGCTGAGGAGATCATTTGTACCCACCCTTCAGGAGGGATATCCGGAGGACGACTCAGTGGTTGCCTATTTACTTTACTGCAGCTATTCTTTCTTTACTGTTGTGCTGTACTCTCAGTTGGGTTTGTATTTAGGCCAATTTACTTCCCAACACTTACCTTTGTACTCAGTTTACTTAGTGTTTACATCAGCTTGGGTAAAATGTTGTGTTTTTCAACTTATATAAAGGAAATTCCTTCCCTTTATCAGGATTTACGCCTTTAGTGCTAATCGCCAGCCCCTGGCCTATGTAAGGCTGGCTTGGGGTAGTCATGGAACGGGCCCCGAGGACGGGTCGTGATATTTATTTTGAAATAATATCATTTTAACAGAATAATAATGATATTTTTTTTTGTTTTTATGATCCTTAATCATATTTTATTATTTTTGGATAAATATTGGAAAACCATAAGAAAAACAAAAAAGAAATCTTCATGGTGGCGGTATTCCGTGCACAAGAATGATTGACGTTCTATTTCTTTTATGATTTGATGGAAATAAAAATATAAGGGTTGTAACAATAAAATTAAAACAACTAAGTATAATATTTATACTTAATTTATAATCTTATTATGGTGATAATATGTTTGTAAGAGTGATATTAAGAAGAAAAATATAAGGAGGTACTACTTACATTAGAGATATGATTTTTCATTAGAAGTTCCCTTAAAAATGAAGGGATTAAGATAACTATTAATGTAAAAGGGATTATATTAGAGAGATATTTTGTTATGCAGGTTAAAATTAAATATTTTTATGAATGATATTTAAAGGGAATTGTATGTTTTATAGACAGTAGTGGTACTCTTTTATAATTGGTGAAATGGGGAAATTTTGGAAACACTACACATTTTTCAGTAATTCCATTACACAATTCATGGTTAAATGGCTCCAAATAGAAAAAAATTGGATTTTAGGGTATTTTTGGGTTTATAAAGTCTCAAAAAAGTGTTTCTATATGTGTTTTAAACATTTTATATGGTTGTTAATATTAATTTTTTATATTTTACTCTTTCACTTTTAAACTAGGTAACTAGTTTTTAACTTAGTGATTATATTTTTTATTAAAAATATATCATAAACCATATTAACCAATTTTGGTGATATATAAATAAATTTAAACCTTATTTAATATAATTAGATTTATACATATTATAAAATTAACTTTTATCTTAAAGCATATATTATTTAGAAAAACAATTTTAGTATAAAGTAAATTGACCATAATGGATTCATAATATTATATAATATTTATTATTGATTAAAATAGTGTTAAAATAATTTTTTATATCATTATAAATACAATTATACTAATTATTTATTGGATTTTAATTATATTTATTTTATATAAATTTCATGTTTTAATTAAAAAATAATTTTAAAACAATTGTTTAACTATTATCAAGGTTATTAACATTAATCCTAATAATCTACATTATATAACCAAATATTAAATTGTTCATATTAAATAATTGAAACATTATTATATTAAATATATGAATCATTTTATCAAATTTAATTTCTATGTGTAGGGAAATTAATCATAACTATAGCACTTGTAACATGTAAAAACCCATTTTAAAAATGTTTATTTTTATGAAAAACGATTTATGAATTGGATGTAATTATAAATTTAATTTATTATAACTAATTTTAAATATTTATTATCAATAAATGAGTATTAATTTAACAATACAAAATAAACCAAAAAACACAATTTCATCATGTTATAATTAATTAAACAAAATCGTCAAAAACACTCTTCGTTAAAGCCCTACATAAATTGTCAAAATAATAAGAATGGGTATTTAAATTCCACAAAGAATTTTAAAATTATTTACTATAATTTATGATATTTTTTATATCTATATGATTTCGAAAACTTTAATGTCACATAAAAGTGACATAATTAAAAAAATCCAGCATGTTTAACTATTTACCAAAAAATTAACTATTTTAGAAAAATATCAAAAATGTAACCTATTAATTTTATTTTAGGGAATTAAAAAATGAATTTTAATTTATAAAATATAAATTAATTTTTTTTAAATTTATATTTCAAAAAATATAATATAAAAAAATAATTTTTTTTATTAAAAATGACCTTTTCAATATAAACTCATATTAATTATTTACCATCTCAGGGTAAAACTTATTATTAGTTTACCATGTTAGTTTTCATTATAAATTATATATAATGTCTTATTAATATGTTTTGGGGTTTTTTACATTGTGTTTAGTCCGTGGAACAAGTTATATAACATAACATTTATTTTAAATAATCTAAAATCTTGTGTCGTTGCAACATCTTCTCCACATATTTGAATGTGACACTCTCAAATTGGGTTATGATTTTACCCAACTGATGATAGTTGGGTATTGATCGACTTTCATATAAATCCCATTCTATAATAAAACTTTATTATCAACATGTAGGGGAATTTAAAGACAGTCACCTTTAATATTAGTTGATGTGTAGTGTATGAAAGTTAGATAGACCATGCCAAGGATCACGTTGAAAAAACCCATGTTAATCACAATAACATACCATGATTTATCATACATCATCAAAAAAATTTGAAATTTTAATTATAGAGACAAAAATATAAGAGTAATTATACACACTCTCTACTAAGACACATCTTAAACGTCACTAAATTTTCATAGATTGGTTCTCTAAATGTGTATTAAGTGTCAAAATTCTAATTATACATTCTAATATAAAAAATTCATCACTAATTAACAAAGAAAATATATACTAATGTGTCATTATTGTATCAAATTATAATAATTACAAGGTTTATTTTATAGAAATCATAGCTCAAACTACTAAGGATTCATATTCAATTTCAAGTGGAGTCTTTGAAACTATGAATAGATACCCTAATCCTATACCTTAGTCTTATCCACTTGAAATATGACCACTATAAGGTATACTACTCTGCTGTTGTAGACTCTCGAATCACTGGTCGCTACATCCATTACCTATCCCAACAACCCAGATGAATCCTATGTACTACTATGATGTTATATCTCTAACTAGAATTCATACAACTATGCCTGGTTAACTATGAAACGTTATCCTGAACCTATACATTTTTTCTATCCTCTTTAAATCTAAACACTCCATGGTGTACCACTATAATACTATGTAATCCCTTGACCCCGAGTACCATGTCCTCTTCCATTTCCTAATCACCCATATGATCCCCAATTAATAATTGGAAGTGATATCCCTAACTAGAATCAAGATACATTATCATACTCAATACCTCTCCCACTTATACACCAAGAAGCACTCTTATAGAACCATTCTAGATATACTATCTACCTAAATGAATAGAACCCAAACTATGGTAATGATACTATAGTCAGATGTTCCAAATCATAAAATTAGGATGACAATCCATATTAGTCCTTAATTATAATGGTATTTATAAACCATAAACTGGAATAACCTTCCAATCATTTCCCTAGTTAGAGTTTTTTTATGTTCGTATTAATACTGGATTATATCCTTCTATACTGAATAATATAAGTGGAATTCAGTGGCACACTAATATCTACTAGGTACCTCCATGTAATGAGGTATTGGTTTGCCACCATAGAAAAAAAACAATGATATAATAGGTTTACCAATACTCTAATAGGGTGTTATAATCCCAGCTAAAAAAAATTAGGATATCAGATCTCCATAAAACCCCAAATCAAGACAAAGTAGATCTATAAAATATAATGTATAATCTATAATAGATTCACCCCATCATGTATGTTAAATAATCCCATTATCCATCTCATAATTGAAAATCTTATGAAATAATTTGTTAAATAAACATGTATATAAATCCTTCCAGATTATTACCTCATTCCAACCAACCTATACTTTCATATATCACCAGGTTTTAGTTAACCCCTATATTATATACAAGTATATATTTACTCTCCTCTTAGTGGGGGTAACTATTTTATCACAAATGATTTGAAAAGACTTTATCCATTGTACTGAACTATTTGAACTACCTTCACCCACGAATAAGGTTAGATACAATATATAAAACTCCCATATAAGATTATATATAGATGAATTATCCCATAGATCCACATGGTCCAATGACTATATGTCATAATAAAATCTCACACAGAGCTTCTATAAAATTAGAGGATTTGACACCACTATTGGTGGAATGTTATTTCCACTTAATATTGCTCAATTAGGTGTCAATGGGGTTTCATATCACTAAAATTCTAAATTCATGGAACAAAATATGTATCAACTTATGTTATTATAGTGGAATTCCCATTAGGAATTTGTGTTGTATTTTTTTTCTGATCCAAAATGATTATTTAAAAATACAAATTACTTATTCCATTAAGATAAAATATTATATTGAAATAAAAAATAATAAAATATAATTTTTTTTGAAAAAAATAGGTAAATTGTAAAAGAAATCAAACAAAATGTAAATAAAAATACTACATGATTGAAAAATTCATCATCAAGATATCCAGTGAACATAATCCCCCCCTAAATAATTATAGAAATAATGAAAAACATTAGTAGTATGACAAAATCATGGGAAAATAAATGATAGAATAGGATTAATGATTTCAAGGAAGTGTTTAGGGTCATATATTGGGGTATAATACGGGTATTATATGTTAGTTAGTTATATAGTCAGTATTTATGTGGTTTTTGGTTATATGTTTATTGGATATATAGTTTTTGGTAATATAAAAAATAATTGATATAAAATAAATTTATATTAATTCATTACCCAAAAATACTATATATGTTAGTGAAATTGATTTTATTAAAATTATTAATTTTAAATAATGGTTATAATAATTTATACTGATAAAATTGAATGAATTATTAGTAAATAGATGAATAATTTCTTGCAATAAATTAAGGATATGTAAGGAATAAAAATTTAATTATTCATGGTAAAAGAAATATGTATTATATAAATGCATTGTTTTATTATATATTTTATGTTTTATTTAAATGTTAAATTTCCAATATTTGGTGTATAAAATTTAATTAAATTTATTATTAAAATATATAAACTAATGTATTAACCTTTGTGTAATTATTATTAATTTTTTAGAAATAAGAATAGGTTGAATTATTTTTCAAACGATACTTTCCTTAAAAAATTATGACTTATGCATTTTTATTTTATAACTAATTTTTATAATATTTTCAAATTTAATTTAATAAAATATATTTCATAATTTAAATCATTATGTTAAAATTAGTAAATTGGTTAAATTTCATTTTTTTAAAATAAGATACTAAGGTAAAAAGTGAGTTACTACTATAAATAGAAAAATGAGGTAAAAGGTTATATTTATTTTCAATGTGATAAAATATAAGTAAACATTATCACCTATTTTTTTTATTAGATAATTAATGAACCATATTAATCTTTTCCACTTTTTATATCCTTTATGTGATGAACTATCCCTAAATACCATTCAAACCGATATCTTAGCCGATTCACCACTAAGATGAAGAGTGTTCCCGATATTCACAGGCTAGTGAAATGCACCTAGAAATCAATAAATAACTATTGGGATTGATTTATCCCAAAAAATATTACAATAAACAAAGTAAATTGTGAAACATCATTAGATATATAGATTTTTATAGATATATCTTGTATAAGGAGACACTATAAAACCGGAAATAAAACAAATATGATAAAAACCCATCACCTCGTGGTCCACGACCACCCACCATTTCCCAAGAAACCAACCCTTGGTTACCCTAACTTGAACCCACAAATGAAGATGAAAACATGAAGACATTATATAAGATTATAAAGGATCCAAACACCAAACGATACAAGTATGGTGTGAGCTAAAGAGTCCAGTAGGATATAACAAATATTCTATACAATAACATCATAAAGTAAGTAAAATATGCTAAAATAGGATTAATATAAGGAGATAATGAGTCTCAATTTAAAAACATAGTTTTAAACATTTAGAAACCCTTTATCAAACCAAACCTATGAAACATGCCATTTCACCATTTAAAATCAAAACATTTTCTTGAAAAGTTTTCTAAAAAATTTCAAAATTTAAAGTCAAATTATGAAGAAAAATTTAATATATTTTCCCAATAACAAAAGTTTTATGAGAGTCAATCCAATAGAGTCAAGGTGCACTATATCAATAAACATCCCAATCAATAAAGGCGACTCTAGTGCCAAGTGGTGATAATGAACGTCATTGTGTATTATGTGTCAAGAATATGGATTTCATGGGTACATCCTACGTATGATAGTGAGTCCACCATAGATGATATAATAAAAAGTCATCATGATTCATCAATGGTATTTCAACTAGTCTCACGAGTGCCAAAAAAACGAGTTCCATGAACACCTGCTTTTCTGGCCACACGTCCATATCATGATCCTTTCATGTTATCTATTGATCCCCTATATGGGGTGTGAGTATGATAATGAAGCATATATAATTTTTATCCCAACGAACTACTGAGGTTCCCAAGACTAGTCAAAAGAGGTTAGTGAGACAATCAAGTTATGAGGATTACAAGGGGATATTTATCAATATCAATCATGGGCACATTCCATCAAATAACATCTCACTCTCACCCAAACTCCAAAAAATTAAATAATCTATATTTCAACACCAAACAATGGTAATTATAAAAAAACATACAATAAAGGATTATTACATGATATAATTATCATAAAGTTCCAAATGGTCCATCAAGCATCATCAAGTTCACGTAAAAAACATTTACGCAATTCAAAATTCAAAATGGTAATAATTCCCACTTACTTTCACAAATCATCATAATAATTAGAAAAAAGGCCTCTAAAATGATGATTTATTTTAATTAAACCAAATTTCATTCAAAGGAAGTGTTATAATCTTAAATGGTATTAATACATTTCAAAACATGGGTTTACATCCCCTTTACATGCCAATAAATCACCCATTTCAAATCACATAAGAAAATAAATTTTTAAAATAAGGGTGAAATCATTTAAAGGGGGATCTCATTAATTTCAAAAATTTCTGAATTTTAAACTGTTTATAATATATCAAATAGTTTAAATCCTTTCATTTGAATCGAGGAATTTAATTTTAGGAATAACAGCTTTGGAAAAAGCCCTCAACTTCACCAAATATTCCTTTAAAAGTTACCTGAAAATAAATCTAAACAGACATGGAATTGAGAAATTAAAGAATAGTGATAAATATCATTATTATAGACATTCAATTAATTCCATGTTTAATTTATTTAAAATAGGGTGAAAGAGTATTTTCCATAGTAATTTATGATCATAAATTATCGAACATGTGTTGGAAGGAGGAAAATATCAATAAATTATCAAGAAACAATGAATTAATAAAAAAAGTAAAATCATAGAAACACATACATGGAAAATATATGTTGCAACTGCAATGGATCTGAGATGTGGTGCATTCTATAGAGACCAAGTAATAAAGGAAAAGGGATATCAACAAAAGATAGAAAAGAACCTATGTACACAATTCCACATCAATCCGTCAAGATATAATTAACCACTATTCAATCATTAACTATAGTAATATTTAATAAAAATAATAAGTGATATCAAAGAAAAAAAAGAACTTATCAGAAGAGTAACACTTCTTTGATTGGTACTTCAATCCATAAATAAATGAGGTTTGGGGAGCCAAAATGGATCTAGATTTCTCCCAAAAACCAAAGGGTCATATTTATGTTTGGGAGGGAGGTGTTTGGGTCAATTAGGGGAATTTTGGATTTTAATTAGGATTCTTGAGGCTTTAATTTCTGTTTAAATGGTTTTTCTGGGTTAGGTTTCATGGTAAATGAAAACCACACACCTAATAGTGTTCCCTAAATAGATACCATGGAAGAGATGCATGGTTAGTTTAACCATGTACCAATTGTGTTACACCCTTTTATCTAGGTTTCACGATTTTCCTAACCATGTGAAAACCATTTTTAAACCGTTCAAACCTATCTAGGATACATGAAAGTATTTACAGTTTTCAGGCTTGGTTTGTCTAATTGTGTTAGAAGCATGAAAAAGATTATAAACCTTCAAAATAGGTCAGAAAAAACACCAATACAACGAGTGAATAGATTCAAGCATTGGATACTAAAATAAAGTGGTAAAAACACCCAAAAACAAGTAAATGGATGTTACGACCTCCCCTCCATAGTATGTTTTCTCCCTAGAAATACTCGAGTATGAAAGATAGAATATGACAACATAATAAGAAATAACTCACTCAACTTTTATGGTGGTTGGTATGAATTATAGAAGAGGGACTCAGCCAAATGTTTACAAAACAAACAAAACTACAATATCAACACACCAATATCATCACACATCTCCAAACCAAAGAAATACTGGATACCTAGTATAGGTCTCCCCACTATTTAATGATACACCAAAAACACATAACATAAGAAAAGAAAACCCATTAGTCCCAAAGAATATACTTAACCAATTCTTCATGGAAAAACAATTAATATCATACATCCACACGTAATTTAAATAACTAATAAGGATTTATACCTCAATTAAGTACTCGATAATAACCTTGTATTTTCCAAAATGAGCCTCACCCCTTGATTATATCATCAAATCAAACTCATGAACCTTTGATTTATTGGTTAATTAATTATCCACATCATCCATGCCTCTTGAGTACATTCCCATGGACTATCCATGTGCAACCAAAAAGAGCTCAAACATATAATTAATTGCATAATATGTCTCCACACACTCGCAAGGGAGATCATCATTTCTATATCAATTGAGTTTTAACCATCAAGGTAAAAAATATAGTACAAAGTGACAACAATATATCAAATAAATCAAGGCTTATTAGTATAACATTCCACTCCATAACTAGGATTATTAATAATATCAAGGAACTAATGTGATTCCAAAAAATTCTAATCATTCAATAGTGACCATCCAAAAGGTACAACCATTGAGATCATAAGAAAAGGAAACCATTATCACATCATAATAAAAAAATGACCCAAACCAGGGTCCAAAAGTGATCACCCCTAAATATTCCAAAAACAATCCACCAAGATCTGTAAACTAAAATGTTTCAAAAACTCACAATCCATATGAAGGTAAAACTCTACCCGTTTCTACTCCAAATTCGATAACAATTTGTTGGATCAACATCAACCACCATTGGAAAATGGAATCTCCTCCACCATGTGAAAATATTCACTCTAAGGCCTATGCATAGAGACCTATTAACATGAATCATTTGGTAACCCATAGTAAAAATCTAACGATCTAGACCGAAACTAACATTTTGTGTCGCTTGACTTATAGAACCTCTTTTGGTTACCAAACAGCCACACTATTTACAAACACTCAAAGATTTTCAAAAAAAACCTATTATAACGGCCAATTAATCCACACTATAAGAACACAACATGCCTCTTCTTTCCAAGATATGAATATCCTTTCTCATCGAAGATTGAGGAATTCATCCATTTCTTTAATTTTAATCTCCCAATATTAGCTTAAAAGGACCTATTGAGCATCACTAAATATATTATCAATCAGGCCGCATTCATTATGGTTAAGAGGTATGGGTGAAAACCTTTCTAAAAATAAATAGACATACGGAATTCTTCATTAATTATCCTTTGTATGAAACATACCAATCATGATAATTTATTTTCATACTCTTTAACTGATACCTCATCTTGACCAAAACCCAAGAACATAGAAAATTTCTCATTCATTACATCCTTGTGATACTCCCATCGAATAAATATTGACTTGAAGAATTCCCAAGATAATATTTGATGTAGACAAGAGGAAATCACAATATCCAATACTCTTGTCTTGGTCCCTCTAATAAAGAGTTAATAGAGTTGACCTTTATATCATCATGAGTTTCAAAGAATCAAAGATCCCATCAAATTATTTAAGCACCTTTATTTCCTCAAGAGACCCTTTTTTCTTTTATAAGAAGGTGTATGGCATTCCAAGAATTCAAATATGGGTTTCAATGAATAGAAGGTATCTGGATCCCCCACATGATATGGAGTGTGAGTATAGTCCTTAATAAGAGATTCCCTATTTTAAAAACACAAAGGAACAATCTAAGAACTAGACTAATGAATATACATTATATATTTCCTAGAAAACATCCTGGGTTACATTTTTTGACATCAAAAAACACAATCATATCAAATCAGGTATCAAACAACACTCAAATAGAGTTAACAATATTTAAAAAAAATTATGAACCAATTTTATCAAAGAATCATTGATCTCAAAACACATAATATTTCACCATTAATAAATCATAACTCATTCCTTTCAAAATAATTAATCTTTTTATAAATCCCTCATAGCTTTCAGAAAACCTTTACCATCTCTTGGAAATTATTTCATGGTTTCAAAAATATTAATCCCAATTTATAATTATCAAAACCAAATATATTTCAAACCTGTTAACAACCAAATTTATTCTCAAAACATATCTTTTCTACATAACACAATATTCATTGAAAATAATTTTTACAAGCTAAACATTTCATAAAAATAAAATCTTAGTAATTGTAAAAAATTATCAAATAACTAAATAAAAATATTTTTTATTAAAGAATTTGGTTTTAAAAATGGATTTAAAATCTTCAATAAGGGATTGAAGTTGAAATGAACAAACAAGAGCATTAAAAATCCAACATTCATAACCCTCTTAACAAACCGTTCATAAGTGAAAGACCCTAAAATAAAATGAAAAAGGAATCAAGTTTAGAACTAGGTCAGAACTATGCATGGCTTGGTCGTATGGGATGGTAAAACACACACCAACCTCACAACAGTTTATGGATAGTTTTCTAGATTAGTCACATTGATTCTTCATGGTTTACAAGACCATAGAAACATGGGGAGAGTATGTTCATCCTTACTTTCCAATTCTAAAATTATGAAGATATTCCCTAAATAAAAAAATGTATCATTATAAATCTAAATCTCATATGTCATTAGGAAACTAATAACTAAAAAGAAATAATCAAGTCTCCACATCCATGTTAACTCAAGTTTCATCATGAAAAGGTGGTGATCAATCACCCTTTCACAAACTATATCTTGATTCCCAACATAATATCAATATCCTTTCTACCAAGAGTCACCCCAAATAATATAATGGATTTAATGGAGAAGTAAATCATTTTATGGAAATAACTCCTATAATACCATTTTTGATGAGCCAACCTAGAATATCATCCAAACCAATATCGAATCCAATTTTCCACTAACTGAAAGAGAATTCCCAATATCCACAGGTCGGTGAAAAGAACATGGGAATAAATAAATAACCATTGTGAATGATTTATCCCACAAAATATTACAATAAATAAATTAATTTTCATAAATATACTCATATACATACATTTTTATAATCATATAATGTGCATGAATACGATAAAAAACTAGAAATAAAACAAAGATCGCAAAAACGCATATCCTTGTGGTCCAAGAACACCCACCATATCCCAATTCACCCACCCTTGGACACACTAACTCAAATCCACAAAGGAATAATAGGTCATGAAGATATGATATAATATTCTAAAGGCACCAAACACTAAATAATATAAGCATAGTTTGATCAAAATAATCCAATAGGATTGCAACAAAGATTATATATATTTAATTAATAAGGTAAGTCAAATATACTAAAATATGAGTATAATAAATAGGGTGTGGATCGTAGTTTAAAAATTGACTTTTACAAATTTAAAATTCATTTATCCAACTAAACATATAAAAAATGCCATTTTAATATTTAAAAAATAAAAAATTATTGAAAAATAATTGAAAAAAAATTCAAAATATAAATTTAAATAATCCAAAAAAGATGTTTACATGAATATGATATCAAAATTTGTGTAAGAATAAATTAAATAGATTAAATGTTTATCATGACAATAAACAGACTAATCAAGAAAAGAAATTCTAGTTCCATGTGGTTATAATGAATGTTGTCATGTATCGAGTATCAAGTATATGGATTTCATGGGTGAAACCTTGGTATAATTGCGAGTCATCCATAGGATAGGTAATCCAACATCATCATGAAAACTTTCTAGATTACATATAGTCTTATAGGTCCCAAGAAAATTAATTCCAAGTGAACCCACTTTCCTGGCCACACATCCATAGCCTGAACCTTTCATGTTCTCTATAGATCCACTAGAAGGGGTGTGAGTCTACTAATGAAAAATATATATAGGTCACCACACTATCTTCTAAGGTTCCTATAACTAGTAAAAAAAGTTTATTGAGATAATCATGTTACGAGGATCACATGGGGATCCTTATCAATATCAACCACGGTCTCAAGCCCTCAACAATTTTATCTTGGGAAAATTCCCTCAAATCACATCTCAATCTCACCCCTAAACTACATAAAATTAAATAATATCATTTTCAAATCCCAACAATGGGAAGTATAATAATCAAATAATTTACAATAAGTGATTATTACATTAGATAATTATCATAAAGTTCTAACCGTGTCATTAAGAATAGTCAATTTCAATTCAAAACCTTCTATACAATTCAAAATTCAAAAGGGTAATTCTAACTTATTACATTAAAAAATCATCATAATAATTACAAATGGTCCTTTGAATCAATAATTTATTTTAATGAAGCCCTAAATCATTCAAAGGAATTATTTCAATTTTAAACGGTTTGAATACATTTCAAAATAATTGTTTATAACCACTTTCCATGTGAATAATCAACCATTTAAAATCACCCAAGAAAACCTATATTACAAAAAAGGGGAAAACAATTCAAATAGGGATCTTAGTCATCATAATCATTATTATCTTTTATAAAAATAGCAAGGTCAAAAGCAACAAGTTACAAAAGGACCCAAGCATAGAGAACACCCCTCCACCCAAGGGCGAGTTCAAGGTGGCCTAAAGTAATGTAAACCCAATCGCATACCCTTTGATGTACTCTATAACTTTAGGCTGAATGATATGAGAAGTGTGAATGAGCACTGCCTCCTCCCTAGGCGTTTCCAGGGCAGCTAGGTGGTCGGCCACTTTGTTCCCCTCCCTCAAGGTATGCAGTACTCGAGTCTGTTTTCAAATCAGATTCTTGCACCTCCTAATCTTATAGCAGATCGACCATGGGGGATTCTCGTAACCTATAATGGAATTGTAAACAATGAGGAGTCGTTTTACACCTCTGAAGTCGTGATCCCTTTCTGGTGGAAAATAGTGAGGTCGGTCAGCAATTATTTCGCCTCCATCTGAAGAGAGGTATCACTTCTTAATCTGGGAGAGAAGGCCAAAAAGGCAGAGCCCTGATGATCCTACACCACTCCTCCCCACTTCATAGTCACCTGTAGACAAGATCCATCGTTATCCATTTTCAGGCCCATGAGGGGAGACCTCCACTTTACCCAAGAACCTCTCCTGTCCCCATACAGATCATGATCTCTGGCAGTACCCTGGAATTGGCGCAAAGAAGGAGCCTCTTTCATAGACTTCACTGCTTTGTTGACATCCAAAAGTAAGTTCATAGACCAGGTGATAATAAGGCAGGACGAAACCACTGCGCCCTCATGGATGGACGAGTTCCGAGCCATCCAAATGCTCCAGCAGCCCGCCTGGAAAAGAACCGAACAGGTTGTCCTCTCCGGTCCTCCTTCTTCTGTACCATGATATCACAAATTCAATCATTTTAAACTATTTTTAAATTATAAAATAATTCAACTCATTTCATTTGAATCAAGTAATTTCATTTTAGTAATAAAAAACTAAGACAAATACCTCAATTTCACAAAAAAATCTTCTAAAAGTTCATTGAAAATAAATCCAAAAAAACATGGAAATAAACAATTAAAAAAAGTGATATAGACCGAGATTATAGCCATTAAATTAATTACATTTCAATTTATTTATAAGAGGATCAAGGAGGATTTTTAATAGGAATTCAAGATCAATAATTATAGAACATGTGTTGAAAGGAGGTACATTTCTATAAATTATCAATAAATAATGAATAAAAAATGAAAAATCATAGAAACAACTATATGTAAAATTTGAGATCCAAATTTAATGAATCTAAGATGTTTCACCCCAAATAGCGATAATTGAATCTAGGAAGAAGGATCTTGAGAGGATATATAAAAGTCCCAAGATCGAAATTCCACATAAATCATTCATGATGAAACCAAAAAAAATTCCATCACAAACTATAGGAATATGTAATCAAAATAATTAGTGATATTAAAGACCATGATGAAAATAACTCACAAGAACTTGATTTCCATTTCAATCGACACATTTAATTTCTATGAAACGATGTTTAGTGATCCAAAATGGCACAAGATGGATCCCCAAAACCATAGGATCATATTTTGGTTCTGGAGTGAGGTTTTAGGGGCTAGTTAGGGGGTTTCAGTATTTTAATTAATGTTTTTGGGATTTAATTACCACTTTTATGTTTTCATGGGTTATTTTATAGGGTTATTACTAACCATGAACCTAATTGTGCAACCTAAACATATCCTCTAGAATATTTGAATGGTTAGGATGCCTGGTTAGTTTAACTATGAACTTACAAATCTACAACCTTCTTTCTAGGATTCTGGTTTTTTCTAACAATGTACAAACCATGCGCAAACCATGTGACCCTACATAGGATACTTTAAATGTTTCATTATTTGTCTTAAATCTTTTTCAAACTATGCGCCAACTATGCACGGGCCCAGAATACAAGGACTCAGCCTTAGACATTACATATTCTAGTGTTTTTAAACTAGAATATACATTATTACAATCAAAATGACCTTTTAAGTTTATAATTTTAGATTATTAGGAACCAATAATATAAGGTAAACCCATACATTATAAGTGGACACTTATAATTACTATCCATTTATTATATAAAATAAAAGTCTCAAAAACATGGTTTCTCTTCATGAAAAATTTCACAAATTCCCCTTTATCTCATCCTTGTCCTTAATATTCCTTAATACCTACGAAAAAAATTTTGAAACATTATATGTGAACAAAATATTAATAAGGGACATAAAATAAATGAAATCATTAGTCCAGTGAAAACCTATAAAAATATTTTCATAAAAACAAACATTTTATCCTAAAAAAATGAGTCATTATTTCAAAAATATCATTATCTTACATTTTTAAAATCATATGATCTTCATGAAAAATCATATGCAAAAATATAAGGGTTATTTTGGTTACATGGAAAATAATTTTAGATTTCACACTTACTAATGGAATTATCTATATGGTCAAATTCTATCTCCAAAGTACCAAATTCATTTGTGGTTTTAATATAACCACACATCCTTGTTTTATTGTGGAACCACCCGTCATTGGTTAATAGTGTAACAAAACATCCTTTGTTTATCACGTAACCACCCGTAATTGGTTTATTATGGAACCTCTTATCATCATAAAAAATTCCCATGAACTATAACATCAATATAAATCATGAAATCATGCAACGTAAAACACTCTTTTTAGAAAATGAACTTTCAATTTTAAAATCAATCATATTGAAAAAAATACACACATACAATTGAAAATATTTCTTTTAAAGTAAACATATAAAATTTTAAATTAAGCTTAAAAATATTAAGGTGAAATGACCTTGGAAAATTTCATTCATTCCATACATGAAATAAGAATTTTCATTATGACTTTTTTAAAAAGAAGCATCAAAATATATTTTAAAGTAAATACCCTTATAAATATCGAACCATTGAAGTGAGAAATAAAAAAATTAATATATTATGTGAATATATAGAAAATAAAAATAAATAAAGTTGAAATAAAAAATTATAGAAAAAATTCATTTCACACATAATCTTATCGAGACGTTATCATTGAATTTGAAGTTTAACCCAAAGAATGAAAATTGGGTTAAGAATTACCTTACCTCAGGTTTAACTTCCTTGAAAAGTTTTCAAACCTCAAGTATAATGGTTTAAGGAATGTTATTAATTTATTATATATCTATTATAATGATTATAATACCTTATATGATCTATTTATAAAATATTTCCACCCATTCATTAATAATATTTCATTATTTTCATTCTATAGGGTGCGTTTGTTTCATGGTTTTATAGCCGGTTCATTTGTGTATAATTATGGATTTTATTTATATATATAAATAATACTATAGAATTGGAATAAAATGGTATTAATTCACTTATACAAGTATAAATAGTCTCATATATCATTTTTCTCTAACATGAGGATTATTAATTTGATAAAATGTTATTGATAAATGTTTAGTTTCTTATTGAAGTTTTTCCGACCATCCTAAACATGTTTTGTTTCATTTGTTATTATATATATAAATTAGTTCTAGAATATTAAATAAATTAAAAAATACTTATTTAAATATAATTTAACCATATTAATTGTTTTATGACAAACCTTGAAGGTGATAATGGAAAATAAAAAATCATTATTCACAGAGATGGTTAACCACTATAATTTGGAAAATGGTTTCATTTAATTGAATAAGAAGCAATTATAAAATAAAGGGAAATAATATATTGCATTAATAACAAGGAACTACTATATATAAAAGATACTAGAGTGAATATGATTTTTATGTGAATGAGGTGAGGAGAAAGTAGAGGAAGAAAAAAAATTAAGAGAGGTGCTTTGAGAAAGTTAACTCTTGAATATCACCTCCTTGAAGGATCCCTTAAAGAACATGGAATTGGTGTTTGGGTGATACCATAAGCAATTCAATGTAGGTATAGTGGTTATTATATGGTTTGTTATATATTTTAACTTCTTAAAGGTATGTAATGATGAAGGGGGTGGTGATGAGTCGTATTAATTCTTGAGTAGGTGTGGTATTAAGTGATTAAATAATGATAATTTTATATATAAAGACATCCACATTTAATTGGAATTAACTAAACAATTAGATTAATAATCAATTTTTAATGTATTTTTATATTATATAAAAACATAAAACACCAATTTATTGTTGTATTTTTAGGTATTTTAATCTTGGACATTTTAACTTTAACCCATTTCATTATTTTTCCTATACCGCAGTAACTCTTATTACGAATGATAATTTTTTTATGAATAAAAATAAAAATGACATTAATAAATAATTTGGAACTTTTTATTCCAAATTTTAAATGCATTTTATCATTCTCAATTCACATAATTGTAAAAATTATATTTAAAACAAATCTCATAGTCACAATGAAAAGTAGGTTTTTAATAAGTGTATTTTTTAAGAAAAATATGTTTTTATATTAACTCTGTGAATAATAAATATCAATGTATGAAACAAAATTAATATTTCATGATATATGATATATAAATTTTATTTAAAACATTCCCCATTATAGAATATTTTTATTAATATTAAAGTAGAAACATTATAAACTTTAATATAGTTTTCAGAAAAACCTCACTCTTAATCCAAAAAATAAACTTATTCCAAAATAAAATATATAGTTGTTTCAGAATAATTTATTTTTCCTAAAATATAACTAAAGAATACTTATGTTACTTAAAACTATATTTTAAATATAATAGTAATTTTAAATTACTTAATTTATTCAAAATAAATGACATTTTAAAAAAAAATCAGTATTTTTCAATATTCACTAAAAAATAAATTTTTTCAGAAAAATATAAAAAACTCATCCTAGGATAATTTACACATAAAAAATCCAAAAATAAAATTAGTTTTTTCAAATTAATATTATATAATTTGAAAATTAATATTTTAATAAAATCATTTTAAGAAATGATTTTAAAAAACTATTTCTTACTTAACATAATTATAATGAATTTAACTATTTAATTCAAGAATACTAAAAAATATTTTAAAAAGTTTGATATCAGTGGTTGGGTTGTTACATTACCCCCCACCTACCTTCAATAAATTGCATCCATGAAATGTTAAGCACTTACTAAATAAGTGGGTATACATTTTCATCATAGCATTTCCATATTCTTATGTTGCTTCTTCAACCATATGGTTTCTCAAAAAAACAATAACTTGTTGAATTAACATGTTCTTCAATTCATGAGATCTACTATCAAGATTCTTAACTGTATTTTCCTCATAAGAATGGTTATACTTCAACTGAACTACTTCAGGGATCCGAATATGATATGAATATAGCACATATCAATTACCAGCAAACTCTTCTAGAAATAGGACCTATACTAATGGTTTGTACAGAAATGTTGGAAAAAATTTCTTAGAGAGACCAATACCAACGATTATGAATAAGCTATTGGTATTAGTCTCTTATTGCCACCTTATACCAATAGTTTTGGATAAAACCATTTGTATGGGTCCATTATAGATACCCTATACCAACATTTTTGGAGAAACTATTGGTATAGATCTACCCAATGCCAATAGTTTCATCAAAACCATTGGTATAGTTCAAATTTTCAATGAACCTTTTCCAACGGCTCTCTAAACCATTGGTATAGGTCTATACCAATAGTTTTAAGAATTGTTGGTATATGTTCCCATATTTTTTTATGGAATATTTTTTCAAATAACATTAAATAAATAAAAATTTAAAATACATATAAATTAGAGGTACTGAGATAAATACTTAACTGAGTTTTATTTTTTGAATTACCTATACCAACTGTTTTCTAAAACTATCGGTATAGGTTTTTCATATGACCTATACCAATGGTTTGAGAAAACCGTTGATATAGGTCAATACCAATGCTTTCCCCAAACCCATTGGTAAAGACATATCCTAATGCCAAACTAGCAAGAGACCCTCCAAACAATTGGAATTGGCTTTACCAATGGTTTGGGGACCTATACCAATGGTTACAAACTATTGGTATAGGGTATTTTTCTATTAAAGAAAACATGAAAAATGTGGTGTACCTGGGATAAACTTAGAGGCAAAGAAACTTGATTATAAAATGATATAAATTTTTTTAGAATATCATTTGGTCCAAAAAACTGTTGAATTTACATTACCTTTTTAACAAATAAGATAACACTTTCTTATAGATATATTTTAATAAAAAAATGATCACCTACCTCGAATGAATTTTATTTCATCATATTTTAGGAATAAATTTTCTACAAACTCTAAGATGTCCTTATATTTTATTGAATCATTTTACCTTCTCATCCATTTCCTCTACTAATTAAGGTTCCAACAAGTTTCTTTCACCAGCGTAGTCCCAAAAATTTGGAGTTTGACACTTATTTCTATAAAATGCCTCAAAAGGTTCCATTTGTATATTATATTGAAAACTATTTTTATAAGAAAAATATACTAAATAAAGGTGTTGATCCAAACATAATTTGTAATACATTGAAAAATAACTAAGCATGTCTTCAAAGGACTAATTTTTTTTTCTGAATGTCCATTAGAATAAGGATGAAAAGTTGTGCTAAAAATTACTTTAGTTCCCAATGACTTCTGAAGGCCATTCCAAAAATTAGAAGTTCACTTGGGATCATAGTCTGATAAATAAAAAGATGAAATCCATGTAACATGACTATCACCTTAACATACAATTTAGAAAGTTAAACTAAAGATAGAGTATTGTGAATGGAAATAAAATGTGTTCATTTAGTCAGTCGATCAACAATAACCCAAATTTCATTGTTAATTATGGAAGTATTAGGTAGTCCCATTACAAAATCCATGGATATATTTGCCCATTACCACTCTCAAACTATAAAATAATGAAGTATCCCCATGGATTATTATCATTCTTCATTAACCAATTAACAATTCAAAAATTTCATGGTAAATTCAGCAATATATCATTTCATTACATTCATCCAGCAATATCCTGAAGGTCTCTAAACATCTTAGTGATTCCAGGATTAATATAAAATAGGGAATTATGAGCTTAATTTAACAAATAATTCATAAATATAGAATCAAAAGGCCTAACCAATTTCTTGCCAAATCATAGAACATGTTCCTTATCAAAATTGAATTCATGAAGCATACCATTTTAACCAACAATACTTTTTTTCAACACATGGTCTTCCTTTTGAGCTTTCTAAATTCTATCTGATAGAGACGATGAGAATAATTCCTAAAACAAAATAGAGGAAGCACCTACATACAAAACATCTAAGAAAAATTTCATCATGGAATTAACTGAATGATCATGTTATAAACATAACATGGTTATTGGTGAATGATTTTTTTGACTCAAGCTATTATCCACTTTTTTGTTTTTCGAGGATGGTAATTGATCATAAAATCATAATACTTAATTATTTAACGCTATAATATCTACCTCATGTACAACACTTTCTGTTTAAATATATACTTTAAAAATTTATGATAAATATATATTTGACACCTGCCACTATATAAAGGAGGCCGCCAAATTTTTAATGAAAAAACCAAATCAGTTAATTCCAAATCATGTGTTTGATAATTTTTCTTAGGAGGTTTTAATTACTGTGAAGCGTAATAAATTACATGATAATTTTGCATCAGAACACAAAAAATCCAGTTTTAAGTAGAATCACTTTAGATAACAAAATAAATATTTTTTATGGTAGGGCTAAAATTGGTGCATTTACCAATCTTATTTAAAATTTTAGAATAAAATAATCAAATTAATTTGTTCAGATTCATTTTACCGCATTTTGGATTAAATTAGTTTGTGGAATAGATAGCCATGATTTTTTTTCAAAAAAACACAGGTAATAGACTACTAATACAATTAAATTTTGAATATATCTAACATTTCCGAGTTATTTCCATCCATCAACCACTTTTTTTAGGGATCAATTGTTTTTCCATATTTACTTATAATGTTCCCAATATAGGAAATCAATTGTAACAAAAAATAACATACCATATGTTTTCTATATAACTTATTTTATTTAAGGTTTTGTGAAAAAATATTTAGATTTATATCCTGATCCTTATAAATTTTTGAATAAACCAAAATATCTTCAATAAAAACCCACTAAATTATCCATATATTCATTAAAGACTCTACTAATAAGATCCATAAATATAAGAAGATAAATTTTTAGACCAAAGGGAATAACTATAAACTCATAATTCATATATATAATATGAAATTCAGTTTTCAAAATATCTACCTCCATTGGTTTCAACTAATGGTACCCCAACCTAATGTTAATATTTGAAAAGTACTATGATCCCTAGCCTGAATGGCACAAAGGCCTTCATTTGTTTATTGATTTTTTTGATAACACCTCTTTCTAGGGTTGAGGGGGAACCCTTAAAAGGCCCATATGCTAAGAGATTACATGGCCCATAGGCTTAAGAGACATTACATGACCTGAAGGTATTAGGAAAATCAACCAGAGTGTAACTGCAAGGAAATTATCCTCCCCAACGTCTGCATCGTGATAATATCTCTCCTCCTTTTTCATGGTTTTTTGGCTAAGCTTCCCGTGCAAGCATAATCTGGTCCTAATGGAATAACCATATCCTCTCATTCTTCCAAATCCATTGGCTCTGCTCTCGTGAGTGCACCTACTCTGAATCCTCTTCTTGGGATGCTCCTTTTTTGTAGATTTTGTCTGGGGCAACTGCATGTGCCACGAAGTCCTTGAGGTGGCCTGAAGACCTTAAATGTGTCAAAAAATCCCTATCGACCCAAAGGCCTTGGTGGCCCGAAGGCCCTAAAGACTCCAATCCGAAACCGGTGGCCTAAGGGGAATAGTTCCAGCTGATACAGTACTAAATAGTACCTGCTATAGTACTGGTATAGTGCATACTACATTACCCGCATAGTGTACAGTCTGCTACAGTACCACACAGTGTCTAGTTTTTCTATAGTACCTGGACAATGTACAGCTCTGCTACAGTTCTAGCTACAGTACCTTCTACAGTACTGATACAGTACACTACTGCAGTATCTGCTACAATGCCTACTGTAGACTACTACAATACCACACAATTTATAGTCTTAAGAGTGATGTTATTAAAAGATCTATAATAAATACAAAGTCTAATGGAACCATCATTATTTCTAAAAAAAATATCAGAACCTAATAGTGATGTTTTTGGTCTAATAAAACAATTATTTAGAAACTCTTGTAATTTTTTACTTATTTCCAAAAGTACTACTTTTTCCATTCAATATGGGGTTTTTAAAATGTTATTATCATCAAAGACAAATTCAATAGTAAACTAAGCCTCTTTTTTAGTAATAACACAAGATAATTCATCTGGAAATACAACCATGTATTCATTCAATATTAGAAAATCACTAATAAGAAAGGGTCTATTTTTTCAATAATTTGTGATGAGTAACATTCATGACCATTTCTAATAAATGTCTATGCTTCTTTTTAGGTTATTAATGATATCAAATATTATAAAAATACTTTATTAGCTGTAAAATCTATCTTAGCTTGATAAAATGAAACCCAATCCATAGCCAAAGTAATATCAAACTCAACTATGGGTAGTTCAACAAGATTTTAAGGAAATGCCATTTCATCGATAATAATAGGAATATTCCTATAAATCTGGGTTTCTTTAATACTTTCACCTGGAGTTTTACTGAAAATTTATATCTTACTTTCATGATGTGATATTCCGAGCATTATTTCAAATTTATCAAAAATTAAATAATGCGGAGAACCAAAATAAAATAGGGATTTTGAATAATTTTAATACGTAGGTAACATACATTTCACAAATTCAATTGATGGGAAAACATCATCCATAACAGTATTAGTAGTAAATTATTTTGTCCCACCCTTCTATTTATGATCTTGTTGATTTCCCCTTGAGCGAATAACTTTCAACACTCATTTTCATAATGTCCCAACTTATTACTGTTAAGGCATATTACCATTGACTTTTTGTTATTTATCTGCTCATTTTACTCACAATCATGATCCATGTGACCAATATTTCCACATATAATGATTTTAATAGATTTTTAGAGACATTCCCTTGGGACCTTCTTACCAAACTTTTCACAAGAAAGAAATTTGATTTTCTTACCTCTAATTTTTTTGACGAATTATTCCCCAATTCCTTCCAACCTAACAGCTTCTTATTATTATCATCAATTGAAACATATATGTCAGAAAACTCTATCCTAACTTTTCAATAACCACAAAAATGTTCTTATATCTTTGTAATTATCTGGAATCCAATGATCTTGATTAAATTGGTTTCAAACTAATGTAAAATCTATTAATTTTTCTACCAATGTCCAAAAAAAATATCATACGTACCTATAAAGTCTTATAAAATTGGATTCATATACAACTATATAATTTGAATCCATTTTCAACAGTTATATGAATTTCTTCTCTATTTTGAGTAAAACAATATCAGGAAAAATATTTTTCCAGAAAAAGAATCTTAAAATCATTCCACTCGATAACATCAAGATCATATTTTTCTCTATTATTCTTAACAAGAGACCACCATCAAATTAATTCACATTAAAAATGATAAAAATATGGTTAAAGTTACTCTTTATGAACATTCCATGACTTCAAATATCTTCTCCATAGAATTAGACCATCCTTCCGTAACCATTGAATCTTAGGTTTCACTAAAAGTTGGAGGATATTGCCCCATAAAATAATCCATTATTGAAATATTCCATTATAGGTGATCTGGATACACCCTTTAATGTTTACCACTGACATTTAGTTATTTTTTCAACTAATCCATAACTCAAATAAACTATTGTATTTTGATTCCATCAATCTCTGGATGCTGATTTGGAAGGATGTTTTCCTCTTATTGCCTTACCACCACAACTTTTCTATTACCTCTGTGGAAAACCATTCTGAATAGACATATCTTAGATGAATTAGTATGGTAATATTTAAATTATATATCATTTCAAGATAACCATAAATTAAAAATCATTTATGGGTATTTTGTTAACATTATCCTAGCCCCTAATGTCAGAAAAATCGCCCTATAATACCAATTGTAAGGATCCTACTTTAATAAAACATATTCTAGTGATTTTAGACTAGAATTTAAAATATTCAAATCTTAGGGATATTTTTGGTTTAGAGTTTTATATAATTAGGACTAACTCATACATCATAAACTCATACATTACAAATGGATACTTATATTCATTATCCATTTCTTCTATAAAATAAAAGTTTTTAAAAAATGGATTCTCTTCATGAAAAATATTCACAACTTTCCCTTTGATATCATCTTTCTCCCTACTCATCCTTAAACCCTATAAAAGTTTTTCAAGTTTCATAAATGAAATGAATCTGTTAGTCTAGTGAAAACCTATAAAACATTCTAAAAACGTGCCTTTTTTACCCTAAAAAAGGAATCAACATTTCAAAACGATCATTATCTTAACTTTTAAAAATAAAACAATTTTCATTAACAATAATAAGAAATCATATAAGGATTAATAAATTAACTTGGGACATCATTTTACATATGAAACTTACAAATTAAATAACCAATATGATCAAATTCAATTTCGGGATTACCCAATGCATTAAAGGATATAACGTAACCACCCATCCTTGGTTTTTCACAGAACCATCCATCAATGGTTAACAAAATAACCATCCATCCAAGTTTTATCATGTAACCACCTATAAATGGTTTTTAAATTTAAAACCCTTAATCATAAACAAATACCATTAACCTTAAAATCAACAAAAATCCTAAAATATTTCAACAGAAAAAACTCTTTGAAGAAAATAAATATTCTATTTTGAAATCACTCATTTAGAAAAGTTGTTCATGTACAATGGAAAAATATTTCGTTAAAATTAACCATATAACCATTTAATGTCATAATTAAAATATTAAGGTGAATTTAAATTATGAAATTATGTTCATGCCATATATGTAAAAACACTCATTTTTACTATTTTGAAAAGAATCATTAAAATAATTTTTTTTACAAATATCAAATCATTGGATTGAGTATTAATAAAATGAATAGATTATGTAAATACATTGTAAATACATTGTAAATACATTTTAAATAAGCATAAATAATTTTAAAATCAACATAATAAAACAAAAAATTCATTTCACACATAATATTATTAATAAATTTTCAATGAATTTGAATTTTAACCCAATGAATGGAAACTAGGTTAAGAATTCCCTTACCTTGGGTTTGACTTCCTTCAAACATGATAAAACCCTCCGTATATAAGTTTAAATAATGAAATTAGTTTATCCCAAAACTATATTTTTTTTATAATACCTAATATGTTGTTTTTATAACATCTTACCACACAATATTTAATAATATTTCATTATTTCCATTGTTTTGAATGCATTCATTTCATGGTTTCAAGGTCTATTCATATTTTAATAATTATGAATTTTCTTTACAAATTGAAATATTACTTTAGATGTGGAATGAAATGGTATTAATTAACATGAATAATTGTTAATGTAAACATATATCTTATTTTTCTAACATGAGGATAATTCATATGATAAATGTTTATTGATAAATCTTTAGTTTATTTTGGTTGTTTTTTCCGACAATCACAAACTAGTTTCTTTCTATTAATTATTACATGTATATATTATCTCCAGAACATGAAATATGTTATAATATAATTATTAAAATTATATTTAACAACAATATTAGTTTTATGACTATCCTTGAAGGTAGTATTGGAAAATAAAAAATCATTATCCATAGATGCGGTTAACTTCTATAACATGGACAATGGTTTAGTTTTTTTGAATAAGAGGAGATAATTAAATAAAGAATATAATATATTCCATTAGAAACAAAAAATTCTATTATATACATGATAATTTATCTATTATTATTTTATTTATGAATTATATGTGGAAAAATTAGAATAATAAAATAAATTAGGAGAGGTTATTTGAGAAACTTACCCCTTGAATATCATCTCCTTAAAAGATCCCATAAAGATATTGTAATTGGAATTTGGATGAGACTAATAGAACTTCAAAATGGGAGACTGTGGTGGATTTTTACTAATATTTTAATATCTTCAAGGCTTCTTAGGAGAAAGGGGGGGTGGGGGGGTTATGAGTGTTATTTAAACTTGATGAGGGTTGGGGTTAATTGATTGAATAATGATTATTTTATTTTTAAATCCAACCACATATGGGTGGAATTAATTATAAAAAATTATATTGATAGTTAATTTTTTAAAGTACGGTTATATTATATTAGTACATTAACCACGCATTTAAATTTTTATTTTTTAGACATTTTAATCTTTTACCTTTTAACTTTAACTCGATTCATTATTTTACCTATACTGTGTAAATCATTTTTTTACCAAGGTAATTTTTTTATTCCAAAAAATGAATATTAACCTAATACTAAATTTATAAATTATGTCCAGAAATATTTAATCCATTTTACAAAATTAAATTCACATAATACAAAAAATTATATTTAAAATAAAACCCACATAAACAACGAAAAAGGAGGTTCTCAAGAATTGCATTTTTTCATCAAAAGATGGCTTTTATTAACTATAGGACTAATAATTATTCTCTTATGAAAATAACTTTATATTTAATAATATATGATCTATAAAATGTATTTAAAAAATTCCCCATTAGGTATTATTTTAAAAAATAAAAATGGAGAAACATTATGTACTTTAAAATTTTTTTTAGAAAAATCACAAACTTAAACCCAAAGAAAAACTTTTTCTAAAATAAAATATAAATTTTTTTCTGTAAAATTTAAGTGGATAAACTATAAATAAATAATAAATGTGTGAATTTAAATTTTTTTTACCATAATGGTACTTTTAAGTATCTTAATTTGTTTAAAAAAATGAAATTTTAAAAAAATCAGGATATTTCATTATTCACTGATAAATTTATTTTTTCCTAAAATTATCAAAAAACCATACGAAGATAATTTTGACATGATGAATCCAAAAATGAAATTAGTTTTGTAATATTATAATTATATAATGTTAAAATTAATAATTTAATTAAAAACTTATAAGAAATGAGAATAAGAAAAATATTTTCCACTTGGCATATTTATAATAAATTTAACTATTTCATATAATAATAATAATAATAAATATGAAATAAAATTATTCTATAAGTACCTGGGTCGTTAAATAAAAACATTAAAAGTTCCAAAAAACACTGTAAACAAACTATAAAGGTATTTAATCATCTAATACTCAAATTAGGGTGTCAAAACACCTAAAAATGGTATGGGATGTAACAGTTTACTTTAAAAGTAAAATTATTATACACTAAGGAATGAGTATTTGTAATACTTTGACTAATTATCACATATTGAAAGATCCTTATTATACCCCCATGAGTCATAAATTTTTTAATCCTTTTATTTATTTTCATCATCCAACTAGTCTTGAATTATATATAATACTTTAATAAAATTTAATTTAAATCATTATTATTTTATAAATGGGATATTTTAATAATACAATAATATATTCTTACTCATTTATTTGTTATAAAATATTCTTTTTTGGTTGATTTTACCAACTACATAAATTATTTTTTATAATTTCCATAATGAATGATTAAAAAAATTTATACTCGTAATATGTGGTTGTAATTAAGAATTTATTTCATGTATATAATTCAATAATGGTAAAATATATTATTACATAAATTTATAAAATAATTTCTTTTTATATATTCAATATTCACTAAAGTTATATATTCTAACTTTTATTTAGAAATCATAATTGTATGATCAATGAGATAATCATAGTAATATAACTCTATCAAATACATCTATATAATCTCCATGGCCATTATATAAATTATGAATACTATGTAAGGATCAAAGACCAAAACCTCTATACTAAAGAATTCGAGGAAGAAACTAAATAATTAACATGTGATAGATAATTTTAACTACGAATAATTAATAAATGGGTCATAAAAATTATATAAATTATTGGTTTTAATTATAATAAATGTAAATAATTTTAATAAACAAATTAATAATAAATCAAAAGTTATTATAAAGGGAGTGAGAGTTTGTTTTAGGATGAAACAATCTGACATAAGGGTTTATTATATTAATTTTTATTCATTGATTCATGTCTCATATTATATACCTATATTATTATATAAACTGTAAATATTTCACTATTTACATTTGTTTTGCATTTAAATTTCATTAATGGGATTAAAAATTTTATTATCTCATTCATTAATTTTTAGTTGATAAATTTCCTTTATCAAATATTTTTTTTCTTTAATTATTATCTTTCCATTGATTTATCCTCTTTATTCTTTATCTATATAATTTTAGGTTAGAAAATTTTTAATAACTATATATACCCTATTTTCTTTTCTTTTAATTTTATGTACTATTTAATTTTTATATCAAAATCTTATTTTTTAGTGATTTCTTACTTCTAAAAAATATGACACATTAAAAGATAATTTTCACCCTTTTTATTAGGTTTGTATTTACCATGTACAAATTATTTCATACCCTAAATATTTCTCAAATTATTTTTATTATTATGTAAGTATTATTTATTTATACCAGTAATATTTAAAATTACCTATATTAAAAAAAAAATCTCTTTTATCGATGTGGGTTTCATCCAAACTATATAAAGATTAATATAATGTATTAATTTCAAGTTATATACCATTTTAAATCCTTTACTACTTAATTATTATAGTTTACCATTATCATTTTAGAAGATATATTGTTGGGATATTTATTATTAAAATAAAACTGAAAAATTATTTTTCAACATTTGAAAATTATTTTGGAAATGATTTACATCATTGATTTTAGGACAGTGAAACCAAATTTTTAATAAAAATATTTTCACGGGTTATCTTGAATTTTAATTTATTTTTATAGAAGATCCATCATATTTTACACTTTATATCATTGACATATCACCCAGTTAATACTCTTATGATATGTTTATTTTTAAGGATTAAATTTTGGGCATCATCTGATCTAATTATCACTGAATTCTCATATAATACATTATTAAATGTTTTTTATTCCATTTTTTTTCTTATGTTAATGAATCTATGATGTTTGATTTAATACATGTGTCACACATATGTATTTTCTGTCATTATGTGATATTAGGGACCCAAATTTATGTCCTTTAATACATTATGCAATGCTTTAGATATCATGATACTACTTTGGGAAATTTATGGATTCCCTAATTACTATATTATGGGACATAAACGTTAATTCTAATAAATTATACTCTAGGAAACACTGGTTAGTTCAATCCATTATGTTATGGGGCATATATTGTTAAACTGTTGAATATTATATGAATTTCTTGATGGTGAACCTTGAATTGTGATACCATTTTATATGAATTTGTATATTAAACTTTCATAATTTTTGTCTCCATGGCTAATGATTAATTTATTTTTATTTCATAGTTTTATTAAATAGTATATTCTATGCTTTCATGATGATATTTTTATAGTGAAATGTTGTTATTCTATGATATTTTATTATTTTATCATGCTATATGATCATTCATTATTATTACATGATCTTAATCTATTAATCATGCAATTTATACTATATTGAAATTTATCTCATGTTTTTGATCTAATTATATGTTCTCCACTAACTAATTGATATGAATTTTCCCTTAATGATATTTTAAAAACACCCTTTTCCCTATGTTTATCCATTTACTTGGTTGTGAAGAATATTTTTATGCATCATTTGAATATATAGGAATCAAGTATGAAGAATAATTTAGAAGAATTATAAACTATATCATAAAATAATATAGCTATGTAGTAAATCTATAAAGACACTAAACATTGGTTTTTAGGTGTAGAACCCCAACTATAATAACCTAGAGCGGGTGAAAACTTTATTATATTGGTATAAGATACAAGGGAAAACATAACTAAATATCGATTAGTTTAGTAGTGTTAAAGAAATAGATATATTCATGATTCCTAATTTCATTATAAATATAAAATACATAGCATAAGAAACATTCCCATATATTTGATATTATTCATTATATCCTTATTCATATCCTGGGGAAAGGTTAAAAAATAAAGTGTGATCTCATATTCTTAGTAAATGTTATGTATAGTGGAATATATCATTAATGAATAATATATAATCAATATGGAATATCAAAAACGTGAAAACCTGTTCCATTTAATCAATAACTTGAGATAGAAATAAATCTGTGGATAAAATCTGTCCCGTAATCTCATGGATAATAATAAATAAATTCTTAATGAAGGAAAAGATTAATTTTAGACATCATGATGTTATATATCAGATATCTTTACCATCAAGGCCTTGAGCGAGGATTGTTTTATCTATGGGTAGGTATACCCAAAAAATATATTTAATAAAGTTATCCAACAAGTTTTTCTAATGAGACTTGTTGATACATCAAGTGAATATCTATAACTGGGACCACACATCACTGCATTCCAAATTAATTCCTTATATATTGGATGATAAATTTAATTCATAAATAATATTCCTTATCAAAAAAATTTATATATTGAGTAAAGAATACAAAAAATAAATATTTCCATGTTCAATAAAATAACCTTCAGTATAAAACAATGTATGCATAAATTCTATATAGTTTATGAAATAATCAGAAACATAGTAAAATAATATGGATATTTAAGTTAAAATGATTATCTAATGATCACTATAAATTTAATATTTTAATCAAAATTGAATTACCAAAAAATAAAGAAGAGATGAAAATGGCCAATAGTTCATCAGAAGTATATGTTTTATAATAAAACTATGTCCATTTTAGAAATAAATAAAGTGGAAGTAAAATAATATTATGATATTTTATTAAATATTTTTATTTTTGAAACTATTTAAAACTTTTAGAAGATGATAAATTTCATAAAAAAGTTATGGTGGTGGGAAAATACATTAACAACGTATATATTTAAAAGAAACATTCCTTTCATTTTTTATTAAGAATTTTTAAAATGAATATTTTATTAAACATTATAGGAACACCATTAAACCAATTTAAAAATTCATATATAACATCAAATTATATTAATAATTATTTATAGTGAAAAAATAGGTCTGTTTTAAAATAATTTTTTAAAATATGGTCATGGAAGAAAAATATATTTCATAGAAAGAGAATTAAGATAATATTTTATTTTAAACAATTCCTTGTGTAATACAAGTGTGAAAGAGAGAAATGTTTTAAAGAAAACATGGTAAATCATTAAATATATATAGGATAAGAATATATAAGTAGTTTATGAATGATAAATTATAATATTCATTCAATGAAAAATATAACCAATCCAAGAAAATGATAAAGTAAAATAAATTCTTACCTCTTTAAGAATTTTAATATCATAACACCTTAAAAGTGAAAAATTGAATTGAAACTATTATTATTATAAATAAATATATATTCATGTTAAATATATCAAAATTTAAAGTATATACACCACCTAACAGCTAATAGGTGTATAATACTAAATATGTCTAAATGGAGTGGAAATCTAGACAAAATCCATAGAAAGATCATATCATTGAAGTGATAATTAATCAATCAAGTGATTATGTATGAAAAATGAAAATACACACAAGCCAATTGTAAATAAATCATCATAAAAGTATTGGTCATTTCTCCCATAATCATGGAAAAACATAGTCATTGAAGTAGAATTATAACCCAATGAATGGAAATTACCTCTAGAAACCAATTTCCTAAAGTTTTACTTCCTTCATAAGTACTTCTAAACATCCTTACGATTAATTTAGATTTATTATAATATAATAACAGAACCATAAAAATATCTTTAAAATCATATATTTTCAATTTATATCATCTTATCACCTATTTCATAACAATGTTTTATTATTAACATTAATTTGTATTTTAAATTCTTATTTTTCATGTATGTTTTGATTTGGAAGTAATGATCATTGTATATTAATAGTGGTAATGTCATATCCAGAATTTTAATCATGATATAAAAATCATAAATATTCATTATATACATATTTAAAGTCATCCTTGAATGGTTGATATGAAAAATGAATCCCATCGTTTCATGGAGGTTGTAGTCCACACATACGAACGAGCGACATTATCATTTTTTAATGAGAGGAAGTTTAATAAGGTATATGATATATTATATTTCCATAACAATAATTATTGCATAAATATCATATATATTCATTATTTATATCTTTATAACCGTCTAAGTAATAAAGTGATGAAAAATGAATTACAACGCTATGTGGAGATTGGAAGCTATACGTATGCACAAGCGATGTTTTAACATTTCATAGGATGAAAATTATATGGATAATGGTTATAAAATAATCATAAATGAATATTAGGGAAATTAATATATATTATTTATTAATTCATTATGGGTACAATATATTTATAGGAAGTGGAAGAAGAAGAAATAATCATGAAAGAATCAGTAAAGAGGATTACCACTTCTTCAATATACTTCCATTAGATACCTTTTTAATGGCCCTTGGAATGATCTTTAAAAAATTCTAGAACATCTAAATCCTGGACATGTAAGTTTATAATAGTATTTTATAGGTTTTAGTTGAGATAAATGGCTCAAAATCTGTTAATAAATGTGGAGAGGAGGTGCCTTTTTTATGTGAGGCGTGGGGAACCCTTGTAATTACTTAAAGTATTAAACTAATTTAAAATATTTTCATGGATAAAAGGATAAAAAATTGATATTATTTTAATAGAATATTATTATTAGTAAAAATAATCACAAAAAATAAAATTTTTACCAGTTTTGGTTATGCCTGTACCCATATCTCTTTGTTTTAACCCCCATTGACTCTTTTACCGATTACTGTGATATCAGAGTTTTTTAATATTTAAGGGTAAATAAATATACTATAAAATAAATTGTGACCCATAAATGGACATGATTTATATTTTAAACCATATCTAATTTAATTTTATGTAATTAATATTTTTATAACTTTTAAATCATTTAATAAAATAATGTTTTTTCTAAAATTTCATTAATGTCATTTTTGAAAATACACAAAATATTATAATACAATACGTGACTAAATCTTGTAAAATGTTTCCAAAATGAAATTTATTCAAATATATGTAATATATGGTCTTGATATAATCATAAAATAAATTTTTTATTGGTTTAGATATCATTTTGGACCTTATATTTTGGTTTAACCACTTAGTTAAAAAAAATTACCCTTAACTGTGGTAATAACTATTTTGAAATTAAGGGGTTATAATTTTACTTATATAATGGAAATTGGATCATAAATTCCAATTTGATGAAATTTTATATCACAAATTATTAACCTTTTCTAATTTCAACATTTTAATGATTTTTAAATAATTTCAAAATATTTTATTTTCATCAAATATCATTAATGTAATTATTGATAGTATTCATTTAATTTAAATTTAATGATATCAAGAAAAATATTTAACTTAAATATAATCCTCTAACACCTAATTATTATTTTATATTTATCTATCAAATTCATGGGTAACAATAATTCACCACAAAACATATACTTTTAGTATTTTTAAAACATTTACCTAGTTTTTCTACTCCTTGTATAACCACTGAGTTGACGTTGTGTAGAAATTTATGGTATTTATTTCACCACAAAAAATTTAAAAAAATTACCGTAATGAAAAAAAATTATTAATTCAAATAAAAATTTATATACTAATTTATCTTTCTTTATCCTTATTTGAATCATTTATAGTTATTAAATTCAATAGAGTGAAATTTTGGAAATTTGTTTACTTAGAATAATATAAATGATATTATCAAAGGAAAATAGAATAAAAATTCAATATATTCAATGTTATGTTAGAGATTTTAGAATTAAAATCATAAAAAATAAATAAATTTATGTAATGGATAAAATTTTAATGCCTTGTTATATTATTTTTAAACATAATTACTCGATATACCCTTTACCGTGGTGATACATTTTACCATAATTACTATTCATATTGAACAAAACTAAAAGTGAAATATTAAATAAATTTTAAACTCATGAATAAAAATATGGATTCCATTTTATGAAATTATATTCTTATATGTTTCTGAAATTAATTTAAATATTAACGAATAAAATGTGATAGAAAAGTGTTTTATAGAAAATTATGTTCTAAGCCTAAATTTTGATTTATTTTTAAATATTTTATAACAATGAAACAAATGTAAATAAAATGATTCTTATATAAATTTAATATAGAATAAAAATCATAAGTTGTTTTAAAAAACATTATTAATAGAAAATAAATGAAATTTTTACAAAAAACTGTTATTTTCACTATTCACTTGAAAATGAATGATTTTAAAAAAATACAAAAATAATATAATTAAGCTAATTCTGACATGATGATTAAAAATGAAAAAACTATATTTTAACAATATTTCAGTATATTTTCATGGTTTTTTAAAATCATTATTTCATGTTTAACATGTTATTGATCTTATTATTATTTTAAAATAAATTTTCATGGTGTTACATTCCACCCCCTTAAATAAATTGATCCCTTGCAATTTTATCTCAGTCATAAAAGGTTTAAAATTTATTGAACATTAACAATATATATAGGAATAATAAAACTTATTCTGAAAATGGAAAGTGGAAAATAAAAATACTATCTAAAATGTTACATATTTGGGTTCTAGGATTAGGAGAACATTGGTGGGAAGTTAAAATATAGACATATAGAAGAAAACTAACATCCAATGACTAATAAAGAGTGAAAAAGAAAATGGAATTAAGAAATTTACCAATCCCAAAACCATAAATTATATAGGATTTAAAATACTGTCAATTCATCAAAAATGAAGGTAAAATGATAACATTTTTATTTCAATATCATTTCATAATATTTAGGAATTATTTTATTTTTAAGATATAGAATATGAGAAAATTTACTTACTTGATTTATTAATATTTAATTCAAAGAATTTCCTCCTTTGGTGTACTTTTAGAAACTCTACTTCATCTCTTACTCTAACAAATGGATAATCAAGAAGAATTTTTCATTCTTGAAGAACTAAAATTAAATTTTAACATGTCATAATATCCATAAAATAATGAAAATCCATTCATTCTTTCTCTAAATATTTAACAAAAAATGGTCAACATAAGTTATCAAATTTGGCAAATAAATTACATCAATCTCTTAAACATCAAAATAACTCCTTAAGTTCAAAATAATCCATTTCGTTAATATTTAACCATGAATATCCTCCAAAATATGTATGTCCAAGTTTAAAACACAAAAATATTAAAAAATATTAAATATTTATCTCCATACAACATAATGTAGCTCAAAATCTCACATACCAAACATGTGAATACCTTGATCATATATTCTCTTAAAACATACTAATAAACTGAATCACTATATAACCTAAATGGAAAAATATATGATTTAAATTTAATAAAGTCATTATTATTCAAATAAAATAAAAAACTAATAAATATATTCCACGAATCCAAAAAAAATGAAATTAACATCATCAAAGATGACTTAAATCACTTTACCAGCAAATCACAAACAAATTACAAGGTCATCAGTACTATCAAATTTACTTCATCAATGTCAATCATCTCTCTGGAGAAACTAAACAATATTATCTCAATATTAAGACCATATTTATGGTTTTCCCTCCCAAAATCAGAGGCTTTTAATTAAAAAATAACCTTACCATTAAATAAATTTTCTAGGTGATTAGTACCATTCTATAAATTCATTTAAATCCTAAAATTAAAACCACTATAGAATAATCCTAAGATGTTTTATGATTCTTATGACTAAAATATAATTGATAAAATACTTCTATAACATAATTCTATATTACCAATACGTAAACACTTCAATCCTTTCACTTTAATGATTTTTATAGAATATTCCCTTCATGTGTCTTGGATTTAACCCTAGGATTAGTAAATAGTCTTGAAATAATTCCCATGTTCCCCACACAAATGAAATTTAACAATAAATGCATCCTTAGGATGAAATTCATATCCATCCATTAGACTCTTTGTTTTCCTCAGTAATTAACTTCTTTATGACCTTATTTTTTGATGCATAAAACATCTTCTCATTTCTCTGAGACATTTCACTCAGTGCTTCTTCAAACATACTTGATATATGGGAAACTGGATTTTCATTCATCCATGGTCTTTATAAAACTCCATTTTTCTCTTATTAGGTATGTCTGGAAACTCACCCAAGTTTATTAATTATATAATGAGATAATTGATTAGGAATAATTCTAATTTATGGCCATCTAGATCCCATGTAATGTATTTAATTATAAAGAAAATTATTCCATCTTCTATCACATAAATCTTTAACAAGATTCCTCATGGTTCAATCCATTAACTAAAACCCAAAATAATAGTGTACAAAAAATAATAATATTGATAAATATTTAAAACCAATTATAGACTGTTTAAATCATTACACCTTAGGTTCAACCTATGACATCCATGATCATAATATATTCAAATAATTTATAATGGTTCATAGTGAAAATTTGAATAAATCGAAGCATATCACCTGTGAGTGTCAAACTAGGTGTCTAACAAGGGAACACTCACTATGCACCATAATACTAGTCAAGATATAAACGAATAACTCTCCACAGGTTTATTACTGTTGGATTTATATATATATATATATTCTAAAACCATGTCCAGTTGTAGCATCCAAAGAAAGATTTATTTCATGGAAAATCACATAATATTTATGTCACCAAAAAATTATGATATTATGATAAAATTAGACATATCCTTAAAGTCTATTATAAGGTTATGTTCCTAAATATATGTTTTCCTAAATATAATTCTGAATGTTTCTACTAAGGTTTCTATATTACCAACTATAGAACCCCAAATTTGGATTCCCTAAATTAGTGACTACTTTATTACATAGGAATAAGATAAGAGGGACCCCATCACTAAGTATAAACCAGTTTAGTTGTCTTGAAGAACCAAATACCTACATGATTCCCATATTACATTAGAAATATAAAATACATAGAATAATAAATATTTTCCCATCCTTGATATTATTAATAATATCCATCATTATATCATAGAGAGATAAAATAAAATAAATGTTGACCTTATATGCCTAGAAAGGGTAATATACAATGGAATATATCATAAATAAATAATTAATAATCAATATGTGAAGGTAAATAACTGAAAAACACATTCAATTTAATCAAAAAAATTGGAACAAAATGCATTCATGGATAAAATCAATGCATTTATATCATGGATATTAATAACTAAATTGTAAATGAATGAAATAATTAATTTTGGACTTCATGATCTGAAATATCATAATATATTACTATCAAGACCTTGTGAAAATATAATATAATTTCTGGGTAGGTATACAAAAAACCCATTCAATAAAGATAGATACCTACTTTGTCTCATTAGACATGTTGATGCATCGAGGGGCTATATATAACTAGGCCCCTCCCAGCACTAAAATAATTGTGAAATCCTCACATATTTAATGGTAAATTTAATTTATAAAAAAATATTCCTTATTAACAAATTTCTCTATTGAGTAAAGAATATAGAATACTATTATTTCCCAATTAATCAAATAAATTTCATATCAAAACACCATATTTAGAAATGGAAAATAATTTAAGAAATAATAATATCCAATATATAAATTATATGGATATTTAAGAGAAATTTAATGTCCAATGATTATAAGAAATTTAATTTTTAAAGAGAATTTTAATGACCCCAAAAATAATAAGAGATAAAAGATGATCATTAGTTCATTAAAAATATATGTTTTGAATTAAAATCATATCCTTTGGTGAAATAAACAATATATAGGAAAAATATTAAAATAGTATTTTATTATATATTTTTCTTTTTCAAACCATTTAAAACTTATATAATAATCTAAATGATGTAAAATTTTTATGATAGTAATAAAATTAGTTAATTCCATTTATTTTAAAAAGAAACATTCCTTTTAATTTTTATAAAGAATGTCAAAAAATGACACTTTGATAAAATATTATAAGGATTCATTTGAAGCCATGTAAAATGTTAAAGATAAAATAAAATCTCATTTATAAATATTTTGAGTGAATATATAGTTCTTTTTAAATTTTTTTTAAAAAATATGGACATGTATAAAAAATATTTTCGATCAAAAGGGAAAAAATATTGACTTTTATATTTAATAGTTCATTGCATAATTAAAGTGTAAAATAGAGAAAAAGTTATAATATAACATGGATACTCAATAAATATCCATAAGATATAAAAATAGATGGAGTTTATTACGGATTAATTATAATATTCCTTGAACAAAAAACATAAGTAATCCCATAAAATTGAGATTATACAATAAACTCTTACCTCTTTAATAACCTTTAAATTGTATCCCCTTGAAATTTTAAACATGAGTTTAAAGTTTATTAATAATGAATATATATATATATATTTATGTATAAGTAATAAAAATGGGAATTATATAGATCATATAAAATGAAACTGGTGAATAATATTAAATACGACTCTGTAGAGTGGAAATTGAGATAAAATCCCTTTCAAAGATCGTATCATTGAAATGAGAATTAATAAATAAAGTGAATATGTGTAAAAATTGTAAATACAAACAAAAAATAGAAATAAAATCATATTTCATTTCTCATATAATCATGGAATACCATAATTAGTGAAGTATAAGTATAACCCAGTGAATGAAAATTGAGTTAAGAAACCCCTTACCTAAAGTTTGAATTGACTCACATGTTCTTTTAACCGACTCTATAGAATTTTTTGATTTATTATAGCTCTATAACATAAAAATATTCATATCTATAATATCATATATGATCTATTTTTAATATATCATCACCTATTTTTTAACAATATTTTATTATTATAATTATTTTCCATATTAATTACTTTGTTTTTCATGTATGTTTTGATTTGTTAGTATTGGTCCTTGTTTCTTGGTCATGGTAATATAATCTCAAAAATTTTAATCATGTTTTAAAAATCATTAATATTCATTATATACATATTCAAAATCATCCTTTAATGGAGGACAAGAAACATGAATCACATCTCTTCGTGGAGGTGGTAGTCCACATGTGCACACAAGTGATGTTATCATTTTTTTATGAGTGGAAGGGTAAGGAGGTAAATGATATATTATATATCAAGAATAATTATTATCTAAAAAATATTATATACATATTTTTTATTTTCATCTTTATAACAATATAATTAAAGTTGTGATGAAAAAGAATACACCACTACTGGAGATTGAAAACAGTACATTCACACAAGTGATGTTTCCACTTTTCATAGGATAGAAAATTGGAGAATTTTTTTCAAATAATAAAAAATATTAGTATATTTATGATATTCTTTTTTTCAAGATTGGTAAAATATATTTATAGGATGTATAAGAAGAAATAAACTTGAAATATTCGGTAAAGACAATTACCTCTTCTTCGGTACACTTCCTTTATATCACTTCATAAGGACACTTGGATGGATTATTTAAGAATACCAGAACCTAAATGTTTTGGGAAGGGAAATTTATAATATGATGTTTCATGGTTTTTTGAGTTAAATGACTAATTGTTTTTGAAAAAGTGAGGAGCGTAGGTACCCTTTTACAAATGAAGGGAGGGGCACTCTTAGAATTACATAAAGTACTGAGTTAAAATAAATTAATTTTAAATTAAATTTTGATCAAAATTGATCTAATTATAATATAATATGATAAGAATCATAATAATCAAATAAAATAATTTTTTTACAGGTTATGGTTATGTTGTTACCTATATCTATTATATTTGTCCCCACGTTGACCATTTTGACAATTACCATGATATCAATGATTTTAACACTTTAGGGGTAAATAATGTTACTATAAAAGTAAAAGTGTCCAATAAATGGATCATGGATGATATTTTAAAATATTCAAAATTAACTTTTCCAAACATACAAGTTTTATTAATATTAAATCAATTAATAAAATATTTTCTGTTATAAAATATCATTAATGTATTTTTTAGAAATACATGAAATATTATAATATAATATGTGTCTCAATCGGGTAAAATGTTCTCAAAATTAAATATATTTTAATATAATAAATTTATTGACTTAATAAAATCATAAAATCATTTTTTTGTGAATTTTAAATTTGATTTGAAACCTTATCTTCTGCTTTATCTCCTTAGTTAACCGATTTTACTTTAACAACGGTGCACCTTTTTCGATATTAAAGGTTAATAATTTTACTTATAAGGTGATAATTAGATCATAAATTGACATGTTATGAAATATTAGAACATATATTATCCCCATTTTCCTATTTAAAAAGTTTTATTTTTTTTATATAATTTAATAAAATATTATTTTCATAACATATAATTTTAGACACTATTCATTTAATTTAACGTTAAAGACATCATGAAAAATATGTAACAAAAATATAAACCTTAGATACATATATAACAAAATATATGTATCTATATAATTAATTTAAAGCTATAAATAACACAAAAAGTTTTTTATAGTTTTTAGAACCATTTACATTATTTCTCTACTACTTATACAAGCACCGAGTTGATGTTGCGTAAACATTTAATGTAATTATTTCATCCCTAAAAATTAATAAAATATGAAAAAATATTAATTATAATTTAAAATATACATTTATAATCCAAGTTATCTTCTTTTTATCCTTATGTAATTTTTTTAGATATTAAAGTCCAAAGAGTGACATTATAGAAATATCTTTACATAAGATAATATAAATTAAATTTTCAAATTAAAATGGCCTAAAAATGAAATATTTTATAAGTTAGGATAGATATTTTAGATTTTCTAAAATTAAATTAAATAAAAAAATAATAAATTTTAATGGATTATTATATGGTTTTTAACCATTATATTCTGATTTACCATTTACCGTGGTGATTAATTTTACTACATTTACTATTCACAGTGGATAAAAATGAGAGCAAAATATTTCTAAAATTATAACCTCACAATTCCAAATATTGAATCCTTTTTATAATATTCAATTCATATATGTTGAATAAATTAATTTCAAAATAAAACCTCAAAATATGATTAGAAACTATTTTCCAGAAAATTGTATTTTCATACTAAAATTTGAATATTATCAAAATAATTTAAAATGATGAACCCAATGTAAATAAAATGGATATTATATAAATTTATCACACAAAAAAATATAATGATAATTTTAAATTACTTTATCTAAAGAAAAAATATCAGTTTTACAAAAATCAATATTTTTCAATATTCATTGAAAAATATATTCTTTTTAAAAAATACAAAAAAATCTAATATAATACTAAATAGATAATTTAAAAATGATTAAATTATCTCATAATATAATTTTAATATGATTTCATTGCTTATTTAAACTTTTATTTGGCATTTTTATGAAGCTATCAAACTTATAATTCTTTTTCTGTTATTTTACTATATGAGTATGTTTTATTTTTGAAATAAATTTTATAATTATTTGAGATGATGTAAATTATATATATATCATGCCTCAGTCATCTCATTTTGTATCTTAATAGGGATTAATTAATTTTTTGGACTTTATTATAAATAATAATGATATAAAACATAAATTCTATTAACCACATCATTCCTTCTGGTAACCTGCAGTTGTTGAGGCCTATGGCATACTGGCTGGGATGATGCTTGCTGTGGAACGTGGATGGGTTGATATCATCATCGAGTCTGACTGCCTTTCAGTCATCAATGATATTAACCACGGTGACGCCGGACTCCTGGCATTTGGCTTTATTGTCATAAGAATACGCTCGATGTGCCAAGGCTTCCCTTGTTGCACCTTCTCCTTTACCAAAAGGGACGTAAACAATGTGTCCCATCAGCTGGCGGCCTCAGGCCCCTTTGACGCCAACCAAATATGGCTGGACAACTGCCCTTCTTGGCTCTACTTGTGTATGACTGCTGAATTTTCCATTAATATAATCCTTATTTCTTAAAAAAAATAAATATAAAAATAAAAATAAAATAAAAATAATTATATAATCAAATAATTGTTCTATAGATTATGAAATATTATGTTTGATTTTTCATATTCATGTTATTTTTCAATAAGATATTATTACTTAATATAGACAGTAAAATTTTCTATATTAATTAAATAGTTGTAACAAAGAGAAACTTATGGAACAATAAATATTATGGAAAATGAATTGATTTTCCTAATAAACAACTAATTTAGATTATAGGTGGTTTAAAAACAACATGGTTAACCAATATAAGGTTATATGTAATAATATAAAACATATTGATCTCCCAAATACCCCAAATAATGAACCACACAATATTGAGTCCTTTATGCAATAATGACCACCATATATAGTATATTTTTGGCTCCACTGATTCTTGAGCTCAGGATTAGAAATATGGAAAAGATGTTTTAAATTATTGAATGCTTAGAGTATGAAGGGATAGTTTAACATTTTACAATTTGGAATATGGATCAACAAAATCATGTAATTCGATTAAGAACACAAGATAAATGGAATAATATTTCATTATAGAATATAAGAAGATTTAAAAAATATTTTTTAATAAATACTATCCATAAAATCTTTACATGAATATAGGGAAATAATTATAAAATAATAATCAAAAGGGGGAATAATTAAATGGTTCCTATAAAGAATCATTAAAACGAATTTGGAGGTATCACCAATTTTATTATTGAACCTGAAATAAAAATTAACCATTAATTTAGTATCATAAAACCATGTATCTAAATATCATCAGGAATAAGGGACTTGTGTAGATATAAATAATTTTTTTTGATGTTTTCTCAAGGTGGAAGTAGAAATTGGAATCTCTAATTATTCTCATATATTTACAAACATGAAAAGAAAAAGGTATTTCATTGATTCTGAAAGGATAAATATCATGGTGGAATAAAGATTCATCTATCTAAATTTTGAATGTGTGGGGATAGGAACACAACAATGTTACTCAAAGGAATGGGAAAATATACCATGTTTAGAAGGATAATATATCAAAAACATGAGTGTGGAAGAGATATGAAGAGTGAAATAAAAAAATGGTTGAGATTAAATCTCCCCCTAATGAACCTCCTATAATTCAATGTTTTAACTATAAGTATTTCAGGAAATATGAATACTAATTCACTAATATAAGGGTTAAAAAGTAAAATCAATGTCAGTAGCCTCAAAAACAAATGGATCGGGGATGTTCTTATATATTACTAGATCCAAATTAGATCATGATAATGAAGAAGTGAATGGTACACTTATTATCTATTCAATAACTATGAAAAGCATATTAGACTGTGGTTTTTAAATCCATTAATATATCGAAAACATTATATGATTAGTAATTAACTGCCAAAAAATTTGGATATTTAGTCATTAGTGAAAAAACTCAATGGGATAATGATTTTATCATATTTATATAAGTCTTCTTTGATTAAGGTTTTTTTATAATATATTTCCTTCTAATATAATTATTATTCTCCTAGTAGAATTCAATATAATATTGGGGATTGTTTGGATGCATATTTATAGATATTTTAATACCAACATATTCAAGTTTATATTTTATTTTTAAATAAATATATGTTCAATAGCATACACCACATGAAACACAAATCTTAAATAAACCAAAAAATATTATTATTTAAAGATAACAATTCTTAACAGGTTATTGGGTTGGAAAGTATAAATAAGAATAAATAAACTATAAAATATTGGTAGAAATTATTTACTAAATTCAACTAATGAATTCAATCCCTAAATTTAACATTCAAATAAATTTTTACTTGTAAAAGAGTAATATTAAATTCATTTTATATTTTAAAGTTACTTTTCTTCTAAAATGGTTTTTATTTCATTATGCGTGTGGAAATTATAATTAATTTATGAAAATTTTAGATAATGAATTTTATTATATTAAAAATAACTTTTAAATAATTATATTAAAAATTAAATTATGGTTAAATTTTGGGGTTTTCTTCAATGACTAATTCTTTAATAAATAGTTAAAAATACCCATTTTCAAACAATCTAATTTTTTTCAATAAATTAAGTAATTTAAAAGTCCCAATATATTTTAGATTTCTTCATAAATTTACATATAATATTTCTTAATTATAATAATCTAATTAATTCCATTTTCATTATCAATATTCATCATTTTTATGTAAGATAATTTTTAGGCCTAAAAATGTATTTTTCTAAAAATTGTTTTTTATTGAGTTTTTTGAATTAAAATTAAAATTAATTTCTTTGAATTATATAAATTGAATCATTAAAAATATATTCCATATTTGGGAGGTTAAAAAAATTATAAATATTCTCATTTTATTTTTTTTATTATTAATAGCAACCATGGTAAATATTATTCATCTAACTAATGTTAAACCGAGTAAGATGTGGTTAAAACTATGAGATAAAATTTTAAATTAACCCTAAAACAAGTTCTTAAACTATTTTATATGATTATTTATACTATATTCATCCATGATTATAATTTATAAAAATTTATTTCCATTTCTCACTGATAATTACTTATATATTATTTTAAGTAATGAAAAATACAAAATGTCACTCTATTTTCTGTTAAAAGCTCTAATTTTTCCATGTGGAGAAAAAATATTTAGGGCCAGTTACAAATAGATATTTTGAATAAGAAAAAAAATATTTTTATGATATTAATTTATTTATGTTTTTTATTTATTGTATAATTACTTTAAATTCTTATGCAACACTGACATAGTTCTTGTGCAAGCAGTAGACAAATTTATAAAATAATTTTAAAAACATTAAAATAGATACTCTTTGGATAAATCGTGGTGTAAAATAAATTTAATGGGTAATTATAAGGAATAATTTATGGTAAAATGTCCTATATTATAAATACATCATTGTATTTTTAACTTTAAAGTCAAATTAAATGAATAGTACCAAAAATTACATTAATGATATTTTATGTTATATAATATTTTATTAAATGCATAAAAAATAATAAAATTTTTTAAGAGGAAAATTAGAAAATTTAATGGTCTATTATGTAATAAAAAAATATTTATTAACCAAATTTTCAATTATTTTTAAATTTATAACCCTTCATGATTGAATAACTTGTTACAACAATTAAGGGAAAAAAGGGTTAATGTTAGATTAAACTAAATAAATAAGTGTTAAAATGGCCTAAAAACTTGTCCAAAAATTATTTGATGAGTTTATTTATACTCTATATCATATTTAATTTTCAATTAATAAATTTGTTAATCATGTTCCCCTGAATTTTATTTTATAATATTTTAATGTTCTGAAATATTACAAGAGTTCCCCTTCCATCACTTATAAAAGGAGACCCCATAACCTCTCTTCATAACATATATTGTATCCCTTATCTTTATCAATACCTTCCCATATCTATCCCCCAAAAATTTAAATGACCGAGAGTATCTAGTGTCCTCAAAGGACTAACATAGAAGGATTAAGGTGTACGCCAAATGTGGTTTTCTGAAGAAGATGTATAACTAGTAACAATGAGTTTTCATCTTATTTCCACCTATAAAACCTTATAATATTAAATAGAAATTCTCATAAAAAAATAAAAATATATTCCATATACTAAAAATTTTATTATGATTTTTTAAAAACCTAAGTTAATATTATTTACATCATAGAGAAAGTTAAAACATCACTAATCTTTACCTACAAATTATTGTCTCCATATAGCGATGAAATTAATTTTTCATGACCACTTTAATAGAATGGATATAAATATGTAAATAATGAATATATATGATATTTATTACATAATTATTATTCTTTAAATATGATGCATCATTTAACTTTTCATCTTTCCAATTTTTTAAAAATGATAATGTCGTATATGAGGACTACCACCTCCTCGAAGTGCTATGATTCATTTTTCATATAATTGTCTTAAAGATGATTCTAAATATGTATAAAATGAATATATATTATATTTATATCATGAGTAATGTTATAGATATATTGTGACCTTGAGAATTATATATGTATTGAAACTACCAAGTTGAAACTTCCACAAAAAACGAAATAGTTAAGTCTAGGAAAATGATGATTTTTAATAAAATGGTATTTAAATGTCACAAGTTTATCATATATTATATTATAAGTATGTATATGGTTATGGTATAGTATTATAATAAATTTAAATTTATTATATATAAGGTTAAAATCAATTATAATGAAATTATGAAAAGAGGTAAGGGGGTTTTTAACTCGATTTTATTTCATTGGGTTATGTTACATCTTCATTGTTTATGTTATTCCAAGATTGTTTGTATAGTGAAATTTGATTATTTTATATTGTATTTATATTTGTTTTATGTAGATTTAAATTTTTTACACAAAATATATTCATTGATTAATTATCACTTGAATGTTATGATCTTTGTAATGGGTTCCCATCTCACTTTGGTTTATCTAGGACATGTGCTATATTCACCCATTATTTTTTTGGAATTGTTTGTATCTATTTGTTATATCACTTTGCATGTTTCCTAAGCCCATAGATCCTCGAGAAGTCTTGGAAGTGGTCTACAGCGGCTTGACTACAAAATTCTAGAATTAGGGTGAATAAACGATGTTTAAAATATAAATACTATGTATATATAGTTCACAACATATGTTTGGATGGTTCGTGATGTGTAGAATTTCATGGTTACATAAAAATGGTGACGAATCTTTCAGAGATTTTTAACCCTAAACATTTACATGATGTGTACATGTTTTATATGCCGTTTAAATATCTATTTTAGTTCATTAAAAAATATTTGTAGCCACTCAGATTGCATAAACCCTACAATGATATCCATTCTAGGAAACTATCAAGTTCCTTCTAAAACTTTTGGAGATTAATTTGATAGGAATCAATTCTTTACTTCATGTATTTGATTCTTGGTGAATAGTGTTGATTCAAGGAGCATTATTCCTTTTTTCCAAGTGGTTTTTTTCCATTTTTTATTTTTTCTATTTGTCCTTTCCATGTGAAGGGACCATATCCAATGTTTATAATGGGGATTTATTGGTTTTTTTGGTGCGGTTCTGTCACAACATCCTTGGATGGATACAGTTCTTATATGAGAGGTGATTGGAGATCCAGGATGTGTTCTATTCTTATGGGAATAATGTTGATGGCTTTTAATATAATGTATTCATTTATTCTCTTTTATTTACATTAAATCATAAATTTATCATTACTTATACCTTTGTTTAGAAATTTATTTTACCTAATAATTGTTAAACTGGATTAAATATAATGGATAGTGATTTCAGGCATATGTTGTTTCTTTATACTATGATATCATATTACCTCATGTTTTTAGGTAGTGTCATATCTATACCTTTCTTGTTAGAATGATTATTTATGCTTAGAGTAGAATTATGAATTGGTGAACAAATTAAATTTGGTATTTATTGATAATTAATTGGATTAACGAATGATACAAAATACATGTTTGAAATATAGTAGTTAATGAAATTTTATGATAATATAATTTGTACACTGGCATGCTTATTTGAAAATTATCTTCCATGAAACTAATGGAATTGATAAATAATATGATGCATATTTATGATTTTTGATAGTTAAAAATTATTATTGATAAAAGTAGTACTTCTCTAGGTTGTTGAAACTAGAACAAAATCTAATAGTATATTTTGCATTTGATTTCTTATTATAGCTTGATGCCTGATGTTTACCATAGTTGGAACCTGTTAATAAATGAATCGATTAATTCAAGATGGAATAAGAATTGGTTTTTTGATAATGATATTTTCTTTTGGGGGGGATTCAGTTTCCCATTTTCATAAGAAGGTTGAATGCCTTATTTTGGTGGCCTAGTTTCCTTATTTCATTCTTGTTTGTTACTAATTTTTTTTTTATGTGATTTGGATATGAGCTAGATATAGATGAGCCTAGAGAGATATTGTGATATGGGGTGGGGAGACCTAGATGTTATGTGAGTCTGGTATAGATGATCCTAGAATGGATGATGTGATGTGTGGGTAGGGAGGTATGGATGAGGTGGAATCAGATGACGTGTGTGATGGAAATATGCATCAGTATATAAATGTGGGTGTCAGCGATGAAACCAGAGGTGAGTGAGCAGTTAAATTCTAGGATTACATGTTGATGAGAAAATGGGAGCTGGTATGTTCTCTTGTGAATATGTTTAATTGTTGGTGGTTGAGTTTCTTGTTTTATCATCATTCCTTTCCCCACTTCTTGATGTAGCTAGATGTTATTAGTTGTATGTTTCCTCTTGGTGATAGCTTATGATGATTTTTTGAGAGTACATATATATTTAATGATTCTAATAATTAATGAATAAATGTTTAACCAAGGGTTTGTTTGATGATGGAATTAAAATTCCTAAAAGTTGTTAATCTTGATAAACCATGGGATTGGATTGGATTATTCTTGGTGAGCATTGACTTTCCTCTGATAAATAATGTACATAAATGTGTAAAATTTTAATGGTTAATTAATTGATAATGGATTAATTAATGCTTGGAAAATTATTAAATAAAACAATAAATTTAATATATCTATTTTATATATGTTTTCCATATAGGATATATGGTCTAAGCCATGGAAGTTGGGAGTCCAGGTGACGTTAGCTGTAGTGGATTATAAAACTTGGTGATGCCTATGGTGTTATTATGAGAAATATTATATCATGTATTTTTTTCTGATTTCATACGCTACCCCACACATGCTGGTTATGTAAACTGAAACCTATTGGAATCTGAAAGGCTGTTTTCCCCAATATCCTTGTAAGATTATTGATATATGACTACCCCTTTTATCCCTGATCTCTTCTCTTAGTAGTTACATATATTGGTATACACATTGGTTAGTTTCACATATAATTGTGTAGATGGATATGATGTATTGTGGTTATTTTACACACATGTATTACGAAATATAGTATCCAAAGGATTATTATCAGTATGACATGTATATGTTTTGGTGGCTAGAGGTACTTACTTGATGTATAAGTTGTAATGTCTTGAGGTACAATACCTGATTTTTGATATATATCAAAAAGGATTTGGTGGAATACAATAACTTCTTGGTTACTATTTGATGATATGGGATGGTGTGCTTATATCATACATGAGGTGAATGTTTTGATGCCTTTCCCACATTTCATATGGCTGTCTTACATTTAGTGAGAGATGGCTTATGATGTGTTACATTGGGGCATAGCGGAAAACCCGTGGAGAAGTGGGAGTGGAGAACCCATTATGATTTATTATTATATTATATTCACTTTTGTATGTGTTACATGGTGAGAGATAACCATAGTGAGGTTAGTAATTTAATATACATGTTTAGGTGACAAGGTAGTTTCATTGCTGTTCACTGTGATTTAGTATGCTCTTTTATCCTTTACACATGAGGATATAGGGAAGAACCAACTGAGTTTACTATTATGATCACACTATATATATAAAAACTATTTTTAGGTTAGCCACTAAATTTTGTTGAATGGGGTGGATATTACTATCTCAGGTTTTAGTAGGATTTGTTTTGTCTTCATTATCACTGTCATCTTTATCTTTTTGGTACTTGTAGTTTTCATTTCAATTATTTTAGTACTGCATGAAATTCCATGTTTTAACTTAAGGTTTATATATATATATATATATATTTGAGTAGGTTTTGGTTTTTCTTATCTCTTCTTCTTATTTCCCTTAGAGGTTAAGGCCTCCCATATGCATATTTATTATACCCTCAGTTTTAGTCGCTAACCCAAGACCTAATGAAGGCAGGACTTAGGTATTCAATATTTCTCTCCCCTCATTTCTTTATCATTATCGGGATGGTTTGGGACATTTATTTTATGTGGTATTTATACTAGTCATTTGATATTTTATATTAGAATTTATTTGTATTCAGGGTATTTAATGTGTCATGGTAAGCTATTTATTTCTAGTGAGTTATGATTCAAAAGTTACCAATGTATAAAAAGATTATTAAATAATTGCATACTTACTCGATACTAATTATTTTCAAATTTCCTTTAGGAGAATTTTAGGATATTTATATGCCAAAACAAATAAAGTTTATTATCATGTGGTTATTTATGGGATTTTGAAGTATTATTTCTATTTTTAAAATCTTTGGAACTAAAAAAATAACAAAATAATATATTTAGTAAAATTGAATTTATTTTTATTTTAGTTTGGGAATCATTTTCTTCAATGTGCATATTTTCTTTAAAGAAATCCTAATAATTTTTTAATTATTCTACAATAATTTATTAATTTCATTTTTACCCATGTCTTAATTTTTATAAAATTATTAAAAAGAAAAATTCTTTTTATTTTTTGTCTGAGGCACTTTTTACTGAAGGTTTTAATGGTATATTTATTTTTAAAAACACAAAATGACTGCATTTCACCTCTATAGTTACTACTCTTTACTTTGAATCGTCCTTTTTATGTTTATAGGGTTTTTTCCTAAGAAATAATTTTATAAATGTTTTAGAAAAATTTGATTTTAAAGAGGACATTGTAAAATGAAATGCTTATTTTCCTTAAGAAATATTCCAATTATCCTCTAAAAGTACTTTATACTATGTGAAAATACTTTGATGAATATTATAATTTATTTATGATATAATCTAATGATATCATCCAATATATTTTTATGGATGACTTATGATCCCTTTTACTATAGAAATTATTGACATTTTGTATGTTATTTCTTCAAAAATAGATAGTTACTATTTATTATGGAATGTTAATTGAGTTTTATTTTTTCATATTATGATAAATGATTTGGATTTGTTATGTTATGGAGGGGAGTCCCAAAATTACATAGCTCCTTAATTAATTGGTAGGTTTCATGGGATAGAACAAGTTTTGTACTTGGAAAATGCCTTAACCATTTAGGTAAGATGTATTGGCATGAGTACTTGATGTTAAGTTTATAATAAAACCCCAAAAATATAGTAAAAAATATTAATAATCTCAATATCATTCTTAACATACAACATGAAACTTTAGGTGGATTGAGATACATTATAAAAATATTATTATTTAAAAGTGTCCATTATAAACTAACAGTTGAATTGGAGGGTATGAATATGAGTAACCAAATTATGAAATATATGTATAATGGTTCTCAATAATAAAAATTTATTGATTAAGTCTTATGAAATAATCACCAAAATTTAAGATAAGTCTTTTTATGGTTCAAAAATTTATTTTCTTCAAAAATGATTTTATTGCATTTTATTTTTGTAAATTATAATTAATTTTTTCCACTATTAGAAATATTAATTTATAAAATGGAATTAATTTTTTTAACTAAAATATTAAAATTAACTTACAACGAAATATTTTTATTTTTCTGAAATGATTTATTTTTTAGTGAATAGTGAAAAATATCGTTTTTTCAAAATACTCTCATTTATTTTTATTAAATCATGAAATTTAAAAGTACCATTATATTTTGGATTTCTTATAAAAGTGATATATTATCCATTTTATTTATATTAATTTAAGTATTTCCCTTTTAATCCTAAATATTCATGATTTTGATATTAGTTAATATATATGTATAAAGACTAATTTTGTTTCTGAAAAGCTATTTTTTATTATGAATTATGAATTTATATTAAATCTTGTTGTTTATAACTATAGATATTTAATCTTGAAAACTTGTTTCCATATTTGGAATTTGGAGGCGAAAATTTGGTAAATAAGACCCTTTTTTGTCATTATGAATATAACTCTGGTAAATATTTGTCACCTCGATAAGAGTAAAATGTGTAAAATTGGATTAAAACTATGACATAAGCCTCCAAATCAACCCAACACGTACCCTTATTTCATTTTATCATATATATTTGACCATATCCATAAAAAATTATAATATATGGCATTTTTCTTCCATTTTTCATTGATAATATTTTTTATATTATTTTAAGTAAACAAATTTCCAAAATGTTACTCTCTTGATTTTAATTCTTTTTATATATTTAAATATTGATAAGAACATGTTATAAATGAATATAAAACTTAATTTTAAAATTTATTAATTTATTTTTATGTTTTTAATTTATTATTAATATTTAGTACTTTTATAAATTCATTTTTATCGTATAAGACACTAACATAGTACTTGTGAAAACACTAGAAAAATTAATGAAAATGATTTTAAAAACATAAAAAGTAATATTTTTTTATTTAATCTTATTTTACAAAAAATTTATGATTAATAATAATTTATTATTTATATTAAAAAGTTTATATTTTAATTCATTTGTTATATTTATGTCTTTAAATTCAAATTAAATGAATTGTATCCAAAAACAAATTAATGATATTTTATGGAAAATAATAATTTATTAAATTATTTAAATTCATTAAAATATTTAAATAAGAAAATAAGTATTATTAATGTTCTATAATTCCATTTATGATACTTTTTTAACTTATAAATGAAATTATAACCATTTTATATTGAAAAGGTTGTTGTCATAGTTAATGTTAAAAATTGTTAATGATTGTGTTAAACGAAAAGATAAGGGTTGAAATGAATGAAAATATTTCTTAAAAATAATGTTTCAGTTTTATTAAATAATTAAACTTATCACCTTAAAATATGATCCATTTTTATCCATTTTTTCATAAAGGGGACTTAGTACTATTTTAAAACATTGAATAATTACAAGTGTGCCACTGACCACAATTATAAAATGTCACCCCTCCTCTAGTTAATTCACAACTCTAGTGCCATTTATCTCTTCCAAAACCTTTAAAAACTCTCACCAAATTCCATATCCATGTTATATATGTTTTTACCTTCTCAAAATAATCTTCCTAGGTTCATTAACAAGATATCCAAAGGAGGTTTTTCAAAGAGAAGGTAATCATCTCAACGAATATCTTTCTATTTTACTCATTCTTTTACCATATTTAATACGTAATAAAAATTAGAAATATAAAAACACCATTATATTACATATAATGATATTTTATTATGTTTTTACTTAATATTTATCTATATCCTTTTGCATTAAATGTGAAATAAATTCATCACTCATGTGTACAGAAGGCCACCGTTTCACGAATCGACTGGAACATATGTTTGACGGCTATACACCAATCATGCCACTGCCATGAAGGGTATTTTAGGATAGTGTCCCTGGCTCCACATGGCTTGACAGACCCTGTGATATCACTAGGAACACTAAAATCACCCCTTTTCATTTCCCTTAGACAAGATTATCCACAAGGACGAAAAAATCAGACAAACCTCGACACACTTTGGTAACTTGAGTCCTTCCACGAGGTGTGCTGGACATGCACCTTACTCGCAGCCAGGACATTGAGTCCTGACAACCTTAACTCCAGTCTATCGTGACTCTATCCCAAAATATTACGACCCAAGAGAGAAAACCTGCCGTCTGATACCATTTTGTCACAAACCAGGCCGGGTCGCCATCCGACCTGGCGTCCGACCCGGTACGCGACATGGTCCGAAGGGCGTTCCCAATCCCCATGGGCTGGCACAAGTGCCCGAGTATCATAAGTAACAAGTGGGAACGATTTTACCCAAAATAGTAAACACAAAACAACTGATAAGATAAAGAAAGAGAAACTGAAAGTAGACAACCAAACATGGCCTTAAACAGAAAACAAAAAAAAATAAGGGGTTTACAACCTGAACCCACAACCAGGATAAGCGATAACAAAATAAACTCAAACTCAAACCTCTAAGCAACCAAAGAGACGCAGCATCCGCATAACACAACACCAACCTGCCCGACAAGACCACCAATGACCAGAACCACCATCGCTGAGCACGATGTCACAACCTGGAACACACAAGAATCAATGTCTATATACACCCAAAGGTGAATGTAGGGTGTGAGCCAAAAGCCCAGTAGGAATCCACCCAATAAAAAGGTTCCATGTGTAAACATTTAATGACAAATAAATTTGTAGGCTAAAATTATGAAAGGACACCAAAGCTTAAACAACTTAAAAAACAGTTTCTATAAGGAAAACACTTTTAAAGAGAACAGTTTAAACCAAAGTAAACACCCATGCATATAAGAAAAGACCAAACTTTCACACTAAAAAATCCATAAGCTGTACAGTATGTCGACGGTAAGAGTATATTAGTCCCGGAGCACCAAAAGTGGGAGAGGCCCTAAAGTACTAAAGTTGGGTGGGGACCTAGATCCTCACGTCTCGGTGAACCATATCATACATTCCCGTGCACGAGCCATTTTTAGGGAAACACCTCCTTCCATAGTGGTCTCCAGTCATCATCCAATGTTTAGTTAGTGTTATAAATGTCAATCCAGCTATGTGAAACTGGGCCAGAGCCACTCCCGTATCACTAGCACGCTAGTCTAGTCTGCCCACCTAGTATCCAGGCTTCCCCTTTTTATGCTCAACGTCATTCGAATCTCACATTTATTGCCAAAATCAAACAAGTAAAACAACTAGGGTGTTACATAAAACAAACTCCACACTTTCACACACACATACAAACCATTTGGAAAAGGACACACTCCAATGACTTTACCCAACTCAATTAAAAAATTTCCCGCATTGCTAATAATTGTATATTAAAACATTTTAAATTTTCATCATTAATAATTTTATTAAAACATATTAAATTTTTTCTAAACAAATTCATTAAAAAGAAATATAACAGGACTTTAACACAAAAAACCACTCAACCCTCTTTCATGACCAAACACACCAAACACCACATCATGAACACAAATTGCACACTTTTCACCTTTTCACAAAATAGACAAAAACCTTATAAAAAACACTAGAACACAAACATTTCACTTTGAACATATGAACAACTAACTGAAAACATTAATAAACACTAGAAATTGACTAAAAACAAGTTTCCAGACAAAGAACGCACCAACTGCAAATATTAATAAACACTAGAAATTGACTAAAAACAAGTTTCCAGATAAAGAATGCACCAACTTCAAATGTTAAACATACTACTAACAAAAATAATGCATAGAAAAACTTCAAGATAATGAAATCCACACCCATATGAATTAATCAAGTAAAATTATAAATTAACTAAGCAAGCTATTTAACTTAGCAAACAATGTTTAAATGTGGAACCACCTACCTTGTCATCACAGACTTCACAACCGTGGTGCGCAACGACCGTTGCCCACCAACCACAACTCAAACAAAACCAAATCATCCCTAAACAAACAATTGAACCAAAACATCAAGAATTAACCCAAAAATTTAATGCAAAACCCCCATTTCATATGAAACAAACCGCAAGAAGACCAAACACAACCCAAAACTACAAATCCACAGCCCTAAAATCATAACATAAACCTGCTAATGAAAACAACAAGAAGAAAAACTTAAATGAGGGGGTTTGCACCTCAAGATGGGTAGGGAGGGTCCGTGTGGCATTGTTCCGGGAATAGGGGTGTGGCTGGTCCGGTGTGTGACGGGGATGCTCTGTGGCAAGGGCTAGGGTTAGGAAGTGCGAGGCGTCGTCGGAGCGGGAGACGGAGCGAAGGTTGGGGTTGCAAGAAGGAGGATATCGGTTGGTCCGACAGATGGAAGGGAGGAGGAGAGGTAAGGGGTGCGGCGCGATGGTGGGAGCGGCTCGAGTAGAACCGAAGTGGGGGGGGGGGGGGGTAGAGGCCTTCGACGGGGCGCGACAGGCATTGTCGGGCAGGAGGGGAGGTCTGGCGCAATGGAGGCGGGTTGTCGGGATAGTTAGGGTGCGGCGTACTTAGGGTTGTGGGGGAGGCCGTGCGGGACAAGGGGGATGGAGATAAAGGGAGGGAGAGAAAATAAAAAAAACTAAAGCAAAGATAAAATAATAATAATAATAATAATAATAAATATGTAATAAAATAAATAGAATAAATAATTGGAATAATAATAATAATTGTAATAATATCACATAATATTAACCATTGTATTAATTAATCCCAAACAATATTTTTTTTCATTAAAAAAATTTCTTATTGTTTACTAAACTTCTTATTTCAATTTTATTTCTATTGCATTATTTATTACTATTTCATTATCCCGTTATGTTTCAACTCATTTGAAAGCCAGACAGACCGTGCAGATCTCAAAACCATGCCTCGCCCATGCGTCCAGTGACGCAAAACCAAAAAACTCATAATAATTATAATAATAATAATAACAACAACAATGATAATAATAAGACAATAACATACTTAATAAGCCTAATAATAAACTATAAAAAGATCAACCAAATAAAAAGCTATAAATAAAAAAATAATACTCTCAATTAAATTTTTATCCAAGAAAATAATAATATTCTCAAGTGACATTAATATTATCATTATTATTAAAACTATTCTTAATTCATTTTATTTCATTAGTCGACCATCAGGCATGACGTGTGGCGAGCTGGGGGAGGTCACGCGGCGACCCCGTTGAGGCCACGCGACTTCAAACACGGTGCGCTAGATTCAACCAAGGTAAAAACATCCGTTTTTTAATAAGAACTCAACAAATTTAATTCGTGCCTCGACCCAAGCCACCTGATTCCCAATGAAAACAATAAAATAAATAATATAAAAAGGACGAGTGTGACAATTCTCCCCACCATAATGTTTTCCATCCCCGAAAAGCCACAACTAGAACTAAACCTCAAAGTAGAAAACCACCTCCCTTAAGGTTCAAAGGGGATCCCCAAAAACATCAAGCAAAGAGAGGAAAAAGTATCGTGATCAGAGAAAGTGACTCAAAGAAAACTTTGAGAAACTCATATAAAGACTTTTTGATATGTGTCTCCCGCCCCAAAGATCTAGAATGCCTCCAGTTGACTGATCAAGGAAGGGAACTCTCACACCCACGGTAACCATCTTCACAAGCTGAAACACCTCAAGAACTATAAAACCGAAACCACACCATTTGGATAGAATGAAAAAATAAGGTCAAACCACATCCACAGAACATTCTTATCACTTATCACCAAACCATATTTAAAAATAGAAGCAAAAGATCAACATGGGGAGGCCTGAGGGGCTACCCACCATTAGGAAGTCACTGACGCTCGAAACGAGACTTGAAAACCGACACTGAGACGTTCGAGCAGACTCCCTGTAACACCCCGAGATTTTATGAAAAATATTCTTTTAATTTCATTAATGTCTTATGTTGTATGCTACACCAAGATTACCTTGTGCTATATGCAACACCGTATTAGCTTGTAGTATACACAACACTATTTTTGGATCATGTTACACACAATTTTGATAATAGTTATTCTACGCAACATTGAGTATATGTATATATATTAAATGTATAAATGAAATATGGTTGGATTCTGTTAAGGATTATTGCACAACACGCAACCCTGACTTGGCTTGCATTACACGCAATCGCGACCTTCCTCGATAGCGTGTGTTGTACGCAATATCAGGTTTTACTAAACAACGATATATTATTATAATATTATTATGAACTAGAATCTATGAATTGTATTAACTAAATTTTGAATTTTATAACATTATTATTCATCTTAAACATTTTCTAGAACATGGTGTAAGAACAAAATAAATGTTTCGGGTAAAATATGTATTTTTCATAAAATGCAGTTTTGCAGCCTTTTGATTGCGCACCCACATTAAATCTAGTTTTTGACATGTTTATAAGTTCAATTTTACAAAATAAAATTCATCTTTAGAATCAAGAAATAAAAATTTACTTTGGATAAATTTTTCATATTATTCTGGTAACTTTCATATTTTGATGAATAGTAAAAACACGCTATATTTTATTTAAAAACAACTTTTTTCATCGCAATAATTTATATGGTTAAATTATAATATTGAATGGTTTTAAAGTATAAATAGAATATATTTTTACCATTTAATATAATGTATGTCATTAGCATTGATTTTACATTAAATTCGTAGATTAAATCAGTTCAATCTTCTGCAATGTTTTAAAGAAAAACCCGTTTTCTTTCGACAACGGGATTAATTTTAATTTAATTTCCACCAATTTTGTGTATTGAATTTGGAAAAATGGATTCCATATTTGGAATCAGTGGGTCCAAATTATGTTAATAAGCTACTTTTTATTTTTGGGAATTATGAATAGTAACTACGGTAAATTTTATTTACCCTAGTTAAAGGTAAATCGGGTAATTATGGGTAAATATAATATTATAAAATTACCATAACACATGCCAAAATTCTATTGGATGGATACAAGTAGACCCATATAACCTAAGGGTCGTATTAGATTCATTTTATGGACTTTTGACCATGAAAATAATTTAATTGTTATTAAAACCAAAGAAAGTGACAACATGTCACTCTCTTAAATCTTATAAGTATAATAATTTTAATTTAGAGATAAACATCATAAAACTTATAACATGAATAGTATCCAGAAAGCTACTACAATTATCTACATCATGATAATTTATTTAGAATTTTTAGGGATTAAATAATTGTCATTAATGGTGATACATTAATCGTACAGAAATTATTTATTAAGTGGAAAATAAGTAATATAGTTTTTATTGAAATAATAATACCCATTAAAAGGCCCACAAACCTGACCAAAACTTATTGGTAGTGTATATATACACCTTAATCATCAAATTACCTAATATGTAACCGTTTGAAGCCTTATAAAAGTGATTATGACACTTATATTATTTTATTTTAAATGATGCCAAAGTTGTCACCTTCATAATGTAATAAATATAACAATTTAAATATTGTGATTTTAAGATGATAAATTCGATTACAATTATTATTGTGAAATTTAATATATTTATATTCATCATAGGATTTTATTTTTAATTTTTATGCAAAAAATAAGTATATTAAATAATTATAAAAAAATGTTGTAGTAATTATTTTATTAAGAGATAAACCAAATAAATGGTTTTAAAAATAATAAACTAAATATTATATGAACTATTTTATGTGATCCACTAATTTTATAGATAAATATGACCTTTTATGAATATATTAAAGCTTTTATTTAGAACATATCTTCTTAATATATTTTATTTAAATTCAAATAAATGAATAGTGTCAAAATTGACACTATTGTTATTTTATAAAAATAACATATTATAAAATTGTTTAAAAATCAAAAAAATATTTAAAAATTATAAATTTAACTTTATATGGTCTATAATGTTATAAAGTAAATAATTATGGAAAATTCACAGCAAATAAGTAATTATTTGTTATAATTTAAAATTTAGAATTTTATTACCACAAATAAACTTAAATAGATTAAATAAGGATAAATCAAAATGATATGGTTTAAAATAAGATCCAAACATGTATAAATTTGATTGGTTGATGCGATTACAACCCTATATCATCTAATCTTCGAATATGAGTCATTTTTTGGGGTTTTTAAGTGGGGTTAGATTTATTATAAATTAATATTTTTAAGAATTCCAAAGGTGCCCCTCCCTCCCTTATAAAAGGGCACCTCCTCCCCCTCTTCCTCACACCACTTTGAGCCTTCAAGCTCGGCCAAACCCTGACAAATTCTCTTCTACACTTCCCTAGAAACATCATAGAGTTCCCGGTCTTCTTCAAATACCAATTTTATTTCCCTAAGAGGAGGTCTCAAAGAGGCGCTTCAAAGAAGAGGTAATTTCCGTTACCGATTCTTTCACCTTTATTTATTCTTCGAATTCTTCTTATAAGGTTGTTTCATTATGAAGTAATAACATCAGTATCACTCATATACTGATATGTTATTATAAGTATGAAACAACCCTATTTCACCATCTATCTATCCTACGGAAAACCAAATCACCGCGCGTGCGTACATACGGAATACCGTCTCCATGTCGTGGTGTAATCTATTTTCCACCACCACCATACTTGGATGGATATAATGGTGTAAATAATAACTATATATTATTATTGTATAGTGATATTGATTCTGTAATAGTATACATACACTGCAATAAAATTACACGATCATGGGAACGATATCATCGCTCGTGCGTACGTACGGAATACCGTCTCCACGACGCGATGAGATTCATTCTCAATGATTAACCATTCATAAATGATTATAAAGTATATATACTAAGTAATCATGAAATATATGACATAATAATGATACTGGATTTATATATATATATATATATATGTATGTCATCCAATTAATTCGATTCAATTCAATGAGGAAAAGAAAACAACGTTCATGCGTATGTACGGCCTACCATCTCCATGAACGGTGTGTTTCATTCCATTTATCGATCTATTATATATATGTATATTATGAATATATATTATATATAAATCATTACATTCTGGATGTAGGTAATCATGATCTAAGTAATCATATGAATAATTACATGTCAAAACACGGAGGACAAATGAAACGATTTTACCCAAAACGCTCTTTAACATGGAATTTACAAAAGAATGGGTAATATAAAGTCATAAGTGAACCATATATGAAATCATAACAATTAATATGATTCTGTAATAAGTCAATAACATTATTTAAATCATTATACAGAAGGTTCGGATACGTACGAAGCATATCGGACCTAAGGTAAGGGATAATTCTGCAAATCTCATTTTTATCCGAGATTTCTTATTCGTAAGTATGTACTGGGTATATTTCTATCATCCATGTATATGTTTTATTAAGGTTTTTTCATTTATGTTTAAATTTATTTTTAACCATTCTTTACTTTTACTACATGGTATGTAAGGAATCTTTCTTTTGTTTACGTTACGAGGTACTTTTTTACTTTTCCGGCAAAAGTACGAGAAGAATGTTTTTTTAACTTATATGGCACGAACGGATTTTTACGGTTTTATAAAGACTTATTTTCATGAAGCTTCCTCCAAAATATTTCATGACTATTTTCAACAAAATCCTTTTCCTTTAAAATTTCCTGACATTTTGTGAAAAGAAAATGTTTTTGAAGAAAAAGGGATATTTTCCTCAAGAATTCATTTCAATTGTTTTATCAAAACCATTTTTCATATAAGATGACATTATTTCATATGTGTATGTTTCAAGTATAATGTCTCTATGATTTACATGGTTTCAATTCTCTTATTATGAAATGATATCCATTTATTTTATAAGGATTATGTGATGATGGGATGATGTTTATGAAACCCATTTTATTTATTGGGTATTTATGAATGATGTATGTTTATTTTGTGGCACAAGTAAGAATGATTTCATTATGAGATGGGTGGGAACTATATCTCCCTCCAATGCATTGGGTAATGATTTATATCTCATGAGATAGACATGGCTGGAACGGTAAGTTAATCTGGTTCAGTATTACAGGACTGGAACGAGGAGTGAACTCGATTCAGAAAGGGAATTTGTCTACTAAGATGGTCTTGGAAGCAATGCCTTGGCTACTATGGAAATCATTACATGTTCTTAATGGATGCCACAATTACATGTTTTATTCCCATGCTATTTTATCATGTTTTATGTTCCATTATGATCTATGCCTTATATACTTCCATGTTTTATGTCATTGCTCAAGATTTTTATGTTTAAACATTATGTTCATGTTGTTAAGTTCAAATGTATATGGTATGTTTTATTTTAGCCATGCTTACCCTTACTGAGCATTTGATCTCACCCTTTTTATGTTTTATTTTCCCCCAGGATCAAAAGAAAGGTTTTAGATAAGGAAACAAAAATGGGAAGATCTTTATGGGAGATGTTGAAGATCTTTCACTACGATTAGAAGATTACATTCCAAGTTTCCAAAGACACTAAACTATTATGGTACTTGTGTGTCTGTTTTTGTTATGTACTAAGTATTCCGCAAAAGTAATGTAATGTCTATGTACGTCAAGCATCGGGTCTCTACAGTTGGTATCAGAGGAAAGGTTTAGTAAACCTTTGGAAACTAGGATGCGAAAACTTTAGTGATATCCCTAGAGATATTTCTAAGGTATGTCTAGAGATGTCACTAAGGATAAGTATACGTATAGGATACAGTCCTAGAACTACGGTAATGATCATAGAATTTAACCTAAGATGTTAGATATTGAGGATACTCCCCCTTTACTATGTTGTTTTCTCTAGCATGATTTTTGCCTCTCACACTATTCTTTTTGGGTTTTAGAAAATGGCTGGAAACAGGAAGATTCACGATAATGGAGGATATGATAGACAATGGAATGATTTTCTTCATGAGAAACCAAATGAAACAGGATCTGGAAGTCCAAACATCGTTATTATGCCTAATCAGCAATCTCATAATATGATCAATAATCTCAACTTTGGTAAGTTTCCTGACTCAGACAATAAGAGAAAGATGGAGTTTCATGATGATAATAGAGGAAAGAAAGTTCAATTTCCCTCATTTAAATCATGTGGGAAGAGGCATCAGGGAGATTTTTTCAAAGGTACTGGAAGATGCTTTGGGTGTGGAAAAGGACACAAAGCCAGTAAGTGCAAAGGAAAATGTTCAGTTAACACCACGAACAAGGATAATGGTATTGCTATGACATCAACAATGATTAGATGTTTTAAATGTGGAATGTACGGGCATTATGAAAACCAATGCCCTAATGGAAAATCTCATGAAGAGAATCAGCATGGTCATATGGGTAGTATTTATGTGGATGATGATGAGGAGACTACAAATGATATATGAGTTGAAAGAAGTGTTGAAGCTCAGTTGGTTGTTTTAGAAGGTAGTGGAATGATTTTATGTTTATCGAGAGTTATGTTGTATAGTTAATGGTACTATGGAATAAAGAATCATCTAAGGATTGTTACACTATTGTTTTTCCTAAAATTATTTGAAAGTATATGTTGAATTGTACCAGTAACCATGGAAGGTTATTCAGATATTTTTGTAAAGTAGATGATATGCGCATAATGAAGGAATAAAAAGATAATGAGATGTTTTATTATATTCATGAGCTCATGATTTATATAAGGACTACGTGATATCATGGTTTGAGTATATAGAATTTTGAGGATTTTGGTATGTGGAAAGTGTTAACTTTTAACTGCATTCATGTTTTCACTAAGGTTCAATGGGTATTTATTTTTTGAGAGAATATATGATTAAGGCCTTCGAATGTTTGGAATGTGACCAACAAGACATATCTTATGATATATGGGGATCAATGATGGTATTAAATATCTGGTAATCATTTTCACTATATTATGAGAGTGGACTACGGTATTATGGATAAGCCTAAAGATTAGAATGGATTATGTTGGACATAAGTTATTATTGTTTAAGGATAGAAGTTTTTTCGATATTATTGGTGGGATGTTATAGTAACATAGTTTTAGAAAAAGGAAAACCTGCAGGACGAGCGACAACCCATCGCGTCGGACAAGGCTGTGGGAATCGAACCCACAACCGAAGTGCGACTGGCCTTTATCTCCTACCACTGGCCTACAGGAAGTCCCTGGTTAGTAGAGACTAGTTTTATTTTATTAAGCAGTATGATATATAAATTATAAGTTCATTTTTGGAACCATATATGATTAATCTAACCATAATATGGACTTATAACTTTTGCCAACCTTTTTTTTGAAAGAGATGGAATGACCCATCATTCTATCACATGATCTGCTAACACATCACGAATAACAAATTCAACTTCATTTCTTTAAGGGCTGAAGTGGAAATTGTTCAATTCACGAACAACAGTGAGATTGTACCAAAATCATGCAAGTATTTCTTTTAATTCATCAACTTTAGGGAAATGATCTTGAAAACCAAAAATGTTGTCCTAGTTCCCTTATATCAGATGAATCATATGGTACCTTAGATCATCACAAATCAATAGCTTTGTGATTGTTGGCTTTTTCATAGCCATGTTCTCTATCACTCTCCACCAGAACTTGATGGTTAGATTTTTCTTCCATATTAATATTTTCACCTATGTTCTCCTACGTGGAAACCCAGTGATGAGTTAATTTGGGTAAGCGTTACATTTCATACTTTATTTTTTAAAGCCATGTTTTGGTATTCCTTTTTACGATGTGGGTTTCTATTAGAAAAACTTTCAAGTAGTAAACCATTTATAACCCCGACGAATTTCGAGCGCGAAATTCATTTTAAGGGGAGTAGAATGTAACACCCCGTGATTTTATGAAAAATATTCTTTTAATTTCATTAATGTCTCGTGTTTTATGCTACACCAAGATTACCTTGCGCTACACGCAATACTGTATTAGCTTGCAGTATACGCAACACTACTCTTGGATCGTGTTACACACAATTTTGATAATAGTTATTCTATGAAACATTGAGTATATATATATATATATATTCAATGTATAAATGAAATATGGTTGGATTATTTTATACGAAACAACTAAGGATTCTTGCACAACATGAAACCCTGAATTGGCTTGCATTACACGCAATCGCGACCTTCCTCAATAACGTGTGTTGTTCGCAATACCAGGTTTTACTAAACAGCGATATATTATTATAATATTATTATGAACTAGCCGTTATGAATTGTATTAACTAAATTTTGAATTTTATAACATTATTATTCATCTTAAACATTTTCTAGAACATGTTATAAGAACAAAATAATTTTTTTGGGTAAAATATGTATTTTTCGAAAAATGCAGTTTTGCGGCCTTTTGATGGCACACCCAATTTAAATCTAGTTTTTGACATTTTTATAAGTTCAATTTGACAAAATAAAATTCTTCTTTGGAATCAAGAAATAAAAATTTACTTTGGATAAAATTTTCATATTATTCTGGTAACTTTCATATTTTGATGAATAGTAAAAACACGCTATATTTTAATTAAAAACAACTTTTTTCATCACAATAATTTATATAGTAAAATTATAATATTGAATGGTTTTAAAGTATAAATAGAATATATTTTTACCATTTAATATAATTTATGTCATTAGCATTTATTTTACATTAAATTCGTAGGTTAAATCAATTCAATCTTTTGCAATGTTTTAAAGAAAAACCCGTTTTCTTTCGACAACGGGATTAATTTTAATTTAATTTCTTCAAATATTTTGTATTGAATTTGGAAAAATGGATTCCATATTTGGAATTAGTGAATACAAATTATGTTAATAAGCTACTTTTTATTTTTGGGAATTATGAATAGTAACTACGGTAAATTTTATTTACCATAGTTAAACGTAAATCGGGTAATTAAGGGTAAATATAATATTATAAAATTACCATAACACATGCCAAAATTATTTTGGATGGCTAAAAGTAGACCCATATAACCTAAGGGTCGGATTAGATTCATTTTATGGACTTTTGACCATGAAAATAATTTAATTATTATTAAAACCAAAGAAAGTGACAACATGTCACTCTCTTAAATCTTATAAGTATAATAATTTTAATTTAGTGATAAACATCATAAAACTTCTAACATGAATAGTCTAAATGAATCTAATAAAATTATCTACATCATGATATTTTATTTAGAATTTTTATGGGTTAAATAATTGTCATTAATGGTGATACATTAATGATACAGAAATTTTTTATTAAGTGGAAAATAAGTAATATAGTTTTTATTGAAATAATAATATCCATTAAAAGGCCCAAAAACCTGACCAAAACGTAGTGGTTGTGTATATATACACCTTAATAATCCATGTATCTAATATATAACCGTTTGGAGCCTTATAAAAGTGATTATGATACTTATATTATTTTATTTTAAATGATGCCAAAGTTGTCACCTTCATAATTTAATAAATATAGAAATTTAAATATTGTGATTTTAAGATGATAAATTCGAGTAAAAGTATTATTGTGAAATTTACTAGATTTAACTTCATCATGTGATTTTAGTTTTAATTTTTATGCACAAATCAGTATATTAAATAATTATACAAAAATGTTGTAGTAATTATTTTATTAAGAGATAAACCAAATAAATGGTTTTAAAAATAATAAACTAAATATTATATGAACTATTTAATGTGATCCACTAATTTTATAGATACATATGAACTTTTATAAATCTATTAAATCTTTTAGTTCGAACATATATTCTGTATATATTTTATTTAAATTCAAATAAATGAATAGTGTCAAAATTGACACTATTGTTATTTTATAAAAATAACATATTATAAAATTGTTTAAAAATCACAAAAATATTTAAAAATTATAAATTTAAATTTATGTGGTCTATATATATTATAAATTATCCAATTATGGAAAATTCACAACAAATAAGAAATTATTTGTTATAATTTAAAATTTAGAATTTTATTACAACAAATAAACTTAAATAGATTAAATAAGGATAAATCAAAATGATAAGGTTTAAAATAAGATCCAAACATGTATAAATTTTATTGGTTGATGAGATTACAACCCTATCTCATCTAATCTTATAATATGAGTCATTTTTGGAGGTTTTTAAGTGGGGTTAGATTTATTATGAATTAATATTTTTAAGCATTCCAAAGGTGCCCCTCTCCTCCCTTATAAAAGGGCACCTCCCCCCCTCTTCCTCACACCACTTTGAGCCTTCAAGCTCGGCCAACCCCTGAAAAATTCTCTTCTACACTTCCCTAGAAACATCATCGAGGTCTCGGTCTTCTTCAAAGACCAATTTTATTTCCCTAAGAGGAGGTCTCAAAGAGGCGCTTCAAAGAAGAGGTAATTTCTGTTACCGATTGTTTCACCTTTATTTCTTTTTCCACATATTCTTCTTAGGTTGTTTCATTATGAAGTAATAACATCAGTATCACTCATATACTGATATTTTATTATAATTATGAAACAACCCTATTTCACCATCTATCTATCGTATGGAAAACGAAATCACCGCGCGTGCTTACGTACGGAAGACCGTCTCCACGTCGTGGTGTAATCTATTTTCCACCACCACCTTACTTGGATGGGTATAATGGTGTAAATAATAACTATATATGATTATTGTAATGTGATATTTATTCTGTAATAGTATACATACACTCCAATAAAATTACACGTTCATGGGAACGATATCATCGCTCGTGCGTACATACGGAATACCGTCTCCACGACGCGATGAGATTCATTCTCAATGATTAACCATTCATAAATGATTATAAAGTATATATACTAAGTAATCATGAAATATATGACATAATAATGATACTGGATTTATTTATATATATATATATATATATATATGTATGTCATCTAATTAATTCCATTCAATTCAATGAGGAAACGAAAACAACGTTCATGCGTACGTACGACCTACCGTCTCCATGAACGGTGTGTTTCTTTACATTTATCGATCTATTATATATATTTATATTATGAATATATATTATATATCAATCATGTTTTACATTCTGGATGTAAGTAATCATGATCTAAGTAATCATATGAATAATTACAAGTCAAAACACGGATGACAAATGAAACGATTTTACCCAAAACGCTTTTAACATGGAATTTACAAAAGAACGGGTAATATAAAGTCATAAGTGAACCATATATGAAATCATAACAATTAATATGATTCTGTAATAAGTCAATAACATTATTTAAATCATTATACAGGAGGTTCGGATACGTATGAAGCATATCGGACCTAAGGTAAGGGATAATTATGCAAATCTCATTTTTATCCGAGATTTCTTATTCGTAAGTATTTACTGGGGATATTTCTATCATCCATGTATATGTTTTATAAAAGCGTTTTCATGTATGTTTAAATTCCTTTTTAACCATTCTTGAATTGTACTACATGGTATGTAAGGAATCTTTCTTTTGTTTACGTTACAAGGTACTTTTTTACTTTTCCGAAAAAAGTACGAGAAGAATGTTTTTTTAATTTATACGGCAAGAACGGATTTTTACGGTTTTATAAATCCTTATTTTCATGAAGCTTACTCCAAAATATTTCATGACTATTTTCAACAAAATCCTTTTCTTTTAAAATTGCATGACATTTTGTGAAAAGAAAATTTTTTTGAGGAAAAAGGGATATTTTCCACAAGAATTCATTTCAGGTGTTTTATAAAAACCATTTTTCATCTAAGATGACATTATTTCATATGTGTATGTTTCAAGTATAATGCCTCTATGATTTACATGGTTTAACTTCTCTTATTATGAAATGATATCCAACTATTTTATATAGATTATGTGATGATGGGATGATGTTTATGAAACCCATTTTATTTATTGGGTATTTATGAATGATGTATGTTTATTTTATGGCACAAGTAAGAATGATTTCATTATGAGATGGGTGGGACCTATATCTCCCTCCAATGCATTGGGTAAAGATTTATATCTCATAACATAGACATGGCTGGAACGGTAAGTTAATACGGTTCAGTATTACAGGACTGGAACGAGGAGTGAACTCGATTCAGAAAGGGACTTTGTCCACTAAGATGGTCTTGGAAGTAATGCCTTGGATACTATGGAAATAATTACATGTTTTTAATGGATGCCACAATTACATGTTTTATTCCAATTCTATTTTATCATGTTTTATGTTCCATTATGATCTATGCCTTATGTACTTCCATGTTTTATGTCGTTGCTCAAGATTTTGATGTTTAAACATTATGTTCACTTTTTTAAGTTCAAATGTATATGGTATGTTTTATTTTATCCATGCTTACCCTTACTGAGCATTTGAGCTCACCCTTTTTATGTTTTATTTTCCCCCAGGATCAAAAGAAAGGTTTTAGGTAAGGAAACAAAAATGGGAAGATCTTTATGAGAGATGTTGAAGATCTTTCACAACGATTAGAAGATTACATTCCAAGTTTACAAAGACACTAAACTATTACGGTCCTTGTGTGTCTATTTTTGTTATGTACTAAGTATTCCACAAAAGTAATGTAATGTCTATGTACGTCAATAATCGGGTCTCTACACTCCTCGTCATATCATTTAGTCATTTAACCCTTTATCATTTGGGGATTTTACAATCACTCCCCATTTAGAGTACAACTCCCTCGTTGTGGGACCTACATCGCAACCCAGGCAGTGCAGCGCACTTAAGGCTGGGTACCACCTTTGATACCAAATGTGACAACTGGGCCCTATTGACAGCACAACCACCCTGCCTTAACATGGTCATCGGGTCCTGGCTTTCCAGGTACCCCCAGTTTCCCCCGCAGACACATGGGGCCCACCCCAGGGTCCCCCACATGCCTGAACGGGTTATCTGACTAATGATTGTCCCCACAAGACAATACATGTCATTTCCTGTATGCTTTGTCCTCACTCACACACAACCTGGGAAACTTCCTAGAAGGTCACCAATCCTGATCACTACTCCAGGCCAAGCATGCTTAACTGTGGAGTTCTAATCAGATAGACTCTCCAAATGAAAGGTGGACCTTGTTGACATGAGTCATATCATTTATTCATTTAAACCATTATCATTTGGGAATGTTGCAGAAGATCTATAATTAAATAATTCATTTTTGTTTCAAGTCTCTAGGTATAATAAACCTTTTATAGTTTTCAAGTGTGTAATGTTATTAGATGTGATGAATATTATTCTAAAAGGATATAATATCTATATTTTTTTTACATGGATCGGCACATATACTATCCACCCCCACCCAAAAAAAATATCCAGTTGAGGGTGATCTATTACCTTGTTTACTGCTAAAGACATGAAGGGATCATCCCAACCCCGGACATGGCCTTATAGAACCTGAAAGCAATGGCCATATGTCAGCACCACCATCCATATATACCACATAGAAGACTCCCCCCCATTATTACCATGAAAAAATATTTTGAGAGTCACTCTTTGGAACGGTCTAATAGATATATTCCCTATACTGAGGAGGTAGTGGATGCAATAGTCATAGCCATAGTGACTACCACCCGGGAATCTCTTTGAAGGGATTCAACCACATGGTTCCATCAAGAAGTTAGTTCATCCCCATAGTTCAATGAGTTGGATTACCCAATCCCTACTTCACCGGACCCACTCTAAAGCGTATGGTGCCTTTGTTGGGGGAATGCCCTAAACCCTTCCCGATGACAGTATTATTAGATGGTTCTATTGTCCACTTGTTCCACCAATGCACCTCATTCCATATCGAGAACTGCACAATGGATTTTCCTCACTTAGTTAGGATACAGATCCTATCCATCCACTAGGTAGGATTGGTTGACTCTACAAACTAGGAGAACATCTAGCAACCATCATGGGGGTACCCCATGACATTGAATTCTATCATAGAGGTCATTCCTCTGACATTGCCAGCTAACATGAAGACCCTTTTTGTTCTAAAGACCTCCAATTTCTTGAAGGTCCCTCTCAACATAGAAGGGATGATAGTCACCATAGGGACCTACCCATGGAAATGACTATCACATGTGTTGAATAAATCCCTACTATCCATAAGGGATCATGTTCAGGGACCTCCCACATCCCCATCAAAGAAAGGGTTGTGGTCAACATTATATTACTACCAACCTCTCATATCTCGAAAAAACCAAAAAATAATATGGAGTTGTCTCCACCTCTATCACCAATGTTAGGGAAAGAAACAAATTAGTTGATGACAACTATCCCATAGGCTGAAGTTCATAAAGTCCATCTGGCCCTCAACAATTACATGTATATATAGGATATATTGGATTCCTTCCAAGGACTCTCTGTGTAGTCATCTTTATAACCATCATCATCCCTCCTCTCCACCTTCATTTTGGAAATAAGGGATATGTAGGGATTTAGATTAGTTCCCTTGGATAGAGGTGATCACCAAATCGATCCAGAGGCACAAGATGAGATTTATAACAAATAAGAACCCATGGATACCTCATCTTAAAAAGATGTAGATAGGAATCTATTTCCACCTTTGGAAGATAGTCTATTGTTTTAGGGGTGGCTATATTATGTAACACCTGTTTTTGTAGAAAAAAAAGAAGTAGAACAAGTATTAATCTCTTCCTCCCCTAGCTTCCCAACAAGAATTGATTAGGTATTATGGTTATCAAGAGTAATAACACCATCTAAAAAATGATGAAGAGGATGAGATGTTGTCAAAAATTATAGCTACCACCTAGTTACTAGTATTTTTATAATAATATGAAACCTTGTGTTTTTCTATCCAAGAGATACTTGATGAGGAAAACATAGAATATATCTTCCATACCTATGGGAAACATTCAATCATCTCTGAGACCTCCAGGTAAAATAACAAATTAGCCATGAACAAATTCATATTATCCATCAGTAGTACTGAAAATTTGACATTGTATCACTCCCAATGGATTAATTCTCCAAATCATATGGGTATCACTAGAGAATCCAATATAATTTCATCACTATCCTCTCTATGATCCATAATTTCATGGAATAGGTTTATCCCCATGTGAAGATTAGAGGTTTGCGTCGTATGTTTCCCTATAATTCAGTCCCCTCTCATGGAGATAACAATACCATTATAGTAATCCACCTATTGAGGGTGAAATTCCCCCACCAACCACTTCAACGCTAAGTCTTTTCATGATAAACCTTATGGGTGATTATAGAAACCATGCTATTTTTATGGAAAATTATGGAGGATATATTACTTTTGATGAGGTTTAGTGCTAGGAAGACCTATTAGTTGGTTCCTTCACTCATCAATAGAGACGAACATTGGGCCTTAGGTGTCCCACAGAGACACTAATTATTTATTTGTGATAACTCGATAATGGTAAGGGGATTACTAATCCCATTATACCTTTTAAGGCCAAGATTAAAATGTAAATATATTCCATAATGGCTGATTTACTTCATGATATTAAAGGTTATAAGTGGATCACCATCATACTACGTAGCGAAAAGAATTCAGTGTGGGAAGATATATAAGAGTACTTGACCCATACTCCAGTTGAGAAATATTTCCTCATTGACCAGTCACATAAGGTCAAGGTGGGAGGTTTATTTCACATAATTTTTATAGTGGATATTAGATCCAAAAAAAACCAACATAATACCCATAATTATCTGTTACTCATTCCATGACACACCAATGTGACTTCCCACCTATGAACCATGATCGCTATGCCTCTTAGTCTATAAGTCCAGGTAAAGAACAAATTAATTCCATCCCTAACATTGGATATGTGATAATTACTATCACTACTCATTTTGAGGCCCAAGAGATGAAAAAAAAATTTATCCTTCCTGAATGGAATCTATAACTAACTTTGTATTATCACATTCATACACTCACAAACTTCCGAAATCTGAAATTCACCCTACTCAATGGTATAATAGATCCACTACAACATCTAGCTCAATTTACCTCTCAATATGGCCTAATATGTTGGATTACAGAGTAGTTGGAAGCTATTAATATTATGTTTTTCATTTAGATCTTAGATGGAAGAATTATTTTATTTTATATTCATTTAGCCTCAGGTTTTATCACTAACTAGGATGATCTTCATAGGATGTTTCTACACCATTTAATCTATAACTTTCCTGAGACTAGTATCATTGGCCTCTCCAAATGAAAAAATAGATGATGAGGACATTGTTAAAATAATTTTCTGATCGGAGGGACTGATGTAATCATTCAACGCATTTCTTTCCCAGGGACTATTATTTGGGATCTATGTGGAGAACGTCTAAGATGATTTGGTCCCTACCCTCATCTGGATGAGATATGTGGGAGGATTCTGGGAATTCGACAAAAGATCACCCGTTACCTCTCCCAAGACTAGTGAATATTCCTATGAGGAAAAATATGGACATTGTTACAGAATAATTAGTAACCTTATCTGATCTTTAATTAGGTACCCCCTGCATCATAGGCCTCATTAGTCATAGCATCATAATAATAACCCTGCTTAGGCCCCCTGTCATGGTCGAGTCCCTAGATATCCATTCATGACATGGAATAATGTGGTCTTCACCTTTAAAATGAGAATTTAATGTGTTAGTTAATCTACTCCCTATAGAATAAACTCTTGGTATTTACATAAATGAGGAGTCCCTAAGAGGCGAGATTAATATAATGAAAAAATTACTACCCCTATCACGGTTTCATTAGGTGAAAAATAAAAGAGTGATTCATCTTAAAATATTAGATTCAGGACCATGTAGACTATGGGCTATTTGAGTAGGGTGATTCCCGAAAATAGGTGAAATATGCCTCTACCACCCTCGATAGTGATGATGAGGACTCTGATGAATGGTAACAGGTTCTTAGTTGAGGTTCAAATAATTTTTATGATTGGATAGCTCATAATTTGGTCGCCCACACCCATGGAATTATCCATGCACAATTAAGAAAGACAACACCTCCCTTGTGCACTCTGCCTCTATGAAATGATACATTGACTACACGGTCTTCCTAGTCTGAAATGGAACAATATAGACAATGAAAAAGAAATAAATACCCACCACCAGTGCTAAAAATAGTTTTCACTCTCTGGGATTTCATGCTACCTGAATTGGGAAAAGGCCCCAGAATCCATCCATCATTGAAGTATTCCACTAAAGAAGAGCATAATTATTCTTTTTTCAACACTTTTTGGCGATTAGATCTCCCTAAAAATATTATAAGGGAACAAATCCATTTATCCCCTTCATGCACCACTTGTAAATTCCATCAATAGAAGAGTAGACATCATGCTTCAATGAATAATTATAAATAAATTACATCCAAAAGGATGGTTCACACTTATAAAAATAGGAAACATGCATTAATCTTGGCTTAGAAACCATATCCCATGTTGCACGCATCATCAAGATTTCCCCCTTGGCATACCAAATTGGTTGATCAGGTGGCTCGACAACAATAACCAAGTTCTCTTCTATAACATGTCAATTACTGATCACAAATTCTTAGTTCTTAGCATAGGATATAAATAAAAATTGAGACAAAATTAGTACTTCTTATTCCCTAGTTATTTATGTAAATACACTCACTACACTTCTTATTAAGGAGTGATATTTTGGAGGCAATAATATGACACTTACTTGGACGTATGATGTCTTAAGACACCCCACCAGTATACTTGTGTGGTTATAAATCCTTGACACACTGAGCCTATAAAAGGATCTTAATGAGGATCTCTATAAATCCATGAGTATCCCTATCCAGTTTGAAACTGTGGTAGTTTCCACCAATTCCTATCACACATAGGAAGCTGAACTAGAATAGTACAAGGACATTATCTCATAATCTGAGGAGGATGAGGATGCCACCATCTAGGGGCACATATGCCTGGTTTATGTCTTAGTCCAGTTAAATGGTTTAAAAATTCATTGATTTCTTGTAGACACTAGCTTTGTGATCAATCTTATCTCAACTTAGACACTCGATATGTTGTGGCTCAATAAGGAAGAATTAACTCAATGAAACTTTAAAATCCAATGGTACGATACTGGAGAGTAAAATCCATGTGGAAATATTTAGCTGGAGACCTGATTTATTGATTTGATAAAAAATATCAATTTTATTGTTATCGTGTAGGAAACTACCTAAAATTCCATGTTAGGGAGGAAATTTATTCATCTTTATGCGATGGTTCCCTATTCATATCATCATAACCTAATATACTCCCTTAATGGAAAGTATGATTACTTCATAGGGATGATACCCCCTTCAACTCCTTTTAATCTCATGACTTGGATACTTTCTATAATAAAATGTAGGGAAAGAAACCATAGATCAAGAATTGTATTGACATCAATGGTGGATCTCACCAATGGAAGGCACATGGGATTGGATCATCAAATTTTGTCACCATGATATCCACAAAGTAGGAGTACCTCATTAAGTATTTATGAAGCCACACCCATATTTTAGGAAGGGATCAAAACCACTATCAATTAATTGAATCAAGTGAATCTCGACACTAAGGATGATCTACGACCAATATTAATTATAATATTTATGTCTCCGAAGGGGAATCATAGATACACAGTCTTTCTAAAGAAACACCATGATGTGTTAACCTAGATATATAATAAAATTACATGGCTTTATCCGTTGTTTTTTTTACTTCCTTATAATTCATATTATTCCCAATAGGTTTAAATAGGATCCAAAAAAGATACATACCTCCTATAGAACCATGTTTAATGTTGAAGTTAACAAGATCATCATGGTCTCATTTTTTAGGAAATTTCAATACCCCAAATGACTGACTAACATTTTCTTAGTTAGAAAGAAGAATGGACAAAAAAGATTCTACATTAACTTTCTAGACATCAATCACCACTATGAAAAGGAATATTTCCATGTCGTTATGAAATAGATCCTAATTGACACAACTACTGGGTTCTAGACACTTTCTATCATGTATTGTTACATTGGGTATAATCAAATTGAGATGGAACTCGAATATGAGAAATCCAACTCTATTAATGAAACATCTAGAACACGTTTTTTAATATGTGATGTTATTTGGATTATTCAATTATACTGCCACTTATTAGTGTTCCATGTGCCGCATATTTTTGACGATCCTAAGAATACTGGTGGAGCTCTACATCAATGAATTGGTGGTTAAATCCCACAAATTCTTGACCATCTCAATGATATTTAGAAAGTAAAAGGTCTATTCTACTCCTACTATCTAAATATGAACTCACTAAAGTGCACCTAAAAGTTACTTTTGAGAAGTTACCATTCATTTTTGTGATTGAAGGTAATTACTGGAGATGATTTGTTTTCCTAAATGGGTAAATAGAAAATAAAATATAAGGAAACTTGTAAATAAATTGTCAAATGGGGAGTTTTTCATTCGCAATAATGTTTTGGGGACGATTTTGTTTCTTCATAAATTTGTTTTTCAAATGCTACGGACCATTGTTTTGAAGACAACAACAAGAGAGAATCAGACATAGATGATCAGACCCATGTATTTCTCATCCATTGTAATTGTATTGACAATTGAAATGGGAGTCTGCAAAATAAAAGGTTTAAATTGTGATAGTTTTGATAAGAATTGTGAAGTTTTGAAAAAATCATAATTCCTCTGAGATTTCAAAAGAAATTCATATTTGGGTGAACTTAAGTTAGTGGGAAAGTGTTTTGGGATTCCCAGCTAAACTTGTTTTGGGTCACCTATAAAAGGTGTGAAGTACATTGTACTTGGGTGATGACGATGTAATGCTCATTGTATTAAAGGGTGAAGATCTAAGATTTTAGAGAGAGAAAGTGGTACCATTTTCTTTTTTATTGATGGCAATTAGATGGGGAAGAAGTTAAAGAAAAGAGGAAAGATTGCATCGATTTTATTCATCTAATAATTGTATTCAATATTTGTTGTATTCAGTGAATCATCATATTCAGCTTGTCAATTATATTCGACTGATTTTGGTATTGGGATAAATTAATCGGCTTCATGATTTTCATAATGGGTATCTCTGTATTGGGTTTCTCAGACTGAGGAAGTATTGTATTCTGAATTGAAGTAGTGCTGATCCATTTTTATTTCATTCTATGAGGAAAATCAGACTTGAATAATTTTATTTAAGGAATCATATTTAGAAAATTGGACTGGGAAAATCAGACTTGGAATTTAGGAGGATTTCTTTATCAAAGTCCATTGAGGTTCTTACCTTTCTTCTGGGTAAGGAATTGAAGAGTTGTATTAAATTTCAATACATTTGTTGAATTAAAATGAAGTTTATGTAACATGAGTTGTTACAAAATAAATTGTATTGTCCTACTATGCTAGGAGGGTGAACAAACTCTAGTATGATTGTCTCATAGTGCTACATGAGTGTAATGGTATATCCTACTCGTTGTAATCCAAGGAGTGTTTTTTAGTATATTTTATGGTATTGGATAATTTCCAAACCATACCAAGTATGTAGTTAAAATTATTGTATAGTGAACCTTTTAAATCAATGTGTTCCTTTAGACTTGTGTTGATTTGTTTCTCAGTAGGGATCTTAAATATTTAACAGGAGGAAAAGGTTGATTCAATTGAAAAGAAACTAAAAAGAAAATAGTATCACTAATTCAACACTACCCATCTTAGTGATACATTACTCCGACTGAGAACTTTCAGGTTGTAAATGTGTATTCAAGAATAAAATGGACATGGATGGAAAATGTAGTACTTATAAGACAAGAATAGTTGCAAAAATCAATAAAAAACATCACGGAATAGACTATGACGAAATTTTTCACCAGTTGCAATCATAAAATCCAGGAGAATTCTATTTTCCATTCAATACTGGAAAATGGACCTATCCCCATGGTTTTTAAAAACCATGGGAATAGGTAAATTTTCAAGACCAATACCCACGGTTTTCCCGAACCGTGGGAATAGGCGGGGTCTATCCCCATGGTTTTCCAAAACCATGGGGATAGGTCCTGAAAAGTCACCTATCCCCACGGTTTTCCGCAAAACTGTGGGGAGAGGTCTGGGCTAAAATACATACACCCACGGTTATGAAAAACAGTGGGCATAGGTTTCTCGTGTGTGTGTGGGAAATTTTTTTTTCCGTGGGAAGGAATTTGTTTTTGGTGGGAGTCCTATACCCATGGTTCTTCCCTCTATACCCACGGTTTATGTAACTATATTAAACTAAATATAAATATATATACATATAGGTGATGTAAGGGTCATGGTTAGACGCTATGTTTGCAGCGAAGAGGTTTCGGGATCTAAACTCGCCGCCTGCATTCTTTTAGGATATATAACCACAATTTTGAAATCATGGGTAAAAGCCTTTGACACCATGGAAATTGGGTATGTTTTGTTGACATGGTGGCTGAACACCTATACCAACGGTTTTGGAAAACCGTGCATATAGGTTGGGGACCTATACCGATGCCTTTCCAGTCAATGGTTCCCCAAACCGTGGGTATAGCCTATACCCACGGTTTTGGGGGCTATACCCACGGTTTTGACCCATGGGTATAGGCCATTTTTTCAGTAGTGTATCATCATGTGAAATCTATTCCATATAGGTTCATTCAGAATGCTAATGAATTCATCTCAAATTTTGTATAATCCGTTACCATCAATGAGTTCAATACCTAGTCTTTGATCAAGTTTGTGGATTATCAATTCATTCATTGAATTTTGATTTCTCACACTATCCTCATAGAAAATTACAATAACCTTCAAGATGATGAGTGGAAGAAGTTCTATGCCAATTATAACTTCTATTCAAATCCTACATGTTGCTATAATGCACAGGAAAATGGTAATATCGAGGAATTAACAAAACTCTCTAAAATCCTACATAAGATTGTGGAATAAAACGAAGAGTCGTCCTGAAAATATCTCTAGTTATATTTGGTATTTTCATGTGAAAAATTGAAATTCCACTGATGAAACCCAATACTCATTGGTTCATAGGAAAAAGATAATATTTCCTATATAGGTTTAGCTAATGCATATTTGTATATTCTTCTATGATCATCATACACATGAAAATAGAGATGAGGTCCATTTGGCTAAATCAAAATCCCCCATTGAGAAAATAATCTGAGTGCTTCACAACCTCAAATATAATATGAAATAAGTAGTGTGAGCCTTCAACAAAAAGGTTCACCTACGATAATTGCTTCAAGGAGACATAATATTGGTGTTAAGGACTCCAATGATATTAGGTAATAATCCTCTAAATATAGATTTCAAATGGGAGTTCCCCTATGTCATTAAAAAGGTTTACTCTAGTGGTTCATTCTCACTGATCCCCATTGATATGGTGAATATCACAAAAAATACCAATTCTAGGTTTCCTAAGTAGTATATTGTGTAACCTACACAAATCAGGGTCACATTAAATTAAACAACTAGACAACACCCTTATCTCAAGACATTAAATTTCAAGCCACAACATCTTAGACCCATGATTTTAAACTATAGGATAACATCATTGCTAAAATATATTTATCTATAAAGTAACTCTTCGTCACTGATAATGTAAAACAATGTGAACCATATCATTATTTCATAGAGTTAAACTAGATGGTCATCATCCCCACCACATAACACAAAATAAATGAAATATTTTCCCTCTCATAAGAGGACCTCCCTTTTTGGAATTGGTAACCTACTATGCCACTCTCAAGAAATAGCTATAGATTGATTCCTAATTTTATGGGATACTTAGGGACATCATGATCTCACATGTAAGGTATATCCTAGCAACTAACCTACATTTGGACTTTCCCCTAGAGAACATTTTCGACTATCACTCATATATACACTCATTCAGTGTTCTTAAACACATGGTGGTGTAGTTCCCAAAGTGTTCAAACCTACCTAAACATCCCCTAATGTCCACCTCCACAAATTGAGCATTCCTTGATTTGGATCCCCATTATCTTCTAGGTCCAAATAAGATCCATTGTGGTGATGTTGTGTGTCTATATTATGCTCACCTCCCACCAGGGCATACACCTCGAAGTACTTATTATGGAATGTGATAGTTACTATGTTTTGAACTTTTTAAATGGTAGCTATGATTTTTCAATTCCCCATAAATGACTAATGTCTCAATGGAACCTATGATTTAAAAAAGGTCATAGTGGGTTCCATGTATTATGTAAGAACCTTGGTAGGTTAAATAACCATAATTTCTTTTTTGGATACTATGGACCATTATCATACTGTTCATGAATTCAACAACATGAACAACTAATTTATTCCGATTGGATATTGACCTATGAGAACTCAGAGCCTAAAGATTATATTTTCCCATTAAATTTATACTAATTTTATTAATGATCCTAAGAAATTAATTTTAGGTCTCGGGATCTTTCTTCATGGATGATGTTCATCATTCATAACCCTAATTGGATTATCTTTGTTGTGAAAGGAGGATCCAAATTTTGAATCCCTCAAGCAGTTGTTTTCATATTCTCCTCGAATCTCCTAACAATTCTGATTGATTTCTAGGTTCTAGCATGGTATATCAATTTTTTTATTTTTCATGTTTATCGATTCTAGTTTCTTAGATAGAGAAGGAATATCTCTAGTGTTTCTTATTTTTGAAACGAATAGAGGGAAATGGATATATAATTTCTTTTTGTACATTGATTCTGAAGTCTATATTTTTTATTAATACTATAAAATATACATAACCATCTATTTATAGAGCTAGGGTTTAAATTAAAATATTATTTAATTTCTTACCAAACATTAAATAATATTATAATACATAAAAAACTCCATTCCATGTAATATTAATAAGATTATTATTTTTATGTTGTATAGTAACTCGTGAAATAATAAATAATATTTTATTGGATTATAAATTAATATTTATCACTGGACATGATCTTGGTCTATTCAAACACATTGAAATTTATTTAATTAAAAGATTAAAATTTACTTAATTATTTCATTCATCAATAAATATTTCTAATCCATAAAACAATAATAAAATATTCCTTGGCCTTGATAATAATATCTATTCCAATAATTAAATTCAAATACAATTTAATTCATATCAAGATATAATCTTAGTGTGTGACCCAGTAGGATTTTTTCTTTTTTACATTAGGTATAATTTCATAAAGTCGATGATTATTGTCTACCAATGGTTCAAGGCACCCAAGAGAAAGAGTTTAATGTCACAATAATGAAAATCACTTATAAACTCTCACAATATAATATTATCCATCAGTTATATTAACTTATTAAGATGGTTTCACATCTGTGACATCAAATTATTTTCATGTTATATCATTCTTTGATTATATGAAATAAACACGTTGTCACACCATGGACATGAAATTTAATAAGAACATTATATTCCAATAAAAGTTCTAATATATCAACCTACATAAATATGAAAGGGAATAATACTTCCTTGGATTATCCATTAATAACATGTCATTACTGAGACACCCAATGTACCGTACTTCTCATGAAGATGTGGAATCTTGGTTTTGGTAAGTAAATATAATTGTCTAGAGTCTTGATATTTATTTATAATAATATTAATGTCTAATGACCATTTCATATGCTCATAGATGGGAATATCTAAGGACACCAAATGACATTGAATTCCCACTTTATGATCAAAACTTATAACATATTTTCCTAGATTTTTCCTAGTGTGAACTTCAAGAGAAGAAGACTCATCCACTTACAAGTAATCAGAAATGAAAATATATATAATATGTTCCATACCATAGTAAATTATCTAACCACAGATCTATATTTAATAATATCACCATAGCACTTCAAGGTTCTCATCATAGTGAGGAACCACTATGTCCTTATTAATTTGACAGAAACCCTAAAAATTTACTACATGAAATTCATGAATGAAAATGGGCAATATGTAATATGGTGTCTTATTAATATTCAAATATTTGAATATAAAAGTAATCAATGTAAAAAAATGGGTTCTAGAAGACTAGGTCCAACAAATTCACACTTGGACTAAAGCCAACTTCTTTTGTCTTTAAGTGTTCTAGACCTTACATGATGATCATGTTTCTACTATGACAAGGATTTAGTCAGGGGGTCCACAACATTGTCTTCTTCATATATTCTTCTCACTATAACTTCACATATCTAAAATTTCTCTTAAGATATGATACCTTAGAAGTATGAGCTTCATCCACCGATGTGAACTTAGATCCTTAATAAGAGACACCATGATGGTATTATCACAATAGAGTGTGATATGGTCTTTACTATTATGTACCACATTAATCTCTTAAAATATTCTTTATATCTAAACTACTTACTTTGATTCATAATAGTATAACATATACTGTGACACTACTAAAGAATTTATGCTCACATCCAAAAATGAGATCTTCCAGCTCACAAACCTGCCATTGAGAGTTACGATGTATCTCATTTATGATTTCATATCATCATGATCTATTTAGAAACTAGAAACTATATATACTTTGATGACTAGTTCCACATATCCTCCATCAACCAGGAATATAACATTTGTATACATTGGATATTTATGGATATTTTTTATTTCCATCCAATGATGGTCACCTGGGTTAGCTTGATATCTTCCTAATGCACATAGGGATTATTAAACATCTAGTATAGTACATAGCATTTCATACATGACTGAACAAATAATAGATGTTTATGGAATCATTTCCATCATTTTTATTTCCTCACTTTCCTAGGGACACATTTTCCTAATAAGATGAATGTTGTGACACATAAGTAACAATCCCATCTTAGATAATTCCATAATGAATCTATCTAGTATCTTTTCAATGTATGTATATTATCTTAGGTTGAATAGTCTCTTAGATAAATCATGATAGATCTTGATACAAATAATATATTCTTCCTCACCTATGTCATTCATGGAGAATCATTTATTCAACCATCTCTTAATATACTATAAGACCAGTATCTCATTTATAGTAACTAATATTCCATTAACAAATACTATTATGAAAATGACTACACACCTACTAAACTATTTGTAGACACAAGTTTCAAAAATTCTTTTAATGAAAACAAATTCCATTATAGCCTCATCAAATCTAATGCTCTTGGACCTTGAGGCTTTCTTTAATCCATAAATGGATTTTTAAAATTTGAAAACCTTGTTGGCATCCTTTAGAGTCACAAACCCTTTTTCTTGTGTCATATAGACACTTTCTTGAAGGTTCTTATTAAAGAAGGATTATTGGATATCTGTTTTCCAAATGTTATAGTCATGGAAGGCCATAATCACTACTGGAAAAATGGACTATACCCATGGTTTAAAACCATGGGTATAGGCCCCAAAACCGTGGTTATAGGCTATACCCATGGTTTTGGAAACCGTGGGCTGGAAAGGCGTCGGTATAGGTCCCCAGCCTATACCCACAGTTTTCCAAAATAGTGGTTATAGGTGTTCTGCCACCGTGTCAACGAAACATACCCAATTTCCATGGTGCCAAAGGCTTTTACCCACGGTTTCAAAACTATTGGTACATATCCTAAAATAATGCAGCCAATGGGTTTCGATACCACAACCTCTTCGCTACAAACACCACGTCTAACCACGAACCTAACATCACCTATGTGTGTATATATATATTTATATTTAGTTAAATATAGTTATATAAACTGTGGGTATAGAGGGAACAACCATGGGTATATGACTCCCGCAAAAAAAATTTCTTTCTTGCGAAAATAAAAATTCCCCGTGCACACACAAGAAACCTATACCCATGGTTTTTCATAACCGTGGGTATATGTATTTTAGCCCAAACCTATCCCCACGGTTTAGGGGGAAACCATGGGGATATGTGACTTTTCAGGACCTATCCCCACGGTTTTGGAAAACCATGGGGATAGACCCCCCCTATACCCACAGTTTTGGAAAATCGTGGGTATAGGTCTTGAAAATTTACCTATGCCAATGGTTTTAAAAAACCATGGGTATAGGGGTACCTATACCCACATTTTTAAGGAAAACCATGGGGATAGGACCATTTTCCAGCAGTGAATGGAAAATAGAATTCTCATGAATTTTATGATTGCAACTGGTGAATAGTTTTCATCATAATCTATTCCGTGATGTTTTTTCAATAATTTTTGCAATTATTATTGTCTTATAAGTACTAAATTGTCCATCCATGTCCATTTTATTCTTGAATACACATTTACAACCTGAAATTTACCAGTCGGAGTAATGTATCCCTGAGATGGGTAGGGGTGAATTAGTGATACTCTTTTCATTTGAGTTCTTTTCAATTGAAATGACCTTTTCCTCGTATTAAAGATTTATGATCCCTACCGAGAAACAAATCAACACACATCCAAATAAACACATTGATTTATAGGGTTCACTATTCAATAATAATAGCTACATCCTTGGTATGGTTTGGAAATGATCCAATACCATACAATACACTAAAAAACAATCCTTGGATTACAACGAGTAGGATATACCATTACACTCATGTAGCACTATGAAACTATGATACTAGAGTTTGTTCACCCTCCTAGAACAATAGGCCAATACAATTTCTTTTGTAACAAATCAAGTTACCTAAAAATCATTTTAATTCAACAAATGTATTGAAATGTAATACAAATCTTCATTTCCTTACCCAGAAAAAAGGTAAGAACCTCAAAGGACTTTGATAAAGAAATCCTACTCAATGCCATGTGTTATTTTCCCATTCCAATTCTCTATGTACGATTCTTTAAATAAAATTCTTCAAGTCTGATTTTCCTCATAGAATGAAAAACAAATGAATCAGCACTACATCAATTCAGAATACAATACTTCTTTAGTCTGACAAACCCAATACAGAGATACCCAGTATAAAAATCCAGAAGCCGATTAATTTATCCCAATACAAAAATCAGTCGAATATAATTGACAAGCTGAATACGATGATTCATTGAATATGATAAATCTTGAATAAAATGATTAGCCAAATAAAATCGATGAAATATTTCATATTTTCTTTAGCTTCTTCCCCATCGATTTGTCTTCAATAAAAAACAAAATGGTACCACATTCTCTCTGTAAAATCTCAGAGCTTCCCTATCTAATACAATGAGCATTACATCGTCATCACCCAAGTACAATGTACTTCACACCTTCTATAGGTGAACCAAAAAATGTTTAACTGGGAATCCCAAAACACATTCCCACTGACATAAATTCCCCCAAATATGAATTTCTCCTGAAATCTCAGTGGAATTATGAATTTGTCAACACTTATCGATTCTTATCGAAACTTCCACAATTTGAACCTTTTCTTTTTTAGAATCCCATATCAATTATCAATACAATTACAATTGATAAGAAATATAGGGTTCCGATCATCTAAGTCAGATTCTCTCATGTTGTTTTCTTCAAAACAATGGTCAGTAACATTTGAAAAACAAATGTATGAAGAAATGAAATCTTCCCCAAAACATTACTGCGAATGACAAATTCCCCTTTAACAATTCATTCATCAGTTTCCTTATCTTTTATTTTCTCTTTACCCATTTAGGAAAAATATATATATATTTACATATTCACATTTATTTCAATTTATATAATTATTATAATTAATAATTAATAATAGAATAAGTATTTAATAATATAATTAATATAATTAAAATTTTAAAATAAATAAATTTATAAAATTATAATTAAATACAAATGTTTATAATTGTACAAAAATATTTATTTAATTATAACTATATTTAAAGTATTCAAAATATGTATTTATAAATCTAATAATATATATATGTGTGTGTGTGTGTGTAATTAGAAATAAAAACTTATTTATATAATTATAAATACATAATTATAAATATAATAAATATATTTAAGGTTTAAATTAATTTATTATAATTTTATTATTATCTAAATATATATTTTTTTTTATTTATAATCATATAAATATTTTTTAAAAAATTATGTATATTTATTTATAATTATAACTATATAGTTATATATATATATCAAAATTAATAAAATTCCATATTAATAACATAATTAACAATATTTATTAATAGTTGAATTAATAATATAATACTTGAAAGTTTCTAGTAACGAGCGTGCTAGGCCCTAAAAATTTATTAATGAAAATAAAATTCGAACATGAACCTGCAAATGAGCAGTACAAAAAGCACCACCAAACTAGGAAGGTGGAGAAAATGCCTACCAAAAGTACAAAATATGACCCAACAATCCACACACCATGACCTATAGACCCACACATTTGGTAGGCATGTAAACCCCCATCATAAAGTCTTGAAGGCCCAAAAAAATTGTTCCACCTAATGCAGTTTGGATGTCACATGATATTTTCCAACCATGAAGATCTTGCGCATAGGGCAACATCAATGAGGCTGGTCGAAAAACCATCTGAGGTCATCAGTCAACAAAATGATCATCCGTGAATTTTATTATTCCCTTAAGATTCATCACACACATGATTGAGGTTAACCAATTTACTTCTCTAGAGTTATTAGTCTGTAAGTCTTCACCAGGAATTACTCACCATCAACATCCCATACCACCGACAACACATGGGAAATGAAAAAATTGCACCTGAAGGTGTCCAATAACATTGTAGGTCATTCTGCAACTTCCACCATCGATCAACACCAAGAAAATGTGCACATGAAATATTTTCAAAATGAAAAGAATGTAAAAGCTGAAAAATAGTGTCACAGCCTATGATCTTCCGACCGAATCCTGAAATGGGATCACAATCCTAAGAAATCATGTGGGAAAACATGGCTACAAATGTCCTCCTTAGAAATGAGTCCCGAGGTCAAGAATGGAAAACCACACTACAACCCAAGGATCCTCATCCTAAGGTCTTCACACGATCACCATCATCTTCCAGCATACACCCACACACCACCCACTCATCGCTGGAAACACTCATCTACATGAACCTTGCTATAGAACCATTACTTGAAGAAGAACCCCCCCCCCCCCGAAAATTCCAAGATGTTTCCAGGCTGCCTCCTCAAATTCTCCACCTATCTGATTTCTATGGTCAACCCCCACACATTCCAAGGCCACCATCATCATGATGTCAAGTTCATCCAGTGCTCTGTCACCATCTACCCCCATTGATGTGCCTGAGGTCAACACCAGTTCCCTACATCACAATAGATGACATCATCATCCTCATCTCAATCCCCACCTATCGGATGGGATCCCTATACATTAACAACGATCTTCACCACACCTCCATGATCTCATACCTGTCACTAGTCGGTTCCCCACTTTCTCCCTCAGCATGATCATCAACTTATTATCTTACTACACCGGCATCGAAGCCTTCCACAACAGAATTCTGTTAGAAAAACCATTCTTCAACATTCTCACTGAGTCCATAAATGTTCCATTCATATTTGAGGTCCTCTAGATGTATAATACTATATTTTCATTCACGTTATGTGGCATAATACTCTAGATAGGACTTTCCAAAAGCAGTATATGAATTTTCCAAAAAATCGGTAAAATGAGGAGGATATGACCACTTGGAACCCTAAAGACTAATATCACTCCCACTATTGTCATCTTTCATTTGAATCATAGAGTCCAAAACCTACACATACAATAATTTTGAGTTAGGCAATTTGAATTTTCAAGGGATAACTAGTTGGAATCCCTCTTTATCCGCCATTGTTTTCTTGCATTTGGATAGGGATCCTTGCATAGTTTCAGGATCTGTTGTACCTCCCCAAAAATAATTATAGCCATGGATTGTATCCACTTTGAAATACTGAACACCCCATTTCAAAGGTTACAGTGACAACATATTTGAGGGCATGGAAACCAGTGGACAACCGTTACCTTGAGAACCCCAAGATTCCTTTATAGGCACCTTTTTTTTTCAGATTTGTAATCATCCTAGGAGATTCATCATTCAATTTTTTATTAGCTTTACGGTCCCTAGATACAATAATCCTCTATTCCATAATCAGTTGATTAGCTTATTTTTGAATGTATCCTTCATTAGAAAATTTATCACCCATTTATTGTTCAATCACTCCAATATCCATATCGAGTACTCCTCTTCCAGGTTCTGAAGTATCCACAGTAAGAGTTCTAGTCTCCTATGAAGTTTTAATAGAGGACCGACTAGTTTTAGTGACCATGTCATTATAGGATGGTATGTTCCCACCCATGGATGTATCCAATTTCCCATAACCTTTAGGATGGATAATATCCTCATCATAGTGTGAATATTATTCCTTAGTAATATCATCCAATGTCCTACTCTACTACTTTTCTTTTGGACCGAAAGCAGAAAGTCTTATATTATCAATGATTAACACTTATTTTCCTTTCACGTCAGTAGTCATGTTAGGATAGGAATTACTCCTTACATTTCCCTCAATAACAGAAGTTTTTATAGCCCCAGCCTCCTCATTCACTATGCTTCCAACCCTTTCAGTCGTTATCCTCCTACTCTTTGACACCACCTGGCCTTTCAATTTATAGAAAACACAACAATACCCTTGCCTAAATCTTTCCTTGGTATGCCTAATATCTTTGCAAATAATATAGGATAGTGGTAATTTATCATAATAGATGGTTAAATTATAATGATAATCAGTAATGAACAAAGTCAAATTATCAATAGGGGTTGATTTGGGATCTATTTCCATTAGAAAATGTGTAAAGAACCCACATGTTGCTTCCTCTATAGCATGCTCTGATATTATTAGAGTTATTATTGATGGTGAAATATCAAATAAGATGCAAGGATTCCATTAGATCTAGTTTATACCATATATCTGAAGCCAGAGTTGGGTATTTGTGTTTTGAGAAGTGAATATATTGAAACTTGGATTCTAGTTTTGATGAAAATCGTACTTATTATGAGGAAAATAAACTTGATCCCCCAATCCTTATGATTTTAGTCTTCTGATGGAAATAGGATGTGGAAGTATGCACACTCTTTCAACCTGATTTTCATCATATTGAGGAAGATGGAATGGCCCAACGTATAGTAGATGATTTCTTATATTATAGAGTTTCACATCATTTTTACCAATTTATTTCTACCAGATTCAGGGAAAGCTAAGACCACTTTACAGAGCACATTTCACTAAGAAGTATGGTAATCAAAAAATGACCTGGGTCCCCTATATATATGCTTGGTCCCCCCAATGGTTATACATTTCTACCATAAAGTATCTCAGTTTAGGACTACTTTCTATATTGAAATACCCTCCCCTTCTTCCTAATTAGAACCCATTCTAATGGGGGCATTTGTAGGGTCCAAAAAACTCTGCAAAGAAAAGGTAAATACTCCCACAAATTTGATGCAAGAATGTGATATAGGTTCGATTAAAAATTTCAGAAGAAGAATGAAGAAATAAAATTTAGAAAAGGGCCAAAGTTTCCCGCATACTAATTTTCAAGAATGGTACGCATGCGAAATTTCCCTCAAACTAAATGGTACATGGAAAACCCACAAAATGCTAGCCTACAAGGCGTTTACCAAAACAATTGGTCATTCGTTGAATAAATAAGGAATGACACTGATTCCCCATGAACCATGTCATTAGATGAATGGATTTGGAGGAATTATATCCCCGAATCACAGCCCCATGAAAATGTCATTGGTGAAAATGTGACAGAGAGGTACACTCCACACTTCGTCTCCTCAAACTCAATTCAAGTATGAGATGAGTTTGATAGCATCCCATGAACTGCGCCATTCACGGGATTGAGGTGGTGATTTCGACCACAACTAACCGTATCCCCGAAAACCTCAGCCCCACAAACCTTGGTTTACTTAGTCCTCCATGAGAAACGAAATTTCTTCATGGCCTTCTGCAAATGGTGTCGCGTGACCCAACGATATAGCTTCCCTAGCACTCTATAAAAGGGACCATTAGGGGAACTAAGAAAAGACCAATTTTAGAGGAGTGAACTAGAAGTTTACAGATGAAAGAATTTGAAGGTGGATGATTGATGAAGTATAGAACTGTGAACATTTTCTAGGTGGTATAATTTTTCCATGAACCATAAATAGAAGGATGCATACTAATATAGGCGAACTGCGAACCTAATTGGTGAACTGTGAACCATACCCCCATTACGGATGAAATTTTTGTGAACTACAAGACCAATTCCCCTTCTAAAATCTAGAATACTTCACAAAACCTCTCTATGTGGATGAAACCCTACCCCATGTAGCGTTCCACCACATGGATAGACTCCATCACCACATACCACAATGGTATGAGGACAGAACCTGAGGTTGTGTTCCACCTTGGTAGGTTGATGGCATCTTGGTCCACATACCGCCTCGGTACATGGATGTCATCCAAGTCCATGTACCACCTAGATATATGGATATCCCTTCTACCTTAATAAGAGTATTCCATATAGAGGGTACCCCACCCCACATCAACAAGTGGTACAAAGAATGGGATACTTTCAGGCTTTCTGCCTTCTGGTCCTGATATTTCCCTTCCATCTCCATCCAATCATCCTAATCCCCTATGCTAACCAGTCCCTCAAAATTAAGCCAAAACCTCTTCCAAATCCATCATACATGTATGATAATACCTTCAGGTGCATCATCATGTCCTTTTGAGTTTACATACCCCTGATAAGTGGAGTCATGTGTGTAATCCTCAAAAGGAAATGGGACCCCTGAATGTCTTGAAATTTACATTCCAATGGTAACTCGGGGCCCAAACATAGAATACTCATGTGAACATCCCTATTCTAGGGATCAAGGTTAATCACTGGCCTTTCTATTCAAGGAGGGATAGTGAAAAGTCAAAGATAACATACCTAACTTTCATTGATGAGGATATATGCTTCTCCCCTTTCCTGGATTGTTCTTTAGGGAACCCCTCTTAAGGTGACCTCGTAGCCTTTCTACTGGGGGCGACACTTCTATTCCATCAAGATTGGCATGGGGCATGTCATGATAGATTTCCCAATGCGACTATCCTGGATATCAACATGGGTGAATGTGGACACATTCAAATCCCCCCCTCCTCCTTTTCCATCAGTGGAGAAGGGAAGGTATACAGTTTTCTAGGTCTAATTCCGCCTCTTGTTTCTCACATTGATCATGAATCACATGGGATTAGATATTGATGATGATCACAACATCCACACCATATTTAAAAAAACTATAAGAATTCTGATTCCTTCTCTAAATAGGATACATAGGATTCTTGTCTAAAGGCCCGAGATCAAATGGGAAGCTCCCATGCATAATCAGAAACCATACAACATCTTTAAATTAACTGTGAGAACTATGATTCATTCCTTAAAAAAGATATATAGGATGCCATTATGAATGCCTAAGCTCACACGGGTGGATTCCTTTTTAAGGTTATGCCCCAATCATCCCCCCCTCACAAATAGGGCCTCCTTGACGTTATAATCCCCAACATAAACTGAAATATGTAGGTTATGATTCCTCTCATGAGTATATTTAGGAATCCCATATTCTAGTTTCAATCTCAATATCGAAGAAACTTCCATCCTCCATGGTTGAAGATAAACTCCATAGCACCTCTTCATATGGCGTAAACAAGTGATGTATTAGTAATTTACAACCAAAGTCTATATATGGTTAATATTGCAACCCAGGGGTAAACCACATACACACTCATGGGAAAGAACCAAAGATTCATGAAAATATGTACATTTCCCAAATCTATAAGATTCCCAGAGTAGGCAATAATTCCCCCCTAAAGGGTGGGATGAGACTGACCTCCCAACTTCTCGACCAATAGAGTCCTTTAGTTTCATTGGACAAATCATCATCCAACGAGTGCTTGCATTTGGAAATATGGTCCATTAATCATGGATACCAGGGTCATAGGGTGTTTCTGACTCTATGAATAAACCCATTGGGGACCATCTGAGGACATTGTACCCGACGTAGACTGATTACACATAGATTCAAACCTCTACAATCACCCACTAATACCATCCAATTGTGGAACCTCAATCACAATATAAAATGGGACACACCACCTAGTCCCAATGCAACCATATTTCCCAAAAAAGGGTCACAAAACATCTTCTTTGGGAATCCTATCATCTATAAACTGTGACTTGCATTCTATGAACTATGTAATCCTAATAGTTGTCTCGGTTGTGAACCGACCTTTGAATCCACAAACCAAACTGTGGGAATTTAATATGTATCTTTGAATTTCTACATTCTAGGATGCTACACAGCTCTCTTGTATCACAGACATAACCTTAATTCAGTAAATAAATTTCAAAAATGGACTTTTAAGTCTTTATTTTGGATGATCGTATATGAGGCTCGGTATGTGGCTCACATAGTCCATGAACTATTTGGTTCACTTGCCATCACTTCATGTTCTAGCATCTTGTGGAGATGTTGGAATCAGAAAAATCATCCACAATATATTCCAAATGAATACATACATGATCAAAGATCTTATTCTATTTCTCAATTTTCAATTTTACTAGTTTTAGAGCCCGAACAGAGTTACAGATTAGGAGTTGTGGACATTCTATGTTGGGATGGAAATTGGTTTTCGGATCCCATTTGCGGAGCTCCCACCATGATGACCGGAGCCTCTGTGATCTTCGTAAAGGCTTTGACAAAAGCCTCTATGAATCTGAGGAACTTTACCAGAGCCTCTACAAGTGCCGCAGAGGCTGTGATGATTTATTCTGGAAGTCCTAGAAAATTGAAAATTTTGACGCATCTACCTCAAATTACAAAGAACCATTTTCTTCATGGATAACTTCAGATCATCACAAGACTGGCTTCCAATAAATACTCCCCCTATACATTTATCTGAGAAGATACACTGCCATTTCACACCCTTGTTCTTTCGATTCATGGAGATCATGTGCTCTGCAAAAACCCTCTTCTGTGGAGCCCTAATGCTATGCAAGCCCCTATGTTCTGAGATCCCCTAAAATTTGAGAAGCCCCTTGCTCCATGATACCCTAAGATTAATGAATCCCCATGTTCTGCGAGACCCTGAGATCCACGAATCCCCTTTCTCTATAAGACCATGAGCTCTCTGAATCCCCTTACTTCGGAAGACCCTAAACTTCGTGAAGCCCCCTTCTCTGTGAGATCCTAATATCAAGGAATCCCTATCCTTTGCGAGACCATGATATCTGAAAATATCCTACCTTCATGCCCAGTAGTCAATACCGATAGGGTTGTCACACATGCACCCCCGCTCAGGATCAATGCCAGGTTGTGTCCCGACCCTCTAGGATGGTCCCTTCACTACTATTACTGGCCCCTATGAAAAATGGAGAGTTTCACTGCAAAATTTTTGGGCCGAGTTGCTGATATTTTACATTGTGCCCTTATGTGCATCCACATTCCACCTATGGAATACAATGATTTGAGACACTCATTCTCACTCCATGAAATACCTTTAGTCGATATATTACTCTTGGTCTTTTTCCCATGTCGGGAGTTTAGATTTTCATCATCAATTCCCCAAGTACCTTGAGTCGAACCATTTCTCAAGGAACTCATTCAAACCCCATCACCTAACTTCTATTCTTGGTTGAACTAGGAAGGGACACTCTTTCATAAGTCTAACACTAGCCATTTCTAGGAACCTTAGTCCTAATAATCCTATCTATATGACTTAAAACTGTAGTACATCCTTTATGACAAACATTGGATGCCTCTTATTCTGAATAATAGATGCCTTATGTGCCAAACATAAGAATCCAATAGTCCTCAAAATATGACTTTAAGATATTTCATGACATATCATTCAATTACAGGGTTCCTCTTATTCCAAATAATTTATGGATTATGTGAAAATCACAAGATACCTCATTCCATGATTATAATATCATTATTTCAAGAGAGTTGGAATCAGTTCTGACATTCCATCACTCCACCTAATGATTTGCATGTCCTTATTTTGGATATTTATCATATTTAATGTCTGACAGGACCCCCTATGGGCATGGTCCCATGCTGCTTCAGATCACCCACTATTCCGGTCCAACTTCCTAGAATACTATAGATTGAGTTTGGACCCGTGTTTCGAATACAGTCAGTGGTTGGTCCTGGTTTGTTTGTTTCCATCTCAGGCTGACACGATGTGGAAGCTAGGATTTTAATATGGTCAGTAGTTATATCCCTTCGTCATGCTTCCCCCATTATTTTTTGAATGTTGTGAATGTGATTCATGCTTTTCATCTCCCTTTGATTGGACAGATTCCAATGCCCTTAGAATTATACCACATGTACAATATTGCATAATTGTAGGCCCCAATTATATGCCTCAACCCACTAGTGATTTGGGATGCCCTCATGGGAAAACATGGGTACTACATTATGGAAAACGGCCATGCATAAGCCCCTTCCACTACTACTGCTTCTTAAAAGCACCTGTGAATCATCCATAAAGAAACCCCTTCCACTATTTTCTCTCCTTTGTGGCACCTAGGTAGCTTCCATAAGTAAACCAAATTCACTATTTCTTCTCTTTAGTAGCACCCGGGTAGTTTCCTTGTGTAAGCCCCTTCCACTATTGATGCCCCTTAGTGGCACCCGGGCAGCTTCCATGCATAAGTCCCTTCCACTGTTGCTGCTTCTTAGCAGTTCCTGGGCAGCGTCGATGCATAATACCCTTTCCCCATTTCTACTCCTAAAAGGCACCCAGGTTGCATCCATGCATAATCCCCATCCATCATTTCCACTTCTTATTGGTAATTGGGTATCATCCAAGTGTAAACCACATTCACCACCCTTTGTGGTCGCACCTTTATACCATGATCGTCAGGTTTGGGGTTACCTCTTGTTTCTCACATCGTGCATGACTCTTATAATCTTAGAGTAAATTGTGACCATCACATCCTCTTTGGTCCGCCTTAGTATGTAAGTCCCATGCCCATTTTGATTTACTACATGTAATTGGATTCTTTCCCTTTTCAATCAAGGAATGTAGGAAGCCTTCCTGAGGTTCAAGAGTATCACCCATTGGTCCCGACCACTTCACATCAGTTTACTCTCATCCTACATGATGTTAAACTATATTCTCCTTTCATCTAGCATGATGTTTGTTTCCGATGCTTTCTATGGGGCTCACACATCTGTCCGCTTAGGCGCGATAGGCATAGGTTTTTGTTTCCCTGAATTCTCTCTTTCCAAATACGAGTAGCAATCACTCCTTATTCAGGGACATCTTCTCCTTGAACAAAACTGGGATGATGGGATGTCGGTTTTTCCTTTCGTGGATATCTCCTCAGAACTCGTCACCTAGTCTAGGTATCCCTCATAGATTTGATACGTAGTTCATGAAACTCTTCTTAGTGTCATGTTTCCATGGATTCTGGTTAATTACACGACTTCTGTCAGGACATTCCAAGGGGTCCGGTTAGGGCACCAACCAACAATTGGAGGAGTAGTCATGTTGAGACATCACTAGCATGTCTGGGTACTAGGGAATTGGCGTGTCTGTCTTTTGTCCATTATTATTGGTCTTGTCTAGGGCACGGAAGCCCGAGGCATCCCACATCCAGAGTGGGGAATCATATTCCATTGGCATGTATTTGAGGTTTTCCTCATCTTCTTGTCTTTAACATGAGGTATTCCACAAGTTTAACATCCAACAGAGATGGGTTGGGCTGATCAGATCACTAGCTGGAGTGGATCAGATTGAAGAACCCCCTTGAGGGATCACCGATATTGGGGCCAACACGTGGGAGACATCCTAAATAATGTGAGAGGGGAAATCAGGTGGCATGATCTTACCTGGATGTGGAGGCCTGAGTAAGAATCAGGATGCGTGATGGAAAATTGAATAGAGTTAAGGAGGGATGAGATGGGACCATCATGGAGATGACGGTAAAGATGGGCTAGAGCCTCAAAGAGACCTCCTACGTATCCCCGTGGATGGGAATCAAAGCCCGTGTAGTTAGGTTGGTAAGAACCGACTTGAAGGGGGGTGGTAGCGACCAATGGGTGGTGGTCTTGAACCTTAGGAAGGCTTACTACGTACCTGTCTGGACATGGATCAAATTCCATGTAGTTCGAGATGAGGCATCGATGAACCGATGTGAAGAAGGACCTTGGCCCAGATGAATGGTGGTGGATCTTGAACCTCAGGGAGGCTTCCTACATACCATGCCTTGACATGGTTCAATGTCCTCATAGTTCGGGTTGAAAAGAATACAGTTTAATGTCATATGTGACGGGGTTGTTTCGGAGAACCGACGTGAAATGGGACCTTGGTCCATTGGGTGTTGTGCTTGAACCTCATGGAGGCTTCCTACATACCATGCCATGATATGGATCAAAGACCCCATAGTTTAGAAGGGATGAGGGTGTCGGTGAACCAATGTGAAGAAGTAACTTGGTCTGATGGGTGACAGGATTGAACCTCAGGGAGGCTTCTTACAAACCATGCCTTAACATGGATCAAAGTCCTCGTAGTTATGGTGGTGTAGAATACAGTTTAACCTCATGCGGGATGGGGGGTGAACCGATGTGAAGGAGGTCATAACGACCGTGTGGTGGGAAAGAACCTCGTGGAGGCTTCCTACATACCATGCCTTGACAGGGATCAAAATCCTCTTAGTTCGGGTTGGGTTTCGTCAGCGAACCAATGTGAAAGTGAACCCGGGGGTCCACTGGTGGTGGGATTGAACATCATGGAGGCCTCCTACGTACCATTCCTTGACATGGATCAATGTCCTCATAGTTTTGGTGTGCATTTTAATGTCATGCGAGACGGGGAATTTTGGGGCTTACACTCTGAGAAAGCCCAGGGTGTGTCATGGTCCGTGCTTACTCTAAGCCCACGAGAGTCATGCGCGGAGTGAGAAACAATAGGTTATCGGGACCTGATGATCATGTAGTGAATGGTGCGTCCATGAGAAGCGAAGAGGGGCTTACACATTAGGCGGACCATGGTGTTGGGACTTACACCAAGATGGAGGCCCGAGGGAGAAAAAGAACAGAGGGAGAGGGATTTGGGACCGAAGAAAGGAGGTGCCTCATTCCCCATCCCGCCCTCCGCTGGCCCTGGCGGTGGGGAAGCACAAAGGTGCATGGGTGATACCTTCTACAAGAGGGTATAGGGGCTTACACCATGGAGGTTTCCCTCCCCCCGTGGACAAACGACACTCTAAAAAGGAGGATATCATCCCATTTGGCGGTGATTCCATCCCTGTGGAGACGAATGGGCGTAAAGAATGTCTGAGCCGGTGGGACCCTGCGTGCGAGGCACGGGGCTGGATCAAAGTTTAACATTATGTGTTGAGGACAAAATTCTTGGAATTTTAATGTCCTACATCTCGGACGAGGTGGGATTACTCCGCACCCCTAGGACTTACATGACCAGTACTCTCTACTCCTTGTAAGAGGGAAGGTACCGGCAATGCCATGGTGAAGGGGGGTCGTAGAGTGAACCATCGGGGGTCCACCTTAGCGTGGATATGTGAAGAAGAAATAGCCGTTAGCGTGCCTATGTGAAGAAGAATTAGGGAAACCAACGCTATGGGTAGTATCATCCGGGGGACTTTGAAATCACATTGTGAAAACCTGGAGGGTTGCACAGGAAAAGGAATTTCCAAATAGAGGGGTCCATAGGCAGGGGCCTTGCAGAACTCGGTTACTCTGCGTAGTAGAGGGAACTTGCGAAGAGGGGTGCTTCGCGAAGTGGGGTGCCTTAGCCTTAGCATGGGGTGTAGGTGGAAGTGGGAGGTGCTTCACGAAGTAGAAGGGTGTTTGCGGACCACTGCCTCGTGAAGCAGAGGTACGTCACGAAGCAAAGTGCTATGAAGCAGTGTGTATTGCGAAGTATAGTGACTCTACCTTGGCATGTGGATCACGCGTACATGAGGGGTGTTGCGTGAAGCATAAATGCTCCGCGACTGCCCGGGTCCCCTTGGGTACCCCCTTCCTTCTCGAATATCCTTATGCTTAGCGAACAACATCCCTCTCGGAAGAGGGGATCAAAACGATACAATGCAGAGGCTCTTCGCGAAGCAAAAATACCTCGCGGTGCTCATGGTTTGCAGAGAAAGGGGTGCTTCATGATTCGTGAGCTGAGAAGATGAAAGGTCGGATTGTCCATCCCTAGGGCTCAGGGGGGATCCGGGTATTTATAGGCAAGAGGCACCACGAAGCCGAGCTTACGCGGTACAAAGAGGGGCGTCGGTTGCTTCGCGGTGGGTCACAAACGTAAATCGGAATTGCGGAGGGGTACCGCCTCCTTTTCTTCACGGCGGGCTGGCGAACATCAGGGGTGCTCGTGGGGTGTCCTGCCTCTGTTGCTTCACAGCAGGTTCGCAAACTTCAGGGGCGTTCTCAGGGCTTCCCGCCTTTGTTGCTTCACGGGGGCCGCGTTGCTTGGGGGGGGGGGCTCCGTGTCGGGGCATTGTAGGGTAGGCCACAGGGCCTTCTTTTCTTTGTTTTTTTCATCCAATATTTTGGTGCCAACAAATGACCCCCTCAGACTTGGAGCCGCGGAGGGATCAAGGGTCGAAGTTTGAGGGAAATCGCCAAAATTTTCGGCAGTTCGCGGTGCTAACTCGAGAAGCAGGCGCGCGAGGCGGACAGGGGTCGCGCGGTCCGGACGCGCCACAATGCTCTGTGCGGGCTGGATGCTCCTCGAAGCTCCGAGGGACGCCACCTATAAATAGGGGGGATAAACTCTCTTTTTTCCTTTCCCTTCTCTACGACTTTGTCCTTTTGTGCTCTCAATTCGCAAAGCTCCGCGTACTCCATGTCTGCTCATCACGAATCAAGCTTCGTGGCGAACCACGAGTCTCTGAATCCGCAATAGCGCCAAGCGAACGTGTGCTTTCCACTATGGGCTAGGCTCCGTGTCTTGGCTTTGTGACTGAGCTCTGCGAATGAGATTCAGGAACAAGCTTTGTGACCCGACCTGAAATTTTTCCGAGTTATGAAACACAGTGGCCCATCAAGAAGTTGTGCTGGGGGTGCTTGCAGACGCTGCCCGGAGGGATGAGATAGCCAACTGTCTGGGCCTGGGGGAGCTAGTCTGAAGCCATTCAGACCAAAATTATTTGACTGAACTGCTATTAGAGAGACAAAAGAACTACCCACTGTGAAAGAAGCTATCCTTGTTTGGCTTCGCGCTGAGGGATGACATATTCATTCTTGAGGCGAGTAGGGAAGAACTAGCTTGCTGGTTTAGAAGCACGCCATGCCAACACCAATGGTTCAGGGCAGCCGATGGTCATGCGTAGGAGGACATCACTCCTGTCACTGCTGATTATCTGTACAACCATCTTAAAAACAATGATGGGAAGCCATTGCAACCGGAGACGTCCTCTCCCATGTACCGCACCATACTGAAGGTAGATTTGAGGGATTTGATGAAGGGTTGGTCCGATGAGTGGGACCTGAGCCAGGGCAGAAACATCACCAATGATTTGGCATGGGACTATTGGGTAGGTGCCTCATGCAAGGATTTTGGGGCCAAGCTGAGGAGAGTGGGCTTGTATGAGGCAGCATGGGCCTCCCAATTCCACATTTATCAACTGAAGCCACTGATGCTGGAGATGTTGAGAAGATGGTCATCTAGGACCAACACTTTTCACCTGCACGATGGGGAGGTTGGAATCACTCTGTGGGATGTCCATCAGATCTCAGGGGTACCGATCTTGGGGGATATGTATGATGAGTTCCTCCCTCTCAGGAGTGCATGGGAGGATCCGGAGCAGATGCCGCGGCTGGCGCTGGCACTGATGAGACTGGTCCTCAGAGAGGACACGGAAGCGGTGAGAGATGTCCACTTTAAGAAGTGGTCCAAGCAGTTCCTGAACTTCCCAAAGAATCAACAGTTTCTTCCGAGGACTTGAACTTTCCCGAAGGGGGCTCAATGGGGCAAGGATCACTCGAATTGGCAGCTCTTGGAGGACATCCAAGGGAAGACCTGGGGTTTTAGTGTTAGCACTAAACAATAGCCGATAGTCAGGTTGGCAGCATTTATCACCGCACTTATCTGTGGTTGGATCCTACCAGTGAGGGATACCAACTTGGGGGTGCGGCCGAGCTCATTCAACATGGAATCCATGTCAACATTGGGAAGGCGGTTCAATCTAGGGATTCTGATGCTTGCAAGATTGTACAAGATTCTACGGCGCGTTATCGAGGGCAAGAATCCGCTGGGGATATATGGGCCCCTCCACCTTCTGTATGGGTGGATCGTGGCGCACGTCTAGGGGGTTTATGAATATCTAAACCCCATCTTGCCACCAGGGTAGAACTTCTGCCCATCAATTCTGAATTCTACTAGGAGCTTTCTAGTCAATCTCACCATACTGATGGTGCTAAACCGGGTGTGGAAGACGGAAGAGTTTATCTTCCACCCGTTTCCATTGCCAACGGGGGTACTCACTGATGACGGTCAGGGAACAGAAGGGCACCAGGCCTATCTCCAGGCCCTCTAAGGTGGAGTCTTGGTGGCAAGGGTGGATCGTGAGCCTCTCTGTGAGCCTTACACCCCACACCAATTTGCGAGACAGTTCCGGTGCCTGCAGTGGCTGACCCCGCAGGTCTAATAGGAGGTGTGCCACGAGGAGCACCCGTGTGTAATGAGGCAATTGTGCATCATGTTCACACGAGAAGATGGGAAAATGCGAAATGAATTGCCTCCACCCACTACCGCCTTTGAACTGGTGAAGGAGTATGCCATCAGCTATGAGGCAGCTTACCCGAGAGAAATGCTGAAGCAGCCAACTATTCGAGTTCGTGACGGTAGGCCTCCCCTATCCCATGGTCGAGGTCGGAGGTCGGAAAAGGCCTCTCGCAGTGGCAGAGCTTCCATGGCGGCAAGACCTCCACCAGCTGAGGGTGAGGAAGCAGTGGAAGATCCAACAGCAGCGGCAGATCTGATGGTCCTAGCAGAGGAGGTCCTTCCAGAGGGGTGGCCACCAAATGGATTCCGCAGGGTATCCACTCAGGCTCCGGGGAAGCGGTTGCGCCATATCGATATGCCAGAGAATGCTGTTTTTCTAGAGGCCTGGGACATTGAAGATATAAATTCACAACACCTCAGTCTGTTGGAGATGTGGGGACACCTGAACTACATAGGGATGTATTTACTGGGTATAGGACCTATCCGGGCCGGTTTGGCGGTGTCTTAGTTGGAGGCGGAGCACTACCTAGATGAGATAGAGGACTTTGTACATTCTAGCAGTGCCCCACGTCCAATGACAGACCCGGTGATGGTACTGCTGGATCAGACGGTTCCCCCACAACTATAGGATACCGAGTTGAGGGAGCGATTCCCTCGATCAGAAGATTCAGACGAATCCTCTCGGGGTGATGAGGCTGATGAAGATATCCAATTGGAGGAAGGAAAATTCAGCGATCAAGGCTCAGATCTCGACGATTTCGCAGAGGCTCTCGAGGTAAAATTCCAAATTTCTTTTCTCGGGGTCTACTCTCAAGCTATTATGGACTTCTTACCAACATCTGAATAGTGCAGGAGAACATTGTACATAGACCTCGCTCTCTCCCCTCGGTGGGTGATGATGGAGGTCCTTCGGAACCTGCGCCTGTGGCTGCGTCTAGTTCAGTGTCTGTCAGGGCCAGGACATCTGAGGTGGCTCTTCCAGAATCTCCAGACCTTCCGGAAATACATGGAGGGTCATGCTCTGGGGTCTCGTCAGCATCAACTTTGGAGCAGTACTAGGATTTCAATCTATATATGTCCTACCCACTGAATTCATTACTGTCACACATTGATTGTGCCAACTGACATTCATTCCCTTCTCTGTTACATATAGTTCTTCGACTGGCATGGACTGCTATGGCGAGGATGGTCAGGCTTTCTGGCGGCATCCCTCCTAGGGGCATACTGGTGATCATGGAGATCGTTTACCCACCCACCCGAGTTGCATTGTCCCCTACCATTGGCGGGACCACCAGCGGGGTTGTTCCTAAGGTCATCGAGGTGGGGTTCGACGATGAGGATATGTCGGTCAACCCAAGTCCCACCGCATCTGATCCAACGCCGGATGTCGCACCTGATACCACACCAGATGTAGATCCCACTGAAGACTTCTTGCGGGCGTACCCCACGTATGAGCCTACTAATCGCATGGACTGGGATGAGACAGCCTCCGATGAAGAGGATATCAAAATAGTATTCCGCCAATCACGGAAGCTGATCATGTGCTTCATCAATGGCACCCCCAAGCATTATGGCTGGATGAAATGGACATACATAGCTCGCGGTTGCGTGAACTGTGTGATGGGGGAGTGGATGCCCAGTGCCCTCATATGCTCATCCGAGATCTTATGGAATAGAAGATCCAGGAGTATGATCGCGGGCTTAGCATGGGCTGGCAGCTTAGGAAGGCAACAAACATCAAGAAGCTCCAGGAGGATGAAAATGAAGTCCAACACCTACAGATATGGGCGGATGAGCACTCAGCCTATCTTAATGCACAATCTGAGATGATCTTGCAATTGAAGGCCTAGTTGACAGATGCGGAAGAGAGTATGAGGCGGGATTCCAAAGAGATGGTCGTCATTTAGGCTAACGTAGAGCGGGCCCAAGCTGTGGCTGATGAACTGAGCCTCATCATACTGAGGAGGAGTGGGAGCTGAGTCGGTGGCAGAAATTCCTGGATGCCACAAGTTGAAGGGTGGCGGAGCTGCAACACTCTTTTGATGGGGTTATTCTGTCCATGGGGGGAGTTGACTTCTGGGTACTGTAATGATTATAGACCCTTAAATTTACTTTCATGCTTTGATTGATTTTTTTGAATGTCGTAGCATGCATGAGTCACGTTGTTTTCACTGGTTCATTGCATCCATACAATGTTTGTTGAACGTCCAGTGACAATTACCTAAGCTCGTGTGAGTCGGGCCCAATGTGAGAAACAAGAGATAGTAACCTCATCGCCCCATCCAAACATAGGAGTACAAACCAAGATTCGGGCATCCAGGGTTTGGATAACTGGTCCAGATTTCCCGTGAATTGGGAAAGACCTGGATGGAGAATGAAGTTCTCAGAATAGCAGAATTACCATTTTATCAGTGTGCTCTTGTACATGAACGGTGCAATGCCAGGGGTGCTGGAATCAGTCCGAACAGATGGGAATGGGAAGTGTGAATCACGATAAAAAAAGATTCAGAACACTGTGGGGTGGTGTGACAATGGAGGATAGTTGTTGACCTTGGTGGAAACGCAGCATCCATATCGCATTATCCTAGAATGGGGAAAACAAATGAGGGCTGACCGCTCAACATGTTCTCAACACGGGGCCTAACTCAAATATCGTCGATCAGTCATTTCGAGACGTTGGACCAGGACAGTAGGCATATCATAGGTCGAGCATCCATACTGTTTGGGGGTCCCTCCAGACATGACCAGTCTTCCAGAAAATTGGCCCAGGATAGTAGGTTAACCATAGGTCAGGAATCCATACTGTTAGGGGGTTCTTCCAGACATGAAAGGGGACGAGGGTCCGAATAAAGGGGGAACACAAACTGTGGAATGTGGAGTGAGATTTTGTTCGAATAGAATTCAACACTCTTGAAATTACACCACCGTGGTGGGAATAATCTAGGTGGGTGCATCAGTTTGATCATGGATCATTCCTTCTTTCAGACAGGGCCTCTCTGGCGAGGGGGTCTGTCGCTTCCCAATGTCATCTTGGGGCATCCTGAACTTGTTCAGGGCAGAGTTATAGTTGTATGGTCCCCTAAGAGGGGTCATGCCATGGGCCAGAATATGGGGAGGAACATGACTTATGATTCCTGTGGGCTGGACCCTAGGCAAAGTACCGGGGTGTCCCTAAGTATCCCATGAGGATGGGAATCAAGACACATGTAGTTCTGGAAGCACAGTTTAACATCATGTAGGATGATAAGAAGCCAGGTTGCGCCAGTACACATCCCCCCAAAACTACTAAGCCCACTTGAGTCATGCTCGATGTGGGAAACAAGAAGTAATGGAGAAATTTCCCGACACAGGAAGGGGAAAGTTAGGGCGAAGGGAAGCTCAGTGAATACCGGCCCAGTGATGCTAAATCTTCCATGTAGTGCACCTAGACGTGTGAAGTGATAAAGCCAAATATGTCAGAATTCCACTTGAAGATGAGGAAGTGGAAATGTGTGAGTCATGACACTCGAGATTTGAATCGCAATGATGGTGGTGTGATGATAGAGGATAACTATTGACCGTGGTGGAAACACAACATCCGTATCACATTATCCTAGAATGGGGATAGAAAAATGAGGGTCGAACGTTGACCATGTTCGAAACACGGGACCAAGTCGCAAATGTTGTCAGAGATCCATAGGGATGTTGGCCTGAAACAATTGGAGAGCCCTTAGGCCCAGCATCCATGGAGAGACCTTAAGACATCATCCATGTCATCCAAGGGTCCTTTTGGATGTAGAAGAGGATGAGGATCCAAATAGAGAGCTCACGAAGCTTGTTCATGGAATGAGGGGAATGTCCCCCTAAAAATCCCACACTCCGAGATCTTTGTCAAAATGCATCTGAATATGACAACGAGACGTATTAGATAGAGGGAGTAGAGTCCTTTTCAATATGGAGATCTTAGTTTAGGGTTATAGAATTCAGACCATGTATGAAAGGAAACACAAGAGGCACATGGTGGGTAATTAAAAAAACCCGATGTGGATGAGGGACCAATCACACACCACACTGCACAACCCCCTTTAGGAGAGGTTTTAGGTCAAGGGACCAAAAAAATAGTTGAGCTGGGCCTGAGGCAAAATGAAAAGGCATTCATATGTACCCCATGGGGATGTGGATCAAGCTGCACATACTTCTTGAAGAGGTCTTAGTTTAAGGTCTTAGAACTTGGACCACGAATGGGTAAGGAGTGGGAGGGACACACGGTATGGTGGTTACAATACCCGACAATGAGGCCCTAAGCCCTACATTCCATGTGTTCTCTGGGGAAGTGCTCAAGTTGAGGTACCGAACACAGATGTTAGGCTGGGCCCGCGAGGAAGTTCCCAGACACTTCTACGTATCTCATGTGGATGAGAATCAAGCCATACGTAGTTCTAGAAGTTGAAAGGGGTATGCGGGTCTAGCCCTCGCACCAAGAGAAGTGGTATTTGATAAATATTGTTTTCCCTTTAAGGTGAGTGGTTTTTTTGTGAAGCGACTGGCCTAGGGTAGCAAGCCCCAGTGTCACAACAAGAATCAAGCCGTAGTAGGCGTTGAAAAATGGCATGGCACGTGAAAAATACCCAATGGGATGTCCACTACAATGAGGTCTTCACAATGCAGTTCCATTTTTCATCGTGCAGCCAGGACGATAATGTCACAGTTTAGGGTCATGTGATAGGACCAAGCATGCATTTTAATGTCTTGCAGCGCAGACGTAGCAGAGACGATTCTAGGCGGCGAATGTGTACAGTGCCACGAAACATAACCGACGTGGATGGGGATATGATCCCACATCACACCCTACGCAATTCTGAGATAGGAACCTCGGGCCAAGGGGCCCAACATGGGGTGAAAGTGAAAGGGGCATGAGTAACTAGATCCCAACTGAGCTAGACTCCGAAACAAGACACCCGGGTGACCCATTTCATCCCCTGGGGATGAGGATTGAGCCGCACATATCCCTTAATGAAGATCTTAGTTTATGGTCTTAGAGCTCGGACCATGGGAGCCCTGAAGGACGTCGTATTCTAGCTTTGTGCCCCTGATGTGCAGAGGTTCACAGAGGGATAGCGCCAAGAGTTTCGAGATTCCACCTGGAAACGATGGGGAGGAACATAATGTGAATCATGCAACCAACATTCAAGGTCTGAAAGGGCTGGTGTGACAACATAAGATTACTGTTGACCATGTTCGCAACACAAAATCTTATCGCGTTAGCCTGAAATGGCGACAAACAAATGAGCATCGACCACTGACCATGTTCAAAATGTGGGATTTGTATCAATTTGTTGTCTGAAACCCTTGGGGGCATTAGCCCGTAATGGTAGGAGAGCCCTTAGGCGTAGTATCCAGGCCGTTCTTGGGGGTCCATTTGGGTGTCAAAGATGATGGAAGCCCGAATACAGGAGAACACGAAGCTTCAAAAGTGGAAGGAAATTGACCAAGTTGAATCTGACACTCTTGGTCCTAGACCAGAGTACTCTTAACACATGGGAGAACCACCGCAAGGGGTAAAGGGACTCAACATGAGGGTGTCCAAGAGATGGAAAATTCCTGGGAGAAGGGAGGCATGGTGACAAAAACCCTATACCACACCTATATACCCCCTAGTGGAGAGGGAGAGGCCATGGGGCGTAGAAGACCAAGAGATCGGGAGGTCTCTATGATGTGGGGCTGGACCCGAAGTCTAGACATTCTGGTGGTCCTACGTATCTCATGAGGATGTGAATCAAGCCACATGTAGTTCTAGAAAGGTTCATTTTAGTGTCATGTGAGACAGGGAAAAGTAGGGCTAATTTTTTAGAATGGGGTGCGTGTGGTACATCGATTTCAAACCTGACGTGAATGATGACATGGTCCCATACCATGCCAAAAAGTCCAGTAATCAAGGTCTCAAAGGCAGGATAGATAAGATGAATTAGCAGAACTCAAGATGGACCCAAAGACAGAAGGTTTGGGCGTTCCTACGTATCCCATGAGGATGGGAATCAATCCAAACGTAGTTCTGTGATGATATTAGTTTTAGTTATTAGAGATCGGACTATGGGTGGATGGAAACTTTCAATGTAAGCGCACACCTCGACCTGATCCCTTAGCCCACGTGAGTCAAACTCGGTGTGGGAAACAAGGAAGTAAGATCCTTATTAAAATACTTGGAATTTCCATCAAAGGAAAATCAGTGCAGAGCCCCGATGGATTCCCTTACCGCAGCTTTGATCCCCTAACATGCAGATGCACACTGGGGAATAGAATCAAGAGTGTCGAAGATCTACTTGGACATGAGAAGGTGGAGAAGGATTTGAATTGTGTAACCAACATTTTGGTCTGAATGGGGTTGGTGTGGCAATGGGGGATAATTATTAACCGTGGTGGAAAAACAATATCTATATCACGTTAGCCTGAAGTGGGAACAACAAATGAGCATAGAATGCTGACCATGTTCGCAACATGGGATTTGTATCAATTTGTTGTCTGAAAGCCTCAGGGGCATTGGCCCGTAACGGTAGGAGAACCCTTAGATGTGGTATCCAGGCCATTCTTGGGGGTACCTCCAGGTGTGAAAGGTGATGAAGGCCATGATAAAGGGGAACACAAAGCCTGAAAAGCGGGTGCGGACGTGTCCGGGTAGCATACCACATTCTAGGTAACTAAACCAGAGTACACTTAGGCACCTTGGCGAACCGTCGAAAAGGGTCAATGAAGCGGCTCAGGAGGGAGAGGTACACTGCATGGTCATTACAAGCCTGTCGTAAATGAGGACATAATCCCATAACACACTATATACTCACCTCTCCAGGGAAGGGTAGGCCAAGGGGCCAAGGTGGGATAGAGATTTCCAGAAGATGGGGTTGTACCCGAAGCCTAGACATTCGGGTGGTCCTACGTATCCCATAGGACTGGGAATGAAGCCACATGTAGTTCTCAAGATGCAGTTTACTGTCATGCGGTGAGAATGAGGGTCGGGTAATAGGATTCCCTGGACAAGAGAGGTTTACGACACGACGAGTAACCCGATGTGAATGAGAACATAATCCCACACCACACCGCACACTCTGAGTAAGAACTAGGGATAAGGGGCCCGAGGAGGCCAAGGGGCCTGAGGCTGGGCCTCGGTCAGGAAGGCCTGACCAGCTTCCAGTTTAACATCATGCAGTGAGGATGAGGGTTAGATAAGGCATCTCCTGGGGAGGTGTATGGTACGGTGAGTAACCCGACATGAATGAGGATGTAATCCCACACCACACCGCACAATCCTGTCATAGAGAACCTAGGATAGGGGCCCGACAGTTGGTCCTGTCTAGAAAGGGTTCGTCACTTCGGAACGGGGAAGAAAGAATCACTACACTCGATGGTCGAGACATATTGGGGTGGACCCAAAGATCCCGGGCAACTGTTGACCATGTTCGAAACATAGCATCCCTATGGTGACCAGTGGTGGGAGAAATAAATGAGTGTCGACCGTTGACCGCATTCAAAACACGGGACTTGTATCGGCTTGTTGCTCGACATCCTTCAGGGCGTTGGCCTGAATTAGTAAGAAATCCCCTGGGCCAAGCATCCATGCCATTCAGGGGCCCTTCCAAACAGAAGTGATGGAATCCCAGCCAAGGAGTGGGTGAAGCATGGCTGTACACATTTGTGAATGGAGCGAAAGTCTCCAGGGAGCGGGGCGTACGGCTGGAACAATCCTTACTCGATGTAAATTGGGGAAAAAGTGTGCACCCTTCCATATGTCTTGTCCTAAGGGGAAGATTATGGATTTTGGGCTGGGGCAACAGAAAAAATGTCCAGGCATTCCTACATATCTCATGAGAATGGGAATCAAGCCATACATAGTTCTTGAAGGCCAAGCAGTTCAATGTCGTGCGGTGAAGACGGGGGAGGATGGAAGAATGATAGTGGGCACATGGTGCGACCATTATAATCCTCGTATGAGTTGGGCTAAGGAATCCATCTATATCTTATACGAGGACCCTCCATGAAAGATATACCCATGGGGGATAGTCAAAGAGAATAGTTTGGGGATGGGCCCAAAACGAAGCGTCTGAGCGTTCCTACGTATCCCATGAGGCTGGGAATCAAGCCATACATAGTTCTAGAAGCACAATTTATTGTCATGTAGGACGATGACCCACATCTCATCTGGGGATGTGTATGGTACGGAATGTAACCCGACATGAATGAGGACATAATCTCATACCACACCATACAATCCCACAAGAGAGCCTAGATCGGGGAAGGCCATGGGGCCTAAGGCTGGGCCTCGACCAGGAAGGCCTGAATATAATTCACTTTATCGTCTTGCAATGAGGAAAAGGGAGATCTTAGTTTAGGGTCATAGAGCTCAGACCGTTTTGCAGTTTATTGTCATGCGGGACGATAAGGAGCAGTTTAACACCATGACGGATGAAGATGAAAAGTTTAACATCATGACAGATGATGATGTAGTTTAACGTCATGAAGGACGATGTTGCAATTTAAATTCATGCAGGACCAGATAGTTTAAGGTCCTGTAGGACCATCGTGCAGTTTAGGGTCATGCGGGACCATCCAGTTTAAGGTCGTGTGGGACCATACAGTTTAAGGTCATGTAAGACCGAGGTGCATTTTAGGGTCATGCAGGACCCAGAGGCTTAGGAAAACTATTTCTTGAGGAACTTGGCATTGGTGGGAGGAGTTATGTGCTCACCATACATGGTACCAAGGAGTACGCTCCATTGGGGTAGACCATATGAATGATGTAAGGTCCTTCCCATTTGGGATCCAGATTTTGTGGTTTCCTGCCAGGGATCATTGGCACTCGGAGGGCCAATACCAGGTTACCTTGCAGAAAAGAGCGAAGGCGAACCTTTTTGTTGAAGGCTCTGGCTATCTTGTTCTGATGCCTTTCCAGATTGTGCAGTGCACATAGCCTGTTCTCGTCCAGTGCTTCCAATTCTTCTAGACGGATTTCATCCACCTTTTCTAGCGCTTGTTGGTCATAGACTATATTGTGTATCGATTGAAGCTAGATCTTGATGGGCAGGATGGCCTAAGCCCCATACACCAGGGAATATGGAGTCGCCTGGGAGGAATTACGAGTCGTCGTCCGATACGCCCATAGGGAGTAGGGGAGATTGTCTGGAAAACTTTTCTTATACTTACCAACCATTTTCTGAAAAATGTTAGAAATGGTTTTGTTGAATGCCTAGATCTGTCCATTTTCCTACGCGTGATAGGAAGAGGTATGGTTCGAACGGATATTGTACTTGGCGTACAATTTCTTCAGCTTGTAAGCTCGGAAGTTGGTTCCGTTGTCGGTGAGGATAGTGTGAGGTACTCCAAACTAGCGGATGATATTGGATCTTATGAAGTCAACGATGGAATGGGCCTTGACCTCTTTGAGTGGAACTGCCTCTGCCCACTTGGAGAAGAAATCTGTAGTAGTTAGGATGAACCTACATTGTCGAGCTGTCACTGGTGGATATGGTCCCATGGCATCGAGTCCCCACACCGAAAACGACCAAGAGTACTTGGTGGAGTAGAGAGGATCTGGTGGACGATGCAAGAAGTTATCATGACCTTGGAACGTGCAGAATCTCTTGGAAAACTAAATACAATCATGGATTACAGTGGTCCAGAAGTACCCCAGTCTCCGGATCTAATGGGAAAGCTTTGGCCTAGCCTAGTGGGCACCGCAGGAACCGACATGAACCTCTTGCATGAACTGAGAAATCTCGACTCCTTGAATGCAATGGAGGAGAAAACCATTGAAAATCCACTTATAGAGGATCCGCTGAAGACTGGGACCACTCTGGAAGGTAAACTACAGTGCACAGCATCGGATTAACTCGTGCTTGGCCCGATCATCTGGGAGGAATGCATTTTGGACATACTCGACAAAAGGTTCCCTCTAGTCGAGAGTGGCCTCAACCACTGCATCTGAAGAACCTGGGGCTCCCAGCATGGTGGATCCGGCGGTGAGATAACTTACCCATGGGCCGTCATAATACTATATGGTGATGGGGGAAATGAATCTTTGGTGTGCCACATGTATAATAGGATCATCATGCTCGGGTTCTGCAACTGATGGAGCTAAACCGGCCAAAGCATTCACTCGACCATTTTGTGACCGAGGGACATCAGTAACCTCTGGTTGAGAAAGGAACTGGGCCATTAGACGGAGGTTTCACTCTAAAAATGTCATGAGATCTGGCATCCTGATGAGATAGTCTCCATTTACCTACTTGATGACTAGTTCGGAATCCCCTTTTATGTGAAAATGGGGCACATCGATCCCAAGGGATAGCTCGAGGCCAGTGATGAGAGCCTGATACTTTGCCTCATTGTTAGTGCAACATTCTGACAACAGGAATGAGTATGGAAGAATGGCTTTCACCGAGGTGATGAAGACGATACCCACACCCACTCTATTGAGCCTAGGATCGTTGAGCATCCTACCGGTGGGGCTCTGGGAGGCACCGTCGAAGTGAATTTGCCAACATGAGATGGCATGATCACTGAGAGGATTGCCTCACTAGGAAAATCCAGGACTAGTGATTAATCCACAGAGGTTGGATGGGCAGCTAGGAATTCGTCCAATGCCTGCACCTTGATATCATTATGAGGCACGAACGTGATGTTGAACTGCTGGAGAATTACCACCCACTGTGCTAGTCCGCCAGTCAACATGGTGCGGTGCAGAATTTACTTCAGTGGGTCCACCCGAGAGACCAACTGTACCTCATGGTGTTGCATGCAGTGTCTCAATTTTGGTATGGAAAACACAAGGGCAAGGCAGATATTTTCTACGGGGGAGTATCTTGTCTCCGTATCGAGTATCACATGGCTGAGGTAGTAGACATTCTCTATCCCCTTATTGTTCTTCTAGGTGAGCAGGGCACCGAGTGACGGTTCCAAAGTGGCCACATAAAGGAACAGTGGCTTTCCGGAGATGGGTGGCATCAGGACCGGAAGCTGGAGTAGATATTGCTTGATTTTCTTGAAGGTGGACTGACACCCTTCATCCCATTCATAGGCGGAGCCTTTCTTCATGAGTCGGGAAAAAGGATTACACTTGCCAGCAAGATTCAAAATGAATCGACATATGTAGGCTATGTGGCCTTGGAGACCTCGAAGCTCCTGAATATTGCTCGGGGGAGGCATCTAGTTGATGGCTTTGATCTTCTATTGGCCGATCTCGATGCCTCGGTACCTGAAAATGAAGCCAAGAAACTTCGCGGAGGTGACCCCGAAGGCAAATTTAAGCGGGTTCATCTTCTGGTGGCGGGAATGGAGGAAACCGAACACTTTCTCAAGGTCTTTGAAATGGTCCTGGAACTGGCGATATTTGACCACCAGATCATCTACATAGAACTCCACCAACATCCCGAGAATTGGATTGAATATGCGGTGCATGGCCCGCTGATAGGTGGCACCTACATTTTTCCGGCCAAAGGGCATAACCTGGTAACATAAAGTACCTTGGGGGCCATGAAAGCAGTGGACTACTTGTCTTCAGGGGCCATCTGGATCTGGTTGTACCCAGAATACCCATCCATGATGGAGAGGGCTTGGAACCCGGCCGTAGCATCAATCAACAATTCTATCACTGGGAGGGGAAAATCATCTTTCGGACAGTGGCAGTTGAGATCACGGAAGTTTATATAGACTCTGATTTTCCTATTCTTCTTCCTAACTGGAACAATGTTGGCTAGAAACCTAGGGTACTAGACTTCCTTGAAAAATTTGTCTTTGATAATCTTTTCATATTCGGCCTCAACCATGGAACCATGATAAGGGTGAACCTTTCTGGGAGGCTGCTTGAACCAGCGATGGTTTTTCGGGAGGCCAAGGCGGTGGATGGATACCTGGGGATCTAGTCCTAGAATGTCATCATAACTACAAAAGAATACATCAGGGTGCTTCTTGAGGAATTCCACATGCTGCTACTACTCTTCATGGGACATGGTGGCACTGACCAATGTAGGTCGCGAATCTGCCTCGCTACCTAGGTTCACCTGTACCAGTTCATCGACCATGGTAGAGATGCCTTCTTCAAAGTTGGGGGGAGCATCCTCTAGGTCTTATTCTCCACGTGTGGAGGGATCTTCTGCGGGGGGGGGGGAGTCATTTATGAGCCACCAGACTCTGATGGGAGGCTGGTTCTGGCTTGAGCGACTGTGGTCATCACGTCAGGAGAATCATCCGCCACTGAGACCATAACGATGAAGGCGGTCGATCCAATCCCATATGGTCTTCGGCCTAAGGGGCCATGCTTGATGACATAAAAGCAATAGTGGAACGTTGGTTTGAGCCAGTTTATTCCAGCCCGGCGGAAGAGACACGTATGACGTACCACCATTGCCATGAGCCTGACATCTCGATACTGTACAGGGGTAGGAGGTTCTGGGATCACCTGAGACCGGTTGGTATAGGAGTAAGAGGTGATTTTCCACCATCGCTTGGACCTGAGAATATTCCTTCCTCTTGTACCCGAAACGACAAAGAATTTCCCCATGTCGGGGGCTGTGGCCTCCAGTTAATCGATTGGGAAGACATAGGCGTCATCTAGACTTGCCTAGGGACCACTTGTGTCTGGGGCGGGTTCAACATCACTTTCCAGAATCTAGTTATCCTTGCTCTTGTAGTAGTCAGCATCCAGATAACGGGCTTCACAAGAGGAGAAAATAGACACATATTCATGGAGCACGCCTACTCGACCATTGACGGAGTATTTGAGGAATTGGTGATACGACGAAGGGACCGCTGCATGCAGGTGGATCCATGGACTTCCCATCAATGTGTTATACGTGGTGTCCTGGGAGACGACCATGAATTAAATACTGGAAATTAGGCCACCGAACTAGGTCTTCAAACGGATCTTGCCAACCGGAGTCTGCTCGGTCTTATTGTATTCCTAGATTCTGAAGCCATAGTGAGTTAAATCATCCTCAGACAAACCCAGCTTCCAAAGTGTCCGAGTTGGGATTAGGTTAATCCCAGAACCTGTGTCCACAAGACAGCGGAGTACTTCCATGCCATTGAACTGAACAGTAATGGACAGTGGACGAATGTGACCCTATTTGGTAGGTTCTTCATCTTTACAGAGAATTGGATAACTGCCTGACATTCAACATTCTCAATTGCCCCAGCGTCGAAGGCTTATGCAACTGCTACCTCCGTCTCGAACTGAAAAGGGCTCTTTAGGGCCTCGGAAATCGCCACACACATTTTAGATGAAAGGCGAAGAGCATCAAGGATAGAAATGCTCACTGGAATTCCAGAAAGGTGTTTCAGAACATCATACTTCTGATCCAAACGCGAGCCTCTACTTACATGAGACCACTCTGGAATTGGAGGGATGGTGAACCCTGCTGGCTGGACTGGTGGCAGGGTGGTACTAGGTACATCCCGTTGCGCACTAGTCATGGCTTGAAGAGTAGTTTCCGGATGAGGACCGAAAAACTGAGATTGGCCTGTAGTAGGGAGAGACTGGCTGTGGTACGGACGGGGTAGCTCTGCCTGATATAGTAGGACAAACGGTGGTGGAGGTAGATGTGGGGGCACCAGATGGGGAGGTCGTGCGTGTTGAGCTATGCACTGGGCCTTCTGTTTGGTTTCAGTAGCGTGAAAGACCTGTATGGAGGTGCCAGCTGATGCACCCCAATGACCTATGTAGTCGTAGCTCCGCCGACATCGACGTTGACCAGGGTCATTGGGGAGGTTCACATGGCATTCCCCCTCGTCGGGTGTCGTATATATATTTACAAATTCCATGGTATTAACCGAAGCACACTCCTAGATGTCACTTGATGGATCGTCCACCACTGTGAAGATTCTGGGAGGGACCCCCCATCTGAGTGGGCATGAAGTCACTGAAAGTGTGGGGTGACGACGACAATGGTGGAACGTGTTTCTTCTTCTTGCGTCGCCTCTACTTACCCTTCTGGGAAGGGGTCGGCTGAGGTGATGACACAGAGGTTCTGGTCGCATCTTCTGAAGGCTCCAGCTGATTTAGGTGTGCTGAATAATTCCATGGGTGCAGGCAGCTATTTTACGAGCCATCTAGTCGTCATGCTTCTAGGACCCACGGTTGGGAACCTGCTGCCACAGCCTTCGTCATTACTACCGCTTTCTGACTTCACAAAGACACTCTCCACTTGCGCCAGGGCCGAGCCCAACCTAACTATGTTGTTATCAACCTGGTCTTGGATCCAGTCCTTGAACACATTGCACTTCTTGAGGGTGTTCCCCACGATCTGATGATAGGGGCAGTAGTTGGAGAGATCGGTGAGATCTACCTCTGCCAGCCTTGTTCACTCAGGTAAGCACACAATCCCCTGCTCTAGGGCACTACGGAAGTAATAGGGGACCTGATTCTAATTGAACGATTATGTCTGGTGCCTTCTTTCTGGATATGGGGCTCTGGGATCCTAGACCCAACGAGGGTCTGGAGGGACTTGCTAACGAGGTGGAGCCTGATTGTCCTGCCTAGGCGGTGGTGGCGCATTGTGCGGGGGAACCTTCTAATTCTGAGGCGGTCGTTATTGGGCAGGAGGTTGTGCCTGAGGTGGTGGGCCTCTGCGAGGTTGCGGAGTTGGTGCCCCTGACAGAAATTATAGCTGCCTGGGGACTTCTATTTGGGCCACCGTGGTGGTTTCGGCTCTGGAAGCCCTCTTTGCTGGGATCACAGGGGGTAGAAGATGCACCTAACTAGCCTATTGCAGAGCTTCCTTGAGACACTGAGCCTTATCTGAGGAATCTCGGAACCCTCTAGGGTAGTTCTGAGTGATCAGGGAAGGAACCAATTTTTCTTTAACATTCCCTATGCACATCTTCAGTAATTTCTCATGAGATAGTGGCATATCGAGGGAGTATGTGAGCCCTTTCCACTGAGCGATGAAGTCTGTGACTCTCTCATCAGGCCTTTGTTTGTACTTGAAGAGGTCTGCGATGCTGGTATTTCACGTGGTGGAGCTAAACTGGTATAGGAATTGTCGGCAGAGATCCTCCCAGCCAGTCACCAATCCAATAGGGAGTTGGTTATACCAGACGAATGCAGGGCCGTCAAACGTCTGCATGAAACATCAGATCTTGGCGGCTTCCTACTATGCTGGGGTCCCCAACATGGGGCCACACCTGAAGGAAAAGTGATCCAAGTGCTACGGAAGGTCCCCTATTCCGTTAAAGGGAGAAAAAGTGGGCTTCCTAAAACCCGGAGGTGCAGGGATATCATCCACCCACACGAGACATGGCTTTCCATCTGGTGGGACTACCACCTACCGTGTTTCTAACTCCTCGAGGCAGGCGATGAGTGCTGCTATAGGATCATCTGGGTGGGGGACCCTATCTTGATGGGGATCCCTAACCACGAGTGCATAGTTGGCCTCTTCCACATGGTAGACGGCTTCAACGGCTCATGGAGCGACTGGTGGAACAGCCCGCAGAGCAGCTGGGGAACCCGGGCTGGATTCCATGGATTTTCTCGCCGTTCGGGAGGGTTTGGTGAGACTTATCGCGCCCTCTAGCCGTGAGTTCCAGCTTTAGCCCTCTCTACGGGGGTAGCATGATTGGGGATTCTTGGAAGCACCTCGGAGGGGGAAACTATTCATGCCCCTGCTGCCCCGACCTAGGATTACCATAGTCTGGTCGCCGCTCTATAGCGCGCTCCGCTAGGAGTTCATCGACCAGCCTCTTTTGTTCAGAAAGTTGTTGGTGCAACACGGCCTTCTTGGGGTCTTCATCCATATTCTGCACTAAGGCAGATGGGTCAGAGTTCTTGACAGCTCTGACATTCTCTTTACCCTTACCGGCATTCCGACTGAGTACCAGCAACTTGGTGGGCTCAGGGAGACCTAGGAGGTTCCTCTACTGACGAGTAATCCTTCCTGATGGGTCCAATAGTGGTGGTACAACCTCAGGGGGTAAGTCTCCATCATGAAACTCTAGATCGTTTTCTTTGACCACTATGTCAGCCATGTGGACTGCAACCCTTCTTGGGGGCATGTCCTCAATGTCTCATAACGAATCAGGCTGCTTTCAGATAGAACTGAAGAGGAGGGAGGCATATTTTCCCCAACCATGGACTTGCACGTGGGGGGTAGCTACCCTGATGATTTTGCGGAGTACCTTGAAACTATGAGCGCATTTTTGTTGGAGGCTGCTCTGGCGACCTGGTGACTCAGGGTGCTTGGCCACCGAGAGTGCGGCCAAATCGACCAGACAACATTGCTCGCCACTCTCCTCAAAGTGCACTTGGTTCATGGGGTACACCACCCGATGATAACGAAGTCTGAAGTGTGTATCCCATTGGGTTTGATAGAAGCACTCGACTTCCTCTGGGGTAAGGGATTCCGACGCATGAATGTTCGATGCTGCCATCAGCCAGAACTTCTCCGGGAAATGGTCCGCCACAAGAATGTTCCAGAAGCTCCCGTGATTGGGTTTAGGGTTTGGCCTCGTACTTCCCCACTCGTCAACTGGAGGTGGCATAGGAATCGGTAGAGGCACTGAGGTGGACCGCTGGGAAAGTAAACTCGGCGGTGAAGAATATGAAGAACGAGCCGACTGACCGCTGAATTCCGGGCCACCCTCCGAAGAGTGTGGTGCCCCGACAACAACGCCACGATACGACGAGCTGGCAATCGCATATTTTAGTATAGGGATCACAATTACCAGTTATGGGACACGCTGTTGCTCCACCACCATCGGTCCCCAAAATAGCTCTCTGTGTTCTCTAGTCTAGGTAGAGGGTGCTTCTGGCGACGACGGTAGTGAATGCACGGTCAGAACCTGTGGGACTCCCAAAATTTCCTCCTATTGGATGTACATATGAAGAGAGGCAGAAATCCGGTGGACTTAACATTCTGGAAGGATGAGGCTAACATGCCTTGTTCCTACCTCGGTCCTTGACAGAGAGGACTGAGGGGAGGGTTCCCCTATCGAGTCGTATTCTACTTCAGAATCCAAGAAGCGGGCCGGTTTAATCTATATCTGGGCCTTCCCAGGATTCTTTTTGTGGCAGTGATGACCCACCTTCCTGCCCCTAGGTGGGTCCTCGGGACAAGGATGATTCTCGAGATGTAGTCTTGGGGCCTCACTAGTGTCAGGGCAGGGAGTACTTCCACTTGAGACAGCCGAGGTGTGAGGAGAACTGGGAAAAATGTCGAAGGGGACATGGGGAGGACCGCCATGAATAGCACATGAGCGGGAGAAACCTCTGTCGGAGCCAGCGGGAGTATGGGGAGGACCTCCATGCTTGGAGCAGGTGGAGTGAGGTGGACCTTCACCCCTTTGGTTCCCAGGGTGAGGAGGAACTTCGCCAAATGTGGAGAGAACGTAGGGAGGATCCCTGCATTGGAGAGGGAATGGATGGGAAAAGTCTTCACATCGATGGTTGGGGGCAGGAGGAATTCCATGTCTGGTGTGGTGGGCACAGGAAAGGCTTCCGCGCTGAGTGTCACTACCACCGGGCAGGCCTTCAATCAGGTTTGGGGTAGCAAGGGGCATACCTCCATGACGAGCTTTGGATCAGGGAAGGCCCACGCTCTGTGGAGTAATCTTACGGGGAGGGCCTCCGTATGGGTTGAAATCACTGTGGATTGGTTTGCAGCAATCACCACTCAGGCCTGCGACCCGAAGAGTCAACCCAGCCTTCCCATGGGGCAGTTGGGGCCTCATTCCCAATTGGGCATCGGAGCACCCCTACTTAGTGCTTACAGGGACATAATGATATACGTCGGTGGTGGCTCAGGCCACAGAATCTGTCGAGGTTAACACCCCTTGGCAGGCGTCCTCAGCTCGGGCCCTACGCTGGTGTCAGGTCAGGCGAGCCGGTGCGGGTGGTGCAGATGGATAGCCTACCTGTTCCTTGGGCAAAGACGGGTGGCTGCGTTGACACAGCCAGGTGGGGGCCCTTGGTTGGAGCCCTTCAATAGGGACTCCGACCAATTGAGACGGACACCACCCACATCATCAGCATAAGGTAGGGAGTCGTCAAGGTGTTCCAGGGATAGGCTCTCGAAACGATTGAATTTTTGCGTGGGGATCAGGGGCTCCGTGTGCGGACCTCGAGGGCAGTGTTGGCGGTGTGGCCTAGATGCCTCCAGTTCCAGGCGGACCATATCCCGAGTTGGGATTATTCCCTCCTCCTCTTAATGGCGTACGAGGTCATTAATCACCCTTCGTTGGATGATTTCCGATGGGGAGATGGGGTGTGGGCACCCCACATTCATGGATGCAGACGCCATTGTGGCAGCAGTGGATCCATGCAGAGTGGTTGTACTGGTGTTTCCCCTGCCCCTACGTAGGCGGGTGGGCGGTGATCATGTCCCTATAGTAGTAACCTGATTCCTGAGAAGCAGGGATATTAACTCATCAGCACTGTGAGAAAATGAAATCGACAACTAGTGCCCCAGTGCCATTCCATCTTCCATGGTTGGTAAGAGGGATCCATGCCAACAACGTTGCAGAACATAATGCACCACGTTCTGTTGACCCATCTTCTGGTGAGTTTCACGCCAGGCCTGCTATTTTCTTGGCGGGACCTGGGGCCGAATATCTGCATCTGGTTACACGTCAATCTATAGGTGTCTTGAGCTCTACTAATCTCCACATTGAGGAGAACAACATTCATGTCGGGTTCACCATTTCTGTTTTCGAAGATTTCTCTGGGGCACACTTGTCCGTCCACTTGGGCGCGACATGCACGGATTTTTGTTGCCCTGCATTCCTACTTTCCAAAGGCAGGTGGCATTCGCTCCTTATTCAGGGAAGTCTGCTCCTTGATCAAAACCAAGATGATGGGATGTCGGTTCTTCCTTACATGGGTTCCTTCTTGGAACTCGTCACCTAGTCCGAGTCTCCCTCATAGATTTAATACGTTGTTCGTGAAACTCTTCCCAGTGCCATGTTTCCATGGTCGCCGGTTAGTTACACAACTTCTATCAGGACATTCCTAGGGGTCCAGTCTGGGCAACAACCTTCAGTTAGGGGAGTAGTCACATTGAGACATCACTGGCATTTCTGGGCACTTGGGAATTGGCGTGTCTGTCTTTTGTCCCTTATTATAGGGCTTCTCGAGTGCGCGGAATCCCGAGGCATCCCACGTCAAGCACGGGGAATCATATGCCATTTTCATGTATCTTAGGTTTCCCTCATCTTCCTATGTTTAACATGGGGTATGCCACAAGTTTAATGTCCAACAAAGATGAGTCGGGCTGATCAGAAAACTAGCTGGAGTGGATCAGATTGAAGAACCCCCTTGAGGGATCACCGATAATGAATCTAGCATGTGGGAGGATTCCCGAATACTTTGGTAGGGGAAATGAGGTGGCATGATCTTACCAAGATGTGGAGGCATAGGTATGAATCAGGATGGGTGATGGAAAATTGAATGGAGTGGAGGAGGGATGACATGGGACCATCATGGAGATGATAGTAAAGATGGGCTTGAGCCTCAAAGAGACCTCCTATGTATCCCTGTGGAAATATATCAAAGACCGTGTAGTTCGGTTGGTAAGAACCAACTTGAAGGGGGCTCGAAGCGACCAATGGGTGGTGGGCTTGAACCTCAGGGAGGCTTCCTACGTACCATGCATTAACATGGATCAAATTCCACGTAGTTCGGGATGAGGGGCCGATGAACCGATGTGAAGAAGAACCTTGGCCCAGATGAATGGTGGTGGGGATTGATCCTTAGGGAGGATTCCTATGTACCATGCCTTGACATGGATCAAATTCCTCGTAGTTCGGCTTGAAAAGAATACAGTTTAACGTCATGCGGGACGGGGGTGTTAGAGGACTGATGTGAAAGGGGTCCTTGGTCCATTGGGTGTTGGGCTTGAACCACTTAGAGGCTTCCAACGTACCATGCCTTGACATGGATCAAAGACCCAGTAGTTTAGAAGGGATGAGGGTGTCGGCAAACTGATGTGAATAAGGACCTTGGTCCGATGGGTTACGGGCTTGAACCTCTGGGATGCTTTCTATATACCATGCCTTGACATGGATCAAAGTCCTCATAGTTCGGGTGGTGTAGAATACAGTTTAACGTCATGCGAGATGGGGGTGAACTGACGTGAAGGAGGTCGGAACGACTGAGTGGTGGGATTGAACCTCATGGAGGCTTTCTATGTACCATGCCTTGACATGGATAAAAGTCCTCATAGTTCGGGTGGGGTTTCGTTAGTGAACCGACGTGAAAGTGAACCTGGGGGTCCACTGGCGGTGGGCATGAACCCCATAGAGGCTTCTACATACCATGACTTGACATGGATCTACGTCCTCGTAGTTCGGGAGTGCAGTTTAATGTTGTGCGAGATGGGGAATTTTGGGGCTTACACTCTGAGGTGGCCCAGGGTGTGTCATGGTCGGTGCTCACTCTAAGCCCACGGGAGTGATGCTCGGTGTGAGAAATAAGATTTTGCAGGGACCTAACGATCACGCCGCGAAGGGTGTGTCCGTGAGAAGTGAAGAGGGGATTAAGCGTTAGGCGGCCCATTGTGTTGGGACTTACTACAGGATGGAGGCTCGAGGGAAACAAAGCGCAGAGGGATAGGGATTCGGGAACAAAGAAAGGAGGTGCCTCGGTCCCTATCACGCCCTCCACCGTCCCTTGCAGTGGGGAAGTACAGAGGTGCATGGGTGCTACCATCCGCAAGAGGGGCTAGGGGATTACACCAAGGAGGTTGCCCTTCCCCCACGGACAAATGCCACTCTGAAAAGGAGGATATCATCCTATGTGGGGCATGATTCCATCCCCGTGGATATGAATGGGGGTAAAGAATGTCCGAGCCGGGGGGCCCTACGTGTGAGGCATAGGGCCGGATCACAGTTTAACGTCATGTGTTGAGGACGAAGTGCTTGGAGGTTTAACGTCCTGTAGCTTGGATGAGGTGGGTTTACTACACACCCCTAGGACTTACATGACCAGAACCCTCTGCTCATTGTGGGAGGGAAGATACCGGAAATTATGTTGTGAAGGGGGTCATATAGCAAACAATAGAGGGGTCCACATTAGCATGGCTAGGCGAATAAGAAATAGCCTTTAGCGTGCCTATGCGAAGAATCATTAGGTGAAGCAACTCTATGGGTAGTATCGTCCCAGGGACTTTGAAATCACATCGTGCAAACCTGGAGGGTCGCACAGGAAAATGAATTTCCAAACAGATGGGTCCATAGGCAGGGGCCTTGAGGAACTCGGTTACTCTGCGTAGTAGAGGGAACTTGCGAAAAGGAGTGCTTGGCGAAGTGGGGTGACTTAGCCTTAGCATGGGGCGGATGTTCAAGTGGGAGGTAATTCGAGAAGTAGAAGGGTGTTTGCAGAGCACTGCCTTGCGAAGCATAGGTACCTCATGAAGCAATGTGCCGCGAAGCAGTGTGCTTCGTGAAGTACAGTGACCCTACCTTGGAATGTGGATCACATGTACAGGAGGGGTGTTTCATGAATCATAAACACTTAATGACTACCCAGGTCTCCTTGGGGATCCCCTTCCTTCGTGAATGCCTTTAGGCTTCGCGAAAGGCATCCCTCTCAGAAGAGGGGATCAGAACGAGACAAAGCAGAGGCTCTTCGCGAAGCAAAAATACCTCGCGGAGCTAATGGTTCACAGAGAAAAGGGTGCTTTGTGATTCGGGAGCTGATAAGCCGAAAGGTTGGATTGTATGTCCCTAGGGTTTAGGGGGATCCAGGTATTTATAGGCCATAGGTGCTGCGAAGCAAAGCTTATGCGGCGCGAAGATAGGCGTTGGATGCTTCGCGGCGGGTCGCGAACGTCAACCGGGATCATGGAGGGGTACCACCTCCTTTTCTTCACGGTGGGCATGTGAAATTTAGGGGTGCTTGCGGGGAATCCTACCTCTATTTCTTCAAAGTGGGTTTGCGAAGTTCAGGGGTGTTCGTGGGGCTTCCCACCTTTATTGCTTCACGACGGCCGTGTTGCTTAGGGGGGATCCGCGTCGGGGATTCGCGGGGCAGGCCGCGAGGCCTTCTTTTCATCATTTTTTTCATCCAATATTTTGGCACCAACAATGTTAAACTATATGGTTTTGAACTACTTATGTTTTGATCCATGTATATTATATACGGTATGTAGGAATCCACCCTAAGGTTCAACCCCAAACATTGGTAATCTTTGGCATCACCTTTGTTGGTACCCACAACCTTAGTCCACCCCTTATTGGTGTCAGACCAGTTCCCAGGCAGATAACCATGCATACACCCTACCCTCAATTCATACGCCTCCTACCAAGAGTGTTCCTCTTGCGATGGCCTACTAACCATACATAATCCCCAGCATGTCTCTGGGTTTCTGTCCGCTGTGTACACCCCAATTCTATTCCCCATCCTGAACTATATGGAATTTGATTCCCTACCACGAGGATGTGTATGAATCCTCCCTGAGGTTCAGTCCCATCATCTATGTCTTGTCCTAGTATTTCCTTTGAGACTTCATGTTTAGGAAAGATCATTCCCTTTCCCAATGGTTCTAATTCCCTTTGAGTCCCCATCCATGCGTGTCATTATCACAGGTCACCTTATCAGGTGTCCCATCGCTCCATCGAACTACGTGGACTTTGATTCCCCACCACAGGGATATGTAGGATGACTCATTGAGTTTCGAGCTTAACATCACCATCATCTTCACATTTTTTCCATGCTATTCCTCCCACCCACTTCATTCAACCATCCATCATCCATCCAGATTCCAACCTGGGCCACTACATCCTGGGGGGATCACACAATTTCCTTGGGCATATAACCATGCATAAGACCCAAAAAATCCTTAACCATCCAACTAAGTGTGTCCCTCTTATGATGGGTCACTAACCATGCATAATCCACCATAGGACTTCAGGTTTTTTACCATTGTGTACACTATGATCCAATGATTCACTCTCTTAAAATATGTGGGTTTTGATCCCTGTCTTCTACACAGGGTACGTAAGAAGCCTCCCTGAGGTTCAATCCTAGCCAATGATAAACCTTGGTGGCTAAATTTTATAGGGTTAAATCTCCTTGATCCATCCTATGTGGTGTCTAGATCAACCTTCATGATGTTAAATCTTCCCTTTATGGGATATACCATCTTAGGTCCGCTTTCATATTTGGAGTTCTGACCCATACATCCGGTAAACCTTCCAGGTTCTCCCTCCTAGGGATGTAATAATCTGATCTATCCCTATGGGTCATTCTGATCACTCTCATTTTGTCTCCATAATATGTTAAACTCACAGAATACCCCATATTGAAAATGGTATGAATGAGGAAAATATTAGAAACTGCGCCTTTGGTGTAATAGTGTCTGCAAGTTGTTAAACATGTAGCACAACCCGTGTTAAACATAGGTTCCTAAGGAAAACCTCTGACACATGCCTACAACACTAGATACCCAAATATTGACATGGGATTCCATGGGTTATATACCCCTGAGATTTCATATTTTGAGGAATAATACGTGTCTCCAAATTTCCACACATACAAAGATGCCCCAACATGCCTGATGTTACCATCTACTCCGACCAAAGTATGTTACCATGTTAAGACCCCTTAGAATATCTAGAGGGAAGGAACATAATTAACTAGTGTCCACAAAGATATGGAACAAGGAATGGGATTCACGAACAATGACTCAAATCTATGAGGGAGACCTAGACAAGGTGACAAATTCTGAGAAGGAATCCACTAAAGGAGAAACTGACATCCCATCATCTCATTTTTATCAAGGAGGAAACATCACTGAATAAGTGACAGATGTCTCCCACCTTTGAAAATTAGGAATGCATGGAATTATTCAGTGCATCCCCACAAACGGTTTCACACCCCATAGAAAGTGTTGGAAAAAGGAATGTTTTGTGAACTATGGGGTTACGCGGAATGCATTCTGTGAACCATTATTGGTGTTTAGTGCATGTAGCATTGTTTTGAAAACTTTCTTTTTGTCCTTTTCTATTCTTGGCCCTTTTTTTGAAATCATTTTAATTGAACGGACCCTTTATCATGGTATTTTTAATGGACGATAGGAGACAGATCCTTATCTTATCCCAGTAGAAGTGATCAAGAGGAGGGAAAATATGGTTGAGAATTTTGAATAAAACCTTTGTCCCTACATCGTTCTTCAAGAGGGTATTCTTAGAGACCTTATTTCACTAGATCTCTTGACCGATCTACTATATATTTAGGTTTCTCTTTACCACTTTGGACTCTTAGATGATGTTCCCTTCCCATTGGCCATCACAGTAGTCTTATTATTCACCTCGAGCCATCCCAAGGGAATGATCAGGCCAATATTACCCCAACATGATAAACTGTAACATATTTTAATCAAGATACTATGTTCACATTTAAAGGATCTTTATGGACTCAGAGAAATCAATTTCATTGTAACACCCTTTTGAGATCTATCATCTAGGAGTACTCGTCCGTTATCAATCTTTCTCGAGGGAATCCAAATGGAGGGTGGAGCACCAAATGAGACTTGAAATCTAGATGATTGGGCTTGGGAATTCTGGGTGAATTAGAGTTTTTTGGAGTCCCCTTTCTATTTGGAAGTAGTAAACATGTATTAGGTAGTACTGGTTTCCCAATTTGCAATCTATTCACCCTGTGAGATATTTCCTAAACTATTTAGTCATTGGTGTTCAAGAACCAATACCTTCCACCTATTTCACAGGGAGGTGGGGTTTAGTTTATGGGACATCCATCAACTTTGAGGGTTTCCCATTCTATGAAACATGTATGATGAGTTTCTTCCATCATCCAATTCCTAGGGAAATATCAAACAATTATCACTGCTGGAAAGAACTTTATTAGTCATGGAAGTGTGATTTATCAATAAACCCCTACATGCTCATTCTCTTATTTAATTTGAATATTTTGTTAGGTTATTCTTGCAATCGAACAATGTGATGCCAAGGGTTCTCCACATCTGGAGTCACCAAACTCAATAATAATGGTAAATCCCAAGCTAATATTGTGCTAACCTCGAGGCAGGTTGGTATGCCACCTGAGGCTATGAGATCCAGTTAAAGGTATCACCTGATCTAAGATTAGAAGGTTTCCTTACCATGTTCTTGAGTGGATAAATCTTATCCTATCATGATTTATAAATTGGTGTTTGAGCATTCATTCCGATGATGGTAGACACATTGCTAGAGGGATAACTCATTAACTTGGTTGTTCCGACCCTTTTCTGAATCTATGATCAATTGGGGAAGATATAGTAAGGGAAACCCCCACATCATCTTATTAGGCCATTTAAATTTTTGTATTGTTGGATGGCATAACATTTCCCTTTCTACGAGTATCTGCATACTACAAGGGTTCCTCAATTTTAATTTCACCCAAATATTATTAAAATCATCCTCGTTCATCCCTAGTCATTGATTATTGATGATGAAATCAAACTTCTGAGTGAATTTTCTCAGTTCTCTTTTTCACATTACATTGCACCACACAGGTCTTTGTTGGATAACGAAAGGGGTTCATTGGAAGATAATTATTTCATTATTGTTCTTGGGTATGGTGTTTTAACCACTCATATAGACATGATAACCTTTTTCAAAACTTATGATTCTTATAGGTTTTCCTAGAAATTTGGATACCTTTTACTGGTCACTCCTCTCCTTACTATTCTGGTTAAGTGGGAGTATCATCCCATGATTCTTTACCAATTGTGGTTCGCAATGATGTGAGAGGACGCTAATGTGGAATTACACATTCCTCCCATAGTAATATCCACATACATTTCATTAGAGTACACCCAATTTTAGGTAGATTTATACCTTAATAGGGAATTGGAATGGCCAATTCAATTGGTTAAGAGACCGTTGGTTGTTTCAAATACTCTCGCAATCATGCCAACTCAAACTGTGCCAAATGAGCTATCATTTCCGCTCCCTATAGTGAGATGTTTTTTTTACACATCTTTATATGTGTTTGGAAGGGGCTTCACTCACACAGCACATATCTGTGGAATGTGACTCAGATCCCATATCTTTGTTCGATGTGGTCTCTATTCCTACCTAACTGATTCGTGTGGGACATAACTCGGTGTTCATGATGTTGCTTCCACCCCCCCTCATTTAGTCCCATAGGCTGAACCATCTATTAGGAGGGAAATTACCTATTCTTCGGTGACTCAGCTCAATATGCTTCTATTTTATTTAATTATTCTTCCTTATTGTGTACTTATTAAGGTGGAGGAGGACCAAGATTTTATATGACATTAGGAGGCATTGAGCTATGCATAAATGGGAATGGTTTCAAATTTGTACTATTGATACATAAACTCCTCTAATAGATTATTACAATGGAGTGGACAACTTTCGATGAATATTTTTTGATCTGGGTTCACATGGCTTTGATTACCGAAACCTACATCTCTTTGTGCACCAAATTGTTATAGCTCGAGAGGATCTTGTTTCTTGCGAAGGATACCTCACTTGGTTCAACACTTCTCACCACTAAGCTCAATCTTTCTGGGATATTTCTAATGAGTTTCATCATCTGGAAGATGAGGAATCTATTGCTCCTGACTAAGTGATTTCCCAAATGAAGGAAATGCATGAGTGTGAGGCTTGTATGGCTAGACTAAAGTTGCAACTAGCATAATAAACTACTAATAATGAGGATATCAAACAAATAGGGAAAGACCACTAGATTTTTATAAAATGAGTATACCCAATGGTCTATGTTGAATCCAAATGGAGGGATACATTGAAACATGCCCTTGATGGACCTTGTCGGGTATTTATTGACCTCCTAGAAAGAGCGAGTTGGGTCTCATTGTAATCCAATGGGATACCATGCACCACCATTGTTTTGAAATTAAGGAGAGACTCCAGATTGTGGATGTTCCCCCCACTCTCACTTATTTTGATAAAACATAAATATTTGGATTTATAGTGAACCCATTTTACATTTTCCTACAATATTAATCATTTATAATCAATATCAATTGGAACCATAATCTCAAATAGATATCAATTGGAATTATCATCCGAGATGAGTGAAATGATCAAATCATGCTCTAATTTTTTCTTGAGTTGAGAGACATAGTGAGTATAGTTTGACTCTTACTAGGGTCACATGGGGAAACCCTAGAAATGTTTTTCCTTTTTCATCAATACCCTTTGATTTTCCTAAGACCTTGGTGAGGACTTGTCAAGTATAAATCAAATTTTTCTTAGGCCTCCCTTTTCGGGATTTCGACCCACCGATATTTTATCTCTTTATACTTGGTTGCTAAATATGTTTCCTAATCCATATGTGGCATAGGTTTAGTGAGATCACACTCAAATTTTATACATGGTTCCCTTTTTTGGTTTTTAGTTTTGTGGGTGTAGTGTCTCTTTTGTATGGGAAGTTTAAAGTATTTCCAAACAGACTACTATTACTATTGTTTTAGGTCGAACAACTTTGACCATGAATTTCAGGGTAAGGTCTCCAATTTATATCTCATTGACCAAGAATTTTCCAGCAACATTTAGACATGGATGATGGATTTTTCTTAATCCTAACTTGTGATTTCAGGATATGGGACATGATGTAGGGCATTGAAGACATATGGTGTATGGAGACAGGAAAAGACTCTACTGAGGAGGACTTTGCCTTTGGTTGACAGTCCATTATTGTGGGAAACACATGTAGAGCCATCAGGGCATTGAATGAATAGTCAAGCAAAGGTGTCCGTTGAACATTGGCCATCCATTTCTGATGGCCAGAAAATTCTTATTGAATTTTGGATTTGTTTTTCTATTGAGGGACACAGTGGGTGTCCTAGTAAAGGAACAATGTCACGAACCGTCCCCCGGGGCCCGTGTCGCGACTACCCCAAGACCGCCTTCCATAGGCCAGGGGCTGGCCACTAGCACCGAAGATGTATTCCCTAAAGCTGGGAAGGAATTTCCTTTGTAACCCGTAAGCACATGTAACCAATAACATATCAAGATAGGAACACAAGGAAATTTTATTACCAAAAGAGTGCTGAAATTAAAAAAGAGACTGGAATATAAGACCAACTAGAAAGTACAAGTACAATTGTGATACAATACAACTGAAGAAAAGGGAAAGTCATATGTGGGGGTTATCCTATGAGGTTTCTACCTGAAGGGTAGGTACTGATCACCTCCTCAGCACTCTACATCCACCCGTCTCCTCTGTGTACCAACACACCATATGGTCCACCTCCAGGTACCATCCAGTCCTCGTACTCCCAACCTCAGTCAGCGTTGTCTGTCGTCTGTATCCAACACAACAAGGTGCGGGAATAGTCCATGTAGGGGTGAGTATAACGATACTCAATAGGGACCATGAGACCCTCTAGGTCTCACTAATCGAACAAGGATATAACAAAAAGTATGAAATCAGTAGATAACGTTACTTAGTTATATGCCCATACATATACCTAAGTTATCAAGTAATCAATCTCAATCATGAAAAAAACACTGAGGTTATGAGTCAGCTCACACTAGGATTTCTTCTAGGGGTAGTGTTATGTAACATTCCTAGTAACAACATCGAACACCTAAGATGATGGAGAACTCCTCCTCTATCGAGTACAGTGGGCCTGCCGCATCACAAAGAGGCATTTCCCCCTAACCTTGGACTATTGAGGTACTCCTCCTATCGAGTACCGTGGGTCTGCCGCATCACACAGAGGCGCTCCCCACCGTGGGTCTTACACATCACACAGAGGCTCTCCCACTTAAGGCCTGCTGAGGTACTCCTCCTGTGAGTATCGTAGGTCTACTGTGTCAGCAAGGTTCCCCCCTCATGGGTCTACCGCATCACCAAGGCGCTCCCCACTTCACCTATCGAGTCACTCCTAGTCGAAACGGTCAGCAGTCGTCAACTCTCAGCTAGCCACTTGGTCCTCGCACTATGCTTTCTTGTCTCTGGGAGGATCTGCCCCAAAATATACTGGTTGATACTACAACTGGAACGAAGTCCCAAGAGGAAGTATATCAAAGGTTTACCTCGTCATAGGGGTCTCAACGTAACAGATGGCGCGTCAATCAGACGCCCGGTCTGTGAGTTATTATCCTTTTAGTCTCGGGGGCCTGGTTGGATTTGTGCCTGATTCAACCTGACTGTTCCCCATCTTAATCCAAAACAGAGTGGGGTATCACTCAAAGGGACCATCTCTCTCCAAGATTTCTAGAACCACAAACGGTTCGTCAAATGGACGTCCGGTGACAAAGTTATGGTCAAAAGTAATTAAATGGGTCGTAGTGGGCACGGGTCTGGTCTGACTCGATTGGACCGACCTGGCCCGGCCCACACGGGCCGCGAGGGAGGCTCGACCAATGGGTACAATGAGGGCGTAGACCAGCCGCGGGGTACGGACTGACCACAGGGCACAGACCATCTGTGAGGCGCGGACCGGCCACGAGGGCGCGGTCCAGCCGTGAGGGTGCCGTCCTGCCATGAGGGTGTGGACCGGGTGTGGTTCGGTGGTCCGACTATGGGGTGGCTATCATGTGGTGGCGGCTCAGCAGATGGCAGCGGTAGCTCGGTGAATGGCAGCTCGGCAGCTCAGCGGCTGGAAGGAAGGAAGTCGACAGCTCAGCGGCTCATCGGTCTGGAAGACGACGTCTTGGCGGTCCGATGTATAGAAGATGGTGGCTCAGCGGCTCAGCTCTCCGGCAGATGGCGTGGCGGCTCGGCGGATGGTGGGGCTACGGGCGACAGAGCCACGGGGAGTGTAGGTCGCGAGGCAGCGGTGGCCACGGGGCGGTGTCATTACGCCATCACTTTTGTTGCACTCAACACCACAAACATCATCCCAAGATTTTTAGAATGGTCTGGCCATATTTTTTTGGACCGTACCCTCGACGTTAGGGTGGTAGCATATGGTTCATCATGAACAAGAAAGAACAACGTCAAACCCTCCTACAATGGTTGTTCCCAACACACAAAATAAATCATCCCCATTCTTTGTTTTAAAAAAGGGATGAACATAGGAATACAATCATACACAAATTAAACCCCTACGTCGGGGTTTTAATTGATGTTGGCACGAGAAGAATGTATGGACGCCATTCTGTCGTAGATGAAGACTTCCCGCATCGGAAGAAGTCCCAAGGTAGAAAGTTGAAGCCTAGGTCAGCGTTCTTCATTGGCAGAACGTTTTTCGTTGGTAGAGAGTTCTTTGTGGAAGAACACATTCTTCGTTGGAGATCTTTCAGCCAATATTTATCCTCTCCTAATTCCACCAAATTTTCAAAGTAGCCAAAATGTTATATGTTTTCCCCAATTTAATTGTTGGCACAATTTAAAATTGGGTTAATTGATCACAAAGGCTGGAATAATTACGTATGGTGTGATGGATTAATTAATGTGGAGGAAGCTCAAGATGATCCTCCACATTAAAGAGGGAGTTATGTGGTTTCTCCCTCATTAAGAGGTTCTAGTGGTGCCCACCTATTAAATAAAACTAGGTAGGTTTTGGGCTCGGGTGGTCCCCACCCCATAATATCCATAAGAGGGTGGTTAAAACAAAATGAAAATAAAAAGTTAAATAATTTTATTTTTTATCTTCCCATGAAAATACCAAAATCTACCATTCACCCTCAACCTAATGCAGTCGAGATGAAGGTCTCCATAAGAGAATATTGGCACAACAAGTTCAACGATGCCCTTAGATTTCAATTCCGAGCACCAGTTCAAAAGTTAGAAAAACCCGCTTGCACGTTTACTGAACGTACCCAAACATAAGTTCATTAATTCATTCCGAGAACTCCGGGCCTCAGAATCACATGCCGTTTTATTTTCACAGACTTTTAAACTTCCCATTCATTCAAAAAAAATTACGTGGAAATTCCGGGTATTTACAAACAATGTCTAAAAGTATGGGTTATTTTATATTGGTGCTGGTTTAGAATCAACTCCCGCAACAATTTGACTTGAGAAAAGGAGGGATTCTACATAGTGTAGTTTAACATTGTACAACCAGGAATTTTGAGATTTATGGTTTGATGTATTATTTTAATCAGAGGGGGAGAACAATTTTACTTTTCCCTGACAGTTTTTCCAGCAATGTTCTATCACTGTTAGGCATGAGTGGAGAATGATGTAAACTATAATCCAGGGGGTTTCCGAAACCAGGGAATGAGGTGAGACATAGTCATCATTGGGGAATAAATGGATAGAAAAATTCTCTCTTGAGGATGAATTTTCATCTAGTTGACAGTCCATTTATGTGAACAACATATGCAGATCCACTGGGGCATTGGGTGCATAGTCAAACAATGGTTTCGATAGGACACTATCCATCCATTTCCGTTCTCCAGGGATGGTTATGGGGATTCAAACCATTCTAGATATATAGTATTTTGTGTAAATTGGGGTTCTTACTCATGAAAAGGAGGGTATTTTAGGTTGAATTTTATTGGGAATTAGGGGAGGCACCTTTATCCTATCCGTGTGAGTTGTTTTCCTTACACAGGTTTGAACCTTGTGTGGGCATGTATGGGACAACACTATTTCATGGATGGATTTGAAATATGTTTTTTGGATGTTTCAATGTATCCAGTGATTACAGTAATCGAGATGTACAATGTTCTTTTTTCAGGCTCATTATTATGTGGATGTCACAAATATGGATGGGGCATTTTTTGTTTTGGATACAGATTCACCAATAAGGAGGGGTGTATGTAAAACATTCCTATGAAGATTCATTTATTGCACTAGGTCATGAGGGGAAATACCATTTTGATTTATCTTTTCCTAAGGGTGAATACCGAGCATCAAGTATCGTGCCGCTTAAACTTCATACGATTATGACGTTAATATAGAAGCCTCGGGTAAATGTAGGGTAATTGAGAAAAGATGTTCTAACATGTCTAATAAATGGGTAGGGAGGAGATTTTAAAACACGGTTTGAAGGAATATTGGACTATGAGAAATAACATGTGGCATGGAATCCATCAGGCATACAAAAATATGAAAAAGACTATCCTGGGGAAAAATTTACCTTTGGTTGACAAGCCATTTTTGTGGGAAATGTAAGCATATTCGTCGGGGCATTAGGTATATAGTCAATCAGAAGTGTCCTATGGACACTAGACATCCATTTATGATGGCCAAGGATGGTTATGACAATCTAAGATCACTCAAATCGTGAAGTTTGACAAATATAGAGAGTTGGGTTGGACATATCAGAAACACTCAGGTCGTGATTACTCACGAAATTGGGAGTCTCCTTACACAGATTTGGCATGTATGTGAGGTGGGACATTTTCACTCATCTGTCATATTGGGGCCCAAATTTGAAGATCCAGGTGTCCCAAGATCCTATTCCTTACACAATTTTAGTTCATGCGTGGGAAGTGGGGTTATTTAAAATATATCTGAGATACATTGCAGTTTAATGATATATGGTTAGGACTTTAGGCCATGCAGTTTAACGTCTTGCAGTGAGGACTTTGGATACTCAATGTAGATGAGATAACTGTTGTGGGTCCAGGTAATTTTAAGTCATGTGAAAAGGAAATTTATAGCACATTTTAATTTCATGTTGTAGGGATGAAATATCAAAGCGATAATGTGTAAGTATGAGATAATCAGGTTGGGATATTTCTGATACACCCTAGACATTAGCAGGGGAGGAAGGTGTAAACCATGATTCTAGGAGCCCTCGAGTCCGGAGGGATTATGAGAGGCTTAGGAGCCAAAGGGTGTATGGAATTAGGCGCAACCTATCTTGAGGATGGATTTTCCTTTGGTTGATAGACTATTGTTTTGTCCACATATTCCGAGCTTCTAGGGAATTTGTGTGAATACTCAAACTTAGGTGTCCACGGGACACTATCCATCCACTATTGATGGAAAAGGATGGTTATGGTGATTCGAGACTTCCCAGGGCATAGATTTTAATGGATGAAAAAAATATTTCTTGGTGTGTGAGAGGTATCCATATCATGATTAGTTCTGAGGTACGGGATCCCCTACATATATTTGATTCATATGTAAAGGGAAGCATGATATTTTGACACTTTCTGGATATAAGAGTCTAGATTTGAAATCCACTGCATCTATTTTCATTTCATATGCAGGGGTGGGGGGCTTTTTTATTTGTTTAGGTAGAGGTTAGACCGGGACTAAGGATCTGGGTGTCACTACATATCCTATAAGGGAAGGAATTGATCCATACATAGTTCTTGAAAACTCTCAGGGAAAGTCTGACCCAAGTAAAGAGTGGGGATAAATTGTATCATGTTGTGGTTGAACCAAGAATTAGGGTCAAGGAGTCTATTTGTATCCTACAAGGGAAGGAATAAATCCATGTGTAGTTCTTGATGGTATTTCCCTATATATATCTGATCTATACACAATGAAGATGTCATTTTTTAGGTGGTGTCAAGAATAGGATGAAGAATCCATGCATCACTACAAATCCTGTGAGAGCAGGAATCAAGCCATACATAGTTGTTGGGTTACCCAATAGTTTACATCTTGCAATAAGGACTTTGGCTAGTAGTTATTTAGTAATCCTATGAGGAATCCTCTGCCGAAAGTCTTATTCCCATGTGAGTAGTACTTAGTGTGAGAAATAAGGGCCAAAAAGAGATTATTCTACTGCACAAGGAGATTATGAAGACGGATGGAGAATTTTCATTCAATAATTTTCTGTAGTCAAGCTTAAGTTTGAATATCTATGTTCTTCTTACATATCCCATAGGGATGGTAATGAACCCATCTCTGGCTCTTATGAATAAACTTCCTACGTAGGTTTGACCTTTATATAGGGAAAGGAGGCATTTTTTTGTGGCGGATGAACCAGGACCAAGGATTCATTCATCACTACGTATCCCATGGGAGAATGAATCCAGCCACACGTAGCTCTAGAGATGCCTCCCTGTATTGGTTTAGATCAAATATTGGGTGTGTTTTAACCATTTTTCTAATGGGACTATAACATGCATGTATCCTCTATTCATCTAGGGGGAAGCCATTACCACCATTCCTAAGCTCATGTGAACTATGCTTGGTGTGAGAAACAAGAAATAGCTAGGGTATCCTCTTGTAATGCAGAGGAAGTTTAGAGTACTGTAAAATAATTTTGTTACAAGGTAGTGGATTGAACAAGATCGAGGATTGAGGTATCTCTACATATCCTATCGGTTTGTGGGAATCAAGTTTTACATAGTTCTAAGACAATATTTTCTCTATACTGGTCTAGCCCGTACATAGGAAAGGGGGTCATCATCATTTTTTTACAGTAGCTAAAAAAGGATGAATGATCCTCATGTCACTACATATCCCATTGAAATTTGGGAATCAATCTATTCATGGTTCGATAGTGCAGCATGGTAGGTGACTGATGCTAGATTCAATGAACCCTTGGGTGAGAACATTATTGGGGCCATGTGGTTTAATTTCACATAGTTAGGACTAATTAATTTCCATGCACAAGTCTGAAATGTACGTTGGAAGTGGGTCATTGTTGACTTTTACTGGTGGCTAGGCCAAGATTTAAAATTCAGGCGTCACTATGTACTCCATTGGTGGATGGAAATCATGTCATACATAGTTCTATGATACATTCTATGTGTTGGTCTGACCCACAAACAAAAGGTGGGGGTGTTTTTACCTTTCCCTCACCCAGATCTGATTTATGCACAACAAATCATTGTACTGGAAAAAATGATCACCATGCAGCTTAACGTATTTCAGTAAGGATAAAGATGCTATGTAGTTTAATGTCATTTAGCAAGGATGAATATGTTTCTATGTAGTTTAATATCTTATAGCTTGGACAAGGTTAAGTAGTTTAACATCATTCATCATGGACAACTTTATCATACAATTTATTATCATGCAATCCATATATCTTCTGTATTGTTTAAAATTGTGTGGAAAGGACGTCTATCTATGATTTTGGATGCATGAAATATTTTTCTGGAACCTTTCAATGGTGGGAGCTGTAGTGAGATGTCCATCCATGAAATCAGGGAATATGCTTCATTGGAGTAAAATTTGTGTATAACATATGGTCCTTCACATTTCAGCTCCAAATTTGAAGGCTTTCTTTTGAGTACCATTGGGGTTCTAAAAACCATTACCATTTCTCCTTCAAGGAATGATCAGAGGGCAACATTCTTATTGAAGGCTTGTGCAATTAGATTTTGGTAGACTTCCAAATGGTGTCAGGTGTGAAATATTTTCTCATCCAACCTCTCTAGCTCAACAAACCATTTTTCTTATTGTTCATCTATAGATAGTTGATCATAGACAATGACGTGGAGCAATGACAATTAAATTTCAATGGGTAGAACTACCTTTGTCCCATATACTAATGAGTACTGGGTTTTTTGAGTGGAAGCGCGGGTTGTGGTCCGGTAAGCCTAAAGAGCATGGAGGAGATTTTTTGGCCACAATTTCTTATCCCAGTCTACCATCATTTGAAATATTTGGGATTGGGACTTGTTGAAAGCATTGATCTATCCATTGGACACTACATGGTAGTTGGATAAATGGTTGGTTTTGATACCACACTCCTAGTAGAGTTTTTTCCAATTCAACTGAGAAAAAATGGTGTCATTGTCTATTAGTATTTTTTGAGGGACACAAAACCTAGTGATGGTATTAGATTTTAAAAAGCTTAAAATTCATTCTTCTTTGAATTATTTAAGGGGTAAAAATTATACACATTTGGAAATGAAGTCAATTTCTATAAGAATAAACTAGAATTTCCTGGCTATGGTGGGAGGATATGGTCCCACGATATCCATTCCCCATATGGGGAATGGATAAGAGTACATAGTTGTGTGAAGAAAATCTGAGGGTTGATGGATAAAATTGGCATAGACTTGGTAGGAATGACACTTTTGGGTGAGATCGGTAGAATCCTACATCATGGTGGGCCAATAATACCAAGGCCATAGAATTTGAGGAGAGAGTTTGGATTTTGACTGGTGTTCCCTACAAGTTTTAGCATGCACTTCTTTCCTGACGGCGACTCTCTCTTCTCCATCAATTCACATGAAAAGGACTCTACTATGGTCTCACTTATAAATAACAATTTTCCAGTTTTTTCCATTGTACAACTTGAAATTGACCACTGTTCTTTGCATATGTTCCATTCCATCCATATCTGGGGGGGACTTCTCTCTTTTAATGGTTGTCCAAAATGGGAGTCATCCAGGTAGTGGTAGGACCATATGGCTTAGAGATGGGACTAATCTCATTAAGTTCTTCCATGTTTGTCTGAATGAATGATAATACTGTCTGTTGGTGGGTAATATTGTTGAACGTTTAATTCTAATCTAGGTTATCTAGAGTCATGGCCACATTTTCCAACACATCAGCTTGCACATTTAGTGACCAAGGGACGCAAGTCAATATCGAATCTGATAGAAATTATTCCACCATTTCTTAGACATGGTTCATCAATGGGGTTATCTCCTATTTCTTGATAGCATAGTCACCATTGAATTTCTTGACGACCTATTCTAAATCACCATTAATTCTTATGTGTTCTGATTTTTCATGGAGTGCAAGATCCAAGCCAGCAATGAGGGCTTAATACTCCGCATCATTGTTCTTGTATCCTTGAAATAGTAAGAAAAAATAGGAAAAAACTACTTTTCCTGGGGATATGAGTATGACTCTCAAACCCACATTGTTGAATTTTGGTTCTTCAATTATTTTTCCTATTGGGCTTCTAGAGGCACCGCTGAAGTGAATTTCTCGTATATGGGAGTTCTATTGAATAGATAACACTTCTTCACCAGGTATATCAATATCTGAGGGGACCACCCCTACTGAGGGATGATATTCCATGAAATTTACTTATGTTTGGCCTTTTATGGCTTTATATGGTATGAACCATATATTGAACTGTTGTAGGATGACCACCCACCATGACAGGAATCCAGTTAACATTGGATGGCTGAGAATATACTTGAGTGCATTGCTATGTGATACCAAATGGTCTTCATGGTGCTACAAGTTATATCTCAGCTTCTAGACTCCAAATATTAATGTAAGGCAGATCTTCTTGATATTCAAATAATGTGTCTCAGTAAAGATAATGGACCGACTAAGGTAATAGAGACTATTCTTGTTGTCGGCATCATTCTTATGTGCGAGGAAGGTGTCTAGGGATCTCTACACGACAATTATATTTGTAATGAGTGGTCTTACTTCAAAAGGTGGAATTAGCCCCAGTGTAATTAAGATATATTTCTTGGTATTGTCAAAATATTCCTGATAGTTCTCATTTCATTAATATTCTAGCCCTTTCTTTACCATCCTAGTGAAGGTAAATAACAGGCCTACAAGTTGGATATGAAGCCTAGAATGTAGGTCAGGTGTCCCTAGAGTCTTCTCAACTCAATGATGTTACAAGTCGATGACATGCAATGGATGGAGTCTTTCTTCTTAGGTTCGTCTTCAATTATCTGGTGGAATATGATGAAGCTGAGGAATTTAATTGAGGTAACACTAAAAGCACATTTTAGGGGGTTCATTTTCAGACTATATTGTCAATGTTTATTGAATATGGTTTCAAGATCTTTCATATGGTCTGATATTTTTCATGATTTAACCATGAGATAATCAACATAACATTCAATGAACTTTCCTAGGAAGTGTTTGAAAATGTGGTGTATGGTGCACCGATATGTGGAACCAAAATTTTTCGAACCAAAAGGAATCACCTTATAGAAAAACACTCCCTAGGGATCACTAAAGCCGGTGGATTCTTCATCCTTTTTTGTCCATTCGAATATACTTATGTTGTAAATATCCATACATGAAAGAGAGAGCATAATATACAGTAGTTTCATAGATAAAAAAAATATATGATTAGGACTAGGAAATAATCTTTCTAGTAGTGATGGTTGATGTCCTAGAAATTTATACAGACCATGATCTGCCTATTTCTATTCTTGATAGGGGTAATGTCTTCTAGCCAGATGGGGTATTGTACCTCTCTAATGAAGTTATATCTAATGATCTTGTCGACTTCAGCCTCTATTTTGGAAGCATGTGTAGCGTGTTTCCTTCTGGAACCTTGCTTGTAGCCATAGTGATCTTCCAGCAAGACAAGGTGGTGAGTGGACACCTTAGGATCAATACCTAAAATTTTTGTATAATTCTAGGAAAAAAAATTATTTTTTCTTTATGAAAGAGGCATATACCTCTTTCTTTTTAGGATGCACGGTCACACTAACCAGAGTGGTTTATGGGTATTTCAATGTACCAAGTTGATTTCCTAGAGTTCATCAACAATGGTAGATATTCCTTCTTAAATGATGGTGGGTCAGCCCTTAGGTCCTCTTATTCTTTTCCTCTTCATCCTCATTATCTTATACTTTTTTCTTCTAATAGGGGAAAAATCCTTGAAACTATTACTCTATAGTTGAGGGAAGAATTGTAATTTTAATGTTTGTGGGGAGAAATTGTTTTCTCTACCTCATCCACTGCCAGAGGCTTCTCCGGAGAAGATGTCGTGAGGGGTTATAGGTTTTCCTCATCCAGTTTGAGTGACGAGACACTTCCTCACTCCTTTGTTTTTTAGGAGAGGATTTTTTGGAGTTTTGATTATGGTTTAGGGGCATCTATACGTGAACCCTCACCATTATGTTGGGGGTCTCTGAGTTTTCAACATTATAAGGCTTGGTAATCGAAATTGAAATCATAAGGACCAGTGAATATGAATCCGAATTTGGACTTGTGCACTCAACCTGATTAAGGGCCAGTAAAAATTCCTCCCTGAGATGCTTAAGGGGATCAATGGGAAACATTTAAAAATTGTTTGGGGCAATGAACCAATCAATTCTATCATCCAAGGGTTGTTCACCTTTGGTTCATAAATCCCTGCATGGATATACTGTGATTTGTAGAGTTTAAATGGGGCCTTATCATCATGTAGTGTCTTACTTTGTACATTTATGCTATATTTGAGGTACTAATGGTACGAGGAGGAGATTGTTGCATGTTTATGCAGTCAGGTCTATCCTAGAAAGGTGTTTGAGGCTATATTATTTCAGTCTACCAGAAATTCTAGGTGAGCTACAAGGTTATTGAATCAGGTTTTGAGCTTGAATTTTCCTAACATCTTTTTCTTTCTTTTTTTCATAGCTTAATAGAGTGGTGGTGTAGGGTGTCAGATAATCCTTTTTATAGTCCAGCAGAAAAAGTGTCTACAGTGGGAGTAGATTGACCCTAAGCCATTGTCGATGAAGACTTTTTATATATCAATGGAATTTAATATGCCAAATGCATATAATGGTATGATGTGTCCTTACATTATGGAATATTTATCATGATCAATGAAAGATATAACTGTGTTCCATTCTGCAGGATTGGTCTTTGTATGGTAGAATTCAGAGAAAAATATCTCAACTTTGAACACCTGGGGAATTATACAAATATTCAATGAGTGTTTCCCTAAGATCTATTGATAGATTTAGTGCATCCATGATTGAGATCTTAGCTTGCACTGAAGCTAACTATTTCAGAATTTCATATTTTTGAGGAACTTCCCATCTTGGGGATTCTCTTTCATAATAGATTTAGAGGATTCAACATTTGATGAAGATGGGCCAACCCTTGTGGTTGGGGCTGAAGGATCTTTTATCCTTTGTGGTTTGGGTCAGGCAGATCTACTCAAATGCTGATGGAAATTACACAGTTGTTATTCCTTTGATGGATATTTTAAAAGAATTATTCCAGGGTGTATTGTTTTGTGGGAAGGAGGATTTTCATATACTTTTTAGGTCCTTATGTGGGTTTTTACAACACAAACATATTTATTGGGGGTCTGGTCATATAATTTATTTCTACCATGGCTACATCTCCCTTGATATCTCTAACTTGTGTGACTTCTTCCTATTGCTCCACGGTTGGGTGTGGGGAATTATAGTTGATAACTATACTCATCATCAGAGAAGGGATCCATCAAATGTATGACAATGACATAGCCAAAAATCAACTCCCCTTATAATGAAGACTTTTCCTCATCATCTGCCTTTGATTGTACCATTTTGTGGGGTGGTTCCCGTATCTTCATATTTTCTGGCATGAAATCCGAGTGTGTCAAAGCCAACATTGTATTTGGGGCATGTTTATCTTTGTGAACATGATTTACACCCTTCTGATTGGAATAAATTCCAAATAGTTGTCCCTTATAGGATTTTGGAGTAGAGTATGATGGTTGTGTTTTATTAGGATCCATTGGAGGCACAGTTGGTTGCTTCTACTGTGCTTGGAGTATGACAAGATATCGGTTGACTGTTTTCTGATTCATCCAACTATGAAACCTTTTCTCCTTTTTTAACAACATTTCCCACTCCCCCACTTTGTCCGAGTAAGTGGTGGATACATATGCAACTTGATCTAGAAGTTTTCCTAGATTGACTTTCCCATATTCTATCATTCATTTTAAGAGGTCCTTAAAGACAAAGCATTATTGAAAGTTGTGTCCCAATATCCGATGCAAGGGATAATAATTTGTTCGGTCATCAAGACCTATATCATCAGCCCTATTCTACTCCAGTAGCCGAAGTAAGTTACAATTCATGGAATATATGAAGTAACCAGGGACTTGATCATCTCCTAATGAGTACAATTTATTTCTTCATTCCTCTAATTGATTCCTTTTGGCCCCCCTCCACTCATCTTGACATGGCAGGGGCATCTTCAAACATATCAGGTATTTATAGAATAATACATTTTCATATCTATTAATATTTATGAATAACAAATTAATTTTATTTTAAATGGGATTCTTTTTCTGAAATCATACATGACATGCCACAACGAGTTTCTTCAAAATCTTATGTTTCACACAATATTTCGTTATACTGAAAAATAATACAATAATATTGTTATTATTTTAAATGGTATTTAAAACCTAGTAATTTTATTGTTAAAAATGAACATAACTAACTAAAATATGAATACACATGTTTTTAAATCTTTTTATATTTATCCAATAAAATTTAGAGGCCTAAAATGAGAATAAATCCACTTTGATGCACAAAATACTCTAATATTTTAAGGTTATTTTACCACCTTTTGATGGGGAAACCTTTTTAAATATTGTTTTTTACACCATTATAAGTTCAATTTGACATAATAAAGTTATTCATTATAATAGGGACATCAAAATTTACTTTGGATGATTTTTTGATATTTTTCTGATAACTATCATGCTTTGATGAATAGTAAAAATATGCTAAATTTTAATTGATATTTTTTCCCATCGAGATAATTTATATGGCTAAATCAAATTATTTAATGGTTTTAAAATATAAATGTAATATATTTTTATCATTTATTATAATTTAGGTCATTATTATTAATTATATAAAGAATTCATATGTAAAAACATTTCAATCTTTTGCAATGTCTTAACATCCAAAACAAACTTTGCTTTCTCATATTGACAGTGGAAATTAATTTGAAATTAATTTCATCCAATCATGTGTTCTGGATTTGAGAAAATAGATTCCAAATTTTGAATCATAAGGTACAAATTGTTTAAATAGGTACCTTTTATTTTTTGACATTAGGAATAATAACTTTAGTAATTATTTTTTTATTTACAATGGTTAAAGAGTAAATCAGGTAAATAAGGGTAACGAAATTATATTATAATAATATAAAACTACTTTAATATGTGTTCTAATCCTATTTTATGAGATATTTCCAACCATCAGCATCTTTGGTTCTATTTTAGGACCTCATGGAGCCACTTGGGCGTGGTAATGACCTTTTATAATTTTTAATTTAATAAAAGGGGAATATAACATAAACATTTATCTCCTAACTAAAAAAATTAATTTGGTTTATATAAATGATATCTTAACCAATAAATTGTCACTATAAATCTAAAAATATTTCCTACATAGTGATATCTTATTTATAATTTTTAGGCATTATATAAATAAATTTATTTATGATATAATGATGATGCCATGATTACCTTATTAATGAAATATTCAAATAAATGATATTCTAAATTTTATAATAAATGAAATTTGAATATTTTTATTCCATACACTAATTTTATGGATGTTTATGACATTTTATCTTTTATTTCATGTATTTTTTTCAAAGTGATGAAGTCATTATGACTTTAATAAAAATTAATTACTAAATAGTGTAAAAATTAACAAAAATGAGTTTTTTTAAAAAAAAATATTTTATTACATGATATAATAGTTTTGAAAATATAATATTCATCCAACTGACTTATATAATGTAAATAATTTATTAATAATCCACTTGTGATTATATTGTCATTTTATCATAACTATAGTGACCATATATTTTGAAAATACAAGAAGACATAGTAAGAGTTAATGTTTTTAACTAAGGGTTAAATCTAAAAGATATGGTTAAATTTTTGACCTAAACATGTCTAAAACCAACTGGTTAAGATTATTTCGTCCCATAGACATCTTAGCTTCTAAATATATCACTTTGGAACTATTATATTTTGAAAATTAATTTATAATAAAATATTATTTCAAGACTTTCCTAAAGTTCCCCTCCTCCATCTTATAAAAGGCCATCACTTCTTCCCACTTACACACACCTCTAAATCCTCTTGTCCGGTCCAAAATTCACTCACATAAGCTCCCAAAATCCCTTAATTTCTCATATAAGCCTTAACTTGGGAAAAATGAAATTCAAAAAAATACTTCAGGCTCAAATCAAAAGGAGTTACCCGATTAAGAGGTACGTAACATCTTTTCTAAAGCTCTTTTTCCTTATTTTAATTATACAACTCTAAACTCTATTTATTAAATAATTTCATAACAATACCAGTATTCTCAATATAATAGTATGTATTTATGAAAATATTTATACCTACACTTACACATGCCTTTATCTAATCGATTTAGAACATAGTGTTTCTGTGTACTGTGAATTTCTACGTCACAAAATAATGATTGTTCAATTTTATCCTACCACCTCTCATGGTGGAAATTATGATGGAACTATAATCATGTATGATATATATTATATTTATATTATCTCTATTATTCTGTATTTTTCATTTATAATATCCTTTCATTCTTTTCAAGTTGTATAAATATGATAATTTCATTTGAGAAAGTGTGGACTACCGCCCCCTAAAAGTGATGTCACTCGTTCATGCTATAAATGGAATTTATAAAGGATGGATTTAATGAACCTATGTAAAATATATAACATAAAAATTATAATTTAATTATAATATAAATATGTATCAATTATTTTTCATTCTTGTAATATGTCAAATAAATGAAAGTAGCGTTCATACGTATCTCCGGTCTACCATCTCCATGAACAGTGCATTTCGTTTCATATCTCCAAATTTTATGTATGATTATAAATACATACATATACACATATATATTATATATATTTTTTATTTAATAAATTAATATAATTCTGTATATGATGTACTTATTACCATATGGACAATTTGTAATCATAAGAAGTTCATTTTTGACTCTCAAGTACCGAATATCGACTAAACGTATGATATGAAATGAAATCATTAAGTAATTGTTATATCATAGTAATAAGTGATATAAAAGGAATATAAAACGTGATAAAGGTCCTCAAACAAGTATAAATTATCTAATGTTTATTATTCAGGAAGATAAAGAATGAACAATACAAGTCAGACTCAATGTAAGGAACTTCGTCTCAATCTCCGTTCTTTGGGGAATATCTTGATGTTATGCACCTTTATTTTAATATAAGGTGTATATACATCCCTTTTACATATTATATCATGAATTCAAATATCTGATTATATTTAATTTTTTGTATAATCTAATTCATTAATGATATGTATTCAAATGTTTCTTATGTTGTAAGGGAATTTTCCACTTATATTTTCATTTTAAGTTCTCTTTTATGTGGTATGACTATAAAATTTCCATAAAATTTTCTTTTTTATATTTTATTATGTCCCTATATTATATTATTAGTCTTTAATGAATCGTTTACCCTTTAATGTTTTATAAAATCATGTCTCATATCAGTTATGCTGCAGAATTTTCGTCTCAGAATATCTCTCTTTTTATCATGAAATGATTTTATTTTATTTATATGAATAATCAAACCGATTACATTTCCAGGGGTATTCATCATAATATAAAAATTAATTATTTTTTTTCTGTAATTTACATACAAAAAACCCTCATTCCATTTTTGTGGGTTATAAATGAACTAATGATCATGATTTTAAGCACTTTTTAAAACATTGTGATTTTGATATGAAACCCATTTATTTTATTCTCTTTGGATTATTTATGAAATTTTTATTATGATATATGTGGATCACATGAAAATAAATACATATTAATGGTGTGACTGGATATTGATCTAATGCATTCGGTAAAGAAATTAATCACTAGATAAGACAAGTTTTACAATACCTTGGTGAATAACCATTGTAATTTTTATGACACCTTGGGGTTGGACCTTAGTGATATGAAACCTTATGGATGGGCCTTGGTATTATGATTAGGAATGAATAAATTAAATTTTGTAGCCACATTTTCAATTTATGATCCAAGTTCTTATTGTTATGATATTCCTCTTTCTAATTACTTTATGAAAGTCCTCATCTTCTAATTTATATCTCTCAAGATCACATATAAATTATTTCAATTATTTTCCCATACATAGCTTTTTGTACTCATCCCATGTTTCTAAATTTCATCCATAATTCATAATATTTTTAAGTATAATGTGGATTCTATGATGAACGTATTTGAATATTTTTCATGAAAAGAAACCATGTTTCATTTAAATTGTTTATTGTTTTATGATAAAAAATTAATGGAGTGTAGACTTATCTACTATGTAATATTTAATGTTTATGTAATATTTTTTCCTAATTCTCTAAAAAAAATAAACATGAAAATATCCTCAATTTGATTTCTTAAATTATCTCAATATTACATAATGTTTAAGGCCAAATCCTCACAAAGTTGCTGACATCTAGAGGGCCATGAATTGTTTGGTTGGGGCCTTGGAGCTAGAGGAGGAGCAGGGGTGGATTAAGTGTGACATAAGACTATTCAAAAATTCCCACTCTTTTAATAGAGATGATGGAGCTTCTGAGGACTTGATATTAGTCCGTTGAAAGGAATATTCTATCCTTTGAGTGGTGACAGAGAAGTCCCAAACCCACTTGTATATTTTACAGGAATAATTGGTGTTCATGAATCATCTTTGAGAATATCAATGCACAAGGAAAGCATCTCATCATGGGGAAGTGTCTGGTTCATGGAGTAAGTCAGACCCTTCCATATTTCAGTGAAGTTTGAAATTCACTCATTCTCCTATTGTTTGTAGTTCATTAGATCACTGAATATTATTTTTGGCAACGTTGAGCTGAACTGGAATAGGAACTGGCATTGGAGATCCTCCCATCCTGTTATTGAGTTAGCTTCTAAGCTAGTGTACCACACAATGGATGAACCTTGCAGGGTTCAGAAAAATCATCTAAGCTTCACAGCCTCTTGTTTCTATGAGGTTGCCATAATTTGATCACATTATGAAGAGTATTGTATTAGATAATACTTCAGGTCTCCAAAGCCATTAAACCCTAGGAATATAGGGTTCCAAAAAGTTGGCTGTGGAGGGATGATTCATACCCAATCAGGGTAGGGCTTCTATTCTAGTTGTATTGGAGTGCATTGTACTTCCATTGCTTCCATTCGATTTTTCAATAACTCAATGGAATTAAAGATCCCTTGATGCATGTCCTGTTGGACCTGATTATGAGCGGGTGTAGTAGAGGGAAAGATTGGATGTGTCAGCACTGTTGTAACTTGAGGTGGATACCCAATCAGAGGGGGGGGGGAAATCCTTTGTATATTCCCCTGAATATATTCTGGTTCTTTCCCCAATGGAGGGTAATATTGATATTCTCTTGGGATTGGGTTTAGGTAAACTGATGGTACTGACGCTGCCTTGAATGGGCTTTCTAGACTTGCTTCATCCATTCAGATGAGCCAGTGAGGCAGATGTACATCTGATGGAAGTATGTATTAATACTCCACCTAAGGAACATACCCAGTAATACAACTTGCTCTTAGTATATCCATGTTGGTTTTCCTTATCTCTTTTATTAATTTATCTTATAGAGAGAATCCCTTTTCAATTGTGGGGGAATCATCTTCTCCAAGAGTATCTGGGTCATAAAACATGTCTTTATTCTTCTACTTGTTGGTTATTTACATGGGAGTTAGTGGATAATTGATTGAGGGGGTTCCCATGTTTAATACAACTTTTTGGTTTTTGGTGTTCATAGCTCTAGACCTGATGTGGACCATATTCGGGAGGGAACCCTCTCTTCCTATTTCCATGTTCTTTATATCATTTTTAGTTAGTTCTATTGGTATTATTTCAAAGAAATTCACCTATGCATACCGTATTTGGGGTGACATACCAGGTTCTTAATGGTAGGATATATTATTACTTCTTTTTTTTGCATCTTATACGGCCATTCTGGGATGATCTTCACATTTCAAAGTGAAGAGTGACTCGAAGGGAGCCCGAATATGACCTTGTAGTATGCATCCATTCTAGGGGATTTTATTAATGGGATAGGATATAATGGGTGAACCATCTTTCCAATTTTCTCCCATGATAGGATAATACAGACATCGATTATGCAGGAATTTGAGATAAAAGTACCCCCATCCCCATGGGATGGGGTTTCTCATGTTCTTCTATTGACAAGATTTGGAATAGATTTCCTGGTCTCATGGGGGCATTTTACATTAAAAATTCCCCTACCCTACAGGCTGGGGTTGATCCCTTGTTGCGGCAGATGTTGCTGCAATTGATTCCTTCTTCATCTCACAAATTCCCATATGGGTGTGAGCTGGATATGGTGTCAGGACTACACGGGATTTTTTTTATCCTAAGGACATTATCAATGCTCATAGATTGGATTCCCATATATGGTAGTCCTACTGGATGTTTTCACGAGCCAGTTTTAGGAGCTTCTCAAAATCGTTCTCTCTTCGGGCCTGATGTTTATGAGACTTACTTAGGGCCAATTATTATTTAGCGTTACACCATTCCAAAGTAGGTAATTCATTTGACTATCGTGTAGGTATGATGACATTAAAGGATTTCACTTCTAGTGGGTTCTATTGGATGGGATGTGGGGTGAATTGTAGAGATCTATGTTCTCCCCTTCCCTAGATATAAACACCAGAAAGGGAATTGTTGATGATGCAACACAACTTGTGTCATGCATGGAGGTAGGTCAACTCAATGTCATTCATTAACCTTTATGATTGTGATCATCATGCATATGGAAGGGATTCTAGGTCAATTTGATGGCGAAGCTCTCCCCAGACATTAACATGATATGCATACCCATCACAGGGAAAAAAAAATTCTTTATCTAGTAAAGAGTTTTCTAGATATTTAGGTTAATGTTATGACTACATTCTTCTGAAAACACTGATGATATGTTGAAATGAGAAGTGGTCATGGGACAATAGTTCAAAGATATATCATCCCTTGCCAGTTGTATTCTCACAAGAAAAATATATTTTTATTGTACCACTAGGGACTCTTCTACTTGATCTACCCAGTTTGACTGCTCCTTAATTATTTCATTCCAAGTAATGGGGTTAATGGGAGTATTGTTAACATGTGAATAGTGCTATGGTGGATCTGAATATGGGCGTGGCCCTAGGCCATTCTCTAGTTGATAAAGGATATCTCTGTTCATGGAGGGAGTATCCAATATGTCATGCTCAATTATTACAAGTACGTCAATATATGAGGGATTTCTCGTATTCAATCCAAAGAGGGGAGGACCTTCATGCCAATGAGAATTTTTACTACGGTGAGGACCTTTGGAGTCAGTTCTGTGATGGAGAGGACTACCATCTAAGCTTAGTGTCCGGTCAAAAAGAGTAATTCTATGGTCTATACCCTTGCTAAGGACTTCAGGGAGGACTACAACAAGGGGAGGACCTTCTTTGATGTTTGGCATCATTGAGGGTATGGTCTTCACAATGACTGCTATCATGGTGAGGACAACCACCATAGATCTGGCTATATGGAGAGTATCTATAGTTCACATTCTGAGGAGGAACTCAAATATGTACAACAATGAGGGTAGGACCTTATTTTTTCTTGAATTTACTATGGAGAGGGCCTTCATATAGACTACCATCATGGAGGGGACTTCCATCATAGCTCGAGGTTGGACAACATGGATATACATATCTACAGCGTATACCCTTTGGAGGACCATCAGGGAGGATGAAAGCAATGGGATGACCCTTTATTTGTTTGATCTTCTGGTCAAGGGTTGGGCTACCCTGGAATGCGTCAAGAGATAGGCTCTCATGATCAATCATCTCTAGGCCACGATGTAATCCCCCATGGGTTCTCTAGGGAGGACCTTCAGAGATTTTGGTAGTGTCATTGAGGGGAGAACCATCGCAACTACCACTGCCACTTCCATAATATTGCAATGGAATGATAGGATCTTGAGCCTCTATTGATAAACATTTGATGGCTTCAATAACTATATCTTCCAGTAGATCATAATCATGAGTATGATCTTCATTTTTTGATTTCCTTTAGCGCCTTTCAGGTTTTGGTTCTCTCTAGTGGGAAACTAGGGCTACCTGCTATTGGTAACGACCTTCATGTACAAGTCCCTATTTTTTTGGTTCTCATGATGTCACTGAGATATTCCAATGAGAATCTTGAGTTCTGGTAGGGAAATGTACCTGCCTTAGAGTGGACACCATGTTATACTGGTGTCCCCCAGTTGGAATGTGTGTTTGTTCCCGATGCAGTTGTCCTTGTACCATAGAATATTACTGTCAACCCCCCTGGACTAGTGTAGGGATGTGGGTCTACTAAAGGGTGACTATATAACTTTGTGGATGAGTCACGCCGCTTAAGGACATGGGATTGTGAGCCTGAATCCTCATTATTTCCACTGACGTAATGACATCTTGAAATATCTGGTGGACATTGTCTGGGATAAACATCTGATCCTCCATCATGGACAAGATGTGTTAAGATATGTCTTTAGATGGAATGTGTATGAATTCTCATTCTGATGTTAGGTTAGGATCTTGTACCTACTCTGCTACACCATGGGTTTCCAGTGGGTATTGGCAGTTCTCATGTGATTGGTTAGAGGAACGAATCTTCTCCTCGGTAATTTTTTTGGTTGGCTCTATATTTGGTTGGTGGGATTTTTATTTGTGAGCAGGAATTTTCATCTACTCATTTTCCACTATATTTGTCTCATGGGATTGATTTTCATCTGCATAAAATTGACTCTACTAATATTTTCTTTCCACTGTATTTGACTAATGGGATTTGTTGTGATAGGTAGAAATTTTCATCTATCTATGGATTGCCACCATATTTGGCTGGTGGGATTTATATGTATCGATAGTGTAATATGACTACGCATGGTTTTCCACCCTATTTAGATGATGAGATTCACATGAACTGGTAGATATTTTCATCGACCTATATTTTTCCTCTCTATTTGTGTGGTGGGACTCGAAATCACTGGCAGGAATGTGTGTTTTCTCTTATTGTGCATCTGTATTTCCATGGTGGGCTTCAGTAGGAGGGGAATAATTATATGCCTACGTGTAATATGTCGTTGTATTTTTGTGGTGGACCTCACCCTCAACGGGTATCCTGAGGGGCCCATGTCCATTGGAATTCAGTATGTTCCCTCAACATGGGATCCTCTTTAGAACGAGGATATTGAGTTGTACACTAATGGTGGAGATTTATTCTGGTAGGAGCCCTTGACCGGGGTTCCTATGTAGCTTAGATTAATTCATTGTTGTCGACCTCATTTGTCTCCCAATGATAAGGGAGGCATTTCTTAGAGCCTCCACCAAACGGAAAGTACCTTTTTGGTGGTACTCTTTAATCAACGTGTTTGAAACCCAATGTTGAAGACACTGTGTAGGCGAGGGAATAATGTTATTTTTGGAGACCTTTATGCTTGTGTGGACACTAACATGGGTTTATGAGAATCTTTTTGGGATACACTCTAGATCAAAGAGAGATCTGTGAAATTCCTACAATATTTATACAACAAATACTGACACAAAACACCGTTAAAGCAGAATCTCATGATGACATGCATAATTGATGATCCTATTTTCCCACATCCTTTTTGGATGAAAGGGTCCTGTGTTGAGATAATACCAAAACCATGATTAGGATACCATGTCAGTTTCACTATATTTGTTTCAACCCAATTCACATCTTACCAAGGTGAACAAAATGGCAAGACATATAGTAGCTAATTGTTTAATATTATAGATTTTAATGTTTGTTTTATCATTTTATTTTTACCTGATTCACATTGTGACCCTTTTAGGTGGGCAATATGGATGCATCATGATTGGGTAGTGTGTTCATTTTTATATTGTAATGGAGGTTCCACGGTTGAATAGTCTAGGCAGGTGATTACAGGGGGTTGAGTCTATGTGCAATCGGTCCGTGTTGGGTATGATGTCTTAGGATAGTCTCCAACAAGTATATTTATGGAGCCAAAAACACCCAACGGCCCTGGTATCCATGATTCATGGACCTTATTTCCAAAGTTAGGAGCTCATTGGAGGAAACTTTGGCCAATGAAACATAAGGACTACATTGGTAAAGAGGATGTGAGGTTGGGCTCATTACACCTTTATAGGGGGGATTATTTTCTACTTTGAGACTCTCTTATAGATTTAAGAGATGTTTATATGTTCATGAATCCTTGGTTCTTTCACAAATGTGTGTTTGAAGGTTACCCCTGGGTTGCAAGATTACAATACTAGAAAAATCACCTTTACCCACGGTTTTGAACTGTGGGTATAACCTCTAAAACCCTGGGTATAGGATATACCCACACTTCCATAAACTGTGGGCTTCTTAGGCATTGTTATAAATCTATACCAACAGTTTTATAGTTTAAAAGATATTGATAAGTTATATTTGGTCCACAAAAATTTATTCGGGATGGATCTGGTGCATTATCATGGAGGATCACACTTATATGAGGCATTTATTGACGATACCACACCAAAATTTTTGGTGAAATTCATCAGAAAAAATATGAGAAAATTGAAATCATCATATAGTAAAGGGAAATCGCAGAAAAAGAGGTCAAATGAAATGGAATATTGTTATGGTTAGAAAAATGTTTTGGAGTATCAAAAAACGGTAATTGAGGTTATGATAGAAAAATTACATTAGTTTTGAAATGGTCATTTTATGGAGAATAGAACAAGATATAATTTTATAAATGGTCAACTAGATACTAGTAGAGGAGGAAAGAATAATGAGGATTAAATAGGGGTTCTACAAGTTGTTTTAGGTTGAAGTAGTGAATGATGGGACTTACATAATCCATAAGAGTCTATCATCACAAATTGGCCAGTGATATTATCTAAACAATTTCTCTAGAAGGAAGATTTAATTCATCCACATAAATATTTTTAGTGCATTTAAAAATGTATATAATGATTCTAAGGAGTGAGACATGATGGAGTATATGTTTTGATCATGTTAAATTTCGGAATATAGTGACAAAGAATTTTTATTTTGACTCTAGAAAAACAAATCTCATAAGGTCATTAGAAATTAGAATTCAGAATTCAAAATTATGAATTTAATGAGGACATCCAATGAATGGACTAGATACAAGAGGAAACTTTGGTTGATTTAAAAGTTTCATCGAGGGATATGATTTAACTACAGAGGAATCTCTATATTATTTATGTTCTGTAATATCTAGAGACCACAATATACTTGAAGCAATGATATATCTAGAGTAATTAATAGAAGCTGGAAAATTTATAACAGATTTTGAGGCCTAAAGTATGATAATTATCAAGGAACATGGAATCAAGATAAAAATATTTGATTGATAAGACCTAAATATTTTACTATTGGAAGGATCACAACCATAGAGGAAATTATTGTGAAAAAATAGGTGGAGGAAATGAGTGTAGTTGAATGAAATTTATTTTCACTTTTTTTCTTATAATAGATGATGGAAAGCCTAAAAGTTTCACAATTTTAAGAAGAATAAAATTTGTTGGTGTTAACTATGAGGGATATAATTGATTCCCATCTTGTGTCTGAATTAAGGTATTTGAATGAGAGATCTACTTTGAAAGAATACCATATGAGAAAATTGGGTTTATCATATCATGGAGGAATCAGAAGATAAATTAAGGTTCAAAGAATAGCTAGTTGTAAAATGTTTTCAACGGATGGAAAGTGTATATTTCTAAGATCTAATTTCCCAAGTCATTAAACATATGACTCTTTAAAATTTGTTAAGAATGATTGCATTGGAAGGAAATCATATTGAGTAGTTGTATGGGGAAAAAATTATTCATGGTGACCTAAATGATGATATTTACATGGAGTAACCAATAGGTTTTATGGATCATTATAACTATGATGTTGTGTGTAGGATAAATTATATCCATTATGGTTCAATGAATGTTCCACGAGAGTGGAATACAAATTTAATTATTTAATGATGTAGACATAGTTTTTACTTATAAATTATTAACATTTATTCTACTAGAATGTATTTCAATAGGGGTGTTTCATTATACTTCTATTAGACATTTATGGGATACTAATAACTTTTTTGATAATTAAAATAAGTAATGAGTTTAAACCTAATATTTTTGGAAGATTTTAGGGGAATTATATCAACAAGATAAAGATGATATTAGGGATATGGATAGTGAGTGACTAATGTTTTGGTAATTTTCACTTGATCCAATGAGATTAAATATATATGTTAGATAATTACATAGACATAGGTGAGGAGAAACTGGTGAATTTGTTGGTATGATGATCGAAATTATTAGAATTCAAGTTTGGATCCTCTTTTTTAATACTCTGAATATGAAGAACTTCATTACTCAAATCTGGACCCAAATTAGATGAATAAGTTATTTCTTTGGGCATACCCAAATCTTATGGGAAATTCCCCCATCTATTAAGGGGGCAGATGTATTCTCTATGTTTTATTATCCTAGTGTTACTGAAAAAATGTGGCAAATGTAATGCATGAGTCTATTTTTGATGACACTATAGTGAACAAATTTTAAGAGGGTAATCCCACAACATGGGTAACCATGTGGTTATCCATACCCTTTGGATTGTTTGATAATTAAGGTAAAAAGTACCAAAAGGTTGTTGGGTTCACACATGAATTTGGCTGATGTTTTGATCATTTAGGGTCAGTTTTCTTTTGGAATCTCTCATGATCTCCAGTTTGGGAATCGCCTCTTAGGAAAGATTTCTCCCATAATTAATTAATTAAAACAATCGTGGAAAATAAATAAAATTTTTGCATGACCCATCCATATATAAAACGTCCATTCCTAAGGAAAATAAAATAAATAGAAGCCACTAAGGCATTATCTCTCAATCCAATACAAAATATTATGTACTAGAAGATCATTTATCCCAATAAGAGTCTTCACACATCTTGTGTGATAATCAAGTGGAATTAATATTTTTCTTCCAGATTCCATTCTCAAACAAAACACATTAAATTTTGACTTCATTTGGGGTCATTATGAGAAGAACATTACACTTGGACATGTTCAAAATACATATCAACTTTTAGATATTTTCTACAAGGAGATTCCTGAAGCACCTATTCAATTATTACATACCAAGACAGGCATGCTAAATATATATGTTTCCTCTTGAAGAGGGATGTGGGAGATATTATGAGTCAAATTAGGTTTATCTTATATAATGTGTGTGAGATTAGTATTATTCTACATTGATTTTTATATTGAGATTTATGGCTATATCAATAGATTTCAGAATTTGTTTATTAAAAAAATAGGTCAGGTCAGGTTTTGGTACCTGAGTTTATATATATCACTAATGTTAAATCCTGGTCCGAACCCAATAAACATGTCTTGTATAAACCTCTATAAAGACACCATAAATGAATATTTAAATAATTATATCCATAAAAAATAGAAAAAGAAGTATTTTAGTGGTCAAAAAATAATACATGACAAGAAACAACATACCTCACATTCAGCTCTTATTCTTCAGGGATTCTTTCTCAAACCCAATAGTTGTGAATTTTTTGGCATACTCTTCAACCTGTTTTTAAATTATTTTTATCTTAGATAGGATGTGAGCACTAGACTGCTTGACACTAAAAAAACATTCATCTTCATCCCTATCATACAAAACAAAAATATTAACCAAAAATTTCTAAAACTTCTTAAACTCAAGTGAGTTGCATCCAAGAATAAAAAACTGAACTAAAAATGGATTGAATGACCTTTAGCTTTAGCCTTTATTTTTAGAGTGATCTTTTAAGAAGCATAGAATAATTTAGCTATGTTCACAAAATCATCCTCAACAAGACCCATAGAGGTAAGAGCTAGTGTTTTTAAACCATGAATTTACGTGGATGAGATTCTTTGAATATGAAATATTAAAGAATTATGAGAACAAGGAAAAGATATTAACCCATCCTGATGCCACTGAGAACCCTGGAAAACACATCTCCAAGAACATTGTTTTTGTTTTCTTCTATATGAACAGATTCCAATACCTACTCCACTATGGATCCATCAGTACCATTAAAAAGTATTAACAAATTTTTATATTAAAAAAATAAAACACAATCTCTCAACGTGCCAATGATTATTCTTTATTCACCTAATTTTTCAAATTCACCAAAACTAAATGGTGATTGGTTCCACTAGAAACAAGTTCATATCCATTTTCTAGAAATTTCTACAAAATTGGTTAGAATTTGGATGTCATGGATTCAATGAGGTATCAATAAATTTAATTTTGAACCTATTGACATTGATGATATAACACCCCAAGCTTCCATGGTATGCTTCTTTTTGAATAATACAGTAGCGTGTGTTGTATGCATCTTCGAGTTCTAACACATACCACAACCAATCATAGTAGCTGTTATGAATAGTAATACCTAATTTTTGAAATTTTATATATTTTATCTCTCAAAATGGACTTCATTTTTGGATTTGGAATATCTAATTTATCCTAGGGTGAAATTTTGGTACTTTTCGAATAACTTTTATATTTTGATAAATCGTGAAAAATACTAAATTTTAATTAAAAACAACTTTATTAATAAAAATAATTAGTAGGGATAAATTATGAATTTGAGCGGTTTTAAAGTATATTTAGAATATAATTTTACCACTTAATAAAATTTTTTCCATTGGACATAATTTCACAATTAAACCACACATAAACTAGTGTCAATCTTTTGATAGTTAGTATTTCTTAAAAACACACTTTTTTTGACAGCGGGAAATAATTTTAAATTAATTTATGCTACTTCTGTGTTTTGAATTTGGAAAAATGGATTCCATATTTGGAATTAGGATGTCCAAATTGTGTAAATAGGTAACTTTAATTTTTATACATTTTGAATAATTACTTCGGTAAATATATTATTTACCATGGTTAAAGGGTAAATCCGGTAAATAAGGGTAAACAATAATATTATAATAATAATAAATTTCCCTAAAACGTGTCCTAACCTAATTGGTGGATACATTTCCGACCATGGGCATATTTGGGTCGATTTTGGGACCCCATGGAGCCAGTTGTAGGTGATAGAGACACTTTATATTAATTAAGTTAAAGTAAATACAAAAATGACATAAGCATATATCTTTGAGAAAAAAAATTTTTACATAAGGTTATATATGTTATATTTTAGACTTTAAATATTCATTAGAAATCTGAAACTATTTCCTACATAATGGTATTTTATTTATAATTTTTAGACATTAAATAATTTAATTTATTTATGACACAATGATGATGCAGTAATTACCGTATTAATGAATGATTAAGACAATTGATATTATAAATACCCAAATAAATGTAATTTGAGACTTTTTATAAATTATAATAATTTTCTATGTTACTATGACATTTCAGTATTGTTTATATAAATTGTTTTTGAAGTAATAATGCTGTTATAAATTTATCAAAAACAAAATACCCAATAGTGTCAAAATTGACATAAAAGAGTTTTAAAATAATATTATATTATTAATATTCAATTCCTAAAAATCTAAGGTTTGACCAAGAGACTTATATTATGATAGGTTTATCATTAATGGGTCACTTGGGGGTCTCTTGGAAGTTTATAGTATGTTTATTAACTATATAATATAAAAATACAAAGTGACATGGTAAATGTCAAACTAATTAACAAAGAGTTAAAAATAAATGATAAGGTTATTATAGTGACCCAAACCTATCTAAAACCTATTTTTTGAGTGGTTTCCGTCCCATCCCCACCTTAACATTTAAATAATCCACTTTGGAGCCATTATAAACTGAATATGAATTTATTATAAAATAATATTTCTAGCTTTTCCTAAGGTGCCCCTCCTCCCCCTTATAAAAGGACACCACTTCTAACCAATTATTCAAACCATAGAAGCCTTGTTGTTCAGCCAAAACCTGGCCAAATACTCTCTCAACTTCCCTAGCTTCATCCTAGAGGCCTTAGTTTTATGATAATTCTATCCTAAAGAGCCCTTTTGATCTAATCAAAAGGAAGAACCCGAAGAAGAGGTAATGTTTTCCCCACCCTTTTTCAAGTTCACTTCTTATTCAACTTCTTCTTTCTTTGTTATTTCCTTCATAAAATAATAACTCCAGTATCTTCTATATACTGTGATGTTATTATAACTATGGTACAACCATATTCAGTATTCTATCCATACTTTGAATTACATGTCACCATATGTGCGTACGTACAGATTACCGTTTCCACGTCGTGGTTTAATTGTTATTCAAAATATTATTATTTGGATGGGTGTAATAATGATGTTTAATTCATGTAAATAATAAAAATAACATGATAATGATTATGTATATATGATATACCATCCAATTTTATATTATTTTAATATCAAAAGAATGATATTGTCACTCGTGCGTACGTACGGACTACCGTCTCCATGAACGCGATGAGATTCATTCCCCATCGTATCCATTCAAGTTTAATTCTCATTTGATGATTAAGAATAATGTTTAAGGACTTGATATAATTCTGGATATTAATAATATACAAACCTATCCATAACAAACATGGATTATATAACAAAACATATAAAAGAAAACGAGTAAGTTAACACCCGAAATGATGATAATACAAAGATATTATTAACGAAGCAGTGTTAAATGATCATATATGATAGCATAATAATTCATATGATTCTTTTATTACTTAATAACAATTATTTCACCATTATACAGGAGTTTAACCTACCATCAACCAAGGAAAAGTACAAGGTAAGAGTTATTTCACAATCTTTTCATTATCAAAGGTTGTTTATACGTAATTATCTACTGGGACGTCTTTATCATCCACATCCATGTTTCTTAAAAATGTATTTCAAAAAATTCTTACTATTTTACAGAATATGGGTTAAATTCATTTATACCTTTTTTTGACTTTTTATAATAAGATATAAAGGAATCTTTCTATCATTTTCCAAACAAGGTCCTTTTTAACTTTTTTTGACAGAATTAAGTTAAGAATGTCTTTTTAACTTATACAGCTGGTGCAGCTATTTTACACTGTTATAAAGTCGTCGACGCTTCCCTTACAAGCTTATAAGAATATTTTCAAAGTAAATGTTTCATTTAATAATTATGGTACTTTTAAATGATTTCAAAAAAAGATAATATCCTTGTGAATAAGTAAATGGAATTATTTCATTTTATTTTTGACATATTATGCTGAAGTACAAGTTTTAAAGGCTTTTGTTAGTTATATATTTCCTTAAATTTTTATGCTTAATTATGAATGTTTCTGCTATATTTTTATCCTTACTGATCATCTGAGCTCACCCCTTTCAATGTTTTATTTTTTCCAGGATGTGAAGAAGTAATTTATGAATGACCTACAAGGATAGTATGAGGGGATATGAAGAAAAGATGTTGTTGTAGTTTTTTTACTTTATGATTCAATGTAAAATTTATGAATACATCTAGTGTTTCTTAGACTACTAAACTAATCGGTCATTCAAGACTTGATATTTTGTGATCATGCCAATGTTATGTAATAATGCACCGAATCTAGGTAACTATGGTCAGGGTGTTATAGATGAATCACACCTATGAAAACATTATGAAATTACTCAGAACCTATTCTTGATAGGCTTTATACTCTGTAGTCCAAGACTGCATTTTTAGAAATAAAAAACAAATGTGTGCTTTATGTTGTAGAGAAACTTCAACAATCCAAAAGATAATAGAGAATCTAACCTCGAAACATCAAACTAAGACAAAGAACCCAATAAATCCATTGATAATATGGATTAATCCATACACAAGGATCCTTTATAACTTGATCTAATGAGTTGGAGGTAGAGGCAGCCATAGCTGGGAGGAGGCAGAGGCGGAGGCTGCTTTGGAGGTGGACGCAAGGGTTGGAATCCAGAGGAAGAGGGGGATGTGGCTGGGTGGAGGTGTAGGTGGAGAAGGAGGTGGCCTCAGAGGAGTATGTGAGGGTCAAGAGGTGGAGTCGGGGGATAGTAGGCAGACTTAGAGGCGGTCGTAGAGGCAAGAAGGTAGACAGGGGAGGTGGGTGCTGGGAGTTGGAGGCTAGTGCAGGAGGACAAGGTTGGGGTGGGGAGAAGAGGGTGTAGAGGCTAGGTCTTGGGGGAGATGTGGGGGTGACTTAGGGGATGAAATGACAAATTGGGAGGAGAATCCGGATAGAAAGTTCAAATTGGTGTTAGTATACCCACATTTTTAGTGAAACTATGGGTATAGTTCAAAACATATCATACATTCCCACGTTTTATTAAAATGTGGGTATAGACCCATTTTCCAGTAGTGTTAACCGTATATATGCATTGTTCGGGAATTACTGAGACAGTTCTAGTTTATGTCGTGTGATGAGGAAGTCCAGAGTTTATCATCATCTATGGAAGATGAAAGTTTCATTGATATTGGGATTGAACCTAGGAGATGGGCTTCTTACATATCCCCATGAGAGAAATAAAAACCCACATATTTTGGTTTATGTTGGGGATTATACTATCAAGGAGTCCCTAGTTGTGAGGGGGCAAGATTGGGGGTTGACCTTTATAAAGGAATCCACCCATTTGATCTCGGTATTTCAAACATGCATCCTATGTATTCTGTTCAGAGCAGGAATCAGATTTCTCATAGTTTATTTAAATATGGTGTATGGTTGGGGCTTAGACATGGGAGCCTCCCTTTTGATATCGGGCCTTCAGAAAAGAATCTTAAGTATCATATTTAGTGAAGTAATCAGAGTTCTCATAGTTCATTTAAAGATGGTGTGGATTCTTTGATGATCATCAATCTCTATGCCCACATGATTCATGATCGGTGTGAGAAATAAGAGGCAATAGTAGACCTAAAAAAACACATACCTTCCCTTCTCCGCTGATGGAAATGGAGGACGATGGTGGAAGAGGCCGGTGCGATGGATCGGCGACAGAGAGGGGATTTGAATGTTCCAACTTTCAACCGTGTTGATATACAGGATAATCACATTTGGGAATCTATCCGGACACGCCCCGAGCCAAGCCTAATAAGAACAGGGGTGCCACCCCCAGTAGAAAGGTTATGGGGTCACCTTAAGATGGGTTCCCTAAAGTTGGTTCTAGGAAAGGTGATAAGAATCAGACCTTATTAAAAGGAAAGGTAGGAATGATCCCTTTGACTTATTACTATCCCTAATTGAATGGAAAGGATAGTAATTACACTATGATCCCTAGAAAAGAGAGGTTCGCATGATAATTCCATTGTTGGGCCCTAGATTTCCATGGGAATGTAAACTTAAATACATTATGGGGGGTCATTCCCTTGAAAGGATTACCCACATGACACTTATTACCATGGGTATGTAAACTGAAAAGGATGTACGGAAGCACCCAACGAGTTTATCATATGGGTCAAATAGATTTAGAAGACGCATTGTCTTGATATCGATGGACTGTTGAGTGGAAGGGATTCGAAGGATTGGATGGCGGTGGAAGGAAATGATACGAACCAGAAGGAAGAAAGCCCAAAGGTACCTCATTTCATGTACCAGTTGTTTATGTGGGGTGGGGCACCCTTAGCAAGGGGTACTTCTATATAGGTGAAGGGGTTTTCTGTGTACCATTGTGGTACACGGACCTGAATGGAATCCATGAACTGAGCCAGTATGAGGACCTATATGACATCCACAAATTGTTGTGTTATGTGACCTCAGGATCTGTATGCATACCATGGTGGTATGGGTCGATGTAGTTCATCTGTGTGGCGGAACACTATGCAGGGCCAGGTTTCATCTATGTAGTGAGGTGTTGTGCAGTACTGCAGAATGAAGAAGGGGAATCGGTCTTGTAGTTCACCAGAAGTTCATCCATGAAGGGGGGTATGGTTCATAGTTCACCAATTATGTTCTCGGTTCTCCCATATTATTATGATTCGTTATTAATATAGTTCATGGAAGGTTTATACCTTTTGAAAACTATTCATGGTTACGAAATTCCTCAGTAATTCACCTTCGAAGTCTTATATCTGTAAACTTCATGTTCTCTCCTCCAAAATCTATTTTTACTCAATTCCCCTTGAGGTCCCTTTTATAGAGTGTTGTGGAAGATGTATTTGTGTGTCATGCAGCTCCATTTTTGAATTCCCATGAATAAATTTTCCAGCCCACAGATGACTTGATCAACCGAGGTTTGTGGGGATAAGGTTATCAGGGTTGCGTTTAGGGGGTTGTAGTTAGCATTGAGAGAAAACATCACCTCGATCCTGCAAACAATGCTGTTCTCTAGACATTGTCGGCCTCACATCATCTGTGAACTATGTTTTCAGAGACAATGATTCGAGTGGTACCTCTCCATCGCGTTTTCACCAAAGACACAGTTTGCAGGGTCTTGGTTCGTGGGTAGAATTTCTCCTCCTCCATTCCACCAACGACGTGGTTCATGGGGAATTAGTGTCGTTTCTCATTTATTCCGTGAACGACCTAGTTTTCTATCCAACACCACATGGTCTATAATTTCACAGGGTATCCACATAACATTCGATTCACGGGAAACGTCGTATATGTACCATTCCTTGAAATCAGTATGCAAACCACTTTGTTCCTTTTCTAAATTCGATTTCTTCAATCTTATTCACAAATGTACAATTGAACCAGCACCTTACTCCTTCATCAAATTTGTGTGATTATTTTCCTTCCATTTTTAGAGTTTTTAGAACCTTAAACACACCCCACATGAATACACTTCCATTTATGGAATCCCTAAGTGAGAGAGAGCTTTCAAATCAAATACTCAACTTTACGTTCTTCTTTTCTTGAAAGAATATCTATTCTTGCAATAATCGAAGACTCATTGATATTGAACCAATCAAGAACAATATCTTTATTAGTAAGGATGAGAACCAAATTTCTTAGATAAAAATTTACATTAGAAACCCCGTCATTTTCAGAAGAGAAATATTGATTAGTGTCATGTGATTCAAACCCATGCGAAATAGACAATAACCCATCATTTAAACTCCCATGACAAAAATTCGAGTGAGATAAAACCCAGTATCCTTCTGCTATAGCCTTATGTGAATCTAAATAACCTTGTACAACAAAGGATTCCACCATTGTAACATGATCTGATCATTCCATAGAAGTAAAACACTAGTCTCTATTCAGAATGTGAGAGAGGAACTCCCATAGTTCCATCCACCCAAAAGGAATTATAAAATTCAATATTTTATTTATACTTTATAATAATTTATATTCTTCTGAATTCACATACCTGAAACATAATAATTTTAATTGTATGTGGCTTTGAAATCCTATAAATTATAAATTATAAATACAATCTATATGAAATTTTTCATAATAACTAAACATAAAAAATAATTGAAAAATGAAAATAATTTTTCATATAAATTGAATAAAAAATAATTTTAATGGAACAAAATATCATTGTTTCAAAGCATAATAGTTGTACATAATTTTTTTTTGATATTTCCCTGAATACTCGAATTGAGATCTATAGAAATAGAATAAATCAACATTTAAGGATTTTATCTCATTTATAGTAGTGAATGGAATGTCACAATATTTTTTATATAAAAATGTTATTTTATAATAATGATTATAAGATATAAACTATGGAAAATTTTAACTGAAACAATAAAAAATTTCTATTTTTATTTATTTATTAACATTTCAAATAAATTAGTTTTATTATTTTTTTAAATTTTTTATAAAACAAAAGATAATAATTTCAATAAAAATTATTTTTAATATATAAAATTTGACATCAAAAGACATCAATTTTGATACCCCTTAGTACAACAAACTGACGTATAAACCTCATTCCCAATCTGCGTCTGATATCTATTTCGTTCAAGTATCTTAGATATAGGCATGGGTTCCTATTATTATGGGGTTGTGGGTTCCTCCTCATGATTCTATGTAAATGAATGTAAAAAATCATATGTAGAGGACTACCCAAAATCATATGTGGAGCCATATGGCATCGTAGTTCCTAAATATGGTGGTTTTGTGATATCAATGAATTCATCATCAATAGGAATGGTGTCCTCCAAAAGTTGTGTTACCACACTCAAGTAATATTCCAATACAATAAGCTAAGTAGAGACAACATATGTAGAACATAAAATTATCTTGGCTATGCAGGATAATTATTATGTTGTGCAGGATCATCACTCTGTGGTGAAGAAGCATCTACAGGAGCCTATCTCTGATACCTATGTCCTCACCTCTACCATTTTCGATGTCCTCATATTTTTCCTTCAACTAGTAGTGGAGGTCATAGTTCATCATCCTCAGTAGGATGAGTAGGGACATTGTCTTATCTAGGAACCTCATCTGGAGAATATGGATCAGGAAATAACTATGTCTCCTCATTGTAAGCACTATCACATATGATATGGGGAGGATATCTAAGAGCCACTATATCTTGGTGAACTATATTACACCTAATAAATTAATCTATTGGAGGATATGTGATATATACAAGATGATCAAGGTATTCTAACAACAAATTATATAAAATTCAAAATAATACAAAACATGAACTAGAAAGATATCATAAATCTTAGTAAACATACCAGCTTCTAAATGGTTATCCCCTAACACGTAAGGTACTGGATCATGTGTCATCAGTACCAATATTCAAAATCTCACTGATCATATAACTGATAGAATTTTTTGGTATATATGTTTTGAAAGATACTGTATTGGGAATGAATGTCCAAATATACAATATAACTTGTATAAAACTGCATCCAAACCATTGTTTGTCTGACAGTAATTATAATAGAATGTAACCCATCAACTTGTTGTGGTGTCATGGGGATATGATTTATATTGCCAAACTAGCACATTTTTCACACCTGTCATTTTTAAATTACTTATTTTATTAATTTTTGGGCATCGGGTAGTCTGGGTTAAGGCCCGACTTAATTATTGAGTTCTTATTTCAAGAAATGCATGTTTTGGTCTTGACATCGTTCAGCACACCGCGGTCGAAGCTGCGCGACCTCGCACAGCGCCTCGAGCCGCAGCTCAGCCGAGACCCCTTCCCTTGTTGCTGAAATCTCTTCCTTCCTTCCGGAAAATCATCGATGGATACCCTCAAGGTTATTATCTCCTCTCTGATAGGATTTTACCATAGATATTCTGTTGTTTTTGGGTTTGAAATTGATTTATTTGGGGTTTGAATTATTGTTTTAGGGTCAATTTTGGTTTGTTTGAGTTGTGGTTGGTGTGCGATGATCTTTGTGCACCATATTTGTGAAGTCTACCACACCGAGGTAGGTGGTTCCACGTCCAATTTATTATTTGACGAATTAATTTGCAATGCTTAATTTCTTTGACATATTATTCAATTAATTTTTGTTGTGCGAAGTTGGATTTATTTGATGTTTGATTTGCATTGGAAATTACTTAGTAGGTTGGTTATATTAGGAGTGTGTTTTTCTTCTAAGAACTCTGTTAGTGATTTTGAATTGTTCGGTTATCTTGTTAAGTTCTGCAAGTGATGAAAATTGTATTTGTGTCATGATGTCGGGTGTGTAAGTCGTAAAAGAGGGGTTGGCGTGGGTTTAGTGGGTAACTTCAAGTTATTTATTGTAATATGTTTTATAATATTTTACTTTTGGATTGTTTATTATTGTTTTTGTAATTTGTGCAGTGTGTGAGTTAGGGAGTGAGAATGACGTGGTTTATGTTTTGGCATGTGTCAGAATATGTTTTATTTTAAAAAGAGGTTCTAAATGTTTTTTCCCCTTTAAGAGTTTTGCGACATGTTTGAAAACTCTTTACGAAACACTTTTAGGGGATTTCTTAATCAGCAAAGTGTTTTCTTAAATTATGCATCTAATTTAATTTAATGTGTAAGCAGTGAAGATTAAGTTTTAAAAAAAGATTTTTTGTGTGCGTGTGGTTTTAAAATCAGGGTTGAGTATGGAAACTGTGTTTTTGCATGTGTAAGTACCCTGTTTGGATTTTATGAGTTATTGTGACAGTTGACAGGAACTTGAAACTTGTTTGAGCACAAACCGGGAAGCCCGGGTAGCTAGGAGGGTAGACTAGACTAGTGGCCTAGTGTTCCGGAGGTGACTCGACCCGGTTTCACTGGCAGGACTGACGATTGCAACACTAACTAAACATATTCTTTTCTGAGGGTTGTGGCCTTCTAAGCCACGTTTTCTGAGGGTCGTGGCCTTCTAAGCCACGTTTTTTGAGGGTCATGGCCTTCTAAGCCACGTTTCACCGAGACACGAAGATCTAGGGACCCAAGCTAGCAATCACCCATGCAGACTCTCCCATGTTAGTGCTCATTGGTTACTTTATGCTCGTCGGTGTGACACTTTGGATATTTTTTTTAAAGTAAGGTGTGTGCGTTTTAATTTATGCAGTTCTATGTGAAACTGTTTCCCTTAAACCCCTTTATTTTTGTTAAAACTATTCCAGCATTTACTTCCTCGCATTGATTTAAGATTGCAAATGTATTTGTCTTTTAATAATTTTTGCGTGGAACCTTTTTATTCGGTGACATCCTACTGGGCCTTTTGGCTCACACCCTACATACACCTTTGGGTGTATGTAGATTCTATTTCTTTTATATTTTAGGTCGAAGCGTTGAGCTCAACGATGGTGGTTCTGGTCGTTGATGGACTTCTGGTGTAGGTTGGTGTTGTGGCGTGTGGATGCTGCGCCCCTCTGATTTCTTGGAGGTTTGAGTTTGAGTTTTTTTTTCTTTTGTGGTTGTTTATTTTGGTTATGAGTTCAATTTGTAAACCCCTGAATTTGTTTTAAGTTTAAGGCCTTGTTTGGTTGTCTATTTTCAGTTTCAGTTTCTTTATCTTATCAGTTGTTTTGTCTTTACTATTTTGGGTAAAATCGTTCCCATTTGTCAGTTTTGATACCCGGGCACTTGTGCCAGCCCGTGGGGATCGGGAACGCCCTTCAGGCCATGTCGCGGACCGGGTCGGGCACCGGGTCGGATGGCGACCCGACCTGGTTCGTGACAAAATGGTATCAGAGGGCAAGGTTTGCTCTCTTGGGTCGTGTTCTTTTGATATAGAGTCAGAGTAGACCAAAATTTAAGTTGTTGGTACTCGACGTCCTGGCTACGAGTAAGGTGTCTGGCCAGCACACCTCGTGGCGGGACTCAAGTTACCAAAGTATGTTGGGGTTTGTTTGAGTTTCTGGTCCTCGTGGTTAATCTTGTCTAGGGGAAACGAAAAGGGAGTAGGGTCAGTGGTCTTAGTGAGCTCGCAGGGCCTGGCAAGCCTTGTGAAGCCGGAGACACTGTTCTAAAATACTCTCCGTGGCCAGTGGCTTGATCGGCGTATGGCCACCAACCATATGTTCCAATCATCCGCTGACCCTAGTTTCTTCCTGCTTTGCTTTTCATCTCTATGTTTTGGAATCATGTGAATTTGGTTTTTATGTAAAAATGATTTGGTCTTCGAAAATGTTTTGAAATAAAGCGCTTTGAAAATAAAATGGCGTGTAAGGTCTGAAAAGTTTGGGTTGGAGTTTTGGTTTTTAAAAAGATGGAAAGGTTTGGTTTCAATCCTTGGCGTTCTCATGGGAAACCACATGCATGAGTGTAAGCAAAAACGGAAATGATTAATGGCACGAGCGGATGAGTGCCTGGATAGACATGATGTGGGTGCCGGTGCGGCATGAGAACATGCATGTGCGAGACTCATGGGACGCCATTGGTGTTTGTGTAACCCACTGGGTTTTCTTATTTTCAAAAATGTTTTCTTAATGGAAAAAAATTTGGTGTTTTAGTAAACGATGTTTGTGTGGCGTGTCCTTGTGTTTTGAAAATGTCAAATGTGAGGCATTTTGAGTCGAGGATCCTTTCTGAACGATTTGTGTCCCGAGTTTGCATTCTTATTTGTAAGTTGGTACGCAAGCACGTAGCTAGTTAATTCTTTTTAAGAGTACATTGGGGAGCCCTTGCAGTGGTTTCCCCTGTACGTTTGGTGTTTTCTTGTTGTATGTATTGACCGCTGAACCAGTTTAGTTGGGTCCATGGTTTTCTTTCTCAACTAGTGTACGCCCCCCATAAAGTGTTTACATGTGATTTAAGTGTGGCCACGGGCAATTTGCCGTTGGTCGACCCTCCAGTTGGTCAGAGGAATATCTTCTTGAATTCTAGAATTGAACCAACCTCTCCTTTTTACAACAAGTGGATCCTCCCATAGCGAAATGACAGATGAGAGGGGAGCTGAATGGAGTTTTAGTCTTTTTGATTTGTCTGAATCGTCAGGTATGAAGTTGACATTGTTGTGTTTAAAGGTCCCCCTGGAAGCGGTGAAAGAAATTCCCGCAGGAAGAGATGAAAGTGGTTTGGAATTATTAGTGTTGACCAGTGTCCAGAAGGGCTTTGTAATACTTTCATCGGATGTAAGGGTCATGTTTGGTGATGTCCTGCAGCATGAGGTCCCTTTGGTAGTCAACGGTTTTTTGGTAACAGTAAAGGAGACTCCAGTGGGGAAAAGGTGGAAGAAACTCGAAGTTTTTGGTGTGGTCTATCGTTCTAAGTGACCTCTGGTCTTTGGTTTGTTTCGTTTAAGGAATGGTTTGTGTTAGGCTACTAGTTTGGCAGACCCAGTCGTATGAGGCTGCTATGGTCGTTCGCAGGAATCACGTGTTGTTTAAGACACGGTTTGAGGTCTTTCTCAGCATAAAGTTCCTCTCAATAGCAACAGTCATGTTCAGGTGACGATTGGTGGTGTTGTGTTCTCATTTAGTGTGACAAAGGGTGATGCGCATGCACCATTTCAACTCTGGTGTTGGCGAAGGTTCCGCGTATAATCAGTCAGATGCGGCAATGTGTTGTGTTGCTGGTGTCGTCTCAATTGCAGTGAGGTTGCGTGTGACACCAAAAAGAGAATCTTCGCACGAGAGTTCTCAATACCTGACTGCGAGGCAGGGAATGCTTCACACATCAGGGCTCTAGCCATAGGCCTCGGAGTGAAGCTGGTGCGTGGTCAGGAACCCCAGGAGTGGATGGAACCCCAACATTATTTCTGTCATCAGTGTTAAAACCAGAGGCATTTTAAATTGTCTCCAAGGTTCTTCTGCTCCGAATGAGCAGTCTTGTTGCAAAAGGTTTTCATGACCATGTGGTGGCATGTTCGTCTTGTTGCCTTAAAAGTCTTGGGGATTACGTCCCACTGGATACAATCTCTTTAGCGGTCCTTATGGGAGTCTGTTGGGTAAATTTGTCTCAAACTTGAATAATGCGCATCCAGGAATTTGGAAATGCTAGTTTGTCTTGGGTCATTCTTTTGACACCCCGGTAGTCGAGCCCCTCCCTCCCCGCCCCTTGTGGTGGGGTGTTTGGTCACCATCAAGATTTTTTTTAAGTTCTGTATCCTCTGTTTGTTCTAATTGTAGTGAGACCCAAGACGGGTGTCGCACAAAGGCCTCTGAAATAAATTGGTGTTGGCTTTTCTTTAATGGTGGGGAGTCCGCCCGGACCTCCCCATGTTGGTCTTCTAGTCTCGTCTTGGGCGTTTGTATGTTCGTAATGGTGGGGAGACCCAAATTGGGTCTCACACGAACATCTCTTGAATGAATCAGTGCTGGACTTTTCATTAAGGGCGGGGAGTCCACTCGAACCTCCCCGTGTCAGTTTTCCAATCTCGTCTCGAGCGTCAGTGAGTTTCTAATGGTGGGGAGCCCCTCAGGCCTCCCCATGCTGAACTTTTTCTTCTGTTTTTAAATACTGTTTGGGGATAAGTGATAAGTATGTTCCGTGGACGTGGTCTGACTTTGTCTGCTGATTCCAGCCGAACGGTGCGGTTTTTGTTTGATAATGTTTGAGTTGTTTCGTCTGACGAGGTTGGTTTTCGCGGGGGCGAGAGTCGTTTTCCTTGATTAGTCAACTGGAGGTGTTTTAACCCTTAGGGCTGGGTGACACATATGAGGAAGTCTTTTTACGCATTTCTTGAAGTCACCATTAAGTCACTCTCTCTGAGCATGATTTTTGTTTGCCTCTCTTTTCTTGATGTTTGTGGGGATCCCCTTTGAATCTAAAGGGAGTGTAGTTTTCTGCTTTGGTGTTTTGTTCTAGTTGTGGCTTTCCGGGGACGGAAAGCATTATGGTGGGGAGAATTGTCACACCCGTCATTTTTAAATTACTTATTTTATTAATTTTTGGGCATCGTGTAGTCTGGGTTAAGGCCCGACTTAATTATTGAGTTCTTATTTCAAGAAATGCATGTTTTGGTCTTGACATCGTTCAGCACACCGCAGTCGAAGATGCGCGACCTCGCCCGGCTCACCACACTACCTACCTGATATTCAAGGAAAATGAATAAAATGTAATGAATAATAAAATGGGAATAAAATAAAAATAAGAAGTGTAATTGGATTCAAGGGACTATTTTAATGAGGATGATAACAACATTGTCTGAGAATATTATTATCGTAATTGTTAATTTCAAGAATGTAAATTTTATTAAGATATTAATATTATAAGATTTGATATTATTGTTAGCACCAAATTGATTTACTGTGATGATATTTTTATCTTATTTGGTTTTAAAATTTTTCTTCAAGGCACGGGCTATGTCCGGGTTGATTTTGTTGTTTTTGTCGATAAACAAGTTTTCAGCACTTGATATCATGCGGCGCACGGGCGAAGCATAATTTCGAAACCATGCGACTTCGCTATGGCCACCGTGTGACCCGCCCATTTGTTTAAATAATTAAATGAAATGAATTAATTATAATGTAATATAATTAAATAAATGGTAAAATAGAAATAAAATCAAATGAAAAAAAAACGTGGGTTAAAAATTTAATAAATCTCATTTTGATGATGATAATGAAAATATTATTATAATTATTATTATGTGAAGATATTGTCATTAATATATTTATCATCATTATTATTATTTATTAAAATTAAAATTATTAGTTTTAGTACTCTTTTCATTGTTTTTTTAGTTGTTTTTTTTAGGGTTGCCAACCCGTCGCCCCCCTTTCCCCCTTTTTTCTTTTCCCTTTCTCTTTCTCTTCTGTTGCGCCGCACCCCTGGTTCACCGTTCTTCATCGCACCCTCCGCCGCACCTCATCTCCCTCAACTTCCTCCCGAGTTCAGCCTGCTCCAGCGTCACCACCTCACCGGAGCGCACCCCTGCTCCCCGTCACGCCATCGCGCGAAGCCCTCTCCCACATCGGACCACCACCGCTTCGCCCTGCTCCCTCTCCTCTTGGAGCACTACTGTGCGGTGGCCTTCCCCTCTCAGCCCAATTGAAGAGCGACCCCGCACCCCTCTCCCATGGCTGCCGACTCTCCCCTTCCTCACTTGCATTGTCGCCCCTCTTAGCCCGCCGCTCATCCGCGCTGCTCGACTGTCCGCGTGCGCCGCTCCCATGTCCAGCCGTCCTAGTGACTCTCCAATCCGGCGTCGCCCCCTATTCCCGTCGTGCTCCCTGGTCCATCATCGTCCATTTCCATCTTCTCGGTTGCATCCTCCTCCCCTCGTCAAGCGGCTCCGCTGAACCCCAGCACCCCCTACGTGATGCACTTCGATGTCCTCCCTGCCTCGCACAGCGCCTCGGGCCGCAGCTCAGCCGAGACCCCTTCCCTTGTTGCCGAAATCTCTTCCTTCCTTCCAGAAAATCATCGATGGCTACCCTCAAGGTTATTATCTCCTCTTTGATAGGATTTTATCGTAGATATTCTGTTGTTTTTGGGTTTGAAATTGATTTATTTGGGGTTTGAATTATTGTTTTAGGGTCAATTTTGGTTTGTTTGAGTTGCGGTTGGTGTGCGATGATCTTTGCGCACCATATTTGTGAAGTCTACCACACCGAGGTAGGTGGTTCCACGTCCAATTTATTATTTGACGAATTAATTTGCAATGCTTAATTTCTTTGACATATTATTCAATTAATTTTTGTTGTGCGGAGTTGGATTTATTTGATGTTTGATTTGCATTGGAAATTACTTAGTAGGTTGGTTATATTAGGAGTGTGTTTTTCTTCTAAGAACTCTGTTAGTGATTTTGAATTGTGCGGTTATCTTGTTAAGTTCTGCAAGTGATGAAAATTGTATTTGTGTCATGATGTCGGGTGTGTAAGTCGTAAAAGAGGGGTTGGCGTGGGTTTAGTGGGTTACTTCAAGTTATTTATTGTAATATGTTTTATAATATTTTACTTTTGGATTGTTTATTATTGTTTTTGTAATTTGTGCAGTGTGTGAGTTAGGGAGTGAGAATGACATGGTTTATGTTTTGGCATGTGTCAGAATATGTTTTATTTTAAAAAGAGGTTCTAAATGTTTTTTCCCCTTTAAGAGTTTTGCTACATGTTTGAAAACTCTTTACGAAACACTTTTAGGGGTTTTCTTAATCATCAAAGTGTTTTGTCAAATTATGCATCTAATTTAATTTAATGTGTAAGCAGTGCAGATTAAGTTTAAAAAAAAAGATTTTTGGTGTGCGTGTGGTTTTAAAATCATGGTTGAGTATGGAAATTGTGTTTTTGCATGTGTAAGTACCCTGTTTGGATTTTATGAGTTATTGTGACAGTTGACAGGAACTTGAAACTTGTTTGAGCACAAACCGGGAAGCCCGGGTAGCTAGGAGGGTAGACTAGACTAGTGGCCTAGTGTTCCGGAGGTGACTCGACCCGGTTTCACTGGAAGGACTGACGATTGCAACACTAACTAAACATATGCTTTTCTGAGGGTCGTGGCCTTCTAAGCCACGTTTTCTGAGGGTCGTGGCCTTCTAAGACATGTTTTCTGAGGGTCGTGGCCTTCTAAGCCACGTTTCACCGAGACACGAAGATCTAGGGACCCAAGCTAGCAATCACCCATGTGGCCTCTCCCATGTTAGTGCTCATTGGTTACTTTATGCTCGTCGGTGTGACACTTTGGATATTTTTTTTAAAGTAAGGTGTGTGCGTTTTAATTTATGTAGTTCTATGTGAAACTGTTTCCCTTAAACCCCTTTATTTTTGTTAAAACTGTTCCATCATTTACTTCCTCACATTGATTTAAGATTGAAAATGTATTTTTATTTTAATAATTTTTGCGTGGAACCTTTTTATTCGGTGACGTCCTACTGGGACTTTTGGCTCACACCCTACATACACCTTTGGGTGTATGTAGATTCTGTTTCTTTTATATTTCAGGTCGAAGCATTGAGCTCAACGATGGTGGTTCTGGTCATTGATGGCCTTCTGGTGCAGGTTGGTGTTGTGGCGTGTGGATGCTGCGCCCCTCTGATTTCTTGGAGGTTTGAGTTTGAGTTTTTTTTCTTTTGTGGTTGTTTATTTTGGTTATGAGTTCAATTTGTAAACTCCTGAATTTGTTTTAAGTTTAAGGCCTTGTTTGGTTGTCTATTTTCAGTTTCAGTTTCTTTATCTTATCAGTTGTTTTGTCTTTACTATTTTGGGTAAAATCGTTCCCATGTGTCAGTTTTGATACCCGGGCACTTGTGCCAGCCCGTGGGGATCGGGAACGCCCTTCGGGCCATGTCGCGGACTGGGTCGGGCACCGGGTCGGATGGCGACCCGACCTGGTTCGTGACAACATTAATCGGTCTGGTTAGTTCCAATAAATGATGTGTAAGTGGATTATTGATGCCATCACACCATGATCTCTAATCATAATTGTATAGTATGGTGGAAGAAATGCATAGAAAAGGCTTATATATGGGATCCATGAAACCTGAAATATAAAATCAGAAAAGAATTCATAAATTAGAATGATATTTTAACTAAAATAACATTGACATATCGTATCATGTTAATAAAATAATTAATTTATCTAAAAAACATTTAATGTTTAACTTGCATCTATGGGTTGTATGGCATCAAATATCAATCGAAAGTTATGCATGATATGTCTCGAAGTTAGTGAATAACAATAAGTCAAACTTCTCATAGTTAGAAAAGAAGTAATATATAGTAATTTCATAAAATATATTAATTAATTTACTAAATAACTGAAATTAATGATGTAAACATACTAGTGTCCTTGAGGAATGTACTGAAATAGGTGTTATGGAAGTGGTGTGAAAACTCTAGGAGGGATGTGTCAAAAATGCTCCCAGGCCCAAATCTGTACCAAATCCATACATCCTATAGTATATTTTTCATCATCTCAACAACCAATATAAAAAAATCTATATATATGAGATAATAAAGTGGTCCCAAATGATAAATAACCTTCAAGTATATACCCTCAAGTAATGGTAGGTACATCATGTGTACTATGGTGGTTGAGTAGTAAACACACAACATACCTCTGATCAATTGCATAATATATGAATTTGTGTGTCGGATAATTATATCCTCATTATCCTCATCCTCATGATGGGAAAATTCTTATCAAGCCTCACAATGCATAAGAGGGAACCCTAGAGGGTATGTGGTATGTCTAAGATTTCAATTCCTAGTAGATGGTGTATGATCGCACACCAGTCTCCAATAATGAAACCCAAAACAGCCTATCAGTGGATTGGTAGACTGAGCATGTAGGTGTTGCCCTCTAAATTAATGTTCATATCCCCCTTTGTGAGATTAAATGTGTGTGTATCTAGCCTCCATATCTCAACTAGTGTAGTAATCAAGTGGGGATCAATGATATTTATGTTGCACATGGTGACACCATAAAATCCAGCACAACTGAGGTATGGAAAATGGATGTTGTAGGTGCATATTGATGAAAATGATGTGCTCTCTAATCAACAATATGTCTAGAAGGTCTTTAATCCAATACATCACATGAAATTATTGACTTAAAGGTAGGTAAATGAGGCTTCTGTATCTAAATTTATGAATAGAAGAACATTTAATTCAACATCTATTTAACATATGCCTATTTTTATGACTTGGTATAAAATATTTGTAAGTTTATTTTTGTTTTTTGGTAAAGATGAAGTACGTTATTTCTAGTGACCACATATGTACTTTGATATGAAGTTATGTTTAAGTGAAATTCATACTTGTGGATAAAAAGAGATATACTTCTATAGAGAAAAATAGAGAAACATGGGCATGAAACTATAAAATGGTTTGAAATGTTAGAAAGGTTTTTCACACTTGTGTATAACCGAGTTCTCATGAAACTGTTGAGAAATTTTTTGAAAGATAAAAATATAATTACCAATTGTTTATTTAATTATAAGTGAGTCTAAATTAAGGTTTTAGTTTTAAATTATTTTAACTGACATTTTTATTTTCAAACTAAATTCAACCACCTCTTGATTTTTACACTGTGAAAAAAATTGTGATAATGAAAAAAAATGATTACATGTACAAACCTTTACATTAACTAATGGAGTACATGAATAATTTTAAGTATTAGATGATTTCCATTTGTTTCTAGGGAAATGTACCCTAATGTGAACTTTCTAGATGCCTATGTTTTACCTGTATCCTATTTCTCATTTGCTAGGCCAATCTATCTCATTCAGAATACGAGTTGACTTTGGACATAATTTTGGTTGTAGCCTAGTCATGCTTGGTAGAAGTGTGGGTGGGCCGTCAAAAAACAAGAAATTATAACATTCCTTAATAGGAATCCATGTAGAACTTTAGAAATCGTTAATACTCTCTAGTCAATAAACTGGATCAAGGAAATTTCCCCAAGATATGTATACAGAAGCGCATGTTGTTATCACATGGTTGTAAGGATATCATAATTCTTGAAAGTTTCCATAATCATAGTAACACTTCCCCAGTAAAAAGGTACTTACACGTCCAATAATACAATCCATAGAATTATGGGGATCTACGACCTGAAATATTTCTCTACACAATCCAATAAATTAAGCTGAAATGTTGTAGCCTCCTAAATAACTTTATCTATCCTGCTCTGAAAATGGTGACCATATCACATCCCTCTATTAACACCCTTTTCATCCTACTTTCATAATCCCACAAAAATACTTGACACTATAATAGAAGGTCTCTTGTACCAAACCATTAATTTATATTTAAAAAATTATACTAATATTATATTATAATTATATCTCTACTAATTGACATATAATATAATATTCTTAATTAACAGTGATGGGTTATTTCGGAACTCCCATGAAAACTTCATATATTCATTATACTATATTTTTCATCTTATGTATATATAACCTCCCATATTTATATGCCAAAAAACATTTATTCTTTGGATGTTACACCATGTAATCATAAACATCTAGATTATATCTGTAAGGATCTTTGAGATGCTCCTCTACCCTTTGTTTTTAGGATCATTTGCTAACAAACATGAAGTAACCAAAACACGTATGAGAATATCTATGGAAATGATTTAAAAAATAATATTCATACCAATTTTCTTGGTTAATTTTTTAATGGACTCATCATTTAACCTTTTTCACACATTGCTGGAAATGTGTCAAATACAGTATCAATGATGGGCATAGGGTGGTCTCCATGAAAGAACCATAGAATATACTACCTCGTTGATTTCTCAATAATGATTTGAAATAAGAAAAATCTATTGTAGGCCCATAAAAACTCTCTAAGGAATTCCAAAAACTAGCTCCATGATGATAATTTATCCTTCTCAATAATAAAAAATGACAAATTTAGAGGGGATAGATTACCATATTGTTTGGAAGAAATCAATATTGTTATGGTATAATTATCATTAATATATGTTCCATCAATCTATATAAACTAGTTGCAATGACTAATAGAATCCCCAAATGGTAAAAATGTCCAAAAAAATCTACCAGACACAACCATCAACTGATCTAATTGGTTGTTTTGGTAAAAAAAATCAATAGCATGTAATTGATAGATCACTTTATTATTATGGAGTAAAATCTCCCTATGTTATGGTAAAACTCAATAAGATTCAACCCAGTCACCATAAAATTTTACAAAATCCTTCTATCTTGTCACCCATGCCTTCCAGTAACAGATTTGATACAGAAAAAGCTATTTGATTCTCTCCACCACCAGAATAACATGAATATATTGATATGATATTTCCATTTCAATAATAATAGTGGAAACAAACTCAACATCTAATGATGAGTGTTCTTATGAAAAGATTTGGTTCAGATATGTGTTTAGACTAAATCTAGTGATGCACAAACAGTGAAAAGTGTTATCAATTATAGATCGCAAAGGAAACTAACAGTTTGAATCATATTTGTCACACATGATCACATAATAAGTTCAATTTGACTCTTCTATAACATAACTATAATTTCATTCAATGTGATACAGTTTTATCACTTTTTTCATTTCTTCTTTTCTATCAAAATAGCTTCAAAAATATAAAACACCTTCATCTGACACTTGATTATTTGAACCAATAATTCCTAATAAATATATAATATGAGTAATAAATTACCAATAAATATTTAAAAAGTAATTCCTGCCTTTGGTTGAGTATGATTCCAATAGTGGAAGATGGTTCAAAGATCGGTAAAAACTCATTGTAGTGGACACATATCGTTCTTCTGCATGCTCTTGTTCTTGAACTTCCATGCTTTCTTCTTGTTCAAATTTGAAATCATCTACAAAATTATCGACCAAAACATCTAAAGTATGTGGAGGAATATCCATGGAAACATCACTTATATGAGGCATTGCAACTTGAGGATATGAAATTGTTGCATGAGGATATGGCAGAACAACTATCATTGCTACTCGAACTTCTTGAGGTGTTCTAGCATGAGGATATGACATTGTATCATGATATTGTGATGGACCAACATCTAATTTTCATTGAACCTCCACTATTTCTATAGTGACATAAAACTCTATCATTGGATTATCTTGTTGATACTTATCTCATGACATTATGTGTTCTCATTCTTCATCATAATTTATTGGATATACCACATCCCATAACCTATTTCTAAATTGTATCTATCTATATATGATGGAATATATCACCTGAATCATTGTCATATTGATACTTCAATAAATTTTTCGTTGAATATATTCCAAATTTGTAAAGTCTCTAATCATCACAACTTTTTCTCTCTCTATACTATAACTACATCATTGATCGGTAACAATTATTTGACCGTTATAATAAATATAGGCATCCATGTTTTTTATCTAAAAAACAATAGTTATTAATTAAAAATAATCAAAGAATCAAAATATGAATTTCAAATATTTCAAAATTGTCGATGGAATATCATAGTTAGTATTTTTTATGGATTTATATTCCCAAACTTATCTCATGTTATTCAATTTTAAGTATATATGCTTCTAGTAATTAAATTTGTAATCTTATTCCCTCCATGAAATTAATATGTTCATACCATATTTATTTTTAATTCTTTAAACCACCCATGAGTTTTTGTTACTTACCAAAACGTTAAATTCAAACATATTCATATATATCCACACACATTATATGCATGAGTTACACGAATGCATCATATAAAATCATAGAGTTATATGATATTGAAAAAATTCACATGAATAAGCCTAGAGTGATATATAGTCAACCCAATTCACTTTAATATACAAGGAAAGCCTCCAGGAAAGTAGGTTGTCCAAAACAAATCCCCTTTACCATGGGAGACTTTCCTTAAGATATAATTTAATTCATGACAAATAGAACACTTAATATGCACAAAATATATTCAACAAATAAATTCATGTCCATAACATCAATTAAAAACCGAGTTCAAGCAAAAAAACTAAGTTCATTATCTCACCAAGAATGTAATTAGAGGCTCTATTATGAGAGAAATTTACCAAATATACTCTGGAATATAGTCATTCATAATACAAATAATTTATAGATATAAATAAAAATTATAATTAATTAGTAATTAATTATTACATACTCAGTACTTAAGAATTAGTGAGTCCTAAGTAATTCATTCCTTAATCATTCATAAATTAGTTATTTTCTTATTAATTAATTTTAATTAATTGAGAATAAATTTTTTAATTCAAATTAGATAGTACTTCATTATTAATTAGTTATTTGACAAATTTGAAAGAATTTATTATTAAATACATTTAACTAATTATTAATTACAATAAATACCAAATTAATTATAAATTCAAGTTATGTAGTTAGTAATTTAGTTATTTAATTAAAAATTACAACTAATTAATTAATTAGTTACTAATTATAATTACTAATGCACTAAATAAAATAAATTAATTTGTAATTACATTGAAATAATTACTAAATAAGATTAACCAATTACTTATTACAATTGAGTAATACAAAATTTATTGCTAATTATAGTTCTTTAATTAATAATTATAATTAATTACATGATTAATTAATTACTAATTATACTTAATAAATTATTAATTAAAAATAATTAATTAGTAATTACATTAAAGAAAGCGTTGATGGGTCTTGACAAGAGCAATTCTGGAGGCGATCTTGATAGGGAATAAACCCTATGTTGCTCAATGGATTTCCCCTCCCTATTCAGCGGATGATATTGAGCAATTACTTACTGGATGAAGTTGTGATTATCAATTAATAAATGGTATAAATCCTGAGGAGGGATATTTAGAAGCGATTCAAAAAGAATATGATGGTTTTTTCTCTCAAACATTCGTAACCTACTGTGATTCAAATATCAGGAAGATTTTTAGAAAGGGTTTGATGGTCTATGTCAAGGAGAACTCTCGTGTAGTCTCTGAAATAATAGTTTTGAGAAATAACTCAATATTCGGATGTCTAGTACATCCAAAATGAGAGAAGTCATGGCGCTAGGAAGAACTTGTAAGTCGTATTTCTTCAATTTAGTGGTTTTCAAATTTGAATTGTGTATCTTTAGGGAATGATTTATATCATTGAAAATTTCCCTCTAATATTCTAAAGAAAAAGGTGTGGATCCTTCGATCACTTTACATGAATGTAGGTCTATTTTGGATTCATGAATGGTTACTAGGTTTTAAACTAGACAATGTAAAGAACACATTCAGGTAGACCTGTGTCAACCTCCATGGCCTCAATTGGGTCCTTTGGAACCCCAAAATTCTTCATGACATCACTAATTTTATTGGGACACCAATGTTTCTTGAAAAGGAATCACAAATAGTGAGATTAAGATATTATAAAAGGATTCCTATGGAAATCTATTTAAGTGCAACCCACATTGATAAGATTACATAATTATAAATTTACCCTATACTAATGGTTTCAAACAATTGATATATCCCATGGAACTATTGGTATAAGATATACCAATGGTTCCTAGTGACATTGGTATTTGAGTTGTTGGTTTATACCTATAACAATGGTTTTTATAAATCCATTGGAATAGACTATCTTGAGTTACAATATTCCAAATGGTTTACTAAAACTGTTGGAAAATCTGGTCGGAAAAGGTGTATACCCATGTTTTTTACAAAACCATTGGCATAAATATTTACCAATAGTTCAAGAACTATGGGTATACATACTATCCAAAAAAATGTATACCCATGGTTTAAAGAACCATTGGTATACCATCCTCTCCACAGAAAACATAGAAGGTAACCAATGATTTAAAAAAACCATTGGTATACCCTTCTCTCCCCAGAAAACATATCATGTTCTTTATGCACCTCTTCCAGAACCTTTAAACATGAAACAAACCACAATGCACATTTAAAATATATTTTTAGGTTCTATCTATACAATAATAATGACTCAGAAATAATTTGAATTTGACTGCCCATAGAAAAATCTTTAGCATGACTTGAAACAATTTGGTAATTATGTCTAAAAATATAAAATTTAACTAGCAGGTTGTCATCTATATTTGTTTATATTGGATATATGTTGGAATTGTATATATTTTTAGTACTATGATATTTGAGGGTTTCTACTTATCATGGAAAATTAATAAAATTTGATGAACCATAAATAGATATAAATTTTTTAGTGCCTTAGAAGTCCTGAAGTATTATAGTTTTTGTCTTGGGTGTTTTATAAGTGTTAGAGAAGATCATGTATGATGTTTAAAGGAAAATGGTTGTGTATTTTCATTTTATGTTTCAAACTACACATTTGAGATAAAAATTATTATATAATGGAGGATACCTATATGAATTTGGTTTGGATTTGATTCTATATTGGTACATTAACTAAAATCACATATATTTAGTAGTTTCCTTATTAAAAAAATTATATTATTCATCATTAATCAATATGTTCCATTTCTCTCTGTATTTATTCATATTAATACATATATAATATGTTTAAATTGCATCACCCACTTACTCCATGAGGAAACTACTCTCTTCTAGATTATTACCATTTTTTAAATTAATGATGATGCCACAATAAATTGGGTGGATTTTTTCTTGTGATGGATTTAATCCCCCCCCCTTCAAAATTTATTATTTCAAGTGGCCATGGTTGATCTTTGAAAATGATTATACATGTTTGGGTGTTTTGGAAGAGTTGGTTAGTACTTGTATTGTGAAATAAAATTGAGTTTTCTTTAATTTTTCATTGGTTGTTTTGAGGAATATCTTTATTTTTTCCCACATCATGAGAGTTTATATTGTTTGCATTAAAGATGTTCTAAAATCAAGATTATTTCATGTTCATTCTTAAAGGAATTGTGAATATGTTTCCAATCCCTCCTCAGTTATTCCATGTTTTATAGGCCCTATCATGATTTATACATAGTAATTACTCAGTTAGACTCAAATATAGGAATGAGTAGGATGAACTAAGGTGGATGGGCTATACCCACAGGCTGGAAAAATATTCTTGCATTAAGGAATCACCAATTGGGAATTATTTTTACCATATACAATTGATTAAAAAAATATGAAAAATTAAATAAAATTTCATTATGAACCATCTATATGTCAGACATCCACTCCAAAGGAAAATAAAATAAATAGAAGCAACAAAATATAAATATAGAAAAAAATGAAACACACTAATTAATCACTCCTCTACCACTATATCCAATCCCTACAACGAAACTTTGTAGCCACCACTAGTTCCCTTCTATCCCCCGTTATGCAATATAACTACCCTCCATCCATAGAAAGTGGTAAATGACCTAAGTGTCCAATGCGATACAGAAAATAAAATAAAAACTAAACTGCAACATACAATTATCTAGTGATAATATAATTCACTACCCAATATATAAGAACCAATATGCCCCAAGGGTCAAATTATGTTCCTACAAGAAAGTGGGAAACATATCCATGTTTCAAAATAATAATTGAAAATAGTAAATTCTTATTAATAAACAATTATGCTTCCTATTAATGGTATAAAATCAATTTGGCTCTATTTTCATCATCGTTCAATTTTGTTTAATACAAGTTTGTTTGGGACATTTTCATTTGATTTAGTTTGTCTTTTTTTATTATATTATCCTGGAAAATTTCCTTCATTTATATTCTAATTGATTCAGTTTAATTGCGTTTTCTTCAAATCTATTTGGTTTATTTCCATTTAGTTCAAATCGGTTATGGTCAAGTTGATTTGAATTCATTATATTTGGTCTAATTTGTTCAACATTTGTAAGATTAAATTAGTTCAAGTTAGATTCATTTGAAATTTTCCAATTTAGTTTTATTCAAATTTTTTATACTTGAATTTTATTTTCATGATTTTGATCATTCTATATCTAATTTGGTTGATCTGATATACATTAATACTAGTATGTTTTGGTTAGTTTGTGAATTATATTTTTTAAAAATAATTTTAATTTTAATTTGGTTTTATTTTATCTATTATGAGTTTTTATGGTGCCACATTATTTTTTTAAACTCGTTTTGGGTTTACTCTTCTTAATCTTATTTGGTTTTGTTTCCTATGGTTAATCTTGATTTGTTATATTTGATAAAATCGTAATTGATTCGGGTCAATAGAGGACTAACATGATTATACTGATTATGTTTGATTCACTTTTGTACTACATGATATAATTTGTTTTAGATCAGGTTAGTTTTAATTTATCTGTTCGATATAGGATAATTTAATTTATTCTAGACTCATTTAGGAATATTAATTTTTACTCTTTTTTGGTTAATGCAATCCATATTATTTTGGTTTTTCCTACTTATATTATGTCATATTTTATTCAGTGAAGTATAATTAAATGTATCTCAATTTTATACAAGTTAGTTTTTTTTTCTTGAAGACTATTTTGGATAATCTAATTAGTTTGTTTTTTGTAGGTTAAATTTTATTTCATTTTCATTCAGTTATATTAACTTCTATTTTATTGATTTAGGGTGAGTTTCATTAATGTTGTTTGTTTTTATTTTTTTCATTTTGGTTGATTCTATATGATTCAATTTAGTAAAATTTGGTTCTTCTCAGTTCATGTCGGGTTTGAAAGGGTTTATTCATGTCAGTTCTATTTAGAGAAGTTAAATTTTTGTTTGGTTTGGTTTGGTTCAGTTTTATTTTCAAATTATCTATAAAAAAATTTATATCAAATAATTTTGGAGTAGACTACATATATGCACCTAGTGGAAATGTTAATAAAATATTAGAAAACAAAAAAAATAATATAGTTGAAATTTTACCATAGTTTTTCTAGTTGGAAAAGATATAATTCTGATTTCATCTCATTGATGGTTATATCTTGACATTAAACTATTGGCATGCCCCTAGAAAAAAAGTATTTATAAATAAAAATCTATGAATTCATATTTCTTTATTATTTTTTTAATCAAAATAATTATGATTGAAAGGGAAGATATAATTGGTAATGTCATCATTCAAAACAAAGGAATAGAATGAATAGTACCAACCTGGTTCAACCCCAAACCAGCATTTAGATACCAAAACACATTTAAAAACCAACACCATACTTTAAGAACCACAGTTTACATATAAAGTCCAATCAGGCATATTGTGAAACACTTTGTCTACAAGGTTTTTTGAAAAAAAAAATCTAATACAAGGATGAAAACATTTCATTTCATATCAAACAATTATTCTATGAAATATATATTAGTTTTTAGTACAAAAAAATAATGAAATAAAATAATTAATTGATTCTTTAAATTTAAAGGAAAATGCATACGGGAACCTACCTCAAACTCATGATGCTCTCCTTATGATGATAAAAACATGAATCTTCCCTTTACCACTTGAATTCATATGAAATTTCACACACATATATATAAGGAATCCTATCCCTTATATACATCTTTTATGGATAAATATGTACAATGGAAAGCTTACATATGTTCTTATTCTTGCATATATCTCTCTACCTAACACACGTATGCTTTTTTCATATATATACATAAGAGCACCTATCCCCAATATATATATTTATAGTAGCATGAGTGAATATATATATATATATATAGGGAACATTTATACGTATATTCCTACCTATGCATACATGTGAAAGTTTCTTTTGATAACGACAACCCGAATCCACCGCAGCAAGGTCCAATATACTCTAAAAGAACACTGAAAACTCAAAACCCAAAAACTCATAAATTAAAAAAATTATTGAAATAGAATAAAAAATACTTAAAACACATAAATAACCCACTTACCTTGATGATGATTGCTAGAACCAGCATCAACAAGGCCCAAGAGCCCCAAACATCAAGAATCGAGCCAAAGTAAACCCCCAATATGAATGAGGTTTCATTCAAGACACACACCACATGGATGAAATGAAAACCCAATAAAACAATGAAGATGAGGGTAGAAGATTTTTACTGGAGAAGAATTCACCCAAGATCGGGAGGAGAATTGGTGACCTGAGGGAGAGGAGTGGATGATATCAGACACATGAGGGAGCCCCCTGGGGGATGGATCACGTCATGAAATGGGGGAGGAAGTGGGCGACTCCTTTGGGGTTTATTAAAATGTGAACATAACAATAATAATAATAATAATATATGGAAAAGACCATGGTCTTAACAATTGTTATATATAGAAATGTAATTTGTAGACAACTGAAATTGTACCTATTATCACCTTATTCTGATGTGATTTGTAGAAAAATGAAACTTCACCTAGGATCACCTATTTCTGATTCCATACATGCAATCAGTTAACAATTTTACTAATAATAAAAAAATTATTAATAAAATACCTAATATATTTTAAGAATTTTGTGAATTATTAATGCAACACAATAAAAATTATTATCAGTGACATAATAAAATTAAATTAGAAATATTCAATAATTTGAAAGGGTTGAAACTTATTCAATTAATATATATCATTTTAATAAAATTCAGAACTATATTATGCATAGCAGTTTCCTTCTAATTTTCAATTTTTTCTAAAAGATAAGTATAGGATAGGGGAATATATTTTTATAGAAATTTCTGAACCTGCATAAAACAAAAAGGAATGAGGTTTATTTACAATCAACAGATTACCCAAAAAAGAATTATTAGGGAAAATGAAATGGATTGGTTTAGGTGAAGAGGACAATTGGACCTATTTAATATATTTTGAATTGAATACTACAAGAATTGGTGAGTATATATGTTCAGTTACAGTGATTGAAAATGAAATGAATAGTGAAGAGGAAACCATAAATATCACATAGGTCTATCTATCATAAATAAAACACATGAAAAATAAAACATTACTCCTTCAATCATTTTATTATCAGGAAACAAAATATGAGTACCCAATAACATAGTGTCCCTAAATATTAAAAAATTATTAAGGGGATTATATAAAAACTACCACCTACAAATAATCCTATTAAAAAATTGACTTAATGATTCTCAAACTCCCAAAAATGATAACATGAAATAGTGGGATACATGGAATTTAGATGTTGAGTATACAGAGACATCATTTTTTAAATTTGTAATAATGATTTTTTTTTTCAAAACATATGAATTGTATCAGTATTTCATTTCTAAAAAAACAATGGAAACAATGAATGTATTAAGAAGATAAAAATAATCAATCAGTTTTTCATGTTGGGTTATGAATTTGAAATGTGTATTTATAATAGAAATTACATGGGTGGGTACCCAAATTTGGGTATATTACTATATATTTTAGTGAGATACAAAAGTATATGGGATAACTAAAAGATGAAGGGCATGAACATTTATTCCAGTACATTTTAGTAGATGAGATATATAATATTTCAATGAAGTTTTAAAAAACGACAGTCTATGATATATTAGCTATCACATCCATAAAAAAAATGTGCAGTTCCTCCATCGAAATTAATAAATATCAACAATACCAAGTATTTTCAAAATTGATAGAGTATGAGAGTAAACAAAAAACTAAATTGGTAGTTTATAATAGTAAACTCTATTAAATGATTGTTTATAATAGTATACAATATGAAACAATAGTTTATAATATTAGAAATTAAAAAATGATACTATATAACAGTAAATATAATTAAATTACATTTTTTAACATTAAAAATTAAAAAAAATGATATTCTATAACATTATACAGTATTAAATGAAAATTTATAACATTAGAAATTAAGTAAACATTCATTGGAAAAAATCAATCCTTCAATAGATTAGATTAGTTATAAAAAATCTATTGTCATATTTTCTTTTTGTTAAATGATTCCCTTCATGATGCTGATAGTGAGTTTGTTTGGAGCAGGAAGATGTTGATTATTGTTCAATATGTGATAAAAATGAATATCACATATAAGAGAAAATAATGTAATTTATATAAATTAATATAAAATAAAAACATTTATAATTACAAATATGTATAAGGGTTGAAATTAAAATTTCAAAAATAGAAACAATCAATACTCAAGTGCAGTTTGAGACACCAATTAGCTAATCAAAGATAAAAACCCTAGTTATCTCATCATATGTATAACTTCCATGGAAAATAGAGAAATCATAATCAATAAATGAATCCAAAAGATGTGGTATCAAGTAGTTCTTCTTAAAAAGTTAGTTGTTGTCATAATTAAAAGTCATGGATGAAATCAAATGAAAAAAAAATTTAAATAAAATACATACATGTATAATACCCAGAGATATGGAGATTTAATAGCAGTTAGAATTTCCAGTTAGATTACAATTTGAAACAGGATGGAATGAGAGGACATAAGCGGGATATGGAATAGAGATCAGGCTGATGATAAGGCTTTGAGTTTTTATGGGGAGGACATAAGTGGGATATGGAATAGTGGAATTGTAAGGAAGTAGAGCATCATGTCATAGTTAAGAGTTTGAGTGGGATGATTATGAAAGATTATTGTGGAATCAGGTTATTAGACGGTTAATGGGTTAGAAGAGAGGGTTAATGCGGGGGATTGGAATTATAGAAAATTGGGGAATCATGGGATAATAGGGTTAGCATGGTGTTATACCCACTATTTATTTTAAAACATGGTTATATCTCATCATATACCCATGTTTTTAATAATACCATGGTCATGACTATAGCCAGGGGATCAGTTCCCATGGTTTCTCTAAATTGTGGGTCTAGATGTGTGGGGATAGCCCCATTTTCTAGTTGTGTAATTCTATCAACATGTGATAATGATATCAATATTATAGTGGATTATGATAATATTCTTCATTTATTTGAGGAATTTAATTTGGTGGGACACTTAAAGGATACTTTTCGTAGACAAATTATTTTCTTGAATTATGGTGTGTAAGGGAATTTGGAGAAGGAATGAAAGAGGATAGATGGTGCCGAGACCAGGGATGTTGTGCATCATTATAGGAGGGGTATGCCCCCGAGGAATCTAAAAAAATGGGGAAAATGATTAATTCTAATAGTAGAGGTTCATATTCCACGACTTTGAAACAAGGTCTGGGTATGCACATTGATTTTACTAATGTCCCCAGGTCTAGTACTCAAATAGATACAGAACCTGGAATCTAGGATCCTACTAGTAAGGGCCCTGTTATAGAGACCTTCTCTCAATTTCTGATGTAAGGGAGTTCCTCTCACAACTAGGGTTATCCCCTTGCTTGGGTTGATGATGATGTAATTATCTCAAAGGCGTTTGGTGGGAATGTCCTCATCCATTTAGACTTTAAACAACAAATTAAATTTTTTTTTGACTGTCAACTATCTCAAGAGGGAAATTTTTTTGACTTCAGTCTGCATAAGGGGAAACAAAAAATGGATGAAAACACATTCCCTTCGTATCTCCAAAGAAAAATCTAAGAGTATAACGATGATTCAGATCCATAATTTCGAGCCGATATATTTGATCACTCTTGATACAACTACTACTACAATTTCTAAACATGTTGTGCAATAGAGGGGGAATCCAGTTTCTAACCATGGTGGAGTTATGATCCCACCGAATTTAGGTAAAAAATGTCTTCATTTAATTCAAAATTTAAATAGATAATTTTGTAAGGAGGTCTTTCATGAAGATTTTTTCATTACTTCTAGATATTCATAAGGTAGAGTTCAGGCTAGTGAACATGATTCCAGTCTTAAGGATCCAACTCCATTGGACGGTAATGCTAACCAACATGAGGATGATGGGACATGACAACAACCAATAACTCAGAGGAGGGGTCTTTATCCAAGACGTAGGGGTGGTAGTTGGTCCTATAGATTATTTCTATTTCTTACCTTGAGCAATTGTTTTATTTGCTTTTTATAGAAGATGTTTGTTGATGGTCTTGTTTATCTTTTTTTTTTAACTTGTTTTAGTTTTATTTTGATAAAATTCAGAATCAAGGCAACAACCCAGGGTTCATGACTTTTTTGTAATTACATTAAAGTAATTAATAATAACAATTTACTAATTACTAATTATAATTAATTATTTAATTAAGTAATTACTAATTATATTTATTAAAGTGCTAATTATAAATAATTAATTACATTACACAATAATTTATTAACTAATAAAAATTATTTAATTAAAAATTAAAACTAGTTAATACTAAATTTATTTCTAGTTGCATTTATTGCAATACAAATTACAATTACGTAGATAATTAATTACTAATTACAATTAACAAAGTACTAATCACAAATAATTAATTGCTAGTTAAGTTGAATTAGTTACTAGTTACAATTAACAAATTACTAATTATAATTAAGTAATACTAAATCAATTTCTAACTATATTTATATAATTATTAAATAATTACTAAATATAGTTATTTAATTAAAAATTACAATTAATGAATTAAATAAATAAAAATTTCAATTAATACAGTACTAATTACAAATAAATTATTGCTAATTATGTTAAATTAATAATTAATTAAAATTAAAAAATTACTAATTAATAATTAAAATTATGTAATACTAAATTAATTAATAAATATAATTATATAATTATTAAATAATTTCTAATTAAAGTTTTTTAATTAAAAATTATAAATACTTAATTAATTAATTAATTAATTACTAATTACAATTAATAAGGTACTAACTATAATAAAATAATATCTAATTACATTAAATTAATTAATAATTAAAATTATCTAATTACTAATTACAATTAAGTAATACTAAAGTAATTACTAATCCCAATGTTAAAATTAATGATTATAATTATTTAATTACTAATTACAATTAATTACCTAATTAATTAATTTCTAATTATAATTAATAAAGAAATATTTACAAATAATTAATTGAAAATTCCATTAAATTAATGACAAATAATGATTAAATATTTACTAATTATAATTAATTTCTTAATTATGTAATTAATAATTAAAATAAATAAAGTACTAACTGTAAATAATTAACTGCTAATTACAATAATTTATTTACTAATTATAATTAACAAATTACTAATTATAATTAAGTATTACAAAATTAATTCTTAATTGCAGTTATTTAATTATAAATTACCATTACTTAGTTAATTAGTTACTAATTAAAATTAGTCAAATACTAATTAAAAATAATTAATTTCAAATTAAAATTAACTTATTTCTGATTACAATTAAGTAATACTAAATTAAATACAAATTATCCACAATCAGTTAAATTAACTACTAATTACAATGAAATAATTATTGGGTTATAATTATAGTACATTAAACATTTACGAATTATAAATTCATTACTATAGAAATAAATAAATAAATAAAAATATTAAATAGATTAAACAAATTAAAAAAATTGAAATATAAATAAAATTTCCTCAATATCATTTGATGACATCTAAATGAGGATGGAAACGAGCTTTAGAGTGGAGGGTTACTATGGTGATAATTCTTTGGAGTGGGGGGTTGTTGCGGATGCAGAGCACTGAGAAGGATTGTTCCTTATTGGAATGAAGGGAGGGTGTCACTCTTTTATTAGGTGGGAAATCGACGTCACCACATAAAGTGGTGCCATTTTGGATTTCTTTCTAAGAAAGAGCAGCACTTCCTATGGTGCCCTTATTTTAAAAAAAGTTACACAATAATTCCAGATGATGTGGTGCTTTTAGAATCTATCCCAAACACCACTTCATGTGGTCCTTTGTCCTTTAAAGCCTCAAAGCATAGATGAATTCAGATTTTGGGGTAAAACTCAAAAGTTCTTCAATGTCCCATATACATAATAATCAATACCTTAAAACCAATTAATTAAATAATTAAAAAAACCCTTCAATTAATTTTGGATGAGATGGATCTTTCAGAATGATTCACACAGTCCAGGTTTGATGGGAATGGATTACACAATTATCTCACATGGGATTATTATTATTTTACTCGATTTTAATTTTTTTAATACCTACAGAGTCCTCATCATTCCGCTATGGTTTTCTCTCACATTCTTCCTCTCCCACCCCATTATCTTTATCTCCTCATTTTTTAGAAGTGGTTCTAATGTATTTATAGGTTAACTTTGATGATGTAGAATTTGGGATCTATGGAAGAAGCCTTGAGAAATATGTGGCCATAGAAAGAGAGTTAAACCATGAAGATGCCTAAGCTCGATCTACCGTGGAGGAGGCTTGACATCAAGCTATCAAACAAGAGTCACCTCTCGCAGCCACATGATGGGTCGACACAGGAGTCACAAAACAAATGACACAGGGCTTATTCGACCAGGTATCTTTGTAGGATTTGTTAGTAAATTTGGCGACACGTTTTTCTATTTATCTTGGTATTTGTTTTAGTTAATATTGTAAATGGAGTGGGTAAGAGCCACTTCCGGGGGCACAATTGGGGTAAAATACCAATGTTCTACTTGAAGGAGCACTTTCGTGATTTACATGGAAAATCACCACTTTAAGTGGTATTGATCTTCAAAAACAATTATCAATCATTTCCACTTAAAGTGGGACTGATGGTTGAATTAAATGTTTGATTAGCACCACTTTATATAGCACCTAAAAAACTACTCCCCCGTAAAAGGGACCCCCTCCCAGTTCATTCAACAAACCAACTTCTCTAGTGTTGTTTCTCTTGTGGTGTTGTGCTCAACCCTTAAAAATCTATAATTATGCACTGAAGCCTCAGTTACACTCCAATCAGAAACCCCTCTTTGCCATTGTTTAGTTTCCACCCTCTGATATTGAGGTAATTCTATTTTAAAATTTGTATAATATTATAATTTAATTATTTAATTATTTTGTAAATAGTTAATGTATTATATATAGAATACCATAATTATATAATTTCACTTAGTAGTTAATAAATTAAGTAATTATTTTTAATTAGTGTATAGTTAAATGTAATTTATAATTGTTTAATTAAGATATAAATTGTAATTAGTAGTTAATTAACAATAATTAATATTTCATAATTGTAATTTGTAAATAATTTATTGTTTATTAATTGTAATTAGGGATTAGTTAATTCTACTTAGTAAATAAATAAATGCAGTTAGAAATTAATTAATTGATGTTAGGAATTAATTACTAATTTGTACTTATATAATTGTAATTAGTAATTAATTATATTAAATAGTGTTTCCAAAATTTTAATTAGCAATTACTTTATTATTAATTAATTCTAATTAGGAATTAGTTAATCATAATTAGAAAATAAATTAATTTAATAAGTAATTAATGAATTTTAATTATTACTTTATTAATTGAAATTAGAAATTAATTAATTTGTTATAATTAGTAGTTAATTAAGTGTAATTAGAACTTACATAAATATAATTTGTAACTAGTACAATATTACTATAGTTTAATTAGGGATTAAGAAATTTTCTATTGTAAATAAATTATTTTAATCATCAATTAGTTAATTATAATTAATAATTTAGTTATACTAGTTAATAAGTAATTAATTATTTAATTGTAATTTGTAATTAATTAACTATATTTAGTAACTACATAATTATAATTATCAATTAGTATATAATTAATTAATTGTAATTAGAAATTAGTTAATAGTAATTTGTGAATAGATTTAGGTAATTAACAATTAATTAATTGTAATTTCTATTAAGTTAATTGTAATTGTTAATTAATTAATTAACTAAATAATTATAATTAGTAGTTAAACAAAAATAATAAGTAATTACTTAATTTTGACAAGTAATTAGTTTGTTATTAATTTATTAATTTTATTTAGTGACTAAATCAACGTAATTTGCAATTAATTAATTTTAATTCATACTTAGTTAATTGTAATTATTAATTAATTATTGCAGTAATAAATTATAATTGGTAGTTAACTAATAGTAATTAGTAATAATTTTAATTTGTAATTATTTTATTATAATTTAATTATAATAAGAAATTAATTAATTTTAATTAATATTTAGTTAATTATAATTAGTGAATAAATTAATGTAATTAAAAATAAATTAATTTCAAATAATACTTAGTTAATTATAATTGGTAATTAAGTAATTAATTAATTAACTTTAATTAGTAATTAACCGTGTTAGCTAGAATTCACCTCAAATATTTTTTTTAATTTTTTAAAATCCAATTTATGGTAGTGGTAACCGTACAATAGGATTACAAATTTCAAATTTTCGGATTCAAAATTTAACCAAACAAGATCTAGGAATTAAAAATAAAGTAATTCTCAAATCCAACCAAATCTTCACCTCGAAGGCCGCAAGATCCACTGCATGGACCGAGGATAGGCCTGTCAAGGTGCATCCGCATAGTCAACTCCATCATCGCATCACCTAATGCACTGTCCGTTCACCACCATCCCATCTCCAAGCACCGCCCTCATAAACTCCATTGGCCATCGGCTAGAGGAACCGCCAGCCTGTATCGGTACCACAAAACAGAAACACCAGCAAATTGACCAAGGAAAAAAACCAATAAACCGTTTCCCCACCATCCCCATCACCAAATGAACTCGGCACCATCATTTCACCGATTTCACAACATCACAAACAAAACTGAAATTTTTGCCTTAAGACTTCACCATATACCATCGTCGAACAGAGAAAACATTGAGAGACACAAACTGATGATGCCATTATCGCCAGTGGCTCATCTTCATGCCATCAACGATCAACACCAGAGAATGAAACCACCACCGTAGATCACAAACCACCATCAATGAAGAACCCAAAAAGATAAATGAAACTGGGGAGCAACCCTAAATGAAACTAAATCAACAAAAAATTAGGAATGAAACCCGAACAAAGGAAAACAAAAGAAGGCCGACCTGGGGGACTCCACGACCGCCAAACTGTATGGCTTAAAAACCCTCTATATCCATCGCTCCAAATCCGACTTGGAGAGGAGCGGTGGAACCTTAGGTCAGAGAAAGGTAAGACAACCATGAATGAATCCCTGGGAAGAAACCATACGAAGAAACCCCAACAACAGATGTACGAAACTATGATTGAACCCAAGCAGTAAGAGCCAGCTCTGGTAGCGCTTGGGAATACAACATCTGCCAAATCGCTTTCCCAAAACTTCGGCGTATCCCTTGCTCCAAATATGACCAGGAGAGGAGCGAAGGAACGTGAGGTCAGAGCACAGAGAGGCGACAGAGAAGAAAAGAATGTTCCTCACGAGGTATGGAGGAGAGAAAAATATGGGTAACCCAATGAGGAACGAGCGATAGAGAAGAATAAAGCATGGAAAAACATAGGCCAGAGCTAGCAAGGAAGAGAAAAGTGAATCTGAATGGAGCGTGATGAAAAATTCATCACCACTGGGGAGGATGAAACCCTAGAAGACGAAAGGCAAGCTGAGAGCTCGATCATGTTAACTAGAATTAGTAATTAATTTAGTAATGCTAAATTAATTGAGTAACTAATTACTATTAAGTAATGCTAAATTAATTACTAATTCTAGTTAATATAGTTGATTACTAATTACAATTAAGAAATAATAAGCACCAAAGGAAATTGTGTTTTTTAAAATAATGGTAAAATAGACACATTAAGTGGCTCTTTTATCTTTATTTAAAAAATCATCCCTTTGGAACTTAGTATCACATAATTGTTATTAATAATTAATTGTATTAACTTGAATTTTAAATTAATTTAATGCTACTTAATTGTAAGTAATAGTAGTTAAGTGTAATTAGTTATTAATTCAATCAAATTACTCAAATAACTAATTAAAAATTAACTTGTATTTAATTGGAATTAACAATTAATTAACAATTAATATATAATCAATTAATAATTACTTATAAATACTAAACTAGTTAATTAATAATTTTGATTCATATCTATAATTTTTTTATATTATTAATGATTTTATATCAGAATAAATTTGATAAATTGATTTTATAATAGTCTTGGACTTCGTTATAGATATGTTAATAAATTTAGTTTCCATCTACCTTAAACTTATATTTTAATTAATGTTGTAAACATGAATTTATTTGTTGAATATACTTTAGGCATATTAAGTGTTAAAGTTTTCTTGAATTGAATGGTCTCTTGAGTAAAGTATCCCCGGGTAGAGGGGCTATGGGTCAGACCACCTACTTTCCTAGTGTATTGGCTTGGCTAAAAAATTTAATGGGGAAAGAATTAAATGCCTTATTGGGTATCAAATTTCATACTGGAAGGTATGGGTGGTAGGATAGGAGGATATTGTGAAAGTGTACGGTGATTGGGATGACTCTTATTGAGTTTTATCACAAATTATGGAGTTGTTACACCACAATAATAAATTGTTTTATCAGTTACATACTACTGAATATGTTAACCAACACAACCAAGTTGATAAGTTTATGGTATGTTTGATATATTCTTTTAGTAAATTTTAACATGAGTAGTTGATTTTAGATATTTTAATAAGTTTATAAAAATTTATCGAACATTGTTTTTGGGGAAGTTTATGATAAATTTTTTCATTACCACCAAACAATATTGTAATAAATCCCCTCTACCTTTGGAATTTAGAATTGTGAATAAGGATAACTTCTCATCATGGAGCTAGTTTTTGGCCTACTGTTGAGAGTTTTTATGGGAATATAAAGGATTTGTCTTATTTTGGATCTTCATTAAGCGATCAATAATGTAGTATAGTCATAGGTTCTGTCTTAGAGTCTATCTTATTCCCATCATCGATATTGTATTCGACACATTAACAGTAAGGTGCGAGAAAAGTTCAGGGATGAGTCTATGTTGAAATAAATCATAAAAATTGGAATGAATATCCTTTTTCATTTTAAAAATCACTATAATAATTATTTTCATATGTGTCCATATTATTTATTGTTTAATAGAATATGAGCCTCAATAAAAAAAGATGGAGGTGCATCTTGAAGATATTCACCGAGCTAATCCATAAGTTTATGATTACATGATGTAAATTCCAATTTATAAATGGTCTTTGGCATATGATGATGGGAGGAGATATGGACATATGATGACAAACATCATAGAATGTATAAATTCATTTTTCATGCGAGTTTGGAAATTACCCATCACATGTAATTATGAATATTTGATTATATGTTACTTAGAAGAGATACAATTATAATATATTATTAGTATAATGTTTTAAATTTAAATTACATTTTTTACAAAATATATCTTTTATCTAGTGTAATGTAATTTCCAGAATGTGGATATTAGGATTAAGATGGTCTAAATAGAGGGATGTGTTATGGACACCATTTCTAGAATGAGCTAGATATATTTCTTTAGGAGGCTGCAACTTTTCATGTAACTTAATTTGATCATGAATAGAAATCATTTGAGTTCATTGAGCCCGGTGATTCTATGAATTGTAGCAATGGTCGTGTGTGAGTTTTTCTACTAAAGAAGAATTATTTTGAATGTGAAATCTTTCAAGCATTATGATATTTATCTGTCCATGTGATTGTACCATCCACTTATGTACACTAATCTTGGGAGCATTTCATTGATCCAATTTATCAACTAGAGAGTATCAATGACTACTAAAATTATACATGGATTCTAATCACATAATATCAAAAAAGTTTGTTGTTTATTGGAACACCCACGCTTCTACCAAACATGACTAGGCTTTGACCAAAAGGGAGCCCAAAATGAACTTGTATTCAGAATGAGATCGATTGGACCAACTAAAGGGAAACTGGACAAAGATGTAGCATATGTCTCTAAGAAGTTCACATGAGTACACATTTCCCTAGACACATAGGGAAATAATCTAGTAGTTAAAAAATTCATGTACTCTATTAGTTAACGTAAAAGTTTTTACATGTAATTGTTTTTTCATTATAACCATTTTTTATCATATTTGTCTTATTTGTATATAGTATAACATTAAAAAAATACCTATATATTATAATAAATACATATATGTAGTATATAAAAGAATGGATATCAAGAAAATATTTTATATTACATTGTTAAATATATAGATTATTTCTATTTAATAAAACCATAAAAAAACAAAAAATATAAAAAAATTATTCTTTCCAAAAGTCAATCTTTCAATTATAAAATAAACAACGTTTTCTGTTAAATTGAATTCATTTTTGAACATAAAAAAAATTAGGAAGGATTTTTTGTGCTTCTAAAATAAATAATCAAAAGTACAATCACATAACGTATATTCAATTATTACTTTGGAAATTCATCTAAAATAAATTTCATGCATTACACCATGAAATATTTTATAGAAATTTTTTTTATGCGGTCACTTGACAGAACATAATTAATATTTATTAAAAACTAAAAATAAACCTAAATTTTATTTATACCAAATCATAAAAACAAGTATGAGGTAAATAGCTATTGAAATTAATGTTCTACTATTCATAAATTTATTTGGAACAACTTTTGTTATCATCCATGTAGTCTCATGTATCGTTAGAAGTGTTTGTATGGGCACCTATTAGACTTGTTATTGTTTAGAGGGAACATGAATTTTATCGTGATGCACCCATGAATACAATTTGTCCATACTTCAGACATGTTGCATTTAATAGAGTTTTCATGTGTGACTTGAAGACCATTGATCACCACTTGATTGTGGCATCGGTTGAGAGATGGCAGCATGAGACGCACATATTTTAGCTCTATGAGGGGGAGATAACCATTACTTTAGAGGATGTCGCCTATATGCTCGAACAACCCTTCCATGGAAAGGTGGTTATGGGTTCCACAAGTGGTGACTAGTGTGCCGTCATACATCATTTACTAGGAATTGACATCATCAACATACCACATATCCTCCAGGGTTCCTATTTATGCATGGGGTGGCTTGATGAGAATTTCAATGTCATTCCTAATGATACAGACAAGGAGATTTTTATTCAGCACACACATACATATATTATGCATCTAATTAGAGGAATGTTGTTTGTTGACTACTCCACTACCATGGTATAATGATGTACCTTCCATTACTTGAGGGTCTTGATAAGATGAATACATACAGTTGGGGGGTTAGTTGTATATTGAAATTTGTATAGATTTCTCTATGCAGGTTTTCAAGATCATGTGCATCAGATTGTAGGTTGTACGGATTTTTCACATATGTGGACCTAGGATCCTTTTTCTTACATTCCTCCTATAGTTGTCGCACCAATTTCATAGTAGCTATTTCAGGATTGTCCTTAGAGATGCTGGTATGTTTACATCATTAAATTAAGTTATTTAGTATTTTTATTAATTTATTATGTAAATTTAATGTGTATTAATTATTTTTAACCTGGTGGAGTCTGGATCATAAGTATGTACATACTCTGAGACATAGTGTACACAAGTTTCTATGGATATTTGATGCTATAAAACTAGCTGATATAAGTTAAATATTAATTTCTTTATAGAAAAATTCATTTTGTTTTACATTTTTTAGTTATTTTAATGTAATATTAGTAACATCATCATGATAATTTTTGAATTGTTTTGACTTAATAATTTAGTTTTATTGGACCCCATATAAATATTTTGTCTAAGCATCGCTTCCATCATACTGCACAGCTATGATTGGTGATCATAGTGCAATGGTACTACTCATTCAGTTCCACATCATTGAGTTACACCAAATAGACAAGGTCATGCGCAAGTTTGGATATATACAATATATACCAATAGAACCATGAGAGCATGATGGGTCACATTCCATTTTTCTTACAGGTAGACAGATGACAGACTAGCAGCAGCTTCATACATGTTATATCGAGTATTGGGACACGTGTGCCCAATATGGTATCTTTCTGCACGAATATCCCACAATCAGATCTTAGTTAGATGATCAGGTGGATTACGCATATTGGTACTGATGACATTCCATCATGTACCTCACATGCCAGGTATTGTAATTCAGCAGTTTGTATGTTTATTAATATTTATTATATTTGTTTAGCTCATGTTTCGTATTAATTTGAATGTTATTTCATATCAAATCAGACAACATTTCTTATCTTTCACATATCATAGATCCTTAGTAGAAGGAATTTATTAGGTGGGATATAGTTTATCCAGATGTTGTGACTCTCAAAGATCCTCTCTAGTTCATATGTGAGAGTGTCTATTATGAGAATCCGCAATTATATCCTAATCCATATGTTCGGGTTAAGGCTCTTGGGGATGATGATTGCCCTGCAGTTCCTATGGAAGATGATTCACAACCACCACCACCTCCAGTGGGATGATAGATTTGAGGACATCACTAAGGGTTGAGGTGATGACATAGACATCTGAGAGAGGCTCCTGTAGATGCTTTTTCACCATAGAGTGATGATCCTGCCCAACCGACTAACAATCTTTCACATTTGGGAGATTCTTATTTTCCACATATGTTGACTCTGCTAAATGAAATCGACAATGAGCAAAGTGTGGTAACATAGATTTTAGTGGCCCCCACTCCCGCCTGTAATGACTTCTTTGATATCAAACTTCTTACATTTCAAGGAGCTATGAGGCGATATGGATCCACATAAACTTTTGGGACATCCTCCACACATGATGTTGAGTAGTCCTCTACACAGAACCATGAGGATGCACCCACTGAACTGTAAGAGGAGGAACCCATGCCTATAGTTGGGACATTAGAGCAACAGACATGTCAGACGTAGAGTGGGTGTGAGGTTCATACACCGAGTTGTGGTAGTGACGGGCATCAATATTAATGTTGTCAGATGTCACATTAAATATATTAAAATATATATTAATTGAGATAATTAATTATTATTTTAAACAAATATATAGATATTCAAAAATATAGTAAAAATAATAATTTACATAAACAATTAATAAATAACAACAAACACTAAATAGGGTTGGTGGCCACCTCTCCTACTAAAGATGATCTCTTGTTTTCAAGATGTATCTATTTTTCTTTTGTAAGAGTGTTTTTTCATTGGTTTTCATGTGTTGTCTCCCTCTTGTATGTTGTTTTTATTATTTCTCTTAATAAATTTTTGGATCATGATATGAAAACTCATGGTCTATGCTGTCTTTTTAATAAGGATTATATATATATATAATTTATTATATATATTAACATATATAAACCTTAATTAATTAATATATATGTTTATTTAATAAGAAATTTAAAATATATTTAAAAAATATAATAAATTGTTAATAATGGTACTTATTATATATATTAAATATAAATATATATTTATATTTAAAATATATAATAAGTTATATTATTAACAATTTATAGTATTTTTTAATATATATATAAGCATTGATGAAATAAAACATTAAGGTTTATTTATCATAAATTATTAATAATAAAATTGTTAACAATTATGGTTTATATATATATATAATTAATGTTTATTTATATATAATTATTTTTATAAATATAAATAATTTTAATGAGGTTTATATATATATATGACTGAATTTAAAAAGGTATATTTATATTTAAATATTTATAAAATATTATGAATACAATGATTATTAAATATATAAATATATAAAAAAATTATTTAAATATATGGTTTATTTAATTATATAAATTTATATTTTAAATTTATTTAATAATATATAATTTTATAAATACAAATAAAACCCATATATTAATTTTAACAGGGTTTATTTATATAAATAATTATATAGAAATTTTTACATTTATATAAATAATTATAAATAATTTTTATTTAATTATTTATATATATAATTAAATAGAATTTATTTATAACCATTCAAATATCTATTTATAAATATAGATTTATAATTATATAATTATAAATATTTTTTTAATAGGTTGGGGTCAAATACCCTTTATTAACAATAAAAATGTTTGAAAAGGATAGAAGGGACAAACAACGACCTACCCTTATCATGGAAGAATAGAAACAACAAAAAAGGGATGCATAAAACAAGCCCGAAAAATGACCAAAACATCACAAGCGTAAAAAAACTAGATGAGGGCCCATGTAATGATAAACAATGCAACCACCCCACCTCTGAGGGTGTCATACTCTTCTCCATGAATTATCTCACTTTCATGGTCCCCCCCCATCATGTAAAAAGTCATCATCAATATCAATAATCATATTTTTCAAATTTTTGATCAATATACATCTTTTTCAATCCACTACATCAAATTCATAGTTTAGCAGAGGTGTTTTGGCAGTGATTTACTATACCGCCGCCAAAACAATTGCAAGAATTTAGTAGTGGATTTTTTAAACCATTATTAAAATTTAACCATTTATTTAAAAAACACCATTTCTCCCTAGACCCCCCTTTCAAACCCAATCACTCCCTCCCCCGATCACACCCACAAGCCCTCAACACCACACTTCACCACTCACTAGTCACTCCGTTTCTTCCCCCCTTCACTAGTGCTCCCTTTCCCCTAATCCACCCCTTATCTAATTGGTCATTCACAGTTCGACCTCCAGCAACCCTATCCCTTCCTCCATTCACAATCCCTTGATATGAGGTGTGTTTTTTGTGTTCTATCAGTTATTTGAGGTTAGTATTACCCTACATAAACATCCCTTAATCTTTTTATTGGTTCTTTCTAAATTTTATTCTTTGGTTGGAGTTTTCTTTGGACATTCTAGAGGAGCATAGTGGAATCACCAAATTCTCTTGGGGATTCTGTTCATCCATGGTAGAGGTTATGGTGGGGTCGTTTTTGTTGATGTTGTATTCTCAATTCATTAAGGTTTGATGTCTATGTGAGTTTCCTGGGTTTTTCCTTATTTTGGTTTTAATTATCTATGGTATTCATGTGGTTTTATTGGTGCATTAATCTCTATTTTCATTCATCCTTTTTTTACATATTTATAATTCAATTGGACTGTACATGAAAACATAATTAGTACAATTTTTTTTGATGTTGATAGTTCTCTTTCCCATTGGGGTTACTAAATATTGATCATTGGATAATCTCAAGATACGCATTCCACTATATGATGAACGTTTTCATAAAAATCCTTCTCAAGAATTATGTGAGGTATCAACTCTCATTTAAAATTGTTTCAAATAGTTAACATGAATGGTTTTAATATTTAAAACTTTAAATGTATGCACTGCAAATTTTTTATTAAGGATGATTATATTTATTCTATACTCATATTCAATTATTATTGCTTCAATATTCTTCTTAGAAACATCATGAATCTTGAATTTCTCTTGTAATTATTTTTTATAATTCTATATCACAAATGATTTGATATCAAGTTGAGTGTTTTAAACCTAAATGGAATTATTATAGTTTTTATCAAGTGTATAGAACTTACCATTAATCCTTTCACTGGAATAAAATTTCATAATAATTTATTTAATTCAATCCTTTGAAATAATGGAGAATATTTCTTCATGCTCTATATTTTTTTGTATTATTTCCCTTTCATTGTTATGTGACACTAGTTCATGTAATTACATTTTGTGATTGTACATTTTCCATCCTAAAAAATTATTATTCCTAACGGGTTATCTCTTTCTTCCAGTATCTAAAATAGCCACAAATAAAGGTGACTATATGTTATGTATAGTTTTAAATAATATATTTTTAATCAATGATTGAGGCATCATGTGAATAATTAAACTTGTGATCTCCCCCACTTGTTATTTTTTCCTATGTAGTAAAATGTTGGAAAGAAATATCATTTACACATTTACTTCAATATAATTCATTGATCATATAATCAATAAATACATATTCTCTTAAACTGAAATTCATTATGAATTCATTAATAGAACCTAAAACCAAAAAATATTATATAATGAGACGATTTAGATTCCAATTAGAGGTTTATCTTGATAATATAATAAAAATTGTTAATATCACTATGGGATTTTTCAAACACTAAGAGGGGTGAATCAGTACAGGTTGAATTATTACAAAATTAAACATTATCTCTTCTTTAGAACCATAATTGATCAAATGAATTATTTTAAATTTTATGAAAATGATCTCATGGGTTTAAATTCTTATTTTTTTAGTTATCCATGTTTGTCTTGTGGTAATGGTGATATTATTTGATTCTAACCTTTATATGTTTCACTTTTTATCATATATATAAATTTTGAATCATATGATTTGATATGGGGATATATTGATATGAAACATTTTTTTTCTATACATGGATGTACATGTGTGACATGATAGTCAAATAAATATTTCTTTTGTTATTTTGATGTTTAGAATTAGAAAAATTCATGGGAAGCCTTGGGTATCTATGTTAGAGTTCTTGGTACAAGTTTTATAATATTTTGATTTCATTATACTCATAATCGTAGTTATGATTTCACTCTAGATATTAGAATTAATTTATCAATCAGTTATGTTATATGTGGAGTCATTTATTATCATAGCTATGTATATTTTGTTTTTCAATATTGTGCATCTTTTATCATTTCTAATTTTTCTTCTACATGAATGTTTTAAAATATATGTTCTAATGTTAGTTTTATTTGATTAAATGACATGAATTCCAAGGAGGAATTATTTTATAAATTTTAATCAACTCTCAGTCGACATTACCTCGACCACACTAACAGGTGATGATCTATCGTCCTCCCTCAAAAAAACATATAAGACACCCTCTGTCTTCCCCATACACCAAGTCTCACACCCTCTATCCCATAATCATATGGAGCACCCTTTATTAGCATCCCATCTATATCTGAGGAAGCACCTCCCCATTTAGTAGCTTCAATGGTGAGGAAGCACGTTTCCACTCCTATTTTCGCACGAGGATATTGTAGGGTCATAGTTATAGGTACAAAGTTTAATTTCAATAAAGTTATTTCACATTTTTATATTACTACCTATTTTTTAAAAAACGATGCTTGCAATGTTTCTATAGAGATAAATATGAAATTTTCATATGTCAGGAATCTAAATGGATTGGAGATAGTTATCTTATTTGACTTTTATGGGGTCCCTATAGATGATGCTCCAAGACTATTTAACCAGATTCTAGGTAAACTAGCCGTAGAGCTGGTTACCCATCTGATTAACTATGCTGATTGGAGGCATGTTCCTCAATCTTGGAAAAATAATGTCTTTGATTCATAGATAAATGTAATTTTAATAAATTATAGTGTAATTTAATGTCATTATGTTATTGTATTCTAATATTTTAAAAATGGATCTCTTTGCATTCAAATTTCCCATTATTGATCTTATAGAATGAAAGTGGAAACTAAAAATTTTGGGTACGAAATAGAGGGATTTAAAATGGAGACAGTGGAATGAATTCGACGATACTTCATTGAGAACCCAATAGATGTCTAATAAGGTACCTGAAGGGGTACCTAGAGAGAAAAGTAAGGTTTTTGTTGATATTCATAGTTAAGATAATCACATGGTATTGAAATATATATAATTATATTAATATCATTTTACAAATATATACATGCATATTACAATGATATGATATTACATACATTTTTTTTAAGGTCGGGGCTAAAGCCTAATTATTATTGAAAGTAAAGACATCTTTTGACTAGGTATAGGGAGACCCATTATATAGATTGAAGTCCCAAGGCAAAGTTTCCTAAATATAAGGCTTGAAATCCCATTTTTTGGCCCAAAGAGCCCCTTAGTGAATAGTATTGCTACAGTACCTGGGCAGCTAATTTAGGATATTTCAAGGAAAATATATCTACTAGAGCTTAACAAATCATCGCTCACACTGTCAGGTCAACGATTTTTTCTAAAAATAGATCGACACCGGTAATATTTTAAATATTTTGAGTGTTTATAATATAACATTATCTATTTCATAAATTAAATTATTCATTTATATTTTTTTAATGCAATCAATGAATTTTGGGCACTAAGGATCCCAAACAAAATTATGGTTAGATGTTCATATAATATCATATAGAAGTTATATTAGTGAGTCTTCCAAAGAAGTTGGGGTATAAATTCCATTTTCATTGTAATAACTTATTTTTCCTCATCACTAGGTTAATATGTATTGCTGCAAATATGGAAAAAAATTTATTTATTGGTAGAAATAAAAGAACAATGGAATTCTAATATCAAATAGTCTATCTTGGTCTCCCCGGATAATGCATCTAGTCAAGTCCTTGGGAAAGAGCTTCCTAATCGAGTGCACTGGGTTTTTTTGGGACCATTACCATATAAGGTCTTTAGTAGACCATTAGGAAATTCTAGTAGAATCTTATTATTTGTTGAAGTTACATTGTAACACTAAATATTTAGAGGTATTTTTTTACAATTAAAATCACAATTCAGGAATAGGGGCCTCCTATAATTATGCAAGATGCAGAGGTCATCGCACTAAAGAAAGCGTTGATTGAATTGTTTCAGAAGATGACTGTAACGAACCATAATTCTATCAATAAAATTTACCTTCTTATAATTATTTCAGATAGTATAAATCGTATAAAATCACTTAGAGAACACATTACACACTTTATAACTAAGAAATGAATTAAATAAGAGGTATTTCTAGAATTTAAGAAACCCATACTAAATAAATAGTAACTTGACCATAAGAATAGTAATATGACCCTTATGAATATTAAAATGAAAAAATGAATAGTAATCTCACCCATAAAATTATAAATAAATGTTACACATACTAGAAATGAAAGTATGATATAATCATATCATTGTATAAGTAAATGAATATTTTTAAAATTATTAATTAAGTGATGGTATTTCCATAAGTCATAGATACTTAATTGTAATTTTTATAATTAATAAAATAATTTAGAAGAAAATTTATATGCATAAAATTTTTCCAAAAATTTATATTTTTAGTCTTATTATTTTATAATATTTTTACATTATCTTATTAAATTTTTCAGAGTGTTATAAAATCAGTTATAAATTTAAAATCTGTATTTTTTGAGTAAATGATGATTTTAGTTAAAAATTAAATTTCTCATATTTGGAATATTATTTTAAAAAAATTGAATTTATTTTTTAATTCTACATGTTGTAAAATATTTTGGGTGAATTTTGCGAATTTTTCTAATATACATGTTTTTTTGGTTAGTAAAATACGGTAATTTATGATAAATGTTGAATACATGAATTATTTAGTCGTAGGGGATGTATGGGTGATATAAGCTCATAATATTGAAAACTATTTCATTATTATAATATATTTTGTGATAATTCTCAAACTATTAATATTCTTGAGCTAAAATAAAAAAAATATGTATAAAATATACAAAAAACCCTTCTCTCCTCCACTATAAATACAACCCCTTCTCCACACACATTCAAATATTTGCTCCCTCTCAAATTTCTTCCCAATACTCTAACCAAGACACTACCCCACATATAGGATATTTTGGTCACATTAAAATACCAAAATATTTTTCCTATGTAGTTTCTCAATGGGGAGAAAATCAAGTGTGAAAAACCACTTTATTTTACTTTTAATTTCTTTTCACGTTCTTTTGATCTATTATTCGATCCACACCTCATCATGTAAAAGTGGAATGATAGAACCTATATAATTTAGATAATGTAATTATATATTTCTAATGGAATAATCTATCATCAATCCCTTTCTTCTCTCCCTTTTATTCTAAAAATGGAAACGTCGTCTGTGAGGTGTTGTTTTATCACCATCAATGAAGACAAGTTTTTATTTTCCTTCACCGTCATCAAGGTTGTTCATAATACCATTTAAATGGTTTAAAAATAATGAATATTTTATATTAATACCATTTTCATGTTCTTTATTTAACATATTTACATTATACTAAATCCTAAAACAAAACAAGTTCGTTGTGATCTAAAACTGCGAAAATTAATATAAACGTTTATCATGAACATGTTATATAATGATTTATCCACATATATAAGATAAAAACATCTTATAAGTCTAATTACAATTATGGATGTTCATTAATAACATATAATTCCAATTCTGTAGATGTATACTAATTTTACATGAACTTCATTACTTATAAACAAGCAAACCAATCATGAAAACCATGAAAACGAATGCTCCAGAACGATAAAAATAAACTCTAAAACTAATCAGTAAGGCCATAAATGAACTTAATAAAACTATAATGAATAAAATACTCTTATATAAGGTTATTAATTAATAAATAAATTAATTTATGTATTTAATTTTATTATCCAAGACATAAATTTCCATTGCAGAACACATTCAAATATAAGGTAAGGATTTTCTTCCCGAACTTCCATTTTCATTCGGATTATGCTTTAATTCATTATACACAAGTATAATTCTTCATTATTTTTATATAATTCTTAAAAATTATTTTTATTCACTCACAAATTATCTATACATATCATTTTTTATTTTAATTGAATTATATTTTTTATAGTGTTTTCTTCTCAATTCTTCCCAGTACGCAAGCCTGATTAAAGGGAATATCTTGATTTCATACCCATTTTCAAGTACCATCCACAATCTATTTTAATAAACCATTATTATTATAAAATAACTAGTCATGAAGAAATACATTTGTTATTTTTATGTACAATCAATTATGAAAAATACAAATGATTTTTCCAAGATAACTCTTCTTTATGTGTAAATGGGGTATTTCTCTCCAAAATTCCTCGATGATTTTATTAGCGTATTTCCATCTATTTTAAAACCTCTGTTGAATTATTTGATTTATTGAGATTTATATCTTATTATTATCATTTAACATATTTTATTAAATTGTTAATAATTAGTGTGACTATGGATGTGCTATCTTGATACCATTCACCAAACTACTTAGAATGGTTAGTGTTTATGTTTACATATTGGGGAATGTTATTTAAATTTCATATGTATATGTTATTTATGCTTAGCCCCATTCAAATAAGGAATGGATAAAACTTAGTATGTTATGAGATGGGACCACTATAACCCTTCTATTCATCGGTACATCTCATTAGAAAGAACAGATATGGACTTGGCCGAAGCCATTCCCATTTTTAGATATAGTTTTGGCCAAGGCCTTAACCATTTATTTTCAGAAGGCTAGGCTCAGACCACAGTGGTATTTTTCAAATGTCCTACATTATGATTTTAGAGATTGATTATCCATGTGAATATTCAACTATTATAATTTTCACGTTTAAGCTTCATTATCATGTGATTATTTTTATGAAATTATTTATTCATCTTTTATACTTGTCATATTTTTTTTCATGTTTATGTTCTAACATCATATGTTTTCAATAATTCACTGTGTCTTGGTGTTCATATTAGCTTCTGTTGTATTACTTACCCTTACTGAGCATCAGATATCACCCTATTCTTATGTTTCATTTTTTCCCTAGGATGTGAAGATGAATATTATAAATGACTTGTAGGGATAATATAATAGTTATAGATGTTTCCAATGGAATTTATATATTTTATTTCATTATAAGTTTTAATGTAAAATTTTTGTTTATATCTCGTTTTCCAAAACTACTAAACTATATGGTCCTTTAGGATGTGACTTCCTTGTTTATTATACAAATGTAATGAAGTATGACACTGACTTCGGGAAAATGGGGTTGGGGTCACAATAGTTCATATCAGAAAAAGTTTAATAGAAACATTTTAAACTAGATTTAGAAAACATAGATTATTCAACATAACCCTAAGATAGACTTTGAGGATATGAATAGAAAAAACATCCCAGAATTTAGGAATGGTAGATATTATGGGGGTCTTGTTAAAAATATATCTATTTCCGGATACTACAAGTGGATGTGGTTCTGGAACAGATGTACCTTTGGGTAACAACTCCGACAAGGTGTCCAGGTCCTAACTCAGGGTAACCTTGTACACGACAACGAGCCTTACTGCCCACCTGGTTTGAAACTCTCTTGGAATATTCCTAGGACGATTCAAATTTTCTTTAAAAACCATTATAAAGGATTTAAAATTAAATATATCCCCAAGAACCCTTGTTTATGATTAGGAGATTAGTAATGCATAAATTCAAATTTATGTTAAGTGTTTTTCTAGTTTAAAATAATGAATTACAATTCATAAACTAATTTACTATATTACATTAATCATAAATGGTTCATATTAGAAGGAATGGAAAATGTATCAACAGACATATATCATGTAGAGATTTTCTTTCAATGCAATATAATGATGTCGGTAGTGGAACTATGAATGGTGTTGAGAAACTTATTACTATTCCAGGAAAGCTAAACCAGCTTATCATTAATAACCTTACCAATATAAATCATCATGATCCACAATGTGGAGGAGAAGTGTTAGACTACTTTATGAGACAATAACCTTCATCACTCAATGGGACTACAAACCCATATGTAGCGGAGTGGTGGTTATGTTTCTTAGAGAAGATATTTTTTCTTTGGGATGTAACTAAATGGATATGTCTTTCATAGAAGTTTATATTCTACCAAGAGATGCAGATCAATATAAGACATTAATTCAGAGAACAAAGGAGTAAGAAATTAAAAAAATAGAATGGAGGCATTTTATGGAAATTTTCCTAAAAAAATATTTTTCTCACAAATAGAGAGCAGATATAGAAAGGAACATTTAGAGTTTAAAACAAAAATAGGATGAAAACATTGTAATGTATGAATCCAACTTTACATGGTCATAAAATAATGTTTTAGACTACATATATAATTCAAGTAGGATAATGGATTGATTCATTTACTGTTTAAAACCATTCCTCCAAAGGGCACTGGTCTCCCAAAAGTTTTCATTGTATGAAGATATAGTCTCATGTGCTATCAATATAGATAAATAATTCTCTACTTATTATTCATTTATGGGAATAAAATATATAAATAGGGTGGTGGAGGAAATAATGGATAAATGGAAGAATAAAAAGTGGAATTTCTTAATATCAAATACTTGTGGAGGGAAACACCCGAATTCCTATATAAAATGAAAACGATTTTTCTACAAGTGTAGAGAAAAAGGACATCATTCTAATGATTGCATGGGAATGAAAGAAGATATCAATGTGTAATGCAATAACTATAGTGAGATGGTAAACTATACTAATGAATTACCAAAGCAATAAGGAAATGCGGCTTAGAAAAGGCCACAAGAGCAAGGCCAAGCTTATGTAATAACAACTACTGAAGTTGAAATTCCCAATGATCTGGTGGTGGGTACTTTAGTTATTTATTCAAACATAGACAATGCTTTGTTTGATTCTAGATCATTTCATTCTATTATATCTTCTTTGATTTCAAGGAAAATTAGACATTCCCCTTTTGATTTAATAAAGGATTTGTCAATCAGAAATAATAATAGAAGTACCATTGCATCAAAAAAATGTGTCGATTAGTCCCCTTTATGACACATAAATATTCTTTCCTTTATGATCTTTTCACCATACCTATGATTAAATTTTATATTATCCTTAGTATAGACTGGATTTGAAAATCTAATGCAAAAATCTATTGCAAGGAGAAGGAAATTACGATTAGGGAGGAAGATATAGAATCCCTTACCTTTATAAAAGAAACCTCATCATCAAAGTCATATATGGATCCACCTCTAGAAGCTCTTCTAATTGAAATTCTTGGGGAGGAAGAGAAAACATCATTTATGGATGAGGAAAGAAGTATTCAAATTGATCATGTACCTATTGTTCAAGAATATATTGGGTTATTTCGAGAGGATTTAACTATCCATCCTCTAGATAAGGAAGTTGAGTTCTATACTAATTAAATTCCTGATGAAAGACCTATATCAAAGAATCCTTTTATAATTTCTACTATTTAATTAGTAGAACTGAAGAAATAAATTGAATAATTCATTCATCAATGATTTATTTTCCTTAGTTTTTCTCCATGAGGAGATCATGATCATTTTTTCAAGAATAAAGATAGATCCATGAGGTTGTGTATAGATTATAGAGAAATCAATTCTATTAAAATAAATAAAATGTATCATCTCTTGTGTGTAGGGAATGAATATATTCCAATGACATCATTTCAAACAAGCTAGATACATTATGAGTTTATTGTAATTCCATTTGGACCGAGTAATGTACCCTTTGTTTTTATGGATCTAATGAATAGAATGTTTAAGGAATATCTTAATTAATTTGTTGTTGTATTTATTGATGATATCTTGGTATAATCCAAAAGTTTTGAGCAACATGAGATCCACTCATGGGTTGTTCTAGAGACACTTAGAATAAAGGAGTTATATGGGAAGTTTAGAAACTCTAAATTCTGGATTCCAGTAGTTCTTTTTCTTGGCCATATTGTCTCTAAGGATGTAATTTCAGCAACTCCTATAAAGGTAATGGTGGTTTATGAATGGCCAGCTCTATAGAACATAACCTAGGTATGTAGTTTTATTGGTTTGATAAGATACTATCAGTGTTTCATTCATAACTATTCCCGATTAGATAACATGTTAACCAAGATTACTTGTAAAGGGGTTACATTTTTTAGGATAAAGGAATGTGAAGAATGCTTTGAATAATTGAAGAAGAGATTAATGAATAAACTAATCTTGCCTCTACCATTGAGAAATGGTGAGATTGTGATTTATAGTGATTCAAAAAAGAAAGGAGTTGGTTGGTTCCTTATGTAGAATGACAAAGTTATTGCTTATGAATTAATATTGTTAAAAACTCATGATCTTGAGTTAGCAGTCGTAATATTTTCTTTGAAGATATGAAGAAACTATATATATGGAGAAATATGTGAAGTATATACAGATCACAAGAGCTTGAAATATATCTCCTCGTAGAAATGACTGAAAATGGGGAAAAGGTGTTGGCTCAATCTACTCAAGGATTGTGATTGTTTAATACACTACCACCCTCGGAATGTCAATATGGTAGCATATGCATTGAGAAGGATGGATCATGGAGTTCTGAACAAAATGAGGATTGACAAGGATCCTATGTATATGGATTTAAGAAATATATATATAGGGATTATTAAGGATGGTGAAACATCATTAATCTTTAAATTGGTTTCCCAACCATATTTATTCAAAATGATTAAAAGTTCTCAGTCAGATGATGAGAATATTCAAAATAAAATAAAAGCGGTGAACAATGGGAAGTTGGAAGACTTTGTGTATGAGGATGGAATTCTGAAATTTGGGAAGAGGCTTTGTGTTTTCTCTATACTATAGCTAAAAAGTATGTTACTGGATGTTTCACATAGCATGAATTTATCTTTACACCCTGGTATCACTAAGATGTATAGAGATTTGAAGGAACATCTCTGATGGTATAATATGATGTGGGAAATTGCTGATTATGTATCAAGATGTTTAGATTGTCAAAAATTGAAGGCTATAAGACAAAATCATAGAGGAGTCATGCAAACACAACCTATTCCTATATGGAAATGGGATGACATCACTATGGGTTTTTCCCTATATTACCAAAAACACTTAGAAAGAATGATGTAATATGGGTAATTGTTGATCAGCTCACCAAATTTGCACATATTCTTATTATAAGAGAGGATTTTCCACTAGAAAGCCTTAAACGACTCTATATTAATGAATTTGAAAGACTTTATAGAGAACCATGGTCAATTTTTTTTATCATGATTCATGATTTATATTGAAATTCTAAATTTTTTTTCATAAATATTTAGATATTAAGATTCATTTGATTACTTCATATCAACCTCAAACTGATGGGCAGTCAGAAAGGGAGGTCCAACCATTAGAAAAAAATGTTGAGATCATGATCACTTTACTTTCAAGGCATGCGAGATTAGTATTTACCGTTAGTATATTTTTCTTACTATAATTTTTTACATTTTATATTTTATATGGCACCATATGAAGCATTGTATGTAAAGAGATGTCATACTCCAAATTATTGGGATCAAGTTAGTGAAAGGAAGCTTGTAGGCCCAGATCATGTGCAGGAAACAATTGAAAAGGTAAATATTATTCAAACACATATCAAACTAGCTGAAAGTGGACAAAATATATATGTCAATAATCTATGGAAGGATTTGGGATTTCAAGTGGGAGATTTGTTTTCATGAATGTATCTCCATGAAAGGGTGTTATAAGATTTGAAAAGAAAAGAAAACTAATCCCCAGGTATATTGATCCATTTTGAAATTATAGAGAGAATTGGATTTGTGGCTTATCTTTTGGTAATTACAACCAGCCTTTCAAAATCTCATGATCTGTTTAACAGATCTTTGTTAAGGAAGTGAATGTCACACCCAATGCGTATCCTAACTTCTGAAGGATTAGATTTAAGACCTAATTTATTTTAATGTGAAAATCCTATCTAGATTCTGGAAACTAAATAATAGGTGTTATGGAACCAGATGAATAATCTGGTAATTGTAATTTGAAAAAAAAACATAAAATTGAAGTGGTTTTGTGAGACCCTAAGGAACCTAAGATGGGGAACTATCCAAATCTTTTTATGAGGTAAAAATCTAGAAATTTCAAGGAAGAAAATTTTTGTAGGAGGGGAGAATGTAATGACCCAGAATTATTTCTATGAAATTTCACCTATTGTATTTATTTAATATAGGAAAAACAACATAAAATCACTTAGAGAACATAATATAAACATTATAAATTAATAATGAATGAAAGAAGATGTGTTTTTGGAAGTTAAGGAACATATACCGAAGATATAGTAACTTGAACTTAGGAATAGTAATATGACCCGTATGAATAGTATACCATAAAAATGAATAGTAACCTCAATCCATTAAAGTATAAATAAAATTTAGGCATCCTACAAATGAATGTATGATATAATTATATCATTGTATAAGTGATTGAATATTTTAAAAATTATTAATTAAGTGATGGTATTTTTCTCAATTGTAAATATTTAACTATAATTTTTCAAATTAATAATATGATATAAAATATAATTTATCTTACTAAAATGTATTCTTTAATTAATATTTTTTGTCTTGTGATTTTATTATAATGTTATGAGACCTTAGTTAATTTTTCAGAATGTTCTAAAATCATTTATAAATTTAAAATCTGTATTTTTTTAGTAAATGATAATTTTAATTGAAAATTAAATTTCTTATATTTAGAAAATTATTTATATAAAAAAGAGTTCATTTTTTAATTCTACATTAAAAAACAATTAGGGTATATTTTTTGGTATTTTTATAAAATAATAAGATTATTGGTGAATAGTAAAATACGATTATTTATAATAAATATTAAATACATGAATTATTGAGTCATAGCTGATGTATGGCTATTGTATGCCCATAATCCTGAAATCTCAATTATTTTAATATATTTGGTGATAATTCCCAATATATTCATATTCTTGGGCCAAAATAATAAACAAATGAATAAAATTTTCAAAAAACCTTCATCTCCTCTACTATAAATATCATCACTCAAAACTCATTATCCTCACAACATCCAATCATTCAGACATGTCAAATTTATGTTCAATCCTATTCTAAATCCCCTTCCCCACGTCCAGGAGCTCTTGGTCTCACAAAAAGACCGAAACCTTTACCCTAAGGAGTTTCTCAAGGAGTAAGTCAAGATGTAAAAACCTCTTTCTTTTTATTTTAGTTTCTCTTCAAGTTCTTTTATTATCTAATTCTCTCATTACCTCTTCTTGTCCAAGTGGCATGATAAATTCAGTATCATTTATATACTATAATGATATCATGTCATTTTAATAATCCATCATCAATCCCCTTCTCTTCTTCCATTTATTCTAAAAATAGAAATGTCATCCATGAGGTGTTGTTTTACCACCTTCCAGGGAGACACACGTTCATTTTCCATCACCATATTCAAGGCTATTCAGAAAACCATTTTAATGGTTGAAAAATATATTAGAATTTATATTAATCCTCTCTTTAGGTTCTGGAAGTAACATATTTACATAATACTAAAACATATATGAAAACGAGTTCATTGTGATCCAAAATAGCTAAAATAAATCTAAACAATTATCATTAACATGTTATCTAATGATTCGTCCTCATATTTGGGAACAAAACAATATATAATTCCAATTAATTCTCAATATGTTAATTAATAACATACAATTACCATTCTATAGAATTATACCTGTTTTACAAGAACTATATTACTTATAAAAATGTGAATTGATCATGAAAACCAAGAAAACGAATGCTCCCCAATAATAAAAACGAACACTATAAATCTTCAGTAAGGCCCAAAATGAACTTAATAAAACATTAATTAATAAAAAAACATGTATAAAAGGTTATTAATAATTTAATTAATGGATTTAATTTTATTATCAAGGACATTAAGGTCAAGTGCAGAACACATTTGAACAAAAGGTAAGGATTTTCTTCCCAAACCTCCATTTTATTTTGGGTTATGTTTTTTCCTTTATACATAATTCCCCATCATTTTTATATAATTCTTATAATTTATGTGTATACATTCTACAATTATATATCTAGATCATTTCATCTTTTTTTGTGGGAATTACATGTTTTACAAGGTTCCCTTCTCAATTCTTCTTGGCACGCTGCCTGATTAAAGGAAACATCTTGATTTATTACCCATTTTCAAGTACCATCTAAAATCTATTTTAAGACCATTATTTTTCTAAATCCACTATTTTTTCATGAAAAACCATTTTTTTTCATTTATGGTTTTATACAAATAATTTAGACATATTCAAATAATTTTTCCAAAATAACTCTTCTTTGCATGTAAGATGTGTATTTCTCTCAAAAACGACTCGATGATTTTATTAGAGTATTTTCACCTATTTAGACACCTCTATTGAATTCTATGACTTATTTATATTTATATCTTATGATTATCATCTACCATATATTATTTAATGTTTTATGATCAGTTTGATTGTGGATGTGCAATGTTGATACCATTCACCATACTACTCATAATGATTAGTGATTATGTTTACAGATTAGGGAAGTTATTTACATTTCATATGTATATGTTTTTTATGTTTATACTCATTAATATAAGGAATGGATTGGAATTAGTTACTGATAGGTGGGGCTCACTATAGCTCATCGATGCATCGGTAGGTATCATTAGACAAAACAGATATGGATTTGGTTGAGGTCTTGCCCATTTTCAGATATGGTTTTGGATGAGCACTTAACCATTTATTTTCAGATGTATTGACTGAGGCCTCAGCGGTATCTTTCAGATGTTCAAAATTATAAATTCCCTCCTTATTATTTTGGTAATTGATAATCTATGTGAATATTCAACTATTAAAATATCCATTTTTATGATTCATTCTGTTGTTATTACTTTTATGGAATAATTTATTCATCTTTTATTATTTCCATATTATGTTAAAGTTTGTGTTCTAAGAGAGTGTTTTTAGTCATTAACCATAACTTATTATTTATATTATCATCAATTTTATTACATCCCCTTACTGAGAATAAGAGATCACCCTTTTCTTATGTTTTATTTTTTACCCGAGATGAAAAGAGGAATATTATGAATGACTAGCGGGGATAATCTAAGAGTTATGGATATTTATAATGGAATTTCTACATTGTGTTTCCTTTAAGTATGTAATGTTAAACTTTGGTTTTATCTAGTTTTCCAAAACTACTAAACTATCATGTTCTTCAGGATGTGACTTCCTTTTCTATTATGTCAATGTAATGAAGTAAGGCATGAGCTGCGAGAAACTAGGGTTGGGGTCACTACAATGACTAGATTTGTCCCCAGTGATATTGCATCAATGGATGGAAGTGAGTAGGTAAATCACACAACCTAAAAAACATGTAGTACACAAAAATTTATTGGTTTTATGTTTAAATTTAAATAAAAATGCTATTTATTTTTTAAAATAATTTTTAAGCATGTGTCAGAAGATGAGAGTGAAGATGGAGATAGAGAAGGTGTCTCTCAGAGTTCATCATGTAGTTATTAGGGTTCACTTTTGATTCAAAGAAGATGCGTAATAAGTAACTTTTCACAAACATGTGCCTCTTGAATGATTTATGTCATAACCAAGTGGTTTTGAGCATTACCACTAGTATTTCTTAGTTTAATACATTGTTTGGGATGTGTAAACCATATTAAGATTTTGTTAATGAGTTCACTAATGCCTTCACTGATGTGTTCCTTTGAGGTCTCAAGAATTGAATAGTGACTTGAATTTTTTCCCATTCATACATGTTTTATTGTATTTCTGGACTAGTCTATGAATTTTTACACGCTAGTAAACCATGTTGGTTACCTCCCTTCTTATATGATCTCATAGTTGGCTTTTGTGAACATGGATATTATGGTAAACATATTTTTTCATTACTATATCATGAATGTTGTTAATTTATAAGAATGATCATGTTAGTTGATATAGTTCTTATAATTTTTTTAAGAATTTCTAGAGTTATGTTTTATAAAATGGTTGTTGCTTTTATAATCAATATATGTATTGTCTATGTACTATATTTTATTATTATACACGTCATGTGTAGACCCACTGGTCAATATCACGTATATTGATGGAGTGGTATGGGATTGAAACACCCTGAATCTATATACATTAGATGGGATATAAGGTTTCTCTCACACATTATACCGATTCCCCTATTCCCTAAGATGGGTTGCAAGAATTCCTTTATTGTCTACGACTAATTTTCATAACTAAAATAGACCATTAAGACCCTGAATTATTTTCACACGTCTATTAAAATGAGTATGTGAATATGTGTACATGTGTGGGTCATTTAAAGGTATTCATATTTCCTCCAATAGGGGTTTTCTTGGGATTATCATCTCTGATTCAGAGTCTAGGCTCAATGCAAGTAATACTAGTATGGATCATACTAATATAGAGGTAAATTACATATATCTAGTATTGATATTTGAATTTTCTTGTTATGGACCCATTATTATAACTTTTATTCTAATTTCCATACCGATCTATTGTAATTGTATGAATTTGTTTGGTTATTCTAGGGAAGAAGATTCTACATCATTTTTTTAAGAAATATATAGCAGTGGTTTTAACCACCTCTATATAAGGTTTATAATTATTTAACAGCGTTTTTTGTGGTTTTAGTGGTGTTTTAACATGGAAAAAATGAGAAGGATATAATGGCGGTTTAAAATGCTTCAATATCCTAGAAATGTTTTTGCCGGGAAAACTCCTGATAAAACCACAAATATCACCGTCAAATAAACATTCTATGACATTACTCAGAAACTACCGCTCTATGGACTGAACTGACACAAATTTTAGATTAATTCCAACTTTAGCAGTGGTTTTTGAAAACCATTGTAGAACCATATGGTGGAGTTTTAAACAACTAATAAATAAAAAAACACTATTATGAGGAGATTTTACTATAGTGATCATCCTCGCTACTCTAAGAGTCAAGAAGCTCAAATGGATTTTGCATATGAACAGTACCTATGAATTGCTTATGCAATGCATTGGTAGGCCTTGAAATAGTGTCCTAGACTATTGCTGATTCCTGAGAATTTTTATGACACACTGCCCAAGGGACAAGCCATATTTGTATTAGAAGTGGCAACCATGGTAGTCACACACTATAAAACCTATAGGATCTCACCACCTTTCACTATGTATGGAAAATTTAAAACATCCATTGCTACATCTAATTCAACAGGTTGATCTATAGGAATAAAAGTCTTCTCTCTTTACCCCACTAACTATCCTGAATCTACCATTCTGACCAAGGGACTCTTCGTATTAGAATTGTAATCCTTGAGATTCAATTGTTGTAAACCCCTGTGGAACTCATGACCTTTCATCAATGTTGGGAAATTTACAACCTCATGTGTTGTCCCTAATTCAACAGGTTCATTAATGGGAATAAAAACCATCAACATAAATCCCACTTCTTTACAAGAAGTTGTCACATTAGTGCCAATAGATAGTATAAACATCTCATTACTGCTTTTGTGCTTGTTTGAAATTAGTGGGTCTGAATTTGAGACATTCTCACTCGAAACATTTAACTTACGTACATCAACCTGCATTGAGTCAGCGGGTTTGACAGTTTCTATTCTATATGACACGACCAAACACTAACCATTATAATCCCTTAAAATCTCAACGTCATGTTCCACAACCGGGGGTACAGAGTAGGGAGTAATGTCCAGTACATTCATTTCATAGTGTATATTAGCAGGAAAAATTATCTAAGAAATATAACCTGTTATTTCTTTAGACATATTTGGAGGCATGGAAAGCTCCATATTCACTTTAGATTTTCTAATCCTTGAGGAGACCAATTTGTTCTCCTTCCATAATTGGATTTCATCTCCTTCTACTTCAAGTTCACGATAAGTCTGATTGTCACCATCATCACAATGTAAATCCCTAACATCTTATACATTAGTAGTTTCTTTTTCATACACAATGTCTACCGCTAACCATGTAGAAAAATAAAATGAGATATTTTCAATCTCTTCCTCTTTGCCATCCAACCGTGGAGGGGTTGGAATCTCTTTAACATGAGGAATATCCCCAGCTGAATATTATATGGTTGGGACAATACGTGGAGGAACCAAAGATAGTTCAACATTAAAATGAGCAGGGGGGTGTCCCTATAAGCCATCAAAAAATTTTGAGTCATAATCCATCATACCTTTACCCTTAGGCTTTGTCATGCAATCTTTAGAAAATTGTCCCCTTAAATTAAAATGTCCACAAATAAATCTCTTGTGACATACATCCTTGAAATTACCAACATCATTATAGTCCAAAAAAATAATGGGGAAAGTTTTCATACATGACACGCTGTTGAAAATCATCAATTGGGGTTGAAAGAATTACCTTCTCAATATAGTAGCATTGAGGTCCCCCTCCACAATACTTCTTGCAAAATGATCGAATCATACCTATCCAGTCTCTCTGTCAAGGTTGGTTGGAACTCCTATTGTGGTGGCAATGTCATGAAGGATTTTGGGATGCCATATGATCCAGTTGAGACCATTGATTCGAATCCATACATGGGAAAAAGAATTTCTAAAAATTTAAAAATTTAAATCCAAACTCCAATCATGAAATTGAAGAGTACCAGGCTTATGTTTCTGGGATCAAGAACTCAATACACGTTAAATTTGTTCATCCGATTGGAATAAACAGTGGAAGAAACCATGATCAATTGAGACACACTTCCAATATGAAGAACCCCATATTTGGAAAACCCTAAGTGATAAATCGTCGAGCCTCCATAGTTTCTCACCCTTAGAATGTGTAGTCTTGCAATAAGTGAGTTTTTACCCATGTCTAGCATCTCTGAGACCATATATGAGTTAGCCTCGATGAAATCCAAAGAACCCTTTCTCACAATCTTACATGTATATGATTCTCTGTATGAGGCAACAGAACAAGTACCTTCATCAACAACCAATGTCAGACCATGATCAAAAGTGCCATTTGGAGGGACGACTTAGAGATTGGAACCATCTCCACCATTCATGGATCGATTTCCACCGAGGAATCACCATCACCACCAGCCTCTACATATACAATCACCTTCTTCCATAATATAATAATAAATATATTTATAAATATAATTATAAATTATTTCATATGTTTATATATATAATTACAATTATATAAGTTTATATAAATATATTGATAATTAAAATTATATAAATCTATATCAATTTAAATTATATATATATATTTATTATTAATATATAATTATTAATATATAATTATTTATAATTATTAATATATAAATATATATATATGGGGGAATGTGGTGGGGGTGTGGGAATGGGGGGATGTCGGCTATAGGGTGATGACTCAGACAGGTTATGGTGGAAGCAAAGAAAAAAGGGGACGACTCGATGGAGGATAAAAAATGGGCCTTTGGTCAGTTCTGGGACTTTATACTATGTAATGGGTTTCATGTCCACTTGGCCTTCTTGCTATGTATTGAATAAATAAGATTTGATGGGTGGGATATCCATTTGGGGGGATTAGGGCCAGTCTTTTCCACATGTGTGTGTGGTATGTGGGTTTAATGTAATTGTACCATCATGCACCTAATACGTATATATGAATATATATATATATATATAATATACAACATTATGATCATTAAATAGGTCAAGAATTCTGACAGAAACCATCACTCATATCACCCATTTATGGTTGGTCTAGCCTTAAAAATCCTTTTGGATTTCCAATGTGGGATCCAGGTCCTTCCTTTCCAACACATAATTAATAATATATTATTATTAACAATTAGTAACTAATTAATAATAAATATTAATAATGAATAAATAATAATAATATTAACAACTAAACAATAATTAACTTTTAACATTTACTACAATTTATTAATTGTTAAGTAATTAATATTAATAATATTGAAAACCATATTGATTAATAACTAATTAAATAAAAACTATTTATTAATAAATTATTAATAATATCTATAAAAATAATTAAATAATAATAATTACTTGGTTTTAATTAATTAGTAAATAGAATGAGGAATGGGATTGTGCTCTCCTGACGATCCCTGTTGAATGACTGGAGTTTGATCATCCTAGAGGAATCAATATATATTCATATACCTTTTTTCATCATGATTCTCAATATGTATTGGATTCATTAGGGTCAATGGAACGGGATGAGAAAGTGTTGATGAAGGTCTCCAATTTCTTGGGTTTTTCAGGTGGTTCTTTCACCTCACTCATAGATCGACCCTTATAAAGAATCATTAGGAAAGGATTCAATTCTCAAATTTCGGCCCCTGGTAATTCGATTTCCGAGAGACTCAATCTATGTAAGTTCTCATTTATTGCTCGTATTTTACCGATGAAGGGTTCTAACCCCTAAAATTTTAGGGTCTTGGTTTCCATTTTTATATCTATCTAGAACCTCTTAGATTTCAAATTCATTTCCCTTGGGTGTGGGTTTTCCACATTTTGATTCCTTCAGCCGAACATAAAGGTCGTGCCTAGAGCTTTGGCTCTCTAAATCGTAGGACTGGTACCTTACGGATTTATGATTGTAAAATAAAATTCAATTTGAATGACTTTATGGATAATTGTGCTCAGATTTGGGTAAACCTTCATGAACATAATTGGGTACTCTAGCACCTATAAATTCTATTTAATATTGAATTTGTGATTAGCATACCAATTGAAATTGTAAATGCCACAAAAATGTAATCTTTGGAAACTATGCACGTGTATTGGTGGAAGTGGATATATCTTTACATTGATTGATAGGGTGATTCTTTCCACACTGTAAGATGAAATTACTCTTAAAATATAATATGAGAAATCAACTTTATTTTGTGAATCTTGTAGATTTATTTGCCAACAAAAATCTATGTGTAGAAGTGATCTTGTTTGCACAATCCCTCCATTTGGGGGGTCATGATTCACATAAATGTATAAGGAATGGAAATCAAGTGACTGACCAAAACACTAATGATCGGGCTCAAAATCAAGTAGTTGAAGAGTCTGATCCTACCCTTGTTATCAAGTTTTTGGAGGGAGGAGACCTTCTTAATGAAAGGTCTATTTTGGATATACAAAAGACTCCTCCTGTATATCCTTTGACTCCAAGAGGCCCTGTTCCTGTTCCTGAATTAGTTTTCTCTACTAGAGAGGTTAGTGGTGTTGTTCCTCTTATTTATGAGAAAGTGAAAAATACTATGTTTTGGGTAGATATAGGTGAGGAATATCATCCATCCTCTGAGGTAATTTCTTTTAAATATTCTCTATTAAGGGTCATCTATAATCAATAACATGGAGAAGTATCTGAGGATAGTCAAGATGAAATGGAATATGATGCAAAAGCTAATGTGGATTTCAATTATTGGCAAGAGAACACAATGATTTATTTAAACAAATGGAAAGGTAAATCAAAGATAGTGGCTGCCACTTCAGGGAAATCCAAGAGAAAATATTGCTACATGGGTTCTCACTCCTCTACCCCTAATTTGGGGAAATCCATTTCTGGTATTACATTGGCTACTAGGGATTCCATTAAGATAGTTGGTGAATCTCAACCTCCTGAAGCTGTTGTTTTCAGTGTTTAATCAATACCTATAATGGCGAGTTTTTCTTCACAAGGAGGTAATTCTAACATGACCCCGGTGCACTCTTTATCAAACACTCCTAAAGGTACCTATCATATGGAGAGTGCATGTCCAACAGGAAAACTAATGAGTTGTGACTTATTCAATGTTCATGTTTCAGATGCTATGATTTCTTATCCCAAGAAGTACTTTGATAGACTTGGTGGATCCAATCCAACTCTATGTAGTACCCCTGCTAGCCATGATCCTGATTGACCTGCTTTGCATGTTAAAAACTTTACTCTTATTAAGGGTGGAAAAAATACGGATTCCATTTCCTTAACCCCTTCTCATAATGTAGAATGGGATTGGAATGCTACAAACTTCTCTTATAAGCAGTCTGCTGGTGACACTACATCTCATAGGGACAGTCATGGGGTTTCATATTTTGAGACTCTAATGACTGATAAGGTAGGAAGCACACTGGTCCTGGACTTGGGTCAACATGTTAATGGGACCCAAAAACTGAAGGTGAGCACTCACAATTCCTTTGGATTTCTAGCATCCAGAAGTAGTGAAGAGGATGGGAAAACAAACAACTAGGTTTCAAGAGATGAAGTAACGACGAAGCCAGTTGATTTGGAAATTCCGGATGATAGAGATGGGCCATGGATGCAAGTCAAAACTTGGAGGCGGGGGACGCATTTGCAAGGATGAGGTGGGAGCACTTCAGAACATAGCATGTTTACTCATTCACGAGTTGTTTGATTTTCTTTTAATTTGTAATTATTTTTCATGTTCCTCTTGTACTTTTCTTTTCTAATTTTAATAAAAGAGGTTTCTTATCCTCAAAAAACATTAATTAGTAAATAAAAAATATATAATTAATAACAAATAGTGTTAATAATAACTAAGTAATAAATAATAATTACATAATATATAATAATTGTTATTAATAATTTGTAACTAAATAATAAATTTAAATATTTATTAGTAATTAATATAAATTAGATACAACTATTTAATTAAATAATAATAATTTAATAACAATTAATTAATTAATAGTATTTTAATAGGTTATTAATTATTACTTATATTTAGTATCGAAATATTATTTTTAAATATTTATTACTAATTGTTTAAAAATAATAATTCATAATTCATAATTATGAAATAAATCATTAGTTAATTTCCAATTAATATTATTAATAATTAATCAAATACTATATAAATACTAAATGATTAATAACTAATAGTTCTGTTATTATTTTTAATAGTTAATTACTAAAAAATCATTTTAAATATTTATTAGTAATTAATATTATTTAGTAATTAATATTTATTATAAATTAATATCATTAAATACCAAATCATATTATTTAATTGATATTTATTTGTAATTAATATTAATTATTCATAATTAATTAATAAATTAAGTCTAGTTTAATCATAATTAATTTACAGTTAATAATTTAGTAATTTAATCAATATTATTAGTTTTTTAACTAAATAATAATAATTATTATTTATTAGTAAATGTTTTTATAATAATTATTAATAATTATTAGTTAATTAATAATTAATTTATTTTTTTACAATTTTTTTCTTTTATTATAACTAACAAGTCAAAAAAAAAAACAAGCACAAAGAAGAAAGATAAGGGAAAGGAGGCTAAGGAGGTCTAAAATAATATAGCCCAAGGGAGTCAACCTGAACCTGATCGATGCATTCTAGAGGAAGACTCCCACACTGGAGAAAATCATATGAGGCACCTCTAGGGAAACCCTTATGTCTTGGAAATCTTCTACTTTGTTTCCCTCCTGTAAAGTATGAAGAAAGTCAACACCATCAGGAAAATGAACCATAATCCACCGAATAAGATATGCAATAGACCAAAGAGTGGATTCCTTGCCTTGAATAGATTTGTGGACAATAGGTGAATCAATTTCTATGAATGAGATTGGAAGATTATGAGAGTTGAAAAAATCCAACCCATTAAGCAGGGCATTGGCCTCCACCATAATCGAGCTGTCCTATCCATAGAAGCTACTAAAATCCATGTGAACTAACACATTATGGTCCTGAACCACTCCTTCACCTCTAATAAAACCAAGATTAATGGACCCATCTACATTAATCTTCAAACTAGTGATAGAAGGTCACTAACAAATCCATCTCCCAAGTAATTATGGCACCTGCACTCCTTGGGATGGATGCCAGTTACCCGTGGACTGAAGGAGAAGCTTTAGGGGTAAGATATTATCCCACTTTTTAACCAAGAGAGATAGTTCACCATGAGATACCTAGAATGAACATATATAGACAAATAAGAAATATCAATACCTTCCATGGAAGTTTAATTCCTTGCATTCAAGATCATCCAGCATCCCGTAGTCATGACAACAGTCCACACAATAACAACATGATCAGGAACATCATCACCTTGCACAAATTTTTTTTAAGACTCCTTAAATGCCCCATTACAAGTCGAGGCCGATAATAGTACCAAGATACCTTCACAACACTGAGTCCTGGTCACACATAAAGAAAAGATGATCAGTTGATTCCATATTACTACTATGACAAATGCAGCACCGTGAGATGATAAAGATACCCTTCTTACAGTTCGTATCATCCTTGGGGAAGCATTTATTAGAAAGGATCTAAACAAGGATGCTATACATGATAAGAATGTATTTAAAAAAATGACATCTCCACAGGTACATGATCCTTTCTGGATCATTTACCTATAAGACTTAGCTAAGAACACCCCGTATGATGCTTTAGTGAAAATCAGCCGATCCCTAACATAGGATAACACAAGGCAACGAAATATGACTTATTGATGTTGGATAAGAATAGAATTTATAAAAAATGGGAAGATTATTGTCTGGGGAAATGATATTTAAGGGTTTGGACAGTTAGGGAATCCTATGGTAGAGCTTTCATAATTATCAAACTAGAAGTTGAGCCTACCATTCTCAACAATCCACCGAGAGTGTTGATGGAGTACATGAATGATTACTTAAAGGGATTGTCGGAGACAAGAAACATTTCCCCTTGAATATTCAATATTTGATCCATACATAACCTTTAATAAACTTACACCATAGAGATCATCCCTCCATTATATCCAACACCAATTTATCTTGTAAACAATTCATTGACATCTCCACACTGCACAAATTAAAGCCCCCTTCATGAAAAGGCTTAGACATCATCTTCTATGAAGACTAGTGATACCTTCCTTCCCCATGAGAGTACCATATAATTTCCATTAGGATCTTCTAAATATTTTTAATCCCTCCTTAAAGGACTCGGAGAACCAATAATACATGAATCATAATATAAGTAAGAACACAATTCTCAAGAGTAATTCTATCGCTGAAAAAGAGGAACATGTTTTCTAATTATTGATCTAGTTGATAATTTTATTTACCACCTCTTATAAATTACCAATGTGTAATCTACAAGGAGAAATTGGGGCCGCAAGTATACCAAGGGAAATGGTCTTATGAGAAAGACAACAATTTCTTACATTCTTTTTTCCCTACCCTCCAAGAAAGCCCACTGCACATAAAGGTTAACTACTTTCACAATTGATTCATTCCCCACTCCAAGTGGTATATTCATCCAACGTTTTTAAGGCCTCAAATTCAATATTTATTAACTAAAAATTAATTAATAACTAATAATTTTATTATTATTTTTAATAATTAGTTACTAAAAAAATTTAAATATTAATTAGTAATTAGTATTTACTAGTAATTAATATTAATAATAAATTAATATTATTAATTTGTAAATCGAATTATTTAATTGATATTTATTATAAATTAAAATTAATTATAAATATTTAGATAATTAAATAAAGTTAATTTATTAATAATCATTTATAAATTATTAATTTAATAATTTAATCATGTGTATTAATAGTCCAAAAGTTCTTAGTAAACGTTGTAAAACCAACCCATGCCCACCAAATTTATTATAAAAATTAAAGCGCAATAATAAAAGTAAAGAAAAACTCAACAACATTAGAAATGTCCAAAATAAGAAAAATAAGAGATCAACTCCTGCCGCTCCCTTTAGAACCCAAATTCATAGGATATCCATTTATGTCTTTTGGGTGTGGCCCTCTCCACCATGACTTTTCCCATTGAGGCAGACCTCGCTTATTACTAGATGACGAGTTAGGGAATCCTTTTGAATGATGTTTCTCATGTATTTATATGAGAGATCCAAAAAATCAAGCCTGAGGTAATGTCAGCAGCTATCTTCAACGTTTTTAGATAACAATTTTCCCACCCAAAAATAATCACTATATCCAAATACATCTAGTTCTATTTTATCAAAGGTAATTTTGAGTTTTAAATCAAACCCATTTTTCCATTTCGTCTACATGACCTTGAGGGTACCTCTCACACTCATAGCCCACCAAAGGTGCCTTGAAATTTTTAGTCCTTGCAGATTCACATTAAAGAAGCAAAGTCCCTCCAAATTATTCATAAGTGGATTTCATCACCATGGAAAATTGAGATGGGTAAGACCAACCAATATCATCCTTGCTAAACCCATGTCATCAGAAATTTTCTTGACAATTTCCACAACCACAGATCAGGCCAAGGGAAGCACAAACCTTTATCAACCCTATAAAAAACATATTGATAAAAGGTGTGCCTTTATCAATACTAGCTAAAATCATGAATAAATCTACTCATTATTAGTGCTAAGAAAACAATGATAAAGGATTACCTTTTATTAGTGATTTTTTTAACACTGATAAAATGTATATTTATCAGTGATATTGTTAGAAATGATAATATTTTCTAATAAAAAATATTCTTAATTTATATAAAATAATGCTTATTTATACACCTTAAATAAAGAACACATGTTTATAATTAATATAAATTTTTTAAAAATTTAAATATAGATATATATATAATGTTTTTAGAAAAGTATTTATAATATAATTAATATATATCTAAATAATTATAAGATTATAATAAATTTTATTAAATAGTGAATATATTTATTATATTTATAAATATATATATTTATAATTATATATTTATAATTATATATTTATTATGGTATATTTTTATTATTATATAAATACTTTTTAAATATAGATAATTATAATTATAATATAATTATATATAAATATATTTGTTACCAATGAATTTGGTCAATAAATATACTAATACATGACTATAATTGACATGCATATACTATGTATTCATCATGAATTAATGCTCATTTATACATTACACCCTTATTATTATTATTCATGTACTCCATATGCAGTGACTCATTTTTTATTTTCAATATACTCCACTAGGTATATAATTCATTCCTGTTTTACCCATGAATCTATTCTCACAAATATTTATAAAATTATAATAAATATATTTTAATAATATATATATTTATTAAACTTATAATTATAAAATATTAATTATATATAAATATTTATTAAATATATTTACTTATAATTATAATTATAACTATATTTATATATATTTTAAAAATTATAAAATTATAATATATTCATCTATTATACTTTTATAAATGCATATATTTGTAATTATATATAAATATTTATAAATATATTTATTAGACTCATAAATTTATAAATATATATAATAAAATAAATATATTTATAAATATATATAAATATTTATAAATAAATACCAATATTTATATATAAATACAAATATTTATAATTATAATTATAATTATAAATAAATATAGATATATTAAAATAACTATAAAATTATAATAAAAATATAAATTATATATATTTATAAAATTATAAATATAATTGATATATTTGTTATAATTTTATAATTATTTTAATAAATAAATAAATATGTATATAATTCTTATAATGCTAGAAATGTACTCATAATGGTCTAGGAGCTAGGAGAACCTACTCCTACAAATATTTATTGAAAAAATAAAGGATAATACATGAAAAAAATATAATGGGAGGGTTCGAACATGTTAAATATATATATATTTAAAATAAATATATTCATAAATATATAAAAATATTTATAGATAAATACAAATATTTATAATTATAATTTTAAATGAATATATATATATTTTAATAATTATAAAATTTTAAGAAATATATTAATTATATATATTGATAAAATTATAATTATAATAAATACAATTCTTATAATTATAAAACTATTTTAATATATATACATATCTATAAATATATTCTATAATTTTTTAACTATATTTTTTAAACATATATTTATTTATAGTAATAATTATATATATATATATATATTTAAATAATTCTACAATCATAAGAACTCTATTAATTATACTTCTAATTTTATAAATATATATAACTAATATATTTCTTATAATTTTATACTTTTTTAAATTTATCTATATTCATTTAGAATTATAATTATAAATAATTATATCGGTCTATATTTTTTTATATATTTGATTATATATTAATTTAATTATATATATTTTTAACATTATAAATATAAGAAATACACTTATTATAATTTTATAATTATTTTAAAAAATATATATTAATTTATAGTTATAAATATAAATAAATATATATTTATAGTTATATATAATAAATATATTAATTATATATAATTATTAATGAAAAAATATATTTATTATAATTTTATAATTATAAATATAAATATATATTTATATTAATAATATTTAGAATTTTATGAATATAAATAATTATATTATTATATTTATTATATATATGTGTGTATATAAAGTTATAATTCTCTATATATATATATAATGTATAATAATATAAATAAATTATTAACATTATAGCTTTATCAACACTTTTTTAGCACTCATAATGGCCTATCATTTTCAGCACTAAAAAATCACTTATAAAGGAATGTTTTAGCTCCACTTTCTATTTCAACGCGGTTAAAACATAACTTTATCTGAGCTTTTTAATTAGTGATAATAAAATCTTTACTAGATTTTATAAATGAACCCTGACAATCGGCTTCTTCTCTCCCATGCCTGAAGCTCTCGTTGAATCCAACCCTTGTAGCCAGCAACCTCTCCTCTCCCGCTGACCCATTATTTGTCCCGACCCCTCCTCTGCCGCCATGAATACCTCCTCTTCCATTGTGAATCCATAATTCATCTTGAGACCCACCTCTGCCGCGAACCCAACCTTCGTCTTGCGCTAAACCCCACCTCTACTTGGAACCACTCCTGCACTGCAAACCCACCTGAACTGTGAACCCCACCTCCATCGCTGAACCCCACCTCCACCGCAAACCAACCTCCACTGGGAACCCACCTCCTCCATGAACCCCACCTCCATTGTGAACTCCTCAATGTCCTTTCTTGGACCCTACTGCAATCGTCAAACCTCCAAATCTAAGGTATGTTCTTATTTGATTTGAAATTAGTGATGATATTAGGATGCCTTTTTACTAGCTTAGGATTATTTATTTGACAATCATGGGTCGGATTAGGTGACAATCCAATGTTTCCTAGGTGGAATCCTAGGATGCTTATGTTATGAGAATATGATTCCCCATGTGAAAAGAATGGTATTCCTTAGATGAAAGGTATAAGAATATTTGGTTTATGATCCACAATTCTTTATGTGATGATAATAAGATAACAAATGTGATGAGCATTGGTTTATGCATATAATGATATTTGGAAACCTTAGTTGATGATCCTAGGATTCCGTGGGTGACAATCCCAAGACACCTTATGTGATGAATATGAGAAACTCTCATGGACTAGCTTGAAAATGATAGATAACCATTCTAATTCTTAACATTACTCACTCACTCACACACCCTAAAAAAGGTATTCACTCTTTCCTTCAACGTTACTTTTTTATTTTCAAAATACTTTTAAGGGGATAGTGAGAACTCTAACAACATTAAACACCAAAAGAATCTACAGATTTGTTGAAGAACAGTTTTACCCGATTGGAATCAATTTCCCTAAACAATATCCATGGAATAGAATTTACCTGGGAGTGAGGGTATCCATTTAAGATGACTTTGTACTGATGAGCCAAGTTCCCCAAGCTATCGTGAACTCCTCCATATTAATCTTCCCCATATTGAAGCCTCTGAGAAGAATATTGTCCTGCTTTCCAATCCACTCGCCTTGTTCTTTAGTGGCGGTCACACAAATCGTTCTTCCCATCTTCTAAAATGCCTTCATATCCATATCTTTCTCTTCTATTTCTTCATCCGAGTGTAGATGTAGGTCCATGTGTTCTAGAATCGAGGATATCTTTTGCTGAGGGTATCTGGAAGAGGTTGTCTCAAGTTTCTATCCAGGATCCCTCGTCTTCATCGAGGGAGAGGCAGGGAAACCAACCTCACCCCCTTCAGACACCATGTCGCAATATGTGTTGTCCACTACATTCGAGTTGCTCACAGAGGAGCCTTTGGGAGAGGCTTGACCTTACTTGCAGATCTAGTGATAAGAGGAATAGGTAGTTTAGGGTAATCCTTCCTATTCTGCCCACTCCGGCTATTTTTGATAAATCCATCGGAAACAATATTAGTGAACTTTCCATTCCGTGAGTAGGATCTGAGATATTCCTCTACAATGGTAACTTCCTTGAGCTCAGTAGAGGCATCCAAAAGATTGTCTATCTCCTCATGGGTTTCTCCCGCATCAACCGAGTGATCCTCTCCATCCTTCCTCACTAGTTCCCCACTAGCTTGGCAATCATCATACCCAACACTGCATACCGGTTTTGGAAGCTGATATTTGACCCAGCTCTAAGCTTCTCAGCATAAGACAGGGTTACCTGCATTGGCATATCAGAGGCTTCTACTTGTTGATATCCTCATCCAATATATTGAAATTGTATTGAGGTGTCCTCTAGACACTGGGAATACTCACCAGAGTCAGGTTACTCACAATGTCCCTCAGTCACTTCACTAACATTGGTTGCATTTGTTGGAGCCATCTGGGTTGCCATTTTTTCCAGGTGGACCTCCTTCATTCCGTCATTGCTACCTCCAGATGGGCCACCTTAAAAAATCATGAGTAGGTATTTCCCTACCACTTTACAATGACCTGGAACTTTTTTATCCTTGGAAACCACCAAGTTAGAATCCATGTCGGATGAAATTTCTTTTCTTACCGTTTCTCGTGGGATGCACACCCCCGTGTCCCTCTTTAATTTGTCAAACACTATAGCTACATTCAGTTTTGGAGGGGGGGGGGCTGGTATTTTCCTCACAGAATCCTTTTCTATTGACGCACACCTATTGTAGGGCATGGAAAAAGTGTTTTTTTATGTTTTCCTAGTGCAGCATAGAGGCTAACCAGGGTCGTCTCACATGAGGAGCTTTCTCAGTTTGTTCACCTACTTAATCTAATTCACCTAAGACAGTTATTTTTATTGTTTTATATTTTATGAAATAAAAGGAATTTAATAAAATTAATTAAATTCATAAATCAGAAGAAACTAAAATTTAATTCTAAATTACCGTGCAATGCTAAATAGAATGTAATTAGAGAAGAAAGAAAGTTCTCCTAAGAGAACTTTCTAGGTGCACCTTCATTGGAAAGCTTCAAATATTCTTAGTGTACACACTCCATTGTATGTGTGTGCACCTTATTATACCCTAGTTATGAATGAAAATTCTACATCAAGATTTCCAAGCACACCATCCATCCACCTCTTCAATCGAGGAAATATGGTTGTAAATTAAGAAAATAATCTTCAGACAAACACAGTGAGGATCACACCCACTATAAATTATCCTTAGAATTAACTCAAAGAATATTAAAAACATGGTCTTGGGTTCAAGAACCTGAATAATCCCTCGAGATATTCCTCAGATTAGTTACTCATGATCATGAGTATTATAGTTCACGATGGTAAGGTGAGAGGAATTAATTAGGGTGGATGGTTGGACATAATAATAAAACAATGCATGAATTTATTTGAAATCTAAATTACAATTAAAAACTAAAAAAAATAAAGAAAACAAATAAATTAAAAAGAAATTTGTACGATTTGTAGCTATAATCCCTCGGTGGAGATCTCCTCCTTGGTGCGTTGAAGTAATGGATGGAGAATGGGATGATTTGGGAAGGAGGTGAGAGCCTCCTTTTATAGGCAGAAATCTATACTCCGAAAGATGGCGTGTTATTGACCCAATAAATGGGTGTTTCACGCATGGACCCCTTCTTCAATGTAGTTCACAAATATTTTTTACGTTCACCCTATAAATTTTAGCTATGCTGGACATAGGATGTAGGAGTTATGAATTTTGCATTGGCAGTTTTTTGTTTCTGGACAAAGCTTCCAAGAAGGTTCCTCCAAAAGTATATCGTTTAATGGATGCTTTAATGACTTCAAAACAATGCCAAATTTGTTGTAGATTTTTTCCAAGATGTCGTCGTACTACCACAAGTGGGAACACCTCATTTGGATGTGTTTAGGCCAAGTTTCGGTTTCGTTATGGTGGTGGGGTCCACAGAGTCCGCCAGGAAATATTTCCAACTTCAATGAATATTTAGTCCTTTTGGATGGCCGAATCAGCTCCTAGTCCGGAAGAAAACATTGAAGGAAATAAAATCAGAATTAAAAAATAATTTAATCAAAAAATTTGGATTTATATTTTTCATGAAATGACTAAAATACCCATGATGTAAAAATCCGTCTAAAATCCAGAAATATTCCTTTTTCACCATTTTTCTCAAAACGCATCAAAAATCCAAAATTGATTCTTATAAGATCAAATTGATTATTTTGAATGATTAAAAAAATTGAAACACAGAACTTTTTTTGGAAAATATTAGCTCTATCAATTCTCCCACACTTAAACTATGCTTGCCCACAATCATAAAATCTCAACATGGAATTGAGAGGACACGAATGTTACCAATATTAAAATTTCAATGCAATATAATAAAAAAATCAATGTGAAATCAAACATTCAAAAATCTTCATAAAATATCAATTTAATTTATTATTTTTCAACGAAAAAAATAATTCACATATTTTATCTTTCCCCATTGAAAACTGATGGAACCTCTCATTTCATTCATTCATGCTCCTTGATTAATTATTATTAAAAATGCCAACTCCTGATTTACCTCACTTTTTATTCTTTTCTCTCATCACTCATGATAAAATTCGAGTATATGTATGCTTATATCATGAAAACATGCACCTTATCCATAGGCTTGTGAATGAACTATTTTATCCAATTTCTAAAGACAAAAGACACATAAAATCATGAGGACATTCAATAAAGGATCAAATTACTATGAGCCTTAAGGTTGGTAGGATTTGATGCTTTAAAAATTAAGGCTCAAGGAGGAGGCTAATCTCTTAAGTACAATTCATGATATCAAAAGTAAGTGTAATGAAATTATCCCCTTCAATGTAGCAACACCCACTTCCATAATCTCAAAGTAAGCTCATGATCAAATTATGAAAAATGGAGGATTTGTGCACCCTCTTGAATATTTTTTTATTTTTTACTTTATTTCATTTTTCAGAAGTTGTGGTTAGATCAAAACTCACATCCATTACCTAAACACATATGATTAAAAGATTTTCAGTCTAAAAATGGCGATATTTGGTCCTCCCAAATCAAAACTCATTTTTCTATTTTTTTGGATCTTTTTGTCATTTTTGTAATCATTTTTTTTTCAATTCAAGAGGGGAAAACAATAGAGTATAACAAATGATTTCACAACCTTTTACAATTCCCAGAATAACACCACCACACTTCTTTCTTATAATGTGTATCATCTCGTCCTCCATGATTCCCTTAACCCCCACACTTCATCTTTAAAATATCATGCAAATACCAAGGGTAGGGTAGGAATGGATAAAAATGGAAGGAAACATGGCTCATCCTTATAAAGGTCATTAATGGTCTTTATGGGCTAAAAGAAGGATTGATAAAATGTGTCCTTTTAATGAAAATTATATTTTCAAAGGACTCCTCAATCAATTTAAATGTGTTTTTTCACATTCATAGCATGTACAAGTTTCAATACATGTTCTGGTCGGTTACATCTCCTAAGATCACTCAAGATATATACTCAAAAATAAATTGGAAGTACTTGGTCTAGAAATCCTCTCGGGAATGAGAAATATAACATTGGGAAATCACTCATGGCATGAAAAATAAAAATAAATCAATTCATATAAATTTTAGAAATTTAAAGCATAAATTTCATTTACACGAATTAATTCCCCCTGAAGATTATTTTTTTTATTAAAAGCAACACTTTTACGGGAAAAGTGAGAAACCCAAAGTTCAGAAAAAATCCAAACATTCCAAAACAAAACAGGAAAAAACAGGATACCTCATTCCAGCAACAGCATCAACCACCATCCCCATGCAGGACACTCGGCGATCCCATGCAAGCATGGTCCCTCCCGATGTTTCCATCCCACCAAAACAGCCATGTCCCAAATGGCCTACAAAGATGATGGCAGAGAAACCGAGCCTACCAAGGAGATCCTGCGGCTAGCCAACAAAACCACACAAACCGTAGACATAGGAAAACCACCAAACCCTTGGAAGCAATAGGAAAAACAAACCCAATTAGTCCGGAGGTGACGCCTCATAGGAATATGAAAAATTACCAAAGCATAATCGAAGTCTGTTAGTGCTTTCCTCTCTATACAGATTCCACTTCATCAACCATACCTTGGCACCAGTGTCTTCCCCAATGATGTCTTCAAATCGGTCCGCCATTTTGTCCCATGTTCGGATATATTCAACTTTGCTGATTTTCCGATTGTTGAAGCCTCTCATTAGAATCAGATCCTGTTTGTCAATCCACTTGGCCTGCTCACTGTTGACCTCCACTTTGATAGGTCTTCCCATCATATCGGCCTCCTCCTGAGGGATGTTGACATAGAGAAATTCCTCTACCATATCCTCTTCAGAGCAGATGATAGGATCTTTAATGCTTTTTCCCATTTTAGAACTTCTGCCCATTCCATTATTATTCACCTTGGCCCCAACCTGGGGATCCTCCTGCATGAGAACCTTGTCAGATGATGTTTCCTTCTCACCTAGTTTAGATTTTTTACCTGACCGTGTTTCCATCGGCTTTGGTAAAAATGAGTAATCCTTGCGTTCTCTCCCTTTGAACTTTTTAGGTAACATCCCCTCCTCCTGGACCTTGTCAACTCCCGAACCCCCCTCAGTCTGCCCATGCCCTTCAACCTGGTTAGGCTCAATGGAGTCCAAACAGCCAAAGGAATTGAATGTGTCAACACCATTTTGGGTCCAGCACTTCCCTGCTGGTGTCTTGGTGCCTCCCGAAGAAGCATCACCTTTATCATTTCTAGGTGAACAGACCGCCTCCTCATCAGGACCAGAACCAGGAGCTATGAGAATTCCCTTCTGAGTTTCCACATGAACCCTTACCATCTCGGAATGGTTACCATTTAAACCAGACTCAGCGTCCATACCCGCAGCATTGCACTGAGAAGACTGTGCCAATGGTTGTTTCATACCATTAAGATCTCCGATCAACCTGTTGCATACATCCTTGACCCTGGATTCAGGTGAGGTAGGAGCTGGCTTTGAAGACTCTTCAATTTGGGTACTGCGATTAGGCATTGAGGTATCGTGCTTAGAAGGAGAAGCCAAATTTCTCTCAAGCATGCTCACGCCATTGTCCACAGGTGTTGCAGCCGCATCCTCCTGCAGTGAACCACTAGAGCCAAAGGGTTTCGCGATGCCCGCTGTTTGCAACTCTGGTGGGGCAATTCTGTTATCAGCCAAGGTTGAAGACTTCTGAAACATTTTACGACAGCCCTGTTCAAGATGGCCCAGACGGCAACAGGACGTGCAGTAGTCATACCAGTTCTCAAAAGACACCGGTTGGTGGCACCGAAGCTCATTTTCCACCTCAATCCATACCTCTTCAACAGGCGGTTTGGATACGTCGACTTCCACACATATTCGCGGTGCCATCGGATGGCACAGTGTTCTCGATCGCTCATCAAAGGCCAAAAACCGTCCAACCAGATTACCTAAGAATTGCAGAATAGCAGGATTCTGGAAGGGAAGGGGAAGACCAGGAAAACTCACCCAGATGGCCGCAGATGGTGAATCCCTCTTCCAATGAAAGTCGTAGCTCCACCGAAGGAGAAAGAAACGTAGACCCCCGCAAGAACGAAGACCTTTAGACCAAAATGAAGCAAGATCGTCATCGTTGGAAAACCGCAGAGAGAAGTGACGATAGTCCAGGAGCCCGACGACGACGCGATCTTGAAGGGGAATAGATTCATTGACGAAGCGAGCGAAACTGTCCAGGGAGGGGCGCTTATGACCAAATCGAGCTATTAGGGATAGCCCATGGAGATTAGAAGCCTCGGAAAACTCCTGAAGGGAGAGCGGAATCGATGGAGCCCCTCGGTGAAGGAACAAGTCATTTATACTCAAAAAAGTTAGAGGGAGTGGGATTCATGCGGCACTACATCTAAGAAAAGAAATTGACATCTAATTTTCTAGAAATCAGTAAAGAAAAATCCTGGTATGATCCCCAAAGTGGGCCCTGAATTTTTACTTCCTCCAAAGGGCAGTACCAGCTGTTATCCAAAGTTTGATGGAGGATGAAGCTTCTCTGATTTGAACCACCACATGTGGATTTTCCCAGCATGTGCTTCATCCTTGGTCTTGAGGGATAATCCATGGATAGAGTACACCATATCCTCCCCCATCACAAGGAGGTATAACTTTCATGGTTGGGGTAGGATGAAGTATGGACCATCATCTTCCTTGGGTTCTTCTTGTGAAACCTTCTTAACATCCAGTGTTGGCTTCATGGGGGCTTCATGAAGAGAATCATCTTTTCTGATTTTCTTAGGCTCAGCTACATGGATCTCTTAATGGGGCTCCTATAATGCATGTTCGTTGAAATCACAGAGCTCCATGTGTACCGCAACAGGTGCATGTCCACTGTATTCATCATATTTATCCATGGAATAGCAAAGAATGTCTGATTCTGTGTAATCGAAACAAGAGGCAGTGATATACAAATTTGTTTCAATAAAATCAAAAGAGTTGGGGTCAAATAAAGTTCCACTCCCCGGGTTGGATCAAGTTAAATCTCTACCTCAGTGGTAAGTTCTTCTTGGAGTATGATGACTGAAGGTGAAGGCAGGTAGTCGGTCTCCTGCACCTCAATTTTGCTCTCAAGTTCATGGACGTCTTCTGTGAAATCCAGGAATACTATTGGTACTTCCTTCTTGGACTCAAATATGTTTAAGTTGGTTTGGAGTTTAGCGACCATCGCCATTAAGTATTTCGGTGAGATCCATGTTGTAATGCCTCTTTTCCCTTTCTTGGACATTATCATCATTGCATTAACTCTTTGTTTTAGGGCTTCCTCAGTGTAGTCGTGTTCTTGCACCTGTGAGTAATTTTCAGTCCATGAAGAATAATAATCATTTGAATTCATCCTGGAAAGATTTTGTTTTAGTTTTTTAAGAAATGAAATCTAACTAAGATATGAAAATAGAAAAAGTAAATGAATAACTAATTGGATCCCCATAAATGACGCCTGTTTCAACACACTCCTGTTTTAAGGCATGGAAGAAGCGTATTTTTATGTTTTCTTAGTGCAGTATAGAGGCTGACTAGGGTCGTCTCACTTGAGAAGCTTGCTCAGTTCGTTCACCTAAATTACTTCTTTTTTTTGTTTTATATTTTATGAAATAAATAGAATTTAATAATATATATTAAATTCATAAATTAGAAGAAAATAAAATTTAATTCTAAATTACCAGCAAATGCTAAATAAAATGTAATTAGAGAAGAAAGAATGTTTTCCTGAGAGAACTTTGAGGGAGTACCTTCATTGGCCTACTTCAAATATTCTTACTGTATACACTCCATCATATGTGTGCACACCTTATTCTACCCCGTTTATGAATGAAAAGTCTACTTAGCGATCGCCAAGGACATCCTCCATCCACCTCCTCAATCAAGGGAAAATGGTTGTATATTAATAAATTAATCTTTAGACAACCACAGTGAGGATACACCCACTATAAATTATCCTTATAATTATCTCAAAGAATATTAAAAACATGGTCTTGGGTTCAAGAACCTGATTACTCCCATGGGATATTCCTAATATTAGTTACTCATGGTCATGAGTATTATAGTTCACGATGGTAAGATGAGAGGAAGAAAAGATGGCGGATGGGTGGACACAATAATAAAAACAATGGATGAATTTATTTGAAGTCTAAATTACAATTGAAAACTAAAACAAAAATAAAGAAAATAAATAAATTAAAAAGAAATGTGGAAGAGTTGTGGCCGACCACCCTTGGTGGAGATCTCCTCCTTGGTGCCTTCAAGTAATGGATGTAGAATGGGATGATTTGGGAAGGAGGTGAGGGCCTCCTTTTATAGGTAGAAATATGTACTCTGAAAGTTTGCACATTATTGACCCATTAAATGGAAGTTTCATGCATGGACCCCTTCTTCAATGTTGTTCATAAATATATTTTCCATTCACCCTCCAAATGAAGCTTTGTTGGACACCGGATGTAGGAGTTATGTATTTCTCATTGGCAGTTTCTGTTTCTGGAGGAAGCTTCTAGGAAGGTTCCTCCATATGTATGTCGTTTAATGGTCACCTTAATGACTTCAAAACTTCACCAAATTAGTTTTAGATATGGTCCTAGATATCCTCATGCTATCCCATATAGAGACACCACATTTGGATGTGTTTAGGCTGAGTTTTTTTTCTGTTACGGTGGTGGGGTCGACATTGTCCGCTAGGAAAAATTTCCAATTACAATGAATTTTTAGTCCTTTTAGATTGCCAAATAAGCTACTGGTCCAACAGGAAACATTGAAGGAAATAAAATCAGGATTCTAACAAAATTTCAACCACAAAATTTGGATTTATACTTTTCATGAAATGACTAAAATACCCTTGATGTAAAAATCTATCTAAAATCAAGAATTATGCGTTTTCACCATTTTGCTCAAAAAATATCATAAATCCATAATTTATTCATATAAGCTAAAAAAGATTATTTTGGATGATTAAAACAATTGAATACATAAGAAAATGTGAAATATATTAGCTCTACCAATTCCACCACACTTAAACTATGCTTGTCCTCAATCATAAAATAACAACATAGAATTCAAAGATCACCAATGTTACCAATATTCAAATTTCAATGCAATATAATCAAACAATTTTCAATATGAAATCAAACTTTCAAAAATCTGCAGAAAATATCAATTTAATTTCTCATTTTTCAAAGAAATAAATAATTCACATGTTTTACTTTTACCCTTTGAAAAATGACGGAACCTCTCATTACATTCCTTCAGGCTCCTTGATTCATTATTTCTAAACATGCCAAGTCAAGATTTACCTCACTTTTTATTCTTTTTTCCCACTACTCATGATAAAATTAAAGTAGATTTATGCTCATATCAAGAGAACATGGTCTTTATCTATAGGCCTGTGAATGAACTATTTTCTCTAATTTTTAAAGACAAAAGACACATAAAATCATGAGGACTTTCAATAAAGGTTCAAATGACACCGAGGCTTAAGGTTGGTAGGATTTGATGCTTTAAAAATTAAGGCTCATTGAGAAGGCTAATATCTTCAGTAAAATTCATGATATCAAATGTAAAAGTTTAATGAAATTCTCCCATTCAATGTAGCAAAACCCACTCCAAAAAACTCAAAGTAAGGTCATGATCAAATTATGCATAATGAATGATTTTTTCACCCTCTTGAATATTTTTTATATTGTACTTTTGTTTTGTTTTTTGAAAGTTATGATTAGATCAAACCTCAAATCCATCACCTAACTATATATGACCAGAAGATTTTCGGTCTAGAAAATGGCGATTTTTGGTTCTCCCAAATCAAAACCCCTTTTTTTGTATATTTTTGTCATTTTTGTCATCATTTTTTTTTCAATTCAAAAGGGGAAAACAATAGAGTATAACAAATTATTTCACAACCTTTTACAATTCCCACAATAACACCCACACACTTCTTCTTTACAATGTGTATCATCCCATCTACCATGATTCCCTTTACCCCCACACTTCAACTTTAAAATATTATGTAAATACCGAGTGCAGGGTAGGAATGGAGAAAAATGGCTTGAAACATGGATCATCCCTATAAAGTTCATTCATGGACATTATGGGATAAAAGAATGGTTGATATAAAGGTGTACTTTTATGGGAAATTAGCTTTTCAAAGTATTACTCAATCATTTAAAATGTGTTTTTGAACAGTCATAGCTTTTAAAAGTTTGAATACATGTTCAGGTCGGTTACATGTCCCAAGATCCCTCAAGAAATGTACTCAAGAATAAATATGAAGAACTTGGTCTAGAAATCCTCTCGGGAATGAGAAATATAACATTGTACAATCACTCATGGAATGACTAATAATAATAAATCAATTCACATAAATGTTAGAAATTCAAAGCATGAAATATGGTACAGAAATTTCATTTACATGAATTAATTCATTCACTCAAATCATGAGTCATCATTTCAATTTCTATGCTTCATAGTTAAAAATTAAAATCTACATTTCAATCATTTAATCATATAAACATTGAAATCTAAAACATAGAATCACTGGGTTACTAAGAAACTCATGTATCCAAGATAAGTTGAGTAAAACATGAATTCAAGTGTCAGCATGAAATTTTATCATTAAAGCTCAAAACTTGTTTTGGAAATAATTTAGAGAGGTTAAAAGGTTAAACACTGAAATTGAACTCCCTTTTTCCAGGAAATTTAGTCCTTCCCCATTAATTTCTAGGTTTATCTTCCTTTATTATGAACCTATAAAAGAAAACAACTCAATTAATCCTAAGGAACATTTCATTTAAACTAAAAAAATATAGAGGGAGTGTGATGCATGCTGCACTCCATCTTAGAAAATAAATTGAAATCTAATTTCCTAGAAATCGGGTAAATATAAATCTTGGTATGATCCCCCAAGTGCACCTTGAATTTTTACTACCTCTAGAGGCTAGAACCAGCTGTTATCAAAAGTCCGATGGAGGATGAAGTTCTTTGATTTTAACCACCACATGTGGATTCTCCTAGCTTATGCTTCATCCTTGTTCATGAGGGATGATCCATGGATAGAGTACACAATATCCTCCCCTTTCACAGTGAGGTATAGCTTGCATGGTGGGGTAGGATGAAATATGGACCACCCTCTTCCTTGGTTGCTACTTGTGTAACCTTGTTAACTTCCAATGATGGCTTCATGGGGGTTGCATGAAGAGAAGCCTCTTTTCTGATTTTCTTAGGCTCAGCTACCTGGATCTCTTGATGGGGCTCCTCCAATGCATGTTCATTGAAATCAAGGTGTTCCATGTGTTCCTCAACAGGTGCATGTCCAATTTATTCTTCATCTTTCTCCAAGGCAAAGAAAATAATGTCTGATTCTGTATAATCAAAACAAGGGTAGTGATATAAAAATTTGTTTCAATAAACTCAGAAGAGATGGGGTCAAAGAAAGGTTCCACGCCCTGAGTTTGTTCAGCTTCAATCTCTTCCTCAATGGTAAGTGTCTCTTAGAGTATGATGGTGGAAGGTGAAGGTAGGTAGTCAGGATCCTCCACCTCAAATTTGGCCTCATGTTCATGGACGTCTTCTGGGAAATCTGAGAAGACTAGTGGTACTTCCTTCTTGGCCTAAAATATTTTTAAGTTGGTTTTTAGTTCATCGACCATCTCCATTATGTCTTTCAGTGAGAACTGTGTTGTAATGCCTCTTTGCCCTTTCATGGACATTATTATCATCTCATCAGCTCTTCGTTAGAGGGATTCCTTAGTGTAGTTGTGTTCTTGAACCTCTGAGTAATTTTTAGTCGATGTTGAATAATAATCATTTGAATACATCATGGAAATATTTTTTTGGTTTTTTTGGTTTTGTTTTTTTAAGAAATGAAATATAACTAAGATGTGAAAATAGAAAACGTAAATGAATAACTGATTTGATCGTCATAAATTGTGCCAGTTTTGATTCAAGCCTGTCGTAGGGTGTGGAAAAGGTGTATTTTTATGTTTTCCTATTGCAACATAGAGGCTGACTAGGGTCTTCTCACTTGAGGAGCTGTCATTGTTATTTCACCTACTTAATCTAATTCACCTAAATTACTTCTTTTTGTTGTTTTATATTTTATGAAATAAATGTAATTTAAAAAAATAAATTATATTCATAAATCATAAGAAACTAAAATTTATTTCTAAATTACCATGAAATTATAAATAGAATGTAATTAGAGAAGAAAGGAAGTTCTCCTGAGAGAAATTTCAGGGAGCACCTTCATTGGCCAGCTTCAAATATTCTTAGTATAGACACTCCATCGTATGTGTGAACAACTTATTCTGCCCTTATTGTGATTGAAAAGTCTACCTAGTGATCGCCAAGGACACCCTCAATCCACCTCCTCAATCGAGGGAAAGTGGTTGTAGATTAAGAAGTTAATCTTTAGACAACCATAGTGAGGATTACACCCACTGTAAATTATCCGTAGAATTAACTCAATGAATATTAAAAACATGGTATTGGGTTCAAGAACCTGATTACTCCCTCGGGATATTCCTTGGAATAGTTACTCATGATCATGATTATAATAGTTCATGATGGTAAGATGAGATGAAAAAAAGAGGGTGGATGGGTGGACACAATAATAAAAAAATGCATGAATTTATTTGAAATCTAAATTACAATTCAAAAATAAAACTAAAATAAATAAATAAAATAAATTTAGAAGAAATGTGGAATATTTGAGTTTGGACCCCCTCAGTGGAGATATCCTCCTTGGTGCCTTGAAGTAATGGATGGATATTGGGATGATTTTGGAAGGAGGTGAGGGGCTCCTTTAATAGGTAGAAATCATTACTCCGAAAATGTGCATGTTATTGACCCATTAAATGGATGTTTCACGCATGGTCCCCTTATTCAACATTGTTCAAAAATTTGTTTCCCATTCACCCTCCACATTTCAGTTCTCTTTAACATAGGATGAAAGAAGTTATGAATTTTTCTTTGGTAGTTTCTGTTTCTGGATGAAGCTTCCAGGAAGGTTCATCCAAAATAATTTCATTTAATGGCTGACTTAATGACTTAAAAACTTCACCAAATTTGTTTTAGATCTGTTCCTCGATATCATCGTGATTTCATAGGTGGAATAACCTCATTTGAATAGGTTTAGGCTGAGTTTGGGTTCTGTTACGGTGGTGGGGTCCATGATGTTTTCCCGAAATAATTTCTAATTTCAATGAATTTTTAGTCCTTTTAGATGGCAGAATCAGCTCCTAGTCTAGTAGAAAATGTTCAAGGAAATAAAATCAGGATTATATCAAAATTTTCATCTCAAAATTTGGATTTATATTTTTCATGAAAGTACTAAAATACCCTTGATGTAAAAATCTGTCTAAAATCCAGAATTATGTGCTTTCACCATTTTGCTCAAAACACATCATAAATCCAAAATGGATTCATATAAAATCAAATTGATTATTTGGAATTCTTGAAAAAAATTGAATTGCATACAAAAAATGTGGAAAATATTAGCTCTATCCGCTATTTGACAAGAACTATGCTCTAGTGCCTCCATCTCCTGTTTCTTGCCATATTCAATACTACTGTGGGCGGACAATGATTCAACTTCCACAAATGTTCCACTGCCTACACCCATACACAACCCCTTTTTTTCATATCTTGGATCTGCTACCTGCATAGGATCCATCCTCCCACATCTGTAGGCTACCCTGAAATGACCCATCTTCTTAGAGGAATTACAGAAGTCAAGCCATGTTTCAAAAACAAAAGGTTGTTTGTGCCGAAACTCTCCCTCCACTGTAATCAACACAAACTCACAAGAGATTTTCAAGACATCCATTTCTACACATATACGGGGACGGACCAGGTGACAGAGTACCCTGGTTCTTGAATCAACACACAGAAATATAACCACATGATTTTCAAGCATTCTCAAAATTGCGGGGTTCTGAAACGGTAATGGAAGTTACAGAAATCTAACCCAAACCGCTATTATAAGGGAATACCGATGCATGTGGATGTCATAAGACCAACAAAAGAGGTAAAATATAAGACCATTGCAGCTATGTGGTCCACTAGACCATGATTTAACCAAATACTCCTCTATTGCGAATCGAATCCAAATGTGCCTAGAGTCGAGTAGACCCACTATAGCTCTATCATGTTAACCCCATGACCCCAAGATATAATTTTCAAATGAATCCACTGAGGGAATCCAATGCTTGAATCAGACAATCAGGGAGAGACTCAGCAGACCCAAAGCCTCGCTGAACTCTGATGTTGAGATCGAGAGGTTTGGGATGCCATTTATCCAGTCCGAGGCTTTAGGGAAAAGAGAAATCTTAGTAAAGGGGGGAAAACTCAGGGTTTCGAGAAGGGAGAGAATGATGGAGCCTTTCAAGTGAAAAGCATCAGAGGACCTCCCCTAGTGGGGGAGGAGGGACCGGTACGGGGGATACCGCCATCCACATGAATATGGTATTGAGAATAATATCCACAATCATGTACTAATTCTATGATGGAGTCTTATACTAGGAATCCTCTTTTTAGAAAGGGATCTGTTCTAACATCCCATCCTCCCACTATGCTTAGATAGTGAAAGATTAAATATATGGTTTTAGTTTTTTAAATATTTTTGATTTACAAATTAGGTGTTTGGTTAGATTCATTAGTTTCATAAAATGGTTTTTTATTGGTAAAGTGTTTGATCGATTTTTCGGCATATTCTATGTAAATTTTGATAATTTTCTATGTATAGTCATATAAGGCTTTGGTACAATTAAAATATAATAATTTGGATTGATCTAAATGTCATAACATGTTTGGATGAGGTGGTCAGATATATTAAAAACATTATTGGGATTGCTTCAGGTGAAAAGTATCATGATTGGTATTATAATGGAGTGATTCTGGTGAGTAGTTTGGATGAAATATAATTTTTTCAATAGATCAATAAGATAAAACACTTTTGAGTTGGAACTTATAGTGAAAGTGGTATTTGTGTTTGGGTTTTGATTAACATTTTGATGATTGATTTGGAATGATTTGCGGTGTTTTCTATGTATGGTTTTCTAATATATATTTGAAATTATATAATGTTTAATTATGGGTGTTGATGTGTAAGTGTATACTTAAATGGATGATATACCATGTTGACATTATTATTTTATAAATTTGATTCATTGATTATTCGTGTTGGTATTTTATAAAAACATCAAGGGAATATTTATATAGAGATGTGGGAATTCTAGAGACATGAGTTACAATATTATGGTCACACATTTATGACGTTTTAAAAATGCTTAAGTGTATCTTTTAAAATTAATCAAGTGTTTTGAAATGTTTCTTAAAAATTTATATGTGTTTAATAAACCATTTTTTGGGTTTAAATAGCTTTAAAACGATTTAAACACTTAGCATGGACTTAGGTTGCATGCCAAGTGTTTTTTATATAACCCTATTGGCTTTCATAAAGTGATGTGAATGTTTTGAAAGCGTATTTAATACTGTTTTCATTTTAACAAGGGGTGTGTGAAGTTTTAAATGATAATTTGTAAAATATAGATTTTTTTCACTCATTTTAAATAATTAAGACTATTAGTTCATGAATTTTACTTGAATGCTTTAAAAAAGGAATTTTGGTTTTGTGAATAAGTTTTTGGAATTGATATGTTTATTTTAATAATGTTTTGTTGTTTTAAATAGGAATTTGTGTAAACAGTAGGTATTTTTAATGTTATTTCATGTGTAATTTTATAAATAATTTTCAAAGGATATTTAAAATGTAGTTTTTTCATAATATTTTATGTTTATATTTTTATAGAATTAGGAAAACCATTACATTATATTGGGAAGATATGTAGATTGATAATAACAACATGGAAAGTGAATATCACTAATTCTATCAAACCCATTGGATATCCATTATGACATAACTCTTTCAAATAGTGTATTAATGTTTAACCCTATTGAAAATCCTAAACCTACTTTTCATCCCATGTCACATCCATGGTTTAAATTAGGATACTCCTCTACAATTACATCTTCTTAATGGTTTGGTGTTAACTTTTTAGGGGATGGGTCTCATGAAACAAAATGAAAAAAATATCATTCAAATTTTGAGTTCCCCTTATTTGAAATGACCGGTTTTTGAATTTATTTTGTTAAATATTAATATTACCAAATCAATTAGGATGAATATGAATAATGAATGGATGAATTCCAATCATTTGAAAAAAGAGTGTGATGATGGATTGAAAGAGTTCATAAAGTTTGAAAAGGATCACGCATGTGACCCTTCTCAAATCCTTTTTCTATGTTTATGATGTTGTTATTCCAGACTAATTAGTCTAGAGGAGTTGGAAGAACACTTGATCTATCACATGATAGATCAAATTTATAAATGCTTAAATCAATAAGGCGAAAAATAGAATTTACCTAGTGGCTGGGATAACACAATGTTTTATGGATCATATGATATGATTACATGTGTGAACAATAAAGAAAATAGTATTTAGAATGTGATTATAGATATGAATAATGACAAATATTATATTGAGGGAATGAAAAGGATAGTGAAAATATGAACTTTGTGATATCCCAAATTTTTTTAAGAAGTTAAAGAGTTGTGTAAAGACACTATTGTGTGTTGGGTGCACTATGTATACCTCATTTATAGCTGTAATGAAGCTAAATAATTTGAAAGAAAGCAATAGATGGAGTGACACTAGTTTTATGGAAATAATTTCTCTCTTGAATGAAAATCTCCCAGAATATAGTGAGCTCCCAAGCCGAACAGATGATTCCAAACAAATGCTACACTCGATGGGAATGATCTATGAAAAGTACATGCATGACCAAATGATTTTATACAATTTTTCAAGGAACAAAAATCACTTAGAGAGTGACAAGAGTGTGGTTCTTATCAATACAATAAATATGAATTCGGTGGTACAAAATTTGTATGGTAATTTAAAATCATTTATAGAATTAGGTGCCTATATATAAGTGAGGATCCAGAAGTAAAATTGACATGGCACATACATACAAGAAATAAAATAGGAAACTATGTGACTAGGTAAACTATCCTCAAGGGAAGATAATTGATCATGAGTATACTGAATTTGGAAATGATATAAGAAAACATTGTCTCGCGTTATCTCCAGATGGAATGAATTCTTTTTGTTTTCAAAGCATAAATCACAATACATGGTTGGTTATGTTGGTAAATTATAACTTTCTACAGTTTTTATGCATGAAATGAAAATAAATCATGTTATCTATGTTTATATCAGGACCAAAATAATCAGAGTGCATATTCCCCCCCCTCCCCGGCCATCTTTGAGGTGATTCATTCCCCTCATGTAAAAAGCAATAATTTTCCTGTACTGACATTATACCATGTGGTAATGACTATTATTTATATCTATCAACATCCACCCATCGCCTTGTAGTTAGGGCGATGATGTTCAATATCAAATAAGATAGTCTACACAACATGTCACTTCCAACAAGTCATGTGAGAGTGTTGATTAGTGTAGCCCAAGAGCCGAACACTGATCAACCTATTACAATTGATGAGGAATATATTCATAAGGTCAAACAAGTTGTTGGAACATTTATTTCATATATACATCTTGCAAAAAACAAGTTGACAAGGTGGTATCCATTTCTAATTTTTTTTCAAGATAACCATTCATAATTAATAAAAAAAGTTCTAAACTGATGAGTGTTATTATAGATAGAAAAAGGTAAGGGGGTGAAACAAATGACTGACACAAAACCATCTGAAGTATCGACCAAACGATCGAAAAGATTTACCGAAATCACCTTTACCTCATCCATTCTATATCCGTGTTTACTATAATTGAAGGTTAATGTGGGTACAAATTAAAAAATGGTCATACTCACATAGTTTATTTTGATATAAATAAGTAAACAGAGAAAGTTAAAGACATTATTGGTGTCGAGAATATAAGTGAATTTCTCAACAATGATTGGCTAGGCTGCTCAGTTGTAAATGTATACATGGGGTATGTTTTCATTATTTGATTTTCCTAAAGCTGATATGCTATATTAATTATGAATAAATACATTTCATATCTTTTGTAGGTGATTATATTAATGACAATTGAAGAGATTTCCCCATGGAAAAATTAGACTCATTAGTCCTCACATCTCCTTTATAGAACAACCAAAAATAAATTCCAAAAAAGAGGATGAAAATAGAAGTAGGCCTGGACATATTTTTTAAAAGAAGACTTATGGATGGAAGAATATTCTTAATACCAATGATGCAGAGGTAAAAATATACAATTTAATCATATCAAACATATTTTCATTTCATTCATTTCTTATTCCTTTTTGTGTTAATAGGCAACATTGGATGCTCTTTGCGGTCAATTTGGATACTCCAAAGATTTATTTTCTGGATTTAATGCATGGATATACAACAAACTAATCCCACGTGATGGAGTTTTTCAATTTTTAATACACTATATCCAATGTTTTAGAACTAAAAATCATGTTACATAGTTTATATTATGTTTTAATGAGGATTTTGTTATGATATGGGGGTGCATCAACATCGTAAAAAAAATAAGGAATGAGGCCAGGGGATAGGCATGAGAAATATGAAAAGTACTATGAATAGACATGTATTAGGGTATACATAATAATATTTCACTATAAAAACACATATCAAAACAAATCACTTATTATACTCAATTCTTGGAAAAGATGGTGGTTATTATGTTTGTACATTTATTAGAGAGATCATATTCCATCATCAAACTAGCATCCCCAAAGAGGTATTTTCGAAGACTATTACTATTTATTTTAAAATATTAATTAATAATTTGTGTATTTATATTTTTCAAGTATTACTATTATTTTCAAAAAGACGTATATTCATAAGATGATATAGATGTTCTTAAAAATGAATGGGAACCATACCTGATGAAAGAATGTACATACATAACATGACGATTTGACTTCCATAGAATTAGTAAATCTTTTCATATTTATGTTTAATTTATTTATTTTTAGTAATAATCATAGAATAATTGTATTCATATATGGATTTATTGCATTGTTAGAGTTGGGGAGGATTGTTCGAAGATGCTAATTCCCATGAGAGATGGGACTTCGAGGATACAAGTCATAATCAAATGAGAATGTAAAGTATTTTAATATAATATGTTATCCTCATAATATTATATATTCTCTAATGTATTAACAAAATCTAAGTGATTATTATTTTTTAAATTTTTCATCATTTTACATACAATTTGTAAGTTACTTTTTTTTATCATTTTTATGTAACACTTATTTAGTTTGTTTCAAAGATATTTATACTTCCCATTGATTCTCTTTGTTGAGTTTAAAAATTGTATAGAGTCAATGATATTTGGTAGAAAATAATTTCTCATTGAAATCCATAAATGTAGAGGAATATCATGTTGTCATTGAAGTGACTTATCATGATATAATAGTAACATAATCTTCCTACACTCTCATGGATTTCAACAATGAAATATTTTTTTCTACTAAGAACATAAATTTGATACGCAATGTTGATAGTTTGATAAATTATGGCAGTTGAAATCATGATACAATTTGAATTTAATGTTTGTTTCGAGACTTTGGGATGTGTAGAATTCAATCACACCTCAATAAGACATACGATGTGACAAGTATGACTCTAAGTGCTTCATTCTATTTAACATTGACATAAATTTTAGTAAAAAAGACAACTAATATACTCAAAAACGATAAAACCTCTTAATATTATGTTGAAACTTTAATAAAATGGCATATATGTCATTTTTGACAAGTAGGATTCATATTCACATCAATATGATACATGATGTTCTCAGTATGACTCGAAGTGTCTTTTTTATTTAAATTTGACATTAATTTTAGTAAAAATAATTATTTGAATACTGAAATCCAAGGAAACACATTTTTATTGTTTTGATACTTTAAAAATTATCTTTAAGTCATTTATGTTGTTTAGGAATCAACCAAAAATTAATATGATTAATAGTCTGACCAGTATAACTAAATGTATCTC